>JARKNS010000002.1:99530833-102170000 GCA_029990575.1 Petunia axillaris subsp. axillaris
TATAAGGCCTTTTAAATGATCATACTTGATACACATGTTGCGCGTGTTTCCCATCTCAATAAGTACAAAGTTCTAAAATATTACATATATATTTATATCAAAATTTGTGTTTAGTAATAATATAAAGGGTTGTTGATCTTATGTAGCTCACTCGACAGATAAATAAACTATGCTCATAAATCCATAATCAACTTCAGTAAACTCTTTATTTCACAGCTTAAATATTTATTACTACGAACAAAACCTGGCTGAAGTTACTAACTTTTGTTAAGGCGTAGCATAATATCTCAAAGTAGAAGGATATCAACCAACTTAACACCTTTATGAAGAGTATTTCCTTGATTTCCCCACCGTACGGAAATCTGTGACTTTGGACATTGACGACTTTATTAAATGAAAATCATAGTTTAAATTTAATTTTAATTTACAAGATTTTGTTGTGGGAAAAAATCACAGTTGAATCCAGAGCGCTTAGTTAATAGAGCAGAAAAGATAAAAACTTCTAATACCAAGTAATTATGTCATATTTACCTTTAGTTGTACTCGTTTAAACCTCCTCCTTCATCTCTTATAGTATATGGTATAGAGATTCACAAGCAAGTACTATCAGCAAAAGCTCCAACCCATGCATGAATTTTCACTAAGTTTTTTTCTAGCTCTCAGTGCATAAATCAGCAAAGCCAGTGAATATATTACTATTTTTTCCAAATCCAAGAAATTGAGTTAGCAATTTTGCTTATTGAACTAACTAAAAAGCAACCAAAATAAGATGTCTGCAAATCTCCAAGTTAAAAACAAATTAATGCACCACAAACCAAAACAAAACTATCCTTAAAACGAAAGTGTACATTAAAAGGGTGGAGTTTCAAAGTTGAATTCAAAGGCGTACATATTAGAAAAGACAAATATTACAAGACTAAACAATTATAGAAAAGATAAATATCACAACGTTACGAAATTATATTGTTAATTAAATTGCTTCAGCAAGAACATAGAACTTGTCCCTCAAGGAGTAGAAATATACACGCAGCTCAACTTTAAACTTTGATTCTATATGATTGTGAATGCCTTAGAAGCCTCCCTTCATTAAGTTCATGAAGTATATATAGAAAACCTGCGTGATTCCTCAAAACAAAAGATATTATAAATATGGTAGGTCTCTTAAAATTTGATAGTGGATCCTAATTTGGACTCATTAATATGAATACAACATTTATGGAAGTTCTATATATGGGTTGGACTTTATGAATAATAAGTAGCGTATATATCACAAAATTAAATAATTAAAATTTAAAAATTAATTAAATTATGATTTTATCCGACTATATTATATTTATAATGAGTAAAAAAATCGAATGACATTTTACTAATACCTTCATCTTTTATTATTCAATATTATTGGTTGTTAGCTTTATCTATTAAGTCTTGATGAGTTACGACGTTATCGTGCACAACATGATTCTTCTTATAATAACTCAAGAAATCTTTTATACTCAAATTCAAATAATTCTTATGAAAAATAACAGTTAGTGTCCAACTAATCCTCTTCATATATTTCTTTAGCCCACTTTTTTCAAAATAACCCTAAATAAATACTTAACCAAACTCACTAACTTTTTATAGTCACTAAGATTTTTTGGTCTTTTCCTTTTTCTTCCCCTATTTCTAGGGGTTTCCTGCCTCTGTATACCCCCACGCCCATCAGCCACCGTCGATCCTCCACCACTGCTTCTCCGGCCATCCCCGCCTCCCCCATGCCAGATCTTCCGTTCTCGATGCCATCTTGATCGCCACTATCATCTGCACCATCTTCCGTCCTCCGATCTGACACTGCTTCCTCTGATCTGCGACTGTCTCCTTCGCTGCTGCTCAGCCACAGTCATTTGCTTGCCACCATCGTCTCCGTCATCTCGCAACTGGACTGCAGACTCTCAGCTTCGCCGGAGCTCCGACGAGCTGTTACAGTGACGAAACTGTTGTAGCTCACCGGAGCTCGAGCGAAGCTGAGAATATGCAGTCCAAGCCCGTTTGTTTTTTTTTTTTTTTTTTTTTTGAATAAAATGGATGTATACAAAAAAAAGTATAACAAAATGTGTGTACATTGTAAAAAAAGTGTGTATACACTAAAAAAAAACTGAAAAAGTGCGTGTATACACTGTGAATACTCGAAAAATCTGGCTGTATACACCATACTTTTATGTGTATCCACTGTGAATACGCGAGGATACCATTTATATACTTATGCTATATCATTTGTATACACTGCTATTCATTTTTGTGTATACTGACTATAAAAAGTAAGAGCTAGTCAAAAGTAAGAGGAGGGAGTTGACTGGTTGTTTTGGCAACTCTCCCTAATTCTTATACTAAAATAATTTCTAAGTTTAACTTCATTAAACATCCCTTGCTACAAAACATAAATTACCAAACTCAAATTTCATGTTTCAATTCAAATTCAAAAATTCACCTAACTCAGTTCAAAAACTTTTTCTTTATCTTTTTTATAAGTTAATATTAATATAAGGTAGTAATTCTTACATTTCAAAAAAAATTTTATCGGTAAATTCAACTATAAAAAATCTATCCTCTAAAAAAATTAAAATCATGATTAGGTCCTATAGTTGTCTAATCAAGTAGATTATAGATAAGATGAAATTTCAATTCTAAATCCAACATGAATTAATTAAATACTTTAATTTATATTAAACCTGATTACATAGCATTATAAGTATTATCCTAAAAGTGTTTAGTGATTTTGTAGCAGCTAACCACTTAATTTAATGTCCGAGAAGACTATTCTCATTTCAATAATATCCTCTATTAAAGAGTGATTTTGTATTTCCTAAATTCTAATTTTAAGTTCAATAATTAAATTTGTTTATTTTAGGGTACAAGCAATTCTTTACATCAAGATGTTTAGGCGTTTAGAATAGGATCTACTTCGTTTAAATTAATTGATAAACAAACCACGAAAAGCTGCTTAAATGGTAATACCTTATAGTAAATGGAACAACACCAATAATAGTAATGAAGAGAAGCAATAGGGCAAAAGAAGAATATTCTTAGCGAATTAAGCATGCTCTAATGGGGTTGCACGTAACGTATCAACCTCCAAGAGAACTAGAAAAGCAACAGCAGTAAGAGCAAGTAATAAGAACAACGTCAGTTGTACAATTGCTTATAGCATGTTGTGTTACACAAGTGACTAAGGGATAGAAATGAATAGCCTAGTGCAAAAATCCATTCTCCCACGTCTCTCAACAGATGGATAGTATAGTTAGACCTGATAAAGCTCATCCCTTAAATCTCGGAAGCCGTTGATGCTGAGACCTTATTTGCTCGATCGTCTACTTTGACCTCCTCCGGAGTCTGAGTGCCCGGATGGGAACTCTATGAGTTGAGCCCGATTGTAATCAATCATTCGGCCAAGCTAAGCTGAATTCATCCACTCTTCGGTGAATTGTGTCCCTTTGAACTCGTGACTTGTCTCCGAAATTACTTTGAGCATGCCACATCATCGGACACCTGGTAGCACATGTCCAGTCTTATTTTGGCCAATACAGATAGTCTCTCCACTTGCTGAGTGAGTATTCGTGCGTACTCGGGAAGTGGCTAAAATTTTAAGCAGGAAAAGATGTGGCCGCATCTCCACCGAGTATTTCAAACCGTGGTTGTCACTTTAACTTTCCATCGTGACCATGTGCAAGTCATCGTGCGACCGTCATTACTCATCTATTATCGAGGTAATTATTGATTTTCCTTCTATAAAAAGAGACGTTTGGCTTCTTGTCCACACTTTTCTGAAATCCTCATAAAACTCTTCTCATATCACTTTTCTGCCTATTATTGCTGTGTTTTCGCTGGAACTTTGTCAAATCATGTTTGAAAACTCCCACCTCCCTTCTTTTTATAATGGCTTCTAAGAGTTCCTAATTAACTCAAAGTTTTGACTCGGGCAGTTATATTTAGAGGCCACTGCTTGTGGCATTGCCAGTATGCCGCCACAGGCGTAAAGAAGGGAAACCCCTCCCCCCGCAGAGGCAATGTCTTATGAAATAGTGCCCTTAAAGTTGAAGACTGATTTAAATTGCAACCTCCAAGTCCAAACATTGAGCCAAATACAGAATCAATTCAATGTGCCCGTCACAGATGTAATTTGTGCTGTTAAGCCAGAGCACATTGCTCGGATCTGGGAGGATTATTGCTGGTCGGCAAATATACAGGTCGAGTGTCCGGAACCTGGAACTAAACTTCTCGTTTACAAAGAAGGCTCTTCAGCGGTGCTGACTTATCCATTCACGGTCGATTTCTCGCTCCCGGTCCACCCAATCATCGAATCCATGTGCCATATGTACAGTGTATGTGTTCGACAAATCTCTCCATCCATTTGGAGGATGGTGATAATGGTACACTACCTTTGTTCGGAGGTATCCCAAGATTACTCCATCAGCCACATACTCAATCTTTATGCTCTAAATATGTACAAGGTTGGGATGCTTACTTTGAACAAAAGGGGAGGCTGTGGACTGATCTCTAAAAATGACGATGATCTCCACCATTGTGATAAAAAATTTGTCTACATAACTACTCGACAATGAACATCACCTGAAAGCCTATTTCTTAAGGAGAAGTAGAATCTCAATTGTGAGTAACTTCGTTCTTTTAACCTTTTTAGTATCGTAAATTTCTCATATTGAATCTTTCCTCTCTGACTAAGGTTAAAACAAAGAAGGTTCACGTTGAACTGATTCATGACCTCTTGGGTTGGGTGAGTAAAATTGTGGCAATGTACAAGGACGAAGAAAAGGCTTATAAGTACATCTCCTTCGCCAAGAACTTGAAAGAAAACAATCATGGTTAGTTGGACAGTTTTTCTTGAAATCACTCTCCGTTTTCGTTTTGACTCCTTGCATTGTGACCCTGTTACTTTTTGCAGGTATCACCCTCGAGATCGAAAAGGATTCGGAGGATGGTGAGAGGAATTCTCGTCCTAAGAAAAGGAAGAATCAATACAATTCTTACCGAGAGAAGCTAAAGGCCAAAAGAATACGAAATGCCGCAAGGGAGAAGGCCGAGGATGCAAAACGGATGAGGCAGCTGAGGCGGACAAAGTGGTCGGGCAAATGAAAAAAATGGTCGTTCACGATGACCCCGACTCCATTGCCGTAGTTGACACTGCTTTAGAGATGCCTTTGAAATGCAAGAGAAAGCAAAAGCAAGCCAGATTGTACGAAATGGGTCCAACTGAAGCTAGTTGATGAAGACTGGGGAGTTGATGTGCTCCCGTTTGTAGCCGAACACCAACCTTTCGTCATCATGATCCTATCAGAGAGGAAACCTAGAGTGGGCTGTAGTGGTTGAAAGCCCTCCAAGGTCTGTTTCTTCGGATAAGAGAGAAAAAGCGATTCCTCTTGATTGGGAGGTTGATCTCGCCAAGTCCAAATTTGAAGAGAGTTCGGATTCATCGTTCTATGCTATAGAACATGTTGAACCGATAGCTCCCCTCTCGAGGGGGGAAGAGGCAGCCAATTTTGCTGCTTTAACGCGAGCCCTTGAAACCAGTCAAGCTTCTGTTTGAACTGTTACCATAACACTCCCGGTTCCGTCGACTTGCTTAGGTCCCCGATCACGTCTAGTATGTGTAAGGCAATTACTTTTCCTTACTAAGCTGCAATTTTGTTCAAGATTAGGCAGTAAATTCCCTACATGAGCATGTAATTTTCAAATAAGATCCAAAAGGCACACAAGAGGTGAAACTTTTAAAAATCTACGAGCCTTGAGAAGGTCGAGAATAAATTTTCTTTGATTCAGAAGTATAGCAGACTTAGTGTAGGTAATCTCTATACCAAGAAATAGTGCAGGAACCCCACATCTTTGATCTTGAACTGCTGTTTCAGAAATTGCTTGAGGGATGATATTTTATTTTCATCATTACCAGTCACAGTAATATCATTTACATCGACTCTAAATATAACAAGAGAAGAACTAGTATAGTTGACAAAAAGAGAGTAGTTATTAAGAGAAGAAGTGTAACCCCTGGAGATAAGAGACCTAAAGAGTTTGGCATACCATTGTCTAGATGCCTGCTTGAGACCATATAATTACTTTTCCAACTTGACAAAAGGCTGACCAGAGGAAGAAAATAAAGAGTCCACATACACACCTTGAGGCCTCATATAGACCTCCTCATGAAGATCTCAATATAAGAAGGCATTATTCACATCTAACTGATAATGAGGCCATTTGTTCTTTACAGCTACTGCAATAACACACTTGACAATGGTCGTCTTAACAACATGGGAAAAAGTCTCTGTGTAGTTCACCCCAGCAGTTTGAGTATCCTACTTCACCATAAGCCTAGACTTATACCTCTCTATTGTTCCATCAGCTTTACAATTTGTATACCTACTTACATTCTACTGTCTTTTTACCTTTGGGTAAAGGAACTATGGACCAGGTATGATTATCTTCCAAAGCTTTAAACTTTTGCATCATTGCCTCTTGATACTCAGGCACTATAGCTGCTTGATAATATGACTGAGGATCTGGATGTACTTGTTTGTCATGGGTGGAAATCAAAGAAGAAGGCACATATTGTATATATGAACAAATGTGATCCACACTCAATCCACTCACCGCTAAGGGTGTGCGGCGGTTGTCAAAGATAATAGTACCCAACAAGAGTCGGGGCCAATTTCAACAGGGAGCTAGCAAAGTTATCTATTAATCTTAGGATGAATAGTAACGAGTTCTATGAATTGTCCGCATATTCCTAATAAATAAGGGTTGATTTAACTTAAATAAAATTATAACTAGAAACTAACATAAAACAAGTAAATGACGGTTGATGTAAGCGATGAGAATGAGCTAGGGGTTTACCCACTCCAACTAGATTCTCATAGAAAAATACTTGTATTAACCTCACAAATCTCACGGGTAACGTCAATGGTCGGACCTCTAATGTATTCCTCAAAACCCTCTCGGGATAGGGAGGATTTTCCTCATCAAGCCCGTTACGGTCAATAATGAAGTGCTAGAAGCCCTAGTCCAAAGACCCGAGCGGGGATGACCTTTTTAGGTCTTCCCCTTTAGATGGGGTAGGCCGCAACCAATTTAACCCAAATTATCGCTAGTTTCCATTAGCCTACACCTTCAACCCCGTTAGGATGATGAAAATAAAGTAGGGTTAGGTTCAAGTATGGTCGTGCATTAAACCCTAGTTGAGAAAGTACGAAGGAGAACTAGATTTATGTTAACCCATTTAATTTTACAAGATTAAGTACAATATTTAAGCTAAGATAATCAAGTTTTCATGAATAAACTCCTAGTATGCGTTTAGCTACTCATATTAGGGTCTAACACACACATAGTATAAGATGAAATGGCAAGAATTATGTAAGAGTATATTAAAGAAATGGAATCCTTACAATACAATTCAAGTTGAAACCCTTCCTTAGCCTCCAAGAATATTCAAAAGAGTGTAAAGTAATATTCTTGGAGGTTAAGGAAGAAAGCTCAAAAAGGTTCTCTTTTCTCGGAGGCATAACAGCCTATTTATAGGCATGGGTTTGAAAACTAGTCTAATATTTATAAGTTTTCCATTTTTCCGTGTTTTACGCCAGGGTGCTGAATATTCGGCGAGTAGCCTAAAGAAATGCTAGCTTACCGATGACATATGTTACTGATCATTCCCTCAGGTTCACCGGGGCGCCCTTGTGATTGCGGGCAACTCTTGGGCTTCACAGATATTTCAGATATTTGGTGAGCAGCGGCGGGTTCGTCTCTTCTTCTGCGGAGTCGCTGCTTGCCTTTAGCCTTCCATTCGGTGATCCGCCCTTTAGTTGGCTAGAAGGCTTGAACTCTTTCCTCCTTTGGCGGATGGCTGACCTCTTGAGCCGCAGATTCGGCAAGGAGCCGATCCAAATACTGCCTTCTTTTTCACATTTTCTTCAGCTTTGTATATCAATTTCTCTTAATAACCTGAAACACAGAGATTAACATAAGATTCACTCAAATAATACGCTTTAAAACACAAAAACTAGTTGAAAAGAGTTGCAAATATGGACAAAACACCAACATATCAATTCCCCCAAACTTAAGCTTTTTCTTGTCCTCAAGCAACATTAAGAACTATCTCATGTTTCATTTTCTTGGTACCGGGATTGAGTTAAAAAATGGAATGAGACAAGAAGAAGTTCATGACTTCGGTTGGTACTAAGACTTAGTTTCACACATGAGAATCCAACAAATCAACCACAAGCGCCAAAGTTACAACTACATCTACTAGAGCTTCTAGTGGTAACTAAAGCATGTGTAGCACAATTGCTCTCTCATCTTACCTAAGGCTCTCTTGGTTGCACCTTCAAGTCTCAAGTCCCTTAATGCTCTCATCACAAAGAATGGGTCCCTATCTCTCAATACAATTTAAACAAAAGGGACCCTCAAGTTTACCCTCTCACTCTAAAAAATGAATGCAAGTTAAGCACATACAATGTCATAGGCTTGGCCTTAGTGTCACTTGTCATTTCCTTTCATGTCAATTGATGGAGGATCAAATAGGACTTCGAAGGTTGTAATGTAGGCTTTTGGATATAGGTAGGGTATAATTTGGATAAGAAGTGACTAAATTCCCTCCTTGCGCACTACATTATCTTTGCAATCATTTCACTTTGAGCTTTTTTTTTTTTTTTTTTTTTTCACATTTAGCTCTTAATCCCATTTTTCATTCTTGATTTTGCTTTGTGGCTCTTATTCTTTCATTTACTTCTCTTTTCTATTTTTGTCTTTTTCAATTTTTCTTTTTGCTGTTTTTGTATTTTTCTTGATTTTCTTCCTTCTCTTTTGCAACTTTTCTATACAATCATCTTTCTTTTCGAAGAGCCACTTAGCTTTTATTTCTTTGTTCTCCTTCCCGAAACTTAGACTTTAGTCTAAATTGCACGTCTTTCAATGCCTCAAGGAGGTAGGGCCAAGATAAGGTTAGTGCTATTAAGCACTTAGAATTGGCTCGGGCCTTTTACATGGATATCAAGAGAAAGAATATTAGGGCTCAGAGTTGGCTAAAGAAGAATTAATTTCATTTGGTGGCTTGAAATACTCAAACGGGTCAAAGAAATACCTATCATCCTATCCAACCACTAATTTGACACTCAATTCATTTACAAGTACACACAAGTCAAGTTCTAACATGCATATGCAATTAACAAGCTTTAAGTAAGAACTCACCTCACTAGCATAAGGGACAAGAGACAAGAACATCAACTTTCAAACACTTAAAGTGAGAATTTAGCCCACACTACACATGCATAAAGTCATCAAAAGAGCATAAAGGTTATAGGTGAAACTCTCAACAAACAATCCACTAACTTTCTCATGTGTGCTCCTAGTGTGTTGGTATCAAACAGGTCATAAAACAATGATGACACTTCTATGATTAGAGTCCTAAAAAGTGTCCGGTTCAAAAGAACTGCATTCCTGGGAAAAGAACCGATTGAAAGAAAATCAAGAAGGTTATTTACTAATTCAAAGCTATTTTAACAAATGGTCTTTACAATGGGGTGGTTGTTTCGGGCCCAAGTAAAAATGAGTTTCATGAGGGTTGCCTACTTATCGCAACAAATGCGAATCAGAGGAAAGAAGGCAACATCCCAAGCGTAGTTCACGGGAGTACCTTTGAAATTTTTTTTCTTTTTTTGATTTTCAAAATTTTTCAACTTCTTTGAGTTTTTTATTTTTTCAATGTTTTTGGATTTTTTAGATGGCATTTAAGAACAATTATACTATGAACATAAACACAATTAACAAAGATAAGAATTAAAGACAAGAATTTTAAACATAACATCCTACATTAAAATTAACATCCTAAGTTAAACATCCACATAAACATAAAACATAGTTTAGGACATATCACAAAAGATTAATTACTCCACCCCCACCATGAGAAGTTGCTATGTCCCAAAGAAACTAAAAAAACAAAACATGAGTTCATGGGGTTAATCAAAAAAGGAGAGAATGACTCCCTATTCATCTCGGGCAATTTCTTTGCCCTTGCCTTCAACGTGATTTATTGGGGCTTGTTGACTTCCTTGCCTTCTTCTTGCTCTTGCTCTTACTGCTTCCTCCATTGAAGCCATCCTACCCATATCCATTTGGATTTCTTCATCAAGTTCCCTGTTCCTAAGCACACCCGAATATCCAAATGTCTCTTCTTCCATTCTTCTCGTATTTCTTTGGTGCGTAGATTCTGGGGCTGTTGAGCGATTCGACCTCTCTTGTCTCTGCTCTCTTTCACTCCACAACACATTTATGCTGTTTGCCATATCTCGATTTTTGATAGAAAACACATGAATGCACTTCTTGATCTTTAAGATATCTTTAGTGTGTGCATCAATGGCTTCACTTAACTGGTCAAATTCAGTTGGATTGACCTTGCGTGGTGAAGGTGGAGGTGGTTGCATCCGAGGCATGTTGCACAAATAGACCCCAAACTCCTGCATCTTGCCCTGCAGCTCCTCAAGTTCCCGTGTTATACTTGCAATGGAAGCTTCAGCTTGATGCACCTGAGGTGGAGAAGCTCTTGAAGAGAATGATCTATCAGCTTGTGATGGTGCTTCGTGAGTGGGTGCAGCAGGTGTTGGGTGAATTTAGTTGTTTTCATCTTTAATGGTATATAAATTAAAGCTCGTTTTTGCAAACACATAATCATCATTCCCCAAAGTATCACACCCCTGGTCAATTAGAAAATCTGTCAATGTGTTGGCATAGGGGATATTTCCATAACCAGCTCTTGCCGCATCAAACATCACTTGCACCATTTCAGCTCCTAGGTTGATTGGTATCCCGCTCATGATGCAACCAATAATAATTGCCCTTTGCAATGTCACTATGTGGCTCTCTCTTGTTGGTAGGATTCTTGAACTAACAATAGCATTTCAACCCTTGGCTTCGAAGTTGAGATCTTGGATTATGGCACCAACTCTACTCCATGTTGGCCTCCTTTCTCGACCGATGATGGGGATTAGCCACTTTATTTGCATTTTCTCTTGCATATCCAACTTGGACATATATACTTCTGGAACAAAGTTTGGGATTTGGAGGTGTTGATTTAAGGCCATTGCTGAAACTTCCACCGTTGCGCTCCTGCATTTGACCACACATTCTGGTCCATTTTGTTCACTCAGCACATCATAGAATTCCATTACTAGTTCCACAGCAGTTGCCCTCAATCTTCTTGTGAATATCTCACTCCATCTCGTTCCACGAAATGCTTTATAGAATGTTGGGTTAAATTCCCTTACTCTGTCTAGTACCACTCTTCTTTCACAAATGAGCACTGTATGCTCTCCATCAGTGCTGAAGTTTGCGTCACATGGTTCATTATCAAAAAAATCACTGTCGGAAGGATCACTCTCCGAAGAACTATTTGGTGGAGGAATTTTCCTTCGTGCTCTCTTATGTGGTGCTTGATGATGTGCCATTTTGGTACCTGGGCAAGACCAACCCAAGACATGTGTTAATTATTGAATCACTACACTATTCTATTCCTAAACTAGGCTAAGATTAACTAAACTAACATATGAAGTCCATGGAATGGAATGGAACACTTGGAATTCTCACACATATTTTAGGTTGCAATCAAAACAGCAGGCAGCAGAAGTAAAGGCGAGCTCGCAAGCAAGCAGAGGCGGCCTGCAGAACAAAGTGCTGAGAAGCACCGGCGAGGCGCCATTTGAAGTGCGAGGAGCTAGTGCCAGCCGCAGAAATTATCAACATTCCGTGAGAGTCGGTGGCCGCGCAAAAGAAACTGAGGGTCCATCGAATTAATTCTGCATTTTATCTTGCGAGAGGCAATTTACCTCGGCAACTCGCACAACATTTTTTGGACAAGGAGCGGCGAGTCGCCTTTCAGACTGCGAGGGGCAAACCTTTCTCGCATAATTTTTGAGCTCATTGATGACACCGGCGGACTCGCTCTTGATGTTGCAGGCACGCCGACTGTCTTCCGCACTATATTTTGCGGAATGCTACCTGTCAGGCCCTAAAATTTTCTAAAAATAAAGGTAGGTGACTTAGGTGTTTTAAGGTACAAAATTATTGAGATTTTTGGAGTCTCCACTTGACAAGTTAAAGGTGTGCCAAGTCACCAAAGTGGTGTACCTAGAACACCCTTGACTCATTTTAGTTGTCTGCGTTAGAGTTCCGGGTAAGGATCTCGATTGACTCGTGGGAAGGTGCTAGGCACCCTAGAGTCCTGTGCCAAGCACAGTTGCTTTTATTGACGTATTTTGACTCTTTGAATTTGTTTGTTGTTTATTGCCTTTATTATTTTCGCTTTAATATTTTTTGAACTAAAGATTGTATTAGCTAACCCACTGGGCATAATTTAGAACAAACTGCCTCTCTGTTTATTTTGGTGTGCCTAATAAGTAGATCATGAATCATACTTATTTGTCGTACTTATCTTTAAATCGACTTAACTTTCTTATTTTTATTGCTCTTTGCCTAATAAGTAGATCACAAATCATACTTATTTTTGCCTAATCGAGCGAATATTTCGTTGTTACCAATCTATAATGTTCATTTGAGTGTTTAATTAACGCTTGATGTAATTATATTTCTTTTATGTTTTTAGTAGGCGTTGACAGATTTACAGAAAATGGACATATAGCCCCCTTGTCTTGTATCTTTTATAAAACAACCTATTTTCTTGTCAAACCTTTATGGCTTTACTTTAAATATTAACCTTAAAAATGAGTCAATTTTTCAAACTTGTATTAACAACTTATTCAAACCATTCTGAAGTTCGTGACTAGCATTTGCACTAGTAATCCAACTTTAATTGCTTATTAACTTTTATTTTATTTTTTCAATTTTAACAAACTGCCCGAATCCTTCATGCATTTTATACAAATGGGCCTTGATAATATATGGCCCAGATATAAAAGAAATTTCACTCTTCTTTTTCATGTTTTCCCTTTAACAAAATACATCAGATAATAAGTGACTTTGTGGAGCATAAAAATCGTAGGCATGGATGACGATAAGCTTAACAGGCCAGGTAACAAGGCCGTACTTTCATATATTTCAAATTTTTAGCAACGACTAAAATGTTTGCCAAAATAAAGCAAAGAAAGCTTTAAAAGATACCTAATGGTGGAAAACTCCAGCTAAACCAGCATTGAAGAAGTCCAAAACCGAAAAAAGTCCAAACCAAACAAATGTAGCAGCACAGCAAGAAACCAACAGCGAACCTTACAACTCTCAAAGACTCAAAGCTCAAAAATTCATACCGTAAAAAAAGTTTACTCTAGACCCTCAAAGTATTCTTTTTTTTTTTCAATTAACTCTAATATTTTTTGCCCTCCTTTTCTTTTTTAGATCTGATGTTCTCTTAAAGAGTGAGGGAATGACCTCTTAAATAGGCTAAAGTTGGGTGAAAAACACACCCATGTGACCATATTTTTACCCTTCAAAAAAGTTACTTTTGGTATGCTAAACAAAAAAATGGCAACAGGGAATCTTATGCTTTTACTGCAACCCCTTTATCATTTTCCTCTTACTTTTGACCTCTAAAGAAAGCTAAAATTTGAACTCAATAAACCACAAACTAATTCTAACTAAAACTCAAATCCCAAATTAAATCCTAAGGACTAATCAACAGACTAACACAAACACACAGAGCACTAGCTAGACTTAAGACAATCCTTATCACAGAGCAATGGCTTTCATTTGGACAAAAGATTACTCAAACACATGATTTTCACTAACCATGAACCAACTCAAAATATGCTCTTCACAGAGTCATACAAATCAAGTAACACTCCCTGATTATCCACTCGAACACTATATACATACAACTTCATACTTTGACAGTAAATGAACAAACTAACACACGTTTTATGACTTTCTCATTAGTCATGAGCAACTCTTATAAGCAAATCAGTCAAGGAAAAATGTTAAACTATCATACAAACTAATAAACACTTAGAACTGTGATACTAACAATCTAAAAAGTGAAACAAGCTACTTAAACTCACGATTGAACACAAACATCAGGCAAGAAAATTTAACTGTGAACCCCTTTTATTTCTTTTCTTTGATTTGCGAGTATAAACAGGGGTACGACCATACATACATTGATCTACACAATCAAATCCATTCAACACTTAACTAGACTTTTCAGAACGACACATCTAAAAGAACCAGGAAAACTAAGGAAGATATACAAAGGTACGACCAATCGCTACTGAAATATTACCATCACACCAAAGCCGCTACATTGAGTCATCACCGCTGCGTCGTTCAAGTCAATTCCAGCCTCCTGCCTCAAATCCATTGTCACCATGGTACCAATCGCCACTCCATCACAGACCACCACGACGCCACTGTTAAACGCCAAGTAACACGGCTTCAAACACACACCACATCGACGCAGCTCCAATACCATGAACTGCCCAGAACAATCAACCCCATAGCCTTACACCATTGCGACTCCACCAATCATCGCTACATCCCCGACACACCCTAATGCCGAAATAAGAAACATCACAGCCCCCTTTACTTCATTGATCAACACCCCAACAACCCCCACAAAGCCATCGCTTTCTCACCATTGAACCACCACTAATCATGTAGGCAAAATGGGAACGGGGAAGAGGAGAAATAGGGAACATCGAGGGATTTCCATGTGAAAAAATAGGCTTAGAAACGTACAAAGAAAAGTGAGAAAAAACCTGGTAAAGTATGACTTGACCGAAAAAGTGTTGAGTTCGCCGGGCTATGGTTTTAGCCGATTGTTTAAGCTTCGATCCGCACCAAACCATTGAGTATTAGGAGAAATTGAACCTATAAATGGAGAGAGAGGGTCAAGGCGAGATTGGTGATGTGAGATTTGTGGCCGGAGTAAGGTGGATGACGGCGGAGAGGGGGCGGTCAGTGGTGGTTCCCGACAATGCCCTAAAATTGGCAAGGGTTTTGCTTGGCCACAAGGGATTTGATCTAAACAAATGACAAAAATGACAATTTTTGCCTTTTAAACAAAAGGGAAACGGGCCGGGTCAAAGAGTTGGGCTGGACTATGTTTTGGGCTAGCATTTTTTTTTTATCTAGCACAATGGCTAATTTTACAAGTTTAATACCATACAAATGTTTATTCTAGTTCAAAGTTCAAACCAAACTAATTCCTAATAAACACGCACAATTTGTACATCTCGATTGCCAAAGTATCACACAAGCAATCAAATCATTTTTGATATTTTCAATTTTTTCTTCTAAATCGAATAGACTAAAATAGCTAAAAATAAAGGCAAAATTAAGAAAATATCCTACAAAATTAAAACGGCTATTTTGAGCAAAATTTTAAATTTTGGTGCCAAAATTAGGTGATTATACAACCTCATTGGCGGCTTGCCGAATCCTTGGCCAATTTTTCCTACAGTGCACAGATTCTAAGTTTTTCCAATCTCACTTCCCTTAACACCCCCAAACACACTCCTATGTGGTCTTTTCAACTTCTTATCAGTTTTAAACACTCTCTCAAGAACGAGACCACATTTTCAACCAATTTTCATGCAAATTCAACCAAAAATCATACCAAGTTCAAGACTTTTCAAGATTTACAAGCAAACAAGGATTGTTCATGGTTTCATTCAAGTTCAACTTTGCTTATTTTCTTTCTACTCTTCTTCTTCTACTCTTTTCTTCACTTAAAGCAACTTAAACCCAAAATCACACCTAGGGTTTCAATTTTATGAAATAACTTCTAAGAACAAACCCTAAAATCAACTAAACATGTAGAACAAGTTATTCACCAACCCCCACCCCCAACATGATGTTCTTAACTACCCCACATGTAAAATATGAAAATATTAAAACAAGGGTATGAGTGCCTTACCGGATCTGAGAAGAAACAGAAGTTTAAGCGAGGGATTGGTGGTGGATCGGTTAAATTGAGTGTGATTGAGTGATTTGGAGTGTTGTTAAGGATGATGGTGTCAGAATAGTTATTTTCAGCAATGGGGTGTGTGCCTTTTACGGTTTGGGGTAAAAAGTAAAAAGAAAAAAGAAAAACTTACCTTGGGGCCTTTTATAGTCGGGTAACCCGACCAGGCCCATGAAAGTTGCGGCTTGCTGCTATTCTGGCTGGTCGTCGAATCCTCAGCGTGTAGGAATTAAGTTCTCATTCTTGCGCACAAGTGGGTTGGACCGCAGTGAGGTCGGCGGAGTTGGATGTGCGACTCGTCGAATGAACGACTGAGCACTTCTCCACTCCGCAGAAAAATTGACCTCACTGGTTCTTCTGGCGGCTAGCAATTTTGTTGGTGGGCCGTAATTTGGATTCCGCGCTTCACTCGGCGGTCCTCCCCATTTTTCAACTTCCTTCAAAGAAATTTTTTTGCTTTCCACTCTTTGCATTTTCCCTGTACTAACACCACTTCAATCAAGATCAAATGCAGTCATCACAGAACTTCACATGAAATTTTTACACTAACTACATTGCTAAAACTAAAAAAATGCTAAAAGTAAAACTTGGGTTACCTCCCAAGAAACGCTTGATTTAATGTTGCAGCACGACGATGCTACCTAATCCTTCAAGGATCCAAGAGATAGATGCAAGCGACCTCTCTAGGTTCGGCTTCACATCCCAAGTAGTGCTTCACTCATTGGCCATTTACTCGGAATATTTTAGAACTTCCCTTCTCTTGCAACTCGACCCATCCATAAGGTGATGTTTCCACCACTTTAAAAGGTTCACTTAATTTGGATTTCAGCTTTCCGGGAAATAGATGCAATCTTTAATTGAATAATAGCACCATATCCCCTGCCTTGAATGCATGGTTATATATCTTCTTGTCATGAATGATCTTCATCTTCTCCTTGTAGATTTTTGCATTTTCATAGGCAAGAAATCTCATTTCCTCAAGTTCATGTAACTTCTCCACCCGGGATGTGGAAGCTTCTTCCCAATTCATGTTGAGCTTTTTCAACGCCCAAAGAGCTTTATGTTCCAACTCCACGGGGAGATGACAAGATTTGTCAAAGACTAAATAGAAAGGTGATATCCCAATTGGAGTCTTGTATGCCGTGCGATATGCCTCATAAGGCATCATCTAACTTTTTGGACCAATCCGTCCGGTTCACATTAATTGATTTGGCTAGAATTTGCTTGATCTCTCAATTTGACACTTCTACTTGACCACTTGTTTGGGGATGGTAAGGTGTATCAACCTTGGATCTTACCCCATATTTCTCCAACGAAGAGCTAAAGGCCCGATTGTAAAAGTGGATTCCCCAATCACTTATGATGGTGCCAGGAGTGCCAAATCTTGTGAAAATACTTTTCTTGAGGAAGGCGGTAACACTTCTAGCTTCATTGTTCGGTAAGGTCATTGCCTCAACCCATTTAGATGCATAGTCAACCGTCACAAGGTTGTACTTCATACCATAAGAACTTGAAAATGGACCCATGAAATCAATTTCCCATGCATCAAAGAGGTCAACTTCCACAATGGGATTTTGGGGCATTTCATGGCTTCTTGAGATTCCCCCCGTTCTTTGACGTTGGTCACATATTTTTGTGTAATTATGAGCATCTTTGTACAAAGTAGGCCAAAAGAAACCACATTCAAGTACCTTTACCGCTGTTCTAACACCTCCATGGTGTCTTCTATAAGGAGCGGAGTGGCATCCTTTAAGAATAGCTCCTTGCTCAACTTCGGCAACACATCTTCTTATCATTCCATCGACACATACTTTGAAAAGAAAGGGGTCATACCAAAAGTATTGTCGGGCATCTTTGATTAACTTCTTCTTTTGATTGAGTGAGAAATCTTCCGGGATCTCTCCACATGCAACATAATTGGCTAAGTCCACGTACCAAGGGATTTCCTCCTAAAATACCGCTAATAGCCCCTCATCTGGGAAAGAATCATTGATCTCAACGGTTTCTTTTAGGCGACCCTCCTCCTCCAAACGGGATAAGTGGTCCGCGTCTTGATTCTCAGCCCCCTTTCTATCAAGTACCTCAAGATAAAATTCTTGTAACAAGAGTACCCATCGAATCAACCTTGCTTTTGAATCCTTCCTGTCCATCAAATATCGGATTGTGGAATGGTTGGTATGCACAATGACCTTAGATCCAACCAAGTAAGATCAAAATTTTTCAAAGCCAAATACAATGGCTAGCAACTCCTTCTCTGTAACCGTATAATTTTGTTGAGCCCCATTCATGGTCTTGCTAGCATAGTAGATAGAATGGAACATCTTCTCAATTCTTTGGCCAAGCACGACCCCCAATGCAACATCTCTAGCATCGTACATAAGTTAAAATGGATGATCCTATTTTGGACTCACTATTATCAGTGTGGTTGTTAATCTCAATTTCACCTCTTCAAATGCTTTCAAGCAGGCCTCATTGAATTCAAACTTAGCATCTTTTTCCAACAATTTGCACAATGGGTTGACAATCTTGGAGAAACCTTTGATGAAGTGGCGATAAAATTCCACATGTCCCAAGAAGCTTCTCACTCCTTTGGCCATCATGGGAGGTAGAAGTTTGGAGATGACTTCAATTTTTGCATGATCCACTTCAATTCCTTTCTTGAACACCTTGTACCCTATGACTATTCCTTCTTGAACAAGGAAGTGGCATTTCTCCCAATTTAGCACAAGTTTGGTTTCTTCAGACCTCTCTAAGACTTTCTCCAAGTTAGATAAACAATCTTCAAAAGAATCACCCACTACGGAGAAATCATCCATGAACACTTCCAAGAAATTTTCCACCATGTCATGGAAGAGTGCAAACATGCCCCTTTGAAAAGTAACTGGAGCATTACAAAGTCCAAAAGGCATTTTGCAGAATGCAAAAGTACCATATGGGTATGTGAAGGTTGTCTTATCTTGATCATTTGCTTCAATTAAGATTTGATTGTACCCCGAGTATCCATCAAGAAAACAATAGTAAGCACGGCCTGCCAAACGATCAAGCATTTGGTCAATGAAAGGTAGGGGAAAATGATATTTTCTTGTGGCATTGTTAAGCTTACGGTAGTCCATGCACACTCGCCAACCGGTTACGGTTCGAGTTGATATAGTTTCACCTTTTTCATTGTGAACTACCATCATCCCTCCCTTTTTGGACATACATTGAACATGTGAGGCCCATTCACTATCGGAGAGTGGATTAATCACCCCCGCATCTAACTACTTTATGATCTCCTTCTTGACAGCTTCTTGCCTTGGAGGATTCAACCTCCTTTGATGTTCCACTGTTGGCTTACATCCTTCTTCAAGAAGAATCTTGTGAGTGCACACTCCCGGGTCAATTCCCCTTATGTCCGCAAGAGTCCACCCAATTGCTTTAATTCTCCTTCTCACCACTCCAACTAATTGGTCTTCTTGTTCTTTGGTTAAGTGGGAAGATATAATTATGGGAAGAGTGGAGTTTTGGCCTAGAAAAGTGTATCTCAAGTGACTTGGGAGTACCTTGAGTTCAAGGCTTGGAGATTCTTCAATGGAGGGCTTTGTGGGAGGAGTTGTTCGGTTTTCAAGGTCAAAGAAAAGCTTTTTGGGAACATAGGGTTTAGTGTCAAGTCCTTCCAATGTCTTTACACACTTGGTAACAATCTCTTCACTATCAATATCCATGTTCAACTTGGTAACACTCTCTTCACTATCAATATCCATGTTCCGAATCACCACGGCCAATTCATCCGCCTGACTCACTAAAATACTCTCTTTTTCCATAAGTGCATCCACAACCATGTCCATGTAAGAACAAGTGGCTTCCTCCTCCATAGGTTGTTTCAATATTTTGCATATATGAAACACAACCTTCTCACCACAAAAAGTGAGTTCTCCCTTCTCTACATCACAAAGTGCTCTCCTGGTATCTAGTAATGGACGCCCAAGATTAATGGGGACATCAAAGTCCACCGGGCAATCAAGTATCACAAAATCCGTCGGGAATATAAATTTCTCCACTTTTACTAGAACATTGGTAACAACTCTAATTGGTTGCTTCATGGAGCGGTAGGCCATTTTCAAATTCATGTTTGTAGCCTTCAGAACTTCCTTGGTAGTCAATGTCTTGTAAACGGCATACGACATCAAATTGATGCTTGCTCCAAGATCACATAAAGCTTTAGGGAAATGTGTCCCTCCAATTGTACATGGAACCGTGAAGGCTCCGGGGTCTTCCATCTTCCTTGGCATATGCTTTGAGACAATTGAACTACATTGATGAGTTACCTTGCTTGGCTCATAATCCTCATAATTCTTCTTGGTCACAAGATCTTTCACAAGCTTTCCAACATTTGGCATTTGGCTCAATGTATCAACAAAAGAGAGGCTGATGGATGTTGATGCTATTATCCTAAATTTTCTTGGCTTGAGATGCTTGTTTTTGTTTCATACTCTTTTGTGGATTTGGGAATGGAATTTTGGGAATGGATACTGGACTAGGAAGGCTTTGTTTGGGTGGTGGAGTTTTCTTTCGTTTGGCCTTTTGAGGGATAGTGACTTCGGGACTTGGTTCTTGAGGGATTGCCTCATCATCAACTTCATGCCTTGGAATCTCTACTTCCACATCATTTACCTCATCTTGGTGTAAATCCTCCTCCTTGTTTTGCTCTTCTTTTTGCATTTCTAATTCATCACCATCTTCTTTTGATTTAGGATTTTCCCATGTTTTTCCACTCCTTGTCATAATTGTGATCACATGATCTTTTCCATTTCTATTAGGATTCACTACCGTGTTACTTGATAATGTTCCTTAAGGTCTTTAGTTCACTTGGTGAGAAAGGGTGCTCATTTGTGATTCAAGAGCTTTGATGGAAGTGTTGTGAGAATTTACTATTTGCTTTATCTCCTTGACATCACCGGTATAAATCTCTTGATTCTTGAGGACTTCTCTCATCATTTCTTCCAATTTTGATTGACTTCCCCTTCATTCTCAATTTTCTTGTAAAGAGCTCTTGGTGCATAATTTTGAGAAGCACCAACTCCTCTTCCACCTTGATTGTTGTTCCAATTTTGTCTTCCTTGATCTTGCCTCCATTGGCCTTATTGGCCTTTGATAACCTCCTTGTTGGTAAGCCACAAAGTTGGCTTCTTCCTCACTATGGACATTGAAATATTATTTCGAAAAGTACTCCTCTTGCCCTCTTTGAAGAAGGGTTAGAGGTTGGCCTCCGGGATTGACATACCCAATAGGAGCCACTTGATGGCTGGCATTTATAACTTGAAGATTCTCCACTTTGTTCACTTTCTTCTCCTTCTCCTTTTTGCCACCTCTAAGGAGCTCAATGTTGGTGATGATTTGGGCCATTTGTTCCGCTTGATCTTCAAATCTTTTCATCATCATTTGGTTCATTCCTCCTTCACCACTTAGGTTTTGAGCTCTTGATTTCCAATCTTGAGATTGCTTGGCAACTTTGTTGAAAATTTCCTTGGCCTCTTAAAAAGTATGGTCCATGATAGCACCTCCACATAAGTTATTCACAGCCGATTGGTTGTTCTTGTTGAGACCTTGGTAGAAACATTGTAAGAGCATATCACCTTCAAAACCGTGAGTTGGACAATGTAGCAAGACTTCTTGGAAAGCTTCCCAAGCTTCATATAATGAATCGGTGGGATCTTCCTTGAACATATACACCTTATCTCTCATTGAAGCTTGCTTGATTGCTTCACAAGTTCCTCCCAAGTGTAGATTGAGTTCTTTGGTAGCTTCTTCAACCACGCCTTAGCCTTCCCCGATAGAGAATAGAAAAAGACCCTTAGACGCAAAGATTCTTCCGTATAATGTGCCGACTTGTAGAGATGACATGTTTGCACAAAATTCCTCAAATGTTCGGTTGGGTCATCATGCTTGCTTCCACTAAAAAGTCCATTTTGATCAACTCCATCAAGGATTACTTGTGGGGTATTGAAAGTCACATACCCACGAGTTAGTGGTGGCACAATGGTACTTACAAAAGTGTCCAAATTCACTTCCTCTTCCGAATCTTCCAACTCTTGGGCATGTTGATTATCATTTCGACCACCCCTTGCATTCCTTTGGTTCCGATTGTCACTGCGATCATTCACCCGATTGACATTGGCTCTTCTATTAGCTTGAGCACCACGACCTCCTTGATTTTCCTCGGCCTCCTCTATTAACATTGTTGCCTCTTTGGTTTACATTGCCCGCAACACCATCATTGTTACTAACACGAACTCTCTCATTGGCTTGAGCATTGCCATGAGGAATTCCATCATTTTGGGCTTCATTTTCAACTTGAGGATCATCATTCTCCTCAAAGACATCATGAATTCCATAGCTCTCCTCACTAAGAGAAGTGTCATCATAATCTTCTTCAGACCCTTCATAATAATCATTCAGAGCAATTGGAGCATTGGAAATGGAACTCCCCTATTAGCATGATTGTAGAGGGGGTTCCTCATGGCTATCTTCGAATTCCTTCGAATACTTGGATTTACCTACACACGGTAAAATAAAGCACAAGGTAAAATGGTAGGAACAACTAACAAGACTAGAACACGAGATATTCAAATTAATAGATGTACCGTAGCTCCCCGACAATGGCGCCAAAATTTGATCCACGCTCAATTCCCTCACCGCTAAGGGGTGTGGGGCGGTCGTCAAAGATAATTGTACCCAACAAGAGCCGAGGTCGATTTCCACAGGGAGTTAGAAAAGTAATCTATTAATCTTAGGATGAATAGTAATGAATTCTATGAATTGTCCGTATATTCCTAATAAATAAGGGTTGATTTAACTTAACTAAAATTATAAATAGCAACTAACAAAAAACAGGTAAATGAAGGTTGATGTAAACGATGAGAATGAGCTTGGGGTTTACCCACTCCAACTAGATTCTCATAGCCAAATACTTGTATTAACCTCACAAATCTCATGGGTAACGTCAATGGTCGGACCTCTAATGTATTCCTCAAAACCCTCTCGGGATAGAGAGGATTTTCCTCATCAAGCCCGTTAGGGTCAATAATGAAGTGCTAGAAACCCTAGTCCAAAGACCATAGCAGGAATGGCCTTTTTAGGTCTTCCTCTTTAGATGGGGTAGGTCGCAACCAATATAACCCAAATTCTCGCTTGTTTCTATTAGCCTACACCTTCAATCCCGTTAGGGTGATGGAAAAAAAGTAGGGTTAGGTTCAAGTACGGCCGTGCATTAAACCCTAGTTGAGAAAGTACGATGGAGAACTAGATTTATGTTAACCCATTGATTTTACAAGATTAAATACAAGATTAAGTACAATATTTAAGCTAAGATAATCAAGTTTTCATGAATAAACCCCTAGTATGAGTTTAGCTACTCATACTAGGGTCTAACACACACATAGTAGAAGATGAAATGACAAGAATCATGTAAGAGTATATTAAAGAAATGGAATCCTTACAATAAAAATCAAATTGAAACCCTTCCTTAGCCTCCAAGAATATTCAAAAGAGTGTAAAGTAATATTCTAAGCTAAAAAAAGTTCTCTTTTCTCGGAGGCATAACAGCCTATTTATAGGCATGGGTTTGAAAACTAGTCTAGTATTTATAAGTTTGCTATTTTTCCTTGTTTTACGGCAGGCCGCCGAATATTTGGCGAGTAGCCTAAAGAACTGCTAGCTCGCCGATGACATATTTTACTGATCATTTCGTTTGAATTGCGATGCAGGTTCGGTGGGGCGCCCTTGTGATTGCGGACAACTCTTGGGCTTCGCAGATATTCCAGATGTTCTGTGAGCTGCGGTGTGTTCGCCTTTTCTTCTGCGGAGTCGCCGCTTGCCTTCAGCATTCCATTCGGTGATCTACCCTTTAGTTGGCTGGAAGGCTTGAACTCTTTCCTCCTTTGGCGGATGGCTGACCTCTTGAGCCGCAGATTCGGCGAGGAGCCGATCCAAATGCTGCCTTATCTCCATGTTCTTCAATTTGTAGCCAAAGTGCACTTGTTTTTGCTCTTTTTCACATTTTCTTCAGCTTTGTATATCAATTTCTCTTAATAACCTGAAACACAGAGATTAACATAAGATTCACCAAAATAATACGCTTTAAGACACAAAACTAGTTGAAAAGAGTTCCAAATAAGTACAAAACACCAACATATCAAAATGTAGTTTTCTAAGTATGAGGGCCTGACACTAACTCTAGAGGAGTGTCTGGTATGACCAGTAGGACTAGTAGTAGGGGTAGGTAAAGGTAAATCAAAATCAGAATGGTTGGATGGACAAACTGAAGGAGTAACAGATAAAAGATGAGAGAAATGAGTATAAGTAAAAGGGGAATGGGGAGAAGGAGATGGAAATGAAGCAGATTGGGGTGAAGAGGAAATGATAGGATCTGGAACACCAGAATCATCAACTTTAGGAAATAAAACAGGTGCATCCAAAATTGATAAATTTGAAAAAGGAAAAATAGATTGATGGAATAAGACATCTCTAGAAACAAAGAAATGATGAGTTTGAAGATTGAGCAATTTATACCCTTTTTGGCTAAAAGGATATCCCATAAAAAAGCATAGTATACTTCTAGAACAAAATTTGGTCTTGTGCACATGAGGAGTAGTAGCATAGCACAAACATCCAAATACTTTCAAGTGAGCATAAGATGGAGAAGTGCCAAAAAGAACCTCAAATGGAGATTTATTATTCAAAAGCATAGAAGAAAATCTATTGATAAGGTATGTGGCAGTAAACACACAGTTGCCCCAATATTTAATAGGCACTTTAGAGTGAAAAAGAAGAGCTCTAGGAGTCTCCAGAAGATATGTATGTTTCCTTTGCACCACCCCATTCCGTTGAGGGGTGTGAGGATAGGAGGATTGGCGTAAGATGCCTTGCTTAGAAAGTAATTTAGACTGAGAAGTTCCCTCTCTTAATTATAAGGCATTGTTAGAACTTTAGACTTGAACTGAGTTTGGACCATTGCAAGAAAGTTTTTAAGGACTGAAAATGCATTACTCTTGGTAGCACTACTAGAATTCACGCGTTTGCCGAGGGAGATCGTCGAGGGAGTTCCTTCTCCAAACGCCCGATGGAGAAGGAAGTCCCTAGCAACACGCGCCTCGGAATTCGGCTCGTCGTTGAGCAATTTTGGCGAGGGAAAGGCTTAGCCAACTGTTGTGTAGGCTCATTTTTATATATTGTGTCAGTTTTACTCTACTAAGGATGTCCCTCGCCAAAACAAGGAGAGAGAAATATTTTTAGTACACTTTGGCTAGGGAATTCCCTCTCCAAGTACAAAAATTATATTTTTCTACACACTGTTGGCTAAGGAATTCCCACTCCAAGTATAAAAATTATATATTTTTAATTTACTTTGGCTAGGGAATTCCCTCGCCAAGTACAATAAAAATATTTTTACCCTTACAGTTGGCTAGGGAGTTCCCGCGTAAGCGTAGTATACCTGAAACACAAAAATCAGTAACGCGATACAAAGCAGCACAACAAAAACAACATATTAACAAAGCAATTACAGCAGCACCAAAACACCAAAACGATTCACAACATAAATATCACAGAATTACACAGCACCACCATTACAGTGTCACCACAACCTGTTTAACATACTAATAAAGCTATATCCGGGCAATTAAACAAGTGTACACACTTGTTTCATATCAACTAACACAAACAAATAAAACACTAAAATAATTCTTTAAAGTACTAAACACGTGCCACTTTCAAGTTTAATTCGACACAAAAATAACAAACTACCGAGAATCATTAATAGTGGTATGGAAGAAATATGACCAACATATTTTGTATTGATTTATTTTTTTTTTCAACTTCTTCATCCAAGTCCAATTCTGGCAAATCAACATCTTCATCCAAGTCCAACTCCAGTAAATCAACATCTTCATCCAAGTCCGATTCGGGCAGATCAACATAGTGAGGAAGAAAAATACGTAGCATTGTGTCCGGAACTTTTTGTTTTGATTTTTTCAACTTCTTCATCCAAATCCAATTCCGGTAAATCAACATCATTATCCAAGTCTGATTCCGGTACCATATCAATTGAATCTTCAAACGTACCTTGAATGATTTCAATTGAGTCTTCGATTGACTCTTGAGCAATATCAATTGAGTCTTTGAGGTTGATATCCATGATAGATCTTGACGGAGGGGCTGCAACTAATATAATTAAGTTGAATTATGCTACTTAAATCTTCCGTTGTTCATGATCTATTTTTCAACAATTATTTCGTAAGGCTAAACAAGTATTTCCAAATCATTCAAACCAAGCCTAAACAAGTATATACAAATTATTTTCTAATTACAATAATTTTCTAATTATATTCCTCTCTCAAATCAAAGTAAGGCTAAACAATTCCCTAGCATTATACAATAAAATTTCATGATTATATATTAAACATAATTTATTTGACGGATAATAATAATAAAAATCATAAGGTATAAGAGAAAGTTTAATGGAGATGGTTACCTTAATAGGAAGAACCTTGCGATGGGTTGCCGGAGAAACAAAAATGGAGTCGCCGGAGTAAGTGGCGTCGACGGTGTAGCAGTGAAGGAGACGGACGAGGCAGCGAGGGAGGTGTGTTTTGTTTGGTGTGGAGTGTGCTATTTGTAAAGTGGCTTACACTGAAGGAGTATAAATTAAAATTCTCTTTCCTGATTGGCTAAGGATGTCCCTCGCCAAACGCCTGCAGCTTTTGATTGACGAGGGAATTCCCAAGCCAATCAGGAAAGAGAATTTTTCTTGTTTTTGCTTGGCGAGGGAACTCCCAAGTTTTTATTTTTATTTTTTATTTTTAAATTTTGGCGAGGGAATCCCCAAGCCGTGTAGGAGAGAGAAATTTTAAATTTTTTGCACTAGCGAGGGACTTCCCAAGCCAATGTAGATTTTTTTTTTGTTACTTTTGGCGAGAGAAAGTACTTGTTTGGCTAGGGAATTCCCTCTCCATTTTTTGGCTTGAGAACTCCCTCGCCAAACGCTCCCTCGGAATTGGACGAATTTCTAGTAGTGTAGATAAAAGTCGTGTCTATGTATTTCTTGTGTAGTCATCAACAATAGTAAAAAAATATTTGTGTCGATTGTAGGTGGGAGTACTAATAAGGACCCCAAATATTTATGTGAATAATTTGAAATGGATAAGATGAATGTGTGATACTCTCAGGAATAGGACTTCTAGTTTCTGTAGCCATAAGGCGCACATTACAAACAAACTCTTGCTTAGAAGAAACAGAAGACAAAATTGAAGCAACATCTTTCAATCTGGCAAAAGATATGTGCCCCAATCTACTATGACAAAGAACATCCATTTTATTTGAATGAAAAGTATTTACATGACAATGATGAATGGATGTAGATGGTATATTACAATGGTCAACAGACTTGTGAGAAGAACATACAGAGGGAAAAGTGCAAGAATTAACAGTAGCATTTAAATTCTTTGTGTGGTAACATATAATGTTGCTAATTACAGAAAGAAAACCTAACGATTTGCCCTTGTTCGGAGAGCTACTTTTGGCCAGATATATGTTTTCAAAGAGTTGCATCATTAATTCTTGACAAAAGAGTCGTATTTTCTTCATTCCATGACGTACTATATATCTTTAAGTTTTGACCAAGCGTATTATTATGACTGCTAGCTAGTTTAACATAAAGGAGAATTCTTGTTACAGATTTCTTATACAAATGAAAATTTTGTAGCTTCTTTACGCGGATCAGGTTTTCACTTCTCGAATCAGCTCATGTTCGTTGCAATTTTGTCTGATGGCAGAGTCATAGGTTATTTATTATGAAGCTGTTGATGCTGTTCCTTGAATGGACTCTTCATATTCACAGGAAATTTCTTATGAATTTAATTCCAAGCGCATTGGCAGATTGTTTCCAAAAGGAAAAAAAAAACAACGATGAGTGTTTTATGCCAATTCTTTTAAAATTTTGTTTAACTAGATTAACACAATCAGAAAGAGTTTTTATATTCTAACGAATCTGGTTCTTCCAGTTTACGTGAAAAAAGAATAACTTTTCTCCAATGGCTTTTTTTTTTAAAGCAAAATTTAGAACTTTCTAGAAGAACAGTATTTTTGCCTTTTTTGAAAATTATAACAAAGAATAATCTATATATATATATTAAAAGGAGTGTTGTAGCCATTAATATTTAACCAAGTGTCAAAATAAAAACAAGCCATGTGTTAGGTTTTAGGACAATATGGTTAAATTAGGTGATTTAGTTAGTAATTAGTTAGGTGTAGTTATTTTAATTATTTTGAAATTCGAATTGAAATTTTAAGAATAATTGTGAGAAAAAATTGAAAATCTATTATCTATTATATATGAGAAACTCCTATTTTGTATGGATTTGAATTTAGTAGAATCGTTTTTCCTACTAATTTGTATTCATAATGCTGTAGTTTAACAATTAGTTTGGTTGTTCCTAAGTGTTTGAATTGTGAATTATCTATATTGTGTTCGGAATTTAAATTTAAAACAAACAATAATTTGAATACAATTTAGTAGGAGAATCGATTCTACTAAATTTTATATATATATATATATATAAGTAAGGAGAGTAGTAGTTATATTAGTTAGCATAGTAGTTAGAAAAATAATTAGGACAAAACATTTGTAATGACATTGAATTTCAAATTTAAATTTACTACTACCATTAAGTGAATTTTTTAATGAAAAGATTATTATGATAATAGTGTTTGAACTGAAAGGTAAAAGACGGATAAGATGTTGAGTTTGAATTTAGATTTGCATTCTAATATACATTTTCTTCAGATAAAGTATAATTTGGATTGAGAGTATAATTTGAATTGGGAGTAATGAAATTGATAACCTAACTAATGCAAGCAAATCGGATGATAAAGTCGGTACCTGTGTCTTTATTCAAATCCAGCATCCTTCTCCATATAGTTCAAATGCGACCTTATATTATCGAAAAAACACTTCAAATAAGTATAGTTGTAATCTATGTTAATTCAAAGTCATTCATAGTGCAATAAGATACAATTATTGAGATTTGTTACGATTAATTAATCAAAGGAAAATGGAAGCTAAGCAAAATTAGCCACTGATGCCTCACACATATAACCCCTCTTTTACTTACTTTGTTAATTAATTAACCAAAGAAAAAAGTAAAATAATTAAGTGAAGTAATCATGATTCTTATTGCTTAATCGTTGGTGAAAATTCAAATATGAAGCATGTATAAATTCTTAGAAAGAAATTGACTTCTATAATATATAGCCTTTTTAAAACTTAGAAATATCTCCATTATAATTTATTGATTTGATTGACCATATTTGATGGATAGATATGAAAATTGGAATTTGATCCAAATCTGCGCAATTTTTGCTGAAGAGAAACAATAACTGAACAATTGATTAAAATATTTGAAATTAAAATTGTTACATATAATATCTATAACATATCCGGCTAAATTCATTTTAGTGGCATCATTTTACAATAGTCAATTTCTATATATAAGATAAAGATAAATATTATCCTAGAATTCTATCTTTTCAAATATTATCTATTTTCAAAAATCTTATCCCTAAAAAAACTGATATGGTCTATAATTTGAATTCAAATGAATATTGAGAGGGAGAAACTTCTTTTTCAAATTTTAATCTCTTATAATTTTAAAATAACTACCTTTGTTTAGTTTTTAAATTTAAATGAACTATCTGTCGAGGGAGATAAAGGATATATAGTCCTTAAGTACACACGTAGTTCTCAAATTACAACTAAACAAGTTTATCCATATCTTTATTAAAATTTAACATTGTAGTTACAATGGTTTTAATTGAAAGATGAAACTATTCAATATAACTATACCAACAGTAGTATTAGATAAAGTAATTGATAGCATTTGTTTGTTTTGAATTAGTGTGGTTGATCTGTGTAACTGAAAGAGATAAATACGTTTTTTGAATTGAAAAACTACTCAATCTTATCTAAACTTTTGAACCGTAAACAACTCTAAATTTTTTAACCGTAAGGTTAATTAACATCCATCCTTTTTATATATAGATTCACTCTTTAAATTACTTTCACAACATCATTTTTCTATAATTACTTTCACAGCATTGGACGACATCCAAAGTTGTAATCCCTTTTTTGTTGCAGTTCTTGAGTGCCAATATAGCAAACATGGCTGAAAAATTGTTGTTGTAATCTCATATGTAATAGACTTGAACAATTATAGTTGGTCTATAAATACAAGGTTTTCTGATATAAATTTATGCTCTTATCTTTATCCATATATATATATATATATATATATATATATATATATATAGTATCTTCTCAATATATACTCTTCCATGTCTAATTTATTTTTATTGCTGCTTGCGACAGGTTTTGTCATTTTGAGGAGATCAACAGACCTCTTAAGGAGTAACATGAGTACAATGTTCATTACCACCCAAACGACCAAACATTTCTACTCTTCAAGTCTCGATGTTACAGTTATGATTCGAGAACGCACGGTGCAAATTTCTTAATGAATATTTAAAGATGGACACTCTAATAGATAGCATCTATATAAATGATTTTTTTATTATCACTTTGTAATCTATACCACATTAATGACATGTTATTTTACAAGTTCTTACCTTATATTGGTTCCATTCTCATTATTGTATATTTTATCTTCTTTTTTAAATAACATAAAATCACCTGAATTCTATTATTGTAAATTGACTCCATGTTTGCTGAGAAGTGCAAATTATTAAATATACATTCATTTACTTTTATTCTTATTTGTTATGAATTGGGAAATATTCATTGAAAGATATAATAGAACTTTAAAATTTGTGTTTGGCGATGTAACACAATCATCGCAATAAACCATGGAATCCATCCAGTTCCCACTTAGCTTGAATTGCTTCTGCAGTATAAAATGGCATCGTTTAATCATTTTGGAATTAGTTTTGCATGTACGTATAGAATACTTATATTCGATGAGGGGCAATTGTTGTATATATATGAAAGATGAAGCATAACTATAATTGTTCATGCTCTGAAGCCTAATGTTTCTCGAGCTATACAATCTACACAAGATTAACACAAATCACAACATGAGGCATATCATCTATAACGACGAAAGGAGCAAATATCACTACAGGAAATCAGGCTTTTCGTGGCGACTTTAGTCGCCACTAAAGCAGTATAAGTCGCCACTATTGATCTTTCATGGCGACCCAAGGGTCGTTGGCTATAATCAGTGGCTGAAAGTTATTAGTGGCGACTAATATACGTTGCAACAAAAACTCCTCTATTAGTGCCGACTACAATCGCCACAGAAAACATCCACAAAAGTGTTTGAAAAAAGTGTCGCCACGATTGATGAACTTTTAGTGGCAACCTAGTCGCCAGGATAGCCTATTAGTTGCGACATTTTGTTGCCACTAGATATTTCTAACTTTTGTGGCAGCACGAGTCGCCACTAAAAGATATTAACTTTTGAAAAAAAAAAAATTTGAAAATCAGCTATATTTCTAATAGCTGCCCAACAATATTAACCACATAACATATATCTCTAAGACACCCGAAGAAAATGATATGATAGCTTTTTATTACCAATTACTCTTGTACAATATTTCATTATACATTGTAATTGTGCACACTTGATAATAAAAAACAAACTTAAATGTCTTCAAAATCTTCACTGGCCAATATATTTCTCTCCATAAAAGCTTTCTCCCTGCCATAAAACAAAAATGATAAGGAGAGGATCATTTGAATAACCACAATAATATGCAGAGAGGTTGTACAAAATAAAAATAAAATCAGTAACTCTAAGTAATGAAACAAAGGCAACAACTAATAAAGTTTAAATCTTTAGTTATATAAAAACTACTAATGCACGCTGCACAAAGATACCACTTTGGAAAATAGTTCTCTATATGCAAAAGGTGAATAGATCCACAAACAATTTTACCCCCTATCCCACCAGATAACTCTCTCAACCTTAAAATGACTTCTAAAAGTACTTGCTCATGCTCATGCACAATAAAGTACTCAGTATTCTTGGGCAATTAATATGTGAGTAGTAACAGGTACTGGTTGAGTACACTAACCTTCAGCACTTTCTTTCCCTTCTCGGTCTCCAAAGGATCTGGATGGCCAGCGCCAATGATCTTCTACACCTGACCACATTCATCCATCAATGAAGCACAAAGTGTAAATTCTACATGTGATGAATATAACGGACGCAGAGCTTACCTTTTTGATCAATGTATCAGTATGAAGTAACTGTATATTATCAGATCCCTTCTTTCCTATGTCGTTCCATAATGGTGGAAAATCTTTTATGGACTGAGCTTTAGTGAACCCGCTACCTCTCCCTGCACCTGGAGCACTATCACGTCCAGCAAGTTTAGTCATGACAAGACCGGATCCACCATAATTTTCATGATGAGAAATTCAGAGTGTTTTTACTCTCCCACTTAATATCCTCAGGAGAAATCTATCAGGGCAGGAAAATACAAGTCTAAACCTTGAAGAAGCTCTTCAAAAAACTAGGGAAAAAATATTGAAGGACAAAACTGATTACCATATGCAAGAGTTTGTTTTGTTTTTCTTTCTTTTTAAATAACATTACTTCAAGAAAATGAAGGAGAATTAATGACAGGTGAATGAAGAGCTAGATGAACAGACAACCTCTAGTTTGTTCATATTTTGGATATCAGATTCATTAACTTTAAGTTACAACTCACCAAAAATTTAAACAAATCCAATATTTTTCCTCACAAATAAATGAACTGGAATTATAAAAAGGGAGTAGTACAATGCTATTTATTTTCAGAAAGATTGCTCTTCGACATTTTTCCCAACCATTATTCAATCTAATATTAGTTAGGTATCCAACTTGAAATATTGTAAATCTCCTAATATATAAAAATAATTGTCTCTTTAAAAGTAGATATCTCGCACCTAGTTCCATACTGCAATAGTTTACTAGCCATTTTTCTAAATGACATGATAAAATTTATAATTCTTGGAGTACCTTTTGGTCTTAGATCTACATAAATTTGGACATATATCTATGAATGTTGCATTCTTATAAAAAGAGTAGTAACAATTGATTTCTAAACATACGTACCCTTTTTTTATAGTAGTAAGAAGCCAAACTACACCTTCTCAAGAGATTCACAACAGTATGATGCTAGTATAAATTGATTCCATAAAAAAACTTCCACCGAAGAATGGTTTCTGAAACTTCCAACTGAAAGTGTTTGCATTAAGCTGGACAAGAAAGTCGCATTCAGCTTTTAAACTTATATCATGCATCAATATCACAAGACAAGATCAACGACATTAAACTAAACATAGAAAGCACTAATAAAATGGAAGTTCAATATCTTACCTTATAGAATTTGCAGATTTCTACAAGTATCTTTAAGCAAGAAAGATAAGCTCCAAATGACCACAAAGTTTATAAGAAAATCCAAGGCACTGCACGAACCTTCAAAGCTCTGCCTAAAAGGTTGAACATTCAAATTGATCCTTAAAATTAAGATTGACCACAAGTTGAAATTTGTTTAACATTGAAAAATGCCTAGAATATACGTGATAATTAATGAGGTTATAATTTTGGATAACACAGTGGCAAAATTATTCTTGAACTTCTTTCTGCCAAAAAACAACACACAATATATTTATATCTTTGATCTCTATATGAACAAATTCACAAATAACAATCAAAATTAAAAAAATAAAAAAGCCAAAATAAAACCATAACAAACTAAGTGGCAATTAAACAAAGATCCAACGATGAATTTAGAAAAGTAAAAGCAGTTATCTTTAGACCATAAGCTATTAAGAAGAAACCAAAAGCATAAAAATGGTCAAAGAAAACATCAACTAACCATAATCCTAAACAAAATCCCTAGAAGATGGAAACTTTAAAGCAATATAATCCAAAACTTAACCGGTAAAATTCATCACAGTTATAAAAATCATGTCTAGCATCCATATTCTTTAAAGATCGAACTAGTAGCTTTTTTCCCACACAATAAATTACACATATCGCAAGAGTACAATATAAAATTCTATCATCATATTTAATTAGGAAAAAATACAGTAGGGGTTTAGTGAGAAGAAGTCTAGATAGTGGAAAACATAGAGAGAGAGAGAGAGAGAGAGAGAGAGAGAGAGAGAGAGAGAGAGAGAGAGAGAGAGAAGGTACATACAATGGCGAAGATTTCTTTCGAAGAAGGAATCGCCGATGATTTTGCCGGAGGAGGCCGCCGAGGAGTTGTTTGACAAGGAGTAGAGAAGCGTTCCTGATTTCTTTAAGAGAAAAGGTTTGATTAGGATTTAGGGATAGTTTTATTGCTCAGTTTAGTGTGTAATTAGTTTGTTGCTTTTTTATATATTTATTTAAGTTTTATAACATAAAATAAATAGAAGCTTTTGTGGCAATAAAGTCGCTGCTAATTAAGTATAGTGGCAATGGTACCGAATCGCCACAAATACTTTTACCACATAATTTATATTGAAAAAAAAGTAGGTGCATATTGTTGCGACATGATTGTAGTTGCCATAAAAAGCATTCATTCTGTTGCGACATTGGGGTCGCGACTAAAGTTTTGACTTCTAGTGGCAACCTTTTGAACGTCGCCACTAATACCTTTACTTTTCGTGGCAACTAAAGGGGTCGCCACGAAATGTCGCCACAGAAAACCTTAATTCTTGTAGTGTATAAGGTAAGTGCGTATTTAAATGAAGTTGTGTTTCTCACCTTTTCCTTTCTTAAGATGTTGAGTTTGGATGTATTATTAGTTAATGGTTCTACAACATTACAGGTGATCTCTAATAGGTGTATTCATTGACACGTATTTGGATTAGCAGAAGGATTGATCAAATTAAAATATTTGTAATCTTTAACGAAGTTGAGAATAATCACACCTTCAAATAATCTAGGTTTGTTTATTAGAGAATGTATATGTACTATGATTTATAATTATATCTAAGTCTTCATGCCTCTTCTTCTACTTTGATCATTATATTGTGCTACAAATTTCTGAGTTGTTATTAGTTTCCTTGGGTTAGACCTAACAATTACAATTTTCTATGCATCTATGTTCTGCAGTTGAGTAACTGACTGGTTCAATTGTCTTTTCCTAAAAGTTGAATATAATGTGCTGGAAGTTTGGAATGTGCAACAAGCCATTGATTGCCTGCATTGGAGAACTAAAAAATAATTGAAGTTTCGCCACAAGGATGTGGATGTTGCAATTTCTTTCTCTAATGTTTGCTTCAGTTTATCTGTGAAGACATAGGTGGTTAAATTCTTTTTATATTATTAACTTTTATTTTAGTGTGAAATATTAATGAATTCATCCCTTATTTTTTTCTATAGAATATTGAATAATCAAAGCGACTTCTCTTTGTAAAGAGAATGAGTCAACCCATGGCGAAGCACGATGGTGGTTGGAACAATTCAAATATGCTGATTTTCGTTGAAATGAAAATTTGAGGGTACATGAATTTAGAGTGTAATGCTGTTCTTTTACTCATTTCCATTAGCTTTTTTGTTATGTATATTTTAATCAAATATTGTAAATCTTTGCCGTGCCATGTGAGGTATTTTTTAATTAATAGTATTAATCCAAAGCTTACTCACCCTAGAACTGTTTTGTATCATGTTTGAATGATTCGTAAAACAGAGAGGATAAAAACTACCTACCCGTTTGTGTTGATTGGAAAACATAGTACTACATAAGTTCTTGCAGCTCTATTAAATGATCAATTGCTCCAGAATATACAAAAGTACCTAAAATGTTACTTATCTGATATCACTATATGTTTTCATGACTATTATTAAAAGAGATGAATTCTTATATGACTCGAGTAAATAAGATATTTTATTATTTTAATTTGAGAGATTATTAAAAAATAATTCAATTACTTCATTCAAAGTATGTTTTATTTTCAGGTTGATTACCATACACCGTATAATTATGATATTTGGACTTTATCTAAACAAGATTATATTGGATACTTTTTCCCGACAATATGACTATGTTTTATTAAAAAACTTCAATCCGCGCATCGCGCGGGTGCTATACTAGTAACTAGGATAACAGAACAGTGCCAATAGTCTCCTTTCCCATATGATAGTACCACTTTCTCCACTAGGAAGAGGTAGAGGTAGTATAATAAGAACTTTTATTCAGGATCGTAATTCAAGGAAAAATAAAACTCTCGGAAAAAAATTGCTCAAATCGAACCTTCGCAGCTAAAGCTCAGCCAGTGAACGGATATGCATCTAACTTTTTTTTTTTTTTTCATGAACATAAAAAAAAAAAAAAAAAAAAGGTACGGCCATTCACTCTTTTAATTTCTCAAACATTAAAGTATCACGCTTTCACTAATGTAACAAGCTTTTAAAAAAAATATAGATAATATACTAAAACTTAAATAAGGCCATTACAAACAGAAGGGCTCATACGAGCGTAGTAGTTTCCCGGGCCGGCCAAAATATTAGTACAAACTTTTGCCGAAATAGTCCTAGAGAATTTCAAACATAAGGTAACAATAAATTTTTGCATGCCAATACCAAATATCATGCTAAACCAAACATGCTAAAACCTTAATCCAGATCCTTGAAACTTTTCGTCAATGATATGATTGATTTTCTCGGTCATCTCCACAGTGAAATAATTCTTCCAGTCTCCAACTTCCCCACGACGAAAGAATGCTTTATTTTCCTCTCCTGTTGACAATTTCTCATTTTTATTCACCTCTAGCTTGCTCAAATTTTCAAAGCTACACAACTTCAAAATTTCTTCCACCACTCCACATTTTTCTTCCTCTAGAGAAAATGGGCATCCTAAGAATGCAGCTAAGCGTTTAATTTGAATCTTAGGCTGTTCCTTCATCTCTTCAAACTTCAAGAAAATTACTTTCTTAGGATTTTCTGAGCTTTCTTTCCAATAATCTAACACATGATTCCAAAATGGACCATAAATGCTCTCTCCCTTACAATAAAGATCAAGCATTTCTTCAATGGAATTGGTTCCCAAATCTTGGAGTCTTAATTTGTTTGTGAAATGCCACAAAGAAATAAAAGTGTCCATAGGATTCCTACACAAGTAGACAATCTTGCTTTCTGAACAATGGATAGATTTTGGTAAGGAAGCATATGGCAAATGAGTTGACAACAGCCTAGGTGAGGTGAAGGATGAAAAATCGGGGACTTGTCCATCAACATAGAGCTTCATTTCCAAGAATGGAACAAGATCATGAGGGTTGTTTACACGTAAAGGATGATTTTCTCCTAAAATAGGATAGCATGTTCGATTCACTAGAGAAAATAAGATCGCTTTCAACCAAGTTGTACCTGATTTAGGAGAGGTAACAAGGACGATATCGTTATCTTGAGCCTGAAAATGTTGTTGGCATGCAAGTACACCTTGTAGTAGCCTTGGTGCTATCCAAAAACCTTGAAAGTTGTAGACATCTGGTGCAATCCAACCTTTTCCTTTGGGTAGGGTTAAGAGTAATTGCTTACACTCTTCACTGAGTTCATCTTGTTGTAAGTACTTGGGAGGAATTTGTGGAGAAGGTTGAGTTTTTGGCATTGTCTTAAGAGAATTTTGAGTGTTTCTTTAATTTGATGGTTGAAGATTTACTCATGTATGCAGGTATATATAGAGCTGAATTTTGCACCAAAAATGCGATTTAGGTAATAATTAAGTTTGACTCATGTGATTTGTGCAAGTACATTAATTTATGAGTAGGATAATGCTGTAATACATGGGTGAATCATGTGACTTATCTTACTTGGTCAATGATAATCTAAGATGTATGTTACGTTCACGACCGTCTCAAGCAAATTGGGGGCCTAAAGTCAAACCTTACAGAGAGGCCCTAACTTTTTTTTCTCAAAAAAAAAAAAAAAAAACAATCATATATAATTTTATTTAAAGTATACTTTTTCTCATTTTTTTTTAGATGTGAAGTCATTAGTTACCGTTTTATAATCAATTTGTTCTACAATTCCTTTTAAATTGAAAATATAGCTAATCCATTTAATCTCTCTTGACACATCGTTGATCTTAAATAAGATTTTATCAATTTTAACTTTGAAAATGATAAGCTGATATAATAATATCAAAGTAGTGTTGGTGCTACTTCAATATAATAATTGTTGTTGCAATTACTTGAATTTTTTGAAGTAGACACCATAAAGAAAATTTTGATCTTTGTAACTTGTAAGAAGCAAGTTTTTAGAAAGTAGAGAGTTTGAGTTTGTATTTAGAAGACTCAAAATATTCAGTAAAAAAGGAATAAGAATGGTGAAAAAAGGTTAATATAGGATGTGAATAAGTCAACAAAATAGGTACCCACTTATATAAAGATACTACCATTTCCACAAACATAATAATTTTTCCACTCTTGTATTATGGTAAGTTGGCAACGGTCCCCACGTTAATGGGATACGTTATTATGTTTTTTCTTAAATTTTTCTTCAGTTTTGAGATTGAATACACAGTTTTTTAAAAAATAATATATATAGTAGATTGAATACACAGTTTTGAGATTGAATACACAGTTTTGAGATTGCCTTAATGGCTTTATGATAGAAACGACCTTGGTTTGTTTTAACAGATAAAACAACAAATTTCTTTGTAATAGTGACCAAAAAGAACACTTATAATACCAAGAATGAAACGTTAACACCCTGAGAGCCTTTCTTTTTTGCAAAATGGACCCCCCCACCCCTTTTGACCCAAACAGTTGAGTGTCTGCTTAAGGAAAAAGTAGGGGCCCCAGCTTTTTGGGGGCTATGGTAGAGACGACCCTGGTTACGTTGACAAAAAAATGTTGTACGTTACGGTTTTGTCAATTCAATTATTTTTCAGTTTAATTTTTCGTTCCATTTAGATTTGTTTCTTTAAGAAAAGAAGGACTAATTCTAACATAAACAAGCTCAGTTTGATTCGATTTTTTCTTATTGATTAAGTGTTTTTTTTTGTCAATTTATTTTAAAAAGTATAGATATTCTCCCATTATCTCTATTTTATTTTTATTATTCAATATTATTGGTTGTTAGCTTAATCTATCAAGAGTTACGGTGGTATTGTGCACAGCATGATTATTCTTATAATAACTCAAGAAACCTTTTCTACTCAAAATCAAGTAACTCTTATTCTAATATTGTCTAAGTTTAACTTCATTAAGCATCCCGTGCTGCAAAACATAAATTACCTACTGTTAACTCAAAACTTTTACGTTTCAGTTCAAATTCAAAACTTTCTCCTAACTTAGTTCAAAAAAGAATTTCTTTATCTTTTTGACAAGTTAATGTAAGGTAGTCATTCTTACTTTTCAGAGATTTTTATCTTTAAATTCAAATACAAAAAAATCTCCTCTTAAAAAATCCATTGTGATAGCTTAACCTCTTAGTAAAATTCGGGAAAAGACAAGTAAGAGTGCAGGTGGCATGATTCGATCCTATAGTTGAGAATATCAAGTAGATAAGAATAAATTCCAATTTTAAATCTAACAAGTATTAATTGAATATTTTATCTTTTAATTTAAGTTACTCCTAAATTTTATTACATAATATTATAAATATTTCCTAAAATTGCTTAGTGAATTTATTAGTAGTGATGTTAGGCTAAAAATACATATATTTTAGTATATTTTTATCTCTTATTTTGGAATGCTCTTATTATTTTATTAGATGATAAAAAAGAGGTTGATTGAGCTAATTGTTTACATTTTAATGTATATGAGGCCATTAGTGCAAAAGGGAGATGATTTGAGAAAAAATAATCAAAAAAGGAAAAAATCTGATAAATTGGAGCTAATCAAATGTGCGCCACATGGTCATAGCACATTCGTTGGATGAATTTTTTGGTGAAGAAAAGTGTTATCAAAGCAGTGAACTAACTTTGCAATGCATAGTCCAGGTAATAAAAACATGTTTTGGGGGGGGGGGGGAGGGGGAGTGGGAGAGGTCTTGAAGGTCCTGTGCGCCATACAAGACTTTTGAGAAGTTCTAAAAATTATGTGCTGTGGTTTCTTCGCACAACTATAACACAAAAGCAAAATTTCTGCATTTTGTACTGAAAGGTAATCTTGTCATTTAGCTTAAGGACGTAATATAAAAGCCTCCAACTCTTATTTCAGCCACATTCTGGCCTGGGAAGGTAACAACTACATTGGAGAAGTAAGTTCAAGAGCGGAGATCCTTGAAACCGTTTTACAGGATGAATCAAAGAGCTTTTCTCTACTTTTTCTCCTATGAATCTTGTTTATCAATTTGTATTGTGTTTTTGAGTATGAACATGAATAGCTAAATATTTTATCTAGGATTTTGATTGAACCTTTTGCTGGGTGAATCTATTGACGAGTTTTTTATATTCAAGTCGTTCTTTATGATTCTATTTGTTCAACTGCATATTTATTGTGATTGATTGAGGGACCTTCAATTAATTGTGTCGTTATATCTTTTGATTCTTGAAAAATATCATTGGGTTGAGTAGTTGTTGAACAACGTTACTTCTGAGAAAGAGGGGGAAGATAATTACAAGGATTTAAAAGTGGAGTTAGGAATAATGAAGCTCTATCGTGATCTTAGTACGTCGATTAAATAATCACATAGGTTTGTTCAGTAGAATAACTTATGAAATTACTATTCTTGATCAGATGATATTGACTGTAATTAAAGAACTCACTATTAGGAGAAAACTGCGAGATTGTAGGAACGTGTCAGTAGTTCATCCTGATAATTGAGAAAATCATAATTTTAGGTTCTTACTCATTGAACACACCCTTATCTTTATTTACTCTCTTTTAGTTAGTTCTTAGGTTTAGTTGTCATTAATTTAAAAATAACAAATTTTTCTACTTAGGAATTGTTTGAATCAAATACTTAGCAGGATAATTAGTTATGAACTAGCATCAGCTCTATGTGGGATTCGACTCTGGACTTAATCGGACTATATTAGCAATCAACCGTATATCCTTTCAGGGACAAGTTTTGGGCAAGATCAAATTTTTACACCGTTGCCAAAGAGCTAACAGTTTAGTTTGTAACTGTAAATATTGCTAGGTTTTTATTTTTTACAATTTCTAGTACTTGTACATATTTGTGTTGCTTATAAAACTAACACAAAGGTAAATAAAGAAACATGGAATCCAGAATTTTTGTATGGCTAGTTAATGGATATTACTCTATTGCACCTTATTATTCTAATAGTGGCATAAACCATCCATGACAACATTGTCAATGCATTCCCATTAATGTGTTGTGTGCACCAACTCAATCTTATATGGGGAATATTTGCAATATATCTGGTGGTTAATATAGTCACTTTTATGATTGTGCTTATATGTCTTTTCTACCCTTGAGCTCCTACTATGATGATTATTCTTTACAGATGTTAACAGGAGCATGGAAGAGGAGACTGATATAAAGAAAATTCGAGATATGTTCAAATGCCTGCTAGTGAAATATAATGAGCAACAACTACGAATACAAAGGCATAATGTGGCTATTCGAAATATTGAGGTTCAACGGAGTAATTGGTTGAGGTTTTCAATGCACAACAAGTTGTTTACTAAAGATAGTGAGCAAGAAGAGTTTAATGTGGAGAAAGAAGTGAAATTACCAAAAGAGGGGTCAAGAGTTGAGAGCCATTCATCTGACTCAAGGAAATATGTTGACGTAATTAGTGGTGAGATAATTCTAGAGCCAAGAAAGGGATGTAGAGATACAAATCTAGTAGAGTCTAGCTTGGAGGATGTTTAATATCGTGACAGTTTTTGAGTGGAGTATATTGGACCTCATTTCAAGCACTTCTTGACCTTGATTTTGAACAAAAAAATGACAAATAATCCTCACGAGCTTACAAAGAACTCAATAGAAGAGATGGTAGAGGTTTATATTATTAAGTTTTCACAGCTATTGTTAAATGTGTTGAATGAATGTGGGGAAGTCCCAAATTTTGAAAGAAAAGGGCAAGAAAGCCCTTATAAGGCTTGGGCAATCCACCCCCCTTTGAACTAGCTTTTGGGGTAGAGTTAGGCCCAAACCCAAGTGTGCCCAATGGGTTGAATTTATCTTGGTATTAGAACCACCGTGTTGATCCATCGAAAAAGAGAAAACTCTCCTTGAAATTGAAAAGTGATTGTTGCTCCACCTGGTGGCGTCGGAGCTCGAGGTGAATAGATGGTTGTTGGTCATGGTGTTGTCGTACGGAAGACGATTTTTTCGGATGACATCACGTCAAATAACATAACACGACCCAGAATCCAGCTAGGCCGTGCGGGCACCAAACATCCTCCCTAGACCCGTCGGGCGAATCCTTACCAATTAAATTAGAAAAATAAATATAATTCAATTCATAAATAAGAACAAGACTTAGAAAAAGCACAGACATACTGATACCTCTAAGTTGTACAAAAGAAATTACAGCTGACTACCCAACATACTAGGTTTAGGGCTATCTAGACTAGATATCTAAGGGTATAAAAGAAGACAGATACCTCCCGAAGGGAGCAAAATACAACTGAGATAATAAACATAAAATTGGTGGCCATCCTGAATAAAAGTTGGCTCACCCTGACAGCTGAAGTCGTCTTCGCTCCTTCACAACGTGGCAAACTTAATCCTGGAGTGAACTTTCCGAAATGAAATAGATATACAAGAAACAAACAACAAACAAGGGTGAGTCAAATGGACTCAATAAGTGGGGTAGACTAGCAACCTCAAAGAATAGGATAGCTAGCCCGGGAGAAAAGAAACAGATAAACCAAATTTCTCTTATTTAAATTATAAAAAAGGCAGAGCCAGCTAATAATTGGAAACACATATGGAACCATAAACTCATAAAACACTAGGGACATAAGATAGGAAGAACATATAGTTATTCCGAATATATCACCAATCAGAAGTACACGAAACATACACGAAACATCGCACTATAATCACACAATGCACAACAACCAGTGCAATGAAATAGAATGCATGTAGTATGATGCAATGGGGTCACATGTGCCCGTAATCCCATCCCGAAGAGGAATATTCCTGTATTCGAGAGGAATGCAATATAGTAACCAGCTGGAGTGGAATACTCTTACTCCTGGGGCGGAATACTCCTGCACCCGATATGATATAAACCAGAGGCAGAATACTCCTGCACTCTCCTGGGGCGGAATACTCCTGCACCCGATATGATACAAATCAGAGGCGGAATACTCCTGCACACTCATGGGGCGGAATACTAATGCACCCAATATGATATAAACCAGTGGTGGAATACTCCTGCACTCTCCTGGGGCGGAATACTCCTGCACCAATATGATATAAACCAGAGGCGGAATACTCTTGCACTCTCCTGAGGCGGAATACTCCTGCACCCAATATGATATAAACCAGAGGCAGAATACTCCTGTACCCAATATGATATAAACCAGAGGCGGAATACTCCTGCACTCTTTTGGGGAAAAATACTTCTGCACCCAATATGATATAAACCCGAGGTGAAATACTCCTGCACTCTCCTGGGGCGGGATACTCCTGCACTCTCCTGGGGCAGAATACTCCTGCATCCGATATGATATAAACTAGATAATATAATGCATATGAATGCAATATGATGCAATAATAACCCTTCACCGGCGCGAGACTCTCATCGACAGCCGGGAAGTATATGCCAACTCACTGCCAAAGTACAGTGCTTAGATCCTTAATGCAATACCAACAACAGGACATAACATATAATATACAATGTAATCCAAAGCTAAGCCGAAATGAGTATGCCTATCGGCAGCTACACACGTAAGGAACACGTGGTAGATTACCCACAAGGCAAATGGATATAAACATTTACCTTATTTTAAATTTCCACTTAACAATCGCTTTATCCTTTGGATTCTTTGCCAAACGATCCTGCTTATTCAATAAGCAGAAAATATATCAAATTAGACTGAAGGCTTCATTCCCTACATCTTAGAGCAATCCAGTTAGGAACCTGATACCCTATTCGCATATGGAATACGCAGGCCAGACCTATGTACAGGGTTCAAAGTCATATAACCAAATCCTAAATAAATTACATTTATGGGTTGCCTATAATTTCCTGAGTATAAATATATAATAAATTCCATTATCGGGGTCCAATTAACCCTTAAAACTATCAATTGAATTTATTAAAACGATGTCTAATATCCCAATTTTTACCGTTAAAATATATTCAAGCACACATAATAAACTGAAATAATGGATTAACACCATTACCTGAATGTTTTGGGGTGAAAATTCTACTTTTTTCCTCCTTCTCCTTTCCCTTTTTCCTCCTCTCTTTACGTTTTCTGCTTTTTGTTCTTGTTTCTCATTTCTGTTCTTGTTTTTCTTTTGAATTAAGGGCCACCACCCTTCCTTTTTCTCTCTCTCTTTATCCTTTCTTTTTCTTTTTCCCTTTTTCTTTCTTTTCTTTTATTTAATTTTCTTTTCTTTTTATTTTCGTGGCGACAGTTAAAACGGAATTGCAAGAAATTCGAAATAATCCCAAATTTCGCATACAAGTTATACAAAATATATGTAACATACTCGCTAAGGCGGATCTCAAATCGGATTCCCAAAACTTAAGATGCAATTAAATGGAAAAAGATCAAATTATTAATTTTTGAAACTTTAGCCGAAATCAACCGAACAACCTCGAAATTTACTTCAAAAATTCACATAGGTCACAAATGACCATACAAATATAATAACGCTTTCATATTTTGAATCGGAGCTCATTCACCAAAATCGAGCTCGAAAACCTCTATTTAAGATATACCGACAACGAAAACTGAAACCTTCTTCCGATACCTACCAAACGAGGTCCGATTTAGTTCAAATTTTATAGACAGGTCCTAATAGACCTTACAAAGATTTTAAAACTCTCGGCATGCCAATTGGAGTCGTAAATCCCGAAACGACTACCTAAGGTCGTTTCTTTCTCCTCCACTTAGACTCTCGTTCGTCCTCGAACGACCTTGAGTCTAAAGCAAAATTCACACAGATATCAAGAGAAGTTGCAAAACCTTCATAAACTATTCCGCGGACATTGTCTTATAATTATAGAATCATATCGAACTCTTGGAATAAAACATATCTGGATAATATGATAATACCATTGCCCAGCTTATTTGGACTAAGCCGACACTTCCTCAAACACGTGAGGAGAGTTCTACATTTACGGAACAAAGATACACGGAAATTTGAATGGGTTAACATGATTCCGTCGACGAATCACTTCGTCGATATACTTTTCGATGTAGAACAAGTCGATAGAACTAAGAATTAGCTTACGCTTCAGCAACGCCTTAGAATTCGGTATTAGAGGAAGACTCCTCAACTTAGGGCACAAACTTATACAACTAATTTGAATAGGAATAGTCATCCTTACATAACCTGCTGGACTTAGGAAAACTTAGCTAAACACAGAATGTGGCTCAGACCTGAGCTACCAAATTACCCTCTCGAGTTGCCAAACGACTGCAACTCCTGAGTTCACAACTCCATATCTTTACCGTAAGCACCGCCGCCTGATGGATCAAATCAGAGGTCAAATGATGCCCCTTATTACCTTTAGCAGTACTAAACACAACAATGTGCTTACCCAGCTATCTTGACACGCACTCTGGCTCAACACAGGGAACATCACAAACGGCTGCTAACCGCCCAAATTCCCTAGTGCCGCACGAAGAAGAGATGGAAATGGATCGAGTATAGGAATAATTAGAGCTCCACGAAGCTCATCTTCTTATTTGCTTGGCTACCAGAACTAGACTACTTCCGAGTCATACTAGACAAAGAATCGTAATTGAAGACTATTATGAGCATTAAGGAATAAAATCCACGCCAATTTAATCTTCCTATAAGAAGGAAACTCTAACAATTTACTAGAAAACTCTTTTATAACTAAGACAAGCTCATAGAATAACATGACTCTACTGGCATTTTGAACAAAGAGAAAACACATAGATCGAATATTACTTACTAATCACTTTGCACCGAAAGAAGCGATAACACTTTGACAAATAAGAATCCCATCATCCTAACAACATTGAATTCCAAAGAGAGAGGCAAACTGACTCGACATAATAAGAGAAGGTGGTACAACAGGATGCCAAGCATACCATACCAACACTCTCTCCCAAATTTCTCACATTTAAACCAGATCAACTAGTAGGGTCTCATGAATGCCAAGAATAAATCATACCAGAAGCTCACCCCTCTATCACAACCGATTCTTAATAGACAACACCCAAGGAAACCATGGAAACATGATAAAATAAACGAATTCCAGATCGATAAGAAGAATCAAATCTTACTCACATATAATAGAAGAAGAAATACCTGGGTTTACAACATCGGATATCTCAGCATCCTGCCAGACTGGTAGTTCATAGAACTGCCTCTGCAACTGAGCTGAGCTACTACCCTGATAATTACCTTCTGAAGAACCACTATCACCACACTCTCGACCTCTGCCGGATGGTGACATATCTCTGGCTTAATGAGATCTAAATGAAATCCGCCGCGACAGGGCAGAGGCCTGAGGGTGAGAAGAAGGACGACTGCCTGCCTACCAAAGTAAAAGAGAGTTCCTCATAAGATGACGAGGCTCACAACAATGATAATACCTTTTGGCTAAAAATGCATGCTGGACGGATTGTTGATAGATATAAAGAGAAAACTGAGTCTAATCTTGATGAACCAATGGTACCCTCTGGGAATCACGTGCTACAAGATGAGATAACCTGGATGTGACCTTACACGATAATCAGAATCCTTACCTCGCCAGAAGAGGTACCATAGTGGCCCACCAGGTCCACGAGATTTCTTGCTTTCCCGCTCTAACTCTTCATGCTCTAACTTATGGTATGCCTCATTCGTCCGAGCAATATCAACAATATCAAATGAAGTCCTAACCTCAACCTCTCGAGCCATCTGGGGTCTCAAGGAAGGAGAAAGGTCATTATGGACTAGGTCTAGAGCATATCCAGCCATCATAGAGAATTTAATCTCATATTCTGAAACCGACATGTTAATTTGTCTAATCTGCTCAAACTGGTGACACTTTTCATCTTGCTTACTACGCGAAAGAAACTTTTCCATGAATCTACGAGAAAACTTGCACCAAGTCAGCTTAGGCAAGCCCTGCCTAGCTGATAAAAGAATGGTCCACAAATCAAACGCTGGACCCTAAAACGGAAAGCAGTATAATCGACACCATACTGCTTGAGATAACCAAGAGCCTGAAAGATACGCTGACATCATTTTATTTTTAAAAAAAAATCACGGGGATTATACGATGCATGGCTTGAAAATATCAGAAGGTTTCAACCGAATACAATAATACAGCTTCCTCGGGCACTCGAACCGAACTGTTACCCGGACTAGCTGACCAACTAGAACAACTGGAGGCACAGCACTTACTGCCTCTGGAACATAATTTACTGGGGAAACATTAAAAATTTGAACAGGAGCTCCCTGAGACCGAATGTCCGCATCTGCGGTAACCTCATAGGAGGTTCTTGCAATATCTGCGCCGCCAAGATTATCATAAAAGAATCGTAGAGAAATATGGGAACCACAAAACCCTGCTCCCAGTACCCAGCACGAGCTGGCACAACTGAGGCCTCTGTAAATGGATCGTCGGCACGATCCACAACTCTCGGGGCTTGAGTAGCTCTAGCCCCAGGCTAGACTACTCGTCCTGAACTCCTACCGTTTGTTGATTTGTCGCATGAGGGTTCACAATTAACACGAAGAAATTAACGAAAATACTTTTGCATCCTAGAACGACGCACGATCAGAAAAGAAGGAAGTGAAACTTCATAAATGGCATCATAGCCTCTCGTAGATAAGTACGGACATCTACGTACCCATCAGTGAGACTCTACTAGACACTGTCTTAGTCTGGATAAACTCTAAACCGGGCTCTGATACCAACTGACACGACCCAGAATCCGCGTAGGCCATACGGGCACCCGACATCCTCCCCTAAATCCGTCGGGCGAACCCTTACCAATTAAATTAGGAAAATAAATATAATTCAATTCATAAATAAGAACAAGAATTAGAAAAAGTAAAGACATACTGATACCTCTAAGTTGTACAAAAGATATTACAGCTGACTACCCAATATACTAGGTTTAGGGCTATCCAGACTAGACATCTAAGAGTACAAAAGAAGACAGATACCTCCTGAAGAGAGCAAAATACAACTGAAATAATAAACATAAAACTAGTGGCCATCCTGAATAAAAGTTGGCTCACCCTGACAGCTGAAGTCGTCTTCGCTCCTTCACAACGCGACCAACTCAATCCTGGAGCGAACTTGCCGAAACGAAATAGATAGATATGAAACAAAAAACAAACAAGGGTGAGTCAAAAGGACTCAATAAGTGGGGCAGACTAGCCACCTTAAAGAATAAGATTGCTAGCCCGGGAGAAAAGAAACAGATAAACCAAATTCCTCTTATTTAAATTATAAAAAGGCAGAGCTAGATAATAACTGGAAACACGTATGGAACCATAAACTCATAAACAACTTGGGACATAAGATAGGCAGAACATATAGGTATTCTGAATATATCACCAATCATAAGTACATGAAACATCGCACTATAATCATACAATACATAGCAACTGGTGCAATGAAATGGGATGAATGTAGTATGATGCAATGGGGTCACATGTGCCCATAATCCCGTCCCGAAGCGGAATACTCTTGCATTCGAGGGGAATGCAATATACTAACCAACTGGAGCGGAATACTCCTACCCCTAAGGGCGGAATACTCTTGCACCCAATATGATATAAACCAAAGGCGGAATACTCATGCACTCTCCTGGGGCGGAATACTCCTGCACTCGATATGATATAAACCAGAGGCGGAATACTCCTGCACTCTCCTGGGGCGGAATACTCCTGCAACCAATATGATATAAACAAGAGGCGGCATACTCCTGCACCTAATACGATATACACAAGAGGCGGAATACTCCTGCACTCTCTTGGGGCGGAATACTCCTGCACCCACTATGATATAAACCAGAGGCGGAATACTCCTGTACTCTCTTGGGGCGGAATACTCTTGCACCCTATATGATATAAACCAGAGGCGGAATACTCCTGCACTCTCTTGGGGCAGAATACCCCTGCACCTGATATGATATAAACCAGAAAATATAATGCATATGAATGCAATATGATGCAATAATAACCCTTCATCGGCGCGGGACTCTCATCGACAGTAGGGAAGTATATGCCAACTCACAGCCAGAGTACAATGCTCAGATCCTTAATGCAATACCAACAACAGGACATAACATATACTCTCTCGATCCCATTTTGTTTGTCATAGTTTGAATTGGCACAAAGTTTAATATAGTAAGGAAGACTTTTGAAATTTGTGGTCTAAAATAAGCCATAGATATTTGTGTGGCTATAAATGAGTCAAAAAGGATGTTAGGAGTTGAATTATTTCCAAATTTTGAAATGTGACAATCTTTTTGGGACGGACAAATAAGGAAAGTATGACAAAAAAAGTGGGACAGAGGGAGTAATATACAATGTAAATCCAAAGCTAAGGCGTAATGAGTACGCCTATCGGCAGCTACACATGTAAGGAACACGTGGTAGATTATCCACAAGGACAAGGTCCTCCAAAGAAATGGATACAAATACTTACCTTATTTTAAATTTCCACTCAACAACTGCTTTATCCTTTGAATTCACTGCCAAACGATCTTGCTTATTCAATAAGCAGAAAATATATCAAATAAGGCTAAAGGCTTCATTCCCTATATCTTAGGGCAATCCGGTTAGGAACCTAATACTCTATTCGCATACACAATACGCAGGCCAGACCTATATACAGGGTTCAAAGTCACATAACCGAACCCTAAATAAATTACATTTATGGGTTGCCCATAATTCCCTGAGTGTAAATATATAATCAATTCCATTATCGGGGTCCAATTAATCCTTAAAACTATCAATTGAACTTATTAAAATAATATCTAATATTCAAATTTTTAATGTTAAAATATATTCAAACACACAATAAACTGAAATAATAGATTAACACCATTACCTGTATGTTTTGGGGGTGAAATTCTACTTTTTTCCTCCTTCTCCTTTCCCTTTTTCTTCATCTCTTTACGTTTTCTGCTTTCTGTTCTTGTTTCTCATTTATGTTTTTGTTTCTCTTTTTAATTGAGGGCTACAACCCTTCCTTTTTCTTTCTCTTTATCATTTCTTTTCCTTTTTTCCTTTTTCTTTCTTTTCTTTTATTTAATTTTTTTTTCTTTTCGTTTTCGTGGCGATAATTAAAACGGAACCGTATGAAATTCGAAATAATCCCAAATTTTGCATAGAAGTTATACAAAATATATGTGATATACTCGATAAGGTGGATCTTAAATCGGATTCTCGAAATTCGAGATGCGAATTAAATGAAAAAATATCAAATTATTAATTTTCGGAACTTTAGCCGAAATCAACCGAACAACCTCGAAATTCACTTCAAAAATTCACAGAGGTCACAAATGACCATACGAACAGAACGACGCTTTCAGATAGAATCGAAACTTATACGCCAAAATCGAGCTCGAAAACCTCTTTTTAAGATTTACCGACAACAAAAATTGAAATCTTCTTCCGATACCTACCAAACGATGTCCGATTTACTTTAAATTTTACAGACAGGTCATAGTACCTTACGAAGATTTTAAAACTCTCAGCACGCCAATCGGAGTCCTAACTCCCATAACGACTACCTAAGGTCGTTTCATAACGACCAGCTGACCGGTGATTACTATGGTGAATGGCACAGTCCGTACAGAATGGCGTTGCATGAAAAGAGGAAATTTTGATTTATAGTTGGGTCTATTAAGAAACCAGATGAGAATTTGATGGATTTGAATGGTTACTGAACTATAAACTCACTGTTGGTGTAATAGATAAGGAATTTAATCGAAACAATACTTTGAACAACTATATCGCATATGCAAGTGGCTAAAAATCTTGGGGACAACATCCATGAACGCTTCTCGATCGGAAATGGATGAAGAATCCAAGAATTTAAAGCTGCACTGGCCGGGTATAAGCAAAAGGGTTTGTCTATTACAACTTACTACGGGAAGTTGAAAATGCTCAGGGAAAAACTCGAAAACTATGAAAAGCTTTCAAAGTGTTCTTATGGAAAGTGTACATGTAACCTTCTGATTGTGTTGAAAAAGAAGAAGAAAGAAAAGAAAGTCCATTTATTTGTTATAGGGTTGGGTGAGGATCTTTTTGAGACTGTTCATTCCAACTTGTTGGCACAGGACCCACTGCCGTTCCTGAAGCAAGTTTACCTGAAGGTTGTTCAAGATGAATTGAAGGGGGTGGCCCGAGGACAATAGCAAAGACAGGAGGCAATGGCTTTTGCTGCTTATCGGTCAACAGCCCCCAAAAAGCTTTGATAGTAGAGGATGTCATCTATGTGATCATGGAGGACATACTATGGATCGTTGCTACGAGGTCATTGGGCATCCGGATTAGTGGTGAAATTCTCAGCCTAAGCAAGGAAACCAACATTCAGGGAATCAAACTGTAGGTCGTGGTAGAGGAAGGAATGAGAATTCAGGGAGTGGCCGTGGTCGTGTACAACAACCGCCGAAGCAGAATGGGTTGTATGCTGGACGGGACATGGTGGCACTCGTGCTAATGCACCAAATCTGAGTATGATATATATTGTGGAATTCAGACACAGTGGTGTGTCCGGTCACCAAATATGTCTGGCCAAAGCAATGAACAGTGGCAAATGTTGATCAGCTTGTTGAACAAGAAGAAGCCGGGAACGAGTGAACCACCCATTGGTAAGGAAATTTGGTTTACGTGGAAAATTGACATTGGTAAATGATTTTATAAATCCTAGGTTTATTGACGAGGTTGAGAAGTTTATTGGATTTTCTAAAAGACATCCACAATGCATGGATGGTGAAAAGCTACGATGTCCTTATAATTATCGGAAGTGTTGGAAAAGAAATTTTTTAGATGAGTTTACAATTATGACACATCTTGGGACTAACGGTTTTGTACAAAACTATCATCGTTGGCATCACCATGGACAAAGTTATATGCCACCTTCAAGCACTGCTGGTCATCAAGAAGCTACTGGTCATCAACAAGAAACATTCAATGAAGCTGGGAACCCTCAAACTCATAATGCATTTGAGTCCATGGTTTTTGATATTGCTGGGCAATCTTTTGATGGTAATTTGGAAGAAGACCCAAATCCAACAACTCAAAATCTTTTTGATATGCTTAAAGCATCACAACAGGAAGTTTGAAAGGGAAACCCACAAGGACATTCACAATTGTTTGCCACTGCGCGACTACTGAATTTGAAGGAAGAATATCATTTTTCTAAAAGTTTGTATGATGAGTTATGTCAACTTCTATCAGAATTGATACCCGTTGATAACGTAATGCAAGATAACTTTTATAGTACCAAAAAGCTAATGCGAGGGATGGGCTTACCAGAAGATTGACTGTTGCAAAAATGGTCGTATGATTTATTGGCGTGCAGATAGTGAACTTGCCAATTGCAAGTTTTGTGGACACACTCGGTTCAAGAGATCAAAACATTAGTGTTCCAAGCAGAATGTTGCTTATACGAAGATGTATTATTTTCCTTTAACTCCTCGCTTACAAAGGTTGTATGCATCTGATGCTGCAACAAAGCATATGAGGTGGCACTCTGAGCATGAAAGGGTTGGTGTAATGCATCATTGCTCATACTTTCCTTCTTGGAAGCATTTTGATGAAACAAATCCAAGTTTCGCATCTGATGTTAGAAATGTTAGATTGGGGTTGTCCACGGATGGGTTTCAGCTTTTTGGTCAATCAGGTCAACAATACTCTTCTTGGCCCGTGATAATTACACCATATAACTTGCCACCTTGGATGTGCATGAAGGAAGAATACATGTTTTTATTTGTGATTGTACCGGGTCCAAAAAATCCAAAACAAAAAATTGACGTCCTTTTACAGCCCCTCATTACTGATTTAAAATATTTGTGGGAGGTGGAGGTCCAAACATATGATGTTTCAAGCAAGATTAATTTTCAAATGCAAGCTGCATTGATGTGGACAATAAGTGATTTTTCAGCATACTCAATGTTGTTGGGTTTGGAGTACAGCAGGAAAATTAGCTTGTCCTTATTGCAAGAGGGACTCAGATGCTTTTACACTAGCCAATGGGAGAAAGACTTTATGGTTTGATAATCATCGAAAGTTCTTACCATCAAATCATCCATGGCGAAGGAACAAAAGGTGATTCAAAAAGGGTCAAATAATTCATAAGTGTGTATCTACTCAACAATCAGGTTTACAAATACTTAAAGAGATTGATGATTTGGGGCTCAAGAAAGTAACTGAACTTGGTTCTGAAGCGATAAATGCAATAATTTTAAAGAATAGTTTATGTGGTTGCAAGAAAAGAAGCATATTTTGGGACTTGCCTTACTGGAAAACGAATCTGATTAGGCATAATCTTGATGTGATGATCATATAAAAACTGTGTTTGACAATATTTTCTACACTGTGATGAATATCCAGGGGGAAAACAAAGGACAATGCCAAGTCTAGAGCTGATTTGAAAGAATTTTGTCATTGTCCAGAGTTACACAGAAATGAAAGTACAAAGAAGTATCCAAAAGCTTGTTATATGTTAGAGAAGGATGCAAAACGAGTGCTTTGTAAGTGGTTGCAAGAGTTGAGATTTCTTGATGGCTATGTGTCTAAAATGGGTAGATGTGTTGACATGAAGAAGCTTAAAATGTTTGGCATGAAGAGTCATGATTCCATGTATTTATGCAACGGCTAATACCTATTGCATTTCGAGAACTACTTCCACCAAATGTGTGGCAAGCATTGAAAGAGTTGAGTCTTTTCTTTAAAGATCTTACCTCTACAACAATAACAGAGGAACACATGGAACAATTAGAAAAAAATATTCCCCACATCCTATATAAGCTTGAGCGTATTTTTCCTCTAAGCTTTTGGGATTCCATGGAACATCTTCCTATCCATTTAGCTTACGAAGAATGTTTAGCGGGTCCAGTTCAGTACCGATGGATGTATCCATTTGAGAGGTAAATAAAATTAGTTATATGAATGCAATGCATATTTTGTGTAAGAAGCATCATCATTTTGTGCGCACTAATTCAAATCACACGTTTCTATAAGGCACAAGAAAGTTCCAAGAAATTCGGATGGTTGTGGGGCTGAAGAGGATAAACAGCCCGAAATGCTTTCTATTTTCAAGCAACTTGGTCGCTCTTTTGATAAGAAGAAACCAAAGAGGTTAGATGACAAAGAATATCATGCAGCTCGTACATATGTTCTGTTGAATTGTGATGAAGTGAAACCATATATAAAGTAAGTTAAATAAGATTATAATCAAACATTGATACTATTTTCGCTTGATAATTTTAATAGAATTAAAACTTTTTTTTTCCAGAATATATGAAGGCACCTTAAGGGAAGTTCAACCATACATTCAAGATAACGAAATCGATGCAAAACTTGAAATAGAGTTTGCTTCTTGGTTTGAGAAATATGTAAGGCTTAATAAATTTAAGCTATTATTCTTACTTTTTTATAATATATAATCTTTAACACATGATTAATTATCTATAATGTCATAAGGCACATGATCCTTCATCAAACATTAACAATCAGATCATAAAAGATCTTGCAAAAGAGCCATTGCATAGGGTTACACCTTTTAATGGATATATTGTTAATGGATATAAGTTTCACACAGAAGAATATGGATCCAGAAGATATACCATGAATAGTGGTGTATGCATCAAGGGCTCTAGCCACAGTGCATATGATCTTGGTATTATAGTCAGTTGACAGAAATTTTGTTTTTAGAGTACCATGCATTACCATACAAGCGAACCATGTTATTTAAATGTTCTTAGTTTGATCCGACACCAAAATATGGTACGAGAGTACACCCACAATATAATTTGGTTGAAGTTAATAGAAGAAAAATATTTAACCAATATGAACCATTTATTATGGCTGTGCAAGCTACTCAGGTGTATCTTGAAACCTATCCTACTCTAAAGAGGACAACAAATGAATGATTTGCTGTTTGCAAGATAAAGGCACGATCTGTTGTGGAGGTTGCAAAAATAGTAGAACAACCTATTGACTCTGCTTTTCAAGAGGATGACATTCAAGTACATGAAATTGACATTTCTCTTGATGAAACAACTCATACATTGGCTGATACAGATGGTTTATTTATTGATATAGAAGATGAAAATAATGAAGCAGAAGTAGAGGAGGTGGAGGAGGAAGAGGTAGAGGTAGAGGTAGAGATAGAGGTAGATGAAGAGGAGGATGAAGAAACTTAATAAGAAAATGTCACTTGAAGCTACAAAATTTAGTGTTTTTGAATAGATCTAATATAGAATTATCTATTAGAACATGTTAGAAATATTGTACTGATTCATGAATCTATTGTGTAATTTTTGTTAGTACTACCATAGAAGTCTTGTTAGTTTTTTTAATTTTTAGTAATTGTTTATGTCATAAGCAGTGTCCACCTTCTTTTAGTTATATCCTTATATTTTGTAGTTTGTATTGGACATTTTATGATCTGTATCCACAAAATGAACTAATATATTTTCTTTATCTTATAAGGCACTTTTTTGTTTCAGTTTTAAACTCTACTCCCTGGTTGTTTCATAAGCTATTCATGTTTACTCAAATATGCGATTAAATGCTAATTAATTGATTTTCAAGAATATGAGTTCATCATCATCAGTTCCAAGTACTCCCGCTACTTCGAATGTCTCTGTTGGGTCTGCTACCAATCCATGCCCATCTGGTCGATTGGTCATCTCAGTTGTCGGTGAAAAGTAAGAAAAGCTGTTTCTTTATATATATTTTAACTTTTAAATGAAATGTGTTACTTATTTGTTTTCAATATTGTTTCAAGTTCATTCCTAATGGTCATTCTATCACGAAGACCATCACATGGACCTTCAGGGAGCGTCAAGATGCTAGTGGTTATATATGGAAGGATGTTGGTCAAGCCATCTGTGACTTCTATTGGCATGAGTTTATGGTAATCATTGTCTTTTTCTTTCTCTTCGTCTCCTTTGAATTACAATCTTCTTCCTCTTCTCTTCTTATTTTCTTTTCCTCTCCTCTCTTCTCCTCCAAATTTCAATGGGTTAGGTGGGGAAGTTTTTTTTTTTTTTTTTTTTTTTTTTTGTGTACAAAAAAGTTACGCCAAAGCTATCTTACTAATAGAATTATTTATTAGAAACTATATCAGTGGAATCCTGCAGACGATGCCATAACCAAACTCACTTGGAATAATGTGGCATCCAGCATGTACACTAAGAAAATGTACATTTGGCGACGTGGTGCAACCCGACCTGACTTTATTCAAGAGGATATATGAAATACTTGAAAAACATATTGGTCTTCTGATAAGTGGATTGAGAAATCCTGTATCGCCACTCAAAATAGGTGCAGTGAGACTGGTGGCCCTAGTACTGGTCCCAGCAAGCATTCCGGTGGTTCTAGGTCGATAGTGGAGCATACAATAAAATCGGTATCTAATTTCACCTTTAAAAGAATTACTATTACCTAACTTTATCTCCTATTTCAATATCAGACTTTATATTTTTCAGGCAATAGATCTACGTCGTCCAAAAAATTCATGGGATATTTTTAAGAAGGTTCATGTAAAAAGTGATGGCACCTTTGTTGATGCTAAGTTTAAGAGTGTTAATGTAAGTTTTAATACTTCTAATTCCAAAGTATTACTGCCCAGTTTAAACTTTTCCGCTCCATATTTATTTCTATTCCACCAAAGAAATGAAAGGAAAAAAATTCAAATAGAATTGAATATGGAAAAATGTTGGTTTCTTTTTCCTTTATCTGAGATGCAGGCTTTTAAAAAATTTTGAATCACATGTTCTTAGGAGTTATGATTATATGATTATGAAGTTCTTGTTTAGGAATTATAACTCACGTTTCTCTAGCTATATGTCGCGACCTTAGTCTTGAATTAAGCGAATTGTGCGGCACTAGACAAGTCGCTCACTTTCTTACGATGCCAAGTCAGCCGAAACTACTAAGGATCGCTAAAAGAATGGAAATGAACAAGAAATATTTGCCAAAGGAAGCTTTGTATTATTTGAAAGATTGTTTGGTTGGTTGCTTGATGGTTTACAAATGAATGGCCCCTCTATTTATACTACTCACTTAGGGACTATTGTGCAAATATTAATTGTTTACAAGTCCCTCTCTAGAATCCTCCATATTTACCAATAAGTCCCATTCTAGAATAATCTACCTAGCTAGAATATTCTAAGGCCTTCTAAAAGCCTTCCTAGCCAATCCGTAACTATCTAGAATATTCCCAAGGGAATATCTCCATACTTCTCTAGAATATTCCATCAAGTGCTAGGCTCATTATCCATGTAAGCTTCCACATGGCAAAGCTATGCGCCAAATGGCGCCTACGTGGCATGATGACGTGGCGGGTCATCACACTCTCCCCCACCTGATGTTGCGACGACCGCGGCGCAATGGTGCTGCATAAACTCTCAGATCTTGTCTTTGAATTGCCACAACTCTTTATACCTCTCCCATGTGGTCTCCTCTGGTGCTTGTCCCTTCCAGTGTACTAGAAACATGACCATGGCCTTTTGTCCCTGTTTCCGTATGGCTTGATAGTCAATGATTGTTTCAATCTCCCGTTCATGAAAAGCAGTGATAGTGATAGAAGAACGACTCGATTGGCCCCTACTTGGATCATCCTTGTCTTCGTGGTATGACTTGAGCATGCTGGCATGGAAGACAGGATAGATCTTAAGATGTGGTGGCAACTCAAGCTTATAAGAAATCTTGCCCACCTTGGCAATGATCTTGAATGGGCCCTCGTACTTGCACATCAAATTTTGGTGCATGCCCCGTAGTGACTTGAATTGCCTCGGGTTAAACTTTACCATGACCATATCTCCAACTTTGTAGTCTGTGGGACGCTGCTTACGATCTGCAAACTTCTTCATCCTCTTAGCTGCCTTGTCCAAGTAGGACTTAGCAGTGTCAAGCTGCTCCTCCCAGCCCTTGGCCATATGATAAGCCCCCAAACTCTTGCCTTCGAATGCCGCAGGTAGTGAATGTGGAGTTTGTGGTTGTTGGCCAGTGGCTAGCTCAAATTGCGTCCACCCCGTGGACTCGCTCCGCTGCAAGTTGTAAGAGAATTGGGCTATGTCCAAGAGTCTTGCCCAATCCTTCTGATGTGCGCTCACATAATGCCTCAAGTAACACTCCAGTAAGGCATTGACCCGTTTTGTCTGTCCATCTATCTGCGGATGGAAGCTAGTAGAAAAGTGAAGCTCCGTACCAAGCATTTCAAATAGCTCCCTCCAGAAATTTCCACTGAATCGAGGGTCTCGGTCACTGATGATGTGCCTTGGTAAGCCCCAATATTTCACCGCGTTCTTGAAGAATAACTTGGCGGCTTCTTTGGCTGTGCAACTGGCTGAGGCGGGCATAAAAGTGGCATACTTCGAGAATTTGTCCATGACCACCATAATAGTGTTGCAACCGTCGGACTTCGGCAAGCATGTGATAAAGTCCATAGTCACGCTCTCCCATGGACGCTCTGCAATGGGTAGTGGTTCCAAAAGTCCTCCCGACTTCTGCTGCTCAACCTTGTCTTGTTGGCACACAAGACAAGTCTGCACATAACACTCTATGTCATCCCGCATGCGTGGCCAGTAGTAGACCGACTCAACCAAGGCCCTAGTGCGTCGTTGGCCTGGATGACCAGCCCACAGAGTATCATGGCTCTCCTTTATAATGCGCCGCCTGATGTCTCCAAACTTAGGCACGTAAACCCTCCGTCCTGTGGTAAGCAATAGTCCATATTCCTCCCAAAAGCGTCTTGTCCTGCCTTGGGTGGCTAACTCCATGATATGCTTGGCTGCTGGGTCATGTTGCATACCCTCCTTGATAGCTTCACGAATGACACAATTTGCTGAAGTGATGGCAGGAAGTTCGGCTTTCCGACTCAAGGTATCGGCCACAACGTTACCTTTGCCTGGCTTATACTCCAGCACATAGTCAAACTCGGCCAAGAAATCCTGCCACCTAGCCTGCTTTGGTGAGAGCTTCTTCTATGTCTGAAAATAGCTAGTGGCTATATTATCTGTCTTAACCACGAACTTCGATCCAAGCAAATAATGTCTCCATATGCGTACGCAATGCACAATAGCGGTCATCTCCTTCTCTCGCACTGTGTAGCGTCGCTCCGTGTCATTCAACTTGCGGCTCTCAAAGGCTAGAGGATGTCTATCTTGCATCAATACACCCCCAATGGCAAAGTCTGAAGCATCTATATGTACCTCGAACGTCTTGGCAAAGTCTGGTAATGCTAAGACTGGTTCCTCCGTTACTGCTGCCTTAAGGCCTTCAAACGCCTGTTGACAATGCTCCGTCCAATCCCATGACTTATTCTTCTTCAGCAACTCAGTCAGTGGTGCGGCCTTGGCTGAATAGCCACTAATGAACCGACGATAATAGTCGACAAGGCCAAGGAAAGATCTCAACTCGCTTACCTTAGTTGGTGCCTCCCATTGCTGGATAGCTCGTACCTTAGCCTCGTCCATGCGTAACTCACCGCTGCTAATGACATGCCCCAAGAAGTGCACCTTCGACTGGGCAAATTCGCATTTCTCCCGCTTGATGTATAGCTCATTCTCACGCAGGGCTTGGAAAACCTTCCTTAAGTGCTCTACGTGCTCCTCCAGGGTGTTGCTATAGATGACTATGTCGTCCAAGTAGACCACCACGAACTGATCAAGCTAGGGATGAAAAATCTTATTCATGAGAGTGCAAAATGTAGCAGGTGCGTTGGTTAAGCCGAAGGGCATCACCAACCACTCAAAGACTCCATATCTCGTCACGCATGCTGTATTTGGCTCATCCCCTTCTGCAATACGAACTTGGTAGTAGCCCTTGCGAAGATCCACCTTGGTGAAGTACTTGGCTTGTCCAAGTCTATCGAACAAGTCAGCAATTAAGCGGGATCGGGTACTTATTCTTCACTGTGCCCTTGTTGAGCGCCTGGTATTCTATGCATAGGCGCAATGATCCATCCTTCTTCTTCTACAAAAATACGAGTGCGCCAAAGGGTGCTTTCGATGGGCGGATATGATCGACATCTAGTAGCTCCTCCAATTGTTTTCTAAGCTCCTCTAATTCAGGTGGTGCCATCCGGTATGGGGCAAATGCGGGCGGCTTAGCTCCTGGCTCCAGCTCAATCTTATGATCCACCTCACGTCTCGGAGGCAAGTGCTTAGGCAGCTCCTCGGGCATTACATCTTCATTTTCCTCGAGCAATTTCTCTATACAGGGTGGCAATGTCACTGGCTTACCATCGTCATCTTCTAAGCTTGCAAGGGTTGCTATGAATGTTGGCTCCCCTTTCTTGAGCCCCTTGGCAAGCTACATAGCCGAGAGATGTGTCTGACCTTTTCCCGGTGGTGGCATGGTCACTGTAGGCACCATGCAAGATCCTTCTCGCTCCATGACCAAGAGACGTTGGAGGTAGGGATAGATTATAGTATGACAACATTGGAAGAACTCTTGCCCAAGTATAATGTCGAAGATATCCACAGGTGCAACGGTGAAGGTTGTCATACCTTGCCAACTGCCCAACTTTAAACTAACATTATTGGCTACACCACATACCTTTGTCAGCTCGGCATTGATTGTCTTGAGGTGGGTGTTGCTTGGAGCAAGCTTCAACCCTAGTATCTTTGCTGCGGCCTCGGTCATGAAGTTGTTTTTTGCCCCAGTGTCGACCATGGCACGTGCAGGCTTGTTGTTGATAGTGAGATCCACGTATTGAGTGCTATACTCATTAGCTTTGTTAGTCTGCCTCGTGACTGCGCCACATAGTCCAATCGTACCCAGTTGCGCTGTGCTTGAACTTTCCCCTTGTTCCTGCTCCTTTCGCTCTCGCACTATGGCATTGAGACTCTTTAGGTCAGGACAATTCCTAAAGCCATGCGGTCCTCCACATATGAAGCATCCTTTCTTCTCAACTTGCACCTTTTTCTCGGCATAACCCTGACGACCACTCTTCTTGCCATCAGATTTGTTGGTATCTTGAGTCTTAGGGTGTTGTTGCTGCGTCTCCTTGCCTCTACCACGGTCTCCCCCACCTTTGGCAGATCCACCGTTTGACTCTTTGCCCTTGCCTTTGTCATGTCTGTCATGCCTAAAATCCATCAAAGACTCAGCCTCAACTATGGCTTGGTCTATGTTGGTGACTTGTCGGCGTTGCAACTCCTGCTTAGCCCAATTTTGCAACCCATCCATGAAGTGGAATAGTAAGTCATCACTAGTAAGGTTGGGAATCTGAAGCATGAGGGTGGTGTACTCTTTCACGTAGTCCAGAATACTACCTTTCTGCTTCAACTCCCTAAACTTGTGCCTTGCCTCGTACGCGACATTGTTGGGGAAGAACTGTCATTTGAACTCAACCTTGAACTGCTCCCACGTGCTAATGGTGCCCAATCCTTTCTCAATTTCGGTCGTCTTCCTTCTCAACCAAAGCATGGCAATATCTGAGAGACACAACACAGCAGTGTTGATCTTGGCCTCTTCGTCACTCACTTTTCCATGCCTGAAGTAGTTCTCCAAGTGCCAAAGGACGTTCTCCACCTCTTGCGCGTCACGAACCCCCTTGAACACCGGCGGCCTGGGAGCCTCAATCTTAACCTCCTTCGTCACAACTACATTGCTGGCTGCCTCGGTCACTCCAGCATCGACCTGCTCCTCGAGTGCCTCCATCTTTGTCTTCATGGCATCGATGGTGCTCAGCGCGTCCATGAGCCTGCACTCCAAGGTAGTGATGGTCTGTTTCAGCTCAAACCCGGCTTGCTTACGTCCCTCCAACTCCTTCTGGATGTCCTCAATCTCATCAAGGGTGTGCCTGTCAAGAGTGTCGAAAGCGCCTTCTATTTTTTCCAAGCGTTAGTCAATGATATCCATGGCTTCCATCCCCGCTTCGACCTTCAAGATCCACTCCTTCCCGGGCATGAGGTCCTCGTCTTCCTCCTCACTTGCCTTGGTGGTTGGTGGGTCTGGGGATGTAGCCTTTTCGCTTGGAATGACACTAGACGGTCCTTTCTTACTCTTGTTGGCATTTCTCTTTCTACTTCGCCCTTTCGTGGTGGCAGACTCCCGAACAACGTTGGTTAGAAGGTTGGCAATGTTGAGTTGGTTGTTGGTTTCCTCCACGTTGGCCATTCCATTAGTCACAACCTTCGCTCTGATACCACCTTGTCACGACCTTAATCTTGAACTAAGCGAATCGTGCGGCACTTGACAAGTCGCTCACTATCTTACTATGCCAAGTCAGCCGAAACTACTAAGGATCACTAAGAGAATGGAAATGAACAAAAAAGATTTGCTAAAGGAAGCTTTGTATTATTTGGAAGATTGTTTGGTTGGTTGCTTGATGATTTACAAATGAATGGCCCCTCTACTTATACTACTCACTTAGGAGCTAGTGTGCAAATATTAATTGTTTACAAGTCCCTCTCTAGAATTCTCCATATTTATAAATAAGTCTCATTCTAGAATAATCTAAGGCCTTCTAAAAGTCTTCCTAGCCAATCCGTAACTATCTAGAATATTCCCAAGGGAATATCTCCATACTTCTCTAGAATATTCCATCAAGTGCTACGCTCATTATCCATGTAAGCTTCCACATGGCAAAGCTATGCGCCAAATAGCGCCTACGTGGCACGATGACGTGGCAGGTCATCACATATGACTTTGATAAAAATCTGATTTACTTAGTACTTTGGGAGGTTCTGTTACTTTTTGTTTTGAGAAATGATAATAGTATTGAAGATGATACACTAAGAAAGTGCTGAGATATGTACAGGAGAGCAAAAACCAAAAGAAAGCCCTTTTCTAATCTTGTAAGGATTCTAATAAGACAAGAATTGATTCTGCTTTATTTACTAGATCCTCTCTATACCAGAAGAAAATAAAAGTGTACAATTGGACTTAGTCTATTGAATCGCGCTTGTCTTTTCTCTGCGTTAGTGGAACTGTTAGTTTAAATGGAGGAACTGTTAGTTTTCATAGATTTTTTATTTATTAAAAGCTTATGTCTATGGTATTAGGTGAATGACCCTGGGGAGTGAATTTTTCTTTAAGGTGTGAATTGTGCTCAGTTATCCTATTACAAATAATTCTGTAGACATCTCTTAAGAAATTGCTTTAACACATATTGCTGATATAATTTGTAATCTGTTAGCATAGGTTGCTTCTTAAATGGTTATCTACAGTAGAAGCTTGACATTCTAGGATATTTTTTTACTTGTAATATGTAGTAGAGCTTCAGAATATTCTGCAGGTTCATGAATAATGCCGCTATCTTGTATATTGCCAAACTTAAATATATATTGTTATCTTATATTTTACCCTGTTACATGACAAGTTGGAAAGACAGGACCATTATGTTAGTGTTAGCTAGATGAGTAACTATTTATAAGTTAAACAACAAGAAAAATGCTGCTACCATGAACAAAAGGGAATGCTACTGCCATGTTGATTAAATGCTGCTACATATTTACACTGAAATGATGCTGCAATGTTTGCACTGAGATGCTGTTGCTATGTTTGCACTAAAATGGTGCTGCCATGTTTGCACTAAAATATGCTACTTAGTATTGCTTGAATCTGAATTGGTAATGAATTCAGCAGGCTTATGGCATGTTGTTTTACTTAGATGTTGCTAGAAAACTAGTTTTGATGTATATGTCCAGAGAAGTATATTCAAGTCCTCATGTCAATTGTTTCTGATTACGAGTGAGACTAAAATGTCAAAATATATACAGGATCAAATGGAGGTTGCGATAGCTGCTATTTCAAACTCAACAGATGATACCCAAAAAGTCCAATAAGGCCAAAAAGTTTATGTGAATCTCCTATACTATGATCTTGTTGGTGGACACAAAAAACGACGTGTGTATGGATTGGGTTCTCAATCTTCGACTATGTACCCAGGCTACAATTCTACGACTTTGCGTAATTTACCTGTTGTGCCAGATCCTGTTGCTAAAGAGTGCATGATGTTGCTTGAGGAAGAGGTGTTGCGCATGAGAGAAACTCAAGAAAGAAACCTCCAGCAGCATGTAGAGGCGGAGGTGCAGCAACGTGTACAACAGGAGGTTGAGCATTTGAGACAAGAATGTGATGAAAAATTTCAGTCTATCGATGAGCGATGGACGCACCTATTGAATGAGATAACTCGCAAAATTTGGTGATCCTACTCTCCCTAAAAAGTCACCAAATGCTTAAGTGTGTCATATTGTTGGAGTTTAGTTACTTGGATGCTCTTCAAGTGTTATGTTTAACGTTGCCAACTTTTATAAGTTGGACACTCTATAGGAGTTTTAATCTTTAGATTTTTGCTAGTTGAACTTATGTTTTTGGATGCTTAATTAACTTCAAACTTTTATATATATATATATATATATATATATATATATATATATATATATATATATATATATATATATATATATATATTTATATATGTATATATATATGTATGTATGTATGTATTATGTTTGTTATATATTAATTTTTTGGTCATTTTCCGCATAGATTGAAAATTAATGTAATAGATAATTATTATTTATTCAATTTAAAAATATTAAATTCAATTTGTGACAGATTTAGTTTGTCACAAAATATTCACCAGACTTTGAATTAGTGACTGAAAAAATGTGTCACAACTTGTGACGGACAATACATCACAAATTTTTCAAAAATATTGTGTTTATATAAATAAAATTGTCACGGAATCTATTCCGTCACAAATTTGTGATGGAAATAATCCATCATAAAAATCTGTCACTATTTTGTCACAGAACCAAGTCAAGCACAGTGCTCCTTTTTATGACGGATGATTCTGTCATAAGTCTGTCACAAAATTTTGTGATGGAATAGCAAATCTATCATAAATAATTTGTGACCCAAGGTTCTGGGACGACCATGATTTCTTTAAAAATCCAGCACAAATCGATATTTGTGACTGATTTGTAACGGATTTTTCTGTCACAAATGTCAAATTTTCTTGTAGTGGATGGAACTTCTAGAGGTAATCCATGTGTTAGTTCTTGGGATTTTTTTGTTCGAGACGACAGTGGTGATGCGGGGCAAATTGAGCCAAAGCACCAACCATCAAAAGCCGAGCTTGAAAGACAAAGGAGATGTGAGATCAAGAGCTTATGCAATCAAAGTTGCCTCGAGATCATCTACTCGGAGTCAATCTAAAGAGATCCAAAATGCTCACCCACGCATAGTTTGGAAGAGCTTTGAAGATGGAGGCTTCGGGGAAGACTTCAAGAGTTTTAACTTGAGCGCTTGGAACACCACAGAGATAGGCGGACCGCCACATTACTAGGTGGACCGCCTACACCATGTTGCACTCTTTGGATCTGGGTTGAGGCAGACCGCCTCTGCTGAAGGGCGGAGCGCCTAGTTGCTGCCACCATGAATCAGGCGGGGCACCTACTCCAATAGGCGGACCACCCACTCCTGTAACAAGCATGATGGAATTTTGAGTAAAATACCTATTTTGGCCCTACGTGGCGTGTATTGTTTTAACCCATTTTAGAGGTGTTTTAGACCTTTCAACATGTGTAAAGAAAGACTATAAAAGCCTTCCTTAGCCATTTCATTTCATTAACTTTGATTTAGTCTTGAATAGAGAAGAGAGAACGTAGAAGAGGCCGAGCTTTTCTAGTTCGAAGCTTAGAGCTTCATGTATGTCTCGACTTGGAACCTATAGAGATTCATCGCTAGTATGAAACCATTATAAGATTTGAGTTTCAATTCTTTATTGGATAATAAATTCATGTTGTGAATAGATTATCCGTTCTTTCTTCTATTTCTTGCCTTCCTAGTTTTGATTTTCTCGATATCTTTTGATATCATGTTATCTCGTTTTACTTGCTTCCGCTCGTTTATCATTATTTCCTTCCGCGTATTTTACCCTGCATCAGTTTGGTATTAGAGCACGGCTAGGTTTCGTTCTTACGAACCCTCGTTCTTGTTCTTGTTGTTGTTTAGTTGTTCTTGTTGTTCTTATTTGGAAGAAACACAAAAAAATTGGAAAAGTTGAAAACTACAGAAAAATTTCATAGTTTGGTTTGGATTCGATTCCGCAAGTTAAAATTTATTGGAGATTTTTCTATATCATTTATTCGTTCTTTTGGTACCATAAAATCAAAATTTGGTGTTGTGATTCAAAAGTTGAAAAAAAAAATCAAAACCCCCATTTTTTTAAACCTTCAAACTTTGTTCCAAACTTGAATCGAAGCTTGTTCTTGATCTTTTAGGGTTGAAACCCATTGGGGATTGATTAGAGTAGTTGAATACACGATTAGGTATCATTGGATTTGAGTAACGCGTTGAAGTCGTTGGAAAATTTGATTGCAAAACGGACCAAAAAGCATTTTTGCAAAGCTGCAGAACCAGGTCCAGGCGGACCGCCTCAAAATGTTGCAGCTCTCTGGACTTTGGGCCAGGCGGACCGCCTAGCCACAGGGGCGGACCACCTCCCCTTGTTTTGGTGTCCAGGTAGTTCTTTTGCCTAGGTTTTCGATGTCCTTTGCCTCCGGATTTTTTGGTTAGTGTTCTTAGGGTAATTGGCCTACTTGAAAGACACTAACTTTCTAGCGTATTAGGACACTCGTGCGTAGAGGAGATTAGAATTCAAAGAAGAGTCGTAGAACTTATTTGGCCTCAAGTGCGCACTTTAAATAGTCGTTCGTACATCGAGTTCCATTAACTCCATTCCGAACTAATATTTGGACATACTAGTTGTGATCACCATAGTTTCCAAGTTATTAAGGCCTCGCCCTTGAGTGTTCATATATTGAGAGATACACGTGAGGGAATGATTTTTGTGAGGTTCTTTCTTTTGGTGTTACAACTATGTCGGATGATGATTGTGGAGGTTATGACTCGTGTGGAGACGAGGAAGACTATGGTTCCTATGAGGCTGATGAGTGGTATTGCTATGAAGACTCGGGAAACCATGGCTCCTATGGTGATGAAGCGGTTCACTATGATGATCGTGAGGTTGATGAAGACTATTAGGCTTATGATGATGAATGTGTTCATCCTTATGCTTCTAGTCAAGAATATGAAGATGGTGACGCTTCAAGGTACAATGTTCCTATTTACTCTTCTTGTGATGAATATGAGCAAGTTGATAGTGATATAGAGAGAATTGATGATGAAGTTGATTATACAAATTATTCATTTGCATATTCTCTTGGTGTTTCTAATGGTGTACAAGGGAGTAGTAGAGGTTCTTCCATTAGTATGGGAGAAGGTGGTGGTTGTTCCATGGGAAAGAAGAAGCGTGCATCTTCTAGGTATGCAAAGCGACCTATTGCTTCTAATTCCCATGAGAAGGGTGGTTTGAGAGATGGTGTTGCTCTTGCTGCAAGGGGCTTGTATTATTCTACCAATGTCGTGAAGGGTATGAGTAGCTGTAGTAGGAGTAGTACAATGGCCAATGGAACCAAGGCGAGGGGTTCTTATGGGTTCCATGGCAAGGTTCCTTCCTTGACTTTCAACAACACTTCTAATATTGGAAAAGTGACGGGAAGTGGGAGCTACACTAGCAATATTGCTAGTAGATGAGGGATAAGGGAGACCCAAGTTGTTGGTGTTGACATTCGTAGGCATTCAAGTTCTTCCTTGGATGCATCTCTATGAAAATTGGGTAGACGTAGGTTCGTTGTTGAGGTAAATGGTATTGGAGGATACTTTCTCAAATTGATGAAACCGATGCCAATTGTATTAGCACCTCTTTGGTTGATACGCTAAGGATATCATGCTGTAAGTTAGAGAGTCCTTTTAAGTATAATAGAGTGTGGGTTTCCAAGGAAGTTCGAGTACTTATAACTCATAGGAATTACAAATGCTATTTATGGTGTGATGTGTATCTCATGCAACATGTTGATGTGTGGATAGGTGAGCCATGGATTGAAGACAAGAGGTTTCAATATAGTACTACGAAGGATGCGTATATTGTGGGCATAGGGAAAGGGTTTATGACTTTGTACCTTATCGGACAAGAGGTCAATTGTCTACTAGTGCACCTTCTTTGGCTATAGAAAGGAGCAAGGAGCGAGAACTTCATTCCATTGGTGAAAATGCGTAATCGAGGAGTCCTACAATTACAAGAAGTGGTAAGACTAGTGCAAGTAAAGGGTTGATAAGTGTCAACAAGGTGAACCCGAAACCACAAGTTTCAAAGCCAAGTGGTTCACCAATAAAGAAGAAGGAGACATCAAGTGATGAGTCTCCAAGTCCTATATTCCGGGTTGATGTTAAAGTTCCACCTACTACGGCTATGGGTATGGCCTCGTCCTAACTCGCCTGAATATGAGAGACAAAAGATAGAGAGGAGTAAGGGAGCGAACGGTGACAACTCTCGAGTGGAAAAAGGAGAGGTTGTGTTTAGTGATATGAGTGGGTTTTACCACCCGAATCTACACCGGACCTTAAAGAAAAAATAAGGGAAAAGAGAGAGGGCAAAAGAATCACTGAGAGAGAGGGCACCCCTTATTCTAACCTTAACCGTTTATCTTTTTCTTCTACTTGTGTGAATTCTTGTGTAGGAATTCTTGGAGGCAAACCGATGGAGCCTCAATCATGTTCCGAAGTTGAAAGACAAGGTGAAGATGATTCCAAATGTGAGCTACAAGGTGGAGAAACTATTCATGACAATTCAAGTGCATCGAGTGAGCAAGATTGCCACTTAAAGGTATGTGTTAGTTCTTCCTCTCTTGAGCATGTTACTTCCTTGTCTTGTTATAGTGTTTGTGATAACTCAACACTAGTTGATGGTATGTATGATTACAATGTGTTTGCAACTATTGTAGAGCCGATTGGTCAACTTGTGTGTGAATGTGAATCACTAGTTGAGAGGGTTGAAAAGCCACGTAATGATGTGAGCTTAGTTTTCATTGAACCTCTATTTAGTGAGGATATTGTGGTTGACCTTGATTGTGAACCTTGTTATGACACCCCATCCATATTTGATAAAGGAGAAGATGAATTGCATGAATATCCCATTCTTCCATTTGAATGCCTACTTGATAGTGGTGGTCTCTTGTATCGTAGTGAGGATGGTCGTGACCTTGAGGAGTCTCTAGTGTATGAGATGGATCAAATTGTGTTCGATGACTCCTCAAGTGTAGATGATGTCTCTCGTTTGAATACTTCACCTTTGATTGCTAATGAACTTGAGAAGTATGCATATATAAATGTATGAGGGCAACTTCAATGGAAATGGTAATTTGTATCAAACTAGAGTAGAGTGTGAGTTTGAACCTCCATGGGTTGGAATGCTTAACTCTATAGATAATCCATTGTTTTAGACCTTCCTTGGGAGTTTGTCTAGCGAGGAGGATTGTCTTGGAGGAAAATTTGGAGGTGAGGAGGTATCTCTTAGTGTGTGTAAGAGTGCTTCTAAGAAGGAGAGTGGAGTATTTGATGTTAGTTTTCGATTGAACTATTTTGCCTACTCCATCCCATATGTCGACCACACCTTGAGTGTTGAGCATGCCAAAACCGAAGTGTCACATTGTGATAATATTGACTTGAAGGCTTGTATGTTGGCCATGAGCTTAGGGGTCATAGGGAATTTGATTGCTATGTCTTGCATGTTCCATGTCCTATTGATCTCTTTACTTGTTCATGTGTTGAATATACTTTCTCGTTAAGTCAAGTTACTTTTTGTCTCCTTGGGAGACATAAGCTTTTTACTTGTTATTGATGCTTGGCTTTATCACAAGAGCGTGTTTTCCATATTTTTGGCACTAACCTACTCTCGTAGTAGGAAGTTTGTTGGTGTTTGTCAATGCTTGTAGGTTTGATAGTTTGATTTCGAGGAAGAAATCCTTTCAAGAAGGGGAGGATGATGCGGGGAAAATTGAGCCAAAGCGCCAATTATCAAAAGCCGAGCTTAAAAGACAAAGGAGATGCGAGATCAAGAGCTTATACAATCCAAGTTGCCTCGAGATCATTTACTCGGAGTCAACATAAAGAGATCTAAAATGCTCACCTATACATGGTTTGGAAGAACTTTGAAGATGGAGGCTTCGGAGAAGACTTGAAGAGCTTTAACTTGAGCGCTTGGAACACCAAAGAGATAGGCGGACCGCCTACATTACTAGGCGGACCGTCTACACCATCTTGCATTCTCTGGATCTTGGTTGAGGCGGATCGCCTCTGCTAAAGGGCAGAGCGCCTAGCTGCTGCCACCATGAATCAGGCGGGGCACCTACTCCAATGGACGGACAACCCACTCCTGTAACAAGCATGACGGGATTTTGAGTAAAATGCCTATTTTGGCCCGACGTGGCTTGCATTGTTTTAACCCTTTTTGGGGGTGTTTTAGACCTTTCAACATGTGTAAAGGAAGACTATAAAAGCCTTCCCATTTCATTTCATTAACTTTGATTTAGTCTTGAATAGAGAAGAGAGAACGTAAAAGAGGCTGAGCCTTTCTAGTTCGAAGCTTGAAGCTTCGTGCATGTCTCGACTTGGAACCTATGGAGATTCATTGCTAGTATGAAACCATTGTAAGGTTCGAGTTTTCATTCTTCCTTAGATAATAAATTCAAGTTGTGAATCGATTATCCGTTCTTTCTTCTATTTCTTGCCTTCCTAGTCTTGATTTTCTCGATATCTTTTGATATCAGGTTATCTCGTTTTACTTGCTTCCGCTCGTTTATCGTTATTTGCTTCACCGTATTTTACCCTGCATCAAGGGGGGATATTGTGCATGCTTGTGCGAAGGAGATAGATGATTGCATGACCATGAATACCCAAGCATAGGCTATGAAAATTCTTATGGCATTGATGTATGCGGTTTCTACTTCTTATTTACAAGATATTGTTGAAACTGACTCGATGTTGCTCAATAATGTAATGACTAAGACTTGGGAAGTGCAATAGAGGATATTTGGAGTTTGATGGATGGTATAGAGGTAGTGGTGATGCATGTGTAAATTGGTGGATCACTTGCCAAACTTGGCGATTGATCAAGGGGATGTCGTGGTGAACTCGTTTCATGACTAGGATAGCATGGGGAAAAAGTTGGTGAATGGTGATAAGTGTAATGAGCCTTATATTCGTACTAGGCCGAGGAGGAGTGGATAGAAACAAGGGATGTGGATTTTTCCTTCATGCTCGAATCTATGAAGAGGAGAGCATGGAGGATTTTACTACTAACTTTGTTTGCTTTATTGTAGATATATTCAAGCTTAAATTTTTTACAGTGAAGATTTTTCATAATGCTTTTGGTTGGAGATTTCATAAATGCTGGTTGCAAGGTTGTATACAAACTTTTCCATGGTGGCGGACTAATTTTTGCATGTACTAGGTGAAACACTTCTTGAGGCGTCGCCTTAATGGATGTTTTAGCTGGGACAATTTATTACCAATTGAACCAGTGGCAAAATTCCATAGCATCAACCGCTGTTTCTAGCTATTGTCGAGCCCAAACACTTCAGCATGCATCACATCGGAGAAGGTGCACAAGATACATGCCAAACACTAGAGGAAGCCACGCGCCATGGTCTGTTTCAACATGCTGAATTTTGGTCAGTGGACACTTACCATCCCTTGCGTCGCTATATGGAGAGATTGCAAAATTTCTAGTCCAAACAGCCAGCGACGCGAAGCATGCACGATTGTTTTGGCCGAGAATTCAATTTTTGCGATTGTGCATGTTGTTGGTCATGGAGATTGGTGTAGATTGCTATGCTCTCAATGCAAAATCATCTCCACTACGCTTTCTTCAGTTCAACATCCTCAAGAGCGGAGTACTGTTGTTTCAACCATAGAGTATCTAGATTATTGTACATTATTTTTATTACTAGTTAGACATACTCTTGTAAAGTTATTTGTCAAGATGATATACTTGTTTTACTTGGTGGTATTAGCATTTGATTATGCTCAATCCAAGGGAATAACTATAAAATCTAGGCCTATAGCTATTATTACTCTAGATAGTCATTACTTAGTCTTAGCAATGTTAGAATTATTTCATGATTGTAAAGACTATATTTATTTTTTTATTGATTATTATTAATAAAATTAGCCACTAAGCAATGTGCTTAGTGGTATTTGCTTAAAAAAAGAGATTGGGGTCCGGTGTCTAAGAAAAATAGTCATAATTTTACATCATTATAGTGGCGAAACTTTTGGAAATGTTTGTGCCTAAGTTTGTGTTCGGAATTTATCCTGATTTTTTAAATTTATTTTTATCATTTTCATGTTGTTATGATGGTGAATTTTTCAAAAGCTTTTTGTTTTGAGTCTGTGTCTGGGTTTGGTCTCAAGTATTAAAAATATTTTCTGCCATAATTTTTCACCATTATAATGGTGAAATTTCTGAACCATTTTGTGTGTGAGTCTGTGTTCAGGTTTAGCCCTTATGTTTTGAAAATAATTGATCGAGGCTTTACGCCATCATAATGGAGAAATGTTGGGAAATTTAGCGTGTCTAATTTTTGTCTAAAATTTTAAGGCAAAGTTGTTGTTGGGTCGCCATAATAACCCAATTTTGTAAATACTCTAAGATTCATTTTCCAAATTAAGTCGAGGGGTATTTCATAAACCAATTCTTTTGTCATGTCTACTTTTTATGTCATCGCAATGTTTAATATTCGAGTTATCTTTTGAAAAAAAAGGATCAACTCTTAAGTTTCTTTCAAATCTCGTGTCGAGCCTCAGTTTTTGATTAAAAAAGAAAAAGTTCTTGTTAAGGTAGAGACAGGGTAAGGACGATCAATTGCCATTACTTGAATTGTATTTTATTTCGATCCTCGTGCACTAATCTAACTCTGCTTCAAGTTGAGTGTTTCTATTTTTCACCGTTCGGGTGGACCCGCCCAACGTCATGTCAGGTAATTTATATTTTTGACTCAAAGTTCATATCAAATATTTTTTAGTCCGTCTTGTGTTGTTGTTTTAAATTACGTTTGTTCTGTCAGAAAAGGCATATTTGATAAAAGAAAAAAAGGAAAAAAAAATTCAAGTTTGTCCTTTTTCCAAATTATGTGTCGTTCTCATTTTGCTCAATGTGACACGTACACAATCTTTCTTGGATACGCTCGATACACGCGGCATAAATTGTAAACCATTTCGGGATGACTCATAACAACCCTTGGCTTGTCTGTGTGCGACTTTTGTGCTAACCCAATTTGTTTGTCTAGCATTTGGAGTTCTGCAATAACTTGGACAGACATTCCGGCAGCATAGCACCCGTACACAACAGTATCACCGGTACTTGTCACCATTACATCTGACGGTAAGAATTCTAAGATCAGCGCCCTTGAGTGCTTGATTGAGCTGAACGAGAGGTTGACCAAAGAGGTCAAAATATTGAAATAGCCAATGGCTGAGCAGAACGAGAGGTTGGCCGAAGAGGCCAAAAATAAAAAATATTTGGTGGTTGAGCAGAATGAAAGGTTGATTGAAGAGGTCAAAAATTTGAAAATGTAGGTGGCTGACATGTACACCGTGGGACATGCACTCCTCCCACATCAGCCAATATCTTAAGATATGCACCGACCTTTTTGCACAAGGAATACGGCCCGCCTACTGCAATTGAAGACTCTTGAGTATTCTCAAGACTCTCCTCACTACTGAAGTGCAACAAAAGTGGCGGGATCCTCCACATTGCGCCACATGGCAACGCCTCCTCCACTTTCTACATCCTCTTCCTCTGCTCCACAATTTACCGTCCTAGCTAAGTCGAAGAGTCTTGGAAATGAAAAAGAAAAGGAACAAGATCCCAAAAAATAGAACACGAAAGAATTCAAACAACCCTACTCACACTCCCAAACTCCACAAAGAATCATCTAGAACAATACTCCCCACATAATCCAAAATGTTCCGCTCCTCCACTCTACAGAGCGCAACCATATGCTCTAATATTTTTCTATCAGCAATTGCATGCACCAACCTCATAAACTACATATAATAACCCACACAACTGTTCCCAAGCTTCGTCTGACCTTCTCAATAAAAAATGAAAGAATCCATGTTCCCCGTCTGAATACAAGTCATAAAAAGTTGAGACGGAGGGGAGAGATTAGGGTCATGCCAATTGGCGAATCTTACGCCAACTTGTTTGAAAAGCTGCAATAAGCTAACTGGTTGGAACCAATCTCAAGAAACATGAATCCGATCGGGAAAGTAGATCGGTCATGATGTTGTATGTTCCATTCTGGTGCGCCTAGACATGATACTGAACAATGTTGGAAATGATTGACAACAATCTGATAAAGGTGGTCGAGGATGAGACACAAAATGTAAACCATAATCCTTTATCGATTCATGATGATCAAAATGACACGGGTATGGTTGGAACAGTGTTCACAGAAGATGACATGAAAGACAGTAAAGTCAAGCAGATTGTGGCAGTTCATCTTCTCCCAAGATGTGGCTATTGACCCAATTCCATGTCTTACCCGGTCATTTGGTTATTCCAAAGAAAACAAGTTCATGCCCAAGGGGATTCAAGCAAATGAGGTGGAGCAGAAAATATTATTGGGTTTGAGGCATGCCAATGGCACCAACATGGTACAGTCTGATGCTGGGACCGACAGTGCATGATCACAGTACATTGCACCTGATGTGAAATGAACAACTGAGAAACACTTGTTAACTTATTTTGCTGAACTTTTTGTGCACTTGTTTATTTAGGAGTTGTAATCCCAGTGCATTATTTTTCTTGTTCTAATGTTCACATCCACATGAAATTAATTCAATGAAAAATGAGATATACTTCTCGTCTCAAACCATTTGTATTTTTCGATTCCTTTTTTATGTCTCCTTAGCTTTTTGGAAGTTTTACTTTTGTCAGCGTTAATAACATGACCTACGTGCCGAATTCACATCTTGATTTAAACACATAATTTAATATCGTCTCAATAATCCAACTGGACAGTAGGGATGAATGTGATAAGGAAGGTTTGCGAGAGGTTCAAAATCGTGCAGCGTCATTGTGGCCAAAGTTGAAATACTATTGTTGAGGATCGTCGTTGAGGTGAAAATCAAGAATATCGAGTGGATCAAGTCTTGTCTTTGTATGATCTATGTCGACTCATTTTGGTAGCATATTTGTGTGAGACATTCTCGGATCGAGATGACGAACGACTTTCATTTTTACTATCCAAACACTATACAAATTTTCCAGCCTTGTGAATCTTTCTTTTGGCTACCCTCCTTTGGAATCGATGTCTTGTACTTGCTCAAAAGAAAAAAAATAGAGAATTAAAAAAGAAAAACAAAAAAGCAACAACACAAAAGCTAGCATTAAGTTTCTAGAGCTACGACTGACATAATTCCTCTCAAAAGAATACTAGGCAACTATTTGGGTGCGGTCGTAATAGGAAAAAGTTTCATTTTTTCCTGTTTCACATTGACACAAAACTTGCCTCCATGTTTGGTGCAAGCAAACCCGAAGGAAATGCTAAACACGAACGCGGAAGATAAATAACAAGAAAGTAAAGATAGAAGCAAGACAAATCTTGCTTCGCAACAGTGACGAACCTGTCTCAAAGCTCGATTGAAGGGAAATCAAGACGCACCTATACTATGCAACAATCCTCAAGAAAGACCCGCTTCTTGCAAATTGAATGATCAAGAAGAAATTGTTCAAACGACTAACACCGGTTGACACAAGTTCTTTAAAAGCCCACGTCAGGGTTCGGCTCCATCGGAGACTCACAATAGCACTTGCTATGTTTTTCATATACTAAAAACTGGTCCTCTACAATGAAATGGAAATGGACTATTTATAGACTATGCTAAGGATAAAGTAGTAAATAGTCACAAGTGACCAATAAAACAAGCCACGCAGGGCTGAGCTAAGTTTGTGTTCGGCAGCCTTGACTTCGGTGCTCGGTTGCTTGCTCGAACTCATTGTCCTCGGTCACTTTGCCTTCGGGCTCAAATCTGAAGATAACGCCTTCGGTTCTTGAGCCCGGCCACTCAGCTTCGGGGCAATTGTTTTCCTTCGGCCAGGCTAAGTGAATGTGCACATCGTGCAGCAGCTTGGCTTGACTTCGTGTCTTCGGTCTCCTTGGTGGATCGAACACTTGATCAGCGCGTGTTCGAGCTGCATCATCCTCCCCTTCTTGAGAAGATTTCGTCCTCGAAATCGAGCCCTCCTCGTCCTCCGAAGTTTGACCTACAACACAAGGAACTAAGTCAGCAATATTAAAGGTGTTGGACACATTATACTCACCGGGGAGGTCGATCACATAAGCATTGTTGTTGATCTTGGTCAATACTTGAAATGGACCATCCCCTCGAGGAGCCAACTTCCCTTTCCTTTGGTTCGGGAAACGTTCCTTTCGGAAGTGAACCCAAACCCAATCTCCCTTCTTTAATTCCAGTTTTTTACGCCCCTTGTTTTTCTTTAAAGGAACCTTTGTATAGGCTTCCTCGAGGTTCTTCTTCACCTTTGCATGCAATTCGATCAAGGCAGCTGCTCGTTGAGTACCTTCAAAATCAAGAATAGAATCTCGAGGCAATGGGGTTAAATCAAGTGGAATCAAAGGATTAAAACCATACACATATTCAAACGGGGTCATATTGATCATTCTATGCACCGTTCGATTGTATGCGAACTCTATCATGGGCAGACGATCAGCCCAGTTCCCAACCTTGCCTATGGTCATCGCTCGAAGCAAAGATCCCAAGGTTTGGTTAACTACCTCGGTCTGTCCATCATTCTGAGGATGGTGAGACGTCGAGAATAGTAATTTGGTGTCGAGGGCACCCCACAAACACTTCCAAAAATGACTCAAGAATTTTGAGTCTCGATCACTCACAATAGTACGAGGTACACCATGCAATTTCAACACATTAGAAACAAACAATGAAGCTACATGCTGTGCATCATCACACCTTTTGCAAGGAATAAAGTGAGCCATTTTTGAAAATCGATCAACCGCAACAAAGATGCTATCATGTCCTCCCTCTGACCTCGGTAACCCCAAGACAAAGTCCATGTTTATATCAACCCAAGGTCGATCAGGCACAGGCAACGGGGTGTACAAACCATGAGGGTTGGACTTCGATTTAGCTTTCTTGCAAACGAGACAAGCGTTGCAAAGCCTTTCCACATCTCGTCGCATTTTGGGCCAATGGAACTGCTCGGTCAAGATACCAAGAGTTTTGTCGACACAGAAGTGTCCCATCAGTCCACCGGAGTGAGCTTCTCGAACTAAGAGCTCTCTCCACGATGATACTGGCACACAAACCCTCCCATTCTTGAAGAGGTAGCCATCGTGCCATTGATATTTCTCAACCCTTCGGCCACTCAAGATTGCGTCACGAACGCATTTCAGTTTGGGATCGTCTTCGTACATCGACTTGATGCTTTCAAATCCCATGAGCCTAGAGGCGAGAGTGGTCGCTAAGGCAAATTTTCTTGATAGCGCATCGGCGACAACATTGTCTTTACCCTTTTTGTAATGAATTACATAGGGAAAGCTCTCAATGAATTCAACCCACTTGGCATGTCTTCGGTTCAATTTCTCCTGTCCTCAGAGATACTTCAAGGACTCATGATCACTTTTGATCACAAACTCTCGAGGCCACAAATAATGCTGCCAATGGGCGAGTGCTCGAACGAGGGCATACAATTCTCTGTCATACGTAGAGTAATTCAAAGTTGCAACCTTAAGATTTTCGCTAAAGTAAGCGATTGGCTTCGATTCTTGCATCAGCACTCCTCCGATCCCAACTCCGGACGCATCACACTCGACTTCGAATGCTTTGCCGAAGTCAGGGAGTTGCAACAACGGGGCAGAGCAAAGCCTCCGTTTCAACTCTTGAAAAGCCCTTTCTTGGGACTCTCCCCACACAAATGGATGGTCTTTCTTAACCAGCTCGGTTAAAGGAGCTGCCACGGTGCTAAAGTCACGAACAAACCTTCGGTAAAAGCTTGCTAAGCCATGGAAGCTACGAACTTGTGATACCGAGGATGGAGTTGGCCAATCTTTGATGGCTACTTTTGACTTGTCGACTTCAACACCATTAGCACTGACAACGAATCCAAGAAAGACTGCACACTCGACACAAAAGGCACATTTCTTGAAGTTAGCATATAACTTCTCTTCTCTTAGCTTATCAAGCACTAGCCTTAGGTGTTCAACATGTTCATCCACAGATTTACTATAAACAAGTATGTCATCGAAATAAACGACAACAAACTTATTTATGAACGGTTTGAGCACATGGTTCATCAGTCGCATGAATGTGCTCGGTGCATTGGATAAGCCAAAAGGCATCACCAACCATTCATAGAGACCGAATTTGGTCTTGAATGCGGTTTTCCACTCGTCTCTGGGTTTCATTCAGATTTGGTGGTAACGGGACCTGAGGTCTATCTTCGTAAAGCATGAAGAACCACTTAACTCATCTAGCATGTCATCTAATCGAGGGATGGGATGACGATACTTTACCGTTATCTTGTTGACTGCTCGGTAATCAACAGACATTCGCCATGTTCCATCTTTCTTTGGGACAAGTATAACAGGAACGGCGCAAGGACTCAAGCTCTCTCGAACAAGGCCCTTGTTCAACAACTCATCAACCTGCCTTTGGAGCTCTTTGGTGTCTTTGGGATTACACCGGTATGCAGGTTTGTTGGGGATTTGTGACCCCAGTACGAAGTCAATTTGGTGCTCCATTCCTCTCAACGGAGGTAATCCACCTGGCATTTCTTCAGGGAACATGTCTCCGAAGTCCTGCAAAACACTTTGTACAGCACTAGGCAAAGGGTTATCATTAGAAAAACCATCATTAGAGTTTAGAAAGATACCCTTGTGCACGAAGCAAATCATCATCTGATCGTTGTCGTTGCCTCGTAGTAACTCACCCGATTGTATGATTGCACAGATTCCTTTCACTTCGGGCAGTGAGTTTGTCTCCTCGGCCCCCAGTTTTGCTCCCATCGGAAGCTTAGCTTTGGCCTCTTCTTTCAATTCTTTCATTCGTTTATAGTCCTCGGTGACTTGTTTTGGAGACAAGGGTTTCAGTATGAAACTCTTCCCTTCGACCTTTACAGTGTAAGTGTTGGATCTTCCATTGTGAACAACTGACCGGTCATACTGCCATGGTCTTCCCAATAGCAAATGACAAGCTTGCATCGGCACCACATCGAATATCATTTCATCTTCATACTCGCCAATTCTAAACTTGATCCACACTTGCTTGGCAACCCTCAATTCTCCACACTCATTCAGCCATTGCAATTTGTAAGGGTGGGGATGTTTCAAAGTAGTTAGTCCCATTTGTGAAACCAAAGTTTGGCTCACCACATTTGCACAACTACCAGAATCAATGATCATCGAACACACCTTTCCCCTCACTCGACATCGGGCATGGAAGAGATTTTCTCTTTGGTTATCCTCTTCTTCAAGAGTCATGCAGCTCAAATTCATTCGAACCATAAGAAACATTTCCGGATGATCAGCTTCGGCAGCCTCATGATCATCTTCACCTTCAGCTCAGTCAGCCTCCTCGATTAATTCCTCCTCGGTGTCACTCGCTTGCTCATGGACGGTTCTATCTTCGAGCAGAAGCATAACTTTGCGAGTTGGACACTCTTTGGCCATGTGACCATAACCTTTGCATTTATGACATTGAATATTTGAAGCACTAGGAGAGTTGAGTTGAACTTTACCTCCCTCTTCTCTCGGTTGGTTAACGGTCACACTTCTTTCGAAGGGTCTCTTCGAATCTCGAACAACGTTGGTACTTGTTTGGTTCGGACTCTTCCATTCTTTACCTCGGTTCAAAGGAGTAGAAGTAGTGACTCCTCGATACCAGTTTGCCTTATTGTCCTTCACCAATTTTTCAGCTTCGGTGGCAGCATCGAACAGATCTTCCAACGTGTGATACACGTGTAGCCTGAATTGAGATGACACATCCCAAGCCAAGCCATTTTTGAATCGGATAATGGCTGGTTCTTCGTCTTCGGCCAGATCAAGATTTAGTCGAACCTTTTTGAACTCATCATGATACTCTTAGACTGACTTGGACCCTTGCTTTAGCTCATAGAGCTTTTGCATTTGAGTTTGCCTGTACCTAGCACTCAAATACTTAGCATCCATTGCTCTCATCAACTGTGGCCAAGTATTGACTACGGGATAGGCATTCCTTCATCTATGCCTTTTATCAGCTTCCCACCACGTAGATGCATAAGCTTCGAACGAAGCAATGGCATGGGCAGCTTTTCTCTCATCGGTCATCTCATTGGTTTCAAAGATGCACTCCATCTTAAGCTTCCATTCAATATATTCATCTGGATCACTAGTTCCTTTAAAGGGTGGAATAGTGATCTTGACACTGTTCAAGTTTGAGTCTCGAACACCACGAACCTGGTCGGGATACTCATCATCACGATCATCAGCCTCACGCTCAATATTTCTTTCAACATTTGCGCCTCGGCCTCGACCTCGGAAATTTCCACGACCTCAGTGAGCTTGCCTTCGTTGAGCGAATGGCGGCTCATGTTCATATTCGTCTTCGGGAAATTCCTCCTCATCAACCTCTTCGACAACGGCTCCAAGATCTTTTCTGGCCTTTGGAAGTGGTATTCTTTCTCCTCGGGGAATGCCCAAGTTTTGATAGCCAGCTTCGGGATTGCCCAAGTTTTGTTGCGCTTGGGGATTGCCCAAGTTTAGTTCTCTCCGAATTGCTTCACTTGTCAACTGATGTTGTCGAACAAGCTCAGCATACAGCTCAGGTTTCATTGGAGTGGAGTTGCTAGTTCCAGCGCCGGACCCATTTATGGTCACGGACGCATTTCCTTGTTCGAGTTGAGCTACTCGAACACTCACTCCTCTTACTTCGGAACTGACGCCTTGTATCGCGGCCATGAGATCGGCTAACGACACTTCGGGCTTCTCATTGCCTTTGCCATCGCCTCCATTCCCAGCCATGGTACCTGCACAAATCAAAGACCAAGCAAAAGCTATGGTTATAAATCACCTCATACACTCCCTCACCTTTGATGGGTGGCACTCGGGTCCACTTAATTTATGGGTTCGGTTTTTGGTCACTCAAGAACTTGTAGCCAATGGCTTCCTCGGTTGATCAACTTCTCTCAATTCCTTCGAATTTGACAAGTTGCAATGTCTTACTTCGGGAAGAGTGAGTTGATTTGACTCGATGGAACGGACAGCTATTTACTCTTGCGCTTGGAAAGTCAAAAGAATTTTCTACGAAGTTGGACTTCGGTCACTCCACGCACGAGTTCCTAGTAAGCTCAAACGAGTTAGTAGGACCTCGAGTAGGAAAATTACTAAAAAGATCCACTAACTAGAATTTCGGTCAGAAGAAAAGTGAAAACATAGGAGAATCTACCATTTGATTCCCTTTTGGGAATCCTTTTCGAACACACCAACTCTTGTCCGTACAAGAGTGGTCCCTCCTTGGTACGAATAGGGTTTTACCTTATCCACTTTTCCTTTTTCAGCCGACAAATTTTCACCTGGGGTTTTGATGTTTACACTTTACCCCTTTCTTCTTCAATGGAACAGTGAAGTCTTAGCTCCGGCGTACGGACAAATTTAGCTTCGGCTCACTGATCACGAATTTCAACAGGATCTGGGTTTCTTCTTTCGACTCCGGTTCCAACAATAACGGAGGAAATCAATTCAAAGTTCTTGAGCTAAGATTCAGCTCCTTCGTGTCGCACACTGTTACAATTGGTAACAACTTTCCGGCGTACGGACAACGAATTTCAAACAGAACTTCGAAATTTCAAGCACCAAACAAACCCAATTCACTCAAGAACCACCAATCTTCATCGGTTTCAACCAAACACGATGGGGTTTCGAGTTTCAGTCACCAATATTCAAAGCAGTCCAAAATTTCACCAAGAAACCCTAGTCAAGAAAATGGTACGTCGGGTACTTGTTGGAATCAGGAAACAATGGTGAACAAGAATCAATGGTTGTTTAATCCAAACAACCAACAATCAAACACAATTTTTGAATTTTTGTTTTTCTGCTTCTTTTTTTTTTTTTTTAATATATAAACGCTCAGCAACAACAATCAAACACATGGAAGAAAGCTAAAACTGAAGACACAAACACGATTTAAGTGAACAGGATTTGAGATTGTAAGAACAAACTCAAACCTTGCTCTGATACCAAGATGGTGCAAGCAAACCCGAAGGAGATGCTAAACACGAACGCGGAAGATAAATAACAAGAAAGTAAAGATAGTCTTGCTTCGATTGAAAAGAACAGTGAGGAACCTGTCTCAAAGCTCGATTGAAGGGAAATCAAGACGCACCTATACTATGCAACAATCCTCAAGAAAGACCCGCTTCTTGCAAATTGAATGATCAAGAAGAAATTGTTCAAACGACTAACACCGGTTGACACAAGTTCATTAAAAGCCCACGTCGGGGTTCGGCTCCATCGGAGACTCACAATAGCACTTGCTATATTTTTCATATACTAAAAACTGGTCCTTTACAATGAAATGGAAATGGACTATTTATAGACTATGCTAAGGATAAAGTAGTAAATAGTCACAAGTGACCAATAAAACAAGCCACGCAGGGCTGAGCTAAGTTTGTGTTCGGCAGCCTTGACTTCGGTGCTTGGTTGCTTGCTCGAACTCATTGTCCTCGGTCACTTTGCCTTCGGGCTCAAATCTGAAGATAACGCCTTCGGTTCTTGAGCCCGGCCACTCAGCTTCGGGGCAATTATTTTCCTTCGGCCAGGCTAAGTGAATGTGCACATCGTGCAGCAGCTTGGCTTGACTTCGTGTCTTCGGTCTCCTTGGTGGATCGAACACTTGATTAGCGCGTGTTCGGGCTGCATCAATGTTTGGGGCCAGTATAAATAAAATCAAAGGCCCCAGCTTAGCAGAAGTTTGTTAGTAAGAAGAAAAAGAAAAGGAAAAGATTCAATATTCCTATTTGTTCTCTTTGTGTTTATTCGAAGATAAAAACTTAATGTCGCACTATTTTTCTATTTCATATCAGGGAAAAGTTCAATATCCCTTTGTTTTTCAGTTTCACATATGAAAAATATTCAATGATCCCCAACTTTAAGCTTCGTTCAAAAAAAAAAAAAACAAGAAGCCCAATAGTCCTATAGTCACAAATTCATGCAAGACTTGTCTTCGAGTTTGCAACCAAATTAGAGAAAATCAAGGTCCCCAGATTCAATTAAACTGGGGAAAATCTTTTATTGTTATTTTTAAAGAAATAGATTCCAAAGGTTGTACAGTCACCCAAAACATTTGATGAGACTCTTCCATATTATTTCGGTACTAAAGAGAAGTTTGTTTTATTTTTAAAAGGAGTGAATTCAACGGTTGCACTATTTCAACCAGTCGTCTCATGAGATGATATTAGAGCTTTCATGCTCAACCCTTTTTTTTAGCATAACCAAATCTGAATGGTCCAAATAAAAACCTTTTTGACCTATCTTTGAGAATCTCATGCAATATTGTACCATCAAAGGACGAGTTTGCTCGAGGAAGTCTTAGCTTATTTTGATCAGCGTACAAGTTTGTCAGATGGCCATAAGGATAGAAACCTCCGGAGAAGTCAAGATTAGGAAAAAAATATATAGAGCAGAAAGAATGTGAGAAGAGGTCAGTGGGAAAGAAAAAGAAAAGATAAAAAATAAATGAAAAAAAGAGATAAAAGAAAGGAGTTTGGTTAGAGAAAACCTTAAAAAGGCACCACGAGACAACAATGAGGAAAAAGAAAAAAGAGACAGGTTAGTCGGTGAAAACCCGAAAAGCACCACTAGTCAAATGAGGGCCGCTGGATCTGCCATCAAGATTGAACCAAGCAAGTAATCGCCTCTAGATTTTCAAACTGAGGCAATATCAAGGATGAACCGTGTGAACGGATCGAGATTTTGATTCCAAGATGCATGTCATGTTTACTAAGGTCGTCATTTCATATCCATATAAATTTTCTTTTTCCTTCAAGGGATATCTTTCGTTCAATGTCTCATCTTTGAATTTATTCAATTCATCTTTCCTTTTACTTTTCTTCTCATTTATTTCCTTTGATAAATATTGAAAATGAGCAAAAAAGAAAGTTTGAAAAAATTTGTTTACAGGTTTCAAGGTTGCACCAGATCATTGTCAAGATCCAAATGGGCAACAGGATACCATGCCGTACCTCAGCAACATGAATGACACATCAAGATTTTACTGTGAAAGTTTACCAAGGAACGACATGCCGTTTTTGTAAGGGTTTGACTAAGATTGCAAAGAACATGTGGTTATTGAAGGACTTTTTTGTTGGAGAAGACAAGAAATAAAATGGCCATATCAAGATGTTGTTCGTCGACAACTAATCTGAAGATCAAACCAAGAATCACCAACCTCATTTTGTAAGGACATGATTTGGGGGCTGTGTAACCGGAATTAAAGAATGCAAAAATGATATTTACTGCATTATTGGAAAGAGAAAGGACCACATGAAACCCCAATGTGAAGAAGGTTAGAGTTTTCACCTCTCAAACAAAGACGACATGTGAGAAATGTATATGAATCTTCAGCTTTCAGACAAGAGTTCACCATAGGTGGATCAGAGAAGACATGACCCGCCAGAAAGATGTCAACCTCAACAACGAGCCCTTCATTATAATGAAAGTTCTCGAGTTTGAAACCGGGGCATGCTCCTCATAATGGAGAATTTTATTTTAAAAAATCGGGGGACATCCCTCATAACAGAGAAGTTATTTTCAATCCAAGATCTGCTCAAAGATAGTGATCATGTCATTGTTAAGTCAAGATCTGCTCAAAAGATAGCGATCATTTCTTTTCAAGTCAATATTTTCTCAAAAATAGCGATCATTTCCTTTTTAAGTCAAGATATGCTAAAAGATAGCGATCTTTTTCTTTTCACGTCAAGATCTGCTTAAAGATAGCGATCATTTTCTTTTCAAGTCAAGATCTGCTCAAAGATAGCCATCATTTCCTTTTCGATTCAAGATCTGCTAAAAAATAACAATCATTTTCTTTTCAAGTCAAGGTTCGCTCATATGGCCATTTCTTTTCAAGTCACGATCCGTCAAAAATAAGCGGTCATTTCCTTCTCAAGTTAAGATCCGCTCAAAGATAGTGATTATTTTCCTTTCGAGTCAAGATCTGCTCAAATATAGTGATCATTTCCTTTTCAAGTCAAGATCTGCTCAAAGATAGCGATCATTCAAGTCAAGATCTGCTCAAAGATAGCGATCATTTTCTTTTCAAGTCAAGATCTGTTCAAAGAGAGCGATCATTTCCTTTTCAAGTCATGATCTGCTCAAAGATAGCAGTCATTTTCTTTTCACGTCAATCCTCTCAAATGTAAGCGTCCATTTCCTTCTCAAACATAAGCCGCCATTTTATTCTTAAGTCAAGATCCGCTCAAACATAAGCGGCCATTTCAATTTCAAGTCAAGATCCGCTCGAACATAAGCAGCAGTTTCAAGTTTCAAGTCAAGACCCGTTCAAACACAAGCGGTAGTTACAAGTTTAAGATGGGTTCACCTACACGATAAGCAACATAATTATCTTTCAAGCGAAGATCCACCTTGGAAAGCATGAAAATTTAGTGTAGGAATTGTAATTTTTACATTTTTCAATTTTGTATTTTCATATTTCTTTATAAAAGCAACAACCACCAGCCTGCGACCAGCAACCAACAACCAATGATCAGCAACAACAGTCCCAAGTTTTTCTAGAATAGTCTCAAGTTAGTCTTAGTATGTTTAGAAGTGTCTCGTGCCAGTCCCAATTAGTGTAGAAGTATCTAGTGTCAGTCCTCGTGAGCCTAGAAGAGTCTAGTGTTTGCCTGTATACAGTAGTCCCAACTACTACATGTGAGGAACTACACTGACCTTATTCCTTAGTCCCAGGATGTATATATAGCCTTGTAGTTAGGGTACATCCGCCTTTTTTCATGCTCTTTGTTAGAACCAAAAAACAAAAATTAGTTGTTGATTTTGTTTTTTCCCTTAAATTTTTCGCGTTCCTGAACAAAGAGAGGCAGTTGTAGTCATCTAATTTTGGCATAAAAATTTAAAATTTTCTCAAGTTGTTGTGTTTATTTTCTTGTGATTTTTGCCTATCTTTTTTAGAAATTTACATTGCATTTTAGCTAATTTTAGTTAATTAATTAGAAGAAAAAATATGAAAAATACCAAAAATACTTGTTATGTATTTAATTCTGATTGTACGTTTTGATTGTGATAATATTACAATTTATGTAGTTTTAATTCGAGTGAATAATGTATATTTTAAATGGTTTGGTCTTTTAATGGCTAGTTATAAATTCAATTTAGCCCAACGTCATGACCCGCCAAAATAAGAAGCAATCCTGGTCGTTTGATCATGTCTTGATCAACGGCTCACAGTCACCCCCATCATTCCCTTTTAAGTTCCTAATTTTCTTTCATTTCCTTAAAATCACCCCAAGTCCCCTATGACTAGTGAAATGCTGCTGGAAATCACCACCGCCGCCGGAGCTCCACCGCCAGCGACGAGTTCTGCCATACCCTCTTTCTGTCTCTGAAATCCATTTTGCAAAAAGGAAAGCCGTTCGTCGTAGATCGAGGTTTTTAAAGTCAGCTTCTGCCAACCCTCTTTCTGTCTCTGAAATCCATTTTGCGAAAAGGAAAGCCGTTCGTCGTAGATCGAGGTTTTTAAAGTCGGCCAAAATCAATCTCCGGCGAGCCACCATTTTCTCCAGTCGAATCATACATCAATGGACTCCTCTTTCTCTCCCCTACTCGATTTTGAAGGTAAATCCCTTAAAACTGACCTATTTTCCCCATTTCTTTCCTCTGTCCTGTTTCGTTTTCTCCTTCCCTTTTTATTAAAGTTTTGGTGCTGCCTGATGTTGTGATGGTACAAACAACGGGGTTGAGGTGGTGCTGATGTGATGGGACAACAACTATTCCATGGATGAGGCATCAGGGGTGTTTGGGTATTGTTACAGTGTTCTGTTGTTGACGAGGATGTATTGATTGTATTGGCAACAAGCTGTTTTGGAGGCAGCGTTGATGATTCTCAGTGGTTGTGTTTTCTCCGGGTAATGAAAGCAATTCTTTGGTGCTTGTGTATGAGGATGCAGCAACGATGGCGAGGCGAGGTGCAGCATTGCATCGATAGTGATGGCGTAAGGGCAGCGACTCGAAAGTGCTGGGGTTTTGTTTTCGACGGTTTAGACAGGAACTGTGAGCCTCTTTCTTTCATTTAAATTGTTTTAGTTAGATCATCTTATTGGTAAAAATGGTATTTTTAGCTCGTTAGTCATAGAAACCAGTGTATGATGTTAGTATTTGCATGTAATCAGATTCAGTTTGTTTTAACATGATTTCCCGAGGTTTAATGAAGTATGATTCAGTATTTTCATATCATTTGTCTCGTGCTAAGCATGATTGGTGGGTGCAGTTGTTTTTATTCCATGGTTTCGCTCGAGACTGAGTATGACTTATTTTCTTTAGTAAACATGTGAGAGTAGTTTTGTATATCTTAGCGCTTTTGTTGGTTTTCGATGAAGAAGGTTTGTTTTAGTTAGTATGTTGTGTTTTAAGTACAGCACCATGAACTGTGTGCAAGTGAGTAAGGGGGTAAAAGAGCATCCAGAATTTAGGTGATTAATACAAGTTTTTGTTCAAAGATGTGAGAAATTTAGTTTGTTCTGCTGGGATGTTTAGGATACTGTAGAGGTCATTGTGACCATGTTTTGGACTTGAGTTGTAGGCTTGAAGATATGTCAGGGTCATGGTTAGTTTTAGTCTTGTATTTCTAGCAAGTCCATGGTTAGAATTTGAATTTGAGCGTTATTTTGAAAGGAAGCTGATGCAATATAAAATGGGCTTAGACTCCAATCAACGAGTGCCAAGCTTGAAGGGTGCAAAGGACGGGAAGCCGAGGGCTTTAGGAGCGATCCGGAGAAGCAACAAGCGGACAAGCTCTTAGGCGCACCTCCCAGGCATTCAGGCGGTCCGCCCAAGGAGCTGCAAAACCAGGCGCTCCGCCCACCAGCTGGGCGCCCCGCCTGCCTCACTTGAAAACCAGGCGCTCCGCCTCCAGTTGGGGCGCTCCGCCTCCCCCACTGGGCTGCCCAAGACGTGACAAAGCTGAGGCGCTCCGCCCCCTTTTGGGCGCTCCGCCCACCCACGCTGAAGACTTGATTTTTGGTTGTGAACTTCCTATTTTGCCCTTAAGTGGCTTGTATGTTTTAACTAGTCCTAGGGGCTTTCTAGTCATTTCACTTTAGCCTTAGAAAGTCCTATAAATAGAACACTTAGCCATTTCATTTCGTAACACAACTTTGAATATAGAATGATGTATTTCTTGAGTGATTCTCAATGAAGAACCCGTGAGCGGGCATGATTTCACTTGGTGGATTCCAAGTTGAACATCATAACCTCTTTGATCATTCTATTTGCGAGAGCCGAGTGTCTCTTGAGGGTAATTGCGTAGTATAGGTGATCCTTGACTTCACCCGGGGTGTATCGAGACAAGTTCCTCGATGCTACTTAGGTAAACGTTTCAAGCATCGTCTTGCTTTATATCTCGATATCGATATCGCCTATCTTGTTTTAGCTTCCGTATTATCGTATCGTCTTTTGTTTCCGCCTATTTTCCATTGCATCAGAAGCTAAAGTCAACAAATGGGATAAAGGTGGCAGCACTTAAATAGGCTTTTGCTACTGTTCTTTTCTAATCACCTTTTGGCTGGTATAATGGCATGCCAAAAATTTGAAAAGTTAAAAACAAACATGTGAGCCTTTGTACTTTTACCTAAGTTTACCGTCCACCCTTCTTACTTTTCGTCCTATAAAAAAGAAAGATTTGTTTACCCTCATTGACACCACCAACTATCTCATCTAAAAATCACAAGATACATCTGAAAATACTCTACCAAGAGTTGAGAAAAAGAAAAAATAGAGAATTAGTAGGAAAGAATAAAAGAAAGATAAGAAAAGCAAACAAAAAGATAGATACTGAGTCTTGAGCTCTTGGGGTTGAACGTTGAAAATCGGGTTTCAAGGTCTCTTATTGGGCCGTTGGTTGTTACTGTAGCTGCTTGGTAAAAATTTAGTGTAGGGGCCTGTTTGGCGCGCGTTAATTGATTTGTAGCCGTCAAAAACAAATTCGCTGAGAAATAGCCACCTCCGGACAAATCCCAGTATAAATATTGGGACTTTGAACAAAACTTGTTCAAGGCCCCAGTATTTGTACTGGGGAAGCTTCAGTAAACTAACCCAGTATAAATACTGGGGCTTTGAACAAGTTTTGTTCAAGGCCCCAGCATTTTGTTATGGGACTATGTATAAAGCTTCAGTCCCATAACAAAATGCTGGGGCTGTGAACAAAACTTGTTCAAAGCCCCAGCATTATTATGGGACTGAAGCTTTATATATAAAGTCTCATAACCCATAACAAAATGCTGGGGCTGTGAACAAAACTTGTTCAAAGCCCCATCATTTTGTTATGGGACTCAGCTTTATATATAAAGTCTCATAACAAAATACTTGGGCTTTGAACAAAACTTGTTCAAAGCCCCAGTTTTTTGTTATGGGGCTAGTCTGGGGTGTTTTTCCAACGCTAATGGAGCTTAAGTGTGCGCGCGAATTTTTGGCTATTCTTCAATGAATTTTAAAACGGTGGATAGTCCCCATTGAGCGCGTCCAAAAATGGCTAGTGATCAAAATTTCCCTAGCTGCTTGTTGTTTCTTTTGGATTTGGGCCTTAAGATTGTGTATCCTCATTGTTTGTTTGGCTTGGAAAATTTTGCACTAGATAAATCTCTTTAAATTTATTGTTTTGTATACATTTTTTCTTTTTGCCTTGTTCAAGGCCAGAACGTGAATGAATGTCATGCTTAATGTTTAAAGTTTTGTATTGCTCTTGGTGCTTCATGTTTAATCAATGCCCTTTGCTGGAGTACTCTACCATTTATTTATTTTTCTCCTTAAAAACGAATCTTAAGTCTTTTATGTTAGCATAAAAGAAACCCTTTTCAGACAGTGAGCCTTTTCTTTTTTATAAAAGTCAGAATTTTCATAATAAATAATATTACTTGCAAAACTGGTCAAATTTGAAGCAAACAAGCTAAAGTAGGACTCTTAGTGCAAACTAGCAAAAATAAGCGTCTGGGCAAAAATTCTAAAGCAGGCAGTATATAAGTGCCGTGAAATACAAGGTTCGTTAGTTTATCCAATTTTAAAGTTTGGCTTTTAAGTAGAGACAATAGTTTTGAATTAAAGTGTAGGTCATTCTTTAAATGATACAAATAAGAAAGACTATATATTCTAATCAGTGAATCAGTAACGTCCTTACATTAAATGTGCTACAAAGGAAATTGTTTTCATACAGCCTTGTAAAAGTATTTCAATTATAACATTCACTAATAAAGTCAAAACACAACAAACAACTCTAAAGCCGAAACACGATAATTAAAAGCAGTTGTTCTTAGCACAAGATTTTAGGAGGCCTAATATACCTTTACGCGAGTGAATAGAGATCCTTATTTGGATTCTCTAACGCAGACCATTAGACGAGTCAAATGTGTTCTAAAGGTACCTCTTTTCGTGACTTGGCACACCTTTGAAATTGTCAAGTGGCGACTCCGAATCTCATAATTTTTTACTTTTGCAACACCAGTCACAACCTTTAAAATAAAACCATCTTTTTATAAAATTTTAGGGCGTGACAGATGTGCGAAACGATATCTCACTGACTCCTCGAAGATCGCGGTCACTTTGACCTAAGCAGATGCCCGATTCCTTCTAGAGTTCCACGAATCTTCTCTTGATTGGTTTATGTCGATTCCATGTACCTTTTCCATAACTGCCTTTTACTGCGCCGAATCGTTTTATATCAATTTCTATAATTATTTTGATCGCTTCTTGCTCCTTCATCATCTTTACGCCTATAAAAAGCTTCTTTCAGTAAATGTTGTTCGCAAGTTCTTTCCCAGAAACACATTGTCTTTCTAAAAAAACTTCCTTTTGTGAGAAGATAATTTTGCTACTCTTCATGAAATGTTCACCTTTGATCATGGCTCCATATTCCCAAACGCCTCCTTTATTCAAAGTGGATGGTGTATGAGAAAACTGAAAATAAAGAAACATCTATTTTCTTCTTTTTCTGCCCTCCCATCCATGTTGAGATGGGTGGAGTCCCCTAAGTCATGAAATGTGATCGGGATCTAATGATATTCTTCAAAATATCTCCTTTATGGTATGTGCACTAGTTATGGTGTACTCATTTTCTAATGAGCAGTTGTTGTGATATTCCTCTTATCACGAGGAGGTCGTGTAATGCCTCTGCATTTACCCACTGTCCAGTTCTCTCAAGGATGTGTTGATAAAATAGGGCTTAACGAATCCTCCCTCTCCTGCAAGTGGTCAATCTGCAACCGTTCTAAAAAACCTTTGCATTCTTAGGGGGGTCGTATACCTCTATCCTTGTCTGCAGTTTGGAGGTTGCATCAGCTTCCAATTGTTAGGAGAGGAGGGCTGATCTGATGCCCCCGCGGTAGCTGGTTGCTGAATATAAGTTTCTCTCTATCTGGCACCATTGAAACTTTCGGTATGTGTTTTGCTTCTACCCCCATTCTATTGAGAGCTTCCTCAGTTGGGTCAATTTTCTGGTGCCTGTATGATAGCAACATGTTGATGTTGCTGCTCAAGACGCTTAGTTGATAATTTCATCTTCTACAGGCCGAGGAAGTACTCTGTCATGCCTGTTGGGTAAAAGTTTCAATTCATGACGAAGCATTTTAGCTGTGCGAAATCCAGAAGACCTTTGTCAGCCATAGTCCTCCGGGACCTTTCAGTTTCTTAATAACATCCGTTATGAACAATATTTTACTCAAAATAACTCAATTGTGTACTGTAGCATACGGGCCTTTGATACTAATAAAAACGAATCTCCATCAATATGTGTTTTTGTGCATACTTGCTGTTTTGCTTATAATGTAATCAGGTAGTATTTTTATGCCTTTCTCGGCATTTGTCTATTTTAATACATTTGCGCGCTTGTGGGATGCTATTTTTATTATGCATCAGCAGGTGATGGCTTAAGTTGCCTCCGTGATAGATGTCTTTGAAATAGCGCAAGGGCCGCGCCTACAAGGGAACATCTTTAGCCATGTATGCGTAACGGGACATTTTTGCGTTCAACCTATAACGACTGTGATTGTCCACTCTAGTGCTTAAGTCTTTGACAATACTACGCGGGCGGGCGTCCCCACTGACATGTTGGTGCAAAATTTGAATTGGCGATTTAAACGTACTATAATACCTGGTGGCTTAACTAGAAGTGATCTAGTTTGAGCGAGCAGTTTACTGTAACTCGCAATAAGGATTGAGTGTTTTACTTCAACTCAGCATGGCTGAGGGCTATGAATAATTGGATCTTTGAAGAATCATAATAAAACTGACTAAAACGCAATAATAATTTTATTAAGTAAAGAGGGTGCGAGGACCAAATAAAAGTATTAATAGAATTAAATAACAATGATATAGGCTAAATACCCTTTTGAAAAACAGGAAGAGCAGGAAAGAGAATACATGTCTTGGGTGTGAGGGCCTACTGGCAAATAAAAAATAGTACTTCTTAAACTATGTGATGTTTCAATTATTTTGAATGGCTGTTCCTTCTATGTCTTTGAGGATGTACGCACATTTTCCAACGATGGCCTGGATCTTATACGGCCTTTCCGAGTTCGGGGCCAGCTTTCCTGTATCGGCCTCTTTAGTGCTCTAAGACACTTTGTAGAGAACCAGATCCCCTATGTTGAAAGAACGTAAATTGGTTCTCACGTTGTAGTATTGCTCCACTCATTGCTTATGGGCTGCTAGGCGTATTGCTGCTAACTCCCGACATTCATCCAATACATCGAGCGAAGCTGCTAGAGACTTATTATACGACCCTTCTCAGAAAATGACCGGCATAGGCTAGACTCGCCTATCTCTACAAGGATCATATCATCCATTCAGTATGTTAGTGAGAATGGGGTTTCCTACGTGCTTGCCTTTGCTGTGGTGCGGTAGGCTCATAAAATTCCTAGTAACTCCTCCAGCCACGTGCCTTTAGCTTTCTTTAGCCGCTTCTTCAGGTTTTCCACAATAGTCTTGTTGGAAGACTCAGCCTGGCCATTGGCCGAGGGTGATAAGTCATTGATGTTATCCTTTTGATCTCAAATTCTTTCAAAAATGTCGTGTCTTCGGCTCCTACGAACTGAAGTCCGTTGTCACAGGTGATCTTGGCAGGGACTCCAAACTGGCGTATAATATTTTTCTAGATAAACTGTATCACCTCTTGCTCTCGGATTCAGGTGTAAGGCGTTGCTTCAACCCACTTGGTGAAGTAGTCGACCGTTAAGAGTAGGAACTTAACACCTCCGGGTGCTTTGGGCATAGATCCCATGATGTCCATCCCTATTTCATGAAAGGCCTTGGCGCGATTACTGAGTGTAAAGGCTCTTCTGGCTGATGAAGTGCATGGGAGAATCGCTACGAACTGTCACATGCTTTGACAAATTTTCTCGCATTGCTTTCCATTCGGGGCAATAAATAGTCTGCTCTAATTACCTCCGAGCAAGGGCCCTTCCTCCAAAGTGGTTTCCTCATTGTCCTTCATGAACCTCTCTTAGTACGTGGTCGGCTTGTGCTGGACCCAGACGCTTAGCCAATGTGCCACTAAACATTCGACGATACAATTCTCCATTGATCAGGCAGTAATGAGCCACTTGCACCCTCAGACGCTTGCTTTCCCTTTTGACTTCGGAGAGCGTTCCCTTGTCCAAGTATTCAATCAGTGCATACCGCCAATCCCAGAGAAGTCCTGTGGTGTTAAGTTCAAGGAGCTTTAGGTTCGATTAAGTTATCACTACTCCCAGACTGTCTGTGTTCATATCTGCAGTGCCTGCTAGGCTGGCTAGTACGTCAGCCTCTGTATTTTCTTCTCTTGACACTTAAGCGAACTTCCATCTGTGAAAATTTTTCAAACGGGCATCCATTTTTGCTAAGTACTCATGCATGCAAGCGTCCTTGGCTGCAAATACGCCATTAACTATATTGACCACCAGCTGAGATTCGCTTTAGAGACTGACTCCATTGGCCCACAATATGTAAGCTAAATTGAGAGCTTGAATTACAGCTTCATATTCTGCTTTGTTATTTGGGATCAACGGGCACTGATGGCCTTGCGAAAAGCTCTTCCGGATGGGGACTTAATTACTAAACTGAGGCCTGATCCTTTGACATTTGATGCCCCAACTGTATAGATCACCCACTCTACAAGGGTGACTCCCTCCATTGTCTTCAGGTCCACTTCGGCCTTCGGCATCATGTCTTTACTAAAGTAGGCTACAAAGTCTGCGAGGACTTGTGATTTAGTGGCTATGAGTGGTTGTCTAGTATGGTCTGTAATGGAAAAGATAAGACCACAATTATCATATGACTAAAAAAATATGGTCGTAACTTCCTTGCTGCTACCACCAGAACGAGCGCGAGATTTTCCAAGTGCTGCAGGTAGTGTGTCTCTGCATCCAAGAGGGATTTACTGATGTAGTATATAGGAGACTGTAGCCATTTCTCTTCTCGTACGAGGACATCATTTACTGCTACTTTTGACACCGCTAGATATAACAATAGTTGTTTTCCCTTACATGGCTTAGTCAGCAGCGGAGGGTTGGAGAGATACTGTTTCAAATCCCGGAGCGCCTGACTATACTACTCTGTCCATTTAAAGCTTTTATTCTTCGTTGATGAACTGGTGACACCATTCCGAAGATTGAGAGATGAACCGGCTAAGTGCAGCTATCTGACCATTGAGTCTTTTTACCCCCGCTTCGCTTTTGAGCACTTCTGGTATGGCTTTGATGGCTTCAATCTGGAAAAGGTTAGTTTATATTCCTCTGTTCGAGACGATGAATCTGAGGAACATTCCTGGTAATACGCTGAAAGTGCAATTTTAAGGGCCGAGCTTCCTGCCGAATTTATCCAATTTGTCGAATGTTATTTCCAGATGCTTGATATGATATCCTGCGAACTTTAATTTGACGAGCATGTCATCGATGTATACCTCCACATTTTTTTTATTTGGTCCTTGAACATCAGTTTTACTAATCTTTGATAAGTGGCCCCTGCATTTTTTAAATCAAGAGGCATTATCCGGTAACAGTAGGTACCTTTGTCCATAATGAAAGAGGTTTTCTCTTGATTATCTAGGTTTATTAGGATCTGATGATACGCTGAATATGCGTCCAGCAAACTAAGAGCTTTTAGTCCTGCCTTGAATCGATCAGTTGATCGATGTTGGGTAGTGTGAAAGAATCTTTCAGGCACGCCTTATTCAGTTCGGTGAAATCAACACACATTTTCCGTTTACCGTTCTTCTTTGGAAAGACCACAATGTTTGATACCAATCTGGGTAACAAACCTCGCGAATGGATCCATTTTTAGGTAGCTTCTCCACCTCCTCATGAACAGCTTGGCCCTTCTCTCGACTAATCAGTATCGCATCCTATTTTTACCCAAATCAGTTAAGGTTCGAAATAGAACTCGACTTATTGGGTAACTCACGGGTAAAAGTTGGAGTCGCCACCTAACATATTTTTTAACTAGGTGTATTAGGGCACCTATTTTGTTTCTAGCCAATTTTATAATTAACTCTGAAACTTAGTCTATGAACCAGAATTTCTAGGTAAGAGGTTCAAGTTAACTTGAGAGGAAGGGCTTAGGCACTTCTCAAGCTCCACCAAATATGGTTACCGGCCGGACTTATAATTGGGATTCAAACAAGTAAATAAGCAAATAAACTAACTAAAAAATAATATGCGTATAATATGTGAAATTAAAAAAAAAAGATATGAATTTGTTAATTGACTTCTTCTTTGGAGAATTACACCTTGCAAAATAAAATCAAGTAGTTAGCAATTCGAAACAAATTAGTAATGACAAATTTAAAAGAATAACAAATTGAATTTAAAACCATTTCAAGCGCCGTCTTAAGAGTATATGTCCATATGTACCTCGCAAAAATATAAAGAAAATGAGTTACTGAATAAAAACATTAATATTAATAATAATGAAAATGATAATAATAATAAGAGCAATAGTAATAATAATAATGAAAATAAAAATGATAATAATAAAAATAAGAATAATAATAATATGAAACGACCTCGGTCAGTCGTTTCGAAAGTTAGGACTCCGATTGATGTGTCGATAATTTTAAAATATTCATAATATCCATTAGGACCTGTCTGTAAAATTTGAGCTAAATCAGACCTCATTTGGTAGGCATCGGAAGAAGGTTTCAGTTTTTATTGTCGATAAATATTAAAAAGAGATTTTCGAGCTCGGTTTTGGCGAATGAGCTCCGATTCGAAATCCAAAAGCGCCGTTAGGTTCGTATGATTATTTTATACTTTTGTGAACTTTCGAAAGTGAATTTCAATGTTGTTCGGCTAGTTTCCGCTAAAATGCCGAAAGTTAAATAATTTGACCTTTTTCTATTTAATTTGCATATTGAGTTTCGGGAGTCCGATTTGAGATCCGCCTTCGCGAGTGTGTTACATATATTTTGTGCAACTAGTATGCAAAATTTGGAATTATTTCGAATATCCTAGGGTACGATTTTAATTTTTACCGTAGCGGCGAATTTAAAAAAAAAGGAAAAGACAAAAAGACAAAAATAAAGAGCAATGGCGGTGGTCCTTAGCTAAGGATGAGCAGAAACCTTTAAATGCTCCAAAAATAAAGAGAAACGTGAGACAGTGAAAATTATCAAAAAAAATGCTAGAAAATGAGAAAAGAGCCAGGAAAATAGTAGAATCTTTATCCCGAAACATTCAGGTAATGAACTTAATGCATTATTTGAGTTTATTATGTGTGTTTGAATATGTCTTAACGGAAAAACTTGGAATATTAGACATTGTTTTAATAAGTTCAATTAATAGTTTAAAGGGTCAAATGGACCCCGATAATGGAATTGATTGTATATTCGTACTCAGTGAGTTATGAGCAACTTATAATTGTAATTTATTTAGGGTTTGGTTATGTGACCTTAAACCCTGTACATAGGCCTGGCCTACGTATTGCGTATGCGAATAGGGTATCAGGTTCCTACCCGGATTACCCTAAGACGTAAGGAATGAAGCCTTTAGCCTAATTTGATATATTTTTCTGCTTGTTGAATAGAGGGGGATCGTTTGGAAATGAATTCAAAGGACAAAGGGGTTGTTGAGTAATTGTGCTAACTTTATAACAAGGTAAGTATTTATATCCATTTGTTTGGAGGCACCTAGCCTCGTAGATTTTCTACCACGTATTCCTTATGTGTGTAGCTGCCGATAGGCGTACTCATTACGCCTTAGCTTTGGATTTACATTGTATATTATATGTTATGTCCTATTGTTGGTATTGCATTGAGGATCTGAGCATTGTACCCTGGCTGTGAGTTAGCATCTACTTCCCGGCTGTCGATGAAAGTCCTGCGCTGGTGAGGGTTATTATTGCATTCATATGCATTACATTGCATATCATATCGGGTGCAGGAGTATTCTGTCCCAGGAGTAGGAGGATTCCGCTCCATTGTATCATATTGAGGGTAGGAGGATTCCGCCCCAGGAGCAGGAGTATTCCGCTCTTATGTCAGATATTGAGTGCAGGAGTATTCTTCCTCAGCTTTACAGTATATCGGGTGCAGGAGTATTCCGTGCAGGAGTATTCTGCCTCTGGTTTATATTATATCGGGTGCAGGAGTATTCCGCCCCAGGAGCAGGAGTATTCCGCTCTAGTTAGTTATCAGATTGGATTCCCCTCGAATGCAGGAGTATTCCGCTTCGGGATGGGATTACGGTCACATGTGACCCTTTGCATCATATTTCACTTCATTTCATTTCATCTCACTTCATTTCATTTCATCTCAATTCATACCATTGTGTAGACTTGCGGTACATGATTACTGTTCTGCTTATATGTGCATTGCTTATTTGTTGATATGTTTCTGGCACGCATCCTTGGTTGACTTTATAAGTTTCTTACGTGTTTCCGGTTGTTATCTGGCTCTGACTTTTTTATAATTTAAATAAAAGGAATTGGGTCTATCTATTTATTTTCTGCCTGGCTAGCTATCCTATTCTTTGAGGTGGCTAGTCTGCCCCACTTATTGAGTCCTTTTGACTCACCCTTGTTTTTTGTTTGTTTCTTGTCTATCTATTTCGTTTCGGCAGGTTCGCTCCAGGATTGAGTTGGCCACGTTGTGAAGGAGCGAAGACGACTTCAGCTGTCAGGGTGAGCCAGCTTTATTCCGGATGGCCACCAGTTCATTATTTATTATTTCAGTTGCATTTTGCTCCCTTCAAGAGGTATCTGTTTTCTTTTGTACTCTTAGATGTCTAGTCTGGATAACCCTAAACCTAGTATGTTGGGTAGTCAGCTGTAATTCTTTTTATACAGCTCAGAGGTAGCAGTATGTCTGTATTTTTATTTTAAGTCTTGTCCTTATTTATGAATTATTATATTTATTTTCTTAATTTAATTGGTAAGGGTTCACCTGACGGGTCTAGGGGAGGATGTCGGGTGCCCGCACGGCCTAATCGAAATTCGGATCGTGTCAGTTGGTATTAGAGCCCAGTTTAGAGTCTATCCAGACTAAGACAGTGTCTAGTAGAGTCTCGCTGATAGGTACGTAGACGTCCGTACTTATCTACGAGGGGCTATGATGGCATTTAGGAAGTTTCACTTCCTTCTTTTCTGATCGTGCGTCATCACTCATCGTAGCAGCAGCAGCAGCAGCAGCAGCAGCAGGAGTAGTAGTAGTAGTAGTAGTAGTAGTCCTCGTAGGAGCTGCAAAAAATCTCAATAAAACATAGTCAGTAGCAACGACATTAGCAAACAAACAACAATTGAGATTTACAAGAATAGTGGTGCCCTAGTCAAATGTAACAACAATTGAAAGAAACCGGACAAAGCCAGAACTAACATTAAGCAATATGCATCATCAGTACTAAAAGGACCAATTTTATCCCAGTAACAGGTCAAATGAAAACTAGGCAAAGTCAAAATCATTTTCCCCAAAAGTAAAACGATGCCATATCAGAGACGCCATAGAATGATTTAAGGTCAGAACAATTCAAATATTTGTATTAGGTCGACGATGAGACTAAACAAAAGTGAAATTAACATCTCCGATCAAACAGGAACGACGAATTCCGATCGGCGAAGCGACAAACAGTGGGGACGGGGAGCGACTCCAACCAATTCCTTAGTGGCGTCACTGCCACCCTATCCCCGATCTCCTTTCCCTGTCTAGAACACTCAAATACAAGCCATCAAGAAACTACAGGGGAAACAAATAAAAATAGGGAAATAAAGAATAAAAAGCAAGTGTCGCAGGCGTCTGGTGTTATCACCGGCGTCGCGTCACCACACGTGATACTCCCTTATTTCTTATGTTTTCCACCGGTGTCCATGGTGGTTTCCCGTTTCGTCTCTGATTAATATGCCCTTCCATAATCTCCCTCTATTTTCTGTTTGTATTTTTGTATGTGGGTGTGTGTATCTGTCTCTTTGAAGAAGAAAAATGGAGGAATTGAAACGGGTAAGGGTGTTTTCTGTAATGGGGTGTTGTGTGTATTCGACCCCCTGGTTTTGCATATCTTCCGCGATCCCCTTTTCTGGTTTCGATCTCTTATTGATGGTGGCGATGGTGCTTCCATTTCCCCTGTTTCCCACTGGTGTGTATGTGCTACTGTATTGTGAGTGTGCGTGAATTAGAAGAAGACTCAAAAGGAGTAGGGTCGGGCGTGTGTTGGAAAATGTGTGGTTGTACTGATATGTGTTGGGGAAGAATATGGAGGTGTGGTATATTCGTGTACTGTGTCTATGTGTTTTTAACGATTGATGATGTAGTCTGTATGTGTGTGAAGCGTGTGTGAAGATGGGGAAGAAGTCAACTGAAGGGGGGGATTGGAGTCTGTGGTATGTGAGGAAGAAGACCAAAGGTAGGGTCCGTGTGTCAATGTGTGGTACTGTTCTTTGATTTTTTGTGTGTGTATTTGGATATCTGCAGATTGTGAATAATTGATAATAATGGGAGAAGACAAAATGGTCTTCTTTTTGAAGAAGAAGAATTCAAAAACTAGTTGTTGGGGTTTTCCATAAATAGGAGAAGAAAATTAGGGATTGGAGTGATTTGAGGGAAGGGATTAAGAAAGAATTAATTGAGAGATTAGTGACTAATTAGGAAAGGATATTGGGTTGGATTTGAAAGATGTTTTAAATAGATAAAATGAACTGGGACCACCTTTTGTCTAGATTCAAGTAGGAGAAAAAGATTTGATATGAACTTGAAATTAGGAAGAGGAGGATTCAATGCAAAAATGTATTTGGTTAGGTATTGTATCTAGGTTCAAATGAAATTTGAAAGAATTGAAATAAAGTGAAAAATATATTTTGTATAAGTAATATGTTAAAAATGTATGGTGCAAAATGAACGAACCTAGACGAACACTTATCTAGATTCAAGACAAAGGAGTATTTTAAGATAATGGAAAAAGACATATTTTGGAATATAAAAAATAATTATATAAATATGAGAATATCCAAATTCGAGCGAATTCGAACTAAATGATTAGAAGAAAAATAGAAACTGATTTCTGACATAATGGATGTACCTAGACCGACTCTTGTCCAGGTTCGTAGGAAAGATTTTAAAATGAGTGCTTTAAAAAGGAAGAGTTGCACACATTTAAATTCAGGAAGAACTCGAATATGACAAATCAGGTAGTCAAAATGAATTGATTATTTGCTCGGCTAATATTTTACTTTAAGGTGCTGAATAAATGAAAAAATATAAATATACATATTTATATTATATAAATGGGATGAACAAATAATGAAATGCACACATAACAAGAAATTGGAATGCAAATTATATTAATTAAGTATAAAATAGCCACAAATAATTACTAAATGCTATAAATGCACTAAAATTGCATAAACAATCATATTATAACAAATAGTCTAAATGATGCAAAATTATGTAATATAGCTACATATAAATATGTATTATATAAGTAGGGGATGACACACATAAATGCATGCTTTCTAATGTATATTTGCACAAATAGTCAAATTGCACCTTTAAGTTAAATTATAGCCGATTTTAGAAAAAAGGACAAAATTGGGTGTCAACAGCTGCCCCTCTTTGCCCGGGGATGATGAAAGAGTCTTCGAGCAAAGAGAGTTGACGGAGTAGCCAATTTTGTCGCGACTAGTAGGCAAAATGATTTGAAAAGGGGAAATGGGAGTTTTGAGGTGTTTTTGGCCGAATCCCGGTCTCTGAGTTGCCTACATATCTCAGGTTTCACAAGAATCAGGCCGTGTGTAGTTCTAGAATGGCATGTTGCCTGTGTGAGATATTTATGACGCATGATTTTTGATGTAAAGACTAAACTTATCCAAGTATGTAAAGTTTAGATTCGTGTATCCTTTGCCTCTTAGCGAGATGAATAAAGAATAAAGTAAAGGTATTGTCGAAGATGAAATAACATCGATAGATCGAGCTTGGGAAAAGAGGCTTATAATCATCCTAGTTATGAAAATGAGGCGCACTACACCCATAAAGAGGAGTTTATATGCGCATAGTTTCTACTTCATCTCGATAAATGATTAATCTCGCCTTTAATATTGCCTTGACTGAGCTGGGAAGAATTTGAGGAGCAAGTTTTACAAATGTGCACGACTCAAATAGATGAGTACGATTAAGCACGAAAACATGCACGATTGACGCAGATAGGCTTGAATAGACAAAGTAGGCATTAGTTGGAAGGAAGTGAAAAATGACATCCTAGTTTGCAATGAAAGATTAGGTAGATTACTCGTGGGAGAATGAGATAATCGGCTTTGAGCGTGTCAGAATTCGATAGAATGGGTATTTTGCAAACAAAACAAAGGTATTGTTGAAGACGAGGTAATATCGATAGATCGAGTGTGGTGAAATAGGCTTGTAAACGTCCTAGTTATAAAGATTTGGTGCACGACACACCCATAAAGAGGGGTTTACATGGGCATATTTTCCACTATAACTCGATAGAGAAGTCATCTTGTCCTCAACATTGTTTTGAATGAACTGAGGAACATTGATGAGTAAAGCACGATGAATATGCATGATTCAAACAGATAGGCACGAATAGGAAGGAATACGGAGCTGGTACCCAATTAGCAAGGAAAGATTGGATAGACTGGTGTGAGTATAGAACCGTGGCTTTGGGCGCTTTGGAACTCGGCAACATAAGTAGCTTGCGAGTTTAGCAAAAACATTGGGTGTGGGATTAAGCTTCTCGAATTGGGTGGGATTAAGCTTCTCGAATTGGGATGATGCTTTGGTATGTATTTGAAATTTTGTGGTTGTACAATTGGTAGTGATTTTGGGAGTAGGGGTTTGTTGAGAGATCCGAGAGTCCCTATAGCAAAATCAAGACAAATGCAAATTGAGATTAAAAAAAAAGATAAAGTAAACTTTCCTGTTGAGTTGAGCTCTCCTTTGTCTCGTCCACTTTCAGGTGCTCTGTGCTAGGGAATGTGTGCCTCTCCTCTGGAGGATATCAATTTGCTAAGTGTTTCTCGTCAAGAGGTAGTCGCTTTGTCGTGCTGAAATGTAGTTGGATCATCTTGCCAGTGTGACGTCGGATTGTATGTCCATTGCTTTTCGTCTTTTAAATGTGTGCTTGTTACGTCGGGCTATATACTCCTTTCGTATTGAGTTGTGTATTTCTTCATGCAGGGTAGCCTATCATTTTTTCATTTTGGTTGCACACAGTTGGTCATGTTGTCCTTTCACCGGAATGTCTACCCTTTATTGTGATGTCCTTTCAACGGGCTGTCTACCTCCCAGGCTGTCTTCCTGTTACAATGCCAAAATTTGCATCGGGCTGTGTACCCTCCGCGGTGTCAGTTTCCGCATCAGGCTTTGTACCCTACGTTGATGCATCGGGCTGTGTACCGTCCGCAAAATTAAAATGACAAAATCGACGTCGGGCTGTGTACCCTCAGCTAATTTAAATGACAAATCGCCATCGGGCTGTATACCCTCAGTCGACGCCTCGGGCTGTGTACCCTCAGCTAATTTAAATGACCAATCGACATCGGGCTGTGCACCCTCAGTCGACGCCTCGGCTGTGTACCCTCAGCTAATTTAAATGATAAATCGACATCGAGCTGTGTACCCTTAGTCGACGCTTCGGGTTGTGTACCCTCAGCTAATTTAAATGACAAATCGACATCGAGCTGTGTACCCTCAGTCGATGACTGGGGCTGTATACCCTCAGCTAATTTAAATGAAAAATTGACATCGGGCTGTGTACCCTCAGTTGACAATTCGGGCTGTGTACCCTCAGCTAATTTAAATGACAAATCGACATCGGGTTCTGTACCCTCAGTCGACGCTTCGGGCTTTGTACCCTCAACTAATTTAGATGAAAATTCGACATCGGGATGTGTACCCTCAGTCGACTCTTCAGGCTGTGTACCCTCAGTTAATTTAAATGACAAATCGACATCGGGCTGTGTACCCTCAGTCGATGCCTCGGGCTGTGTACCCTCAGCTAATTTAAATGACAAATCGACATCGGGCTGTGTACCCTCAGTCGACACTTCGGACTGTGTACCCTCAGCTAATTTAAATGACAAATCAACATCGAGCTGTGTACCCTCAGTCGATGCCTCGGGCAGTGTACCCTCAGCTAATTTAAACGACAAATCGACATCGGGCTGGGTACCCTCAGTTGACGCTTCAGGCTATGTACCCTCAGCTAATTTAAATGACAAATCGACATCGGGCTGTGTACCCTCATTCGACGCTTTGGGCTGTGTACCCTTAGCTAATTTAAATGACAAATCGACATCGGGCTGTGTACCATCAATCGACACCTCGGGCTGTGTACCCTTAGCTATTTTAAATGACAAATCGATATCGGGTTGTGTACCCTCAATCGACACTCTAGGATGTGTACCCTCAGCTACTTTAAATGACAAATCGACATCGGGTTGTGTATCCTCAGTCGACGCTTCGGGTTGTGTACCCTCAGCTAATTTAAATGACAAATCGTCATCGGGATGTGTATCCTCAGTCGACGCTTCGGGCTGTGTACCCTCAGCTAATTTAATTGACAAATCGACATCGGGTTGTGTACCCTCAGTCGACGCCTCGGGCTGTGTACCTTCAGCTAATGCAAGTGCAAAATTCGACATCGGGCTGTGTACTTTCCGTCGATGCATCAACTGTAAAGTGCAACAAGTAGAATGCTATTGTTATGTCATGTGATGGTCTAAGGAGGCTATCATGTTGCTCTTGTAAGGATTTTTCTTGAAATTTTTTTGGGGACCTCAAAAATTCCCCTCAAAAATTTCTGCCCCAGTGTCAAGTTTGCGTCTTTTAGAATTTTTGAGGGGATCCTCAAAATTTCTGCCCTAGTTTATTATTTATTACAGATCACTGAGAGAAGGTGCTTGCATTGCACCGAACACCAAATGTATTGGCTAGAAATTTGCATTCGTCTTTTGGTGGGACGATTGAGTGTATTGATGACTATGAGTAAATGGATGTTGCCATACTCAGCCTGTGGTTTGATATTTGGATTTTTCTGGATTTAGAGATTGCCCAAAATTGTATTTGTCTTAGGTTGTGCTTTCAAAAGTAATGGAGCTAACTTTGATGAATAGGCCTTTGTAGAAGGTGTGTTTGTGGTTTGGGAGTTGGAGTTTTCCTTTGTTGGTCCTTGTTGTATCATTGACTCGCTTTGGCCGATAAGACTTTGAATTTTGTTTTCTAGTGTTGGATATTCCGCGGTGTCAAGGTATTGAATGTTTGAGTGATGAGTTTAGCTCTTGTCGGACCGAATTGAGAAATAGGTATATAGGGAGTAGTTTGTCTGCTGGTTTCAATTTCATTTGATTGGAACAAAGGTGTGAGGTTTTATCTTTTTGTATGTCCCTTATTGGGTTGAGCCTGATAAGGTTTGTTGTTGAAAGTCTTGACAGAGGGGAGTTTGTTTATTGTGTGAGTTTGGGTGCGCTGTGAGGTTGTAAGTTTTGCCGGCCTCGGTTGCATAGTGATAGGATTTCTTTATTGTTACTTTCGTGTGAGTATAATGCAGGTTGTACGATATTGGGATTGTCTGAACGCTCTTGGTGTCATATGTTGGTGGTTCAAATGACTTTGTTGCAGGAGAAAATATTTTCAGCCTGGCTTGCCATTTCGAGTTTTTCGAATGCGGATTTTTGACCGGTTTCAGTGTTCAAGTGCAAGGCAACCTTAACAAAGTGGTGAAATGTGCAAAATAGTGTGGGCATATTGGCGAAGACTTGAAGCAAAAATGACACATGAGCTTAAGAGAATGCCTAGGCCGTGGATGACGGATTAGCGCTTGAATTGCGATAGAGTGCGTAGATATCACAAGGGATTGCCTAGATGCTTTATGTAGCAATCAAGTCAAGTATTTTGGTCAAACGACCGATGCATGTTTAAGCGGGAGATGAGGAGTTGCATGTCAATGAAAGGTGGTAAAGATATTGTGTAAGGAATAGATTGTGTTGTGTAACAGAAAGGGATGTTGGCTTTTGTCGAATACCAAGACCTTGAGTGCATTTGTCATCCTTCCTTGCAAATTTATCTGTCATGATGGCTATGTGTCTTTCAAAGAGGTACTTAGCGTCTTTCATACTTGTCAACCAATTGCTGCGATATAGTCCTTGCACCAACTTTCCATGTTGGATAATATCTTATTGCTGAGCCGTTGAATTCAATGTAGGTTAGCTATGTATCATGTGTATTCTTAGATTGATGTGTCCTTTTGTAGTTGTCGCCATGAAAACTCATATCACCCCAATAGAGCCTTCGACTAAAATTGCTCCAAGGAGTTTACTCGCCCGTGCTTTTATATCAACTCAACCCTTGCTATTGTAAGTGTCTCAAATAAATTTGTCGTCTTGCTTTATCTTTGCTAGTGGACAGAGATATGCTTCCAAATGCTCTAGGGGTCTCCAGGTTGGTCATATAATGATGGCTTTGTCATTGTGTTTTTGTCCCTCATTTTGAAGTTGAATCGGCTTGCTTGTATTGGTTGTTGTGCACAAGTATTTTCTACACCTATGTCTTTCCAATATTATCTTTCACTAGCCTTTTGAATGCTTGGAGCGAGTTGAAAAGTGCTTTGGGTCACAGTCATGTATTATAAGTGGTGTGACTGTGTAGACAGGTGCAACAAAAATAATCCTTGGATATTGGTATCAAATGGTCTTAAGGCGAGTCATGTGTGCCTTTGAGTTTGACCAACATTTTCCTTGCTTTGCCAATTTTTTTTTTCATATTGCTCGATGGAACAATTGAGGTGCTTGGGACGATAAGCCCGACAATTTCCAATCTCTTGAACAATTGAGTGTGGGCTTCGGCTAGTGGAGTGTAGTTTCTTTTGGTCTTTGGTCGGCATCAAGAAGAGGTCTAGGAGGGTATAGTAGTGTATTTGGGTAGCTGGATTTAGTGTTTTGCTGGTATGGCGGACGATTTGGTGCTAGGATGTGGAATATATGTTGACTGGGTTGAGCGGGATATTTAGGTGGTATATGAGGGTAGGGATAAAATGGTGGCGCTGTTTGATAATGGTGGTTAAAGTAGGGTCTTGGATGATTGTGACAAATGAAACTTCATCTTTCTTCTTTTGAAAAGGCTCGTATTTTCAGACTGGATAGCCTTATTAGTAGTTTGTAGAGAGAGGAGAGAGCTGGTGGGAATTGCTGTGAAAAACTCCCTTATTTCAGAAAATCCCTGACAAGTGCACTCACTTAATCATGTCTTTTACCTTGGTATTCAACTCGAGCCAACCTTTTGGGTAATAGACTTTTGAATGAATTAGAGACAGTTTGGACGTGCGAAAGATTTTAGATACCAATATTTGGGCAAAGAGTTAGGAGAGGAGGTACCTCAGTAGGAGATTTGAATTATGAGGAGAGATTTCTTAGGTAGAAAGAGATTCAAAACAACAGACGAATTTATGCAATGCACACATATCGAATAAGAAATGTATTCTATAATATGAAGGATCGATTTACACACGATGATTTTGGAAAGCGCTTTGTGCCATATGTATCATTTTGTTTTGCTAACAAAATGCGGAGCTTAAAATATAATATTGCATTTACTGGACTTTTATTACATTGGCTGATATTGAAATAGTACAAAAGGTGGAAAAAATTACTAGAAGGTTAAATCATGGCCAGGTGAACATCTTTCATGCTGATCCATTCCCAGAAGATTCTTCTTCTTCTTCCTCGGACGAGTCTTCCTCAGACAAGCTTGCTTCTGATGAATATCCTTGGAAAATGATACTGTCTGCATCAGTTAAGAGTCGGGATATGTCAAATGTGAAATTCTTCAACATTTCCCAAGCCTTTCTTCCTTCTCCTCTATTCCTTTGTTTGCCACATAGTTCATCCCCTCTCTAGCCCATACGTCGATAGACTCTATGCGTTTTGTCAGGAGTTCTGCCTTATTGCGCCATTTGCCTTTTTCCTCGTTCTTCACTTCAACCAAACTTTGCTTCTTTGCTATTTTCCCTTGTGCCCTTGCCAGTTGTTTGTGTAACCTTTTGTACTCAGATTCTAACTCATCAGCATTTTTTTTCCTTTTTGCTGTTGCACTTGGTTGAATTGCCCTTGCTATGTCTTTTCTAAGCCAGTCTGGGTAATCTTCATCATAGCCAGCGTCAAACCTGTCTCGTCCAATAGTCTCGATTCCCATTCATTGCCTTTCTTTCCAAAGTTCCATTATCTCTTTTTAAACGAGATCACTCCTCAGAGAATATTTGCTTTGAAAGTTTTGATGTCTGCAATTTGGGGTACAGTCTGCTTTCTCCCTGCTTGTCTAAGTATCCTTAAAGGAGTGTATGGATAAACTCCTCTAAAGCCCACTAAGATGAGAAATGAGTCTTTTTCGGACCGTTTGATTACTGTTGTGCTGGGAAAGTAATCAAACATCCATTGAATGTTTTCAGGTGTCAGTTGACAGAACATGTGGTGCCAACCGTTGGCGGTTGTTGGTTGGTCCCATTTCCCAAAAGCAGTGTCCATGCGGGCGGTATGAGTCAAGATGTATTTTTCTTTTGGTATGGAATGGAAAGCTTGTTCTGTGCTAGCCATCCTTTGCAAATGCTCCATCAGCCATATTTGTAGAAGCAAATTGCAACCTTCAAAAAAAACCAGCGCCCTTCTTGCATTTTTTTAAAGTGCGGTACATTTCTGCGACAATCATCGGTACAAAAGTGTATTTCTTATTAACGTCTTTGAGTAAGGCATCAGAAATTGTGACCATGCAACCATCAACTCGTCCTTTGTGTTGTGGAAAGACGACAGTCCCTAAAAAGCTGGTGATAAAAGCAAGTACCCTCCGCTCTTGCCAATCTGCTTGGTTAATGCTGAAATAGTCTTCGGATTCGTGAAATGCTTCTCCATACCCAAGTTTGATGTAAAGAGAAGTCAGAAAAATTCCCGACTGCCTTATACTGTCTGTGCATAACTCAGGCTTAAACCCCACCATTTTGAAGAACTCCTTGGGTGTAATGTTCTTAGGCATAAAGACTTCTTCACTTTCAAATGGTAATTGAGTTAACCCATCTATTTCCTCCAGTAATGGTGTCAACTCTACATTCCCAAAGTGAAAAACTGCTCGGTCTGCATTCCAATAGTGTACCACTGCCTCTATCATCCCTTCCACTGCAGTGTGCTCCATTAGTGAAATCAGGTTCCCCAACACCACTTTAACTCGGTCTTGTTGATCTATGCTTAGGTTTTCCCACAAATCTCTGAGCAACTGAGGGATTTCAACAACCATGTCAAATGTTCTAGTGGCCATGATCTTTGGGAAAAGGTGAAGGATGACAGGGAAAGGGAGAAGAAAAACACCTAAGATTCGCTTTATTGTGAGCAAAATGATCAACATGTGGCACAAGCTTTTGAAAACAATGCAACAGAGGATATGAAGAGATGTGCCGTTGTGATTTGAGAACCCTTTAGACAGAAGTTGCTAATGGACTTTTGAAATGCCGATGATTTCAAGTCTTTATATAATGCTTAAAGGATAAACGTGCATTATGTGTCATCCCATTTATCAAGCGGTCATTTCTGCTTCAAATTGGGCTTTTAATGCCTCTTCGGTTACCATTTAAGCCTTTGAATAACGTTTAACACAGAATGATTCCAACCTTTTGGGAATAAATGGTCGTTTCTGATTCAATTTGGGCTTTTAATGCCTCTTGTTACCTTCGCCTTTGAATGGTATTGAATACAGAATAATTTTGACTGTCTATGAATAAACACTCATTTCTAATTCAATTTAAGCTTTTGACGGCTCTTAGGTTACCTTTGTGCCTTTGAATGGCATTGAATACAGAATAATTTTGACTGTCTATGAGTAAACAATCTTTTCTGATTCAATTTGGACTTTTAACGGACATTGGGTAACCTTTGTACCCTTGAATAGCACTGAATGCAGAACAATGCCAATAAACGATCCATATTTGCACGTTCAATCCCTTAAACAAATGCAAATAAATTATGTTCAACGCTCCTTGGGGTTAAAAACCTGTTCAGATTGTTTGAACAAGTTGGCCTATTGGACTTGAGAACAAGTCGACTAATGATATGTCATGATGCATGATTTCTAGTGCCGCCACTAAGGAATGGAGTTAACTAGACCGGGTTTTATTATCCTCCCAAGCGGACGGCTCGGGAGCGGGAACGTCTCGGACCAAATGGATTCTAAGTCATTCCCCCTAAAAGGAAATTTTGTGAGGAAAAAGGTGGTCATAACCACCGGGTTTTCGACGCACGATTTAGAAAGTTGCCAGGAGTGGCGGAAGGTATGCATGCACAAGTTAAAAAAATGTACGAGTTTTGAAAGAAGTGCACAAGTTTGAAAGAAATGCACATGTTCTCCAAAAATACTTAAGTGTGGTAAATATGCACATATAGAAATATTTAACAAAAAATAAGTTTTAAAAAGGATAACAAAACAAACACACATTGATTTTGAAAATGGAATTAATAGAAACTAGACAATATTGAATTAATTAAAATTTTTTAAAAGAAAAGAATTTAGCAATTTTGTGGAAATGATGCACATATTGAAGTATTTCAACATTAATTTTAAAAAGGAGGAGTAAAAAGAAAAAACGAAACAAACAAGTTAGTTTCAAAAAATAGGATAATAGAAACTAGACAAAAAAATACAAAAAGAACTATAACGTGAAATTGTTTAAAAGAAAAAGATTTAGCAAAATTTATGGAAGATTTGAAATAGTTGAAATGTGGGACGTGTTGTAAGGACCTTCCAAGAGTGGGTTTACTAGACAAGGTTCTCCCAAATAGACTGTTTGGAAGTGAAAAAATTTTGGAACCGTCGGCTGTACCACGGACTCGACCTATTCCAAAACTTTTCCAAATGTGTTTTTTTGTAGGAGTAAGAACGGCCGTCAAACCTACGCAACCGTCTTTCAAATATATCGCATGAGTAAACTTTGCCAAAGTGGCAGATATGATGAAAAAAATGACAGACAAAAGAAAAATACCAATAAATTAAAAGAAAATGCCAATAAATAGAAAGTTAAGCTTCAAACCTGCAAAAGAAAAAAAAAATTAGTTTCGAGAAATAAAAAATAAATGCAAAAAATCCTAATTAGAAGTCCGTTATGGTAAGAACCTTAGAAATTCCCAGCGGAGTCGCTATTCTGTCGCATCTTATTTTTACCCGAATCGGTTAAGATTCGAAATAGGACTCGACTTATTGAGTAACTCAAGGGTAAAGAGTTAGAGTCGCCACCTAATATATTTTTTAACTAGGCGTATTAGGGCACCTATTTTCTTTCTAGCCAATTTTACAATTAACTCTGAAACTTAGTCTACGAACCAGAATTTCTAGGTAAGAGGTTCAAGTTAACTCGAGAGGAAGGGGTTAGACACCTCTCAAGCTCCACCAAATGTTGTTACGACCGGACTTATAATTGGGATTCAAACAAGTAAATAAGCAAATAGACTAACTAAAAAATAATATGTGTATAATATGTGAAATTAAACAAAAGATATGAATTTGCTAATTGACTTCTTCCTTGGAGAATTACACCTTGCAAAATAAAATCAAGTAGTTAGCAATTCGAAACAAATTAGTAATGACAAATTTAAAAGAATAACAAATTGAATTTAAAAGCATTTCAAGCGTCGTCTAGAGAGTATATGTCCATATGTACATCGCAAAAGTATAAAGAAAATGAGTTAGTGAATAATAACAACAATAATAATAATAAGAGTAATAACAGTAATAATAATAATAATAATATTAATGATAATAATAATAATAATTATAAGAATAATAATAGTAGTAGTAGTAATAATAATAATAATAATGAATTACTTTGCAAAGTGATATGCATCGTCATCGCCTACTTGTTTTTAGGGACGCAGAGAGTGTAACGAGACTGATATTAGACCTCCAAACGTCATTGGCCTAAGTATAGTATCATGTTCAAATCAGCCCGTAGGCCTCAATATATGTATAGATATATTTTTCATTGGCCTAATTTTAACTGTTACATGTCAAATTGGTGTCACTTGGTGTCCTCGTAGGAGCTGCTGAAAATCTCAATAAAATATAGTCAGTAGAAACGGCATTAGCAAACGGAACAACAATTGAGATTTACAAGAATAGTGGGACCCTAGTCAAATGTAACAACAATTGAAAGAGACCGGACAAAGCCAGAACCAACAGTAAGCAATATGCATCATCAGTACTAAAAGGACCAATTTTATCCCAGTAACAGGTCAAATGAAAACTAGGCAAAATCAAAATCCTCTTCCCCCAAAGTAAAACGACGCCATATCACAGACGCCATAGAACGGTTCAAGCTCAAAACAATTCCAGCATTTGTATTAGGTCGGCGATGAGACCAAACAAAAGTGAAATTAACATCTCCGATCAAACAGGAACGACAAATTTCGACCGGCGAATCGACAAACAGCGGGGACGGGGAGCGACTCTGACCAATTCCTTAGTGGTGTCGCTGCCACCCTATCCCCGATCTCCTTTCCCTGTCAACACCACTCAAATACAAGCCATCAACAAACGACAGGGGAAACAAATAAAAATAGGGAAATGAAGAATGAAAAGTGAGTGTCGCCGGCATCTGGTGTTATCACCGGCGTCGCGTCACCACACGTGATACTCCCTTATTTCTGATGTTTTCTACCGGTGTCAATGGTGGTTTTCCGTTCCGTCTCTTATTTATATCCCCTTCCCCAATCTCCCTCTGTTTTCTGTTTGTATTTTTGTGTGTGGGTGTGTGTTTTCGATCTGTTACTGATGGTGGCGATGGTGCTTCCCTTTCCCCTGTTTCCCTCTGGTGTGTATGTGCTACTGCATTGTGATTGTGTGTGAATTAGAAGAAGAAGACTCAAAAGGAATGGGGTCGGGTGTGTGTCGGAAAACGTGTAGTTGTACTGATATGTGTTGGAGTAGAAGATGGAGGTGTGGTATATTCGTCTACTGTGTCTGTGTGTTTTTAACGATTGATGATATAGTCTGTATGTGTATGAAGCATGTGTGGAGATGGGGAAGAAGTCAACTGAAGGGGGGAAGTGGAGTCTGTGGTATGTGAGGAAGAAGGCCAAAGGTGGGGTCCGTGTGTCAATGTGTAATACTGTTTTTTGATTTTTTGTGTGTGCATTTAGATATCTGCTGATTTTGAATAATTGATAATAATGGGAGAAGACAAAATGGTCTTCTTTTTAAAGAAGAAGAATTCAAAAAGTAGTTGTTAGGGTTTTCCAAAAATAGGAGAAGAAAATTAGGGATTGGAGTGATTAGAGATTAGTGACTAATTAGGAAAGGATATTGGGTTGGATTTGGAAGATATTTTAAATAGATAAAATGAACTTGGACCACCTTTTGTCTAGATTCAAGTAGGAGAAAAAGATTTGATATGAACTTGAAATTAGGAAGAGGAGGATTCAATGCAAAAATGTATTTGGTTAGGTATTGTGTCTAGGTTCAAATGAAATTTGAAAGAATTGAAATAAAGTGAAAAATATATTTTGTATAAGTAATATATAGAAAAATGTATGGTGCAAAATGAACGAACCTAGACGAACATTTATCTAGATTCAAGACAAAGGAGTATTTTAAGATAATGGAAAAAGAAATATTTTGAAATATAAAAAATAATTATATGAATATGAGAATATCTAACTTCAAGCGAATTCGAACTAAATGATTGGCACAAAAATAGAGATTGACTTCTAACATAATGGACGTGCCTAGACGGATTGTATAAATGGGATGAAAAAATAATGAAATGCACACATAACAAGAAATTGGAATGCAATTTAAATTAATTAAGTATAAATAACCACAAATAATTACTAAATGCTATAAATGCACTAAAATTGGACAAATAATCACATTTTGACAAATAGCGTAAATGATGTAAAATTACGTAATATAGCCACATATAAATATGTATTATATAAGTAGGGGATGACACACGTAAATGTATGCTTTCTAATGCATATTTTACACAAATAGTCAAATTGCACCTTTAAGTTAAATTATAGCCGATTTTAGAAAAAAAAGGGACACAATTAGGTGTCAACAATCAGCTGCTTCTTTTGTTTGACTAGTTTGAAGCCGAGGTCAATGTTCAGGTTGCGCGTTATTATATCATTTGAAATCCCAGGCATGTTGGAGTGCGTCCAAGCAAATGTGCATGTTCGTGCACACAGTATATTGGTGAATTCTGCTTGGCCTCGACTAAAAGTTTGGCCCCCACGTAAAATTTCTTTTCCAGGGACCTCTCGTCAAATATCAAGGGATCCAATTCGTCTGCGGTGGCTTTGACGATATTTTCCTTTCCCTCTAAGTCTTGTGACATGATGGATGACCCCCGGGGCTCGGCTCCTTCATGCTTCTCTGGCTCGAACGGGATGCTTGTTACTAAGCAGTGCCCAAGTAGTTTGTCCAACAACTATCACTGAATCTTTACTTCCATCTTTACTGCACACGTGACGGAGGCCACGTAGCAAGTCTTGGATAACTTCTGCTCCCCTGATATCTCCTTCACCCTATGCGGGGTTAGGTATTTTAGGACTTGATGGAGTGTTTAGGGTAGCGCCCATACTTATGAATCCATGGTCTTTTTAGGATGATGTTATACGAGAGGTCGCATTTCATCACCTGGAAAGATGTCAGCTTCATTATTTCTGGGATGAGAACCGCAAGGACTAGTACTCCAACGGACCTATCGGTGGAGCTGTTGAAGTTAGTAATCATCTATATGCTTGGGATTACATCATACAGACGGATTTTCATAAGATAATGTTCACATTGCTACATGGGCCCACCAGTACGCGCTTGATCTGGGTGTTAAGTACCCTGAGAGTGATGATCAAGGCGTCATGGTGTGGGCAGAGGAGCTCTCTTCCGTCGTTTTCGCTTAACTCGATCGCTTGAGCGAGGTCTTTTTTTCACCTCCTGGTGGGCTTCACAATCCATGATTGATCTAGCATTCTCAATATTAACCCATAGGCCTCCGCATATTGTAATTAACAGTCTGTCGGTTTCCCTGGTCTGGGGTTATGGATGTCATGGAATCGTTTTCGGGCGAGGATCCTCGGGATGCTGGCCTCGGTAGCAAACCGAGCGAATAGTTTTTCCTGATGTGGGATCATAGTTTCAGCCATGCTGGCTGAGTTTTGAGCTGCCCGTATTTTATGAAAGCTGGCGAGGGTGTCTTTTAACTGTCTGTCAAGGTTTCTGGGTTCCTTAGAGAAGTTGTCAACTGCCTCCGTGGTGTTCTTTGGGACATCATCATTGACCATACATGGTCATGCTTTTTCTTCGTAAACACCTACAATTGTCTGGGCTCCACGGTAGGAGCCAAACTGTTTATGCCTAAAAATAGCTTAATAAGTTAAACAGATAAAATTTATAAAGGGTCTCAAGCAATATAGTAAATACTAAGGAAAGGTAAATAAATCAAAAAATAAAGAGTTTGTATTCCTTGAGAATAGCCGGATTCTTGGAGAATCGCTTGATGATTAGTATAATCGGGGGAGGGGTATTTATAGTTACAGGTTTACCGCAATCCTAATTATGATAAAATATAAAGACTACAGGCCTTGTGCCTGTTTTACTCAAGGCGGTGATACAAATTAACCCTAAGTAGGAGACTGTAATTCTAAGGCGGCAGGATGTATGCCTTATGTTCCTTGGCATGTGCCTGCTGACCGGCCGTGGCATATAAAGCATTCTTGTATCCTCTGCGCCTATTGACTTATAGAGTAAGTTTAGTCTTTGCCAACTGAACTCGTATCCCCATAATCATAGGTGGTGTATTTTTATCCACACAGTATAAACCATTATTTTAAAGGGATGGTTCTAACACCCTTTAGAATGACAACTATTGTCTTATGATGTTGATTGAAAGCTCGAATTTTTTCCAAAAATTGCGGCCGATTAAAACACACTCTTCATAAGAGAAAAGATTTCTATATCTAAAGCTAAGTGAAGTGAATCTTATACAGAAAAGCTATTCAAGAGTTTATTATAATTAATTCTAACTTAAAAGTTCGTTCTTTTCTTTCTTTCATAAGTAAAAGGTAAAATACATAAACAACCTCTTAAAGTTGGCACCAACTGTCAGTTAGACATTTCAATTTTTCAGATGACCTTTCATGCACCTCATTTAGTTTTTAAGAGAAACCTTTAAACACTTTACGCTGATGTGGTAAAGTGTGTGTCTTAAAGACACATTGAAGCGAGTGAGACTATTGTAAATTATGTTTATCTTTTTTTTCCTTAAAATCAAAACGTGGACCCACTTTTCTCACTCATTCATCTACTTCTTGATCTTCTCCACCATCCGCCAACCCCACCTCAAAACCACCATTGTTTCTATCCAAACGAAGAGAATTCATAAACTCCACCATAAAAAATCACTAATGTTACACTGCCCATTGAAAAACACGTAAAACTCTACTTTAAACCACCATTATTGTACCAGCAACCACAACGCAATAAATCAACAATACTCGGCGCAGACAAAAACAAGACAACCGTAATAAAAATTACAAATTAGACTTATTATTCTCAGAATGTTAGGGTCCCATAAATATTAAAGAAAATTTTATTAACCACTCGTCTCTATATTTTTCACCATGAATGCACCATTCACTGTCATAAACAGCAACTAAAAATCACAACAATAAGCTTCTCATTACTGTTCAAATCTCAAGCCAATATCGTAGTGTTGCAATGGTTCCTGCCTATGAAGGAGCAACGATAGTGGAGCAGAGTGGAGGATCAGCAGCAGATTGAGGAGGTTTCACAGTGCTAATCAGAAAATTTTAAACCCCGACAACAATGGAATAGCTAAAAAAATTTTGAGTTGAAATGGTGAAAACATAAGAAGAAAAAAATACAAAAACAAAAAAGAAAATACCGATGGGGAGGGAAAGAGAAACATAATTTGGGGGAGAAGTACGCAGGGCTAGGACAATGATTGAGGTTGGGGAAAGAAGACGATGGAAGGGAGGGAAAAGTAAAGGGTGGGCTTTTCTGTTTTTCTTTTTCTAAATAAAAAGCACATTTATTTTCATAAACAATTAGATTTAGTTAATTTTCTCTATAAAAAGGTACACGTGTCGTGTAATTATTGGTTTGTGTAACACATCAGCAACAAAGTGCACTTCATACACACGGACTGTCAGAGTGAGGTGTTTAAAAGTTTCACTTAAAAGTTAAAAGAGGTGCCTGAAAAATCATCCAGAAAATTGGAGTGTCTAACTGACAGCTGATGCCAACTTTAAGGGGTTGTTTATGTATTTTGCCTAAGTAAAAATAACTTGAAAAGGATTTCAAGCACTAGGATTTGCGAGGGCAACGACCGAGTAGTGTGGTTGTGTTAATGAGAAGCAAAGGCTCGCATATAATAACTCTATTCAAGACAAGACAATTGCTTTTATTCCTAGTTCATTCTTTATTATTTTCATTAATATATTACTCCATTTGTTTCGATTTATGTGAACCTGTTTGACTTGGCATTAATGTGTAATAAAAAAATAAATTTTTTTAAATCATTTGATTAAGGATAAGGTAGTAATTTTAAAGTTAAATTGTTACTAAATTTAAAAAGAAATACTTTTTTTTGAACAGACTGAAATTAAAATAAGTTTGATAAACTGAAACGGAAGGAGTATTATTTTAGGAAAATATAATGGGGTGCAAGTGAAATAAACAGTATCTTTTGGAATCAGACTTGGCACGATCCAAGGTCAAATGTCTCAAATCCATATCCCAAGTCCAAGAAGAAAGATTAATTTGACTATCCGTCGAGTCATCAATCACTAGAAAGCGTAAAACGGGGCCAACTCAACTTTCGAGGATTGACAAATGTTTACTTACAATTATCTTATAATTTGATCTTTTAAAATCAACATACAAAACATAAACTTCACAAAGTTTAATCAACGTTGTGTCTTTCTATCAATTTTTCTATACTGAAAGTGTGAGATAAACAAAAAGTATTCATATACTTCTTTCGTTCGGAACGAAAAATGGTATCCATATTGAGCGTATACAACACATTATGTTGATTTATCATGATTAAGTAGTTTGATAATGAAAAATAATACATTAATTAAATATTGTTAGGTGAGACTTTATTTTCAAATACATGATAAGTTTTTACCGAAATAATGGTAAATACTTACCCGTACCGATAGTATACACCAAACTATATTGATTTATCAATGGTTAAATGGTTTAATAATGAAAAACTATGTGATGTTTGGCATTTTATGCCTATATTTCCTTAATATTTCCTCACGTTTTAGTACCTTATTCGCGCGTTTTATAGTTTATGAATGTGGTTTTACACTGATTTTATGTCGTGTGTATGTAGGTTGTTATGCAGTGTAATTGAAGCTTTTAAGAGCATGATTGAGCAAGAAAAGATTGGATTTTGATTGAGGATTGGATCGAGCACACAAAGGCACAACACGGAACGAGAAAAAGAGCAAACGAACAGGAAAATGGCTTGGCGCCATGGCCCACGCGCCGCGCAGCCTGTAGCGCGCGGTGGCTGGCGCGTTTGGGCCTGCGACGCATGGCCAAAGCACGAAGGCTGGGGCGTCCTCTGGTTGTGGTTCCGCTTTTCGGGGCGCGGGGCGCCCGCTATAGCGCCCCTTGTGCGCGATTTTACTCCCTATTCCTCCTAGTTTTGGGTCTAACTTATTACCAAGGGTATGGAAACATTATAAATAGTTTATTACTTAGTTTTTGTAAGGAGTTCAGACTTTGGAGCAAATTGGAGAGCTCATAACATCAAGAACAAGGGTTTTTCTTCCTTTCATTAATCTATTACATCATTATTTCATTATTTCATCAATTCCTTGTGTTGTTATTATGAGTATGCGTAGCTAATTCTATCGTCCTAGGGTTAGAGTATTACATGAAGGTTGATGTTTGAAGATTGATTCCCATTAATTGAATCCCATAACGGGTTGCTTATTCTTTCTTGATTTCACTTGTGTAATTGTCAGGGCCCGATTATTATGCATTATCTATGGTTTTTAGATTGAACTCGAAAGAGGGAATTTAATTACGTAATAAGAAAGGATAGGACTAGTTTGTGAACCCGGGCATCGGGGAACCAATTTGTGAGTAGGATAGACATATACTTGCTCGCCTAGTTTAACTCATTACAGAATTCGTTAATGCGTGCACGTGATTCAACCCATAGACATATAGGGATTGAAGTAGCCTGCATAGACCGTGAAGAACTGAAAGGTTTTCACGGGTACATTTAATCTGTTAGTTAGTAACCCGGGATTTAAGAAGTGGAATCAATTGGAAAACTCAACTGGATTGTTCGTAACTCTGACCCTGGATCGTCTCCTTATTACTGATAACAACCAAGTCTTGCTCCATTGTTTGAATTCACTTCTACCATTTAATTACTGTTCTTTAGTTAACAAAACTCTCACTATTGGAAAAAGATCCCTGAATAGTTTAAATAAATTGTTTGCTAGAACTCAGTCTGCATAGTCCTCGTGGGAACGATACTCATCTTATCACTTTATTACTTGTCGACCACGTATACTTGCGTGTGCGTTTGGGAGCAACAAGTTTTTGGCGCCGTTGCCGGGGACTAATTTTTGACTGATTTCTTTTTGAACAGTTTATTACTTACTATTCAGGTTTAATTTTTGTTTTGAGTTTTGTGCTGTTTCAGGTATTAGGTCCTGCTTGATCTTTACCTACAGGAATGGCAGAAGACCAAGCTTTAGCTGTGCGAGATGTTGCTCTCCCCAGCCTGGAGGGAGTAGCATCGAGCATAGTTAAGCCCGCTATCACCGGGGGATTTGAGATTAAGTCCGGCATGATTCAGTTGCTGCATGTGACTGGACAATATGGTGGATTACTTCATGAGGATCCGCAGCAACACATTCAGAACTTCTTGGAGATCAGTGATACTTATACACCAGCGGGTGTTCCTACTGATTATGTTCGCTTGACGTTGTTCCCGTTTTCACTGATTGGGGCAGCAAAGAAGTGGTTAAAGGCTGAAAAGTCTGGGTCTATCACTACTTGGGAGGATTTGGCTAAGAAGTTCTTGGCTAAATTTTATCCGTCTGCCAAGACAGCCCGGCTGAGGAGCGAAATTATGTCCTTCAGACAGTTAGAAGGAGAATCCTTGTATTCAGCCTGGGAGCGATTCAAAGCTCTATTGAGAGATTGTCCACACCACAACCAATCCAATGAGGTTGTTGCACACACCTTTGTTGAGGGGTTGAACCAACACACTAAGATCGTGGTTGATGCTGCTGCTGGAGGTCAAGTACTGGCCTTAAATTTTGATCAGATTTATGATTTACTTGACAAGTTTTCGCAGAGCAATCCTGATTGGCAGGGAGATGGTAGAGCTATTACGCAGAAACCTGCAGGGGTACTTCAGTTAGATGCAGTTTCAGAGCTAAGGGCGAGGATGGATGCTATTTCCAATCAAATTAGCAAGTTAGCTCTGCAAAAGGCTCAGCAACCAGTGGCTCCAGTGCAACAACTCCAGAGCTTTTGTGAGGTTTGTGGTCAAGACCATGCTACAGAGGTTTGCTCTTCTAATCCAGAGTCAGTTTATTACGTGGGTAATCAAAACAGGCTGCAGGGTCAAAACCAGTTTGGTAATGGTTATTATCAAGGCAATACGAGAGCCCCGAATAATTACCACCCACTTCCAGCTCCACCACAGCAGGTTAGCAGTTCAGTTGAAGATATGCTAAAGCAGATAATGGCAGGCCAGCAGAGAATGATAGCTGACACTGCAGCCCATGCACAAGCCATACAAGATCTTGCCAATGCTCACAAGAACCTAGAGCACCAGTTGGGGCAGTTGGTGGGAGATATAAGCACTATGAAAAAAGAGCCTGAACAATGTCTTGCAGTGACTTTAATAGAAGGTGGAGAGCTGATGGCCAAGTCCGAGGAGAGAGCCGAAATAGAAAAGGTTGAAAAAGTGGAGAAGGTAAAGAAGAAGGAAGAGAGAAAGGAGGCACCTCTGCCACCTCCACCATTCCCACAGAGACTTATACCATCGAAGGATCTGGCCCAGTATCAAAAATTTGTGAGTATGTTGAAAGAACTTCAAGTTAATATTCCTTTGACTGATGTGTTTGAATTGATGCCATCCTTTGTGAAGTTCTTAAAAGAAATTTTAGTCAAGAGGAAAAAGCCTCAAGAGATAGATTCAGTTGAGTTAGTTGAGGAGTGTAGCACAATCTTGAGCAAGCTACCTCCAAAACTTCAAGATCCTGGGAAGTTTACTATTCCTTGTACCATTGGAGGACATAGTATCACTGGTGCCTTGTGTGATCTGGGTGCGAGCATAAATTTGATGCCTCTGTCTGTTTGCAAAAGGTTAGGGCTAGGAGAAATCAAGCCCTCTTCAGTTACTCTCAAGATGGCGGATGGATCACTCACTCACCCTGAGGGTAAGTTGGAGGATGTGTTGATAAAAGTTGGTAAATTTACATTCTCTGCTGATTTTGTAGTCCTGGATTATGAAGAGGACCTAGAAGCTCCAATTATTTTGGGGAGACCATTCTTGGTCACCTCGAAGGCAATTATTGACATGGAGCTGGGTGAGATGACTGTTAGAGCGCATGGTGAAAAGGTTACTTTCAAGGTGTATAATGAGAAGGAGCACATAGCTAAAATTGAAGAGTGCTCTATGATTGAATGTGTCAGTCAAGAACATGGAAGTGAACCACATGTGAAGTTGAAGTTGGGGTCTCTCAAAGAAAGGAAAAAGGCAAAGGTTCGGCGTAAGAAGAGAAGACGTAAATGCTGGAAGTGAGCTAAAAGTGTCGTCGTGCCACGACGTTAACTAAGGCGCTTCTCGGGAGGCAACCCGAGTTTGTACTTGTAATAGTTTAGTATTTTTTGTTTTTTTTTATTTTATAGTGTCACGTAGTTGTTGTTTTTGTGTGTCATTTTTGCAGGAATCGGGTGAGCTAAACAAGGTGTAATGAATGCATTGAGGGGTATGGGACGTCTCGAGACATGTCCCACGCTTGAGTTTGTACTTAGAATTAAAATCGGTGCGAAAAAACGTGCCCGGGCGCGTTCGGGAGTGCCCCGCGCCTCCCAAAGCGCAAGGAAAAAGCTGAAACAAAAAGGCTAGGCGCGGTTGGGAGCGCCCCGCGCCTCCCACCGCGCCATGCTTGGCAGAATTTCACAAATCTGGCGCGCCACAGGCCTGCGCCGCGGGCCCTATAGCGGAGGGCAAAGTTTGTAAGTTTTTCGGGTCAAACGGGTTTTGACCCGCGACCCGGTCTTCCCTATGCCCTATACCCCCGATTTTAACACCTTTGTCTTCACTATTTTCACTAACAACACTCTCTAATCACTCTCAAATTCATCTCTATCACTTGGAAGCATTCCAAATCGTGTGCAATCCATTATAAATCATTCAAGTAAGTCAATTCTTCACTTTTCTCTCTTCATTAACATGTAAGTTGCACTTGCTCTTAGTATGAATGCTTCTTAGCTAGTCACAAGTCTAATCCTACAAATCATGCTTCTTGTGCTTAAATTATTAACTGTGCTAGATTGATGACTTGTGACTTGTAAAAAGAGATCTCCTAACCATTTGGGAGGGTTGGCACATTACAAAATTCATTGAAATAGCTAGTTCAAAGTTGTGCACACTAGGTGTTTGTGAAAAAGCCTCAAAGATGAAATATCAATGACATTGTGAATTCTTGAGTAGCAATGCATTCCTTAGGCTTACTATGAACATTAGGTGTTGCACACACATAAAAATTGATCATGATGCACCCACACTAGCTTGATTTTCAAAATTCAAAACGTGGCATATTTTGCCCAAGGCTAGTTTTGTTCAAGTGTGGGGTTGCTTGTACCATTGAATCGAGTGATTGACACATAGAGCGTGTGCTAAGTGTGGGGTGTCCTCACCCTTGCATAATATTGATGACGTGATGGGGGAAGTCTGAGTACCTCATGAAGCTTGAAGGATGCTAGCGCCAAGGACTACAATCTTCAGGGAAGTTTTCTTTACCTTGCACTTGCTTATTTTTCGCACTGAGGACATTGCTTAGTTTAAGTGTGGGGTGGGGAACTCTCCCTTATTTTTGAGGTTATGGATGCATGTACCGTTAGGATTTTTCTTTTGTCACTTGACTTTGTTTTGATTTGTTTCTTGCTTTAATATTTGAAAAAATTGAAAAAATTAGAAAACCAATGAAAAATTCCAAAAAGATTTTCCTTTTAGTTTTATTAGTGGTACATGTCATCCACCCCGTGGTTTTTCTTATGGCCTCGGTTCTTTTCCACGGGGAGGCCTTTGAACCGGGTAGTTTTTATTTTTTTTAGGATTAGAATAGTTAGTATAGGTGACCCTAGACGAAAGGAAGAGGTAGAATGCTAGGTGCCTTTGATGTGTTTGATACCGGTGGACTTGAATTGATTGCATGTGCTATTTGTGGTGTCCTTGGGTTTTAATTTGATGCATGTCTAAAAAAAAATAGAACGACCCCCTTGAGATGCTTGAGTCCGCTTGCTTGACTTGATTGCTAACTTTTGTGCATGAGTGCTTGAATTTCCACAAGTTGCATTCTAGAAGCTTGGTTGAGAGTTGTTGATTGAGCCTTTATGTGTGGATTACGTGCAATGTGTGTTGTGAGGCATGTTCTTATTTGCTCCATGTTGCATATTAATGTCTAGAACTTGCCCCGTGTGTGTGCAAAGCGAAATCCTAGGTTTGCTCTAGTCGGGAAATGATACAAGGCCTTCTTTTGATTTGCCTACCCTTACATATATACCTTGAAAAATTGTTGTTGTGGTTTGAATTGACCCTTTTTGTTGGCACCCACACCCCGAGCCTACCCATTTGTTCTTAATTGACTCTTTTGGCCCTTACTCCTTAAGCACTTTATTGATATTGTGTAGATGATTGGAGTTGTGGTTGGATGTTGGGAGACTTTTGAGTGGAGCTAATGAAGGGGAATATTTGTGAAAAGTGTGAAGTAGTGAAAAACATTGGCAAGGTTGGAAGTTGATGAAATTGAAAAAAAAGAGTGAATTGAAAAAAAAAGAAAAAAAAAAAAAAGAGCAAAGTTGAAAAAAAAAGTGGAAAAAGAAATAAAAAAGAGAAAAAGATATCCATTCCTTGCTAGTGTGTGATTGAAAAAGAAAATATGCTACTTGTTGAGAAGGTGTATGTGTGATACTTGTGATTGGGTGGCTTGATGAGATTTGTGCTTAATTAATTGTGATGTATTAAAGTGCTTAGGGAGGTAGTCACTATTACCATATGTATCCTACCCGCCCCTTAGCCTACATTACGACCTTTCTAAAGTCCTAGTTAATCCCGATTGGAGTGAGCTTACATTAGTGGAGTCCTACACTACGGGCAAGCCTATGGTACATTGTGTGTGACATGTGAGATTTTCATGAGAGTGAGTGAATTCATTTGTATTGCCCCCGTTCTAGTCATGATATTGGTTTTGTGTGTGATTTTTGGGGGGCACTCTCTTGCTTCATATTGGTGAGGGCACGTGGTTTGCATGAAATAGGTGAAGTTGATGGCTTCTTGGTTGAGTAGATAGGTGTGATTTTGTGGGAGCATGGTTGCGTTAAGTTGACTTTGTGCATTTGAGCTATTTTGGGGTGATTGTTCTCATATTTTTTGTTGTGGTAAATTGTTGGCATGTTGTGGATCCATGGTAGTCATGTGCGCATTGGTTCAATGATCGGTATCAACCATAGTCATAGGCAGACCTGTTTTACCTAGGTTGGGAAGTGATTTGTGATTGCTCGAGGACGAGCAAAGGTTCAAGTGTGGGGTGGTGATGTTTGGCATTTTATGCCTATATTTCCTTAATATTTCCTCACGTTTTAGTACCTTATTCGCGCGTTTTATAGTTTATGAATGTGGTTTTACACTGATTTTATGTCGTGTGTATGTAGGTTGTTATGCAGTGTAATTGAAGCTTTTAAGAGCATGATTGAGCAAGAAAAGATTGGATTTTGATTGAGGATTGGATCGAGCACACAAAGGCACAACACGGAACGAGAAAAAGAGCAAACGAACAGGAAAATGGCTTGGCGCCATGGCCCACGCGCCGCGCAGCCTGTAGCGCGCGGTGGCTGGCGCGTTTGGGCCTGCGACGCATGGCCAAAGCACGAAGGCTGGGGCGTCCTCTGGTTGTGGTTCCGCTTTTCGGGGCGCGGGGCGCCCGCTATAGCGCCCCTTGTGCGCGATTTTACTCCCTATTCCTCCTAGTTTTGGGTCTAACTTATTACCAAGGGTATGGAAACATTATAAATAGTTTATTACTTAGTTTTTGTAAGGAGTTCAGACTTTGGAGCAAATTGGAGAGCTCATAACATCAAGAACAAGGGTTTTTCTTCCTTTCATTAATCTATTACATCATTATTTCATTATTTCATCAATTCCTTGTGTTGTTATTATGAGTATGCGTAGCTAATTCTATCGTCCTAGGGTTAGAGTATTACATGAAGGTTGATGTTTGAAGATTGATTCCCATTAATTGAATCCCATAACGGGTTGCTTATTCTTTCTTGATTTCACTTGTGTAATTGTCAGGGCCCGATTATTATGCATTATCTATGGTTTTTAGATTGAACTCGAAAGAGGGAATTTAATTACGTAATAAGAAAGGATAGGACTAGTTTGTGAACCCGGGCATCGGGGAACCAATTTGTGAGTAGGATAGACATATACTTGCTCGCCTTGTTTAACTCATTACAGAATTCGTTAATGCGTGCACGTGATTCAACCCATAGACATATAGGGATTGAAGTAGCCTGCATAGACCGTGAAGAACTGAAAGGTTTTCACGGGTACATTTAATCTGTTAGTTAGTAACCCGGGATTTAAGAAGTGGAATCAATTGGAAAACTCAACTGGATTGTTCGTAACTCTGACCCTGGATCGTCTCCTTATTACTGATAACAACCAAGTCTTGCTCCATTATTTGAATTCACTTCTACCATTTAATTACTGTTCTTTAGTTAACAAAACTCTCACTATTGGAAAAAGATCCCTGAATAGTTTAAATAAATTGTTTGCTAGAACTCAGTCTGCATAGTCCTCGTGGGAACGATACTCATCTTATCACTTTATTACTTGTCGACCACGTATACTTGCGTGTGCGTTTGGGAGCAACACTATGCATTAACTAAATAAAATTAGGTGATGGGACTCTATTTTTATTTGTTTAATTTGGTGTACACCGGGTACGCTTTTAACAAATAATGACAAATACTTACCCACACCGAGTGTACACAAAATCATGTTGAATTAGCTTTTACCGGGTTAGTTGATTGTTGCATGTATTTTTTTAAGGTCAAAACTAACCTTTCCAAATTGTGATAATAATATTTTTTAAACTTAAATTATTTGAGTATCAAAAAGTATTCAATATTAATGTATATAAATGCGTAAATTACTATAATATTTTAGGTAATGAATAATAATACCTCATTCATCTTCGGCATGCAATTATATTTGAATTAGTATCTTGAAATTGTTTTTAAATAATAAAACATCATGTCATCACCTTTAAACAATATTAGCAGTCAAAATTGTCACCTTTTATTTTTTATTGCTAATAAAATATTAAAAATAATTACATTTTACAATATGTAAGGATAACGTAAAATAGAAAACTATTTTATGTAATATTATTACTCTAGTTACATTAATTTTCGATGCTGACAATGTTTATAATTAAATTTAGACGCTCTACGAAAACTCATATAAAAATAAAATGAATTAATTAAATCAAAAGAAAACACTAACAGAGTAAACGGGATATAATTTTTTTTTAAATACTGTATAATGCTTTTTTAATTTTTGAGAAAATACATATTAAACTTCATTATAATTGAAGATTATTTTTGAAATTTTAGAAATGTATGCTATAGATAAACTTATTTATAACCGTCATGGGATTTACTGTCTTTCATTAGGTGAAGGGAGTATTGTTTCCCAAACTCAAAAGATTGAAGAGGTTTAGTGAACTTTACTCCCTATGCAATAGTTAAATATGGTTGGCCGTTCTATATATACCTTAAATTTGAATGCATCTAACTTTTGATTTAAGTCCAAATATATGTCTCTTTTCTTAACAACTTTCTGCTTAAATTACGTAAAAAATTTTAGCCATCATAATTTTTTCAGGATTAAAATTTGTGAAAACGAATAATAGCAAAAGGAAAATGGAAATTTTTTGACTCTAGAGAGACTAGGCTGTGGAGTGAATTACAGACCTTTTCTATGCGAAACTTCGCAAACCATCTACTCTAGAATCACGATCCCAAAAAAAAAAAAAAAAAAAAAAAATTAAAATTGATAAAGCAAGACACAGATTTTGGAGTGAAGAACTTCTCACATTTTTCATTAATGAATAGCCTATATATACAAGTGAAACTACAAGACCTAACTTAGGCACTAAGTAACTCCTAATGGGCTAGGCCCAATACACAACTAGTCTAGGCTACACTACAATTTAAATAAATAACCTATTTACAATAATAACCTCCTTTACCCCCCTCAAGTTGGAGCATGAGGATTTTTCATGCACACCTTGTCAAGAAAGTAGTTAAATTGTGCTCATCCGAGAGCTTTTGTGAAAATATCCGCAACTTGTGAGCCCGTTGGTACGTGTCCGGGACGAATTGTGCCTCCAAGAATTTCATCTCGGACAAAGTGACAATCAACCTCAATATGTTTCGTCCGTTCATGAAACACGGGATTCCGTGCTATATGCAATGCCGCTTGACTGTCACACTTCAGTTGTATCGGGAACGGATGGTTAACTCCGAGATTCCACAAAATTCTCTTAAGCCATTTCAATTCACACATGGTCATAGCCATCGACCGGTATTCAGCTTCAGCCGAAGATCTGGAGACTATCTGCTGCTTCTTCGTTCGCCAAAAAATCGGTGAGTCTCCCAATGAGACATACCATCCGGTAAGAGAGCGTCTAGTCAACGGCCAACCTGGCCAATCTGAATCATACCAACCGTATAGGTGAAGGTCACAACTAGAATTCATCACAGTACCTTGACCCGGACATCCTTTCAAGTGGCGTACCACTCGGAGAGCTGCTTCCCAATGCTCAATCCGTGGTTGTTGCATAAATTGAGACAATATATGAACACTATATGATAGATCCGCCCGGGTAAAACAAAGATAAATCAATCGTCCAACCAGTCTTCGATAACTCTCTGGATCTTTCACAAATCGGCCTGTTGCATGCGCCAAGCAGTGATTCTGTTCCATCGGTGTAGCAACCGGGCGAGCCCTCAACAATCCAAGTTCGGACACAATATCCATGGCATACTTTCTTTGACAAAGAAATATCCCTTTAGGACCCCTTGCCACTTCAACTCCCAGAAAATATTTCAACAATTCAAGATTTTTCATGTGAAAATAAACGGAGAGATACAACTTGAAACATCGTATCGCCTTCGAATCATTTCTGGAGATAGTCAGATCATCCACATACACGAGTACACTTAATTGCACATCCCCCTTCTTCATTGTAAACAAAGAGTAATCGGAATATGACTGTCGAAACCCATAACTCTTCAAAGCTGTTGATAGCTTTGCAAACCAACACTGGGGTGCTTGCTTCAGTCCATACAGAGATTTTCGAAGACGACACACTTTTTCGGACCAAATATTTTGATACTCCAGAGGCAGCTTCATATACACCTCCTCGTGAAGTTCACCGTGGAGAAAAGCATTGTGAGCATCCATCCATCTGATGTAATTCCCAATTCCTAGCTGCAGCTACTGCCAAGAAGACATGAACAATCACCATTTTCGCAACCAGTGCAAAAGTCTCCGTGTAGTAAATTCCTTCAACTTGATGATTACCAAAGATCACCAATCTAGCTTTGTACCTCTCAACGGTACCATCATGAGTTGTACTTAATCTTATACACCCACCGACATCCACGCGCCTTCTTTCCCGGAGGCAAAGCTCGATTTCCCACGTCTTGTTTGCTTCCAAAGCTTGCAACTCTTGTTGCATAGCCGTCCGCCACTTTTCATCTTTCATGACTTCAGAAAAAGACCTCGGTTCATGTCCCTCCGTTATGGCTGCAAGAAAGCACGCATGATTCTTCGAAAATTTATCACAGCCAACATAATGTGCCAACGAAAAAGGCGCACCTGAGGCTCGATGCTGCTCGGATGAGCTATTTGATTTTCGGACACAGGTCGATACACGACGACTCTGTTTCCTAACAGTATTGGTTACATAGTCACACAAACGAACACTCTCTGTCTTCGTTCGCTTCCCTCGGCCCAACTCTTCTTCCATCGCTTCTATTTCCAAGTGTCCGGGAATGACACCTTGGTTTGGGTCATCTTGATTCGGCCCCTCATTGTCTGAATTCATTTCTTCTTCCACTTGAGCATCATCCACAACATGTACTGGGGGAATCTCATTACCCCCCTTCACTCCGGAATTGTTCTCTTCGTCAACAACTTCATCCACTCGGTCGGTCTCAAAACTTGAACTCAGACACTCTTTGACACCATCCTTTGGTGCAAATAGAAACTCGTTCTCATAGAACGTAACATCTCGTGACATAAAAATATTCTTTGGTATCCAAAGTATATAACTTTCAAGCCTTTTTCCCGTTCGGATATCCCAAAAATATACATCGACGACTTCGGCTTTCAAACTTATCATTCATTCGTCCGTGATTGCGTACATAGCATAAGCATCCGAACACTCTCAAGTGATCAGAATTCGGTGTCACGTGCATCAGGACATCATACAGTGTTTTCCCATTCAACACGGATGAAGGAGTCCGATTGATCAAATAAACAGTTGTCATTATACACTCTCCCCAAAATTCAATTGGCAAATGTGCTTGAAATCGGAGCGCCCGAGCTACATTCAAAATATGTCGGTGCTTTCTTTCAACTCTTCCATTTTGTTGTGGTATCCCTACACACGAGGTTTGAAAGAGAATTCCTTGTTCCCGAAAATAGGCTTTCATACTTACAAAGTCGGTCCCATTATCACTTCAGACGATCTTGACATATTTATGAAATTGTCGTCCGGCCATTGCAAAGAATTCTTTCAAAGCTCTTCCGACCTCTTTCTTATCAACCAACAAAAATACCCACATAGCTCGGGAAAAATCATTAAAAATTGTTAAAAAATATAAGGCACCACATGAAGTTTCAGTTCTATACAGACCCCACAAGTCGTAATGTATAAATTCAAAACTCTCAGAGGCTCTATTCTTGCTCAACGAAAACACATTCGTAGTCTGCTTTGTCCGATGACATACATCGCATGCTTTCACATTTTTCTTACCGCTACAACTCCTAATTTCTTGAATCGGAAGAGAATTCGTTACCTGAATAGAGGGATGTACCAGCCGTTGATGCTACAGATCCAACACATCTGCTTCCATAGCCTTCACCGGTGACACCGACTGAAAGTAGTACAAACCGTCCGTTTGTTTACCCGTTCCAATCAACTTGCCTGTGGTCTTGTCCTTCACAACACATATGTCCTCAGTAAACTGCACATCACAGTTATATTGATTGATTAAGTGTGATACCGAAATCAAATTGCACGTTATTCTGGGCACATAGAGAACATTTCGGAGGATCAACTTTTCATTAAGTTGGATTGACCCTTCTTTTGTGGCCATGGTACTGCCTCTAGGCAAGCCTACTGGACATTGTACAATATCCTGCAGATAACTCAACACATTCAACTCTCCGGTCATATGGTTTGAAGCTGGGATACTTTGTGCAATGTTAATTTTTTATTTTTTTTGGGTTGGTTATTGTACTTTTTGATATTTTCATCCTTTGGTAATTTTTTCTAGATAAAGTTGGAATTTTTGGAGTTGAAGTTTCTAAGTAATTTATGACAGTGTAGATATATGCGCTTTCTTTTTTTCTTTTCACTTTGTTCTGAACGGTGGAGAATTTAATTAAGGAAGGTTGTTATCAGTGTTAGTTTGAAATTCACTTCTTTGAATTCTTCAATTAGAGATAAAGGTATCTATTTCAATGTTAATTGATGCTTAGCTTGTGAAGCGTCTGGAGTTTCAAAAAGAATGACACGATTTCTTTATTAATACAACAACATACTCCGTGTGAACCCACATGTTTGATTTTGGAGAGTGAAGTGTATGCAGACATTACCCCTACATTGAATGAGTAGAGAAGTTGTTTTCAATGGATCATCGGCTTCAAATATTTCCTTATTTTTAATAAAAGAATGACACAGTTCGAAATTTGGAAACAATTTACTTTAACTTTCCATTTTTACCTTAACGAGAAGCTTTTATTGCTTCAACAAATGTTATGAGATATTTAAGACCACAAGTTTCAAAGTTTTAATACTACGCAAAAACTTCCACTTGGACCTCCTTTTGCTTTCTTTTTGGGGTGTTTCTTGCTACTTTTCTCTTTTTTCCATTTAAGAGGGTGTTGGGTGGAAGTACCAGCTATCCAGCGCCGCCATCTGCTTTTGCTGAGGCTGCTTGTAGAAGCTGGAGAGTTGGAGCCAATACTACTATTATGGTCCATCAAGGCATAAGACTTGAGTCCTACATCGGTCAAATGGGGCTATTGTGGGGCTTATATTTCCTTGGTCTCTCCCACCTCATAACTAGTTTTTGGGGTGTGGTTCTCCCAAAATTGCATCAACTATAATGAAATATTATTTAACAATTGAAATCCGTCGTATCTTTCAGCATTGAGATAGACTGATTACAAGATCCACCTTTTATTGATGGACTAACTATAAAGAATCATTAAGAAAATAAGGACTATTGATAAAACATTATGAAATTTGATGATTTGCTTTGCTGACACTCTTTCTCCTTGTGGTGAAATATTTCTCCAAACTAGATAACGTAGTATATAAGTCTGCTATCCTGGTTTGGTCATTTGGAATCTAATGGATGTAATATGGGATGCAGAGCATCTAACTTTTCCAGGGAGTATGATGGCGCTTGTCTACAGATGCAAACGTCTTACAGTCACGCAACACACCTTTTTCTTTTCTTAGTTCGATGGAGTGATTTCCATCTAGCTGGTGCCCTTGGCTTATTTAGAATTCTTATTTATAAGGTATGCACTTGTTAGATTTCATGCATTAGCAAATTCCTTTTTCTAAATGCCAAATTCCTTTGTTCAAGCTGTTTCTCATTTGCAAATCTAGGGTATTCTATTGAGTACATTTTCCTTGCTACATGTATATGTTGATGACACGACAACCATGTCAACTCATGAAAGGAAAGCAAATATTAGGGAGTTCTATAGTGAGTTACTACATTTTTTTTTCTGTTGATCTAAAGACATATTATGCTAAATCATGTATATTTGGATAATTGTTTCTTATAATCACTAATCATTGTTTCCAACTGTTATTTATCCCTCTTTACATCAACTAAAAAGAGGTGTTACGGACTCAGAAGACAAAAAGCAAAAAGCGGTTTGTTTGGAGAGATACAGGAGACGAGATGCTGAGGAGTATAGACAAGCTTTTGACTTGGATGGATAGGAAGATGAATGTGGAATATGCATGGGAAATGAACAGCAAAATTTTCCTTCCCAACTGCAATCATGACATGTGCTTGAAATGTTATCGGGAATGGTATGTTTCAAATGCATGTCTTGACACAGTATCATTCAAGCTCCTGTTTAGTAAAAAGATAGATCTCATTATGTTCAGTTCAGATCTGGTGACAACCTCCTATTGGGTGAGCTTTGTGTTTTCTTGCTATTGTTCGAAGAGTCGAATTAGAAAACTCTGATCTGTGTGTAGTATATATGCACAAGTGTGCTGCTATATCTTGGGCATATATTTAGCCATAATATAAACAGAGTTCCGCATACCTTTATCTTTTATTTTTTATTTTTGTGGTCTAAAGGGAAAAACCTGTATATTTAGGATAGTAGACTGTCTTTTAACCTGATTCTAGTAATACCTTATGCGCTCTAAGGATTAGGTAGGTATTTAAAAAAAGTATCTGCATATTGTGACAATGAATTATTTGGGAGAATTTGGTAAATTTGAGAAAATTCTCCAGAACTGGTTAATTTCTTCAACCAGGCAGTGATTTTTTTTCCTTTCTGTGTAACAACATGATGTTTGGCATTTTATGCCTATAATTCCTTAATATTTCCTCACGTTTGGATACTTTATTCGCGCGTTTTCTAATTAATGGATGTGATTTTGCACTGATTTTGTGTCGTATGTGTATAGGTCGTTATGAAGTGAAATTGGAGCTTTAAAGAGTATGATCGGGCAAGAAAAGATTGGATTTTGATTGAGGATTGGATCGAACACACGAAGGCATGACACGACACGAGCTGCGGAGCAAGGAGAGGCAAAATTTGCCTGGCGCGTTACTAGGCGCGCCGCGCCCCTAAGGCGCCCAGCCTTCTGGCGCCTTTCTCAGCGCGGGGCGTGGCCAAGACGCCCGGATTTTGATGTAAATTGCTTGTGTGCGCGCGTTCGGGGGCGCGGGGCGCCAGCTACAATGCCTCTGGAACGTTTTTGGACTTCCTATTTCGTCTAGGCTTAGGTGTAACTTATTAGTAGGCCTTTGTAAACCCTATAAATACTCTTTTACTTAGTTTTTGATAGGAATTCAGACTTTGGAGCAATTTAGAGCACCATACTTCATTGAACAAGGATTTAATTCCTATTCTTTCATCTATTTAATATATTACATCATTATTTCATCAATTCATTGCCTTGTGATTATGAGTATGCGTGGCTAAATCATACGTTCTAGGGTTAGAGTATTTCATGAAAGTTGATGTTTGAAGATTGATTCCCATTAATTGAATCCCATAACGGGTTACTTATTCTTTCTTGATTTCACTTGTGTAATTATTAGAGCTCGATAATTATGCATTACCTATGGTTTTTAGATTGAACTCGAAAGAGGGAATTTATGAACGCAATAAGAAAGAGTAGGGCTAGTTTGTGAACCCGGGCATCAGGGAAATAATTTGTGAGTAGGATAGACATATACTTGCTCGCCTAGTTTAACTAATTACAGAATTCGTTAATGTGTGCACGTGATTCAACCCATAGACATATAGGGATTGAAGTAGCCTGCATAGACTGTGAAGAATCGAAGGGTTTTCACAGGTACATTTACTCTGTTAGTTCGTAATCCAGGATTTAAGAAGTGGAATCAATTGGAAAACTCAACTGGATTGTTCGTAACTCTGACCTTGGACCGTCTCCTTAATATTGTTTACAACCAACATTTTTTCCATTGTTTGACTGAATTTCTATCAGTTTAGTTATTGCTCTTAGTTAATAAAAACTCCCACTATTGGAAAAAGATCCCTGAATAGTAGTTAGAAATTGTTTGTTAAGCGTCAGTCTGAATAGTCCTCGTGGGAACGATACTCTACTTATCATTTTATTACTTGTCGACCGCGTATATTTTGCGTGTGCGATGGGAGCAACAAGTTTTTGGCGCCGTTGCTGGGGACTACCTATGGTTCCTGAATTGATTTCTGACGCTTAACAAACAATTTCTAACAACTATTCAGGGATCTTTTCCAATAGTGAGAATTTTAGTAATTAAAGAGCAGCAATTAATATGATGGAAATTCAGTCAAACAATGGAGCAAACGTTGGTTGTAAACAATATTAAGGAGAAGGTCCAGGGTCAGAGTTACGAACAATCCAGTTGAGTTTTTCAATTGATTCCACATCTTAAATCCCGGATTACTAACTAACAGAGTAAATGTACCCGTGAAGACCTTTCGATTCTCCACAGTCTATGCAGGCTACTTCAATCCCTATATGTCTATGGGTTGAATCACGTGCACGCATTAACAAATTCTGTAATTAGTTAAACTAGGTGAGCAAGTATATGTCTATCCTACTCACAAATTGTTTCCCCGATGCTCGAGTTCACAAACTAGCTCTACTCTTTCTTATTGCGTTCATGAATTCCCTCTTTCGAGTTCAATCTAAAAACCATAGGTAATGCATAATTATCGAGCTCTAATAATTACACAAGTGAAATCAAGAAAGAATAAGTAACCCGTTAAGGGATTCAATTAATGGGAATCAATCTTTAAACATCAACTTTCATGAAATACACTAACCCTAGAACGTATGATTTAGCCACGCATACTCATAATCACAAGGCAATGAATTGATGAAATAATGATGTAATAGATTAAATAGATGAAAGAATAGGAATTAAACCCTTGTTCAATGAAGTATGGTGCTCTCAAATTGCTCCAAAGTCTGAACTCCTATCAAAAACTAAGTAAAAGAGTATTTATAGGGTTTACAAAGGCCTAGTAATTAGTTACACCTAAGCCTAGATGAAATAGGAAGTCCAAAAACGCTCCAGGGGCGCTGTAGCTGGCGCCCCGCGCCCCCGAACGCGCGCACATAAGCATTATACGTCGAAATCTGGGTGCCTTGCCATGTCCCGTGCTGAGAAAAGCGCCAGAAGGCTGGGCGCTTTAGGGGCACGGCGTGCCTAGTAACGCGCTAGGCAAATTTTGCTTCTCCTTGCTCCGCAGCTCGCGTCGTGTCATGCCTTCGTGTGCTCGATCCAATCCTCAATCGAAATCCATTCTTTTCTTGCCTGATCATGCTCTTTAAAGCTCCAATTGCACTTCATAACGACTTACACACATACGACACAAAATCAGTCGAAAATCACATCCATTAACTAGAAAACGCGCGAATAAAGTATCCAAACGTGAGGAAATATTAAGGAATTATAGGCATAAAATGCCAAACATCACCACCTCACACTTGAATCGCCCTCGAGAAATCACAAATAACTTCCCAACCTAGGTAGAACAGGTAGCACATGCAACAAGTTCAAGTCCACAAGTATCAAGCAAATCAAAGGCACCTAGCATTTTATGCCTATAATTCCTTAATATTTCCTCACGTTTGGATACTTTATTCGCGCGTTTTCTAGTTAATGGATGTGATTTTGCACTGATTTTGTGTAGTATTGTGTGTAGGTCGTTATGAAGTGCAATTGGAGCTTTAAAGAGCATGATCGGGCAAGAAAAGATTGGATTTTGATTGAGGATTGGATCGAGCACACAAAGGCATGACACGACGCGAGCTGCGGGGCAAGGATAGGCAAAATTTTCCTGGCGCGTTACTAGGCGCACTGCGCGCCTAAGGCGCCCAGCCTTCTGGCGCTTTTCTCAGCGCGGGGCGTGGCCAAGGCGCCCGGATTTCTACGTAAACTGCTTGTGTGCGCGCGTTCGGGGGCGCGGGGCGCCAGCTACAGCGGCCCTGGAGCATTTTTGGACTTCCTATTTCGTCTAGACTTAGGTGTAACTTATTACTAGGCCTTTGTAAACCCTATAAATACTCTTTTACTTAGTTTTTGATAGAAGTTCAGACTTTGGAGCAATTGAGAGCTTCCTATAATCGATGCAAATTCGCCACCCAGTGACTTTTCTTGTAGGAATCAATTCATTATGCTCATTCTTCACCACTGTCATGCCCCCCTTCTTTGGAACACATTGCACTGGACTAACCCACTTGCTATCAGAGATAGGAAAAATAATGCCAGCATCCAGCCACATGATAATTTCTTTCTTCACCACCTCCTTCATGATTGGATTTAATCTCCTATGCCGCTCTATTGATGGCTTATGGCCTTCTTCCAAAAGAATTTTGTGCATGCAGAAAGAAGGACTAATCCCTCTAATATCAGCAATGGTCCAGCCAATCGCTCTCTTGCGCTCTCGCAGCACTCTCAACAACCTTTTCAACCTGCACATCAGACAACAAAGAAGTCTGTTTGACTGAATTTCCATCATTTTAGTTATTTCTCTTAGTTAATAAAAACTCTCACTATTGAAAAAAGATCCCTGAATAGTAGTTAGAAATTGTTTGTTAAGCGTCAGTCTGAATAGTCTTCGTGGGAACGATACTCTACTTATCATTTTATTACTTGTCGACCGCGTATACTTGCGTGGGCGTTAGGAACAACAAGTTTTTGGCGCCGTTGCCGGGGACTAATTATTGACTGTTTCTTTTTGAACGATTACTTATTATCTATTCAGGTTTAATTTTTTGTTGAGTTTCTTGTGCTGTTTCAGGCAACAGATTTTTGCATGCAAAGGAATATGAGGGACGAACCACTCGCACCTTTTGATCCCGAGACTGAAAGGACCTTGAGAAGGGTAAGAAGAGAAGCGAGAGACCGAGAATCACTAGCAATTGTACTTGCTTCCTTACCCACTGAAATGGCAGAAGAACGAGCAGTAGTAGTACGAGATGTTGCTCTTCCCAGCCTGGGGGGAGTAGCGTCTAGTATTGTGAAGCCCGTTATCACCGGGCACTTTGAGATTAAGCCCGACATGATTTAGTTGCTGCATGTGACTGGGCAATATGCTACATTACTTCATGAAGATCCGCAACAACACATTCAGAATTTCCTGGAGATCAGTGACACTTATACACCAACGGGAGTTCCTACTGATTATGTTCGCTTGGCGTTGTTCCCGTTTTCACTGATTGGGACAGCAAGGAAGTGGTTAAAGGCTAAAAAGCCTGGGTCTATCACTACTTGGGAGGATTTGGCTAAGAAGTTCTTGGCTAAATTTTATTCATCTGCCAAGACAGCCCGGCTGAGGAGTGAAATTATGTCCTTCAGACAGATAGAAAGAGAGTCTTTGTATTCAGCTTGGGAGCGATTTAAAGCTTTATTGAGAGATTGTCCACACCACAACCAATCCAATGAGGTTATTGCACGCACTTTTGTAGAGGGGTTGAATGCGCATACTAAGATCGTGGTAGATGCTGCTGCTGGAGGCCAAGTACTGGCCTTAAATTTTGACCAGATCTATGATTTACTGGACAAGTTTTTGCAGAGCAATCCTGATTGGCAGGGAGTTGGTAGAGCTACTGCACAGAAATCTGCTGAGGTACTTCAATTAGACCCAGTTTCAGAGCTGAGGGCGAAAATGGATGCTATTTCTAATCAAATCAGCAAGCCAGCTCTGCCGCAGACTCAACAACAAGCAGCTCTAGTGCAACAACTTCAAGTCTTTTGTGAGGTTTGTGGAGAGGATCATGCCACCGACGTCTGTCCATCTAATCCAGAGTCAGTGTATTATGTGAGTAATTAGAACAGGTCACAGGGTCAGAACCGCAATCAATATGGTAATAGCTATAACACCAATTGGCATAGTCACCCTAATTTTTCTTGGAGGGATAATCGTCAGCAGCTACAAGGCAATGAGAGACCCCAAAATAATCTTCAAAATGCACCACAGCAGGGGTCACAGTCGCAGACTCAGCCACAACAGTCTAATTCAGTTGAGGATATAGAAAAATTCTTGCATGGCAGCAAAAACTCATGGATGATTCAGCAGCTCAGGAACAAATAATAAAAGATTTGAGCAATGCTCAGAAAGATCTTGAGAGACAAATGGGGCAGCTAGCGGGAGCACAGAATAATAGACCTCGGGGTGCTTTGCCAAGTGATACAGAGATAAATCCTAAGGAATTTGTGCAAGCAGTTACATTGAGGAATGGAAGAGCTCTAGAAGAAGTTCCCCCAAAGCCAAGGAAGCCTGTTGGTGAGTTAGAGCCTAATGCTGATAGAAAGGTGGAGAAAGAAGCTGAGAGAGTGATAGAAAAGCTGCTCGAGCCTGCTATTATGAGACCACCACCACCTTTGCCTCAGAGACTTCAGAAGCAGAAAGTTGATGCAGCATGCAAGAAATTTTTGGAGATCTTGAGTCAGATTCAGGTAAATATTTCTTTGGTGGAGATTTTGCGGGATGTTCCCAAATATGCTAAATACATCAAGGATATTGTTTCTAACAAGAGAAGACTGACTGAATTAGAGACAGTTGCACTCACTGAGGAGTGCAGTTCTAGAGTTAGAAGCAAGCTTCCTCAGAAATTGAAGGATCCTGGCAGTTTTACTATTCCTTTGAAAATTGGGGAGCATGAGGTTGGACGAGCTTTGTGTGATTTGGGTGCTAGTGTGAATTTTATGCCTTCATCAATTTTCATAAAGCTAGGCCTGGGTGAACCACGACCAACTACTGTGACTCTACAACTGGCTGATAGATCTTTGACATGCCCCGAGTGGATTATTGAGGATGTGCTTGTACAAGTGGGTCAGTTTATATTGTATGTTGACTTCATTATTCTTGACTATGAAGCTGATCCTGAGGTTCCTCTCATTTTGGGAAGAGGATTTTTAGCTACTGCTGATGCTGTCATTAGAGTTAGAGCTGGAAAGATGATTATGAAGGTAAATGGGGAAGAAGCTGTGTTCAATGTGTTCAGAGATACCCAGCTTCCGTCCCATTATGAAGAGTTGTCCATGGTAAAAGTGGTAGATGATGAGTTGACTGCTGATGAGAGGTCATTCTTGTCCTCTAATGTTGATTCTCTGGAAAAGGTACTCTTATGTGATGGTGATGATATCCTGAAGGATGATGACATTGAAGAATATTTTGAGATTCTTAATATGCAGAGTAAATTCATCCCAGGATGGAAGAAATTTGAGGAGCTTGATAGACCGTTGACCTTAACTCCTCCTAAACCGTCTATTGAGAAGGCTCCTACTCTTGAACTCAAACCTTTACCTGCGCATTTGCGTTATGCTTATTTGGGTGAGGGTAATACCTTGCCCGTGATCCTTTCTTCTTTGTTGTCTGATGTGCAGGTTGAAAAGGTGTTGAGAGTACTACGAGAGCGCAAGAGAGCGATTGGCTGGACCATTGCTAGATTAAATCCAATTATGAAGGAGGTGGTGAAGAAAGAAATTATCAAGTGGCTGGATGCTGGCATTATTTTTCCTATCTCTGACAGCAAGTGGGTTAGTCCAGTGCAATGTGTTCCAAAGAAGGGGGGCATGACAGTGGTGAAGAATGAGCATAATGAATTGATTCCTATAAGAACAGTCACAGGGTGGCAAATTTGCATTGATTATAGGAAGCTGAACAAGGACACCAGGAAAGACCGCTTCCTACTTCCCTTTATTGATCAAATGCTGGATAGACTTGCTGGGCACGAGTATTATTGTTTTTTGGATGGGTATTCGGGCTACAATCAGATTGTGATAGCCCCTGAAGATCAAGAGAAAACTACATTTACTTGTCCATATGGCACCTATGCATTTAGGAGGATGCCGTTTGGGTTATGTAACGCCCCGAGGACTTTTCAGCGGTGCATGATGGCTATTTTCACCCACATGGTGGAAAAATTTGTGGAGGTGTTCATGGATGATTTCTCAGTAGTTGGTGATTCCTTTGATGATTGCTTGAAAAATTTAGATCCTGTGTTGAGCCGTTGTGAAGAAACAAATTTGGTGTTGAATTGGGAAAAATGTCACTTTATGGTTTAAGAAGGCATAGTACTTGGGCATAAGGTATCAAAGCAAGGGATTGAGGTTGATAAAGCGAAGATTGAGGCTATTGAGAAATTACCACCACCTATCTCTGTTAAGGGAGTGCGTAGTTTCTTGGGACATGTAGGTTTCTATAGGCGTTTCATAAAGGACTTCTCCAAAATTTCTAATCCCATGTGCAAGTTGTTGGAGAAGTAGTGTATGCTTTTGATAAATTCAGATCTTATTTGGTTGGCACTCGTGTTGTTGTCTACACTGATCATGCTGCAATCCGGTATTTGTTTGAGAAGAAGCATTCCAAGCCTAGACTAATTCGATGGGTTCTCCTATTACAAGAGTTTAATGTTGAAATTCGAGATCGCAAGGGGACTGAGAATCAAGTAGCTGATCATTTGTCCAGGCTGGAGAATAGAGATCATGTAGATGAAGGGCCTGAGATTAAAGAGGTATTCCCTGATGAGTAGCTTTTTGTTTTAGCTGCAGACGAGGTGCCATGGTATGCTGGTATGGTGAACTTAATTGTGAGTAATGTATATCCTCCTGGGGCTACAGCTGAGCAAAGACGCAAACTCCTTCATGAGAGCAGATTTTATGTGTGGGATGAGCCTTATTTGTACAAGATAGGTGCTGACCAATTAGCTAGGAGATGCATTCCAAGGGAAGAAGTTGAGCCGATCCTACAGAGCTGCCATTCCTCTCCTTATGGTGGCCATCTTGGTGGAGATCGAACAGCTGCAAAGGTACTTCAATCTGGTTTCTTTTGGCCTACTTTGTTTAAAGATGCTCATGCTTTGGTTAAGCAGTGTGATCGTTGCCAAAGAACGGGTACTATTTCTAGGCGTCATGAGATGCCTTTGAACAATATCCTGGAGATTGAGCAGTTTGATTGTTGGGGGATTGACTTTATGGGTCCATCCTCGCCTTCCATGGGCAACAAATACATTCTTGTGGCAGTTGATTATGTATCTAAATGGGTGGAGGCTGTGACACTTCCAACAAATGATGCGAGTGTGGTGGTGAAATTCTTGAAGAAAAATTTTTTCACTCATTTTGGGACACCGCGGGCTATAATAAGTGATGAAGGTACTCATTTTTGCAACCGGTTGTTCAATAAATTGTTTGCCAAGTATGGGGTTCGCCACAAGGTGGCAAGTGCTTCTCATCCCCAAACTAGTGGCCAAGTGGAAGTGTCCAATAGAGAGATCAAGAAAATCCTTGAGAAGACTGTGAATGCCTCGAGGAAGGACTGGGCTATAAAGTTAGATGATGCTCTCTGGGCCTATCGGACTGCATTTAAAACGCCTATTGGAACTTCTCCATATAGGCTTGTTTATGGTAAGGCCTGTCACTTGCCCGTTGAGCTAGAGCATAAAGCATATTGGGCAATTCAAAAGCTCAATTTTGATATGGCCTTGGCGGGTGAGAAGAGAATGCTTCAATTTCATGAGCTTGAAGAGTTCCGTTTCCATGCTTATGAAAATGCAAAATTGTATAAGGAACGGACAAAGAAGTGGCATGACAAGCATATTGAGCGTCGTCAGTTTGAGCCCGGGCAGCTGGTGTTGTTGTTTAACTCGAGGTTGAAGCTATTTCCGGGCAAGTTGAAGTCTAGATGGTCGGGGCCGTTTGAAGTAGTTTGTGTTACCGCACATGGAGCGGTTGAATTGAGAGCCCCCGATTCGGAGAAGATGTTCTTGGTGAATGGCCAATGGGTGAAGCATTATTAGGGAGGTTCGGTGAATCATCGTACCTCCATTACTTTGAGGGACCTATGATTATTACTCGTCGTGCCACGACCTTAAATAAGGCGCTTCTCGGGAGGCAACCCGAGTTTGTACTTGCAATAGTTTAGTTGTTTTGTGTTTTATAGTGTCACGTAGTTGTTCTTTTGTTGTGTCGTTTTGTAGGTGTCGGGAGTGCTAAACGAGATGCAGTTGATGTATGGAGGGGTATGGGACGCTTTTAGGCATGTCCCGCGCTTGGGTTTGCACTTGGAATCGAAAATTGGTACGAAAAAATTGCTCGGGCGCGCTTGGGAGCGCCCCGCGCCTGAAGGACACCTGAAGCAAAAAGGCTAGGCGCAATGGGAGCTCCCCGCGCCTCCCAAAGCGCCGAGGCAGGCAGAATGCTCAGAAAACCAAGCGCCTTTGAGGCGCGCCGCGGAGGCTACCGCGCCAGGCAAATTTTCAAAAAAATCCGGGTCTAAACGGGTTTTAACCCGCGACCCGGATTCCCTTTTCCTTCTTTAACGATCCCCTCCCCTTTACTTCATTATTTTCTCTCAAAACACTCCCAAAATCTCCCCCAACTCATTCCTAATTCTTGGAATTAATCACAAGTTCTTCTCCACTCAATCTAACATCTTCAAGTAAGTAAATTCTATCCCTTCTCTCTCCGTTACATGTAAGTTAACAATCTCTTTCCATGTTTAATTCCTTAACTAGTATGCAAGCTTGTGGTTAGAATTTGATCTTCAATTGATTAGATTCTTAATTATGCTTCATGGTTAGCTTGTGTACTTGTAAAAAGTGATCTCCCAACAATTTGGGAGGGTTAGCACATTACATTAGCCATTGAAATTGAAAGTTGAATATTGTGCACACCAAGTGTTTGTTAAAAAGCCTCAACTATGAAAATTGCCTAACATTGTGAATTCTTGAGTAGCAATGATATCCTTAGGCTCAAGATGAACTTTAAGTGTCGCACATGCATAAACATTGGCTATTTTTGTAACCCCCACTAGCTTGATCATGAAGTCCACAACCATGGCAATTTTGTGCAATGCTAGTTTTATCTAAGTGTAGGGTCGCTCGTGTTTATGAGTTGAATTGTTGATACATAGAATGAGCGATAAGTGTGGGGTGGTGTCCTACCAATTGTACTTGAATTGAAATCTTGTGCTTGAATTGACATCCACATTGGTATTCTTGTTTGTTGTAGGCACCATGGTTGTAACACCCCACAAACCAAGCTCTTCATCCGCCTCGGCTCCTAAGAGATCACTCCAAGCCGGGCCTTCATCTAACAAGGCAAAGGGCAAGGCACCGGCCAAACCCAAGGCCAAGCCAAAGGCCAAGGCTCGAGTTCCTAAAGATGCGGTGCCTATCCCAAAGCCCGGGGGTAAGACGTGATTCGGTCTCTCTCTTGTGAAGAAGGGTGAGTGCCAAGCTTGGTACAAGAGTGTGAGACTTGCGGGATACATTCATGAGCAAGCCATTGACAAGGCGAGATTGATGCAAAAGTGTCGAGGTGTGGGTGATGCTATTCATGCCTTGCATTGGGACTCGGTCTCTGAGAGTCCGGGTCATGCCAACCTCGACCTAGTACAGGAGCTCTATGCCAATTGGGATCTGGATGAAGCATGGAGAGATGATGATATGGTTGCTATTCGGGGTGAGAAGGTATGATTGGACCACACTGCGTTGAACTCTTTCTTGGGGGTAGAGGACCCCGAATATGACGAGCTAAGGGACTTTATTAGGAAGCCTGATTACAAGGCTATGCGGGAGACATTGTTTGGTGAGAGCTCTACTTATAGGTGGGAACGAACTGAGTCAGGAAGACACAAATTCATGTTCTTTTCGCAATTTTTCAAAACAGCTCGAGTGTGGATGAGATTGATAAATGCACGCATCTTGCCTTCATCTCATTATTCCGAGGTCACCAAGACTCGGGCGTGCATGGTTTACTTTTTCATGAACGGGAGGCCGGTTAACATCGGCTACTACATGCTGAGGTTGATGAGAGAGCAAAGGCAGTCGAAGACATGTAGCCGATTGTATTTTGGGAACATTCTTACCCGGTATCTAGAGCAGGCTGGAGTCCGAGTTGATGAGGTCGGGGATCGCATTGCCCCTGACATTGAGAAGCCTTTTGATATTGCCGCGGTGAAGAGTGTGACCACTACTGCACCGGTGAGACTGACGGTAGACGAGTGGCGGGACACAGACGCCAACTTGTCTGCACGTCATTACTTGATGATGGAGCACATGGCCCGGCAGGCTGGCATGAATATGGCGGCGCTTGATCGTACAGTGCCTTTATTGCAGTCTTCGAGACGCCTGCTGGGTATGACTCAGGCAGTGGTGATGCCCCTGGAGGAGGATGAGAATACTGATTCGGACATCGTTGACCGTGATCCGGACAGTGAGGCTGTGGAGACTGATGCTGATGGAGGTTCCACTGATGGAGAGGAGGAGGACTAGGACCGCACTCCAGTGCACCACCCAGTGTAGGCCGACTGGCCTTCAGGGAAGTTTTCTTTACTCTTGCACTTTCTTCTTTGTTGCACTGAGGACACTGCTTGTTTTAAGTGTGGGGTGGGGGAACTCCCCTTTATTTTTGAGGTTAGGGATGCATGTACCGTTAGGATTTTCTTTTGTCACTTGACTTCCTTTTTATTGTGTTTCTTGCTTTAATATATGAAAATTTTGAAAAAAAAAAAAATTAGAAAACCAATGAAAATAATTCCAAAAAGATTTTCCTTTTTTGTCGTTATGAGTGGTACATGTCATCCACCCCGTGGTTTTTCTTATGGCCTCGGTTCTTTTCCACGGGGAGGCCTTTGAACCGGGTAGTTTTTATTTTTAGGATTAGAATAGTTAGTATATGTGTCCCTAGACGAAGGAAATAGGTAGAACTCTAGGTGCCTTTGATTTGTTTGATACCGGTGGACTTGAACTTGTTGCATGTGCTATTTGTGGTGTCTTTTGGTTTTAAATTGAGAGGCATGCCTAGAGGAAAAAAAAATGGAATGACCCCCTTGAGATGCTTGAGTCCACTCGCTTGACTTTGTTGTGAACCTTTGTGCATTAGTGCTTAATTTTCCACAAGTTGCACTCTATTTGCTTGATTGAGTGTTGCGATGGAGCCTTTTTGTGTGGATCGTGTGAAATGTGTATTGTGAGGCATATTCTTATTATACTCCATGTTTGCATATTGGTGTCTAGAACTTGCCCCGTGTGTGTGCAAAGCGAAATCCTAGGTTGGCTTTAGTCGGGAAATGATACAGGCCTTCTTTTGATTTACCTACCCTTACATATACACCTTGGACTGGATTGTTGTGATCTCTTGACCTTTTTGTTGGCACCCACACCCCAAGCCTACTCACTTGTTCTAAATTGCTTTCTTTTGGCCCTTTACTCCTTAAGCACTTTAATTGATAATCTTGTTTTATTGTGGAGTTGTGGTTGAAATATTGGGAGGTTTTTGAGTGGAACCAATGAGGGGAATATGTAATGAATTGTGTAGTAGTTGATTATGAGCATTGGCAAGGTGTGGAAAGAAGTGAAAAATAAATGAAATGAAAAAAAAAAGCTGAAAAAAATTGGAAAAAGAAATAAAGAGAGAAGAATACTCATCCTTGCTAGTGTGTGCTTAAAAGAAAAAAATTGCTACTTTGTGAGAAGGTGTGTGTGAAAGTTGTTGATTGGGTGGCTTTGATGAGACTTGTGCTTAAATTAATTGTGATGTATTAAAGTGCTTAGGGAGGTAGTCACTATTACCCATATGTATCCTACCAGCCCCTTAGCTTACATTACAACCTTTTAAAGTCCTAGTTAATCCCGATTGGAGTGAGCTTACATTAGTGGAGTCTACACTACGGGCAAGCCTATGGTACATCGTGTGTGACATGTGAGATTGTTCATGAGAGTGAGTGAATTCTTTCTATGCTATTATCCCCGTTCTATTCTTGATATTCATTGTTGTGGGTGATATTTGGGGGACACTCTCTTGCTTCATTTTGGTGAGGGCACACGGTTTGCATAGGTAGGTGAAGTTGTGGCTTCTTGGTTGAGTAGATAGGTGTGACTTTGTGGGAGCATGGGTGCAATGAGTCGAGTTTGTGAATTTGACTTGTCTTAGGGTGGTTGTTCTCATATTTTTGAGTTTGTTATATTGTTGGCATGTTTGTTGGACCCATAGTAGTCATGTATGCATTTGTTCAATAGTCGGTATCAACCATAGTCATAGGCAGACCTGTTCTACCTAGGTTGGGAAGTTATTTGTGATTGCTCGAGGGCAAGCAAGGGTTCAAGTGTAGGGTGGTGATGTTTGTCATTTTATGCCTATAATTCCTTAATATTTCCTCACGTTTGGATACTTTATTCGCGCGTTTTCTAGTTAATGGATGTGATTTTGCACTGATTTTGTGTCGTATGTGTGTAGGTCGTTATGAAGTGCAATTGGAGATTTAAAGAGCATGATCGGATAAGAAAAGATTGGATTTTGATTGAGGATTGGATCGAGCATACGAAGGCATGACACGACGCGAGCTGCGGAGCAAGGAGAGGCAAAATTTGCCTGGCGCGTTACTAGGCGCGCCGCGCCCCTAAGGCGCCCAGCCTTCTGGCGCTTTTCTCAGCGGGGGGCGTGGCCAAGGCGCCCGGATTTCGACGTAAACTGCTTGTGTGCGCGCGTTCGGGGTTTCGGGGCTCCAGCTACAGTGCCCCTGGAGCGTTTTCGGACTTCCTATTTCGTCTAGGCTTAGGTGTAACTTATTACTAGGCCTTTGTAAACCCAATAAATACTCTTTTACTTAGTTTTTGATAGGAGTTCAAACTTTGGAGCAATTGAGAGCACCATACTTCATTGAACAAGGGTTTAATTCCTATTCTTTCATCTATTTTATCTATTACATCATTATTTCATCAATTCATTGCCTTGTGATTGTGAGTATGCGTGGCTAAATCGTACGTTCTAGGGTTAGAGTATTTCATGAAAGTTGATGTTTGAAGATTGATTCCCATTAATTGAATCCCATAACGGGTTACTTATTCTTTCTTGATTTCACTTGTGTAATTATTAAAGCTTGATAATTATTCATTACCTATGGTTTTTAGATTGAACTCGAAAGAGGGAATTTGTGAACGCAATAAGAAAGAGTAGGGCTAGTTTGTGAACCCGGGCATCGGGGAAACAATTTGTGAGTAGGATAGACATATACTTGCTCGCCTAGTTTAACTAATTACAGAATTCGTTAATGCGTGCACGTGATTCAACCCATAGACATATAGGGATTGAAGTAGCCTGCATAGACTGTGAAGAATCGAAGGGTTTTCACGGGTACATTTACTCTGTTAGTTAGTAATCCGGGATTTAAGAAGTGGAATCAATTGGAAAACTCAACTGGATTGTTCGTAACTCTGACCCTGGACCGTCTCCTTAATATTGTTTACAACCAACGTTTGCTCCATTGTTTGACTGAATTTCCATCATTTTAGTTATTGCTCTTAGTTAATAAAAACTCTCACTATTGGAAAAAAGATCCCTGAATAGTAGTTAGAAATTGTTTGTTAAGCGTCAGTCTGAATAGTCCTCGTGGGAACGATACTCTACTTATCATTTTATTGCTTGTCTACTGCGTATACTTGCGTGTGCGTTGGGAGCAACACAACATAAGGGAGCAAGGACTGTAGATAGGACGATCATCAATTATCTTGCAATAAGCTTAGCCTGGTCTGATGTGTGTTCAATATTTTTTGGCTGGCCCTGTCTGTTATCAGCATAATGAGCAGTGTTATTTAAGCTGTTCTACATTGAATTAAGGGGTTTCCATGAAAATTAAGTGGTGTATAAGAAATGTTTCTTCGGTATGATCTAATACTGCAGCTGGGATGTTCTGTACTTTGCTTGCAGAGTAGTATATTAGACTAATTTAAAGCTGAAGTATTCCCTGCTTTTTCTTTTCCTCCTTTTCTTTTTGGTAACGATGTCTTAAATTAAGACTGACTTCTGCTATGCAGCTTTGAGTATGTTGCTTGAAACAGTAATTTTTTTTCCTTCGGAGTCTTCCCCCTCTTTTGGCTACGGGAAAGGGAAATTTATTGAATACCAAGGGAAATTAGTAAGAAACACAATTGCATAAGTCTGAGAGCAGGAGATCCCCTCTATTCCATCACATCAAAGGAGCATGCTTCCAAAAGTGGTGTTCCAACTGCAGTACCCGGATTTCGAAGGTTCTTCCTGCTGGAGGGAAACCTTTAAATTGAGGTTACGTGTTTTTGTCTTTCTGCACTCGAGATATTTTGCATTCTGCAGAGAGTTGTCGTCGGCCAACTTCTCTGTATTTACTTCATAAATTCCAAGTATTCAAAAGTAGATTAAAAAGATATGAAGTTCAATTTCTGTCTCTGAAAATATAGAATAGTTCAGATGGAGACGTGATTGCATAAACAAACATTTTTCTTTTTGGGCTTAGTGGCTTCGTGTGTTAGTGATGATTAAGGACATCTCAAGAGCTTTAGAATGGCTTTTCAAGGGAGCCCTTTCCTAGGAGAAATTGAAAAAATATGTCCCCCACTGAAGTATATTCTTGCTATAGTGAGGCATAAAGTCACGGTAAGGGAATAAGTTGCTCCACCATTGAAGTATATTCTTACTATAGTAAACTCCGTACTGAGATGTCTCATTACCCTCTGAGCTTGAGTAGTTTTGTTCTTTCTTTTTTCTTTGCCCTCTCTCTTTCGTTGCGTGAAGAGTCGCTAAGGTTTTTTTTTATACCTAACTTTCTGTACAAACATGAGAATGAATCTCTTTGCACTTCCCTTGTTATCTATAATGAAAATGTCTAGATTTATTTAGAAGAAATGTTCTCAACTTCAATCTTCTTTTAGTGCTCATCTCTGAAGCTATATAGAGATGTTCTTTTGCTCGAGGTTCAGTTCTGTCTTCTACTTTTTTATTTTTGTGGATTTTGCAAATTTGGAGTGAGTATGAATGTTGCTTATTGGTTAAGAATATTGTTACCACTTATAGATAGGAATTGGTTAAGCATCAGATAATTAAGATAATTAGGATTTTAAGTTACATTCTAACATGAAAGATTATTGGGAAAGAAGGGGAACTAGCATTTCTGTGCTTGTTTCTGATTCTTTCTTAGCTAAAGGGCTCAAAAGTGTTTTATGGTCCATTATACTTTGAATGCTATTGATGCGGCATGTTTGATGTCTCGACTTCCCTTCTCTTCTCTTCTTTTGGCAACTACCAGACCTGTTTCTTCCGATGGTTTGCAGTTTCTTTCCTTTATTTATTTATTTAATTATTTTTTTTTTGGCTTCTGTCTTCACTTTTACTGAACGTATTCTGCTTCTTCATTTGCATATGATTCCCGATAAGAAGGATATTCTTAATGCATTGCAGGCATTCAAGGTCACAGACGTGCCCCTTTTGCCGCATTTACCTAAAAAGGGTAAATTCTGGGGATCTGTGGTATATATGGATAACAGAGATGTGTTGGACATGACAACAATTATAAGGGAGAATCTAATAAGGGTGTTTATGTATATAGATAAGTTGCCCTTGATCATGCCGGATGATGTCTTTGACACCTATAATACTCATCTAAGGTAGAGGAGAAATGGTTATTGGTTCTCTTTGTTTGAGATTCCAAGAAATTTATCATGCTAGATTTAGATGATGGATGTGGTCATGCTGGATTAGATTTGAAGGTGGTTCCCTTTCCACCTTGTGATTAGAAAAAACCCAGCCTGTATCATTGGGGCGCAGGGGTTGAAAAAGCTAAGTTAAGACTTAGGTAGGACAAAATGAGTTCTGTATTCCACCAACTGATATGTATATTGTATATACCTGTATAGTTGCATTTTGGTTCTTGATACTACTATCTCTTTTGGAGTTTAGCTTTTATACATTTTTTTTTTTAAAAAATTCATTATCAGGTAACTAAGATAACTATCGGTTTGGGCTCTTTTTGTATTGGAAGTATTTCCAAACAACAGTCAATCATGTCAATAACAAGACTTTAGAGCCGATAAGTTATATTGACGGGACAAAACCGCTCTTTCAAAGGTGAGATTAAACCCAACATGCCCAAAGGTCTCCTGGTTGACCTACTATTCTGCCATCGCTTTCTGATGATACAAAGTTGGAGCAGTTATCAGACCAATTATCTCTTAGCAACAGGAATAACAAGTACTAATTTGCAACACCATGTTATATTATATGGATCATAGTGTGAACGTTACTTATTATATTTTAAAATATTTTCTATCCAAATCGTCTTGTTAGCGGAAGGATTGAAATCAAAATAATATTTTACAATCCAGAAAAGTAGTGTGAGAAATGGTTAACTCGAGATGCACTTATGGATCTTTAAACTTATCAAAGAGAAGCGAATATAGGTGACTCCCTAGGAAGTCCTTTTGAGTCCTTCCAAATTATCCATCTTTTCTATCTAAATCGTCTCATTAGTGGATGCATTAAAGGCAAACTAACAATACTACAATTCAGAAAAGTATCGCAGGAAATGAATAATTCTAGACACACTTATGGATGTGTATATATCGATCTACTTAATTAGATGAAGCAGAATACAGTAAAATTTGACACAGTTTGACCTATTGCAACCTAACAAACTTTACTGTTAGGAAATAAATTTCCACGAATGGGGAAATACAAAACAGACTTTGATAGAGTGATTTCTGTCCTTAAGGAATTTAAGCCCCAACTATGCTGCTACATGTGTTGATGGCAGATTTCCTCCAGAATTTACAAAGCCAACAAAGTTCAAGTTTCTGCAATAAACTCGATTTTTCCACTAGAACAAAGATAGTTGTGATTTGTAGTAGTAAGAGAAGAAGATAGAAGTTCTGTAAATTTGTGCATCTTTTTTTGAGAGGAAAATAGGCATTTATAATATCTTTGAAGTCTGTTAGGAATAGGTGTTTCCAAATAAACACAACTTTTTCAATGGTCACTTCTAACAGACACCTTTGCCAATAGATACAACTTTTCTCTTCTCAGTTACTAACCCATTAAACACTAACTAATACTATCAATCCCCCACTTAGTTAGTGATCGATATTGTTTAATGGGTTTATGCATATTGCAGGTATCTTTCGAATTAAACCTACTACTTGTATAAACGATTCAAGACCATATTGAAATTGATGGTTAGAGCAAGTTCTATTAAACTACAATTTCTTAATGACAAGACGGAAAAGCTTTATACACATAAATCAATACCAACTTTACAACTTGTTCGCCGTGTATTTTAGCACTCGAATATGGCCTTGTGCTACTTCCTTAATTCATAAACACTTACAATGTTTTGTTCTGAAACATTGATTAAAGCGACACCACTTCATGTGTTTATATAGGTGAAGTTTTAAAACCAAGTCCCTAATATGGACTTACTTAGTTTTTAACCCGAACTCCGTTTTCTTCATTCACAGTATTTTTATACTCACCGTCCATTTTTTAAGTACTATAATTTCCACTACCTACTAACCGTCACAACTATAACTTTTTATTACCCGTAAAGCACTAATGGGTTTCCGATGAAAAGAAGGAACAAGGAAGTTCCGAGTTAAGCGATAGAAATTGGTCCACAGTGAGAAACTCAAGCGAAGCAAAAGAGAAGATGCTTTAAACCTTTAGTATTGTTGTGCAAAATGAAAGGTAAGGTTCCCGCTATGCGTGATGAATTCAAATTGCCCTAAGACCCACCACACTCGTAGTGTTTTATCATACCTCTTGAGAATCTTTTTGGACATCAAGGGTCGGCAAGGTTGTCTTTCGACATGACACAATAAAAAGATTATTTTACGTACGAATATCTCAAAGCAATATGTCTAGATTTCCACTAGTCTATATTTTTATGCCTTAGACATAGTTACTTTATTATTATAGTGCAAGAGGACAGTTGGCATCCGTTATGGCCATAACATTATTTCTAAAATAATTTTTCAACCATTCTGTCTCTCTTTCTGCAACTAATAACTCAATAAACTCAAATTCCTCATGGAACGAGTAATCAACACATGTTATGAGAAGCTTATATACCATCTCCTTAACCCAAGGTATATTTAAACAAGTCCGACGATAACTTATTATTATTTACACTAGTTATCCAACTAGTACCACGATATTCTTCTTTTACCGAAGATATTTATTATAAAACAATACAAAAACTTTGTATTTACAGCCAAGTATTCTTTTGATACTTTTCTAACAATCAATACTTGGATTATGAGTACATCATAATAATGTACAAGTAACAAGGCAATATCCATCCTAGTACAATTCCTAGCTAATATTTCAAATTTCAATTGTACTAGTATAGTCTGATCGGCTAACAAATCTTTCCAAGTTCTTCTTAAGTTCTCAACTAACTTACCAAAAACATTAATTGGAGTATTAAGTTCCATAATCTCCAAATAATTATATAACTTGGAAGATTTAATCTTTCTTAATGTAGTATTATTGTCATAAGACAAAACCTTCACTACATTCTTAACTCGGAAACATTATATTAACTTCTCCCAAATTTTCATTCTAAATCGAAAAGTTAATATATTTTAATTTCATTCATGCCTTGTAAAATCCTTATAATTAGCATATCAAGATAGCATACTATTACCTTTCATAATTCGTGTGAACTTAGGACTAAATAAATTCATCCGCTCCATTATACCAAAAACATAATAAAAACACATGAAATTCTTCATGCCACCTTCTGAGCTTAGTTTTAATCCCTACAATGAGTTGACAATTTATATAGCTTCTCCTCATCTCCCGGAAGTACAAATTCTTGAAGCTAATGCTTCATTACTTGTCTTATGATCCTTATCCAAATTCAAGGTAACAGAAAACTTATATAATACATTCATCTATACTTCATTCAATTAAGATGACTATTGCCTGGGAAGAAATAGAATCAAGAATTTATATTATTCTTTCTAACTCTTTACTCCTCCCCGGTTCAACAGGAGATTCATGAATTTCCTTTCTTCTATCCAAAGAAGAACTAGGATTTCATACTACATATTGTCTAGAGTAGTTACCATAGTATCTTTAGTTAGTACATTGTCACCGTCACTGTAGAACTTTCACAAGTTATACCATGATTAGTATTCTATATACAAAGACAAACTATTATCACCATTGGAAAATATTCACTTAGATCATATCGTAGGATTTTGGATTCCTCTCCAATAGCTTTTTAACTAATCTCTTATAACCCTATATATCAAGTATATGACTAAGCAAATCAAACTGATATACATATGAATCTTTTTCATGATCTCAATAACATTTTCAAGTATTAACCATATAAACCTGATTTATATCATATCATCTTGAAAATAACTTTTCTTGTAATTTCATGCATGCTATCAAGTTGTATGCCAACTACTCAATTTTATTTAGCAATAGAAATAAATTAACTTTCATAAGTTATTCCCGTCATCAGAACATGCAAATAAAATATAACTTGAGATCATCATGAACATCTACCCTATCATTGCAGAAACTAATTCATGAATCACTTGAATAGGGTGAAAAATTAAAGAATTATACCTACAAGTGAAAGAAATAGACCCCAATTACGACGCCAGTTTCTCCTTTAATCACTTTGGATTTGAATGTGTTTCAAGACTTTGGTCCAAGCTGGCAGCACTGGCAGAAAGGAGAACTTTGATCCCGATCCATTGAAAAGCCACATTTTTCTAATACATAATGGCAATTTGAATATCTCCATAGGCATCACTTGATTTGTCACATTCTCAGTTTCCATTGTCACTTAAAATTAAGTGGATGATCAATTAGATTTAACACTTATCCCCTTCTTTAGTTTCTTATTAAAATATATACCAAATTATAGAACTTTCTAATAAACCAAGGATTTGTTGCTTATTTCGTGCCATAACCAATTCAAAGCAACTGCATCATCCAACGTAAATTCAAGCCGTCCAATTTGCATCTTTGGATTGATTTGCTTGGTAGAGCAGTAAACCAAACAAACATAAATTGACTAAGCATAACATGAGGAGAAGTTCATGTAGCAGTCTACACGATTCTGCCTCTATCAATCACCACAGTACTAATACCGCCTTAAACTTCCTTAGGAACATAGAATTTTACTCCATCCGATTTTTTAAATTCCTTAAGATTATTAGGAAATAATTTTCATGAACCGGAAAATACAAAACCGGCTTTGATAGAGTGATCTCTGTCCTTAAGGAATTTAAGCCCCCGCTATGTTACTACATGGGTTTATGGCAGAATTCCTCCAGGATTTACAAAGCCAACAAAATTCAAGTTTTAACAATAAACTCGAATTTTCCACTAGAACAAAGATAGTTGTGATTTGTAGTAGTAAGAGAAGAAGATAGAAGTTATGTAAATTTGTGCCTGTCTTTTTCGGGAGAGGAAAACAGGTATTTATAATACCTTTGAAGTCGGTTAGGAATAGGTGTTTCCAAATAAACACAACTTTTCCAATTGTCACTTCTAACAGACACTTTTTCTAATAGACACAATCTTTCTCTTCTCAATTACTAACCCATCAAACACTAACACTAACAGTTACTTGGTTATGAAGTAAATTATCCAAAAGGTCTCCTGCTAGACCTAATATTCTATCATCGCATTCTGATACAAAGTTGGAGTAGTTATAAGATCAATTATCTCATAATGACAGGAATAACAAGTAATTTATAACACTATGTTAGATTATATATATCGTAGTGGAAACATTTCGTACATTGTTTGTATAGTAGTATATATTAACCTAATTAATTAGATTAAGCGGAATAAAGTAACTTGACATATTTTGGCTTATTACAATTTCGCAAACATTACTTGGTTATGACACATGATTTTATTTAACCAAAAATTACAATGATGATCGATGCTTTGACATTGTATTTCTCATTCTTTGATAGGTTAGAAATTTTACAAATTTACATAACCTGACCTGTTAGCCGGCTAATGGTAACACCTCGAAGTCAAACCCTTGATTAAGAAATGCGCTAGCTATCCATATCTTCAAATTGGCCAAGTTCATGTCCACTTTACAATCTCTGACCTGTTTTTCCATTTACACAAGAAAGACCAAAAATTACTTACTATTTTTGTCAATGAGAAATTGATAGCTAACTAATATATAATGTTATAGGGGATTAACTAATTATCTGAAAACTTACCTGAAGAGTGAATGTCAATATATAATGATCTGCAGAAGTAGCCAAGTTGGAGGTTTGAATATTTAATCCAGTAAGAGACTCGAGAGCTTTAAAAAGAGACACAGCAACTTGTCGCCCTTTATTACATACTAATTTAACGTAATACCCATTTTCTTCTACTTGAAAAACGTCCATCTGCAATAATACGTAGTTTCTCGTGTTAATAATTTAGCACTACGAGTTAAAAGTGTATGGTTTAAGTAAAGCTTACCGTTGTTATCCTCTTGATTGCTGGATAATGGCTCGTGATATTGAATTTCTTGGCATTCTGAAATGGTCCTTGATTATTGTTCGTTTCTTTTAACGACGACTCAAGATCTACTATTTCTGTCTTTAGTCTTTTGGCTTGGGTTTGCAGTCCTTCCACGTACAGTATGGCGTCTCCAATTATGGATGCTTTATCCATCTGCCATAATTAAGAAACATTAATATAATTGTTCACTCAGAACTATATACGATCTATCCAAAAATGTAAGGATGAATGAGAAACAAGCCATCCTCTTTTAAAAACAAACAATATATAAAGACGTCCTCTTAAGTTTTTGTTTCTTTTTTAAACTTCGTGCTCAATCAACTATATTCAAATAAATTGTATTAGATGAATATCATATATTTGTCCGTCATCGTATATAAGACAAATTCTTAACATGCATACAGAGTTACTTTCCAGTTATTTACCTTTGTGATGTTAGGAACTAATGAACGTAAAACGTAAAGCTTTTCCTTCATTCTTCCTCTCCTTCGCCTCTCAGAAATCAAAGTTCTTGATCGATCAGTCCTCTTGCTCCTCTTCATGGTGGTATTAGTAGTTGTCGTGCCAGAAGATCCTTCATCATCATTATCATCATCATCCTCTTCTTCTTCTTCGTCGTCGTGATCATCGCTTAACTTAATTTCTCCGGGGAGGGAATTAGCATAAACGGAAATAGGATCATAGGACATGTTTGTAGCAATATTCCAATCCGTTTGTGTTGGCTCAAACGTGACATAATCGGCCATTTGAGGATCAAAACAACCTGCTTCACAATTATAGTTGGGGCAAAATTTGGCAATGGGGTCAGCATTTTCACCCCTAATTAGCTCAATGAACTGTTCAAAGTTCGCCTCGTCAATGAAATTGATAAGCTCCACATCATTGACATTAGTGTTCTCCATTTTCTTTTCTGTTTAATATTCTCTCTTTTACTCTTTCTTAGTTGATGGTGAGAGGTCTAACGGGGAACTTATATATATAGATGGTCGAGAGTTGTATTGATGTCATATTTATTTAGTGTGAACGGAATCGAAATAGTTTGTGTTAAAGTTAGAACAATTATTATAATCCTAAGTAATAAAGTAGTAGTCAATTGGTGGAGATGGTCTTTTCATGTACTACTACAACTTCATAACCTTATATATTTCGTTGGTGATGGTGAAGTGATGACATTAGATTCTCTTTAGAATTATTACTTATTAAATTTACGGATCAAATAAAGCTGCACCAGATTCACCCTACTATTTTTGGGTTTTTAGCACTGGTGATGAAAGGTAGGGCGTCATGATCTAATTTTACCTAATATTTAAGTAAAGATTCTTGCTCATTGTTATTTATGCATCCATAAAATAAAGTATTAGTAGGCATCATCTGATACACTGACTACTTTCTCGCTTTGCAATTGAATTATGAACTATACATAGACTGTTTTTACGATAATAATGTCACAAATAATGAAGTTGATCCACGTACATGTTTTTTGGTTAGGCATGCATCATGATCTATGTTTTTTTGTACTGTATTTTAACTAAAGATTCGGTTGCTCAATTTTAATTTGAATGATATTTTCACACAACTGATAAGTAAGGAATTAAAGGGGTCAGGTATTGCACATGCCTTTCTCAAAAGGATAGTATATGTCTATATGTCTCAAAACTGTTTACTAATTGCTAGTCAGTTATCTTATATGCTTTTAATGTTCTGTATGATGTTTTTAGACTTGAGCATTTATCCATAAGTGACGAATTTAGGAATTGAAAAGTATGGGTGTACCACTAGCTTTAAAATAAAATTTTTGTTTGATTATACAAACTTTTACATTGATAACAACTTAAATGCACAAAAAATACTTAATTTCATTATCACTAAAAGACATCATTCATTTTACAACTGCACTCGACAAATTTTCACACTTTGAAAACGATCCACAATAGCATCATTACTTACAGTTGCAAATTTATTACGCTCTATCTTGCAATCTAAACAACCATTTAAAAATTTATTACCAATGCTATTACATAGATCATTTTTTAGAAAACTTCATTGAGGAGAACGCTCTTTCCACGCTTGATGTAGCGACATGTAATTGATGTAGCGACATGTAAAATCAAAGTCAGTTTCACAAATAAATAAATGAAAGACTAAGTTTGATCTAACTTTGTATTTGCCATAACTGTAGCAAGATCCTTGATGCCTTTAAAGTTGAAAACTTGCTATCACATTTTCGCACATAGACAATGAAACTATCAAGCTCGTAACTAAGAGTCCGAAGCTTGTTATCATCAAAATCACTTGAGTAATATTCTGCCAACTTCGTTATTCTTCCTTTGTCAAAATTATAAAATGAATCAACTGGATTCAAACTAACCATACCAAAGAGTAAGTCACTAGTCACGACATCAAAACGCTTATTGATTCTTGAAGTTGCTAATCAATAACCTCATTAAATAATTCAACACGAAAGTGATGTGATGTGAATATGAATTTTGGACTTCTTATGAGGCCTTGAAATTTCCAAGTCTTCATCCTTTTTAGGAATCAAAATATCATGTTTACTATAAAATGAGTCAACATCATCCATCAAAGATTCTAGTTCACTTTCTCTCATTATTTGCAATGTTTTCTTTGCAAGGTCAAGTAACACCATAGCATTGACAATGTCTTGAACTCTCTTTTGTAAAACTTTGTTCTAACTCATTTGCAAGAAGCAACTTCTTGATAATCAAGTGCAATAAAAATAGGAATTCATATTTTTTGAATTTTGCTCAAAAGATTTCCCGCCGAAAACCTATCAAGATGATTTGGACCCATTTTATATGTTTAAGCACTTTAACAATTGAAGAAAATATAATCATGAAATTTTTCAAGGTTTTAAAATGAGATCCCCAATGAGTATCACCCGGTCGTTGAAGGCCACGTTCTTGACTTAGTCCTTGCCCGATATGATCTTCTCCCGATTTAAGCAAGTCATCCACCCTCTCTAGTTGATGTTGCTGAAATAATCTGCGTTTAAAAGATACTCCAATAGTATTCATTATATTATTGACAAAACTGACACGACCCAGATTTTCGGCTAGGCCGTGCGGGTACCCGACATCCCCCCTAGACCCGTCGGGCGAACCCTTAACAACTTAATTAGGAAAATGAATATAAATCCAACTCATAAATAAGAGCATGACTTAGAAAAAGCACAGACATACTGATACCTCTAAGCTGTACAAAGAAATTACAGCTAACTACCTAACACACTAGGTTTAGGGCTATCCAGACTAGACATCTAAGAGTACAAAAGAATACATACGCCTCCTGAAGGGGCAAAATGCAACTGAAATAATAAACATAAAACTGGTTGCCATCCGGAATAAAAGCCGGCTCACCTTGACAGCTGAAGTCGTCTTCGCTCCTTCACAATGTGGCGAACTCAATCCTGGAGCGAACCTGCCGAAATGAAATAGATAGACAAGAAACAGACAACAAACAAGGGTGAGTCAAAAGGACTCAATAAGTGGGGCAGACTAGCTACCTCAAAGAATAGGATAGCTAGCTAGGGAGAAGAAAAGCAGATAAACCAAATTCACCTTATCTCAACCACAAAAGGCAGAGCCAGATAATAACTGAAAACACGTATGGAACCATAAACTCATAAACAACCAGGGTTCATAAGATAGAACATATAGGTTTTTAAGTATCCCAAACATATCAACAATCATAAATACATACTGTTGCGGCGTGCAACCTGATCCATATATTCATACTGTCGCGGCGTGCAACCCGATCCATATATTCATACTGTCATGGTTTGCAACCCGATCCATATATTCATACTGTCGCGGAGTGCAACCCGATCCATATATTCATACTATCGCGGCGTGCAACCCGATCCATATATTTATACTGTTGCGGCGTGCAACCCAGGATACGAGCCAGAAATATATAGACAAACTGAGATATGTCCACAACATGGTATACATACCGCATACATAAAACATAACACAATACACACAATAGTCAGTATGCGGTGCAATGAGATGGGATGAATACGGTATGATGCAATGCAGTCAAATATGCCTGATACCTATCTCCGGAGCGGGACTCTCATCGTCTACCAAGAGATATACAATGATGACCCTTCACCAGCTCGGGACTCTCATCAATTACCGGGAATTATATGCAATGATGTCCCTTCACCGGCTCGAGACTCTCATCGATTACCGGAAAGTATATGCAATGATGACCCTTCACCGGCTCAGAACTCTCATCGATTACCGAGAAGTATATGCAATTATGACCCTTCACTGGCTCGTGACTTTCATTTACCGGGAAGTATATGCAATAATGACCCGTCACCGGTTTGGGACTCTCATCGATTACCGGGAAGTATATACAGTGATGACCCTTCCCGGCTTGGGACTCTCATCGATTACCGGGAAGTATATGCAATGATGACCCTTCACCGGCTCGGGACTCTTATCGATTACCGGGAAGTATATGCAATGATGACCCTTCACCGGCTCGAGACTCTCATCGATTACCGGGAAGTATATGCAATGATGACAGCCACAGTACAATGCTCAGATACTCATTACAATACCAACAACAAGACATAACATATAATATACAATATAAATCCAAAGTTAAGGCGTAATAAGTACGCCTATCGGAAGCTACACACGTAAGGAACATGTGGTAGATTATCCACAAGGCCAAGGGCCTCCAAAGAAATGGATACAAACACTTACCTTATTTCAAAGTGCTACTCAACACCCGTTTTATCCTTTGGATTCACAGCCAAATGATCCTGCTTATTCAATAAGCAGAAAATATATCAAATTAGGCTAAAAACTTCATTACCTATATCTTAGGGCAATCCGGTTAGGAACCTGATACCATATTCGCATACGCAATACGCAGGCTAGGCCTATGTATAGGGTTCAAAGTCACATAACCAAACCCTAAATGAATTACATTTATGGGTTGCCCATAATTCTCTGAGTATAAATATATAATCAATTCCATTATCGGGGTCCAATTAACCCTCGAAGCTATCAATTGAACTTATTAAAATGATGTCTAATATTTAAATTTCTATCGTTAAAATATATTGAAACATATGTAATAAACTGAAATAATGAATTAACATCATTACCTAGATGTTTCGGGGTGAAAATCTAATTTTTTCTGCTCCTTTTTCTTTCCTTTTTCTATTTTCTGATATTTTTATTTCCACTGTGTTTTGGTCTGGTTTCTGTTATGTTATGCTTCCTTGATTGTTTGCTGCTTTTTCCTTTTAAATGATTAGTTAAGGGATTTTTATCCCTTAGCCACTTGCCACCTCCTTCCTTTATATAAATATCTTTTTCTTTCTTTTTCTCTTTTTGAAAATTCACTACTATGAAGAAAATTAAAATGGAACCCTACGAAACACAAAATGATCCTAAATTTTCCATGCAAGTTATATAAAATATATGTAACATAGTCGCTAAGGCAGATCTCAAATCAGATTTCCGAAACTCAAGATGCGAATTAAAATGTAAAAAGATCAAATTATTTAACTTTCGGCATTTTAGTGGAAACTATCCGAACGACCTCGAAATTCACTTCCGAAAGTTCACACAAGAAAAAAATAATCATACGAACCTAACGGCGCTTTCATATTTTTAATCGGAGCTCATTCGCCAAAACTCGAGCTCGAAAATCTCTTTTTAATATTTACTAACAATGAAAACTGAAACCTTCTTGCAATGCCTACCAAACAAATTCCGATTTAGTTCAAATTTATAGAAATGTCCTAATGGACCTTACGAAAGTTTTAAAATTATCGGCATGTAAATCGGGGCCCTAATTCCCGAAACGACTACCTAAGGTCTTTTCAAATACAAAATAAAGTATCCACTTCCCGGTTCTTTTTAGAAAGAGCCACTAGTGTCAATTGCAATTGATGAGCAAAACAATGAATATAATATGCGGATGGGGCATCTTGTAAAAGCAAGGTCTTTAGACCATTTATTTCTCCTTGTATATTACTAGCTCCATCGTAACCTTGCCCACGTAACTTGGATGGACATAAAGAGTGATCCAAAAGTAAAGAATATATTGCTTCTTTTAATGATCGTGAAGATGTATCACTCACATGGACAATACCCAAAAAGCACTATATCACCTCTCCACTTTTGTTAACATATCGAATAACTAGGGTCATTTGCTCTTTATATGAGATGTCCTTGGATTCATCAACTAATATTCCAAGAATAATTACCATCCAAGTCATAGATGATAGCTTTAATGTTTTCTTTAGCACAAGCATCCATAGTCTCCTTTTTAATTGTTGGACAAGTCATTATATCATTTTTTGGAGCATTATGTAATATTACATTTCCCACATCCGGATTCTTATCCCCGTGAAATTTCAAAAGTTCAAGAAAAAATCCTTTGTAATCGGAATATTCATGCTCATCATGACCACGAAATGACAATCCATTTCTTAAGAGAAACTATACCATATCAACCGAGGCATTTATGTGCACCCAATGATCATTTTTCGCTTTCTCACTTTGCTTGTCAAAAGATGATTGAATCGATTGACGTTGATTAATCAAATCTTGCATCCGATTGAAACATTTATGATGGACACTATTTACATCACCAACATGTGTTTTAAATCTTTCCGGCCCATGATTCCAACCCCTAAACCCATCTTTTATAAATGCATCCCCTCTTTTACTATGACTTTCAATTCATTCTTGAATAAATAGAAACACAAATAGAATACAACATCAGATTTTATGCTATATTTCAACCATTGAGAATATGGAGCCTTAAACCAATCGGGACTAAAATGGTGCATTTTGATTCCAAACTTAGTATTAGGAAAGACATGACCAATCGATTGACAAGGCCTTTTTTTAAAAAAATATCTCCTCACTTTATTTTGAATATTAGGATTACACTGAGAGATAGGTAATCTTTCTTTAGGATCGGCTTGGAGAGAGTCCAATTCAAAAACACTATCAACATGTGAAGGAGTGGAAAAAATTGTCTCTCTTCGAACATCCGTAGCTCTCTCCAAACTAACAGATGGCCCTCTACAATTAGAACTTGGTTGCCTAACTTTCCGCTTGATCAATTATCTATCCATTTTAATACTCAAGGATAAAGTTCCTACAAAATCATATTCTCACTTTAATTCAATCGTAGTTTATAATCACAACCACAAACTCATAATAATAAAAGGGAAACATACCATTACCAATTCATAATAAACAAAGGGAATCACACCTTTGCAAAATTATAATCAAAAAAAATAAAATCACACCCTTATAATTCAATTAACATTGAGGGAATCACACCCTTGCAAAATCATAATAAAAACAGAAAACCACACCCTTGCAATTTAACAATAAAAATAGAAAATCATACCCTTGTAATTCAATCACCAAAATCACACCCCTTTCCAAGTTCATAATAAAAAAAAGGAATCACACCCTTCAACTTAAATTAGAATAGCATAAAAGAATAAATTATAATGAAGTAAAATCAAATTTTAACTTGATATTTTTTGTTGCTTATCTTAAAAGAAAAGCCACACTATAAAAACTTTACTAGATGCTAATGACAAAGCTTAATTGGAGCCACACTTTCTTTCTTTGACACAAAATTGCTAGAGCCAAGAGAAAGAGAAATGAGTTTTGATAAACCTTTTAGGTTAAGTTTTGGGGAATTAAATTGATTTGAGGATTTGAGAATAAAAGAATATGCAATGGTTAAAAGAAATTAAAAGATTGCTTAACTTTGACCTTTGATATTGAATTTAAATAAAAAAGAATAAGTTAAAAAGGGTCTACATTGTGGGTTTTGATAATAGCGTGTCGTGGCTTAACGCAAATGAAAAATGCTCTGTTTTTGTTGCCAGCGGGAATGGAACCGGCACGCTTTGTGATAATATCTGACGCTCCTACTAGTGCACCATTCCAGCATTTGTGACTATGGGTTCCCACTGTTAGTATTATTCTTAATGTTCGAAATATATACCTAGTATAACGAATTTATTTGGCGGACTATGGGTTCCTGGGAACCGCTACTGCTCACTCACATTTGTTACGATCTTCTTTTGGAAAAAGAATGTTATTCGTTGTTCCTTCTCTACACAGCCCCGCTTCATCTTTTCAGTCTTCCCATCATTAAAATCAGACACTCAATGGACGATATGGGTGTGATTGCTAATGAAAATTGTGTAATAGAGTTTTTGGTTGTGACGTTTTGAGTGATTTACTAGGTTTCCTATCGTTGGTGCATAGATGCAAAAAAAATCTGCTAAATATTTTATTTTATATTAATTTTCTATATTTGTGTTAATGAACATAAATATGTTAAAATTGACCAAAAGGTGTACTGCGTGGATGCAAATAAAGAATTCAGCAAAAAGTATTTGGTAAATTATGAATAGCTCTTTTTCTATTGCTGAAGAAAATGGTTGCAATGCACTCATGGGGTTCGATTTTGCATTGGTTTGGTGTTTGTACAGGTCGAGCAGCATTTATAGAGAGTAGACAGCGAGAAAGAGCTTGAACTAAAAGATGGAAAAGTCGTGATGTCCATGTCTATGCTATTTTTTTCTACTTTTCAGTATGCGCACACTCAAGTTATGTAATTCCCATGCCACATACGACCAAATTATGTTTAAGTGACTCACTTTGATTTGAGTTTAAATATTTAAATGGTATTAAGTACAATTTAGGTTGCTAGATGTTGCACTTGCTGCATCTTCGTAAAATACTAGAGGGGTAGGGGTGAATAGTATCCTTCCCCGATTTCTCAAACTCCTAAAACTTGTTTCCTGCTGAAATGTTTTACTCACAAAGAACCAGGTTTTTTCTAAGTTCCACCTATCTCTGAAAAGCAAAATTAATTGCGTAATATAGAAGAGACAAAGATTTTTACGTGGAAAGTTTTTTTGCTCAAGGAATAAAAAACCACGATCTAAACTCTTGGGATTTATACACATTATACTATGAAAAACTGTGCAACTTTTAGGGTACAACTCAATAACCAAAGAACTAACACTCTTAGTGCCTAGAACCTTACAAGCTTCACTATAACTTCTAAGGTTGAAACTACCTTACACAAAAACGTATTCTACTTTAATGCTTCTTAACAACCTGACAGAATTACAACTCGATTCTTATAATAGAAAACTAGACAAACAGACTTAACTATGAAACTTCAACTCCGTCAATAACTCTCACGAATAATTGCTCACGTTTTGCTTTATAGAGAATTTTTGAGTGCGTAATGATCAAGGCCAAAACAATTTGTATTCTTAGAGTTCTCATAAGCCTATTTCAGTTTAACTAAGAATTCCTTTTCCAGTTTGGAATCCTTTTCGCATAAGGTTTATAAAATATTTCTTGTTTGAAACTTAAGTTGTTTTGCCTAAGTCTTCAATCCATTGCCGCCTAAAAAACTCTTTCCAGCACCGCTTCTTAGCTTCTCCTTCTTCAACTTGGATTGAGACTTGTCTACAACTGTTCCCTTTTCCTTCTTCGACTCGGTCTCGAACTTCAACTCGAACAGCTTCAACTTACTACAACTGTGCACCTTTTCCTCGTTCACTTAGCACTAGGTCCTTTGTCAATAATCAAAACCTATACTTCGACAAATTCTCTCTTTTAATGATCACAAACTATGTTGTCTCACTGAGGGTATTAGCACAAGAACATATACATACTAACACTAAACAAGAACCAGGGTAATATAATTAGGCAAAAATTGGGTCACAAACATCCACTAACTTTAACTTACTACAACCATGAACCTTTTTCTCGTTCACTCAGCACTAGGTCCTTTGTCAATCATCAAAACCTATATTTCAACAAATTCCCCTTTTGGATGATGACAAACTATGTTGTCTAATCAAGGTTATTAGCACAAGAACATGTACATACTAATGCTAAACAAGAACTAGGGTAATATAGTTAGGCAAAAATTAGGTCACAGACATACATTAACTTTAACAACATCTAACTTCCCCCTTTTGGCATCATCAAAAAGTTCACAGTTTATGAACCTGCATAACTCAAGCATGTTAAGTTGACTCTAGTGCCATAGGCAGCTAGCCAACCTATCAAGTCAAGAACCTGTTTCAGACAGGATTGATCAGTAAAGGATATTAAATATTCAATGTTCCAAACTGGCTTAAAACATTCAAACACATCATCCAAATATTACACAACAAAAAGATATTATTGTCTTAAGAGGACAATTAACAGAAACCAACTAATGGACATGAGGAAGGGACTGGTTTAGTCTAAGGGCTATTAGGAATGTTAAAGTGTGCAAGCAACTTAGCAAGCTGACGCAAGTTTCCTTCTTTCTCACGTTCAAGCTCTACGTCTAGCCTAGCATTCTCAACATTCAGCCACACTTACTCCTTAACTTGGTCCTCTGGCTGCCTCCTATAGACCTCAACCCTACTGTCCAATCTTCCGACAAACGCTTCCTCAAGTCCTTCTCCAAATTAATTGGTTCCTCAGTAGTTTCACCTTCCATTCTGTAATCACACGACTTCAAAATGTTCCCCCCAAAACTATAATTGTGGTCATGCTTAGTCCACTTACCAACAAGCACCCCAAAGAACTCAAACACCTTGCCAAAAATAAACCCATACATCACGGCATGCTTATCCTGACTCATATTAGCTACCTTAGCAATGTGTTTTATCATCAGCTCTGGCAGATTTACGCGAACCTCTCTTTCCAGCTAATCCCTATATGTGAGATCGAGGAAAATTGCCTCACTTCTGCTCTCCAACCTTTCCAGTAAATTCTTTAGCACAAACTCAAAAAGCAACTGATAAAATGAGTCCATTGCCTTCCTTTTCACTTGGGTTACCCTAGACAACCTTGGTCTCCCAACAAACTTCCTACACTTATATGTTACACCCCGTATGTCTATCATTCTAATGATATGTTAAGAATGATTTAAGTGAGTTTAAAGTCATAATATGACCATATATGATGTTTATATATTGAATATAAAGTTTGGGAAAATTCGGATTTAAGTTGCGGAAAAACCGACAAAGGAATTGCCTTGCAACGAAGCTTTTTCAGTAATCAATTCTGTGTGTTATATGAGGTCTTTTGGGGACATATCATATACCAAATTAAAGGTCTTGGAGTTTAGTTTTTAATACTTTTGACGGTTTGTTCATACAATGTATAGATAAAAAGATATGAGCATCAGAAGTCAGGCCAGAAAAAGGGACATAAGCGCAAAAGAGGACTAAAACTGAAATGTTTCAAGTATAAAAGGAAAAATCCTCCTCCATCTCGTCATTTCCAGAACTCTAAAGAGAGAAACAGTGTTCTCATTTTATTTTAAGCAACTTTTATGATTTTGAAGGAAAGACGTCAATCGTAACCCGAAATTGAAGACAGATTGCGTCAAAACGCTCTACGCGATTAAGGTAACGTTATGCTACCTTCAATTTCGTCTATAGTTTGAGTTTTAGAATTACTTCATGGCTAAGTAAAGTACCTAAATGTTGTATTGTATCTTGTTTAAGCTTTAGAAGGTGTTGAATTCAAGGGAAACAAGGTTTAGAAGCAAGAAACATTAAAGGTATGTAAGAGTAAACCTTTCTTTTGGCAAGGCATGTAGCTTTTAGCTTTTAAAGCTTTTCTTAGTTCCAAACTTAATATTTCTTCTGAGAAACTTGTATGGTACCAAGGAAACCTTGTATATACTTAATTTGGTACTAAAATCCAAGGTGAAAGACGTCCAAATCAGCAAGACAAAACGTTTCAAAATCTGGAAAATTATTTCGATCTTTGGACAGTTGTTACTATATTGATTATAACTCCTTGTACACAATTGATATTTAGATTCTTTAAAAATCTCCAGAACTCTAAGACATATATCTAAAACTTTCATAAAGACTATGAAGTCTATAACTTTGGAGTCCCCCATAGAGGCTGGACATTGGACACACAGTCCGGTCGCGTGTGATACTACCCGTCTGGGGGATACAGCCTCTCTGGTTCAGGCGGGAGTTAAAACACCTAGTGTGACCGGGTGTCATTCACACACTCTGACCAGAGAGACTATATATTACTAGCTGGGGGGGACATAGCCCATAACACCCGCCAGGTTTGTTATATACGCGTATATAGCCACAGTATGCACTGCATGATTATACATGAGGCTAGTTCCGGTTTTTAGTTAGCTAATTTGGGGGGATACATCCCATAAGACCAGACAGGTACTAGTTCAGATGTTCAGTTACCTGATTTGGGGGGATACAACCCATAACACCAGACAGGTACCAGTTCAGATAACAGTTCAGTTTTAGCTCAGTTCCAGTTATCAGTTCTCAGTTATCAGCCACCAGTTCTTAGTGTCAGGAGCTGTTGACAGTTATCAGTTCCAGTTTTTAGTTACCAGTTATCAGTCATATTACAGTTATGTATCAGTATAGTTCAGCTCCGTCTACAATTTCAGATTCAGCTAGACTTCAGTTTATATTCAGACCATGTTTAGTACGTTCTTCAGATTTTCAGCTATATTGCTATGCTCCAGCTCATATTTACATATTTATATTCCAGCCTTATAATTTCATTCAGCTATGATATATTATATGCTCATGCCTTACATACTTAGTACATATCGTACTCACGCCCTTTTCTGGGGCACTGCGTTTCATGCTGCGGAGGTGCAGATAGATCAACGCTTGGACCACGTTAGTAGGCCATTTATCAGTTACTGGAGTCACTCCGCTTACTCCCGGAGTTACTTATCTTTGGGTATGTGTACAGTCAGCCAATTTGGGTATGGCGGGGCCTTGTCCAGTCCTTTGTATATTCAGTTCAGCACTCTTAGAGGCCTGTAGACATGTCCCTGTGTGGTGCAGTCAGTATGTTATGTATATTAGCGTGTGATAGCCTTGTCATCTATCTAGACTTTATGTTTTCAGTAAATATGTATGTATTCATAACCAGGTTGCCAGGTCATCTCTATAATTCATATATTATTAGTAGATTTAGCGATGATCGACACTTAGTGTCGGTTATCCGTCCCGGCCCTAGGTTGGGTCGTGACAGAAATGGTATCAGAGCAGTTCAGTCCTAGGGTGTCTACAGGTCGTGTCTAGTCGTGTCTTGTTGAGGAGTATGTTGCGCGCCATACTTTTGAACAGGAGGCTACAAGGCAGTTCAGGACAGTTTTCTTTCTTTCTTTTCTAGATAGTGCGATAGAGCCATGATTATAGAATTCAGCCCTCTAACAATAGTGTTTTCAGCAAAGCGATGTCGCCAAAGAAATTAACAGCTGCCCAGAAGGGATGAGAGTGAGGAGTTCAGACCTGAGGCTCCATCTGAGGCCTCACAGATCCCATCAGTTCAGGGTGATATTAGAGGTACTGCACCAACCATACCACCAGCTCCTCAGCCTGATAGTCATGGATAGGAAGTGAGGGATGCCATCAGATTATTGACCAGTGTTGTAGTTGCTCAAAATAGACAGCATAGTGCAGATGCCCAGGGAGATACTGGATCCAGGATCAGGGATTTTATCTGACTAGAGCCTCCATTCTTTACTGGATCCTGTAGAGGAGACGACCCTCAGGATTTCCTTGTGAGGATAACCAGGGTATTGAGGGTCATGCACGTGTCAGACACAGAGTCAATAGAGTTGGTTGCATTCAGATTGCATGACCTAGCAGCAGGGTGATATCAGACATGGGAGCTATCTACTGGGCCAGATGCTACTCCCCCGACTTGGAAGGAATTCTCAGATGCCTTCCTTGATCAGTATATGCCTATAGAGACATAGAGAGCCCGTGCTAATCAGTTCCTGACCTTGAGATAGGGAAATTTGAGTGTAGAAGAGTATAATTACCGCTTTAATTTCTTAGCAAGGTTTGACCCTACTGTGGTAGTCAGTATGGAGGATAGAATTCACAGGTATGTAGTGTGGCTAGGTCCACACCTGGTGAATGAGTGTATGATCGTTGCTATGCAGCCATGTTTTAAATCACGCATTTAGGAGCTTGCTTTATCATTTGAGGAGAGGAAGTAGAAACAGAGAGCTGACAGGGATAAATGGTTACATAAGAGGGACAGATTGTTTGGTTCATTCGGAGAGACATCCGGAGCGAGTAGGCAGCAGAGTGTTAGACAGCCACCCGCTAATGTACCTCCATAGTCCTGTGGCCTGAGATCTGATAGACCTCATCAGTCCAGAGCTAGTCAGACATCACAGACTTCAGGATTTCAGCATCGTGGTACTTCTGTGTTGGCCGGTCTTACATATTCCAGATGTCCAGATTATGGTAGACGCCAAATGGGACCAGGTAAGTTAGGAGTTGATACATATTATATTTCTCAAAAGGTAGGATATCTCATGAGAGATTTCCCGACTAGGAGTGGTAGTGGTGCAGCCCAGCCAGCTAGATCAACATTAGCTTCCTCAGCACCAACACGTCCTTAGGGGCAAGTTCTTCAAAATGGCACCAGTAGAACATAAAGAATTTAAGGAGCAACTGAAGGATTTGTTAGATAAAAGCCTCATCAGACCTAGCAATTCCTCGTGGAGAGCCACAGTATTGTTTGTGAAAAAGAAAGATGGATCTCTACGCATGTGCATAGATTATAGACAGCTAAATAAAGTCATAATATGGAATAAATACCCTCTACCCAAGATTGATGACTTGTTCGTGACACGACCCGGAATCCGGTTAGGCCGTGCGGGCACCCGACATCCTCCCCTAGACCCGTCCGGCGAACCCTTACCAATTAAATTAGGAAAATATATATAATAATTCATAAATAAGGACAAAACTAAAAATAAAAATACAGATATACTGATATCTCTAAGTTGTACAACTGAATACCCATCATACTAGGTTTAGGGCTATCCAGACTAGACATCTAAGAGTAAAAAAGAAATTATAGATACCTCCTGAAGGGAGCAAATTGCAATTGAAACAATACACATAAAACTGGTGGCCATCCGGAATAAAAGTTGGCTCACCCTGACAGCTGAAGTCATCTTCGCTCTTTCACAACGTGGCGAACTCAATCCTGGAGCGAACCTGCCGAAACGAAATAGATGGACAAGAAACAAAAAACAAACAAGGGTGAGTCAAAAGGACTCAATAAGTGGGGCAGACTAGCCACCTCAAAGAATAGGATAGCTAGCCAGGGAGAAAAGAAATAAATAAACCAAATTCCTCTTATCTAAATTATGAAAAGGCAGAGCCAGATAATAACTAGAAACACGTATGGAATCATAAATTCATTAACCACAAGGAACGTAAAAATAGCCAGAACATATAGGTATCCCGAACATATCAGCAATAAAAAATACACCCCGTTGCGGTGCGCAACTCGATCCATATATTCATCCTGTTGCAGCGTGCAACTCGATCCATATATTTATACTGTTTCAGCGTGCAACTCGATCCATATATTTATACCGTTGCGGCGTGCAACCCGATCCCCGCAACCCAGAATATGAGCCAAAAATATATAGGCAAATTGAGATATGTCCACGACATAGTATACATACCGCATACAGGGCATAACATATAATATACAATGTAAATTCAAAGCTAAGGCATAATGAGTACGCCTATCGGCAGCTACACACATAAGGAATACGTGGTAGAAAATCCACGAGGCCAAGTGCCCGAGGCCAAGTGCCTCCAAAGAAATGGATATAAACACTTACCTCTCCCAAAGGTTAGCATTGCTAATCAACAACCGCTTTATCCTTTGGTTTCATTGCCAAACAATCCCACTCTATTCAACAAGCAGAAAAATATATCAAATTAGGCTAAAGGCTTTATTCCTCACATCTTAGGGCAATCCGGTTAGGAACCTGATACCCTATTCGCATACGCAATACGCAGGCCAGGCCTATGTACAGGGTTTAAGGTCACATAACCAAACCCCAAATAAATTACATTTATATATTGCCCGTGACTGAGTACGAATATATAATCAATTCCACTATCGGGGTCCAATTGGCCCTTTAAACTATAAGTTGAACTTATTAAAACGATGTATAATATCTCAATTTTTACCATTAAAATATATTCAAACACACATAATAAACTCAAATAATATATTAGGATCATTACCTGAATGTTTCGGGGTGAAAATTCTACTTTTCTCCGGCTCTTTTTCTCATTTTCTAGAATTTTTTTTCCTTTCTCTGCTTTTGTTCTCGTTTCTGCTTTTCCTATCCCTATGCTTTGCCCGTCCTTAGCTTATATGCTAAGGACCACCGCCTAACTTCATTTCTTTGTCTTTTGGTTTTTTTTTTTAATTTTATTTGCTTTTCGCGATAAAAATTAAAACGGTACCCTACTATATTCGAAATAACTCCAACTTTTGCTTACAAGTTATAAAAAATATATGTAGCCTACGCACTAAGGCGGATCTCAAATCGGGTTCCCCAAACTCAAGATGCAAATTTAAATGGGAAAAGGTCAAATTATTTAACTTTCGGTATTTTGGCGGAAACAAGCCGAACAACATCAAAATTTACTTTCGAAAGTTCATAAAAGTCACAAATAATCATACAAACTTAATGGTACTTTCGGATTTCAAATCAGAGCTCATTCGCCCCAAAACCGAGCTAAAAAATCTCTTTTTAATATTTATCGACAATAAAAACTGAAACCTTCTTCCGATGCCTACTAAACGAGGTCTGATTTAGCTCAAATTTTACAGACAGGTCCTAATTGATATTATAAATATTTTAAAATTATCGGCATGCCAATCGAAGTCCTAACTTCTGAAACGACTAACCGAGGTCATTTCAATTCGACCAACTCTAGGGTACCAAGTGTATCTCGAAGATAGATTTGCGATCAGGCTACCATCAGGTTAGAGTCAGAGAATCTGATATACCTAATAATGCATTCAGAACTAGGTATGGTCATTATGAGTTTTTAGTGATGTCGTTTGGACTCACTAATGTCCCTGCATTATTTATGAATCTGATGAACAACGTATTCAGGCCTTATTTGGATTTATTTCTGATTGTATTTATTGATGATATTCTCATCTATTCAAAGTCTGACTCAGAGCATGCAGAGCATCTACACCTAGTAGTGGGTACTCTTCGAGACCCGCAATTATATGCTAAGTTTCAAAGTTTGAATTCTGTTAGATTCAGTGGCATTTCTTGGCTATATAGTTTCAGCAGAAGGAATTAAAGTAGATGACCAGAAGATCGAGGCTGTGAAGACTTGGCCCAGACCTATGACGCCAACTGAAGTACGTAGTTTTCTGGGTTTGGCAGGTTATTATAGAAGGTTCGTAAAGTGTTTTCCTCCATTGCAGCTTCACTGACCAAATTGACACAGAAAATAGCCAAATTTCAGTGATGTGACTTTTGCGAGCACAACTTCCAAGAACTAAAGAACAAGTTGATAACGAAACCATTACTTACATTTTCAGAGGGATCTGAGGGCTTTGTCATTTACTATGCTGCTTCTCGAATCGATGTGGGTTGTGTATTAACGCAACACAAAAGAGAAATTGCTTATGCTTCCAGGCAGCTGAAAAAGCACGATCAGAACTACCTTACCCATGATCTGGTGCTTGCGGCAGTCATTCATGCATTGAATATTTGGAGAAATTATTTGTACGGTGTTCATGTTCATATTTATACATACCAAAAGAGCCTCCAAAATATATTTAAGCAAAAGGAGCTAAACCTACGACAGAGGCGGTGGCTAGAGTTTCTGAAGGACTACGACGTGTACATTCTTTATCATCTGGGTAAAGCGAATGTTGTTGCTGATGCCCTTAGTCGTAAGTTTATGGGTAGTCTATCTTAGTTACAACCACAAAAAAGAGAGTGAGCTCATTCACTCGACCAGTTGGCAGCATGGGAGTCAGATTAATAGATTCAGAGGACGCAGAGGTTATAGTTCAGAAAGCAGCCACTGTTTGCCTAGTTACAGAAGTAAAACAGCACCAGTATGAGGATCCTGTTTTAGTAGAATACAAACAGATAGCCAGAAGAAAATCGAAATTACCATACAGGTTACTAATGACGGGGTTCTTAGGTATAAAGATAGACTTTGTGTTCCTAATGTTGTAGATTTACGTGGATAGATTATGTCCGAGGCATATTATTTCAGATACATTGTTCATCCAGGTTCGACTAAGATGTACCATCATCTTAAGCAGATTTATTGTTGGGACAGAATGAAGCGTGACATAGCAGAGTTTGTGGCTCAGTGTCCTAACTTCCAGTAAGTTAAAGTTGAGCATAAAAAACCTGGTGGCTTATTGCAGAAAATAGAGATTCCATCATGGAAATGGGAAGCACTGAATATAGATTTCATTACAGGCTTGCCCTGTATGCGGAGCAGGTATGACTCTATTTGGGTTATAGTTGACAGGCTTACTAAATCAGCTCATTTCTTGCCTGTTAGAACTACATATACACTGGAGGATTATGCCAGACTTTATATCAAAGAAATAGTGCGGCTACATGGTATTCCAGTATCTATTATTTCAGACAGGGGCACACAGTTTACAGCTAATTTCTAGCGATCATTCTAGACAGGTTTTGGGACACAGGTGAACCTGAGTACAACATTTCATCCCCAGACAGATGGACAGGCTGAGCAGACCATTCAGACATTAGAAGATATGCTTAGAGCCTGTGTAATATATTTTGGAGGCAGCTGGAGTGATCATCTACCATTGATAGAGTTGCATATAATAATAGCTATCATTCTAGCATACAGATGGCGCCATATGAAGCTTTGTATGGACGCAAATGCAGGTCTCCCATAGGATGGTTCGAGGTTGGCAAGTCTCAATTGATATGTCCAGATTTAATCCAGCAAGCAGTTGATTAAGTTAAGTTGATCAGGGAAAGATTATTACACTACAAGAAAAGAGGCTTTTAGCGAAGGGGAATTTGGTCATTAAAAGCCATAATCCGGTCGCTATTAGTCAATAACGACCGGAATAAAACCGGTCGTCACCGGTCGTTATAGCCTTTCACGTTAATAGTTTGACGACTGGATTACAACCGGTCGTTAAAGAACTTTTAGCGGCAACAAGAAATCCGGTCGTTATACCTAATTTTAGTTACCGTCTTTCCCTTCGCTAACGTTGTCAGTCCAATGTTGAAACCCTTAAATAGCAACAACAAATCCAGACGTTAAAAGTAATTCTAGCAACTGAATTTTACATTTTCTAATTGTCTGTTATCTTCCACATATCCAAACATATACAGAAACACATCAAGAAACATATAAATGATTGATATTCATATAAAAGTTAAAAGTCAAGTACAAGGAACTAACGCAGCATACAAAAACCAAAAACATATACCTAATCAAATCTTATAACATTATTTCTGCAAAAACCTAACAAAAGAGAACAGATTGTACATGAACAAATGAAAATATCTTTAAATAATTCCTAACAAAATAGTAGGCCTGTCTTGTGCTTCAACTTGCTCTTTAACATTTTTGGTTAATTGTTCTTTCTCTGCACTTCTTTTTGGGATAAGTTCTTTTGACATAGGATTCTTGATCTGCAAAAGGAACATTGTTAAAACAATATAGTAATAAAAAAACTTCAAACCACATCACTCTTTTCCTCATGAATAGAGGTATAATAAGCCAATTATTTATAGCATCACCTTGGCTAGATAACCGAATAAAAATGCAAAACCATCAATATAGTTGTCTTTTTTATTGGAGTACTAATATATGCATTATTAACATGGTCAAATAACCTTCCACTTTTGGACATCAGATTAGACAGATACAGTTTAACTGGAGAGAGGATATATTAGAACGAAACCAAGTCGATCATTGAAAGAGTATGATACCTAGAGCAAAGCTCCCACAAACACTTACAAAGATGCAATTAACAAAGATTGTTGCACAAGTCACAAATATAAGAGATTGTTCTCTTGTTAAAACGCACATATGATGGAATATCCTTTTCATCAATTATCTAAGAATATCCTAGTTCCAGATAACAAGTAAAATTTAATAAATGAGAAATTGATAGAAACAATAAGCAGGAGTTACCAGTGATATTGGTGCCTACATAGTACAAGTTAGTTGCATCAACATCGCGGTAGAAAACCAGCTCGAAAGACATTTTTGCAGATGTCCAAAGTCTGTCATGTATTGAAAATTGGAGTCAATTAATCACATATTCACATCAGACCAAAGAAATAAAGTTATCACCATCTACTGCAATGTTCTTTAGAAGCTCAAGTTCCTGAACTTCTACTCCAGTACATAGAAAACCTAGTGAAGTACTCCTTTACCTATGTAGCTTCCGCAACTTCTCTTTCTAAAACCCGAGATGCAAGTTAGTGTGCAACTAATACTAGTTATCTAAATCTCTGAAATCTAAAGAAAATTAAAATACACTCGTCTGTGATGTATATCAGAAGTCGACAAGCACCATGTTAAATTCAAAGTTAACCAACTATTTTTTCTATTAACAAGCACCAGATTAAAGTAAGAAAACAACATACATATATAGTCAATCATATGAACTAAAATTTTAAAATGAAACCACTCCAAAACACCAATCAATTACAAGATGCATTTGATTAACCACATAATATCATAGAAAAATAAATTGCTAAGCCTGTTACCTGCTTCGAGTATACCAACACAAAATCTTCACCAATAAGGCGCCTTTTGGAGGGGAAGTATAAGAAAGAAAATTACAACAAAAAGAAGAGAGGGGAAGTAAATGATTCTAGAAAGTAACCCAGAGAGGTGCAAAATTGGAGGCTACCTGTGGACAGGTTACTGTATGTCTCATCAAGGCAATATGGTAAACTTAAGCAAAAGATTCTTCAAGTCTATTATTAGTAGACCAAGAGATGGACTTTATCCTTATCCACTAAAGTTTCCTTTAGGTTCTATACATCAATAGATCCTCAGTGTGTTACAGAGGAAATTGACACGACCCGAATTCTCGGTTAGGCCGTGCGGGCACCCGACCACCTCCCCTAAACCTGTCGGGCGAACCCTATTGACTGAATCGATATAAATTGTGAAGAATTACCTTGAAATAAAAACGAACCAAACTTTAACAACATAAGATCACTCTCAAGGATAGACAAGCATACAAGCTGTCTGAATAATACAACTAACTATCCAGAATACACAATTTTAAAGGTTTCCAGATCAGACATCTAAGAAGGCCAAAAGATATACACATCTCCCGAAAGGAGCAAAAGTAAGGAAAACTGTAATATCTGAAGTTGGTGGCCGCAATAAACAGGATGGCTCACCATAGACAGCTGAGAACGTACTACTCTTCAATCACGGCACGACTGGCTGGGTCCTGGAGCAGAATCTGCCGAACGAAAAGAAAACACAAGGACAAAAAGGGGGGTGAGTCATGAGGACTCAATAAGTGTGAACAAACTAGCAACCTCGAAAAATAGATACGCTAGTCAGGGAAACGAAAGCAGACAACAATCAACAAACAAGCAATGCACATATAAGCAGAACAGTATTCATGTACAAAAAAATCTACTCAAAAGTATGAATGAAATGGAATGGGATGAAATGAAATAAAATGAAATGAGATGAAATGACATGAGATGCAAAGGGTCACATGTGCCCAAAATCCCAGCCCGAAGCGGAATACTCCTGCATTCGAGGGGAATCCAATCTGCTAACCAACTGGAACGGAATACTTCTGCTCCTGGGGCGGAATACTCCTGCTCCCGATATAATATAAACCAGAGGCGGAATACTCCTGCACTCTCCTGGGGCGGAATACTCCTGCACCCGATAAAATGTAAAGCTGAGGCGGAATACTCCTGCACTTAGTATGATATGCAATGTAATGCATATGAATACAATGTGATGCAATAATAACCCTTCACCGGCACAGGACTCTCATCGACAGCCGGGAAGCAGATGCCAACTCCAAGCCAAAGTACAATACTCAGATTCCCAATACAATATCAATAACAGGACATAATATACAATATAGAATGTAAATCCAAAGCTAAGGCGTAATGAGTACGCCTATCGGCAGCTACACACGTAAGGAACACGTGGTAGAAAATCCACGAGGCCAAGTGCCTCCAAAAAATGGATATAAACACTTACCGTATTCTGAAGCTAGTCCTGTTACTCAACCACTGGCTTTTCCTTTGTATTAGTTTCCAAACGATCTCTTTCTATTCAATAAGCAGAAAAATTATATCAAATAAAGCTAAAGGCTTCATTCCTTATATTTTAGGGCAATCCAGTTAGGAACCTGATACCCTATTCGTATACGCAATACGCAGGCCAGGCCTATATACAGGGTTCAAAGTTCCATAACCAAACCCTAAATAAATTATATTTATATGTTGCCCATAACTCACTGAGTGCGAATATATAATCATTTCCATCATCGGGGTCCAATTGACCTTTTAAACTATCAATTTACGCCAATAGGGTGATGTCTAATATCCTTATTTTTACCGTAAAAATATATTAAAACACACGTAATAAGCTAAGATAATGAGTTAACATCATTACCTGAAGATTTGGGGTAAAAATTCCACTATTTTTCCACTCCCTTTTTCCTTTTTTCCTCCCTCTTTTCTAATTTTTCCTTCTCTGTATTTGTTGTGTGTTTCTGATGATTATGTATCATGGATACTGCTTATAAGGGAGTAAATCTCCTAAGCCGACTTTCAATTTTCGATTTCTTTTTTTTTTTTTAAATCGTTACGACGATTAAAATTGAAATAGAACCCTAGAGAAGTCGAAATAATCCCAAATTTTTTAAGTAAGTTATAGGAAAATAGTCAAATTATTTAACTTTCGGCATTTTTGCGGAACTAGCCGAACAACATCGAAATTCACTTTCAAAAAATCATAAAAGTCACAAATAATCATACGAACCTAACGGCGCTTTCGGATTTCGAATCAGAGCTCATTCACCCAAACCGAGCTCAAAAATCTCTTTTTAATATTTATTGACAGTAAAAACTGAAACTTTCTTCCGATGCCTACCAAACGAGGTCTGATTTAGCTCAAATTTTACAGACAGGTCCTAATGGACCTTACGAATATTTTAAAATTATCGGCACGCCAATCGGAGTCCTAACTTCCGAAACGACTGACCGAGGTCGTTTCAGAAATAATCCAAGAGTATATACACATCAACAGATCCTCAAAGACCGTCTTTTCTGTCCAATTCTTGGAGGGGCACCATTCAATAATAATTCAAATGCTGGATAAGGTGGTTGATACTCTTGAATCAAAATCAATTGATAAAATTAATTCTTCGATCAATCGAACACACTTCATAAGCATGCAACATCAATAGCCTAAATTGCAACACTATTAAAATAGACTCTCATGAAGTTACAACCTTTGGCGTCCATGCCTACAAAGTTAATAATATTCAATTAACCAGATGATTTTAACTGAGTGCTCATTTTACCATAAAGTGAAAGTCCTGCCAAAAAATTGACAATCAGTACTTACATTGAGCATTGTAGATAAATAGATTGCACTGGTACATAAGTGATATCTACTCTAACTTTTTGGACATTTTCTCTATTAGTGTCTAATGCTTTGAAAATTTACTAATTCCCTAAAGAAATAACCTAATAACTTGGTTGCAGTTAAGTTTGTTATACAACATAGTTGATTCATTGTTTCATTTATAAAAGTCATTCTTTTACAAAGTTAGTGTCATATGAGCTACTCATTTTTGTGAGTATGGCTGCTTGTTTAAGCAAAGGGATGTCAATGTCCCGCTCATCGTTAGATGAATTTGAAGTAATAGAGTGTTTAACTTTTGAGTCTTTTTACCATTCTTTTCAAATGATCTCTTTATATATCTTAGTAAATCTATTATTGATAATGGTGCTTCCTATGAAATCTCAGTTTTCTTTCTCTAATTAAGTTGCATATATATATTCTTTTTCCGCTACTACAGGGTTAGCTTCTTTAAATTGATCATAACTAAAGAAATCTCCAAAAGTATAACAAGCAAACAGTTTAAAAAATAATTAGACAACACGAAATAACAGTTCGTGATTTAGTTTTCCCATTTTTGGTTCTACCCAAGTGAATTATCTATAATTGAATCTCCTCAATTAAGGCCTCCATAGAATCTAAATATTGAACTGATTCATAAGATGAAACAATCTAATAGTAATTTTATTCCTTTAGCAAATTCAAGATATCACTAGCAAAGAGAGAAGCATGTAAATTAAGAACCAAAAATAAAATGCAGCTCCAGAAGCCTAAGAGATGGGGTGGCAGTATTGTATCTCAGCGTCACTCTCTCACTCCCTAAACATTAAACTAGAAGTTTCTTGAATATAAACCATTCACGACAAGTATAATTACTTAACAGTAATATTCTAAGAAGAATTTGAAGAACTAAATATATGACAATTTTATGCCTCAATGAAATGCCCAAATATCCCAAAAAATAACAAAATAAAAACAAAAAAGTACCAAACAAAAAAAGAAAAAAGACAAAATGCACAAACAAATAGACTAAATCATCTAATCCGAATTAAGACTAAAATTAAATTTTAGAAAGTGTATGAAATAAATATGCAAGAGATAGATAGAGAAATAAGCACATACATATACATATTATTAAGTTGTAGCAGAGCTCCAGACCCATAGCGCAAGGAATTTTAATGCCGATTCGGTCATGATTTTCAGAAGAGCGATGTATGTGGATTCCTCTTCTCGCCGAGTTTCTTCAATTGCTGGATCCTTATGTGTATGGGTGTAATAGGTATTTTCTGGATGAAGCTACGACCATTTCTAGAGACATTCAGTTGAGTATATAGGCGTAATTTGGTGAAGACCTCAAACCCTAGGGCTAGTAGAAGAGTAGAGAGTTTGGTTTTTCCTTTTGTTTTGCTAGTAACTGAGCAGTTTCCTTTTTTCGATTTTGAATGATTAGAAATAAAGGCGCTATCTTTTCCGCCAAATTATTAGAATTGACGTTGGGATACTCTAAATTTATGGACGGGATAATTTCCCCTCGCTATTGTTGAAAAATAAAGTTACTATTAACGTCCGGGAAAAGCTTTGGTTGTTATAAATATACTTACAACAACCGGATTCATGTCCCTTCGTTAAATAATGGTCGTTAAAAGGCCAGTTTCTTGTAGTGTTAGCAGCGCAGAACAGACATAAGCCCTATGCAAATAACCGACGTTGAGATTTAGAATTTCAGATTGGCAATTGGGTATTCCTGAAAATATCACCTATGAAAGGCGTTATGAGATTTGGAAAGAAGGGAAAGCTTAGCCCTAGATTTATTGGTCCATATCAGGTTATCAGGCAAGTTGGGCGCGTAACCTACGAGTTAGACCTTCCAGCAGACCTACAGGAGGTACATCCAGTATTCCATGTTTCTATGCTCAGAAAATATGTTAGAGATCCTTCTAGAGTTGTACCAGTAAATGATGTACAGATCACAGAGCAATTAACTTATGAAGAGGCGCCAGCTGCAATTTTAGATAGATAGATTCGTCGACTAAGGACGAAAGACATTCCTTCAGTTAAGATGTTATAGCAAAGAATTAATGTAGAAAAAACAACTTGGGAAGATGAAAATGACATGATAGCCAAATATCCACATCTCTTCACTACTTCAGGTGTGTAACAGATCGTTGCGTAATGCTTCCACATACTTCATTTAACATTCGAGGATGAATGTTCCTAACGGAGGAAGATTGTTACACCCCGTATGTCTAAAGTGACGTATATCATTCTAATGATATGTTAAGAATGATTTAAGTGAGTTTAAATTCATAATATAACCATATATGATGTTTATATATTGAATATAAAGTTTGGGAAAATTCGGATTTAAGTTGCGGAAAAACCGACAAAGGAATTGCCTTGCAACGAAGCTTTTTCAGCAATCAATTATGTATGTTATATGAGGTCTTTTGGGGACATATCATATACCAAATTAAAGGTCTTGGAGATTAGTTTTCAGTACTTTTGACGGTTTATTCATACAATGTATAGATAAAAAGATATGAGCATCAGAAGTCAGGCCAGAAAAAGGGATATAAGCGCAAAAGAGGACTAAAACTGAAATGTTTCAAGTATAAAAGGAAAAATCCTCCTCCATCTCGTTATTTCTAGAACTATAAAGAGAGAAACAGTGTTCTCATTTTATTTTAAGAAACTTTTATGATTTTGAAGGAAAGACGTCAATCGTAACCCGAAATTGAAGACAGATTGCGTCAAAACGCTCTACGCGATTAAGGTAACGTTATGCTACCTTCAATTTCGTCTATAGTTTGAGTTTTAGAATTACTTCATGGCTAAGTAAAGTATCTAAATGCTGTATTGTATCTTGTTTAAGCTTTAGAAGGTGTTGAATTCAAGTGAAACAAGGTTTAGAAGCAAGAAACTTTAAAGGTATGTAAGACTAAACCTTTCTTTTGGCAAGGCATGTAGCTTTTAGCTTTTAAAGCTTTTCTTAGTTCCAAACTTAGTATTTCTTCTGAGAAACTTGTGTGGTACCAAGGAAACCTTGTATATACTTAATTTGGTACTAAAATCCAAGGTGAAAGACATCCAAATCAGCAAGATAAAACGTTTCAAAATCTGGAAAATTGTTTTGATCTTTGGACAGTTGTTAGCATAATGATCATAACTCCTTGTACACAATTGATATTTAGATTCTTTAAGAATCTCCAGAACCCTAAGACATATATCTAAAACTTTCATGAAGACTATGAAGTCTATAACTTTGATCTATACTCTGAAAATTAGGTTGAAATTCAGGACAGTGGTGCTGTCCAGACATTCTATATGAGGATTTGTTATGTCATCCAGTTGTCTCATCTTGTTATCTGTTGAACATGTTTATGTTATTAGTTTATCCGGGTATCCATTCCCGTGTATAGTATAATGCTGGTTCTGTTTTTGCGGATCATCCAGTTTCAGGGGAAACTCTGCCGAAATTTTTATAAAAGTCAAAGAGTTAGACAAATTCTGAGTTTCAGGTTGTGTCTATAATTCCATCTGGAGTTTTCTTATCAGTCCTTTGAGTCCATATATATTGTTGCCACATGTGCTATGCCTCATACATGTTTATGCTTGTATTGTGATCATGTTATTTGTGATTTGGAGTCCCACATAGAGGCTGTACATTGGACACACAGTCCGGTCGCGTGTGATACTATCCGTCTGGGGGATACAGCCCCTCTGGTTCAGGCGGGAGTTGAATCACCTAGTGTGACCGGGTGTCATTCACACACTCTGACCAGAGAGACTAGATATTACTGGCTGGGGGGACAGAGCCCATAACACCTGCCAGGTTTGTTATATACACGAATATAGCCACAGTATGCACTACATAATTATACATGAGGCTAGTTCCGGTTTTCAGTTAGCCAATTTGGGGGGATAGAGCCCATAACACCAGACAAGTACTAGTTCAGATGTTCAGTTACCTGATTTGGGGGATATAGCCCATAACACCAGAACAGGTACCAGTTCGGATAACAGTTCAGTTTTAGCCCAGTACCAGTTATCAGTTCTCAGTTATCAGCCACTAGTTTTTAGCGTCAGGAGCAGTTGACAGTTATCAGTTCCAGTTTCTAGTTACCAGTTATCAGTCATATTACAGTTATTTATCAGTATAGTTCAGCTCAGTCTACAATTTCAGATTCAGCTAGACTTCAGTTTATATTCAGACTATGTTTAGTACGTTCTTTATATTTTCAGCTATATTGCTATGCTCCAGCTCATATTTATATTCCAGCCTTATAGTTTCATTCAGCTATGATATATTATATGCTCATGCCTTACATACTTGGTACATATCGTACTCACGCCCTTTTCTGGGGCGCTGCGTTTCATGCCGCGGAGGTACAGATAGATCAACGCTTGGACCACGTTAGTAGGCCTTCTATCAGCTACTGGAGTCACTCTGCTTACTCCCGGAGTTACTTATCTTTGGCTAGGTGTACAGTCAGCCAATTTGGGTATGGCGGGGCCTTGTCCCGTCCTTTGTATATTCAGTTCAGCACTCTTAGAGGCCTGTAGACATGTCCCTGTGCAGTGCAGTCAGTATGTTTTGTATATTGGCGTGTGATAGCCTTGTCATCTATCCAGACTTTATGTTTTCAGTAAATATGTATGTATTCATAACCAGGTTGCCAGTCATCTCTATAATTCATAGATTATTAGTAGGTTTAGCGATGATCGACACTTAGTGTCGGTTATCAGTCGCGGCCCTAGGTTGGGTCGTGACATTATAAGTGTGATTTTATTTCTTTGGCTCAGTAAGAGATTATTCTAAGGGACGTCGTGCAGGAAATGAGGTTGTGCAGTTGACTTAGGACTTGAGGTAAGTGATTATATCTATTTCTTTAATGGTCTTTAGTCTTATTGCTATTCTAATCATGTGTTCTTTAAGTGAATAGTTGCCAACATAGCGTACTTACTACGCCATAGTCTTGAAGCGATTCATATATATATTTTTGGTTATGGATCGTTATGTCATATACTGAGTGCAGGAGTATTTTGCTTCAGCTTTATATTGTGTGGGTAAAAATACGCCACCTACTATTACATGGATACGAGTCCAGCTGGCGAGACTAGACTTATCTTACAGGTCACTGGCTGCAGAGGATACACATTCGCTCCTGGAGCCAACTACCGCTTAGGCGGCATGGCCGCAGGACGCAGGGTATACATCCCGCCGCCTAGGGTTTACAGTCTCTTAGTTAGTGTTATCACCGCCTTGAGTTATAGGCCCAAAGCGTTATTATTCTTTGTATTTTATCTTATTTAAGACTGGGTATCACTACAATAAATACCCCTCCTTACATTGTATTGTACATGAGGCGATTCACCACAGAATCCGGCTATTCTCAAGGAATAAGAATTACTCTACCTTTGCTTGCTTATCTCATCTTCTCCTATTTATTACTGTTTTCATTATATTTACTTACTTTTACATCGTAATTATTTTATTGCTTGTGACCCTAATCATAATTAATTGTTTAACCTAGTTGTACAATTTTAGGCATAAATAGTTTGGCGCCCACCATAGGTCCCAGGAAGTTATAGGTATTCTACGAAAGAAAAGATGCAATCATGTCTGAAGACTATACAATTCCAAAGAATACTGCAGATGCAGTAGACGAGTCAGTGAAGGATCTCGATAATCCCCGCGTCCAACCTAAAGATCCCGTCGGGCAGCCAAAAGATTATTCCCAAGAATCGATCCCTGTTTCTAAAAATGGGGAAGGAGACCGATCACTTGAAGGTAATCCCGAGTTCAGAACTTTCACTGTTAATCTCCTTAAAACTATGTCAGAATAGGCAGAAAAAAACTCGAACAACGTGATTGAAGGGGTATCTCGAAAGCTAGAAGCAATGTTTGCTGGATACTCTCAGAGGCAAGCATCCTCGCGAGAGCCGGCGCCCACGAACAATTCACCAGCATCCATTCCTAGCCAGAGGCTCAACAAGGATACTGCCCCTAGAGGTAGACAACAATCAACAACCAAGACCTCAAAGGAACTCCTGTCATTCAAGACCTCATAAAAGAGATGAAGGCAATCCACAACCGAATTGGTAATATGCCGAGTGATCTACCCCAAATTACCACGGTAGATGATTAGAAGTCTTATAAACATGCCTACAAAGCAAGTACCACAACGGTTAGCATACCAAAGCACTTTCGTTTGCTGGATAACTTGAAGTATGATGGGACGACTGATCCGAATGAGCATATTGTTGCGTACTATACGGCTGTGAAGAGTAATGAGATTACTGAGTAAGAAATCCAATATGCTCTAGTATAGAGGTTTGGCTCGACCCTGACTAAAGGGGGCCTTACTTGGTACACTCAGCTACCTATGGAATCTATCAAATCATTCATTCAGATGCATGACTTGTTCAAGAAAGCACATTCTAGTACCCGTAAGCGGGAGAAGTGCATGGAAGATATCTTTGAAATACGTCAGCAGGATAACAAGCTCCTAAAAGGCTACCTTGACAGATTTTAGAGGGAATACATGGAGCTTTCTCCAGTTGCTGACAACATCGCTGTAGTAGCCTTCGGCAAGAGTTTAAATTCAAAGGGATCGATGGCCACCAGAGAGTTGCAGTGGAGTTTAACCCAGCACCCAGTTACCACATGGAGCATGTTGCACCAGAGGTACACTGAGAAGCTTTGCCTTGAGCCTGGAGAGTCATCTACCCTCGAGGAAGTTCGACTAGATATCCAAGACGTCATCTGCCAAAGACAAAAACAGGGATATGTGGAGGAGCCTCGAGTGGGAGACAAAGGGAAGCGTATCAGGAAATATTATATGGATGATTTCCCAAAGCGGAAAGATGGTGGTAAGGCCTCGGCTCTGTCAACCAAGGGGTCACTCAGCATGGAGTGGGTTCCTAATCGATTCAAAGAGTTGGGATTCCGAGTCAACGTTGTACACTTCGTGAGGGACCATATGAAGGACACCCAAATACGTTGGCTAAGAAATTTGAGGGCCGAGCCGGGCAGAAGAAATAAGAACCATTATTGCTATTTTCACAGGGACCACGTGCACAATACGGCTTGGTGCAGAGCATTAATCTTGGAAGTCATGAGTTTGTTGAATAAGGGTTATCTCAAGGACCTGCTCACCAACATAGGAAAACAGACTTTCACTAAAAGCGGGAGCCAAGATGGACTGCTAGATATACCTGACCTTAAGAGGTGTATCAATGTCATAATTGGAGGTCCAACATTGTTTAAAGGGTCAAACGACAGTATGGTGGCACCCCATAATGATCACGCCCAAGATAAGACAATTCTATTTAGCGATGAGGATAGCATTGATTTCAATGCTCCGCACCATGATGCCTTGGTTATAACACTCTGGATGGAAGATACAGACATCAAACGCGTCTTGGTCGACGCCGTTAGTGCCGTAAACCTCATTAAATAGGATAAACTGCAGGCGATAGGGCTCGAGGACAGAATTGTACCAAGTGTTTACAAGCTCGCTGGCTTCAATAACTCATGTGAAAGATCCATCGGCGAAGTTAACCTTACTGTTCACCTGCCAACTTCAGATTATGTTTCATCTTTTCAGGTAATCAAAAGTGGCATTCCTTACAACGCAATCATTGGGCGGCCATGGATCCATCAAGTCAAAGCAGTACCATCTACATGGCACGAAAAGCTGAAATACCCCCACCCAATGGGGGATAAAGGAAGTTAACGGTTATCAGGAAGCAGCAAGAGAGTGTTATATGGCCACAAATTTTGGAGCAGTTGTCCCCGAGGATGTGCCCGAATTGAACACCTCTAAAGTCCCCGAAGACCCTAAAACTGCAATCAACCAAGGCTACGATTCAGATAGTATGGTTGATTGATGTTTTTTCGAGGGGGTGGGGGAGAATGAGTAGGGATGAATGGAAGTACTTTTCTTTTGCAGAATTTACTTTGTTTAGCTCTTTAGTTCTTCGATTACAGCGTTTTCATACTTCTATGACATGTTACGAGTTTTCACCCACAACATTCCAAGCTCCACGCCTTTATTAATAAACTATTATTCATTTAGTCGGTTTTCTTTACAAATTAAGATCCATCTACGATCATGCCAAATACAAGTGAAGTAATACACCCACTTTTTGTGACAAAAGTAGGGTATACTAATCGCGTAGAGCCACCAGGCATTGTTCGTAAGTTGAACTCGTTAATTCAACAACTGCACCTGCACGCAAACGGGGACGCCCGTTGGCGTAGTGCAGAAATTCTTAAATACTTGAATAACAAAGCAGAGACGTTCGAAGTCGGATGCAAAAGCCCTGTTACCACAAAAGCTAAAGTCTTCCCATTGTGGGTGAAAACAACCATCTCCTGCAGATGCAATATAGCCGCCAAACATTGATGCACAACGGACATATATAATTGCTTAAAGCAGGCTCACTGATAATCGTTCTAAACATTAGAACATTCAAGACGATCGGGAGACAACTAATATTTAGGTGCACACGCCCACAAAGGTACAACTTAACATTACTTATTATTTACGATGGAAATTAAAAAGCATCCCAAACATGCAAACAAGTAATTCAAATTAAAATGCCTCAAAATGGGTCCAAAACTATATCATTACGCCCAAAAACATGGGCAATTGTTCACAACAAAGATGCAAGAAAAAAAATAAGCATCAAAAGGGGGAGGAACTCTCATCATTCCTTTCTCAGGGGACTCCCTTCATCGGCAACACTCCGCGAAGGTCTTGTTTCACCAGCTACAGGTTCCCAATTGCGCATCTCATCTCCTTTTCCACTCCTCTCTTCAGAACTTTCTCCAAGGTCAGGCCCAAGCTGAGCATCTGCCTAAGCAACGAGTTCGGTATATGAGGCAATCTCAGCAACTAGGTCTAAGTTAGGGTCGTCACGAACTCAGAGGAGACTGGCAAGAGTAGCTGCGATGTTGGAATGATACACCTCTGCGATGCGACGAGCATTCAGAGTGTTCATCTGTTGGTCCTTCAAATGGCCATCATCACAGAGCTTATCACAGATTCACTCAAGAGATGCCACTTTTCCCTTCAACCTGACATTCTCATTTTGGAGGAAGGCAGAGAGACCCTGGGCATCCGAGGCATGTTTCTCGGCAGCATTGATCTTTTTCTCCATACCAGACAGTTGTCACTGCAGGTCTTCCACGAATCCTTCCAGGCAATTCACATTGCTAAGATGAAGCTGCTCTAAAACCTTGGGATCTATGAGGGAAGACTTGAGGATCTCTACGGTCTGCTTGCGCTTACGAATCTCGATGGCCAGTGCATTCTCTACGTTCCTTCTCTTCAAGGCTTTTGCTAGATAAGAATCACGAGTAGTCTGGAGTTCACCTTTCAACTCTTAAACCTTTTCTACAAAGGGTTGTAGTCTAGCAACTTGACCTCCTCAGAAAGATTTTCCTCTAGGCCACCCCGATAGAGTATCTCATGGTACACCATCAACCATTAAGAAACGGGCAGAGAAAGCGGTCAGTAGAGAGAAATGATGTTAAGATTTTCTCAACGAGGAAGGAAAGCTTTCCCTAAGGGAGCATCCAATGGCGATCTCAAGCAGCTCATGACAGTTATAGCTAGAAAGGTGTTCTTGTTCAACATGCCAACAAATTCGGTTGTATGATCTGTCTTAACCCTTGGAGTCTTTATCAGGTTAACCCCCGCAGCAATAGGGATCAGAACCTCTTGGGGTCCACTCACGTGTTCATGAACAACATCTACAACCACTTCTTTGCCAGGCCGACGTAGAACTAAATCAGATGTTTTAGGGGCCAGAGTTGCTACAATGGGTTCTGAGTGCAAGCAGGAGATATCAATTTCTGAAAGCGTAAAAAGAAAGCATATCATGTCCATAAAAGGAAAAGTTCTAACCTGGCAAACGGGGCTCGAAAGAAATGGCTGGAAGCACCACATCATCCTCCATACTAGTTTCTTCCTCAGCTATGGGGGTCTCTTCAATCAAATGTCTACGCTTTCATATGGACAGACCAGACTCAGCAGCAGCAATTGGGGTTGACTCAACGGCTTCAAGTGCGGGAATTCGAGGGACTTCACCCTCGCCATCAGAAATTATCAGTGTCTCACTTGTAGTTACCATGCTAGTAGACCTGGAAGATCTTCTCCTTTTCGAGGAACGAGAACTGCTCATCCACTCAAGTATTCTCCTACCAAACGTCTGCACGTCAGGAAAATGAGAAACATACAGTGTAGAAATCTTGATCTCCCTCGATGGTGGCATTTCGCGACGAGAGAGTCCTGAGGTAGCTGCGAGTTTAGTGTGGAAACAAAAAGGTTGGGCAGAAAAAAGGGTCTAATAGTAATAACCTACTATAGTCCTTCGCCTGCGAGCCATTCGCTCTAGCCAAGTCTGCGAAGGTCAATGAATCAGAAGGGTTCCTCATAAAAATGGTGGTGATACACATCATCAACTCATTATGACTCAAGGAAATGGCAGACACCGTGTTCACTAAAAACAAAAGAGAAAGAAGAAGATCAGTTTGAAGAAACTGGAGGCAAAGTATAAAAACAAGTTCGTGAAGGCTTACACTTTCTGTTGAAGACCTTTGGAAAGGGAAGAGAAGATACAATGTCGGCCGTCCACACAGAGACGTACCTGTACACCCAGCTATGGTCTTTTGAATCTTCACTATTAGGGACTATACCTTTCTTTTCCCGCTTTATGAACATCATCATGCCCGCTTTATGAAGACGAGGAGAATAAAAGGCCAGAAGATGATCAAACGAGAAGGCAACTTGGGCATAGTTGGCCAAGTGATCCAGCACGGCTACTAAACGCCAGATCGAAGGGTTGATCTGGCCCAAACAAATATTGCAGCGGTGGCATATGTTCTCAATGGAAATTGGACACGCCTATTAAGGTGAAGCGTGAACGGATATATGTGGACTATCGAATAACTAGCTCGATGGGAAGAAATTCTTTCCTCAGCGTCAGGAAACAAACTCAGGCCATTGACATTCATGCCTGATATGCATCAAGTCGTCCCTCGTAACTGCGGAAGGGTTCTATTCTATAGAAAGGTTGTTGTTATCGCCCTCTTGTTTAGGGGTCTTGCCCAGCACACGGCCATCGCTCTCAAAACTGAGGGAAGCAGTGAGATAATCTTGCGCTCTAAAGTTTGCTGGAACGAAACTTGGTCCTTGAGCCATGACGAGTGTTGTTAAGATTGGGAAAATATTATCTTTGGATAAGTTCTTAGAATTCTTCGGAGGATTATGAATGAACTTTCGCACTTATGACGTATATATACACGTTTTTGCGGATAACTTCTGAATGATCTCGATCACATAGGATCATAATTATGATTACTGCAGTTTAACTGATATGCATCTCCATAATTATGGGATATGAACAGAGCATGTAGCAGCATTATTGGGAAGATACGTGGAAAACCATTCCAGTCATTGGAGGACACGTCGTTGTACCAAGGAGTTTGCAACGCACGAAAAGAGGCAATGAGGCAGGCATCAGTACCGTCGCACCTTTACATATGCTATCACTCCTCTTTCACTTCCTGCATGCTCGGGTCAGCACTCAGCAAGTGAGAGGACTGACTGTGTGGGCAAAAATAAACTACCTACTATTATGGGGATACGAGTCCAGCTGGTGAGACTAGACTTATCTTACAAGTCATCGAGCGCAGAGCATACACGTCCGCTCTTGGAGTCAACAACCGTTTAGGCGGCATGGCCACAGAATACAAGGTATACATCCCGCCGCATAGGGTTTACATTCTCCTAGTTAGGGTTTGGTATATACCACCTCCTTGAGTTATAGGCCCATAGCCTTATTAGTATATTTATTTTACCTTATTTAGGACTGGATATCACTACTATAAATACCTCTCCTTACATTGCATTGTACATGAGGCGATTCATCACATAATCCAACTAAAAATTACTCTACCTTTTCTTACTTATTTCATCTTGTCTATTTGTTACTATTTTCATTATATTTACTTACTTTTCCGTCGTAATTACTATATTGCTTATGACCCATACATAATTAATTGTTTAACCTAGACATACAATTTTAGACATAAACATATATCGTCCCAAGAGCAGGAGTAGCTCGTCCTAAGAGAAGGAGTATTCTGATCCACTTGGTTATTAGATTGTATTCCCCTTGAATGCAAGAGTGTTCTGCTTCGATACGATATTACTGGTACATGTGATCCTATTGAACCATATTTCATTTAAATTCATACCATTATGAGTATTGACTTGTTGTACATGACTGTTTCTCTGTCTGTTTGTCCATTGCTTTCTTTTTGTTGTTGTTTGTTCCTGTTTCCCTAACTAACCTACTTATCATTCGGGTTAGTTAGTTAGTTACTTATTCCTCAGTTACCAAGTCCATATGACTCACTCCATATCTGTTTCTTATGTTATCTTTTCGTTTCGGCAGATTAAGCTCCAGATCTAGCCAGCGGTGCAGTTGAGGAGCGAGGACGTTTTCATCTGTTTGTGGTGAGCCAGCTTGTTTGTTGAGGTCACCAGCTATAGCTATCATAGTTTCATCTTATTTTTGCTCCCTTCAGGAGATGTACACATTTTTGGATTTTATAGATGTCTGATCTGAAAACTTCTACACCTCTGTATTTTGGGTAGCTAGCTGTATTATTCAGACATCTTGTATATATATTCATCTTGTATATATCTATCTTCTGGAGCTATTTATATTAATAAAGTTTGTCTCATTCCATTTTCAAGCTAGTTTCATATTGATTCATACTGAGTAAGTCGATAGGGTTCACTAGACGGGTTTAGGGAAGGTTGTCGGGTACCCGCACGGCCTAGCCGGAAATCTTGGTCGTGTCATTTGTCTTTAATACTTTACATTGTAGGTTCAGACGATATACGATCATCATAACTTTGACAAAGAAGATACTATACGATCCCAATGCATCATTCGACTTAAACTTGTACATTATTACTTCTTATATTATGATTTAACTTATAACTTAGTTAATTTAAAATTAGGTTATATAAATACGTAATCCATGACACGGTATACACGTGCAATGCACGTGTGATGTAAGGAGTTCTATTATTAAGAAATAACACATTAAATAAATTTTATTTAGATATATTTCTTTGAAGCTTACATTTAAAGTATCAACCAATTAGATGGAATAGTCGAAGAATTTTTCACATTCATTTCAAGTGCAGATTTTGGATCTTTGGACTTGAATTTGAATTCTAACTAATCAATTTTCTTACACAAATATTTTTCATGATTCTCGGTCTCTTGGTTCAATTCCTCAAGTCTTCCGGAATCTGATAACTTGAAATTTTTCGATGGTTAGTGTATGAAATTACCTTAGTTACTCTCTTCTTTTTCATCATTCTAATTTACCTTATTTTTTGTTTTCTCTGTTTTTATAGCTTCTTGCGTTTTAAAATAGTATCGAACAGCTTGGGGGAGATGCAATTGTTAATTTGTTTGGTCTTCAAAAATCGATTGACGACCGATTTAGTGTCAGGGCTCCAAATAAAAATAGTTGACACCCGATAGATAAATCTTTATCGCAATTGCAATTCAACATAAGGTAGCAAGCTCCTTTGCTTTCTTATACATAAGTAACAACTAGCGCCTATCAGCCTTAACTTTGATTCTTACTTTGTATGTACAGACGATATCCAATCATCTTAACATGGACAAACAGGATACTATATGATCCAAATGCCTCCTTTAACTAAAGCTTGAGCCAGTGGTTTCATGAGCCAGGTTGAGTGATGTCGAAGATAGGTTCAAGGCAGATTCAGTTCTAGCTGTAACTAATATGACGATAATGAAGATTTTATCCACAAAAAAAAAAAAAAAAAAAAAAAAAAATTAAAAAACTACATGTGTAGAAAATTTTCAACCATACCCCCAAAAATCCTGCTGCTACATCATCAAAAATAAATTATTTTTAACTCATGTTTGGGTCACTTGCAACCCATGTCAACTTTTAACGCATGGGCTCCATGCCAATTTTAACCATGCTTATTTTTAACCCGTGACTTGTTTTAACCAATACAATATTTTAATCCATTATTGGGCTCCTTTCAATCAAGTTTGGGCCTATTTAATCAAGAAACACTGTGAAGATTATGTAAAGAAGAGAGATAAAGATTGTTGCATCCAAAATTCAGGCCAATGGGAGAATTATTAGAATTTTTGCCCTGAATTTCTATTCTACTATGACACCTCTTTCTTGAAAGAAGGAAAATGACTCCTAATTAGACATGAATCTGCTATAGGTGCCTTATCCATTTCTTGTAGGAGAAGTTATTAGACTCCTGTAAATAGATGATATTGTTTTTCACAAAATACAACAACAACCAAAAAAAAAAAAAAACACTCCACCTTAGAAAACTTTATTTTAGAGGAGATTTCTCATCCCAAAATGATGTACGCTAATTGCCCAAACCACTTTTAATAAATATCTATTTTAATATTTTTCTTGATGTCTGATTTATTGTCAACCAATAGTTGTTTTGTTAGCTTCTGCATGCACCATGTTGTTTCGTTCCCAACACTGTGTTGTAGTTATTCATTGAATTAATATGTACTCCTTCCGTTTCAGTTTATATGAACCTTTTCGTTTTTCAAGAGTCAAACTACACAAACTTTGAACAATATTTTAAAATTTATTTTTTATCATATTGATATGAAAAGAGTTGCATCTTATAGTATTTTTAATATAGTTTAGAATATTTGAATTTTTATTTTAAGCTGTTAAATGAATCTAATTCAATTTAACTTTAAAGATTAGTCAAACTTATTCTCCAAAAATTAAAATATTCATATAATTAGAAATAGACGGATTATTACTTTACTTAGCAAAAAGTATTTTAATGATGAATAAGTTCATTAAAAAGTTCATCTGAATAGTTTCGCCTCCTCTGCACCATCCTTCTTTTGACTCGATCGCCATCCTCCTCCGTTGTTTTCTTGGCAACTTTTGGAACTCAACGTCATCCCAAGCAGAGCACTGAGTGCTTGGTCTGTGTCTGTTTCCTCATGTGTTAGTTATGTTCCTGAGACTCCACCTTGCATTCATTGGAACCAGACCCGGTACAACATGTGAAAAAAAGGGAGTTATTGTTCAAAAGGTAAGAAGAAAGAGGAAGCATTAAGAGAGCAATAAAAATGACTTGTTCAAAATGTGGAACAAGTACAATATGTCAAGAAAAAAAACTTACTGTTCAAAATGTAAGAAGGATGAGGCATTAAGAGACCAATAAAAATGAAGGCTCTTTTAAACTTACAGTATTTAGTATTACGTGTTTCCGACAATTCAATTTGAAATCAAGTCTTTTATAAGTTTTGATTTGCAGATGTAGGCTTCTTTTATCATGTATTGAAAAAAATGTCTGAACAATAGTTAAAAATTAAAAGAGAAAAATGGATAGGGTCATTTACCGAATTTTAAATTGTAAGTGGATATTTCATTCAATTTCCTCATTGTGTTTACTCTCTCAAATTAGCTTTGATACCATTTGTTGCTCTCTTAAATTGACTCTGATACCTTTTTTATTTTTACTTTTTTAAAAAATAGGTTTGCCAGCTTTATTACTCTGAATTGGATTTTTTGGTATATTAGCATTTTAAAATTAAAATAATAATAATAGTAATAATAATAACACTAATAATAATATATTATATTATTTGTCATGTCGTCTATTTAGTAAAGAAAGTGGTCATAACTCCTACCAAACCACTCTCCTACTATGAGCCTGTGGTGAGCTTAAAAGTGGCTTATAAGTTTATAAGCCCATTAATATATGTTTGGTAATTTAAAATTTTTTGGACTTATAAGCCATAAGTGGCTTAAAACCTAACTTCAGGTAACTTCTCAAAAAGTAGCTTTTAAGTCACTTTTTGACTTATAAGTCACTTAAAATAAGCTGCTTATAAGCCTGCCCAAACATGCTTTATGTTCTCATAAACTATCACTTTATACCCCATTACATAACCACTAAATCATCCACCAACAGATCATCTAATTTTACGTGTTTGGATCATGATATGTTGATGTTACAATAAGATTAAATTTTGTATATTTCATGTGCAATCCACTCCACCATAGAGTGTGTAATAACCTAATTTTGGCACCAAAATAAAAAAAAAAATGTGTAAAATAGTTGTGCTAAAACGTCATTTGATTTTACTAGATTTACGTTTTATTTGGCTATTTTAGTTAATTGTTTAAGGTGAAAAATCTTAGAAAAATTTCAAAAAATGTGATTCAATTGGGGCATAATGTTTGATTGACTTTATGTGTGCTAATTAATTTGGTTTACAAATTTTGTATGTTTAGTGTGAATTGTATTAGCTTATGGAGGCCATTGAGCCACTTAGATTCTCAGAAAATCATAAGAAAGGCAGCCCAACTCCAATATTTAACCCGGCCCAATAATCTGATATATAATCCAATTTTGCTATTTTGGTACATTTTTTCCCCTTAATTTACAAAGCATCAGAACTCTTCCCCAATTTTGGCCCTCACCAGTAACCACCGCGAGACCGCCGCTGGTGGCGCCAAACTCATCTTCTCCGGCCAAATTTACATCACCCCGACTCGCCGCGATTTCCATATTATCGATTTGAATTCAATTTCTTAAAATTCCCATTGATTTTGCGTAGATCGAGACTTTGAAACACGGCCAAAACCTAGCTCCGGCGACGTTATGAATTTCCGGCCAAGTTTCACATCCCCAAGTTCGTATTGTTCTCCTACACATGTTTCTGAGCTCGGATTCCCACGAAACCTCCTCCATTTGTCTTCTCAATTTCTTGAAAATAAGCTGTGGGCTTTGGTTTTCTTGTGAACGGAGGTGTCGTGACGGGGAAGGACAGTGAGGTTCAAGGAGGCACAGTGATGCTTGGTTCAATGGCGAGGCAGTGGAGGTGAGACAGTGAGGGTGATTAATTGGATTTGAGGCCGTATGAAAGCTGTAATGGTGGCGATTTGAAGTTGTTTCAGTGGCGGTGGTTTGTGCGATAGTGAAGGCAGTGGTGGTGTCGGGGTTGGGAGTGTAATGAATTAGTGATGCCGAGGCAATGACAATGTTGACAGGGCTGGAGGAGACGCTGCAGTAGTGATTGAAAAATCCATGAAATGCTGCTCCATTGATCATGTCGAACAAGACAGTTCAGTGATGGTGAATCCAATCGGCTACGCGGTTTGGATAGCGTTTTTGTTTCGAGGCAGCGTGGCGCTAAGGCCATGGTAGTGATGGAAAGGCAGCTGGTGTGTTTGATGTTCATAGATGGAGACAGTGGCATCGACCAATAGAGGCAGTGTTGATAGTGTTTACACCTGACGTGGTGGCTGATTTGAAGCAGTGACGATTTGTTTGCTGTGGTGTTAGCCAGGTAACGCCCCGGCGAGGCGGCTCTTCGATGTTACAGTTGTGGTAAAGCTGTAATCTTCATTGGTTGCGATTTAGTTTGACGACGGTTAGATTGAACTGAATTCCTTTTTACGCTTCTTGTTTGTTAGCTTCTCATGTTTAGTATGTTAGTTTAGAAGAGAGCAGTTTGTATGTTTATTAATAGTTGTAGAAGTTCCTGAATATTGATCCTATGTATGCATGTTGTTCATTAATAAAATGTTTCCTAAACTTATCAGTGTCTTGTTTGCTGAAATTGAATGGAGTCTGGCTTTTTGTTTTGTTTACTCTCGCTTAAGTGCAAACCTGTGTGTATAAGCTGTTAAAGAATGAGCTAGTTAAACTCATTTGCTTGGTTCATTGCTTTAAAAGTGGAATTGCAGCTTGAATACGTTGTGAGAGTCAGTTTGAGTACGAGTTACCATCATGTTAGGCTGAAGGTTGTTTTAAGTATGTTTAGTTGTTTAGATTTGATCGGTTTGTGTCATTCTCTGTCTATCTATATGTCTAGCTGTTGCTCAAATATGAAAATTGAGCAAGTGATGTTTTGTTCCTCACCGCTTAAGCAAATAGTTTTGATCTGAACTTTGTTGTGACTCATTTTGGTTTTGCTATGGATAATTGCTTAAGTATGACAGTGAACAAGTCTAAATAGCTAGTAAGAATGTAGGAACAACCTGGAGAGTTTAGCATCAGGATTTCATAATTTTGTCTTGTTTGGCTCCACTGAAACAGTGAGCTGGCCTGGAAATAGGAGTTTAAGGATGTCTTAAAGATTGATTTCAGCTTTAGTTAGTTTATAGAGTTTTAGGGAAGTTTCAAAATTCTGTCACTTTTAAAAAAAGAAGAAAAAGGAGTCAAAAGTCAAATGTAAAAAGTGTGGACAGCTTTTAGAGAAGGGTTCTCTGTCTGTTTCTTTTTGCTTTTTTGAGCAAGCTTAGAATGCCAAAGGTAAATTTTCAAAGTAAAACATAGTCATATGGGGTGTCCTTTACCCAAGTTTTTAACTCCCCTTTAGATCTATTTAAGAGGGGTTTATCCCTCTCATTTGGGGGAGATCTAAAAAAATAGAGAAGGAACATCTGAAAGAAGAGATATTTACTCCTTAGATATAGAACTCTTAAAACTTGAGAGAAAAGGAAATCTGGGATGGAGGAACTTGAGGAAAAGAGGAGGAAAGGCTAGAGAGTTTTAGTGAGTTTAATAGTGGTTTTTTTTCCTTGAAAGTTGCTGCTAACCATAAATGTTACAGTGTTGGTGGCTGTTGTTCTTGCTATTGTGGTTGAGCTCTATGAATCTCTGTCATAGCTAAGCTTTGGATTTTGCTCACAAGGTATTTTTTTCAAGATTATGCTTTATCTTGTATGTATTTTGGTTACGTTTTAAAGTAATACATGTAAAAGTTGCCTGTTCAAGGTTGTAAATTTGAGAATTGACTACTAAACTGAGATGTTTTGCTTGCTGTAAATTTGAAAATTGACTACTAAACTGAGATGTTTTGCTTGGTCCAGATCTGTTCAAACTAGGTATTATACCTGCTCTTTAAAGTTTTTTTCCCGTGCTTGAATGTTTTTCCCTGCAATTCTATCTTGCCATTGGTTATGTTATAAATGATGAGAACCTTTTGTTTTGAGAAACTAAATGTTTGATAAGTTAGCTTAGGATTTTCTTTTTATGTATAATTAATAATTATTTGCTCACTAACATTAAATTAGGCATCATTTGATAGATATAGATTTGAAAGTAAATGGTAATGAGTAAAAGTTATACAAAAATGGGAATGAACGTGAAATTGTAAGCAATCGTAAGAATTTATAATAAAAAGAAAGAAACACCAAAGGGAAAGTAATTATGCTTGGACGTCACTCTCACTTTAGAACAGAAACAACTGATGACGAATAGAGACACATGATTAGGCAGAAACATAAGTGTGATAAGGAAAATAAACGTCTAGGAAAATACAAATAGGCCGAGACGATTAATATTACGACCGCCAAAATGTTTATATAGAATCTCACATTTGTTAGAAATTCGAACGGACAACATGTCCGAGGTTAATCTCTAATAGAGTTTTCATCAATGAACGGGCTATGATTAAATTAAATTAAAATAGATATCCAAATGTTCAAATAAACTCGATTAAGTTGGAAGATTTCGCTCGAGTAAGGTGCTGGCGCAATTATATCTGGCTGAGTTCTTATTTACATGAATGGGTGACTTTAAAAAGTGTAATAAAGGTACAATGTTTACACGAAACTCATTTATATTAAGATTCGAATGGACAATGCATCCACGGTTAATCTCAGATAGAGTTTTCGTCAATGAACGAGCGACTTTCATCCAAATCAAAGCGTAACAAATAATAATTTGGCAATCAAACAAACAAACAATAAATTCACAAACCCGGAGAGCGTCAATAAAGCAATTGTGCTTGCACAGGACTCGAGGGTGCCTAACACCTTCCCGAGAGTCAACCGAGATCCTTACCCGGAACTCTGACGCAGACCACTTACGAGTCATAGGTGTTCCAAGGTACCTTTTTGGTGACTTGGCACACCTTTGAACTATGTCAAGTAGCGACTCTGTAATCTCGATAATTTCGTACCATTAAAACACCTACGTCACAACCTTTTTTTTTATTTTAGTAAAATTTTAGAGTGTGACAGCTTGGCGACTCCGCTGGAAAAATTAGAATCTCAGGCTTTAATAATTGTCGCTTTTTAGGCTTGTGAATACTTTTTTGTTTCCATGTTTCGAATGTTATTGCTTTAGTATTTATGTGAATTGTACATAAACTGTCTTTTCTCTCGCAACCCTCCGAGTCTCTGATATATATATATATATATATATATATATATATACCAGTATCGCTTTCAGCATCTGGGAAACCTTCTTGCACAAAATTGCCCATGATTTAGGAGGATGGTGTGTCGGGGTTAGGTTGGAGACACTGTTGCCGAACAACCTCGATGCGCTTTCCGCCCGGTTTGTCCACCGGATTTTGAGCCAGTCTAGACACCGAGTCAATTGTGTTACCTAGAGTTAAACCTTTAGGCCCGATTTATCTGCATTTCATTTGATGACTTAGTGAGGTGCAGTACTCCGGCACTGCACTTATCTAGGCTAACCTTCTTCGTGTCAAGATAGGACCCGCGTCCCAAAAAGGCACGTTTATGACATTTCCTATGTTGCATATGTTCAGAAGGTTGTTATGCTGACCGTTATCGGTTTGAGGGGTCGGGGTATACTGAAATGGATACAAATGAAAAAAAATAAAAAAAAAATGTCAACATTTTACGCCGTTATAATGGTAAATTTTTATGTTATTGTGCCAAAATCCATAAGAAAGGTTTTCTTCGAATCATAAAATATGTGTCGCTATAATACCGAATTTTCTTTAGGCCATTCGTGTTTAAGTCAAGTCTCACAGTCTAGCCTAAAATATTGAAAAATAATTTTTTTACGCGGTTATAATGGCGAAATATTTTTGAAATTTTTGAAATTTTGTGTCTAAATGTGTGTCAAAAGGGTTCCTTAATTTTTTCCAATTTTATGTCGTTATGATAAATTTTCTAAAATTGTCCAAATTTGAGTCTGGGATCTTGTCCCAAGTTATCAAATAAACTATCATTTTAATGTTGTCGTAATGATGAATTATCCGGGATTTGTGTCAATTTCATACCTTTATCCAAGTCGTAAAAAAAATATTTTTGTCGTCATTTAAGCCATTGAAACGACGATTTTTTTTTAGAATCTTGTGTTTAGTTCCGTGTTCGGGTTTTGGCCCAAGTTTTTTTTTTTGAAAAAATAATTTGTTATCACTATACTGGTGAAAATTTTAGAATCCTTTCTGTTTGTCTAGGTCTGTATTCGAATTTTATCCCCAATTGTAGAAAATCATTAATGTCATTTTCACGCCGTTATAATGGCAAAAGTTTTGGAACCCTTTATGTTTGCCTAGGTCTGTGTCTGGGTTTCATCCCGAGTCTGAAAATAATTTTTGGTCGTCAGTTTATGTTATAATGACAAAATTTTTGAAATGTTCCTATGTCTGAGTCTGTGTTTTGATTTTACCCTAAGTTTGAGAATAATTTTTCGTCTTTTTATGCCAAATGGTGAAATTTTGTGAATCGTTCATGTGTCTCGTGTATGTCATTTTGTATCCTAGGTTTTCTCTAATTCTGTAAATACCCAGATGTCATGTTTTTATTTTTTACTCTTGTCTCATGTCATTGTTTAAATTATGTCAGTTGTTTCAAGAAAAATGATTTTAAAAAATCATCAAAAAATCAAGCATGTATGTCGTCTTGAGTTATGTGTCGTCTACGGTTCGTATTTTAACATTGTCTCAACGCGACACATAGACAATCTTTTCTGGGATACCCTTGATACAAGCGGCATATGTCGCGAACTTTTTTCGGGATGACGCATAACAACCATAAGCTTGTCAATGTGTGTTTTATGCTAACCCAATTTGCCACTAGTTGTTTCGACCTCTGCGATAACTCGGACAGGCATTCTGCCATTATATCACCCATACACAACAGCATCAATGCAACCCTTGATCATGACGTCTAAAGGTGGAAATTATGAGTTCGGCGCTCACGAGCGTTTGATTGAGTTGAATGAAAGGTTGACCGAGGAGGTCAAAAATCTGAAACGGTTGATGGCCGAGCAGAATGAGAGGTTGACTAAAGAGGTCCAAAATCTGAAACAGTTAGTGGCTGACCTGTACTTCGGGACAGACAGCTCTTCCTATACCAGCCAGTCTCTCAGATCTTGCACTGAATGTCGTGCATCAGGCACATGGCCCGCCTACAACAGTTGAGGACTCTCAGTATTCTCCCGACTCTCCTCACTACTACAATGAATCAAAAGTGGCAAGATCCTCCACAATGTATCCTCTGGCACCACCATCTCTACTTGCTCCACCCTCGGCCTCTGCTCCACAATTCAATGTCCTAGCTAGGTCAGAAAGTCTTTGCAATGAAACAGAAAGGGAACGAGATCCCAGAAAGTGGAGAAAAGGAGAATTCAAACAACCCCACTCATACTCCCAAACTCCAAAAAATCATCATCAGTACCACCACTTCCCACATGATCCAAAATACTCCACCCATCCACTCCACAAAGTGCAGCCATATGCTCCAACATCTTCATATCCGCAATGGCATGCAGTAGCCACACAAACCACTTCCAGGCTGCGTCTAACCTTCCCTCCCCAAAAAATGAAAAATCCATGCTCTCGTCTAAGTGCATGTCATAAGAAGTTGCGACGAGGGGGGATGATGAGGTTCACACCAATCGAGGAATCTTACACCAACCTGTTTGAAAAGCTACAACAAGCTAACATGCTGAAACCCATCTCAGGAAACATGAATCTAACTGGAAAAGTGGATTGCTCGCGCCGTTGTGCTTTTCATTCTGAAGCGCCTGGACACGACATTGAGAACTGTTGGGATCTCAAAAAAGCAATCAAAATATTGATAGACAACAATCAGATAAAGGTGGTGTGGGATGAGACACAACATGTGAACCAAATTCCTTTGCTGGTTCATAATGTTCCAAATAACACAGGTATGGTTGGGAAAATGTTCACAAAAGAAGACTTGAAAGGGAATGTGGCCAAGAAGATTGTGGCAGTTGATCCTTTCCCAGACACCAGACGCCATGCGTCATCTATTGTTGTATTAGTCAGTGGACCAAATTCATCAACTATTAACACTACAAGGTAAGATGTGGTTATTGAGCCAATTCCAAATCTTACTCGGTCATTCATCAATCCCAATGAAGTGAAGTCTACGCTGATGGGAGTTGGAGAAAATGAGGAAAAGAAGAAGAAATTGCCAGATTCGGGAAATTTCTTTGGTATCAGCATGATGCATCCTTGTGAAGGGCTCAACAATGCATGAAAAGCAGGAAACTGGCCCTGACTTGCAATTGAGTGACTGTGAAATGTTGTAGCTTGTCTTGTTAATCTTTCTGTGTACTTGGCTATCCAAGGGTTGTAACCCAAGTGCATTATTTTGCTTATTTTGTTTGTTCAAACCCTTATATCTTCAATTCAATGAAAGAGAGATCCATCTCGTCCTAATATTCAGTCTTTTATGTTTCCTATTCTTACCTCCTTAGTTTTCTATTTTATGTTTTATCGACCTTAATAACATGACATGCGTGCGCAATTTACGTCTTGATCTAAACACGCACTCTGGCATTGTGAGCTATTTGAGTAGTAAAGAAGGATAAAAAGGGAGTGAAATAAGTTGGGAATTAATCTGTAGTCATCCGATAAGGGATATCGGTGAGAAGTTCAAAATCGTGCACGGTCGCTTCGACCGAATTTAAAATACCAATTTTGAGAACCATCGTTGAAGCAGAAGTTGAGGACGCGTGTAGATCAATCCAAATCAATTCATTGAATCATTATTTGTACGAGACATTCTCGGGTCGGGATGACGAACGGTTTTTCATTTTTTCTACCCAAACTCTATGTCCTTTTGTCTGTCCTTTTTTAGCCTTTTTCTGTGTTTTCTCTGGCCTACCCTCCCTTGGAATCAATTTGATATGACTAAAGAAAAGAAAAAAAAGAAGAGGAAAAGAATGGAAAAGAAACAGAATACAAAAACAAAATCTACCTCAGCGGTAGAGCTACGTCCGACCTGATTCCTCTCAAAAGGATACGTAGGCAACCATTCGGGTGCGGTCATAATAGGGGAAAGTTTATTTTTTTTCCTGTTAATATTGACGCAAAGCTTGCCTTCAAGTTTGCGGCCAACGTCAAAAGAAATTTTGTTCCCCATTCTATGCGAAACTGGGGTAGAAGTTTATTTTTTTTTATTTTAATAAAATAAAATAAAAACAAACTTCTATTTTATCATACCATATATTCATCTGTTTCATGAGATGTTTGGTATATCAGTCTCGAAGACAAGGAAAAAAACTCCTAAACTGGGGTAGAAGTTTATTTTTTTTAAAAAAAAAAGAGGAGAAAGTCAACATCCCTTTTCTTTTATTGTGTTCATCTCGGGGGATAATCTCAATATTCCCTATGTTTTCATATTAAAAAATTCAAAAGATAATTCCTCGGTTTTACTAAACCGGGCCTACATTTTGTTTTAAAAGAAATGATTCCAAGGACTGTATCATTCACCAAGTCATTTCATGAGATGCTTTCATACTGCTTTTCAAACTAAAGAGAAAAACTCAAAAAAAAAAAAAAAGGAGAAATAATCCCCAACTTGCCTAAACTGGGATAAGTTTGTTTTATTTTCAAAAACGGTGATTTCATAGTTTGTGATATTCATCTGATCGTCTCATGAAATGTTCCTGAGCTTTTATGTTGAGCCCCTTTCTTCATAGCCTAACCAAATCTAATGTTACAGTCCAAATAAAGACCCTTCTGACCGATCATTGAGAATATCAAGACGAGTAGGGTATCAAGGGATAAATTCCACGCTGTAAAGTCGCATTCTTATAAGCCGACAATCGCATTTAGGAGCTGCGAGCACCAAGGTCATTAAAGGAGAAATTCTTCGGGGAATCAAGACAAAGGACAAAATTGAAGAAAGAAAGAAAAGACGGGGTCGAGCAGCAAGGAAAGATCGAAGGTCGATTGGGAAAGAGTGAAAAAATGAAAGAAATGAAAAAAAAAAAGAAAAAAAAATGAAGTTTTGTCGGTGAAAACCTGAAAAGGCGCTGCAAGGGAATAGTGAGTTAAAAGAACAAAGAGAGAGGCTGGTTAGTGAAAATCCCGAGGGGCACTACTAGTCGACTGAGGGTCGTGGAATTTGTCATCAAGTTCGGGTTGAGAAGATTGTCAAACTGGGAGTAAGGTCAGGGTTATAGCCGTCTGAACTAATCAAGAGTTGATTCTAATTGCATGCCATGTTTACTAAGGTTGTCGTTTCACCTCCAAATAAGTTTTTTCTATCTACCACGAACATCTTTCATTCGATGTCTCCTTTTGAATTTCTTCACTTTCCTTTTTATTTATTTATTTCTCATTATTTTCGGGCAATCAGAAAGGTTTGCAATGCTTGTTTACAAGTTTCAGTTGTACCAGAAGAGTCGGGAATGGGAGTCCAGCACCGAGATTTTACGATGAAGATCACCAGGGAATGGTTTGTTATTTCTGCAAAGGTGTGACCAAAGACCGAGATAAGAATTTGGGTCAGAAAGTGTGAGAACACAACTACATCAAGTCAGTTGCTCGTCGGGGACAAATTTGAAGAGCAGAAAATAAATTTAAAAAAAAAGAAATCAATGACCATCTGAACCGGGAGCATCGGTTTTCAACTTTCAAGAAAGACCCCACTGGGATAATGGGTTGCGAATTTCAGCTTTCTGTCAAAAGTATCATTGGGATAATGGGATAGAATTTTCGACTTTAAACACAAGGCCCATTGGGATAATGGGATTCAATTTTTAGAACAAGACCCATCAGAGTGATGATATACAATTTCAGCTTTCTGTCAAGACCCATTGGGATAATGGGTTACAATTTTTCAGCTTTTAGAACAAGACCCACTAGAGTAGTGGTGTTAATTTTCAGCAAGAGCAATACCCATCTGAGTGATGGTTTTCAATTTCCAGCATAAGCAAGACCCATTAGAGTGATGTTTTTTTTCAATTTTCGCAAGAAGCAAGACCTATCAGAGTGATGGTTTTCAATTTCCAGCATAAGCAAGACCCATCAGAGTGATGGTTTCTAATTTTCAACAAAAGTAAGATCCATCAGAGTGATGGTTTTCAATTTTCGGAAGAAGCAAGACCCATCAGAGTGATGGCTTTCAATTTCTAGCATAAGCAAGACCCATCAGAGTGATGGTTTCTAATTTTCAACAAAAGCAAGACCCATCAGAGTGATGGTTTTCAATTTTCGGAAGAAGCAGGACCCATCAGAGTGATGGTTTTCAATTTCCAACTTAAGCAAGACCCATCAGAGTGATGGTTTTCAATTCAACATGAACAAGACCCACCAGAGTGGTGGTTCCATTTTTTTCTTTCACGTCAAAGTTCGTCAAAGCGGCAATTTCAATTTTCAAGTCAAAGTCCGTCAAAGCGGCAATTTCAATTTTTCAAAGTCAAGTCCGTCAAAGCGGCAATTTCATTCAAATCAAAGTCCGTCAAAACGGAAATTTCAATTTTCTAGTCAAATTCCGTCAAAGCGGCAATTTCATTCAAGTCAAAGTCCGTCAAAGCGGCAATTTGAATTTTCAAGTCAAAGTCCATCAAAGCGCCAATTTTAATTTTCAAGTCAAAGTCCGTCAAAGCGGCAAATTCAATTTTTTCAAGTCAAGTTCGTCAAAGAGGTAATTTCATTCAAGTCAAAGCCCGTTGAAGCGGCAATTTAAGTTTTCAAGTCAAAGCGGCAATTTCAGCTTTTCAGTCAAAGCCCGTCAAAGCGGCGATTTCAACTTTCAAGTCAAGCCCGCCCGTGCGGCAATTTCAAGTTTTCAAGACCCACTTGGATAGTGGGAGTTTCGGACCAGTTCATCAGCTTGGGAAGCATGAAGAGTTAGCTTAGAAATTGTAATTTTGCATTTCAATGTTATAATTTTATTTTTCTTTGTAAAGCAATGATTACCAACCAGCAACCAACAGCAACAGTCCTAGTTAGTCTCGAGTTAGTCCGGATAAGTCTAGGAGCGTCGAGTCAGTCCCAGTTAGTTCTGAAAGTGTCTAAAGTTAGTCTGTGTGTCCAGAGAGTGCATTAGTGTTAGTCTAGAAGAGTCTAGTATCTGTTTGTATGCATTAGTCCCAGTTATCGCACGCGAGGAACTACACTGACCTAATTCCTTAGTCCGGGGATATGTAGGTAGCCTTGTAGTAGGGGTACGGTCACAATTTAGTAAATTCTGTTGTCGGCTAGAACCGAAAAGCCAAAATTAGTTGTCGATTACGTCTTTGTCCGAAAACTCTTTATGTTCCCGAACAAAGAGAGGCAGCTATAATCATCTATTTTTGGCACCAAAATCAAAAAAAATGTGTAAAATAGTTGTGTTAAAACGTCATTTGATTTTGCTAGATTTTCATTTTATTTGGCTATTTTAGTTAATTGTTTAAGGTGAAAAATCTTAGAAAATTTTCAAAAAATGTGATTCAATTGGGGCATAATGTTTGATTGACTTTATGTGTGCTAATTAATTTGTTTTACAAATTTTGTGTGTTTAGTGTGAATTGTATTAGCTTAAGGAGGCCATTGGGCCACTTAGATTCTCAGAAAATCAAAAGAAAGGCAGCCCAACTCCAATATTTAACCCGACCCAATCATCTGATATATAAACCAATTTTTGTATTTTGGTACATTTTTTTCCCTTAATCTACAAAGCATCAGAACTCTTCCCCAATTTTGGCCCTCGCCAGTAACCACCGCGAAACTGCCGCTGGTGGCGCCAAACTCACCTTCTCCGGCCAAATTTACATCACCCCGAATCGCCGTGATTTCCTTATTACCGATTTGAATTCAATTTCTTAAAATTCCCATTGATTCTGCGTAGATCGAGACTTTGAAACACGGCCAAAACTTAGCTCTGGCGGCGTTATGAATTTCCGGCCAATTTTCACATCCCCAAGTTCGTATTGTTCTCCTACACATGTTTTTGAGCTCGGATTCTCATGAAACCTCCTCCATTTGTCTTCTCATTTTCTTGAAAATAAGCCGTTGGCTTTGGTTTTCATGTGAACGGAGGTGTCGTGACAGGGAACGACAGTGAGCTTCGAAGAGAGGCTGTGATGCTTGGTTCAATGGCGAGGCAGTGGAGGTGAGGCAATGAGGGTGATTAATTGGATTTGAGGCCGTGTGAAAGCTGTAATGGTGGCGATTTGAAGTTGTTTCAGTGGCGGTGGTTTGTACGATAGTGAAGGCAGTGGTGGTGTCAGGGCTGGGAGTGTGATGAATTAGTGATGCCGAGGCAATGACAATATTGACAGGACTGGAGGAGACGCTGCAACAGTGATTGAAAAAATCCATCAAATGCTGCTCCATTGACCATGTCGAACAAGACAGTTCAGTGATGGTAAATACAATCGGCGACGCGGCTTGGATGGCATTTTTATTTCGAGGCAGCGTGGCGCTAAGGTCGTGGCAGTGATGGAGAGGCAGCTGGTGTGTTTGATGATCATAGATGGAGACAGCAGCATCGACCAATTGAGGCAGTGTTGATAGTGTTTATGCCAGACGTGGTGGCTGATTTGAAGCAGTGACGATTTGTTTGCTGTGGTGTTAGCCTGGTAACGCCCTGGCGAGGCGACTCTTCGATGTTACAATGGTGGTAAAACTGTAATCTTCATTGGTTGCAATTTAGTTTGACGATGGTTAGATTGAACTGAATCCCTTTTCACGCTTCTTGTTTGTTAGCTTCTCATGTTTAGTATGTTAGTTTAGAAGAGAGCAGTTTGTATGTTTATTAATAGTTGTAGAAGTTCCTGAATACTGATCCTATGTATGCATGTTGTTCATTAATAAAATGTTGCCTAAACTTATCAATGTCTTGTTTGCTGAAACTTAAATGGAGTCTGGGTTTTTTGTTTTGTTTACTCTCGCATATGTGCAAACCTGTGTGTATAAGCTGTCAAAGAATGAGCTTGTTGAACTCATTTGCTTGGTTCATTGCTTTAAAAGTGGAATTGCAGCTTGAATACGTTGTTAGAGTCAGTTTGAGTACGAGTCACCATCATGTTAGGCTGAAGGTTGTTTTAAGTATGTTAAGTTGTTTAGATTTGATTGGTTTGTGTCATTCTCTGTCTATAGATATGTCTAGTTGTTGCTCAAATATGAAAATTGACCAAGTGATGTTTTGTTCCTCACCGCTTAAGCAAATAGTTTTGATCTGAACTTGGTTGTGACTCATTTTGGTTTTGCTATGGATAATTGCTTGAGTATGACAGTGAACAAGTCTAAATAGCTAGTAAGAGTGTAGGAACAACCTGGAGAGTTTAGCATCAGGATTTTCATAATTTTTTCTTGTTTGGCTCCACTGAAACAATGAGTTGGCCTGGAAATAGGAGTTTAGGGATGTCTTAAAGATTGATTTCAGCTTTAGTTAGTTTATAGAGTTTTAGGGAAGTTTCAAAATTCTGTCACTTTTAAAAAAAGAAGAAAAAGGAGTCAAAAGTCAAATGTAAAAAGTGTGGACAGCTTTTAGAGAAGGGTTCTCTGTCGGTTTCTTTTTGCTTTTTTGAGCAAGCTTAGCATGCCAAAGGTAAATTTCCAAAGTTAAAAAACATAGTCACATGGGGTGTCTTTTATCCAAGTTTTTAACCCCCTCTCCCCTTTTAGGTCTATTTAAGAGGGGTTTATCCCTCTCATTTGAGGGAGATCTAAAAAAATAGAAAAGGAACATCTGAAAGAAGAAATATTCACTCCTTAGATATAGAACTCTTAAAACATGAGAGAAAAGGAAATATGGATGGACAAACTTGAGGAAAAGAGGAGGAAAGGCTAGATAGTTTTAGTGAGTTTAATAGTGGTTTTTTTTTCCTTGAAAGTTGCTGTTGGTTATAGATGTTACAGTGTTGGTGGCTGTTGTTCTTGCTATTGTGGTTGAGCTCTGTGAATCTCTGTCATAGCTAAGCTTTGGAGTTTGCTTACACGGTATTTTTTTCAAGATTATGCTTTATCTTGTATGTATTTTGGTTACGTTTTAAAGTAATACATGTAAAAGTTGCCTGTTCAAGGTTGTAAATTTGAGAATTGACTACTAAATTGAGATGTTTTGCTTGCTGTAAATTTGAAAATTGACTACTAAACTGAGATGTTTTGGTTGGTCCAGATCTGTTCAAACTAGGTATCATACCTGCTCTTTAAAGTTTTTTTCCCGTGCTTGAATGTTTTTCCCTGCAATTCTATCTTGCCATTGGTTATGTTATAAATGATGAGAACCTTTTGTTTTGAGAAACTAAATGTTTAATAAGTTAGCTTAGGATTTTCTTTTTATGTATAATTAATAATTATTTGCTCACTAACATTAAATTAGGCATCATTTGATAGATATAGATTTGAAAGTAAATGGTAATGAGTAAAAGTTATACAAAAATGGGTATGAACGTGAAATTGTAAGCAATCGTAAGAATTTATAATAAAAAGAAAGAAACACCAAAGGGAAAGCAATTATGCTTGGACGTCACTCTCACTTTAGAACAGAAACAACTGATGACGAATAGAGACACATGATTAGGCAGAAACATAAGTGCGATAAGGAAAATAAACGTCTAGGAAAATACAAATAGGCCGAGATGATTAATATTACGACCGCCAAAATGTTTATATAGAATCTCACATTTGTTAGAAATTCGAACGGACAACATGTCCGAGGTTAATCTCTAATAGAGTTTTCATCAATGAACGGGCTATGATTAAATTAAATTAAAACAGATATCCAAATGTTCAAATAAACTCGATTAAGTTGGAAGATTTCGCTCGAGTAAGGTGCTGGCGCGATTATATCTGGCTGAGTTCTTATTTACATAAATGGGTGACTTTAACTTAAATTAAAAAGTGTAATAAAGGTACAATGTTTACACGAAACTCATTTATATCAAGATTCGAATGGACAATGCATCCACGGTTAATCTCAGATAGAGTTTTCGTCAATAAACGAGCGACTTTCATCCAAATCAAAGCGTAACAAATAATAATTTGGCAATCAAACAAACAAACAATAAATTCACAAACCCGGAGAGCATCAATAAAGCAATTGTGCTTGCACAGGACTCGAGGGTGCCTAACTGTAAAAACCCGATAATTTACAAATATTATTTTTCCTAATTATTCTGTTAGTTTCGGTACATTTATTTTAGTTATTATTATTATAGAATAATTACTTATGTAAATTATAAATTGGAAGAAGGGGTTAGAGATATAATTTGGGGTAACTCTTGGACCAATTAAACATTTCCCTTATTAGTTGGGATTTAAATGGAAAAAAAATATAATAGTGGAGAAGTGGGTAAGTCGTGTTTTAAACTGCTTTCATACTTTAAAATATATATATTAGGTTTTAGAATAAAAGTTGCTGGGAGAGGCAGTGTAGCCGTAACATTTAGCAATTCAATTGTTGGAAACTTCTTCGAACTCATCAGGTATTAGTTGCTCTCTGCACCCTTCTAATTTTTCTTTTATTCGTAGTTTATGGGTTGGTATTACAACTGCAAATTGGTAGTATATATGATAGTTGATGATGAAGAGATAGTTTATGGGTTGGTATTACAACTGCAAATTGGTAGTATATATGATAGTTGATGATGAAGAGATAATTATGACACACTATGTGTTGCAATGATGAGCTTAGGATGATGATATCAATGATTGGGATGATAGGTAATGAATTGAGAATGATGGTCTGTGAGTAGACGAATTCTAAGTCCTAACCAAGTTACTAGACGTTGCTAAGTGTACTTCTAAGAGAGTTGAATTTTATTGTTCACCTTATTTATATAATAGTTTATTAGGTAATTGAGGCAATAATGATGTAATGGTGCTGACTTAATGATTTTGTAATGATTGAGGGAATTAAAGGAATGGTGCAATGATGAGATAATGACATTGACTATTAGAGGAGAAACATGGCGGAATTAGTTTTATGGCAGTAACATTAATAGAACATCAATTTAGACAATTCAGATTAAACCTTGAGCCACTGTTCGTTTATCTTGTTTAGTTTTTTTTTTTACTGTGCGGAAGCCTCTTTAGTTTTCTTATACTGACAATGATCATTGTGTATTCTGATATTAGTAATTTACATAGTCATCATCTAAAGTATGGTATTTGAGATGTAGAAAAGATATTTAATCCTAAATTATATATTTAGTGAATGTAATTTGTACGAGATTTGAGAGTAAATATTAGACCCGGAGATTTGAACGAATATATTAAGTTAATTATGTCTTTCGTTCTTTTAATTAGAGCGAGACCGTTTGGAGGAGATTCGGCAGGGGAAAAGGATTGTTGAGTAGTGGTTTACTTCTTCGAACAAAGGTAGGTGGTTCTATCCCTTTCTTTGGTGGAACTAGTCCACGGAGGATATTGTACATACGTTCCTTGTATGTGCACTGCCCAAGGTATAACCTTTTACACCTTTTCGTGGTGTTTAAATATTTACTTGGAATATGTGTTGTTTTTCCTAGATTGTGTTTACTCCTGGTTGTTGTTTAAAGTACTGCAAGTTATGTGTATGTTTGACATGAAAATTTATGATTATTTTGATATGTCGGAGTTAGTCCAATTGATAATGTTTCGGAGTTTGTCCATTTGATAGCCTCAAAGTTGGTCCACTATCTATTTTAGAGTTGGTACATTTGATAGCCTCGGAGTTGGTCCACTATCACATCTTTTCGGAGTTAGCCCACATATTCTGCTGGTTAATTAATTGGGTTTAATTGTTGGTTCTTGAATGAGATTTATTGATGTTGAATGGTGTGATTGGATGGACTATATAAATAGCGAATTATAACATGTTTCCTTTTTCTCCCTCCTCTATTATGTTAATTTATTGCTTAGACTAGTTTTCTGTCTTTCATAGGAACTAGTCTACCCACCTACTAAGTCCTTTTGACTTACGTTATTTTCTTTATTGTTTCTTATTATCTGTTCGGACAGATACGGTTTCGAGTACCAGCGAGCCCCATGGCCAGAGTTGAAGATTTTCCTATTGATCAGCGGTGAGCCAACCATCCTCATTCCGTGGTGGTGCACCTTTCTATTATTTCATTCCTGTCATTTATTGTTTCAGATATTCGGGATATTTTATTTAGTATTTATCTTATAGATGTTCATGGCTTATGGTAGAGGACTAGACCTTTTGTTTGCGCTATGAGATATTCTGCATATTTCAGTAATAAAAGTCACAACTTGAACTTTATTATATTATTTTTTTAATATTATTGAGGTTAATTATTAATATAGCGAGTGGGTTCGCCCGATGGGGTTTGTTCGGGTGCCCTCACGACCATCCAGAAACTAACACCTTCCCGAGATTCAACCGACATCCTTACCCGGAACTCTGACGCACACCACTTACGAGTCATAGGTGTTCCAAGGTACCTTTTTGGTGACTTGGCACACCTTTGAACTATGTCAAGTGGCGGCTCCGTAATCTCGATAATTTCGTATCTTTAAAACACCTACGTCACAACTTTTTTTTTGTTTTAATAAAATTTTAGGGCATGACAGAGTGTACACACATAGAGCTTACCAATTCAATGGAAGATTTGATTTCTTCCAAACAAATTTGTTAAAGTTTAAAAAGGAAAAATACTTTCGACGCACGATAGGGTGAGTGCCTGACATGCGCCACCGGAAAACATGCCTCAAGGTTGTCCTATGAAGAAACCGATGAAAACAACTACCGTAACTAACCGAAGTAAAGGAGTAGATAAAGGAAAATCAATAAACTAGTAGCCCCTTCCAACTCACTGATACTATGCTTGAACAAAGTTGAAAAGGCCTCAATCCCAAACGTGGAGTGGCCACCATTACATCCTCGAAGCTCAACTACAAACCCAGTGGCGATGGTGAGATCTGTTGCAATACAAAAAGAGTTGGTCATTCATCAGCCAGTAGCTCCGATTTCGATGGGGATTCCATCTAGTGCTGAGAAGAATTTGGGATCGTCATCAGGAACAAAAGTTGAGGATGAGTCACAAAATGCTCAAAGAAAGTTGGATATAGCTTTGCCGGAGGAGAGATCTAAACAGTGGTCCAGCTTATTCGCAGGTAACAAACTAGCTGCTCGTGGTATGAATCTTAGTTTTATTGCACCGGCCATAAAAGATGGGGAAAAACTCGTTGAACTAAGTAAAAGCGAAGTTGAAACTGAAACGGAAAAATGGAAACATGCTCTAATTCTTTATGTAATTGAGAATTCCCCAACGATTGATGTAATTGACCAATTCATGGCAAGTCAATAGAATTTTGTAGCTAAGCCAATGGTCTATTACCTTAGTGATGGGTATTTTCTGATTAAGTTTCAATCAATTGAGGACAGGGATGGAGAAATTTTCTTTGGCCCTTATACCATATTTAACAAGCCCATTATACTCAAGGTATGGGCTCCAGATTTTGACTTTAATTCAGCGACATTGCAAACTATTCCTCTATGGGTGAAAAGCTATATTATTTATCGTTGAATTGCTGGGGTATAGATTCACTTAGTGGGATTGGGAGTGCTCTTGGGGTACCAACTTATGCAGACGAGTGTACTACCAAGGTGGAAAGAATCTCATATGCACGATTGTTGGTGGAAATGGATTTTACTCGAGCTCTACAAAAGACTATTGAAGTGATGGATCTGAATGGTAGAATATTCGAATAAAGGGTGGAGTATGAATGGGAGCCTACCTATTGCCTATTTCTCTTGCAAGTGGGGCACAAATGTCATGTACCTGAGAAGGTGGCAGCACCCCCCCCCCCCCCAAAGAGCTAGACAAGCACCACCAAAACGGGTGTGGGTTAGAGGTAATATACAGAGGCAGGAGATAACTGATGAAGGTGTACAAACTATCCAAAATCCTGCACAAACAGGGAAGCAAGGAGTTGAAAAATGGGGAGGAACGGCAAGCCAAATTCCTACTATCAAGGAAGCTCAAAGCAAGTCTCATAACAAGGGGAAGCAATAGCAAACAAACCAGGCTGAGGAGTGGCTGGAAACCAAGGCCATATCTGGTGAAAGACATAAAAGCAACTCTGGTGATTAAGGAAGAGTATGTAATACCAGAAATAGCTTCATCCCATTGAGTGAAGTGATAAGCAATGAAAATGCAGATATGATTCAAGGTTTGCATGACAGACAGATGGTCAATATTCAGAAGGGAGACAGGGGACCAAACCAACCCAAATTATTATACAAATAGTAGCTTGGAACGTGAGGGGTCTCAATAAGTTGTATAGGCAAAAAAGGTAAAGGTTTTTACTAAGCAGAATAAAGTTGCTCTAATAGCATGTTTAGAGCACCAAATAAAAGAAAAGAATATTGAAAAAGTAACAAAAAGAATAGAACCTGGTTGGCTCTGGTGTGCTAATGCTAGGCAGAGTAATAGAGGCATGATCTTAATAATGTGAGATCCATATAGAATTGCATTTCGAGTTCTTTAAGAATTCGTAAAATGTATCACTGGGGTGGTTAGATTTAAAAGGAAACTGCTATTCCACTTCACATGCTTTGTAAGGCTTGCATACAGTGGAGTCTATGAAGAGCTTATCGCCTGAACTGAGAGGGATGCATGAAAATATACAAGGGCCCTGGATTGCTATGGGTTATTACAATGCAATAAGTAGAAATATGACATGATAAGGGGAAATAGTATCTCTAATGCAGAAACACAAGACTTGAGACAATTTTTTAGAGATACTGGTACTGTTGAACTCAAAGTTGTGGGGAGAGAGTACACTTGGTCTAATAGGCATGTACAAAGCAAGCTAGACAGAGCTCTGGTCAATTCAGATTGGATGCTAGGAATGAAATAAATGGAGGTGCACAACATGGATCCTGGTTGCTCAGACCATTCCCCACTGAGTAATTAGTTATCAATAGAGAACCAGACTGGTCAAAAGCCATTTAGATTTTTTAACTATCTGGCTGAGCACCAACACTTTCAAGAAGTGGTAAGAGAGAATTGGAGAACTAATAATTGTTCTGACCTCATGAGAGGAGTTTGGCAGAATATCAAGAAGGTCAAGCAGGGCCTCAAATATTTAACTAGGAAAGATTATGGAATATTAAAGTCAAAGTGTTGGGCTGCAGACAGAAGCTTGAGGAGGTGCAAGGAATAATGAGAAACTGCCACACTCAGGAGTTGGTAGCAACTCAAACAAGATTGAGAAAAGTGGTCTAATATTGAGGAGAGTATTATGAGACAGAAATCCAGAATACAATGGCTTAAGCTGGGAGATGCAAACACCTTATTCTTCTTTGAAAACATGAAGAATAGAGTGGCACATAATAATATCCAAAGTTTGAATACTACAGCAGGAACCATAGTTCACACTCAGGAGGCTATTGTGGAGGAAGTATCAGGATTTTACAAGCAATTACTAGGATACAGCAAATGTATTGCCTGTTGTCAATCCCATTGTCATGAAAGATGGGATTGTGTTAAATAGAGGCCAACAATAGAAACTTATCAAGCCAGTCACTGTGGAAGAGGTGAAAGCAGCTGTTATGGAGATTGGAGAATTAAAGCTCCAGGTTGTTCCTTCTTCAAGAAAGCATGAAATAAAATTGGTCCTGATGTAAGTAAAGATGTTATCAATTCTTCACACTTGGTACAATGTTTGGCCCTATTAATTGCACCACTGTCACATTCATATCAAAGGTGAAGAACTCTTCCATGATTTCACAGTTCAGACCTATAGCTTGTTGCACTACTTTATATAAGATCATCTCCAAGATACTCACCAAGAGAATACAAGGGGTGATGGAGGTATTAGTTGGCAACAATCACGCGGCCTTTGTGTCAGGAAGAAATATTGTTGACAATATAATCCTAAGCCATGAACTTGTTAAAAGCTACAATAGGGAAGGGATCTCACCTAGATGCATGCTCAAGATTGACATGAGTAAGGCATATGACTCAATTAAGTGGAGCTATTTTGAGCAAGTGTTGCAGTATCTCAACTTCCCTGAAGTGTTTGTGAGGTGGGTTATGGAGTGTATAACTACAATATCATACTCTATTGTTGTCAATGGTAGTCCTACAAAACCATTCCCAGCTAGGAAAGGACTAAGGCAATGGGATCCTATGTCTCCATATCTATTTGTCCTAGCAATGGAGTATTTGAAAAGAATTCTGAAGCAACTTAAGCACAATTCATACTTTACTTTTCATCCTGGGTGTGAGAAATAGAGCATTATACAGTTGAGTTTTGCTGACGACCTCGTGTTGTTTAGTAGAGCATATCTGGTTTATGTTCAATTGATTTATGGAGTTCTCAAAAGCTTCAGGCCTTCAAGCTATCAATGAAAAGAGCTCAGTATACTTTGGGGGTGTAAGTCTAGATCTTCATGAAGCTATGCTATGCTTGACTGCTTAAATTTTATCAAAGCTGAATTGCCCTTCAGATATTTGGGTGTACCACTCAGCACGAAGAGACTAACCATAGCACAATGTCAACTTTGCTGGATTTGATGCTTCAAAGGGTCAACTCCTGAACCGACAAATTTTTATTATATAGTGGGAGAATTCAACTGATTAAGAATGTTTTAACTGCTATTCAAGCTTATTGGTCCCATAATTTTCATTATTCTAAAAAAGATCATTCATCATATTGAGAGCATATGCAAGAAGTTTCTATTGACAGGGAGTGCTAGCCCTAAGCCTTAATAGCATGGTCTGAACTGTATAAACATAAATCAGCAATATGGATGAATTTGCTAGATATCAGTGTTTCAAACAAAGCTGCTATAGGGAAACTATTGTGGAGCCTAAGTAGAAAATATGGCAGACTATGGATAGAGTGGGTTCATGCCTACTTCATCAAATCCAGGTCCTTATGGGAAGTAGAAGCAAAGCAAGCAAGCTGGATGGTTTGAAAGATCATATCTGTAAGGCATAATTTTGGAGCTGCTGGCTATGGTGAGAATGAACTAAATGCTACCGAAACCTACTCCATCAAAAAGGTGTATACACAAATGAGAGGACAGTTTCCAAAAGTGTACTGGAGAAGGTTAATATGTAATAACTTGTGCCCTCCTAAAATGGTGTTTGTGCTAGTAGGCTAAGCACCAAAGACAAACTCCTAAAGTGGAAGGTGGTAGATAATGCCACATGCCCTCTCTGTGGTTACATGGAGAAGAGTCATAATCACCTATTCTTTATGTGTGAATTATCCTCTGCAATCTGGGCTAAGCTTCTTTTATGGATGGGAATGCATAGACCAGTTATGCCTTGGGGAGAGGAACTACAATGGGCAGCAACTCATGCTAAAAGGAAGAATGCAGCAGATGATATATATAGGATGGTACTGACAGCTGCTCTCTACAAAATACGGAGAGAGAGGAACAGTCGAGTTTTTTAGGATGCTAGTAGAGAACCAAGGACAATTATAAGGCAAGTAATTCAGGATGTGCACCAGAGGGGAGTCTTAAAGGGAAGAGTGAAGAAGAAACTGCTCCAGCTTGGCTTCTACCCGTGAAGCATCAGATTATAGATTGCAGATCATTACAAATAATAGCTTGTAATGTAGTTAGTAGTAAGTAAAGTAGTGAGGAATGATCATACTGGGGATGCCCTGTTCTAGTTAAATTGTTTTTTTTTTCTTCTTGCTTTCGTAAATGATAGTTACCAAAAAAAGAGTATACACACACCAAAGTGGACTTATGTAATCAATTAATCTCACTGAATTTCCTTCTTTTATCCATTGAAATAATTTCCAAAATGAAATGAAACCCTGACTAAACATTAAAGCCAAACCTTGAAAGATAGTAGGCGACTAGCAAGGTTTTGAGAGCGAGAGAAATATTCGTTCGCATCCGGCGTCTAGACCAAACCAAATAATTTATCCTTGGGAATTACTTACTAAAAAAAGTGAGAATGCATACCACTTAACATAGTTAACTTATGCAAGTTATACGTGTAGACATTACATGTCTTACGTTAATTGATTGGTACGAAAATACAGGGTGTGGTGAGGCTCGGAAGCAGGTGTATATATGGATTTTGGAAGGCAGTTCAAGGGAAAATGGCGCATTAACATAATATATTTTCATAGTCCCTTCAACTCACTGATGAGCTCATGATGTCTGGGGGATGAAAAATAGAAGTGATACATTATTACAATAATCACAGGTATAGAGAATTAGCCGGCAACTGAACTTTGAATCAAAATAATTTGACTCCAAACTAACTACAGAACTCTAGAAAAGCAGAGGTTTCCTTTTTATCCTTTATTTGGACATGGAAAATATTGAAATCAACAGAGACTAGTCCATGAACAACCTTCTTCCACATATGTGCTTCATTTTCATGCGGCTTTCTTTTGCTGCAAAAAAAAAATAAAATAAAATAAAATAAAGAGAGAGAGAGAGAGAGAGATCAGCAGAGTGAGACAAAGTAAATTAGTTCCAGCAGCTGATGGTAACTTGATATCGATATATATGCATGTGGCAAACCATGACCGAATAGAATTAAGGAAATAATCTTTAGCAAAAACTTGATTACTAGTAAAGCTTTACACCAGTACTGAGCAACAAACTAATCGTAAGTGTTATCGAAAAACAAATGCTTTGCTTTAATGTATACATTTTTGCTAACTTGGAATTATCATTTCTTTTGTTTAAGGAATCAAATTTCATTTTTAAAAAGTTGGACTCACCCTTTTCTCTTCCTCCATCTTGGCCTTAATGAAGGAGTAGAGTGCAACTCCAGCAATTGCAATGCAGGTTCCAATACCAGTTTGTGTTGAAATTCTGTTACCTGCAACATATGTATTGTTTAGATTTCCTCACCACGGTATCAGTAACATGGTATTCTACTGATACAACTCAGCAAATATGTATCTTTACCGAAGACAATGATTGAGAATCCAATCACGAACACACGTTTCAACACATTTCCAACTGCATGTGTGAGTGGTGCCACCCTCTCAAGGGTGTTTGTGGCTACCTGGAGGTACAAAAGAAAAACATAAATGATAAGATCAGCGAAGTGGGAAATCTGCTAAACAGGACATTATGCATGCATGTCACATATCAATAGGCTTATAAGACTCAGGATTTTTCACATATTTTCATGAATCTAGCAGTATGGCAATATCTTCTAAGGAAATTTATTAAACTGGAAATACCTGATTGTAGAGGTGATAAAACATTCCCACCCAAAAGAGATCTGTTACGAATTTGGTTAGACCAACTTTAGCAATGGCATCATTAAACCCATGCTGGAGCAATTGAGGCCCCTCGAGCTGTGACATTAGACAGAATGAAGGATAAAATGAGGAACAGTGGATTTAGGGGGAAGAAAGTAAGAAGAGCAAGTGGTAATATCCTGATGTTATCAGACTCACAATAATGGCAGGCGGGATACAAACGATAAGGGCAATGATGGATATGTAGGCATACACGTTAGTACTATCCATATCAGTCTGCAAAAGATGCATTCGTCAATGAAATCCTCTAGAAAGATTGAATGAGTTAATACTTAGATTAGTCTGTATAGAGTATACCATAGCTTTCTTCGAGTATATACTCCTGTATGTGAACGAGATGTTAGAAATCATAGCACTAATGAATCCCAACCAGTTGAAAGATAGCTCAGTCAATGAAGCCATGGATACACCTACAAGGAGTCGAAAAACAAATCACAACATGGAAATTACTTCTTGCGTATAAGAATGTAAACCTTCCCCCCATCTCTAGTAAATATAAAAGCAAAACAAAGAGGAAAAAATAATGAAATCTACAGCTTCTATTGATCAGCCAGAAACCATTATGTTATCTGGAAATTTCCACATTTGATAATTGTTCAGGAACCATTCAAACTAATAGGAATCTCTTTATCACTACAACCCGAGTGGCACCAGAAAGAGAAGAACAGAGCTAACCAAGGACGACAGGAGCCAGTGACAGCCACAGTGTTAAAGGAATTGGTTGCCCAAGTATGAACTGAGATGCGGAAGCATTGAAGAAAGGCTCCAGAGCTGTACAAAAGAGAAAAAGAAACATTTTTTGTTACACAATAATACATATTATACTATGCAAACGTTTCCATAGTGATAAGTGGAATGTGACCTTTGATTGTGTGGGTGAATGAGACTGCAACTGCAGCAAATGAGACATTGCTAGTGACATGGCCAAGTGCATGACAGAATGCAACAGGGGTGAGCAGCTTCAGTTGGGTTGCACTAATAGGCTACAAAGAGAAGTATAAAACTTATAGAAAATGAGAAAGTTGCAGTCTTGTGAAAACTACGACAAATTAGTCGAGGAAAATGAAAATTATTATAGCCAAAAAAATGTTACTAACCAATACCTTAGCCTTACATGGTAGTTTATTGATGTAGTAATCATAAATGATCATCAACCAAGAATCAAAATTCGTGTTCCACATTCAGAAGTTTTCTTCCTAACTCGAATCGGTTAGAGTCTCCGGTATGTTTTAATCCAGAAGGAAGGGCATATTGAAAATCAAACACAGGTCACTAAGGACCTAAGTTTTGTACCATACCAAACATTATCAACCCTTCTAACTTAATCCATTAGCATCGAGGATTTAACTTATATACACTGATTTTTATACTATAGGTGTATTTTAACTTATTTTAGCCAGTAACTAGCTTTAATTTTAGGTTACTAATCTCGTTTTTATTGATTGTTTCTTGATTATATAAAAAAAATTTATATTGCCCGTGTGTAGGAATTAAATTAATTATCTAAAGTCTGAGTGATAATTAGCGTAAAATTTACATAAGATAACAAATTTAATAATATAAGATATCAGCAAATAAAATAGATACTTACAGCTCGCTTTGGGAGGCCTACAGCCCAGCTGATTAAACAATATACCACTCCAACAGCCAAATGTATAACAGAAACAAAACTGCATATAGTTAAAAAAAAAAAAAAAAACAAACAAAAGAGTGATATATTAAAATGGTTACTTATAATACAATCAAACATTGATTACGCAATAGAAACAACAAAAAAGTGCACATTGAAAAACGTACTAAGGATAAGGGAAGTAATTGTAGATCTTCTTGTTGAGGATGTTGAATATCACATTCAAAAAATACCTACAACAATCAACGCCAAATTAGTCATTTTTACATACTCAAACCGTTGACAGTTAAAACAAAAAAGTAAATAATTGAGAGTTTCACGTGACGTACCACATGAAGAAGAAAAACCCGGTGATCAAAGTCCCTTTGCTAATGAATCCAACTTTAGCATCCCTACAAAGTCCAAGGAGGTCAAATCAATACATATCATTGGTTATTTTTTAACGTTATTTATTGATCTCGTTTTCGTAACTTGAAAACAGTATCCGCAACTTTCAAATTTTGACGGGCACCAAAATAAATTGTAAATAAATTCATCACATGTTTTGCTGGATCCATTAAAAATGAACTTTAGTGTACTTATCTACTATTAAAAATTTACAATCAAATTTAGACGGATCCTTCATGAATAGTGAACAATTAAATTTTGACACATTTGCCAAACAAAATAACATATTCTTGAACTTTTACGTATTCATCAAAACTTGTAAAAATGAGCAATTCTTGCACAAATTCAAATAGAGTCAAAACATAAAAAATAAATAATTATAGTCAATGAATGCGAGTCGGGTCGGATTAAATAGTTAAAGTGGAGCTTACCCGGAAGAATCACTGCCTTCAGCAGGCGAAGAAGCAGCAGTGAAACAAGGCTTAATAGATTCCCTCTTGGAAGAAGCTTCAAGAAGAATAGCAGGGCGTAGTTGTCTGCCCCAAATCAAGTTAGCACCACCACTAACATTAACAGCTCCTAGCTGAGCTGCAGTAGGGAAAGTAGGTGAGCTGAGCTTTATTACAGGCTTGCGAAGAAGTGGGAGACCGCGAATGGCGGTGGCGCCACTTAACACGCGAGACTCCATTGACTGTTAAGAGAGAGAAGAGTTGGGTTCCAGTGAATGTGGAATTAAAGAAGAGTCAAGTACTGAAGTTGTAAGAGAAAGAGAGCTGTTAAAATTAAGGTGAAGAGGGTCTGTGTTTTTTAGTGGTTGTTTTCAGGTGACGAATGAGCGGTTCCTATTATTTGGATTTTATTTGTCTTCTTTCTATAATATCCTATATTCAAATAACTCCTTCCCAAAATATCCAACTCTATTAACTACTGTACTAATTTAATCCGGTAAAACTTGGGTGTTTATGCCCAATTATAGTATCAATTAATTATGATAAGGTGATTTAATAAGATGAGAATAGTTATTAAGGTGATTTAATAAGATGAGAATAGTTATTAAGTAATCATGATTAAGTGACAAAATTGTATTTTCAAATCTATAAGTGTTAGTTTTTCTTTAAATTTGGAAACAAAATACAAAATTAGGGTTTTGGCAGTGGCGGAGCTAGCATGCTAGTACTGAGTTCGAGCCCTGTAGCTTTAGCCAAACTATGTATATTTATCTTGAAAAATTATATGTAGTAATTATTAATTTAGAAACTCTAACTTATAAGGACTAGAATTATAAATCTCAAAACTTCAAAACCTGGTTTCACCTCTGATTTTGGGCATGAAATATAGGGAGAAAAAAACAAAGAAGAAGAAGAAGAAAAATCTTTGAAGTTCATTTAGTTGAAAATGGGTTGCTTTGAAGTCGGGCAAATATTTAGTACTCAAATCAGAAGGATGAAATATTCCAATTGAGACATGTTTAAATAAATTTTCATTCTTTGCAGTCAAATAGTATCTTTCATGTTCAGTCAAATGTCTTCTTTTACAGAAACAATTGGATTATATATAATTTGTACAGTTGTTGTTTCTAGTACTGAAATTATTGAGTCCCTACCTTTTGTGTTTAGAAAAGCTTTCGCGAATTTAAGATTGACACCTTCGGTTTAAAACACAGGTTTTGATCTAAAGAAAAGCAAATGTTTTCTAAAATAAACGTGACAGATTTTGATTTAGCACAAAAATTAACACCAACATTTTTCAGATATTAACTAAATAAAAGCAATAACATTTTCTTTTTCAAAATTGTTTTCAAACTGTTTCAAATATTTGAAAGAGTACAGGTCTTTGCAGGATTACTGTTTGTTACTAGTAATATCGTGAAGTTTAATAGTTATGTTTTTAACGTAACTGACTTTAGTCCATAAGACATTATATGCAGTTATGCACCATGAATGTATTCATGTATGTTCCTTATAGCCTATAGGACCCGGATCCTGCAAAAACTCATTATAGTAAATAATCAAACATTACCACGTATCTACAATCTTACTAGGATGATTTTTCCAGATTCCATACTATAGTTATATCAACTTGGGATTGGAGTTACAGTTTAAAGATTGCAGTTTAAGCTTATGTGTATAATACAAAATTAGCACAATGAAAAAAATGTTTAATCATTTTTACTTCAATATGAGTTATTTCATGAATTTGAGCTTAACTATCAATGTAAACTAGATTAAAGTAAAAAATGTATATACTCTATAAGTAGCTAAAACAGTCATTATAGTACTCTGTTTCTCACGTAGAAAGGACAATATATAGCATGGAGAAGTATATCCATTGTGACTAATGACAGCGTTCAAGATAAATGGATAGCTAGAGCAGTATATGACAAGGGGCATGGACTATATGATTGGTCCTGTGTTGGAATCTGCAAAATAGGTGATAGGAAATATTATGGATGAAGAAGGTTATCTACTTGGTTATGAAAGCGGCAGGGGATAAATTGTTTTGGGGGGGTGTTGGAGGGAATTATGGAGGTTTAAGAATATGTGGGGTCTTATCTTATCCAGGATAGGGATTTGAGAGGCCATAGAAGAAGAGCCTGTCTTGTCCAATCCTTAATGTATTGCCTCTGATTTCAATACCCTTATCAACATTTTCTCACTTTTCCTGTGAATTGTGATTCATGGGTTGGCACCATTTTCAACTGTGCCTAAAACGACTAGTGGAAGTAAATACTGCTTACAATGACATTGCATGGTTTGAACTCTCAACAAGAACCATGATTATTGAATAGAGTATAGAATGTGAAACAAAAAATATATCAAAGTCTCCTTTAAATGATTAAGATATGACCAAGGGTCGGGATTAAATGAAATAGATTCAAATTTGAAGTTAGTTGGTTGTGTACGTTAGTTAATCAGCATTTACTATTCTTTGTGACTATATACATTTTCCGGTTTCATTTTATAAGGATATTTGGCTGATGATGAAAGGTAACAAAAAAAGAATAACTATTGTAACATACCTAAAATACCTTTAGAAATTGTGATCTTAACATGGCTATCCCCATTATCACTGTAAATGTCCATTCACTCAAGTGATGAAGTTGTACACTTTTGTTGGTCAATTATGTACCAAAGATCTTGTAATTTTTGTGTAAAGAGAGAGCTATTACGTTATGCGAAATACATTAATTTTCTGTAGTAGTTAACAACATACTTCAATTATTAAAAGATTAAACGCTGGGCAGTTTTTAAACAAATCTGTTACTTCAAGGAAGAAAATAATTACTCATTTTAATTGAAGAATCGTGAAAAAGAATCATGATCACACCAAACGCCTTTTATACAGCCTATAACTCCGGAAACAAAAATACAGAGGGGCTGAGTAGTTCTTACGGTTTTTCACTTACATTTTAAAAAACACTTAACGAAATAGGTTCATTTGTGCGTCTCAGTAACCAGGACCAAAGACATCACGAAAAGGAACATTTGCTCTTTGTGATTTGAGGCCTGGGTAAAGAGTATACATAGTGGGCTAAGCCCAACTAAATCGGGTTTCTAGTTACATTTGGTCCTTCTGTTGAGCAAGATCGAGCTGGAGCTTGGAGCACCACATGTTGAGGCCAAATCTTATGGATCTCTCATACTTACACTTACATTTACACTTAGTGCAAAGAATTAATGTGCAATCAGTGGATTTTAATTGATTATAGCAACTTATTTTCTTTATTTCGATATTACCAAATAAGGCTTACCAAGTTAGTTACGTGTTGTTAAATGTAACTTTAACATGATAGTTGTAAAAAAAGCTGAGTGTAAGAAGTTAAAAACTCTTTCCAAGAAAGGGGACGTGCACAGCCTGCCTGTACTGTTAGAGAAATGCTGATTAATGGATTGCATCTTAATGCGGAAACAAGGAATTCTGTGGAAGGTGGATTTAATTTGGAATAGAAGCTAGCTTAGGAGAATTAGCTGATTTGCAGCAACTCACCTAATTAATAAAAGTTTGGAGCCTGAAACTTAGTTGATGCATAGTTCAATAATTAATGTATAATTATTTTTGGAATCTATCTTAAATCCGTATAGTTATGAAAACCGAAAAAACCAGTTATTGGTCAAATTCTTCACTTTCTAAGCATAGCAGTGATTAGTCCATTTTATAAATGTAAGGTGTAGTTACTTAACCATTATTAACTGATCTGATTTGGGGTAAACACAAGGTATAAGTTTCTTCCATTTTGATGTCGCAACATTTACTGCTCAATTCATCGATAGCTGCATAGATCAAAGTACATGGAATGATGAATTGGTTTGCATGTTTGGAAAAACTAATAATAACGCTGATTCCTGAATTTGTCCTTCAGGCTTCAAAAACAAGAATAAAATAATGAACATGTGCACCAAGCTAGTACAAGAAATATGTGCATGCTAGTTAGAGGCCGTGATCAGTGGAAAGCCAATTCCATGGCGTTGAGTAGGAAATACAACAAAAAACATACTACAAATGACCCCAATTGCAACTGGCAAAGCTGTAAGCAATTCCTCTGTTTTATCTGAAGGTCTTGGATAGAAACAATTCACCACATTCCGATCGAACAAAGCAATAGCTGCAAAAACCAATATTGACATGAAGGCATGCATGAAATCTATAAATTTCAGCTTGTATTTCACTGCCATTTGTGATGGAAGAGTTGCTGATCCATCAATTATCCATAAACCGCGCATCGTGGCAAATCCATAACAAACATTCCCTTTCTTGTCTTTAAAACTATCTGTGAAACTTAATATGAAACATGACAATCCACAAAGTGCTACAAGTGCAATAGTCATGGATCTGCTTACAATGTCACAATCCCCTTGGTTTGTGAATATTGGTGATAAAAGTTGAAATGCAAGAACAGAACCAGTAGGGAGAAGATTGGCTAAGTAGGCTGTGCTTTGAAATGTTTGACTAATTGCTTTTTGTATAAGATTTTTCTCAACTTCTGGCAGGCCTAAGTTTTCCAAGAGGGGAGATTTCTCTTCATGATCAAGACTCTGGGATGTCCCATCGTCCACCTTAATCTCCATTTCAAGTTTGTGATCGAATGTTTTAATGTGTCAAGATGTATTTATAAGTGAAGGAAAAGATTAAAGTTTAGAGGACTATTAAATGGATTCAAGGAGGGTTAAGGATGACTTGCAAGGAACAACATGACTAAGCAGCTTGCATCAGGATATTAGATTGGTATTTTAAGTTTCTATATTTGGTGTGTTTAGTTATAAAAAGTATGTAAAAGTTACTCTTTTTAATGTGTGCAAAGTTTCCTAAATTGTTATTTCAGGGAAATACGTTTGGATATAAGATACTACTTTAGCTGTTGTTAGCAAATTTTAACTTTTCTGAAATTCGTAACTTTTTGGTTTCTTGAAGAAATGCAAGTTTGAACTTTTAGTTGCACTTGCCTGAAATGTTGTTAATATTTGATAACTGCCAGAAACATTTAGGAATGGTTATTGTTGCTTTTCTGGAAGATTTTGTGGCTTTAGAAAGTGACGAGCCTTGCTTTTTCTTGCTCCTCAATATTCTTCAATCTTCTAGCAACAGTTATGGAAAGATTGTATGTTAAGGTCATTTATTTGTTCGAAAGTAAAGTATATCATCATGACACAAGGTACTCGTGATAGATCAACGAATTTTCTTCTTCTGGCCTAAGGTCTAAAATTCTCAATTTAATTAGGCAAAAGATGTTGTTATGTTTTTTCCAATTGCTACAAAGCTTCATAAGCGTGCTCATTTGCAAAAATATGACACGGGAAGCAATAGTTTGCCTTTTTGCCCACGCTTAGAGATGGTTTGCAAAAATGTCCTCATTAAGATTTAATGAAAAAAATCCACTGCCAAGACTTCCCGTTATATTTTTCTATTTTTCAACACTTATCTCTTCAAGTATTGGCAATAGGCAATACTTGCCGCACTAGGTCGTTGCCAAGACTTGCCATTGACCCCTGCTCGATTTTCCAACACTTGCACGATAAGTATTGGCAATAGGCAACACTTACTACACTGCGTCGTAAGTCTTGGTAATTGTCAAGACTTGCCCCTTCCAGTTTTCCATGCATTCTCGCCATATAACTTGAAGTATTGGCAATACATCACTTGCCCTTGAAGTATAGCCAATTGCCAAGACTTATAAATTTTTTGCCTTGAAGTCTTGGCTTGCGGACTAAATAAGGGCATTTTGCTAAAACATTCCTTAGCGCGGGTAATTTTGTAAAATCACTTCTTATGGAGGGCATACGGTAAAAAATTTTGTCATAAGCGTTGCCCTTCCGGGACCCACGGATGTTGGGTGATTTACAACAATAGGACTGTCACAGATTTGGCCCTCATAGGAAAAGTCTTACAAATTTGACCCCGTAAGAAAAAACAAATTCACTGGATGTACCCGCATATCACTAATTATGGCTTTTTGTCTCCACTTAATAATGGTTTAACAAAATAGCCTCGGAGGCAGCACTTTCAAGTTATAAATTGACAAGTGCTGCTTCTTCGAAAAATATAAAGGGAAAGTGCTGTCTGCGAAGAGATCAAAGGGGCAAGTGGTGCCGAGACAACACTTCAAGTTATCTGGGAGAATGTAGAAAGAGATAAAAGGGCAAGTGTTTCCTATGCAATAGGGGGTCAAAGTAGAGTATTGTCGGTTTATGCCAAAATTGTACATCTAGGTTAAACAATCAATTATGGTTGGGGTCACAAGAAATACAGTAATTACAACGGAAAATTATGTAAATATAATGAGAACAGTAATGAATAAACAAGACGAAATAAGCAAGAAAAGGTAGAGTAATTCTTATTCCTTGAGAATAGCCGGATACTGTGGAGAGCCAGATGATGTACAATAGAATGTAAGGAGTGGTATTTATAGTAGTGATACCAAGTCCTAAATAAAGTAAAATACAAAGACTAATAAGGCTATGGGCCTATAACTCAAGGTAGTGGTAAAAACTAAACCCTAACTAGGAGACTGTAAACCCTAGGTGGCGGGGATGTATACCCTACGTCCTATGGCCGTGCCGCCTAAATGGTCGTTGGCTTCATGAGAGGGCGTGTATCCTCTGCGCCTGGTAAGTTGTAAGATAAATCTAGTCTCGCCAGCTGGACTCGTATTCCCATATTAATAGGTGGCGTATTTTTGCCCACACATTGTCAGGTGCTGCCTAAGAGGCAACACTTACGATAAAGGGAGGGCGGAGCAACACTTCAAGTTATTTGAGAGAATGTAGAAAGAGATAAAAGGTCAAGTGCTGCCTTAGAGCCATCACTTAGTAGAAAGGCGGGATGGAGGCGTCGATATAAGATTTCTTATGGGTATTTCCGTCCAAATTATTTATTAAAGTTAGTGGATGTCATTCTTGCAAAACAATTTTAAAAGTGGTTAGTAAGGCAAACCACTGGTTATGGTGTCATAGTTTTGTAAATTGCTCGTAAGAGTGTTTTTGGTAATACCCAAATCTATCGGTTAGCAAGATTTAGCGATCGCCAGGATATTCCATCTAGCATTCGCCAGCAACTTTTTTGACGGTGGCAGAAGTTGTAAAACTTTTCTGACGGAGTGAAAATTGTAACAACAACAACAAATCTGTCTATTTCGTGCAAACACCTGATATATGTATGGGCTTAGACCATGAAAATGATACATAACTACAAGGGTAATTTACAAAAAGAAAATTTATACAAAATGACTACTCTAATAGTAAATTATAAAAATACCGATACTTTTACTATATTTACAAAACATAACAACAACATAACAATAGTTTTCCATTTCCCCCAAACATAAACCATAATTTCTCCTTCTCTCTCCTTCTCTACCCTCTTCCACCCATCCACCACCCACCCACCACCGTCCCCCTCCCTCTCGCCGCCAATACTGCTGTTATCGTCTCCCTCCCTCTCGCCACCAATACTGCTGCTACCGTCCCCCTCTCTCTTCCAACCACCATCCCCTTCCCTCTTCCAACCACCGCCCCCTCCCTCTCGTCACTGTCTATGCTTCTCGCGGCACTGCTACCACCGCAGTGCAGCGGCGCTGCTCCTCGCGGCGGAGCTGCTGCACTACAGCGGTGCAACGCCCCGATATATGTTTTTCCGGTGGTCTTCCAGTAGTTTTTTCTGATTTGGTCCTTTTTTTCCTTTTTGTATGTGTATATATGCGTATGTTTATGTATATATTTGTATTTTGTATAAATAATTTCAGATCCACTTCTTTCGCTTCTTTTTTCTTTTTGTTTTTTGATTTTGTATGTGTATTTATTTGTATATACATGTATACGATTTTGTATTTATGTGTATATTTATGTTTTGATGTATAAATGCATTAAAAAAAATTTAATATCTGATTGTGTTTATTTGTATATTGTTGTATCTTTGTGTATTTTTGTACTTTCAAGTGTATGTTTGGTAATTTTTTGGTTATGCATTTTGTATATAGTAGTATTTATGTGTATGTCTTGTATTTGTGGTTTAAATAATTGTATGTTTTGTATTTTTTGGATTATGTATGTTTATGTATTTTTATTTTGTGTTTTTTGTATGTTGCAAGCTTTTTTCCAGATTTAAAAAAAATAAAAAACAAAAAAAAAATTCTGGTGACCTGCCGGCGCGGACGCTGTGACTGCTCAGTGGGTGTGGAAGGGAGTAAACCTTCATTTGTAGGGTTTTAATGGAGGTTGTATATGCTATGTAAAAAAGCTATTGCTATATTTTGTAAAATGGAATAGCATCGCTGTTTTTTATAAATTTGCTATTAGGGTTGTATATCTGTGTAAATCTTCCTTTACAAAAAGGGTGTTTACATATATATCCGGCCATGACTAAAAATTTACTTTTCACTGTCCACAATTTTTTCTAACCACAATATCAATACAAAATAAAAGAGATCTTTAATATTAAATTTACTGCCTTAAATTAGTGAATATTCCTTTCCTAAAATAAATGATTTCAACCATCCTTAAATGATGGATGGGTTATTATAGGTAACAAATTTAAATAGAAGAGTGAAAATAGCTAGTATATCATTGTCACTTCAATTTCTTTTTTTTCTTTTTCCTTTCTCTGTTTTTACGTTTTGGTTGCAAAATATAATTTTTGTGGTCTATATGTCGTTGTATACTTATGTATTGATATTATATTATTATATATGACATATATTGATATAAATTGAATAAATATTAAATATATGATATGTTAAAAATTGTAATATTTATTAAAAAAGACAATATCGATTAAAAATATGCAATATCAGAGATTAATTTATTGAAATACACAATATCAATTGCATATGTACAATTTATTCAACTAATATATATATATATAAAAGATGAGAGAGAGAGAGGAGAGTAACATGGCAGAGGAAGCATTTAATTGATTGGGAGAACATAAAGTTTCGATTCCTAATTATAGGAATTAGTATATTTAAAAATAATAAATGTTTATGGAAAGAAAGAAAAAATAAAAGGTGGTCATAAACAGTAAATATTATTTCCCAATGTTTATGGGGCGTAACTTTTCCTTTATAAAACTATGACACCATAGGCAGTGGTTTGTCTTGTTGATCATGTTTAAGTGGTTTTGTAAGAATGACCTTCGCTAACTTTATGAACAAATTTTGGACGGAAATACCCCTACAAAATTTTATAATGACGCCCACATCCCGCCTTTCTTGCTCGCAAGTGTTTACTCTTAGGCAGCACTTCAACACGTTGATCCCCTCTTGCGCAGATAATACATGCCCTTTAATCTCTTCCCACATTTTTCCAGATAACTTGAAGTGTTGGGGAACACTTGCCCCTTCAATCTCTTCTCACATTCTCGCAGACAACACTTGTTATTTGATATTTCCTGAAGAAGCAGCACTTGTCGATGCATAACTTGAAGTGTTTCCTCCGGGGCCATTTTGCTAAAATCATTCTTAAGTAGGAAAAAAAAGGCATAACCAAGGATAAGGGGCTACACGTGATGAAGTTTTTTTATAACTACGACATCACTTATGACCCCGTTTAACATAATTTAGCAAAAATGATCCTTCGCTGATAATATTCGCACGAAAATACCCTCAACACCTAATTAATGACGCGTTGTCACTCCCTCCCCCCTCTCCGACTAAATTGTCTTGAAGTCTTGCAAGGCAATAGTTGCCATCAACCCTTTCCGCCTGTGTACAACTAAATTGCCTTGAAATCTTGATAAATAGGCAACCCTTGATATCTTGGCAGGGAAACACTTCTCCTCAACTCCTTTTACCCTTCTCCAACTAAATTGTCTTGAAATTTTGGCAAATAAGCAACACTTGTACTCGACTCACCACCCCTCCTCCCCTTATCTCCCAACTAAATTGCCTTGAAATTTGTGCAAATAGGCAATACTCGCCATCGACTCTTTCATCTCCTCCACCAACTAAGTTTTCTTGAAGTCTTTAGCACAGTAACACTTGCCAAGCGGAGTGGCATTTACTTAAATACATGAAAAATAGGGACAACCCTCAAAATCAGTCAGATTTGGGGATACCGCGAAATTTTCATCGTAGATGGCCTTTTATGAGTTTACTTGAGGAAAAAAACCAAGTAGTTATCCAAATTTACTCTTTTACATTTTTAGCTGGTATACATAAATTATACCTATATTATATATGTTTTTTTGTTATAAAGGCTAATGAGTATTTATACCGTATAATTTTTCCAAAAACATAACTAGCTAGTTACAATACGTTTTTATGAAAAGATCATTAAGAATGTTTGCTTGTTACCATTTAAGTTTTAAACACGTTAAAAAATGATTTTAAATTCGAATTCTGATAGTCACTAGGATCTTTCAATATAGCAAGTTATGAGGATCTATTAGGAGTTTAGTCAAATTTTTTACGGATCGCCATAGTTTGTCATGAGAAAATTTACCAACATACTGTTTGATCGAAATTCAATATAAATTGATCTGAATCAACTCCACATTTAATATCCAACATTCTAATTTCAATCCAATAATTCTCAATAATTCAATCTACTTTTTCAAAAATCAGTTTACTTATTTTGTCTTCTTCAACAATCAGATTCAATAAAATTCAAAATGGTGGTTTAAAAATTTCATGACCCTATCTAGGGCCGTGATCGGCGCTAGACAAGACTAAGCATATCTAGCAAGCCTATTATATTTGTGCAGAAATTTCGATAGAGTTTCCCCTATACCGGAAGCAAATCAAAATTTTTGTACCTATCAATAACCAGCGAGAACCAGTCTAATAAACGACTATCACATTAATACGCATATGTAAAGTCTAAAGAACAATCAACAATACTAAATCTACATTGTGCACGACAACAATTAAACTATAGAATACTTCGGTACCAACTTTAACTAAAACGACATCCCAAGACTGACTAAAGAACAAAACTCTAGATTCAAACGAACTAATGACTTAAATAAATTAAGGAATAAATAATGGCCACCGCGAAGCAAATGCGGGGCTTACTAGATCAATCCTCGGCTCTGTCACTAGTCTTGACTCAAAGTATCAGCCTCAACTAGCTTATCTGTGAGTGGGAAAAGGAAAAGGATTCGTCACACACACTAAATGAGGACAATATCAACCATAGCGTTTTTAACGGGGACAAAAATATATAAGAAGTCATGCACAAGTAAAATAATCAACATTAATTCCATTGAAAGCATTAAACGGTTCTTCAACATTGTAGCGCATATCTTTATATAGTGGGAGGTTCCTGATTCAGAGCCGATTTTACTTTCTGACACCGTGAATTATTTCTACGGCTGTCTGACTACCCCGTCAGCTGGGTTCCCTTCTAGAGAGTGGACTAGTTATTTACTACTAGCGGAGGAGAAATACAGTACAAGATGCATAAGGCCTAATGATACTGAAGTTAGATAACGGCGAACTGGCTAAGTTAATTTCTAAAAATACTATTTACTTTATAACACAATATCTCACTTTGTTTTGTACTTTGTTTTTGACAAGATATTAAATCACAAATATATAGAAGCTATTGAATAAATCAAGGTTCCAAAACATGTCATTTGTTTCAACAACTCCAATATCAAAATAAAATTCGAATATATCAACATATAAATTATACTAGCGCTTGTCCCATGCAAAAAAAAAAAATTAATCAAAATACTATTGATGCAAGAAAATGAGTTCAAACATGCTATAGTTAAAAACCAACTATGAGAGATATTTCACTCACAGTACTAGCTTCTGTTGTTCCGAACGTGTGTTCGCAGACTACGATTCAGTTGTCCCACGATCTAAAATAAATTATCACCATTCTATATGTTAATTACTGAGATCACACACAATAAATATTCTACTATGAGATTCTAGATTATTGAATCCCTATGGCTTGGGTGGTTACTTAGTTTTGTGGAAACAAATTCATTCTCCTTATTAAGAGAAAGTTTCTCTTTTAATTATCCTACTTTAATTTCTTACTACATCCCCTTCTAGGTAAAGTGAGAGTAGATTATGAAATACTATTCCTAATACATAGTCAATACATATCTTTGGCGTGTAATCACTATCTCTGAAGAAGAAAACTTTATGAAAACTCTACTATACCATAATCTAATTCTTATGGAAAACAATTAAGAAAATTGATGAAGTATTACCTTGAACAAAGTTAAGAAAAGAATAAACTCCAAGGTTCCTTTAATGGATGCCCGAAGCAGCTACACCTTGACTGCCGTTTCTTTCCTTAGCTTCCCAAGGTTTTTTTTTTCCAATTCTTTTGTTTTCTTTTTCTTTCTTTTGTTTTAAATTTCTTTCAATTTTTTTCTTTCTTTATTTGGTAAAATTATAAAGGGGTCGTTGAACTTTCACTTAACCTCAAAATTACCCCAATATCTTGGTAATATTATGAGAAAAATACACCAATCTATTATTATTATTATTATTGGTAATATTATAAGACTACTACACCAATCTATTATTGTTGTTGTTGTTGTTGTTATTATTATTATTATTATTATTATTATTATTATTATTATTATGGGATATTACAAAAAAAAATTCAGCAAAATCAAATCTAAAATAACCATAAATCAACAACGAGTTGTATTTATTTAAAGAAAGAGTAGGAAGGAGAAGGAGGAAGAAGGATGAGAATAAGAAATTTTGATGTGGAGTAGTACTAAAAATTTAAGCTCGTTTGGAGGGTCTTGTTCTTTTATTTAAACTGTAAAAGAGTATAAGAGATCACTACCTCAAAAACGTCTAATTTTATTATGCGCCTCACACGCTAAGTTATATTTGTGTGAGATATCTCATTACTTGACAAGTGTATAAACATTGATCCGATGTGTCAATCAATTAAATATAGAAAGACTTTCTTCACCAATGCCCTGCCCAAATGCTCTTTCTCCATGGATAGTTTTCCCTTTTTTATCTTCTTCTTTGTTCAATTCATTTGCCAATAATTTATTTTTGATTTTGTTAGATTAAGTCAAATAATGGCTGCTTTCCACTTATTTCATATCATTATCTGATGCATCTCCCATTGGGTGTATGAAATCTGATGTGGTGGTTTTCTCAAATTCATGTGTTCAACTAAACGTTTTGTTCATTGGATGGAAGAAGGTTAATCAAATGGCTTAGTGAAAATCCGTGCGGTATCCAAACCCAACTAAGAATGGGCAAACGACATGTTTGTGTGAATAATTATTGAAGTTTGGACATAAGAAAATAATTATATTTAAGCTATAGTTATTGGCGGATGAATGGAATAAGGAAGAAATTATATCTTGTCATTCTATGGATCTTGAGTTTGCTACTTTTATGCAACCGCACTTCAAGTAATGGCAGATAAAGCGTTACTATGAATGTTATTTTGAGAAGCCATATGAAATATTTTAGCAAGAAAAGATAAACATATCAAATAGCACAAGAAATAGAGAACAGAAGAGGAAGAATAAATGTAAAAGCGTTTTGCATAAGTGAAAGAAAGTCTAACCGCTAACGTAGCTATAATTGATTGACACATGGGATCCACATCTATACAGTTGTCCAGCAATGAAATATCTCACAGAAGTATGACTTGATGTGTGAGGCACATAATAAAATTTTTCTTTAAAAAATAGTTAAAATATATCTAATGTTATTATTTTTCCTTAAAAAATAGTTAAAATATATTTAATGAATACGCGTTTGAATAAATGTCTTAATATGAGTTAGTAACCTATTAGCAGATTAATAAAATAGAATCTTTTTAGCAATAACATAGGTTTAATTTAATAGTAACTCTTCTAGATATGCAGTTCGCATATCAAATGAGAATCTACTGTTTTGTCATTTTCACACAATAGGAGGAGGCAAACAAAACCAAACCCTATTTCTTTAGAAAGAAAAACAGTGTATATCTTATACATGATAGCAAATGAAGATTTTCAAATTGTTTTTCCTGGTAGTTGGATCAGACTTCAGTGTAAATTTCGAGTAAAATTGCCAGAACTAATTTAAGGTAGGATTTTTGTGAAGTTCATTATAAATTTATTTACATAGGTAGATTTTTTTCGCCTAATATTTAGTATTTTTGTTTCGAAACAATAAGGGAAAATTTTCAAAAATAGGCAGCCCACTACCCAAAATTACAAACAAGATGTCATATTGTTTTCCATGCATAGCACCCACCCTTAAAATTATAAATTTTAGCACTCCTTCATAAAAAACACCCTAGCAACTAAATCTCCTCCTCCTCAGCCACTAAGTCGCCGGCAGACACCCTCTCTCGCCAGTGATGTCGTTATTTTTTTGTATTTTACGAATTTATGTTGTTTATTGCGCCTAAATCATTGCTTTAGACAAGTTTATACACACAAATCTTCCCCCAAAAAATAAATTATACATGAATATACATAGATAAATGCGTAGCAATGAGAGAAATACAAAAATATACACAAAAAAAGTAAAAATTCATATAAACATCCTTAATATACAGATTTATTCACTCGCATATACACACTTATACAAATTTATACAATTTTATACATGTGTATAAATTTGTATAAAATTGTATAAACTTGTATAAACTTGCGGCGACCCCTATCTCGATAAAAGGGTGACAGCTCGGGTAAGATTCGAAAACATAGGCCAATTTTGATAATTTTCGTCTTTTGCTTGTCTTTTAGTGTAATTATCCAAGAATAAGAATGTGGGTAATGGGATGGGCCTTAAGTGACTTTGCGCTTTTTAATTGTTTTTCCATCTCTAGCAGAATCAACCAACTAACTTGTAATTTTTTGGGGAAAATGTTGGATTTAATTACAATTTTTTTACCTAGTAGTCGAACAAAACACCATATTGGGTAAACACCATAATTTATGTCACATTTGTTGGTTATCCCATATCGATAGTGGATGTGGTACTTGGACTTCTTATTTGGTCTTGAACAATTCTTACTCCTTGAGCTATTTTTTGGGTTGAATTAGGCTCAAGATCCATTTTCTTTAACATGATATCAGAATCAGGCTCATCCCAATTCTTTATTCACCGATGTTGGACTCCTATCTTATATTATTAACGCACCAGTTACCAGAAATGTGCATGCCCGGGGGGGGGGGGTGTGGGTTGGTTACCCTGCATCGATAGTGAATGTAGCACTTAGACTCCTTATATGGTCTTGGGCAATTCTCACACCTTGACCTAGTTTTGTGAGATTTTGATCAGTAGTATTTTTTACCCTGTTCAATGAGGATTGGCCACCATTCAAAAATTAATAGAATTATAGCCACCAATTTATAAGTTAGGAGAAAAAAACCCTAACAAAACATAAAACAGAAAACAGATGCGACGCTTCTAAAAGCTTTTGGCCATACCTGCACATGTGTTAGGACGTGAACATGAAGAATTCAACTTTTCCAGAAAACAATATAGAGATTTCAACTTTTTAAGTTCAAGCCCAGAACAAAAATCAAGTTGAAATCTCAGGAGAAAATACTGAGAATTAAACTTTTTCAAATTCAAATTTCAGGAGAAAATACTGAGAATTCAACTTTTGCAAATTCAAATCCCAGGAGAAATTACTGAGAATTCAATTTTTTCAAGTTCAATTCCCAGAACAAAATACTGAGATTGAATTTTTTAGTCCAAACCCCAGAACTATTTTGAATATAATACTGAAATTTTCAGTTTTCAAGATCAAAATCCTTGACTCCATGGGATTTTCAGTTTCCATTAAAAAAAATCCCTTGCAAAATACTGGACTTTTCAATTTTGCAAGTTCAACACCCATGAAAATATACTGAAATTTTTACCTTTTCTTTTAAAGTTTTGTTGTTCCATCCTTTGTACATAGATTTAAAATATACACCTAATATTAAGAGATTGAAATATAATCTGAAAAGTTGTTGAAGAAGCTTTTTGAAAGTTGCTCTCTAATGGCGGAAGGCCATGAGTATTGAGTATTGAAGATGATGGGTAAAACAGTAAACCTAGAAATTAACAGAGTGAAGGGTAGAAATGACCATTCACACTTAAATGAAAAAATTGGCTATTCATCAAATAATTTATAAACACGGGCTATAACTCAATTACCAGATATCAAAGTGGCAGCTTGGTATTAATTTCACGCTAGTTTTTGGAGTTGACTTAGGCCCAAAGTTTATTTTCTTTAACAACATTACTTTCCGAAAGATTTCACTACGTGTCCCCCGTATTGACTAGTTGTGGGTGCTTGTCCCCATTTACCATGGTTTTAGAAAATTAAACTCTAACTCATTTTTTAATATGTGGAAAATACTATTATGCCCTTCACTAGTTAACCTAATTCAGCAGCAACAATCCATATCTTTGTCCAGCCGTTGTTTTCTTCCTTCTTTCTTCTTTTAATTCTGCAGATTTAGGGTTCTTCGCATGCGCAATACTTCAAATGACATTGCCAAGATGAGTAGGTTCTGTTATGAGTAAACTACTGCTTGTCAGGTATGAGTTATACTTTGATGTTAAGTCAATTGTATAGTTAATTAGGTTAGATATTTGGCTGTCGTATTATTCTTTCTTTCCTTCTTTTAATTCTGCAGATTTAGGGTTCTTCGTGTGGACAACAGTTCATATGACATCACAAAGATGAATAGATTCTATTGTGTGAGCAAACTACTGCATGTCAGGCATGAGTTATGCTTTGATGTTAACTCAATTGTATAGTTAGATTGGATATTCAGTTAGAGTGGTGGTGAAGGTTCAAGGGCAAGTGTTGCCCTGCCCAGATTTCAAGGCAATTTAGCTAAGAGTCGTTGTGAATAGGATGAGGTAGAAGTGTTGTCTGTTTGCCAAGACTTTAAGGTCTTTTAGTTGTCAGGGGGAAGCGATTCTGGGAAAGTCTTGCCCTGCCAAGACTTTAAGGCAAGTTAATTATAACTAATGCCTGGAGGAGGAAGGTGTTGTTAAGACTTTGAGGCAATTTAATTGTCAACTGAGGAAGGGACCGTTAGATAATCTTACCTTGCCAAGACTTCAAAATAAGTTAATTATAATGTTTTAATATTATAACTTGTGAACTTGATATTTTAAAATTCTTTAAATTTTATTTACAAGTTAATTATGTTTCAATATCATAACTTGTGCACCTAATAATTTAATCTTTATAAATAATGCCTATAGGGATTGGCAGGAAGTCTCTCCTTTTTTCCAAGATTTTGGGCCATTTTACATGAGATTGAGCAAAGAGGTTTGAATTGAAAGTCTTGCCCAGACAAGACTTCAATGCACGTTAATATTAATATTATATCTGCATATTCAATTCTAAAATATATAATTAGCGCCAGGAGGGTTGGTGAGGGAAAGTGTATTGGTGACAGAAAGTCTTGCATTGCCAATAGGGGCGGTTCTACCATACAAATCACAGTTCATGTGAAATCCATGGTCTCCACGCGAAACTAGGTATATTATGCATATATTTTTCAAATGTGTCTAATATGATGTTCGGGAACCCATGCTCTAAATGTTTAAGTGGTTCACTTGGTCGAATGATGGTTCACGTATGTAATCACCTAATTTTGGCACCAAAATGCTTAAAATTGCTCAAAATAGCCGTGTTAGATTCTTAGGATTTTAGCCGAAATTTTCCCAAATTTTAGTCTTTATTTTAAACTAAAAGTGCCATTTAATCGGGAAGAAAAATATAATAATTAAAAAAAAGTTACTTGTTATGTGTTTAATTGTGATGTTATTGTAAATTATGTGATTTTAATTATAATTAGCTATGTGTGTTTTAAATGATGTAAGCGTTTAGTAGCCATTTGTAGAAAAATCACAGCCCAATGATTTGGCCCACCAGCCCACACTCAAACCCGGCCCATTCCCTACATATATAAGCTTAAATCTATCTCATTATCTCCCTCACACCTTCTAAAGCTCAAGGCTTGGAGAAACCCTAGCCATTTTTCTCCTCACCATCAGAAAATCCCGCCACCCCTCTCTGCCACCACCTTTCCGCCACCGGACCACCGCCTTCCGGTGGTCGGAAAAATACAAACCATACCATTCCGGAAAGCTTTCGAGCTCCTCTATCCATTTCTGGTGTTATTTTTCCCGAAATCCTTACCGTTTGGCGCAGATCTGCATTTTTAATTTCGGGTAACACTCAACTCTGGTGATTTTTGGCTCCTCCGTTGTTGTGGTCTTTGGGGCTGCTAAGCTAATGAATTTTTGTGATGAAGATGATGGGGATATGGCTGTTTGGCTTTCATACGTTGGTGATTTAATGATAAAGCATGTTTTGGGGGTGATTTGTCTCTAATTGTTTCATGATGGCAACAAGCTATGCCTTGGTGGCGACGTTCGTTTGACCAACATGTAAATTTTCACCTCCTTTCCGTAGTCCTATTTGTTCAATCTGTATGTTTAGCCTAGAGATAGGATTAAGATTCTTATGTTCATATGTTTGGCTCGTTTCTAGTTTAATGTGAAGTATTTTAATTGTCTTGCTTCAATATTTTCAAGCATGTTTTGGAGCCCGAGTCACTGGGATTTGATTTGGCTCATTTAAGTTGTTTTAATTTAGTGTTTGGGGGCTGATTTTAGTAAATTTCAGATCTGTATTTTTGTGACTAAAGTTAGTCTCATATTTTGTTGGCGGCCCAATAGGCCCAAAAGTCAATAGTCCAAGCCCATGAGGCTGTCCTCTCAATAGGACAGCTTTGTTCAGATTTTGGGACAGCATAGGGTGGCTGAAAAGATGTCATAGGGCTGTTGTACTTTTTCTGAAAAATACTCAAGTATAGGGGTGTGGGCTTGTACTTTTGTATAAGTCTACACTCCACCTTTTTGGCCCTCAATTTTTCAGCTATATAAGAGTGTCTTTACCCTTCATTTAACAACAACTACCTACTAAAAAAGAGGGGGAACAAGCTGAAATTTACAAGAAATTTGAGAGCAAAAACACTTAAAAAAAAAAATAGTAAGTTTGAGAGTTAGATTTAGAACCAAAAGCCTTTACATATAAAGGTCTTTTGGGGTAAAATCTACTAGTTTTAAGGGTTAAATAGAGGCAAAAAGAGGCTGCCTAGTTGCTGATTTTTTTTGGAGCATAAGCTGCTTGCTTTTGGCTTTGGTTTGCTATTTTCATTTGCTTCCTAGTTTGGAAATTTCTACACAAGGTAAACACAAATTAACCTTGTACTTATGTTGAGCTTTTGGCTATGAAAAGTGCTTAAAAATCAGCATGTTCAAAGTTTTAAAAATCTTGTTCAATATGATGTTAATTAGTCTCTTGATGAGCTTAGTTGTTGTGCTAAATGAAAATGATCAAAGTCTTGTTTTGGAACGAATAGGGCATAAGCGCAAAGCTAATAAAATTTATAATCTCGAACGAATAGGCAGTGATTAGGACAGCTATTTAAAAATCTGGCCATACATAACATTTGTAAGAAATGATCATTATTTGGACAAAAATCAGAATGTGGCTATTTTTGCAAATAAGTTTAAATGCAGCCTGTTGATGCAAATTGATGAGCCCAATTGTTGAAATAAAAGCACGTAGGCTGTAAAATTATTCTCTTTCAAAGATAGGCCACAAAAACTGTTTCAATTTAATAAACGGCCTATTGTATATATATACTTTTCATAATCCATATTTTTTTTTTTGTTAAGGCAAATTTGGGAGTCCCAATTTGTCATTTTAATAATAGTTAGCAGTTATACTTAGTTGAATCGAGTAGGCAAATTGATAAGAGCGAAAAGACCCATGCAATTAGGCAAAACAATAAGTATGATCTGCGATCTACTTACTAGGTGAAACGAAATCACATGATAGTCACAAGTTTGCGCTAAGGTATACCCAGCGGGTTACCTAATACAATTTTGGTTCAACAAATAAAAGCGTAACTTTAAATGAACGGCAAAGATATAACAACCATATTTAATAAATTAAAATTGCGACAATAAAGCAACTGTGCTTGGCACAGGGCTCGAGGGTGCCTAATACCTTCCCGAGAGTCAACTGAGAACCTTACCCGAATCTCTAACACAGACCATTAGATGAGTCAAAGGTGTTCCAAGGTACCTTTTGGTGACTTGGCACACCTTAAACTATGTCAAGTGGCGACTCCGAGTTCTCTAAATAATTTTGTACCTTTTTGAACACCAGTCACGAGCCTTTGAATAATAACCTCGCAACACCGCGCAGTTAATTAAATTTTTTTTAGGGCGTGACAGCTTGGCGACTCCGCTGGGGAAATTAGTGAAAACTAGAATCTCCGGCTTTGATTAAATTGTCGCATGTTTTAATTTATTAAATATTTGGTTGTTCTATTATTGTCGTTATTACATGAAAAGTTGAATATTACTGCTTTGATATTTATATTTTTTTTTGAATTGTATATAAACTGCCTTCCTCTGCAACCCTCTGAGTCTCTGAAACACACACACACGTGCACTTACCAGATTGCTTGTGGCATCTGGGACTTTCTTACTAAATTGCCCATGATTTAGGAGGAAGGCGTGACGGGGGTTTAGGCCGGACACACTGTCTCCGGATGGCCCTGATGCGCTTTCCGCCCGGTTTGTCCACTGGGTTCTTCAGCCAGTCTAGACACTGAGTCAGTTGTGTCACCTAGAGTTAACCTTTACGCCCAATTATCTGCATCATATTGGACTTAATGAGGTGCGGTACACCGGTATTGCACTTGTCTAGGCTGACCACTTTGTGTCAAGATGGGCTCGTGTCCCCAAAAAAATACGTTATTGGCATCTTATGTGTTGCATTTGTTGTAGAAAGAGGGTTGTTATGCTGACCGATCACCGGGGGTGGATATTAAATTTTGAAAAAAAGTGAGAGAAAAAAATGAAAAAAGAAAAAAAATTGGTTTAGTCTCGTGTCTCAAAATATCTTTAGTTGTCATTTTACGCCGTTATAATGGCGAATTTTTTAAGAACTTTAGAGTCTAATTTTGTGTCCGGATTTGGTCTCAAGTATTAGAAAATAATTTGTCATAGTTTTGCACAGTTATAGTTCTGTGCGGGTATAATGGCGAAATTTTGGGACCCTTTTGTCTTTGAGTCTGTGTCCAAGTCAAGTCCATATTTTTGAAAAATAAATTATTGGGGTTTTACGCCGTCATAATGGCCATTTTTTGTAAACCAATTTTTCGTCTAATTCGTGTAATATTGTGTCTTTGTGTCGTCATAATGGCCAGATTTTTATAAATACTCTAAGATTCATTTTCAAATCAAATCGAAGAGTTTGTTTCAAAAATCATGTTTTTATGCTCATCTTTCTATTGTTGTAATGTCCGATTTTGGAGTCACTTTTCGGATGTTAAAAAAAAAATAGTTTGATTCATAATCCGTTCTTTAGGGTCCGCTTTATTTTGATTTGTCCAAGGTCAAGTGAGGGTGCAGACGATAAATTGCAATTAGCTAAGTTGTATTTGCGTCAATCCTCGTGGAATAATTTGACTCCGCTCAAATGTCGAGTCTCATTGTTTTCACTGTCTGGGTGGACCCACCCATTATCATGTTAGTTTTGTATATATCTTTTGACTCGTGCATCATGTCAAGCAATTTATTTTGAGTCTGTCTCGTGTTGTTTGTCTAAATTACGTTTGTTGAGTCCAAAAAACAAAGGGTAAAGAAAAAGGAAAGAGAAAATCCAAGTTTGTCCTTGTTCGGAATTACGTGTCGCTTTGATTTGTGTCATGATTTTGTCTAACGCGACATATTTTTGGGGGATACAATCGGTACACACGGCTTATGCCGTGAACCTTTTCGGGATGACGCATAACAACCTTAGGTTTGTCAGTGTGCATTTTTGTGCTGACCCGATTTGTTTGTCATAGTGTTTGGGTTTCTGCGGTAACTTAAGAGGACATTCTGGCTTCATATCACACGTACTAGAATAGGATCAATGGGACCCATGATCATGACATCTGAAGGTGGGAATTCTGAGTTCGAAGATCACGAGCATTTGATTGAGCTGAATGAGAGGTTGACTGAAGAAGTCAAAGATCTGAAAAAGTTGGTGTTTGAGCAGAATCAGAGGTTTACAGAAGAGGCCAAAAATATGAAAGAGTTGGTGGTTGAACTGTATCGTGCTATTACCATGGGACATGCACCTCCTCCCGGGCCATCTAATCTCTCAGGAATTGCACCGACCATCGTGCATCAAGCACATGGTCTGCCTACTACAGTTGAGGACCCTCAATATTCTCCCGACTTTCCTTACTACAACAGTGCCGCAAAAGTGGCAGGATCCTCTACAATGTGTCCTCTGGCACCACCACCTCCATTTGCTCCACCATCGGCCTCCGCTCCGCAACTCACTGTCCTAGCTAGGTCAGAGAGTCTTCGCAATGAAACAGAAAAGAAACAAGATCCCAGAAAGTGGAACAAGAGAGAATTCAAACAACCTCTGTCATACTCCCAAACTCCACAAAAGCATCATCAGCAGCATTACTCCCCAGATAATCCAAATTACTCCTCTCCTCCACTCCATAGAGCGCAGCCATATGCTCCAATATTTTCCTATCCGCAATAGCGTGCACCAACCCCACAAGCCACATATAACACCCCACACAACCATCTCCAAGCTTCGCCTGACTTTCCCAACCAAAAGCGAAAGAATCCGTGTTCTTGTCCAAGCACAAGTCACAAAAAGTTGCAACGGAGGGGAGAGACTAAGTTCACCCCACTGGGGGAAACTTACACTAATTTGTTTGAAAAGTTGCAACAAGCCAATCTGTTGAAACCAATCCCGGGAAAAGTGAACCCTAATGGAAAAGTTGATCATTCACGCCATTGTGCGTTTCATTCTGGAGCACCTGGACATGACACGGAATCCTGCTGGGAACTCAAAAGGGCAATCCAGGCAATGATAGACAACAATCAGATAAAAGTCGTGGGGGACGAAACACAGAATGTGAATCAAAATCCTTTACCAACTCATGATGTTCAAAACAACGTACACATGGTAGGGATGGTATGCATAGAAGAAGACATGAAAAGGAACGGTGCCAAGCAGATTGCGGCAGTTGGTCCTCCCAAAAACATCAGACACCATGACTCATCTATTGTTGCATCAATCGATAGGCCAAATAAATCAACTGTCCATGCAACAATGCAAGATGTAGTCGTTGAGCCAATTCACTGTCTTACACAGTCATTCATTTTTCCAAAGAAGACATGTCTACCCTGATGGTGTTTCAAGAAAATGAAGCAAAGAAGAAGATGTTGTCAAGTTTGAAGCGTGCCAGTGGAAACAACATGGTACAATCTGATGACAGCTTTGACAGGGCATAAGAGCAGTGCATTGGACATGATATGAAAATGAACAATTGAGAAGCATTCGTCAACTTAGTTTGCTGAACTTTCTGTGCAGTTGGTTATTTCAGGGTTGTAATCCAAGTGCATTATTTTGCTTATTTTGATGTTCAAACCCTCATGTCTTTAATTCAATAAAAAGCGAGATCCACTCCTTGTCTCAAACATTTTGTCTTTTATGTTCCTTATTTTTATCCTTTTAGTTTTTTTGAAGTTTTATTCTTGTCAGCTTTAGTAACATGACATATGTGAGGAATTTGCGTCTTGATCTAAACACATGGTCTAATTATCAGGACTAAGAACTAACTGGACGGTGAGGATAACTGTGATAAAGAAATTATGCAAAGAGTTGAAAATGGTGCATAACCATTGTGGTCGGAAGTTTCAAGTGTAATTTTCAAGATCACTGTTGGAGCGAAAATCAAGGTTACCGAGTGATTAAGTCCCGTCTCTACTTGTGACTCTAGGTCGACTTATTTTGTTGTATATCTGTGCGAGGCATTCTCGTGTCGGGATGACGAACGGCTTTCGTTTCTACTACCCAAATATTTTACCAATTTACAAGTTTTTGAGCTTTGTGTATTTTTTCCTTTCGCCTACCCTCCTGTGAAATAAATGTCATTATACCAGTGAAAAAAAAAAGAGAATATCAGAAAAACAACAAAAACAACAACACAAAAACTAGCATTAAGTTACTAGAGCTACGTCTGACCTGATTCCTCTCAAAAGGATACGTAGGCAACCATTCGGGTGCGGTCGCAACAGGAGAAAATTCCTCTTTCCCTGTTTTTTTTTATTGACGCAAAACTTGCCTCCAAGTTTGCGGCCAACATCAAAAGAAATTTAGATCCTCATTTTATGCTAAACTGGGGCAGAAGTTTGTTTTTATTTTATTTCATAAATAAAATAAAAACAAACTTCTATTTTTGTAACATTCATTCACATGTCTCATGAGATGTTTAGCATACCAGTTCGAAGTCGGGGAAGAAACTCAAAGTGCTCCGCAACAGTTTTTTAAAGAAAAGCAAGAAATCCAATATTCCTTTTGCTTTCTTTGTGTTCATCTCGGGGGCAACTCTCAATATCCCCCACGTTTTCATATCAGAGAAAATTCAAAAGAAATTCCTCAATTTTCACTAAACTGAGGCTAAAGTTTAATGTTATCTTAGAAGAAAATGATTCCAAGGGTTGTATTATTCACCAAGTCATTTCATGAGATGCTTTTATACCGCTTTTCAAAACAAAGAGCAAAAGAAAACCCTAAAAAAAAAAGAGAGAATAAAAAGGGAAATCCCCCAATTTGCTTAAACTGGGGGGAAAAAAGAAAAGAAAAGAGGGTTTATTTTTCAAAAGCGGTGATTTCAAAAAGAGAAGAGAAGAAAGTGAATCATGTTGGTCAAAACCTGAAAGGGCGCCACAGACCATTGTGAGGAAAAAGAACAAAGAGAGAGGCTAGTTGGTGAAAACCCGAAAGGGCACCACTAGTCGAATGGGGGATGTCCGGTTTCTCATCATGATCGGACCAAGCAAGCAATTGCTTCTATATTGTCGAACTGGGTAAGATCAAGGATAGATCGTGTTGAAAAGGTCAAGACTTTATTCCAAGATGTATGTCATGTTCCTTGAGCTTGTCATTTCACCCCTAAATTATTTTTCTTTCTATCTTTCAGAGACATCTTTCGTTCGATGTCTCCTCTTTGAATTTCTTCAATTTGTCTTTACTTTTTTTTCGTCACTCCTCTCCTTTGATATCATTGAAACGAGCAAATAAAGTTTCGCAAAGCTTGTTTACAGGTTTCTCAGTTGTACCAGATCATTGTTCGGGAACTAATGAGCAATGGAAGCTCGTGCCGCACCTCGTATGAGAATGACACACCAAGATTGTACCAGGAAAGTCACCATGGAACGACATGCTGTTTCTACCAAGGAGTGACTGAAAGATTGGGAGAAAACTATTTGGCATTGGTGGACTTTGGGGTGGATCAAAAACACATCAACAATATCAAGATATTGTTTGAACAAGAACCCCAAGTTTATTTTGCGAGGACATGATTCAGGGCCTGTATAGTCATGATGAAGAAAGCCATTGTGATATTTGCTACATTGTTAGCAAGATCAAGGATCACATGAATCAGGAGCATTTGTTCTGAGTTTCAGACAAAATTCCATTTTTGAAAAATGGCTGAGGTTTTCAAATCTCCAGACAAGACCCCATTAAGATAATGGGTTAGAGTTTGCAGCTGTCAAGTCAAAGCCACATGTGAAAAATGTGTGAACTGTACAGCCTCCAGACATGGGCTAATCATGAGCGGGCGAACAAAGAGGACATAACTCACCGGGAAGATGTCAACCACAATAGCATACTCCCTCAAGATAATGCAGAAGTTTCCCTTTCAAGTCAGTTTTTGCTCAAAGATAGCGTCAGTTTCTTTTTTTAAGTCAGTTTTTGCTCAAAGATAGCGTCAGTTTCCTTTTCGAGTCAGTTCCGCTCAAAGATAGCGTCAGTTTCCTTTTCGAGTCAGTCCCGCTAAAAGATAGCGTCTATTTCCTTTCCGAGTCAATTTCTGCTAAAAGATAGCAACCATTTCCTTTTTGAGTCAGTTTCGCTAAAAGATAGCACCCATTTCTTTTTCGAGTCAGTCCCGCTCAAAGATAGCGTCAGTTTCCTTTTAAAGTCAGTTTCCGCTAAAAGATAGCGATCATTTCCTTTCCGAGTCAGTTTCGCTAAAAGATAGCACCCATTTCCTTTTCGTGTCAGTCCCGCTAAAAGATAGCACCCATTTCCTTTTCGAGTCAATTTCTACTAAAAGATAGCAACCTTTTCCCTTTGAGTCAGTTTCGCTAAAAGATAGCACCCATTTCCTTTTCGTGTCAGTCCCGCTAAAAGATAGCACCCATTTCTTTTTCGAGTCAGTCCCGCTAAAAGATAGCACCCATTTCCTTTTCGAGTCAATTTCTGCTAAAAGATAGCAACCTTTTCCCTTTGAGTCAGTTTCGCTAAAAGATAGCACCCATTTCCTTTTCGTGTCGGTCTCGCTCAAAGATAGCGTTACTTCCTTTCCATGTCAGTTTCGCTAAAAGATAGCACCCATTTCCTTTCCGAGTCAATTTCTGCTAAAAGATAGCAACCATTTCCTTTTTGAGTCAGTTTCGCTAAAAGATAGCACCCATTTCCTTTTCGTGTCAGTCCCGCTAAAAGATAGCACCCATTTCTTTTTCGAGTCAGTCCCGCTCAAAGATAGCGTCAGTTTCCTTTTAAAGTCAGTTTCCGCTAAAAGATAGCGATCATTTCCTTTCCGAGTCAGTTTCGCTCAAAGATAGCGTCATTTCCTTTCCAGGTCAGTTTCGCTAAAAGATAGCACCCATTTCCTTTCCGAGTCAATTTCCGCTCAAAGATAGCGTCAGTTTCCTTTTAAAGTCAGTTTCTGCTAAAAGATAGCAACCATTTCCTTTTTTAGTCAGTTTCGCTAAAAGATAGCGTTATTTCCTTTCCATGTCAGTTCCGCTCAAAGATAGCGTCAGTTTCCTTTTCGAGTCAGTTTCGCTAAAAGATAGCACCCCCCTTTCCTTTTTGAGTCATTTTCGCTAAAAGATAGCACCCCCCCCCCTTTCCTTTTTGAGTCATTTTCGCTAAAAGATAGCACCCATTTCCTTTTCGTGTCAGTCCCGCTAAAAGATAGAACCCATTTCCTTTTCGTGTCAGTCCCGCTAAAAGATAGCACCCATTTCCTTTTCGAGTCAGTTTCGCTAAAAGATAGCGCCCACTTCTTTTTCGAGTCAGTTTCGCTAAAAGATAGCACCCATTTCCTTTCGTGTCAGTTCCGCTAAAAGATAGCACCCTTTTCCTTTTCGAGTCAGTTTCGCTAAAAGATAGCGCCCACTTCCTTTTCGAGTCAGTCCAGCTAAAAGATAGCGCCCATTTCCTTTTCGAGTCAGTTCCGCTAGAAGATAGCAACCACTTCCTTTTCAAGTTTGTCCCGCTCAAAGATTAGCAACCATCCCCAGCTTCAAGTCAAAACCCATCAAAGCGGCATTTTCAGCATTTCAGTCAAAGCCTGTCAAAGCAGAAATTTCAACTTTGAAGTTAAAGCCCGCCCAAGCGGCAATTTCAACTTTCAGCAATTTTAACATTCAAGCCCGCCCGAGCGGCAATTTCAAGTTTCAAGTTAAAGCCCGCCCGAGCGATTTCAAGTTTTCAAAACCCACTTGATTGGTGGGAGCTTCAGACCAGTTCATCAGCTATTGAAGCATGAAGAATAGTCTAGGAATTGTCACTTTTACATTTTTCAGTGTTGTAATTCCATTTTTGCCTTGTATTTCCGTTCTTTGTAAAGCAACGACCACCATCAAGCGACCAATACTCAGCAACAACAGCCTTTTAGTGCCTAAGAGTGTCTAGTATCAGCCTCGAGTCTGTCTAGAAGAGTTTCTAGTTTGTCTTAGTAGTCTAGAGTGTCTAGTGTTGTCTTAGTGAGTCTAGAAGAGTCTAGCGTCTGTTTGAATGCGGTAGTCCCAGCTACCGCACGTAAGGAACTACACTGACCTGATTCCTTAGTTCGGGGATATGTAGGTAACTTTGTTTCTTGGTTGGAACCGAAGAATCAGGGTACGGTCACCATTTTGAAAAGCATTGCTCTCGGCTAGAACCGAAAAGCCAAAATTAGTTGTCGATTACTTCTTTGTCCGAAAACTCTTCGTGTTCCCGAACAAAGAGGGGCAGCTGTAATCACCTAATTTTGGCACCAAAATGATTAAAATTGCTCAAAATAGCCGTGTTAGATTCTTAGGATTTTAGCCGAAATTTTTCCAAATTTTAGCCTTTATTTTAAACTAAAAGTGCCATTTAATCGGGAAGAAAAATATAATAATTAAAAAAAAGTTACTTGTTATGTATTTAACTGTGATGTTATTGTAAATTATGTGATTTTAATTATAATTAGCTATGTGTGTTTTAAATGATGTAAGCATTTAGTAGCCATTTGTAGAAAAATCACAGCCCAATGATTTGGCCCACCAGCCCACACTCAAACCCGGCCCATTCCCTACATATATAAGCTTAAATCTATCTCATTATCTCCCTCACACCTTCTAAAGCTCAAGGCTTGGAGAAACCCTAGCCATTTTTCTCCTCACCATCAGAAAATCCCGCCACCCCTCTCTGCCACCACCTTTCCGCCACCGGACCACCGCCTTCCGGTGGTCGGAAAAATACAAACCATACCATTCCGGAAAGCTTTCGAGCTCCTCTATACATTTCTGGTGTTATTTTTCCCGAAATCCTTACCGTTTGGCGCAGATCTGCATTTTTAATTTCGGGTAACACTCAACTCTGGTGATTTTTGGCTCCTCCGTTGTTGTGGTCTTTGGGGCTGCTAAGCTAATGAATTTTTGTGATGAAGATGATGGGGATATGGCTGTTTGGCTTTCATACGTTGGTGATTTAATGATAAAGCATGTTTTGGGGGTGATTTGTCTCTAATTGTTTCATGATGGCAACAAGCTATGCCTTGGTGGCGACGTTCGTTTGACCAACATGTAAATTTTCACCTCCTTTCCGTAGTCCTATTTGTTCAATCTGTATGTTTAGCCTAGAGATAGGATTAAGATTCTTATGTTCATATGTTTGGCTCGTTTCTAGTTTAATGTGAAGTATTTTAATTGTCTTGCTTCAATATTTTCAAGCATGTTTTGGAGCCCGAGTCACTGGGATTTGATTTGGCTCATTTAAGTTGTTTTAATTTAGTGTTTGGGGGCTGATTTTAGTAAATTTCAGATCTGTATTTTTGTGACTAAAGTTAGTCTCATATTTTGTTGGCGGCCCAATAGGCCCAAAAGTCAATAGTCCAAGCCCATGAGGCTGTCCTCTCAATAGGACAGCTTTGTTCAGATTTTGGGACAGCATAGGGTGGCTGAAAAGATGTCATAGGGCTGTTGTACTTTTTCTGAAAAATACTCAAGTATAGGGGTGTGGGCTTGTACTTTTGTATAAGTCTACACTCCACCTTTTTGGCCCTCAATTTTTCAGCTATATAAGAGTGTCTTTACCCTTCATTTAACAACAACTACCTACTAAAAAAGAGGGGGAACAAGCTGAAATTTACAAGAAATTTGAGAGCAAAAACACTTAAAAAAAAAAATAGTAAGTTTGAGAGTTAGATTTAGAACCAAAAGCCTTTACATATAAAGGTCTTTTGGGGTATAAATCTACTAGTTTTAAGGGTTAAATAGAGGCAAAAAGAGGCTGCCTAGTTGCTGATTTTTTTTGGAGCATAAGCTGCTTGCTTTTGGCTTTGGTTTGCTATTTTCATTTGCTTCCTAGTTTGGAAATTTCTACACAAGGTAAACACAAATTAACCTTGTACTTATGTTGAGCTTTTGGCTATGAAAAGTGCTTAAAAATCAGCATGTTCAAAGTTTTAAAAATCTTGTTCTATATGATGTTAATTAGTCTCTTGATGAGCTTAGTTGTTGTGCTAAATGAAAATGATCAAAGTCTTGTTTTGGAACGAATAGGACATAAGCGCAAAGCTAATAAAATTTATAATCTCGAACGAATAGGCAGTGATTAGGACAGCTATTTAAAAATCTGGCCATACATAACATTTGCAAGAAATGATCATTATTTGGACAAAAATCAGAATGTGGCTATTTTTGTAAATAAGTTTAAATGCAGCCTGTTGATGCAAATTGATGAGCCCAATTATTGAAATAAAAGCACGTAGGCTGTAAAATTATTCTCTTTCAAAGATAGGCCACAAAAACTGTTTCAATTTAATAAACGGCCTATTGTATATATATACTTTTCATAATCCATATTTTTTTTTTGTTAAGGCAAATTTGGGAGTCCCAATTTGTCATTTTAATAATAGTTAGCAGTTATACTTAGTTGAATCGAGTAGACAAATTGATAAGAGCGAAAAGACCCATGCAATTACGCAAAACAATAAGTATGATCTGCGATCTACTTACTAGGTGAAACGAAATCACATGATAGTCACAAGTTTGCGCTAAGGTATACCCAGCGGGTTACCTAATACAATTTTGGTTCAACAAATAAAAGCGTAACTTTAAATGAACGGCTAAGATATAACAACCATATTTAATAAATTAAAATTGCGACAATAAAGCAACTGTGCTTGGCACAGGGCTCGAGGGTGCCTAATACCTTCCCGAGAGTCAACTGAGAACCTTACCCGAATCTCTAACGCAGACCATTAGATGAGTCAAAGGTGTTCCAAGGTACCTTTTGGTGACTTGGCACACCTTAAACTATGTCAAGTGGCGACTCCGAGTTCTTTAAATAATTTTGTACCTTTTTGAACACCAGTCACGAGCCTTTGAATAATAACCTCGCAACACCGCGCAGTTAATTAAATTTTTTTTAGGGCGTGACAACGTACATTCAAAAATAGGGATAGATCTTATTTATATACCCTTCAATATTTTTTCCTTAATACAATATATCATCACATAAAATGATATTTGACTTCTTTACACGAAAAAAAAAAGACTGACAAGGTTGTTCCGCGACCACTTATGGGAGGCTGTAACTCCGCCCCTAATTATGGTGAACTCATTTTTTTTGAAATCCTAGATCTGCCTCTGATTTCCAAGACCTCAAATTATTCTAATTATAAAATATTATAACTGTCCTATCAATTTTGAGTTTTGAAAACTTTTAATACGGAGGAAAGGAATGGGAGGACAGCGTGGGTCTTTCTATAAGTTGTGAGTGGTATTTCTGTTCAAAAGATTATTCATTAAACTAGTAGAAGTTATTTGTGCTAAACCATTATTATAGAGGTTACTAAGGCAAATCATTTGTTATTGCATCATATATATTTGTGCAATTCAAACATTACTTTCTTATTAGTTCAATTCATTCCAAAAGAATGACTTAATAAATTTGAAAATAATTTATCTTGATCTTCTCATTTTTCTCTTTATAATAAACTTTAATTGTCACACAAATTAATGTTATAGCATATTTAGCCTAAAATTTTAAAAACCTTGTACACAGAAATGATACGGTCATTTTAAAGTATGTTTCAAAAAGTTTTACTAAATCTTTCATGCAAGTCAAAACTCATAGGGGTTGTTTGATAGGAGAGATTGAGATTTTAATTATGGGATAAGATTTGGGATAAATAGCCTATTTGGCCAAGCTTCTCAGAAGTTAAAAGTACTTTTTTTCAAGAAAAAAGCGCTTTTGAAGAATTTTGAGGTGTTTGGCAAAAAAAAAAAAAATATTTTTGAGAAGAAGCAGAAGCAGTTTTTCTGTTGTTGGGGAGAAGATACAAATTCCTGCTTCTCCCCAGAAGCAGAATCAGTTTATTAATTTTTAAAGACAAAAATATCCTTACCAAAAATATTTATTTACCATACTATATTTAATTATTTTAACCAATATATTTCTTAAATATAAATAAAACTTTATTTTCTGCTTCCCTCTTTTAGTTTAACCTTATTTCTATTGATTAAAAACCATAGTATATATTTTTTATTTTATATTTAAACTAAATGAAAATAAAATATTAAATTAACTCTTTTATTAAAAAAATATTTAAATCTTTGATACGTTTAAATAATATTAGTCGCATAATGAATCTTAGTAATGCACTTTTTCGTAATTTGAAACCCAAAAGTACTTTTTGTAAAGATTATCCAAACACAAATTGTTTCGAAAATCACTTCTCAAATGAGTTGACCAAATACAAACTGCTTATTTTTTAAAAGTACTTATCTTAAAAGTACTTCTGATAAAAGTATTTTTCAAAATAAGCAGTTTTTGGCAGCTTGGCCAAACAGGCTCAAAGTTTATCCAATGTTTGGTAATTGCTATATTACCTAAATTGGGATAAAAGTTATCCCAAAATCATAAAATTACCTTATTCCATAGGTAAGGTGGAATTATTAATTTATTCCACTTTTAATCCCACTTTCAATTCTAAAATAAGCTTATCCCAAAATTATAGAATATCCTACCTTTAACAATGTGGAACACAAGGACTTAGTGGCGTTAGATGAGGTTGGTTGAATGGAAGCTGGGGTTGTTGTAACTAAATTCCTTAAAAATAAGACTCGAGAGCAAAAAAGAAATCATGGCCCCAGAAAGCTAGGTTAGGAAACAAGGAGTTGTCACGATGAATATATAAATGACGAAATAAATATATATAAGAAATAGCTCTAGTTTGCTAAATATAGTACTCTCTGGCGGATTGAATAATTATTTGATTTTGTAGAGCTCACTATTTTAGAGTCAAACTTAATATACAATATATGTGTGTGAAACAGTAGTTTACGTAATAGTACTAAACATATGGAGTATTTTAAAACTCTCTCTCTCAATTCATAACCATGTCTGAAAACCACCGTCAAATTACCATATTAGTATATCTGAAAAGGCAACCTGTTTATTGTCATGTCTACTTTTGCTTTCACCAAACGATCAAGTTGTCTAAAGCGACAAAAGCAGCTTGTTCCCAGATGAGAATACATTTTAAGTTCAAACAATATGTAATATTCCGCACACTGTACATCTTGCTAACTGATGATTGCAATTTTTGGACAAGAGATAAGAGTGATGTTCTCTATATGATTCTGTATTAAATAGACGAAATTCCCTGTGGTAGAAAAGTAAGAAAAGAACCATTTCTTGAACAAAATAATTTCAATGTAAAAGACTAAAAGTTGATCTTATAAAAGATATTAATATGTCATGGGTTGGAATTTGCACCATTAATTTTAGTTCCATTAATCATCACTATATTCCTTGATGAATGACATGTGTGCTAGTTATTGTGAAAGATCGATATTACTTTTTAAATTAATCTCTATTTTAATTTGATTAAAATCTACTATTGGTAACAATCAGAAAAGCAAAAAAGAGCTACAATTTATTTATCTAATGAATTCTTCATCTTTTATATTCAAATACAAATAATTATTTAATTGAAATCCAGTAATATTTTTGGCATTGACAAGAGGAAAAAATGCGACCATTATATCTATTCTTATATTTAATTATTTTTTTATATTTAATCATTTTTGAGAAAATTACTCAATAAGCATATGAGTAGTACTTATTTACTTTTTCTAGCCCCACTTTTCACTCCCTTTCTTTCTCTAGCCATTAGGTAATTTATAAATTAATTTACCTATTTTATAAATTAATAAAAAAAATTATCCTTTAATTTAAGGGTTTAGTTAATGCTGATCTCATATTTGTTAATATTATTTTAAGAATTAAAATATGAGTTATTATAGGAGTCTATTATTACTTTTTTTTAAAAAGCTATTTATTGTTTCTTTCCTACTACTAGTTAATAAAATATTTTCTTTCCATTAGGTAGTATGCGTATGAACATATAATATTTTCATAACTATAAAATTCTAACTTTTTTATATTTCCTTTCCCATTGCATATTTATTTATGTTTATATTTTAAATGTATAAAATAAATATTTCAAGAATTTATTTTTAATAATTATAATATAATAATGATTCAGTGTATTACACACACACATATAGAGCATATTTTATTTATTTTTCTAATATTTATAATCTTATTCATATTATTGTGTTAATGTATTTAAAAAATAATTGTGTATTTATGTAGAGATCATAATGAATTTTTTAATTGTTTGACTCCTAGAATCGCCTATATACCATATTTAATGCAAAATCAACTTTTTAACGATTTAAATCATCCCCGTGTGTATATATAAAACAAATATTAATATATAAACAATACATACATAATATTTTAAAAAATTAAGAGAATAATTATTCAAATACACGATATGTATAATATTAAATATTGTACATCTAATAAATAAATATTAAATACATGATATTGTTTATGTACTATTTGTGTAGGGTTCTTTACTATTTGTTTATGTACAATAAACAGTACATAGACAATAATATGTTAAAATATTAAAATATTAGATATGCAAGTATTTTAGGAATACTTAAGAATATTTATTTATATATTATTAATTGTATTCTATACAAAAAATATTTATCCCTTGCATTTAGGGACAAACCACAATTTGAAATATTAAATAATATCTAATTTTTTGATAAATTTAGTAATTAAGTAAATATTACATACACAATATGTTAATATATAAATATTAATTAAATATTAATATTAATATATAAATTCTAATTAAATTAATATTATATAAATATATTAAAATATTAAGCGATTAAATATGAGAAACGCAATATGTAATAAAAAAGTATAAATATCATGTATATATCGTATATCAAATAAATATTATTAAAACTATATTAATATCTAATAAATATTAATATATATATATTAATATTTTTTGTAAATATCTAATAAAACATATAAAATATAAATATCATACATATATCGTATATCAAATAAATATTAAAATATCATACATATATCGTGTATCTAATAAATATTAATATACAAAATAATAGTATTTTTATAAATATCTAATAAAATATATAAAATATTAATATCATAAATATATCGTGTATCTTTTAAATGAAAATATAAAAATTTCATATGGTGTATCTAATAATATATATATATATATATATATATTAAAGATCATACATATATTGTGTATCTAATAAATATTAATATATAAAATAATAATTCAATAAATATTATATACATATGCTAAGATATTAAGTGATTAAATATTAAATATACGATATGTAATATATATCAAATATCTAATAAATAAATATTAATATTTACTATTTTAATACAATATATTACGATTTGAATAAATATTATAGATCATACATATATTGTGTATCTAATAAATATTAATATATAAAATAATAATTCAATAAATATTATATACATATGTTAAGATATTAAGTGATTAAATATTAAACATACGATATGTAATATATATCAAATATCTAATAAATAAATATTAATACTTACTATTTTAATACAATATATTACTATTTGAATATGGCTTATATTCAATATTTGTTTATTTTAGTATTTTTTTATTATTATTTTTAGGTGATATGTATTTTATTTATGCAAATATTAAATATGACGACTAAAAGAAGAAAATAAAAAATAGTATTATGCAAATTCTTGTTTTTAGGTGATTTATATTTTATTTTTTTAGCATTGATATATATCTTTTATTTAAGAAAAATTGTATTATATAATTATTAACACTAGGATTTTTTATTATTATTTTAGTGTATTGTTGTGGCTACCAAAAGTAAGGGCTAAAGAATAGTAAATATTTTCATATGGGCTGCTATTTATGTAAAGAACCCTTTTTTTTATTAGTTGTTTGATTAAGTTTCACTTGCAGAGAATTATCATGGGCTTGATTAAGTTGGCAAACTATTTTCCAAATAAAAAAAGTGAACCACAATCTCTTGGGCAAGGGCGACGATGTAAACAAATTATTGTTGGTGATAAATTTGAAAATTAAATTAACAAGATATTATTCTTTTACGTTTTCTTTTCAATGGTTGCCAATAATAAAATTTAATAAAAAAAATAAAGAATTAAGTTTAAAAAAATTCGACTTTTATAATAACTAACACACATGACATTCGCCAAGAAGTGTATTGAGGATGATTAATGAAGTAAAAAGCAATTGAGCAAATCTGAACCCGATAGGTTGTGAAGTTCTTCACCGTGATATAAATCACTCTACTGAATAATTCTTAGAAGGATTGATTGATCTACTTGTCGGCATGATTATATAGGGGGGGGGGGGGGATTGTGTTCCTTGTATATAAGATCTTGATTGATTTTCTTATATGTATATAATATTTCCTTTGTGTATAGTATATTTAGTATCCTTACGTTGATTTTAGCTTTATTTTCTCTCTTTACTAGGTCATTGATTTCCTTGTTTAGGCTAAACTCCATAATTATATATTGACTTCAAATTAGAGCGGAAATATACGAGCCAAAATGTTTTTTGAATATCATTGCACGACACCATTCATGTCAAAAAAATAAACATTTTAACTATTTAAGGTATAGAATATAAGAATAAAAATTAATCAAAAAAATTACAAGTCATCTTGATTTTACCAACATCTCTATAGTATATTACTACGAGTCGTACTACTTAACAATGAAAAATTTTATGAGTCAATTGACAGTCAGCAGCCAACCCTGAACTAAAGTAAGTATACCATATCATTAATGCTTAATTAGATTTTCCAACTTTCTTCCACAATTCCCATCAACTTTTTTTTTTCAATGCGTACACACCAAACTACAATTAGAAGATGCACCCCTTTTTTATCACTTTCTACTTCATATATAAACTAGAGTCTCACTCTTTATGGATCGTCCAAACTTTCTTCTAAACTCCCTCTTTAAATCACACCATCACCAACGTCCATAAACTAAAAGCACCAATTTCTCTGAATCATCACAACATATAAGATCTAACAAATTAAAAAGCCTAGATGAACAGAGGTGAGATCATTATTTTTTATAATGTTTTTTTGGTTATACTCTCAATTATTATCACAAGTCTTGTTGTCCTCCTCTTCATATGTTGCAAGAAAAAACCAATCAAGGCTGAAGAAACTCTTCCTACCAAGCAAAGTGCATGTTCTTATTCACTAATGGATATTCATACTGCCACAGATGGATTCAATTATCGTAGAATTATCGGTGAAGGCCGAATTGGAATTGTGTATGCAGCTATATTGCCAAATGGAGAACAAGTAGCAGTTAAAAGAATTCATCCTAGGCTTGTTTTGAGTAACGCTGGTTTTGGTTTTTCGTCGATACTTAAATGGCTTTCTTTAGCTGATCATCCTAATGTTGTGCCAATATTAGGCTTCTCTGAGGCTCCTGGTGAAAGAATTGTTGTTATGGAATATGGAGGTATGTTAAGTTTGGATTTTTATTTACATCAAAATTCTGATGGAGCAGCTCTATTGGATTGGAGTTGTAGGTTAAGAATTGCTGCAGGTGCTGCTAGGGGAATACAGTATTTACATGAAGTTATGGCACCTCATATAGTCCATGGTTGTATTAAACCTTCAAATATATTAGTGGATGTTAAGTTTTGTGCTAGGATGTGTGATTATGGTTTACATTTTTTAGCATCTTATGAAAGGCAAGGGTTAATGGGATATGTTGATGATGAATATTGGATTGAGAAAAGAGGTGCTTCAAAGGAAAGTGATGTATATGGATTAGGTGTGGTTTTGTTGGAGTTGTTGAGTGGAAGGAGAAGTGAAGAAGGATTGATTGTGAAGTGGGCGTTGCCTTTGATTAAAGAAATGAAGTTTAGTGAACTTTTGGACCCTAGACTTGTTATACCTTCTGACATTAAACCTCTTGTTAGATTGGCTAAAGTTGCTTTAGCTTGCGTTGGTAATTCAAGAAAAAGTAGACCTTCAATTGCCCAAGTTACTGCCATTTTGACCAGTTTAGAAATTGGATTAAGCTTCTAAGTCAGGGTCAAAAAAACCAACGTCATTGCATACACTAAGTAAGACACCACAACAAAAAGGTCACAGACGATGGTGGAAATATTATTATTGTAGATTTGTCTAACCACCGCCTTCTTCTCATTTATCTAGTGCAAACCAATCTGCAAATGACTTGTGGTCTTGGCATTTAATGGAAACTATTGATGAACTTTGACTTTGAATGTGTGATGCTATGGAATGTTACTGGCGATAAATCAAATTAATGGGGATCTCTCTATGCTTTTGGCCGGCTGTTTGTCAATGGGACGGTGTCTAATTGATTCATTCTATTTTACTTGTGGAAGAGGGAATATTGGTTTTCTAGAGGGGCCCCTTTTTTTGGCTTGAATATCTTTTTTGTTGTCACCTGTACAGTGTAATATAGTAGAATAACACTTTTTAGCTTGTCATTTCTTAATCATTTATATTTAAATTATTATTCTTCTTTTCAATTTTCAAGTCATTATTAGACGTGAAATTTAAAATAATTTTGACGTATGATTAATATGTATGGGTATAAATCTTTTTATCAAAGATAAATATTTTTAAACAAGTTAATAAAAAAATTATGTTATTCAGTTTTGAACTGATTAAGTATCCATTTGGGATAAATTGATTAATACGGTAACATTGATATACTGTTTTTCAAATAAGACCATGCTTTTACACATTAATTCGGGAATCTTGTTGTAATTTTCTTTAGCTTGGGGAATATTGTTGTATACCTTTTGAATAATTTCAGTCTTTAAATATATGTCCTATGTATATTATTGTCAAGGGTGGGCAAGATTATGGTTTCTAATTATACTTTCTATAGTGTCTGGCTCGTGATTATGTATCTTCCCTGCCTACAGATAACAAAATTTGCTCACCTTAGTTTGCACGGAGTCCATTCTTCCTCAGAAGCTTGACTTTCAACCAAGTATTTGCCAAACGAGTATTTAGAGATTGTGTTTGGAGTGAAGCTAGTTAAATTTTACTGAAATTTTCATCACCTAGCTACTTATGCAAATACTTGATTTAATTCATTTCTTTTGATTTAATTCACCTAGCAGAAGGTTTACTTCATTTCTTTTGATTTAATTATTTTTTTCCTTTGGAAAAATAGTTTTTAGTTAGTGATGATTGAAATATTTGTGGTTTACTTCATTTCTTTTGATTTAAATATTTTTTTCATTTGAAAAAATAGTTTTTAGTTAGTGATGATTGAAATAGTTTTCATGTTACGTGGAAAGCCTTCTTTTTGTCATTTTTGAATAATAGAGGGCCATAGATTAGAATGCTCCAAATATCCTTCTAAAAGCCAATATATTAGGAAATTAGTCCAATTAACAAGTCAGTCAGCCAGCCAAAAAAAAAAAAAAAAAAAAAAAAAATATATATATATATATATATATATATATATATATATATATATACTAGTGTCTCGGCACGTGCTTTGCACGTAGAACCAAGTTAAAAAATATGATACTCCATATTATAAAACTATTAACAGTAATAGTTTTTGGCTCATGGTAATAGTTGATATGGTAATAAGAATTGGCTTACCATCGATGATCTGGAATATTGCATTCACATTTTTTTTCAATGAATAATTTTCCTGTCACCTAGTGCATCATTTGGTTGTGGCCCCGCCTTGAGGGAAGCGCGAAGCATTAGAATTTTACTGCCACCTGGTGCATCATTTGGTTGTGTGGCCTCCCCTAGAAGGAGGTGCTAAGGGAAACGCATAGCATTAAATTTTCCCTGCCCTTCAATGGTTTGAAATTTTATGTAAATGTAGATACATAATCTACAACAATTTGCCTAATTTGAAGAGAAACTCCACTGTGAGACCCCATTATGAATCCATATGCCCAAAAGTAGTACTTCATGTTTTAAATTTGTGCCAACAGAGAGATTATATATGATCACTAACTATCAACGCTTCACCAAATGAAAATATTCATAAGTTCAACTAACAACAATGTCTAACATATCAAAATAATTATTGTGCATCCATTTATGGCAAAATAAAAAACGAATACAAATTTACCAGAAAAATTGATTCAATTACTACAAAATATACAAATTTTATCTGTCAACAAATAGATACTATCGAAAGAAGATATTTTCACTCTGTACAATCTCAACAAATATGTAATCATTGTTGTGTGTAAGATGTTTTGCAGTACGAATGAATATTCAACATGAACATATATTTCGATGCATCACGGTAGAATTATAAATTAGTTCCGTACACAAAGAAGTTGTTGAATCAATATCAACTCCACAATAAGTATAGAGGTAGGCAACAACATTAGGCATCAGCTCATCAAAACTACTGCTTCGATGACATTCTGATGCTTCAAGTATTAAGTAACTTTCTTTGAGCGCAGGCATGAGCTATAAATTTGAGAAACTCCAGGGTATTAACTTGTCAAAATCATTGTTTTCAATTTTCAAATTATTGAAACATGAAACTGCGTATAGTTACATAAAAAGAGACCGACAAAACATGAAAGTAGTTTTTCGTAGTTCTAATGATCATAATTTCAAATTATTTGAACTTATCAAGTTCCTTTTGTAAGTATTTGTAAATTGTACATGCATTTAGTGGGTTGAAGAGTATAATAATGTTGGGTATTAAAGAGTGTTGAGAGCTGGTTTTGAAGTATGACAAACGGAAAGGACTCAGAGGTTACCACGAAGAACCTAGTCCTTGAAATGAAGGGCACGCTTGATCGAAAAGAATTACGAGTTGCAAATCCCTGCGGAACTAGGAGTTGTGGCGCGTGAACGAATATGCATCCTAGTCAGACTAAAAGAGGCGGTGCCCAGGCTGTGTCTTCGAAGTGTGAAAAGGAGTTGGACTTCAACAAGGAAAAGAGTTACTAGGAATCCTGACTTACCATAATTAAAAGGATTCCTTGTAGGACTCAACTAGGGTTTCAAGACCCGTATAAATACAAGTAGTGGAGACAGCCGTAAATTCTGTTGACTCACAAACGGAGAGTTGAGAGCATATAAAGGCGATCTAGCATCTTTCTACGTGAGTAAACTGGAGAAGACAACTGAAGTGCATGCAGTGTATTGAGTCTAGATATTCTGTCTAGGTTCATCGAGTTGTAAGTTGTCTAGTTTGAGCATTCATAGCTTTTACCTATTGGCTTATTACAGAAGCGTATGTATTAGGTGAACTCATGTGTAATTACTAGAAAAGCTAGAGTTTAGCTTTGAGTAGTGATTAGTGTCTAGTGTGTAGCCCCTTGGTTACAGAGTTTGTAATCAGAAACTTTGCTCTTGTGTTAGTGGATTCAGTTCTAAAATCCCAGAGTGTGGGTCGTGGTTTTTCTCCCTTGAGCAAGGAGTTTTCCACGTAAAATTCCTTGCGTCTTCTGTGTGTGTGGTGTGGTGAGTTGCAGCAGTTGAAGTAGTATAAGAGCCAAGGTAAGAACTAGGTTCTACGTTCAGAAGAACCAGGTTCTTGTAACGAAAATCGGTAGACACTATTCAACCCCCCCTTCTAGTGTCTTTAGGAGGTGCATAGATTATAACAAGTAGTATCAGAGCAGGTCTTCTCGTAAGAGGTTAACACCTTGAGAAGGATCAGAATCATGAGTGCACCACCTACCATTACTGAAGGACAGTCAGTTCAGAGGCTCCCACAGTTTAATGGGCATTACTATGCATGGTGGAAGAACAGGATGGAGAATTACATATGTGCTGAAGACTATCAACTCTGGCTGATAGTCTCTGAAGGAAACCTCATCCCCACTAAAATAGTTGGTGAAGGAGCCACTGCCAAGCAAGAACCTAAACTGAAAGAAGAGTTCAACGAGATGGATTATAAGATGATTGAAAAGAATCACAAAGCCAAACGTCTGGTCATATGTGGTCTTGGTCCTGAGGAGTTCAATAGAGTATCATCTTATAAGACAGCTAAGGAAATATGGGATGCTTTGCAGGTCGCGCATGAAGGAAACACAGAAGTGAAGGACTCAAAAAGGAGAATACTGAAGAGACAATTTGAACTTTTCACCATGGGTGAGAAAGAATCAATTCAGGATATGATGACTAGGTTGACCATCATTACTAATGACATGAGATCTCTGGATATGGAATTGCCTGAAATAGAGATGGTTGATAAGATTCTGAATGTGCTTCCTGAAGCATGGGAGCCAAAGATGACCGCCATCATTGAATCGAAACCTCTGAGATCCATCAAACTTGAAAAACTGGTTGGAAGTTTAAAAACTCATGAGATGATGAAGGACTCAAAAGCTAAACCAGCTGTAAAGAAGGACAAGACCCTTGCACTTGAAGCAACTGAAGAAACTGATGAATATGTCGATCTTCAATCAGTTGAAGCAGCAATGGTAAGTGCCTTAAGACAGAAGATTAATCTGGGAAGGTTCAAAGGATTCAAAAGAAGTGGCAAGGAGAGTTCTGGCAGGAAGAACATAGTTGACAGTCCTGATTATTCAGGATGCTTTAAGTGCTTCAAAAAGGATCATGCTGTCGTGGACTGTCCTATGTGGGAAATAGAGTGGATGAAAAATAGAGCATCCAAGGAAAAGGAGAAGGAGACGCCAAAGGAAATTGACAAAGATAAGAAGAAGTCAAGACGACCTCCAAACTTCAGAGCAGAAAGGAGAAAGAAGAAGGAAGCCTTCTATGCTACATGGGGACCAACTGATAGTGAATCCGATCATGAAAAGGATTCTGAAGACGATCCACCACTGGCACTAATGGGTATGTCAGACATCAGTTCTGATGAGGAAGACCCTCGAGAGTTTAGAGGAGGAAGAGATCCGTCAAAGCACCTGTGTTCAACGGGACTCACTACAAGAACTGGAAGAAACAGATGAAGATCTTCTTGCAAGCAGCAGACTAGAGTCTATGGCTGATTGTGAAGAGAGGACCTCATGTTCCTGTAAAGAGAGCTGCAAATGGTGTCTTAGTGCCAAAGAAGGTAGAAGAACTGGATCCTCAAGACCTAGACTGGTTACAGGCTAACTCCAAAACTGAATGGTACCTGAAAAGAGGACTTACCTACGATGTGCTTGCTATGATACTTGAATGCAAGTCTGCCAAGGAAATCTGGGAAAGGCTGAAGGAGGTGCACTCATATGACAGTCAAAAGAAGGACTCTGCTCTCATGGCAACTGATGGAACTGAAGATGCTCATTCAGCAGAGGTATGTCTATCTGAACTAAAGGAAACTTTGCATACATACTCTTCTGAAAACTTGATTTTAATCACTGCCACCTTGATCGAGGGTTATGAAAAAGAGAAGCTTGAAAAAGATAAATTAACTGAAGAACTAAGTGGTCTTAGAAACAAGCACAAGAGTCTCCTAGAACAGAACATTGAACTTGAAGAAGTCAATGCCATCTTGAAAGGGCAGACTCTTGTGTCAAACTCTAAGATCACTGAGCTAGAATTAGAATGCAATCAGTTAAGAGAAAGTGCAAATGGTAAGTAAGTAATAAGTGAAGTTCAAACCTTTTTGGAAAATGAATTGAAAAGAGCTAATGAAATTATGTATCAGGATACTGAGAAGAACAGGGTTTTAAGTCAGAAGGTTGAAAAATCAAAATTTGAGCTTACCAGATTAACTAAATGGAATAAATCTTCAGAGGCAATGAACTAGGTTCTTGAAAATCAAAATAAAGGAAAGCAAGGGTTAGGATTTAAGAAACCACTGCCTCCATATAACCCTAAGAGCAAGTATGTGGCATTACCTTGCAACATGTTATGTACTTTTTGTGGTGAAACAGGACATGTCAAACAAAAATGCATAAATGTCAGCAAGGCAAAGGCTAAGAACAAAAGAAGTGTTTTACCTAGATGGGCTAGACAGGATTTGATTTATCCATTTTCTAGTAAGAAGGGACCCAAGCTTGTCTGGGTTCCTAAGGCTAACCTCTAATTTGTTTTGCAGGCTGGAGTGAGGGAGAACAACTCAAGCCGGATTCTTGATAGTGGTTTTTCAAGGCACATGTCAGGAGATAGAAGAAACTTTCTCTCACTCGCAGTATTTTAAGGAGGCAGTGTGGCCTTCGGAGGAGGAAAAAGTGGTCAAATAGTAGGAATTGGAAAGATTGGGAGAACTCTGGATCATGCAATTGAGAATGTTTATTGTGTTGATGGTCTCAGACACAATCTGCTGAGCATCTTCCAACTATGTGACAGAGGTAACGAAGTGAGTTTCTGCTCTGTAGGTTGCATTGTGAAGAACCTACAGAGTGGAGAAACTGTAATGGAAGGAAAGAGGGTGAACAATGTATACAAAGCATCGCTGAAGTCACTACCTGAAAATAACCTAACATGCTTAAATGTACAAGAAAGTGACTCTCAGCTGTGGCGTAAAAGAATGGGTCATGCAAGTCTCTCACAACTGAATAAGCTTGTATCAAAGGAGCTGGTTCGTGGATTGCCAAGTAAGAGATTTGAAAACATAAAAATGTGTGATGCGTGTGTAAAGGGAAAGCATGTGAGATCATCCTTTAAGTCCAAGAAGGTGGTAAGTACATCAAAACCACTGGAACTGTTGCATATGGATCTGTGTGGACATATGAGAGTCAGGAGTAGAGGAGGAAAGAGATTCGTGTTTGTGATTGTGGATGACTACTCTAGGTACACATGGACCCTGTTCTTGGAAACTAAAGATGAAGCTTTTGACAGCTTTAAAGACTGGGCTGGTGTAGTTCAGAAATGGTTAAGTGTTGAACTCATCAGTATCAGATCTGATCATGGAACTGAGTTTGAGAACTCAAAATTCTCTGAGTACTGTGCAAAGAACAGCATGGATCATAACTTCTCTACCCCAAGAACTCCCCAACAAAATGAAGTGGTTGAGAGGAAGAACAGGTCTCTGGAGGATATGGCCAGGACTATGCTGTTGTCAAGTGGGCTTGCAAGAAAATTTTGGGCTGAAGCTATAAATACTGCATGCTACTTGCCGAACAGATGTTCCATCAGAGCAATTCTTGACAAGACCCCATATGAGCTACTCAGAGTTAGAAAACCAAATATTGCTCACCTAAGACCCTTTGGTTGTAAATGTTTTGTTCACAACAACGGCAAGGAACCCTTGGAAAAGTTCGATGCTAGGAGTGACGAGGCAATATTTCTTGGTTATTCTACCCAAAGCAAAGCATACAAGGTGTTCAACAAAAGGACATAAACAGTAGAAGAAAGCATGCATGTTGTATTTGATGAATCAGATAAGGCACTGGATGAGAGTGAGACAGAAGATCAAGTGATTGGCCTACGTAGGGAAGAAGGTGCAAATGAACTGGAAGACTCAAAAGACAAGGAGACATCAAGTGAAAAGCCAAGCACACTAGAACAAGGAGTCAACTTGACAGGGGGAACCTCTGATGAAGCTGATGATCCAACAAGTCAAGAAGAACCCCTCCAGGATAATGCTGTAGGTTCTTCCAGTCATATTCAACTCAGGCCATGGAAACATCAAAGATCTCACCCTTTGGAGAATGTCCTATCGGAATTGGATACAGGAATCATGACCAGGTCAGCTTTGAAGAACTTATGCGCTTTCTTTGCGTTCCTCTCATCTCTGGAACCAAAGAACATAAAAGAAGCTTTAGAAGACCCAGACTGGATTCTAGCCATGCAGGAGGAACTACATCAATTCGAAAGAAGCAAAGTTTGGCACCTAGTTCCTAAGCCAAAGGACAGATCAATAATTGGAACAAATGGGTATTCAGGAATAAACTGGATGAGCATGGTATAGTGACGAGAAACAAAGCGAGACTAATAGTCCAAGGTTATAGTCAGGAAAAAGGAATAGACTATGATGAAACCTTTGCACCAGTTGCAAGGATGGAGGCCATCAGGATGCTAATTGCCTTTGCTACATATATAGAGTTTATACTATATCAGATGGATGTAAAGAGTGCTTTCTTAAATGGCTACTTGAATGAAGAAGTCTATGTGATACAGCCACCAGGGTTTGTGAACAATGAATTCCCTGATCATGTTTACAAACTGGACAAGGCTCTATATGGATTGAAGCAAGCCCCTAGAGCCTGGTATGAAAGACTCTCAGGATTTCTAATGAAGAATGGGTTCTCGAGAGGAAAGATTGACAACACATTGTTCCTCAAAAAGAAAGGAAAAGATCTATTGGTGGTTCAAGTGTATGTCGATGATATCATCTTTGGAGCCACTGATGAGGGGCTATGCAAAGGATTTTCTGATCTGATGGGAAGTGAATTTGAAATGAGCATGATGAGCGAACTAAATTTCTTCCTTGGACTGCAGATAAAGCAAATGCCTGAAGGAACTATGATTCACCAATAAAAATATGTCAAGGAACTACTGAAGAAATTTGACATGGAAGGAGCTAAGGAAATGACTACTCCCATTGCACCTGGGACGAAGCTGGATTTGGATGAACTAGGTCCTTCGACAAACGAGACAAAATATAGAGGAATCATAGGCTCACTTCTTTACACAGCCAGTCGACCTGACATAGTATACAGTGTAGGACTGTGTGCTAGATTTCAGTCCAAGCCCAAGGAGTCACATTTGACAGCTGTGAAGAGGATCCTGAGATACTTGAAAGGAACTCAGGACCTTTGTCTCTGGTACCTAAGAGGAGGTACTTTTGAACTAATTGGTTTTGCTGATGCAGATTATGCAGGTCATTTGGTGGATGGGAAAAGCACTTCAGGAATGGCACACTTTCTAGGTCCTTGTTTGGTCTCTTGGGCTACAAAGAAGCAAAACTCAGTTGCTTTATCAACTGCTGAAGCTGAGTATGTGGCAGCTGCATCATGCTGTTCACAACTGCTGTGGATCAAACAACACCTGGAGGACTTTGGTATCAAGTGTGGTGCAGTGCTAATTTTCTGTGATAACACTAGTGCAGTGAATATTGCCAAGAACCCAGTCCAACATAAAAGAACCAAGCACATTGATATTAGACACCATTTCATGAGAGATAATGTGGAAAAGGGTTTAATTACTATGAATTCGTGCAGGACTGAAGATCAAATTGCTGACATATTTACAAAAGCATTGAACAAGGTACAGTTCGAGAGGAACAGGTTGGAATTAGGGATGACCAAAATACACGGATGACCCAGCAGGTAATCCCTTTATGATTGGTTAGTTAAGTATTCAATTGTTCATGTTTGAATTTTGTCATTAATGTCCAGTCTAACCCTGTACTTGAAGAAGTACACTTGTTCAGTCTTTGAGCACCAGGTGAAAATAATGTGATCCCATGAAGAACCTACTATGTACTAAGAAGGAACCAACTAAAGTATGAGGAATCATGTCCAGGTTCATTAACACTACCCTGCATGATAGAAGTCATAACTGAAATTAAATTGTCAATCATACGTGTGTCAAGGGAGATCCTCCATGTTCTTATAACTGTCCTAAATTATAGGAACACATTCCTTTTTCGGGTAGAATTCTATTTGACTTGTTTGGACCCCACTACTTAAAAAGGGTCTATTAAATGAGTCCATAACCGTCAAATCTTTAACTCTTCCCGGTTCTCAAAAAGTTCAAAAAGCTGCTTCCCTACTCTACATCATTATTTCTTTGTCTTCCCTAGAAGTTGTCAAATCACCAAAACTCATTCCCTTTTTTGTCGATACACTCAGAAACCCTCTCAAATTCAACTACTTCTCCCATTCCACACCAAAAATCTCTCTCAAGCCCTAAAACAGAAAATTCTCTAGAAATCTCAGTAACTATTCACAAAATTCTTCACAATGTCTGCAAAAGCACCCCCATCCACTCTCGCTCAAAGAATCGCAAGGGCCCGCACAAAATTTCTTCAAAAAAGGGACAAGAAATTGGTTAAGAAGATGAGGTCAAGAGCAGTACCTACTACGCCCATGGCACAAAGTTCATCACAATCACCGTCTGAGGTAATCCCTGATCCTATTTCATCTACTCCTGTCGATTTAGTAGATATAAAAAGCCCTGGAACTATAGAAACTGAAACCCTAGTTACAGGACTAGACAAAATTATAGGAGTTGAGCATGATGACAGAATAGATAGGGGGAACCTATGTGAAGCAGAGCAAGAGAGTGTACAGGATGAACTTAGGAAAGAGTTACAGGTACCTTTGGTTGAAAAGTCTGGTGTAGAGTTAAATATTGCAGAAAGAGTAAAAGAACAACTTAGGGAACAAGATCGTGTTGAAACCCTTAGAGAAAGTGAAGTGGAACCCTGTAAAGATGTTGGTAGTACTGAGAAGAATGAGGAAGAATCTGTGCCAGAAAGTCCAGTAGTTGGTGGACTTGGTCTTGCTGAAGCCTCAGAGTATTTGTGTCAAGAGCCTGTTGCTTGTCTAAATTCCACTGAGGCTGATGATGCAGACTTAAATTGGACAGATTCTGAAGAAGAAGAGAATGAGGAGATTGTTTTAGAAAAGGTTGAAAAGGAAGAGGTTGCTAAGAAAGTAGAAGAACCAAAAAGAAAGAGAAAGTTTGGTGAAGAGGATGAGAGACTGGCAGGTGAGGAAGAAGAAGAGGAAGTTGTGTTTGTCAAAGAAAACAAAGTGGAGCCTGAAAAAAGGAGGAGACTGGTGAAAGGGGGAAAGCCAGTGTTGAAAATAAAACTGGTTGATGAAGCTAGTGGAGAAAGTGATGACAAGACTGTTGATGAGCCTGTTGCCAGGAGGGTTGGCACCAGGTCTGCACTAAAGCAACAGCTGGAGAAGGTTGGTAAATTGGAGAGAACGGTGACAAATGTAAGAGATAGAGAGGCAAAGAAGAGGGAAGAAGAAGAAAGGAGAGCTGAGGAAGTACAGGAAGAGAGTGATGATGCTGGAAGTTATGCAGAGCCAAGTGACTCTAATACAGATAGTGAAGCTGAGAACAGAAAAAGAAGGAGAGGTAGTGAGGAAGAAGCTGACAGGGTGGCTTTCTTCTCTAAGCATCAGGTGTTGCCTGGCAGCATCTTGCATGATGAGAAGGAATTTCACATGAAGCCACTGCTGAGAATGATTGCTAACCAAGGATGGTTGGGTTTGTTTGCCAACAAAGAAAGAAAGTTGTATGTTGATGAGATCAGAGAGTTCTATACAAATTGCAGAGTTAATGCCAGGAGAGTGTTCACCACAGTGAGGGGAATAGAGATAGAGTTTGGGAGACCTGAGCTTGGAGTAATTCTTGACATACCTGCTGAAGGTTATTGCAGGTATATAAAATTGAAATGGTCAAAGAGGACTAATGGAGTCACTCCTCTGGATGTTGTCAAGAAGTTCTCAGGAAAACCCAAGCTAAGGAAGGAGAGGAAGGTAGATAAGAAGGAGATGGAACCTGCACACCAGTTGTTGTTTGAGTTTGTGCACATGTTCCTTCTGCCTAGAGGAGAGAGGAACTGTGAAGCTAGTGCTTTGGACCTAACATACATGGACTTGCTGGACAGGGGGTAAAGATCAATTTTCCTGGGCTGATAATCAGACATGTAAAGAGGATTGCTGACACAGATCAAAAGCCACATTCCCTTGTGCATTCCTACATCCTCCAGCAGGTACTTGAACACTTTGGGGTTCCCCTGGAAGCTGGGAAGAAGCCAACCATTCATCAAATGTTTGGGCACAATGTGCTTAAAAATTGTGACTTCTTCAAGGAAAGCAGAGCTTCTAAGAAACCAATGCAGGCCAAGCAAGAGCTAGCAGAGGAAAGTGAGGACTATGGACATGAAGAGGCCATTGATGTTGTGAAGGAGCTGGAGACTCATGTCCTTGAGGTTAATACAGAAAATGCAGAGCTCCACAGACAGCTGAAGTTGAAGGATCAAGAAATTGATCGTTTGAAGATAGACTGCCACAAGTATGAGGCCGAGCTAGTGATGGAAAGGGACAAGAATGCGAAGCAACTTGAGGCGCTTTTCAAACACTTCAACATTCAGCTTTTAGTCCTCCTGTCCTGTCCTCCTCTCTCTACCTGTTTTCTATTCCTTCCCATTCTCTCCTGTTGCATGTGATGGTTGCTTAAGACAATTTGTTTTTCAGTTGTGTACTTATTAATGGGGTTGTGTTGATATCACACCCTGGATGATGGTTTTGATTTTCTAATGCTTATGACTGTTTCCTGCTTAAGTAACTGGTTCTTGATTGGGCCCTTATTTTTGCTTGTGTTTGTTCTTATTACTGACTTGTTGCCTTGTGCTTTAGACTGGTTAGTACTGACAGGTTCATACAGGTATTTGAATCTTTTCGATGATGCCAAAAAGAGGAAGAAGGAAATGTTGGGGTGTTTGTGACCTAATTTCATCTGTTTTGTTTTTTTCTCGAACTTGTTACTTTTATTTCTGTGCTTTTGGTTTATGTCTTTTAGGTTCTTGGGCAAAATTTGTTTGTCATCATATAAAAAGGGGGAATTTGTTGAGAGCTGGTTTTGAAGTATGACAAACGGAAAGGACTCAGAGGTTCCCACGAAGAACCTAGTCCTTGAAATGAAGGGCACGCTTGATCGAAAAAAATTACGAGTTGCAAATCCTTGCGGAACTAGGAGTAGTGGCGCGTGAATGAATATGCATCCTAGTCAGATTAAAAGAGGCGGTGCCCAGGCTGTGTCTTCGAAGTGTGAAAAGGAGTTGGACTTAAACAAGGAAAAGAGTTACTAGGAATCCTGACTTACCATAATTAAAAGGATTTCTTGTAGGACTCAACTAGGGTTTCAAGACCCGTATAAATACAAGTAGTGGAGACAGCCGTAAATTCTGTTGTTCACAAACGGAGAGTTGAGAGCATACAAAGGCAATCTAGCATCTTTCTACGTGAGTAAACAGGAGAAGACAACTGAAGTGCATGCAGTGTATTGAGTCTAGATATTCTGTCTAGGTTCATCGAGTTGTAAGTTGTCTTAGTTTGAGCATTCATAGCTTTTACCTATTGGCTTATTACAGAAGCGTATGTATTAGATGAACTCTTGTGTAATTACTAGAAAAGCTAGAGTTTAGCTTTGAGTAGTGATTAGGGTCTAGAGTGTAGCCCCTTGGTTACAGAGTTTGTAATCAGAAACTTTGCTCTTGTGTTAGTGGATTCAGTTCTAAAATCCTAGAGTGTGGGTCGTGGTTTTTCTCCCTTGAGCAAGGATTTTTCCACGTAAAATTTCTTGCGTCTTCTGTATGTGTGGTGTGGTATGGTGAGTTGCAGCAGTTGAAGTAGTATAAGAGCCAAGGTAAGAACTAGGTTCTACGTTCAGAAGAACCAGGTTCTTGTAACAAAAATCGGTAGACACTATTTAACCCCCCTCCCCCCTTCTAGTGTCTTTAGATGGTGCATAGATTATAACAAAGAGACTCAATACCATTAAGCCTGACGATTGTTAGAATTTATAAAAATCATTTTAGTTTTATACTAGAATTTATATAATGGATAAAGTCAGTCTCCAGGAGAACAAAACATCACAATGCATGCTAAGAACATAATAACCAAAAACACTTCAACGTTATGAACTTACACAAAAAATATGCGTAAATACGAAAATGAAAACATATTTTCAAGATTAAGAGAAGAAAATCTTACCAAAATCTTATGTTACGTTGGTGGTAAAAGTACTAAAAGTAAAAAAAAAAAAAAAAAGAATAAGAGAAGAAGATAAATTGAGATCGTATGTTGTCTAAAGGTACTAAATGATGTTCCAAAATATGAGGTCTATTTTCATCCTAAGGGACTGGGATTGAGATTTTTGGAGAAAATGCTTCCGTCGAGGTCGATTTTTTGGAGAACTAATCAAATTTGTAACATGTCTTTTTGTTTAATATTTGTGTCCTTTCAAAATTAAACCAATTCATTTGGAGTCTTCAGGGAGAGAAAGATTCTTTTTGTGAATTTTGAAGATTTATTGAAGCGAACATGAGGTAGAAAATCAATAGAGTGTCAAAGTCCAATAGGTCAGAGCGGAGGAAGCAAAATTCAGAGAATCAGGGAGAGAAATTGGTCTTACACTTGAACTGAGATACACAACAATTACCAAAGAAATCTGAAAAGTTGTGTATATATCAGCTGTATCAACTAAACATGGTGACTCTTCGCAGCAATTGCAACAAAACCTGGTGACTCTTCACTAAAAGTAACTTTGACGTTAACTCATAGTTTAGGTTTTTGTCCTGGGTAGGATATTTAGGTTTTTGTCAAGGGCAAATAAGTAATCTAACTTTTAAGTTTTTGAGTACATGCTTTTATAGTACTCCCTCTGTTTCAAAATGATTGTCACAGTTCGGATTTCGAGAGTCAAACGAGTTCATTTTGACCGTGAATTTAAACATATAATCTTTAAGTTTTTTGTAACGATATTTATATATTTAGAAACTACATAAAAAGTACTATAAGTCACAATAATTAATAATTCAAAATATTTAAAAGACATATAAAAATATTACGGTCAAAACTAAACTCGTTTGACTCTCGAAATCCTGTGACAATCATTTTGGAACGGAGGGAGTAATATGAATGAATATATATATATATATATATATATATATATATATATATATATATATATATATATATATATATATATATATAAATTTTGCTAACATACATATATAGTTGTAGTAGGTTAGTAATGTAAACACTTTTGATTTATCTAAATTATTCTTATCATTTTTTAAGTTCTTTGATATGTTATGGGTAATTATGTCTTTTAAGCCTAAAAAAATAAAGAGATTATTCTCTCATTTCTGGCCCCTCTCCCGAATTGTCTCTCTTCTTTCATTTTGTTCTCTACTTCTCTATAAAAGAAAATTTGGGCATTTGGGATGATTTCTTTTTTATTCACTTATTTTTGCTAAGAATCCTAAAGGCGTGGTGGTTGATTTGCCATTTGTGTAGCTGAAATGACCGTAAAAATAAAAATTGCAATTTATTCAAAGTTTTTCCGTTCATTCTATGTTTCTATTTTTATGAAAGAAAGAAAAGAAAATGATCAACTGCAACTTATATTTGTTGAATAATGCCCCACCAGTTAGTTCCCCAACTAGCCTCGTTTTCTTACTTAATCGCACCATGTCGCAAAATTGGTTCAACTATGAGAAAGGAAAGATTGGGTGTCTGAAGGGTGTAAATACATTTCATCCATTAGATTTAATATATGATATATGGAAAGAATTAAGAAAACACAATATATGGAGCAGCTGGATTGGTGAAGAGGAGGAGGGTGAGAGTCTATTGATGTTAAGAACAAGATTACAACATATGTAAGAGGGAAGAGGGATTGAGAGTTTTTTTTTTTTTTTTTTTTTTTTTTCTGTAGTGAAAAGTTCCCCACTATAAATTAATAGAAATTGTGCTAATATTGCTAACCTACTACAAGTATGTAGTATGTTAGCAAAATCCATTATGCATCTTGTGGGATCTTACATTTACTTAGGATGTCTTCACTTCTTGTGTTATCAACCATTTGGAATTTTTGAATTCGAAGGAAAAAAACTCACTTTTATGGTCTTTTATTTAAAAGCTGGCCATTTTATAAAATTAAACATGTGGTCTGATATTAGTATGGATTTTAAACTTCATGCAGAGTAGGTGGCTATTTTCAAACCTCACATGTCTTCTCCCAATCGCAGACTGTGAGTGAAAGTTGCTTGTGAACGCGCTTTTTTTTTTTTTTAAGACTGCGACGTGCACTGTGGCAAAATTTGTGTTTTCCCACTTCTGTTGAGTGCCTAAACTAATGAAAAATCCATATTTGTTGCCCTTTTTATTTCCTCCCTCCTCGTTTCACTCACCCACCACCACTCAAATAATCTCATTGTTGAACGGTCATGGAGACCACTAGAACAACTCACCAAAAATTCTCTTGTTCTAAAAATATGTATGCTCCTGTAAAGATAGAGATTAGAAAACCTCTAACTCAGAAAATCCTTTTTTTCCTTGGTAGAAAAATTGTTTAAATTAGATTGCATTTTATTATCAAAGTAGAATGTTGTCTCAAGAATGATTATAGATCAACTAAGTTAGACATAACCCCACTCTCTCAGTCCAGCTAAACTACCTCATATTATCCTGCTTACTACTATACTCAAAATCTAAGGATAAAAGTTTAGCTTTGTAGTCTCATCTACCAGCTCATTGTATCCCTCTTGATGTCTTGTCATGGCAATATCTTCTTCCAGATAGTTGCAGCTTTGGTACAAACAAAGAATAAGTGTGACGTACTCTCCACTTGTTTTCTATGTAGCATGCATTCAGGACTTCCAACAATTTTCTATTTCACCACCTTGTCTTTTATGGGCAGCATGTCCTGGATTGCTAAGTACATTATGAACACCCAGTTAGCTCTTGATTATTGCAGTCTAGTCTTCTATATATCAATTTAAGAAGCTGAACCCTTGGCTCGATATACATTTTCTTGATAGAAAAGTTTTTTCATCTGTTGAAGCTCCTGCATTGTTAATCCAGCTTCCTGAAAATACTTTGTTGCTTTGATTATCTTTTGATTAACCCGTGATTCTTGTCTTCGGATCCCCTCCCATACATTACCTATCATACCATAGTAGATATGGACCTATTTCACCCACAATTTGTCTTTTTTGCATAGGTTCCCTAGCAATTTACACAACATCCTTGTTCCATGTTGCGATGTCACTGATGTTTTGGCCCTCTGCAGTACTAGGGAAAAATAGTGTTTCCCAAGCAACTGGTGCTTTCCTAGATCCCTTAGCTCCACCTGACAATATAAAGGTTCTGCATGTGTGATGTTTGGCATTTTATGCCTATATTTCCTTAATATTTCTGCATGTTTGAGCTTTTTATTCACCCGTTTTATAGTTTATCAATGTGGTTTTGCACTAATTTTATGTCATATGTATGTAGGTTGTTATGCAGTGCAATTGGAGCTTTTAAGAGCATGATTGAGCAAGAAAAGATTGGATTTTGATTTAGGATTGGATCGAGCACACGAAGGCACGACACGAAGCGAGCAAAGGAGCAAGGAAACAGGAAATTTCCCTGGCGCTATAGGGCACGTGGCGCGCCTCCCAAAGCCCCCCACTGTCTGGCGCATTTTCCCATGCGGCGCGCCCCAAAAGCGTGCAAAGTTCGACGGCCACTGCTTGTCCCAGCGCGGTCGGGGGCGCGGGGCGCCGGCTACAGCGCCCCTGGAGTGTTTTGGAACTTCCTATTTCGTTTAGGCTTAGGTCTAACTTATTACTAGGTATTCGTAAACCCTATAAATACTCTTTTACTTAGTTTTTGATAGGAGTTCAGACTTTGGAGCAAATTTAAGAGCTCATAACATCTTGAACAAGGGTTTTTCTTCCTTCCATTAATCTATTACATCATTATTTCATTATTTCATCAAATCTTTGTGTTGTTATTATGAGTATGCGTGGCTAAATATATCGTTCTAGGGTTAGCGTATTTCATGAAGGTTGATGTTTGAAGATTGATTTCCATTAATTCAATTCCATAACGGGTTGCTTATTCTTTCTTGATTTCACTTGTGTAATTGTCAGGGCCCGATTATTACGCATTTTCTATGGTTTTTAGATTGAACTCGAAAGAGGGAATTTAATTACGTAATAAGAAAGAGTAGGACTAGTTTTTGAACCCGGGCATCGGGGAACCAATTCGTGAGTAGGATAGACATATACTTGCTCGCCTAGTTTAACTAATTACAGAATTCGTTAATGTGTGCATGTGATTCAACCATAGACATATAGGGATTGAAGTAGCTTGTATAGACTGTGAAGAATCGGAAGGTTTTCACAGGTACATTTACTCTGTTAGTTAGTAACTCGGGATTTAAGAAGTGGAATCAATTGGAAAACTCAACTGGATTGTTCGTAACTCTGACCCTAGACCATCTCCTTATTACTGATAACAACCAACTTTTGCTCCATTGTTTGAATCCACTTTTACCGTTTTAATTATTGTTCTTTAGTTACTAAAACTCTAACCATTGAAGAAAAAGATCCCTAAATAGTTTGTGAGAAATTGTTTGTTAAGTGTTAGTCTGAATAGTGCTCGTGGGAACGATACTCGATTTATCATTTTATTACTTGTCGACCGCGTATACTTGCGTGTGCGTTTGAGAGCAATAAGTTTTTGGCGCTGTTGCCGGGGACTAAACAATTGACTGATTATGCGGGGGTTCCTACTGATTGTGTTGTTTTGAGTTTTGAGTTTTGTGTTGTCTCTGCGGGGGTTCCTACTGATTATGTTCGCTTGATGTTGTTCCCGTTTTCACTGATTGGGGCAGCAAGGAAGTGGTTAAATGCTGAAAAGCCTGGGTCTATCACTACTTGGGAGGATTTGGCTAAGAAGTTTTTGGCTAAATTTTACCCATCTGCCAAGACAGCCCGGCTGAGGAGTGAAATTATGTCCTTCAGATAAATAGAAGGAGAGTCTTTGTATTCAGCCTGGGAGCGATTTAAAGCTTTATTGAGAGATTGTCCACACCACAACCAATCCAATGAGGTTGTTGCACATACTTTTGTTGAGGGGTTGAATGCGCATACTAAAATCGTGGTAGATACTGCTGCTGGAGGCCAAGTATTAGCCTTAAATTTTGATCAGATCTATGATTTACTAGATAAGTTTTTGCAGAGCAATCCTGATTGGCAGGGAGATGGTAGAGCTATTACGCAGAAATCTGCAGGGGTACTTCAGTTAGATGTAGTTTCAGAGCTAAGGGCGAGAATGGATGCTATTTCCAATCAAATCAGCAAGTTAGCTCTGCTAAAGACTCAGCAACCAGTGGCTCCAGTGCAACAAATCCAGATTTTTTGTGAGGTTTGTGGTCAAGATCATGCCACAGAGGTTTGCTCCTCTAATCCAGAGTTAGTTTATTATGTGGGTAATCAAAACAGGCAGCAGGGTCAAAATCAGTTTGGTAATGCTTATTATCAATGCAACATGAGAGCCGCAAATAATTACCAACCACTTCCAGCTCCACCACAGCAGGTTAGCAATTCAGTTGAAGATATGCTAAAGCAGATAATGGCGGGCCAGCAGAGAATGATAGCTAACACTGCAGCCCATGCACAGGCCATACAAGATCTTGCCAATGCTCAAAAGAACCTGGAGCACCAGTTGGGGCAGTTGGTGGGAGAAATAAGCACTGTTAAAAAAGAGCCTGAGCAATGTCTTGCAGTGACTTTAATTGAAGGTGGAGAGCTGATGGCCAAGTCCGAGGAGAGAGCTGGAATAGAAAAAGTTGAAAAAGTGGAGAAGGTAAGGAAGAAAGAAGAGAGAAAGGAGGCACCTCTGCCGCATCCACCATTCCCGCAGAGACTTATACCATTGAAGGTTCTGGCCCAGTATCAAAGATTTGTGAGTATGTTGAAAGAACTTCAAATTAATATTCCTTTAACTGATGTGTTTGAATTGATGCCATCCTTTGTGAAGTTCTTAAAAGAGATTTTAGTCAAGAAGAAAAAGCCTCAAGAGATAGATACAGTTGAGTTAGTTGAGGAGTGTAGCACAATCTTGAGCAAGCTACCTCCAAAACTTCAAGATCCTGGGAGGTTTACTATTCCTTGCACCATTGGAGGGAATAATATCACTGGTGCATTGTGCGATCTGGGTGCGAGCATAATCTCATGCCTCTGTCTGTTTGCAAAAGGTTAGGGCTAGGAGCAATCAAGCCCTTTTCAGTTACTCTTAAGATGGCGGATGGATCACTCACTCACCCTGATGGTAAGTTGGAGGATGTGTTGTTAAAAGTTGGTAAGTTTACATTCTTTGCTGATTTTGTAGTCCTAGATTATGAAGAGGACCGAGAAGCTCCAATCATTTTGGGGAGACCATTCTTAGTCACCTCGAAGGCAATTATTGACATGGAGCTGGGTGAGATGACTGTTAGAGCGCATGGAAAAAATGTTACTTTCAAGGTTTATAATGGGAAGGAGCACATAGCTAAGGTTGAAGAGTGCTCTATGATCGAATGTGTCAGACAAGAACATGGAAGTACACCACATGTGAAGTTGAAGAGGGGTTCTCTCAAAGAAGGGAAGAAAGCAAAAGTTCGTCGTAAGAAGAGAAGACATAAATACTGGAAGTGAGCTAAAAGTGTCATCGTGCCACGACGTTAACTAAGGCGCTTCTCGGGAGGCAACCCGAGTTTGTACTTGTATTATTTTATTTATAGTGTCACGTAGTTTTTATTTTTCCTTGGATTGCAGGTTCATGAAATGTTGAGTTTAAGAGTGGGGTGTCCTCACCCCTGCCTACTATTGATGACATGATGAGGGAAGTCTGAGTACCTCATACTATATGGAGGCTTGGAGGATGCTAGCACCAAGGACTAGAGTCTTCAGGGAAGTTTTCTTTACCTTGCACTTTCTTATTTTTAGCACTGAGGACAGTGCTTAGTTTAAGTGTGGGGTGGGGGAACTACCCTTTTATTTATTTTTGAGGTTAGGGATGCATGTACCGTAGGATTTTCTTTTGTCACTTGACTTTATTTTGATTTGTTTCTTGCTTTAATATATGAAAAAAAAAAATTAGAAAACCAATGAAAAATTTCAAAAAGATTTTCTTTTTAGTCTTTAATAGTGGTACATGTCATCCACCCCGTGGTTTTTCTTATGGCCTCGGTTCTTTTCCACGGGTAGACCTTTGAACCGGGTAGTTTTTATTTTTAGAATTAGAGTAGTTAGTTGTTAGATGGCCCTAGACGAAAGGAATAGGTAGAATGCTAGGTGCCTTTGATTTGTTTGATACCGGTGGACTTGAACTTGTTGCATGTGCTATTTGTGGTATCCTTGGGTTTTAATTGTGATGCATGCCTAAAAAAAATGGAACGACCCCCTTGAGATGCTTGAGTCCACTCGCTTGACTTTATTGTGAACCTTTGTGCATTAGTGCTTAATTTTCCACAAGTTGCACTCTATTTGCTTGATTGAGAGTTGTGATGGAGCCTTTTTGTGTGGATTGTGTGCAATGTGTGTGTGAGGCATATTCTTGTTTTCTCCATGTTTGCATATTAATGTCTAGAACTTGCCCCGTGTGTGTGCAAAGTGAAATCCTAGGTTTGCTCTAGTCGGGAAATGATACAGGCCTTCTTTTGATTTGCCTACCCTTACATATACACCTTGGACTTGATTGTTGTGATTTCTTTGACCTTTTGTTGGCACCCACACCCCGAGCCTACCCACTTGTTCTAAATTGTTCTCTTTTGGCCCTTTACTTCTTAAGCACTTTAATTGATAATGTGATATTATTGTGGAGTTGTGGTTGAATATTGGGAGGTTTTTGAGTGGAACCAATGAGGGGAATATTTGAAATAATTTTTAAAGTAGTGAAAAGCATTGGCAAGGTTGGAAAGTAATGTAATTGAAAAAGAAGAAAAAAAAAAAAGCAAAGTTGAAAAGAAAAGAAAAAAATTGTGGAAAAAGAAATAAAGAGAAAAGAATATCCATCCTTGCTAGTGTTATGCTTAAAAGAAATAAAAAATGCTACTTGTTGAGAAGGTGTGTGTGAAAGTTGTTGATTAGGCGGCTTTGATGAGACTTGTGCTTAAAATAATTGCGATGTATTAAAGTGCTTAGGGAGGCAGTCACTATTACCCATATGTATCCTACCCGCTTCTTAGCCTACATTACAACTTTTTTAAAGTCCTACTTAATCCCGATTGGAGTGAGCTTACATTAGTGGAGTCCTACACTACGGGCAATCATATGGTACATTGTGTGTGACATGTGAGACTTTCATGAGAGTGAGTGAATTCGTTTGTTATTATTCCCGTTCTATTCATGATATTTATTGTTGTGTGTGATATTTGGGGGACACTCTTTTATTTCATTTTGGTGAGGGCACATGGTTTGCATGAAATAGGTGAAGTTGTGGCTTCTTGGTTGAGTGGATAGGTGTGATTTTGTGGAAGCATGGTTGCAATGAGTTGAGTTTGTGCATTTGAGCTATCTTGGGGTGGTTGTTCTCATATTTTTGAGTTTGTTAAATTTTTGGCATGTTTGTGGATCCATAGTAGTCTTGTATGCATTTGGTCAATGGTCGGTATCAACCATAGTCGTAGGCAGACCTGTTCTACCTAGGTTGGGAAGTTAGTTGTGACTTGCTCGAGGGCGAGCAAGGGTTCAAGTGTGGGGTGGTGATGTTTGGCATTTTATGCCTATATTTCCTTAATATTTCCGCATGTTTGAGCTTTTTATTCGCCCGTTTTATAGTTTATGAATGTGGTTTTGTACTAATTTTATGTCGTATGTATGTAGGCTGTTATGCAGCGCAATTGGAGCTTTTAAGAGCATGATTGAGCAAGAAAAGATTGAATTTTGATTTAGGATTGGATCGAGCACACGAAGGCACGACACGAAGCGAGCAAAGGAGCAAGGAAACAGGAAATTGCCCTGGTGCTATAGGGCACGTGGCGCACCTCCCAAAGCGTCCCACTGCCTGGCGCGTTTTCCCATGTGGCGCGCCCCAAAAGCGTGCAAAGTTCGACGGCCACTGCTTGTCCCAGCGCGGTCGGGGGCGCGGGGCGCCGGCTACAGCGCCCCTGGAGTGTTTTGGAACTTCCTATTTCGTCTAGGCTTAGGTCTAACTTATTACTAGGTGTTTGTAAACCCTATAAATACTCTTTTACTTAGTTTTTGATAGGAGTTCAGACTTTGGAGCAAATTGGAGAGCTCATAACATCTTGAACAAGAGTTTTTCTTCCTTCCATTAATATATTACATCATTATTTCATCAAATCTTTGTGTTGTTATTATGAGTATGCGTGGCTAAATATATCGTTCTAGGGTTAGAGTATTTCATGAAGGTTGATGTTTGAAGATTGATTTTCATTAATTGAATTCCATAACGGGTTGCTTATTCTTTCTTGATTTCACTTGTGTAATTGTCAGGGCCTGATTATTACGCATTATCTATGGTTTTTAGATTGAACTCTAAAGAGGGAATTTAATTACGTAATAAGAAAGAGTAGGACTAGTTTGTGAACCCAGGCATCAGGGAACCAATTCGTGAGTAAGATAGACATATACTTGCTCGCCTAGTTTAACTAATTACAGAATTCGTTAATGCGTGCACGTCATTCATCCCATAGACATATAGGGATTGAAGTAGCATGCATAGACTGCGAAGAATCGAAAGGTTTTCACAGGTACATTTACTCTGTTAGTTAGTAACTCGGGATTTAAGAAGTGGAATCAATTGAAAAACTCAACATGATTGTTCGTAACTCTGACCCTGGACCATCTTCTTATTACTGATAACAACCAACTTTTGCTCCATTGTTTGAATCCACTTTTACCGTTTTAATTATTGTTCTTTAGTTACTAAAACTCCCACCATTGAAGAAAAGATCCCTGAATAGTTTGTTAGAAATTGTTTGTTAAGTGTTAGTCTGAATAGTGCTCGTGGGAACGATACTCGATTTATCACTTTATTACTTGTCGACCGCGTATACTTGCGTGTGCGTTTGGGAGCAACAATGTGGTCTCTGTACATTTAATCACCTTTTTTTTGGTAAGATTAACATTTGAGCCCAATAATTCTGGAATGACTCCCCATTTGTGGGTTTATACTAGGTAAGTTTTTGTTGTTCTAATTCTAGATTGACAACATGACACATTTAATGAGTTGCAATTTGCTTTCATAAGATAGGTATCTTGATGTCAAACTTTAACTTTTCCAAACATTTTCTCTAACAATGGTTGAAATTGAAGGATAGATATTTTCTTTATACTCAGAGGCAACCCCAGCCCCCAGATACGTAATTGGTAAACTTCCTTATTAAATCCAAGCATCTCTATTACTTCCTATTGACATTTGTTTGGACTCATCCAAAATATTTAGCATTTTTAGAGGCATTAGCTATCAGTCCAAATACTTTAGAGAAGTATAAGACACAGTTATACAACAACTTGATAGAGATTACATCTCTCTTACAAAACAAAAAAACAAAAAGCAAGTCATCAGCAAATCCTAGCTGGATCGAGTTATATTTCTGCACTTTGGGTGGTAGTTGATGTTAGGATTGCTGATCAATTTCTTTAGGGATTTGGCAAGGTATTTCATAGCTAGAAAAATTTAAGAAAGGAGACATTGGGTCCCCTTGTCTTAGTCCTTTATTAGCTAAGAATGTCTTAGTGGGGCTCTGGTGCAAGCAAACCCGAGGGAAAGCAAGAAACGACGAAAACGCGGAAGAACAACAGAAAAGTAAAGATAGAAGCAAGACAAATCTTGCTTCGATTCAAAGAACGGCGAGGAACTAGTCTCGGGCTCGATGAATTCGGAGGCAAATAATCACCTATACTATGCAACAATCCTCAAGAAAGACAACGCTTCTTGCAAATTGAATGACCAAGAAGAAAATGTTCAAACGACTCACACCGATTGACACAAGTTCTTTAAAAGCCCACGTCGGGGTTCGGCTCTATCGGAGACACTTTAATAGCAACTGCTATGTTCAATATTCAACAACTTAATGCCTACAAATGAAATGTAAATGGAGTATTTATAGACTATTCTAAGGATAAAACAGCAAATGGTCACATGCGACCAATAGGAGTAAGCCACACAGGGCTGTCTAATGAGTGTTCGGTTACTCCTTCAACTAAACACTTGACTTCGAACACTTGAGCTCGAGTTCCTTTACTTCGGTGTTCGGTTTCTTAGCTCTGCTCATATTTGACATCGATCGCTCTTCCTTCAGTTAGTTGCATTTTACTTCGGCGATGATGTTAAGTGTTCGAGTGGGGTTCGGTCACTCCCTCCTTCGAGCTCAAGCTTGTGGATGTAGCCTTCGGTTCTTGAGCTTGGCCACTCAGCTTTGGAGTGGTTGCTTTCCTTCGACCAAGCCAAGAGAATGTGAACATCGTGTAGCAGCTTGGCTTGGCTCGTGTCATTGGCCTCGGTGGATCGAACACATGATCAGCACGTGTTCGGGCTGCATCATCCTCCTCTTCTTGAAAAGATTTCATCCTCGAAATCGAGCCTTCTTCGTCCTCTGAAGTTTGACCTACAACACAAGGAACTAAGTCAGCAACATTAAAGGTTTTGGACACATTGTACTCACTAGGGAGGTCGATCACATAAGCATTGTTGTTGATCTTGCTCAGCACTTGGAATGGACCATCCCCTTGAGGAGCCAACATTCCTTTCCTTTGGTTCGGGAAGCGTTCCTTTCGGAAGTGAACCCAAACCCAATCTCCCTTCTTTAATTCCAGCTTTTTACGCCCTTATTTTTCTTCGATGCAATCTTTGCATAAGCTTCCTCGAGGTTCTTCTTCACCTTTGCATGCAACTCGATCAAGGCAATGGCTCGCCGAGTACCTTAAAAATCAATAACAGAATCTCGAGGCAATGGGGTTAAATCAAGTGGAATTAAAGGATTAAAACCATACATACATTCGAACGGGGTCATATTTATCATTCGATGCAACGTTTGATTGTATGCAAATTCCATCATGGGCAAATGATCTGCCGAGTTTCCGACCTTGCCTTTGGTCATTTCTCGAAGCAAAGATCCCAAGGTTCGGTTAACTACCTCGGTCTGTCCATCAGTCTGAGGATGGTGAGACGTCGAGAATAGTAGCTTGGTGCCGAGGGCACCCCACAAGCATTTCCAAAAATGACTCAAGAACTTTGAGTCTCGATCACTCACAATAGCACGAGGCACACCATGAAATTTCAACATATTAAAAATGAACAAAGTAGCTACATGTTGTGCATCATCACACTTTTTGCAAGGAATAAAGTGAGCCATTTTCAAAAAACAGTCGACTACGACAAAGATGCTATCATGTCCACCCCCCGACCTTGGTAACCCCAACACAAAGTCCATGGATATATCAACCCAAGGTCTATCAGGCACAGGCAACAGGGTATACAAACCATGAGGGTTGGACTTCGATTTAGCTTTCTTACAAACGAAACAAGCGTTGCAAAGCATTTCCACATCTCGTCGCATTTTGGGCCAATGGAACTGCTCGGTTAAGGTACCAAGAGTTTTGTCAACACCGAAGTGTCCCATCAAGCCTCCGGAGTGAGCTTCTCGAACTAAGAGCTCTCTCCACGATGACACTGGCACACAAACCCTCCCATTCTTGAAGAGGTAGCCATCGTGCCACTGATATTTCTCAACCCTTCGGCCACTCAAGATTGTGTCACGAATGCATTTCAGCTTGGGATCGTCTTCGTACATCGACTTGATGCTTTCGAATCCCATGAGCCTTGAGGCGAGAGTGGTCGCTAAGGCAAATTTCCTTGATAGCGCATCGGCCACAACATTGTCTTTTCCTTTTTTGTAATGAATTACGTAGGGAAAACTCTCAATGAATTCAACCCACTTGGCATGCCTTCGGTTCAATTTCTCCTGACCTCGGAGATGTTTCAAAGATTCATGATCACTTTTAATCACAAACTCTCAAGGCCATAAATAATGCTGCCAATGGGCGAGTGCTCGAACGAGGGCGTACAACTCTTTGTCATACGTAGAGTAGTTCAAGGTTGCACCCTTAAGCTTTTCGCTAAAGTAAGCGATCGGCTTCAATTCTTGCATAAGTACTCCTCCGATCCCAACTCCGGACGCATCACACTCGACTTCGAATGCTTTGACGAAGTCAGGGAGTTGCAACAACGGGGCAGAGCAAAGCCTCCGTTTCAACTCTTGGAAAGCCCTCTCTTGGGACTCTTTCCACACAAATGGATGGTCTTTCTTAACCAGCTTGGTTAAAGGAGCTGCCACGGTGCTAAAGTCACGAACAAACCTCTGGTAAAAGCTAGCTAAGCCATGGAAGCTACGAACTTGTGATACCGAGGTTGGAGTTGGCCAATCTTTGATGGCTTCGACCTTTGAATCGTCGACTTCGACACCATTAGCACTGACAACGAATCCTAGAAAGACTACACGTTCGACACAAAAGGCACACTTCTTGAAGTTAGCATATAACTTCCCTTCTCTAAGCTTATCAAGCACTAGCCTTAGGTGTTCGACATGTTCATCCACAGATTTACTATAAACAAGTATGTCATCGAAGTAAACGACAACAAACTTATTTATGAACGGTTTGAGCACATGGTTCATCAGTCGCATGAATGTGCTCGGGGCGTTGGATAAGCCAAATGGAATCACCAACCATTCATAGAGACCGAACTTGGTCTTGAATGCGGTTTTCCACTCGTCTCCGGGTTTCGTTCGGATCTGGTGGTAACCGGACCTGAGGTCTATCTTCGTAAAGCATGAATAACCACTTAACTCGTCTAGCATGTCATCTAATCGAGGGATAGGATGACGATACTTTACCGTTATTTTGTTGACTGCTCGGCAATCAACGCATATTCGCTATGTTCCATCTTTCTTCAGGACAAGTATAACAGGAACAGCGCAAGGACTCAAGCTCTCTCGAACAAGGCCCTTGTTCAGTAACTCATCAACCTGCCTTTGGAGCTCTTTGGTGTCTTCGGAATTACACCGGTATACAGGTTTGTTGGGGATTTGAGACCCCGGTACGAAGTCAATTTGGTGCTTGATTCCTCTCAACGGAGGTAATCCACCTGGCATTTCTTTGGGAAACATGTCTCCGAAGTCCTGCAAAACACTTTGTACAGCACTAGGCAAAGGGTTATCGTTAGAAAAATCTTCATTAGAGTTTAGAAAGATACCCTTGTGCACGATGCAAATCATCATCTGATCATTGTCGTTGCCTCGTAGAAACTCACCCGGTTGCATGATTGCACAGACATTTCTTACTTCGGGCGGTGAGTTTGTGTCTTCGGCCACAAGTTTTGTTCTCATCGAAAGCTTAGCTTTGGCCGCTTCTTTCAATTCTTTCAACCGTTTATAGTCCTCGGTTACTTGTTTTGGAGACAAGGGGTTTGAGTATGAAACTCTTCCCTTCGAGCCTTGCAGTGTAAGTGTTGGATCTTTCGTTGTGAATAACCGACCGATCATACCGTTATGGTCGACCCAATAGCAAATGGAAAGCTTGCATCAGTACCACATCGAACATCATCTCGTCTTGATATTCTCCAATTCTAAATTTGATCCACACTTATTTGACAACCCTGAATTCTCCACACTCATTCAACCATTGTAATTTGTAAGGGTGGGGATGCTTCAAGGTAGGTAGTCCCATTTGTGAAACCAAGGTTTGGCTCACCACATTTGCATAACTACCTGAGTCAATGATCATCGAACACACCTTCCCCCTCACTCGACATTGGGCATGGAAAAGATTTTCTCTTTGGTTGTCCCCTTCTTCGAGAGGCATGCAGCTCAAATTCCTTCGAACCATAAGAAATATTTCCGGATGATCAGGTTCGGCAGCTTCACGTCCATCATCATGTTCAGCTCGGTCAATCTCCTCGATAAATTCCTCTTCGGTGTCACTCGCCTGCTCACAAACATCTCCATTGTCGAGTACAAGCATAATCTTGCGAGTTGGACACTCTTTTGCCATGTGACCATAACCTTTGCATTTATGACACTGAATATTTGAAGCACTAGGAAAGTTTAGTTGAACTTTACCTCCCACTTCTCTTGATTGGTTAACGGTCACACCCCTTTCGAAGGGTTTCTTCGAATCTCGAACAGTGTTAGCACTTGTTGGACTAGGACTCTTCCATTCTTTACCTCGGTTCAAAGGAGTTGAAGTAGTGACTCATCGATACTGGTTTGCCTTATCGTCCTTCACCAATTTCTTAGCTTCGGTAGCAGCTTCGAACAAATCTTCCAACGTGTGGTACACGTGTAGCCTCAATTGAGATGACACATCCCGAGCCAAGCCATTTTTGAACCGAATAGTGGCTTGCTCTTCATCTTCTTCCAGATCAAGATTCAATCGAATTTTCTCAAACTCATCATGATACTCTTGGACTGACTTGGACCCTTGCTTTAACTCATAGAGCTTTTGTGATTGAGTTTTCCTATACTTAGCACTCAAATACTTAGCATCCATTGATCTCTTCAACTGTGTCCAAGCTATGACTTCGGGATAGGCATTCCTTCGTCTATGCCTCTTGTCAGCTTCCCACCATGTAGATGCATACGCTTCGAACGAAGCAATGGCCTGGGCAACTTTTCTTTCGTCGGTCATCTTATTGGTTTCGAAGATTCGCATCATTTTAAGCTTCCATTCAAGTAATTCATCCAGATCACTAGTACCTCTCAAGGGTGGAATAGTGATCTTGACACTGCTCAAGTTTGAATCTCGAACACCACGAACATGTTCGGGATACTCTTCATAGTGATCATCAGCCTCACGCTCAGCATGTCGTTCAACATTTGCGCCTCGGCCTCGACCTCGGAGATTTCCACGACCTCGGTGAGCCTACCTCTGTTGAACGATTGGTGGCTCATATTCAGGTTCGGCATCAGGAAATTCTGCTTCATCTACCTCTTCATCAACGACCTCAATTTGCCTCGGGCCATTGGAAGTGGTACTCTTTCACTTTGGGGAATGCCCAAGTGCTGATTCTCAGCTTGGGGATTGCCCAAGTTTTGATGTGTTCGGGAATTGTCCAAAACTTCCTTTCGAACAGCCTCGCTTTTCAACTGATGTTGTCAAACAAGCTAAGCAAACAACTCAGGTTTCATTGGAGTGGAGTTGCTAGTTCCAGCGCCGGACCCAGGTAAGGCCACAGACACACTTGGTTGCTCGAGTTGAGCTACTCGAGCACTCATTCCTCTTACTTTGGCACTGATGCCTTGTATCGCAGCCATGAGATCGGCTAGCGACACTTCGGGCTTCTCAATGCCTTTGCCATCGTCTCCATTCCCAGCCATGGTACCTGCACAAATCAAAGACCAAATAAAATGTTAAGGTTAGAAATCACCTCACCTCACACACTCCCTCACTTTTATTGAGTGGCGCTCGGGTCCACTCAATTTATGGGTTTGGGTTTGGTCAGTCAAGAACTTGTAGCCAATGGCTTCCTTGGTTGATCAACTTCTCTCAGTTCCTTCGAATTTGACAAGTTACACTATCTCCTTCGGGAAGATTGAATTGATGTTGACTCGATGGAACGAACGCTATTTAACTGCACTCGGGAAGTCAAAGAATTTTCTACGAAATTTGGACTTCGGTCACCCCTCGCATGAGTTCCTATAAGCTCAAACAAATTAGTACGACCTCGAGTAGAAAGATTTACTCTAGAGATCCACTAACGAGATTTATTGATCAGAAGAAAAGTGAAAACCTAGGAGAATCTACCCGTCGATTCCCTCTTCGGAATCCCTTTCGATCACACCAACTCTTGTCCGTACAAGAGTGGTCCCTCCTTGGTACGGACAGGGTTTTACCTTATCCAATTCCCTTTTCTAGCCGACAAAATTTTCACCTGGGGTTTTGATCTTTACACTTTACCCTTTTCTTCTTCAATGGAACAGTGAAGTTTTTGCTCCGGCGTATGGACACCTTTAACTTCAATCACTGTCCACGATTGCTAACAGAATTTGGGTTGCTTCTTTCACTCCGGTAACAACAACAACGGAGAAAAATCAGTTCAAAGTTCTTTGAGCTAAGACTCAGCTCCTCGCGTCCGTTCACTGTTAAAAAATATAACAATTTTCCGGTGTACGGACGACGCTTCAATTCGTAGAACTTTGAATTTTTAGCACAAAACACACCCAAATCAATCAAGAACCACCAGTCTTCATCGGAAACTACCAAAACACACTGGGGTTCGAAATCAGTCACCACTAAGCTCAAACAGTCCAAAATTCGTCAAGAAACCCTAGTCACAAATATTGTACGTCGGGCACTCAAATCACTCCTTGGACGGTGGTGAACAAGAATCAATAGTTGTTTGATTCAAACAACCAACAAATCAATCAAAATTTTTGAATTTTTCTTTTCTACTTTTTTTTTTTTTGGAAACAACACAACAACAACAATCAACAACAAGGAAGAAAGCTGAAACTGGAGACACAAGCATGAGATAAACGAACAGGATTTGAGGTTGTAGAAACAAGCTCAAACCTTACTCTGATACCAAGATGGTGCAAGCAAACCCGAGGGAAAGCTAGACACGACGAAAACATGGAAGAAGAACAGAAAAGTAAAGATAGAAGCAAGACAAATCTTGCTTCGATTCAAAGAACGGCGAGGAACTAGTCTCGGGCTCGATGAATTCGGAGGCAAAGAATCACCTATACTATGCAACAATTCACAAGAAAGACAACGCTTTTTGCAAATTGAATGACCAAAAAGAAAATATTCAAACGACTCACACCGATTGACGCAAGTTCTTTAAAATCCCACGTCGGGGTTCGGCTCCATCGGAGACACTTTAATAGCAGCTGCTATGTTCAATATTCAACAACTTAATGCCTACAAATGAAATGTAAATGGAGTAATTATAGGCTATGCTGAGAATAAAACAGTAAATGGTCATAGGCGACCAATAGGAGTAAGCCACGCAGGGCTGTCTAATGAGTGTTCGGTTACTCCTTCAATCGAACACTTGACTTCGAACACTTGAGCTCGAGTTCCTTTACTTCGGTGTTCGGTTTCTCAGCTCTGCTCATATTTGACATCTATCGCTCTTCCTTCGGTTATTTGCTTTTTACTTCGGCGACGATGTTGAGTGTTCGGGTGGGGTTCGGTCACTCCCTCCTTCGAGCTCAAGCTTGTGGATGTAGCCTTCGGTTCTTAAGCTCGGCCACTCAGCTTCGGAGTGGTTGCTTTCCTTCAACCAAGCCAAGTGAATGTGGACATCGTGTAGCAGCTTGGCTTGGCTTCGTGTCATTGGCCTCGGTGGATCGAACACATGATCAGCACGTGTTCGGGCTGTATCAGGCTCCCATTAATCATATGATAGAATATGACATTGTTTTAATGCATTGCATGACCCATTCGACAAATAGTCTAGAAAGCTGAGGCTTTCCAGGATCTACTCTAAGTAGCCCTACTCCAACGAGTCATTAACGTTTTGCATATCTACTTTGATCATGCACCTTGGAGATACTCTTTTTCATCCATACCCCTTCACCATTACATGACTTATGAGTATATTATCCATTATGTTGATCGCTAGCATAAAGGTGGATTTTCCATTATCAACTCGCCAGCCCATTACCTCATGCATTCTACTTGTACGGACCTTAGAGTTTAGCTTGTACGTGATAGTGCAACAAGAAATTGGCCTGAACTCCCTAATATTGGAGGGATCCTGAACTTTGGGTATAAGAGGCAATGTTGTACAATTGATAGGTTTAAACATGTGGTTAGTGTTAATGAAGTTAAACACAGCTTCCACCACCTCATCCCTAATGGTATCCCGAGATTTTTTAAAGAAACAAGAGTTAAATTCATCACACAATCTGGTGCTTTGTTGTCATGACCCAAATCACATAGTCATGATGGCACCCAACACTAACTCGATAGGCGAACCAAATACCAATTCAACAATAATTTTCAAATCATAATAGGGAAGTAACAAAAAGAATACAGAAGTTATAAGCTTAGACAGGTTTTTATCCTCTACTATGAGTCATAAACATTTAAGAAGACTAAAAGACTACTTATACAATCTCTAATTACTTGAAAGATATAGAAATAATGGTATAATAAAAGAAAGGTGACTTCCAAGAACTACTGGTTAGCTCACAGTTGCAATCTTCATTAAGATGCTACCTGATCTTAAGATTTGTATAACCTGACAATATAAGCTACCCAAAGAAATTTAACAGCAAAAAAAAAAAAAAAAAAAAAAAAAAAAAGAAGGGTGAGTCTTAAGGACTCTGTAAGTGGAGCAGATGGCCTCCACAATAAACAGGAAGCAAATCTTAGGACATATATTTGATATATTATGAGGATAAAATTTAACAAATGAATCAACTTCTTTAGATTGTAATTTCAAATCAATATATACAAAATGGTATTACATTTCAAAACTCGTTATAATGGACTAACTCCGAACATTAGATAATGGGCAAGCTCCGAGACTCCTAATGGACCAACTCCAAAATAGAATAATTGACCAACTCTAAAATATAATAATGGACCAACTCCAGAATAGAATAGTGGGCCAACTTCAAAAAATAAGTGGACCAACTCCGAGACTATCAACATGGGCATGGAACATATGCCCAAACCAAAACCTGGTATGTGATACAACACACGCCCGTACATATCATAAATTAGTATCAAATCCTGGAACGTGGTACAATACACGTCCGTTCATATCTTAAAGAATTTCCAAAAAGTTTTCAAACATAAGCGTTTAAAAATCATGAACATATACTCAATTGAACGATTTGAAGAAAGAACATCACGAATTCAAAGTATATAGAATCAACACCAAAAGTAGGTATATAGATTATACCTAGGGCAGTGTACATATAACAAACATTTTTACAAGATTCCATGTGCTTCAATTTCATCCAACATGTTCCTATACGATGAGTGACATCCTCGTCAATCTCATAATCTCCTTGGAGTATTGACCGAAGATACTTGAAACTTCCTTTTTTGGGGATAACTTGTCCATTATGCGTTACTTCCTTGGTCGACTCAGGAACTACATCACTAAACTTTAACTCCATGTAATTTTTCTTCGTCCTGCTTAACCTGAAACGTTTAGACTTTAGAGTGTGCCTTCAAACTTCTAGCTTATCATTAACAACGTTGCATGTCTCATCGACCAAGACAATGTCATCAGCAAATCACCTACACCCCGAGAGCAAATAGGAATGGGTTAAGCACTGACCTCTAATGTAAACCCATCTCAACTGGAAAGTGATCTGAGTCTCCTCCCACCATCTTCACTCGGGTCTTGGCGCCATTGTACATATCGTTAATGGCTCTAATGTTGTTGTGTTTCAAGGATACTAAAGGTAGAGAGAGGCGTCATTTGACCCGTGAATTGATCCATTCTGTATGATAGAAGGGACATATATCAATAGACGAAGCTAAGAATAGACTTTGGACAAGCTATGTATGTGGTGTATAGCTTAAGGTCCAGAGTCTAAACAATGGTAATCCATTTTGAAGTTGAGAGGAGTGACGAATATATCGAGGCAACTCGAACCTCAAGTATGTCAGGTTAAGATTATGACGAATAATGTCTGATATGATTGGAAAAAAAAATAGGTGGCCCGAAGTGTGATTGAATTGAGTCAGCTGTAAATTCTTTTGTACAGCTTAGGGGTATCAGTATGTCTGTGCTTTTTCTAAGTCTTATTCTTATTTATGAATTGAATTATATTTATTTTCCTAATTTAATTGGTAAGGGTTCGCCCGACGGGTCTAAGGAAGGAAGTCGGGTGCCCGCACGACCTAGCTGGATTCCGGGTCGTGCCAATTGTTACGTGTTGGAGCTTACATTTAAGCTTGAGGAGGAACTGAGGGGAGTTGATATAACCTTTTACTAAAGAGGTTTACTCACTAAAGCATGTCTACAAAGTATTTGATAAAATATCTTAAAGAGCTAATATGTGTTTAATTGGAGCAAGAGAGTACATATTAGCTACACCTCATTCTAATTATTCAAGAGTTCATCATTAAGTTATATTCATTTATGTTCGTAGTTTGTTATGTTTATTACGTGATATTATATGTCAAGTTTTTATGAATTAAAGAATATTTGAAAATATTTTGAACAATCCTTTCATGTGTTCATGTCATGTTTCTCAAGAATATTATTGATTATGTTCAAAGAATTTATTGGAGCTTAAAGTGGTCAAGTGACGTTTTATATAAATGTTTTGGGAGTTACCTTGAGATTCTGAGAAGGGTTTCATGACCTTTAGTGGTTATTGTTGACCCCGAAACTACTCGTGCCAGAGTAGGAGTTTATTATAAGATTTGCCTGACACGGCCAAGGCACAAAATGCGCAGCATGCTATCACCTGGAGTTGTGTGGCGCCACAGTGAAGGGGCCTATTCGATTAGGCGGGGATCTAACCCGTGCCGATCACACGGGGACTTTATGGAATCATGTTATGTCAGAGTTAATTGGTACTCCCAAAAAGTAAATAAACGATCTATATATTTATGTTTAGAGTTTAGAATTTTATTGTTTTAAGTTACTTCAGTTTTCTTTAAATGTTTTATGCTCTCATGGTTTTAATAAATTATGTCAAGTTTCTTTTAAACGTCTCGTTCCCGCTTTAGTAAGGGGTCGTTGAGACTCACTGAGTACCGCCGTGGTGTACTGACGTTCTCTTCATGGGAACCTACATTGGCCTATTTCAATGTAGGCACAGGTTTTGCAGGAAAACAAGCAATGAATTAGGATATCCTCCCACTACCCAGTTGATTGGTGAGATCCGCATTTGATCGTGGAGATTCTTTATGTTCCATTCTTTCTTATTATTAGCCATAATTTCAAGTACAAAATTCTTAAAGGCTTCATGGATTGTCTAGTAGTTGGGTATGGTTGTCCATTTTGCATGATCTTGCACAGAATATAGTAAAGTTATTTATTTTATTAATATGATTTCTAGATGAGTTTTGCCTCAGAACTAAATTTTTGAAGTTTAGTTTTAAAGATTACATAATTTGCCCAGCATAATGGAAATAGAATGTCACAGGTAAGTTTTAAAGGATCCGCTCGGTCAAGTTCAGGTACCGAGTGCCGGTCGCAGCTCGTTCAGAAAATGGGTCGTGACAAATGTATGCCACATGAAGACCTTTAGACTCCAAGTATTTATACAAAACCTCCTTTGAAACATTGTCATACGCCTTCTCTAGGTCAATGAACACCATATGTAAGATCTTTTTCTTGTCCGTATACTGCTCCACCAACCTTCTCTAAAGATGGATATCCTATGTAGTTGATCATCCAGGCATGAATCCGAATTGGTTCTTGAAAATAGTCACATCACTCCTCATCCTCCTCTTTACCACCCTTTCCCACATCCATGCTATGCCTGCGAACTTCCAAAACTCCACAGGGATATCATCTCTCCCTGTCACCCTGCCCCCTCTTATCTTACAAACAGCCTCCTTAACTTTCTCCAACTGAATACCCCTGCAATCACCATAATCGCAGCGGCCTCCCAAGTGCTCTAAATGACCCAATGTAATATCCCTATCCTCTTCTTCATTTAGGAGTTTATGGAAATATGTTTTCCATTTTCGTTTGATGAGAGCCTCATCCACCAGTTTTGTGTCATCCTTATCCTTAATGCATCTCACTTGGTCTAGGTCACGTGACCGCCTCTCTCTTGCCTTGGCGAGCCTATACAAATTTTTTTCCTTACCTTTCTCTGCTATCTCCTTTTACAGATGTTCGAAAGCTGCTGTTTTAGCTACCGCAACCGCTAACTTTGCTTCTTCCTCGTGTTCTTATAATTTTCTTTATTTTTTCTCTTTTCCTCCTCGTCCTTGATCTCCACTAACTTCTCGTAATCAACCTTCTTTGCTTCCACCTTCTCTTGGACCTCTTCATTCCACCACTAGTCCTCTTTATATCTATAGGGCCTACCTTTAGAGATCCATAACACCTCTCTAGTTGCTCCCCTAATACAACCAGCTGCCCTAGACTTCATACTGTTTACATCCCCCTCACTCTCCTAAGTCCCCATAGTCACCAATTTCTTCCCTAACGCCTGGACTGTCATTGGTCAAAACTCCCCCCCCCCTCTCCATTTGTTCTAGGTCGCTCATTCAAGGCCCTATTTTTCCTCTTCCATACGATGTCTAGGTCTAAAATCAAGAGCTTATGTTGGGTTGTAAGGTTCTCACTCGGGATAACCTTACAATCCCTACATAAACCTTTATCGCTCTTCCTAAGAAGAATGAAATCGATTTGAGTATTTGCCACCGAACTACGAAAGGTAATCAAATGTTCCTCCCTCTTTGGAAAACCCGAATTGGCTATTGTCAAATCAAAGGCCTTTGCAAAATGCAAAAGCTTTCTCCTCCTTCATTTCTATCCCCAAAATCATAACCGCCATGAAACTCGTCATAGACCCTCGAAGTAGCCCCAATGTGGCCTTTGAAATCTCCTCCTATTCATGGTATATATGACATATAATATTCAAGTTCTTTTATATATTTGGTATTTGTATGGTATACTATAGGCATATAAATAAAAAGTGTTACATATACCATTTTCATTACACTTCTCTTCAAGTATAAATTATGATGTGCATAATACTACATATATACTAGTAGATTGATACAATATATGTATTATATTATAAAACTTAAAATCAGGGTAGATTTGAGTTATCAATTTAATATAGAAAGCATCTAACTTTTTCTATGTCAAATGGAGGAAATTCTCCATGAAACACAGTTATAATGGAATATCATAAGTCATAAGGACATAGTTACTTTAAAGCTAAATTTAACGTGAGGTATATAAAATTATCTCTTTAGTTTGTTTGCTATAATGACTTTGTAGGATAAATTGTGTAAGTCAAATGACTTTGTTGTTACAAACCAAACATAAGTGATTTTGATATGTAATTTGCCAAACTAGAATGACCATATAAGTTATTAACTCGTATTACATTGTGATAGGTGTCACGCCCTAAAAATTATGAATTTAACTGCTGAGGTTTATTATTTAAAGGCTCATGACTGGTGTTCCAAGAAGGTACAAAATTAATTAGAGAAACTCGGAGTCGCCACTTGACATAGTTTAAGGTGTGCCAAGTCATCAAAAGGTACCTTGGAATACTTCTGACTCGTCTAATGGTCTGCATTAGAGATTCGGGTAAGGTTCTCAGTTGACTCTCGGGAAGGTATTAGGCACCCTCGAGTCCTGTGCCAAGCACAGTTGCTTTATTGTCGAAATTTCAATTTATTGAATATGGTTGTTATATTAATACCGTTAATTTGAATTTGTCCTTTGATTTAAGAGAAATTAAAAAAGGAGTCATTCCTATCCAATCTCACAGAGTAGTGGTTAAATTTTGTATTTTTTAATTCAGAAAAATTAAAATGTATCATTCTTTTCCAACCTTACAAAGGACTGGATGAATTTACACTTTGATTTATAATAAATAAAACGCATTGCATATTTCCAAACTCACAAAGAAACTGGTCTATTTTAAAAAAAGAATTTAATTAACCTCAAAAATTATTAATTTTACCAAAGCAACGAAATCATTTATTAACGAAGCGGGTTGTTCCTACAAAATGAGTAAAAAAAAAAGGATTGCTTACTAAAGAAGTTCAGTTAGCAAGCTGGTTATAGGAAAAAAAAAAAGAAGAAGAAGAGAAAACGCCAAAGCTTACTAGGCCAGTGGGCTATTTTTGCAAAAATAATTGGTACATTCAACCTATTCTTTCAATTTTGTCCCTCATTTAGCAAGTTAAAATCAGATCTTATCTTTCTTGAATCAGGTCATGGAAGATGTTAAATCAATTGGAACCCACTTATCGGCTTTGTTCAATCAAACGGCCTCTATTTATAAATGAAATTAAAAGTGTGGCCAAATTTTAAACGTCCTAGCTTGAATGCCTACACGTCCATGTTGCAACTTTTGATTCATTTTGCACTTGTAATTCGATTTCATCAAATTCTTTCGAATTTATCCATATTTAAAATTGTACCACATAGACAGCTTTGCAAAAGACAGTCAACATTTACATGTTCGCATTATATGGCTATTTTTTGAAAAAAATAATAAAAAGAAACATTCCAGATTTTTTTCACGTGAAAATTGTTCCACATTAATCTTTGGATTAAGTGTCCAGTTTTGTACAAGTGTGACAATCTTAACAAGTTGATCTATTTGTATTCAGGTTCCACTTTGTTTATTTATTTCAATTTTGTCCAATTTTAACAAGTCCTAAATTTAACATAAGTCTGTGATGTTCAGCATATTTTAAAGAGAAAAAAATAATAATTTAAGAATGGAACAAACATTATGCATCTTAGAACTTCAATACATCAGCATGTAATTCAACTAAACTCCTACATATATTCCTTTGATATATTTCATAGCAAGCATGTGACAAAGTTAGGCAAAATTACCTAATGGCTTAATTTCAAGGACTACAGCGAAAGTGACCAAAAGCCAAGTCCAAGCACAGCAAACAAACGCAACAGTGACCAGCATCTAAACCAGCTACTTTTTATCCTAAAACCAAAGATTTATCCCCCAAAAGACTCAATCTTTTGGTTCTAAACCTTACTACTTAAAATCTATATTTTTTCAAAGTTTTCTAATGCTTTTTGCTCTCTATTTTCAGCTTGTTGTTGTATGTTAAATAAGGGTATTCAATGCCCTATTTATGGCTGAACTTGAAGGCCAAAAGGTGGAGTATGGACTTGTACAAAAGTACAAGCCCACACCCCTACACTTGAGTATTTTTTGGCTATTTTCAGCATGGTACAACAGCTGTAAAGCCACTGTTTCAGCCACCAAACAGTCCCAAAAAGCTGAAAATATACAAGTAGGGTCCTCTAAAAGGACACTCATTACTCATTGTACTAACTAGAAAGTCTAGAACCAAACTAGAACAACTAAATCAGCCCCCAAACTAACTAAACTATACTAAACTAATAGCAACTAACTTATACTTCCTAGCCTAACTAAAAAAACTAGATTAAGGCTTGCAACTTAACAAAAATCAACCTAAATTTGAAACTATCCATTCCACGAGTTCAATGCTTAGCCAGTGAAGGGAACTTTGTGAAACCAATGGCTTTCAACACTTAATCAAAATTAAACAAACAAGGGAAATCATACTTGAACAAAGAAAACAGGACATGGAACAACCAAACACTTGTTTAACATTGAACAATTTTAATATATACGAACAAGTAGCATACATATTATCGAAATTTATTTCATGACTAAACATTCAAATACATGGTGATATTAATTTCATATATGCCAAAACTAATCAAAATAGTGAGCATACATGATAATTCCACACTTAACACTAACTAAACTAAACAATGAAACAAGAAATAGGTATTTCAGTTCTGACCCGTCATTGCTAAATCATCGACACCAAAGCATACGGAATCAACTACCTCGCTGCTTCAATCAAACTGCAACAAACGCCACAAACTGCTGCTTCACTACTGAGCCGTTGTCACAGCTCCCTCGTCATCTCCACAGTACACCCGCTGCCTCGCACCACTAACACGAAAAATAGCTCCGGTATCACCAAAACAGTCCCCCACCATCTGCCTCAAAACCAAACACCAACACTATTAAAACGAAACAAATACACACACCCCCACTGCCCCTAAACAGCCCCCCTTCATTGCCTCAAAACCAAACAACACACCCTCACTGCCCTAAACACGCTCGTTGCGTCAACAACACCGCGGCACCACTATTACAGCCCTCGCCATTGACATCACCGCCTCGCTGCCTCCATCAACGAGAGCAGCCGCCGCTACTGCCTCAAAGCCAAACACCACACCCCACTGCCTAATCAACACAACATCCAACGAATATCATAAAACAGCCCCTCCAACACAACATAAACCAACCATCACCCTTACCTCTCTGCCCTAAAACAGCCCCTCCCCCCCCCCCTTCCCTGGTATCAGAAAAACAGTAGCAGCAGCGACACCATAACGGAGAAAAGAAAAAGGAAAAAATAAGAAGAAGAACGAAAAAAAACAGAAAACGGGCTAGAAAGAACGGGACTAGGGACGGGTTTTTTTTTTGGGAAACGGGGTATGGGAGGTGAAAGAGGAGGGTGAGAGGAAGAGGGAAAAGCTAAAACTTATCGAAAAAAAGTCGAAGGTACGCCGGAGTTGAGTTGACCGAAACTTTAACTCCCAATCTACGCCAAATGGTTTGGATTTTGTAAATCCGAGTTGAGAAATGGAATGAGGCGGCCGAAAGGAGTCCGGGGATATATTTTTTTATATTTCTCCGGCTACCGGAGGTGGTGGCCGCCGGCATCAGAGCGGCGGTAGACGGTGGAGCTCCAGCGGGGCAGTGGTGGGGCGTTGGTTTTACGGTGGGGGCTGAAATTTGACATGGTATCCCATAGTTATTGAGACTAAAGGTGTGTGTGGTGTAAAAGATGTTAGTTTGTGAACTTATAAGGGAAAGGAAGGGAAGAGTAGGAGCCATTAGATCAAACATGATCTAACGGCTGTGATTGATCAAGACTTGGACGGGCCAAGAGAGAGTGGGCTGATTGAGTTAAGCAATTGGGCTACTTATTTTTTTACATATAGTCATTAAAAGAGTTGCTACTTACCAAAACATACACAATTAATCATAATCTAAACCACATAACTTTACAATATTATCACAATTTAAACATAGAATCACAATTAAACATATAATAAGTAATTTTTGCTAATTAATTTTCAAATTCTACATCCTAATTAAAGACAATTTTAGTTAGAACAAACACTAGAAGTCCAGAAAAATTTGACGAAACGTCCAAAGAATCTAATACGACTATTTTGAGCAATTTTATGAATTTTGGTACCAAAATTAGATGATTACAATAGGTAGAGAAAAATTATAGGGATGGCAAGGGGATGAGACACGAGTGCATCTAGGAAAGATTTTATCTTATGTTATTCCTTCTTTTAGGTTTAATTTACTTAAATTAAGGAATAGTTAGAATGTAACTATTTTTTTCAAAATAGGTAAAAGATAGTCACAACTTCAAAATGTGACCAAAAAAACTCAAACATGAACGTCGGGAACTTTTTAAAATTTGAACTTATACAAGTGAACCTTTAAGAAAATGTCCAGAAGTTTTTAATATAGACCACAATTTGAGCTTCTTCGGGTCGCCCTACTTGTCGACCCGAGTAGTCACTTTTAAGGAATACTATTTAATATATTGTGTATTTGTAATTTTATTTATAGTACCATATAATAATAATATGCAATTAAATTAAGTAATATATAATTGATAGTTATGAAACAATACAAAATTTAAACTGATGTGATCTGATAGGAAGTATGTTGGCTCAGTTTGCATCTTTTTCTCTATTCGGGCTTTCTCAATTATGATGATCTAGTACTACGAATTGTCGTTGTGCTCTTAAATTTTTATAGAGGGATTTGGATAAATGGGATCATAGTAATCGCACCAAATAATGAGACATTCACATAACTATGCTAACTAATATTTCAATTTGCACAAAAATAACAATATTACTACAGTTCCAAAATATAGCAATACTTTAGGGATTTATACTAAGAGACAAATAACCCACAAGAATTACAAATATAGGCTCATATTTAAGAACTTTTTCCGAAATGACCATTTGTGCCATATTTTAAAATACTAATTACAACCCTAGTACCAACTCCACCAAACCAAAAAAAAAATAATAATAATAATAATCCAAGCCCCAACCCTTTCCTCTCTTCTCCTTTCCCTTACTTTCAAAGAAAAAACCCAAGCACCCCATTCCCCCTGCCACCGCCGCCTCCTTCCCCACCCCTTTCATCGCATCTCCTCCACAACCTCTCCTCCCATTCTCCGACGTCGCTGCTTTTTTTAACCTTTTTTTTTAAAAAAAAAAATTTTGAAGAATAATGTTGATTTTTCGATGTAATTTCCGGACAAAACTCTGGTGAGAGTTTGTTTATCATGTTTCTTCTTTTTGTCAAAAATATTGGCAAGATCTACTAGTTTTATTGTTGAAACTTTTCTCTAATATTTAAATCTGATGTTTTCTTGTAAGAATTTGTATAGATCTGGTATTTTTATTATGTTTTTATGTAAAGCTGCACAAAACACTCTATAAGATTTTTTGCACGTATTTATATAATTTTAAACATGTTGTATACAAGTTTATACACTTCTGTAAATGCGTATAAACTTGTATAAGTTGGTATACACGTGTATGTAAAATGAATAAAGTTGTATAAATTATTAGATTTGTGTATTATTATGGATATTTGTATAAATTATTAGATTTTTGTATATTTTATTTCTCCTAGTATACGCATTTCTCTATGTATATATATGGATAATTTTATTTTTCTTGGGTAGATTTGTGTATATAAACTTTTTAAAAGCAATGATATAAATAAAAAAGGTAAAAAAAAATTTCGGTAAAAAAAAAAAAAAACTACGGTAAAGAAATTAAAAAAATAATGAAAATTCAGCAATTTTGTGTTTTTCGGTCATCGGCCATAATTGGCCAACAGTGCGAGGGTTGCCGCCAACGGATCAGTGGTGCGAAAGGGGGAGGAAGAGTGGCATCTAAGAGTTTTTATTTTTGAAAGGGTTCCTATACTTTAAAAATAGGGAATGTGTTATGCCAATATATTTAAAAAATATGATTTTTCCTTTACAATTTCCTTGTATGAGAGCTAGTTCCAAAAAAAAAAAAAAAACCTATATTTTGTTCTCAAAATATAGAAAATATAAATAAAATGTAGAAACAAAATCTTAGATTCACTTTGTGACACGACCCGCATTTTCAGCTAGGCCGTGCGGGCACCCGATATCTTTCCCTAGACCCGTCGGGCGAACCCTTACTAATTAAATTAGAAAAATAAATATAACAATTCACAAATAAGGACAAGACTTTAAAAAAAAAACACAGACATACTGATACCTCTAAGCTGTACAAAAGAAATTACAGCTGACTACCCAACATACTAGGTTTAGGACTATCTAGACTAGACATCTAAGAGTACAAAAGAAGACAGATACCTCCTCAAGGGAGCAAAATGCAGCTGAAATAATAACAATAAACTGGTGGCCATCCGGAATAATAGCTGGCTCACCCTGACAGCTGAAGTCGTCTTCGCTCCTTCACAACGTGGTGAACTCAATCCATGAGCGAACCTGCCGAAACGAAATAGATAGACAAGAAACAAACAACAAACAAGGGTGAGTCAAAAGGACTCAATAAGTGGGGCAGACTAGCCACCTCAAAGAATAGGATAGCTAGCCAGGGAGAAGAAACAGATAAACCAAATTCCTTTTATTTAAATTATAAAAAGACAGAGCCAGATAACAACCGGAAACACGTAAGAAACTTCTAAACTCAACCAAGGGTGCGTGCCAGAACATATCAACAAATAAGCAATGCACATATAAGCAGAACAGTAGTCATGTACCGCAAGTCTACACAATGGTATGAATTGAGATGAAATGAAATGTGATGCAAAGGGTCACATGTGCCCGTAATCCCATCTCGAAGCGGAATACTCCTGCATTCGAGGGGAATCCAATCTGATAACCAACTGGAGCGGAATACTCCTGCTCCTGGGGCGGAATACTCCTGCACCCGATATAATATAAACCAGAGGCGGAATACTCCTGCACTTTCTTGGGGCGGAATACTCCTGCACCCGATATAATGTAAAGCTGAGGCGGAATACTCCTGCATTCTCCTAGAGCGGAATCCTCCTACCCTCAATATAATATAATGGAGCAGAATACTCCTGCTCCTGGGGCAGAATACTCCTACCCTCAACATGATACAATGGAGCGGAATACTCCTGCTCCTGGGGCGGAATACTCCTGCACCCAATATAATATGCAATGTAATGCATATGAATGACATATAATGCATATGAATGCAATGTGATGCAATAATAACCCTTCACCGGTGCGGGACTCTCATCGACAGCCGGGAAGTAGATACCAACTCACAGCTAGGGTACAATGCTCAGATCCTCAATGCAATACCAACAACAGGACATAACATATAATATACAATGTAAATCCAAAGCTAAGGTGTAAGGAGTACGCCTATCGGCAGCTACACACGTAATGAATACGTGGTAGAAAATCCACGAGGCCAGGTGCCTCCAAAGAAATGGATATAAACACTTACCTTGTTACAAAGTTAGTACAGCCACTCAATAACCGCTTTGTCCTTTGAATTCATTGCAAAACGATCCCACACTATTCAATAAGCAGAAAAATATATCAAATTAGGCTAAAGGCTTCATTCCTCACATCTTAGGGCAATCCAGGTAGGAACCTGATACTCTATTCGCATACGCAATACGCAGGCCAGGCCTATGTACAGGGTTTATGGTCACATAACCAAACCCCAAATAAATTATATTTATATGTTGCCCATAACTCGCTGAATACGAATATATAATCAATTCCATTATCGGGGTCCATTTGACCCTTTAAACTATTAATTGAACTTATTAAAACGATGTATAATATTCCAAGTTTTACCGTTAAAACATATTCAAACACACGTAATAAACTCAAATAATATATTAGGATCATTACCTGAATGTTTCAGGGTGAAAATTCTACTTTTCTCCGGCCCCTTTCTCATTTTCTGGCATTTTTCTCTTCCTCCCCGTCATTTTATTTTCTCTCGGTTTCATATCGTGAATGCTACTGTTTCTGTATCTACTACCTTCGTCCTTAGCTTAAATGCTAAGGACCAACCGACCTTTTTCCTTTCTTTTTTTTTTCTTTTCTTTTATTTTATTTTCTTTTCGTTTTCGCGGAGACAATTAAAAAGGTACCCTACGATATTCGAAATAATTACAACTTTTGTATACAAGTTATACAAAATATATGTAACATACTCGCGAAGGCGGATCTCAAATCGGACTCCCGAAACTCAAGATGCGAATTTAAATGGAAAAGGTCAAATTATTTAACTTTCGGCATTTTAGCGGAAACTACGCTTTCGGATTTCGGATTTCGAATTTCGAATCGGAGCTCATTCGCCGAAACTGAGCTCGAAAATCTCTTTTTTATATTTATTGACAATTAAAACTGAAACCTTCTTCCGATGCCTATCAAACGAGGTCTGATTTAGCTCAAATTTTACAGACAAGTCCCAATGGATATTACGAACATTTTAAAATTATCGGCATGCCAATCGGAGTCCTAACTTCCGAAACGACTAACCGAGGTCGTTTCATTCTCCTCCACTTAAACTCTCGTTCGTCCTCGAACGAGCCTAAATCTAAAGAAAAATTCGCACAGATAACAAAAGAACTTGCACAACCTCATAAGCTACTCCACAGAAATTATCTCATGATTGCAGAATCAGAATTATAACACGAACACCAAACTCTTGGAATAAAAAATATCTTGATAATATGATAACACCATTGCCCAGCTTATTCTGACTAAGCTGATCCTTCCTCGATCACGAGAAGAGAGTTCTACATTTTCGACGCAAAGATACACGAAACTTTGAATGGGTTAACATGATTCAGCCGATAATCACCTCTTCAATATACTTTTTAATATAGAACAGGTCGATGGAACTAAGAATTAGCTCACGCTTGATGCAATAGGGGAAGCTTTTGAAGTACCTTGTCACTACTCACTATAAAAGATTTGATGCAAGCTATATTATTTTTACGAATGCACTATGCAACATCTCAGTTGATGTTAGTGTTGTTCCGCAAACGCCTTGTGGGAATGTAGTTACTCATTTCCTAATGTATATCAAAGGTTCATCTGAACATGGTCTATCATATAAGGATAAGGATCATGCAACTACTACTGGATAGTATGATGTAGACCAAGAATGATCTTCAGATGAACATCTACCTCAGGGTATTGTCTTTGAATTGGAATTATTATGACTTGAAAAAGTAAATATAAAAGAGACATGTAGTTGGACCATGAGCTGAGGCAGAATACCAGCAACAAAGTTGATTACATGTGCATTTATAACACTAAAATAACTTCTCAAAGAGTTGAGGTGTGAAGGAGATATGCCAATGATGGATGGACGATAAGCTGCACTAGACCTTTAACTCTAAATTTTCATGAAGTAAAACAACGTCAGTATGAGGATCCAGTTCTAATTGAATACTGACAGATAGCCAAAAGAAAACCGGAGTCTATATAGGGTTACTATTGACGGTGTTCTCATACATAAAGATAGACTTCGTATTCCTGATGTTGCAGATTTACGTGGATAGATTATGATAGAGGCACATTATTCCAAATATACTGTTCATCCAGGTTCGACTAAGATGTACCATGATCTTAAGCAGATTTATAGGTGGGACAGAATGAAGTGTGACATAGCAGAATTTGTAGCTCAGTGTTCTAATTGCCAACAAGTTAAAGTCATGTCATATTTCCAGACTTTATGCTTTCAATAGATAGGTATGTATATATGATCAGATTGCCTGCTTATCTCTAGCATTGATCAACACTCATTGTAGGTTTCTGTCGTGGCCTTACTTTGGGTTGTGAGAAAAGTAGTATCAACACCTCAGAGATTTAGTATTACCATTCAATATTTGGAGGAAGACTCCTCCACTTAAAGCACAAACTCATGCAGCTATTTGAATAGGAATAACCATCCTCACACAGTCTGCTGGACTAAAGAAGATTTAGCTAAAAGCTGAACGTAGGCAGACCTAAGCTACCAACTACCCTTTCGAGTTGCCAAATAGCTGCAACTCTCAAGTTCAAAATTCCATACCTTTGCCGTAAACACCACCGCCTGATGGATGGTACTTCTATATAAAAATTTCGGCAGAGTTTTCCCTGAAACTGGATGATCCGCAAAAACAAAACCAGTACTATACTATACATGGGAATGGATACCCGGATAAACTGATATCCAAAACAATAATATGCTTACCCGGCTACAATAACACGTACTTTGGCTCAACACAGGGAACGTCACAAGCGGCTACCAATCGCCCAAGCTCACTAGTGCCGGACGAAGAAGAAATGGAAATGGATCGAGGATAGAAATAATTAGAGCTTCAGGAAGTTCATCTTCTTATTTGCTTGGCTACCAAAGCTAGCCTACTTCCGAGTCAGGCGAGCCAAAGAATCACAATTGAAGAGATAGACATTAAATAAGCTTTATGGAAAAACATCCATACAAATTTAACTTCCCAATAAGAAGGAAACTTTGGTAATTTACGAGAATACCCTTTTATAACTAAGACAAGCTCATAGAATAACATTACTCTACTAGAATATCGAACCAAGAGGAGACACATAGATCGAGCATTACTTACTAGCCACTTTATACCGGAAGAAACAACGACACTTCCTGATGGTGACGAATAAGAATCCCATCATCCTACCAACACTGATTTCCGAGGAGAGAGGTAAAATGACTTGACATAATAACACAAGGTGGCATAACAGGATGCCAAGCAGGCAATACCAATACTCACCGTCAAATCTCTCATATTTAGATCAGATAAACTAGTAGGGTCTCATAAATGCCAGGAATAAATCGTATCAGAAACTCACCCCTCTACCGCAACCGATTCTTAAATTACGACAATATCCAAGGAAACCGTCGAAACATGATAAGGCACACCATTTCCAGATCGATCGGAAAGATAAATCTTACTTACAGATAAGGGAAGAAGAAACACACGGGTCTACTACATCGGATGCCTCAGTATCCTTCCAGACTAGCAGTTCATAGAACTGCCTCGGCAGCTGAGCTGAGCCACTACCCTGGCAAGCACTTTCTGGAGAACCACTGCCACCACAATCTCAACCTCTACTGGATGGTGGCATTTCTCTGGAGGATTGAGATCTAAATAAAATTCCCTGCGACTGTGCAGGTGCCTGAGGCCGAGAGAAAGGACGACGACCTACTTGCCGGAATAAGGAAAAACTTCTCAAAAGATAACCAGACTCACGATAATGATAACACCTTTTCGACTAAAAATGGAAGCTGGAAAGATTGTTGAAAGCTATAAAGAGAAAAACTGGGTCTAATCTTGATGAACTACTCGCGCACTTTGAGAATCACGCTCTACAAGTTGAGATAACCTGGAAGGTGACCTCCCAAAATAATCAGAACTCTTACCTCCAAATGAGGTACCATGGTTACCCACTAGAGCCACGGGATCTCTTGCTCTTCCGCTCTCACTCTTCCCGTTTTAACTTATGGTATGCCTAATCCCTTTGAGCACTATCAACAACGACATCAAATGAAGTCCCAACCTCAATTTTTCGAGTCATCTGGGATCTCAAGGAAGGAGAAAGGTCATCAATAAATCTTTAAATCTCTCGAAAGACTCGTGGACTAGTTCTAACACATATTCAGCCATTCTATAGAATTTAATCTTATATTCTGAAACACCAACAGGCTAACCGACGGGCTACCCTATCCAATCCACTAAAACTGGCAACACTTTTCATCTCGCTCGCCACTCGAAAGGAACTTTTCCACGAATTTAAAAGAAAAACCGAACCAAGTTAGCTAATAAGAGAGCAGTCCACCAATCCAGGGCTGGACCTTGAAACTGGAAAGAAGAATAATCAACACCATACGGCTCGATATAATCAAGAGCCTGAAGGATATGCTATCATTTTATTTTAAAAATTTACGCAAGGATTATCTGATGCATGGCTTAAGAATATCGGAAGATTCAATTGGGTAAAATAATGCAACCATCCAGAATAACTAGAGGCACAAAACATGCTGCTTCTGGAACATACTTTACTGCAGCAATATTAAGATCTGGAATAGAAGCTCTCTAAGATAGAACATCTGCATCTGCGACAACCTGATAAGCTTCCTAGAAAATAATAGGTTCTTACGGTATCTGCATCGCGAAGATTCTCGTGAAAGCATCGTAGAGGGCCAAGGGAACCACAAGGCCCTGCTCCATTGCCCATCGCGAGCTCGTACAGCTGGGTCTTCGTCAGCACGATCAAAAACTTTTGGGGCTTCGTCAGTGCTAACCCCAGGCTAGACAGCTTCGTCTTGAACTCATACCATTTGCTGATTTATCGCACGAGGGTTTTACAATTACCACGAAGGAATTAACGAAAATACTTTTTTATCCTAGACTGGCGCACAATTAGAAAAGAAGGAAGTGAAACTTCCTAAATGCCATCATAGCCCCTCGTAGATAAGTACGGACGTCTACGTACCCATCAGCGAGACTCTACTAGACACTGTCTTAGTCTGGATAGACTCTAAACAAGGCTCTGATACCAACTAAAAAGGAAAAAGGTCAATTGGTCCTTAGCATTTAAGCTAAGGACGAAGGTAGTAGATACAGAAACAGTAGCATTCACGATATGAAACCGAGAGAAAATAAAATGACGGAGAGGAAGAGAAAAATGCCAGAAAATGAGAAAGGGGCCGGAGAAAAGTAGAATTTTCACCCTGAAACAGTCAGGTAATGATCCTAATATATTATTTGAGTTTATTACGTGTGTTTGAATATGTTTTAACGGTAAAACTTGGAATATCATACATCATTTTAATAAGTTCAATTAATAATTTAAAGGGTCAAATGGACCCCGATAATGGAATTGATTATATATTCATATTCAGCGAGTTATGGGCAACATATAAATATAATTTATTTGGGGTTTGGTTATGTGACCATAAACCCTGTACATAGGCCTGGCCTGCGTATTGCGTATGCGAATAGGGTATCAGGTTCCTACCTGGATTGCCCTAACATGTGAGGAATGAAGCCTTTAGCCTAATTTGATATATTTTTCTGCTTATTGAATAGAGTGGGATCATTTGGTAATGAATTCAAAGGGCAAAGCGGTTATTGAGTGGTTGTACTAACTTTGTAACAAGGTAAGTGTTTATATCCATTTCTTTGGAGGCACCTGGCCTCGTGGATTTTCTACCACGTATTCCTTACGTGTGTAGCTGCCGATAGGCGTACTCCTTACGCCTTAGCTTTGGATTTACATTGTATATTATAAGTTATGTCCTGTTGTTGGTATTGTATTGAGGATCTGAGCATTCTACCCTGGCTGTGAGTTGGCATCTACTTCCCGGCTGTCGATGAGAGTCCCGCGCCGGTGAAGAGTTATTATTGCATCACATTACATTCAGATGCATTATATGTCATTCATATGCATTACATTGCATATCATATTGGGTGCAGGAGTATTCCGCCCCAGGAGCAGGAGTATTCCGCTCCATTGTATCATATTGAGGGTAGGAGTATTCCGCCCCAGAAGCAGGAGTATTCCGCTCCATTATATTATATTGAGGGTAGGAGGATTCCGCCCCAGGAGAGTGCAGGAGTATTCCGCCTCAGCTTTACATTATATCGGGTGCAGGAGTATTCCGCCCCAAGAAAGTGCAGGAGTATTCCGCCTCTGGTTTATATTATATCGGGTGCAGGAGTATTCCGCCCTAGGAGCAGGAGTATTCCGCTCCAGTTGGTTATCAGATTGGATTCCCCTCGAATGCAGGAGTATTCCACTTCGAGATGGGATTACGGGCACATGTGACCCTTTGCATCACATTTCATTTCATCTCAATTCATACCATTGTGTAGACTTGCGGTACATGACTACTGTTCTGCTTATATGTGCATTGCTTATTTATTGATATGTTCTGGCACGCACCCTTGGTTGAGTTTAGAAGTTTCTTACGTGTTTCCGGTTGTTATATGGCTCTACCTTTTTATAATTTAAATAAAAGGAATTTGGTTTATCTGTTTCATCTCCCTGGCTAGCTATCCTATTCTTTGAGGTGGCTAGTCTGCCCCACTTATTGAGTCCTTTTGACTCACCCTTGTTTGTTGTTTGTTTCTTGTCTATCTATTTCGTTTCGGCAGGTTCGCTCCTGGATTGTGTTCGCCACGTTGTGAAGGAGCGAAGACGACTTCAGCTGTCAGGGTGAGCCAGCTTTTATTCCGGATGGCCACCAGTTTATTGGTTATTATTTCAGCTGTATTTTGCTCCCTTCAGGAGGTATGTGTCTTCTTTTGTACTCTTAGATGTTTAGTCTGGATAGTCCTAAACCTAGTATATTGGGTAGTCAGCTGTAATTTCTTTTGTACAGCTTAGAGGTATCAGTATGTCTGTGTTTTTTTTTTTTTTAAAGTCTTGTCCTTATTTGTGAATTGTTATATTTATTTTCCTAATTTAATTGGTAAGGGTTCGCCCGGCGGGTCTAGGGAAAGATGTCGGGTGCCCGCACGGCCTAGCCGAAAATGCGGGTCGTGCCAGGTTGTTCCACCATACTGCTCCCACCCCCCCCCCCCCCCCGGCAATCTCCTATCCTTATACCGCCCCTATAAGCCGTCGTTCATCGCGAGTCTCCACTGGTTGCCGATCAATGAAATTTTTTTATCTTTTTAAAATTGTTTATAATTGTAAGCCAAGTATTTCTCTACTGTATATACAATATATGTACAATATATACATGTGATATACAATGACATACAGTTATACAATATGTATGAATATAAATTATTATAATTGTAAGCCAAGTATTTCTCCATTGTATATACAATATACACATAATATATATATGTGATATACAATGACATACAATTATATAATTGATGTATGAATATGCTTGTATACTTATGTAAATGTATCACGATACATACAATACTGGACATACAACCATTCTATGTCTAGCCACAGTCGCCCCCTTCCCCACCCCTTCCATCTCATCTCCTCCACTGCCTCTCCTACCAATCTCCATCGTCGTCATCATTGTACCTCTGTTGCCGCTACTTTCCTTTTCCTATTCGTTTATTTAATTTTGAAGAACAATGTCGATTTTTTTATGTGATTTCCGGCCAAAGCTCCGGTAAGAGTTTGTTTGTCATGTTCCTTCGTTTTTCAAAAATCCAGCAAGATCTACTAGTTTTTTTTTTCTGAAACTTTTTTCTAATGTTTAGATTTGATATTTTTCTTGTAGGAATTTGTATAGATCTGGTATTTTTGTTATTTTTTATGTAAAGCTGCACAAAACACTCCATAAGATTTTTTGTACGTGTTTGTACAATTTTAAACTTGCTGTATACAAGTTTATACACTTCTCTAAATGTATGTAAACTTGTATAAATTGGTATACACGTGTATGTAAAATCAATAAAATTGCATAAGTTTTTAAATTTGTGTACTATTATGGATGTTTGTAAAAATATTTAGAGTTTTTTGTATTTTATTTCTCTCCATGTATACGAATTTATCTTGGGTAGATTTGTGTATATAAACTTTTTAAAAGTAATGATATAAATTAAAAAAAGTAAAAATAATTTCAGTGAAATTAAAAAGCAACTACGGTAAAGAAATAAATAAATTAATGAAAATTCTGCAATTTTATATTTTTCGATCACCGGCCATTGCTGGTCAGCAGTGCGAAGGTTGCCACCAGTGGATCAGTGGTGGGGGGGGGGGGGGGAGTGGCATGAAAGAGTTTTTAATTTTTGAAATGGATCAGATGCTTTAAAAATAGGCAATTTGCTATGCCATTGTATTTAAAAGATATGATTTTTCCTTTGTAATTTCCTTGTATGAGAGCTAGTTCAAAAAAAAAAACCTATATTTTATTTCCAAAATATAGCAAATATAAATAAAATGTAGAAACAAAATCTTAGACTCACTTTGTTCCACCATACTCCCCCTCCCCCCCCCCCCCACCAATCTCCTACCCTTATACCGCCCCTATAAGCAGGCGTTCATTGCGAGTCTCCACTTGTTGCCGATCAATGAAATTTTTTTATCTTTTTAAAATTATTTATAATTGTAAGCCAAGTATTTCTCCACTGTATATACAATGTATGCACAATATATACATGTGATATACAATGACATACAGTTATACTATATGTATGAATATGAATTATTTATAATTATAAGCCAAGTATTTCTCCATTGTATATACAATGTATACATAATATATACATGTGATATACATGACATACAATTATACAATTGATGTATGAATATGTGTGTATACTTATGTAAATGTATCACCATATATACAATACTGGGCATACAACCGTTGTATGTCTAGCCACCGCTGCCTCCTTCCCCACCCCTTCCATCGAATCTCCTCCACTGCCTCTCCTACCAATCTCCATCGTGCCGCAACTTTTCTTTTCCTATTCTTTTTTTAAAAAAAATTTTGAAGAACAATATCGATTTTCTATTGTAATTTCCGACCAAAGCTCTGGTTAGAGTTTGTTTATCATGTTCCTTCTTTTTTCAAAAAACCAGCAAGATCTACAAGTTTTTTTTTTTTTTTACTTTTCTCTAATGTTTAGATCTGATATTTTTCATGTATGAATTTGTATAGATCTGGTATTTTTGTTATTTTTTATGTAAAACTGGACAAAACACTCCATAAGATTTTTTGTACGTGTTTGTACAATTTTTAACTTGTTGTATACATGTTTAGACACTTCTCTGAACGTATGTAAACATGTATAAATTGGTATACACGTGTATGTAAAATGAATAAAGTTGTATAAATTTTTAGATTTGTGTATTTGTTATGGATGTTTGTAAAAATATTTAGAGCTTTGTGTATTTTACTTCTCTCGTTTTATACGCATTTATCTTGGGTAGTTTTTTGTATATAAACTTTTTAAAAGTAATGATATAAATACAACATGCAAAAAATAATTCCGGCGAAACAAAAAAAGCAACTACGGTAAAGAAATAAAAAATATTGTTAAAAGTTCGGAAATTTTATATTTTTCTGCACTACTAAAAAAACGCGATTTAGGGACGGACGGTACGGACAGGTAGCCGTCCATAAACGCAATTTACGGACGCGCTATGCGACGGGATTGTTCATCCGTAAATCGCTCGATGTTATTCACATAGAGACGGGCAGTCGTCCCAGATACAGACGCCTTGTGCGACGGCTAGCCGTCCCTACTCAGTGAAATGTGGAATATATTTTTTCGTTTAGGGAGGGTTTACGTTTTTCATTGGGTAGAGACGGCTAGCTGTCCCTACTCAGTAAAATCTGAAATTTTTTTAACTTTGTTTTTAGCTCAACTGCTGGTTTTATGCATTCATGCGAGGGTGAAGCTGGTGCTTCAGCCACAGAAATCCCAGAACCAAAACTTTTCTTGGGCTCATTTGAGTTATTTACAACATCCAGCATCTAACATACCCTCATCCATATCAACTTTAACACCGTTATCAGAAGCAAACTCTGGTTTTGATGGATATGAGAGCAGGTGTCTAAAGAGAAACAACAAAATCAACCAAAATCGTCAAAAGCTAGTAAGAGAGAATAAAGAAGGTGCAACGCCAGATCAAAACCAACATTCATTACCTTTTTAGAAATCTAGATTCCCTTACGGAGCTGATGTGTGGTGAGGTGAAAGGTTGTTGAGAAAATTAAAAACAGGTGATTCCTGCATAGAGGAGAAAAAGACCATTAGATTGCAAAGACCAAAAAAAAAAAAAAAAAAAAAAACAAGGAGCATTTGAGTATAAACCGAGTAGGCTGAAAAATAAAATGACAGACGCAGCTGGTCGGCGGTGTACAGATCCGGCAGAATTCGGTGGCGAATCCCACGGAGGTGGACTGCTGCAAAAATTCTAAAAAAAAAAAAATTAAACCCGTTTGATATAGGTTTTACCGAGAAAAAGGAATAGAAAACGGAAGAAACTTACCAAGGAGATGAATGAAGAAGGTGAGGCGGATCTAGAGTTGTTTGAAGGAAGAGATATGAAAATGGAGGTTTGATGAGAGTGAAACCGAGAGAGAGGGGAAGAAAATGGGTTTTGGGGATGAGTTGTGCGTGTGTTTTGTACCTGATTGGCAAAATTTAACACGCTGGTTAGGGACGGCGCCGTCTCTAGCCTGTCCAATTTTTTAATTTGTCAGAAGTGTTGGGACAGCGATCCGTCTCTACGAAAATACGGACGGCTAGCCATCTCTATGCTTCCGTCCCTAAATCGTGCTTTTCTAGTAGTGCGGTCCAGCTGCGGGAGGGTTGCCACCGGCAGATCAGTGGTTGGGGGGTGGTAGCTAGGATTTTTAAATTTTGAAAGGGAGCCTATACTTTAAAAATAGGCAAAGTGCTATACCAATGTAATAAAAAGAATATGATTGTTCCTTTGTAATTTCCTTGTATGAAGTGCTAGTTCTGAAAAAATAATAATAAAAATCCTATATATTATTCTCAAAATATAGCAAATATGCACAAATTGTGGAAACAAAATCTTAGATCCACTCTGTTCCCCCACACTACCCCCAACCTCCTGCCCTTATGCTGCCCCCATGAGCCGACGTTCATCGCGACTCTCCACCGGCTGCCATAAGTTGAATTTTTTTATCTTTTAAAATTATTTATAATTGTATGCCAAGTATTTCTCCACTGTATATATAATGTATACACAAAATATACATGTAATATCTAATGACATATAATTATACAATTGATGTATGAATATGCATGTATAATGTATGACCATTGTATGTAAATGTATCACCATACATACAATACTGGATATACAATCCTCTCACCTTCAAAAAACCACCAGAAACACCATAATCACCATTACAACAACAACAACAACAAGAAGAAGAAGAAGAAGAAGAAGAAGAGGAAGAAGAAGAAGAAGAAGAAGACGAGGAGGAGGAGGAGGAGGAGGAGGAGGAGGAGGAGGAGTTATACACTCCAATATACAAGTGAAACATAAGAGATACAAAACTGATACAATTGATAAACATGACATACAAATCATATACAATTCAGATATAATTGGATTATATTTCACATATAGTTGGCATACAATTCGAAATATATATATATATATATATATATATATATATATATATATATATATATATATATATATATATATATATATAAGATCTTAAAATTTTAAATATGCTCCATATTTAAATATACATCACCACAGTAAAACTAAAAAGAACGAAGAGATGGAACTCAGAGCCAACTTCCAAACAAGACGACTCAGAATTCACCGTTGATGGAGTCGAGGGAACTCACGTAGAAGGAGAGGGATGAACGTTTGGTCGCCAGAGAAGGATGAACATTTGGTTGTCGGGGAAGGATAAAGGCTTGGTCGTCGGAGAAGGATGATGGAGCAGCTTTCCGGAAAAGGTTTGATGCCGGAGAAGGGGGAAGGGGCGGCAGTACCTAAGTGCAGGAGATAGAGAGAGAAAGAGAATAGAGATTCGGGTTTTGTTTGCGCACACTTTTTTATTTTGCTATGCAATTAATCATAATTTTAATATATATTAAGAGGAGGAGGAGGAGGAGGAGGAGTTATACACTCCAATATACAAGTGAAACACAAGAGATACAAAACTGATACAATTGATAAACATGACATACAAATTATATACAATTCAGATATAATTGGATTATATTTCACATATAGTTGGCATACAATTCGAAATATATATATATATATATATATATATATATATATATATATATATATATATATATATATATATATATATATATATATATATATATATATAAGATCTTAAAATTTTAAATATGCTCCATATTTAAATATACATCACCACAGTAAAACTAAAAAGAACGAAGAGATGGAACTCAGATCCAACTTCCAAACAAGACGACTCAGAATTCACCGTTGATGGAGTCGAGGGAACTCACGTATAAGGAGAGGGATGAACGTTTGGTCGCCAGAGAAGGATGAACATTTGGTTGTCGGGGAAGGATAAAGGCTTGGTCGTCGGAGAAGGATGATGGAGCAGCTTTCCGGAAAAGGTTTGATGCCGGAGAAGGGGGAAGGGGCGGCAGTCTAAGTGCAGGAGATAGAGAGAGAAAGAGAATAGAGATTCGGGTTTTGTTTGCGCACACTTTTTTATTTTGCTATGCAATTAATCATAATTTTAATATATATATATATATATATATATATATATATATATATATATATATATATATATATATATATATATATATATACATAGTTATATTTGGTAAAATAGGAAAAATATATTTATATTTTGAAAATAAGATCCTTAAGTTATGTCACTGGGTCATTTTTCCCCAAATAATCTTACTTATTAGTTATGGGTGATCTGAATAATTGTGACTTGTGAGAGAATAACAACCGCATAGGTAATTAATGATGTTCGTAAACGATCTACTTCTAGCCATTTAAAGATTATAAAATCGAATTTGCTATCAGTAATTTTGCTCGATTTTGATTTTAACTTTTTGTTTTTTCCTTTCTAATAGGTTTGAAATATAAGATAATCGATATTCGTAGAAAATTTTATATTACTAACATTTAAGTTTTTGTTTGTGATATAAATAATGCATAAACTATTTAGTCCATTGGAAAATTAAGGATCGACAGTTTTCTAATTCGTATATTGTAAAAAGAAAGGCATATTTCTAATTTTATATCCACACATATATATATATATATATATATATATATCTCATTTTAGACTATAAGTTCAAAAATCTTTCTTTCTTTTTAAAATGTGTCGTCACACTATAAAATATAAATTAAAACTAATGGAGTATTATACTCTTTGTATAACTTATACAAAATAGTTAATATATACGGATTTATGTATTGTTGTATACATGATAAAACATGGAATAAAAACAGATGATAAGAGTATCTAAAGACAAAAGCTTTTTTAAAATTAGGTAATCCCTATATAACAATTTATGTATTGCACCACATAAAATCTTTATATGTCAAGTCACTACACAAAACTATTATTGCATTATAATCTTTGCATAGTTAGATTTTATACTAAACAATCCGATGAAGTATACTGTTGTTAATTTTGTTTAGTCATCAAATCATGTATGCAATTCTAAGAAAATGCAAGAATGAATGAAAGAAAGAAAGTCCAAAACGTCAATTCTGAATTGGAGCACAGAAAAATCCAAAAGAGATCACGAAGTTATGTATAAGAGATGAAATGATTATAACATATGGTCTTCTTGCCAGATAAGGGAAACGACTTTGTCACGTCCTGCATTTTCAACCAAAGACTCACACCCACACGTCAAAGTAAAACCCTAAAGCCAAAGCTTCCTCATTAAGCTCTTGAATTGTGTTGCTTCCCTGATAAGCTTCGTTTCATTATTAGGAGTACGACACTAAAAATCTAGTTGAATACACAACTCGTGAAAAAGATATTTCCCAAAACACTTCGTCTTGTACAAATTTTCTAATGTGAAAATAAAGAATGTTCCAGTAGGACGCTTTATATTTCTTTTGTACATTTATTTGATGCATATCTAAATTAATCGAACGATAGTTTTTGAACTCTTGATGGCCAAATTAATCGAAAAAGAAAACCAAAAATTTTTCTACAGTCAATCTCTTTCTCTTTACTGAAAAAGATTGGTGACTTTAGTTCGATTCTCAAATTTTCCTCAATCCTCCCCTTCTTTATCTTGTACTCCCTCCGTTCCAAAATGGTTGTCATAGTTCGGATTTCGAGAGTCAAACGAGTTTAACTTTGACCGTAATATTTTCATATGTCTTTTACATATTTTGAATTATTAATTATTGTGACTTATAGTACTTTTTATGTAGTTTCTAAATATATAAACATCGTTACAAAAAACTTAAAGATTATATGTTTGAATTCACTATCAAAATGAACTCGTTTGACTCTCGAAATCCGAACTATGACAACCATTTTGGAACAGAGGGAGTTATAGAGAAAAACAAAATCTACTTCCCTTTATCCTACAACCATCGTCCGTCAGCGTGTCATGTCCAGCAAGTTTGACAAATGGTTGCACGTTAAACTTGAGTAATTCGTTTTAGGAAGATGACTTTGTAATGTAACATGATGAGTTTTGCTGATTTAAGTGATTATTTCAGAGTTGCTGGATAATTGAGAGACAAATATACGTGGTTAATTAGCATACAAACTTACAAACATCTTTGGATTTGCCATTGAATGGATGATTTCATTCGACACACAAAGTATTGTAAAGAAAATGTAACTTGAGTTTAAGTTAACACAAAAAGTTAGCCTTGAATATACGTGCCTAATAATGGCCTGAGGTAGAAATGGATAAAACAACGGATTCTCCGGGACTTCAATTGGAATACATAGAAGATTATCTGCTCTATCTCTCTCTTTTTCCCCCCTATTTTAGTGCGAAGACACCAAATATAGAAGTTTGTTAGTGTTGGAGCACGTCCAATTAAGTAGATGGAGAATAAACAAACCTTGAGAAAAATGCATGTATTAGAGACTTCAAAAATCAGTTGGTTTTAATTACTTGTAACCAGCTTTATATATTGTTTATGGGAATTGTAGCTAGCTATGGATCAATGAGAGGACCTGTAGGAACTACCAAAAGCATCTAAGACCGGCATAATACTTAGCCTGTTTGAAACTTTTACTACGTGAAGAGATATGGTTTAAAACAAGATTTACCATTTCGCCCATAGTCATGAGGCACTCGTTCTGTCGAATTGTTGAACCCATGACTGAATCCATCATCGATAACTGCATAACATGAATCATAGACATATTTATGTTAGTTAATCATATTTCATTAATACTTTATATCATAAAATTTGCATAAGCTATTTGTAATTAAACATCGAGTCCAAATACCTAGAATTAAAATTGTGTTCCAAGACATGAAAAGAGTAGAAAAATATATCAACTGGTTAGGTTGTAATTCACTTTGTTACTTTCACATTTGTTGGTACGTATATATACACACCAAACCTTCTCTTCTTCCCGTCTATATTCCTATATAGCTTTATGAGCACTCTAGTTTGACACTGCAGCTAAAGCCCTCTCCCTTACAATAGAGTGGATCGTGGCTAAAAAGAGGTGAAACGTCCTAAAAGAATCACTCTTTGCCACTTCTCTACTCTAACTTTCTCTTCTTGTTACTAGCCAGTTTCACTGGCCATTTATTTACTTCATTAAAATTCTGAGGGTGGATTTAACTTTTGGACGTTAACAGTAAAAAGAACTATACTCATATGTTATGCACTTCCTTTTAATTTATGTGGAATCTTATGAATATACATAGAATTTAAAAATGAAATTGAAGACTTTTGAAAGTTGTTATCATAAATTTATGTGGCTAGTTAAAAGACTTAAAAATTTGTAATTTTGAATCCATCTTATTTTCTAACTTACTTTTGATTTATCCTACATATACAGTTATCTTTTGGGTAATCTATACTCTTAGTATAATTTTCTTTTATATTGTCACAGCGTAGAAGAATTGATAAGAACAGTGGAATAGTAAGAAAATGGGACCTTAAACTGCATATATTCTGGTACATATGTATATACACACAAACAAACCAAACTTGACGTCTAAGCAACCTATATATTTTTCTTCAGTATTTTTTCTTTCCCTTTTTATGTAGAAAATATTCTTCCTAGTTGTTCCTTTCACAAAACACAAGCAAGATAAGTCTGAACCCTACCCCCTTCTCTTTGCCCGTACGTCCATCTTTTCTATCTCTCTCTTTGAGGGTTTAACTTTGCTAGCCTGGATCAGTTCAATCAGAGAAAAGAGAAGAAACCAAAAGAAGTAAGAATATTTCTATTACTCCAACCAACAACATAAACAAAACAGGTGCTTAAATTTTGTATAAATTCCCCCTCCTTTCACAATTAACTTTCTCTTTTTCCTCTATCTTATGTTTTATTCCCCTTCTTGGGTTTTTTTTTTTTTTTTTCAGTTAAAGGAGAGGAAGAAGAGGAAGCTGGAGAAGAAAGTTGACCATATTTGGGATGGGCATAAGACCAATACAAGAGAGATGAAATGGTGCAACGAATCTAACGATCAAGCAGCTCTCCAAATAATCCAAGCTTCAAGAGAGGAAAACAGTGTTATCACCTCAAAAGTCAATCATGAAGTTAGAAAAATAACTTGCCCTTCATGTGGCCACAGCATAGAGCTTCAAGATCAGGTATTCATCATAAGGATTTCATCTTTATGGGTGATGACGAAGTCAGGATTAAGAATTAGTATGTTTTACTATTATTTATATGCATCCATCTTTATTTCTTTTCACACACATATATATGTATCCATATGTATAAGGTTCAAATTCGTCATATACAGTATATTTTTCAATTAAGCCAATGAGTCGTGTAGAAAGTTCTTCGATGATTGACCTAATTTATTATTACCTTCAATATAGTTTATGTAACCGTACTTTCTTTTTAGTCTATTCTTCGTTATTTTAATTTAAAACATTTCATTTTATCTTATGACAAGGTTTTATAGTAAAACAAATATTATGACACGTTTAATATCGCACGTGTTTAAATCTTATAATCGCAATATATTATCAATATGTTTAATATCATAAATTTTAAAAGTTCACATTCTTTCTTGTAGTTTACATAAATTGAAACGGACAAAATATTTGCTATATTTCCATTTGATTTGGGTTTGATCTGAACAATAAATTTGAACTAGAGGGGAATACATGATTTGCCTGGACTGCCAGCTGGAGTGAAGTTTGATCCTTCTGACCAAGAAATTCTTGAGCATTTGAATGCAAAGGTACTTTCAGATACCCATAGGCTTCATCCCCTTATTGACAAATTCATACCAACCATTGATGGTGAAAATGGAATTTGCTACACCCATCCTGAGAAACTGCCAGGTAATTTCGTTAATTTACATTTTTTCTTATCAAACAAAGAAATTTTACGACCTCTCAATGAAGAGAATAAAACAAAAAGAGAAGATTCATCATGTTTTCTTGTCTTAATTTTATTCCTTTTCTGGATATATGTTCTGATTTGCATTTAAGGGAAAAACATATCTAATCCAATGTGCTTGGGTATAACTTTTAACGAAGTTCAAGTTTTACAGCAAGATCATCTATAATAATATTTTATTATAATAACCAAAAAAATTTTGGAAACAATTCTGATATTAATTATGTTATATTGAGTATACGTTTTCTATAACAATATTTCGTTATAACATGAAAATAAATTTCCGATAAAGACCATCATTATAGAAATGTTTTGACTATTATATACAATAAGGATGCAAAATATATTTACTTGTACAATCATATCAGGTAATAGAGCGCGCGCACACACTTTCCATCCCATTTTATGTGAAGGTTTTTGCTTCTTTGAGAGTCAAACAGTTCTTCTTCGACTACAATTATATTATATATACCGTTTAAATATTTTAGATTATTCTTGTGAATTATAATATTTTTTATGTAGTTTTTAAATATATACATTTTATTGTGAAAAATTTAAAGATTCTACGTATTTACCGTCAAAATTTAAAATTTTAATTTTCGAAATACAAAATTTTTCACAGGGAGTAGTTATAACTTATTAATAAGATAACTAATAAATGTGGTGTACCTGCTTTAACAGGCTAAATTCAGAGATCTTAGATTTCTTCTAAAAATTAGGGGTAAAAAGTGGTGATACTTGTGTGGGTCTGACTTATTAGAATGATTTGAAGTTAAAAGTCTCCTTCATTTAGCTAAGCCCATACTATCTTTACGTACTTTATCTTTCCTTTTCATCTTATTAGTTTTTGTTTCGTGAACACTTCAACATACAGTGGGAATTTTGCTGTGGCAGTACTAAGTAACCAACTAGTCGTTTAGGAAATCTCCTATGTAAGATGGTGTTTTTTCCATTTGGCCATGCTAACGTGTTTCATATCTTTTACTTGCAGTCCAGACATGAAATTCTGTTAATTCTCACTTCTTTTTCCCCCAATTTCGGGCTTTTCGTCCACCAATTTTATTCTTTTTGGTTCACTCTTGTTAGAAAATCTATAACAGAAATACCCATGTATAATGGCTATCACCAGAATTGGGAGGATTTTATTCTTTCTTCATCCTTCCAAAAATGGATAATACTTGGTTAATAAGGGAGTCAAGTTACCCATTTGGTGAAAAGATAACCAAGTTAGAAAAGCAATGACTAAAAAACACCAGTTGTTTTGTAGTATGTTATAGAGTTCTAAGCTCTAGCTAGTTGTATCTCACTTGATATGTGATTATATATTTTAAACTGAACAAGTAATTAGTTAAATTCCCGGTAATCCTTTTACAGATGTTTACGTGTATAAAAAATACATCTATCAAGTTGAGGTAAGTTTTGTGCTTTGGTGGTGTAGGTATATATATTGAGTCACTCATAAGGAAATATCGCTAATTTATATGATAAATTGGTAGTTCAAAGTCAATAAAATAGTACTAAAATGTTATAGTATGTTAAACTTTAATGATTGAGTAAAAAAATCTTTATAGTAGCGATATATACAACACTAACCGTTTCTAATATTAGTGATTAATTGTCTACTTTTTATGTTACTTAGTCCACTTATTATACACGCTTTCATGTAATTACCACTGACAGAATAAAAATCTATTATTTTGTCGACATATAAAAGTTAAATGTCAATTATTTCAATTCAAAGAAACATTCATCTTCTTTAACATATATGCTTTTTTTTTCCCATGCAGGAGTGAGCAAAGATGGTCAAGTCCGTCACTTCTTTCATCGGCCTTCCAAGGCGTATACAACTGGAAATAGGAAACGGAGAAAAGTTCACACTGACACTGATGGTGGCGAAACAAGATGGCACAAAACTGGAAAAACCAGGCCAGTTTTCATAAGTGGTAATTTAAAAGGTTACAAGAAAATTTTGGTACTCTACACAAACTATGGCAGGCAAAGGAAACCTGAGAAGACTAATTGGGTAATGCATCAATATCATTTAGGTGATAATGAGGAGGAAAAAGATGGAGAATTGGTGGTTTCTAAAGTTTTTTACCAAACACAGCCTAGACAATGTAGCATCAAAGAACCATTCAATAAGTCAACATCTTTAAGCAGGCAAGATCATAGTCCTATCACAAAAACCCCAAATTTCATTGATTATTACAACCCTCCTTTCATTTCATACCATGTTGGTAGCCAAAATTGTGATAGCTCATCTCAATTAATTCCTAGTTTGGTTGTCCATGCTGATGGTTCGTCCATTCTTAATGTACCTTCAAATACAAGCAAAGAATGAGAAAGTAAATTAAGAGAAATATTAAGTTAAATATTGAGAACAATTTGGGTGGAGGTTGTTTTCTATCAGTAAGTTAAGAGGAGGAATAAAAGTGTTACTTTTGACCGTATAGAAGTTCTTACCTTCCCAGTAGTATGTACAAACTAAAGACACCTTAGCATTGATGTACTTTTGCTCGTTAAACTTTTTTTTTTCCATTTTGTTAAGGTAGTTTGAATATACTTTTCATTAGTTACCCTTGTTACTGAAGAATTATGTATTTAAAATGTAATGTGAACAATGACTTAGTTAAGTGGAGTATTATTTTATTCATGTTCTTGTTCATGACCTTTTGTATTTGCTAGGAGTAATTGGGAACTCTTAGCTGTACAAGTTGTTATACCGCGTGATCTCTTTCATGTAGACTAGATCATCACTCCAGTTCAAGGGTGAAAGGTTAAACAACTTATTAATTTCAGGTGCTTAATCCAAAGAGAGAAGTATGCATTGGGTTCCAGGAAAAAAAAAAAAAAAAACACTTACACGTAAGTGTACTACTCGACTACTATTAAAATTAATAAGAATATCTGATCTGTAATAACTTTTAGATGGACGAATTACACCTTAACCTAAGCACATTAGATTATGAAAACAATGGTTTGGATTGTTAAAAAGATTGAATTTGCCAAAAGCCTCTTCCCAACCTCGCCCCTGCCAAAGATAGTTGTACACTACACATTACTAGGTAGTGTGTACACAACACATTATTGTGATTTAGGGGTAACAAATTAACCAAGTGGCGTGAATCCAGTATACAAACATTACTATTTTAGTAGTACTTAATTCTAAGGCCAAAGGCTTAGAATTAGACATGACGACACCGTGAATTATAGGTAGAACCTTTACAACAATGCTACACCACAATCTTAAGCTAGCTAGGTCAGTTGTATGATTCTCCAATATACTCGAGTAATTATATCTCTAATATAAGTGTCTTCTGGTAAGCTTGTCCTTTATAGTTTGTATCAATTACACGGATTTTCAACTTTTGTTGTTTTCTGTCTTTTGTAAGTTTCCGAATTAAATGCGAAACTTTTAATTCTAAAACATTTACTTATAAAAGAAAAAGTCGTCTACTAAGATAGCTCGAGCCCATTTTCATGCACATCAAAATGAAGCTTCTACCACTAGTATTGCAAAATTTCTATTTCAGTAGAAATTTAACCATCAATCTCAATAAGACACAGAAAACTTTCTGCCCATAATCACTACTAGAAAAACGCATTTTTCGGACGAACGATAGGGACGGCTAGTATTGTTTACGGACGGGCTATGCAACGGCATAGTCCGTCCGTATCACTCGACGCTAGACACATAGCGACGGGCAGCCGTCCGAGACATGCGACGGCTAGCCCTCCCTACGCTGTCTGAAATATAATTTTTCGTTTAGGGAGGCTAGGCGTCCCTAAACTCAAAATTTTGAATTTTTTTTGGTTTAGGGACCGGTGCCCTATGTTGACAATTTTTGTTTGTTAGAGACGGCTAGGCGTCATTATTTTTGATAAACCTGCACAATAAATTGTCAAAAAAAAGATACATGCTTGCCAAAAACCAATACAAATTCATATACACAGCTAGTCGAACAAATAATTAAACTAGAATACACAAATATTTTAATAATAAGTCTACTAAATTTCCATACATTTACTTTAAATCCTAAGCATAAAGGCACATAACACTTATACCAAATTCAACTCCAAATATAAAGTTTCACAACTAACAATTAAAGATACATGCAACATAAAGTCTTAACAAAAGGACATTAATAGTGGTATGGAAGAAATATGTCCAATATTTTTTGTATTGATTTCTTTTTTTCTTCAACATCTTCATCTAAGTCCGATTCCGATACCATATCAATTGAATCTTCAATCGTATCTTGAACGATTTCAATTGAGTCTTCGATTGACTCTTGAGCAATATCAATTGAGTCTTTGACGTTGATATCCATGATAGATTTTGACGGATGGGCTGCAAATTTTGGGAAAAAAAATTAAACCCGTTTATGTTTAAATTTTACCAAGAAAAAGTGAAAAAAAGACATAAAAAACTTACCAATGAAGAAGGTGAGCGGTTTGATTTATGTTTTAGAGGTATTTGAAGGAAGCAAATAGATTTGGGGATGCTTGAAATCGGGAGAGAGATGTTTGGCAAGGAAGAAGATGTATTTTTTTGTGATATGCTCGTGTGTTTTGTAGGTGGATATGGTGGAATTTAACAGAATAGTTAGGAACGGCTAGCCCTCTCTAAGATAATAGGGAGGGCAGGACGTCCCTAACTTTTGCATTTTTAAAATTTGACAGACTGTGTTAGGGACGGCGAGCCCTCCCTAAGATAATAGGGAGGGCTGGCCATCCCTAACTTCTGAAACTTTTTAAATTGTCAGAAGCTTAGGGACGGCTAGCCCTCTCTGCGTAAATATGGACGGCTAGCCGTCTCTAACCTTCCGTCCCTAAATCGAGTTTTTCTTGTAGTGAATCCTTTTGTTCTCTCCATCACGATTTTATCTGCACTTTTACCAAAAGTTATTTGAAACAAATACTTCAAGAAATAAGAAGCAACTTGGTTTAGAGGTTGATGAGCTAATTAACAAAATGGATCATTGAGAACTCTAATTAACTGGTATCACACCTAATTCAATATTGATCTTATCGCTTTCATGTAGAACTCATAACGAATGTTAGATTTACTGTCAAATATGTATTTTATTTGTGTAGTTGAATAACATATAACACTCATATTGTAGAATATGAAATGAAAATGTTCTTGGATCAGGTAGACAGGAATAACAGTATTTCTTCACTTTACCCTACCTCAAAAGTCGATGTAGATGAACAAGAATGACACTTTTCTTTTCTTCTATTAACTACTACTAGAATTGTCTTTTATATCAAAGTAATTTTTTTTACTTTTGTGATTTCTTCAATATAAACATACACACACATATAGAGAGCCGGCTCCTAATATAGTTGTTTCCATCAATGATCTGAGAAACCAATATATAGCTTTATCTAGTTTTATTAATGTCAAGATCAGGTTGGGCAGGAAAACAGAATCCTTGTACAATAGAAGAAAGTAAAAGGAAATTCTAAGTTATTTATCGTCCTATTAACTTTTCCTAACCAAAGTCGCTAAGGAAACTGCAATCCGCCTGAGCTTAGTCTTTTATTCTGAGCGATTGAAGGCTAAGAAAGGGCATTTTTAAAGAAGGGTTTGCTTCATCAACTACGTACTCTTCACAAATAAAATATCTTCCATTTTTCCTGTGTCTACTGAACCAAACAGAAAGAGCATGAAACATGAACCCGAAAGAAAAGAAGAAGAAAACAAAGAAACTTTCCAACATTTGCCAGATGTAATAGTCCTGATCCTAATATTTAACCTAGTCTCTGAAGCAAAATCCCTCTGCAGATGCTATATACTCTGTAAACACTTTGCTTCCCTTGTTCTTCAAGTTCACAATGTTTTTTTCCAAATCCCTCCGCTGAACCAAATTTCCACCAACCAAACACTTCCATTATAACCACAAAAGCTTCTTCATTTCCTTAACAAACTCAAAGGAAATAATGCAGCTGAAGAATCAATTCATGGACTTGGGCAGCGGTTCCCCTCATTTCATTGGCTACTCTTTTTTCAAGAACAGAAATCCCCTACTCCAAATTGTTTCAACACAGACTTCATCTTTTTAATCTTCAACAACTTCCTCTTCAATTCATCCACACCATGTTGAGATTTCATTAAATGATCTTCCAAATTCTGAGTTACTGACAAAATGGAAGTAATTAGCAAACCACCAAATTCCTTATTTTACATTGCTCTTTTAACTAAACAGTTTATTAAACCATACACCAATCAAGAAAAATATCAAGATGATTATGATGATCTAGGGATGGCAATGGGACGGGTGCGGAGCGGGGCGGGTTTAAGCCATTTGCGGGGCTGCTCGGGACCAAAAAAAAATTAAAATTCTTGCGGGATGGGTTGCGGGTTTATCTAATTTTTGTTTTTCACATCCTTCCCGAACCTGTTGTAAACTGTTAATCTTTCCTTTTTCTTTTGCTGATTATGTTAGTCAACTACCATCAAATTTGAATTAATGTTTTTTTTTCTTGACCCACACTCTCTGTATGCATAGAATTATTAGTACTCTTCTAATTAAATTTGGAGATTAATTATCATAAGAATCCATGTAAATAAAAATATGATATTAAATTAAACTTCTTTATTTTAGTGTTAGTTACTTAAATGAAGTGATATTTTATTTAAATGGCGTGTCTCAATGTTGAAGTCTATTTCACACAATCAGAATGTGCTGTTATAATTTCAATACAAGCTTGAATATTATGTTATGTACTTTATCAATTTACATTATATATAAAAAACTTAATTTTATAACAAATTAATACATATGGGTACGTATAAAATCTAACATTAGAATAATAACATTATTGCCAAAACTACTATGATAATTTACCTAATATAAGGTGATTAATACTTGAGAAAGTCGTTATTTAGTTCATAAAAATAACAAAAAGAAAATAAAAATAATAAAGGAAGGTGGGGCGAGTTAACATGGGACGGGTTAATACTGGGCGGGTTGAAAAGTGGCAAAACGTGGCAGGTTGAGAAGTGGCAAAAATGCTATACGGGGCGGGTGGGTTGAACTTTTGCGGGTTAAGATTCAACCCACTCCGCTGCCATCCCTGTGATGATTATATTTGTACCTCTGATTTAATTCAAGAAAAAGCTGATTTATTAATGGAATTTGGGCCATTCTAACCAAATAGATTTGAACTTAAGGTACCATTTCTTGAAATCATTAATTCATCTTGTTCCAACACTACAATTCATCTTGTTCCAACACTACAAAAAGCTGTATTTCAAGATTCAAAAGGGCAAGCCCAAGTTATTGTGACTCATGAGATGTTTGGAAAGTATACGACAAGTAGTTCTCAGCTTAATTCTTCATTAGAGGCTTGTGCCGTTTCGTTTAAGCAGTGGCATCAGCCTGTACTGATACTGCCATTAGCAGGTTGTGTAATGAAGGAAGTGATGCTTATTGTGATAGAAACAAGAGATGTTCATGATGATGATTTGGTTGTGAAGAATATGTTTGGAGAGGATGAAATCGATGAAGCTGTGATGGAGACGATGAGAATGAAACCATGTTCTGATAATTTGTATCCCAAGAGTGATACACTCTTGAGCATACTAGGTCTACCATATTGACCTTTAACATATTTTTGCAATCATATGTGATTTGCTTGAAGTGAACATTCAGAATAATGATATGAGATAGTAGTAAGAATTTGACGGTAATGAAAAAAATATATGGGACGATAATCCTGTAAACCGTAAAGAATTTACTATTTTGTAAAAGCGACTCTAAATTTTGTTTTGAAAAAAATATGTGGGACGATAATCCTGTAAACCGTAAAGAATTTACTATTTTATAAAAGCGACTCTAAATTTTGTTATTATAGCTAGTTAAGAACACCCACATTCAAAATATACGTATAGCTGAAATGAGGATGCTTAGATGGATGTGTAGGCATACAAAGAAAGATAAGATTAGGAATAAAGTCACCCGGGACAAGGTAGGAGGGGCATCTGTGGTGGATAAGATGCGGGAAGCGAGACTGCGATGGTTTGGGCATGTAAAAAAGGAGGAGCACGGATGCACTAATGAGGTGTAAGGGTGGCTATCGGTCCGGTCACAGATCCGGAGCAACGACCCCAACAGTTTGGAAGATATCTTGAGAAAAGTTTTTAGCACCGGTGTTTCCTATATGTACTCAAGTTTATTCGAAGTATCCCAATGGTGTAAGACCGTCGACTTCTTGGGAAAAAGGAGGAAGATGACTTTAATCTCTTGTTTCGGAGAAATAAGTGGCTCACGCTAGGCACAGATCATTGGTATTGGATGTATCGTTAGGTTGTGTCGAGTCAAATCTGCTCCTTTTTTTTCCATTGCAGAAAAGAGATCCCCTCCCTTCGCTTTCAAAAATGATGAATATGAAGTCCGGGAGGCTGCAGGGCCGGATTTGGGCCGAAAACTGGCTCGGACCGGTTTCGACCGAACCAAAACCCCCTAGCGACCCCCGGCCCCGGCTCCGAAACGGCTCCCCTTCTTTCGACTGGATGAACCGGATTAAAATTGGACCGGAACCGGCCGGACCGAGTCGGACCGGTCCCAAAAAAAAAATCAGATTTTTTCAGCCGTTGGCAACGGCTCTTTTGACCTACTAGCCGTTGTCCAACGGCCATTTTCACCCCTCTACCACCACATAACCACCTCTAACTATTTTTTTCCTAATAAATACTCCATTATTTCATCATATTTTCCGCACAAATCTTCCAATTCTCTCTAATTCTCTCAAATTTTTTATAATATTGCTATTTTGCTACTTTGGCTATTTGTTAAAAGTTTATAATTTGGCTACTTTATCAAGTTTTAATTGGAGTTGCTATCAAAGTTATATTTGGCTATTCGGTGAAGTTTTCAAATATCAAGTATTGGGTCAATTGGAGGCGCTACTTGGTTGAAATATCAATTTGGCTATTTTTTACAATTTTTCGATTATCAAGTATTCAACTAATTAATTGAAGTGAAGGCTCAAGTTTCAACTTCATCTCAATTATACGGTTATATTTGGTTGGTCGTTCCTACTTTCTACTCTTTTAAATTTTTTTGTGATATATTTATTTTATTTGCTATTATCATGTCTCAAAGAGGTTCAATTGGAACTAGTAGTGGGGGGCGGGCACGTAGTCGTAGGGAAATAGGGGTAAAAGAATTGCTGGTAGTTCTAGTCAGTTCACCCACATAGATGATTCTCAATATTATCATGATGTTAGCGCCAATTATATACTTGATCATGAAATGTTAGAAGCACAATATGGGAATCAAAGCGGGGCTAATTTAGAAGAAATACCTGAATTTCAAGCTAGTCCACCTGAAATTCAGTCTGACTTGCCTCCTGTACCTCCTACTAAAATACCGGTTAAACGTAAGGATAGATCTGAGGTGTGGGAATTTGCATTAAAGAAAGTTGAAACGCAGACGGCCGTATGTGGGATTTATGAAAAGGAGTGGGCTTTTAAAAGTGGGGGTAATGAAGGTGGGACGGGTAAAATTAGGACCCACTTACAAAAGAAACATCCTAAAGAATGGGCAATTTGATTTACCAGAATTTTTGCTTCAAAGAATGCTTTCAAGCTAGGAATGCGGGTGGGGGGGTGGTATATATTTAGGGACCTAACATGGGGAATAGCGCATGATGAATCTTCGGGTACCCAAACAAAAATTAACCAAACAACAGGAGGGCTTCTTACTTATGATAAAACAAAAGGATAGGGAAGTTATTGCTAAACTAGTTGCCGTCGAGGGTTTACCTTATAGTTTTCCTTCTTCTACTGGTTTTGTTCGTTATGTTCAGTCTATATATAATCCCTCTTTTAAAGGTTTTCCAAGAACTACTGTTAAAAATGATATTATTAAATTTAAGAACGAATATCAGGATTATTTGCGATATTTATTTGATAAATTTGACACTATAGTATGTCTTACTACGGATATGGGTCGTTCTATTAATAGATGATTATATTACTGTTACTGTTTATTTGATAGATCCTGATTGGGTATTTCAAAAACTTATTATTGCTTATAAAGTTGTTGATGAACCACACACGGAAAATTATATTTGTAATAAAATTTCATCAATTTGTCGTACGTACTGTTTAACTAACAAAATTTTTAGTATTACGGTAGATAATGCTACAAACAACACAGATGCACTTAGGAACTTGAAACCTATTTTGAACCCCCCTTTTGATGAATTTTTTCATGTTAGATGTGTCTGTCATATTTACAACTTAATAGTAAAAGATGGTCTTGATTTGTTTAACGACAATATCAAAAAGGTGAAAATAACTAGTATTTATATTTTTAGAAATAAAAACCAAGATAGAAGAAGAGAATGGGAAAGAAAATGTATAGAATTAGGAATGCCAATTAAGAGAGTCCCAAAGGAAGTTTGTACTAGGTGGAACACTTTATATGAAGCATTGAATGTCGCTTACGATTATAGAATGTCTATTTCTCAAATGTATAATAAACATTTTATGGAAGTCTATCACCTTAAAGAGGACGATTGGAAATTTGTTCAACATCTCCTTCAGTTTTTACAAAAATTTTATCAAGCTACTTTAGAATTTTCAGGACAATATAATCCAACTACTCCTACCATGTTATATTATATAGCTGGAATATCAGAATTATTGAAAGTATATAAGCAATATGCAGTTTACAAAGCGGCTGTAGAGGTTGTTTAGAAAATATTTTTTCCAATTCCTCCTCTTTTTTACATTGCTTCTGTGTTGCATCCTACTTTTAAAATTAAGTTAACTGAACAACTTGTAAAAGAAACATATGCAAATTTGGAAATTACTCCTACTGAAATTGCTACTAACGGGTATCTAAGTGTAGAAGATGCTACTGCTAAAGTTTATGCAGATATCGTGGCTGTTTTTGCAAAGTACAGAGGCAGACACTGCTACACCAACGGGACTAATACAATCCACCGGGCAAAGTTCTTCTCAAATGGGCAGAAGACATGCGGGGATGAGCACTTTTGGGGGGGGGGGGGGCCTTGATGAAAAGTTGCTTTCAGAACAGGACGAGTACGGGGAGGAATACAGCGAGTTCCAAGTATATTTAATTCAATATCCAAAGAAACTTACAAACTTCGGAACCCATCATTTGTTGGGTTATTGGAAGAATCAAGAATCGCAATTTCCAATTCTTTCAAAAATAGCCCGGGATATATTAACAATTCAAGCTTCATCAATTGCATCGGAAAGTGCTTTTAGCCAAGAAAGATTTCAAATTGGAGATCACAGATATTCGTTGAAGGAGGAGGCAATGGAGACAGGAGTTTTATTCAGGGATTAGATCAGAGCAGAGCGAAGAAACTTTGGTCTACCAGAACTTACTAAGGAAAAAGGCACAGCATATCTCGATCAAATTTTGAGCAACGGGACAAGTGAAGAAGGGAGTCAAACCGGCAATGAAGAAGAAGAAGAAGATGATGATGATGATGATGATGATGAACCAGAAGGAGATGAAGAACAAGAACAACAACATCCAGTTCCTAAAGAAAAGCCTACGACTATCATCAAGAAACTAGCTAATATGTTTAAAAGAATGTAATTTTCTAAATCCGAATTTTGAAATTACAAGTTTGAAAGTTTAGCTATTGTTGTATGTGTTGCACTACTTATATCTTAAACAATTCAATAAAATTGCTCCAAATCTTAGAATTCCATCACAACTATATCTTCTTATTTTTTATTTTTTATTTATAGTTTGCGCAAAAATGCTACAATTAATTACTAGTTTGTAAATTAGTTCAAATTTGATTTTTATAAAATTAATTCAAAGTTTGAACTTTGAACTTAACAAATTAATTCAAAAGTTTGAACTTTGAATCATCACTTCAAAAATTTCATTAATTCAAAGTTTAAAAAAATCCCACAAGTTTTTTATTCTAAGTTTAAACTTTAACCATTGAAATAAACTAAACATTGTAAACATATGTACAAACTTGATAATATTTTGTTGTTATATTTTTCAAAATTATCCTTTACTTTAAATAAAACACAAAGGAAAAACAAAAACAAAAAAAATACATTGGGCCAACTGCCGGACCGGGCCGGCAGTTTGAATTGGCCAACGGCTCTCTTTCAAATATAGTCGTTGGCCAATGGCCAAAAACAGCTATTTTTGCTACCCACCCCCCCCCCCCTCCCAAACGCCCCCATACCCCCCCCCCCTCAACCTATTTTTATCTATATATACCTTATTATTTCATCATTATATCATACAATCCATCACTTTCTATCAATTTATCTCTCAAATTACTCTCAAATGCTATTTTCTAAATTTCTTCCTAAGTCCAAACAATTATCAATTATAATGGCTGAAAATCAAACTCTCACTGATCCCGCTGCTCCACAACGTCCTGAACGAAGATGTCGCTCTGAAATTTCGGAATTTATGGAGTATAATAGAGAAGCTAACAAAGCTAAATGTAGAATTTATGGAAGAGATTGGAGCTTAGTGGGTGGAAACCATAAGGGATTTTTACACTCTATACCCATAAAATTTTAAATATTTACAAGCCATACACATTACAAATTACACTACCCATAAAACTAAAAGTATTTACCTAACCTACCCATTTATTATTGTATACCTTTGTTATGTCTTATAGGTGTATACCTTTAAAGTATACTGCATAAATTATGGTATACAAGTCTGGAGAGACATTTATTACTGTATACATTTGTTATGCCTTATAGGTATATACCTTTATGGTATACTGCATAAACTATGGTATACAAGTCTGGGTGGGTAGAGTAGGTAAATAATTTAGTGGGTAGGTCCGGTAATATTTAAAAGTAGTGGGTAGTGGCTGTAATTATTTTAGGTTTTGTGGGTATTTTTGTAACTGTCCCAAACCATAAACTTATACAGCACTTAGAAAAACAACATCATTTCGAATGGAGTCATCGAGGGGGAGCATATATCTGCGTAATAATTGAAGAAATGGTTAAGGAATTTTCTATGTCATTTCAATTATGTATTTTCAAATTTCTAGTTTATTTAGTATCTTTGTAATTTTCAATTTCTAGTTTGTTTTTGTCATTTCAATTATGTATTTCCCGAATTTTCAATAAATTATGTGTATGTCTTTTCCAATCAACGTTTGTTTAGTGTTTAATTGTTTACTTTACATTAATAAATTAATAAATATAATTTACATAATTGTTTTGTTTCATTAAAAAATATAATTTACATAATTATTACAAATGGTGTTTACTTTCATTAATAAATTGTTAAGTTTTTCAATTTTCAACTTTAATTTACATTGTATTTAGTATTTACCTAAAGGAAAAAAATTAAAAATATATATATATAAAACCGTCAAACCGGACCGACCGGCTAAACGGTCGCGGGATCCGGTCCCGACCCGGCTCCAAATTTTTTAACCGGATGAGACCGGACCGGTAAAGCCGGTTTTTGACGGTTTTTAAATTTTTTTTTCGGACCGGGCCGATAGCCACCCCTAGTGAGGTGTGAGAGGTGGCAGTATTGGGTCTTCGAAGATGGAGAGGTAGACCGAAGAAGAATTGTGACGAGGCTATTCGACAGGACATGATTCACCTCTAGATTACCGAGGACATGGCCCTAGATAAGAAAATATGGAGGTCGAAGATTAAGGTAGAAGGGTAAATAGCAGTTGAGTAGTTTATGGCATGTTATATATGTTATTTCTATTTTATTTTTTGTCGTTATTGTCTGTGTTTCATTTACCTTGGATAGTCTTACATTTATATCAACACTCTGTGATTTGGCATCATGTTTTGTTTCAAACTTGTTTTCAAACTATTTTCTTTAGTCGATGGTTTATCGAAAACAACTTCTCCAATTTGATGGGGATAAGGTCTGCGTACCTCTCACCCTTCTCAGACCCCACTCATGAAATATCATTGGGTATGTTGTTGTTGTTGTTGGTGAAGAGCTCCCGAGTCCCCAATTAATTGTTTTTATAGAAGACAATAAAGAGAACAATTCTACCCGTAATTGGAGAGCTGAGATTTTCTTGAATTTCACGTTTAATCATTTCAATTCTCCTATTTTCTTCACTAAGTGCTCGTTTAGTTGGACGCACAAAAGAATTAATACTTGCACTAAATCCCTCATAATATAACACAACGTTTGATTTATTTTGTAACAGGGTATAAAAATCAGCACTAATAATACGTTTGTTTTGAATTTACAAACTGCACTAATTAATACCCGCATAAATTAATGAGTGAATCTATATATTATTTTATGCGGTATAGAAGATAGAATAATAGTGCCGATATTAACAACACATGTATTAATTTATGAAAAGACAAATATACCTTGACATCTCTTTACATTATTATTCAATAGTAAACAAACATCTATTGAATAATAAAATATTAAAACGTAATTTAAATTATGAAATGTATACTAATTTTTTAATACAACAAATTATTCATTAACCAAGATATAATACATGCATAACTAATACCTGCATAACCATAACTAATACCTGCATAACCAATACATGTATTATTAATACATGCATAACTTGTCTCCGAACCAAACGAACACTAAGAGAAGTATCTGCACATGTAATGCGATTCCAATTTCTTCAAGATGTATGAACCCTGAGATGGGACCTACTTTGTTTCGATTCAACTAACACGACAGATTGATAGAGTGGATAAAAGGACTAGTTGAAGGAAACGAGTCATAATACCCGGAAACAACTCACAAGGACTAACATCAATCCCACCAAAACCCAGCAATAACTGCACAAACGCAGAAGAAAGAGAGAATGAGCGTATGCTAATTTCACATCTGACATTAAACATCTCTCTAGAAATCTTCCTAACACCGCCACTAGAAGCTCATACACAATCCCTATGTTAGAATACACCCAAAAATAAAATACAAAAAAATATTATGTCACACGAAAGCTCTGTCAGCAGCAGCATATAACAAGCTCTAGTAACCACCTTATGGGATATTAGCTCTCCATTAACTTGAAAGGAAGTTTGAGAAAACCAGCACCCAACTCTGACACATAAGTTGTAGTCTTTGGCCTGTAACTGGACTAACTGGACTACTTACAACATTTCTACATAATTCAGAACACTGAAACCTATGACTTCTGGAGAATACATTTCTCATATAAAGCTAGAATATCCTTCTTGTTTGGATTCTTCAATTGGAGAAGTTCGGCGCCAAAATTATGCTTTGTAAGCTCCTGCTTTAGTTTCTGCACTGTAAACTTTGTATAATCCTCACCATTTGTTTGTTGACTAAGAGTATCATCATCTCCCCCGAAAACGGAACCACCATCTTCTGGGGAAGTAAACTTTAGGGGACTTGTTGTACTCTTGGACCTCTTATTTCCCCTGGTTACTCTATCAATCGTATCCATGTCATGGACAGATTCAACTCCAGCTTCGTGTTCATCTATCCTGGTACGTTTGCCATGGGAAGCAGTTCTAAGTTTGCTATCCAGTGCAGTTTCATTCAGTCGAACGGCAGTCAACTGTTGTTGAAGTAGATCTAGCTTTCCTTGTGTAGCTTGCAACTGAACAGAGAGTGCTTCTGCCCTATTGTTTGCTTCAGCACGTGCTGCGCGCTCGGTCTCCAACAGACTCTCAAGGACTTGCACAGTACTGGTCCTCTGTTCATTATTTGATTTCAGTAGCATCTCAATTTCTTTTTCCCTTTCTTCTACTCGGGCCTCCAGCATTGCAACTTTTGACCGTGCATCCATCTCAGCAGCACGATAACTCCCTACTTCATCAGCCAAGTCATCCTTTTGCCTCTCTAAGTTTTCAATAAGCCTCTCAGCCTTCTCAATCTGAGCTAACCTTTCCATAGCTAATCTTTGAATTTCATTCTTTTCTTTCAGCGCCTTAGCTGCTTCAGCCCTTGCTTTATCAGCCAGCTCAGTTGCTCTTTTAGCCTCTACTTCAGCTGATTTATATCTATCCTGAATATCATCAAATCTAATGAACTCTGACCGGTACTTCTGCTCCAGATGAACCTTCTCCTGTTCCAGAATTCTAGCTTCTCTTTCAAATGATTGTGCAGTAGCATTGACATTCTCTAGCCTTTCACCCAATTCCTTAATTTCGACCTTTAAGGCTGACACCTCTAGATCATAGTTCTTTACCTTTGATTCAGCAGCCTGTAAAAAGTAAAAAATCACAAAAATCATTAGTATTAATACAATCTGTCAAGTATCCCTCCCTCCCTCCCTCCTTCCCTCCCTCCAACACAAAAACTATTAGGGGTCATTTGGTATGTTGTATTGTATTAGCTAATCCCTGTATAAGGTTTTATATTGGGTTTATACATTGTTTGGTAGTGTTTTCAAAACTCTGTATAAACAATCCAGGTATTCCTTATACAGAAAATTCAGTATAAGTTAATATCCTACTAGGTGGAATAAAAATTACAGGATTTATTTATACATGGATTAAAATTCAAAAGGACACAAATACCCCTGATTTAATTCTTTTTGAGAATTCAGCTTCTTGAAGAGCTTTTGATTGAGCTATTATGAAAGAGATTTTGCTTACTGTTCGCTCAATGTAATTATTTCAATCTTTATAGTTCTTGTATAGGTATAATGACTATTACATACAAGCAAAGGTGACACAAGCCCCTTAGATACGAATCTGATATGGTGAAGAAGTAGAACTAGTTCAATGAATTCTGATAGTGGTTAAAGCTGATCTTGTCTAAAACTGAAGGATACTAGTAGACAAAGTTCGTGTCAAATCAGTTGGAGAAGGGCTAATCTTGCTACCAGGTCCTGTTATGCTCTTGAAGAAGGATTAAACCTACTGCGTTTTCAGTTTTTTTGTTTAAAGAATTAAATGGAACATGGTAAAAATGAGACAACTTATCACTGATGTGTATCATTTACAAGAGAATTAGTTTAAGGAAAATGTTAAAAGGAACACTGTGATTGCTAAACTCATTAGTCATGACTAGCACATGAAGTATAAAAACCTAGTAAAAGTTAAGGGTATAATTGTAAACAAAAGTTTACACAGTTTCGAACCAAACAATGGATTAAGTTATACCTTGTATATCTAATTTTTAACACAATGAACCAAACACTGGACAAAAAAAAAATCTCTGCATTAATAATCCCCGTATTGCTAATTCCTGCATTACTAATCCATGTATTGCTAATCCCTGTATTGCTCATTTCGTACCAAACAACCCCTTACATGTTTGGAACAAATGCAAATTATGTTAGTTTAGGAAAAGCAGAAACTCACCCTCAACTCCAAATTCAGTGTTGCTAAACGCTGTTCAGCCTGCTCAAGCTTATGTGCCTTCTCTTTTATTTCTTCTTCCTGCAGTTTCATCAAAAAAGAGCACTCTAAATATCATCTTGAAAAACTAGCAAGCACAGTCACAAAGTATATCAAGTAAAATATTAGAAATGCTAAAGGAGGGGACCACACAACCGTTTTAGTATTTTCATGATGTTCAAGGAGGGAAGAAAAGCAAAATGAAATAAAGCAGTACATTGAATTTAAATCACAATTCACGGCAATGGTTTCACCTTATCAGCCAAAGTACTTGAAAATTCATCCCTTAAAGCATCTTCTCTCAATTGAGTTTCCTTGTTTGCGCGCTCTTGAACAGATGCTGCCTTCTCAAGAGCATTCTTAACTTCCTTGACGGCAATGTCATATTTCCGCTTCCACTCCTCTGCCTCCTCTTGAGCTGATTCAGCTTGTTCTCTGGCAGCAGCCAGCCTTGCTTCAGCAGCAGCAGTTCTGGACTTCAGAATAGATACTTCTGCACTTGATTGGTCTTCATCAGCCTTCTGCTTCAACAGAAGTTGTTCATATTTTCTTTTCCATTCCGCAGACTCCTGCTTAGCAGAATTGAATGTTTTTGATAAGCTGGAATATCTCTCTTCCAGTGAACTATATTTACTCTGCAAGTTTGTGATGCGACTCGAGTAATCATCTCCAAGCTGCTTCTTGTCGTTGATGGCATCTTCATAGCGCCTCAAATATTCAGATTTATACTTCTCACTAGCTTCCAGTTGTTTGTTAAGTAAATTCATCTTATCCTCAATGGACCGGCACTTCAATGCAAGTGTAGTTTTTTCTGATCCAAGGTGGTCTGCTTGTTTCTTGATGAGATCAAAAAGTGGACCTTCCAAGCTGGAAAATCAATGTGTTATCACATATACATTCCCAATAGCAATTGCTTACATAAATAAGTATTAATACAAACCTTTGTTGTAAGAAGACGCTCAATTTTCTCCACTTTTCAGGACCCTGGCACGTTGCTTCATACTTGGACACTAAGTGATCAATAACCTGCATATAGCATATGTATTCAGGACATTGGCAACTCAATAAGCCTGTCTTCCAATTTAGCCACCTAACTAGGCGAACGTGAAGGCTTACCTTAAGCACACCATCTATATTTGCATCAGAAGCATGGCAAGCTATTCTCAGTTCCTTTTCCATGTCCTGTATGGCATTTGAACATTGTAGATAAGCCTCCCTAAAGGCATCCTTTTTAAGCTCCTGCATCAACATAAAAACCGAATCAGCAACTCAAAAGACAAAATTAGTAGCATAGCATAGATACTCACATCCATAAACATCCAGACAAAACTATCAATGTCAAAAAGTCATTCCATTTGATGGGACCAGGCAACTAACTGAATCCCAGCCAGAATGTCAACAGGTTGGTCCATATAACATAATGAGTAATATCAGTGGGCAGATGGCCCTTGTAAGAGATTAAACTGATAGGGACGAAAAAACAGATACTACACAAGGACAGGCATACATCTGCGAAGAAACAAACAGACCAGACACACAGATACTAACACATATACATGTGCCTGAACTTTGACTCAATTATCACCTGTTAGCAGAGAAGAGTTATAAATGAGGGGAGATTAAGAATTGTTCCACAGGTCACTTGTACAAAGAAAGAAGCAACAATAATTCCTTACCAGGAATTGAGATCTTAAGAATATTTGATGAGTCCAAATATTATAGTGAGAATCAGTCTAAGCAAAAAGCAGAAAAATTGGACATTGCTTAAGAATCCTGTAAAGAAATCTCCCTTGTTTTCAGTATCCTAGAGCAGTCATGGATGGAGCTTTCAGTAGAAATTCTTTTCTCATCAAAACGACCAATCCACTGCTCAAAGCTAAAACATATAAGCAAATAAGTGCTACTAAGTTCAACAACTTAAAAACGTCCCATGAATAAATAATAAGAAAACCTAGTGTCATCGTTCGAATCCTAATCACTAAGCCGTTTGGACAATATTTGGTTGAAGTTGAAAAAATGAGTATTTGAAGTTCAAGTTGAAAGAGAGTAATTGGAAATCCAAAATCTGTTTCGACATGAATTTCACTTGGAAAAAAATTAAAGTTTCCTGAGCTAAACAAAAAAAAATTATTTCACTTGAAATACTCCTCAAACCAGTTATTCCAACAGAATCACTATTTCAAGTTTTTCAAGTTGAGTTGAAACAATGGACAAAATTGTAAAACAAACATTGATTTGCAGTTTCTATGTCCAAATACAATTGTCAGCATGCACCCCCCCCCCCCCCCCCGGTCTTTTCTAGGGCATTCTTCTAGAACCTAGCTAGTGTTGTCTACTGCCTAACCTATTGCCACGTATCACAAGGACCAGCCACTTGCCATTGATGTATATAACTAGATGAAGTTGTTAATTTTTTTTCTTTTAATGATCAATAAGTCGCATATCTCTAAATGAAGTTATTAACTGCAGATGCGAGCTTATGACTTCCCTATTTTTTTGGATAATTAAGGCACATAATCAAAATACAAATTAGTATTATTCATCCTCCACTAGGGAATGTATTTTGAAAAATACATGTATGCTTATATCACTCGCATGCACTTTGTTCCTCAATATCTGAAGTAGTAGGCGGAGGAAAAATTAACCTCAAATGCCTTCTTTATGAAATTCTGGAGACGCTTCTCATATTTCATCCTGATGGATCCAGCTCCCACAGCAGTAGAATTAAATTCTGTCATGGACTTTTGAGCTGCATATTCATGTGCTTCTCTTAGCGCAACCTGCAATTATTGAAATATTAGAAGCATCAACATAAGTTTGCAAAGAAACAAAACCAATACTTACTTCCTCCGGAGGCTTAGAACGATCAAAAGAAGCCATGTATATGTCAGCAGCCAAATCATATGCCCTTTGACACTCAGCTTCCTCAACACTCTGCAGATGTCGAAAAGAAAATCATGAACTGGCATACATTCTAGTGCATCCGGGGACACAGAATGAACTAACACCTCAGCTGAAAACCATTTGACAAATAACAACAATGCCATGGATAGTTAAATAACATCCATAAGATTCTACTACAAGTCATTCATTTGTAGGTTTGTAATGTTGTTCCACTTTAACTCAAATCTCTCTTCCCTTCTATTTTTCTTCTTACATGTGAAAATGGAGAGTGAATATCATCATAATTCTGAAGATGACTTGTGCACGAAGCATGGTAAATAAAATAAGAACATACAAGAAATTGTGTCATGCGGACACCAAAGCTATGGTCAAATATCGGTGTCATGTCAGGTGACGAACATTTGCATGACGCTCAGCACACATCATTCAGTGTCCAAACTATAACTTTCATTTTAATTTCTAGACTTTATGTCCTTGGAACCGAACATCAAACAGAAGTAAATGTGCCAGAGTTCCCCAACTTAACAATTCAAGCCATAATGATGAAAAAAAGGGAATGTGAATCTCATGTAATAACAAGAAATTACAAAATTTAATTCCAAATGTAGTAGAAGGCTTAAAACATGTTGGACAAAGCTCTAAGAAGAGAACAAGCTGTGACCTTCCTAAGCAAACACATGTTGTTGAGACACTTTATTGAGGTGTGATGTTAAGTTAGATTAACAGTAACTTTTTATATATAATCTGGAAATATGATCATTGTTATTGTGATCTTGACTTAGCTTTACCAAATGTACTAGAAGGCCAAGACACATCCGACAAAGCTCTAAGAAGAGAAGACAGCAAGGTGTGACCTCCCTAAGCATACACATATATGGAGACACTTTATTGAGGCGTGATGCTAAGTAAGATTAATAAGTAACTTTTTATATCTAAACTAAAAATATGGATCATTGTTATGGCAATCTTGAGTTAAATTGATAAAATAACTTCTTCACAGTAACCAACATATTGTGATAGTATATTTAAGATATATATTAGATTGTATTAAATTAAATAGTATGGTGATGGTGTTGTCCCCTCGTCAAGAAATAATCAACCTCTACAAAAGAGGACCTGCAACTCTTCTAAAACTTAGGTTTTGAGAATTCTCTTTTGGATTAGTGAGGTCTCTTGTAGAAGATCTTCCTGACCTACTCCGATAATTTTCTCGAGTATAAGCATTGGATTTAAGATCTCTTTCTTTCGTTGTTCCTTTTGTTCAGGGCCACTTTAATGGAACTAATGACTCAGTAATGATCAATAGACACTATTCAGTTGCTTCTTTTTTTGTCCCTCTTTTGGGTAAAGGTGCTAATGATGGAAAAGAATAATGTGACTACTGGACACACTATTTGTGTGCATACAAATAAGAACGTAAATGACATGGAAAATCAGTACATCTTCCATTAACAACATTGCTAACCTGCCATGAAGAGGTGATGGTGGGCACTGCACCATTGTTAAGAGCATCCAGGAAGGACTGAGTAATACGAGCAAACAGTGGTCCTGTCATAACAGTAGCTCCAACTTGCTTGGGTCTTGTCCTCTCAAAGACAAATCTTGTCAAAGCATCAAGACCAGCTTTAAACTCTGGCCTCATGTTTTCTAACTGCATATGAAAATTGATACCACGATCAGAATATTTAAAGGGCTTCAACAACCAGAATTACAATCAGATAGAATCTCAGGCAGTAGATAATGGAACATATGCAGGAGTAATAAGTACTGACAGGTATTTGATCTAGCCGTTGGAGCTCATTTTCATTACTCAAAGGCCGAACAAGGGTGAAGCATTCTCTGTCAGGAAAAAGAGCACGAATGGATTCCCTAATCTGCAGTCAAAATTTCCAAATTGTTACCCACTCCACTGTGAGCTCATTAGAAGATAAAATGGATGCTTTTCAAAATTTCCAAGTTCCTTTGTTTCTTTGGTAAGCAAAACAAGTAGAAGTTTAAGAAACCAGTTCTGGAAACAGGGATGGTTATTATAGCACTTGAATAGTTACAGAACAGTAAAGCAAAAGAACATTTAATTTAAATATATACCTCATTTTTAGCTGCTACATCCTTCCCACCACCTTGAACTGGCCTCAAAGCAAGTTCAAGGTAGTCCCGCGGAGTTATTTTGCGGTTGTCCTCAACCAAGTCCAAATAAAAATCCTTTTGCAGAAAGAGAAAACATATGTTATATAAAGATGGTTTCACAAGTAAGCCCAGAAGAAAATCTGAAGCAACCGTAAATAAATTCTGAATTACCCTCAGCAACCAAACGAAAATTGGAGAGAACTGTCCAAGCTCCGAAGCACTGGCCTTTCCACCAGACGCTCTAACACGAATATGTCTAGTCATTTCAGTGACAAGCGAGAGGCGGTCAAGTGCAGCTTCATCAATACCACCCATCTAGGTTAAAGAAATTAAGAGATAAGGAGAATACCAAATAAAACAACTGTAGCAACAAGGATATTCACTGAATCATAAGGAGGGGAAAAAAAAGAAAAAGATAAACTGTCTAGCAAGAATGTCTCGTTAAAAAGGGAGTGAGATCCATGTTTTAGTGCTCCTAACCTGGTTATATACAAACATACTTGAAAGAAGGACCGCCAGGGAGAATATCTGTGTGCTATATGTTCCCTGTCAAACAGCAAAAAAAACACAGCAATTTGCAAAAGGCAAAAGAGAATCTGCGACAGGAAGGATTCAGCATAAAGAATTAAGAACCTGTTCTGGGATTATAATTCTAATTTCTTTCGTTTGCATCAAAGTTTAGCCATACAAAATGCATAAGAATGTAATATGTAGGCAATATCGTTTGTGCCAGGTGAGTAAATAATATGTTGAAGGGTGGACACTAACCGTTTGATCATAAGCATCAATTCCTTCAGTGTCCAACAGTAACAGGTTGTACTCTGTTCCATCAAGAGCTGTTCTCCTTAGAGGTGCACTCCACAACCAAATACCTTTGGTGCATGGTCGATGAGTTGGCGCCACTTGAAAACCACTACTCCTGCCAAGAAGCTATTGGGCATGCAGCAGGCTCTCAGTTACATGTTTTCGGCCAAGTAAGAAGCAGATCTAAGTTACATATGGTAATTTACTTGACAAAGTAAATAAAGAGCCGTGACTAAATAGTAAAGCTAACTGTGATCCCAATGTTAAAGACCTTGGTAATAACATGAATAAGTTGAGTTTCTAAAAGAACAACAGTGTCACTGTGCCATGGTCTTGACTATTTGTGTTGAGTGCAATCTATGTTTATGAAGTGTATATAAACTGGATGACAAAGTTTACGGCACATGGCGACAGGAAAACTGAGTTGCAGAAGAAAGACAAAGAAAACCAGAACAATATCATGGTTAATAAGAATGCTCTCCCCTCTAAAAAAAATCATTTGGGCATTTCTCCAACAGATAAAACCAGAAACTTCAGGTGTTGATGCCCTGAACCAATATGGATGGTTAGTAGAGTCATTTGACAAAAACTTTCAGATACCTTGCTTCTAAAGACAACAAATAAGAGTCAGAGAAGCCATCACAGGTGTAAGTCCCTAAGTGACTAAGTCTAGGAAACTATATGCATCCTCACACTTCACAAGTGAACTCCAGTTAGAAAGTCGAAAGCCTCCAAACCATAGTTCTTATCCATCCATCCTTCTATTATGGTTCATCCCTCTTTTGATCCTCAGAACAAAAGTATTTTTCTGACACTGACAGATTACTACAGTAGCAGTAAATGAAATTGAACTTGAATTCCAGACTCCTCAGTTATCTTCTCTGAAACCTTAACAAACAATTTTGATAAACTGAACATATAGTGTTTGTGTCGGGTAGAAACTATCTAAACCATCTTGATTTGCATGTTGAGCTAACATAAAATAGTTAAGGTTGTACTCTGCACATTTTTCAACCAACCCAAAATTTCTTCCCCGACATTATTAATCCTAGCCTACTTTGCGCATTCTTCCGAACATATTTCTGCTCTACATCTTTCTTCTTCTTTTTATATAAGACTGGTGTCCGGGCCAACTTGCATGCACCTTGACTATACTCATTGGGTACGTGCTACCTCCCACCAACACAGGTACCAAGGAACTATACCCACCAAGGCTGAGGCAGATGGAATGAGTCACCTTTTAAAACGGAGATCATGGTTCTCCTCCCACTTCATTGACCACTAAGTCACACCCTTAGGTGCACCTGTTTCTTCTTCTTTCTTTCCTTTTTCATATAACGGTGGTATCCAGGCTTTGCCCACACTTCAACTAATGACACGAGGTACCTACTATCTCCCAGTAGCACAGACACTAGACACTGAGTAATAGTCAAAGGTTTCTTGGTGGCAAGATCGGCATGTCTTCTAGTTGTATTTGACTTTAAGCACACCTGAACTACCCATAGTCGACTATTCAGCAAACGGGGAAAAATCACCTAGTATTTTTGACTGCAAATTGCGAAATGTGCTGGCTAATTTTACTCATTAAACAATTACATAGTTGACTACTAGCCCAATTCTAACAAAAACTACCGGCAAAACCCTAATAAACTCCACTCACTCACTCAAAATCGTACAAAATCATCAGTTATCTTCCTCAAAAAAAAAATCGTACAAAATCACTAACTACAAAACCCTAGCTACTGTAATTAACCAAAAAACATTACAAATAAAGAGCTTAAATATACCTGGTTAAGTATAAAGCTCTTGCCTTGACGAGCACGGCCACAAACGGAGACAATACCAACTGGTTCTTTCACAAGTTGAAGTATCGCTAGGGCTTCTGGATCTATCTGGAACTTTCCTTTCTCATCGCAATACACAAAACGTATCGGCCTCGCCGGACCAGCAGCAATGTTAATGGAGGACAGTGGCGGTAACGGTGACGGTGGAGATGGTTGTTGCGGTGAGTCGCCGCCGGTGGAGGCTCTGCCGAAAAGCCTCCTCATTGTAGTGTGGCTTTTTGGAGAGGAATGGGAGTAGAGTGGAGAGAGAAAAAGTTTTGATTTGAAAAAGAGGGAAACGAATCGGTGTGAGGTGTACGCTTTCTTATTTTACAACATTTTCTTGTTTGGTCAAAAGGGGTTGAGTTATGGGGTGTAACAGCAAACGTTTTACTAATATATTGGTATATATGTTTGATAATTATAAGTATTAATTTTTCGTATTAAGAGACCGTTTGGGTGAGTTTAAAAGTGGCTTATCTACTATCTACTACTATTTTATAAGTGGAAAGCCTCTAAAGGTTGTGTAGGTATAGACCATAAAATTGATAATGATCTCCTAGCCATATTAAGAAAGACATGTGATCGAATTACTATACAACTTTTACAAACCATTATTTCCATCCGGCAACAATATCTTGATTTATTCACAGCTCTAAAAATGAGGAGACAACCGTTTCTATTAAAAATGATAAAAACTTTAGCATGTGTCACATGCCAATGTTGCTCACATTCACTTTTAAATTATGTATCATTGAGATATAAAATAAAAGGTATTGATATTAAACGGAATACTTGATATATTACAAAATTTGCATGATTAAAATCGTTGAGGGTCTACCGGAAACAGCTTCTGCACCTTGGTGGGGTAAGATCTGCGTACATATCACCCTCCCCAGAGCCTATTTGTGGGACTACACTGGGTATGTAGTTGTTGTTGTTGCATGATTAAAATCGTTTAAAGATTAATTACTGGCTCGACCGGAAAGTATTCGATATATAAGCACTTAGAGTTTACATTTTTTTGTTAAATTTACGAGCATCTACATACGTTTATTATAAAATATTTATAATTTTTATATAAATTATTAGGAATACATGTGCGATCACGTGCATCGCACGTGTCATAAAACTAGTAAGCATATAAGCCTATTAATACATATTTGGTAATATAAAATATTTTGGACTTATAAGTCATAAGTGGCTTAAAAGCTACTTTTTGAGAAGTTAGGATATTCAAAAAGTAGTTTTTAAGTCACTTTTTAACTTATAAGCTGATGAATACAAGAGGGGGGTGAATTGTTTTGACTTATAATTTTAGTCGACTAATCAAGCTATTAGTTGACTTAGGTGATAAGCAGTATGCAATGCAAAACAAAAGGCAGTAAGTAAGTAAGGAACGACACAGAGTTTTATACTGGTTCAGAACCAAACGGTTCCTAGTCCAGTCCCCTTGGGTCACAAGGGAGTTATCTCTCTTCAAGCTCTTGTAGAACGCAAATACAAATATGGTTTATCATTAACCAAAAACGTCTTCTCACAAGTGGTTTTATTCCTTCGCTCACCACTAACGACCTTGTCTGATTTATAGATAATCAGACCAACTTCAGTGACACGACTATTACCTCACTACAAGATCTCTCTTTCTTTTCTGTGACACACTCGTAAACACTTAGGAATACAGTACTTGCAAGTAAAAGAATTGGAGAGAGTAGCTTGTAACTAGAATTGTAAGTAATATCTTCAGAGACTTCAGTATAAATAGAGAAACACCAGAGAAGCCCGTTGACAAAGATAAGTGGCAGATCTTCATGCGAGATTGAATGGAGATGTGATTTCCTGAAATTGAGGAGTAGAGAGTGTTGAACCCCAAAAATTACCCCGAAAAGGATAAATTCCGGATATCGATAGGATGGACTAACTCTTTTAGAGTTTTTGGAATCGCCACCCAATTTAAGGAAAACAGGGAACCAAATAAGCAAATGCGTGCAAAACTCTATTTTTGGAAAAAAAGACAGTCTTTTCAGAGATTTTAAGTAAGAGGTTTTGTTAATTTTGAAAGAAAGTTTTTAAGGCACTTTCGAAATTCCGTTAACAACGGTTAATCCGACAGGTTTCCAAAATATTTGCAAGTGCTATTTATGCGCTTTTTCTAAAAATAATTAATTGAACTATTGATTAATTCAACTAATTAAATTTAGTAAGTTTTCAAAAGATTTTACAATTTTATTTAAAAGCTTTAATTATTTTCAAAATAAAATAAATAAATAAATAAATAAATAACTTAAGCGCATTTTCTTTTGAAAAGGAACGATTTGATCGTCCTAATTTCTTTGCCAACTCGTATGTGATAGCGCATAAATGGCACTTGCTCAATTTCAACTTTAAAACCTAAGTTTCTCACCATAAGATGGAACTTTATGTTTCAAGTCGCTTTTTACAAAGTTGTTTCGGGACATTTAGAAGTTAATTAAAACTTCTTTATAAATTTTGACCTTTTAAAAGAAACTACTTCGTATCAATAAGATAGAAGTCTTTTCTTACAGTCTGTTATTAAGCGTGGTTTTTGAAAATTTGTGAAAATTTGCACGCATTTGCTTAAATGGCCTGATTTGCAATAAATTAAATAATGACTCAAAATAAAGGAGATGGACATAAAGTAGATAAATACAAACAAATCATATATATATATTAATAGATAAAATATTTCTACAAAGTTTACATAAATATTCTAAAGGGAAAAGAAGGATAAGAGTTAAAAGATAAAAACCCGGGAATTTGACAAACTCGCGGGAGCCTTGAATTTTCTAAAGTTTCTAAAGGTCTCATTTCTTGAATGCTTGAGTCCGAACTCGACCCCAAATGACTCCACTACCGATCCAATATAAGCAATCCCCAATTTAGAGTTTTAGTCGAACTCATCCCAAGGTGCATTATGCAAAGAAAGAAAGAAACAAGGATTAGAACTTAAAACTTGAAAGAAACAGGCAGAGGTGCAAGGCTTGTTACAAGACACTGATATACAGACTTGCAATAAAAGCTACCTAAATAGTTGACAAATTTATTAAGCTAAGTATGGCAAAAGTTGGAAATTGTTAGCTAAACTAGGTGCATTAATTAAGGCATGATAACCAGTAATAACCTTCAATCTTTAGACTTAGTTAAGTAATCCATTATCAACTCGAGAGATTACTATTTGAAAATCAAAACATGCTTTAGAATAGCTATACACATATTAACTCATGTTTAACAGAACAATCATCCAACAATCTTATACAAATAAAAGTTGAAACAAATATATGCTTTATCCAAGATTTAACAACTGAGACACACCAATTCATGAACCTTTGCAAGAATCAGGGACTAAACACATAAGCTTGAAAGGCCTTAGGAAAAACAACTCAAGCAGAAAGACTCCAGTATTTAACTAAAGGAAAGAACTTAAAGGAACACTTGGGATCCGTAACATCTAACGGGCAGGCTACTCCCATAGACAACATCACTTCAGATACTTCAATGAAACTAAGAAAATGACTTTAAACTAAACCAAGAACCTAATTAAAATTTATCAAGTTCATGCATACACGTTAGACTATCAACATTAACCACTTTATACATGAAGATGCACAACTTTCATTATGGTTAAACAGCTAGAAACTACCAGACATTCTTTTATGAAATACGAATCAGGACCTTAACCAATAACACTTACTAATCACCAACTTTAAAAGGGCTATGACAGGAAGCCAAATTCTATTTAAGCAATCAAATGATATACCAAACCAGAGGTGCTCAAACAGAAACAAAGTAGGACTAGAAGAACTAATGAAAACAGGGTAGAAACTTGGGGAGGGAAATGAAATTGAGATCAGAGAAGTTTAGGGAGTGTAAAGATCAGAGAAAATGGAGTTGAATTACAGCCAGAACCAGATCCTAAAACACTACGACACCGCAGCCTACACCTATACACATAACCTATACCACCTCACACCCTTGGCACCAACAAAGAACTAACTCCTACACTTTCAGGAACTACCAGGACAACTTGCCAACAATAAAACAACTATAACCATGGACACTGCCATGCTGCACTTAAACTCTTTCCTGACCCATTCCATTCCCTCATAAACACTCCTTGCAAACTGCCAGAACCTAAACTAACACCTGCTTATCACCCTCTCCTGAATCACAACCAACTACAAACCTTTGCACTCCCTTATTACCTCCAGCTACATCCAAAACAACCTGCAACAAACAAGAAGTCTCCTACTAAACTGCAGATCTAGACTCTCCTATTCTCTTTGATTCTATTTCACGCCCAAACCAAAACAACTGCTTGCATTTCCCCTCTTTCAAACCCCTGCATCATCACAGCCCCCAAACATTCCTCTGAAACAACTCTCTACAGCTTCCAACCTGCTACTCCCTCTTCTCACACAAACCCACATCCAAAACTAACTAGAAAACTCCCTCAACCTCCTAACAGCCAAGAACACAAACTTCCATGCCTCAGGACAATTCTGAACTCTGCATAACCTACACAAAACTAGACCACCCTGAAACTCCTTACATACATCTACATACCATCCCACACCTGCACATCCACTACACTTCCAGCAACAATCCCAGAAAACTGAACAAGAACAAGAAAAAACTACAAATTTACATACATTTTAAAAGGAAGGGCTAGCATTTCAAAGAGAAATGGACCGGCTGTGGATTTTAAGATAGCATAGAGAACAAGAAAATACCCTAAAGCTGGATATCTAACATACTAAGAAACTGGAAAAAGAAAAGAGTTATATCCTGCCTTTACTCCAATTGGTTTTCACATTTTAACATAAAAGCTTCCATTTTTCACTTGCAAGCGACCAACTATTACTTCTGCTTAACTTCACAAAGCTTCTACTTCAATTTTCATAACACTGAAGCTTCACAGAACCTCAACTTATAGAAAAGATGGTACAAATACATTATTTATAACAATTAATGCATATACTATGACTCACAACTTACATAAAGTCTAAGCTAATCCAAATATATATATACATAAACTGATTCTGAAATTAATAAAGATTTCTTTCTTCTTTACACCATGCTAATTCACACATACAGTGACAAACTTTGAAGCTACTGAGAGACTACACAATGCAATACTAACTCAGGAGACTAAAAAGGGAAAGACACTGACCTTTTTGCGGGCAGCGAAATGAGGCACGGATCTGAAAAATCGATACCCGAATGGGGTCGACGACTTGAACAATAAGCGATGACTCAAATAGCGGAGAAGCGACGAGACCAGTAAAATCAAAAAAACAAGAAAGCTATGGCATCGAAAAGACTTTGTGTATTTTATATACTTCCCTTTCGTTCTCTTATCTGCCTCTCAAATTTAGGACCCTCCTCCCCTCTGCTCTTGCCGCAACTAATCTTCTCCTTTAATAACTTTCGAAGAGTCTCTTTTTCCAAGTGCTAGGGTTTTCCCCTGTCAAAATCTTGAAGGAACCAGACTAAAATAACCCTAACGGGTCTTTTATGGATAAGGTTGGTACAATTTAACAGCTGGAATTTTTTAGAGTGGGGTCGATTTTTGGGTGAGGGAAAAAAATGGGTATCGTCTAATTGAAGACTGAAAGAAATGGGAAACCAAAATGGGGGAAGGGAATCGGGTATGGATCAGAGGGTTGGGTAGAATTTTAGGGAAATGAGTGTGTATTGAGTATATGTAGTGGTTGCATAGATATGCTGATTTTTAGGTTTAGGAACAAATATAGCCTCTAATTTGGGATTAAATATAGGGGTGAGATGGGTTGCACAGGATAAGTTGAAATTAAGGCTACGCATTGCAATTTTAACAACTTTTAACTAAAATTTATCAGTTACCTTTAATTTTTAAAATTGATTTTAATTTAAAATAATTAGACTTTTAATTGAAACTTCCGGGACAAAATTGGGTGTCAACAGAGAGATTGACCCAAGAGATTTGATTCTCTAAGGGATATGAATATCTCTTGAGAATAAGGTAAGAGCTGATTTGGGGACAAGTCCCACGAGATAAGCGCCTCAATCTCAACCTTCCATAGCTGACTCCGTAACAAATCAATCAGTAATCTTTTTTAAAACAATTGGGATCTTTGCAGAGGTCGTCCTTGTAGTTCCTGCAAAAGGCACATGGGACTTAAGTGTCGTATTCTTTTTGTCATAATCAAAACATATATTTTAATTAACTTAACAATCTCCCCCTTTTTGGTGATGACAAAAAGTAAAGGAGTATGTGCCAGGATACTTCCCTTTGTTGCTTAGTCGACTAGCTAATCCTGATAGCTGACTCCCCCTGAGTGAGTGCGTCCTGTAATATCAGAAGGTAGAGGTCTCCAGGGACAAGGAGGTTAGTTGACTCCCCCTGAGTGACTGACCCTATATATTGTATACTGTAGATATGATAATACCGTAATCACATAGATGCAAAATGTATATAGAGGGAATAAGCATTCAGTTTGTTCTCCCCCTTGGCATCAACAAAAAGGAACAAAAAAGCAAGTCTAAATTATCCTGAATATTACAGACCCAGAGACTTAGTTTAACGAGGAGCAAGAAAATATGTAAGGGTATTCACAACATTATCAGTCATCCTGTCCAGCTTGGTTTGAATATCTGCAGACATAGCAGTAATGCGGGCCTGAACATCTATGGAGACGACATCAATTCTGGCATGCATCTGTCTAATAGCAGCAGCAGAGTCAGTCACAACAGTGTCTAACTTAAGAGAGAACCTACCAACATCTAGTTTAAGTTCAGTGATGTCATCGGAGGCCTTTTCACTCTTGAAGTGCAGGCTAAGTAGCAGGTCATTGAGATCAGCCATAGCATCCTTAAGCTTACCAGAAGGCTCATCAACAACCGGAGCAGATGGCTTGGATGGACCAGTATGGTCATCAGCCGGTTTGGGAGATTTAGGTTCCTTGCGAACCCAGGAGCCATTAATGCGAACATACCCATCGATGCAAAAGTGCGAGAATTATAACATGCAGTCAAAGAGCAGGTTTTCCAAGCAAAGATATCAACTCTATAAAAATGCAGGATGCGAGTGATAATGATACCATACGGAAGAGAAGCACATTTAGCAACACTTTCAAGCATATATTCAATAATCCAGGCAGCCAAGTCAAGTTTCTTTTTAGTAACCAAGCAGTAAACAATCAGAGTGTCACGTTGTGAGAGGGAACTAAGAGAGCCATTTCGGGGAAGCAGAGTAGTACCAACAATGTGGGCCAGAACACGAATTTCAAAGGAGAGGTCTAAGGGACCAAGTTGTCCCTCAGGAACATCAGACTTATCACATAAAAAGGTTTTGGCTTGTTCAAAAGAGACCTCAAAATCAGCAGGCCACAAAATTTTAAAGAACTCAGAATAGCCAGAAAACTTACAACCCAAAATAAGGCAAAGTATGGCCTTGGTGACAACAATACGAGTATTCAGAACCATCGTCTCAAAACCACCGGAGGAGCAAGGGCGAAGATTTGCATAAAAGAGCCTTACCAGATCCTCAGGAATGTCGATGGGTTTAGTAGAGAAGAAGTTGGACCAGTCCTGAGCATCAAACCATGGATTGAGAGAGCAATTGAGAGATTCCATAGCATCCAAGTCAACAAGTCGGCCATGAGCCAGAGGTTTATCCTTGATAGCAGCAAGCTTTTCACAAGCAGAGACATCCCAAAAATCCAGAGTTTCAGCTAAATCAGCAAGGGAGAACTCCTTCTTGGGTCTTTTTACACATTCTTCATCAAGAGACTGCATGGGTCTTTTGCCAGATTTCTTTGAGAGATTAGGGTTTCTTTCAGGGCTTTGATAATTGGACATAGTATTTTTGGAGTGGTCAGAATCCACCTGTACCGGAGTGGTGGAGGCAGTGGGTAACTTTGATTTGGTGCTGATATTTCCCACGATTACACCACTTTACTGTTTTAAGGACCAGTTCCTTAAAATGTGTTCCTTTACTCTACGATATGCGGAATTAAAACTGTAAGTAATTGAACACCAGATATTAGCGTGGAAAAACCCCTTGACTCGGGATCAAAAAACCACGACCTACTTCTCAAGTAGGATTTCAACTTCACTATGTAAAAAGACCTACTTGGTTACAAGACTCACTCTTACTAACCTAGGACTAACTCTAATCCTTTAGTGATCTTTCTCACGATCAGTGAAGTTGTGTCAAGTCCACGACTTGAACCAGAAAGTTTACAGCTCGATTTTTGCTTACTACAATTGAACTAAGACTTGAACTTTTACAAGATTCAATCTAAGGAACAGGTTCTAACTTAGTTCTACTGTAGCTAACTGATTACACAAATAAGCTAATGACTCTTTTAAGCTTTGCTCGATGCTCTCTGTATTTGTGCACACTTCTATGGCTGATATGCTCCACGTTTTATAGCTGCAGCAGCCAAGAAGTCTTGATGAATTAGAACTCCAAAGCTCCCTTGAGTTTGAGTCCTAATTGGATTCTACTCTTTAGAATCCGGATCTTCTATCCTTTATCCATTGTTTATGCAATCTTTTCGTATCCGTTTAGACCTGCATAATTATCAAGATAAACATTAGTTTTAGGATAATTGATAATATCTCAACTTAAACGATTTTGCATGAGTTATCTATTCTGCTGCAGAGATTCAAAGGAACAGGTCCTTTGAATCTGTTCCTCAGTCATCAGTCAAAACTCCAAGCTTATCCAAGCTAACAATTTCCCCCTTTTTGATGATGACAAATTCATAAGCATAGCTGCATATCCTTAATGTCCTGAAGTACAACTTAAGCTCAAAAAGACAATCAATCAGCCGAGAATTAATTCATCATTAAGGAACAGATTTTTAATTAGGTATAACTTCATGCAAAATCAGACTTACTCTTCCCCCTTTTGGCATCATTGAAAAGGTTGCATAAAAATATAACTCAAGTGTTAGAAATAATCAGCACATGGCCATTGAGGCAACTCAAAATGCAAACATAAATCAGATTAAAGCAACTGCAAGACAATGATATTAGCCATCAAAGATAATTCATTAAATCAAAAGATGAAATCAGGGGATACAAGCAAGTACTACAGAATTATCCAAAGACTAAAGAAGAAAAAGGATAAGGCACTAGACTAGGCTAGATCCCACTAGACAAAAGATGGCTAAAGGCTAAGGTGGTCAGGATGTGGAAGGACCAGGTCCCTGAGACTTGTTAAGCAACTCAAACATCTGCTTGAGCATTCCCTCATTGGTATCCTTTGCCTTTGAGGCCTCTGCCTTCCAGTAATTCTTCTCCTCTTCCAACCTTGCTATCTCAGCAGCCTGAATAGCAACCTGTTGCCTAAGTGCCCTCACTTTGTTGTTCAATGGCTGCCTCCCAACACCAGCCTGTGAAGGATCAGCCTGAACTGGCAAATAACAACTGATCAATGTGGCACAGCCAAAATTTTCCTTCTTTGTAGCCTTCACAACCCCTTCCAAGGGAATTTTCAATTTTGCAAACACATCAGTTAAGATGAACCCAAACGGTAAGGAGTGCTTTCTCTTCCCAGCTATCACCCTTTTTATCAGGTGGATTATAAAACTGGGCCAGTTGATCTGCTTTTCAGTGTCCAACAGTTCCATAAGGACCAGGTCCATGAAACTGGCAACTCCTCTTTTCTCCTGCCTTGGCTTCACAATTTTGTTCACAAACTCGAATAACACTTGGTGCTGTGGGTGCATCTCACTCTTCTGCACAGCCCTGGGTTTCTCTTCCCCTTCATTCTCAGCAAACTTCCTAGTGATCTCCAGATCAGTTGGCAAGTTTGTCAAGTCAGGCCAAACCTTCTTGACATAGCTGTCATACCCAGTAAAAGGAATCCCCAACAGCTCACCAAGTTCCCTTGTATCAAACATAATCACATTTTCATTAACAGAGGTAGTAATCCTGTCTTCTTTGATGGAGCAGTTCTTGTAGAATTCTTGCACCATCCCCTTTGCACACCTGCCAGAAATCTTAAGGACCATGTCCCTCCAGCCCTGAGCATGCAGTTTTTGCAGCAACCATAGCATCCCTTCTTCTTGCACATCAGACAGTACTCTACCTTTCAACACCTTCCTGGTTAGCATGTCATCATGGACACAGTGTACTCATCACCTTCAGCTTCACTATCACTCTCATCTCCAGCAAAAGACTCATCACTGTCACTAGCAGAACTTTCAGACACAACAACTCTTTTGGAGGACCTGGTCCTCTTAGCAGACTTTTCTGCAGCTTTAACAGAACTTCTTGTTACTCTTCTCTGAGCAACTTTTCTTTTCTTTGACTGAGGCACAACCTCCTCAGCATCTGCCATCTCATCATCTTCACCAAAATCATCAAATTCAACATCCTCCACTTCTTCCTCTTCAATAACCTGTTTTCCTTTCCCTTTTCTGCTCTTTTCTAAAGCAGCAGCTAATTGTTCATCAGCAGCTTTAGCAGCACTTCTTTTCCTCCTAACCCCAGAAGCAGGGGTTGAGGCAGAAGGAACATGTACTTTTGCCTTGGAGGAACTTTCAACTTTCTTCTTATTTCCAGGCTTATAACTGTCACCTATTTTCTTCAACTTAGCAGCAATTTCAGCAGTCACTTGGTCATCAATGGGTCCTTTTCTAGCTAATTTTCTTTTCAAACTCCCAATGTTGATCAAATCCACCAAGGGCCTATCACTATCACTTATAGCTTCATCAACATCTATAACGTCCTCCATGGGTGCTCTAAAAGCAGCCTCTGGAGACCCCGATGACCCATGCATGGGTGCTTCCAACCTCTTAATTGGTTCCCCCTCAAGAGCAGCCTCAGACCCCTCTCTCTTTTCTTTCTCATCTATCACAACATTCAAAGGATAGGTGAAGTTTACCTGATACTGATACAAGACCATAGCTCGTGACAAATCCTCAACCTGCTCAGCAATTGATTCAGCCGTGGGAACTGGTCCTTCCCCCTGAATTTCAGGTTCAAGTATTTCTGGAATTGTTTCAGGAATTTCAGGGTTTAGGTCAGTAGTATCCATGGGTGAGGAAGGATTGAGATTATGTGGTTGTTCAGCAGTGGGTGCAATTGAAGAATTATCAGAAGAAAGAGACTTCTTAGCAATTCGAATTAAAAGATAATTGACTATTCTTTCTGAAATTTTGAGAATTTAATTGATGAACAAGGTAAAAGAATAATGGGGCAGAAGGAGTGTATTTATAGTGTGAATTAGGTAGTGGAATTAGAGTAGGAATCGATCACACTTACCTCAGCACAACATGCAATGGTTATGGACTCTTGGGAGTCTCCCGGAGAAATAGAGCTGTTGGGCTGCCAGGTTACCTTTTCAGAGTAGAACTGTTCCTCCGATGGGACTCTTATGCAATTTGGATATGGTTAGGAAACTTAGTGGGATTTATCCTAATCACAAGTTACCTATAGCCTTTGTACTTCTAAATTAACTGAATAATAACGAGTACATACCTGATTTTAACACGAAAATTCAGTGTCCTTCCAATTTGCAACATTTTGATCATCTGAAATTCTAAGAGCATAAGGGTAACATCATTCAATTTTAGCAACTCTAAAGAAGAAATATGGCATAAGAGTATACATTTAAGTATTAAGCTGGACTGAATCATTCATAATGACTTGAATAAAATTCATTTTAAGTGCAATTTTCTAGCCAATTATGAAGTAAAGCTTTGATGATTTTATGTGAATTTAATCATCCCTAATTCCAATCTATTTCTTTCAAAATCATCTCTACCTAGAGCTTTTGTAAAAATGTAAGCAATTTGCTTTTCAGTGGGACAAAATGCTATGGTGATCAAACCCTTTTCATAATTGTCTCTTAGAAAATGATGTCTTATGTCAATGTGTTTAGTCCTTTTGTGATGCACTGGATTCTTTGTCATATTAATAGCACTAGTGTTATCACAATAGATAGGAACAGTTCCTACATCAACACCAAAATCCTGTAATTGTTGTTTGATCAATAACAATTGTGAACAACATGAAGCAGCTGCCACATATTCAGCCTCAGCAGTGGAAAGTGCCACTAAATTTTGTTTCTTAGTTCCCCAAGAAACTAAATACTCACCAAGAAAATGTGCCATACCTGAGGTACTTTTTCTATCAACAAGGAAACCTGCATAGTCAGCATCAGTATATCCAACAAGATTAAAACTACCACCTTTTGGATACCAAAGTCCCAAGGGACCTGTTCCTTTTAGATACCTCAATATTCTTTTAACAGCTTTCAAATGAGATTCTTTAGGATCTGATTGAAACCTAGCACACAAACCAACACTGAACACAATATCAGGTCTACTAGCAGTTAGATAAAGTAGAGAACTTATCATACCCCTATACAATTTTTGATCAACTGATATTCCATGTTCATCAAGATCCAATTTTGTGGCAGTGGCAATAGGTGTGTCAATTTCCTTAGCATTATCCATATCAAATCTTTTAAGTAATTCCTTAACATACTTTTGTTGATGGATCATAGTTCCATTTGAGGTTTGCTTAATTTGTAAACCCAAAAAGAAATTGGGTTCACCCATCATGCTCATCTCAAACTCACTCCCCATCAAGTTTGCAAATTCCTTACTTAAATTTTCACAAGTAGCACCAAAGATTATATCATCTACATAAATTTGAACAATTAAGAGATGTTTACCTTTTTCTTTTAAAAACAATGTACTATCAATTTTACCTCTCTTGTATCCACGCTGGAGTAGAAATTTTGATAGTCTTTCATACCATGCTCTTGGTGCCTGCTTGAGCCCATACAAGGCTTTATCCAACTTGTACACATGTTCAGGGAATTATTCACTTTCAAAACCTGGAGGTTGCTTGACATACACTTCTTCTTTCAAGTAACCATTCAGAAATGCACTCTTAACATCCATTTGATGTAGAGTAAATTCCATGTATGTAGCAAAGGCTATAAGAAGTCTTATTGCTTCCAGTCTTGCAACTGGAGCAAAAGTCTCATCATAGTCGATGCCCTCCTCTTGACTATATCCCTGAACGACTAGCCTGGCCTTATTTCTTGTTACCATGCCATCCTCATCAAGTTTGTTTCTGAAAACCCATTTTGTTCCAATTATGGACCTGTTCCTTGGCTTGGGTTCCAGATGCCAAACTTGACTCCTTTGGAATTGATTCAATTCCTCATATTGTGATTCTTGACTGCTGATCTAGTTTGAACCCCCGCAGTCTTATCTGAGATTATTTGATTCACAGGATGTGATCCTTGATACTTGTAAGGTTTGGGTGTCAATCCATTGTCAGAAGTCCTCTGCTGGGGAACAGTTCCTGATAAAGTAGCACTACCAGTTTGTGAAGTGGAACCAACATGTGTTCCCCCTATTTCTGTGCCACTCTTTTCAGTTCTGTCCTGAGGAACAGTTCCTTGCAGTTCACTTCTCATATCCAGAATCTGCATTTGTGGATTAAGTTCAAACTCTTTCACCATTCCAATTTCTTCATCCTCCTGTACCTGTTCTTGAGTGAGACTGTCAGTTTCATCAAATTTAACATGCATGCTTTCTTCAATTTTCAATGTTTTCTTGTTAAATACCCTATAAGATTTACTATTTAAAGAATAACCAACAAATATTCCTTCATCACTTCTAGGATCAAATTTTCCTAAGGCATCTTTCCCATTGTTATGTATAAAACATTTGCAACCAAAAGCCCTAAGATGAGAGATATTGGATTTTCTTCTCTTAAGCAATTCGTATGGGGTCTTTTCTATTAATAGCCTTGTCATACATTTATTTATTATGTAGCATGCAGTATTAATAGCCTCAGCCCAAAAGTTTTGTGGAAGATTTCCAGATATTAACATGGTCCTTGCCATTTCCTCTAGAGTCCTATTTTTCCTTTCCACTACACCATTTTATTGTGGAGTTCTAGGTGAAGAAAAATTATGATTAATGCCATTTTTATTACAAAAATTGAAAAATATATGATTTTCAAATTCAGTTCCATGATCTGACCTAATGGCAACAATATGATTATCTAGAGTTCTTTGAGCTTTCTTAGCAAAAATTGAAAATGCATTAAATGCTTCTTCTTTAGATGCAAGAAATATAGTCCATGTAAATCTAGAGTAATCATCCACCAATACCATAACATACTTCTTACCTCCACGACTCATTGTTCTCATTGGACCACATAAATCCATATGGACCAGTTCCAAAGGTTTAGTGGTACTTACCTGTTTCTTCGGTTTGAAGGAGGATTTTACCTGCTTCCCCCTGGCACATGCTTCACATACTTTTTCATCATTAAACTTGATGTTAGGAAGACCTATCACCAAGTCCTTGGACACAAGTTTGTTCAACTGTGAAAGACTAACATGTCCTAGTCTTTTGTGCCATAGGAGGGGATCATTTTGCACCACACTTAAGCAACTCAAGCTTCCATCAGATAATGTCAGCAAGTCTACTTTGTAGATGTTTCCATGCCTATTTTCCTGCAAAATAATCTCTCCAGAAGTTTGGTTAGTCACAGTGCATCCAGTAGATGAGAAATTAACATTATTACCTTTGTCACACAATTGAGATATGCTCAGTAAGCAATGCTTCAGCCCATCTACTAGAAACACATTATCTATACAGTGTGAATCAGATCTACTTACCTTTCCAATGCCTATGATTTCCCCTTTCTTACCATTACCGAAGGAAACACTTCCTCCTTGGAAGGCTGAGAGTGAAAGGAACAGTTCCTTATGCCCTGTCATGTGCCTTGAGCAACCACTGTCCATGTACCATTTGTGGTTTATCTCCTTCACTCTAGCCTGCAAAAAAAAAAAAAAAAAAAAAAAAAAAACTAGGGGTTAATTTTAAGAACCCAAACTAGTTTGGGTTCCTTTCCTTTAGAAAAAGGATGAATAAGATCTCTCCTAGCCCAGAATGGTAATAGTTTCTTTATGTGAACAGTTTCCCTTTTTATAGAATGTTGAACAGGTTTATAGGACCTATTCTTCCGTTTCACAGAATTTTGAACATATTTATAGGACCCGTTCCTCTGGGCAGCCCTTTTTAAAGATTGAAAATTTTCTTTCCGGTGACCAGTGTTCCCACAATGAGTGCATAGCCAGTTTTCAGGAAGTGATAAGTACTTACTCTTTGGATCCCATTTGGATAAACTCCGTGCTTTCATGAATCCAATACCTTTCCTGTTACTACTATGATTTTCCTGTAACCATTCTAGTGCTTCAGAAGACTTGTTCCATTCTACAGTTTTTCTTAGTTCCATTTTTGTTTTAACCAAGTCTTCTTCTAAAGATCTTATCTTCTCGTCTTTTTAACATAGTTCATCAACTGTGACTTTCAGTTTCTCTTCAGCAATGATCTGATGAGAATTAGCAATACCTTTACCTTTTTCAACTGTTTTAACATTTTCTAATTCCTGAGCAGTTGATTCAAGTGTGAGGACCTGTTCCTCAAGCATGCTAATCTTCCTTTCCAGAAAATCATTTTTAATTACTTCCTCTTTGCATTATGCTTCTAAACAATCAATTTTATCATGCAATTGATGATTGCCATCCCTTAGAGATTTAAATTCATTCAGCACAATATGGCATACTTTAACCAATTTTTCTCTAGACATGCTTTTTACATCTTCTTTAAGTTTAGAAACAAATACCTCAGCATCTTCTTCATTTTCTGAATCTCCAAGAGCCATTAGAGCAAGATCCTCATCCAGATCATCATCAGTTATTTCGTCTTCACTGTCTTGCCATCCTGCAACCATTGCTTTGGGATTTCCACTTTTCTTATGGACTTGTTCCCTAGCCTTCTTCCTTTCCTCAATGAATCTCTTCCTCCATTCTCCTTCCATAATTGGACATTTGCTGATGTAGTGCTCCGAGCTTCCACATTTGTGGCATTCTCCAGTTTGTTTCATGTTAGTAGACCTACCCTGTCCACTAATTTCCTTTTTCTTAATCAAATATTTCTGAACACTTTTAGCAATAAGGACCAGGTCCTTATCATCAGTGATCTTTTCAGCAGCAGTCAAGGCTAGGTTAGGCTCAGTTTTAACTGGAACTCCTATGTTTTTAACCTTCTTCCTTAGTTCATAAGTCTTTAAATTGCCTATCAGTTCATCTAAGGATAGAGTGGTTAAATCTTTGCTTTCTATGATAGCACAAGCTTTGATCTCCCAAGAATCTGGAAGAACCCTAGTTAGAATCTTTTCTACTCTATCTTCCACAGTTAAAACCCTTCCCAAAGAGATTAGTTCAGAAGCAATGGCATTAAATCTAGTATACATTTCAGAGATTGACTCTTCTTCTTTCATTTTAAAACTTTCATATTCAGCATAAAGAAGTGTACCTCTAGACTTTTTTACCTGACTTGTTCCTTCGTGTGCAACTTGTAGAGCATCCCAAATCTCCTTTGCAGTGGCATACCCTCTGATTCTAGTGCATTCGTCAGGACTAAGTCCACCAACAAGCCACTTCCTAGCTTTTGCATTCTTTTCCCATTGCTTTATGTCTTCAGCATTGCATTCCTTCCTGGTTTTGGGAACATCATTTCCCTCAGCATCCTTCTTCATTGGGATCATGGGACCTTCAGTTACTATATCCCACAATTCATAGTCCTCTGCTTGAAGGTGATCACGCATCCTCTCTTTCTTCCATGAATAGTATTTCCTATTGAAATAAGGAGCTCTAACCATTGACTGACCCTCACTGTTCTCTCGTGATGTACTCATCTAATCCTAGGTGTTAGCCTTTTCAAGGATAACCCGCTCTGATACAAATTGATATTTCCCACGATTACACCACTTTACTGTTTTAAGGACCAGTTCCTTAAAATGTGTTCCTTTACTCTACGATATGCGGAATTAAAACTGTAAGCAATTGAACACCAGATATTAGCGTGGAAAAACCCCTTGACTCGGGATAAAAAAACCACAACCTACTTCTCAAGTAGGATTTCAAATTCACTATGTAAAAAGACCCACTTGGTTACAAGACTCACTCTTACTAACCTAGGACTAACTCTAATCCTTTAGTGATCTTTCTCACGATCAGTGAAGTTGTGTCAAGTCCACGACTTGAACCAGAAAGTTTACAAATCGATTTTTGCTTCCTACAATTGAACTAAGACTTGAACTTTTACAAGATTCAATCTAAGGAACAGGTTCTAACTTAGTTCTATTGTAGCTAACTGATTACACAAATAAGCTAATGACTCTTTTAAGCTTTGCTCGATGCTCTCTGTATGTGTGCACACTTCTATGGCTGATATGCTCCACGTTTTATAGCTCCAGCAGCCAAGAAGTCTTGATGAATTAGAACTCCAAAGCTCCCTTGAGTTTGAGTCCTAATTGGATTCTACTCTTTAGAATCCGGATCTTCTATCCTTTATCCAATGTTTATGCAATCTTTTCCTATCACGTTTAGACTTGCATAATTATCAAGATAAATATTAGTCTAAGGATAATTAACAATATCTCAGCTTAAATGATTTTGCATGAGTTATCTATTCTACTGCAGAGATTCAAAGGAACAGGTCCTTTGAATATGTTCCTCAGTCATCAGTCAAAACTCCAAGCTTATCCAAGCTAACAGGTGCGCTGACTCCTACGAGCAGATAAGGAAGTTTTCCTGGCCATTTTGATGAAGAAGGTTTGAGGAGTGGGTGAGATGATTAAGGGAATGAGAATGGGGAGAGTAAAAAAGAGGGTGGATGAGAACGGAAGAGGTGTCGTGTGAGGGAAAAAGGAAACGAAAAGACGTGATGTACTGATGGAAGTGAAAAGACGCAGTGCAGACTCTTGGAAATCGTTTCCACGCCGCCTGACACATTTTCAAACTAAAGACAAGAAAAGTAATAATGGCATGGAAAAGGTAAAAAGCAATAATGACAAATAAATAGGCGTAAAGACAGTAAAATCCTGAATATGGTAAAATAATAAAAAAAATTAGGGGCAATCTTATAAAGTAGTATAACGGGATTAACAAGGATCAGGGATAATTCCAAGTAGGTCACGTAGGGCACAAAATCTTTCTTCCAAGAGAGGTTTAGTAAAAATGCCAGCCAATTGAAAATCGGTGCTCACGAATGCAATATCAATATCACCATCCTGAACATGATCCCTAATAAAATGATAACGAACATCTATATGCTTTGTCCTAGGGTGATCTACAGGGTTGTAGGATAATTCAATGGCGCTAGTGTTATGACACAACATAGGAATAGGTTTAAAAAATAAATCATAATCAGATAATTGCTTGCACATCCAGAGGAGTTGAGCGCAACAATGTCCTAGAGCGACATATTCCGATTCAGCAGTTGAAAGGGCAGTGCAATCCTTTTTCTTACTGTGCCAAGATACAAGGGATTTCCCAAGAAAGAAACTTGCACCACTGGTGCTTTTTCTGTCAATTCTATCACCTGCATAGTCAGCGTCTGAAAAGCCAATGAGATCAAAGAAATTGGAGCATGGGTACTACAAACCATAGTTAACTGTTCCAACTAAATATCTAAGAATTCTTTTAACTGCAGTAAGATGGGACACTTTAGGAGCTGACTGAAAGCGAGCACATTTACAAACTGAAAGCATAACATCTGGTCGACTAGCAGTTAGGTAAAGTAATGATCCAATCATACCTCGATAGAGATAAACATTGATACTCGTACCTTTGGAGTCACTTACCAGATAAGTAGCAGGACTCATGGGAGTTTTAGCAGAGTTTGCATCATGCATGCCAAATTTAAGAATGAGTTCCTTAGTATATTTAGATTGACATATGAAGATGCCATCGTCGTACTGTTTGATTTAAAGTCCTGGGAAGAACGTTAGTTCACCCATCATACTTATTTCAAACTCCCCCTGCATTAGCACTTCAAAATTCTTGCATAATTCTGGATTAGTGCTACCAAAAATGATATCATCCACATAAATTTGTATAATGAGAATATCAGCAGATGTTTTCTGAATGAATAAGGTTTTGTCACTTTTGCCTCTTGAAAAACCATGTGATAGTAAGAAGGAGCTGAGTCTTTCATACCAAGCTCTAGGGGTTTGTTTGAGACCGTAAAGGGCTTTGGAAAGCTTGAAAACATGATGAGGGTAGTCAGAATTTTCAAAACCTTGAGGTTGCTTGACAAAGACTTCTTCTTTAATAAATCCATTTAAGAAGGCACTTTTAACATCCATTTGAAATAGTTTAAAACGTTTGAAAGAAGCAAAAGCTAAAAGCATACGAATAGATTCAAGTCTAGCAACAGGGGCAAATGTCTCGTCGTAGTCGACTCCCTCCGTTTGAGAGTAACCCTGAGCCATTAAACGAGCCTTGTTTCTTACCACCTTACCTTCTTCATTTAGCTTGTTTCGAAACACCCATTTTGTGCCAATGACTAATTTTCCCTTGGATTTGGGAACTAGCTTCCATACCTGATTTTTCTCAAATTGATCGAGCTCCTCTTTCATTGCAAGGACCCAAGATTCATCTTGAAGGGCTTTGTTTATCTTCTTTGGCTCAATCTGTGAGATGAAAGCCAGATTAGATTTAAGAGAGTTTCTTGTTTTCATACCTTCTCGAGGGTCTCCAATGATGTATTTTTGTGGATAGTCGGGATCACTTCTCCATTTATTTGGTACCACCACTTCCAGTTCCTTGAGGTTTGCGAGAGTAGTTGACTCAGGCTGTTCTGGGACGTAATTTGACTCCTCAACATTTTGGTCTTTTAGGCTTGGAGGCTCAGAGGTGGTGATTGTGATCTCTGGGGGTGTCGATTGGGTTTGGTGGACTTCTTCTTCATCTACATCACTACCTTTCTCGACATGGGTCAAAGAATCATAAAAAACAACATGCATAGACTCTTTAACGGATAATGTCCTCTTATTAAACACTCTATAAGACCTACTGGTAGTAGAGTATCCTAAGAATATACCTTCGTCACTACGAGGATCAAATTTGCCAAGATTATCTTTGCCATTGTTATGAATAAAACATTTACATCCAAAGGGGTGAAAGTAACTGATATTAGGTCTTTTACCTTTCCAAAGTTCATAGGGGGTCTTATGAAGGATAGGATGAATAAGGCACCTATTTAGAATATGGCAAGTAGTACTTACAGCTTCAGCCCAAAATTGATTAAGAAGAGAATGTGCAACTAACATGGTTCTGGCCATGCCTTTTTCTCTTTGAACTTTCTTGCAAAACACTTCAAAACTTTTAAATGCATCATCTTTATGAGACAGAAACATAACCCAAGTAAAACGAGAATAGTCATCAACAATTACGAATACATATCTTTTCCTCCTATACTAGTTGTTCTGGTTGGACCGAATAGATCCATATGCAGCAATTCAAGGGGGTTGGAAGTAGAGACAATATCTTTTCCTTTAAAAGAAGTTCTAGTTCGCTTCCCTAGCTGACATGCATCACAGATGTGGTACTTAGAGAAGTTTAGCTTAGGTAAACCAATGACTAATTCCTGTTTAGACAATTTCTTGATTAGAGACATACTAGCATGACCTAACTTTCTATGCCATATCCAAGGATCATTAGTAATTGATGCAAGACACAGATGTTTACCTATTGAAGCTTTACCGTTGTTTAGAACATAAATATTGTTTTCTCTAGAGCCAGAGAGAACAACCTTACCTTTGTTGTCGTCAATGATGCATCTGCTTGATTCAAATTTTACCTTGTACCCACCATCATAGTTTACTGATGCTAAGAAGATTGTGCTTGAGTCCATCAACCAAGAAAGCTTCTTTGATATCACAGGAGGGACTTAAAGAGATGATTCCAATGCCAACGATCTTTCATTTGGAATCTCCTCTAAATTTAACAGATCCTCCATCAATCTTTGTTATAGATTTGAACAGTTGTTTGTCACTGGTCATATGTCGGGAGCATCCACTATCAAGAAACCATTTTCCCATCTTCATTGTTCTTTTATGGTGTCCCTGCAAAACAAAGTTTTTAAGAATTTTTAGGTACCCAAGCTTGCTTGGGTCCTTGTGGGTTAGCTTTAGAGGTGCTAGCCTCACTTTTAGCCTTAGGTCTCCAAATCCATTTTCCAGGATTTCTCTTTTGACATCTTCTAAACACATGTCCTGGTTCACCACAGTGATAGCAAATAGGTATATTTTTAATTTCTGTTGTAGATGTAGAAGATCTAGCTGATCTATAGAAACTATTTGATCCTATTGAGCTATGACTGGTGGACTTTCTATGACTGTTAAGTTTGAGCTTAAGGTGATTCATTTCTTCCTTTAGAATTCATTTTCAGCCTCAACTACTTCCAGTTTCATTTCCCATTCTTCTTTCTCTTTACTTAGTCTCTTAATTTTCTTAAGTGCCTTTTCTAGCTTGTCTAGAACTTCATCAAGATTTCTAGAGTTTTCAATATAGAACTCACAGCGTACCTCACTTGAGTCGTTTGATGGGATTCCACTGCTGGTAGAGTTTTCTGAGGCCATGAAACAGATGTTGGCTGCTTCTTCCTGCTCAGTATTAGCTGAATCCTCATCACTCCATGCCGCGTAAGATCTGTTCCTTCCCTTCCTTTTTGCATCAGGGCAGTTGTTTGCAATGTGACCTTGTTTGCCACATTCAAAACATCGACCCTCATTTCTGTAGTTGGATTGATCTTTCTTAAAGGGAACTTTCCCTTTTCTGAATTGTCTTCTACGATTAACGAGGTCATTTAGGTTTCTGGACATCATAGCAAGCTGTTCTTGAATATCATCTTCTTCAGCTTCCTGATCGTAGTCGACTTCCTCCACTGTAGTATTGAAGGCCACAGTTTTCTTTTTCTCTTCCAAAGCATTTCGTTTTAGATGAGTTTTCTCAAAGGCAATCAGATCACCTCTGAGTTCATCATAAGAAATTTTGTTCAGATCTCCACTTTCTATGTTTATAACCTTAGGTTGCCATGTGGTAGGGAGACTTCTCAGAATCTTTCTTATCTGTTCACCGCTAGTGTAGATCTTTCCGAGTGCTTTGAGTTCACCAATGATTTTGCTGAATCTAGCAAACATATCTTCCACAGACTCTCCATCTTTCATTTGAAATAATTCATATTCATAAACTAGAAGGTTGATTCTAGTTTCCTTGACCTTACTGGTTCCTTCATAGGTAACCTCCAATTTATCCCATATTTTTTTGGCCGTTTCACAACTAGATATTTTTTCATATTCTTCACCACTGATAGCGTTGTAAAGAATATTTACAACCTTGTAATTAAGTTGGATAATCTCTCGTTGTTCGTCAGTATAATCATCCATGTCAATGTCAGTAGGAACATTTTGAAGATCTCCTTCTTTCTTTGTAGCTTTGATAGTGGGAATGTCAAAAGGGCCTTTCTTGATGACACGCCAGACCTTAAAGTCAACCGATTTAACCTATGTTTCCATACAAATCTTCCAATGACCATAGTGCTTACCATTAAAGTAAGGTGGTCGGGTGGCAGAAGTTCCTTTTTGTAGAAGAGCTCCATTCACAATGTATGACGACATGATCTTTCTCACTTGCTGTAAGGCAAAAACAAAAGGTGTGAGTCCAAGCTCTGATACCAATTGATGAATACAAGAGGGGGTGAATTGTTTTGACTTATAATTTTAGTCGACTAATCAAGCTATTAGTTGACTTAGGTGATAAGCAGTATGCAATGCAAAACAAAAGGCAGTAAGTAAGTAAGGAACGACACAGAGTTTTATACTGGTTCAGAACCAAACGGTTCCTAGTCCAGTCCCCTTGGGTCACAAGGGAGTTATCTCTCTTCAAGCTCTTGTAGAACGCAAATACAAATATGGTTTATCGTTAACCAAAAACGTCTTCTCACAAGTGGTTTTATTACTTCGCTCACCACTAACTACCTTTTCTGATTTATAGATAATCAGACCAACTTCAGTGACATGACTATTACCTCACTACAAGATCTCTCTTTCTTTTCTGTGACACACTCGTAAACACTTAGGAATATAGTACTTGTAAGTAAAAGAATTGGAGAGAGTAGATTGTAATTAGAAGCGTAAGTAATATCTTCTGAGACTTCAGTATAAATAGAGAAACACCAGAGAAGCCCGTTGACAAAGATAAGTGGCAGATCTTCGTGCGAGATTGAATGGAGATGTGATTTCCTGGAATTGAGGAGTAGAGAGATTGACCCAAGAGATTTGATTCTCTAGGGGATATGAATATCTCCTGAGAATAAGGTAAGAGCTGATTTGGGGACAAGTCCCACGAGATAAGCGCGCCTCAATCTCAACCTTCCATAGCTGACTCCGTAACAAATCAATCAGTAATCTTCTTTAAAACAATTGGTATTTTTTGCAGAGGTCGTCCTTATAGTTCCTGCAAAAGGCACATGGGATTTAAGTGTCGTATTCTTTTTTTCATAATCAAAACATATATTTTAATTAACTTAACATAAGCCACTTAAAATAAGCTGCTTATAAGCCCACCCAAATAGGCTCTAATTATGTTTACTTATATCGTATGGTATTGATATATTAATAAATATTTTATTTTAACTTTTACAACAACAACAACAACATACCCATTATAATCCTAACAACAACAACATACCCAGTATAATGGGTCTGGAGAGGGTGAGATGTACACATACCATTCCCCCACCAAGGTGGAAAGGCTGTTTCCAATAGACCCTCGGCTCAAGAAACAATAATCCGACAACATGCTAGCAAAAATAAGATGAACTACCCATGATAAAGAAAATACTAACAAGGAAACTACTGATAGCTAAAGTAAACAGACAACAATGAAAACAGTACAGATGCAGAAAATAGTAAACAAAGTATCTAAATACTACAAATGATATTAAGACACACTCTCATGGCTGCTACCTAACCTTCTATCCTAATCTTCGACCTCCACGCTTTCCTATAAAAGGTCATGTCCTCGGTGATTTGGAGATGAGCCAAGTCCTGACGAATCACCTCACCCCAATTCTTCTTTGGTCTACCTCTACCTCGACGTAGACCCAGCACTGCCAATCTCTCACACCTCCTCACTGGAGCATCTATGCTCCTTCTCCTCACATGTCCGAACCATCTCATCCCCGCTTCCCGCATCTTATCCGCGACTGCGGCCACTCCAACCTCATCTCGAATGGTCTCATTCTTAATCTTATCCATCCTCGTATGACCACACATCCATCTAAGCATTCTCATCTCTGCTACACTCATCTTCTGGATGTGTGACGTCTTGACTGGCCAACATTCCGCTCCGTACAACATAGCAGGCCTAACAACCGCTCTATAGAACTTACCTTTGAGTCTAGGATCCACTTTTTTATCGCATAGGTTACCAGACGCGAGTCTGCATTTCAATTAGCCTGCCCCTATACGATGGGTGATATCCTCATCAATTTCTCCATTTCCTTGCAGGATGGAACCAAGGTACTTGAAGCTCCTTTTCTGGGGAATGACCTGAGAGTCAAGCATCACGACTACCTCCGACTCGTGGGATGCATCACTAAATTTGCACTCCATGTACTCTGTTTTCGTCCTGCTCAGCTTGAAACCTTTGGACTCCAGGGTATATCTCCAAACCTCCAGCTTATCATTAACTCTTCCGCGAGTCTCATCAACCAGAACTATATCATCTGGAAATAACATACACCACGGTACCTCCTCTTGGATGCTCCTTGTCAATTCGTCCATCACTAGAGCAAATAAAAACGGACTAAGTGCCGACCCCTGGTGCAACCCCATCTCGACTGGGAAGTGATCAGAATTGCCTCCAACTATTCTCACTTGGGTCTTGGCACCGTCGTACATGTCTTTAATCGCTCTAATGTATGCCACTGGAACACCTTTAGATTCCAAGCATCTCCACAAAACCTCCCTTGGGACTTTGTCATAAGCCTTCTCCAAGTCAATGAACACCATGTGTAAGTTTCGTTGCTTGTCCCTATACTGCTGGATCAACCTCCTCAAAAGGTGGATAGCTTCTGTAGTCGATCTCCCGGGCATGAATTCGAATTGGTTCTCAGAAATTGACATATCCCTCCTCATCCTCTTCTCAACCACCATCTCCCAGACTTTCATTGTATGGATTAATAGTTTGATGCCCCTATAATTGTTGAAATTTTGAACATCGCCCTTGTTCTTGTACAACGGAATCATAGTACTCCACCTCCATTCTTCGGGCATCTTTTGCGTCTTCAGGATGACATCAAACAACCCAGTCAGCCAGGTTAAACCTACTATACCTGAACTCTTCCAAAACTCCACCGGGATCTTGTCAGGCCCGGTCGCTCTCCCCCTCCCCCATCTTACAGATTGTCTCTTGGACCTCTCCAAACCCAATACACTCGCAGTGCCCTGAATCACGGCGGCTCCCTGAGTGCTCTAGATGAACTAGCACAATACTCTTGTCTCCTTTTTCGTTTAGAAGTTTATGAAAATACTCTTGTCATCTCCGTCAAATGCAGGCCTCTTCCACTAAAACTGTGCCATCATCATCCTTAATGCAATTCACTTGGTCTAGGTCGCGTGCCCGCCTCTCTCTTGCATTGGCAAGCCTATCTAGCTTCTTTTCTCTACCTTTCCCCTCTATCTCCTGATACAAGCGCTCAAAAGCAGCTGTTTTAGCATCTGTCACCGCTAACTTCGCTTCCTTTTTCACATTCTTATACATTTCCTTATTCGTCCTCTTTTCCTCCTCGTCCTTACTCTCCACTAGTTTTAGGTATGCCGCCTTCTTGGCCTCCACCTTTCCTTGGACTTCATTATTCCACCCCCAGTGATGCCGGGCAAACTAGCTCGAGACCCTTTACGAGAAGCGAAGCCAAAGCTATCCATGATGCTCACCTACACTTGGTTTGTAGAGGCGTGGATGATATGACTCAGGAGAGGACTTAAAGACAATGCATTGGAGCTCAATCCATGTGGAAACAGGGCAGGAAACAGTGCAGAAAGCAGGGGAGAAAAACAGGGCAAAACAGGGGAATACCTGCTGAGCTTACTGCCTGACGGAGGGGATTTCCTCTTCGCGATCGCGTGCACACCTTCGCGATCGCGAAGAGCTTTTGATTGGTCTTCGCCTTCGCGTTACTTGTCGCGCGATCGCGACCTTCAGCTTTTAAGTGCCCTGCACGATCGCATATACTCTAGCGCGATCGCGAGGGGAACTTGAGTAGCAGTGGACCAGAATCTTGTAAACATTGTATTGGGGTGTTATAAATACACCCCTACTTCATTTATTGCCTTTCCACCTTACCTTGAACACAAAACACATTAAATGAGCATAGCTCTTGACATTGTAACCATTTTGGCTTGAATCAATTGGATGAATCCAAGTTGCTCTTCAATCCATCTTCGATCATTCTATTTGCTCGAGCCTCGTGTCTCTTGAGGATAGTTGCTTAGCGTAGGTAATTCTTTCCAATCGTTTGGGGTGTAACGGAACAAGTTCTTCGTTGCTACTCGAACTTTAGTGTAAGTCTCGTCTCGTTTTATCTCTTTATCGCTTTCGTAGGTTTACCCTGCATCAGTTGGTATCAGAGCAAGGCTAGGGTTGCGTTCTTACGAACCCTCGTCCTACTCTCCGTGCTTGTCATCTTTGTTCCGTGTTTATTTTCATGTTCTTGTTCTTGTTATATTGAAAAAGAAGAAAAAAAATTCAAAAACTAGAAAACCCAAAAATTTGATAGAAATCGTTTGTTGTTACGATTTTGTTGGTGTTGATTATCGGGGATTGTTTGTTTATGTAATCTCGACAATTGGGAACCAACAAAACACGTTTTGGAGTTGAAAATCAAAAGTTGAAAATTTAAACCCTAGGTTGAGTATTTTGCACAAATTGCTAGAACTCGATTGATGTTATGAATTCCTGTTTGTTTGGTATCGGGGTTTACTCCTTATAGTTTTCCCGTTGTTTTGATACCACCATAACATCATTTGGAGTCTTGGAGTGAAAATCAAAATTTTGAATCTTGAAGGTTTGAACACTTTTGAAGAACTTGACCAAAAATCATTGAAAACAAGTTGTTTGTTGGTTGTTTGTGTGTTAAAAACCAGTGGGGATTGTTTACTACAGTTGGGAACACCATTTGAAAGCTTGAAAACTCAAACAAGTTGAATTTGGGTTGTTGTGTGTGCCAAAACTGCAGTTTTCAGTCGAGTTTCTGGTTCTGCTGCACAGACCTGCGCGATCGCGCAATGTCTCACGCGAACGCGCCCATTCTGCATTTTATTCATCGCGATCGCGCCCCTCTGCACGCGATCGCGAAGGGTACTGAATTTCCAGATTTTCCTGAACTGGGACAGAACGTTCGCAAAGGTATCGTAACAGTTTCCAACAACCAAAACTCCCATAGCATCATCATATATGGTGAGTTTCTAGATCACAAACCAAAATTCATCCAATTCCAAATCCGTTTAGTGACGATTCGATCTTTGAACATTTGATCGCGTCACTTCCGGTTAGTGCTTTGAGGGTAACACTTCTACCTAATTAGTACTAATCCATTGTGCGAATAGGATACTCGTGCCTAGAAGGAGAGTAGAATTCAAAGAAGATTCATAGTTAATTGTTTGGTTCAAGTGCGCACCAAATAGCTTAGCGTTTATCGAGTCTCATTGAATCCACTCTTCTCGAAGAGCATCTGGTTCTTGTATTTTGGTTTGATCATTGAAGAGGTTGCGCAACTACGAGGAGGCCATTGATCTCAAGCTTGTGTGAACCTAACCCCCAACTTGAGTGAACCCGAGCGACAAACAAAAGTGAGGGAGTGAGTGAGGACTTTTACTCTAATCTCTTTTCTTATTTTTTATTGTTGTAGGAACATGGCGGAGGAGAAATCAAAGAGTACCATTGAGGTTCCAACCGACGTCTTGGCTAGCTTGTTAGCCGAGGTGAAGGCCTTAAACCTTAAAATGGAAATCATGGAAAAGGAGAGGACCCCGAGTGTCCAAAAGGATGCCAATGAAGGCACTAGTGATGATTCCATCATGAAACCGGATCAATATGCGGAGTTAGTTCGTCGACAACGGTTGAGGGATGAGACTCTTGCTAGAGAAAGAATGTTGGGCAATCCCCAACCATTGGGCAATCCCCAAGGAGATGTTCCATTCCTAAGGCCTCGGAGAAACATTGCACCTCTTGAGCAAGTTGATGAAGCTCAAGAAGGGGAGGGCCTCAGACTTGATGATGATTACTTTGATGCTCCCTATCCAAATAGGAGAGCTATAAATGGGGGCCGAGGTGTAGATAGAGGTCGTGGGCGAGGTCGAGGACCTCCAAGAGCTTACATGGGAAGAAACTTGGGAAGGGAATATGATGATGTTGATGACAACTATGGGGTTCAACCTGAACCAAACCGAGGGGGTCGTGACACTAATCTCAATAGTGTCTAGATCACTATCCCTCCTTTCAAAGGGGCTAGTGATCCGGAAGCATTTCTTAAATGGAAGGTCCAATTGGAGCGGGTCTTTGACACAAATGATATGACCAAGGAGAAGAAGGCCACTTATGCTATATCATCATTTGAGTCCTATGCCTCTACTTGGTGGGAATCTATCAAGCGATCAAGGAGAAGACTTGGGTTGCGGATGAACATCACTTGGGAAGAGTTGAAAGAAGTTATGAACAACAAGTATGTGACTCCCAAGTATCGACAAGAGCAACTCAAAAAGCTCTATGAATTGAAGCAAGGTTACAAGTCCGTTGATGAGTATTTCAACGACTTTGAGAAAAACCGGATGGCTCTCGATATGGAAACGGAAGATGAGGAACAAGCTATCATCCGTTTCAAAAGTGGCTTGAGTAGGGAGATTGCCTCCCAATTGAGACTTCACATCTTCCACTCCTTACAAGATGTTTGTGATGCCGCGGTTGAAGCCGAAAAGTGGCTCAAAGAAGAGAAGGCTCCTCGCTATAGGAGTACTACTACTACCACTACATCAACTCGCACCAAAGAATGGAAAAGCCCATATACTAGTGGAGCAAGTGGGAGTCGAGAAGTGAAGAAGCCTTTTGAAAAGGCCACCCCGAGAAGCGACCACAAAGAGGTTGGAGGTATTTCTAAAACTACTTTAAATACTCCTTCTTCTTCTTCTTTCCAATGTCATAAATGCAAGGGTTATGGACACTTTGCCAAAGAGTGCCCTACCCGGAAAACAATGATTGTGATGGATGATGGGTTGGTCTATGAGGGTGAAAGTGAGTCCGAGGGTGAAGTTGAAGAGGAGAGTGAGGAAGTTGAGGGTGAGGAGAGAGCGACGGAGGGGGATGATCCTAATATGTTCCTTGTGGTGCGTCGCATTTTGGGAACCATGTTGAGTGAGGAGAGGGAGGATGAACAAAGGGAGAACTTGTTCCATGCCCGGTGTAGAGTGAAGGGGCAAGTTTGTTCAATGATCATTGACTCGGGTAGTTGTGCAAATGTGGTGAGCCAATCCTTGGTCTCACAATTGAAGTTGACTACCATTAAACACCCGAGCCCCTACCATTTGCAATGGCTAAGTGAGTGTGGGGAGTTAAGGGTAGTGAGCAAGTCTTGATTAGATTCAAGATTGGGAACTATCAAGATGAACACATGTTTGACGTGGTACCAATGCAAGCTTGCCACTTTTTGTTTGGAAGGCCTTGGCAATACGACAAACAAGTGGTTCATGATGGCCGGGCCAACACTTACACGGTTTGGCATGAGGGAAAGAGGTTTGTGCTTACACCTTTGACCCCAAAACAAGTAAGTGAAGACTATCGGCGCATGAAAGAGTTGAGGGAAGCGGCTAAGGCCAAGTCCCCGGTTGTGACCAAACCTTTGGCCGAGACTCCACCATCTTCCACCGGTCGCATGTGTGCCATGATGCAACCGGGTGAATATTTGAGAGGTAATGATGGCACGAAGATGCTCATATGCCTAGTGCACAAAGGTATGGTTTTAAATTCCGAAAGTGATTATTTATCTAACCCTAATCCTTTGCCTAGTGCCATTGACAATGTTTTGAAGGTCTTTGAGGACATGTTCCTGGAAGAGATGTCGGACGGGTTACCTCCCTTGAGGGGTATTGAACATCAAATTGACTTTGTCCCGGGATCTCAAATCCCCAACAAGCCGGCATATAGAAGCAATCCCAAGGACACAAGGGAGTTGCAAAAGCAAATTGATGAATTGCTTACCAAAGGCTTGGTGAGGGAAAGCTTGAGTCCTTGTGCCGTGCCCGTGATCCTCGTTCCAAAGAAGGATGGCACTTGGAGGATGTGTGTGGATTGTCGAGCGGTCAACAAGATCACGGTAAAGTATCGACATCCCATACCTCGTTTGGATGATATGCTAGATGAGCTTAGTGGTTCTAGTGTCTTTTCTAAAATAGACCTTAGGTTCGGCTACCATCAAATCCGGATGAAACCCGGGGATGAATGGAAAACCGCATTCAAGACCAAGTTTGGTCTATATGAATGGTTGGTGATGCCCTTCGGCCTCTCCAACGCACCTAGCACTTTCATGAGACTAATGAACCACGTGCTTAAGCCATTCATCAACAAATTCGTGGTCGTCTACTTTGATGACATATTGATTTATAGCAAGTCAATAGACGACCATGTGGGCCACTTGAGTCAAGTGCTTGAAGTTCTACGAGCAGAAAAGCTCTATGCCAACTTTAAGAAGTGTGCCTTTTGTGTTGAAAAAGTTGTCTTTTTGGGTTTTGCTGTTAGTATCAATGGTGTGGAAGTTGATGAGTCCAAAGTTGAAGCCATTAGAGATTGGCCTACTCCTACCACCGTTTCTCATGTGAGGAGTTTCCATGGCCTAGCTAGTTTCTATAGGCGCTTTGTTAGAGACTTTAGCACCATTGCCGCACCACTCACCGAGCTGGTGAAGAAAGATAAACCTTTTGTGTGGGGAGAGCCACAAGAGAGAGCTTTCCAAGAATTGAAAAGTAGGTTGAGTACCGCCCCCTCGCTACAATTGCCCGACTTCGGGAAGGCTTTTGAGGTGGAATGTGATGCCTCGGGGGTGGGAATTGGGGGTGTTCTCATGCAAGAAGGGAAACCCGTTGCCTACTTTAGTGAGAAGTTGAAGGGCGCAACCTTGAATTACTCCACGTATGACAAGGAGTTGTATGCCCTCGTTAGAGCTTTAGCCCATTGGCAACACTATCTATGGCCTCGGGAATTTGTGATCAAGAGTGACCATGAGTCACTCAAGCATCTAAGAGGCCAAGAGAAGTTGAACAAAAGACATGCCAAGTGGGTCGAGTTCATTGAGTCTTTTCCCTATGTAATTCATTACAAGAAGGGCAAGGACAATGTTGTAGCCGATGCGCTTTCTAGGAAGTTCGCCCTTGCTACCACTCTTGCTTCTAGACTTATGGGTTTTGAGAGTATAAAATCTTTGTATGAACATGACCCAAAGTTCAAGAGCATTCATGATGCTCTAGTGAGTGGGAAGCGGGTGGAGAAGTACCAATGGGTAGATGGCTACATTTTCAAGAAAGGGAGAGTATGTGTCCCCGAGTCCTCTTGGCGAGAATTGCTAGTGCGTGAAGCACATTGTGGAGGCTTGATGGGTCACTTTGGGAGGGATAAGACTTTGGCTATTCTTATGGAGCAATTCCATTGGCCTAAGATAGGGTTGCATGTTGAGCGGCTATGCAATGCTTGTTCAGATTGCAAGCACGCCAAGTCTAAGTCGAATTCCCATGGCTTGTATACTCCTTTTCCTATTCCTACTAGCCCGTGGATGGACATTTCGATGGATTTTGTTATGGGATTGCCACGGTCTAGAGGAGGACATGATAGCATTTATGTTGTCGTGGATAGGTTCTCCAAAATGGCTCACTTCATTCCTTGTAAAAAGAGTAGTGATGCACACCATGTAGCTTCTTTGTTCATTGATAATGTGTTAAAATTACATGGCGTGCCTCAAACCATTGTGAGTGATAGGGACACTAAGTTCCTAAGCCATTTTTGGAGATGCTTGTGGGGTGCCCTTGGCACCAAATTGTTGTTCTCTACGTTCCACCACCCTCAAACGGATGGTCAAACCGAGGTGGTGAACCGAATCTTGGGGTCTCTTCTTAGAGCTATGACCCGAGGTAAGGCCGGGACTTGGGTGGAGAAGTTACCACTCATGGAGTTTGCATATAACCGTACCTTGCATAGAATGATTGGCATGACTCCATTTGAGTGCGTTTATGGTTTTAATCCTTTGATTCCACTTGATCTTACCCCTTTGCCAAGGGAAATGGTTGTTAATGTTGAAGGTACAAACCGAGCTAAGGCCTTGATGGAACGCCATGCCAAAGCAAAGAAGAACTTGGAGGAGGCTTATGAAAAGCTAGCCACCAAGAAGAACAAGGGGAGGAAGAAAGTGGAATTCAAGAAAGGAGATTGGGTGTGGGTGCACTTCCGGAAAGAAAGATTTCCAAGCATTCGAAAAGGGAAGTTGGCACCCCGAGGGGATGGCCCGTTTCAAGTGATATCCAAGATCAACAACAATGCCTATGTGATTGATCTACCCGGTGAGTACAATGTTTCAAATAATTTCAATGTTAGTGACTTGGATCCTTGTGATGTAAGTGATGCCGTGGAGGATGACGCCTTAATTTCGAGGACGAAATCTTCTCAAGAAGGGGAGGATGATGCCGAGCAAACTAGCTCGAGACCCTTTACGAGAAGCCAAGCCAAAGCTATCCATGACGCTCACCTACACTTGGTTTGGAGAGGCGTGGATGATATGAGCTCGGGAGAGGACTTAAAGACAATGCATTGGAGCTCAATCCATGTGGAAACAGGGCATGAAACAGTGCAGAAAGCAGGGGAGCAAAACAGGGGAACACCTGCTGAGCTTACTGCCTGACGGAGGGGATTTCCTCTTCGCGATCGCGTGAACACCTTCGTGATTGCGAAGAGCTTTTGATTGGTCTTCACCTTCGCGTTACTTGTCGAGCGATCGCGACCTTCAGCTTTTAAGTGCCCTGCGCGATCGCATATACTCTAGCGCGATCGCGAAGGGAACTTGAGTAGCAGCGGACCAAAATCTTGTAAACATTGTATTGGGGTGTTATAAATACACCCCTACTTCATTTATTGCCTTTCCACCTTACCTTGAACACAAAACACATTAAATGAGCATAGTTCTTGACATTGTAACCATTTTGGCTTGAATCAATTGGATGATTCCAAGTTGCTCTTCAATCCGTCTTCGATCATTCTATTTGCTCGAGCCTCGTGTCTCTTGAGGATAGTTGCTTAGCGTAGGTGATTCTTTCCAATCGTTTGGGGTGTAACGGAACAAGTTCTTCGTTGCTACTCAAATTTTAGTGTAAGTCTTGTCTCGTTTTATCTCTTTGTCGCTTTCGTAGGTTTACCCTGCATCACCCAGTCACCTCTGTGTCTACTAGGGTTACTCTTCAAAACCCCTAAGACCTCTTTAGCTGCCCTTCTAATACAATCCGATGTCCAGGACCACATACTGCCAGCATCTCCCCTACTCTCCCAAGCCCTCATAGCTACAATCTTCTCTCTCAACTTCTGAATTTTACCGCTGGTCAACGCCCCCTACTTAATTTTTTGGTCGAACAACTGGAGCCCTCTTCTTCTTCTTCCTTTGGATCTCCAAATCCAAAATTAGGAGCCTATGTTGGGTTACGAGACTCTCACCCGGGAAAACCTTACAATCCACACAGACTCCTTTATCGCTCTTCCTAAGAAGTAGGAAGTCAATTTGAGTCCTCGCCCCCGAAGTACGAAAGGTGACTAAGTGCTTTTCCTTCTTTTGGAAACTCGAATTGGCTATCACTAGTTCAAATGCTTTAGCAAAATCCAGAAGAGCGACTCTTCCAATATTTCTATCCCCAAAACCGCAACCACCATGCACATTATCATAGCCCTCTGCAGACGTCCCGATGTGACCGTTGAAATCTCCTCCTATGATAAGCTTCTCAGTAGTGGGGATGCTCCGAACTACCTCATCCAGATCCTCCCAAAAGTACTTTTTGACCTCATCGTCCAAGCCCGCTTGAGGTGCGTAGGCACTAATTATGGTGTAGGTAAGCCCTCCAACAACCAGCTTAATAAACATCATCCTGTTATTCTCCCTCTTAACCTCAACCACTTAGTCACGAAGGTCTTCATCAACAAGGATGCCTACATCATTTCTATTTCTCGAGACTCCTGAGTACCACAACTTATACCCATCAACATCTCGCGCCTTAGTACCCACCCACCTGGTCTCCTGGATACAAGCAATGCTTACCTTCCTCTTCTTGAGAATCTTCACTAACTTGATAGATTTCCCGGACAATGACCCGATATTCCATGACCCAATTCTAATCCTAGCTATACACTTGGACCCCGCCCTCAACCCCAACCGAGAACACGACTCAGACTAACATCACTCGATAAAGCCACTACGGGAAAGCAATAAATTTCTCTAAGCAAGGCTGGCTAACTAGGGATGAACCTAGGCAAAAATTCCAAGGCCAGAAACAAGAAATCAAAACTTCAGTACACTAAGGCAAGTAATACGAACAAATAAGAAGACAAGAATTCAAGAAATCGATACAACAAGACTCACTAACAAGAATCTGAGAAGAACAGCCATCAAATTTAGGAGACTAGCAGTAAAAAACTACAACTAAATGAAGCGAACTGTAAATCGTAACTTTGGTGTATAAAGAAAAGCAGTAAAAGAAGATAAAGAAAATGATAGGACTTACAGCGGCTGCCTCTGACTGAAAGGCAGCATTACAGGGAGTGACTTTCGGTTCAGGTGGCACTTTTTGGACGGTCGGTGACGTCCGTGGAGCAGCAGTAAGAAGGGGACAATGGGTGATGCGACGATGGGTATTGCGTGATGTAGCAATTTGGATGCGAAGAAATAAAGAAGAGGGGAGAGAGCGAAGGGAAAGGGAGAAATATCGTATGAGAGGGAAAGGATATAGTACGAGTGGCGTTACCTGGTCACCAGAGATGTGGCTGCCGGCTGTGTACGGTGAGCCGAAGAGATCAGGACGTTGCAGAACTTTAAGAGACGTTAGCGTTGATTCTCTTTATTTTAACTTTTATATATTTTATTTGAACTTTTTGGTAAGAATTGAGAATTGTTATTTTGCTTGGTTGTTAGTTTTTTTTTTTTTGACCACCAACAACCTTAATATATTACTGCATAAAGAAGTTCACAGAGTTAAATGATGCAACAGCATCATCTGCAACCCAACTTGGAAACACTGTATACCAACTAATTCTATGAACTAATGAAGTAGAAAACTTGGCTCAACTATGAACTAGAACATTCCAAGATCTAGGAATATTTACAATATGTACTTCTTCAAAGGAATCATCAACTTCCATATGTCTTCACAAGTAGTGTCTATCTCCCATGAGACTTCTATCTTCTTCAGTAACATATTAACCACCTTTTTTGCATCCGATAACACATGAGTCTTAGACCAACCATTGTTAATAGCTTGAGTCGGCGCCTCCCTAATTGCAAGTGCTTCAGCAATTAAGGTTTTCCCTACAAACTGAATAGGGGAGCCAAGGACTTGAAGCAAGTTACCATAGCTATCTATAGCTTCCACACCGATACTCGCCATCTTCTTCTCCTTGTGTAGGCCTGCACCTGTAAACATAACAATACCATCTTTTGCCACCTTAATCGAAAGATCATTAGTGCAATTTTGATCATTACAGGAAAGAGGTCTGGATGTAATAGCGCTTTCATATTCATGAAAATCAAATAATGCTCTATTGACAATTTTCATAGGTTCACATTTGTCACTATTAAAAATCCATGCATTCCTAGCTTTCTGGATTTGCCACATAATGAAAATACTTAACTTAACCATTTCAATAGACTCAGGGAATTGATGAGTGTTAAGAGAAATACCTTTCCACCATGTGGCAAAATCCAGAGTATTCTCTAAATTAGGCGAATTAATAGGGCGTAGTTTCCAAACCAGTTGCGCACTTGGACAACGAAAGAACATATGCTCAATTGTTTCACTCTCTAAACCACAATTCTTACAAACATCTCAAATATGATTAAGTCATTTGCAAATATTACCATTAACAGGAAGCACATTTAAAATATATTTTCTAATAAAGTGTTTATATTTGTTCTTAGTATTCAGAGACCATAAGAAATTCCAAAAGGATGAAGAGAAAGAGTGGTAGCTAGATTGAGGTCTATCATTTCTATTATATCCACCCCTACCAAGATCCTTCGCTAGGTGATAACCCTACTTTACCTCATACTTCCCGAATTTTGTATAATGCCATATAACTCTATCCGACGAACCTGTAGAAGATATTGGAATAGATAAAATGGCACTAATATCTTCTGCACATAACCATTTTTGTAAGTCAGTAAGTTTCCACATTGTCTAGATTGATCTATAAGGTCATTAACTCTTAAGTCTACATCTGCCTGCACATGAAACCTCTGTGGTTTAAACCCTTTTAAGTTTGGTATCCAAGGATCAGTCCAGACCTTAATATTCTCTCCATTCCCCACCCTCTATCTAACTCCTTTAAGCAATAATTCTCTACCCCAAATAATACTTTTCCATATCCACAAACTAGATGAAGAACAACTCGCCTTAAAGAAAGAAGTACTCTGGAAATACTTACTTTTGAGCATTTTATATAATAAAGAGTCCTCTTGAGTAAGAATCCTCCAAGCAAGTTTAGCCAATAAAGCCTGATTAAAATACTTTAGATCTCTAAACCCAATACTCCCTTTTGATTTTGCCATACACAGATTGTCCCATTCTTCAAAATGCATTTTTCTTTATCATCCTCTCGCCCCTACCAAAATGCAGAGAAAATAGAAGTGATCTCCTTACAAAGACTATCAGGAAATTGAAAACATGATAAGACATAAGCAGAAATCGCCGATAAGACTGATTTGAGCATCACTTCTCCCCCCCCCCCCTTCCCCCCCTTCCCCAGACTTAAAAAACTATTTTTCCATCACTTAATTTTAGCCTTCACTTGATCCGTAATAAAATCTAGTATCTTTCTTTTAGACCTTCCCACAATCGCAGGCAAATCCAGATATATATCTAATTCCTTTCTATTTAAATGTCCAAGTACCTCAGTAATACCATCCTTTTCTATCTCAGTAGTATTCTTACAAAGAAAATTGCAGATTTCTCAAAATTTATCTTTTGTCCAGAGCACTGTTCATAAACTTTTAAAACATCAGCTATTTTAGAAGCATTTTAGGTAGTAGCCAAACAAAAGATAAAAGAATCATCCGCAAAGAAAAGATGATTTACTGTAGGTCCTCCCCTATATAAACTCGAACCTTGCAATTCACCTTGTTGCTCTGCTTGATTTAATAATCTTGAGAGACCTTCAGCACAGAACAACAATATATATGGTGACAGAGGGTCACCTTTCCATAAGCCTCTCGTTGGCCTCACAGAGCCTACTATTTCGCCATTAACATTAAATTTATTAGGCGTAGTAATACATTGCATAACCCAAGCAGCAAAAGTATCATTAAATCCCATTTTGAGAAGTAACATTCTAATATATATCCACTCTACTCTATCGTGTGCTTTTGCCATATCCAATTTTAAGGCCATATACTTTTGTTTGCCCCTCCTTTTATTTTTCAACAAATGAATAAATTCATGAGCTAAAACAACATTATCAATAATTTACCAATTTTTAATGAAAGCAAATTGATTAGGAGAAATAAGAATAGGCAGATATTCTCTTTAGTCTTGCTACAATGATCTTAGCAATAATTTTGCATACTGTGGTACACAAACTTATAGGTCTAAATTGACTTACTATGCTTGGATTCTTTACTTTGAGTATCAATATAATGAGAGTTTGGTTCCAGAAAGGCATAAGAAAGTCTGCATGAAAGAAGCTTTTAACGGCAACACATATATCATTGGACATAGTATTCCAATATCTTTGAAAGAAGAAAGGGGTCATACCATCCACTCCAGGTGTTTTTAAATGATGCATATAAAAAACTGCTTGTTTAATCTCATCATTCGTGACCTCTCTAGTCAGGCTACTATTTATGGAATTATCAACTAGGGTAGGAATTAACTGTAATATAGGATCAAAATTTATAGGTCTTGATGTATCAAATAAAAAGCAATAAAAATTTTCAATTTCCTTAACAATGTCATCTTTCTCTGCCACCCATTGCCTATCTGCTAGTTGAAGACCCTTAATATTATTCCCTTTGCGCCTCTGAACAGTTTTCATATGAAAAAAAGATGTGTTCTTATCACCTTCTTGCAGCCATAAAGCTCTGAATTTTTGTTTCCAATATGCTTACTTATCTTTATAAGCTTGTCCTAATTCTTTCCTTAAAAGCTTTAGTTTATTCAGATCAAACTTATGAAAATCATTTTTCAACTCCAAAATCCTATTTTTTATACCTAAAATTCTCTTCTTCGAATTCTCATTTCCCCTTTTTAACCAAGATAAGAGCGAAACACGACAATGTTTCAGCTTAAAACTAACTTTTGATTGTTCAAAACCATATACTTGTCTATCCTATGTATTCTTAATAATCTGGTTCACCTCTTCCTTTCACTCCATCTTTGTCAAAATAGAATCTTTTCTTTCTCTTAATATAACTAGGTTTTGTGTCTAATAGTAAGACAAAGTGATATGAAGCTGCAGTATCTAAGTTATTAAGTTGAGCTAAATTAAACTCTAGTCTCCAATTCGGAGAAGCTACTGCTCTATCAAGTCTTTCTTGAATGATACCATCATTTTCTCTAAAACACCACCAAGTCCACGGCCTTCCAGTGAAGCCTAAAGCTATAGCTCCTAATTGCCATAAAAAAAATTTAAAATCTCTGAAGGATGACAGTTCCCTAGTTTTCCCTCCATTCTTTTCAGAATTATCAATAATATCGTTAAAATCACCCTTAATTACCCATAGTGAACCCCAGTTGCATTTGTCGAGTGACTTTGTCAGCACACAAATATACAAATATATGCCAATACTTACAGTCATTCGACACATAATGGACATAAGTTTCAATATAAAATGAAGAAGTGTAAGACTGACATACCTTAATATCATCATTCCGGAATAGAGCAAGGCCTCCTGATAATCCCTCTGGTTCCACTACGGTTGCATATGACATATTAATTTGTCTCTGAACTCGTAATATCAGCCTTTCTCTATTTTTTTGTTTCACTTAAGAAGAACATACTTGGGAGTGGAGACGAACAACCCCCTTCATAAAAAAACTGTCAAGGACCCCCCAAGCCTCGACACTTCCACACCATGGTCTTCACTACGAAGAGGAAAGCCATTTAGGGCTGGCTTTCCGCTCCACCATAATTTTTTATCTTTTCGTCACCATTTCTTCATCATTAGTAGTACCAAGCTTCCGTTTATCGCCAATGGTAAGCACATCAACCTCTTTAATTTTGACATTATTAACGTTTAAATTTGACAACCCACCATCCTTATGCACTTCCACAGAATTCTCATTTTTCCCACCTTACGTTTTCCTTGCCTTTTCATTTTCCTCCTCTTTTTAGCTTCAGTAAGTGTTTTCAAATCTATTTACTTTTCTATTGCTCTCTCAAGTATCAAACTAGCCATCACGGAATTACCAATTAAATTATCCAGCTGTATTTGATTTTCAGTCCCTACATATCCTTTATTCTCTTGCAAATTTATCCTTTTACTTGGACCGTCAGACTTGTCTCATTGATATTTGCTAGTTGTTGCATCATTGTGTTATCAATACCTTTCATCTCAGGTCCGCCACCATTTCCTTGGTCATTTGCTTGTTCCAGCGACAACTATTTTTTGCCGATCTTCCACAAGACTCCCTTGCAAAGCCTTCGGAAGCATATTCGTCTTCACATTTTTATTAACCCTTTGAAGAGTATCTTCATCAATAAACACACATAAACCTTCAATTTTAGATAAATCGAACAACTCTAGCTCCCTTCTTCCTCCTCTTGAGTATGAAAATCCATACTCATCAACTTCCCCTTGCATTTGTGCCCTTTCCAGGTTCAGATTAGCGTCAACATTGTACGTGGATTCTTTACTATTCTAGGTGATATTCCTTCTCCAACTCCATACGCCATCGCATCCGCAGGAGCAGGTTCAATATTCTCTGGTTCTTGCCCATCATCCATCATCTTCCTTTTTAGACCCTTTTGATCAACCCCTGCTCATTTTTTGCTTCCACTTTCGGATTTGTTTTAGTTGAACCCATACTCTCCTCAGCCATTGGATCATCACCCATAGGATCCATCCTTCGCATTTGTGGTCTACTATTATATTTCATAACTATGTTATTTCTCAGTCTACCCTCTTCTGTATCCGGGCGCCTTTGATTTTCAGCGTAAACACATTTTGTGTTTCTGCCCTTAACCATATTCCAAACTGATCTTCATCCAGAGTACCACCCATCACATTTTTCTCTCTTTTGAGACAACTTTTTTCATTGTGTCCTAGAATTCCACAATAATAGAAAACATATGGTAAATTTTCATATCGAATTGCAGCCTAAATAGTCTCAAATCCCAGATCGAGGCGTACAGTTCTTAGTAACAGTTTGTCAATATTCGCAATCACTTTCAACCTTAGATATCGCCCCTCCATACTTCCAATTTCAGGAATAACTATATCAACTGTCCCACCCATTTTATGTCTAATTTTATGCCCAACTTCCCTTGTCATCCAATGCAATGGGATATTCCACACTTGCACCCATAATTCACAAATATTGAAAATAGGAGACTCACTGGTAATTCCCGGCTCCCATGAGTGTAGGTTTAGGAGATAGCGATCGTAGAGCCAGGGTGAACCAAACAGATCTCTATCCATACTTTCTTTATTCTTAAAAGTGAATTGGAAAAAGTTTTTATTAATCTCTTTCACTTTCAGACCCATCGGGTGAGCCCATGCTATTTGCACTGCGCTTTTCACACCTTGGAAATTAACCCTCTTATCGGCAATTACCTTTTCAAATAGACTAACCTCACAATCTTGTAAGCTTGATTTGATGTGCTGACTGCCAATCACAACAGCATCTCATTCTTCTTCAGTTAAAATGAATTTGTGGAGTCAATCAGTAATATCTTTTGCCATTGTAGTTATCTAAAGTAAAGGGAATGTTTTTGTTTTGAGTAGCTGGATCGAATTTCTCATATTAGGAGCTATTGTTAGGTTACTTTTTTTCTACTACGAAATTGCAATATAAACAGAGAAACAACCTAAGAAACCTAAAAAAGAAGATCAAACTAGGCGGTTATGTGAATTTTGTGGGGAAAGTGGATGTGAATCGTTGGAAAAATCACAGAAATGTGGTCAATTTTTTTAAACAAGGTAGTTAAACGTTTATGCTTAAACTCCCATTATGAGGAGAGAGAAACTCTCATTCGGAGAGAATAAACCCTCAGTTTTCACGAGGGACAGTTGTTAGTTGATGCTAATGTATTGGGTAAAATTCATATCGGCCACGTAAGCTGCATGTCCGGCCACATGGCAGTAGAATTAAGGCGACTTAAAGATGGCATGATATAAACTTAAAGATACGCACGAAGACAAAAGAGATCAAATAAGACAACAAAGGCCAAGAGTGGCCCCGGGCACAATAAACTTGTGGTGAACCTATCACCGAGCACGAGTTGAAGTTAATGTTGGATTCCTATCCAGACACTAAAAGATGACAGTTGTACCAATACAAAGAATATTATCTGATTGTATACTAGTAATATCAATGTCTACAATCTCTAAAAAGACAAAGCCTTATCCTCGAACAGGCACACGGTTATATTTAAGGAACCTCCAAAGTTAGAAAGTACTCCTAGTATAAATATCTCTTATATCTACATTTGTAATGAATTATACTATTTACGGAATATTCTCACTAGTGTAAATAGTAGTCTTAGTAAAGAAATATCAAGAATTATTTTGGCTCTTTAGATCTAAAATAAGATTTCATTTATCTTTTCTTAGTTTATATATTGTTTATCTATTTCATTGATCTACGTTATGGTTATTGTCCATCAACACATCATTAATTTAGATCTCTAGATTTAACAACTTAAAACATAAGATTAACTTGATACAACGTCTTGCTTTTGTTCCACTCAAATATAAAATCAATTATAATTGTCTAAATATAATTTTAATACATACAATTTTGCACCCATACATGGGGCCTAAGCAAGATTTGTTGTTCTTAAGCTTCATAAAGTTTAAAGCTCTTCTCGTGTTTTCTTGTATTTTTACTATGGCACATCTGATTGAACAACCTTCAACACAAAACGAAGTGGTGGTTGAAACCACTCTAGATCCGGCGGCTGGAGAAATGTTTCCACAAGCTCCACCACCACATAGGAGTTCCTTTGCGACCACGGAAAAAAAAAGTTGTCGCACCCCATTTTTCGAGCTTGGTTGAGTTCGAAGGTCGGTTTGACACGAGTTACTCGTTTGAGTAGATTTTGAAATCGCCACCTCTTAAATTATCTAAACAGGCGTATTAGGTCACCTAATTTGTGTCTAAGTTGCTAAATAACTCCTGGTAGGTCTTTTTAATAGAAATTCTAATTAAAACTTTTCATGACTCGGGAAAAAGGTGTTAGACACTTCTCAAGACCCACAAAGTGGTTCCCCACCGATTTTAGAATGGGTTTGCAATAGGCTAGAGACTATATTAAACTAAATAAGGGCCAAAATGTCTAGATAAGTCTAAGCTACATGTGCAATTTCATCCTAAAGCCATACTAAACCCGCAAAATAGGCTAAAGTGCAATTCAGACCCAAAATCGGATATTTTACGCAATTTTACTCAAGTCCAAAGCTCACTGCCGTGGCTAAGAGCCCGTTTGGGTGAGCTTGTTATAAATAGCTTATAAATCATAAGTTGCTTATAAGTCACTTTTGAGAAGTTAGGATTTCCTAACTTTTCACTTTTGGCTTATTTTAAGCACAAAAGTACTTATAAGCTCATTATTTTTTTAGGTACCAAATACTCATTAATGAGTTTATAAGTACATATGTGTTTTTAAGCTATTTTTAAGCTTACCAAACGGGCTCTAAGTTTCCAAACCTGTAAATTTACATAGATGGTCCAAATACGACTGGCTAAAGTACTGTTACAAGTATATTCACTTAATGGGGCTAAAAGATTAACAATTGTCGCAATTTCAAGTCATTCGGCAAAAATGCGAAACCGGCCAGATTTGTAAAAGGGGGTTTTGGGTAAAATATACTCAAACCTTAAAACGTAGGGACAAGGTGGATTGGAGTATTTTAAGGGGTGTTAGTCATTTAGGAAGACATTTTGACATTAGTTGTCAAGTCGCCTATATCTGTATAGCTATTTAGTGTAAGGTCGCGTAAAATAAAATGTTTAAAATACTATAATATATATCTTGTGGGATATACTGGGTATGTTGTTGTTATAGTACTATAATATATATGTGTAAATCTATAAGCATAGTAAGAAATTTTTGGCTAGAATTGTAAAAGCTTTTTTTGAGTTTAAAGATAAGATAAGTGCAAATAAGGGAATACTAGATGCAAACACTTACATATAAGTATACAAAATAGCATAGTTTAAGACACCTTTTTAAAGCCACACAAATCATGCAAACCGTTAGATTCTTTTACTTTACACTTTTTTGCAAAAAATAGACATAGATATATATATGAGTATACTTTGGTAAATATCGTAGGGCTTGACCTCCAAAACCATACTCCCCTCTAAATCATTGGTCGACTTGGAGAAGAATGTATATGTTTTGAAAACCAGAGTTGAATTTTAGAAAACATGCCCTATACTTAAAAATCTGGCCATGCAGTTTTTTGCAGAAAAAGGTCCCAAAAATTGAGATGTTATTTCAAAATAGCCCTACTTTCACAAAGATTTCAGATTAGGTTTTAAATGAACAGTGTGGTTTAAACAATGCAATTTTAGAGAGTAAACCCCGCTATTTCTACTGCCTATGAGTTACGTTTTACATAAATGAACATATTTTCAAAGTGCAGTCACGATTTTAGCTTTTCACACAAACGATCCAGTTTTACTATGCACAAACAGGAGGAAGGAGTCAAAGAAGAGGCTCTGAGTAGCCTAAGAGAGCAGCAGCTCTCCACTGCGCAACCTGCTTGTCTTCATGGCTTTTAAAACCATGACACTTGCCCTTTTTCAAACTATTCCAATGTACTTTATAGGTACATCAAGGGGACCTAATAAATACAACTATACAAGCATAAAGGGGTGCGTATATATCCAAAAGAGAGGGAAAAGGGTGCCTTGGGTGTAGTGGATATGATGAACCATAAGGTTCTCTTTCTTGGTTTCATCTTTCAGTATTTCAGATTGTCCCTTTGGACCACAACACCAAAAAAGGTAACTTAATTGCCGCTAAAAAGTAAAAACTAGTACTAATTTAATTAATTTATTTCCCCCGGATTCTTTTCACTCTCCAAAATTCCCTCCACTTTCCCAACTCTGCTCACACAAAAATCCATTCGACTCCGTACCTTTGCTTTCATGTTCAAATCCTCCATCGCGGAGACTCCTCACCGCCGTCGTCCACTGTCTTTGTGATCCTGACTCCGCTGTACCCGCCACTTGTATCTCTGCTTGTGCTTCGATTTCGTCGCATCTAACGAAACTGAAACGCTTTTCGGCGCAGGAGATGAACTAACAGATCGTCGCCGCCTTGTGTTTATTCCCTGCTTGAGAAAATCGTTGCTTACATTCGAGAATCAGTGAGTACTCTATCTCCATTTCACTTCCTCTCTATCTCCATCTTACTCTCTCACTGGATTTCATAGTCTCCATCGCCAGGGGATTACATAGGTACGCCGAGGAACTTGAGTTTTCGAGTGATTCTAGTACTCTACTGCTATTACCGTTGTTTAACAAGAGTTCAAAGCCGCCACCACCGTTCGCTAGAGGATTTCATGGGTATGCTGTTGAACTTACAGCTTCTCGGATGGTCGAAACCCATGGTATGATATTGTATTGTTAATATGGGTACGAGTTTGTTTTGATTATTTTTCTAATTAACATGGTATGGTATGCTAAATTCATGGTTATGTAATCATGAAAACTGTCACTTTAGCAACGATTTGGTGGTATCGCGTCGTTACCTATTTTTCTTATCTATCATGCCCTCAGTTATTATTTAATATTTCTATTTCATCCTTTACCTTATTTTTAATTATTAGACCACGGTAAACCAAAAGTCTATCCAAATATTGTCCAACACAATACGATACAATACAGTACAATACAATACATTATGATACGATAGGTAACAACCATCTAAACGGAGTGTTAGAATTTTCTTTATTTACTTAGTAATTGAACTAGTGTATTTGCTTCTACGGAACTAATTTAAGATGCGCAGTTGCTGTTTGATAAAATCTCACAACAGAGATATTGGTACTTTGAGAATAATGGTGTTTTAATATTATTTTTATCATTTTTTCATCCTAACCATATTTTTTCTTTGTGCATCTAGTATCATCGCTAGTATTATTACATACATTACTTGCAAAGACATTATTCTTATTACTATTAGTTGCCTTCCTTCGCTTTTGAGATAATTATTTTCTAAAGCTCATAGATAACTTTATTAATTTAATCTTTTTAATCATCATGTTTAAGCATTTTGACAAAGTATAACTAAGTAATATACTAGTTTGATTTGATTTCACTTTGCATTTACCTATTTTCCTTAATTGTTTAAGTAGTCATTACCTGTCTGTCTATCTATCTATATTATATTAAAAGCAGGAAGGCACTTAGCAGCTGTTAATTACACTTTTGCCCTTCATTAAATGATCCTTCATTAAATGATTCTACAGTAGACAACATTGTCATTTATCATATATTTTCTATATATATATATATATATTATTACATTTATTTTCACCATAAATCAACCAAACACAGATACAATTATCACTTCGAGTTCAACTTAAACTCTTACATGAAGGTTTTAGTGGAATTTAAGATACACACTAATTAAAATAAAGTCTAAAAATTATGGCTACGGGCAGAAACTTACCTTACATAGTATTTCGAATAAGACTTGGTCATAGTATAGTCCAAATCAAAATCTAATACTAAATTTACATAATATGTTGCCGAATGATACCCCTTTTCTTTCTCGGAAAGAATCTATATCTACTAAACCTATTGCATAAATAACTCTATATCAGAAAATTCCAGGTTTTCTCTTGCAACCAACCACTCTCATTTATGGTGTTGTATTATTTTACAAGTTATGGTATTAAAATTTCTATTTTCTCATGCCCATAATTATGTCTACAATGCAGTTATTTATTTGCTTTGCCTTTTTATTTATAAGTGTATTTCATATATTAACCCAAGAATAACTTTTCTTTTTGATTACTATGCAGAATTTTATATGTTGGATTTTAATTTATTCTATTTTAATGTAAATTGAATCTTCGTGTTCCTTTGGTCACATTTATAAACTGAATCATTACTAATACTTTTTTTATTTTTTTATTTGATGTTTATTTTTTATTTTATATTTTTATTTTTTAGTTTTTGTTTTCAGGCTGGAAGAGCTTAATATTCATAAACAAGTCATGGTAAGAACAATTAACACTTGTAGTTACAATCAGTTAGGTAAGTCACCTGGACGAGAGGAAATTACTTCTCAGTCCTTGAAGTCCGAAGTCATGTATGTTTGCTTGGCCTTTGCAAAAATAGCTCATGATTAACGGCACTCGATGGCCATAACGTCAATTTATTTTTTAATCTCAATGTCTTGTTTTCAATAAGAGTCTCAATGATTTTTGTGTATGATTTTGTTTATGGTTGTATTTTACGTCAACTACAGTTGAAGAGTTTGTACTTACAAAGAAGACTTCTATGATTCAATACAAAACACTATTGCTCAGACACTTAATAAAGTTGCAACCAAATACAGCCCCAAGCAGGGCGGATCCAAAATTTAAAGTTTGCGGGTACCACTCACTATATATACCTTTATCCATAAATACCTAATAGGAAGGACGGGTCGGGTCGAATCGTTCAGTTTTTTGTTACTTCGAGTATGTTAATAAATCCGCATTTTATTCATAATAGATAAATAAGTTGGCTTTAATTCAATTATTTATTACTTTATTTTTAATTATAACGAAAGATCATCACACAAAAAAGAAAATCATGAAAACTCCACAATTAGAAAATTTTCTTAAAAATAGCTTATTAATTGTATTATTTTTATTGACTAGGCTAATTTACCTTCAATAATCTCCTATTAATTTCTTCAACTTAATTGTTAAGTCTTATAGTAATTCTTTGAATAACAATAAATTCAAATATTCAATCTACTAAAAATTCACTCAAAAAATCTATTAATCAAGCCCTTAATTTTTCAAAAGCCAATTATAAATATTACTCAACTTATCTCCGGATTGACAAAGAGAAACATATGTTAATTGAACTTCAAGTTATTTACAAAAAACTAATTAATCACAAAATAAGTTATTATAGTAGAAATAAATTAAGGAAGACAAAAACAAAAAGAAATAAGAGAGAGAGAGAAAAAAGAATAAAGAGAAAAAGGAGAAAATTAGACCCTACTGCCAGGGGGACTAGTACTTTTTTTTGTAAAAGAGCAAAATAGTGAAGAACTAAAATAGCGCCTTCAGGGTACGATCCCGAATCTTCTAGGAAGTAGCATGATCGCTTTGCCATTTAGTGGGTGCCAATAACTTCTACTTGTTGCTCCATAACTCCAGTTTCAATTATGTTTTCCCCTCTTTTTATAGGTTTAGAGCTTTAGAAGGTCCGTTAATTTAGGAAGAAAGGCGAACATAGAGAAGACTTGAGAACAAAACTGGTATGAAATTGACATATAGTTAGAGGCATAACTCTTTGAATATTTACGCAAGACGACACGTGCAACGTACGTATACTACAACTAGTTCTACTAAAATTTTGTACCGTATTTGCGTAGAAGCCTAAATTAAGTAAAGAGGACGAAAGAAGCCAATCAAATCCCACTCCATTAGCTCACATATTATGTTGAAGAATCCATGGCTAATTAAACCTCTCTTAGAGCCTATTTGGCCAAGCTTCTGTGGAGCCAAAAGTGCTTATTTTTCTCCAAAAGTGTTTATTTTAAAAAATTGAGATGTTTCGCCAAGTTTCTAGGAGAAAAATAAGTGCTTTTGAGTGTCAACAGAAGCTCTTTTTCTGTTGTGGGGAAGAAGCTAGAAAAAGTAGCTTTTCCCTAAAAGCAGAAGCAGAAGCTGTTTTTAATTTCTATCATTCCAGAAATATCCTTACCAAAAATACTTTTATACATAATTACCCATATTTAATTAACATAATTATTATAATATATAAATAGTACATATTTTTTTTCTCCTGAATTTTTCTACGCACACCTACACCACTATTGTTAGAAGCTTTGAATCAAATATCATATTTTTTTTAAGGCACGAATTTAGAATATTCTGTATGCTCTATTTTTAAAAATTTTAATTAAATAAAAATTTAAATATAGTGTTTGATAATAAATATTTAAATTTATTCATCTAGTTTAACTATAAAGTGAATCTTTACATGTCTTTACTCGTAATTTAATACTCAAAAGTACTTTTTCAAAAGCTTGGCCAAACATAAATTACTACTCAACTATTAAAAAAAGTGATTCTCAAATGAGTTGGCCAGACACAAACTGCTTTTCCCAAAAAATACTTTTATAAAAAGCACTTTTGAAAAAAAATATTTTTCAAAATAAACAGTTTTCAGAAGTGTGGCCAAACAGGCTTAGTCATTATTTGAGAGTTTCAACCTTTGCTTATACATATTAATCGGGTCCTTTTTGGTTCTGAGTCTTTTCTTTCTTTGTCATGTGCTCTCACAAGGTACATGATTATGTTAACTAATATTTTGGCTCTTCAATTTCACTGAGTTGGTTCAGAAATTTATTAGTTCAGACGTGGTATGAGTTTAGGCCTTTTTCGACTCTAACTCCAAAAATTGAAGATATTATAATCTTACGAGCGTTTGTTTTAAAAGTTGTGCTAATCCTCCAAGCTAATAGTTTAAGACATATTATCTTGAACAGTTACCCGAATCTCTGATTAGTCGACCAAATCCGAAGTTATTTTTTAAGTTAGATAAAACTATTTTAGGTGGCCTAATACGTCTAGATAAATTTATAAAGTGGCGATCTCAAAACCAACTCCAAATGAGTTACCAAGTCGGAAATCACTTCGGGCGAGTGGTTAGAAAAATTTGGTTGCGACAAATACAACCTCTCTGGGCTCTCAAACAAATTGTTGCCTGGGCTGGGGCTCTCAAACAAATTGTTGCCTGGGCTGGTTGACCAGCCTGAACAACCAGAGGCACAAGACCCACTGCCCTAGAGCATGACCAACAGGAGCAACATCAAGAACCGAAATAGGGGTTCCTTGAGTCTGAGCACTAACATCTACAACAACTTGAGGAACCTCATGAGGAATTGGAGGTCCCTAGGGCATCTGCGATGTTAAGAATCCCATAAACGCATCATGGAGAGCCGGGGGAACTATAAAACCCTGCTCCCCCTACCCACCCGGAGCTGGCACAATTGGGGACTCAATAATTGCATCATTAGCACGATCTACTACCCTCACAGCCCATGCAGCTCTACCTCTACCTCTGCCCCGACCACGGCCTCTACTACGGCTAGCTCCTCCAACTCGTGGAGGAGCAGGCATAGGGGTTGCCTTTGGCTCCTCCACCTCTTGCTGAGCAGTCGCATGCGTTCTCACCATTCAAGGCGAATGAATTAAATAAGATATTTAACTTCGGATAAAAAGGCCATCGCACGATAAGAGCAGAAAGAAAAGGAACTGTCTAAATGCCACCATAGCCTCTCGTAGATAGGTAACGATGTCTCCGCCTGATCAACGAGACTCTATTAGGCACTGTAATTATCTGGAAAAACTCTAAACTGAGCTTTGATACCAGCGATGCCACCTGAAATTTCTAGCAAGGTCGTGATGGCACCCGACTACCTCCTCTAGACTCGTCGTGTGAACCCTATCGACTTCATCCGTGTATGTGTGTGTGTGTGTGTGTGTGTATACTAGTTTCTATGTTCGTGCCTTGCACAAATATGTCATGTCAATTTATAAAAAAGTATATAAAAGATAAATTATTTAAAATAGTAAGTACTTGACTAAAATGATATACCATAATTTTTTTCATCAAAAAAGATATACCATAATTTTAAACATTGTAAAGAATAATTGTTGTAATGAATATTAAAAATCAGTCAATACCATGCGTTGTACATATAGTCGCATCAATTATTATAAATTTTATATAAAATAATAAAATTTTACTTACATGTTACCGAGTATTTGAATTTTATATATTGTACATTGTTTGAACAGTCTAAGATATGTAATGAAATTAGTAAATATTTGTTATTTTTAATTATAATTTGTAAAATAATTTTCTAAATATGAAAAGGGCAGCCCAATGCACAAAATACTTCGTATTCACGCAACGTATTTTGATGTAAGCATCAGTCGCTATTTACTGATTGCCCTATAGATCATAAGAAGACAGTTTTATCAATTTATAAATATAAAATTACATATAATAAATCATCTTGTTTTCTCTATTGACAATTAATTATAGAAGCGGTGATGAGGTCTTATAAATCAAAAAGTAGCCTAATACAATGTTGAACATTTTTTTTTTAGTTGAGAAATTATCCTAAAGAGCTGCTACCCATAGTTTAGACAAAAATAGCTTACAGATATGTGTGAACAGATATATATTTCATACATTATATGCATATAGTCGCAATAATCAGTATATAATTTGTATATTTTAGTTAAAGATATAAACAATAAATTTGATCGGCTATTTTTATAAAGGTTTCTTATATTGGATAAAAACCATCGTCACTTAAAAGGTGACACGTGTCTGCTACGTGGCACGGGCAGAGGTTTCCCCGGACAGACATCTAACAGACAGATGACTGACTGGGCGGTTATCACCAGCAGGCCCAAGGCAGTTACGTGACGCCTCCCCGAATCGATACAATTTGAATGGACAATTACCTGTTCATACGCGACCACTCAATGAATGGTTACAAGGGCAACAGTTACATACCCAGCAGTTACATATCCAGCGGTTACGTACCCAACGGCTGCCTAGTAAATCTATATATAGCGTTTATTTTCGAATTGTTGTAACATACATTCTCTTCTCTATCTACGATATCAATAAAATACTCTCTTTGCTCTTGCTCAATATCGTTCATCGTTTATATTACTACGTATTTCGTTCTCAAGTCATCAAGTGTAATCAATATGAAGAGATCTTCACCGAGATCAAGCGACCTAATACGGTTCCTTCTATCTATTTAATTCACGCTTTAATCTTATTTATCTTTAGTTATTTCATATCATCGTTAATTATCGCTACATCTCCATCGAAAATCGTGCATATATTTGTAATCTTGTAATTAATGCAATCCCGTATTTAAATCGGCTAAACTCTTAATCTAAACTATTGATCGTGACTCCGCAAATATAAATTTAATTGTTAATTGGCCTAAAATCGGATCTAGGTTACACAATTTGGCGACCACTCTGGGAACCGGTTAATAGCCTCTATGGGTTAATAGTTTATCTTTTTCCTGCATTGTATTCTTTTCTGTCGATCTTTTGTTTGTAACTAACATGGCAGAAAGCGATTCACAAAGAACTATGGTGGGCGGAAGTCAAGCACATACTCTTCCATCAAGCCCTAATTACTCTCCAGATTACTCGTCCGACGGGCAAGAACGTTCTTCCCAAGGACCAAGTAGGCCACGGAACAGGCGTGCACACTCTCAGAGCAGAACTCCGTCTAGAAGACGGCGCCATAGAAGTCTCTCCCCTGATCAAAGGAATCTCCAAGAAACAATCTTTGTGTTTATGCAACAATCAACAGGGGGAATAAACGAGGCGATCAATTCTCTTCGAGGGCAAATCCCATCAGTTGCGGGGACTGATCCCGCAGCCCAAGGTCGAGATGTTCCTTCTTCACACACTTCAAGGCAAGATGGAGACCAAAACGCGGCCAACAACGGGGGAACCATGGACCCAGCAACCCAAGCAAATAAAAATCAAAATGGAGAATCTGTGGTATCCACTGAAATGAGCGTCGTCGTGGGGGCGCTCACCAAGCAATTCAAAGAGAGCCAAGAAGCCCTTCAAAGATCTCTCCACAAGAGAATTGATCAAATACCAGGCGCTCCTCCCACATTGAAGAAAATTGACAATTGACATTCAACGCTACTCGCAAATGCCTTGGAAGAAGGAAGCAACACCAAAGGCGATACCAAAAACGTTCAAGATGCCAAACATTACGAGATATCATGGGACAAATGACCCTAATGATCATCTCATGATGTTTAGCAACTTTATAAAAGCAAGTGATCTCACCGATGAGGAGATTGAATCAGTGCAGTTGAAGAAATTTGTGGAGACCTTAACGGATAGAGCTCTATGATAGCACTCGATGTTGCCACCAAACTCTATTGGGTCCTTCGCAAAGATGGCTGAATTGTTCGTGAAAGCCCACACAGGCACCTAGAAGACGGAAACTCGCGTGGAGGACATCTTTGAGATCAAGCAAAAGCCCGGCGAATCTCTCTGAAGATATGTGGACCGCTTCCAAAGTGAGGGCATGTTGTTGCCCAAGGTACCGGACAGATGGGCGGCCATTGCGTTCACAAACAGTTTGGATGTCAAAAGCTCAGAAGCTACGCGCAGGCTACACGAATCTCTTCGCGAATTACCAGCAGCCAATTGGTCAGATGTCTACAATCGCTACAACTCCAAGGTACGCATTGATGAAGACAAGCTGATAGGAACTAGTGCCCGAGGAAAGAGTCAATCACAGAGCGGTGGCTCTGGCGGGAAGATAGAATCAGAAAGGTTGGATGTACGTTATGAACCATACCTTGACCGATCACGCAACAATTCCAAAGGGCGCGGTCGCAATAACAAAGGGCTATCATGAGGAGATGATCCAGAGTCAAGAACTCGTGGAGCCCCAAGTCTACCAAACTTCAACGTGGAAACGACTGAATTGATTACAGCCCTCAAAGATATGGGCGAAAAGGTCAAGTGGCCGAAGGACATGAAAATCGATCCAAGTAAGAGAAATCAGGACCTTTGGTGCGAATTTCATCGCGACCACGGTCACACCATTGAAGATTGCAAGGCCTTAAGATACGAGGTCGCACATTTATTAAAACAGGGATTCTTGAAGGAACTCCTAACCGAAAAGGGAAAGCAAACTCATACGAAAGCTCAGCAAAACAAGTCTGGCCCTCCCCGAGCATCTTCCCCGAAGAAGAAAGTCAACATTATTTCGGGCGGGATCGAAGTTGACTCCGATTGTTTTCAAAGCAAAGAAATATGCAAGGGTCTCTATTACAAAGACCAAGCGTCCACGACCAGAAGAAACAATAACGTTTGAAGACTCGGACACAGATGACTTGCAATTCCCACATGTTGACGCGCTAGTCATAACATTGCGCGTGGCGGAGTTTGATATCAAAAGAGTGCTCATTGATGCGGGCAGCTCTGCGTATATATTTCAATCACGAGTTGTCAAGGAGATGCGACTAATAGAGAAGATCGTGCCAGTGTCACAAGTTCTCTCCGGCTTTAACAACTCAAGTGAAAAGACCCTTGGCGAGATTACTCTCACAACTCTTGTCGAGGGGGTAGCAAAGGAGACGGTGTTCCAAATTATCAACGGAGACATGGCCTACAACATCATCCTTGGAAGACCATGGATCCATGAAATGCAGGCTGTTCCCTCCACATATCATCAGGTATTGAAATTCCCATCAGAATGGGGAATACGCGAGATATGGAGGGAGCAACGGTCTGCTCGAGACTGCTATTCGGTGGCCCTCAAGCTGCCCGAAGAAAATAAATAGCAATTACAGCAACCGAGATCTGATGCAGCAAATGAAGAAGCAAAGTATGAGGTCTCGGAATTCATCACAAAGCTCGAGGCACGGGAAAATTATACTCCGACCATAGTAACTTTGGAACCAGAAGAACTGTTCGCGGACATGTCGGAGCGGAAGGTCTACTTAGGGACAGAATTAGATGAACGCCTACGAGGAGATATCCTCCAATTCCTCAAGGAGCGGCATACGACGTTCGCTTGGTCGCATGCAGATATGACGGGTATTTCTCCAGAAATTATCTCTCACAAGTTGAATGTTGACCCGTACCACCGTCCGGTGAAACAGAAGAAGCGACCCAGGGAGCTTTTCAGAATCAAATCATAAACGATGAGGTTGATCGACTGCTGAAGATTGGATCTGTACGCGAAGTTAAATATCCAGACTGGTTAGCCAACGTGGTCGTTGTGGCTAAGAAAAATGGGAAATGGCGAGTTTGCATTGATTTCACTGATTTAAACAAAGCCTGTCCGAAGGATTCATATCCTCTTCCCCGGATAGATCTGTTGATTGATGCAACCGCCAGGCACGAGGTGCTCACCTTCCTTGATGCATATTCAGGATATAATCAAATATTGATCAACCCCAACGATCAAGAAAAAAACGTCATTCATAACGTTCAGAGGGATGTATTGCTACAAAGTCATGCCGTTTGGATTAAAGAATGCAGGTGCAACGTATCAGCGATTGGTCAATCGTATGTTCCACGTTCATATCGGTAAGACCATGGAAGTATACATCGATGACATGCTGATCAAGTCAAAACGGCAGAAGATCACCTGGCATACTTGAAGGAAGCCTTCCGAATACTTGACCAATACAATATGAAGCTTAATCCAGAGAAGTGCGCATTTGGAGCTGGTTCAGGAAAATTCCTAGGCTTCATCGTCTCTCAACGTGGAATTGAGTCAATCTCGCTTAAATCAAAGCAATTGAGTCAATTCCAGACGTGCTCCACAACCAGAAAGACGTCATGAAATTGACGGGGAGGGTGGCAGCCTTGCGCAGGTTTATATCCCGCTCATCTGACCGGTGCAAAAGTTTCTTTGATGTTCTGAAGCAGAACAAGGAATTCAATTGGACTCCCGAATGTCAACAAGCATTGAGAGATTTGAAAAAATATCTATCCAATCTACCACTACTCTCTACGCCTCAGCACGGGGAGCAGTTGTTGATCTATTTGGCGGTTTTAGAGTCTTTGGTAAGCGCAGTTTTGGTTCGAGAAGAAAAAGGTAAGCAACTTCCCATTTATTACATTAGTAAAGCTTTAATCGATGCGGAAACACGTTACCAACCCTTAGAAAAACTGGCTTTAGCACTCGTAACTGCTGCCCGTAAATTACATCCTTATTTTCAAGGTCATTCAATAGCTGTGGTGACGACCTTTCCTTTACGCAATGTTTTGCATAAACCCGAATTTTCGGGAAGGTTGGTTAAATGGGCTATAGAATTAAGTGAATTCGATATTACCTACCAGCCCTGGGTAGCAATAAAATCACAAGCCCTACCAAACTTTAGCGCTAATATATATCCTGATGCGGAAAAAGATGCAATTCTCTACGCTGGGAGGCCCCTGGTGCATAGACCCTATTCACTGATGGCTCATCGAGTGTCAAAGAGTCCGGTCTTGGACTGGTTCTTATCACCCCGTCCGGAGAGACCGCCAGGCAGGCCATCAAGTGCCCGTTTATTACTAACAACGAGGCCGAATATGAGGCCGTAATTGCAGGATTGGAGTTAGCCCGAAGCTATGGAGCAAACATTATCAAACTCAAGAGTGACTCTCAACTAGTAGTCAACCAAGTGACCGGAGGTTTTATTGCACGGGAATCCAGAATGCAAGTGTCCCTTGCCCGTGTAAAAGAACTTTTGGCCCAGTTCGACGAATGGGAAGCGCTCCAAATCCCACGAGAAGAAAACCATGAAGCGGACGCCCTGGAAAATTTGGGGTCTGTAGCGGAAATTGGGGCGGCCAGCTCCTCCGCAGTCGTTCAACTCCTCTGCACGACCATAGTTCGAGAAAAGTTCGAAGTTAATACTATAAATGCAACTTGGGACTGGCGAAATTAAATCACGAATTATATTCTTTATGGAACTCTGCCCGACGACGCGAAAGCAGCTCACAAACTCAGAATAAAGGCTGCTCGGTATATAATCGTTAACGGCGATCTTTACCGTAGGATGTTCACAGGGCCCCTTGCCAAATGCCTATGACCAAACCAGATCAACTACGTGATGCGGGAGGTCCACGAAGGTTGTTGTGGTAACCATTCTGGGGGCAAAGCGTTAGCGCGCAAACTGATTCGCGCAGGATACTATTGGGATAAGATGGAAAAATATACAAATGATTTCATCAAGAAATGTGATAAATGTCAAAGGTTTGCGCACCTTCTTCATCAACGGGCAGAACCGCTCCACTAAATTATCTCCCCGTGGTCGTTCTTGAAATGGGGAATGGACATAGTTGGCCCTCTTCATGCTGTGCCAAGAGGGGTACGCTTCTTGCTAATCGTCACCGATTACTTCACCAAATGGGTCGAAGTGGGAGCATATGCAAAGATACGGCAAACAGAGGTAATTGACTTCCTTTGGCGGTATGTCGTATGTCGCTTTGGAGCACCTAAGGAGATCGTCATGGATAATGGCCCACAATTCATCGGCCAGAAGGTGACTAGATTCCTCGACAACTTACAGATTAAAAGGATTACCTCTTCTCCATACCATCCGGTTGCCAAAGGACAAGCAGAGTCAATAAACAAAATAATCATTGAGTCTCTCAAGAAGCGCCTTGAGTAGGCCAAAGGGTGTTGGGTAGAAGAACTGACCGGTGTACTATGGGCTTATCGCACGACAATAAAAATGAGTACAGGGGAGACACCTTACTCGTTGGTATACGACACAGATACTCTAATCCCAGTTGAAATTGGAGAACCCAATCTACGATATGCGCATGCTACCGAAGAGTCCAACTCAATCAATCTTTCCGAAGAATTAGATCTCCTCAAAGAACAAAAGGAACTAACACATGTACGAGTAGTCGCCCAGAAGGAATGAATCGAACAATACTATAATCGGGGACTGCGCGTACGAAGTTTCCAGGTTGGAGATTTCGTATTAAGGAAGGTATCCCAAAACACACAAGAAGAAAAATCAGAAAAATTAGGCCCTAATTGGGAAGGCCCCTACAAGGTAGTCGCGTCAGTCGGTAAGGGATATTACTGTTTGGCATGACTAGATGGCTCAATCGTCCCAAACAATTGGAATGTGATTCACCTCAAAAGGTATCACTTCTGAATGGTAAAACGGTCAGTTATTCTATTCCTACCTTTTACTTTTATGGCATTCTTTCTTTTGTTATATTTCTCCTAAATGGTACTAACGGCCTAAACAAGGCCAGATCCGTTTAGCTCAACTGGTAGAGCTCGAAGTTCTTCAACTTCACGGATGTGGGTTCGAATCCCTCAACGGACACACTCCTCGTTTGGTTATATGTGTTGTTTTATCTACGACCAGCCTTAACTCTTTTTATGTTAAGTCTTCCCGTATTTCAACATAAAAACAAGGAGGGTGGTAAGAGGCCCCTGTAGGCCAGATAAGACCTTCATAAAGGCAAAAGATCTTGTAAAAAGGCGAGTTTTTAAAACTTTTTATGTGACAAGCTTCCACGAAAATAAGAGAAGTCGTTCACAAGGCCAGCGACTCGGCCAGAGTTAAACTACTCCCTCTGTCCCACTTTGTTTGTCATACTTTCCTTATTAGTCTGTCCCAAAAAGATTGTCATATTTCTAAATTTGGAAACAATTCAACTCCAAACTTACTTTTTGACTCATTTATTGCCACACAAATATCTATGTCTCATTTTAGACCACAAGTTCCAAAAGTCTTCCTATCTTTATTAAACTTTGTGCCAAGTCAAATTACAACAAATAAAATGGGATGGAGGGAGTACAAACTTTTTGCGTCGACTTTCAACTACCAAAAAACGGTAAGCAAAGTTGTTCGCAAGGCCAACGATTCGGCTAGAACCTATTGACCACGACTGGGTCAGAGTGAAATGTCTGCGCAGACCACTCACAAGTTATGACCTCTTCCTTGGTAAAGGCTAAGTTAAAGCATACGAATACGGTTTTAAAGACCAGAACTTAGCAAAGTTCAAATTTCTAATAGCGCTTAAACAAAAGGCACAAAGACCACAATGCATCCAAACGTAATTATAAGGATCAAAGATTCAAGCTATACACAGTCATTGAATTAAAAGATCTGAAAGATATACAAATTGTCTTGGCAAAACAGTAAAAATGCCAAAGCGACTGACAGAAGTTTTGTTGGGTGACAAAGGCCAATGAAACCGGACAAACAAGGATCAGAAAGTCCTAAAGAGACCTCTATCCACAACCAATCATCCGGCTCTCGCCGGATCCACAAACCTACAAACTTGATCAATTTGGGGGAGGGGCATTAATTTTGAGGACTCTGACCGAAACCCGATGCACCAGCTCCATTGGCTCCGTCATCATCACCCGAGCTCTCATCACCATCTTCATTATCATCCTCATCAGACTCCTCAGGAAAAGGTTCAACACTTGCCTCACTTCGCGAACGGCACGCTTTGCTTTCAGCATTGCTTCCTCGACATTGATTTGACCCGCATGGACCTGCTCGAGCAGTGTTCGCTTGGTTTCAAGCGCAGTAAGCTTATCCTTGATCTCGAACTGATCGCGCACGTTTGCCAAGTCTTTGGATAACGAGTCTTGAATGCTCATTGACTGGGCAACTTGGTCCCTGGCGGCTTGAAGTTCAGCTCGAGCACTAACAGATTCTTCCTTAGCCTTCCGCAGGTCCATCTCTAAAGATCCACGTTCATCGAGTGCCTTGTTCAACGAAGAGTTGTGTTCTTCAAGCAGAGCCTCCAAGTCCCGGGCAGATTGTTCGAACCCCTCTTTCTCTTCAAAAAGAAGGTCATTTTCCTCGGTGAGCTTGTTAATCTGTTCAACCTGTTTATTGTTGGTCTCAGCCAACCGGTTAACTTCACCCTCGATGAAACCACACTTTCCTGCCACAGTCTCGTTCTCCTTCAGAGTCTTCAGCAATTCTTTCTTCAGTTCAAGCACTTCGTCAGGATTGTTGATCCTGGAACGTAACATCAACTCGGCAACCATCAAACTTGATTGAAACAACAAAAGAAGTAAGGTTAGAAGTATAAATTCAAAATTACTTCCGACTAAAAAAAAAGTTTTAAAAAGGCACTTACCCGGGCAGAATCAGCAGCAATAGCAAAGGCCAGGTCTTCATCACTCATCTCCCTCATTGTCCATTCTTCGCGGGGACCAATGAGCGATGAACTGCCTTGGCCAAACTGCCCGGTCTGGTCACGAAGTTAACATTGGGGGCTAGCTTCATGGTGCATTCCCTCTCACAGTATTTAGGCTCCCTAGCTTGCTTAGAAGGAAAGTTGGGGCTATATTTATAGCGCACGCCCCAAATGTTCCTCGATCCAGTCAGACTGCCGATGAAGGTCCGCCGAGTGAGCCTTGTGCTTGACATATCAGAATCGTTTGCCACTTCAGGATCTCTTGTGTCGCATTTATGCAAATAAACATGCACCTCCCCCTCAGCGGCCACGTTCTCCAAGTCCTCGAAATAAAAAACACGGGGACTCTGGCCGCCCTCTTGGGGAATCTCTCCTCCTTTTTCTTCTTCGCCAACCTTTCTTTTACCCTTGTCTGCACGAGAAGAGCCAGCCTTTACCCCGTCATCAACTCGGGGACTCCCTTCCGGAGCACGGGCAGCCTTCTCCTCGGCCTTCTTCTTATCGCTTCGGAGATAGGGCTTTCTCATAAGATCTTCAATCGTTTCAGTGTCAGAAACGTCGATCACTTTCGTTTCAAAGACCTCTCCCCGTGCAGACTCGGGGACTTCAGCAGAAGTCTTAACACTCTCTTCTTCAAGCCTGGGCACACTAGCCCCGGGCGGAGTCTCACCTCCAACAGCTGAGGTCTTCTCGGTAGCCACGGAAGCCTTACGAGCAGCCTTCTTCCATGCTCCACCCTGACCTTGGCTCTTCTTCTTCCTCTTCAAGGAGCTAATGCCGCTAGACAATAGCTCCTTGCCACCTTCCCTCCTACGCATCGCCTCTGCTGCAACTCTTATGGATGCGACCTCATCCTCAGGGTTAACAGCAGATCTCGACGGCACAGCCCGAGGGGGAGGGGCAGGGAAAAAGTTTCCTTGTGTGCCTAGACCTGTAAAAAGGCAGAATGGTTAGATACAGCAAAGCCACGAAGAGAAGAAATAGCTGCAACAGTGAAAAGTTCTCACCGTGAGTCTTTGCTGTCAGACCCTTTTGCGTGGCGAAGTACGTCCATTCCCTCTGCTCAATGGGAAACTTCTCCAGAATGGCCTCAACCCACGCTGTCAACTCATAAACCGATATGAGCTTATCGTAGGGCAGCTGTAAGGCAGAATCAAAGGAATAAATAAATGAAAAGGGGAAATATGAAAATTCTAAAGGAAAACTCGGGGACTTACGCCTTTTATTCCAGTTCTCAGAGAGAGGAGCCTTGGAGATGAGAGACAATCCCTGGGTGCGCACAAATATGTACCGATGCAACCAACCCCGGTCATTGGTGTCCTCAGAACTGCGTATCAAGCCTTTGCTTCCACGCATTCTGGCGTTGACAAACCCATCCTTAAAAATTTGAAGACTGTACAAAGAAATAAAGTGCTCATATTCAAAACTTTGACCAGTCTCTTTAGCGAACCAGTCCATAAGTTTTACCATTCTATACATGCTGGGGCTCAGTTGCCCCGGGCAGAGAAAATACTCCCTACAAAGCCTGTCGAGTACAGGATGGAGGGGTAACGTGCAACCAATTGTGAATGGGTAGGTGGACATGGCCGTCCACCCTGCCCTATGAGAAGTAATGTTCTCATTTTCAGATACCAGCAAAATGGGAACACTCGTGTCCCACCCGCAGTCCGCTCTAACTCGAGGGATCATCTCTGACGTGATCCCGGATTTGAATCTGTACGCTGGCCATACGCGTACATCACCGTAATTATTGAAGGCCTTAACGATGCAGTCCTTCTCCAGTTCACCCCAGTTTTTGAGGATAATTTCTGAAGCAGTGGCCTGAGCGGGCCTAGATCTAGGGTAGCCGCAAAAGAACTACCGGCAGCAGGGTCCATGTTCAAATTTTTCTTAGCCTTTGGAGACATAGTTGAAAAAGAATAGAAAATTAGAAGAAAGATTGAAGAAAATTCAAGGATTTTCAAGATTCGAAAGTTTTAGAGTAAAAGCAAGCGAAAGAGCTAAAATTCAACAAACCCCTATTTATAGGAGTAAACAGGTCCGGCCCATCAAGTTTCTATAGGACACCTGGAGATCATCGAAGAGATTAGGATCAGATCCAACCGTCAAAAGAAAATGTAGGTTTCGCCGAGTTTGAAGCAACATCATCACTCTAAAACGCAGCGGTCACCTCGCAACTGACGAGTGGACGTGTGCACGTGACTGAGGCGGTTAAAAATCATTACTTTTGCTCTTGGGACGTACAGTAGTCACTTCAAAACTGACGGCGGACATGTGGACGTGTCTGGCGCAATTACTTTTTACCTCACGCAATTAATGCGCACGTCACTGAGATTTGTCATGTTGCAGATGAAGGTTGGACTTTCCAAATTAAATTTCCCGCTAAAATTCACATCCACTCCTCGAGCAAAAACTCTGCTTGAGAAGTGCGGGGACTATCTGTATTGGATAAAAACCATTGTCACTTAAAAGGTGACACGTGTCGTCCACGTGGCACAGGAAGAGGTTTCCCCGGACAGACATCTAATGGACAGATGACTGACTGGGCAGTTATCACGAGCAGGCCCAAGGCAGCTACGTGACGCCTCCCCGAATCGATGCAATTTGAATGGACAGTTACCTGTTCATATGCGACTTCTCAATGAATGGTTACAAGGGCAACAGTTACATACCCAGCGGTTACGTACCCAACGGCTGCCTAGTAAATCTATATATAGCGTTTATTTTTGAATCGTTGTAACAGACATTCTCTTCTCTATCTACGATATCAACAAAATACTCTCTTTGCTCTTGCTCAATATCGTTCATCGTTTATATTACTACGTATTTCATTCTCAAGTCTTCAAGTGTAATCAATATCAAGAGATCTTCACCGAGATCAAGCGACCTAATACGGTTCCTTCTATCTATTTAATTCACGCTTTAATCTGATTTATCTTTAGTTATTTCATATCACTTTCATATCATCATTAATTATCGCTACATCTCTATCGAAAATCGTGCATATATATATATATATATATATATATATATATATATACTCGTAATCTTGTAATTAATGCAATCCCGTATTTAAATCGGCTAAACTCTTAATCTAAACTATTGATCATGACTCAGCAAATACAAATTTAATTTTTAATTGGCCTAAAATCGGATCTAGGCAAAACATTTCTATTTTAAACAAATTTATTCAGATTATCTTACCTTTAAGTGTCATTAATCCTTTTCGCTTGAAAAACTAAGAACATGCAGTGATATACTATTTCTTTTTCTGTTGTTTTCTTTTGCTACTGAAATAGTTATACAAGGTTTCTTCTTATGGAGTTTGTGCATAGTTGTTTAGAATTTTGAAAAAAAGTAATTTCACTTTCTCTTTATGAACATTTTCTTCTGCAAATGATATAAGAAAAATTAAAATTATTCTTCATATACGTACAATTTAACTTCATCGTAGATCTTTAGATGAACTTCACAAATATTAGTGTATTGGTCGGATTTTGTCCGATCACATACGTAACACGTAGTCAGCAACGTGGCAAGATGAAAACGAATATCGAAGACAACATAAAATGAGATTGGAAGAAGATAGCGTTGATCGATTCGACTGAATCGTGATCGGCAGACTTCGAAGACAGTTGCTACATCAGATAAGAATGCTTGATCTTATTACGCTTTTATCGGGCCGTATCCAACGAAATCTGTTAGACCTGGGCAACTACGTGACTGATGAAGAAATGTGTGAGAGTGGAGTTCTCCTAGGGTTGGACACTCTGTACTTCTCATCCTATAAATAGTTCCTTATCGCCTCACTTGTAAGCTTACGTTCAACTGAACAAAGCATTATTCTTTATTTTATTGCTATAATATCACCACCATTACTGCTATTTTACACCATCATTACGCCGCCATCATTGTAATCATAATATACTCGTGCAATTGCTGCTTGGTTCAACTATGGAAGGAGGTTTCTTCTCTTTCAACGGAGCACAAGCCATTGATCAATCAATACAATAAGCTTTATCGATTTCATTATTTATTTGTTATTTGTTCAATTGCTTACTTGCTATTTCGACTGCTTGTTGTGTCTATCTATCATCATTAATCTTGTTGATTGTTAACTATTTCTCTGACCATAACATTGATTAAAAAAGATTACTGCTTGATTATTAAGTCATATTTTCATCGTTTTAATCAAGTAAATCATTATTTGATTTGTATTATTCAGCTCATTTATCATTATTGTCATCATAATTCTATAAGTATATCTTTCATCGAATTCTAGTTTAAGTAGAGTCATCAGTTCGATACAAAGTCAATTGATAATTAAACACGTGTTCGACATTTCATTGCTTATCTGTTTTGCTCGTAGTCTATTTGTTTGGAATTAGTAAGAATCAACTGTTCGTAGTCAATTACGTGCACTATTGTAGTCGATAAATTTGCCACTTGTCTTCATTTGTTCGATTAGATTATTGTCTTTGAATTAAATTTGCTATTTCCCATACTATATAGTTCGTTGTTATTTGCGTCATCGAATCGATAATCTGCATATCAACGTCGGCTAAGTATTCACTAAATCGATCATCCGTTAACGTGAAATTGTTTATCAATCGATCAAATCAAGATATAAACGGTCGTCTAAGGCTCAACTAAATATAAATTTAATTGTAATACCTGAAATCAATTTTTAGGATATACAATTTGGCGCCCACTGTGGGGCCTAGGCAATCGATTTGTTCCGAGATTTGATCGTTGATACTACTTACGTTTGTTTTCTTGTTACAATGGCAGATGAACAAAATATTGATGCCACCACTGCTTTGAATGACACACAACAACCTAATCCCAATGACGGGGTCTAGGCTCCAACAGCTGAAGAAGTGGTCGGTGAATCAACCCAACACGAGCAGGATCTGCCTTACGATTACGTTCCTACTGGTTCACAGTTGAACGCGCCTCGAGGACGTCGACTCGGCAAGGAAATTATGGTCGAAGTTACATGGGTGGATACTAATATGGTATTGATGGAATATTTGAAGAGACCTGATGCACAGTTTGAGTTGATACACAGGCAATTGGAGATTCTATCTGGCTCTATCGGACATGGAGCGCCTACCTCCGCGATCACACCTCCCGCAGGCATTCCGACTTCGGTTCCTCAGGGCGTTGTAACAAGGGGACTTGTAGCAGGGGTTGGATCCAGAGGATCAGGTACGGCCGCCGTGGCTATGGGAGCTCCAACCTTCGTCATGACAGAAGCAAGAGTGATGGCTAACATGAGTACAATTGTGCATGATTCAGTAGAAAGAAAGTTCGAAGAAATAAAAGCATTTATGGAGAGATTGCCAGGAGTTCCAAAGTTAACGAGCAGTTCTTCCTCGAAATCGATATCAAAACGACCATTTCCATCAAGTGCGGCTCCTTTGCCGATTCCCAAAACTTTCAAGTTACCGGAGAATCTCCGATATGATGGAACTGCGGATCCAACAGATCATGTCGATCTGTTTACGGTCACAGTATAGGCGAATGACTTGATAACTGATGAGATAAATTCGGTGAGTCTCAAGAAATTTTGTGAAACACTCAGAGGGGGAGCATTGAAATAGTACATGCAATTGCACAAAAATGAGATCATGAGTTTCGAAGAGATAACAGAGAAATTTACTAGGGCCCATACAGGTGCTAAAAAGGTTGAGCGTAGGGTCGAGGACATCTTGAACATCAAGCAGCATCCAAATGAAATGATCAAAGTATTCATGAAGAGGTTTAACGCCGAAAAGATCAACATACCACATGTCGAAGAGAGGTGGGCTTGTTTGGCGTTTCAAAATAATCTAAGTATGCATGCTTTAGAGACTTGTAGGAAGCTAAGGGAGCGTTTGAGAGAAGTCACTCCGATGACGTTTGCCGCTCTTCACCTTGAATGCGATCCAATGATTCGAGCTGAAGAGGAAGAGTTGCAGTTGGCTGAGTATAATAGACGTTACGAACGACCACCATAGAGAGTAAAAAATGATAGGCAAAACTACAGGGATCAACGATGGGGACCCTACAGTTTCCCTTGAATGGGTGGAAATAACCACGAAGCTGGTAGTTCGAGGAATCAACCAAAGAAGGAGCAGTCGGGTCTATCCTTAGCTCTAAGAGATCGACCACTGCCTCCTAAAGTTTCATAATATAATTTTTGTATGTCAACAGCTAATTTGGTGAATCATTTGAGGGGAATGGGTGAGAAATTTGTGAAATTCCCCAACCGCATAAAGACGAATCCGAACACAAGAGATGAAAATTTATGGTGCGTTTTTCACCACGATCACGGTCATACGACCGAAGAGTGTAAAGCATTACGATATGAGGTAGCCATTTTGTTGGAAAAGGGGCACTTGGTGAAACTCTTGACTGAAAGGGGACGAAATAATTTCAACAAAAAGAAAGATGACCAACCACCAAAACCTCCTGCTCTGAGGAAGACGGTGAATTTCATCACCGGAGGAGATGATGTCTGTGGAGTAACTTATACCATGAAGAAATATACAAAAGTTTTGTTTACACAAGATAAAAGGACGCGAGGAGATATGAACGATGACATCGTGTTCGGAGATTTCGATTTAGATGTGAGGATTCATCCCCATCATGATGCCTTAGTAGTTACAATGAGACTTGATGATGCCGATGTGAGAAGAGTGTTGATCGATGCAGGAAGTTCGGTCAACATAATCCACTCTAGGTTAGTGGAGCAGTTGCAGTTGAATGATAAAATTGTACCTCGATCGACGGTCTTATCTGAATTCAACAATTCAAGAAAAATAACCATAGGGGAATTACGATGAAAACATATGCGAAAGGTGTCGAAAGTGAAACTTTGTTCAAGGTGATGAAAGGAGATATGACTTGCAATGTGATACTTGGTCGACCATGGATCCATGCTATTGGAGCAGTTCCATTGACTTTCCATCAAGTTGTGAAATTTCCCATCCCATGGGGAGTGCATGAAATTAGAGGTGAACAACAGACTTTTCGAGAATGCTATTCAGTGGCTGTCAAGGACGGCGCTAAGCAATAGCAATCACAGCTACAAAAATCTGTGGTCGAAGATGATGAAACGGAGCAAAGTCCAACGGGTAAGGACTTCGCCACGATTCCAACATGCATTAGGGAACTGAACAAATAAAAAGCAGGAGACTCTACGATAGAGGAGTTGGAGGAAGTAGTGTTGTTCGATGATAAGCCAGATTGAAAAGTGTATGTTAGGGCAGAGTTAAATCTCGAAATGAAGTCCAAAATTATATCTTTTCTCAAAGATAATTCTGATTGTTTTGCTTGGTCCCACACGGACATGATTGGAATTGATCCCAAAGTTGCTATGTATAAGCTGAACGTTGATCCAAAACATCGACCGGTGAAACCAAAAAATCGACCGAATGGTGGTTTTCGAAGGGAAGTTATCAATGACGAAGTAGAGAAGTGATTGATGAATGGATTTATCAAGGAAGTTAAGTATCCGGAGTGGTTGGCAAACACTGTTGTTGTACTGAAGAAGAATGGGAAGTGGAGAGTGTGCATCGATTATACCAATCTAAACAAAGCTTGCCCGAAAGACTCATTTCCGTTGCCTCACATTGATAGACTAATCGATTCGACGACATGACACGAAATGTTGAGCTCTTTAGACGCCTACTCAGGCTACAATCAGATTTCGATGAGCCTAACAGATTAGGAAAAGACTTCTTTTATCACAGACATGGGGATTTAATGTTATACGGTCATGCCTTTTGGTCTCAAGAATGTCGGGGCTACCTATCAACGGTTGGTCACCACTATATTCAAGGACTTGATCGGGAAAACGATGGAAGTATACATTGATGACATGTTAATTAAGTCGTTGGAGGGAAAAGATCATCTGAGTCACTTGAAAGAAACATTTACGATATTGAGGCAGTTCAACATGAGGCTGAACCCGGAGAAATGTGCGTTTGGGGTCGGATCCGGCAAGTTCTTGAGGTTCATCGTATCATATAGAGGGATCGAAGCCAATCCGGACAAGATCGAAGCAATAGAAATCATACCTGATGAACTGACAACGGTGAAGGAAGTTCAACGACTGACTGGTCGAGTAGCCAATCTCAGCAGGTTCATCTTGAGGTCGTCTAAACAATGTCACAAATTCTTCTCAGTGCCAAAGAAGAACACTAGCTTTTATTGAACGCCGAAATGCAAACAAGCCCTCAAAGAATTGAACCAATACGTCCAATCATCCATTGCTTTCAAAACCGATCGAAGGAGAAGTGTTGCTGATATATTTGGCTATTTCCAAAGTAGCTGTGAGTGCTGTCCTCGTTCGCGAGGACTGAGGTAAAAAATTTCCTATTTATTACGTTAGCAAAACATTACTTGATGTGGAAACAAGATATCCACACTTAGAAAAACTTGCAGTAGTTATAGCAGCACGAAAACTAAGACCATATTTTCAATGTCATACTATATCTGTCATAACTACTTTTCCTTTACGAAGTATTTTACATCGGCCGGATCTTTCCGGACGATTGATGAAATAGGCGGTCGAGCTAAGTGAGTACGATATCACTTACCAGCCTCGCACTGCCATCAAATCACAAGTTTTGGCTGATTTTGTAGCAGATTATAATGCTAACATTCTTCCGAAGGCAAAAAAGAAAGAACTTATGATGAGGGATCCAGACCCTGGAATCTAGATGATGTATACCGATGGAGCTTCGAACGTGAAAGGAACTGGCCTCGGAGGCTTGCTGATAGCACGAACCGGTGAAAGACTAAGGTATGCAATCAAACTACATGCCAAAACTAGCAACAAGGCCGAATATGAGGCCCTCGCTGCAGGTTTAAAGATTGCGAAGGACTTGAAAATCAAGCGGCTGGACATTAAAAGCGATTCCTGACTAGTGGTGAATCTAATCCAAGGAGACTTTAGTGTTCGGGACACAAGGATGCAACATCTACTCAATAAGGTACAAAATCTTTTAACTTCCGAAGGAAGTGAACATCGAAGCAGATGCCTTGGATAACCTTGGCTCTGCAGTAGCCATCGAAAGAGAACTCGATGAAACAGTCGTGCACTTGTTCAAATCACCACTCCATCGAAGTATTAAAGAGGTAAACAATGTCAATCACACTTGGGATTTGAGAAACAAGTATTTTTCTTATTTGCAGGCAGGTATCCTACCCGAAGACAAAAAGCTGCCCGATCACTCAAAGCTAAAGTGGTGAGATATTGCCTTTTAGATAACCAACTTTATAGGCGAATGTTCAGTGGCTCTTTAGCAAAGTGTGTTGGGCCAGATAGCACAAGTTATGTGATGAGGGAAGTTCACGAAGGCGAATGTGGCAATCATTCCGGAAGCAAGTCGTTGGTACGAAAGCTAATCAGAGCCGGTTACTATTGGCCAACGATGGGAGATGATGCAAAGGACTTCGTTCGAAAGTGTGACATGTGGAGTATGGAAATCTAATACATCAACAAGCAAAGCCCCTTCATCCGGTCACATCACCGTGGCCGTTCATGAAGTGGGGGATGGATTTAGTCGGGCCGCTACCAACAGCGCCCGGTGGGGTAAAATTTATATTAATTTTAACTAACTATTTTTCTAAGTGGGTGGAAGCAGTTGCTTTAGTAAAGACAAGAGAGCAAGAAGTTATCAAATTCATCCATCAAAACATTATGTGCCGTTTTGGGATACAGAAGGAAATCACCTGTGACAACGGGAAACAATTCGTTGGGAAATAAATTACAACTTTCTTAAAAAAAAAGGGAATCAAGAGGATTGCATCGACTCCATATCATCCAAGTGCAAACGGACAAGATGCTTCTTCGAACAAGACAATAATGGAAAACTTGAGGAAAATAATGGATGAATCAAAGGGTAATTGGCCGGACGAACTCCCAGGTGCACTGTGGGCTCATCGAACAACGGTAAAAAACAGCACTGCTAAGACCCCATTTTTACTTGTCTACGGTGCAGAAGCTTTGATTCCAATCGAAGTGGGTGAACCAAGTCTACGGTTTGCACACTCGACCGATGAATAAAACAAAGAGGCTATATTGGTAGAGTTAGATCTGCTCGAAGGAAAAAGAGATCTAGCCTTGGTTCGAATACAAGCACAAAAACAAAGGGAAGAAAATTATCTCAACAAAAAGCACAAGTGCAGGAACTTCAACGTAGGTTATTATGTGCTGAAGATAAAACGACCAATGAAAGATGAGCCTAACGATGGAAAATTGAACTCAAATTGGGATGGGCCTTATCAGGCCAAAGCAGTGGTCGGAAAAGGTTCATATCAACTTGAAACAATAGACTCGAAGCCAGTCTACTTCAATTGGAATGTCACAGAATTGATGAAGTATTACTTCTAAAAATGCCACAGTATCGTATGATCGAATTTTACTTTATGTAAATTTATTTTTCCCTCTATCGGGCACATTTGATTATTGATTGTTTGGTACTAACACTTTTAGATGATATGCATAGTTGGAATCAATTGATGACAAACATCACCCACGAATACTTGAGCTCGAAACGCTCCAATCGGGGTAGATAAGTCTGACGATACTCTAACATGGTCTTCATCTTTAAGTCCTTTCCCTGTTGTTTTTTTTTTCAACATATTCGTTTCAAATATCGTTAAAATGAAGTCCAGTGTTCGATTTCTCATACTTCACACTCAAACACTGAGGGGATGGAGGTAGTAAGATGATCGCGCACTTGAGAACTGGGGACTGCCCAGAAAACTGGGGACTTCTTTCGAAGATGAAATTGTGATCGTTTGGAAAAGAAACTGGGGAGTCGTTCGAATCTGAAGAAAGAGCTCACTCTTCTTGACTGGAGGCACTCATACCGGGGACTGCTCGAAAAATATGATCAGCGACAATCGAATACCCATACTGGGGACTGTTCGTTTAGATCAAAACGTAGGCAAAATGTAAACTCTCCATTAGCGACCAAGGAGTCTTTTAAGTATTAGCGCCTTTAAATGGCCACATTTTGTAATCGATCGAGTTGATTGATCGAGTGATATAGCAAGCGCCCGACAACGGCCAATACTTCAATAAAATACAACACTTTTTATCAATCATCTTATCGATCCTTTCATTACTTGGAATTTCACAATCTCGAAATTTTTTGACAACTAACGGTTATGTTGAAACTACTGAACTTAAAATGTTCAAAGAACGCACATACGTGAAAATGAGACGTCGTTCTTCACTACATGTTAATTACATTGGGCCCCAATCGTTTCGCCCTTTTCCGTCGACTTTTGCTAAAATGTTGAAACTTCGAACGATTTGAGTTAACTTGTCTTTCGGGGAAAGTTAAGGCAAAACTTTATCTTCGGAAAACAATACAAAGCAATAAACGGAAAAGAAGTCATAAATAGAAATTCATTTATTCGAACATAATACTTACATCAATTGGCCAACGACCTCTGTTGAACCCTCCCAAAATATATATAAATATGTTTCGGGTGTACTTTCAACAAAATGGGACTCCAAAGAGCTTCTTTGGAGTCGCCACCTGATTTAAGGATTATTAGGAACCAAATATTAATTACAGAGTGCAATTTTATTCCTTATTTAAAGGAAATCAAATTAAGAGATTCTTAGGTAAGTGGTTTTATTAAATTCGAAAGAAGGTCACTAACGAGAGCACTTTCGATTAACCGCTTTAGTGGATTATCCGGTGGTTTTCATGAATTTTAATAAAATAAATAACGTAGAGATTTTAAGAAAAATATAGGATAAATAAATAAAGAAGTAAATAATAACTAAATAAATAAATAAATAAATAGATAATAAATATAAATAATAAGTAATTAAATAAATAAATATATAACTGAATATTTAATAAAATAAGTAAATTGGTAAAGAAATAATTTCAATATAAATAATGATAAAATATAGATACAAATTTAATTGAATTTTTAATTTGCACCCATTAATTGACAATCTGTTCTTAATACCTTAAATTAATTGGCACGTCCCAAAGAAACGGGATAAGCAATTACGTAAACAGTTCTATACATGCGATAAGATAATAATTTAATAAACCGGCTATCCTACCAAGCTTCTAGCATGCAAAGTCCTAGTCCGGTTTACAAGGATCCTATAACATGGATTCTAACGGGAATAAGAAAAGAGGGAGTTTAGAAGATAGAACCCGGAAGCACCAACTCATAATTTGAGCCTTGAATTTTTTTAAAGTTTTCATTTCTTTTGGGGAACTTAAGTCCGAAAATGCAGTGCGGATCAAACAACTCCCATGCAAATAGGCAATCCCAATTTGCGAGTTTAGCTCAACTCGATCCCAAGTGTATTACATGCAATGATAAGAATAAAAGAAAGATCATTGAATGCAAATAAAGAACAACCAGATGGAATGTAGTAAATTGTTTCAATAATCAAACAACCAATTTTAAGTTCACAAGAAGTTATTTGAATACCCTTAGAATACATGGAACCACCAGGAACCCTTTTCATTTCTTCGCGAACCTTTGCAAATCAATGGGACTAAAACTCATAACTTTGAAGTTAGGCCTTTGATCAAAGCAAACCACACAAGGACTTAAGTATGATGCTAGCTACAATAAGGACCAGAGAAAACTGGAGCAAGACCAGGAAGAAATAAGCCGCAGATTAATGGAATTGGAAAAATGAAAATGAATCTTGAGGACAACATTTTTACTCAAGGTAAAACAAAACAAGAAATTAGAGCAGGGAGAAGGGATAGCTTTACAATCATAATCTGAACATCTCCTTACACAAACTACTTTAACACCTACGGACCACTAATTGACTTGTAAAATATACATAAATCTCCAAGACACCACCCTGCACACATCTAATCAAAATACAAGACAAAAAAGAAAAACTGGACAGACTACTACATCCTGAAGCTGCAGCACATATCCAGCCCCTACACTTCTGCCTATAACTCTACACAACCTGCAGCTACTGAGAAAACCCCTCCTCTAACTGCAGATCCTTTTCCGCATTATATTAACAAATATCAAACTAGAAATTAATTAAGCTCTCATCTTTACACTCTATTCCTTTAAACAGTTTCATCATTCTTTTGTCTTCTCGAATATCCCACATATATCATATGACTTCATACACAAAGAAAAACAAATGGAAAGTTCGTAACCGCAATAACAAGGTTTCGATTTTACCCTTTTTAAGGCAGTGAACATAAGCGAGGGATCCAAAGATACAATGACTCGAACAAGCGACCAAAGTTGACGACTTGCAAAGCAAAGCGACGACACAGATAATGAAGCAATAGCATGCGACAAATGCTAAGAACAAACCAAAAAAGAGTAACAGTGTATGTATTTTTAAGAAAAAATTAAACTGAGAACAATGTATCTGTATGTAATGGCTGATGCGTTTTTTAAAAAAAATTTAGCCTCTAAGTTCTACCTATGAGAACTCTCTCTATATATCTGCCTCTAACAATTGGAACCCCTTAAAAAAAAGAGAAACATTACTTTTATATAGCCGCTGCTAGGGTTTTGGATTTTTGAATCTTGAAATTCAAATTTGGCTAAAATGGACATTTCTCTGTGGGATAAGGGAGAAAACAGTCAATTCTCACAAATATTATACCGTTTTTCTTCTTATCCCCAAAGATTTCCCTTTTTTTTTTTAACCAAATCGACGATGCTGATTAGATTCACGGAAAATGAAGGCACACGATCAATACAGCTATATCCTAGTATGAGAAGATGATGTGGAGGATATGGGGGGGGGGGGCAGTGTACGAGTTTTTGGCAGATTAGAGCAAGATTTTAGGGGTAATCGATTAGGATTAGGAGATTAGGGTTCTAAACAATCGGGTTGGGTATGAAGGGAATTGGAGAATTGAAATGGGAGGCGCGTGTAATGAAATGTATATATGACTTTTCATAGGTAGGCCATATTTTAGATTAAGACGAATTTAGCCCATTTTTTAAAGATAATTAAATAATGAAGGGATTATACAGGTGAGTTGAAATTGGGGTGCATTGCAAAATTAGTCCCTTTTCTTTAAATAACTCAATTCGCCTTTTATTTTTAAAATTAGCCTTATTTTAAATAATTAGACATTAATTTGAAAATTTCGGGACAAAATTAGGTGTCAACAGCTGCCCCTCTTTACCCCAGAAAAGGATGAAAGAGTTTTCAGGGTAAAGAAGATGACGGAAAATCAATTTTGTAGCGATAAAGCCAAGGACTTCGATTCCAAGGACCAAAGGGCGAGACTTATGTACATGGCCGAACTCCGATTTCCGAGTTGCCTAGATATCTCGGATTGAATGAGAATCAAGCCATATGTAGTTCATGACACTTAAATACGAAGACTCGCATGATTGACAAAAGAAAGGACGCACGAATAAGAATGAATTAAAACTGACGTCCTAATCCGAAATAAAAGATTAGGATATAATTTGCTTGTTCGAGTGTGATTCTTCAGATCCTCGTTGACGAGTCTAGCTTATATTAACGATTGTCCCAGTTCATTGCTAAGAGAAAGTTCCACATTTTGCTCCATATGCTGCTGTGGTACTGCTAAATTTCTGTAACAACTCGATAAATAGTAAGCGAACAACTGCTGATAAACTCTGATAATTGGAATAAGGATTAAAATAAAGTGATAATATTGAAATGTAAATGCTGGTTGCGATATCATCGGTAAGTCCTTTCTTCAATCAACTGACGAGGCGCTCCACCCGGAGAACTTCTAAGATGATCATTATTCTGAAACAGTAAAATAAGACAATAAGTAAAGCGAGTATGAGTTGCAGAATATAAAAAAATAGGCCGACTAACGAGACATACTGCCTCAAGTTGCGTTGCCAAATCTTAGTCTGCTGAAACGACATTGGTTAGTCGTTTCGGAAGTTAGGACTCCGATTGACGTGCCGATAATTTTAAAATATTCGTAATATCCATTAGGACCTGTTTGTATAATTTGAGCTAAATCAGATCTCGTTTGGCAAGCATCGGAAGAAAGTTTCAGTTTTTATTATCGATAATATTAAAAAGAGATTTTCGAGCTCGGTTTTGGCAAATGAGCTCTGATTCGAAATCCGAAAGCGCCGTTAGGTTCGTATGATTATTTATGACTTTTGTGAACTTCCGAAAGTGAATTTCGATGTCATTCAGCTAGTTTCCGCTAAAATGCCGAAAGTTAAATAATTTGATCTTTTTCCATTTAAATTGCATATTGAGTTTAGGGAGTCCAATTTGAGATCCGGCTTCGCGATTACGTTACATATATTTTGTATAACTTGTATGCAAAAGTTGGAATTATTTCGAATATCGTAGGGTACCGTTTTAATTTCTACCGTAGCAGCAAATTTTAAAGGAAAAAAAGAAAAAAAAGGAAAAGACAAAAGATATATAGTGGCGGTGGGGATATCAATCCCCTAATTAGAAAATAGACAGAAAGATGAGAAGGAGAAACATGAAAGAAACAGAAACGTGAGACAGTGAAAATTATCAGGAAAAAATGCCAGAAAATAAGAAAAGAGCCGGGAAAATGGTAGAATTTTTACCCCGAAACATTCAGGTAATGATCTTAGTACATTATTTGAGTTTATTACGTGTGTTTGAATATGTTTTACGGTAAAACTTGGAATATTAGACATCGTCTTAATAAGTTCAATTAATAGTTTAAAGAGTCAAATGGACCCCGATAATGGAATTGATTATATATTCGTACTCAGTGAGTTATGGACAACTTATAAATGTAATTTATTTAGGGTTTGGTTATGTGACCTTAAACCCTGTACATAGGCCTGGCCTGCGTACTGCATATGCGAATAGGGTATCAGGTTCCTAACCAGATTGCCCTAAGATGTGAGGAATGAAGCCTTTAGCCTAATTTGATATATTTTTCTGCTTATTGAATAGAGTGGGATCGTTTGGTAATGAAACCAAAGGACAAAGCGGTTATTGAGTGACTGTGCTAACATTGTAACAAGGTAAGGGTTTGTATCCATTTCTTTGGAGGCCCTTGGCCTTGTGGATATTCTACCACGTGTTCCTTACGTATGTAGCTGCACGCCGCAACAGGATGTATTTCTGATTATTGATGTGTTCGGGATACCTATATGTTTTGGTTATCTTACGTTCCTGGTTGTTGACGAGTTTGTCATTCCATACGTGTTTCTAGTTATTATCTGGCTCTGCCTTTTTTATAATTTAAATAAGAGGAATTTGGTTTATCTGTTTCGTCTCCCTGGCTAGCTATCCTATTATTTGAGGTGGCTAGTCTGCCCCACTTATTGAGTCATTTTGACTCACCCTTGTTTGTTGTTTGTTTCTTGTCTATCTATTTCATTTCGGTAGGTTCGCTCCAGGATTGAGTTCCCCACATTGTGAAGGAGCGAAGACAACTTTAGCTGTCATGATGAGCCAGCTTTTATTCCGGATGGCCACCAGTTTATTGTTCATTATTTCAATTGCATTTTGCTCCCTTCAGGAGGTATCTGTCTTCTTTTGTACTCTTAGATGTCTGGTCTGGATAGTCCTAAACCTAGTATGTTAGGTAATCAGCTGTAATTTCTTTTGTACAGCTTAGAGGTATCAGTATGTCTGTGTTTTTTTAAAGTCTTGTCCTTATTTATGAATTGTTATATTTATTTTCCTAATTTAATTGGTAAGGGTTCGCCCGACGGGTCTAGGGGAGAACGTCGGGTGCCCGCACTGCCTAACCGGATTCCGGGTCGTGTCAGTTGGTATCAGAGCCAAATTTAGAGTCTATCCAGACTAAGACAGTGTCTAGTAGAGTCTCGCTGATGGGTATGTAGACGTCCATACTTATCTACGAGAGGCTATGATGGCATTTAGCAAGTTTCACTTCCTTCTTTTCTGATCGTACGTCGGTCTAGGATGCAAATGTATTTTTGTTAATTCCTTCTTGGTAATTGTGAACCCCCGTGCGACAAATCAGCAACAATATGAGTTCAAGACGAAGCAGTCTAGCCTGGGGCTAATGCTGCTCAAGCCCCGAGAGTGGTGGATCGTGCTGACAATCCAGTTTCGCAGGCCGCAGCTGTACGAGCTCGCGATGGGCAAGGGAGCAGGGCCTTGTTGTTCCCTTGGCTCTCTACGATGCTTTCACGAGAATCTTGGTGATACAGATACCGCAAGAACCTATTATTTGTTAGGCAGCTTATTAGGTTGCCGCAGATGCAGATGTTCGGTCTTAAAGAGTTCCTATTTCAGTTCTTAATATTGCTGCAGTGAATTATGTTCCGGAGACAGCATGTGTTGTGTCTGTAGCTATTCTGGCTGGTTAGTTAGCCTGATTAATGGATCGGTCCGAGTGTCCGAAGAGGTTGATTATTTTACGCGGTTGGACCTTCCGATATTCTTAAGCAATGCATCAGATAAACCCTGTGAATTTTTTAAAAAAAAAAATGATATCAGCATATCCTTCAGGCTCTTGATTATATCGAACGGTATGGTGTTGATTATTCTTCTTTCCAGTTTCAGGATCCAGCCTTGAATTAGGGGGCCGCTCTCTTATTAGCTAACTTGGTTCAGTTTTTCTTCTAGATTCATGGAAAAGTTCCTTTCGAGTAGCGAGCGAGATGAAATGTGTTTCCAGTTTGAGTGGATTGGACAGGGTAGCCTGTCGGTTAGCCTGTTGGTGCTTCAGAATATGAGATTGAATTCTATAGAATGGCTGAATATGCACTAGAACTAGTCCATGAACCATCCGAGAATGTTCAATGATTTATTGATGACCTTTTTTTTTCCTAGAGATCCCAGATGGCTCGAGAGATTGAGGTCGGGATTTCATTTGATGTTGTCGTTGATATTGCCCGAAGGTACGAGGCATACCATAAGTTAGAGCGGGAAGAGTTAGAGCGGGAGAGCAAGAGATCCCGTGGCCCTAGTGGGCAATCGTGGTACCTCATTTGGAGGTAAGAGTTCTGGTTATTTTGGGAGGTCACCTTCCAGGTTTCTCAGCTTGTGTCACGTGATTCTAGAGTGCGTGGGTAGTTCATCAAGATTAGACTCAGCTTTCTCTTTGTAGCTTTCAACAATCTGTCCAGCTTCCATTTTTCGGCGAAAAGGTGGTATCATTGTCGTGAGTCTGGCTATCCTTTAAGGAGTTTTCTCTTACTCAGGCGAGTAGGCAGTCACCTTTCTCTCGTAAGGCACCTGCATAGTCGCGGGGGATTTTATTTAGATCTCAATCAGCCAGAGAAATGCCACGATCTAGTAAAGGTTGAGAGCGTGGTGGCAGTTATTTTTTAGAAGGTAATTATCACTATAGCGGCTTAGTTCAACCGCAGAGGCAGTTTTATGAACTGCCAGTCTGGCAGGATGCTGAGGCATCCGATGTAGTAGACCCATGTATTTCTTCTTTCCTTATATGTGAGTAAGATTTTATTCTTCCGATCGGTCAGGACTTCGTTATCTTATCATGTTTCCATGGTTTCCCTGGATATTGTTTCTATCAAGAATCGGTTGTGGTTGAGGGGCGAGCTTCTGGTATGATTTATTCAGAGCATTTGTGAGACCTTACTAGTTATCTGGTTTAAATGTGAGAGATTTTGAGTGAGTATCGGTATGGTCTGCTTAGCATCTTGTTGTGACACCTTCTCTTATTATTTCGAGTGAGTTTACCTCTCTCTTTGGAATTTAGTATTGATAGGATGGTGGGATTCTTATTCATCACCATCAGTAAGATTTATCATTTCTTCCTGTGCAAAGTGATTAGTAAGTAATATTCGATCTACGTATCTATTCTTGGTTCAAAACGCTAGTAAAGTCATATGATCGTATGAGCTTGTCTGGATTATAAAAAGGTTTTCTAGTAAATTGTTAGAGTTTCATTATTATTGGGAGATTAAATTGGCATGGATGTTGTTCCATAAAGCTCATTTAATATTTATTTCTTCGATTGCGATTCTTTGGCTAGCTTGACTCAGAAGTAGTCTAGCTCTGGTAGCCAAGCAATAAGAAGATGAGCTTCCTGAAGTTTTAATTATTTCTATCCTCGGTCTATTACCATTTCTTCTTCGTCCGGCACTAGTGAGCTTAAGCAGTCAGTAACCTATAGTAATGTTCCCTGCGTTGAGCCAGAGTGCGTGCCAAGGTAGCCGAGTAAACACATTGTCATTTTTCAAGGCTACTAAAGGTAATGAGATGAGTCATTTGACCTTTGATCCATCAGGCGGTGGTGCTTATAGAAAATGTATGGAGTTGTGACTCGAGAGTTGCAGCTGTTTGGCAACTCGAAAGGGTAGTTGGTAGCTTAGGTCTGCCTACGTTCAGCTTTTAAGCTAAATCTTCTTTAGTCCAGCAGACTGTGCGGGGATGGGTATTCCTATTCAAATAGCTGCATGAGTTTGTTCTTTAAGTGGAGGATTCTTCCTCCAAATACTGAATGGTAATACTAAATCTCTAAGGCGTTGATACCACTTTTGTCACAACCCAACCTAGGGCCACGACAGAAACCTACAATGAGTGTCGATCATTGCTAAACCCACTAATAATCTATTAATGCTAGAGATAAGCTAGCAGCCTGATCATATATATGTACCTATATGCTGAAAGCATAAAGTCTGGAAAGATGACACGACTTTAACTTGCTGGCAATTAGAACACTGAGCCACAAATTCTGCTATGTCACACTTTATTCCGTCCCACCAATAAATCGGCTTAAGATCATGGTACATCTTAGTCGAACCTGGATGAACAGTGTATTTGGAATAATGTGCCTCTATCATAATCTGTCCACGTAAATTTGTAACATCAGGGACATAAAGTCTATCTTTATACATGGGAACACCGTCAGTAGTGACCCTGTATGGTGACTCCATTTTTCTTCTGGCTATCTGTCTCTATTCAATCAGAACTGGATCCTCATACTGACGTTGTTTTACTTCATGAAAAGTTAGAGTTAAAGGTCTAGTGCAGCTTATCGTCCATCCATCATTGGCATATCTCCTTCACACCTCAACTCTTTGAGAAGTTGCTTTAGCGTTATAAGTACACATGTAATCAACTTTATTGCTGGCATTCTGCTTCAGCACATGGTTCAACTACATGTTTCTTTTATTTTTACTTTTTCAAGTCATAGTATTTCCAATTCAAAGACAATACCCTATGGTAGATGTTCAGTCTGAAGATCATTCCTTGTCTGCATCATACTATCCATATATGTTTTATTCAAAGAGTTTGGAGCACGTATTATTATTCTGATCATGTAATCAGGAGATAATGCCCGTGGAGTAGCTTATGAATGTCGTGTAAGTTCTCTTGTTATCTGCGTGAATCTTGCTTTAGACTTAGGCTCGTTCGAGGACGAACGAGAGTTTAAGTGGAGGAGAATGAAACGACCTCGGTTGGTCGTTTCGGAAGTTAGGACTCCGATTGGCGTGCCGATAATTTTAAAATATTCGTAATATCATTAGGACCTGTCTGTAAAATTTGAGCTAAATCAGACCTCGTTTAGTAGGCATCGGAAGAAGGTTTCAATTTTTATTATCGATAAATATTAAAAAGAGATTTTCGAGCTCGGTTTTGGCGAATGAGCTCCGATTCGAAATCCGAAAGCGCCGTTAGGTTCGTATGATTATTTGTGGCTTTTGTGAACTTTCGAAAGTGAATTTCGATGTCGTTCGGCTAGTTTCCGCTAAAATGCCGAAAGTTAAATAATTTGATATTTTTCCATTTAAATTGCATATTGAGTTTCAGGAGTCCGATTTGAGATCCGCCTTGGTGAGTATGTTACATATATTTTGTATAACTTGTATGCAAAAGTTGGAATTATTTTGAATATCGTAGGGTACCGTTTTAATTTTTACCATAGCAGCGAATTTTAAAGGAAAAAAAAAAAAGAAAAGACAAAAGATATATAGTGGCGGTGGGGATATAAATCCCCTAATTAGCAAATAGACAGAAAGATGAGAACGAGAAACATGAAAGAAACAGAAACGTGAGACAATGAAAATTATCAGAAAAAAATACCAGAAAATAAGAAAAGAGCCGGGAAAATGGTAGAATTTTTACCCCGAAACATTCAGGTAATGATCTTAATACATTATTTGAGTTTATTATGTGTGTTTGAATATGTTTTACGGTAAAACTTGGAATATTAGACATCGTCTTAATAAGTTCAATTAATAGTTTAAAGAGTCAAATGGACCCCGATAATGGAATTGATTATATATTCGTACTCAGTGAGTTATGGGCAACTTATAAATGTTATTTATTTGGGTTTGGTTATGTGACCTTAAACCCTGTACATAGGTCTGGCCTACGTATTGCGTATGCGAATAGGGTATCAGGTTCCTAACCAGATTGCCCTAAGATGTGAGGAATGAAGCCTTTAGCCTAATTTGATATGTTTTTCTGCTTATTGAATAGAGTGGGATCGTTTGGTAATGAAACCAAAGGACAAAGCGGTTATTGAGTGACTGTGCTAACATTGTAACAAGGTAAGGGTTTGTATCCATTTCTTTGGAGGCCCTTGGCCTTGTGGATATTCTACCACGTGTTCCTTACGTATGTAGCTGCCGATAGGCGTACTCATTACACCTTAGCTTTGAATTTACATTGTATATTATATGTTATGCCCTGTTGTTGGTATTGCATTGAGCATATGAGCATTGCACTCTGGTTTTGAGCATTGCATATACTTCCCGGTTGGCGATGAGAGTCCCGCACCGGTGAAGGGTCATTATTGTACATTCTTCCCGGTTGGCGATGAGAGTCCCATACCGGTGAAGGGTCATCATTGCATATACTTCCCGATAATCGATGAGAGTCCCGAGCTGGTGAAGGGTCATCATTGCATATACTTCCCAGTAATCGATGAGAGTCCCGAGCCGGTGAAGTGACACGACCTGAAATTCGATTAGGCCGTGCGGGCACCCAACATCCTTCCCTAGACCCGTCGGGCGAACCCTTACCAATTAAGTTAGGAAAATAAATATAATAATTCGTAAATAAGGACAAGACTTTAAAAAAAACACTGACATACTGATACCTCTAAGCTGTACAAAAGAAATTACAGCTGGCTACCCAATATACTAGGTTTAATAATCAATAAACTGGTGGCTATCAGGAATAAAAGTTGGCTCACCCTGACAGCTGAAGTCGTCTTCGCTCCTTCACAACGTGGCAAACTCCATCTGGAGCGAACCTGCCGAAACGAAATAGATAGACAAGAAACAAACAACAAACAAGGGTGAGTCAAAAGGACTCAATAAGTGGGGCAAACTAGCCACCTCAAAGAACAGGATAGCTAGCCAGGGAGAAAAGAAACAGATAGACCAGATTCCTCTTATTTAAATTATAAAAAGGCAGAGCCAGATAATAATCGGAAACACGTATGAAACCATAAACTCAACCAGGAATACGAGCCAGAAACATATCAACAAATAAGCAATGCACATCTAGGCAGAATAGTAGTTATGTACCACAAGTTTACACAATTGTATGAAATGAAATGAAATGAGATGAAATGAAATATGATGCAAAGGGTCACATGTGTTAAATGAATGGAGCGGAATCCTCCTGCTCCGAGGGCGGAATCCTCCTACCCTCAATATGATGCAATGGAGCGGAATCCTCCTGCTCCGAGGGCGGAATCCTCCTACCCTCAATGTGATGCAATGGAGCGGAATCCTCCTGCTCCGAGGGCGGAATCCTCCTACCCTCAATATGATGCAATGGAGCGAAATCCTCCTGCTCCAAGGGCGGAATCCTCCTACCCTCAATATGATATAAACTAGAGGCAGAATACTCCTGCACTCTCCTGGGGCGGAATACTCCTGCACCCGATATGATATGCAATGTAATGCATATGAATGCAATATGATGCAATAATAACCCTTCACCGGTGCGGGACTCTCTCAACAGCCGGGTAGTCGATGCCAACTCACAGCCAGAGTACCATGCTCAGATCCTCAATGCAATACCAACAACAAGACATAACATATAATATGCAATGTAAATCCAAAGCTAAGGCGTAATGAGTACGCCTATCAGCAGCTACACACGTAAGGAACACGTGGTAGACAATCCACGAGGCCAGGTGCCTCCAAAGAAATGAATATAAACACTTACCTCTTCCAAAAGTTAGCATTTCTAATCAATAATCGCTTTTATCCTTTGGTTCCATTGCCAAATGATCCCACTGGGTTCAATAAGCAGAAAAATTTATCAAATTAGGCTAAAGGCTTCATTCCTCACATTTTAGGGCAATCCGGTTAGGAACCTAATACCTTATTAGCATACCGCAATACGCAGGCCAGGCCTATGTACAGGGTTTATGGTCACATAACCAAACCCTAAATAAATTACATTTATATGTTGCCCATAACTCACCGAGTACGAATATATAATCAATTCCATTATCGGGGTCCATTTGACCCTTTAAACTATTAATTGAACTTATTAAAATGATGTATAATATCCCAATTTTTACCGTTAAAATATATTCAAACACACGTAATAAGCTCAAATAATATATTAGGATCATTATCTGAATGTTTCAGAGTGAAAATTCTACTTTTCTTCGGCCCCTTTTCTTATTTTCTGGCATTTTTTTCCTCACTGTGTTTTTCTTCCTCACTGTTCTCGTTTTTTCTTTTGATATCCCTCTGCTTTGCTCGTCCTTAGCATATACCACCGCCTAACTTCATTTCTTTTGTCTTTTGGTTTTTTATTTTTATTTTATTTACTTTTCGCGACAAAAATTAAAACGGTACCCTAGGATATTCGAAATAATTCCAACTTTTGCATACAAGTTATACAAAATATATGTAGCATACTCGCCAAGGCGGATCTCAAATCGGGTTCCCGAAACTCAAGATGCAAATTTAAATGGGAAAAGGTCAAATTATTTAACTTTCGGTATGTTAGCGGAAACTAGCCGAACAACATCAAAATTTACTTTCGAAAGTTCGTAAAAGTAAAAAATAATCATACGAACCAAACGGCGCTTTCAGATTTTGAATCGAAGCTCATTCGCCAAAACCGAGCTCAAAAAATCTATTTTTAATATTTATCGACAATAAAAACTGAAACCTTCTTCCGATGCCTACCAAACGAGGTCTGATTTAGCTCAAATTTTACAGACAGGTCCTAATGGACATTACGAATATTGTAAAATTATCGGCACACCAATCAGAGTCTTAGCTTCGAAACGACTAACCAAGGTCGTTTCATGAAGGGTCATCATTGCATATACTTCCCGGTAATCGCCGGTGAAGGGTCATCATTGCATATACTTCCCGGTAATCAATGAGAGTCCCGAGCTGGTGAAGGATCATTATTGCATATATCTCCTGGTAGACGATGAGAGTCCCGCACCGGAGATACGTATCAGGCATATGCAACTGCATTGCATCGTACCGCATTCATCCCACCTCATTGCATTGCGTACTGACTATTGTGTGTATTGTGTTGTGTTTTATGTATGCGGTATATATGCTATGTCGTGGACATATCTCAGTTTGCCTATATATTTTTGGCTCATATTCTGAGTTGCGGGGATCGGGTTGCACGCTGCAACAATATAAATATATGGATTGGGTTGCACGCTGCAACATGATGAATATATGGATTGGGTTGCACGGCGCAACAGTATAAATATACGGATCGGGTTGCATGCCGCAACAGGATGAATATATGGATTGGGTTGCACGCCGCAACAGGATGTATTTCTGATTATTGATGTGTTTGGGATACCTATATGTTTTGGTTATCTTACGTTCCTGGTTGTTCACGAGTTTGTCATTCCATACGTGTTTCTAGTTATTATCTGGCTCTGCCTTTTTATAATTTAAATAAGAGGAATTTGGTTTATCTGTTTCGTCTCCCTGGCTAGCTATCCTATTCTTTGAGGTGGATAGTCTGCCCCACTTATTGAGTCCTTTTGACTCACCCTTGTTTGTTGTTTGTTTCTTGTCTATCTATTTCATTTTGGCAGGTTCGCTCCAGGATTGAATTCGCCACGTTGTGAAGGACCGAAGACGACTTCAGCTGTCAGGATGAGCCAACTTTTATTACGGATGGCCACCAGTTTATTGTTCATTATTTCAGTTGCATTTTGCTCCCTTCAGAAGGTATCTGTCTTCTTTTATACTCTTAGATGTCTGGTCTGGATAGTCCTAAACCTAGTATGTTAGGTAGTTAGCTGTAATTCCTTTTGTACAGCTTAGAGGTATCAGTATGTCTGTGTTTTTTTAAAGTCTTGTCCTTATTTATGAATTGTTATATTTATTTTCCTAATTTAATTGGTAAGGGTTCGCTGGACGGGTCTAGGGGAGAATGTCAGGTGCCCGCATGGCCTGACCGGATATCGGGTCGTGTCATTTGCGCAGATATAAAACATAATGCTTTTGCAAGACAACCAACCGGCGAGACATACCACACATGGTGTCTCATAGTTGACTTGTCTATTTCATGATTTAAACAAGTGCGAAATATAAACCTTTTGCAGGACAACCAGCTGGCAAGACACACCGCACATGGTGCCTTATAGTTGACTTGTCAATTCATTATCTAAACAAGTACATAATATAAAGCTTTTGCAGGACAACCAACCGGCGAGACACACCGCACATGGTGTCTCATGGTTGACTTGTCTATTCTAATCTGAACAAGTGCGAAATATAAAGCTTTTGCAGGACAACCAACCGGCGAGACACACCGCACATGGTGTCTCATAGTTGACTTGTCAATTTATAATTTAAACAAGTGCAAAATATAATGCTTTTGCAGGACAACCAACCACCGAGACACACCGCACATGGTGTCTCATAGTTGACTTGTCGATTTCATGATTCCTAATAAGCTTCATCATAATATTTATAAGAATTATAAAGATAGAGGTGCCGCCTGTTTGGCAATAAACCATGATAAAGCATAACGCTTTACATCATGAAAAGTCTATTTTCAATGCATATCTTGGATTGCGCTCCAACCAGAGGGTAGGAACCCATCCAAAGTAATCCCATTATCAAATAAACTTATATATCCGAATCCTTCTATGGAGGAATGATCTTGGCTATAATGCAAAGTGAACCTCCCAGATTTGGTAATGTCTGTAAATCATAAAAAAATAGAACTTTAGTAAGCGCTCTCATAAAGCGGAATAGAAATGAAACTGATACTATATATTTAACAATTTGCAAGAATTATAGGAAATAGAAATGTCGCCTTTCAGCAATAAACTATGATAAAGCATAATGCTTTAAATCATGAAGAGGTAGTCTGCAATGCAATCTTGGATTGCGCTCCAACCAGAAGGTAGGAACCCATCCCAAGTATATCCTATTATCAAATAAGCTTATATCTCCGAATCTTTCTATGGAGGAATGATCTTGGGTATAATGCAAAAGTGAACCTCCCAGATTTGGAAATATCTGTAAATCATAAAATAGAACGGTAGTAAGTGATCTCACAAGGCAAAAGATAAATGAAACAATTATGCTTAGCAATTTGCAAAAGTTATGGAAAATAGAAATGCCGCATTTCGGCAATAAACCATGATAAAGCATAATGCTTTAAGTTATGAAGGGGCAGCTTGCAATACAAGTGTGGATTGTGCTCCAACCAAAAAGATAAGAACAAATCTGAAGTAATCTCATTATTGTTGTACTCTCCAGATTATATTGCGGAGGAAGGGTCTTTGCTACTCCCTCCGTTCCACTGTAGATGAACCCATTTGACTTTGCACGAAGTTTAATAAAGAAGAGAAGACTTTTGAAACTTGTTGTCTAAAATAAGTTATAGATATTTGTGTGGCTACAAATCATCTAGGGATGAGTAAAATTGGAAATTTCTTTCCAAATTTAGAAAGAGGTCATTCTTTTTGAAACAGACTAAAAAGGAAATAGGTTCATTCTTTTTGAAACAGAGGGAGTATAAAGCAAAATGAATCTCAGGAATGGCAATATCTGCAAATCATAACAAAATTTACTAATCATTTCACCGTGAAACGTAAATATTTAATAATCTATGAAAGCTATGAGAAATAGAAATGCCGCCATTTCGGAAAAGTGGAAAAGCGTCGAGCTTTATCCCAAATATCATTGCAATCCAAGCGATACGAATCCTAAAAATTGACTTGCTAAGGTGCTTTATCTTCTGATGCAGGTCTTCATGTTCCTGCTCTCAAAGAAAAATTGTTAGTTTTGGAGAGGGAGGGGGGATCATTTGATTTGTGTTGACTTGATCTTGCTCTTGCGGCTCCTGCTGCTTCCTTGTCTTCCTCGGACTTGCATTTGTGAATCATGGTCAGAAACTTGGATCATGAACTCAATAGCATCGATGTTTTACAAAATAGAGGCAACGTAAAATAATTTAGTGCAATATAGCAAGTAAAACAAGCATGCAAATGAAGTGAAGATGCATTTCGAAAACTTTTTTGCCTTGACTTAAACTTGTAACATATCTTAAAACAAGATGAACGTTCTTTATCTTAGACTTTGTGCTATTCCCGTAGCCAATTCTCGAGATCTTGAAAGTTCATCTTTTGATAATCAGCGCTGCTTCTTGCAAAATTTTGCCCCTTCAACATCTTCAACTTGTTTTGCAAATATTGCCCTAGTTGTCCTTCTTTGAGGCAAATGAAAAATTAAGTAATGCAGATCTGCCCCGGTTTAAAAGTCCCTGAACTTGAATGTATTGATAATTATATTCTGATAAAATTGCCTATAAACTGTATCTTATCAGCAAACATTAACAACTCTTTACGCATTCTGCATCTTTCCAATCATCTTCTTGAGGGATTCTCAAAGAAGAAAAATTTATTTATGCGAATAACACTGCTTTAACGTCATATACCGACAAATAAAAACTGGCCCACTTGAAGTTCTAACAGTAGTGCGATATCCAAAGAGCGCAGACAATAACTTTTCAGTGCGTCATTTTCAAACTGTTCAGTTGTTTTGCCATACGTCACAAGCAAAGTTTTGGCCAGTTTATCAATTTTAATTTTGAAACAGAAACAAATATAATCGCAAGCGTAAATAATATAATAAGAATGCGATGCATTTTATTTCAACTTTCATAAAATTTAAAAGGAGTTGATTCAGATTAACATAAGCTTTAAAATACAATGCAATTCAGGGCCTCAATCTGAATTAAAATTGAAAATAATGCTACTAAGTTCAATCGCCATGTTCTTTGAATGAATGCTATTAAGCTTCTGGTGCTGCATCGTTCTCAAGCTGAGCATTGTCATAAATAAGATCTCGAATCTTGCGTGATTTGAATGGTCAACCACTTTACGAATTAAACTTCTGCTAGAGAAATAAAAGAAACCTCAAAGGGTAACTATGTTAGTTTGCATATCATTACTAAGATCGCACACAAGCACATAACACAGTATTTAACGCATTTTGAACAAATAAAACAAGACAAGCAGTTAACATGTGGCAATCACAAGTAATTGAGCGTAAATAAATATGCAAGCGCGTCCTACCCTGTAAGGTGCCTCTTTGTGCTAGAGGTAAGCCTAATTGCGCAAACAAGTGGTAACGAAAAATAGTCCATGCCAGTTCTGAGTAATTCAGATTTAGAGTAAACAATAAATAATAACAATAATTGATAACAATCATCTCTCCGCCTTGACACTAATTCCGTTATCCCAACTATCTTCCAAAAGTTGGTGTCAACTCGGAATTCTAACACAGCTCATGCTCTCCACAACATCTGCACAAAATTCTAAACCCAAATGCTTAAAACCTGAAACAATCCTCCATACCTCTTGCAAAACATCCACACTCCTCCAAGCACAACTCCCAATTGTTTCACAAGATCCAGGGGTGAAATTTCCAACTGCCTTCACAAAACCAGGCTGCAAATCATAAAAGGTTCCAATTAACTTTTTACAAATAAAACCTCACTGGTCCTTGGCTTTGGACAAGCCTCTCAGCTTCCTAGGTTTTGCAAGGCTCACAGACCTTGTTCATAGGGCTCCTCACTAGTCCTCGGCTTTAATCAAGCCTCTCAGTTTCCTAGGTAGCCAAGACCTCACTGGTCTTCAAGGAGGGGCCCCATTGGTCATTCAAAGACACAAGGGCTCCACTCTCCTAGTATGCAACAAGCGTACTTCAATTTTCATAAAGTTGCAGCTGGTCAGTCAACATAAACTTGCACACACACAGGTCTTCATAAGAGAGACTCTACTGATCTTTTAAAGACACTAGAGGCTTCACCTCTTAGTATGCAACTTGCATACTTCATTATATCAACCATTCAGCAAAATCCAACAACATTCATACCTGCATCCACCAAAATTACACCCTAAAGCTACTATTACACCCTACATAAACACCTGAACCAGATCACATTTTGCAAGGACTTGAACCAAATCTGCCTAACTTTCCCCCGAACTGCAATTCTTCCTTGTTCACAAAATTCTGCACTATGATCTCAAATTCTTTGTAGACTACTCTGACCACATAGATTCTTCTAAATTCTATCATTTTCTAACCTAAAAAACAAAATATGAGACAAAATTCTAAATTTGATTATGCTCAAAACATGGCTAGGACTGAGGATTCGTTATCACACAGCACATAATATGCTTTGTCGTTGGGTTTCAAGAACCTGCTGACGTAAGGGTGGTTTCCTAACTATGGAGGCAGTATCAAGGACAGGGTCTAGACTAAGGTGCAAATGCATGCATGCTCCTAAAAGCTCATTCTAAGAGTGGGTTAACAGTTAAGGCTAACAGGTTAGTGGCAGGTGGCCTCGCAGTCGAATTACTCCCACGACAACCGCCGATATACCAACTCTTCAAAGGGTTCTTTAGTAGAAGAAAGTGCGGGTGCGTATGCACACACCTCGCGGATATTTTGAGTGAGATACAAGAGGTTCCCAAGAGTGGGGGAAATATGAACGGAGTGCCAATTTAAATATGTGCACAAATAAGGGTGTAGTGGCATGCTTTTCGTGGCACACATTGCAAATAATCAATTAAATTAACTAAGCATGCTCGCAAATAAACAATAAAGATAATCATACTAGTTTCAACATGTAAACACATAATTAATTAAGCTACACATACTAGTTTCGGCATACGATTCAAACAATATAAACAAACAAATTCGTTAAAGCATTATGGTTAAAACCATTTAAATATCCCAGTGGAGTCGCCACCCTATGAACCCTCCCAAAATACATATAAATATGTTTCGGGTGTATTTTCAACAAAATGGGACTCCAAAGGGCTTCTTTGGAGTCGCTACCTGATTTAAGAATTATTAGGAACCAAATATTAATTAAAGAGTGCAATTTTATTCCTTATTTAAAGAAAATTAAATTCAGAGATTATTAGGTAAGTAGTTCTATTAAATTCGAAAGAAGGTCCCTAACGGGAGCACTTTCAAAAATCCGCTAAAAGCGGTTAATCCGGCAGTTTTTACGAATTTTAATAAAATAAATAACTAAGAGATTCTAAGGAAAATACAGAATAAATAAATAAAGAAGTAAATAAATATATATATAAGTAAATAGATAATAAATAACAAATAATAAATAATAAGTAATTAAATAAATAAATATATAACTGAATATTTAATAAAATAAGTAAATTGGTAAAGAAATAATTTAAATATAAATAATGATAAAATAAAGATACAAATTTAATTGTATTTTAATTTTCACTCATTAATTGACAATCGGTTCTTAATACCTTAAATTAATTGGCGTGTCCCAAAGAAACGGGATAAGCAATTACGTAAACAGTTCTATACATGCGATAAGATAAAAATTTAATAAGCGGCTATCCTACCAAGCTTCTAGCATGCAAAGTCCTAGTCCAGTTTACAGGGATCCTATAATATGGATTCTAATGGGAATAGGGAAAGAGGGAGTTTAGAAGATAGAACCCGGGAGCGCAACTCATAATTTGATCCTTGAAATTTTTTAAAGTTTTCATTTCTTTCGGGGAACTTAAGCCCGAAAATACAGTACGGATCAAACAACTCTCAGGCAAATAGCCAATCCCAATTTGCGAGTTTTGCTCAACTCGATTCCAAGTGTATTACATGCAAAGATAAGAATAAAAGAAAGATCATTGAATGCAAATAAAGAACAACCAGATGGAATGTAGTAAATTGTTTCAATAATCAAACAACCAATTTTAAGTTCACAAGAAGTTATTTGAACACCCTTAGAATACATGGAACCACTAGGAACCCTTTCATTTCTTCGTGAACCTTTGCAAATCAACGGGACTAGAACTCATAACTTTGAAATTAGGCCTTTGATCAAAGCAAACCACACAAGGAATTAAGTATGATGCTAGCTACAACAAGGACCAGAGAAAACTGGAGCAAGACCAGGAAGAAATAAGCCGCAGACTAATGGAATTGGAAAAATGAAAATGAATCTTGCGGACAACATTAACTCAAGGGAAAACAAAACAAGAAATTAGAGCAGGGAGGAGGGATAGCTTTACAAGCATAATCTGAACATCTCCTTACACAAACTCCTTAAACATCTACAGACCACTAATTGACTTGTAAAATATACATCAAATCTCCAAGACACCACCCTGCACACATCCAATCAAAATACAAGACAAAAAAGAGAAACTAGACAGACTACTACATCCTGAAGCTGCAGCACATAACCAGCCACTACAGTTCTGCCTATAACTCTACACAACCTGCAGCTACTGAGAAAACCCCTCCTCTAACTGCAGATCCTTAAACCACCTCCAAAACACCTAAAACACCTGATCTCCTACTAAAGTTATCAGCCACAGCTACCAGACCCTTAGCCAAACCTGCAAACATCCTCCCACCTCTACAACTAAAACCCGCTACTCACCCTACCTGCAAACCAGAGCCCAAACCCCTGAATAAACTCCGGACATCCAGAACCAATCACTGCACACTCTCACACCCTAAACCTCTATACTCTTCCTCGAACAACCTGCACACACAGACTCACAACCTAACTTCAGCATTCTACTATACTTAAGCAATTTCAACCAATACAAAAACATATCCATAGGCCTTTAAACCCCCTAGGAACCAATCATCCAAGCTGAACAGACTTTAGCCCCATCACTCCATCTCCTAAGCCACTTTCACACCCTCTCTACACTCACACACACACACTTGCACATACAGATACACACCTGCATACACGCACATATTCCTGCTAGCACCAACAAACTACTTGCATACACACACAGACCCCTCTTACCACTCCAAATAACATGGTGCTACCCCTTTTTTCACTTCTTTCAACCTCCAGGAACACCTCACACTAACTATATTGCCCGGACCACCTCAAACTACCAGAACCTGAACAAATCAAGCTTCATACTTGATACATGCCATTTCACAACTTTAGAACTTAATAAACAACCAAATGCAAAGAAGAGAGCAGGATAAGACGTAAAAAATTCGTGCAGGGGCCTGTTTGGCGCGCGTTAATTGATTTGTAGCCGTCAAGAACAAATTCGCTGAGAAATAGCCACCTCCGGACAAATCCTAGTATAAATACTGGGGCTTTGAATAAGTTTTGTTCAAAGCCCCAGTATTTATACTGGGAAGCTTCAGTAAACTAACCTCAGTATAAAATACTGGGGCTTTGAACAAGTTTTGTTCAAGGCCCCAACATTTTGTTATGAGACTTTGTATAAAGCTTCAGTCCCATAGCAAAATGCTGGGGCTGTGAACAAAACTTGTTAAAAGCCCCAACATTTTGTTATGGGACTGAAGCTTTATATATAAAGTCCCACAACCCATAACAAAATGCTGGAGCTGTGAACAAAACTTGTTCAAAACCCCAACATTTTGTTATGGGACTGAAGCTTTATATATAAAGTCCCATAACAAAATACTTGGGCTTTGATCAAGTTTCGTTCAAAGCCCCAGTATTTTGTTATGGGACTAGTCTGAGGGTGTTTTTCCAACGGTAATGGAGCTTAAGTGTGCGCGCGAATTTTTGGCTATTCTTCAATGAATTTTGAAACGGTGGATAGTCCCCAATAAGCGCGTCCAAAAATGGCTAGCGATCAAAATTTCCCGGATAAGACCAATTTATACAGGGCACAATAACTCAAGGGAGTCTAGCAAGACTGGACAAGAAATATGGAACTGGAAAAGATTGAAACTAAAGACAAAGACTATCAGATAAGGGCAACGGAAGACAGACTTCAATAGAGAACCTAATTTTAAGCCTAGACATTGGACAACAGACCCAATGAAAATCCATACTAAGCTTATTTCGTTCTTTATGAACTCATAGATAGGAAAAGAACTTAGAAAAACAGAGCAGGCCTAATCCTCATATTGCAATAAAATAAGCTGCCACTAAGGAGTTTAAAAGAAGAGCAAGCTGCATGCCTTTCCTTCTACATCAATACAACTGAGAAACTCAGATTTTACTAGCTAGAACTCCATTAAATCATGAATGAGTTAACTTTAAAACTTAGCTCAAATATTTATCTATGACTAATATGCTTTTCCAGATTATATTAACAAATATCAAACTAGAAATTAATAAAGCTCTCATCTTTACACTCTATTCCTTTAAACAGTTTCATCATTCTTTTGTCTTCTCAAATATCGCACATATATCATATGACTTCATACACAAAGAAAAACAAATGTAAAGCTCCTAAACGCAATAACAAGGTTTAGATTTTACCTTTTTAAGGCAGTGAATAGAAGCGAGTGATCCAAAGATATTGCGACTCGAGCAAGCAACGAACAAAGTCGACGACTAGTAAAGCGAAGCTACGACACAAATAATGAAGCGATAACACAAGATAAATGCCAAGAACAAACCAGAAAAGAGTAATAGTATATGTATTTTTAAGAAAAATTTTAGCTGAGAACAATGTATCTGGATGTAATGGCTGCTGTTTTTTTAAAAAAAATTTAGCCTCTAAGTTCTGCCTCTAAGAAAACTCTCTATATTTCTGCCTCTGAAAATTGGAACCCCTTACAAAATGAGAAATATTACCTTTATATAGCCGCTGCTAGGGTTTTGGATTTTTGAAACTTGAAATTCAAATTTGGCTAAAATGGACATTTCTCTGTGGGATAAGGGAAAAAATAGTCCATTCTCACAAAGATTGCACCGTTTTTTTCTTATCCCTAAAGATTTGCCCTTTTTTTAACCAAATCGACGATGCAGATTAGATTCGCGGAAAATGAAGGCACACGATCGATACAGCTATATCCTAGTATGGGAAGATTAAACGAATTTAGCCCCTATTTTAAAGATAATTAAATAATGAAGGGATTACACAGGTGAGTTGAAATTAGGGTGCATTGCAAAATTAGCCACTTTTCTTTAAATTTACTCAATTCGCTTTTGATTTTTAAAATTAGTCTTATTTAAAATAATTAGACATTAATTTGAAAATTTCGGGACAAAATTGGGTGCCAACAACCTCATCCTACCTAAAACAAAAACGACCACAACTACTGGTCGAAAAAGTTGGGAACTTGAACAAAATGAATACAATAAAAACCAAGTCTTAAAGCTTTCAATTATCATCCCCATCAGAGCCTTCATCGGAGGAGTCTAGAGGGAGGCCAAGTTCTTCATGAGCTAATCTCACAACTTGAACAGCTTCTTCGAGCTCTGCAGCAACATCGACTCTGCGCTCGGACATCTCACGAAGTAAGTCGCGCCTTGATTCTGCCAGAATCAGCTCCCTCTTTTCATCGAAATTCTCCTCCATTGTGCGCCTCTAAGTGACCAAGTCTTGTTGAAGGATCAGATTCCTCTCTGATAATGTGTTGACTTGAGCAATCAGATCCTCATTGTTGCCTTGAAGAGCATGCAGCTCTTCGTTCAGACAAACAAGCTCTGATTCTTTATCTTTCGGCTCAGACTCCAATTTGGCACATTTACTGCCCATACTGGCTTCGAACTGCCCAAGCTGGTCGTTTAAAGCCTGAATTTGGGACTCTAACTCCAACTTACGAAGAGCATGAGCAGTAGCCTTTTTGGCCAAGTCAGCCTCGAGTTCGGAATACTTCGCCTTCAAAATCTTCAAATTATTGTGCCATCCATCACCAATAGAAGCAAGATGAGCAGCTCGTTCGTTGAAATGTACTATTTTGGCCCCGAGCTGCCGAATCTGATCAGCTGTCTTGATGGCCATAATAGTATTCTAAAATCGAAACAAATGATGTCAACAGAAGGAAAAAGGCAATCTGAGAAGGTAGGTTCAAGTCATTGTAGTAGTTCAACCGAGCTTTCTCCATCGGCCCCATTACCTCGAAGAGATAATCAGCGAGATGATTTGGGCACCTAAGTAGATCCACCTCTCCAGGGACGGTAATTGTGACCGATCTGGTATTTACTTCCCCAGCAGCATCAGCCCTCTTGAGAGCGGCAAAGGAGGCAGCCTCTTCACACCGAGGAAAAATAACTATGGGCTCCTCATGATCCGCCACATAAAAGGACGAACTAGAACTCTCTGCATGCTTCGACTTCGTCGTTGCTACCTGGCGATTGAGAGGCAGTTTGTCTTTCTTTGGATTCCTCTCTCTTGGCGCCTGATCCAAAGGAACATCATCGGTGTCCCTCACTTCGGGAGTTTGATCCATAGGAACGATGGCACCCTCGTTCCCCCCAGAACCTGAAGTAACCTCGACCAAGCCCTCCGCTATCGGTGACAGAGGAAGCTGTTTTTCAATCCCAAAGCTAGCTGAGTGAGCCCTATCGTATTCCTCAGTAGCTTTAAGTTGCTAAGGCCTTTCGAGCATCACTTCTTTCCTTGGCCTCTTCAGCTCCCTTAATGGCTGTTCGGAGCCAGATTCCTCATCCTCATCCTCGGGGGTAAGGTGAACAAGTACACCCCCCATAAACCTTTGCCGCCTCCATTATCAAGACTGCCTCCTCAACAACGCATTCGATAGACTTGGGGCCAGCCGACGAACTAGCCTCATGACCTTGTGAAGTACCTTTAGCAAGGTACCTCGCTTTTAGGTCGTGATAAGAAATTTTCTTCTTCTTCTTCGGGGGAGTTTCACGAACCTTCTCCCCCTCGATCTCTTCAAGATCCTCATCAATCGGCTCCTCGATCGGCCCCTGATGTTTGGAATTTTATGCCTATATTTCCTTAATATTTCCTCACGTTTCGATACTTTATTCGCACGTTTTCTAGTTAACGAATGTGATTTAGCACTGATTTTATGTCATATGCGTATAGGTTGTTATGAAGTGCAATTGGAGCTTTAAAGAGCATGATCGAGCAAGAAAAGGTTGGAATTTGATTGAAGATTGGATCGAGCACACGAAGGCACGACGCGACGTGAGCTGCGGACAAAGAGAAGCTGAAAATGGGCAGGCGCGTTGGGTGGCGCGCCGCGCCAGCTATGGCACTCAGCTTTCTGGTGCGTTTTGGGGCGCGAAGCATGGCCGCTGCGTGCGAGATTCGACGGGTTCTGCCTAGTTGCGCGCATTTTGAGGAGCGGGGCACCAGCTATAGCACCCCTGGAGCGTTTTTGGAAGTCATATTTCGTCTAGGCTTAGGCGTAACTAATTGCTAGGCTTTTGTAAACATTATAAATACTCTTTTACTTAGTTTTTTAGAGAAGTTCAGACTTTGGAGCAAGTTTTGGAGGAGAGGGGAGGAGCCCTAGATGTCTTCTAAACAAGTTCTTTCTTTCTTTCTCTTATTCTTCTCTTTAATTCTATAGTTTGTTCGTTCTAGGGTTAGAGCAAATACATGAAGGTTGATGTTTGAAAGTTGAATTCTTCCTATTGATTTACCATTACAGATTGTTTATTCTTTCTTGAGCCTAATTGTTTGGTTATTGAGACCTGATAAATGAACACTATCTACGGTTTACAAGTTGAACTCGACAGAGGGAACTTGTAAACGCAAATAAGAAAGAATAGGGCTTGATTGTGAACCTGAGCATCAGGGAATCGATTTGCGGGTAGGATAGACATATACTTGCTCGCCTAGCTTAACTAATCACAGAATTAATGCGTGCATGTGATTCAACCCATAGACATATAGGGATTGGAGTAGCCTGCATAGACCGTGAAGAATCGAAAGGTTTTCACGGGTACATTTAACCTGTTAGTTAGCAATCTAGGAAATCAAGAAGTAGAATCAACTGGAAAAATCAACTGGATTGTTCATAGCTCTGACCCTGGACCGTTTCTCTTTTATTGATAAAAACCCATAATTTTCTCTATTACTTGACTTCAATTACTTGTTTTTAATTATTATTTTACTTAATAAAAATCTCAATCATTGGAAAAAGATCCCTGAATAGTTGTTAAGAAATTATTTGTTAGGAGTCCAGTCTGAATAGTCCTCGTGGGAACGATACTCTACTTATCACTTTATTACTTGTCGACCACGTATAATTGTGCGTGCGTTGGGAGCAACAAGTTTTTGGCGCCGTTGCCGGAGACTAAATAATTGACTGTTTTCTTTTTAGACAATTTATTATTTTCTATTCAGGTTTAATTTTTGTTTAGTTTAGTATTGTGTTACTTGTCTTATCATGACATCTTTTAATAAAAATAGGTCGAATGATGGTTGTTCAAATTTTGATGATCTTTGTCTACTTTGTGGAGGAACTCACTTGTGGGAAAATTGTCCAAGTCTTTCAACCCTGCGGGACTGGTTATGTGAATTTTCTACAACCTTTGATTGGAATTTTTGCAAATTGTGTGGTGGTCTGTGGAATTCTTGTCCCAAGTGTCAACTCCTTCCTCTATCAATGTGTGTGATGTTTTTAACAATGTTTATGAGTCTGACAAGAATGAAGAAGTGCAGGTTGTGAGCCAAAATTTTCTAACGGAGCAAGCCAACCTTTTAGAAGTATATGGGGATTTTAGAAGTGAACTTACAATTATGATGAGGCAATTTATGGAAGAAAGGGTTGTGCTCAGGCAAGAAATTGATCAATTAGCTTAGCTATTCATGATTTAGAGGCAAATTTGAGTGATATGGTTGAGGTGTCTAATGCCCAATTATCAATTGTCGTGAATAGTAGATTGGAGATAGAAGAGCTTAGGAGCCAATTTGAGGAGCAAAAAGTGGAATTCCTACCATTCGACCCAATATTAGTTGATGATGCCAAGGTTGAAAAAATTACATTAGAGTCAAGTGAGGAAATTGAAAACATCATATTTGAGGACTCTAGTGTTTGTGCAAGTGAGGGTGTCAAAAGTAATGCAATTTTAGAATTGAAGCGCACTGGACCTCATTCCAATCATTTTTCAACATTGTGTTTGGATGGTGACATGAAAATTGAGCCACCCGAGCCTATGAAGAAACCAAAGGAGGAGGAACAAGGTGTCCATATTTTAAAGTTTGTGATGCCGAGGAGACAAAACGACATCCCTCACTTAAAAGCCAAAAAGTGTAAAATGCGACATTGTTTACTTGGTCCTTTTGTATTTTTTCCACCACCCCAATACCATAGTCATAAGCTTGAGGCAAAGTTGGGGATTCAATTCATAAGTTCAAGCTAGAGGAAAAAGTGCTGAAGTTGTCTTCGTCGTGCCGCGACGTTAAATCAAGCGCTTCTTGGGAGGCAACCCAATTTACTTGCTTTACTTTTATTTATTTTTATTTTATTATTATAGTTGTATATTACTTTGGGTGATTCTTTGGATTGCAGGTTCATGTAATGTCGAGTTTAAGTGTGGGGTGTCCTGACCCCTGCCTAATATTGATGACCTGTTGGGGGAAGTCTGAGTACCTCAGGTTATACGGAAGCTTGGAGGATGCTAACGCTAACGGCTAGGCCGATTGGCCCTCAGGGAAGTTTTCTTTACCCTTGCACTTTCTTATTTTTAGCACTGAGGACATTGCTTGATTTAAGTGTGGGGTGGGGGAACTCCTCTTTATTTTTGAGGTTAGGGATGCATGTAGCGTTAGGATTTTCTTTTGTCACTTGACATTTTGTTTTACTTTTTAGTATTTATTTTTTTTTATTATAAAAAATACAAAAAGATTTTCTTTGTAGGCTTTGTAGTGGTACATGTCATCCATCCCGTGGTTTTTCTTATGGCCTCGGTTCTTTTCCACGGGGAGGCCTTTGAACCGGGTAGTTTTTTATTTTCTTTCTTTTTAGGATTAGAGTAGTTAGTTATAGGTGGCCCTAGACGAAGGAAATAGGTAGAATGCTAGGTGCCTTTGATTTGTTTGATACCGATGTACTTGGACTTGAGCATGTGCTATTTGTGGTGTCTCGTGGTTTTAAATTGTGATGCATGCCTAGAAAAAAATGGAATGACCCCCTTGAGATGCTTGAGTCCACTCACTTGACTTTGTTGTGAACCTTTGTGCACTAGTGCTTAAATTCCCACAAGTTGCACCCTATTTGCTTGATTGAGAGTAGTGATGGAGCTATTTTGTGTGGATTGTGTGCAATGTGTGTTGTGAGGCATATTCTACTGTGTTCCATGTTTGCATATTGGTGTCTAGAACTTGCCCCGTATGTGTGCAAAGTGAAATCCTAGATTTGCTTTAGTCGGGAGATGATACAGGCCTTTTTGGATAAGCCTTTACCTTGATTTGCCTACCCTTATTTGCACCCTTGATTGTTGTGATCCCTTTGACCTTTTGTTGGAAACCACACCGCGAGCCTACCCACTTGTTCTAAATTGCTTTCTTTTGACCCTTTACTCCTTAAGCACTTTAATTGATAACTTTATATTATTTTGGAGTTTGTGGTTGAAGTATTGGGAGGTTTTTGAGTGGAACCAATGAAGGGGATACTTGATAAAATTGTGAAGTAGTTGAAGGAGAATGGGCATGGTTTGGAAAGAAGTGAATAGAAAAACACAAATGAAAAGAATAAAAAAAAAGCTGAAAATAAAATTAAAAAAGAAAAGAAATGAATATCCATCCTTGCTAGTGTTGTGCTTAAAAGAAAAATTGCTACTTGTTGAAAAAGGTGCGTGTGAAATTTGTTGGGTGGTGAATTGGGTGGCTTTGATGAGATATGTGCTTAAATTGAATGTGATGTATTAAAGTGCTTAGGGAGGTAGTCACTATTATCCATATGTATCCTACCAGCCCCTTAGCCTACATTACAACCCTTTAAACTCCTAGTTAATCCCGATTGGAGTGAGCTTATATTAGTGGAGTCCTACACTACGGGCAAGCTTATGGTACATCGTGTGTGACATGTGAGCTTTTCATGAGAGTGAGTGAATTCTTTCTATGCTATTGTCCCCGTTCTATTCTTGATATTCATTGTTGTGTGTGATATTTGGGGGACACTCTCTTGCTTCATTATGGTGAAGGCACACGGTTTACATGAGATAGGTGAAGTCGTGGCTTCTTGGTTGAGTAGGTAGGTGTAACGTTGTGGGAGCATGGTTGCAATGAGTCGAATGTGTGCATTTGAGTTGTCTTAGGGTGGTTGTTCTCATGTTTTGAGTTTGTTATATTATTGGCATGTTTGTTGGACCCATAGTAGTCATGTGTGCACTCGTTCAATGGTCGGTATCAACCATAGTCATAGGCAGACCTGTTCTACCTAGGTTGGGAAGTTATTTGTGATTGCTCGAGGGCGAGCAAAGGTTCAAGTGTGGGGTGGTGATGTTTGGCATTTTATGCCTATATTTTCTTAATATTTCCTCACGTTTGGATACTTTCTTCGCGCGTTTTCTAGTTAACGAATGTGATTTTGCACTGATTTTATGTCGTATGCGTGTACGTTGTTATGAAGTGCAATTGGAGCTTTAAAGAGCATGATCGAGCAAGAAAAGATTGGAGTTTGATTGAGGATTGGATCGAGCACACGAAGGCACGACGCGACGCGAGCTGCGGACAAAGAGAAGCTGAAAATGGGCAGGCGTGTTGGGTGGCGCGCCGCGCCAGCTATGGCACTCAGGTTTCTAGCACGTTTTGGGGTGCGGAGCATGGCCATTGCGTGCGAGATTCGACGGGTTCTGCCTAGTTGCGCACATTTTGAGGTGCGGGGCGCCAGCTATAGCACCCCTGGAGCGTTTTTGGAAGTCCTATTTCGTCTAGGCTTAGGCGTAACTAATTGCTAGGCTTTTGTAAATATTATAAATACTCTTTTACTTAGTTTTTGAGAGAAGTTTAGACTTTAGAGCAAGTTTTGGAGGAGAGGGGAAGAGCCCTAGATGTTTGGCGTAACTAATTGCTAGGCTTTTGTAAACATTATAAATACTCTTTTACTTAGTTTTTGAGAGAAGTTCAGACTTTAGAGCAAGTTTTGGAGGAGAGGGGAGGAGCCCTAGATGTCTTCTAAACAAGTTCTTTCTTTCTTTCTCTTATTCTTCTCTTTAACTCTATAGTTTGTTCGTTCTAGGGTTAGAGCAAATACATGAAGGTTGATGTTTGAAAGTTGAATTCTTCCTATTGATTTACCATTACAGATTGTTTATTCTTTCTTGAGCCTAATTGTTTGGTTATTGAGACCTGATAATTGAACACTATCTACGGTTTACAAGTTGAACTCGACAGAGGGAACTTGTAAACGCAAATAAGAAAGAATAGGGCTTGATTGTGAACCTGAGCATCAGGGAATTGATTTGGGGGTAGGATAGACGTATACTTGCTCGCCTAGCTTAACTAATCACAGAATTCGTTAATGCGTGCATGTGATTCAACCCATAGACATATAGGGATTGGAGTAGCCTGCATAGACCGTGAGGAATCGAAAGGTTTTCACGGGTACATTTAACCTGTTAGTTAGCAATCTAGGAAATCAAGAAGTAGAATCAACTGGATTGTTCGTAGCTCTGACCCTGGACCGTTTCTCTTTTATTGATAACAACCCATAATTTTCTCTATTACTTGACTTCAATTACTTGTTTTTAATTATTGTTTTACTTAGTAAAAATCTCAATCATTGGAAAAAGATCCCTGAATAGTTGTTAAGAAATTATTTGTTAGGAGTCCAGTCTGAATAGTCCTCATGGGAACGATACTCTACTTATCACTTTATTACTTGTCGACCACGTATACTTGCGTGTGCGTTGGAAGCAACAGCCCCACACCAACTCCAGTGATGCCTTAAAAATTGTTCGTTCATTAGTAAGAGATAAAATTCAAGCAAACTTCTTAAGAAGCGTACCATGATTCTTTGCTTTCATTTTCTAGAGAGCTGCTATCGATTTCCAAACTCTCTGGTCGTTGGTGGTATTGTCCAGAACTCGAATGAGCCATTCTACCATGTCAGGGACCAAGTCGAACAAACCTTGTTGGCTGCATACATGAAATAAGTAAATAGGATGTAGGGGAAAATCATGGCGTCGAACGAGAATCGAGCACTTACGAGTACAGTTCCATATAACAGGGAGCAGTTCAGCCCATGGAGCAGTAAGTTGATATGTCAGGATGAAAACGAAACGTTGATCCCATGCCCTAAGATCATCGTCGTTATCAAAAATCAAGGCCTGATGTCCTCGCTTTTGTACGAAGATAATTCCGACCTTATAAACTCGAGGAGAATATAAATGGAGAATGTGTTTAAGAGTAACTTCTACTCCTAATTTTTTGCTAATCCACCAATACATAGCAACCAACCACCATACCATCGGAGAAATTTGCGCGATACAAACTCTGTACATGAGATAAAACTCTTCGATTATGGGATCGATCAGAAGAGTAAACCCTATCGTAAATGGGTACGTTAGAACGACAGAATGACCGCCATATAAAGTAGTCAGGGTGGATCTCCTCGACAGACACACCACATCAATCACACCCTCTTTCCACTCACAATCTTCTCAAATCATAGGTATCGATTCCTCAGTGACCGCACAAAACACAGAATCAACAGGAATATTCTTCTTCTTCTTCTTCAATTGAACGTCGTTTTGATAACTGACTTTGTAGTCGTCATCATAGCTAAATTTCCTCGGAAGAATTTTTGTGTAAAGCTTTTCGGGACCAAACCCTTTCGCCTTTCTTTTCCCCTTCTTCTTTTCTTCGGAAGGGCCAGCAACGGTTGCTCGTGCAGTTGCAGCAACAGGTTGTGACGGCGCGGCGGCGGTAGGAGTTGCAGAGACGACAACCTCAGCGGTGGTTGCAGGCGTAGAAGTTTTATCAGTCACCATTATTTGAAGATGTGGATGAGAACGAGATCTGAAACAAGATTTTAAGTTGTAAATCAGAAGATCGACAACCACCAGCAAGGAAATAGCAAGGAATTTTGGAAACTTGAAGAAGATGAAGAAGCAAAAGTTTGGAAACAAATTCTTGAAGTTGTATTTATAAGGCTAAAGTAATGATTGCCTCGGTAATCGGTGAAAAGCCATTGTCCGCATGATGTCTGACACGTGCAATGATGAGAAGTTGAAATGACAGTTTGACGTTTCAAAATAAAGGGCCACAAATGCTCCACGTATTTTCTCGCCTTAAGTTTCATGCCACTTGCCAAGTTTTTCGAACACTCACTTGGCAAGTGGAGGGACTATCTGTATTGGTCGGATTTTTTGCAATCACATATGTAACACGTAGTCAGCAATGTGGAAAGATGAGAATGAATATCAATATAAAATGAGACCGGAAGAAGATAGCATTGATCAATACAGTTTGATCGATTCAAGTGAATCATGATCAGCAGAATTCGAAAACAATTGCTACATCAGATAAGTATGGTTGATCTTATCCTGCTTTTATAGGACCATATCAAACGGCATCTGTTAGACGTGGGCAACTACGTGACTGATGAAGAAATGTGTGAGAGTGGAGTTCTCCTAGAGTTGGATACTCTGTACTTCTCATCCTATAAATAGTTCCCTATCCCCTCACTTATAAGCTTACGTTCAACAGAACTAAACATCCCTCTTTATTTTATTGCTATAATATCACCACCATTACTGCTATTTTACACCATCATTACGCCGCCATCATTGTAATCACAATATACTCGTGCAATTGCTGTTTGGTTCAACTCTGGAAGGAGGGTTCTTCTCTTTCAACGGAGCACAAGTCTTCGATCAATCAATACAATAAGCTTTATTGCTTTCGTTATTTATTCGTTATTTGTTCAATTGCTTACTTGCTATTTCGATTGCTTGTTGTGTCTATTTATCATCATTAATCTTGTTGATTATTAACTATTGCTCTAAACGTAACATTGATTAAACAAGATTACTGCTCGGTTCTTAAGTCATATTTTGATCGTTTTAATAAAGTAAATCATTATTTGATTCGCATTATTCTGCTCATTTATCATTATTGTCATCGTAATTCTATAAGTATATCTTTCATTGAATTCCAGTTTAAGTAGAGTCATCAGTTCGATACGAAGTCAATTGATAATTAAACACGTGTTAGACAAACCATTGCTTATCTGATTTTGCTCGTAGTCGATTTGTTCGGAATTAGTAAGAATCAACTGTTCATAGTCAATTACGTGCACTATCGTAGTTGATAAATTTGTCACTTGTCTTCATTTGTTCGATTAGATTATTCTCTTCGAATCAAATTTGCTATTTTGCATACTGTATAGTTCGTTGTTATTTGCGTCATCGAATCAATAATCTGCATATCAACATCGGCTAAGTATTCACTGAATCGATCACCCGTTAACGTGAAATTGCTTCTCAATCGATCGAATCAAGATATAAACGGTCGCCTAAGGCTCAACTAAAAATCAATTTTTAGGATATACAATTAGTTCTTGCATCTCCCATAATTACATATTTTTTTATGATCGAACTTATATGTCAACAATTTTAATGAACTAATTACCTAATATTGCATCAAACAAATTATTCCTTTATCATCTTTGTAACAGAAAAATAGTTTTATTTTACCATAATTGTGTCGTATTTAATTTCTCAAACAATTAAACATTTATTTGTGATCGAAGTGCAAGCTGGAATGTTTTAGAATTATCAATCATTTAACACAATTATGTTAATATGTCAATAGCAATATATTGATTAAGATTATGGGTATAGGTTCTTTTTTACTTCAATTTCCTAATTGAAAGTACTAGAAAACTATTGATCCTCTTATATTCTCTAACACCCTTCCTAATTTGTACTTATCTGAAAGTTAATTATTTTGAATAAAAACATAGTTTCACATTTATATTACTCAACAATTTTTATTTTTTTGGGTGACATTTCATAAAGTGAAGTTCTTTTAGCTCAAGAAAATAACTAAGAATTAACATAATTCTATATAATTTATATGTTTTTATTTTTCACTTAGACATTAAAAATATTCGTAGGTTAAATTCCTTCTTCAACCCTACTTCACGGTTTTTTTTTTAAAATTTTATTTTATTTTTATTTTAAATCAACTCTTCATCCTAACAATAATTCAAACTAATATAAATTATATAGCATAAATATTCTTAAACAGTTCTTTGAGTTATAAATTAGAAATTAAAAAATAAAAAGGTGCAAGTTCCTATAAAAGATGCAGGTTTATTTCTGATTCTTTTACAAATAATTTTCTTTCGTATACAATGTTCAAGTTTTTCATAAAGTCTTTCACTTATGCTTGTTTAGAAGTATGAAGTTCACTAATTTTTTGTTATTTCGTTAATTTTTAATATTGGTGAAAGCTTTCCGCGAAGAAATAGAGTCTCGTATAAAAAGTTCACAATAATCCTAATGTAATTAATCACTTTTGTTTTTCCTTTTTTATTAAAGCTACCACAAGTTTACTAACCCACAATGTAAGTTGAGTTTTAGGTTCAATCCTAATAGCCCTTGGATTGCCACGTTAAGAGAAAGTTTATTATATTTAAGGATTCCACTTTGAAGATAAATTAAAACACAATCTAAACAGAAAGCATTATGAACACGGAATTTCAGTATTTTAAACAAAATAAAATTTTTATTAATTTCAATCCAATTTTACTACTATACCCAATATTATAGCTATATCACGGAGTAAAAAAATGTTCACTTTTTTAGAGATATTTTAGTCTCATGACATTTAACCTCCTAACATTGGTGCTTTTATAATAATATAGAAGATATATAAGCTGAACATATATATATATACAATTTGTTAGAAAGAATGAAACAACTACCCAAACATATTGGTCTAGAGTCTTCCAGGTCAGACATCTAAGAAGTCCAAAAATATTACATCTTCTGAAGGAAGCAAAAATAAGATACAACTATGATAACTAAAACTGGTGGCCTCAAAGAACAAGCTGGCTTACCACATACAGCTGAGAACGTCCTCGCTCTTCAATCGCGCTACTGGCTGGGTCCTGGAGCAGAAACTACCGAACTAAAAAGACAACATAAAAAAAAATAGGAAGTGAGTCATAAGGACTCAGTAAGTGAAGAATAACTAGTCTCCTCGAAGAACAGAAGAGCCAGTCAAAGAATCACAAGTCACGACAAGTAGCACAGATAAGCAATGCACAGAATTAATGCATGTAGTCATAGATGGCCAACAAATACAAGTAATCAAATGATATGACATGAAATGTAATATAATAGGGTCACATATGCCTGTAATCCCGTCTTGAAGTGGAATACTCCTGCATTCGCGGGTAATATAATTTGATAACCAAGTGGAGCGGAATACGCCTGCTCCTGGGGCAGAATACTCATGAACCTGATATAATATAAATCTGAGGTGGAATATTCCTGCACTCAGAATATAACTTAACAACCCTTATTCAGAAAATGTAATCAGAAGATGCATATCAAGGTTGTGGCATAGTAACTACGCCCTGTCGGTAGCTATTCACATAAAGAACACGTGAATAAAATATATATAAGGCCAAAGGCCGTCAAAGAAATCGATAGAATCACTTACCTCAAATCCTGAGTCAATAAAGCTATTGCACAACCTTCTTTACAGTCCAACGTTCCTCAGAATAATCCCTTTCTTAGCGAAAGAAACATAATTGCACTTATAAGTGCCCGAAGAAAGAGCATTTAACCTTTAGACGGTTAAAGTAGAAAAATTACAATAATACTTTCAGGCTTAGTTTAGCCGAAAAGCCATAAATTATATATTTTCGGACTCACTCACAATTCCACGAATCCAAATATACTATTAGTTCCCATAATCAAATCCAATTTTGCTAAATTCTCTAATTTTATAAATTTTAGAGTTCTAACACAATTTCTCCAATTTAATTCCAAGAATTTCTAATTAAAGATTAATGAATTAAGAAAATTGAAGAATCAAAGTACATTACCTGATGATATGTAGTATTTTGGTACTCATATTTATCCTTTGAACTAATTGGAAGCGACTGAAATTGAATTAGGATCGAAATAGCCGACCCAATTCCTTTTTGTACTCTTTTGTAGTGTGCTAAATTGCCAAAATTGGGACCCAAAGAAGCACGAAATGATCCCAAATTTTTTAAACAAGTCATCAAACATGTATTTAATATACTCATAAAGACAGAACTTGAATTGGATCCCTAACCTCAAGATAGGGGTCCCACGAGAAGAAGTCAAATTCTTAACTTTCGGGACTTTAGTAAAAACTATCTGAACAACCTCAGAATTCACTTCCAAAAGTTCAAGCACATCAAAAATAACCATGCAAATATAGCAACACTTTCGGATTTTGAATTGGAGCTCATTTGCTCAAACCGAGCTCGGAAACCTCTTTTGAGCTTTACCGACAACTGAAACTGAAACCTTCTTCCAAGATCTACCAAACGAGATCCGACTCAGCTCAGATTTTACAGACAGGTTCTATTTGACCTTATAGAACCTTTAAGACTATCGACACACCAATCGGAGTCCTAACTCCCAAAACGACTACCTAAAGTTGTTTTATTTTTGGTCTTGCAAAGTTTTCGCTTGATTCCCACATTTCTCCGGTGACAGCAGCAGAGACAACGTGCGACTAAATTAGGACCTTTCCTTTTAATGAAATTGCTATGGGGGCTTTTGTAGCAGAGGACGAGAGGAGTCCAAATATGTAGATATTGATTTGTTTCACTGCCGAGTCACCAGATTTTGGCCAGAAAAAGTGCGGTGTTAGGGGCTCGCTTTAGAGGAAAGGGGGAGGAAATTAAGACGGGTGGTGGAGTTGTGTTTGATGAATTGAGAGTAGGGTCTAGAATTGGGTGGTTTATTGTGTAATTTAAAAAAGGAAAATTCAATTGAGTGAATTGTAGTGTTTTGATTGGCTAGTTTTATCTTATAAGTGGGCTCAAGTTGGCTATTTATTGAGTAAAAATTTCATAAAAATAGGAAAATTATATAAAAAATGCAAATTATTGTAGTTCAATTTAAGTAACGCAGATTATATGTAAATAATAGGTAATTTATGTATTTAGTTATAAATAATTAATTAAAATAGTAGTGTTGGTAAAAAATAATAATTGCGCAAAAAGTCAAAATTGAGGTGCATATTCAGAAAATAGCCTAAAATGACATAAACTACGCAATACGTCCATACTTAAATAACTAATATATTTGTAGAAAATAAAATATGAGTAAATGTATCAGTAATGCATGATATTTATCCGAAGAAAACTTATTTTGGTATTTTTACTCCGAATATAGCCAACTTAGAAGGGTGAAATATAGGAGGGAAAAAATTGGATGTCAAGAAAAGTCATAGCTAAAAGATCGCGCAAGAGTTCATGGTTCAACAACAGATCATGAAAGGAGGTTAACACCACAGTTGTAGCGCTCTTGCAGCAGAAATTAAGAACATAACACAACCCCAAGGGCATAATGAGTCTCGGGGATTCCACTCTCGGTCCTCGGGAATCTAATATATGGGGACTTGCTCCCGTACAAGGAGGATCCAGAGCCGGATTTGCTAGACACAGAGCTGAAAGTTCCCTTTTAGTTCCCCATATGATGAAAAAGTAGACCAAAAAAGGCACCTCATGGAATTAATGGTAATTTCCGACCATGTCTAAACACGTCTAACTTAAAGCAGTGTAGTTGTCGATAATGTTCCCGTCCTAATGCTTCCTCTGTTTCAGAAAACACACTGAAGGAAATATGATTGGATACAAGCGGCTTCCGAGAATACCAGATGAAAGAGCTATTAGCGCAGGCTCGGCGCCCATAGCACGGACAAATGCTCAAACTTTCTTCTTCTTAAAACCCTAGCACTTAGGGGACTATACACATAGATAATGCTCTAGGCTTTAATGGTTTCGTAGCATCAAGTTATGCCTTAGAAGGAATAAGAAATGATGTATTGAAGGTCTACTAGGAGCGGCACTTATGTAATTATATCTTGCACCCCTTAGCGGCCCAACACATAAAAAATGTTTCTCGACCTATAGCTGCATTTTCATAAAATGTACATTGCACCCAGCAGCGGCATCCACATAAATGTATTTTTATGAACCATAGTGGCTGTAGCATAGTTCATACCTATTAAATTATTTACGGTATCCGGAGACGCTATTTCCCTCATACCTGTTAAAATTATGGGATAATCACAAATATATACAACCCTAACATCAAAATTACAAAAAATAACAACATTATTCCAATTTATATAAAATACCAACAATTCTTTACACATTATATACAAAACCAATAAAATTAACAAATTAGGTTTCCTCCTTCTTCCTACTGCCCCCCCCCTCCCCAACTGCCACCACCCCAGGCGGCGGTGCCGCCTAGTCACCGCCGGCCATCCACCGAATTTTTTTTTTAATCTAAAATATGAAATACACATATAAACATTGATTTCTCTTTGAAAATACACTTGCAACATACATATAAACAAAAAATACATGTAAATACACAAAAAGAATATTTTACATACACTAGACACACACATACATACAAGGATCTACGGATCTACAAATTAAACATACAAATTTATGTATGTCACACATACACTTGACATACACACAAAAACAAACACAAAACATACAATAGATGCTCAGATACACATGTTCATACAGTAACATACACGTTTATACACTTGTGTGCTGAAAAACATTACATGTATGTATATACACGAACATACAGATACATAAATCTGCATCTGAATATCTGAATATGTATATTCAAAATCAAAAAAGAAGAAGGAGGAGAAGCAAATCTGAAGAATATATAAAAAATACATATATATACATAAAATACACACATATACACATACAAAATGAAACAAAAAAAAGGAAAAAGAAGAGAAGATCGAGAAACAACAGGCTCTAGTCTCGCCGGAGGTATAGTAGCAGCGGCGGCGGGCAACGGAGGGTGGGGAACGACGGGAGGTGGGTGGGTGGGAGGAAGGGTGGGTGGAGGAGAGGAGAGAAAGAGAGAGGGAGAAGTTAGGGCTTTGGATTAGAGAGAGAAAGAAAAATGATAAAATGGTATGTTTTGTAAAATTCATACAAATGTCGTTATGTTGTCTAATTTTTTAATAATGTCGGTATTTTTTGTAATTTCACTGTTTAATGCGTCAATTAGCGTAAAAATGTCTAAAATTATTTATGGTATTCGGAAATGCTATTCCCCCATACCCGAAGCTATTCATAAAACCTAACGGCTTTAGGCAATGCCTTTATCCGGTGGAAAATGCTCAAAACCAAAAATATTTCTTCTTAAATAAGAATGAGACGTCATTCTTATGGTGAACTTTTGGCGCCGTTGTCGGTGATTGGCATACGTCTACTTCAAATTAATTAAATTATTACTAATTTGAGATTTTTTTCTCCCTTTTATTATTTTTTTCTAGGTAGTTTAGGACCCGCCCCTCTACAAAAGAGTTGTTAAATACAATCCTGAAATATAAAAGTCAATGGAAGTTGAACTTGAAGACAACAATGATGTAAATAAAATATTAAATTCACCTCCTGCTAACATGGATGAACAATTTGATGAAGTGACTCCGAGGCTAGCTAACAGAATATTGCGAGATTATTCTAGACCTGACAACTTTGACTATGAATCAAGTGTTAGAAAGACTCCTATGGTAGCTAACAACTTTGAAATCGGGACTGATATAATCCAAACAATTCAACAAACTTGCTTGTTCATTGGACATCCAGTGAGGATTCTCACAACTACTTAAGTGATTTTCTAGAGTTGTTGAAACAACCAAATATAATAGGGCGACACTAGATTTAATTAGGCTAAGACTTTTTTCCTTTTTCACTAAAAGGAGAAAATAAAGCCTGGTTACGTAGTATTTCCCGAGGATCAATTACAACTTGAGATCAAATGACTCAATATTTTTTGAACAAGTACTTTACCCCTGCCAAAATAACTAAAATGAGACAGGAGATCACAAATTTCTTGCAAACTGATGCTAAAAAAATATCCTCATTATGGAATCCCAGAACATATGAAACTATATATTTTCTGTCATGGCTTAAAACCCTCTGCTAGAAATGTTATAGACGCGACAGCTAGGTGGGTTTTATAATAAGGAAAACAACTTTAGAAGCTCTGCAACTACTAAATAAAATCTAAAAAATGTAGTACAATGGCCAAGTGAACGAGCCATCATGAAAAAAGCTACAACAATAGCCAGGTGGATGCTCTAAGTAATCTAACTCAACAAATCGTATCCTTGACACAAAATTTGAGTCCTTCCCAGATAATGTACATCAATATCAAAATTGTGAAATATTTAGTGGAAGTCATCTTAACCATGATTGTCTAACAGTTAATCAGACTGATGAGCAAATAAATTCCATTGGCTACAAAAGTTACCCATTCAGAAGTCCAATGGCGTAAAAATATCCAGGGTTCTAGTTCGCAAGATTTTAGATCATATCCACAAAGACCCAACAATCTCTTGCTCCAAGTCTTGAGGATTTATTATATGAATACATTAAGACCAATGATGGAAAAATGGAAATCCAGGGCACATTCTGTAAAAACTTGAAAAATTTCAAGGAGCTCTCCTTAGCAACAGAGAGAAAAATCCAAAAGAATACCTAAAAGCCATCACTCTACAATCACGTAAATATCCTGAAGGCCCATGCACAGAAAGACAAGGTAAGATTCAACCAGAACTTTGGGTAAATGAAGATAAAAATCACGAAGTATCCCTTGAACCCACAAAGGAACAAAAAGTTAAAGGGAGAATAAAATTTGAAGGTGAAAGAACGGACTCTCAAGTTGTATCTGTTCCTTTCCCTAAGAAATTAAAAAAAGAAAAGCTTGATAAACAATTCTCAAAGTTTCTGAAAATTTTAAAGGAAATCTACATTAACATTTCCTCCATACAAGCTTTGACACAAATGCCATCTTATGCCAAACTTTTAAAAGAGATCATTTTTGTACAAAAGAAAATTAGAAGGAGACTTTGTGGTGAAGCTTACAGAAAATTATAGAGTAAATTCTTCAAAATAAGCTACAACAAAAGTTTGGAGATCCTGGAAGCTTCACTATCCCGTGTAGTCTAGGAGGAGTTTATTTTCAAAAGACATTATCTGATTCAAGAGCGTCTATAAATCTAATGCCATTTTTAATTTTCAGGAAATTAGAATTGGGTGAAATAAAAAATACAACAATGTCTCTTCAATTGGCAGATCAAAGTACTAAAAAAACTACGAGAAATTATCGAAACTTTTCTTGTCAAAGTTGACAAATTTATATTTCTTATAAATTTATAGTACTCGAAATAGAGGAAAATAAATTAAAGGAAGACCATTTTTCGAAACAGGAAGAGCCATCATTGATGTCCATCAATGATAATTAATATTATAAATTGATAAAGAGAGAGTATTATCCATACAAAAGATAATGAAATTTCCTGAAACTGATTTATCATCTTCTTGTTTTGAAATTGATTACTAAATGAACTTGCAGAAGAATACAAGGATAATCATCTACTTGATGATGCATTGGAAAGATGTTTGGTTAAGTCAGCTAACATAATTGATGATGATCCTACAATCAGACATGAAGTTGAAGTATTGGACGGAAGGCTAGAGCTAGACGAAAATCCAGCAACTGAGGATTATTCAAAAAATTGAACTAAAAATGCTTCCTTCTCATTTAAAATATGTTTTAGAACAAAACTCATTTCCACCAGTATATTCATTGACAACAGAATAGGAAAACATGTTAGTTGGAGTCTTAAAACAACATAAAAAACCCTTGGGATGGAATATAACTGACATTAAAGGTATTAGTCCGACAATTTGCATGCATAAAATCCTCATGGAAAATAAGCATAAACCAGTCGTCCAACCTCAAAGAAGATTGAAGCCAACAATGGAAGAAGTTGTCAAGAAAGAGGTAGTAAAACTTCTCGCAACAGGTATAATTTACCCTATATCAGATAGTCCATGGATAAGTCATGTTCAAGTAGTCCCGAAGAAAGGAGGCATGATAGTTAAAAAATAAAAATAGTAAATTCATACCAACACGAACTATGACAGGATGAAGAGTCTGTATTGATTACAGACGACTTAATGATGCTACAAGAAAAGACCATTTTCTGTGACCTTTTATTGGTTAAATGTTAGAAAGAATAGCAATATATGGTTTTTATTGATTTCTTGACGAATATTAAGGATATAACCAAATACCCATTGTCCATGAAGATCAAGATAAGACTACTGTTATATGTCCTAGGGCACATATGCCTATAGGAGAATGCCGTTTGGATTATGCAACGGTCCAGCTACATTCCAACGTTTCATGACAACTATCTTTTCTGATATGACCGAAAAATTTCTTGAAACTTTCATGGATGATTTCACTTTTTTTGGTAAAACTTTTGAAGATTGCCTTTTTCACTTGAGTTTAGTACTTAAAAGATGTGAGAAACTAACTTGGTTTTAAATTGGAAAAATATCATTTTATGGTACAAGAAGAAATTGTTCTTGATCATAAAATAACCGCTAAGGGAATAGAAGTCGATAAAGTAAAAATACTCATCATATCAGACTTACCCCCTCCTACAACTATAAAGGTATTAGAAGTTTTCTAGGACATGCGTGTTTAATTTACAAAAGGTTTATAAAAGATTTGTCAAAATTTTTAAAACCTTTGATTAACCTACTTATGCAAGATGTCAAATTATATTTCAGATGAATGCGTGAAAACTATCAAGACCCTTAAAGAAAAATTAGCTTATACTCACATTGTAGCAAGCTTCGATTGGAGTCAACCTTTTGAGATAATATGTGATGCTAGTGATACTGTCGCTGGGGCAGTTTTAAGACAGAAAAAGAATAAAATTATGTTGCCACAAAGAAAGAAATATTGGCAGTAGTATTTGCCTTTGACAAATTTTGATCTTATCTAATCGACACTAAGGTCACAGTATTTACAGATCATGCAGCATTAAGATATCCCCTAGCAAAAAAGGATGCTAAACCCTGGTTATTAAGGTGGATATTGCTACTACAAGAATTTGACCTTGAAAGTAAAGATTAAAAAAGATCCAAAAATTAGGTTGTTGATCGCCTATTCAGATTAGAAAATCCTCCTTTGGAATATATTGACATAAGAGAAGAATTTCTAGATGAGAATATCTGCTCAGTAGACGCATTGATTGATCGACCTCCATGATTTTCTGATATCGCCAACTGTTTGGTTGGCAATTGGATACTTAAAGAATTCTCCCACTAAAAAAGGAAAAAATCGTTCTCAGATGCCAAATATTATTTTTGGTATGAACCTTTCTTATTTAAATATTGTGCAGATAGTCTTATTAGAAGATGTGTTCCAAAAGCAGAAAGGAACGATATTTTGCACTATTACCATAATAGAGCTACTGGTGGCCATTATGCGGCTAACAAGGCTGCCTTCAAAGTATTGGAAGCAAGATTCTTTTGGTCTATCTTTTTTAAGAATGCAATAATGTATGTCACAAAGTGTGATGCATGTCAATGAACATGTAGCATCTTTAAAATAGATGAAATGCCTTTACAGTCCATTCAGGTATGTGAAATTTGCAACGTATGGAGTATTGATTTTATGAGCCCTTTTCCTACATATTATTCTTAGGAATATATTTTTGTGACCGTAAATTATATGTCACGAAGGGTTGAGGCCATAGCCACAAAGAAAAATGATGCACGGACGGTGTGCGATTTTCTCAGAAAGCACATTTTTGCAAGATTTGGTACATCGCAGGTGAATATTAGTGATCGAGGCACCTATTTCATTAATAGATAATTTTATACACTTCTATTTAAGTATGGTGCAACTCTCAAAATGGGCACACCATGTTATGCTAAACACAAGGCCAAGTGGAAGTTTCCAATTGCGAAATAAAAAGAATCCTCAAAAGAATAATTGGCATCTCAAAAAGAGAATGGGCTACAAAATTGATGATGCATTGTTGGACTACCAGACGACGTTTAAAACACCTATTGGTACGATTCCTTATAGATTAGACTATGGAAAAACATGTCATTTACCTGTAACTTGAACATAAAGCTTTCTGGGTGTTAAAAAACTTAAATATGGAACTAATAGCAGCTGGAAAAAATAGATAGCTTCTGGTAAATAAGCTGGACGAACTAAGGTTAGAAGCTTATGAAAATTCAAAATTCTTTAAGGAAAAGACAAAGAAATAGCATGACGGTCTAACTAAATAGAAAAACTCCAAGGTGGGAGACCTAGTACTTTTGTATAATAGTAGACTAAAACTCTTCTCTAGAAAGTTTAAATTTTGATGGACTAGTCTTTTCAGAGTCACCAAAGTCACTCCTTATGGAGCCATTGAAATACAACAACGAGAAGAAGGCGATAAATTTAAAGTAAATGGACTCCGACTGAAGCCATATGTGAAAGGAGGCTTTGAAAAACAAGCCTTCACTATTTTAATTCTCTAATTCAGAAAAACGACATTAGTCGAGCTGACGACGACGTTAAACTCAGAACTACATATTCTCTCTGTAATTTTTATTACACAATCTATAAGTACAAAAATTTTAAAAAAAGAAAAGAAAAAAATTTTCTTAAAAATAAAGTACTTTTAGTGTGATTCTCCTACCTAAATATGCTAAAGTTAATAAAAGTTATAATCTTTACTTTCTTGGTCATATGCACATAGTCAGTAGAAACTTTGTATTTGAATAATAATTTACATAATTATGCACGTAGTATCTTTTTAGTTTAGCTCTTTCTAATAATAGATAAGATAGAATTTCTAATATAAAATATAAGTACTTTTTTAATTCGAAATGTTGAAATTTTCATGAAAGAAACTTGCCAAAAGTTCTACTATTTTAGAAATAAGAGAACTAAAAGGCATGCAAATATATTATTGCATGGCACATCACATAGACAACAAGCAATATAAGTACACTACAGTGAAGATCCTTTCTTGAAATCAAAACTAGAATACTATTAAATTACTACCATTTATGTGCAGTAAAATCAATTCTAATATAAACTTGCCATCCTTTTCATTGAACCAAAAGAAAAGAACAACGGTTACGTTGGTTTGCTGTAAGTTTATGTAAACCAAAAAAACAAAAAATTCTTTCATACACAGTTGACAAAAAAGGATTTTCACTGCCAATTTAAACAAGCCTCTATGTTTCACTGAACAAGGCACCACCATGGCCCAAACATACTCTTATTGAATAAAAACACAACCTAGTGCTGAAAGAAAGAGTAAGCTACTGTACATACAAGTGCAGTAGTGTACAAAGAGAAAAAAAACTAAGTTTGGTTTCGGCCGCTTCATACTTGTATAAAACTCTACACAACAAATATCTATAAATAGTTTTAACCTTCTTGAGTTAACCCATCAGTTTTCTTCACCTATACCTCACTTATTGTCCATAACAAATCAGTCATACTCATAATTGAAAATAACAACCAAAACACAGATTTTGATGTGTCGCCGACGACATCTGAATAGGCTAATACAAACACTTCTCGGCCTCTTATTGAAGAATGCTGACTTGAGTTCTATGAAATTGATGGAAACCAAATCTATCCTATGTTAGCTTTATTGGAACCTCTACTATGAGCAAACTTTGCCCAAAACCCAGGGCCAACTGTGATAAATCTTGTTCGAAAATTCTACGCAAATATGGATATTAAGAATAACATGACCATCGTGCGAGAAGCCATGATACATTTCGCACTTGAAGTCACTAGTGACTTGTATCAAATTCCGAATGTATCTAATAGTAATACTTTGAAGGTATTGTTAAGATCACCAAACTTTCAGGAAATTGCACGGTCACTCTAACTAGAAGGTATAGAGTGACATACTGATAATGGTGGAAATAAATAATAATTCCCAAGCAATAAATTTGAGTGTTCCTACAAAGGTATGGTTGTTTCTAAATTCTCGTATTGAACCTAGCAAAAACAATAGCAAAATACGCACGCGCAAGGCTGTGTGACTGTATGTGATTGCAAATCATTTCTCTATTAATGTTGGAAGGCTGCTCAGCGATAATATGAAGAGATGTCGAGAAAAAAGGTCAGTGAGAACATTTTACTAAGCCTCCACAGTGATCAGACTGATATGTATGTTCGGATAGAGTTTATCACCTGTCGTTGGGTTTCTAAATCCATCAAACATTGGAATGTCCTCTCTCCAAGACCTCGGATAGTGTATCGGTCCTCCTAGAGACCAAGTTCCACAAGTTAAGGGGCGCCCTACACAACTAAGACTTTAATTACTACATGGAGCAGTTTTACAGGTATTGCTCCCAACACACACGCAAGAATACGTGGTCGACAAGTAATAAAGTGATAAGTAGAGTATCGTTCCCACGAGGACTATTCAGACTGGACTCCTAACAAACAATTTCTTAACAACTATTCAGGGATCTTTTCCAACAGTGAGAATATTATCAACTACAAAAATAGTAATTAAAATGGTAGAAGTGAATTCAAATAATGGAGAAAAAATTGGTTGTTATACGGTCCAGGGTTAGAGCTGCGACCAATCCAGTTGAGTTATCCTGTTGATTCCACTTCTTAAGTCCCAAGATTGCTAACTAACAGGTTAATTGTACCCGTAAAAACCTGTCGATTCTTCACGGTCTATGCAAGCTACTCTAACGCCTATATGTCTATGGAGTTAAATCACATGCACGTATTAACGGACTTTGTATTTAGCTAAGAAAGGTGAATAGGTATATGTCTATCCTACCCACAAATTGATTCCCCGATGCCCAGGTTCATAATCAAGCCCTATTCTTTCTTATGTGCGTTCATAAATTTCCTCTGCCGAGTTCAATCTAAGAACCGTAGATAGTGTTCAATAATTCGGCCGTTATAATCAAACAATTATGATCAAGAAAGAATAAACAATCTATAATTGGAATTCAATTCATCAAAATCAACATTCAAACTTCAACCTTCATGAATTAGCTCTAACCCTAGAACGATATATTTAGCTACGCTTACTCATAATAACAACACAAGGATTTGATGAAATAATAAAATAATGATGTAATAAATTAATGGAAGGAAGAAAAACCCTTGTTCAAGATGTTATGAGCTCTCCAATTTTGCTCCAAAGTCTGAACTTTTCTTCAAAAACTAAGTAGAAGAGTATTTATAATATTTACAGAAGCCTAGCAAATAGTTACGCCTAAGCCTAGACGAAATAGGAAATCCAAAAACGCTCCAGGGGTGCTATAGCTGGCCGCTCGCGCCTCAAACCGCGTGGAACCAAGTAGAGGACGTCGATTGTTGCACGTAACGGCCATGCCCCGCATCCCAAAATGCGGAAGAAAGTTGGGCGCTGCAGTGGGCACCCGCGCCACCTATAGCGCCAGGCTAATTTCTCTACTTTCGTCGTTCGCAGCTTGCTTTGTTCCGTGCCTTCGCGTGCTCGATCCAATCCTCAATCCAAATTCAGTATTTTCTTGCTCGATTATGCTCTTCAAAGCTCCAATTGCACCTCACAACATCCTACAAGTCACACGATACAAAATTAGTGCAAAATCAGATTCGTCAACTAGAAAACGGGTGAATAAAGTACTCAAACGTGAGGAAATATTAAGGAAATATAGGCATAATATGCCAAACATCACCACCCCACACTTGAACCTTTGCTCGCCCTCGAGCAATTACAAATAACTTCCCAACCTAGGTAGAACAGGTCTGCCTATGACTATGGTTGATACCGACCATTGAACGAGTGCACACATGACTACTATGGGCCTAACAAACATGCCAATAATATATCAAACATCAAAACATGAGAGCAACTACCCCAAGACAACTCAAATGCACAAACTCGACTCATTGCAACCATGCTCCCACAAAGTCACACCTATCTGCTCAACCAAAAAGCCACAACTTCACCTATCTCATACAAACCATGTGCCCTCACCAATAATGAAGCAAGAGAGTGTCCCCTAAATATCACACACAACAATGAATATCAAGAATAGAACGGAGACAATAGCATAGAAAGAATTCACTCACTCTCATGAAAAGCTCACATGTCACACATGATGTACCATAGGCTTGCCCGTAGTGTAGGACTCCACTAATGTAGGCTCACTCCAATCGGGATTAATTTGGACTTTAAAGGGTTGTAATGTAGGCTAAGGGGCTGGTAGGATACATATGGATAATAGTGACTACCTCCCTAAGCACTTTAATACATCACAATACAATGAAAGCACACATCTCCTCAAAACCAACAACCACTTCACCCAACCAACAAATTTTTTCTTCACACACCTTTTCCACAAAGTAGTAATTTTTCTTTTAAGCACACACTAGCAAGGATGGATTTCTTTTTTTTTTCTTGTTTCAATTTTTTTCAGGTTTTTTTTTCATTTGTTTTTTTCTATTAAATTCTTTCCAAACCTTGCCAATACTCCTTCAACTACTTCACAATTTATCAAGTATTCTCCTCATTGGTTCCACTCAAAAAGCTCCCAATACTTCAAGCACAAACTCCACAATAATATAAAATTATCAATTAACGTGCTTAAGGAGTAAATGGTCAAAAGAAGGCAAATAGGAACAAGTGGGTAGGCTTGCGGTGTGGGTGCCAACAAAAGGACAAAGGGATCACAAAAATCAAGGGTGCATATAAGGGTAGGCAAATCAAGGTAAAAGGCTTATCCAAGAAGGCCTGTATCATCTCCCGACTAGAGCAAACCTAGGATTTCGCTTAGTACAAACACGGGACAAATTCTAGACACCAATATGCAAACATGGAACACAATAGAATATGCCTCACATCACACATTGCACACAGTCCACACAAGATGATTCCATCACAACTCTCAATCAAACAAATAAGGTGCAAATTGTGAAATTTAAGCACTAATGCACAATATTTCACAAGAGTCAAGTGAGTGGACTCAAGCGTCTCAAGGGGGTCATTCCATTTTTTCTAGGCATGCATCACAATTTAAAACCAAAAAACACCACAAACAGCACATGCTCAACTCCAAGTACATCGGTATCAAACAAATCAAAGGCACCTAGCATTCTATCTAATTCTTCGTCTAGGGCCACCTAACAACTAATACTATACTAATCCTTAAAAATAAAAAAAAAACCCGGTTCAAAGGCCTCCCCGTGGAAAAGAACCGAGGTCATAAGAAAAACCACGGGGTGGATGACATGCACCACTAACAAAGACTAAAAAGAAAATCTTTTTATAAATTTTTTATATTAAAACAAAAGCAAATACTAAAAAGAAAAACAAAATGTCAAGTGACAAAAGAAAAATCCTAACGGTACATGCATCCCTAACCTCAAAAATATAGGGGAATTCCCCCACCCTACACTTAAATCAAGCAATGTCCTCAGTACAAAAATAATAATGTGCAAGGTAGAAGAAACCTCCCTGGAGTGCGGGCCTCGTTCAAGCTTCCATACAGCATGGGGTACTCAGATTTCCCCTAACAAGTCAGCAACAATAAGCAGGGGTGCGGCGAATAACTCAAAAAGGAGTACAGAAATTGCGAAACCACCCCAGCCGCAGTTCCACCCGCGGCGCCTGAAAATTTTTTGCTTTCTGCCACTCCAGGCGCGGGGCGGCCCCAAGGCGCCCGTTCAATTTCTTCCGCACTGAATTCTTGTCCCTCGTGCGATACCAAGCACGGGGCATGCTTTAAAGCGCCTCAAATCCCTGACGAGGTCCTCTTCGAGTGAGACATAGTAAGACGTTAGTTCAAGGTGAAAACCAGACTAAAACACATCGACTACATCTCGTTTCGTACTCCCAGCACCTACAAAAATGACAAAATAAAAACAAAAACTATGTGACAGTATAAATAAATTAATACAAGTACAAACTCAGGTTGCCTCCCGAGAAGCGCCTTAGTTAACGTCGTGGCACGACGAAACTTTTAGCTCACTTCCAGCATTTATGTCTTCTCTTCTTACGACGAACCTTTGCTTTCTTCCTTTCTTTGAGAGAACCCGTCTTCAACTTCACATGTGATGTGCCATTGCTATCTTGTTCCACATTTTGCTCACACACGTCATTTGGTTTACTTCCATGTTCTTGTTTGACACATTCAATCATAGAGCACTCTTCAACCTTAGTTATATGCTCCTTCTCATTATAAACCTTGAAAGTAACCTTTTCTCCATGCGCTCTAGCTGTCATCTCTCCCAGCTCCATGTCAATAATTGCCGTCGAGGTGACTAAGAATGGTCTCTCAAAAATGATTGGAGCTTCTCGGTCCTCTTTATAATCTAGGACTACAAAATCAGCAGAGAATGTAAACTTACCAACTTTAAGCAACACATCCTCCAACTTACCATCAGGGCGAGTGAGTGATCGATCCACCATCTTAAGAGTAACTGAAGAGGGCTTGATTGCTTCTAGCCCTAACCTTTTGCAAACACATAGAGGCATGAGATTTATGCTCGCACCCAGATCATACAATGCACCAGTGATATTATGCCCTCCAATGGTGCAAGGAATAGTAAACCTCCCATGATCTTGAAGTTTTGGAGGTAGCTTGCTCAAGATTGTGCTACACTCCGCGACTAACTCAACTGTATCTATCTCTTGAGGCTTTTTCTTCTTGACTAAAATCTCTTTTAAGAACTTCACAAAGGATGGCATCAATTCAAACACATTAGTCAAAGAAATGTTAACTTGAAGCTCTTTCAACATACTCACAAATTTTTGATACTTCGCCACATCCTGCGATGGTATAAGTCTCTGCGGGAATGGTGGAGGCAGCAGAGGTGCCTCCTTTTTCTCTTCTTTCTTCTTTACCTTCTCCACCTTTTCAACTTTTTCTATTTCAGCTCTCTCCTCAGACTTGGCTATCAGCTCTCCACCTTCAATTAAAGTCACTGCAAGACATTGCTCAGGCCCTTTTCTAACAGTACTCGATCCACCATCACCAGGGGGTGCTCCATGTTGTCTAGAATTTGTAGCACCCACCAACTGCCCCAACTGGCGCTCCAGGTTCTTTTGAGCATTGACAAGATCTTGTATGGCATGTGCATGGGCTGCAGTGTCAGCTATCATTCTCTGCTGGCCTACCATTAGCTGCTTTAGCATATCTTCAACTGAATTGCTAACCTGCTGTGGTGGAGCTGGAAGTGATTGGTAATTATTTGGTGCTCTCATATTGCCTTGATAATAAGCATTACCAAACTGATTTTGACCCTGCGGCCTGTTTTGATTACCCACGTAATAAACTGACTCTGGATTAGAGGAGCAAACCTCTGTAGCATGATCTTGACCACAAACCTCACAAAAACTCTGGAGTTGTTGCACTGGAGCCACTGGTTGCTGAGTCTTTAGCTTGCCGATTTGGTTGGCAATGGCGTCCATCTTTGCATTCAATGCTGAGATTTCATCTAACTGAAGTACCCCAGCATATTTCTGCGTAGTAGCTCTACCATCTCCCTGCCAATCAGGATTGCTCTGCGAAAACTTGTCTAGTAATTCATAGATCTGGTCAAAGTTTAAGGCCAGTACTTGGCCTCCACCAGCAGCATCTACCACGATCTTAGCATGCGCAGTCAACCCCTCAACAAAAGTATGTGCCAGAACCTCATTTGATTGGTTATGGTGTGGACAATCTCTCAGTAAAGCTTTAAACCGCTCCCAGGCTGAATACAAAGACTCTCATTCTCTCTGTCTGAAGGACATAATTTTACTCCTCAGCCGGGCTGTCTTGGCAGATGGATAAAACTTAGCTAAGAACTTCTTAGCCAAATCATCCCAAGTAGTGATAGACCCAGGCTTTTCAGCCTTTAACCACTTCCTTGCTGCTCCAATCAGTGAAACGGGAACAATGTCAAGCGAACATAATCAGTAGGAACTCCAGTCGGTGTATAAGTATCACTGATCTCCAAGAAATTCTAAATGTGCTGCTGCAGATCTTCATGAAGTGATCCTCCATATTGCCCAGTCGCATGCAGCAACTGAATCATGCCGGGCTTAATCTCAAAGTGCCCGGTGATAGCAGGCTTCACAATGCTAGACGCCACTCCCCCCAGGCTGGGAAGAGCAACATCTTGCACCGCTACTGTTCGTTCTTCTGCCATTTCAGTGGGCAAGGGAGCAAGTACAAGTGCTAGTGCTGCTCGGTCTCTCGCTTCTCTTCTTACCCTTCTCAAGGTCCTTCAGGCTCGGGATCAAAAGATTTGAGCGGTTCGTCCCTTCTATTCCTTTGCATTCAAAACCTGTTACCTCAAAAACCACAAGAAACTCAACAAAAAATTAAACCTGAATAGATAATAAGTAATCGTTCAAAAAGAAATCAGTCAATTGTTAGTCCCCGGCAACGGCGCCAAAAACTTGTTGCTCCCAACGCACACGCAAGTATACGTGGTCGACAAGTAATAAAGTGATAAGTAGAGTATCGTTCCCACGAGGACTATTCAGACTGGACTCCTAACAAACAATTTCTTAACAACTATTCAGGGATCTTTTCCAATAGTGAGAATATTATCAACTACAAAAATAGCAATTAAAATGGTAGAAGTGAATTCAAACAATGGAGAAAAAATTGGTTGTTATCAGTAATAAGGAGACGGTCCAGGGTTAGAGCTGCGACCAATCCAGTTGAGTTATCCTGTTGATTCCACTTCTTAAGTCCCAAGATTGCTAACTAACAGGTTAATTGTACCCGTAAAAACCTGTCGATTCTTCACGGTCTATGCAAGCTACTCTAACGCCTATATGTCTATGGAGTTAAATCACATGCACGTATTAACGGACTTTGTATTTAGCTAAGAAAGGTGAAAAGGTATATGTCTATCTTACCCACAAATTGATTCCCCGATGCCCAGATTCATAATCAAGCCCTATTCTTTCTTATGTGCGTTCATAAATTCTCTCTGCCGAGTTCAATCTAAGAACCGTAGATAGTGTTCAATAATTCGGCCGTTATAATCAAACAATTATGATCAAGAAAGAATAAACAATCTATAATTGGAATTCAATTCAACGAAATCAACATTCAAACCTCAACCTTCATGAATTCTCTCTAACCTTAGAACGATATATTTAGCTACGCTTACTCATAATAACAACACAAAGATTTGATGAAATAATGAAATAATGATGTAATAAATTAATTAAAGGAAGAAAAACTCTTGTTCAAGATGTTATGAGCTCTCCAATTTTGCTCCAAAGTCTGAACTTTTCTTCAAAAACTAAGTAGAAGAGTATTTATAATGTTTACAAAAGCCTAGCAAATAGTTACGCCTAAGCCTAGATGAAATAGGAAATCCATAAACGCTCCAGGGGTGCTATAGCTGGCCGCTCGCGCCTCAAACCGCGTGGAACCAAGTAGAGGACGTCGAATCTTGCACGTAACGGCCATGCCCCGCATCCCAAAATGCGGAAGAAAGTTGGGCGCTGCAGTGGGCACCCCGCGCCACCTATAGCGCCAGGCTAATTTCTCTACTTTCGTCGTTCGCAGCTTGCTTCGTTCCGTGCCTTCGCGTGCTCGATCCAATCCTCAATCCAAATTCAATCTTTTCTTGCTCGATTATGCTCTTCAAAACTCCAATTGCACCTCACAACATCCTACAAGTCACACGACACAAAATCAGTGCAAAATCACATTCGTCAACTAGAAAACGGGTAAATAAAATACTCAAACGTGAGGAAATATTAAAGAAATATAGGCATAATATGCCAAACATCAACAGGCTATAGCAAAAAATGGAGATTATGCTCACGCTTATGCATATGATGCCTAACGAGATTAATGTTATGCAAACAGTTCGGATGGATCATGTGCTTTACTATGCTACTACACTTTGCACGATAAGAAATGTACTGCGTGATGTTACTATAGCATTACGCTTGTCTAACATCCCTGCTATGTTTGCTCCATTTGGTTTTCAGGATATGGGGTTCATATTTCCAAATTCTAATGCACTTCCATAAGAGCAGCAACTATTCCAAAATGGTTCAGCAAGCAAGGAGACTATGGACTTCAATATCTTCAACTTTGCGATGAAACCAAATTTAGGAAATCTAAGCATAGCAGCTAGTGAAAATGTTGAAATGGAGTTGTTATAATCTATGCGCCTCCTAAGGACATTAGAAGGGGGGTTGAATAGTGTCTACCGATTTTCGTTTTACTAACCTGGTTCCCCTGTGTCAAGAACCCAGCTCTTGTCGTTGCAATTCTGCTGTTCAAAAACTTCAACACACACCAACCACACATACAGAGGACACAAGGATTTTACGTGGAAGACTCCTTGCTCAAGGAAGAAAAACCACGACCCACACTCTGGGATTTTAGAACTCAATCCACTAACACAACGAGCAAGTTTTTGATTACAAGACTCTGTAACCAAGGGGCTACACTCTAGACCCTAATCACTAACCAAAGCTAAACTCTAGCTTTATAAGCAATTTGTCACAAGTTCACCTAATACATATGCATCTACAATAAGCCAATAGGTAAAAACAATGAACGCTCAAACTAAGACAACTTACAATACAATGAACCTAGACAGAATATCTAGACACAATTAACTCAAGCACACCAGTTGTCTTCTTCAGTTAACTCACGTAGAAAGATGCTGGATCGCCTTTATATGCTCTCAACTCTCTGTTTGTGAATAACTGATTTACGGCTGCATCAACTACTTGTATTTTTACGGGCCTTGCAATCCTGGTTGAGTCCTACAAGGAATCCTTGTAGTCATGGTAAGACATGATTCCTAGTAACTCTTTTCCTTATTGAAGTCCAACTCCTATTCGCACTTCGAAGACATAGCCTGGGCACCGCCTCTTTTAGTCTGACTAGGATGCATACTCATTCACGCGCCACTACTCCTAGTTCCACAGAGATTTGCAACCCACAGATCTTTTCGATCAGTCGTGCCCTTCTTCCTCAATGACTAGGTTCTTCTATCAAGACCACTGAGTCCTTCTCGTTTGTCATGCTTCAAAACCAATGCTCAATAAATTCCCTCTTTTTGATGATGACAAACAAATGTTGCCAAAGAACCTGAATAGGCAAAATTTCCCAAAAACAAAAAAACAAAAGGTAACAAGTTCAAGTTCAAGAAATCAAACAGATGAATTAGGTCACAAACACCCGAACATTTCCTTCTTCCCCCTTTTGGCATCATCGAAAAGATTCAAATACCTGCATGAACCAGTTAGTACCATCCAGTCTAGAGCACAAGACAACAAGTCAGCAAAAAACACATAGAAGTAAGAGTAAGGGCCCAACAAGAACCAAATACTGTAAAAGCAAACAGTCATAAGCATGAGAAAATTTAAAACCATTATCCAGGGTGTGAGAGAAGCACAACCCTATCCATTAGTACACAACTGAAAAATAAATTATTTGAAACAACCATCATATGTGCAAGAGAGAATGGAAGGAATTAACGGCATTTAGGAGAAAAGACAGGAGGTTAGGACAGGAGGACTCAGGGCTGAAGGTTGAAGTGATTGACAAGTGACTCAAGATGCTTTGTATTTTTGGCCCTTTCAATCACCAGCTCGGCCTCATACTTCAGGCAGTCTATCTTCAAGCGATCAATTTCTTGATCCTTCAACTTCAGCTCTCTGTGAAGCTCTGTATTTTTAGTATTCACGTGAAGAACATGAGTCTCCAGCTCCTTCAGCATCAATGGCCTCCTCAGGTCCATAATCCTTACTCTCCTCAGCTAGCTCTTTCTTGACCTGCCTGGGCTTCTTGGAAGCTCTCCTCTCCTCGAAGAAGTCACAGTTTTTAAGCACATTGTACCCAAACATCTGATGAATGGTTGGCTTCTTCCCAGCTTCCAGTGGAACCCCAAAATGCTCTAGAACCTGCTGGATGACATAGGAATGCACTAAAGAATGTGGCTTTTGATCAGTATCTGCAATTCTCTTAATGTGTCGGATGATTAGCCCAAGTAAGTTAATCCTTACCCCCCCTATCCAGCAAGTCCATGTATTAGGTCTAGAGCACTAGCTTCACTATTCCTTTCTCCTCTAGGCAGAAGGAACCTGTGCACAAACCCAAATAATAACTGGTGTGTAGGCTCCATCTCTTTTTTATCTACCTTCCTTTCCTTCCTTAGCTTTGGTTTTCCTGAGAATTTCTTGACCACGCTCAGAGGGGTTACTCCATATGTCCTCTTAGGCCACTTCAGCTTTATATACCTGCAATACCCTTCAGCAGGTATGTCAAGGATCACCCCAAGCTCATTTCTCCCAAATTCTATCTCAACTCCCTTCACAGTGGTGAACATTCTCCTGGAATTGACTCTACAGTTTGTGTAAAACTCCCTGACCTCATCAGCAAATAACATCCTATCCTTGTTTCCAAACAAACCAAACCATTCTTGATCACCAATCATTCTCAGCAGTGGTTTCATGTGATTTTCCTTCTCATCATGCAAAATACTACCAGGCAACACCTGATGCTTTGCAAAGAAGGCCACTCTATCAACCTCTTCTTCAGAACCTCTCCTTCTCTTCCTGTTCTCTGCTTCACTATCAGTCTCAGAGTCACTTGGCTGCACATAACTACCAGCCTCGTCACTCTCTTCCTCTACCTCCCCAGCTTTCTTCTCTTCTTCCTTTTTCTTGGCTTCTCTGTCTCTCACATTGGTAATTGTTCTTTCCAGCTTCCCAACAGTCTCCATCTGTTTCTTCAAGGCAGACCTAGTGCCATCTCTCCTGACCACTGGCTCAGCAACAGTCCTGTCACTACTTTCCTCACTTAATTCATCAACCAACTTGTTTTTAGACACAGGTATTCCCCCTTTCACCAGTCTCCTCCTCTTATCAGGCTCTACTCTGTTTTCCCTCATAAACACTACTTCTTCTTCCTCTTCCTCACACACCAGCCTCTCATCCTCCTCACCAAACTTCCTTTTCAACCTTTTCTTCTTTGTTTCTTCTGTTTTCTTGGTAACCTCTTCACTCTCAATCTTTTCTTTCTCAAACTCCTCATCCTATTCTTCTTATGAATCTGTCCAATTGAGTCCTGCATCATCAGCCTCAGTAGGATCTGTGCAAGAAGCAAGTTCTTGACTCAAATCCTGTGAAGCCTCAGCAAGACTAGGTCCCCCAACTACTGGACCTTTAAGTACAGACGCCCCTTGACTCTCCTCAGCAACCACAACACTAGCACTTGGTTCATTAACACGTTCCTTAAGGGACTCAACAAGATCATCCTCCCTTAGTTGTTCTATCACTCTTCCTGCTACATCCACCTCTAACTCAGTCTTTTCTACTACAGACACATGCAAATTTACCCTAGGTTCTTCCAGAACATCCTTTTGCTTTGCTTCAACTATGTTCCCCTACCAGTTTTGTCACCAGTTTCTACCACTCCTACAATTTCATCTAGTCCTGCTACTAGGGTTTCAGTATCCACTGTACCAGGGATTTTTATTCCTTTTAAAACAACCGGAGTAGATGGGATAGGGTCAGGAGTTACCTCAGTAGATGGTTCTGATGAAACTTGTGCAGTAGGCGTAGTAGACAAAGATCTTGACAGCATCTTCTTGACCAATTTCTTTTCTCCCTTTTTGAGAAATTTTGTCCTGGATTTAGCAATTCTTTTCGCGAGGGTGGATGGAGTTGGTTTTGCAGATGATTTCTTGAGACTCTTTGTGGGTAAAGTGGATGAAGATTGTACTTGAGACATGGTGAAACTTTTAGGGTTTTGACTGAGATTTCAAGGATTTTCAGTCTTGTGCTTTTGAGAGAGAATGTAGGATGAAAAAGAACAGAGTTGTTGAGTGTGTGAGTTCAGTGTAGAAAGAAGAATGGGAGAAGGTTTTGGTGATTAGACAGTTTCTGGGAAATCCAACAAAATAATGAGATATAAGTGAAAAGCAGCTTTTTGAAATTTTTGAAAACCGGGAAGGGTTACAGATTTGACGGTTATGGACTTATTCAATTAAGCCTTTTCAAGTAGTGGGGTCTATACAAGTCAAACAGAATTCTATCCCAAAAAGGAACGTGTTCCTATAATTTAGGACAATTACATGAACATGGAGGATCTCCCTTGACACACGTATAATTGACAATTTAGTTTCAGTTATGACTTTTATCATGCATGGTAGAGTGACTGTACCTGGACATGATTCCTCCTGCTTCAGTCGGTTCTTTCTCAGTACATAGTAGGTTCTTCATGGGATCACATTATCCTCACCTGGTGCTTAAAGGTTGAACAAGTATACTTAATAAAGTACAAATTATATTGAACATTAATAACAAATTTTACACACAGATTATTGAACACTTAACTAACCAATCATTAAGGGACCACCTGCTGGGTCATCCGTGTATTTTGGTCATCCCTAATTCCAACCTGTTCCTCTCAAACTGTACCTTGTTCAATGCTTTGGTAAATATGACAGCAATTTGATCTTCAGTCCTGCAAGAATTCATAGTAATCAGACCCTTTTCCATATTATCTCTAAGGAAATGGTGTCTAATATCAATATGCTTTGTTGTTTTGTGTTGGACTGGGTTCTTGGCAATATTAACTGCAATTGTGTTATCACAGGTTGGCATTGCTCCACATTTGATACCAAAATCCTCCAACTGTTGTTTGATCCATAGCAGTTGTGAGCAACATGATGCATCATCTACATACTCAGCATCCGCAGTGGAGAGGGCAACTGAGTTTTGCTTCTTTGTAGCCCAAGAGACCAAACAAGGACCAAGAAAGTGTGTCATTCCTGAAGTGCTTTTCCTATCCACCAAATGACCTGCATAATCTGCATCAGCAAAACCAATTAGTTAAAAAGTACCTTCCCTTGGGTACCATAGACAGAGGTCTTGAGTTCCTTTCAAGTATCTCAGGATCCTCTTCACAGCTGTCAGGTGTGACTCCTTGGGCTTGGACTGAAACCTGGCACACAGTCCCACACTGTATACTATATCAGGTCGACTAGCTATGAGATAGAGGAGTGAACCTATGATTCCTCTATATTTTGCCTCGTTTGTCGAAGGACCTAGTTCATCCATATCCAGCTTGGTTCCAGGAGCAATGGGCGTAGTCATTTCTTTTTCTCCTTCCATGTCAAATTTCTTCATAAGTTCCTTGACATATTTTTGCTGATGAATCATAGTCCCTTCAGGCATTTGCTTTATCTGCAATCCAAGGAAGAAATTAAGTTCCCCCATCATGCTCATTTCAAATTCATTTCCCATCAGATCAGCAAACCCTTTGCATAGCTCCTCATCAGCGGCTCCAAAGATAATATCATCGATATATACTTGAGCCACTGATAGATCCTTTCCTTTCTTCTTGAGGAATAAAGTGTTGTCAATCTTTCCTCTTGAGAAACCATTCTTCAGCAGGAATCCTGAAAGTCTTTCATACCAGGCTCTAAGAGCTTGCTTTAATCCATAGAGAGCCTTGTCCAGTTTATAAACATGATCAGGAAATTCATTGTTCACAAAGCCTGGTGGCTGTATTACATATACCTCTTCATTCAAGTAGCCATTCAGGAAGGCGCTCTTCACATCCATCTGATATAGTGTGAACTCCATGTATGTAGCAAAGACAATCAACATTCTAATGGCTTCCATCCTTGCAACTGGCGTAAAGGTTTCATCATAGTCTATTCCTTCTTCCTGACTGTATCCTTGAACTACTAACCTTGCCTTGTTCCTTGTCACTATACCATGCTCATCCAGTTTGTTCCTGAACACCCATTTTGTTCCAATTATTGATCTGTCCTTTGGCTTAGGAACTAGATGCCACACTTTGCTTCTTTCGAATTGATGAAGTTCCTCCTGCATGGCTAGAATCCAATCTGGATCTTCTAGAGCTTCTTTTACATTCTTTGGTTCCAGAGATGAGAGGAATGCAAAGAATGCACAGAAGTTCTTCAAGGCTGACCTGGTCATTATTCCTGTGTCCAGTTCAGATAAAACATTCTCCAAGGGGTGAGAGCTTTGATGTTTCCATGGCCTGAGTTGAGTATGACTGGAAGAACCTGCAGCATTATCTTTGGGAAGGGGGGGGGGGTTCTTCCTGACTTGCTGGATCATCAGCTTCGTCTGATGTTCCCCCTGTCATGTTGACTCCTTGTTCTAGTGTACTCGGTTTCTCACCCGATGTCTCTTTGTCTTCTGAGTCTTCCAGTTCATCTGCACCATCTTCCCGACTTAGGCCAATCACTTGATCATCAGCCTCAGTTTCCCCCAATGCCTTATCAGATTCATCAAATACGACATGCATACTTTCCTCCACTGTTTGTGTTCTTTTGTTAAACACTTTGTATGCTTTGCTTTGAGTAGAATAACCAAGGAATATTGCTTCATCACTCCTAACATCGAACTTCCCCAATGGTTCCTTGCCATTGTTGTGAACAAAACATTTACAATCGAAGGGTTTCAGGTGAGCAATATTTGGTTTTCTTCCTCTGAGTAGCTCATATGGAGCCTTGTCAAGTATTGCTCTGATGGAACACCTGTTCAGCAAATAACATGCAGTGTTTATTGCTTCAGCCCAAAATTTTCTTGCAAGCCCACTTGACAATAGCATATTCCTTGCCATATCCTCCAGGGACCTGTTCTTCCTTTCAGCCACACCATTTTGTTGGGGAGTTCTTGGTGCAAAGAAGTTATGATCAATGCTGTTCTTTACACAATACTCAGAAAATTTTGAGTCTTCAAACTCAGTTCCATGATCAGATCTGATGTTAATGAGTTCTAGACTTAACCTTTTCTGCACTACACCAGCCCAGTCTTTAAAGCTGTCAAATGCTTCATCTTTAGATGCCAAGAACAAGGTCCATGTGTACCTAGAGTAGTCATCAACAATTACGAACACGAATCTCTTTCCTCCTCTGCTCCTGACTCTCATGGGTCCACACAGATCCATATACAATAGTTCCAGTGGATTTGATGTACTTACCACCTTCTTGGACTTAAAGGATGATTTCACATGCTTCCCCCTTACACACGCATCACATATTTTTATGTTTTCAAATCTCTTGCTTGGCAATCCACGAACCAGCTCCTTAGATACAAGCTTGTTCAGTTGTGAGAGACTTGCATGACCCATCCTTTTGTGCCACAGCTGAGAATCACTTTCTTGCACATTCAAGCATGTTAAGTTGTTTTCAAGTAATGACTTCAGCGAAGCTTTATATACGTTGTTCACCCTCTTTCCTTCCATAACAATTTCTCCACTCTGTAGATTCTTCACAATACATCCTACATAGGAGAAACTCACTTCATTTCCTCTATCACACAGTTGAGAGACTCTGATCAGATTGTGTCTGAGACCATCAACACAGTAAACATTTTCAATTGCATGATCTAGAGTTCTCCCAATCTTTCCAATTCCCACGATTTGACCACTCTTTCCTCCTCCGAAGGCCACACTGCCTCCCTGAAATGCTGCGAGTGAGAAAATTTCTTCTATCTCCTGTCATGTGCCTTGAACAACTATCAAGAATCCAACTTGGGTTGTTCTCCCTTACTCCAGCCTACAAAACAGATTAGAGGTTAGTCTTAGGAACCCAGACAAGCTTGGGTCCCTTCTTACGAGAGAATGGATAAATCAAATCCTGTCTAGTTCATTTAGGTAGAACATTTCGTTTATTCTTGGCCTTTGCCTTGCTAACATTCATGCACTTTTGTTTGTAGTGTCCAGTTTCACCATAAAAGGTACATAACATGTTGCAAGGCAACCCCACATACTTGCTCTTAGGATTATATGGAGGCAACGTTTTCTTAAATCCTAACCCTTGTTTTCCCTTGTTTTGATTTTCAAGAACCCAGTTCATTGCCTCTGATGATTTATTCCATTTAGTTAATTTGGTAAGCTCGAATTCAGATTTTTCAACCTTTTGATTTAAGATCCTGTTCTTTTCAGTTTCCCGATACAGAATCTCATTAGCTCTTTTCAGTTCATTTTCCAGAAAGGTTTGAACTTCACTTATTACTTGCTTACCATTTATACTCTCTCTTAACTGATTGCATTCCAATTCTAGTTCAGTGATCTTAGATTTTGACACAAGAGTCTGCCTTTTTAAGATGGCATTGACTTCTTCTAGTTCAATGTTTTGTTCTAGGAGGCTCTTGCGCTTGGTTCTGAGATCACCTAGCTCTTCAGTTAATTTATCCTTTATAATTTTCTCCTTTTCATAACCCTCAATCAAAGTGGCAGTGATTAGAATTAAATTTTCAGAAGAGTATGTATGTAAAGTTTCCTTAAGATCAGATAAACATACCTCTACTGAATGAGTAGTTTCAGCTCCATCAGTTGCCATAAGGGCAGAGTCCTTCTTTTAGTTGTCATCTGTGTACAACTCCTTCAGCTTTTCCCAGACTTCCTTCGCGGACTTGTATTTAAGTATCCTTGCTAGTACATCATAGGTAAGTCCTCTCCTCAGGTACAATTCAGCCTTGGAATTTGCCTATAGCCAATCTAGATCTTGAGGATCTAGTTCTTCCACCTTCTTGGGCACCAGAACTCCATTTGCTGCTCTTTTCACAGGGACATGAGATCCTCTCTTCACGATCAGCCAAAGACTATAATCAGTTGCTTGCAGGAAGTTTTTCATCTGTTTCTTCCAGCTCTTATAATTAGTCCCGTTGAACACAGGTGGCTTTGACGGATCTCTCCCTCCTCTGAACTCTTGAGGGTCTTCTTCATCTGAACTGATGCCTATCAGGCACATCAGTGCTAGTGGTGAATCATCTCCGGATTTCTTTTCATGATCAGATTCATTGTCAGTTGGTCCCCATGTGGCATAGAAAGCTTCCTTCTTCTTTCTTCTTTCAGCTCTAAAGTTTTGAGGTCGTCTTGTCTTCTTCTTATCTTTGTCATTCTCCTTTGACGTCTCCTTTTCCTTTTCCTTAGATGCTCTGTTTTTCATCTATTCTGTTTCCCACATAGGACAATCCATAACAGCGTGATCCTTCTTGAAACACTTAAAGCATCCTGAGTAATCAGAACTATCAACTATGTTCTTCCTTCCAGAGGTTTCCTTGCCACTTCTCTTAAAGCCTTTGAATCTACCGAGATTAAGCTTCTGTCTTAGAGCACTAACCATTGCGGCTTCAACTGATTGCAAATCAACATATTCATCAGTTGCTTCAAGCGCAAGGGTCTTGTCCTTCTTCAGAGCTGGTTTGGCTTTTGAGTTTTTCATCATCTTATGAGTTTTCAAGCTACCAACCAATTCCTCAAGTTTAATGGATCTCAGAGGTTTAGATTCAATGATGGCAGTCATCTTAGGTTCCTAAGCTTCAGGAAGCACATTTAGAATCTTATCGACCATCTCAACTTCTGGTAATTCCATAACCAGGGATCTCATCTCATTGGTAATAATGGTCAACATGGTCATCATATCCTGGATTGATTCCTTCTCTCCCATAGAGAACAGCTCAAATTGTCTCTTCAGCATTCTTCTCTTTGAGTCCTTCACTTCAATGGTTCCTTCATGCGCAACCTGCAGGGCGTCTTATAAGATGATACTCTATTAAACTTCTCAGGACGAAGACCACAAATGACCAAACGTTTGGCTTTGTGATTTTTTTCAATCATCTTATAATCCGCCTCATTGAACTCCTCTTTCAGTTTAGGTTCTTGTTTGGCAGTGGCGCCTTTACCAACTATTTTAGTGGGGATCAGGTTTTCTTCAGATACTATCAGCCAGAGTTGATAGTCTTCAGCACATATGTAAATTTCCATCCTGTTCTTCCACCAAGCATAGTACTGCCCATTAAACTATGGGGGCCTTTGAACTGATTGTCCTTCAGTAATAATAGGTGGTGCACTCATGATTCTGATCCTTCTCAAGGTGTTAACCTCACACGAGAAGACCGGCTCTGATACCACTTGTAATCTATGCACTTCCTAAGGACACTAGATGGGGAGGTTGAATAGTGTCTATCGATTTTCGTTTTACGAACCTGGTTCCCTTGTGTCTAGAACCCAATTCTTGTTGTTGCAATTCTGCTGTTCAAACACTTCAACACACACCAACCACACACAGAGAGGACACGAGGATTTTACGTAGAAAACTCCTTGCTCAAGGGAGAAAAATCACGACCCACACTCTGAGATTTTAGAACTCAATCCACTAACACAACGAGCAAGTTTCTGATTACAAAACTCTGTAACCAAGGGGCTACACTCTAGACCCTAATCACTAACCAAAGCTAAACTCTAGCTTTACAAGCAATTTCTCACAAGTTCACCTAATACATATGCTTCTACAATAAGCCAATAGGTAAAAACAATGAACACTCAAACTAAGACAACTTACAACGCAATGAACCTAGACAGAATATCTAGACTCAATTAACTCAAGCAAACCAGTTGTCTTCTTCAGTTAACCCACGTAGAAAGATGTTGGATCGCGTTTATATGCTCTCAACTCTCTGTTTGTGAATAACTGATTTACGGCTGCATCAACTACTTGTATTTATACGGGCCTTGCAACCCTAGTTGAGTCCTACAAGGAATCCTTGTAATTATGGTAAGACAGGATTCCTAGTAACTCTTTTCCTTATTGAAGTCCAACTCCTATTCGCACTTCGAAGACACAGCCTGGGCACCGCCCCTTTTAGTCTGACTAGGATGCATACTCATTCACGTGCCACTACTCCTAGTTCCGCAGGGTTTTGCAACCCACAGATCTTTTCGATCAGTCATGCCCTTCTTCCTCAAGGACTAGATTCTTCTATCAAGACCACTGAGTCCTTCTCATTTGTCATGCTTCAAAACCAATTCTCAATAGGAGTTGAGCCACGTGATGGAGACAACAGAAGAATCAAGTGGTCGCTTGTTATCTGACTTTCATGACCATATTCTAGAAGACAATGATGAAGGAGTAAGCAACAACAAGAAGAGTAGAAAACAATATGTTACATAGAGGACTATGTAATTTTTTAAATATGGGTGGTAACAACCGTTAAGCTAAATCATGGTTGTTTTTGTTTTTGTTAAGAAAAAAATAATGTCGGATGTTTGTGCTTGTTGGTTAGTTGTAGGATTGTGTTTGTTGGCCAGTTCTCGTGAATAAAATAAAATTCGTCGTATTATGGAATTACATAGGACCAAAAATAAAAGAAAAAAATTATTTTGTACGAGCTCTTATAAAGAGCTAAGCTAGGAGTGGCTTTTGCTTCTAGTCGGCTTGTATAAATGATGCATAATATATATTTAATATTATGTGCTTAAAATAGCTTAATTTGTGTGGATTATGTTTTAGCCTTTATGATTATTAGCATGACTATTTGTCAAAGGGTGAAAGAAATTGACAACTCTTGAAAGAGAGACAGGAAATGCAGGCACACTTATAAGATTTAAGTTGAATTATCACTTGTTACTTTAAAATCTTTTTTGAAATTATTTCTTTGTTCTTGGCCAATTGCTTTATTGACTTTGTCTAGATTCAACAGTAAAAGAAATTAAATATTCTAACTTGAATCAGTTTAATTTTATCATCTAAATAATGTATTGAAAGTTACTAGAACTTGCCCATCTTTTTTTATTGAGGCGAAATGCTAAACACCATTGGTCTAGAAAATGAAGTAGGCTTTCTTTGATCCCTATCTAGCCAAACAGTACAATCACGGCATAAAATAAAGAGATAATGGTCTAAATCCCCTTAAACTATCATTGTTTTGAAAGTTTTCTACTTAAATTTTGTGATGGTCACAGAATCCTCCTGAACTATTATTTTTCATATCTACTATCCCCCGCCTTGAAAAGTTTGGGTGTGTATATGCACTCTTCACTTACGCATAAGAACATGTGACATACGTGGAATTTACCATGTCATCTTGAATGATATGAATAGACAAAAGGTAACAAACAAAAATTAAAATATTAAAATCAGATGCAAATAAACTAACCCTAGGTAAAAATTTATTTTACATTTTACAATTACACAGTAAAAAAAGTGGAAGCGCCGGTCTAGAGAAATCCTTCAATTCTCTGAAACAACAAACTCAAAATGGTAAAATCTTCCAATTTCTTCAATCTATTTTGGTGAAACAATATCTTAATGGGTTGGAATATTATTTTACTTTAATGGGTTCAAGATGGGTAAACAATTAAGTGAGAAGACCAATTTCTAGATAAGTTTCAAAATAAGAAAAATTTCTAAATTTAATGGTGTTTTGGTATGTAATGGAAGAGGGAGGGAGAAGACTCAAATCTTCCAATTTCTTCAATCTGTTTTGGTGAAACAATATCTTAATAGGTTGGAATATTATTGTACTTTAATGGGTTCAACATGGGTAGACAATTAAGTGAGAAGACCAATTTCTAGATAAGTTTCAAAATAAGAAAAATTTCTAAATTTAATGGTGTTTTGGTATGTAATGGAAGAGGGAGGGAGAAGACTCTTATAAATAAAGAGAAAGAAAAATAAAGAAAACAAGAAAAATGAATAAAGGACAAAAAAAATAGTAAAATCTGAAAAATAGGTGCCAACTAGATTTAAAGTTTGACTCTCCACGCGTCTTTTGACAATTGAACACACATACTTTGCCAAGTGGCAAGGCGGGGTTAGTAGATATGAAAAATAATAGTTCAGGGGTTCTGTGACAACCGCATAGTTTAGATAGGAAATATGCAAAACAATAATAGTTTAAGGGGGATTTAAATCATTATCTCTAAAATAAATCCGTAGTATCCCCATTTGAGCCAAATCACGTCACTATGCTCATATACAAAAATACAAAAACATAATATAACACCAATCCGACATTATTTATTCATAGTTTAAGATAGTACATTTTAAAAATAAATGAGTCCAAATCGTCATCACATGACTCTTCAATTTTTCACATAATTATAATAAGTATACACTTTGATCAGACTGTAAAGAATACTCCGGCGCAGAGGGTAAACGGAAGCCATGAGATAATTAATTTTGCATTCCAAAACCTGATAATAGATATATGAGAGATGATTTAGGCCGCCTTAAAGCTAACCATTTATCTCAAAGATATCTTTTTGATGCAGTATGAATGTCAATTTTCTCATCATCTACGTATTGTGGCCATATCATTGGTTTCTCAGATAAGTTTGACTCGTTACTTTCGGAAAAAACAGTTGACGCGAACTGATCTTCTCCAAAATATCGCTGCAGACACGTCAGGATTTTCAGTTCCCTAATGGAAAACGCAGCCGGGCATCGCCGGTTGACGTCAATTCCGACGAAATCTCTAACAAAACAGCCCAAAAATACACCCAATTTTCGGTAATTTCACTAAATTTTAGTTTCAATTCATTGAGCTTTTTTTTTCTCAGAAACTTTCAGCTATCCACTTGATGAAAGCTTCCGTTCTGGTGCCAGACGACGGCGGTGGAAATTATTTTTGGTGAGTATCGAAGGGCATGTGAAAGTTTTACTGTTCCAGCAGGAGGTGGGAGATATTATTGTATTTCTTAGAGAGATAAAGAGCCTGTTTGGGTGGGCTTAAAAGTTGCTTATTTTAAGTGGCTTATAAGTCAAAAAGTGACTTAAAAGCTACTTTTTGAGAAGTTAGGATTTCCTAACTTCTCAAAAAGTGGCTTTTAAGCAACTTATGGCTTTTAAGTTCAAAAATTTTGAGGCTACCAAACATATTTTAATTGGCTTATAAGCTTATAAGTCACTTTTAAGCTCACCCAAACGGGCTCAAAGTGGGAAATGAGAAGTGGTAAAAATTTATCCGCACCGGTGTATACACCCCATGTAATTAAGTTAACCATAGTAGACAAACTAAAGCCTATTAGGAGTCATATTTTTAATAAAAAAGAAAAAATAAATAAAGTTAATCACGCAACTTAAGGGTTAATTACTCCTCTCTCTTTTTTTTTTCCTTATACGCTCATCTAAGTTCAGTTCTGCCCAATTTTATTTCTAGTCTTGTTTTCTTTTCTTCATTCTTCACTTTGGTTTACATTGAACCAAAAGATCTCATCACGAAATTCGACTTCTAGGACCTTATTTGCCGCGGAGTTAACAGGTTGGTTAAGAGAAATAGGCACATAAAATTGGCATATAACAGGTTAGTGAACTTCGTACCTTCTATAAGTATACTAATGTTAAAATAAGTGAAATTAGTATATATATATATATATATATATATATATATATATATATATATATATATATATATATATATGCTTGAAGAGTTCGGTGATTCATTATTTTATGCGCGTATGTATAGCAGCCCTCTTTTTCAATTACACAGTATATGAGCGGGAGCCAAGAGACTGGAGTGTAATGTTTTCATATGTAAGGAGTATAAAATTTTACTAAGCATTAGGAGCATGTCGTCCCTTCAAACTTAAAATAAAATCTTTCATGTGTAGTATATAGTAGTTGATCCCATACTCTTGTTGGATATTAAGATTTATTAGTGATTGTCTAGGATATTAAGATTTAAGATTGTCAAATTCACAGCCTTCTTTGCCACGTTATTTAATCCAACATCTTGTTTCATACAATTGGATAATATTAATGACTAAGTCAAGGCAGTTAGGTTCTGGTAACCAAGCACTTGTATTATCATATAATTTGTATACTAAAATCTGTTTAATACTAATAGGAGACGTTTGGTTTGTTGCATTGGGTATATTAATCCATGTATTAAATTTAATCCATTGTTTGGTTGGTATTTTGAAAGAGGTATAACTAATACATGCATTAAATAATACACCAATTGGTGTATTATTTTGTCCCTCCACCAAGGTGGCATAACTAATACATGTATTAGTTATACATGGATAAAGTAACAAAATGACAATAATATCCTTCCCATTTCCCTAGAAACCAATAAAAGTCACTCATCAAAGGATATAATTGTAAATTCATTACTTTTTAGTTTAAAAATAAATCAAATATATTAAATGATATAACTTTTATCTCCAATGAACCAAACACTGGATAAATTTAATCCCCGTATTATTAATCCCTGTAATATTAATCCATGTATTATTAGTCCCTGTATTACAATCCCTGTATAATTAGTCCATCAAACCAAACGACCCCATAAGGTCTTGATCAAAGTTACGTCCAATATCTACCATATCCAACCATTATGAATAATTTTAAGAAAAAAAGTTGAGTTACTCTAACACATCATATTCTAATTATTCGAAATTTGCCATGTTTTGACTTAATTAGACATGGATTATGGCAGATTCATGAGTACTTTGCTAACAGTTAACCTATTTTAGTGCTTATTAGTGTTGGATATTAAGATTTATTAAGTTTCTTCAAATAGGAATAAAATCTTTCTATGTGTAGATTTATTAGTGATTGTCTAGGATACTCTTTTTGGAGTTTGTTTGACTCTAGTATAGCAAATATTGTTGGTTTTACGAAATGTCAAAAAGGGATGAGCTTACTGTAACTTATAATCCTGTACCTAAAAACATCATGTTAAAGTTTTACTCTGTTTGGATGATCCAGTTTTCATGTAAGTCTATAAAAGATATAAATGTTTTATTCGTTTTATATGAAATTATTTATAAATATTAGACGTACTTAACCCTTTTTTTTTTAATTATCAGAATGCCAATTGTTGATGAGAAGACAAACAATGTTGAGAGTCATGAGGAATTTTTAGAAGATATTAAAACTGAAGAAGAGAAAGAGAAAAAAATTGAAGAGGAAGTCTCAGAGAATGTCATAATTGAATTAGAAGAAAACTGAGTACTTTATATTATTATTTAAGTTGTGTGAAAATATATATGGTGTTAACCATGGTTAATTACTTATATTCATAGTTAAAAAAATAAACACGTGGTATTTATTTATTGGTCGGGTGTATACATCCGGTACGGGTAAGTTTTTATCGAAGTTCGCATAAGGTGTGTTTCCATTGCGGTACTCACGGAGCTTCTGATTTGGATGATGTTGCCTGTGTTTTCCAGAAAAGGGTGTGTAAGAAATTAAATACCGTAACAGGAACAAATTTGCGTACCTGTCAACGTAATCAACACAGCGGAAGTTTGTTTGATATTTTCCCAAGTCGGACTTCGAATCACAAAGGAAACGAAGCACAAATACTACAAATTAAATGTCCTAACTTGTGTGTTTTTCTTTTAGAAGTTAGAGATCACCATTCTTTTTGGAATGATATTGTATATAGAGGAAAGTAAAAGAACCTCCTTTTTATTGTAGAAGAGAAGAAGTGGTTACCGGAGATTATGGGAAAACCCACTTTCCATGTTTTCCTGAACATGTGTTAGTGGTCTCCCAAAGCCAGTAACTTCCCAATTAAATAAAACTTATTTATTTATTTATTTATTTTATTTTGTATTTAACTCTTTCAACCGGGTCGGGTCAGTCCACATGGGCAACCCACCCAATACAAAAATATCCAACAAATCCCACTTCGCACATGGTGGATGTTGACACCCAATTTTGTCTCTCCGTTTTTCGCAATTTGGCTATATTTAATTAAAATCGATAATAGTAATTTTCCAAATAAAACTGCATTAGACAACGTGCATTTACGTGTGTAGTATTATCATTAATCTCCTATTTATATAATATTTATTTAATTATGATTATAATTACGTAATTGCATTCATTTAGGTTATTTTCTAAAATATATGTGCTATTTGTGTAATTTAATGCATTACGATATCATTTAATAATCGTTTGTGGCTATTTATATCTAATTAATATTATTTATAGTCATTTGTATTTATTTATAATTAAATACATTTACTTCTAATTATTTACAAAATTTCCTATTTTTATACTAATTATTTATATTTATAAGTATTTTAATTAAATACTAGCCATTTTGCTATTTTACAACTCATTTCTACAATACCAATTCCATGTCATCATCTTTTTTCCACATATATACCACCTAATTCTACACCTCACTAAAACACACTCCTACAACTAATATGCACACATTTAGCGTAGGTACAACTCACCTAGCATGTGGTACAACCCCGCCTAAAACACTATTTTGTCCTCCCTACACATCAGATGTGCACACAAAGGTATACATACGCACACTTGGCTTAATCTATACCCCTCATTGTTTTAATACAATGGCCAAGAAATGTTCTTATATTTTTAATATTACAATACACCCCTCCACTTCCTAAACCCTAAAAACATTTCACCCCTTCCCCTCACCAAAAACTCAGCCGTCACGCCATTCTTTCCTCTCTCCTCTCTTACACCAAAATCAGTCTAAATACACACCCAAATCCCACCATATCTCCGCTCATCACGTCGACGTCTCACCCTCTCTCTCTATTGGCTCTTTCACAAAAGGAAATAGAATTATCACTTATTGTCATGAGATCCGAAAATGGGTCAAGTAATTTGATTGTGAATCCTCAAAATCTGGGTGCAAAGAAGAAGATAACAAGGAAATCTTCAACGTTCACACTCGAACAAGGCAAGACAATTGACAATTCATACACAAATCAAGCAAAAACGGGTGATAAATTTCTTTTACCCCTTTTTCTCTTTGAGCTTGCATGACTATTAATTTTCTTTGTTACTTATTATATTTGTTAAACTTTAAAAGATAGTGAAATGCATAGTACACTGTATCTATTTTTCTTAAAATATGCTCATGTCTTGGTAAAAAATGGCAAAAGATCAAAACCTATACAGTGAGGTATTGATTATGATTTCGTTTGGAATCAAAATCGAAAACTGAATATTAGTATTTGACCTTGCCTTTAGAGTGTGTTTGACGTGTACAGTACATACTTTGCCTAGTTTGATTAGAATATCTCTTTGAAAAATAATAAGTACGTTATTTATTTCTTGCTCTTTCTTTCAATCAATTTTGTACATATTATTGTATGATAAATAAAAAATACTACTTTTACTACCCTTATTATTTTCTAATCTACTTTTAACGTAATCAATTATCTTTCCCACAAGATTTTTCAGCAAATGGCATATTTCCCATATGTAAAAGATAATTATTCCTCTTTCCTTTAGTCTTGAAACTAAATATTACTTTTCCTTATATGGTTAGTCTAATACATTATTTTTTATATTATAAATAGTACTCCCTCCCTTCCACTTTAGATGAACTCATTTGACTTTGTACGGAGTTTAATAAAGAAGGGAAGACTTTTGAAACTTGTGGTCTAAAATAAGTTACGGATATATGTGTGGCTACAAATCATCTAGGGATGAGTAAAAGTGAATTTTTTTTCTAATTTAGAAAGAAATCATTCTTTTTGAAACAGACTAAAAAGGAAATAGGTTCATCCTTTTTTAAACGGAGGGAATACTTGTTTTTCAAGTAAAAGGGGAGCTACTACTGCCTTCTCTTGACTACAAACAAGAAGCACTCTATCTTTCTCCTTCTCTCAACTTCTTTTTCTAAATTCATCTCTTGATCGGCTGAAAGCCAAGGGAAAGTACCCGCTACGTGATTCCCATCTTACTATTCTCATCAGTCATTGATCTAGCTAATTATTTTATACCGGTTTCAGGTAATTCTAAACTGAATGTATGAGCTCTAGATATTAATCGCTTGATATGGGTAAACTCTTTGGGCCTGTTATAGGCAACTACTAACGTCTTTTGTACATATTTTGGGATAGTTAGAAAATAATACCCGAGTTTATAGATTATTGCAGGTATTCGTAGTTTGAAACTGGATTAGCAAGGCTTGGAAAACTAATGGGAAAAAGGCCCTATCTCTGCTACTCTTTGTTTTTTTCATTTGTCTTGTAACTAGAAATTTAAAGATTGAATTACGTATTTGTTAGGTGGTTTGGTTTGTATTAAGTATCATGAGATGCATAATTTAGTATATTGAACTGGTTTGTATTAAGTATCATGAGATGCACAATTTAGTATATTGAATTGTGTATGTTGCTGCAGTGAGTAGCAAAAAACGGCCATCTAAGAGCTATTTCTAACTCCCTTGATTTGCACGTGTATTAAAAAAAAAGGGCTAATTTTGTGAACCATGTGTATAATAGACTGTTTATGCAAATTTTAAATGTTGAAAGAAGTTCACAGGTCTACATGAAATTCAATTTTATTGTAGCAGGTTTAAAATTTGACCCTTTAAAGGTTGAAATAATGCGATAATTGAAAACAGATTATTTGTGAAAATCTTTAAAATATGGACACTCTATCCAACGTGGATACCATACCTAAAAGGGTAATGTGTTTAATATTTGGTCCTAAGTGGTCAAAATTGAAAGTTAGTTCATTTCTACAAATCTTTGATTTTGAAAACGTAATAGTGTAATAGCAGGGCTGCTTTCTGCATTTCCAAAACTCTTGTATATTTTTAAATTTCTCCAATCTAATTAATAGTTTGTGAGAGATTTAGGACTTTGGAGGTCAAGTCTTTTAAAACTTATGTTATTTTCTATAAGAAAATCACTCAAATTTGAATTATTTGCTTGCTATGTCTATTACTAATATTTCCTAAATTGTCATATTTACTCCCTACTTGATTCATACATATGTGGTCGTTATATCATGTTATATGTATAACCATATTTTCATCTATATGTATATAATCATAAACTTTAAATATATATTTTAATCATTTTTAAATAATTATTCTAAACGCAACCTCACACTAAAGTCGCCACCGAAGTTAACGGTATGTGTCAATTAATGTTACAATACCATCCTTTAGTGGCACACATTTTTTTACTATATATTTACTCCATATTTTGTTTTAACTTGTGTTAATTAAAGTAAAAGATGACAATATTGGTTAACTTTGCCTAACATTGCAAATTGTAGTTATATATGTAAGATGTCTGTAAATTGAGACTGTGTATACTGAACTGCCTATTTTCATATCTTTTACTTGTTTGCATACATGTCCTCTTTGTTTATTTTATTTTATTTTTTATCCTCTTAGTTTCCTTACATGTTAAAAACCCAATATAAAAAATCGGCCGAGAACCACGTTTAGTGGAACTTAGGAGGTGCCTAATCCCTTCCTTCTAAGTTAACTCGAACACTTACCCAAATCTCTGATTAGTAGACCAGCCCGGAGTTATTATTTGAATTAGAAATTAATAGGTGACCTAATACGCCTAGAATAATTTATTAGGTGGCGACTCCAAAACTCAACTCCAAACGAGTTACCCAAGTCGAAAACTCACTTACTTTATTAAAAGTGGGGTGCGACAGAATGGCGACTCTGCTGGGGATTAAATGTTCTAACCATTACGGTTTTTATATTGGGTTTATTCTTGCTTTGACTATTTTGTATTCAATACTAACTTTTTTTTTCTTTTTTCAGGTTTGTAATCTTTTATGTTGTGAGATTTTTGATAATGTAATATTTAGTATATTCTTGCATTCCGTTTCATACTCCTCCACTCCTGAAAAATCGACATTTGCACACACACAAACGATTACGTGGATCTCACGGTCGTTTCACTCTCAAAAAATCCTTTAGGAGGAACGGTTAGAATCTAGTTGGTCCGTGGTACAACCAACAATTCTAAATGTTCCCACCCCTTGGTTGTTCACCTGGGAGAACCATGTCTTTGTCTAGATTAACCAACTCTTAATAAAGTCTCTTTTTAGGGATCATTCATCATGTCATATCTAGTACCATTTTGACTTCGGCTCATGTCTAAGTCTACTAGTTCACCACATTTGAATGAACCGAACGGGTTTTCGGTCCTAAGGGACATTAAAATGTGCTACGTGTGCACCTATTTAAAGTTGGACGTGTCTAATGTAGACCATTTGTTCTCAAAAGTGTGGATCATCCAATTATTTATTTTTGTTGGAGGGTGTCACAAGTCACGAAGATTTGCAAATCAAAGAAAACAGACTTTAAATTGATTTTTCTACTTTTGTGCAATAAAATCAATTATTTATTTCTATAAATGGAAATCGTTATAGAAATCAATTATTTATTTCTATTTGCATATGAAATTTTTTTACTTCTATATTCATACAAAACCAATTATTTTATAAAATTATTTTTTGGGTTACGAACGAAATTAATTTTTCTATTTTATGAAAACCAAATCATAGACTTTACACTAATTTCTTCTATTTTTAGTGTTGCAAGATAAATTATTATTCCTATTTACCCAAAAGATGTTATTCTAAATTAATACAATAATATCAATTATTTTATAAAATTATTTTTTCCACTAATTTTAGGATCATGAGAACAAATGGGATGAGGCACGATACACGTTCAATTTTAAATATCATACTCAAACTTAGGAAGACTTAACATCATTGGCATGTTAAAGTCCATTAGCCAACTTCGTCCAAATGAAGCCTATCATGCATCTTATATGTGTTGGTCTTGTTAGGCCTACCTCTGATACAAGAGAGGTCCCTTGCATTATAAGGAGTGATATATTTTGCATTTGGTAATTATTACTTCGACACTAACTTATTGTTTTTTGTGTTTAAGTTTTACTCCTACTCCTGAGGTTGACTTGTACATTCTGGCCGAGCATCAGTACCGGACGAGAACCAAGGGACCAGTTACAACTCCTCCCCCTTCACAAACTAGAAGAAGAGGAAAGCGAAACATCATGACTGAGTTGAATAATGCTGCTCTTAGTGACGATAACGTTGGGAAAAATGGGACACCCCGCAAACTTGCTTTGGTTGGGTATGATGAACATGTTGCTACTTTAGAGCAAAAAATTAAAGAACTTGAAGAGAAACTGATAATGGCCAGTTTACTCGTTGGTAACTCACCCCATTCAAGGGAATCAGTCGATCCAGCTGGGTCAGCCCGCCCTAATGGAAAGGACCCTATGCACCCAACTGATCCCCCTGTTGTTTACCAAACAACGCAACCAGCTCCTTACCAAACAGCACCACCTGCTACCTACCAAAGCGCACCAACCGCCACATATCAAGCACCGCCTCCCTATCCAGCACCACCAGCTACTTATCAAGCACCACCTCCTGTATACCCTACTCACCCAAACACAAGCCTACCTCACACCAACACCGCATATCCACAGCCTTACAATCCCATGTTCACTGCTGAAACCAAACAACTCACTTCACCCGTCAAAGACCATGACAACTATGAATGGGCGGAGGATGAAACCAATGATGATGGGACAAAAGAGAAAGTTCGTAAGCTAGAGGCAGCCTTTAAGAAATTTGAGTTAGGCAAGACCACTAAAGGTTTAGCTTATGAAGACTTCTGCATCTATCCTACTTTGAAATTGCCGGACGAATACAAGATACCAAAGTTCGACTTTTTCAATGGCACTGGAGACCCTATGGCACATCTGAGAACATATTGTGACAAGTTGATTGGAGCAGGGGAAGACGAGAAAGTACGAATAAAGCTATTCAGTCGGAGCTTGACCGGAGAGGCTTTGAGTTGGTTCTCTAAGCAGAAGCCTGGCACATGGCTCGGTTGGGAAGACATGGCAGCAGATTTCGTAGAACGATTTGGGTACAACACTGAAATGGTAACAGATCATTTCTACCTGGAAAAGTTGAAAAAGAAACCCACTGAAACGTTTAGAGAATATGCTACTAGGTGGAGAGCAGAAGCTGCCAAGGTACAACCCGCTATGGATGAAAAAAAATAGTGAACATATTCATCCGCATTCAAGAGGACGTCTATTACGATAAGTTGTTGCATATGAAAAATCAGAAGTTTGCTGATGCAGTGTTGATGGGAGATGACGTAGAAGAAGGACTGAAAAGTTTAAAGATTATTAACCTAGCTGCACTACAAGCTACTAATAAGGCTATCCAGTCAGGAAATATGAGTCCCTCCAAAAAGAAGAAAGACCAAGTCTCTTTTCCTGCAACCATTCAAGACCCTGCTTTAACCCACTATTACAAAACACCACCACCATACCGTCACATACCACCTGAATATTCCGTTTACAACACCTAACCCACTCGGCATATATTCCACACCCCAGCACCAAGTCGTCCATTATACCAGCAAAATACTCAAACCAACTACCGAAATGCATCACCATACCCTCCTAGACCTCGCCCTGATGCAAACCAAAGACCCAAAAGAAACTACACTGCATTAGCTGAATCTCGCACCCAATTGTTCGAGAGATTGAGAGCTGCTGGGCTTATTGTCCCAACCCTCAAAAGGTGCCAGACAATCTTTCACCACACTTTGATTACAGCCAAAGGTGCGCATACCACTCAGGTGGGCCGGGGCATGAGACGGAGAGATGTTTTGCATTGAAAGATAAGATTCAAGACCTAATAGATGAAAAAGTCATTCACTTGAAGACACCAAATATGCACAATAATCCACTACCTAATCATGGAGATGAGAAGGTAAATATGATTGACTTCGGCGAAGAGTGCAATCTGGAAGGCACAATCATAAAAGCAAAAACAGTGTTTGATGAATACAAGTTTGACATGGGGTACATCCTGGTTTGCAAAGGAAAAGGCACTACAAGAGGTTATCATTCACTAGAGCAGTTTGTTTCAACTCTGCAACAAGCATCCATCTTTTCAAGCTACATGAAAACTCCCAAGGGAGAAAGACTTGCCAAAGGTGTTCATGATATAGAAGATGAGCTGATCGGTCTAAAAGAGCTATTCATGGAAGAATATGATGTAGTTCCTGAAAAGCATTTTGAAGCCCTGAACATCTAGAAAGCTGAAACTGAACAACTGAATCTGGAGCACATTCCGAGCATGCTGAGAACCTTAGTGGAGATGGGGCATTAGTTATTTTCTTAAATAAAAGACGACTCCGAGTCGTTAGCTTTTATTTTCTTTGCTTTTCAACTTTGTTGCATCGTTGTTTCCTTTTAAATCGTTGTTTCAGTTCAAAGACTATTTCTCAACTCCAATAATAAAATCATTTCCTATTCTTCATTTTGAGTATGCATCGTTCACTTTCTGCAAAATTATTTTAATTCTATTGAATCTGCGACTGCTATGTGAGGAAGCAGTCCAAAATGACGAGTACATACCAGGTTATGGTGATTCGACAAAGAACATTTAAGGAACTTCATGGTTAATCGTGGAGATCTTACATCAGACAACTGAGACAAGAGCATATTGAGGAAGATGACTTACAATTCAACGCAAAACAATAGAAATACATATAAGGAGCAGAATTAGACAATCCCACACGGACTAAAAGCATACTCAAGAAATTGACATTCATAGATAGCGCAGTATGAATACAACGAGCAATAGAATGACAAAAGCATTTACCAAAAAGTTGGAGCAAGAGAGTTGATCCTAAAGTGGAATTCTCTAAATCGAGACAAAATTAACAACATCCTTCACTCAGATACAATCAAGAGATACTACAAATCGAGCAACATCCATTTTTATTGGACTTGAACTACGTAGCGACCTGATTCCCAAAAAGGGATACACAGGCAGCCTACTCAAAGCACGGTCACATCATAAGAAAATTTTATTTAGACACTAGGGCAGAATGTTTTGAGGGATTCAAAGAGTACATTACAACATACTGGGCAAAATTTTTGAGGGACCTCAAAAATTCAAGGAAAATACAAGCAGCACACTGGGGCAGAAATTTTGAGCTTCCCTCAAAATTTCAAGATGAAAGATCTTTGCACAACAAATGGATATAGAGGAGTTTATGTCCAAACAACACGTCGCAGTCTATGATTCAATGGAATAAATTTTCATTACTCTTTAAAAATAATTTTCACAAAACACGTGCATATCCCCTTTCATTCTCCCTTTTTACCCACAACTCGACTAAGGTTTGACACTCGAAAAGAGAGATATTACAAAGGAAACAATTATACAAGATGCAGCAGCAGAGTGCAGTACCACGTATGCGCAAGACAACCTCCCCCAAAAAACTCACAATTTTTCTTTGATTGCAGATTTACACTGGTACCAAGCATACCTAACAACTCTTGCAAAGCAAAATCTATCAGAATATCAGAGCATAGAATCTGCGTCGACGGATATATAAGGTCCGCGTCTGTGGACACGACATCAATTTGAGAAGCATAGGATCTGCGTCGGCGGATATATAAGGTTCGCAGTGGTGAACATGACAGCAGTGACAACAATGTAAGGTCCGCGTCTGTGGAGATGACATCTTTTGGAGAAGCATAGAATCCATGTCGGTGGATACGTAGGGTCCGCGTCTGTGGACACGACATCAATTTGAAGATCATAGAATCCTATCGGTGGATATATAGGGTCCGCGTCTGTGGACATGACATCAATTTGATAAGAAGAGGATCCATGTCGGTGGATGTATAGGGTCTGTATCGGTGGACATAACAAGCATAGGATCCATGTCGGTGGATATATAGGGTCCGCAACGGTGGACATGACATCAATTTGAGAAGTATAGAATCCATATCGGTGGATGTATAGGGTCTGCATCGGTGGACATGACAAGCATAGGATCCATGTCGGTATCGGTGGATGTATAGGGTCTGCATCGGTGGACATGACAAGCATATGATCCATGTCGGTGGATATATAGGGTCCGCAGCGGTGGACATGACATCAATTTGAGAAGTATAGAATCCATGTCGGTGGATGTATAGGGTCTGCATCGGTGGACATGACAAGCATAGAATCCATGTCGGTGGATATACAGGGTCCGCAGCGGTGGACATGATATCAATTTGAGAAGAATAGGATCCATGTCGGTAGATGTATAGGGTCTGCATCGGTGGACATGACAAGCATAGGATCCATGGCGGTGAATATATAGGGTCCGCGTCTGTGGACATGACATCAATTTGACAAGCATAAGATCCGCATTGGTGGATATATAGGGTCCGCGTTTGTGGACATGACATCAATTTGACAAGCATAGGATCCATGTCGGTGGATATATAGGGTCCATGTCTGTGGACATGACATCAATTTGACAAGCATAAGATCCACATCGGTGGATATATAGGGTCTGCATCTGTAGACATGACATCAATTTGACAAGCGTAGAATCCGCATCGGTGGATATATAAGGTCCGCGTCTGTGGACACAACATCATTTTGACAAGCATAGATCCATCTCGGTGGATATATAGGGTCTGCGTCTGTGGACACGACATAAATTTGAGAAGCATAGGATCCATGTCGGTGGATATATAGGGTCCGCATCTATGGACATGACATTAATTTGAGGAAGCATATTTGGTCTGCATCGGTGGACACATTCATTAATGAAAATGATCTAGAGCTCGTGTTTGTGAACATGGCAACAATGACAACATGGTAGGGTCCGTGATTGTGGGCATAATTCAACTGTTTGAAAGCAAAACAACATTCGTGTTTGTGAACATGAAGACAATGAAAGAACCATAGAATCAATGACGATGGATTAATAAGGTCCGCGTTTTTGGACAAACCGACTATTGATCAAGCATAGAATCTGCGTCGGCAAATACATAAGGTTCGCAGTGGTGAACATGACAACAATTTGCAGCAGAGCAAAGTCCACATCGGTGGGTATAGCATTGGAAAGACATTTGGATGAGACATCAATCAAGCAAGTATCAGACAAAACAACCCCTCGGCTCAACATGGAAGTTTACTTTACTTTATCTTTACATCTATTGAATTTATCATGATTTTGCTGCAGGGTACGACCCGATTTCTCGACAAATCCCTGTGCCATACTCTCACGCCTGCTCCCAAACATCACGACCAACCATGCAACCGCAAAACCTCTAACACGCACAAAGCAAAGCCTAAACCTACAGACAACGCCTTTTGCTACACCTGCAAGCTACCTATCTTGCCGAGTTCCGAGCTACAATTCCATACTCGCACCAGTGGCCTACCAAATCCGTCCTTGTCGATTGGGTGTCAGTTTCGTATTCCTTCCTATTCGTGCCCACCCGCGTCAATCGTGCGTATTTTCGTGATTAATCGTGCCCGTCTGCTTGAATCGTGCGCATTCATAAAACTCGCTCCCCAAATATTTCAAAGCTCAACCAAGACAATATTGAAGGGGAGTTTACTCATTTATCGAGATGAAGTGGAAACTATGTCCGTGTAAACTCCTCTTTATGGTTTGTCGTGCACCACATCTTCATAACTAGGATGATTATAAGCCTCTTCTCCCACGCTCGATTTATCGATGTTATTTCATCTCCGACAATACCTTTACTTTATTCTTCATTCATCTTGCCAAAAGGCAAAGCATACTCGAATCTGAACTTTACATACTTGGATAAGTTTAGGCCTTACATCCAAAATCGTGCGTCATAAATATCTCACACAGGCAATACGCCATTCTAGAACTACACACGGCCTGATTCTCGTAAAACCCGAGATATGTAGGCAACTCAGAGACCGGGGTTCGGCTAAAAACACCCCAAAAACTCCCATTACCCCTTTCCAAATCATTCTGTCTACCGGTCGTGACAAAATTGGTTATTCCGTCAACTATCTCTGCCCGAAGACTCTTTCATCATCCCCGGGTAAAGAGGGGCAGCTGTTGACACCCAATTTTGTCCCTCCGTTTTTTGCAATTTGGCTATATTTAATTAAAATCGATAATAGTAATTTTCCAAATAAAACTGCATTAGACAACGTGTATTTACGTGTGTAATATTATTATTAATCTCCTATTTATATAATATTAATTTAATTGTGATTATAATTACATAATTGCATTTATTTAGGCTATTTTCTAAAATACGTGTGCTATTTGTGTAATTTAATGCATTACGATATCATTTAATAATCGTTTGTGGCTATTTATATCTAATTAATATTATTTATAGTCATTTGTATTTATTTATAATTAAATACATTTACTTCTAATTATTTACAAAATTTCCTATTTTTATACTAATTATTTATATTTATAAGTATTTTAATTAAATACTAGCCATTTTGCTATTTTACAACTCATTTCTACAATACCAATTCCATGTCATCATCTTTTTTCCACATATATACCACCTAATTCTACACCTCACTAAAACACACTCCTACAACTAATATGCACACATTTAGCGTAGGTACAACTCACCTAGCATGTGGTACAACCCCGCCTAAAACACTATTTTGTCCTCCCTACACATCAGATGTGCACACAAAGGTATACATACGCACACTTGGCTTAATCTATACCCCTCATTGTTTTAATACAATGGCCAAGAAATGTTCTTATATTTTTAATATTACAATACACCCCTCCACTTCCTAAACCCTAAAAACATTTCACCCCTTCCCCTCACCAAAAACTCAGCCGTCACGCCATTCTTTCCTCTCTCCTCTCTTACACCAAAATCAGTCTACATACACACCCAAATCCCACCATATCTCCGCTCATCACGTCGACGTCTCACCCTCTCTCTCTATTGGCTCTTTCACAAAAGGAAATAGAATTATCACTTATTGTCATGAGATCCGAAAATGGGTCAAGTAATTTGATTGTGAATCCTCAAAATCTGGGTGCAAAGAAGAAGATAACAAGGAAATCTTCAACGTTCACACTCGAACAAGGCAAGACAATTGACAATTCATACACAAATCAAGCAAAAACGGGTGATAAATTTCTTTTACCCCTTTTTCTCTTTGAGCTTGCATGACTATTAATTTTCTTTGTTACTTATTATATTTGTTAAACTTTAAAAGATAGTGAAATGCATAGTACACTGTATCTATTTTTCTTAAAATATGCTCATGTCTTGGTAAAAAATGGCAAAAGATCAAAACCTATACAGTGAGGTATTGATTATGATTTCGTTTGGAATCAAAATCGAAAACTGAATATTAGTATTTGACCTTGCCTTTAGAGTGTGTTTGACGTGTACAGTACATACTTTGCCTAGTTTGATTAGAATATATCTTTGAAAAATAATAAGTACGTTATTTATTTCTTGCTCTTTCTTTCAATCAATTTTGTACATATTATTGTATGATAAATAAAAAATACTACTTTTACTACCCTTATTATTTTCTAATCTACTTTTAACGTAATCAATTATCTTTCCCACAAGATTTTTCAGCAAATGGCATATTTCCCATATGTAAAAGATAATTATTCCTCTTTCCTTTAGTCTTGAAACTAAATATTACTTTTCCTTATATGGTTAGTCTAATACATTATTTTTTATATTATAAATAGTACTCCCTCCCTTCCACTTTAGATGAACTCATTTGACTTTGTACGGAGTTTAATAAAGAAGGGAAGACTTTTGAAACTTGTGGTCTAAAATAAGTTACGGATATATGTGTGGCTACAAATCATCTAGGGATGAGTAAAAGTGAATTTTTTTTCTAATTTAGAAAGAAATCATTCTTTTTGAAACAGACTAAAAAGGAAATAGGTTCATCCTTTTTTAAACGGAGGGAATACTTGTTTTTCAAGTAAAAGGGGAGCTACTACTGCCTTCTCTTGACTACAAACAAGAAGCACTCTATCTTTCTCCTTCTCTCAACTTCTTTTTCTAAATTCATCTCTTGATCGGCTGAAAGCCAAGGGAAAGTACCCGCTACGTGATTCCCATCTTACTATTCTCATCAGTCATTGATCTAGCTAATTATTTTATACCGGTTTCAGGTAATTCTAAACTGAATGTATGAGCTCTAGATATTAATCGCTTGATATGGGTAAACTCTTTGGGCCTGTTATAGGCAACTACTAACGTCTTTTGTACATATTTTGGGATAGTTAGAAAATAATACCCGAGTTTATAGATTATTGCAGGTATTCGTAGTTTGAAACTGGATTAGCAAGGCTTGGAAAACTAATGGGAAAAAGGCCCTATCTCTGCTACTCTTTGTTTTTTTCATTTGTCTTGTAACTAGAAATTTAAAGATTGAATTACGTATTTGTTAGGTGGTTTGGTTTGTATTAAGTATCATGAGATGCATAATTTAGTATATTGAACTGGTTTGTATTAAGTATCATGAGATGCACAATTTAGTATATTGAATTGTGTATGTTGCTGCAGTGAGTAGCAAAAAACGGCCATCTAAGAGCTATTTCTAACTCCCTTGATTTGCACGTGTATTAAAAAAAAAGGGCTAATTTTGTGAACCATGTGTATAATAGACCCTGTATATCAACACGTCGCAGTCTATGATTCAATGGAACAAATTTTCATTACTCTTTTAAAATAATTTTCACAAAACACGTGCATATCTCCTTTCATTCTCCCTTTTTGCCCACAACTCGACTAAGGTTTGACACTCGAAAAGAGAGATATTACAAAGGAAACAATTATACAAGATGCAGCAGCAGAGTGCAGTACCACGAATGCGCAAGTCAACCTCCCCAAAAAACTCACAATTTTTCTTTGATTGCAGATTTACACAAATACCAAGCATACTTAACAACTCTTGCAAAGCAAAATCTATCAGATTATCAGAGCATAGAATCTGCGTTGGCGGATATATAGGGTCCGCGTCTGTGGACACGACATCAATTTGAGAAGCATAGGATCTGCGTCGGCGGATATATAAGGTTCGCAGTGGTGAACATGACAGCAATGACAACAGTGTAAGGTCCGCGTCTGTGGAGATGACATCTTTTGGAGAAGCATAGAATCCATGTCGGTGGATACGTAGGGTCCGCGTCTGTGGACACGACATCAATTTGAAGATCATAGAATCCTATCGGTGGATATATAGGGTCCGCGTCTGTGGACATGACATCAATTTGACAAGAATAGGATCCATGTCGGTGGATGTATAGGGTCTGCATCGGAAGACATGACAAGCATAGGATCCATGTCGGTAGATATATAGGGTCCACTGCGGTGGACATGACATCAATTTGAGAAGTATAGAATCCATGTCGGTGGATGTATAGGGTCTGCATCGGTCGACATGACAAGCATAGGATCCATGTCGGTGGATATATAGGGTCCGCAGCGGTGGACATGACATCAATTTGAGAAGTATAGAATCCATATCGGTAGATGTATAGGGTCTGCATCGGTGGACATGACAAGCATAGAATCCATGTCGGTGGATATACAGGGTCCGCAGCGGTGGACATGATATCAATTTGAGAAGAATAGGATCCATGTCGGTAGATGTATAGGGTCTGCATCGATGGACATGACAAGCATAGGATCCATGTCGATGGATATATAGGGTCCGCGTCTGTAGACATGACATCAATTTGACAAGCATAAGATCCGAATCGGTGGATATATAGGGTCCGCGTCTGTGGACATGACATCAATTTGACAAGCATAGGATCCATGTCGGTGGATATATAGGGTCCGCGTCTGTGGACATTACATCAATTTGACAAGCATAAGATCCGCATCGGTGGATATATAGGGTCTGCATCTGTGGACATGACATCAATTTGACAAGCGTAGGATCCGCATCGGTGGATATATAAGGTCCGCGTCTGTGGACACAACATCATTTTGACAAGCATAGATCCATGTCGGTGGATATAGGGTCTGCGTCTGTGGACACGACATAAATTTGAGAAGCATAGGATCCATGTCGGTGGATATATAGGGTCCGCATCTGTGGACATGACATTAATTTGAGGAAGCATATTTGGTCTGCATCGGTGGACACATTCAACAATGAAAATGATCTAGAGCTCGTGTTTGTAAACATGACAACAATGACAACATGGTAGGGTCCGCGATTGTGGGCGTAATTTAACGGTTTGAAAGTAAAACAACATTCATGTTTGTGAACCTGAAGACAAAGAAAGAACCATAGAATCTATGACGATGGATAAATAAGGTCCGCGTTTGTGGACAAACCGATTATTGATCAAGCATAGAATCTGCGTCGGCAAATGCATAAGGTTCGCAGTGGTGAACATGACAACAATTTGCAGCAGAGAAAAGTCCGCATCGGTAGGCATAGCATTGGAAAGACATTTGGATGAGACATCAATCAAACAAGTATCAGACAAAACAACCCCTCGGCTCAACAGGGAAGTTTACTTTACTTTATCTTTACATCTATTGCATTTATCATGATTTTGCTGCAGGGTACGCCCCGATTTCTCGACAAATCCCGGTGCCATACTCTCACACCTGCTCCCAAACATCACGATCAACCATGCAACCGCAAAACCTCTAACACACACAAAGCAAAGCCTAACCCTACAGACAACGCTTTTTGCTACACCTACAAGCTACCTATCTTGCCGAGTTCCGAGCTACAATTCCATACTCGCACCAGTGGCCTACCTAATCCGTCCTTGTCAATTGGGTGTTAGTTTCGTATTCCTTCCTATTCGTGCCCACCCGCGTCAATCGTGCGTATTTTCGTGATTAATCGTTCCCGTCTGCTTGAATCGTGTCATAAAACTCGCTCCCCAAATGTTTCCAAGCTCAGCCAAGGAAATATTGAAGGCGAGGTTACTCATTTATCGAGATGAAGTGGAAACTATGTCTGTATAAACTCCTCTTTATGGGTGTGTCGTGCACCACATCTTCATAACTAGGATGATTATAAGCCTCTTCTCCGACGCTCGATTTATCGATGTTATTTCATCTCCGACAATACCTTTACTTTATTCTTCATTCATCTTGCCAAAAGGCAAAGCATACTCGAATCTGAACTTTACATACTTGGATAAGTTTAGGCTTGCGTCATAAATATCTCACACAGGAAATACGCCATTCTAGAACTACACATGGCCTGATTCTCGTAAAACCCGAGATATGTAGGCAACACAGAGACCGGGGTTCGGCCAAAAACACCCCAAAAACTCCTATTACCCCTTTCCAAATCATTCCACCTACCGGTCGTGATAAAATTGGTTATTCCGTCAACTATCTTTGCCCGAAGAGTCTTTCATTATCCACGGGCAAAGAGGGGCAGCTGTTGACACCCAATTTTGTCCTTCCGTTTTTCGCAATTTGGCTATATTTAATTAAAATCGATAATAGTAATTTTCTAAATAAAACTGCATTAGACAACGTACATTTACGTGTGTAATATTATTATTAATCTCCTATTTATATAATATTTGTTTTATTTAATTGTGATTATAATTACGTAATTGCATTCATTTAGGCTGTTTTCTAAAATACGTGTGCTATTTGTGTAATTTAACGCATTACGATATCATTTAATAATTATTTGTGGCTATTTATATCTAATTAGTATTATTTGTAGTTATTTATATTTATTTAAAATTAAATGCATTTACTTATAATTATTTACAAAATTTTCTATTTTTATACTAATTATTTATATTTATAAGTATTTTAATTAAATACTAGCCATTTTGCTATTTTACAACTCATTTCTATAATACCAATTCCATGTCATCATCTTTTTTCCATATATATACCACCTAAGCCTACACTTCACTAAAACACACTCCTACAACTAATATGCACACATTTAGCGTAGGTACAACTCACCTAGCATGTGGTACAACCCCGCCTAAAACACTATTTTGTCCTCCCTACACATTAGATGTGCACACAAAGGTATACATACGCACACTTGGCTTAATCTACACCCCTCATTGTTTTAATACAATGGCCAAGAAATGTTCTTATATTTTTAATATTACAATACACCCCTCCACTTCCTAAACCCTAAAAACATTTCACCCCTTCCCCTCACCTAAAACTCAGCCGTCACGCCATTCTTTCCTCTCTCCTCTCTTACACCAAAATCAGTCTAAATACACACCCAAATCCCACCATATCTCCGCTCATCACGTCGACGTCTCACCCTCTCTCTCTATTGGCTCTTTCACAAAAGGAAATAGAATTATCACTTATTGTCATGAGATCCGAAAATGGGTCAAGTAATTTGATTGTGAATCCTCCAAATCTGGGTGCAAAGAAGAAGATAACAAGGAAATCTTCAACGTTCACACTCGAACAAGGCAAGACAATTGACAATTCATACACAAATCAAGCAAAAACGGGTGATAAATTTCTTTTACCCCTTTTTCTCTTTGAGCTTGCATGACTATTAATAAAAAATACTACTTTTACTACCCTTATTATTTTCTAATCTACTTTTAACGTAATCAATTATCTTTCCCACAAGATTTTTCAGCAAATGGTATATTTCCCATATGTAAAAGATAATTATTCCTCTTTCCTTTAGTCTTGAAACTAAATATTACTTTTCCTTATATGGTTAGTCTAATACATTATTTTTTACATTATAAATAGTACTTATTTTTCAAGTAAAAGGGGAGCTACTACTGCCTTCTCTTGACTACAAACAAGAAGCACTCTATCTTTCTCCTTCTCTCAACTTCTTTTTCTAAATTCATCTCTTGATCGGCTAAAAGCCAAGGGAAAGTACCCGCTACATGATTCCCATCTTACTATTCTCATCAGTCATTGATCTAGCTAATTATTTTATACCTGTTTCAGGTAATTCTAAGCTGAATGTATGAGCTCTAGATATTAATCGCTTGATATGGGTAAACTCTTTGGGCCTGTTATAGGCCACTACTAACGTCTTTTGTAGATATTTTGGGATAGTTAGAAAACTATACTCGAGTTTATAGATTATTGCAGGTATTCGTAGTTTGAAACTGGATTAGCAAGGCTTGGAAAACTAATGGGAAAAAGGCCCTATCTCTGCTGCTCTTTGTTTTTTTCATTTGTCTTGTAACTAGAAATTTAAATGATTGAATTACGTATTTTTTAGGTGGTTTGGTTTGTATTAAGTATCATGAGATGCATAATTTAGTATATTGAATTGGTTTGTATTAAGTATCATGAGATGCACAATTTAGTATATTGAATTGTGTATGTTGCTGCAGTGAGTAGCAAAAAACGGCCATCTAAGAGCTATTTCTAACTCCCTTGATTTGCACGTGTATTAAAAAAAAGGGCTAATTTTGTGAACCATGTGTATAATAGACTATTTATGCAAATTTTAAATGTTGAAAGAAGTTCACAGGTCTGCGTGAAATTCATTTTTTTTTGTAGCAGGTTTAAAATTTGACCCTTTAAAGGTTGAAATAATGCGATGATTGAAAATAGATTAGTTGTGAAAATCTTTAAAATCTGGACACTCTGTCCAACGTGGATACCATACCTAAAAGGGTAACGTGTTTAATATTTGGTCCTAAGTGGTCAAAATTGAAAGTTAGTTCATTTCTATAAATCTTTGATTTTGAAAACGTAATAGTTTAATAGCAGGATTGCTTTCTGCATTTTCAAAACTCTTGTATATTTTTAAATTTCTCCAATCTAATTAATAGCTTGTGAGAGATTTAGGACTTTGGAGGTCAAGTCTTTTAAAACTTATGTTATTTTCTATAAGAAAATCACTCAAATTTGAATTATTTGCTTACTATGTCTATTACTAATATTTCCTAAATTGTCATATTTGCTCCCTACTTGATTCATACATATGTGGTCGTTATATCATGTTATGTGTATAACCATATTTTCATCTATATGTATATAATTATAAACTTTAAATATATATTTTACTCATTTTTAAAAAGTTATTTTAAACACGACCTCACACTAAAGTCGCCACCGAAGTTAACGGTATGTGTCAATTAATGTTACAATACCATCCTTTAGTGGCGTACATTTTTTTACTATACGTTTACTCCATATTTTGTTTTAACTTGTGTTAATTTAAGTAAAAGATGACAATATTGGTTAACTTTGCCTAACATTGTAAATTGTAGCTATATATGTAAGATGTCTGTAAATTGAGACTGTGTATACTGAGCTGCCTATTTTCATATCTTTTACATGTTTGCATACATGTCCTCTTTGTTTATTTTATTTTATTTTTTATCCTCTTAGTTTCCTTACATGTTAAAAACCCAATATAAAAAATCGGTCGGGAACCACGTTTAGTGGAACTTAGGAGGTACCTAATCCCTTCCTTCTAAGTTAACTCGAACACTTACCCAAATCTCTGAGTAGTAGACCAACCCGGAGTTATTATTTGAATTAAAAATTAGTAGGTGACCTAATACGCCTAGAATAATTTATTAGGTGGCGACTCCAAAACTCAACTCCAAACGAGTTACCCAAGTCGAAAACTCACTTACTTTATTAAAAGTGGGGTGCGACAGTGGACTGAATTCATATCAGTACCATGCCAATAACACATAAAATTCATACAGACAAATAGTTCGTGCGACCTACGAGCGTTATGATGAGCTAAACCTATTAAGGTTGTACAATAGCTTCATATAAAAATCCAATCACATACGGAAAGGATTTATTATAAACACGAGGATCTTATTACTCGCAATACCCCAGACTTTATACGCTACTCCAGTAGCTAGTTATCCGATCCCTCATCCTCGTACGAGGTAAACTCGAGTTCCTATTTAACTTTGTATCACAATTACACTTGAAACCCTCATGGTAAATGTAATGGTCGACCTGTGAATACAAGTTAAGTTATAAATTGTTTTAATTGTCTTCCCTTTCTACTTGAATCTATTCATCCCAAATCTGCTGCTTTCCTAGACATGCACCGCATTGCCGAATCACTCGTAGCTATTGGTAACATGCTAAAGTAGCAACACAGATTGGTACTTCAAGAGACAGTAAAAGGTCAAAGGGTATTCTAATGAAAAATCATATTGATTTTTCTTAGGGTCTCACACAATGAAGAAGCAGGGATCTTTTCTTCTATTACCCTATTGGTCGATCAGCACACGTGGTATGAAACACGTGCTACGGTGTTCTTGCCTAACTTGGCGCGTGTGTCTTATTTCTAAATATATAAACACCGTACAAATCTTGGTCTAGACACTTCTAAATGTCTAACCCGAGTTTTTCTTCAAGCAATCCTCAAATCCAATATGTTTGAAAAAAATTCACATCTGGCTTATAAAAAAAAAAAAGAAGAAGTCATATAGGATATACTAATCCATAAGTCTGAAATCTAATCAAGACCGACCATTTAAACTATTTATGACCTTGTACAATTCAAGGTTCTAATCGGTCTCATCTCTGCACGTTCCTCGACGTCAGAGGCGATCGCCCGTGTGAGAGAGCCGATCTCGCGACTTGTTCGACACACTTATCACAAATAAATTCCATCACATGCACATGAGATTTAATACAAACTCAATAATATATATAGATGAGTATAATATTCAAATTGTTCTACAATACATAAATTTAGTCATATCCCACGCAAACCTAGAGCCATTACATGTTTCTCAAATTGATGTCTAGATATTGCCTTTGTAAAAAGATCAGCTACCATTTTTAGTGTATGCATGTATTGTATTGGAACTTCACCACTTGCAACTATGTTTCTCAAGTACTTATACTTGGTATCAATGTGTTTGGTCTTTTCATGATGCTTAGGATCTTTTATAAAATCAATAGCCCCCTGACTATCACAATATAAAATTATCGATCCTTGAGGATTCTTTGCAATATCTAGATGCTCAAAGAATCTCTTCAACCAAACAGCTTCTTGTACTGCATATGTATAAGCTACAAACTCTGCTTCCATAGTTGAAAGAGCAATACCAGTTTGTTTCTTACTTTTCCATGAAATGGCCCCACCATTTAGTAAGAAAGCATATCTAGATGTTGACTTTCGTTCATCCAAGTCACCAGCCCAATCAGCATCTGTATAACCTCTTAACATCAAATCAGATCCACTATACCATAGTGAATAATCTGCAGTTCCTTTCAGGTATCGAAATATCCTCTTCACTGCTTTCCAATGATCTCTTCCAGGATTGGATTGATACATGCTAACTAGACCTACGGCATAACAGATATCAGGACGAGTACACAACATAGCGTACATCAAGCTCCCGATATCACTTGAGTATGGAACTCGAGACATTTCATCCTTCTCTCTTTGCGTCTGTGGACACATTTCAAGACATAAAGCTTCACCTTTCGCTACAGGAGTATCCATGGGTTTGCACTCACCCATCCGAAAGCGTTCCAGAATTTTCTTTATATATGTTTCTTAAGACAGATTCAATAATTTCTTGGAACGGTTTCTTTGGATCTTAACTCCTAGGATATAGTCTGCTTCACCCATATCTTTCATGTCAAATGACTTTTAAAGCCATGACTTGAAAATCTTTAGATACTCCAAATTATTTCCAGCCATCAATATATCATCCACGTAAAGAGAAAGAATTACAAACATATCATTGGACCTTTTAACATAAATGCAATGGTCTTCATCAAACATAGTAAAATCATATGAGATCATTTCTTTATGAAATCTCAAGTACCATTGCCTTGAAGACTGCTTTAGACCATAAATAGATCTTTTCAATTTACACACCTTATTTTCTTGGCCCTTAATGATGAAACCTACAGGTTGTTCCATGTAGATTTCCTCGTTCAATTCTCCATTGAGAAAAGTTGTCTTCACGTCCATTTGATGTAATTCTAGATTTAAACACGCAACAATAGCTAAAAGTAAGCAAATTGAGGTAAACTTCACAACTAGCGAAAAAGTATCCTTATAATCAATTCCTTCTTGCTGAGTAAAGCCTTTTGCTACCAGTCGTGCCTTGTATCTTTCTATCGATCCATCCCCTTTACGTTTAATTTTCAGAACCCATTTGTTCTTAATTGCTTTACGCTCAGGCGGAAGATCAACTAAGTCCCAGGCTTTGTTGGTTCTCATGGACTCTAACTCTTCTTTCATTGCTTTCATCCACTTATCCTTTTCAGGGCTCGATAAAGCCTCGACAACGGAATTTGGTTCATTCACTTCCGATGCCGATACCAGGAAAACATAATCCTCTATATCATAAGTACGTTTAGGTACACCTTTCCTGGTACTCTTTCTTAATTGAAACTTAGATTCACAAGAAGGATCTTGTATTGAAAAGCTCCCACTCGGATCAGTACCATATTCTTGATCAATTAGATCATCAAATGTGTCAGAAGACACTTGCTGACCATCTGAGTTCAACATTTCATAAAGAGGCTCCCCATCCTTTACTTCACCCTTCTTAGGAAAATCATTTTCTAAAAATGTGACATCTCGTGATTCAATTTCAGTAACACTTCCATCCTCCAATTCACCAATAAACACATACCCTTTGGAGTGTTTTGAGTATCTTATAAAGATACAATTTCTTGCATTTGGACCAAGTTTATCAAACTTGTTAAAAGAATCTTTTATAAATGCAGCACAACCCCAAGGTCGTAAATAACCCAAGTTTGGTTTCTGGCCAGTCCATAGCTCATAAGGAGTGGAAGGAACTGACTTAGAAGGCACTCTATTCAATATATAAGCTGCAGTTAATAACGCATCTTCCCAAAAAGAGATAGGTAAATTAGCTTGCGCCATCATTGATCTTGTCATATCCAATAGAGTTCTATTCCTCATCTCTGCTACACCATTTTACTGAGGTGTATAAGGAATAGTTAATTGTTTGGTGATTCCTTTTTCACTACACAAGTAAATAAATTGTCTTGAAAGATATTCACGCCCTCTATCAGTTCTTAGAGTTTTTATACTCTTGTCTAATTGATTCTCAACCTCATTCATGTATCGTTTGAAGCACTCAAGTGCTTCAGATTTATGAAAAATCAAATAAACATAACCAAAACGCGTGAAATCATCAACAAACGTAATGAAGTACAAGGCACCAGATCTTGCCTTCACGTTCATTGGACCACAGATATCTGAATGGATTAATTGCAATGGGAAGTCAGCTCTCTTAGCCTTTCCAAAAGGTATACGTGTAATCTTTCCGGCAAGATATTGTTCACAAGTTGGCATTTCAATTTTCGAGAAAGAACTCAAGTGTCCTTCCTTTGCCAATCTATTCATTCGATCTTGCCCAATGTGACCTAATCTAGCATGCCATGTAATAATGTCAAAATCTCTATTACTAGAAGAACATGGCATAACACAACGGTCCACATAATAGTCATAAGTAGAATGATTACAACTTAACACGAAGAAACCATCATAAAGATGTCCAGAACCATAAAAAACATTGTCTTGAGTAATTCTCACAACATTGCGACTAAAGTTTAAATAGAAACCTAAATTAAGAAGGACAGACATAGATATTAAGTTCCGTAGAATTTCTAGAGCATATAGGACGTCATGCAACATCAAAGTACGGCCACCATGCAAGTCAATCCTGCAAGTGCCAAGACCTTTGACTTCAACCTTCGCATTATTTCCTACATATATCCACCTTGATCCAGATGGTACTCGACGGTACTCCACAAACGCTTCTCGATCACGGGTCACATGGTAGGTGGCCCCTGAGTCTACAATCTACACAAGATAAGATTCAGTTAATAAAACTGTGCTAGAAACAAATGTAGCACTTAGAGATGCATTTTGAAATGCTACCTTATTCGGCTCAGTGCATTCACGAGCAAAGTGTCCCGGCACTTGGCAGTTGTAGCATTTCATCTTGCTCTTGTCTTTCTTCTTAAAGAACCGTTTTTCCTTCTTAGGGTTTGGTTTGTTTCTCTTCTTTGAGGGTCCCTCACTAGTCTCCTTTCCCTTTCCACCTTTCTTCCAATCATTTTTACGCTTGAATCCTGAAGCCTTTTTACCACTTGATTCTGCCACATAGGCAGTGGGTATAGCTTTTGCAACACCAAGCCGCTCATCTTCAAGCTCAACATGGCAAGCAACATCACCAAAAGTTTTGATGCTGTCATTGTGGGTCAAGTTTACTTTCAGATGTTCCCAATTACTTGGAAGAGACCGGATCACTGCCTGAACCTGCTGCTCATCAGAGAGAATATGACCAGCACTTTTGAGTTGAGCTATCATATTTGACATTACCCTAAGTTGTTGTTTGACACTGTGGTCATGACGCTTCTTGTAAGTGTCAAATTTGATAGTCAGCTGTCTAAGGTGGGTCACAGTAGTACCCCCATATGTTTCTCTCAAATGTGCCGACATGGCATGAGCAGTAGGGAATTGTTCACATTCGTGAATGAAATCATCCACAACTGAGCTTACAATGATTCCACGAGCAGTGGCATCTTTGTTTTTCCAAGAATTGTAAGCCTCAAGATCTCTCCTATGTTGGGTAGTGTTACCCTCCTCTGGGCAAACCATGACATGGTTAATGGCTTCTAGAGCATTTTGCTCTTCCAGCACATACCACATCTTACGGCTCCAAATGTCATAATTCTCACTGTTCAGTTTGTCACCCTTGTTTAAGTCAGCAATGATAATTTTTGATGCCATAGTCTGTTAAATGAAACAATAATGCAAGTGTATTTATTACTCATTATTCTCGCATGTGATATACACACTTAGGCAAATCAATTAAATAAAATATTAATTTTACACTTAGTATAGAATCGAAAGGTTACTATGTTTCCATTCATCATCTACAGCTAAATGTTCAAATAATATTTTATAAAATCATTTCTCATAGTGTGAATCTCGTCAAGATTTTTAATATCATGTCATACTTATTTTAATTGCTACACACAAAAAAAAAATTAAACAAATAAAATGACATGTAATCTTGCAAACAAATAACAAATTTTCATTAATTAAAAAATAAATTACAAGTAGTTGTAGAGACGATTCTCCCACTTGGCTTCAAATTTAAGAATATAACCCAAAAAGGTTCACTTGGCCAAACCTCGTGATAAATATCAGTTAAAATACTACCTAAAGGTTCTCCAAGTGAATCTACTAAAATTGCTAAGGCTTCCCAATCATAAAGTTCAATTTTGCCAATAGCATCAATTAGTGCATCTCGGGTAAACTGATAATGTTCAATTTGATCAGCTAGTGAAGCCCTAAGCTCTCTAAATTTCTTTTCTCTTTCCCTTCGTATAGCCCTTGCATCCCTTAGCACATTTTGCATCGTCCTGGAAACATCATTCCTTATGACTTCACGTCCTTGGGAATATGTCATACGACGACGTACTCTTCTACGTTGTCCTCTTGTTCGATTTTCAATACCACTCCCACTTGGAGCAAGTCGAGCTTGTCCCTGTTCAGCCATGTCTGAAATAGGAACAATGAAACAGTAAGAATGGACATACCATTCAATGTGACAACATATGCCACATTTACTTGTAGAAGATTGCATGTAAGGGTTATATACCATTATAATAGTTTGGCTATTACCAAGTCATTCGAAGAGAAACACATTTATAGGCAGAACTTCTACACTTCATATTTCACTCATTTTAAATCCGTTTATCATCATATAATATATCAACGGAAAGCTTGTGACGAGTAGATTCTGAAAATATATAACCCATATTTTAATTCTAAACCAGTAATTTGCAGAAATCAAATTACAGAATGCAGTTTTTCATAAAACTGTCACAATTTTCAGCATAACTTCAAAAATTCATATCTTACTCGTTTTCAATCCGTTTTTGATGAATAATAGAATGCAGTTTTTCATAAAACTGTTACAATTTTCAGCATAACTTCAAAAATTCGTATCTTACTCGTTTTCAATCCGTTTTTGATGAATAATATATCAACGGAAAGCCTGAAATGAGTAGATTCTGAAAATATATAACCCATGTTTTAATTCTAAACCAGTAATTTGCAGAAATCAAATTACAGAACGCAGTTTTTCATAAAACTGTCACAATTTTCAGCATAACTTCAAAAATTCGTATCTTACTCGTTTTAAATCCATTTTTGATGAATAATATATCAACGGAAAGCCCTAAACGAGTACAATCTAAAAAAAATATGTATCATGTCGAAAATTAGTTCTAGGCTAGACTAATTTTAATTTTCAGACATTATATTATGCTGTTAACATTCAATCCATGACTTGGAAACAATTAACAAGAACCCTAGGCTCTGATACCAATTGTAAGAAATTAAATACCGTAACAGGAACAAATTTGCATACCTGTCAATGTAATCAATACAGCGGAAGTTTGTTTGATGTTTGTCCCATGTCGGACTTCGAATCACAAAGGAAACGAAGCACAAATACCACAAACTAAATGTCGTAATTTGTGTGTTTTTCTTTTAGAAGTTAGAGATCACCGTTCTTTTTGGAATGATATTGTATATAGAGGAAAGTAAAAGAACCTCCTTTTTATTGTAGAAGAGAAGAAGTAGTTACTGGAGATTATGGGAAAACCCACTTTTCATGTTTTCCTGAACATGGGTTAGTGGTCTCCCAAAGTCAGTAACTTCCCAATTAAATAAAACTTATTTATTTATTTATTTTATTTTGTATTTAACTCTTCTAACCGGGTCGGGTCAGTCCACATGGGCGACCCACCCAATACAAAAATATCCAACAGGGTGTTATTTAAGAATTCAACGAAAGTTCTTTCATAGAAACAATTAGCCAAATGCTATTTTTTTTCCTTCTAATTTTAGAATAACATTCAGAGAAAACTTATCCAAAAACCATTAATTTCTTTCGACACGTTTGATATCATGGTTTATTCATTTTAAGATTTTAAAATAGTAGTAAAATATTAAGTTTGTGATGCTAATGGGGTCGGGTTGTACTCAGCCAATTTTCTCAAATCTCAACACACGAGCAGATTATGTTATCACACTTTGAATGGTCAATAATGCGTAAAGAATCCTCTTACTAATGACTTGAGCTTAGATCTTCTAATTATTTAATTATAATTTAAGTACGTCATCATCTTCATCATCATAGTTATAATCTATGTAAGTTTGGTCACACGACAGTATCGCTGACTTGATAACTTGACCACTGTTCCTTCACAATGAGCTCATATGGCTATATTAGTCAAACCTTATCCATAAAAAGAATACATAGACTTGCTCATAAAGAGCTACAACTTCTCAGCCAAAAATTGAACCGAACAATTTAGAATCACGTACATCTAAAACCCTTTATGCCTAATGTAGTTGCATGTATGTAAAAAATAATAATTGCATGATGAACTAAAAGGTGCTTACCACAAAGTGTAAATACAAATTAGTGATAAAAGATTCAGTAATTGCACGATGTCAACAAAGTGTTCTATATCAAATTAACAACTTAGTACTCCTATTATGAGTTAATTAATATAAATTAAAGCGATAATACAGAGCACTCCATGTTAAAATGATCCAAATTTGATATTTTATATGTGACGCTTGTCTAGAAACACCGAGTGTAAATATTTGTCCCCGTAAAACCTCCTACCCCAACCCAACTAGGTTTTAGAATTTATCATAGCCAACTCTCTAGGTGGTGTTGATTTTAGTGATTTATTATCAAAGTTTTACTTGAGAACGCGCTTAGTTAGGACCACTAAGCATTGATTAATTCACATAATCGCCTTTACACGTTTGCTTAGTCAAATATTCAGACCATAGTTATGATGTTTAAATTAAATAGGAGTATATTAACAACCCGCCGACAAAAGATCTTTCTATTGCTGAAAGATCAAGGAGAGGAGCAAATAAATCCTAAAGAGTATCGTTTTTTATCATTTAATCGAGTAATGCCTAGAATATTATGTGCTTTCAACCAGTAATTAATAAAACCACAAGGCATTAGAGTAGGTTTTCAGCTTCTCTGTTCTTGTTTTTGGTTTTTTCAGCATAAAGATGTCGCACAAAACTACAAATCAATAGAAGTATCTACTATTATTTAGAATTATACGATGATTAATCATATCTAATCTGATTCAGATCAATCTGTAACAAACACTAATATATATTACCTGTGCAGTAGATTTTAGGATACACGATATGGTCGATTAGAAGCCACGTATGAAGGCTCGACTACAATATAGGGTAAATTTCATGGATGGTCATCCAATTTTCATGTTTGTTACCCAAAGATTACTGATGTTTGGTAATATTTGCCTAATTTACCTTAATATTTCCTCACATTTTGGCTATGGTGAATATTTGGCATGTTCTGGGTCACATGGTATGTATTTATGCTTTTATTTAATGGTCGGTATCAACCATAACCATAGGTAGACCTGTTCTATCAAGTGTTGGTTTTGTTGGGAAGCTGTTTTTCGTGATTGCTCGAGGGCGAGTAAAGGTCTAAGTGTGGGGTTGTGATGTTTGGCACTATTTGCCTAATTTACCTTAATATTTCCTCACATTTTGATACGTTATTCGGCCATTGCACGAAATAATTGTGAATTTTGCGCTCAGTTAATGTGTTTTTGATTTTAGGAATGATTTGGATGAATTCGAGTGCAAACGGAGTAAAGATGGATAAAATCGAGCAAGCATTGATGAACTTAGCTAATTGTGGGATATGGCATTAGACGAAAAGCTATGGAGCAAGCTACGGATTTGTCATAGCTTCAGACTTCCAAAAGCCATAAGCCATGCGACGCATGGGCTGCAGCTTCAAACTTCCAAAAGCCACAAGCCATGCGACGCATGAGCTGTGACGCCAACTCTCAGAAGCCATGAGACACGCGAGGCTTTCCCCGTGGCTTTTAGCTCTGCGACCCCAACTTTTCCAACTTAGTTTAGACTTTGGATTAACTTATGGGAAGACTTTGTAAACACTATAAATAGTATATTAATTTCGTTTTTAAGGGAGATCGAATTTTTGGAGAAAGTTTTGGAGTTCTTACACATTGAACAAAGGGTTTAATTCCTTTACTTCATCTATTACAATCTTTCACCTGTCTTCCATGAATTATTGTGTTGTTATTATGAATATGAGTAACTAAACATATCGTTTTAGGGTTAGAGCAAATACATGAAGGTTGTTGTTTGAAAGTTGAATTCTTCCTATTGATTTACGATTACGGATTGTTTATTCTTTCTTGAGCCTAATTATTTGGTTATTGAGGCCTGATAATTGAACACTATCTATGGTTTACAAGTTGAACTCAACAGAGGGAACTTGTAAATGCAAATAAGAAAGAATAGGGCTTGAGTGTGAACCTGGACATCAGGGAATCAATTTGCGGGTAGGATAAACATATACCTATTCTCCTTGTTTAGCTAAATACAGAGTTCTTTAATGCATGCATGTGATTTAATTTCATAGAAATATAGGCGTTAGAGTAGCTTGCATAGACTCGTAAAGAATCGATAGGTTTTCACGAATATAATTAACCTGTTAGTTAGCAATCTAGGAAATCAAGAAGTAGAATCAACTGGAAAACTCAACTGGATTGTTTATAGCTCTTTACCCTGGACCGTTCTCTTTTATTGATAACAACCTAGAACTTGCTCTATTACTTGACTTCAGTTACTTGTTTTTAAATTATTTCATTTAGTTAGTAAAAATCTCAACCATCATCGAAAAATATCTCTGAATAGTTTTTAGGAAATTGTTGGCTAGAATATAGTCATTAACACTAGTCCTCGTGGGAACGATACTCGATTTATCACTTTATTACTTGTCGACCACGTATACTTGCGTGCGCGTTTGGGAGCAACAAGTTTTTGCCGCCGATGCCGGGGACTAAATAATTAACCATTTTCTTTTCAGACAATTTATTATTTTCGATTCAGGTTTAATTTCTGTTTTGAGTTTCTTGTGCTATTTGAGTTATTAGGTTTCTCTTAACCCTTACCTGTAGGAATGGCAGAAGATCGAGCTTTAGCTGTGCGAGATGTTGCTCTTCCCAGTCTGGAGGGAGTAGCCTCGAGCATAGTTAAACCTGAAATTACTGGACCCTTTGAGATTAAGTCAGGCATGATACAACTGTTACATGCGACTGGACAATATGTTGGATTACTGCACGAGGATCCACAACAACATATCCAAAATTTCTTAGAGATTAGTGACACATACACACCAGCAGGGGTCTCAACTGATTATATTCGATTTATACTCTTTCACTTTTCATTGATTGGGGCAGCAAAGAAGTGGTTAAATGCTGAAAAGCCTGGGTCTATCACTACTTGGGACGCATTATCTCAGAAAGTTTTGACTAAATTCTATCCACCTGCCAAAACAGCTAGAATAAGGAGTGAGATCATGTCTTTCAGACAGCGAGATGGAGAATCCTTGTATTCAGCTTGGGAGAGATTCAAGTCATTGTTAAGAGATTGCCCGCACCACAACCAGTCTAATGAGGTGTTGGCCCATACTTTTGTTGAAGGTTTGAGTACTCATACCAAGATTGTGGTGGATGCTGCAGCTGGAGGCCAAGTATTAGCCTTGAATTTTAATGAGATTTATGAATTACTGGATAAATTCTCTCAGAAAAATCCGGACTAGCAGGGTGGTGGTAGAGCTCCCACTCAAAAAGCTGCTGGAGTACTTCAATTGTATGCGGTTTCAGCATTGAATGCAAAGATGGATGTGATAGCCAACCAAATTAGCAAGCTAGCATTGCCACCAACTCAGCAACAAGTGCAATCAGTTAAACAAGTGCAGCAGTTTCAAAGTTTTTGTGAGGTATGTGGACAAGATCATGCTAGTGATGTTTTCCCCTCCAATCAAGAGTCAGTTTATTACGTGGGGAATCAAAACAGATTTCATGGACAGAATCAGAACCAGTTTGGTAATAGCTACAATCCTAATTCACGGAATCATCCTGGTTTCTCTTGGAGTGATAATCAAGCTGGTCAAGGTAATATGAGATCTCAAAATAACTACCAGAATTCACATCCTCAGGCTCAATCATAGCAGTCTAGAAGCTCAGTTGAAGATTTGATAAAGTAGATGTTAGCAGGTCAGCAGAAAATTATAGCAGACAATGCAGCTCAAGCACAAGCCATAAAGGATCTTACTATTGCTCAAAAGGACCTTGAACGCCAAATGGGGCAGTTAGCTGGAGCACAAAATTCTAAACCACATGGAGCACTTCCTGGTAATGTTGAACCGAATCCAAATCTAAATGGGGTTGAGCACTGTCTTGCTATAACTCTAGTTAATGGTGAAGAGTTGATGGACAAAACTGAGGAGAAGGAGCAACCTAAAGCAGCGGAAGTAGAAAAAGTGGAGAAAGTAAAGAAGAAAGAAGAGAAAAAGGAGGCACCTTTACCGCCTCCACCATTCCCACGGAGACTTCAACCATCAAAGGATATGGCTCAATTTCAAAAATTTATAAGTATGATGAAAGAGCTTCAGGTTAACATTCCTCTGACTGATGTGTTTGAACTGATGCCGTCATTCGTGAAATTCCTAAAAGAGATTCTAGTTAAGAAGAGAAAGCCATAAGAGATTGATACAATCGAGTTGACAGAGGAGTGTAGTACAATCCTGAGTAAATCACCTCCAAAACTTCAAGATCCTGGGAGGTTTACTATTCCTTGCACTATTGGTGGTCATAATATTGCTGGTGCACTATGTGATCTGGGGGCCAGCATAAATCTCATGCCTCTGTCTGTCTATAAAAGGTTAGGCCTAGGAGAAATCAAGCCTACTTCAGTTACTCTTAAGATGGCGGATGGATCACTCACTTGTCCCGATGGTAAGGTGAAGGATGTGTAGATTAAAGTTGGAAAATTTACGTTCTCTGCTGATTTTATTATTCTAGACTATGAAGAGGATCGAGAGGCCCCAATAATTTTGGGAAGACCATTCCTAGTTACCTCGAAGGCAATTATTGACATGGAACTTGGGGAGATGACTGTTAGAGCGCATGGAGACAAGGTTACTTTCAAGGTTTATAATGAAAAGGATCATATGGCTAAGTTTGAAGAGTGTTCTTTGATAGACTGTGTTAGACGAGAACATGAAAGTAAACCAAAAGTGGTGTTTGAGCGGAATGTGGAACAAGTTGACAGTGGCATATTACTTGTGAAGTTGAAGAAAAGTTCACCTAAAGGAAGGAAGAAGACAAAAGTTCGTCGTAAGAAGAGGAGATGTAAATGCTGGAAGTGAGCTTAAAAGTGTTGTCGTACCACGACGTTAACTAAGGCGCTTCTCGGGAGGCAACCCGAGCTTTGTATGTAAATGTAAAAATAAAAAGAAAAAAATAGAAAAAAAATAAAAATACAAAAAAAAAAAAAAAAAGAGTCCTGCCGCGACGTTAAATCAAACGCTTGTTGGGAGGTAACCCAATTTTTATTGTTCTAGTTGTTTTACTATATTAGCATTACGTAGTTTCTTGTTGTTTTGCAGGACTCGGGAGTTTTGGATGGTGAGCTAAGTTCAAAGCATCGCTTGGCTCATAGCGTGAAGTTAAAATTTCATCCAAATCAGAATAGCCATGCACACGCGTCGCATACGCCACGGCATTGGATGAGACAGAACACGTAGAATTTCAAAACAGATTTCATGGACAGAATCAGAACCAGTTTGGTAATAGCTACAATCCTAATTCACGGAATCATCCTGGTTTCTCTTGGAGTGATAATCAAGCTTCTCAAGGTAATACGAGATCTCAGAATAACTACCAGAATTCACATCCTCAGGCTCAATCACAGCAGTCTAGAAGCTCAGTTGAAGATTTGATAACGCAGATGTTAGCAGGTCAGCAGAAAATTATAGCAGACAATGCAGCTCAAGCACAAGCCAAATGGGGCAATTAGCTGGAGCACAAAATTCTAGATCACATGGAGCCCTTCCTGGTAATGTTGAACCGAATCCAAATCTAAATGGGGTTGAGCACTGTCTTGCTATAACTCTAGTTAATGGTGAAGAGTTGATGGACAAAACTGAGGAGAAGGAGCAACCTAAAGCTGTGGAAGTAGAAAAAGTGGAGAAAGTAAAGAAGAAAGAAGAGAAAAAGGAGGCACCTTTACCGCATCCACCATTCCCACGGAGACTTCAACCATCAACGGATATGGCTCAATTTCAAAAATTTGTGGGTATGATGAAAGAGCTTCAGGTTAACATTCCTCTGACTGATGTGTTTGAACTGATGCCGTCATTCGTGAAGTTCCTAAAAGAGATTCTAGTTAAGAAGAGAAAGCCATAAGAGATTGATACAATCGAGTTGTCAGAGGAGTGTAGTTCAATTTTGAGTAAATTACCTCCAAAACTTCAAGATCCTGAGAGGTTTACTATTCCTTGCACTATTGGTGGTCATAATATTGCTGGTGCACTATGTGATCTGGGAGCCAGCATAAATCTCATGCCTCTGTCTGTCTATAAAAGGTTAGGCCTAGGAGAAATCAAGCCTACTTCAGTTACTCTTAAGATGGCGGATGGATCACACACTTGTCCCGATGGTAAGGTGAAGGATGTGTAGATTAAAGTTTGAAAGTTTACGTTCTCTGCTGATTTTATTATTCTAGACTATGAAAAGGATCGAGAGGCCCCAATAATTTTGGGAAGACCATTCCTAGTCACCTCGAAGACAATTATTGACATGGAACTTTGAGAGATGACTGTTAGAGCGCATGGAGACAAGGTTACTTTCAAGGTTTATAATGAAAAGGATCATATGGCTAAGTTTGAAGAGTGTTCTTTGATAGACTGTGTTAGACGAGAACATGAAAGTAAACACTAAGTGGTGTTTGAGCGGAATGTGGAACAAGTTGACAGTGGCATATTACTTGTGAAGTTGAAGAAAAGTTCACCTAAAGGAAGGAAGAAGACAAAAGTTCGTCGTAAGAAGAGGAGATGTAAATGCTGGAAGTGAGCTTAAAAGTGTTGTCGTACCACGACGTTAACTAAGGCGCTTCTCGGGAGGCAACCCGAGCTTTGTATGTAAATGTAAAAATAAAAAGAAAAAAATAGAAAAAAAATAAAAATACAAAAAAAAAAAAAAAGAGTCCTGCCGCGACGTTAAATCAAACGCTTGTTGGGAGGCAACCCAATTTTTATTGTTCTAGTTGTTTTACTATATTAGCATTACGTAGTTTCTTGTTGTTTTGCAGGACTCGGGAGTTTTGGATGGTGAGCTAAGTTCAAAGCATCGCTTGGCTCATAGCGTGAAGTTAAAATTTCATCCAAATCAGAATAGCCATGCACACGCGTCGCATACGCCACGGCATTGGATGAGACAGAACACGTAGAATTTCAAAACAGATTTCATGGACAGAATCAGAACCAGTTTGGTAATAGCTATAATCCTAATTCACGGAATCATCCTGGTTTCTCTTGGAGTGATAATCAAGCTTCTCAAGGTAATACGAGATCTCAGAATAACTACCAGAATTCACATCCTCAGGCTCAATCACAGCAGTCTAGAAGCTCAGTTGAAGATTTGATAACGCAGATGTTAGCAGGTCAGCAGAAAATTATAGCAGACAATGCAGCTCAAGCACAAGCCAAATGGGGCAATTAGCTGGAGCACAAAATTCTAGACCACATGGAGCCCTTCCTGGTAATGTTGAACCGAATCCAAATCTAAATGGGGTTGAGCACTGTCTTGCTATAACTCTAGTTAATGGTGAAGAGTTGATGGACAAAACTGAGGAGAAGGAGCAACCTAAAGCTGTGGAAGTAGAAAAAGTGGAGAAAGTAAAGAAGAAAGAAGAGAAAAAGGAGGCACCTTTACCGCATCCACCATTCCCACGGAGACTTCAACCATCAACGGATATGGCTCAATTTCAAAAATTTGTGGGTATGATGAAAGAGCTTCAGGTTAACATTCCTCTGACTGATGTGTTTGAACTGATGCCGTCATTCGTGAAGTTCCTAAAAGAGATTCTAGTTAAGAAGAGAAAGCCATAAGAGATTGATACAATCGAGTTTTCAGAGGAGTGTAGTACAATTTTGAGTAAATTACCTCCAAAACTTCAAGATCCTGAGAGGTTTACTATTCCTTGCACTATTGGTGGTCATAATATTGCTGGTGCACTATGTGATCTTGGAGCCAGCATAAATCTCATGCCTCTGTCTGTCTATAAAAGGTTAGGCCTAGGAGAAATCAAGCCTACTTCAGTTACTCTTAAGATGGCGGATGGATCACACACTTGTCCGATGGTAAGGTGAAGGATGTGTAGATTAAAGTTGGAAAGTTTACGTTCTCTGCTGATTTTATTATTCTAGACTATGAAAAGGATCGAGAGGCCCCAATAATTTTGGGAAGACCATTCCTAGTCACCTCGAAGACAATTATTGACATGGAACTTTGAGAGATGACTGTTAGAGCGCATGGAGACAAGGTTACTTTCAAGGTTTATAATGAAAAGGATCATATGGCTAAGTTTGAAGAGTGTTCTTTGATACACTGTGTTAGACGGGAACATGAAAGTAAACCAAAAGTGGTGTTTGAGCGGAATGTGGAACAAGTTGACAGTGGCATATTACTTGTGAAGTTGAAGAAGAGTTCACCTAAAGGAAGGAAGAAGACAAAAGTTCTTCGTAAGAAGAGGAGATGTAAATGCTGGAAGTGAGCTTAAAAGTGTTGTCGTACCACGACGTTAACTAAGGCGCTTCTCGGGAGGCAACCCGAGCTTTGTATGTAAATACAAAAATAAAAAGAAAAAAATAGAAAAGAATAAAAATACAAAAAAAAAAGAGTCGTGCCGCGACGTTAAATCAAACGCTTGTTGGGAGGCAACCCAATTTTTATTGTTCTAGTCGTTTTACTAAATTAGCATTACGTAGTTTCTTGTTGTTTTGCAGGGCTCGGGAGTTTTGGATGGTGAGCTAAGTTCAAAGCATCGCTTGGCACATAGCGTGAAGCGATAATTTCATCCAAATCAGAAGAGCCATGCACACGCGTCGCATACGCCACGGCATTGGATGAGACAGAACACGCAGAATTTGAAAAGCTATAACCACGCGCCGCATGGGCTATAGCATGTAGCAAAAATTTCAGAAATCATTGAAAACCCACAGCCCAAGCGTCGCTTGGCTTATGGCGCGCAGCAAATTTTCAGCAGAAATTCAGAGAAGCCACAGCCAAGGCGTCGCGTGAGCTGTGGCGTAGCATAAACAGAAGATGCAGATAGTGAAACGCTATACATAAGCGTCGCGCAGGCCATAGCGGGTGATCAAAAAGTTTAGAATTAACCAGAAAGCTATGGCATAAGCGTCGCGTACTTCACAGCTTTGTATCCAACAGTGTGTAAAAACTTTGACATGCTATAAGCATGCGTCGCTGCCTCCATCGCGCGACTTCAACACTGAGCACAAAAATCTGTGACGCTAAGCGCAAGCACGGCCTTCCCTATCGCATCTCAAGTAAGTACAAAAAAGTTTACGGGTCGACCCAATTTCGACTCGTTAATCCACGCATTTAAAACTTGAAACAAAGCTTACCCATTTCCTCCTTCCCTGAACTTAAACACGAAGCAAAACAGAGCAGGACACCTAAGGAAATACAAACAACAATCTTCACAATAACCATCTTCCTTACAGCTTATTAACGGCTCTGGTAAGTTCCTTATCCCTCTATTTCTCTCGCTAGTGCTGCTGATCCGAGTGTGAACATTTCGTCTCCCTTCCCCTTAGTTCTAGTGTTTAATCGTGGCTGTGAAATGGTTGAAGTTGTGTTGGTCTTTGTTGATTTGGTATCCGTTCAGCTTAAAAGTCCCATGAAATTTTTTAGGAGGCTCACCCTTTTCAATTATCTATGAAAACTCAGCTTGAATATTATGCACACAACATGTTTGATCAAATGCCTCGGTGAGTAATAAGTGAGATTTGTGCGAATTCTTGAGTAGAAAATTTTTATATAGGCATAAATAGAGCATTATGTTAATTCATATGATTGAATTCGTTGCTTGTACGCTAAATTTGGATTGGAAGTGAGCCAAAATAGATGCCATTGGATAATGATGCACATAACAAGCATCGAGTCCTCGTCAGCCCCATTGCTCGCTTGTGTTAGTTAGTTTTAAAGTAGTTGTTTAGTTTTACTTCCATTATAGTGTGTTTGGACTAAGTGTGGGGTCATTACGACACCCGTTGATTCTTGTATGCGTAGCTACTTGTTTCGCAGGTTTAGGGAATGTTAAGCTCAAGTGTGGGGTGCGCACACACCCAATGCCTTATTAACAACATGTCAGGGGAAGTCTGAGTACCCCGTACGTTACAGACGCTTTATTGGTTGGTTCGTGATGAAGATGGCATCACTGCTAGCGCAAAAGGCTAGATCTTTCGGCCTTCAGGGAAGCTTCTGTTACTCGAGCACTTTATTTTTCTCGCATTGAGGACATTGCTTAGTTTTATGTGGGGTGGGGGATTTCTCAAGTTTTGAGGTTATGGATGATTGTACCATTAGGTATTTAATTTTAGCAATTTTTATTTTTGTCACTTGACGTTACTTTTATTTGTTTCTTACTTTAATATATAAAAAAATGGAATAGGAAATTATAAAACTAATGAAAAATTCCAAAAGATTTTCTTTTTAGTTTTAGATTAGTGGTACAGTCATCCGCCCCGTGGTTTTTCTTATGGCCTCGGTTCTTTTCCATGGGTAGACCTTTGAACCGGGTAATTTTTATTTTTAGGAGTAGTATAATATTAGTTAGTTGAGTCTTTTTAGGAAAATGGTAGAATGCTAGGTGCCTTTGGTTTGTTTGATACCGGTGGATTTAGACTTGAGCATTTACTTTTTGTAAATCCCCTTTGGTTTTAAAATTTGGATGCATGCCTAGAAAAAAATTGAATGACCCTTTTTGAGACTTTAGGCTCAACTACTTGACTCTTTTGTGAACTATTGTGCCTTAGTGCTTAAATTTCAAAAATTGCGCCTTGTTTGCGTAAACTGAGAGTTGGAATAAAACCGTCTTTAGTGAACTATGTGCCATGTGTGATGTGAGGTATTTTTCTTCTTCTGCTCCATACTGCATATTGATGTCTAGAACTTGCCCCGTGTGTGTTCAAAGCGAAATCCTAGGTTTGCTCTAGTCGGGAGATGATACATGCATTTATTTGATAAGCCCTTCTAGCCTTGATTAGCTTACCCTTTAAGATTATCCTTCTTTAGCCCTTTTGATCCTATTTACCTTTTTGTTGGAACCCACATTTCAAGCCTTACCCTTTTTTTCTTAATTATCTTCTTTTTGAACCCTTACTCCTTATAGCACTTTAATTAAAAAATATTTGATTGTTTGTGGAGTTGTGGTTGGATGATTGGGTGGCTTTTGAGTGGAACCGATGAAAGGAAACAATATGGTGCATTTTGTAAGAAAAAGAGAATCATTGGCAAGGTTGAGAAAAATATTGAAAAGAAAAAAAAAATGAAATGAAAAAGAGAAAAATAAAGAAAACAAAAGAAAAAAGTCTCAATCCTTGCTAGTCTTGTACAAAAGTAAAGTTGCAAATTGCTTAAATTGAGAGTGAATTTCGTGTGTATGTTTGGGGTGGTTGCTTGGTTGGTTTTGAGAAGAATGGTGAAAAAATAAATTAAAGTGATGTATTAAAGTGCTTAGGGAGGTAGTCACTATTTATCCATTTTTATCCTACCCGTCCTTTAGTCTACATTACAACCCGTAAAGTCCTAGTTAATCCCGATAGCAGTGACCTTACATTAGTGGAGTCCTACACTACGGGCAAGCCAATGGGACATTGTGTGTGGCACGTGAACTTCTTTTGGAGAGCGAGTGAATTCTTTCTATATTATGTCCCTCATTTATTCTTAGAATAAATTCGTTGTGTGATATTTGGGACGCTCTCTTGATTTTTGGTGAGGACACATGGTTTGCACGAGATTGGTGAAGTTATTGACTTCTTGGTTGAGTGAATGGGTGTGATTTTGTGAAAACCTGGCTTCATTGAGTCGGTTTTTCAGATTGAGACGTCTTGAGTTGTTCTATTGTTTTAAAATTTGGTGAATATTTGGCATGTTGTGGGTCACATGGTATGTATTTATGCTCTTGTTTAATGGTCGGTATCAACCATAACCATAGGTAGACCTGTTATATAAAGTGTTGGTTTTGTTGGGAAGTTGTTTTTGGTGATTGCTCGAGGGCGAGTAAAGGTCTAAGTGTGGGGTAGTGATGTTTGGCACTCTTTGCCTAATTTACCTTAATATTTCCTCACATTTTGATACGTTATTCGGCCATTGCACGAAATAATTGTGATTTTTGCGCTGACTTAATGCGTTTGTGATTTTAGGAATGATTTGGATGAATACGAGTGCAAACGGAGTGAAGATGGATAAAATCGAGACAGAATTGATGAACTTAGCTAATTGTGGGATATGGCATTAGACGAAAAGCTATGGAGCAAGCTACGGATTTGTCATAACTTCAGGCTTCCAAAAGCCATAAGCCATGCGACGCATGGGCTGCAGCTTCAGACTTCCAAAAGCCACAAGCCATGCGACGCATGAGCTGTGATGCGCGACTCTCAGAAGCCATGAGACACGCGAGGCTTTCCCTGTGGCTTTTAGCTCTGCGACCCCAACTTTTCCAACTTAGTTTAGACTTTAGATTAACTTATGGGAAGACTTTGTAAACGCTATAAATAGTATTTTAATTTCGTTTTGAAGGGAGATCGAATTTCTACAGAAAGTTTTGGAGTTCTTACACATTGAACCAAGGGTTTAATTCCTTTACTTCATCTATTACAATCTTTCATCTGTCTTACATGAATTCTTGTGTTGTTATTATGAATATGAGTAGCTAAACCTATCGTTTTAGGATTAGAGCAAATACATGAAGGTTGATGTTTGAAAGTTGAATTCTTCCTATTGATTTACCGTTACGGATTGTTTATTCTTTCTTGAGCCTAATTGTTTGGTTATTGAGGCCTGATAATTGAACACTATCTATGGTTTACAAGTTGAACTCGATAGAGGGAACTTGTAAATGCAAATAAGAAAGAATAGGGCTTGAGTGTGAACCTGGGCATCAGGGAATCAATTTGCGGGTAGGAAAGACATATACCTATTCGCCTTATTTAGCTAAATACAGAGTTCTTTAATGCATGCATGTGATTTAATTTCATAGAAATATAGGCGTTAGAGTTGCTTGCATAGACTCGTGAAGAATCGACAGGTTTTCACGAATATAATTAACCTGTTAGTTAGCAATGTAGGAAATCAAGAAGTAGAATCAACTGAAAAACTTAACTGGATTGTTTGTAGCTCTTACCCTGGACCGTTCTCTTTTATTGATAACAACCTAGAACTTGCTCTATTACTTGACTTCTATTACTTGTATTAAAATTATTTCATTTAGTTAGTAAAAATCTCGACCATCATAAAAAAAGATCCCTGAATAGTTTTTAGGAAATTGTTTGCTAGAATATAGTCATTAACACTAGTCCTCGTGGGAACGATACTAGATTTATCACTTTATTACTTGTCGACCACGTATACTTGCGTGTGCGTTTGGGAGCAACAGTTACTATACTTTATTTTGTTATCCAAAAGTCATTCAACTATTGTCTAAGTTACACAAAAATTATTTTTCCCAAAACCAACTTAATATACGCCTGAAAAGTGACGTGGAAGGTAAAATAAAAAAATTAATTAATTAAATTAGATTTAATCACTAATCCATAAGAAACATAAGCCCACCTCTAAATCCGACCTGAATCTTATTAACACATAAGACCCGTCTATTTCCTAAATAGAATATACCCAAAGCAGACTAGAATCAGTAGGAAGTAGAAACTCATAAATGGTGTTTTATATTTTTGTATTAAATATTTCAATCGCACGAAATATGTATTTTGTGATTCTCAACTTTGTTATGAAATATTAAGATGCTAATGTTTTTAATGTTATGAAAAGTTATGATTATAAGTTGTTCTGGCTGCAACCTTCTATTTGATGCTTTTTTATTATTGAGTAGGATAGTACCAAAAAACAAATACAAAATTGCGTTGGCCTAAATCGGGATAGGACAACAAATCGAATTTGTATTGGGTTTAACTGGTAATTTATTTGTGTCAAAGTGATGCTCGAGCTAAGGTTAAATTCAAACTAGATAAAGGCTTGGAAAAGTAAACGATACAATGAATAACCAGAATGATAAACGAGGCAGTGAATAAAAGTATAAGTTGAATATCGTATTTCTCATGTCTTGTTTGTTTACAAATGAATCCTATTTATAATCAGGGAAAAGAATGACGTTATAAATATCATAAATGTGCTTTTATGGCCATTACTCCACATTTGATCATAGTTGGATCACGATCTTCCCCTTAAATGCTGGAGCAAAGGTCGACGGTTACAAAGATCAGGCCTCGTTTGACGAGGTGTTGCTTCTTCTCGGGGATCACGCTATTACGCTGGTCTCCCCGAGCGTGACGCTTCAAGCTTGGTTCTCCTCGTTTCCTGAGATGATTTCTCGAGGGGAAGAACCATGCTGCCTCCCCTCGTGAGCTTATCTTGTGGAGTGGGCTCGTGCCAGGTTACAGGACCCTGTTCGAGAGCTCGGTGATTTTTTATCCAATACAGATAGTCCCCCCACTCCTCGAGTGGTTGCCAAATCTGTCGAGGAGTGGAATGAATTTTTAGGCGGGAGATTGACGTGGTTGTTTTTGCGCCGTGAATTTTGAAAACGGTGGTTGTCACTCCATATTTCCATCAATCATGGCGATTACTGATTGGGTGCGTTTTCCTATTTTATCTTCCCCATGCAATTATAATCATGGTGCTTTAACCTATATATAGTTGAGCCTCTTCTCCTTCTTTTCCATATTTCTTCTTTATATTAACAGTAAAAATCCTTGAATTTTCTCCACTTTGCAGCCTAGAAAATTTTGAAAATATGTCTCAACAGGATTCACCAAGCTCTTCACTTTCCTTTGTTGACACCATGATTGTTGGTGGGGAATTAGTTAATGTTCTTGAATCGTTGAATGTAATTGTTCCCCTTGACTTAAACATGGAGGATCTTTCTTGCTCCAGTGGCGTGATTCAAGAACAACGCCCAACTATGGATGAAACTGTTGAAGCAGTTGTGGTGGAGGACGAGGATGTTACCATGAAAGATGTTGGTGATGATGGACCTCTCTCAGACGACCTCTAGCTTAAGCCGCACCACGTTATCCCCTTCAAAATCGACCTCTCGAAGGATTTGATATGCAGCTTCAAACTGAATCAGAGGTTAGGAGGAAAAGGAATATCCCCGTAGGGGATACGCGGAGTCTGATTACTCGGGCGAATATTCATCTAGTTCGTTCTGATTGCAATTGAGGCCCCGAGGTGAGGGTTGGTATCCCTGCCCCCGAGAGCCGAGTGTGCGATCGAGTTGAAGGGCGTTCCTTCGTTTTCACTTACCCCTTCACAATTGGTTTTTCTCTTCCTATCCTCGAGGTGTTGGATACTTTTTGCCATACCTACCAGTTATGTATAGCCCAGATTGGTCTTGGGATGTAGAGGCACGTTCAATGCCTCGAATTTTTGAGCAAATTTTTCGGGGTCTCTTTCACCCTTGATCACCTTTTGTACCTATTTTCCCCCCACCCTTCATAAGGATGGAGTTGCTCAGCTCAACAAGCGAGTCTCGTGCTCAATGGTTACGAAGAGTGAGGATCTCGAAGACCGTGGGTGGAACGAGCTCTTCATCCTCCAGCCTACTGATCCTCTGTCTTCGAAGCCCGATTTCCCCGAGCGATGGAATCGAGCACGTGAGTGTTTCTCTCTTTTTTTTTTCTTTTTTTGCTTCACTTTTTCCTTTTTTGACTCTTCGTTCCTGTATTTTTAGCTGAGGCGGTCCCAATTGTTCATCCGAAGAATTTGACTCAATGGGTTCACGTTACTATCGATGCCAAACCTAGGCCAGAGAGGTCGTGGATGGTTTTTGCCGCTTTGGATGAGAATCAATGACCATGCAAACGGCATGGTGAGTTATTCTTTCAACCAATTTCAAATATGGTCTAGTTTTTTCGAGGCCATGTGTCTCGGCATTTTAATGTCTCTTCTTTATTGTAGGACTCCCCAAGAGGGCGATCATCGCGCTGAAGGAGAAAAAATGAATGAAGGAGAGAAAGGATAAGAAGGAGGAATTTCTCGAGGTTGGAGATGCTTTAAGTGCCCGTTAAGATTTGATTGGGAATCTTTCGAAGGGAAAAGGGGGAAAAAGAAAAGAGGAGAAGAAGAAAGGGATAGCCCCCAAGGGGTCACCGGACCTCGGGGCCAAAACAGGTCGAGTATCTATCCTCTTGATTTTATTCGTTTCGTTTTTCTGTCAATCACTCTCTCTGTTTTTCCTTTTAGTTTTGAAAAAGAAAGGGTTGTCCTCGGAGAAAACTGCGGAAGTGAAACGGGCTGGATTAGAGTTTGTCCCTTTTCCCGAGCTTTTTCCTGCTGACGGAGCAAAGAGAATTCAGGAAAAGGTTGTGGTTCCCTCTACTCATGAGCCTGAAATGGTTCAAGTTGCTGATAAAGACATGAGGGCAATTCAACCTCTGTCTATGGCGACAATGGAGGTGGATGGCGCTCGGCCATCTCGAGTGGGAGACAAGACTCCTCGAGCTACTTCTAAGCATGCTCCTGATGCATCTTCTTGGAGACAGTTCCATTACATTGAGATTCCTTCCGAGCTCTGTTTTCTGGATGGCGATATCTAGGTCCCGATTAGCCTCCGCGGACTCTTGGGCCCTAAGGAAAGCGATCGCCTTAAGGAGTCCCATATTTCTGATTTGATGGCTGATCCTGCACAGCATGCCATTCATGTACGCTCCTTTTAGTTTTTCCTTTTTTAGCTCTGTATTTGCTTCCTTTCCTGATTCTTTGGATTTTTCCTTTGCAGTGCTTCAACAATTCCATCAGGGCCGGCGAGATCGAGCGCCGTCGAGATGAAAATCTTCGGCAGTTGAAGGCAGGATGGAGGCGAGAGCGAGCAGGTCTTGAGGCCCAGATGGGTGTCTTGAGAAAGAGCTATTGAATGCGGGGATCGGTTTTAGAGTTTTGGGGGTGTAAAGTAATTAAAAAAGAAATTTGGTTTTCGACCATCGGATCAAAAGAACGAATGGCTATGATCAAACCACGTAGGTGTGGGGTGGCGCTGAAGTGGCATCTGCGTGGATAAGTGGGAAGGGTGTGAGTTGTACGTGTATATATGTGTGTTTATGTACGTATATCTAGTGTATATTAGATATAAAATAGGTATAAAAATGGTATAAAATGGATATAAAAATATAAAAAAATTAGGAAATTAATTTAAAATGTTAGGACGGCTAAGAAATGCATGAAAATTATAATTTTGGAATTTTAAAACAATTTGAATAATTTTTTCAAAATAGACGTAATTGCAAAAATATAAACAGCTATGGTTTGAGACAATGCTTTTGGAAATGGCCTTGATTGTCAGACTATTATGAGAAGGTAATTTGCAAAAAATGGACAGGGCAAGAGTGGATACACGATCGTGTATAAAATTCGAAAACTGTCGATTTCGAAAATATGAGGGACAAATTAGGTGTAAACAGAGCGATAACACGAATATTGAAGCGACGACGCACCATCAAAAGAAATAGTGACACTAGATATAAAAATAAAGGAAAAACACTTGTATATTTTATGCCATTTCCCTATAATATTCTTCTCTCAGCTCTGCCTCCTTGAACCCCCCCTCCTCCCCCTCCCCTCCAAAAACTGAATCTCTTAAAATATCAAGAAAATGATGATTAAATACCTGCTTCTCTAGGGTTTTCGAATGATGTTTAAATTCCAAAATCGACCCTCAATTTTGACATTTCCTTTAAGGAATAGGGGTGCAAATGGTCTAATCTCTCAAGGATTGTACCACTTTCACTCTCTATCCTTAGGAAATTACCATTGCTTTGGATCGAGCGATTCGAATCGAACTTGATTCAAAATGAATGATGGTGATTGGTTGCTTGTACTGGAGAGAGGGTAAAGCAAGGGGGACCTGGATTTTGGAGTGTGGTGAGGGTTTTGGGGGGAAATATTGGGGCTGCGATTAGGGATTAGAGGATCGCGGGTCGGGATTAGCGGGTTGGTGAGGGGACTGGGTCGAATTGAAATGGAGATAATGTATGTATTATGTATATAGGCTTTACGTAAATAATCCAATTTTACGGGAAGGAACAGATTTAGCCTATATTTCGTGTAATCGAATAAATAGAAAGGGTTCCGCGATTGGGCTGGAATCAAAGCTGTGCATTACATTTTTAACCACTTTATTTTGAAATCAACAGTTTGGGTTAATTAAATTATAAATTAGCCTTATAATTAAATCTATTTATAACTTAAGATTAACTTAAAATTCAAGACAAAATTGGGTGTCAACAAATATCCTTTACCATCCGGGCAAAGCTAATGTGGTAGCAAACGTACTTAGGAGAAAGTCAATGGGTGGCTTAGCTCATTTATCAGTTCAGAGGAGACCGCTAGGCCAAGAAATGCAAAAACTTGCAAATGACGGGATTAATCTGGATGAGACAGAAGGATGTTATGTGGTTGATTATGCCTTAGCACGTTCATCACTCGTTGCACATGTTAAAGCTAAGCAAGATGAGGACCCCATACTTGGTGAAAATAAAATAGGGAGTCAAAAATAAAGACATCACTGCTTTTACTCTTGGAAGCAATGGAGTTTTGAAAATAAATGGCAGGTTATATGTACCAGATATTAATGATCTCAGAAAAGCCATCATGGAAGAAGCTCACAGCTCGAGGTACTTTATTCACCCAGGTGCTACTAAAATGTATCAAGATTTGAAGGATTTGTATTTGTGGAAAGGCATGAAGAAGCAAGTGGCGGATTATGTGGCTAAATGTTTGAAATGTCAGACAGTCAAGGCAGAGCATCAAGGCCAGGTGCTCTACTTCAGGATATAGAGATACCACAGTGGAAATGGGAGGCGATAAAAATGGACTTCGTGGTAGGCTTGCCTCGCACGTACCGTAAACATGATTCAATTTAGGTGATTGTAGATAGACTTACAAAGTCAGCTCATTTTCTGCCAGTGAAGACAACAGACAGTGCGGTTTATTAAGGAAATTGTCAAGTTGCATAGCACCCAATCTCGATCACTTCCGACAGGGGTCCTCAGTTCACATCCCAGTTTTGGCAAGCTTTCCTGGAAAAGCTTGGGAACCAAGGTCAACTTGAGCACCGCTTTCCATCCACAGACTGATGGTCAGACAGAAAGGATCATTCAGACCCTCGAGGACATTTAGCGAGCTTGTGTTATAGATTTTGGTGGTAATTGGGATGACTACCTACTACTCATTGAGTTTTCTTACAATAACAGCTATCCGGCTAGTATTGGGATGGCTCCGTATGAGGCGCTATTTGGGCGTAGATACAGATCTCTAGTAGGTTGGTTCGAACCAATAGAGGTTCCGTTACTTGGCCCAGAGTTTGTTTATGAGGCTTTAGAGAAAGTCCAGCTAATTAGAGAAAGGCTTAAAGTGGCACAGAGTCATCAAAAGTTTTTTTCTGATAAGAGGCACAAAGACCTAGAGTTTAATGTAGGTAATATGGTATTCCTAAAAGTGTCACCAATTAAGGGAGTTATGAGGTTCGGTAAGAAGGGAAAGCTTAGTTCTACATTTATCAGACCTTATGAAAGTTAGACTAAGAATAGTAAAGTGGCTTATGAGTTAGCCTTGCCAGTGGAGTTATCTTCAGTACATCCTATTTTTCTCATGTCTATGTTAAGAAATTACATCCATGATGAGTCACATATTATTCCTGCCAACACCATAGAAATTAATACAGACTTAACTTACGAAGAGGTACTAATCTAGATTCTTGATAGGCAAGTTAGAAAGTTAAAAACAAAGGATATAGCTTCAGTGAAAGTATTGTGGCGTGATCACAATTCAAAAGAGGCTACGTGGGAGGTCGAGGAAGACATAAAAAAAAGGTATCCACGTCTATTTGAAGAACAAGGTATGTGAACTATAAAGGTTAATTTGTATTTAAATTTTTCTGGTTAATTATGAGATATTATGTGGTTTAGCTCCTTGCCGGAGTATAAGTAACTCGTTAATGTAATTTAGCTCCTTTTTGAAGTATGGTTGATTTATTATTGAGACTTAGCTCCTTGCTAGAGCATGTTCCATTTATTGTTGAAAATTGCCTCTTTGCTGGAGTGCTAGTGATTATTTGAGCTATTATTGGTTCCTATGCATGGCCTGTTATAGTGTATTGGTTGTTGTTGGTGCAGCTATGGTATTTGTGACAGGGATATTTTTTTTGGATAGTCCAATTACAGGGGAGACTCTGCCGAAATTTTTAAGAAATTCAACACTTAGTCAAACTTTGGAACTTTTGGCAAGTTGCTGGAATGGAAAAGAGGCCTAGGAGTAAGGAATAAGAATCATTCTAGGACGAATGATTTTAAAGGGGGAAGAATGTGACGTTCCTCAAAATTTTCTAAGTTTTAGGACACTTATTGGCATGAGAAATATTTACGTAAAGTCGTTCCTTAGCGAGGTCCAAGTATAACGTATATGGTGAAAGTGAATTATGGTATTATTCTGGATGAGGTGCAAATACTCAATAATTTTGGAAGTGGAAGGAGGAGTTGTAAAAGAACAAGAATTAAAACTAAAGAGTTGTAAAAGAATAAGAATTAAAACTAACTTATATTGGCTAAAATTTGAATTGTAGTGTACTGCTAATATATTAAGTAGCCACACAAAAGAGAGCTACTTAACAAAAGAAAATAAAAATCTTATAAAAAATTATTAAAATAGGATTTTTTACATAAAAGTACAAGTTTTAGAACTTAATTACCAAACATAGCAATATTTTAGCAAAATAACCCTATATAGAGGAAAACACAAGTTAATTACAAATATAGCAAAAACTTAGCAATATTTCCCATAACATACTAAACCCTTACATTCTTTCTCCTATTTCCCCCACTATCATTTTTGCTCCTCCCATTTCTCCCTATATCAATTTTCCTCCCACCATTTCCCCCAATTTCACTTTTATTCCTATCATTTCCCCCAAATTCACTTTTCCTCATCCCATTCTCGATGTATCTCGTTGTATCTCACCGTATCTAAACTGTTTCTGCACCGTTTCTGCAGCACCGTTTCAACTGTTTCTAACTGTTTCTGCATCGTTCCAACTGTTTCTGCAGCACCGTATCTCAACTGTTTCTGCAGCACCGTATCTAACTGTTTCTGCACCGTTTCAACAGTTTCTGCAGCACCGTATCTCAACTGTTTCTGGACCGTTTTAACTGTTTCTGCAGCACCGTATCTAACTGTTTCTGCACCGTTTCAACTGTTTCTGCAGCACCGTATCTAACTGTTTCTGCACCGTTTCAACTGTTTCTGCAGCACCGTATCTAACTGTTAAATTGTGGATGTAGAAGACTTCTTGAGTTAAGCAGAGAGCAAATGGTCATTTGTGAAGTTGAATGTATATTTTATGCCATTTAGTAAAAGGTAATACAACTTCCTTAGACAAATGATAAGTTGCTACTGAAAAAATAGGGCTATGAAACTGCCTGTAAAATTAACTCCCACGTATAGACCAAAATGGCAGGTTAGAAAAGCTTTAGAGCTATCATAGGTTTTGACTAATAAAGTTCGAAAGATTTGATTCTCTGACCGAGCGAGAAATGAACAGCGAAAGCAGAGTATGGAGATTTTTAAGATGAGCTAAACGGCTACCCCATTACTTTTCTCCAGCCTTTATATGTCCTTTGCCCAATATATCACGTTGTTACAAGATTCCTTGGCAAAGTAAAACTTACTTTTTCAAGTCGTCAAGAGCTGTGAGCATTTTATTGTGAAATTAAAATATAACTGTCTGATGGCGCTGGGGTGGTGGGGGTAATGGTGGTGGGGTGGTGGTGATGGCGTTAGGGTGGGGATTATGGTGTTGGGGTGGTGGGTGTGGGGTGATGGGAGAAAGAGAGAGTAAGTGAGAGAATTTTTAATTTGGGAAAAATGGGAAGTGAAAGTGAAATGTGTTAGATTATTATTAAATGTGTTAGAAAAATAATGCTATGCATTGTAATTAGGAAAATATTGCTATTTTTTTATAATTAAGGTTAAAAATTTGTATATTTGTGTAAAACCCCATTAAAATAAGGGACCAAAGGGAGGCAGGTCAAATTAGTTTACCGTGGGCCACAGGCGAAGGCCTTTTTGGATTAAAAGTACTCAATCCCCTTAGACCCATTCGTTTTTTGGATGGACTGGAGGAGCATGTCAATGTTGGCATTTCCAAGCTTGAGCAGGTTATAGTAGGAATCACGGGAAAATAGGAGAAAATCAGGAGTTTAGATTCTATATTTATTTAGATGGAGATTTCCTTTCATGTTTTATGGTATATTTGTAATTAATAAATGGTACCACATTTAAGTGGTAGTACATGAAATTAAATCTTGTATATTAGATAGTTATAAAAAAAATCCTTTAAAAGTACTCAATCCCCTTAGACCCATTAGCTTATTGTTAAGGAGCAGTAGCAGAATTCCATTGAACGCATGTTCCTGAAGCTTTCGGCCAAGACTCAATCCATAAATATTGAGGTAATTTCATCTATAAATTAGAATATCTTAATGTTATTGCTCACGAAGATTTAGCATCTTAATAGACTATACTTAGTGGGAAGTTTTTCAAACTTAGAAAGATAGAATTTAAACCTAAATTCTTAAATTGGGATAAAGATGAGAACTTTGAAATTGATTACGTAAATTGGTGGTTGTAGTTGTTAGGTGACGTGAAGTGCATCCATTGGAGATACGTTTAGGCTCGAGGAGTAACCGAGGTGAGTTGATATACCTCTTTACGAAAGAGATTTTTATCACAAAATCCCGCTTACAAAGTATTTGATAAACTGTCTTAAAGAGTTAATATGTGCTTAATTGGAGCGAAAGAGTGAATATTAGGTAAACCCCATTCAAGTTATTGTTCAAGAGTTTATCCTTGTGTTATATACATTGATTTTCATATTTTGTTATGATAATTTACGTTATATTATGTGTCAAATTTTCATGGGTTAAAATATGTTTGAAAATATATTGAATAATTTCATCTTACTCAAGACTATTATGGTTATATTCTTGGATTATGTTCAAGGACTGTATTGGACCTTAAAGTGGTCAAGTAAAGTTTATAGAAATATTTTGGGAGTTACCTTGAGATTCTGAGAAGAGTTTCGTGATCTTTAGTGGTTAATGTTGACCCTGAAACTACTCGTGCCAGAGTAGGAGTTAATAATAAAATTTTCCTGACACGGCCAAGGCACAAAACGCGCAACCTGCTATCACCTGGAACTGTGTGGCGCCACAATGAAAGGGCCTATTCGATCAGGTAAGGATCGAACCCGTGCCGATCACACAGTGACTTTATGGAATCATGTTATGTGAGAGTTAATTGGTACTCCCTAAAAAAGAAAGTAAACTATACTTATATATAATTAAAGTTTAGAATTTTATTATTTCAAGATATTTCAGTTTTATTTAAATGTTTTATGTTCTCATGGTTTAAATGAATTATGTGCATTTGAAGTTTCTTTCAAACGTCTTGTTCCCGCTTTAGTGGCGGGTTGTTGAGGCTCACTGATTACTGTTGTGGTATACTGACGTTCTCTTTTGGGAACCTACGTTGTCCTATGGCGCAACGTAGGAACCAGTATTGCAGATACACAGGCGACAGGCTAGGATTTCCCTCTCACTTCCAGTCTTATTGGTGAGCTCCACTTTTGTTCGTGGAGTAATTTCTTCTCCAGTCAGCCTATTTAGTTATTTATTACGTTGTGAACTAGCCAGGAAGCTCATGTCCTGCACGGTGCATCAGTTTATTAGAGGCTTCATATACAGTCTAGTATTTTGGATTGTGGTCCAGTCTCGTATTGTTTTGCATGAAAACATAATTTGACAGTGGTATTTTCAAGGTTAAATATATTTGGCTAACATTAGGGGAAGAAATTAAAGCAGCTGAGGAATAAATAAATTAAATTATTATTTGATAATGATCCTTATTTAAAAATAATACAAGCCACTGTCATGACGCATTACTGACCCAAAGTTAAATATTATATTCCAGTTGCTAATGCTCCAATTTGAGTTGATGTCCTGGTAGGACAATTTGTTCATGAATATGAGTCTGAGGCACGCCTGAAGCGTGATAGACCACTCGCTTCTAAAAGATAAATCCTTGAAAAAGGAAAGGAGCAAATATTTGAGATGGTCAAATAAGGAGGCAGGGCTCTAAAATAGCCCACGACATAACACTTCATAAAACCTCATCAGGAGAGGTTCAGGTACCTGAAAATTTATAAATGTGAAGAGATCTCAATATGTTATGTCGGATTGGGAACCGAGATATGAAATTATCGTCGACGATATCTTACATATATTATAAAGCTCAATATTTATATGATTATAAGGATCTTGAGTTTAAATCTGTTAGGAATACAGACATAAAATTATTGGCAAAAAAAAAAAAATATAGCAAAACGTATTCAAGCAAAAATTGGCTTCACTCGAGTGACGTGAATTTTTGGATCTATAGTTCGAACACCTGAAGGTGCAAAGTCAGTGGTGTACAAAGATATTTTTGTGCAAAAATATTGATAATAATAAGTCGTTAAATATAATGTACGACTTGAGGCACAAAGATCTGACATTGATTATATGGAGATATATTCTCCTTTGGTGGATGCAATCACCTTCAGGTATGTTATATGTCTGGCAGTGCATGAAAGACTTGATATGTGTATGAATGTTGCAACAGCCTTTTATATGGCTCATTGAGCAACAATATATTTATCCTTGACGGATTCAAAATCCTTGAAGTATGTAAAGGTTCCTGGAAAACCTATTCAATGAAGCTTCATAAATATTTATACGGATTAAAACAATCCGGCCACATGTAATAAAATTCCGTTTGCGAGCTTCTTGATATTGAAATATTATATTTTAATGCAATTGGTGCGTTGAAGTATCTTACCAAATATACTCCACTGGTTATAGCTTTTGTTATAAGCTTATTGGTAAGATATAGTTCTTCCTCAATGTGAAGACATCAGAAGAATACATGGTATCTACTTGATCCACAAAGCCCGATATCAACTTGGTATTTATTTGTTGTGGCAGAATACCTATATTATGCCATTTTATAAAATTAATTATTGCTGCTGCATCTTTAATTTATGAAGAGATAATAGCCATGCTTGAAGCTATGCGACAATATTGGTGATTGAGATCAATGACTCAACATATTCAGCAACAATGTGGTATTTCTTTGAAGACGAGGATCCCAGTACTATTATATGAAATATTGCATAGATAGTTCAGCTAAAAGGAAGATACAACTAAGGAGACAAATATTCAACAAGATTCCTTTTCAGTCGTGATCTTCAAAAGAATGATGAAGTTAATGCTGAAGAATTCACTCCTGTGATAGTTTGGCGGATCTGTCCACTAAGTCATTGCCAATCTCAATATTTAAGAAGCTGATTTACAATATTGGAATGTGTCGTCTTCAAGATATTGAATGATGTTTTCATCAGGAGGAGTAAAGTACGTGCTGCACTCTTTTTCCCTTAACAAGGTTTTATCCCACTTGGGTTTTACTTGTAAGGTTTTTAATGAGGCAGCTCTAAAGGCGTATTATAGGATGTGTGTACTCTTTTTCCTCCACTAGGCTTTTTCTTACCGGGTTTTTCCTAGTAAGGTTTTAATGAGGCACATTACCTTCCAAATGGTCATCCAAGGGGGAGTGTTATAAATTCATTTATTTGTGTGGATGACCACTATTCACCATTATTCAATTGTAACATATGGTTTACTACCCCACTTTCTCCTACTTAATTCCTCCCCACTAAGTGACCACTAATTCCTTATTAAGTCACTACTTAATTCTTATAACCTTTGGGTTGATTTGTAACCTATGTATTTGTATCCTATAAATAGAGCACATTTGGCTCTATGGAAGATACACTTAAAATACTTGGAGAATAATACATGTTCTTCCTTCTCCTCTCATATATTTTATCTTGTTCTTGCACTACTTTACTATTAGTTTTACAACATTCAACTTTTATATCTAAATTTTCATCTCACAAATAAAGAGCACATACTCTTAATATCTCATTACATTAACTAGACTATACGTATAAATTATTGGGTGGTTATATTTTTTTTAATAATAATTCTTTTTTATGTCTCACTTTGCCCTTAGAGAGAGTTTTTAAAAGAGTGAATTTATTGTAAGAAAGAAAGAGGTTGAGATGCAAATCATAAAAATTTCAGCACAAGATGCAAACTGAAAAAATAAAAAATAAAAAAAAATAAAAAAGGGAAGAATTATTAACAGTGATAAGCTTCAATTACCTTACCTGAGGGTGAGGCCTTTTAGGAAGAATGACGCGCGGCTGTAATGAGGGTCTTTCCTACAATGATTGAATCACAGAGGAGGAGATCAGTGTGGGTCTTTTTACTAACTGTTTTTTCTATTTTGCAACTAATATCAAAGGGTTCATTTTTGTTGCTGGAAACAAATGCTACATCAATTCACAATTACAAGGAACTAGTCTTAGTCTTTGGTGGAGGGAATTCATAGCAGCTACATCAAGCACAAGGGGGTCTTATTGTAGCAGGCCGTACACATGCTTTTATCACCCGACATTGATGTATTCGCACTAAAAGTGTACAGCAGCTAAGAATAACATTACACAGACGTGTCCAAGCTTTCTGAAGGAGGAGCAACACTAGCAAGTAAAGAGAACTTGTTCTGTTTTCGAACAGCTTTTCCACTTTCATCACAGCTGGAAGGAGAAGTGGAAATTGAGGTATTACAGCTTAGCAGGGCCACTGGGATGCAACACACTTGCACCTGACGAGGCTGCAGTTGCAAGTCATTTCACTCACATGCGACACATAATCTTGGTATACATTGAGCAACAGATAGCACTTCTTCCTCACGTTTCAACTAGTGCACAACATTTATTTTGGGAAAAGCAGCGCAACTTTGTAGCACTTGAATCTCTGACAGAGCAGCAACATCGAAGGGAATGGAGAACACATAATATAGCACCGTGCGAGACAAGAACATGTTTGAGAAAAAGGACACAATGCTACACTATAAATGTAGCTTCTTGGAGGCTTGTATTGCTAGCTAGTTGGAAGTGTATGAGGTGCATTGTCAACTTATTATATTTTCCTTTATTAGTGGTATTAGTATTTAATTATGCTCATTCCAATAGGATAAATGTGATAGTTAGACATGTAGATATTAGTGCGCTAGCTTTACTTCATTTAATCTTTCAAAGTTTATATTTTCCCACATTGTAAAGCCATTAATGATTTTGTTTGAATTATTAATAAAATTGGTCTATCTTTATTTTCCTAGTTGAGGTTTTAACGGAAACAGCTTCTCCACCTTGGTGGGGTGTACATCTCGCCCTCGCCTGATCCCACATGTGAGATATATTGGGTATGTTGTTGTATTAATAAAATTGGCCGCTAAGTGTAATGCCTAGTCGACTTTAATTTTCACTAAAAAAAAAAAAAAGGAACATAGATTAGGAGCACAAACTGCAAAGGACCATTCTTCTATTTGTTGTTTCATTAAAGGAGTAATTTAAAATGACTATTGACAAATCAAAAAAAGTGGTTGCCGCCAATCAGACTTGCCGTTTTCCCATCGGTCATCCCCCATCCCACTGCATCCCTAGTTACATTGCCCTCATAGACAAACACCGAACTTTTCCATAGGATCTCCAAATGTACCTATAGTTTTTGCGACATAGATACCAATTAGCATTTTATAAGAATCAGCTCGATGTAATCAGATTTGAAGAAAATGAAAGAATTTCAGTGGTATTCATCATGTGATAACCTTCTGAAGAACTAGTAATCACGTCGTTATTTTCGTGCCAAGCGTCTTTGTTGTATTACCAAAAGCTTGTTAACAGCATTCCGTTTAATGGCAAACAAACTAGGATGTCTTGGTGATAATTGAATCTGATTACAATAAAATTCGCTTAATAAAGAGCAATACTGATATGATATTTCATAAGAACAATCAATAGGAAAGCTAGAATATAATATTTTAGTGTTCATAGCCACTTACACGATAAGTTGGGGAGGCTTGCTAATATATGACAACCATCCTATAATTATTCACTTTTTCTTAATCCAACTAAATCATCCAGTGGGGTGATTTTCTCCATAAGACAACTTATGTGAGCACTAACATATCCTGCTCTCAGCATTGGAGAACAGGGAAGCTCAAGCATCAATTTCGTCAATCTCTTCTTGATGAGATCATAAATGAAAAATGAGAGGTGTATCCCGTCCGAGCTATTTAAACCGCAAATCAGTAACTCATTAGAAGAAACATTCCCAATAAGTGTGACACGAAATAAGTGATCAACTAGTTCATCTGGAACGTCAATCTTGTGCTTGATCCATAATGAGTTTTGATGATCTTCTAACGCCCAGACCTCCAAAACCGTCTCAAATTGTGTCTTCTTAACACGTGCTAGGGCTAACCGCTCTTCAAACTGACCGAATACTGAGAAATTCCGTTTGAATTCTAATCTTATACATGAGGGCACGGATGGTTGGTTGAAAATTGTGAAATGCTCTTGGTGGACATCAAAGGCGAGAAAATACTCATCCCCCCTATCACCGAAGTTGCCCTGGGTTCTAAACTTGCAATAAATTATACCTTTCATGAAGTAACTTTGGACACTGACAGAGGAAAACAAAGGCAAACCTTCTTGAACAATTTTTCTCCATCTCCATGCTAATCTTGAACTTGTTTCAAGAGTCAGGATCTCGTAGACTAGTCGATCGGCAATGGTACTGACTTTAAGTAATTTGTATACATTATCTATATGGTCAAAACCAAGAGCATACCAAACACTAAGCCCTTCACCGCATAAACTTGAAGAGGGAAGCTCCATAAATTCACGAGTAGATATATTAAAAAGTGAAGCTTGATGACCCGTATAAAGGCAAGCAAGCCCATTTATAACTGGACTAACATCCTTGTAACCAAAATACGGCAAACTTATCCGGTGAGAGAATACTTCCTGCAAAATAAAACAGCTCTAGCATATTAGTAGTGGTTCAAATATGGAATCTATCCTTTAAGAATGAGTTTATATTATATGCAGCAACAGTGTAAAGAATCAGGTTACTTAACCTACAACAATCGGTAATTGAGATACGGTAGCCAAGAAATATAGTAATAACTTGCAATATTTCTTGTTAATTTGCAGTGATAGTACATGTATATAAACTTGAACTTGGAATGAATATGAACTCACATTCTTCCCATGTATGGATGCGTAAAAGAGGCCTTTGATTGAATTTGAGATGCCGTTGATAGGATCACTGACGAGCAAGAGATTGATCAATATTCCGCCGCAAGGCTGGTGAGCTTTCATGAATTCAGATTGATGGATGATTGAAGACCAAGATTTCGATACGCACTTAAATCTGTCCAAAGCCTTAACGGTTAGCCGAGTGAGCACTTCGAACACAATATCAGGATGGATTTCTTTAGCTACGGAGCTGCAGCTCTTCATCTTCTTCTTTTTCAAAATAATTGAAGGGATATTTCTCTTGCTAGTAATTTTATTCATCTTCATTGTGACGTATCTGTGTATGTAAGAGCTTCTTTATCTCCAACTTCAACGAAGCAAAGCCTTTGACAGGGCAAGCAGAAATTGAAAACGTTACCAACTAGGAAGATTACTTTATAGGCAAGCATAAAAGAGGTTGGCCTTAATCCTAAACCAAGTAGAAATTGAAACCTTACCGGACTAGGAAAACATTACTGCTGGGGGTAAATATGGACCAGATTTGCTGACTAGTCTACCTACTGTGAAAGGAGTGAAGATCTATAACAAAAGTGAGAAGCTTAAAACCACAAATTGAAACACAAAAATACCCTTCTAATATATTTATACTAGTTAAACTACCCGCGCTTTGCGCGGTCTAACACTCATGAACTCTAAAACTGATGTTTAGTAAATTGAACATAATACTTTCCTATCAGCTATCCCATACTTCCTAAGCGAGCGTCAATAACATGATGCGAGCTTTTTCGATATAAACTTTAAATCTTTCAACAAATAAATTGTTGATGTTCTCAAAATTGAAAAATACTACTCTAGGTCTTTAGGGAATGTGTTATATCCTATTAATATGAGGTTCAAGGAATTTAAGCCTATTTAAAAATACTTATCACTCTTGTTCCATTCACATTACACTGTTGGAAATTTTAGCCGCTTCACAAGAAAGAAAAGTAGATTTCCACAATTTTATGAGTACCATAAAAGAAATCTTTCCACCACAATAATATCCATGATCAATCACAACGCACAAATAATTAATTATAATTAATGAGATGAAATATATAATATCTATTTAACTGGCATATTTTGACTTTTTTAATTTAATTAAAGTTTGTTAGAATAGAGTTCTCTCAAACGTTAAGTACCTGGTAAATGTCCTAGATCTAAAATATATAAATATACACTAACAATTAAGAGGAGAATTCAGCAAATAATCGTTTTGCTTTCTCTTCTAACGCTAGTATGTAGTGGGTGATTTCTTTTCCATTCGTTACACTTGTTCTCAATGAAAATGATACTCTAGGATCTTAGGGGATGTGTTGTACTTTAATATGGTCCAAGGTTTTTAACATTGAAAATTACTTAACACTCTTATCCTAATAAATATGGTGTTCCCTCCAAATTGTTGGAGATGTAAGTCGCATCACAAGAAAGGAAAATAAATATAGTACAAAAACAAATAGTTGAAGAACAAACCCATTGAAGCAAATCAACCAAAAAAAAAAGGAGGAAAAAAACATATATGACAAAAGTCACAAAACTTACATAGGGGACCTATAGAACTATATTGTAACAACTACATTAGATATATAGTTGTCAAGATTGTAACAACCTATGAATATTCCCTAGTGAAAGCACACCCAAGAATTATATTACCGTGATTGAATGTGTATGATTAAAGGAATAACTTTAAGCAAAAATCTAGAAGAATACTCAATAACAGTTAAAAAGTAATTAACACGTTCTAAACAAAAAGGAGGAATAATAAAACACAATTATTTATTTTTTAAAAAAAGAAAGGAAAGTACCTTTGTCAAAACGCTTTACATGGCTTCACCCAAATTTACAAATGGATCATGAGAAACAAAGAACAGCATGAGTGTTCAGCACATAAACTTTCCAATTATAAATGACAGTTTGGAAGAGAAGATATGAGAAAGCCTAAGAAAACAATATTTATTTATGGGGTTATGCAAATGTGAGTTTTTCTATTCGTTTAAACCCCATAAGGTGTTATAACTACGCATTAAACTATTAGGAGGTTATGGAAATGAATAGCATTGCAGTTAATTATAAATACTATTAATAGTAGAAATTCTGAAAATTAATAAATGTGAGTTATGCCTGTTTTAAGTAAATTAAGATAGATCGAAAAAATATGAAAAAGAAGAGAACAAATTCAAAAAAAGGAGAAAAAAGATAAGTCTAATCCTTGGTGAAAGAGAGGTGCCAAGTCACCTTCTCTAATCCTCTGAATTATTATATATATTGATGATTTGATAATAATAAGTATATAAAATACAAAGAATATTGATTTATTTTATGTCACATAAAAAGTTATATTAATTCATTAGCTAATTACTTAATGAAACTGCCGCTAAAAAACTAAACTTTCGGAAGGGTTAGTTGTTTTATTGAAAAGACACGACTCTTTGCCTACATTATAATTAAATATTAGTATTGTACATATAGCTATTCAATGTGGTTTTTATGACTGGTGTTATGACTTATAAATTAGAATTGATTTAGAAGGAATAATTATCCTGTATCAACCAATTGACTTATTTTAAAAATAGTCACACCCCTAACCTTAGAATTCTTGGGGCCGCCACCTATTGCGCGTTTACCCAAAACTAAGTAGCCTTACATCCAAATGGCCGTGTGGAAGCTTCCACAAAGGCTAGCCATTTTTTAGCTCCCCTCCTAAAGCATGTTGCATTTCTATCTGCAACAATAGGAGAACAAAAGTAAACCATTAAAAGCAATCAACATATAATTAAGGAGATCTCAACCTAATGAGATATCCTTGTTTTCACTAATATAGGATACAAAATCATGACAAATATGCCTCAATATTCTCCTCTTCTTTGTTTATCCGATTCTATATAATAGGTAATTTTGAACGCATAATTCTCATATAAGTCTAAGATACTAGATTGATATTCCATCTTATACCAGTTCATGTATATAGCTTGCATATTTGACTAAAAGATGGTGAATATGCCGGGCAATATTCTCCCGCTAGCTTATATGTTCACGCATACAGCTTGCATATCTAACTAAAATATGATGAATATGAATATGCAGGGCATATTCTCCTGCTAGCTTATCTGGGTTCATGTCTACCGTTTGCATATCTGTCTAAGAAGTGGTGAATATGCAGCTTATGTTGTCGTTGATTGTGCATTGCCTTTGTATTTACTTTGCTTGTTTAACTTTTCACCATGTAGCTATAAATGGTTGTTAAATGATAATTGATATGATAGATAATTATGTGATATGATAAAGCCAAATTTTGATTGTGCATATCCCACATGAATAGGCGCACCAAATGGTATTTTGGATTAGGTGATATTATACTCAAAAGTCAATTAGGAGCTAACTAATCATATCTAACTATACTAAAAGAGCCAGTCTCAAAAGCAAAATATAAAAGACCATTTGGCCCCCTAATCTAAAGTCATATTACTAAAATATCCTTATTAAATATTTATGTTACTAAAATACTTTTCAGATTACCTAATATCCCTTCAAATGAACCGTCATTATTAGAGTGATAATCCAATGAATAATTATTAGTTTTCATAAGGAGTACTCCTAATTTCTAGCCAACCAAACGTTTCTTTTACTCCTATATAACAATAGGGAATATGAAGAGTTAGTGATCTGAAAACTTAATAACCAAGATTGTGTTGGATTGTGCATTTCGTTCCTGTCGAAAATGGTATAGAGTTACATAATCAACGTCCAATTTCATCCAGCTTTAGCCCTCCCTTTAGCGAGTATTTCCTTTCATTCCTCCCTAATTCGTCTTTTTTATTGTATTTTAATTGTTTATGTCCAAGTAACATATTAGTTTGTTTTTGTTCTTCTTCTTGATTATTTACTATGTAATATTTTCTTGCAGGGCATTCCAAAATATAAATTATTGGATGAGGTATGTATTTTTGTTCTGTCATGATAAATTCTCATTTTCTTTTGCATAGAGATGTTTTATGTGTGTGCGCTTGAAACAGAAGGGCAATTATGCGCCATCAATGCTGCTTTGTCTTATTTTTTCGTGTGCTCTGTTGCACCATCAATGATGCTTTATCTTACTTCTAGCATTTTCTCTATTGTACATTCGACATAATTGTTAGTTGTTAGGGAGAATCGAAAGAAAATGGAATGCATGCTTACAGACCTTCCAGGATGGGTGAGATTAGATAAATCAACATACAAATGTTCCTATTGTTAGTCTTTTACACAGGTAACCTCAGTTGTCTCACTAAGTTATGTACCTTAAAAGAAGCCTTGAACATAACTTGCCTTGTGAAAAACTATATTGGAGGATTTTTGCTGCTAAAGTTAAATAGGTGGAAGTCGGAACGGATAAATCCTCTAGAAACACCTAGGGTACAAATACCGTGCTATCCAACTTATATGGATAACTAGCACACTATTTTTCATAGCCTCGGCCAATCAATTGCAACTTTTTGATATGATAACTTTGCATATTTGGTTTATGTCCCCCTCTTTTTTGTGTACAATAGTTTGTCAAATCTACCGCCACAGGAGAAATAACACTAAAGGACTTTAATAGGCAAAATGATTTATTTGGAGTTAGTATGTTGCATAAAGCATACGCTGATATATTTGCAATGTGGATGGTGCTTGGCTTATGATTAAAAGCCAATATTAGACTTTCTAATAATGATTAAGAACTTGAGATATGATGATTACAAAAACTTATATTTAATTTTTTTTAATATAATTTTTACTCAAGACTTTATCAATAAGGAAGTCGTAGATGAGAAATGCTCATTTTATATGTTTGTATTTCAAAAATCAAAAGAACTACAATATATAAGATTGTATTTTCTTTAACTATGACTTTCCACTTGTAGGCTCCAAGGATATGCACTCATTTTGACGATCAATATTTATCTTTCCTGCAACCATGCTTTTATAATACTCTTTTGTGTAATGCTATTTGCTCAAGACTTTGTTGTAATAACATTTAATTTATGTACACATATATGTACTGTATAACTGGGTATCCACGTGCAGCGCACGTGCCGAGAAACTAGTTACTATAAAAGCATGGACTCAAAATGGTAAAAAGTCAGATTACCTAAATACCCTTTTAAAATCTGAAAATACCCACTACAAATAAAACCTACGAAAAAATAACAAGCAGCGCTTAGCAACTCTACAGCAAACCAACGCTTTACCCGAAACGACATGCTCCTTTAGACACCTATACTCATTTTACATGAAGCCAGATGCAGCGCTGCTACTTCACATCTTTGCCAATTATATTAGCACTGCAACATTTTTCACTCCTACCATTTTTTTTATTCTGGTAAGAAGCAACCCTCAGCATCATTGCTCTATGGTGGATCTCAAATAGCTAAATTTTCCTATCTTTTTGATTTAACAATAGCTTTCCCTTTGGTTTCTTGGATTAAAAGTTTAAACTTGAATTATGAGCAAGAATGGCCCCCGTGTGTTTGAATCCATTCAAGTACCTGCTTAATGTTTTTGTTTCCTTAATGCTTCTATATATATGATCATGACAAGTATTGCCATGTTTCTTTGATATGCTCTTCGCCAGAGCATATGAATCATTTTTTTTATAGAGATACTATGTACTGTAATGCTTCACCAAGAAGAACAATTGTCGATTTTCTATCAATTGTAATCCAAAATTTCCATGTGGTGATCCCCTTATTGCTGCTAAATCTCAAGCCAAAACTTTCTCACATATGCATATGACTGATGAGTGTTGAGAAATCAAAGAAAGAAGATGTTTGTATAAACCAACATATTTGATGATAATCTGATGAACACAGCTTTCCATGAAGCTATGTTCGAGTTCACGAAAAATTTGACTGGTTTACACTTTACATAACATGTTATCTATTATACTAGCATCGTATTAATCTCTCACTTCCAGCCGAAACATGTGATCCATTATACTAGCATGGCAAGGTACTTTGGGCTAATGTTGTGTTCCTTCACATTCAAGTCAACTTTGTGTATGTGCACGAGTCCCACAATATCTACATTTTGATTATCTAAATGTTTTAGTCTTGAATGTTTTCGATACCTTCTTGAGTTAGCCAACAAAACCACACAAAACAAAAAATGAGGGGACAAATATTTCACTTTTGGCATGTCAATTATTTTTTTTTAAAAAATTGCTCCAATACGTTACACTAATTTGCTACCTCTACTTTTAATGTTTCTTTCCTCCTGAAGGTTATATGTAATCTTGGGGTATGAAAGTTCTCCATTTCATGACCAGCCAGGAGGCCATATCTTCCTGGCATTGTGCGATTATTACGAAGTTCATCAAACCTTCAGACATTAATCATATATACCCCCACCACCTTACTTTGCATTTGAGATTTTTTTTTTGTTCGAAATTTGTTATCATACCTTGCTTTTCGGTTATTTATCCAATGCATTGATTCAAATGGTAAATTATATATTAAATTGCTCTAATAATTTGCCACGTTCGCTTGGAATATGGAAGTTGAATAAATATGTAGAACTTTTTTCTTTTTAATCTTGGAAGTACCTCATCACTCAAATGTTTGATTCAATAGATGATTTTCTCAGACTTTTTTGTGTCATTTTTGAACTGTGGAATTAGTTTTAAACAAACTCCTCAAAACTATCAGTATAGTAATAAATTTAGCAAGTGTTGCTGCTGTAGACATCACATACAAGAGACAACAGATAAAGTTTACAACAGACCTATCAATTATGCATTAGCAATTGTGCAGAAGTGGAGCAGCCTGCTAGCTATGCAATTGAATGGTGCTTGGACGGGAAACAAAATCAGTTATCACTAAGTTGGACTCAATGTTGGTGGCCAGCGTGATAAATGGAGTTATACCAGTTCCTTGGAGCCTGATAGATCCAATCAAAAAAATGAAAAGGACAGTTGAAAGACAACATATAATTGTCAACACTGCCATAGGGTGGCAGACCAAGTGACCGGCTGGTTAGCCAAACATGGAGCACCAATGTAGCAAACATACATTCCAGAAAAGTATTACAATGTGCAAGATCTCCTACTCAGTCAGGAGGACACCTAAGGAAGGACCAGATGGAAATGCCAGCTTTTAGAAAAAGGCAAAAATAAGAAAGGGTCAATAATTTTGTGGTCATGAAGTACAACAGAAGATGGGAGGAGTTTTTGGAACTATACTTTTGGAAACATCAGGTAACCTTAGTGCTAACACTACAAGTGTAGATAGTAGTAATTGTTATAGTTACTATAACTTTGTAACCATAAATGGTGTGAAGAGTTATACCTTAAATCGTATAAATAATAGTTACTATATCTATGTGTACAATTCATATTATAGGTCCAATGCGAATGATTCTGATATTATAGCCAAACTACATGCGAAAGCTCAGCCAATATCCAATCATCTTGACTTAATTATTCATGAAACTTTGTTTATCAATATTGATATGATTTTACAGCATCGTGTATTATAAAGCGCGGCAACACGTGCAACGCATGTGTCGAGAAACTAGTTCAAATATAATTAGGAAAGAGAATGTTATTGGCAATCCATATTGCCTAAAATTAGGCACATCTATCCATAATGATATAGACATATTCTACGGCTATATAACGTGGAACTGCAAAGGTTTATGTTTAATCATCATGAAATAAAATGTAAAACAATGTTTATTTTATGTTATTTACCGAGTATTCATGCCATGTAAAATTTCCTTTCCAAAAATTCACATAAATATTACTTCTTCCGGTCCAGTTTATTTGAAATTTTGAGTATTTCCACGCATACTAAGAAAATTACCATTTTAGTATTACTCCCTCCGGTCCTTTTTTACCATGATGATGATGATAATTTTAACGTTGAAGTTGTAGAAGTGTTAGAAAATGGAAAGGACAGGGAAATGAGTGATGAGTTTTCTGAAGATGATGTAGCAATAGGGCCACTTCCTGGAATGATGTTTAAAGGTACTGAATATATATTTGAATTTTACAAAGTGCATGCAAGATTATTAGGGTTTTGTAGTGTCAAAAGAACGTGCAACAAAAAAGGGGGTGATAGAGTAAGGTATGTGCAATATGGTTGTGATAGGTCTAGGAAACTAAAACATAAGAAATCTGGCAAAAGAATAAATTGTATGGCTAGAATCAATAGAACTTTGGAAAAAGATGGATCATGTCGTGTTTCTAAAGTTATTAGAACTCATAATCATATGTTGGAACCATCACTATCACGGTTTATGGCCGGTCACAGGAAGGTTAGTAGTTCTCTCAAGAGATGGTTTAAAGCCAATGATCTAGCTGGCGTAAGACCATCAAAGAACATAAGAGTAGCTGAAGTGCTTGCTGGTGGGCCGGAGAATTTGGGTTGCACACCTAATGACTGTAGAAATTATATTATGAATAGTAGGAAGTTTGAATTGCAAAAAGGGGATGCACAAGCATTACTAAGGTTCTAACTGATATGCAACAAAAAGATAGGGAGTTTTTCTACTCAATTGATGTTGATAATATAGGTAGCATTCGTAACGTCATATGGGTGCATTCTCACTCAAAGGTGGCATATGATATGTTCCATGATGTTATATGCTCAGATACAACATACCTAGTGAATCGGTATAATATGCCATTCGCTTCGTTTGTTGGTGTCAATCAGCATAGAAAATCCATACTGTTGTGTTGTGCTCTCCTGTCTAATGAGGATATTGGAAGTTACTTGTTGGTGATCTCTACATGGCTTAGGGCCACGGGTGATGTTTGTCCAGATGCTATCTTGACTGACCAGTGTGAAAGTATTAAGGCAGCTTTACATGAATTGATGCCTAGTACGGTACAAAGATATTGTGTAGGCATATATTCTCTAAGTTGCCTGTGAGGTTAAGCGGGGTTAGTCATTCAAAAAGAGCAAAGTCAGAATTTAAGGGCATGGTGCTTGAAAGCATTACTACAGTTGAGTTTGAGAATAGATGGTGTATGGGCCTAAATCAGTTTAGGAGTACAAATCGAATTTGAATTAGAATATAAGCAATTCTTCGTATCAAAGTTGAATAAACACACGAAAAAGATATAAATGAGGAAAAAATAACTGTATTTTGATATATGTTTGTGAGTACAAATTTGGGCAGAGTTTCAGTATAAATTTCTGGATCCCTATGATACAAAATGAACTACTATTTATAGGCCTAGGAGCCTTGCCCACGTTCTCCACCATCAGCTAGTGCCTTGTCCCACGATCTTGACATTAAATGGAGAAGTTAGTGGGGGGTAAAGTAGTGGGCTGCAGAGCCGCAAGAACCGGGGGGATTTACCGAGGCACGAGTAAATGACCTCGGCGGTAACGCCCCGCTGTTTGATCGAGGTGGCTGCTACCGAAGCTCAGCTTACGGCTCGCCTTCGGTAGCGACCTCGGTGCCATGGCCTCGGCGATTTGTTCAATCACTTCGGCGCTTGTCTTGTTGGTACGTGTTCGTTCGTTAAGATTTGCGTGACCGAGGCGAATCATCGCGGGTCAATTTTCACCCAATATAGATAGTCCCCCCACTCCTCGGTCACCTGCCGAGGTAACCGAGGAGTGGAGTGAAGTTTAGCGGGAAGGTGACGTGGCTTGATCTTATCCAAGTATTTCAAAACTTGTCAACGGTTCGCGTCTCATCAAGTCACTTCTCTTGGACACATGGCGTCCATCCGTTGGTTGCCCGAACGGTCACACCGAATATTTGGTCTTCCCAACGTTACAATGATGATGATGATGTCACACTACTTGATTTTTCCATACCTATAAATAGTTGCTTACCAAACCTTTCTTCTTACTTTCAACTTTGAACGATCAACAGTGCCAAAAGCAAAGAACAACTTTCATACTTCCTTCAACCTCAGATTTCGAGAAAAACTTCAATCTTTAAAGTTGCCATCATGTCTACCACCATGTCTAGGCAAGATTCAAGCGACTCAGGCGAGAGGGTGCATGTTCCACCTACAGCCATGGCCACTGTTAGTGGCGACGCCGCCGCTGTTACGTCGGCGGTCCTAACGGCGGCGGTGGAGTGTGGAGAAGTGTCTTCCAGTGTTGGGGGCCTCAAACGCCGTAAGGCCAGAGCCATGCGCAACTTGGCAGTGGAGGAGGAGGAGGAAGCTGACGTCAGGGAGGATGACGCCATGCTTGATGATGTCTTGATTGGAAGTTTTAGTGGCGTCATCCTCAGAGGTGATGACGATGGAGGTGATGGTGAGGGCGACGACGCCGAGGGCGATGACGCCATGGACGAGACCGAGGGTGGTAACGTCGCCGAGGGGGGATCTTCAGAACCGACGTTTCCCCTCGAACAAGAGCTCGAGCCGCATCAAATAATCCCCTCCCACTTTGATAATAGTAAAGATTTGAAGCTGCAAGCCCAGACAGCCGACTAGGAAGAAAAAGAATAAAAATATTCCTGTGAACACCACCGCGACCGGCATAACTCAAGCTCACATTTAGCGGGTTCGGAGGGAATGCTAATTTGGGCCCGAGGTGAAAGTGATCATACCTGATCCAACAAGCCAAGTGTGCCACCATATCGAGGGGCTATCTTTTGCTTACATTTATCCTTTCACCCTCGGTTTCTCCCTCCCAGTGCACAGAGTTATTGATGACTTTTGCCGGGCCTACAACTTATGCCTGGCTCAACTTGGCCCCGGCGTCTGGAGGGTTGTTCAATACATGGACTGGATGAGCACGGAGGCGGGGGTAGACTTCACCTTACAACACCTCATTTCACTTTACTACCCCTACTTCCATAAGGCTGGGGTCGTAGCCCTGAACAACCGGGGTAAATTTGCTCTTCTTTACAAGAGTGAAGACCATGGAGACCGGGGCTGGAGTGATCACTACATCTTGTTGGAGACAAGTGTTTTATCCACCGAACCTAACTTCCCCGAACGGTGGAACAACACACGTAAGTATCCTTCCCTTTGCATTTCACTCCTCGGTGATTTGTTCATGTTAACTGACCTCATTTTCTTGTTATCTCTTCAGCCAACAAGGTCGACATCGTGCCCCCTGAGGGTTTGACTGAGTGGGTCAGAGCGGTGACCGAGGCTCGTAAACGCCCCGTTAGAACATGGATGAAGATGGCTGCCGAATTCGGTTGGCAATGTAAAAGGCATGGTAAGTTTTTGATGATGCTTTGTTTGGTAGGTCACTTTGAGATTTTGATTTTGCTTCACTGACTTTCCTTCCTCGGTACTAGGTTTTCCAAACCGTGCTATCAACACCAAGAAGAGTAAGAAGTAGAAGAAGGAAGAGAAGAAGAAGAAAGATGGGGAGGAAACCGAGTCAGATGATGATTTTGCTGCGGTGGCTGGAGAATATAAAGGGTTGAAGTCTTCCAAGTCTTCAAAAGCTTCTAAGGGAGCTCCCGGCCAAGGGACCTCCAAAGGTAACATCCATCCTCGGTTGGTATCATCAAGTGTCGTTCCTCTTTTGCTTTCTCATTCTAATTTCTTCCACTATCGTAGGCATGAAGAGGAAGAGGGCCACTTCAAAGAAATCCTCCCGCTCGGTGGCTCCTAGCGTCGAGGCGGAAATTCCTCCTCCACCCAAGGCAGCGGTTGAGAGGCGTCGAGGATTGATTGACGAGCCCGATGACGCAACTGCTGAGGCTTTGTTTCAAAGGGATGTTGAGTTCATTGACCTCGAGGACCAAGAGCCTGGATCCGAGGTAGCAGTTGACAAAGCTAAGGGCAAGGCCAAAGTCGTGGAGGCTGGCACTGCTGCATTTGAAGAGGGAGTTGGCACCGGGGCGGTTAGATCACATTCCGAAACCGCGAGGATTTCATCCTCGGTGGGGTCTTATCGGTGACTTGAAGTGCCGATTTCCTCAAATTTGCTAGCTTGCAGTCGAGGCGACATCTTAAGCCTCACGCCTTTGTTGGGGCCGACCGAGTATAAGGTTGTGCAGGAGTTTTCTTCTGGCCAACGATACAACACTATGGCCGCTAATGCTATGAGGGTAAGTTTCACCACACTTGAACTATGCTTTTAAAATAAATTTTTATCTTTACCTTTGGTTCGCAGCTGACTCTGATTCTTTGATTAATTTTTGCTCAGAGTTTCATTCTATCAATGAGGGCCATCGAGGTTGAGTCCTCGAGGACTGAAGAAGTTCGGCGCGTAGCTCGCCTATGTGACCAGCAAAAGGACAAATTCAACGCACAAATAGCTTCGCTGAAGGCTGACTTATCCAAGTCCCAGTCCGACCCGCGTGAAGCTGAGGCGGCTTCCGAAGCTAAAATCAAAATCCTCGGTGATGTCTTCCAGGTTGAGCGCTCGAGGCTAGAGGACTAAGCTGAGAGGCTGAGTGCCGAGTTGTCTCAAACAAAGGCCGAGGCTGTGAATATGGCAAAAAAGCATCACGAACAGCTGAAGAAGCATCTGCTCCATATCAAGAAGCTGGAGAGTGAGAACTCCAAGCTTCCAGCTAAAGATGCTAAGATTGAAGCCCTTCAAGATGAGATTGCTGATCGAAAGAGTAGGGCTGCACTCAAGGTCAAGAGGGCCGAGCTGGACAAGCGATGGGCCATTATCAAGTCTCGGCTGAAGCTGCTTAAGCGATGCCGCGCCGGGGAGATCGACTTAGATGGGGAGATTGCGAAAGCCGAGGTAAAATCGGCGGAAGCCCAAGCGATCATTGACGAACACCCATCAAGTGAAGCCTCGAGGGGCGATGAAGATGAAGAAGATGATAAAGATGCCGAAGGGGGCTCCGAGGATGGAAGTGATTCTCCCGAGGCATAGACTTCTTGTAGCCTTGTTTTGTAAGCCTTCGGGCCTTTATGCTTGTATTTTGGACCTTCGGGTCATTTTTTGAATGTAAATATTCTTAGCCTTCGGGCTTTTTTAATGAAAGACTATTTATGCCTTTATTTCGAGTGTTGGATTTTACATGTACCAAACACTTTGTCAAAAATAAATAACATGGTTGCAAGACTTAACTGAATTTAATCGATGCAAACTTAGGACGACGTCTCGTCCTCGAGTTGATGCATTGTGCAGCTTCGGAGTGCAAGATTTACACAGATAAAACAGATGAAACCAAAGTCATTTTATTGATATCAACGAGCCATAAATCGGCTATTTACATAGAACCAAGTCGAAGCGGACCTTGGGTGAGAAACAAATTTTCAATAAAAGAAAATTGACAATATGCCGCTACCGGGCTGATTTACAATGTACTAAATCTATTCCTCGGGGCGTAAGTCCCCGGTTGTCGGATAGATAAGCTTCGGTTGGGAGGCTCGATGTCGACCTCGATGTCAACCCTTCTTACTCCCCTCCAGTGTTCGGTTGTGAATCTTGATGAAGATCCGAGCACTGGAAATCGTTCTGTTCGCTTCCTGAAAAGGTCAAGAAAAAAGATGGAACGAGGAGTAAGTTAGTACATTTTCGATCAATGCCATGGGAGCGTTGTTCGGCTCGGGCCTGCTGAGTTTAAAAAGATTGAAAATTATTTACCTCGACTAGAAGTAGTACCGCTTCAGATTGGAGATATTCCAATTCAGAGGTTCGGGCTCTCCTTGCAGACTCTTAATTTGATAAGACCCCTTTCCAACGATTGCCTTGATTCTGTAAGGTCCTTCCCAATTTGCAATGAGCTTCCCCCCGTTGTCTTCCTTTGTTGATTGGTTTACAGTTTTTAGCACATAGTCTCCAACTTTGAAGTCTCTGAGTTTGGCTTTCCTGTTGAGGTATGCCTCGATCTGCCTTTTTTGGGCGACTAGCCGAACCAAAGCTAATTCCCTTTTTTCCTCGAGCAGATCCAATTCTATGCGCATTGCCTCTTGGTTCTCATCCTCGATAGTATGAGCGTACCGAAGACTTGGTTCGCCCACTTCTACGGGGATGAGGGAATCCATGCCATAAGCTAGTGAGAAAGGAGTCTTACCGGTGCTGTTCTTCTCCGTTTTTCGCATGACCCATAACACCCCGGGAAGCTCCTCGGGCCAAGGACCTTTTTTCTCATCGAGTTTTTTCTTGAGATTTTCAATTATGATTCTATTCGAAGACTCAGCTTGACCATTGGCACTTGGGTGATAAGGAGTAGAAGCAATTCTTTTGGTCCCCCACTACTTCAAGAAATCAGTGATAGCTGCCCCCATGAACTGTTTGCCTTTGTCACATGCAATTTCTCTTGGGACGCCGAACCTATAGATGATGTTCTTTTTGATGAAGTCGATTAATTGCTTTTGCTTTACCTCGGTGAGAGCCGCTGCTTCCACCCATTTTTTAAAGTAATCGGTTAATACTAAAATGAAACGAACACCGCCCTTTCCCTTGGGCAATGGTCCCACAATGTCCATTCCCCATTTTATGAAGGGCCATGGTGATACCACTGAGTGTAGAGACTCGGCCTGTTGGTGGATCATCCGCCCATGACGTTGGCACTTATCACATTTCTGCACGAAGGCTTTAACATCGGCACTGATTGTGGGCCAGTAATACCCAGCTCTTAATAATTTACGCACCAAGGACTTTCCCCCTGAGTGGTTGCCACAGTCGCCTTCGTGCACTTCGGCCATCACGTATCTTGCCTCGTCGGGGCCCAAACACTTGGCCATTGGCCATCGGGCCGCAATATAACCTTTTGTATAGGTTACCCTCGATCAGGTGATACGAGGCTGCTTGGGTCCTTAACTTTTTTGCTTCTTTTTTGTCTCGGGGGACAGTCCTCGAGTCGAAGTAGGAAATGAACTTACTTCGCCAATCCCATCGGTTGTCCACTGAGTTGACTTGCAACTTCAACTCTCTCATTTGTGCGGACAGCAGCCGAACCACTGAGTCAGTCCCCGAGTGAGCTTCGTCAATCGCCGAACCAAGATTTGCCAAAGCATCAGCCTCGGTATTTTCCTCCCGATTCACTTGTTTAACTTGCCATTCTTGGAATTGAACCAAGATTCTTTGTGCTCGATCCAAGTATAATTTCATTCTGGGCTTCCGAGTGGTATAATTAGCGAGGATTTGGTTCACTACCAACTGTGAATCATACCTCAGTTCGATTATTTCAACCCTCATTTCCTTAGCCAGCTCCAAACCCGCTGAAGCTGGCTCATATTCTCTCTTGTTGTTGGTTACTTTCTTGAACCGAACCGAATGCCTAACTTTCTCCCCGGTGGGTGCTCTTAAGACTATGCCTAACCCTGAACCTTTGGAGTTTGTTGCTCCATCAGTGTAAAGTATCCATAGTCCCGAGGAGGTTCCTTTTGCCATAGAATTTTCCTTTTCCGCCTCGGGCAAAATTCCAATACTAAAATCAGCCACGAAGTCTGACAAGACTTGGGACTTAATGGCAGTCCGAGGTTGATAGGTGATATCATACTCGCTCAACTCTACCGCCCATTTTGATAACCTCCCTGACAACTCCGGTTTATGCAATATACTCCTTAAAGGGAAGGTTGAAACTACCGCTATTTGGTGACATTGAAAATACGGTCGTAGTTTTCGAGCAGTAACAAGTAAAGCAAGTGCTAATTTCTCCAAGTGTGGATACCTGGTTTCAGCATCGAGGAGTGTCTTGCTCACATAGTAGATGGGCTGTTGTTTGCCATCTTCTTCCCGAACCAGCACAGCGCTGACTGGCACTTCGGACACCGCCAAGTAGATCAGCAATGTTTCACCTTCTTTTGGCTTGGCAAGCAACGGTGCGTTAGCCAAGTATTGTTTCAGATCTTTCAACACTTGTTTACACTCCGGTGTCCATTCGAAGTGATTGTTTTTTCTCAAAATGGAGAAGAACTTGTGGCATCGTCCGAGGACCTTGAGATAAATCGACTCAAGACGGCGACTCGGCCAGTCAAGCGTTGAACTTCTTTCACCCCGGTCAGCTCCTCGAGGATTTCTTCAATAGCTTTGATTTTGTCTGGGTTAGCCTCGATTCCTCGTTCAGAGACAATGAACCCCAAGAATTTGCCTGATCCAACACCGAAGGCACACTTCTCAGGGTTCAACTTCATGCCGTATTGCCTCAACACAGCAAAGGCTTCCCTCAGATGATTCAAATTATCCTCCATTTGGATCGATTTGATGAGCATATCGTCTATGTAGACCTCCATATACTTTCCAATATATTCTTTAAACATGCGACATACCAACCTTTGGTAGGTCGCCCAGGCGTTCTTCAAACCGAAGGGCATCACCTTATAACAGAAGGTACCTCGGTCAGTGATGAATGAGGTCTTCTCTTCGTCCTTCAGGTCCATGAGGATCTGATTATAGCCCGAATATGCATCCAAGAAGGTCAATAGTTTGTGTTTAGCCGTGGAGTCTATTAACCTGTCAATTTGTGGCAATGGATATGAGTCTTTGGGGAAAGCTTTGTTTAAGTCAGTGCAGTCTACACACATTCTCCACTTGCCATTCTTCTTCGGTACAACCACCACATTGGCCAGCCATTCGGGATATTTCACCTCTCTTATGAAACCATTCTCTTGTAGCTTGGTGGTTTCATCCTCGATCGCCTTCTTTTTGACCCCGGCATGAGGTCTTTTCTTCTGCTTTACCGGGGTGAATTTTGGGTCCGCATTCAGTTTGTGGGTCATGATCTCCGGATCGATACCCGTCATGTCTGAATGGGACCAAGCAAAACAATCATGGTTGGACTCCAAAACTTCAATAATCGCTTTTTTCGACTCCGGGTCCAACTCCGAGCCGACAAACACTTTTCTATCGGGGAACTCTTTCAATAGGGTGAAAGATTCCAATTCTTCAACGGTTGAGTCCTCGGCCTTTTGCTTCCGAGGCTCTTGAATACAGGCTGGAATCTTTTTGACTTCCCCTCGGGCGTCCTCCCCACTTGACCCCGGTTCCTGTCGTTGCTATTGCTTTGGCCCGATCGGGGCAACTCCACTCTTTAATGCGACCGAATAGCACTCCCTTGCTACTCGTTGCTCCCCTTTGATTGATCAAACTCCCCAAGGTGTAGGGAATTTAATCACTTGATGCAAGGTGGAAGGGACAGCTTCCATGGAGTGGATCCATGGCCTTCCGAGGATCACATTATAGGCCAAATCCTCGGGCATGACTTGGAGCAGTGTTTCTTTAGTAACCCCCTCGGCGAATCTCTTGAGTGTGATCTCACCCAACGTTTTCTCTGTGGAGTTGTTGAAGCCGGCTAACATTGTTGATTTGGGCACAACTTCCCCTTTCAGCCACATTTTCTTAACAGCCCCGTAGCTGATTATATTGACTGAGCTACCGGGGTCGATCATCAAGACTCTTTTGATGTCAGAGTCGTTGATTCTCAGCATGATAACTAAAGCGTCGTGATGGGGGAACATCATCCCATCACAGTCATCATCGTCAAACACAATGTCTTTACCCGAGCTACCGACTCGAGCTCTTTTCTCCATGGTGATGTAGAGCTTGGCGAATTTCTTGGCCGCGGCGAAATTTACGCCGTTCACCTCTGATCCCCCGGTAATGACATTCACTACTCTCTCTGAGGGTGGAGCCCCAGGTGGTTGTCCATCTCCTCGGTTCTTGGAGAAATTGTCTTTCCTTTTGTCAGTAAGGAAGTCAGCCAAAACTCCCTTCTTCAGCAAGTGAACTACCTCGAGGCGCAAAGCTTTGCAATCTTCGGTCCTATGGCCATAATCTGCGTGGAATTCACAATGCAGATTGTGGTCTCTTTTATCCGCCGGGGTCCTCATATCCTTGGGAACCCTTACCCCGGGTGTCCCTTTGACTACATTGACCAGCTCCGAGGTCGATATATTGAAGTTGTAGTCTTGGATCCGAGGTAAATCCCTTTTTTGGGGCCGAAGCTGAGCTCGAGGGATTTCTTTGGTTTGTATTGGGTTGAACCTTCCCTCCGAGCCTTTGGCTTATGTGCGTGTTTGGGTATGAGTTACCGAAGGTGTTTCCCAGCCTTTGGCTGACATGCTGCCTTGTCGAGGTATATGGCTCATACCTCCCCTTCGGGTTGCTTCGCGGCGCCTTGGCGCGATTCGAAGATTCGCCTCGGTTTCGTTGATGATAACCTTGGCTCTTGAATTCAGCCTCCTCAAATCTAATTTTGGAATTGGCACGCCTATGCAGATCCTCCCATGTTAAGACATGATATTGTTGGAGTTCTTTTCGCAATTCAGCGGCAGCGTCAGAATTGCAAATATTGATACCTTTTTCAAATGCCATGATGGCCAAGGTATCGTCCATCCGAGATAATTCCATGCGTTCGGCATGGAATCGCTCAAGAAATTCTTTGAGTGGTTCACCGGGCTTTTGTTTTACTTCGCATATATCCTCCTTCCTTTGGAGGATCTTTTGTGCCCCGGTGTGCACCTTGACGAAGGCGCTAGACATTTTCTTAAAGGTGGAAATCGACCCCGCTGGCAGACACATATACCAACGTAGAGCCCCCTTCTCTAGGGACTCGCCAAATTTCTTCAAGAACATCGACTCGAGCTGTATAGCCGTTAGGTCGTTGCTCTTCACCATTGCCATATACTCTCTTATGTGTTCTTTGGGATCGGTAGTCCCATCGTATTTCTTCAAGAATATGAGTTTGAAACCCTTGGTAGTTGGGGCTGGAGCCGCTTCGGGCTTGAAGGGAAGCTCCCTGTATTGATCAATATCGAGGTCATCTTCCTCCTTTGTTATCCTCGGCACGCCCTCGAGGCACTTTTCCACGCGTGTGTCGATGCGAGCCTTGATTTCGCTGCTCATTTTTTCAACGTCAACCGAGGACTTTGTTTCAGCCACGGTGGGAACCGTCCCGAAGTGTGGCGTGGTAGTTGGATTATTCCCTGAGCCCCCAGACGTTGTCCCGTTTTGAGGTCCCCCTGTTATCGCGCCCGGAGGAACGAAGAGCGGGATGCCTCCACTAGGAGCCGAAGGCTGGGTGCTGTTTGGGGCAGTACTGTTCCTCGCTTCTAACGAAGCGCGAAACTCAGCATTAATGTTCACTTGCTCATCCTGTCTATGTTGGAGAGCTCTTAACGTGGTGACAACATACATCCGGAACTCTTCAGTTGTCATTGGTGAGATGGGCTGCTGTTTCAACGGAACGTCAGCCCGTTCACTATTGTTACCGCCATTATCAGCCATGACGTTGTTGAATCGTAAGCTTTGAGGAAAAACGAACGTGAAACTTTGTAACAAAGCGTTACTGCTTATATCCCCACAAACGACGCCAATTTGTATGGGCCTAAATCAGTTTAGGAGTACTAATCAAATTTGGATTCGAATATAAGCAATTCTTCGTATCAAAGTTGAATAAACACACGAAAAAGATATAAATGCGGAAAAAATAACTGTATTTTGATATATGTTTGTGAGTACAAATTTGGGCAGAGTTTCAGTATAAATTTCTGGATCCCTATGATATAAAATGAACTACTATTTATAGGCCTAAGAGCCTTGTCCACGTTCTCCACCATCAGCTAGTGCCTTGTCCCACGATCTTGATATTAAATGGAGAAGTTAGTGGGGTAAAGTAGTGGGCTGCAGAGCCGCAAGAACTGGGGGGATTTACCGAGGCACGAGTAAATGACCTCGGCGGTAACGCCCCGCTGTTTGACCGAGGTGGCTGCTACCGAAGCTCAACTTACGGCTCGCCTTCAGTAGCAACCTCGGTGCCATGGCCTCGGCGATTTGCTCAATCGCTTCGGCGCTTGTCTTGTTGGTACGTGTTCGGTCGTTAAGATTTGCGTGACCGAGGCGAATCATCGCGGGTTGATTTTCACCCAATACAATTGGGATGAATATATTGGAAAATACAGCTTGAATGGAAGAGAGTGGTTTCTTAAGCTTTATTTAGAAAGGGAAAGATGGGTTCTTGCATACCTAGATGATCATTTTTGGGATAGGATATTGTCTACTCAAAGAAGTGAAGGAATGCATGCTTTCTTTGATGGATTTATCACCCGTCAAAGCACTCTTAAGCAATTTGTTCATCAATATGAGTTAGCCATAAGAGATAAGTATGAGAAAGAGATGGAAGCAGAATATAGGTCAAACTGTTTTGAATTGAAATGTTTGTCTGAGTTCCCATGGGAGGCACAACTTCAAGCTTGCTATACTCGCGAAATATTTGAATTGTTCCAAAAGCAAATTTAGAAGCACATGCATTGTGAAATCAGCCCCCTTGAGGATGATGAAGCAGAACCTGGCGTAGAGAAATACAGTATAACTGATTATTCAAAGAGAAGTTTTACCCATAGAGATCTATTTGTCTTCACTGTTAGGTACACGGCTGTTGGTTAATATCTTAGTTGCTCCAGCAAATGGTTTGAAAGTAGAGGATATCTATGCTGCTATATACTCAAGGTTTTGTCTCACAAAAGAATTGAAACTATTGACCAAAGGTATATTTTGGATAGGTGGAGAAAAGATGTTATTCGTCCACACTTGAAGCGATTCTTTTTAGGAGGTTATCCCAATATGACTTCCGAGTACATGATGTACAAGGATCTACTAAAGCATTTTGAGAGGAATTGTGATATGGCATTGGATAGTTAGGTGAAGAGGAAATATGTCAAATTTATGATGATCAAAATTGAGCATGAGCTTTCAAATTGGAATGATGAAATTATCGAGCAATGGTGCCATTGGAAGAGTTGAATGAGGTTGATGTTTAAGTTGACCCTGTAAGTGTGGGTGAGGGTGATGCAACTATTTTACGTAACCCTCGATACACTCGTTCACGAGGACGTCCACGGTTGAGCCGGTATAGAGAATGACTTGAAACATATTTTAGAAGTTCACAAAGTGGTGGTAGAGGAGGTGGGAGTAGCAGAGGCGGCGGTAAGGGTAGTAGAGTTGGTGGCAGAGGTATTAGAGGTGGGGGGTAGAGGTGGTGGTAGGGCTGGTGGTAGGGCAAGTGGTAGAGGCAGTCAAGGCAATAACGTGCAAGATGAAGGAAATGAGGTAAGATTTACTCGCATATTCACTATAGTTCATTGAATATTTGTTTTAACTATGACATATTTTATACTAATTAAATTTTTTTTTTCATGTTGCAGTAAGGTGGTGCTCCAGTATCACCACTTGGTAGCTTGCCCGATCTAAACGATGACATTGAAAACTTGACGATCTAATTAGATATGATATAAGTTTGAGCCTTTTTTTTTTTGTTGGTTTTGACATAGAATCCTTCTTAATTTATTTACATTCTTTTTGTAATGAAACTTAATGAAAATCGAGTTATGTAAGTTTCATTAATAGAAAATAAATTTTTTCATGATAATGATATTTTTTCAACTATTGTTACCAGTGATTTTATGAGCAACTTCAATAGTATGAATTGATGTATCCAATGTTAGGGTTACTTAAATCCTACTTCAAAGCTTGTATGTAGAAAGAAATGTTAGAGTTACTTATAGACTACTTCCTCAAAGCCTGTATACGAAAAAAATAGACCTAAATTGTGCCTAACTAGACTCGAACCCTATAGCCCAACCTCCAAATATGTTATTTATGACCATTTTGCTGGAATAGCAGTTATTCCAGTTGACTGCTATTCCACACTTTATTCTATTTTATAACAAACTATACAACTAACCAAAGCTTGTATGCAAAAAAATAGACCTAAATTGTGCCTAACTAGACTCGAACCATATACCCCAACCTCCAAATATATGACTTATGAACATTTTGCTGGAATAGCATCATCTGCTATTCCACACACTTTATTCTATTTTATAACAAACTATACAACTAACCAAAACCCTAACCATCACCTCCTTCACCATTCCTTATTTAAAGAGACACAAAGGTTCTGCTTCCTTTGTAAGAAATCTGAATATTTTCATACTAATTATTAACCCAAAAAAAAAAAAATGGAGGCTGATGCAACCAATCTTAAGTACTTTGGACCTGGAACCTTTATGAACACTGTCGGAATGAAGACCTTTCTTGCGAACTTAACCAAATCATATTTAACTACAGATGATTTCGTAAGTTTTTTTTCTTATCTTTTTTAATTTTTTTAAAATATCGATAGCTTCTAATATTTTATTTTTTGAATTTTTCATGTTAATAGATTTTCCCCAAACATGTACTCCCTTTTTTTGCCTAATGAATCAGTTCCTGCTCGTATGCTATGTGGTAATGATGAACATTATATGCACTTTGTTATACATAAAGGGAATAAAAGGCTAGGGAATGGTTGGTTAAAATTCATGAAGGCCTACAAGTGGAGGGTTGGTAAGGAAATTCATTTTAGTATTGTGGATGATTTAGATGATGGTAAATTTGTTTGTCGAGTTCACATTATGGGACAGCCTCATGATCCTGGTGATGATTTTGACAATGAATTATCAAGTTCATCAAGTTCTACTGATGGTACTGATTTTAAGGTGATGTTGGACTATGATGGTGAAGGAACAAGTGCAGATCCTCTTCAAATTGATTGAAAGTTAAATCTTAGGGTTACTTGGTCTGTGGTTTTTGGTGACATGTATTATCAAGACTTTTGTTGTTATTTATGTTAAGTTCTTATGTTAAGATAATGGTCAATTTGTGTATTTTTGTCTAGGGTTTGTTTGGTTGAACTATTGTTAAGATGTGTAAGCTACGTTTCTTCTTTGTTTTATCAAGTTTTTGTTATGTTAAGACTCTATGTTTATATCCAGATTTGTAGTTGTTAAATTATTACTAATGTTTAGTCTATATTTTTTTGTCACATTTGAAAGACGAATAAAATGTCAGTTGGTATCAATTGGGATTAAATAACTTGTTAAATAAATTGTAAATAAGTCATAAAAGATCACACATAGATAAATATTTTTCATAGCATTTTATTTTGATTTATGAAGAAACTAGCCTTCATACATTTTCTTGCTTACATAGCACCCACTGAACCAAAAAAAACCTAAAAAAACTTCCCTACACCACTTGAGCTTGGGGCTTCAATAACAAGTTTGGTAGATTGACACTTGCTCTCAATCCTACTTGCAACAGCTTCCATACGAGCCATCATCTCGTCCTGGCTACGTTTAACTTGATCCACAAGACGATTAAGATTGACAATTTCACCATGCAGTTCTTGTACCTGAAAATTAACATTGTTCACTGTCCAGTTTATAGGAAAAACTTGTTGATCTACACGGCGACTGAGATTGGCAATTTCAGAACGAAGTTTTAGCATATGAATGATAACATTGTTCAATGCCCAGTTGATATTCATAATATGTTGTGAAGTAACAACGGGAAAAGGATAATTGATGTTCATCCTGCAAAAAAGTAACACTAGGACTGTAAATAAGGGAATAATAAGAATTATTGCAAAGTTAAAATTGTGATCTTTCAACTGACATTGGATGGAGCATATATTCTCCCCCATGTGAGATTACTTGCCCATTCAGTCTTCTAGAGTTGGTATAGATATGATTATACATTGACAGAAAAAGTGATCTTCGAAGATATGATATGGGATGATGATTACACTATGGAATGTGTTAGGGTTTAAATAGGAAGAGTATTGGGCAATGGAAAGGCAACCAATCATCTGATGCATGCATTGCAAGAACCCATGCATGCCAAACCAATTAAATCAGTGGCTTGTATTGGGATTGTAATTGTTGTATGTCTTTTGATATGTCCAATGTACACGCATGCACATACTAATCAATACACACATTCACTTAACAATCAATGCACGAAAACGTTCTAATCCTAATCGATTAGTGTTCTAAGTGATCAGTCCAAATCTCTTTCAAATTACATCATCTTGGATGTATCTTAGTGAAATCAATAAGTAGTTATAATAGGACGGTGCTATTACTTGCTGACATCAAATAAGAAATCTGATTTATGAGGTAATGAATTCACGTAATCCTACTTACACCTTATTGCATCGAATTGGAGACGTTTAAATAAGATTTTTCATACAAATAATTAGTATAATTTAAAAATTGAGAAATTGTCATATTTTATGGATAAAATATGCATTTATAATCTGCCTTTATGTACATTATGAAATTTCCATAAAATGAGGTCTCTTAATCTTAGAACAATTTTTTTCGAAATTTAGTGGTTCAATCTGCCTTTAATTTTCTCCTTCATATATTTTTTTTAAGAAAGTGTATTTTTTGAATGTCAATGGTGGTAAACAACAACAACATAAATTAATAACAAACATTCTTAGAACATAACAATCCATATATTAATTCATTGTCAAACCCCGTCTAACATAAACAACCATCCAAAACATAATAAACATAATAAAAATTCCTCAAAAACAACAATCTCCTACTAATACATAACCCACACTTCGCAAACAAAAATGTAACATGAGTTATGGGGGATTGAGGAATTAAAACATACAACTAAACTAGAAACTGGGTGACGTTGGAGCAGAAACATAATCATAGGGATGAAGGCCGTGACCACTAACAGCAGCCTCTGATAACTTCTCAATCCTGTCAAGCATTTTCATAATTTTGACCTGGTTACTCTCAAGAACCTTCACAAGGTCTTCAATGTCTTCAAGTTTGCACTGCATGTCGATAACACGCTTACGAACACACTTATCCATACATAATATATCGTCCGACTTGCTAGTTGGTTTCCGCTCGTTGCTTTTTTCACCTTCCATGACTGCAAAAGAAAAATTAGAGTTAATTTACACTAACATATCCAAAAATTAAAATAAAAACGCTCATAAAATCTAAGAAATTTAAAAAGAAATGTATCAAAGCGTACTTCTCTTGGCAAATAGATTTATTCTCAAGAAATGAAGGGACGCTTTAGAGATGGTTTTAGTTGTAATGTCTTTGAGAAGCACTGATTAGCTTCTTAAATAGAGGTTGTCACACCCGTTCAAGAGGGTGTGCGTTGTTTAAAATAGATACTCAACAGGTGCGTTGTTTTTTTTTTTTTTTTTTTGCACACTTAATGACGTAAAATTGTAAACATAAATATTAATAAAACTATTTTTTTAAATAATGACCCCTAATTGCATAGTTTGAATTGGCATTTCAGTGTAATATGACACCTACTCCACTTAATTAATAAAATATTTAAAATATTTATGACATTACTAATTAGACATGAACAATGTTATTAGCTATGATTACTCACTTTAATTGTCACAATTTTACAAATTTATGTGATCGCATTTATACAATAGCATGATGAACACAACGACATGTTACCGGTGACCTTAAATCACCACAAGGACTAATGTGGGAGGTGTAAAGGGTGTCATTAGCTATGATAATTCACTAAATTGCATCATGAAGTCACAAGAGTTGAAATTATGTGTTCGCTTGTATACTATAACATGATTAACACTGCGACATTATGCCCGTGACCTTAACTTACCACAAAGACCAATATTGGAAGTGTAAGGGTGTCAATAACTATGATCAATCACTACAGTTGCCTCATGAAGGGACAAGGATGGAAATTATAAGCGATCACTTGTACATAATAGCATCACGCACAATACGACATATTACCGGTGATTACTAATACATTGACCAATGATTGATGACTAGCATCAATTGCAATATGTAGGAACAAGAAATGTTTTATAATTGATACATTGTATTACTAATATAAGTATGAATATTACAAAATTACATTACTAAATCTTAGAGTGTAAGGTTTAGGGTTTAGGATAAGGGTCTAGGATTAGGGTTAGGGTTAGGGTTTCTATAAGCAGATTTATTTTTAAAAGAAAAAAATATTAAAATTACTTGAGCCTATCCAAACTCGAACCCTAAACCACCACATCAAGTAAGTACAGTAAACACCACTAAGCTGGATTAGCATGTCCTGCCATACAACTAAATTTTAATTGCTTCATTAATTAATGTCGTGGTTGGTCTCAATAGGTGTGCAATTAAATTAAGGGGCACTAAACGACATGAAATTTCAACCATAGACATTAATGACACTTCTTCTTTCAATAATGACCCTAATGGCATACTTTGGACTGAAATTATTGTGATATTTAATCAATGACTCTATAGAAATTACATTTAATAAAATAATTCGAGTATTTTAATTTAATATTAATTAATAATGGAAAATTATTATATGTGGGACATGTAATGGTGTCATTAGCTATTATCACTCACTTCAATTGCATCATGAAGGCACAAGAACACAATTACAACTGATGACATGCATACAATAGCATCATAAACTCTACGACATGTTACCGGTGTCGTTAACTCACCTCAAGAATCAATGTGGGAGATGTAATAGTGTCATAGGATATGTTCACTCACTTCAATTGCATCATGAAGGCACAAGAACACAATTAAGATTGATGACATGTACAATAGCATCATAAACCCTACGACATGTTACCGGTGACCTTGAATCACCACATGGACCAATGTGGGACATCTAAGGGTGTCATCACCTATGATCACTCACTTCAATTGCATCATGTAGGAAAAATAACACACTTATATGTGATTATTTGTAGAGATTTATACCGGTAACCTTAAGGAATCGTTTGGTTGGTGGGACTACATATCAACAAAATTCCCATAAATAACCCCACCATCTCCTTGGTATAAGTTATAACAATATTTTAACAATAAAATTTATAATAAAATTAATTAATATTACTAAACAAATATGGGATAAAAATTCTCCTTATCAAACCAACCAAACGACTCCTAAAGGGTTTAGGGTTTAGGGTTAGGATCTAGGGTTTAGGGTTTAAAAAAGGACACAAAATAAAAATGGAGCTTAACCAAACTCGAACCCTAGACCCCCACCTCATTCAATGCGCTCACAACCACTTTGGTGGCATATAATCATCTGCCATACGACTAGCTTTTTATTTATTAATTATATTGTTGTAGCTTTTATTTTGGGGGAATTCATGGAGGGAAAAATGTAGGCACAGATTTTCAAAACTAAAATGTTGAATAAAATTCATGGAGGGAAAATCAAATAAGAGGAGGAAATTATTGAATGTTTAGTGATATTTGGACTTTTTAAAAACTTGCACCATGCATTGTCACAAGCACAATTAAATAGTTAATACAAATCTAAATTAAATGGAATGCGGATGGATTGAAGAGGATTACATAACATGGTTCAACATGGAGATGCCCTATTCATACATTACTCCTGACGCATTGATATCTTTTTTTTAAGCCTTACACTTTTTTAATTCTAATATAGGAATTTAACTTCGACAATAATATTACTCTTTCTTATGTTTGCGCAGTGCCTTCCAAAGAAAATCTATCACTATTTTCCTCCTACAATGGTTGAAAAAACTATCCAGTGTAAGGGGAAGAAATGGACTGCAACACTGTGCAGTGGTGTTCGGCGAAGACTCGTGAAGGGATGGAAAAAATTTGTCAAGGACAATTTCATTAAAAAAGGACATGTTCTTATCTTTGAACTTGTTCAAGCTACACCAACGATTATTATATTCAATGTTGAAGTGAGAGTTTGAGAAATTCTTCAATGTTGAACTTGTATTGTTTAGTTTCAATTTTTCAATGGAACTAGTTATTATGTTTTGATTTTTAATACGTGAGTATTTAATTTTATTTACAACTTATAGTATATGTTGCTACACATAATAAATGTTATTTGTAAACTCAATCAATCATAAGTTACTATACTTAATGATTCTTTTGAACATGATAGACAAGTGCAACCTCTAACAATTTTCTAAGTCAATTTATTGTAGCTAAGAGTGTCCTACAGGGAAGTGCAATGGCTGCACAGAAGAGTGGAAATGATGCATAGAGAAGTGAAATAACTACATAGAAAGCTTAAACAATTATGAGACCACATAGGGATTAATATACTATTTAATACGGCTAAACAAAATAAATCCCTATAAATAGTTTTCAAACTCAAATTACGAATCCACTTCTAATCCTAATCAACTACCTTTTATAAGCATTACAATGGATAGGACTCCAAAGAAAAATGTTGTTGCAGAACCACTGCAAGGATCACCAGTTAACCATAACATTTTATATCAGGAGCTTAAGAATACACATAGGAAGCTGGAGAGTGAGGTTAAAAATTACTAGGAAGGTTGGTTAAGGAGAGTCACATTGTTTACATCCAAAGTCTTTTATTGGAAGGCCCGGTCTCCTTAACCACTCTTTACACCATGCTTGATGACCTACCCATCCCAAGCATCGAAAGTGAGCCCAAGGAGAATTCTGTTATTGTTATCTCTAGCGACACTGAATCTGTTAACAAGTTTTCTAAGTCTGTGCCTAATACCCCAAAAATTGAGTAGTCCGTTATGAACTTGTCTATTGTGCATGCCATGCATATAGCATGGTATGATAGTGTAAGTGTTTTTGTTGTTTTTGCTTATGGTATTCAAGTTTGGTTCTTCTATTGAAATGGTCGTGGTTTTTTGCAATTATGTAATGGAATATCATTCCATGAACTATCTATTAATGAATCTATTGTTTTGATAAAATTATTCTCCAATTCTTCTTTGATTTTTACACGATTGATTACTAATGACTCCGTTCTTATAAATGTGAATAAGCATTTCACTTTCAATTATTGATTCAAAACAGATTTTATGTGAAAACAAATTCCAAACTAGCACCATATTGGACAATGTCTTAGATCATGGGATCGATGATTAAAATGAGGGTGTGGTCACTCATTACTATTACAAGCTTTACTTGCATTATCATGTTTCTTTTCTCTAAGTGTATGGTATAATCCAACTTCAAAACTGAATCTAATTTTCAAACAACTTGAATATAATTTCATCTAACTTAATGAATCTAAAAACGAATTTTAATGTATGACACATTAGGTAAGCCGATGGAAACAACTTTATAATTGTTGCTTGATGATACTTCACAAGTAAAATGATATGCCTAATTGATCTAGAATTGAACTTTCCATTAACGACTAAGATTAAAATCAAAGCCTTCATTTCATGATTGGAAAAATATTTTTAGAATCAACTTGATATCTTTCATCCGTACAAATATTCTAGCTAAAAAAGCTGAAGAAATAGCATTAGATTGATTATCAACCTCAAACCCTTACTATACTTTCATCTACAAACGAGCTTGAACAATGATCTGTATGGCCAGTATTATCCTTTTGATACTCATATAAAGCTTTATTGGCTTCATCATAAGTGTTATAAGCCTGGAAGATGCTGCCCTTGAAACCTACTACCATTGGAGCACACTCAAGCCAAGAGTTGTACAATCCGGGTCTCTTACCACGAAATACCGCATACACCTTGGATTTGGACTTGTTCTTAGATTGATCATTCTTTTGGAAGCCGTTGAAAACTAAAATGACATCATCATAACATTTGAAAGATTTGAATATGCTACCCTTGACTCCAATAACCATAGGGGCACAATCTAAGAGTTATATAACCCCGGCCTCTTACCGCGAAATACCACATAGATTTTTGATGATTTATTCACATTCACATTGACCATGGTTCAATTTATCTCCTTACTCTATTGTAATGAAGATAGGAAGAAAGTAGATATGGAATAAGTTTAGGCGAGGCAGTGGACACTGAAAAGTGTATATATATTGCCCAAAGTAGTAGGATTAGAAAATGACCAATAAAAATAAAAGAACTGAGTATATACATGATAATTATCGTACACAATTTAGTAGTAAATACATGAAAATACACGAAAAATGGAGTATAATATACTAGTATTATGTATTCGTATGTATTGAGTATGTATTATTATGGTATACCTAACTTCATTAACTACATTATGGGAAATACACAAATGCATGTGTTGATGTGAAATTGCTTTGAGAATTGTAATGGAGTTAATGTTATGAGAGAGAATTAAACAAAATAATCAAAATTAACCTAAAATCTGATGAGGGGTAGAAATGGAACAAATTTTACGCATTTATTAAAAATGAGTGTGAAATTACTGAAATACCCTGATTTGGAACGTTTGGGCCACAAATGGTGTGGTAAATAATATTTATCGTTTTGGATTAGGTGATATTATACTCAAACTCAATTAGGAGCTAACTAATTCAAATATAATTAGGAAAGAGAATGTTATTGGCAATCCATATTGCCTAAAATTAGGCACATTTATCCATAATGATATAGACATATTCTACGGCTATATAACGTGGAACTGGAATGGTTTATGTTTATTCTTCATAAAAAATTGTAAAACAGTGTTTATTTTATGTTGTTTACTGAGTATTCATGCCATGTAAAATTTCCTTTCCAAAAATTCACATAAATATTACTTCTTTCGGTCCAGTTTATTTGAAGTTTTGAGTATTTCCACACATACTAAGAAAATTGCCATTTTAGTATTACTCCCTCCGGTCCTTTTTAGTAGTAACATTTACTAAAAATAGTTGGACCAAAATATTTATCAATTTAAAATACTAAGATAAAATTTACATTCGTTTCTGCATAATACCTCTAGTGTTAATCATTCTTGAAGAGGACAAACACATCAATTATGATTTTGTGCAAAGTAAAAGAAAGTTAATTTAGTAAAAGTATTCTACTTATTCATGATTTCTTAAGGGATGCATAAATGACGAACATTACAACTAAAGGACCAGAGGAAGTAATTAACAATGTAATTAACCATATTAATTCTTATCTAAGCTAGTTTCACCTAAAAAATTTGTTTTAAGTCATTTATCAGCAAGGGTAATATTGAAAAAAAAAATTAATACTGTGGATCAATTTATGAAATTATCCAATTGTCTTCTTTAATTTAGATATATTCAAATAATAGTAGTAGTACACTTGATATAGAGACTAAAACTGAGAGAGGTGCCCTTAGGCTTGGGCCATGCATATGTACCAAAACATAATTTTTACACAGATTTCAAATCTCTTTTTTATCGGATATCCCCGAAGGGAAAGATTTCAAATCTCTAAATAACGAGAATTTTGTACATCTGAATCATCATAATTTTACATTTCCTCGCCAAAATATTTTCAATTAGTGAACAGGTATAAGGCTCCCAATCAAATTTATAAGCCAAAAATCTCATGTGAAAGTCTTTTACTTTGCATTTTGTTATGTTATTTACATTTTTGTACATACACTGTGCACTCTCACAAGTAGTAGCTTAAGCCTCATTTGTTTGCATTAATAAGCCTCTAAATCTTAATGAGACAGATTTATGTCCATGAAGTGCATTTATTTTTTTTAACAAGCAAGCACTTATTCCCTCTTAATAGGTCTGTCCAATACAGATATACGGAAGACTATATATAACATTCAGATCTTTCAAAAAATACAGCGCTTTTTTAGAACTAAATTTCTGCAAAGTTTCACGTCCCTAACTTCACGCCATCTACCCCACCTTTCTTCTCTCTCCCTCCAACTATGCATTGCAAGCCAAATCTTTTCTCTATGTGAATTGATAAAATTCTCTAAGGACCCGTTTGCTTATAGTTTTTAAGCAGTTTTTGGGGTCACTTCTTGGGAAAAAATCGTTTGTTTATAAAATTTGATAAGTTCTCAAATCCAAGATCTTAAATTTCCAAACCAATTTTTGAAAATATACTTGTTCCCACTCACAAATTTTAATTTTTTTTTTTCCAAGTAAAATATATGTCCAAACATAAGTCAAATTCCAAATTTTCTTTTTCTAACTCAACATCAAAAACTCAAATTCCCAAGTTTCAACCTAATCTATATCCAAACGCTAGCTAAGTTATTGGTATTCTGGTTAGATCTTTGGTTTTATTACATAATTTATTGGTTGGTATTCTGGTTAGATTTTTGGTTTTATTACATAATTTAATGGTGTTTTTCAGCTTGTAGTTTAAAAATGGCATTCTAGTATTCAAAGTATGAGTTGAAGAGCAGTGGCTAAAACTGAGCGTTGAAAAGGATGATGGGTTTTGATGAAAGATCAATGGCTAAAATAGCAGGGTTGATGAGGGGTTAGTACATCAGTAAAAATGGTGGGTTAGGAAGAAATTGGTTATTTCCGTTGTTGGGTCATCATACAATTCTTTGGCTCTTTCGAATAGTTACTATCAATCTGTGTTTGTGGAAATACTGGTTAGATGTCATCTACAGATGCATGGTGTGATTTATAATCTGTCAAAAGTTCAAAAAAAAAATCTAATATTTTGTTGATATTACAGGCAGGAGTGAGAGTGAACAACCCAGGCTGGATTCTAGATAGTGGGTGTTCAAGGCATATGACAGGTGATAGAAGAAATTTTCTCTCACTCGCAACATTTCAAGGAGGCAGTGTAGCCTTTGGAGAGGAAAGAGTGGACAGATTGTTGGCATAGGAAAAGTTGGGAGATCCTTGGATCATGCTATTGAAAATGTATATTGCGTTGATGGTCTCAGACACAATCTACTAAACATTTCTCAACTATGTGACAGAGGAAATGAAGCTAGTTTTTCATATGTGGGATGTATTTTGAAGAACCTACAGAGTAGAGAAGTGATCGTGGAAGGAAAGAAAGTGAACAATGTCTACAAAGCATCATTGGGATCACTTCCTGAGAACAATTTAACCTGTTTAAATGTTCAAGAGAGTGATTCACAGCTGTGGCATAAAAGATTGGGGCATGCTAGTCATTCAAAGCTTAACAAGCTAGTATCAAAGGAACTGGTTCGTGGACTGCCTACAAACATGAAGAGATTAAGATGTGTGATGCCTATGTCAGGGGGAAACATGTGAGATCATCCTTCAAGTTAAAGAAAGTGGTGAGCACTTCTAAACCACTCGAGCTGATTCATATGGACTTATATGGACCGATGAGAGTCAGAAGCAGAGGAGGAAAGAGGTTCATGTTCGTGATAGATGATGATTACTCGAGATATACATGGACTCTGTTCCTAGCATCCAAAGATTAAGCATTTAACAATTTCGAAGAATAGGTGGCACAGAATTTGAAAATGCTAAGTTCTCTGAGTACTGTACCAAATACAGTATTGATCACAACTTCTCAGTACCAAGAACTCCATAATAAAATGGAGTTGTAGAGAGGAAGAACAGATCTCTAGAAGATATGGCAAGAACCATGTTGTTATCAAATGGTCTTGTAAGAAACTTCAGGCTGAAGCAGTCAACACATCATGTTATTTATAGAACAGGTGTTCCATAATAGCTATTCTTAACAAGACCCCCCTATGAACTGCTAAGAGGAAGAAAGCCAAATATTGCTCACTTGAGGTCATTTGTGTGCAAGTGTTTTGTACACAATAATGGTAAGGAGGCTTTAGGTAAATTTGATGCAAGAAGTGATGAAGCAATATTCCTGAGATATTCCACCTAGAGTAAAGCTTATAAAGTGTTCAACAAAAGAACTCAGACAGTTGAGGAAAGCATGCATGTGGTGTTTGATGAGTCAGACAAAGCAGTTGCTGAAAATGAAGGAGATGATCAGGCTATAGGTCTTGCACGAGAAGACCTTGCTGAAAGCTTGGAGAATCCAAAAGGAAAAGAAAAGCCAGATGATGAAAATGAAGAATTGACTCAGGGGGAACAAGGAGTCAATATGTCTGGGGGAACTGCTGACCAGGATGATGAATCAGCTGAGGAAGAAGGACCTACTCAAAGTGCAGTTGCAGGTTCTTTTTATCAAATACAGTCAAGACCCTGGAAGTACAAAAGCTCACATCCTTTAAAAAATGTGTTATCTGAGTTGGATGCTGAGATTATGACTAGGTCTGCATTAAAGAAGTTTTGTGTTCTCTTTGCCTTCCTATCCTCTATGGAACCAAAGAATGTGAAGGAATTTCTTGAGGATTCAGACTAGGTGATTGCAATGCAGGAGGGGCTGCATCAATTTGAGAGGAGCAAGGTGTGGCATCTAGTTCCGAGACCTAAGGACAGATCAATCATTGGAACCAAATGGGTGTTCAAAAATAAATTGGATAAGCATGGCATAATTACCAGGAACAAAGCTAGGTTGGTAGTTCAGGGTTACAGCCAAGAGGAAGGAATTGACTATAATGAGACCTTTGCACCAACGGCTAGGATGGAAGCCATAAGAATGTTGATTGCCTTTACTACATATATGGAATTTATATTATATCTGATGGATATAAAAGGTGCATTCTTAAATGGCTATCAAAATGAAGAAGTATATATGATACAACCACCTAGGTTCTTGAACATTGATTTCCCTGATTATGTATACAAACTTGATAAGGCTCTCTATGTTCTGAAACAAGCACCCAGAACTTGGTGTGAGAGGTTATCAGGGTTCTTGCTAAAAAATGGTTTTTCTAGAGGAAAAATTGACAATACACTGTTATTGAAGAAGAAAGGAAAGGACTTATTAGTGGCCCAAGTATACGTTGATGATACTATATTTGGAGCCACTGATGAGGACCTGTGCAAGGGATTTGCTGAGTTGATGGGTAGTGAGTTGAAATAAGCATGATGGGAGGACTCAATTTCTTCTTAGGGTTGAAGATCAGACAAACTCCTGAAGGAACCATGATTCATCAACAGAAGTATATCAAGGAGCTGCTGAAGAAATTTGATATGGAAGGAGCTAAAGAAATGAATACTCATATTGCTCCTGGAACAAAGCTGGATATGGATGAACTGGGTCCTTCTACAAATGAGAGTAAGTATAGAGGAATTATAGGCTCTCTCCTCTATCTCACAGCTAGTCAACCTTATATTGAGTATAGTGTAGGACTTTGTGCAAGATTTAAATCCAAGCCGAAGGAATCACATTTAGCTGGTGTGAAAAGAATTCTAAGATACTTGAAAGGAACTCAGGGTTTATGTCTTTGGTGCCCCAGGAGTGGTACTTTTGAGTTGATTGGCTTTGCAGATGCTGATTATGTAGGTCATCTGGTGGATAGAAAGAGCACTTTAGGAATGACACACTTTCTAGGTCCTTGTTTAGTTTCTTGGGCTACAAAGAAGCAGAACTCAGTAGCCCTCTCTACTGCTGAGGCTGAATATGTTGCTGCTGCATCCTACTGTTCTTAGCTGCTATGGATCAAACAACAACTGGAGGACTATGAAATCAAATGTGGAGTTGTGCCTATTTTATATGAAAATACAAGTACTATGAATATTGCCAAGAACCCTGTCCAGCATAAGAGAACCAAACACGTTGATATTAGACATCATATTCTGAGAGATAATGTTGAAAAAGGTCTAATTACTATGAATTCTTTCAAGACTAAAGATCAAATTGCTGACATCTTCACCAAGGCATTGAACAAGGTCCAATTTGAGAGGAACATGTTGGAATTAGGGATGACCAAAATACATGGATGACCCAGTACCTGATTCCCAAGGTTTGGCTAGTTGAGTATTAATTATTCTTCTTGTGAATATTTTTTTATAGTCCAATCTAAAAACTATACTTTGTAAGAATACATGGTTAACTAAGCTCTACAGTGTAATATCTAATGAGTTCCCATCGAAGAACAAACTCAATACCTAGAAGGAACCATGTTCAGCATGAGGAACAATGTCCAGGTACATCTATGTAGCTATATATGTTAAGTACTATGACTGGAATTGATTTGTTTATGAACGTGCATCTTGAAAACCTTCCATGTTTGTGTAACCGCCCAAATTTATAGGAACAATTCCCTTTTTGGTTACACTTACAAAATTTAAACGTGCCCCATTCACTCTAGATGACTTAATTAATATCCCTTCATAACCATCACATCCAACCTTTCCCGATTTCCCAAGAACTCAAAAAAGGTGTTCCACTTTTATCGCCATCATTATACCCTATTCTCTAGATTACCTTAACTCTCTTCTCCATCTCTCTTTTTCTCATAATTCATCAGAATTAAGAGAAACTTTCCCTTCAGAGTTTTTCTGCTCTCTTCCTAAAGTTCAAAACAAGAAAACCCCTCTCACTCAAAAACCAACATCAAGAAAGTCATCACAATGTCTCAAGCACAATCTTCCTCTGCCTTACCGACAAAAATATCAGAGACTCAGAACTCCCAGAAACCCTCTCTTAAACATCCATCCACTACCTTGGCTGAAAGAATCGTCACTGCTCCGACGACTGTACCCATGGTTTCTGACATGCAAACAGTTGAGGTAATGCCTGACTCAGCCCAGACTGGTACTACTGCTTTAGATATCATATCTAGCCCTGAGAAACTTAATACTGAAATGCTAGTAACAGGTATGGATGAAATTGTAAAAATAGTGGAGTCTGGTAGTGCAACTGATAGGGAGAAAGATATAGAGATGCAAGAGGGGAATGTTGTGGGAGAAACCATTGAATCTAAACCTAGAACTCATGTTTCTATTGTATTCGAAGGAATTGCTGAGGTAGATGCTGTGAAAAAACATGTTGGAAAAACTGAGAGAGGAGGAATCAATTAAGTTTAAAAAGGGTCAGGTCGATGAACCTAAGTCAGAGGCTACTTCCTTAGAGAAAGTTCGGGTGGAGTCTGTCTTGGTTAGTCCAGTTGGTGGAGGACCAAGTTCTGCTAAAATTGTCAAGGAACCTGAGAAAGAATCTAGTCCTCTTGTAGTTCCTGATGCAATGGATGATGCAGAACTGGATTGGACTGATTCAAAAGAAAAGAAAGAAAAGAAGACTCAGATAGAAGGTGCAAGTGCTGAAGAGGTGGAGAAAATTCAAAAGAAAAATAGTAAAAGAAAATTTGGTCAAGAAGATGAAAAATTGTTGAAGGAAGAAGAGGAGCAAGAGGTAGTGTTTGTGAGTAAAACAAAGGGAGTGAAAGAAAATAAAAGAAGGCTAGTTAAAGGAGGAAGTTCAATAACTCATAGGGGATTAATTGCTGAGAGTGAGGATGAGGACTCTCAGACTGGTGGTGAGAATGTGAAGGAGCAGGGTGCTTCTGCAATCGCTAAGAAGGTAGCTACAAGGTATGCAATGAAGCACCAGACTGAGAAATTGGAAAAATATTCTTCAAATCAGAAACAAACAGGGGTAGAGGAAAAGTTGGTAACAGTTGATCAGAAGGATAGTGATGAGGATGGGGACTATGTGGAACTGAGTGATTCAGATTCTGACAGTGAAGAGGACACAAAGAAAAGGAAGAAGGAAAACTAGGATGAAGTTGACAGAGTTTGGGTCAGAGGAAACAACTAAATCAATACAAGAAGTGAAGCAGCAGCTGGTGGATCTAAATAAAGAAAATGCAGATTTTTGAAGAAACAGTTGAAAGAGAAGGATAAAAAAATTGATCGACTGACTATTGAGTGCAACAAGCATGAGGCCGAGCTAGTAGTAGAAAGGGCCAAAAACTCAAAGAATCTTGAAGCATTTGTCAAGCACTTTAACCTGAGGAGCTGAAGCCTGCTCATACTTTTGCCCAGTTCCTGCCAGAACCCCTTCCTTACCTACCCCTCTATGCTTTTCATTTGATGCACCTTTGAGACAATTCACATTCCAGCCTCTATTTAGATTGAGCTACATATGTATGTGCTCTGGATGATTGGTTTTAAAATTGCTTTTGCTGTCACTTGGTTCTTAATTGTTATTTCTGGTTCTAGATGGGTCCTTGGATTATTCATTGTGTTCTTAATTACCTTGTTTCCTTGTGTTGTAGTTTGGACTGTACTAACGTGTTCTTGCATGATTTTAGAATCTTTTCTATGATGCCAAAAGGGGAAAAAAAGAGATGTTGTTGGGATGTTTGTGACCTAACTCATCTGTTTTAAAGTCTTTCAAAGTGTATTTTTGTTTTTTTTTTTGTCTTGGTGTTTGTATGTACAGGTTTTTAGGCAACATTTGTTTGTCATCATCAAAAAAGGAGAATTTGTTGAGCTGGATGTTTTGATGAATGACAAACGAAGGACTTAGTTATTTGTAGAAGAACTTAATCCTTGGTGAGAAGGGCACAACTAATCGAAAAGATTTTGTGGAATGCAAATCCATGCAGAACTAGGAGTAGTGGCGCGTAAACTTATACGCATCCTAGTCAGCTACAAGAAGTTGTGTCGGGGCTGTCTCTTTGAAGTGTGAACAAGAGTTAGTGCTAAACAAGGAAAGTATCACATTGCTATGTTTATGAGGATTCCTAGTGAAACAATGCGAGGGTTACAAAGCCCATATAAAAACAAGTAATTGAGGCAATCGATCTTAGTTATTTACGACGAGAATTGAGAGCAAACACAAGGAAAATTCAATAACTCTTAAAGTGACATAACTGTTGAAGACAACCAGTGAAGAACCAAGAGTAGAAGTAGTGAATTAGTTAAGGTTCTCGATTGTCGTTGTCACAGTTTATGTGTTTTGATTCTATTACCTATCTGCTTATGTAAGAAGCCATTGTAATAGTTGAACTTTGATTATTTACTTTGTAAAGCTACAACTTAGCTTTGTTGAGTGATTAGGGTCTAGAGTGCAGCCCCTTGGTTACAGACTTTGTAATCTAAAACTTGTTCTTGGTATTAGTGAAGTTATTTCAAAATCCTAGAGTGTGGATCGTGGTTTTTCTCCATTGAGCAAGGAGTTTTCCACGTAAAAACACTGTGTCGTTTAGATTGTTGTTTAATTCTGTGTTTGTGTTTTTCGTGGAGGCAACAAATTCAAGAACAGGTTCTTGCGATTAAGAGTTAGGTTCTTCAGCGAAAATCGGAGGACACTATTCAACTCCTCCCTCCGCCCACTAGTGTCCATAGGAGGTTCTTAGAGTATAACAACCTCATCCCAGGCACTCAGCCTATATCTGTTCCTCCCTATAGAATGGCTCCAGCAGAACTTAAAGAATTGAAAGAGCAATTGAAAGATCTTCTTGACAAGGGCTTCATCAGGCCGAGTGTGCCACCGTGGGGTGCTCTGGTCCTGTTTGTCAGGAAGAAAGATGGGTCTCTCAGAATGTGTATCGATTATCGGCAGTTGAACAAAGTTACAGTTAAAAACAAGTATCCATTGCCTAGAATTAATGACTTATTTCACCAACTTCAGGGTGCAAAGTACTTCTCAAAGATAGACTTGAGGTCGGGGTATTACCAGTTGAGAATCAGAGAAGAAGATATCCCAAAGACAACCTTCAGGACTTGCTACGGGCACTATGAATTTTTAGTGATGTCCTTCGGGTTGACAAATGCACTAGCAGCATTCATGGACCTGATGAACAGAGTCTTCAAGCCGTTCTTAGATACCTTTATTATTGTGTTTATAGGCAATATTTTGGTATATTCTTAACGCAAGGAAGAACATGCAGAGCACTTCAGGATATCATTGTAGACTTTGAAAGAGAATAAGCTTTATGCCAAGTTTTCTAAATGTCAATTTTGGCTCGAGTCAGTAGGATTCTTAGGCCATGTGGAATCTAGCGAAGGAATTAAAGTAGATCCTAAAAAGGTAGAAGCAGTTAAGAATTAGCCAAGGCCGACAACACCGACCGAAATCTCAAGTTTCTTGGGTTTGGCCGGCTACTACAGGAGATTTGTAGAGGGCTTTTCTTCACTTGCAGCAGCATTGACCAAGTTGACTAAAAAATTAGTTAAATTTCAATGGTCGGATGCGTGCGAGCAGAGCTTTCAGGAATTGAAAAAGAGGTTTACTACTGCACCTATATTAGCATTGCCAACAAGTTTGGGTGGATTCACGGTTTATTGTGATGCCTCCAGAGTAGGCCTTGGTTGTGTCATGTAAGAAGGAAAGGTTGTTGCCTATGCTTCTATACAGCTGAAAAACCACAAGAAGAACTACCCCACACAAGTCTTAGAGCTTGCAGCGGTGGTATTTGCTTTAAAGATATGGCGACATTATTTAGATGGTGAGCGTGCTGAAATACTCACAGACTATAAAAGTCTCCAGTATATTTTCAAGCAAAAGAAGTTAAATTTGAGGCAGAGAAGGTGGCTCGAGCTGTTGAAGGATTATGACATTAATATTTTTGACACTCAATTTTGTCCTGAATTTTAAGTTAATCTTAAGTTATAAAATAGATTTAATTATAAGGGTAATTTATAATTTAATTAACCCAAACTACTGATTTTAAAATAAAGTGGTTAAAAATGCAATGCACAACTTTGATTCCAGCCCATTCGCGCAACCCTTTATATTTATTTGATTACACGAAATATAGGCTAGATTTGTTCCTTCCCGTTAGATTGGCTTATTTACTTAAAGCCTATATAAATAATACATACATTATCTCCATTTCAGTTCGACCTATCCCTTCACCAACCCCCTGATCCCAACCCGCGATCCCCTAATCCCTAATCGCAGCCCCAATTTTCCCCCAATCTTTCCCCCCAAAACCCTCACCACAGTCCAAAATCCAGGTACCCCATGGTCCGCCTTGCTTTACCCTCTATCCAGTACAAGCAACCAATCACCATCGTTTATTTTGAATCAAGTTCTTTTAAAAATGTGCTAATCTTTATCTCCCATTTCTTTTGCATAACACACCTTGACACGACTTTGGCTAACTCACAAATGGGGTTCATTGGCTTGGAGTCTCATTGGGGTCGAGTCCGGACTCAAGCATTCAAAAAATGAAGATTCTATAGAAATTTTTAGAAAAAATGCTTTGTTGAGCCATGTGATGTTTAGGCTCATGGGCATATAATTGTAAATTAAATAAATTCAAAGCTCCCGCGAGTTTATCAATTTCCGGGTTCTTCTTCTAAACCTCCTCTTTAGAATTCTCTAGAATTTGCATGTCATTAGGAATTTTCCATGTTATTAGTTGTAGAATAATTAAATTGTTTACATGTTGAGGAATATTTATTTTGAGCTATTTATTGTGAATAAAATCATTTTCTCTAGAATTGCCGTCTTATTTATGAATTATGAACCTTTTAGTTAAATAGCATGTGCAAGCCGAAAATGATTAAGCAAATAACTTGATTTTAAATCCAATAAATTGCAACATCTTTCAAACTAATTAGATTTCCTATTTTAGCCAAAAAAATCTTTTTTTTTTCAAGTCTAAGTTCATTTAAATCCATATTTCTTTAAAGCATAATTAAATGTAATTTTATAATTTTAGCATTAATTTTAAAGCATTTAGATTTATTTTTTAAAGTTGCATTTATTTAGCTATTTTCTTAAATCGAAGGATTAACCGTAATTTTACAGATTTTCAAAAATGCTTTCAAATTGAAACCTTCTTTCGAAAATAATTGAACCTCTTACTTAGAATCTCTGAAAAAGACCATTTCCTTAAAACTGAGGAATTGCACGCACTATTTAATTAATTGGTTCCTAATTCTCCTATATTAGGTGGCGACTCCAAAGAAACCCCTTGGAATCCCATATTGTTGAACATTATGCGCGAAACCTATCTTTTCTTAAGAAAGAATATTTTTGGGGTTCATCAGCTTGGCGACTCCGCTGGGGATACCTTAAAGTTCTAACCGCATGGTTTTCACAAGATATATCTTTATTTGTTTATTATTTGAAAAAATAGCATGCTTAATTAATTTGATTATTTTCAATTGTTTGTCACTGAAAGCATGTCACTACACTTTTATTTGTGCACATATAATATGGCATTCCGTTCTATTTCCCCACTCCTGGGAGCTTCTTCATTGTTACATATACCCGCGAGGTCTTTGCATATACACCCGCAACTCACAAAAAACCTTTAAGAAAGAGTGCGCGTACCTGCGGGGTGAGCGATTAGTTTTACTACCGTGTGACCGCTTGCCGCTCAAAACAGCCTTGTATCTAGTAAACTCACTCTATAGTTTCCATTAGGAACATGCATGCATAAACTTTAGATGGGACCCAGTCCTTGGTACCACCTCCAGTTAGGAAAATCGCCCTTTTTGTTGACGGGTTTTAAACCCAACAACAGTGCATATTATGTGTTTATGTGATAATGAAACTTTCAGTCCAAGCCAAGTTTTGCAATCAATTAAATTTAGAATACTTTTATTAATTTGTAGACTAGAAGACACTTGAATTCAAGAGGTATTCAAATATTCATCAAGTTGAAATTGTGGACATACTTGCAAGAAGATAACAAGTTAGGGGCAAAAGACGTCGAAAGGACGATAAGACATTTGATCTATTTGATCGGTGTCTGATTCAAGCAAGTTTTCAGAGTAAATGATATTTGGGACCAGATGTCAGAAATTGTACCGATTGTGCAAGCAAGAATAAATTGATCCTAGCCAGGCCCGCGATTCAGTTTCATTGCCTCCTCGAGCCTGATGCAGCGTAGTTATAGCAGTTATTTATATTTTTCATTATCCTCAAAATGATGTATTCAAATTATGTCTTGCACTTTCTATTTTTGATGTAACAATGATGTACTCAAAAGCAAGTTATAATGAAAGATAAATCATTATTACTGTTATTTTCACTTATTCTAAATTCGATTATTGCAAAACCAGCTTGGACTACTTTTCATTATCACCTATTTGGCGTCTAAGGTCCACCTCTAGCACAAAGAGGCACCTTAGAGGGTAGGACGCGCTTGCATATTTATTTACGCTCAACTACTTGTGATTGTCACATGTTAATTGCTTGCCTTGCTTTATTTGCTCAAAATGCGTTAAATACTATATGTTATGTGCTTGTGTGCAATCTTACTAGTGGCATGCAAACTAACATATTTACCCTTTGAGGTTTTTTTTTATTTTGTTTATTTCTCTAGCAGAAGTTTGATTTGTAAAGTGGTTGACCATTCACATCACGCAAGACTCAAGATCTGATTGATAACAAACGCTCCAGCTTGTGGACGATGCAACACCATAAGCTTAAAAGCATTCTTTGGAACAACTTGGCAATTGAACTTAGTAGCGTTGTTTTCAATTATAATTTAGATTGAGGCCTTGAATTGTATTGTACTTTAAAAGTTATGTCAATTTGAAACAACTCTTCATTGTACACATTTCTATCTTATAAAAATTAAAATAAAATATGCATTATATTGTTATTATTGTATTAATTTATGTTGTTTTAAAGTTGAATTAGGAAACCTGCCGAACATTTACTTATGACATAACGAAACAACTGAACAATTTGAGAATGATGCGGTGAAAAGTTATTGTGTACGCTCTTTGGATATTTCATTATTGTTAAAACTTCAACTGGGGCAACATTTTTTTTGGCTAGTATATGGCGTTGGAGCAGTGTTATTCACATAAATGAAATTTCCTTCTTTGAGAATCTCTTAAGAAGATAATTGGAAAGATGCTGAATGCGCAAAGAGTTGTTAATGTTTGCCGATAAGACACAGTTCATAGGCAATTTCATCAGAATATAATTTTCAATGCATTCAAGTTCCAGGACTTGTAAACCGGGGCAAATCTGCATTGAAGAAGATTTTCCTAGTCGAGAAGAAACAAGGGGCACAATTTGCACTAAATTGGCAAGGTCCAGGTGTGTTTATTAATCGGAGGACCATTGATTTCTTGCAGAAATGGATGCAGAACTATGCACGGTATGATTCCCGCAGTGGGATACATAGGCACCTACATCGGGTTCGACCCTTTAATATTAAAATTTTTATTTTCCTCAAGAAGGACAACTGGGGCAATTCTTGCAAAACGAGTTGAAGATGTGAAAGATAATAACTGGGGCAAAATTTTGCAAGAAACAACATTGATTATCAAAAGATGAATTGGAAAGATCTCGAGAATTGGCTAAGCAAACAGTGCAAAGTCTAAGACAAATGACGTTCAGTTTGTTTTAAGATATGTTGCAAGTTTAAGTCAAGACAAAAAATTTCAAAATGCATTTTTGACTTCATTTGCATGCTTGTTTTACTTGCTATATTGCAATAAATTATTTTACATTTCCTCTATTTTTCAAAACATCTAGCTATTGAGTTCATGAGCCAAGGTTCCGAACATGATCCACAAATCCAAGTCCAAGGAAGACAACGAAGCAGCAGCAGCAACAACAACAAGATCAATATCAAGATCAAGTCCGCACAAATCAAATGCTCCCTCTCCATTCCAAAAACTTACGATTTTTCTTTGAATGCAAGAATTCAAAAAGCAGTAGAATGAGGAGAACTAGCAAACATCAGTTCCTCGAAGATTATTTGTCTTGTCGCATATGAATTTAACATCGGATTTAATATAGACCAAGGGCAGCACTCAACGCTTTGCAGCACTATCAATAAAAACAACACAACCCTAGCTTTGCTTATTTGTTTTGAATTTTCTCACCTTAATTAATCTGATTTGCAACTTTATTTTGTAGGCTACTATCACATTTAGGCTCATTCGCCTTATAAATGAACGTTCTAGACTCGTTCGCCTTATAAATGAATGTTTTTAAGCCCGTTCACCTTATAAATGAACAAACAGGGTTTTTCCACCCGTAAATAGGATATGCAGGTTTATTCCAAGTTGCACTAGGACGTTGGATGCTTCGTGACCCGACGCCACATTGTTTTATCAGTAGATGGGAGCACAGTCCAAGATTGCATTGCAAACTACCTCTTCATAATTTTGTTGCCTCGAAGGCGTATTTATGTCACCTTGAAGGTGTTAATTATTTGAATATCTCTAAGGCGTAATTTGGTGGCCTCAAAAGCGTATTTATGTCACGTCAAAGGTATTTATTTTTTTGCCTCGAAGGCGTATTTGTGTCACCTCGAAGGTGTTTATTGTCTGAATGCCTCTAAGGCATAATTGTTTGCCTCGAAGGCGTATTTATGTCATCTCGAATGTTGTACTTATTTGAATGTCTCTAAGGCGTAATTTTTTGGCCTCGAAGGCGTATGTGTCTCACCTCGAAGGTGTTAACTTATTGAATGCCTCTAAGGTGTAATTTTATGGCCTCGAAGGCGTATTTATGTCACCTCGAAGGTGTTTATTATTTGAATGCCTCTAAGGCGTAATTTTGTTGCCTCTAAGGCGTATTTATGTCAGCTCAAAGGTGTTTATTATTTGAATTCCTCTAAGGCGTAATTTTGTTACCTGGAAGGCGTATTTGTATCACCTCGAAGGTGTTAATTATTTGAATACCTCTAAGGCATAATTTGTTGCCTCGAAGGTGTATTTGTGTCACCTCAAAGGTGTTAATTATTTGAATACCTCTAAGGTATAATTTTGTGGCCTCGAAGGCGTATGTATGTCACCTCGAAGGTGTTAATTATTTGAATGTCTTTAAGGCGTAATTTGTTGCCTCGAAGGCGTATTTGTGTCATCGTGAAGGTGTTAATTATTTGAATACCTCTAAGGTGTAATTCTGATAGCCTCAAAGGCGTATTTTTATCACCTCGAAGGTGTTAATTATTTGAGTGCCTCTAGGACGTTGTTTTTATGGTCTCCATAGGTGTTTTAATATTTTCAGACTTTCTTAAGTATATTTTGTAGCCTCCTGAGGCGTTTATATATTTGCTTATACCTATCTTAATGACCTTATGTTTCTAATAAGTTTGTTAAGACATGCAGGATAATATGAATACTTCGGGCATATTCTTAGTTTTGGTTGGAGTACAATCCAAGATTGCATTCAAATTGAGTCTTCATGATTTAAAAGCATTATGCTTTATCATGGTTTATTGCCGAAAAGGCGGCATTTTTTGCCCTTATGATTATATTTAAATTTCACTTTTTGTTTCTATTAATTGAAGCTTTTTTATTGCTTTATTTTCAGTCTACCAACGGCCCCGAAGTCATCTTACCTCACAAAGCCGAATTTCTTCGTCAGTTGATTAGAGACAAGCTTATCATTGATATTGCAGCCAGCATCTACAAGTTTTATTATCGTTATTTATTTTTTACTCCATTTATTAAGCTTCATTTGCAATTACTCGCTTATCGTTTATCGAGATTTTACATAATTTTGGCATGACCGCAACAGAATTTGGAGCATAACATGGAACTTTTTCTGAGCAGTGAACTGGGGCAATCATTGATATAAGCTAGACTCGTCGGCGAGGATCTGAAGATTCGCACTGGAACAAGCAAGTCCTATCCTAATCTTTTGTTTTGGATTAGGACGCCAGTTTGAATTCTTTCCTATTCGTGTGTCCTTTTTTATAAATCGTACAAGTTTTCGTATCTATGTGTCGTCGAACTACATCTGGCCTGATTCTCGCATTTTGGTCCTTGGAATCAAAGTCTTGGCTTTGTCGGGACAAAATTATCTTTTCGTCAACTTTCTTTACCCTGAAAATTCTTTCATCCTTTCCGGATAAAGAGGGGCAGTTGTTGACACCCAATTTTGTCCCGAATTTTAAGTTAATCTTAAGTTATAAAATAGATTTAATTATAAGAGCTAATTTATAATTTAATTAGCCCAAACTGCTGATTTTAAAATAAAGTGGTTAAAAATGCAATGCACAACTTTGAGGCCCATTCGCGCAACCCTTTCTATTTATTTGATTACACGAAATATAGGCTAACTCTGTTCCTTCCCGTAAAATTGGCTTATCTACGTAAAGCCTATATACATAATACATACATTATCTCCATTTCAGTTCGACCCAGTCCCTTCACCAACCCGCTAATCCCGACCCACGATCCCATCATCCCTAATCGCTGCCCCAATTTTCCCCAATCTTTCCCCCCAAAACCCTCACCACAGTCCAAAATCTAGGTGCCCCATGGTCCCCCTTGCTTTACCCTCTATCTAGTACAAGCAACCAATCACCATCGTTTATTTTGAATCAAGTTCGATCCAAACCGCTCAATCCAAAGCAACGGTAATTTCCTAAGGATAGAGAGTGAAAGTGGTACAATCCTTGAGGGATTAGATCATTTTCACCCTTATTCCTTAAAGAAAATGTCAAAATTGAGGGTCGATTTTGGAAATTCAACATCATCCGAAAACCATAGAGAAGCAGGTATTTAATCATAATTTGCTTGTTATTTTAAGAGATTCAATTTTGGATGGGGGTTTCAAGGAGGCAGAGCTGAGAGAAGAATATTAGAGGGAAATGGCATAAAATATACAAGTGTTTTTCCTTTACTTTTATCTCTAGTGTCACTGTTTCTTTCGATTGTGCGTCGTCGCTTCAATATTCGTGTTATCTCTCTTTATTTCGAGTCGCATTCTTAAAATCTCTCGCCCCTCGTTCACTGCTCGCAAAGACGTAATAACTACACTTTAATTTAGTTTGCTTTAGTTTTTGCTTATTGTTCTTGAGCAGTTAAGTTCTTCTTCATTATCTTATGAATTTATTTGTTAAACTGGTTCTCACTTTTGAATGTTTAGTGTCTAGAATATGACTGAAATTGCTTAAAAAAATGATTTCTTTCTTAATTAAAGGTCTAGTCTTTGTGGTTTCTTATGATAAAGCTTTGTCATTTAAGTCGCATGACGTCTTTAAGATGAAATTATCATCAAATGGAATCAGTTCTGATGGGGCTGTGAGGTGACGATGTTTGGTTAGGTTGTTTTGGATGTAGGTTGTTCTTAGCGTTTATGGAAGATTAGCAGGTGGTGTGTGTGAAGGTGTTCCAGTTTTTTTCTGGAAGTTGAAATGGTGTGTGCAGGGTGTTAGAGGATTGGTGTATTGGTGATTTGAGGGGTATAATAGGAGCTTGGATTGAAGCTTGATTCCTGCTGGCTATAGATGTGCATAGCAGGTGTTAGCTTAGGTTTCTAGAGGTTGCAGGATATCTCAAAAGTGTATGGAGGTTGTTTCTCCTGTCTTTGAAATGCAGGGAGGTAAGGGTGATTTGCTCCTATGTTGATGTAAGCTTAATGGAAGATTCAGTAATAATTCAACAGGTTTTCTGAGGGTTTTTCCGGGAAGTGAGGAAGGTTGTTTCTGGTTCCGCATTTTCTTTGCAAGTTCAGGGAGTTAAAGGTTGTGTTGTAGAGAAGTGGAGTTGTTCATGAAGGGGTATAGATGCAGCCGGGTTTTAGGGAGTTTGTTTTTAGTTGTTTGAAGCAGAAGCAGGGGTTCGGATGGATGCTGGAGAGGTCTGTGAGTTCAGGGAGTATGCAGGCGTGCTGCAGACAGTTAGTTTAGGTTCTGGTTGGTTTGGTGAAATGTGAAGAGAGTGTAGGTAGTTTCTTGGAGGGAGCTTATGGTGTGCTGCAGTTGTTAGTTGTTCTTAGAGGAAGGGAAGCCTGCTTAGGGTCTGTCTAGTTAACTTGTGTAAGAAGTTCAGAGAGTTTAGAGTAGATGTGTGAGCTCAAGGTCTGGACGTCCATTTGTTAAAGAAGCTGCTCTAGTTTGATATTATATGCATGCCATTTCTGATTTGCTTTGTGTGAAACAAAATCTAAGAATGTCCTTGACTGCTCTCCATGAGAAATGAACTTGTGTCCTGAAATTTATTCACGTTTGTTTTGGATCTGTTTACTTTAATACAATTAAGTGTGGCAATGCATATGAGTTTTCCTGATTCTCTGAGTTCTTCCTGCCAAAATACCGTCTCAGCTGTGTGATTTAAGTTGTTAAGATCGCCTACATGTGTAATGAATAGGTGAGTAAAACCTTGGTATAAGCTGTCTAGTTGTTAATCTCCTATACTTTCTTAAGAGAAAATGTTGTAATTCTTATTATCTGCAAATGTGCTAATCTTTATCTCCCATTTCTTTTGCATAACACACCTTGGGACGAGTTTGGCTAACTCACAAATGTGGTTCATTGGCTTGGAGTTTCATTTGGGTCGAGTCCGAGCTCAAGCATTCAAGAAATGAAGATTCTATAGAAATTTTAGAAAAAATGCTTTGTCGAGCCATGTGATGTTTAGGCTCATGGGCTTATAATTTTAAATTAAATAAATTCAATGCTCCCGCGAGTTTATCAATTTTCGGGTTCTGCTTCTAAACCTCCTCTTTCAAAATTCTATAGAATTTGCATGTCATTAGGAATTTTCCATGTTATTAGTTGTTGACTAATTAAATTATTTACATGTTGATGAATATTTATTTTGAGCTATTTATTGTGAATAAAATTATTTTCTCTAGAATTGTCATCTTATTTATGAATTGTGAACCTTTTAGTTAAATAGCGCGTGCAAGCTGGAAATGATTAAGCAAATAACTTGATTTTAAATCCAATAAATTGCAACTTCTTTCAAATTTATTAGATTTCCTATTTTAGCAAAAAATTGCAATTTTCAAGTCTAAGTTTATTTAAATCCATATTTTTTTAAAGCATAATTTAATGTAATTTTAGAATTTTAGCATTAATTTTAAGGCATTTAGATTAATTTTTGAAGGTTGCATTTATTTAGCCATTTTGTGAAAGCCGAAGGATTAACCGTAATTTTACGGATTTTCGAAAGTGCTTTCAAATTGAAACTATCTGTCGAAAATAATTGAACCTCTTACTTAGAATCTCAGAAAAAGACCATTTCCTTAAAACGGAGGAATTGCACGCACTATTTAATTAATTGGTTCCTAATTCTCCTAAATTAGGTAGCGACTCCAAAGAAACCCTTTGGAATCCCATATTGTTGAACATTATGCCTGAAATCTATCTTTTCTTAAGAAAATATAATTTTTTGGGATTTATGGATATATGGTATGTATATGCATTGGATAATGAGTCATTGTTAAGTAAGGTAGATTGGAGGTAGAGCTTGTATTTGGCAAAGGTTTGTACGATCCTATTCCTTTGGACCACTTGTTCTTCAACATCATCATTCTGCGCTTGCAAAATACCCATACCAGAACTGGTTGCCTGAAGCTGCTTTGCCATGTTGTTTCGTCCTTGATGCAGATTCTCAGCTATTTCAGTGTTCAATGCTAGCCAACCTTTAACAAATGAATTCTACACATTGAACAAAAGCAAGTTAATACGTAAAATGGCAATGCATGCATAAGGTTTCAAGTATAAAATAGGCCATTAAGCCGAATTGATGGGACCAAATTCCCGACTCAACAAAGGAGTAAAATATTTGAGAGTGCGAAACTTAATGACCGATAAAATTTGATCTTTCAAGACACGAATTAAGAAAAATAACTTTCAAAGTTTTTTTTTTTTTACTAAATCAGTATGCGTGCTAGACCATTTTTGGTGCAAATTTCTAAAATGATCGGCTTATTTTGAACATCAATGCTTTGCTTGACTATCGATTCTTGCTTGCAAAATAACAGTCTGTATCAGTTATTGGAAAGCTGCTTCTGATCGTGACAAAATCAACTCAAGATCTTCAATTTGCCTTTGCAAAATTCTGCTCCAGTTATGACTTCAACATTTCAACTTGCTTTGCAAAATTCCCCTAATTATGAATTTCGATACTTCAAATTGCTTTGCAAAAGCTGCCCAAGTTACGACTTCAAATTGATTAACAAAAGCTGCCTCAGTTGCAATCTCTCATGTCTTCTACTTGCTTTGCAAAATTTGCCCCAGCTTCTATCTTTGGAAAAATTAAAATTTATATACTAAACGGTCGAGCCCGAGGGAGGAGCCTACATATCCCTCCTGTGGAATCAGACAGTGCATAGTTCTGCTTTTTAAAGCTTGTTACGGTTGCTTCAAGCCTGTTAACCTTGTCTTGGTTGGATTTATCATTCTCAGTCAAGTCAATCACATCATTTTGGCGAGTCATAGGTCCTCTTTTGAAGTTCAAAATAATTAGTCTTTTAGCAATGCATATCAAATTTAATAAAAATTTATTAAAGATGAAACTGACGGGCCACTTATTCCAAAATAGAGAAATTGAGACCGTACTGAAAAGACAAAAAAAAAAGTTTAAGCAGGACATTTATTTTGTTAAAGAAAACTAGACAAAAAAATGTTTACTAAATTATGAAAAATATTATTTATTAAAATGATAGAACGCTCAAAATTTGACGCTAAAACAATATTTTTTAAAATTAAGACTGACCAAATAACGATTCAAAAGGGGACTTTAGAATAATAATATGCATGCATTCAGATTATAAGTAAATAATATAATTAAATTAATAAAGAAAATAAAGTGGTTAATTCCTGCAAACAAATACGGTGTTAGTCAAATCAAAATATCAAGCAAATTGAGTCACCCAACAAACAATGCAAATAAATCACAGGCGGTTGGCACATAGCAAATAAGCATTTAGCAATTTATCGCACAGTAGACAAATAATTGATATGTGGAAAACACAAGTAATCAAGCGTAAATAAAGATGCAGGCATGTCCTACCCTGTAAGGTGCCTCTTTGTGCCAGAGGTGGGCCTAAGACGCCAAATAGGTGATGATGAAAAGTAGTCCAAGCCAGTTTTGCAATAATCGAATTTAGAGTAAGCGACAATAACAATATAATAATTTCTCTTTTATTATAACTTGATTTTGAGAACATCATTGTTACATCAAAAATAGAAAGTGCCAAACATAATTTAAATACATCATTTTGAGTACAATGAAAATATAAATAAGTGCTATAACTACGCTGCATCAGGCTTGAGGAGGCAATAAAACCGAAGTGCGGGCCTGGTTAGGATCAATCCTTGCTTGCTTTCACAATCGGTGTAATTTCTGACATCTGGTCCCAAATTGGTTTACTCCAAAAACTTGATTGAATTAGACATTAAACAAATAGATCAAACGTCTTATCGTCCTTTCGACGTCTCTTGCCCCTACCTTGTTATCTTCTTGCAAGTATCTCCTCAATTTCAACTTGATGACTATTTGAATACCTCTTGAATTGAAGCGGCTTACATTTAATTGATTGCAAAACTTAGCTTGGACTGAAATTTCCGTTATCACATTAATATATAATGTGCACTGTTGTTGGGTTTAAAATCCGTCAACGAAAAAAGGCAGTTTTCCCAACTATGGAGGCGGTACTAAGGACTGGGTCCAATCTAAGGTTTATGCATGCATGTTCCTAACGGAAACTCTAGAGTGGGTTTACCAGACACAAGGCTGTTTTGAGTGGCAAGCAGTCACGTGGTAGTAAAACTATCCGCTCACCCCGCAGGTACACGCACTCTTTCTTAAAGGGTTTTTTTATGAATTGCGGGTTTATATACATACACCTCGCAGGTATAAGTATCCATGAAGAAGCTCCCAGGAGTGGGGAAAATATGAACGGAATGCCATATTATATGTGCACAAATAAACGTGTAGTAACATGCTTTTAGTGACAAATAATTGAAAATAATCAAATTAATTAATCATGCTATTTTTTTCAAATAATAAACAAATAAAGATATATCTTGTGAAAACCTTGCGGTTAGAACCTTAAGGTATCCCCAGCGGAGTCACCAAGCTGATGAACCCCAAAAATTACTCTTTCTTAAGAAAAGATAGGTTTCGGGCATAATGTTCAACAATATGGGATTCCAAGGGGTTTCTTTGGAGTCGTCACCTAATTTAGGAGAATTAGGAACTAATTAATTAAATAGTGCGTGCAATTTCTCCGTTTTAAGGAAATGGTCTTTTTCAGAGATTCTAAGTAAGAGGTTCAATTATTTCCGAAAGAGATTTCAATTTGAAAGCACTTTCGAAAATCCGTAAAATTACGGTTAATCCTTCGGTTTCACAAAATAGCTAAATAAATGCAACTTTAAAAAATAAATCTAAATGCCTTAAAATTAATGCTAAAATTCTAAAATTACATTTAATTATGCTCTAAAGAAATAGGGATTTAAATGAACTTAGACTTGAAAAAAATGATTTTTTTGCTAAAATAGGAAATCTAATTAATTTGAAAGAAGTTGCAATTTATTGGATTTAAAATCAAGTTATTTGCTTAATCATTTTCGGCTAGCACTCGCTATTTAACTAAAAGGTTCACAATTCATAAATAAGATGAAAATTTTAGAGAAAATGATTTTATTCACAATGAATAGCTCAAAATAAATATTCATCAACATGTAAACAATTTAATTATTCTACAACTAATAACATGGAAAATTCCTAATGACATGCAAATTTTAGAGAATTTGGAAAGAGGAGATTTAGAAGAAGAACCCGGAAATTGATAAACTCGCGGGAGCATTGAATTTATTTCATTTACAATTATATGCCCATGAGCCTAAACCTCACATGGCTCAACAAAGCATTTTTTCTAAAATTTCTATAAAATCTTAATTTCTTGAATGCTTGAGCCCGGACTCGACCCCAATGAGACTCCAAGCCAATGAACCCCATTTGTGAGTTAGCCAAACTCGTACCGAGGTGTGTTATGCGAAAAAAATGGGAGATAAAGATTAACACATTTTTAAATAAGAAACATTAACAAAATGCATATAACAAGAATTACAACAGTTTCTCTTAAGAAAGTGTAGGAGATTAAAACCCAGACAACTCATACCAAGGTTTTACTCACCTATTCATTACACATGTAGGCCATCTTAACAACAAAACTTAAATCACACAGCTAAGAAGGTATTTTGGAAGGAAGAACTCAGAGAATCAGGAAAACTCATATGCATTGCCACACTTCATTGTATTAAAGTAAACAGATCCAAAACAAACGTGAATAATTTCAGGACACAAGTTCATTTCTCATGAAGAGCATTAAAGGACATTTTTAAGATTTTGTTTCACACGCAGCAAATAGGAAGTGGCATGCATCTAATATCAAACTAGAGCAGCTTGTATAACAAATCGACATCCAGACCTCGAGCTCACACATCTACTCTAAAACTCTCTGAACTTCTTACACAAGCTAACTAGACAGCCCCTAAGCAAGCTTCCCTACCTTTAAGAACAACTAACAACTGCAGCACACCATACGCTTCCTCCAAGAAACTACCTGTACTCTCTTCACATTTCAGCAAACCAACCAGAACCTAAACTAACTGTCTGCAGCACGCCTGCATACTCCCTGAACTCACAGACCTCTCCAGCATCCCTCCGAACCCCTGCTTCTACTTCAAACAACTAAGAACAAACTCCCTAAATCCCGGCTGCATCTATACCCCTTCCTGAACAACTCCACTTCTCTACAACACAACCTTTATCTCCCTGAACTTGCAAAGAAAACAAGGAACCAGAAACAGCCTTTCTCACTGCCCAAAAAGACCCTCAGAAAACATGTTGAATTACTACTGAAATCCTCCATTAAGCTTACATCAACATAGGAGCAAATCACCCTTTACTCCCTGTATTTCAAAGACAGAAGAAACATCCTCCATACACCTGATATGCAAATCTATGGCCACCAGGAAATAAGCTTCAATCCAAGCTCCATCTATACCCCTCAAATGACAAATACACCAATCGTCTAACACCCTGCACACACCCTTTCAACTTCCAGAAACAAACTAGAACACCTTCACACACAGACCACCTGCTAATCCTCCATAAACACTAAGAGCAACCTACAGCCAAAACAACCTAACCAAATATCGTCACCTCACAGCTCCATCAGAACTGATTCTATTCTATGATAATTTCATCTTAAACACATCATACGTCTTAAATGACAAAGCTTTATCATAGGAAACCACAAAGACTATACCTTTAATTAAGAAAGAAATCATTTTCTTTTAGCAATTTCAGTCATATTCTAGACACTAAACATTCAAAAGTGAGAACCAGGTTAACAAATAAATTCATAGGATAACGAAGACGAACTTAACTACTCAAGAACAATAAGCAACAACTACATTACTGCAGGCAGATTAAAGTAAAATAAATTAAAGTGTAGTTATTACCTCTTTGCGAGCAGTGAACGAGGGGCGAGGGATTTGAAGAATGCGACTCAAAATAAAGAGCGTGTCATACCCGATTTTGGACTCAACTCGAGCGTGTCGCCACCTAATATAATTTCTAAGGCGTATTAGGTCACCTAAATGTCTAAAGCCAAGTTTGATAGGTCAACTAGTCAATTTCAGAGATTCTATATGGGTAAGAAGTCCAAATGACTCGGGGGAAGGTGTTAGGTACTTCTCCGAGTCCCACGAAAAGTGGTTACCATCCGAGTCTAAGTTTTGGGATAAAAGAGTATATATTGTCATGAAATACTAACTTGGAAAATTTACTTCAACATTCTAAATAAAAGAAGTAACATATTTAGGCTATTTTAGAACACACATACACATAGTTTTCAATACTCGGCCTATACTTAAGCCTAATTGTAGTTACTGCCTCTAATATTAAACACCTAATCATAAACAACATATAAAATGGTGTTTAATCTCAACTTAAAGACTTACATAAATAGTTTATTTTGCAAATAAATTCAGGTTTAGCACGAAACCAAAAAGGGATTTGTTTGAAAATAAAATGTTGATCATTTAGGGTCGGTGTGACTCGTCATTAATTGTCGAGCCCTAACCTTAATGGACTTTTTTGTGTAGGGGTCGGATTTTGGAAATTTAAATAGGCGAAGAGGCCGTTTTTGAAAAAACGGATTCACAAAAGCACATAAATGCAAACAAAGGGGGTTGGCACACGTAATAATATACATATAGATATAGATATGCAAATATATGATTCAAATCATAGTTATGACTTTAAGAAATATGTTTAAAGTGTATAAATGACCCCAAAGCTTTATACACCCCTATACACTATTAGATTAGTGTATATGAGCGTGAGTAATTGGAAAAACCCAATTTTATCCCATACAAAGGCCGCTTTTGAAAAGGTTTTTGGGCCTGGACCACTCGTGAAAACAGAAACAGTCTAGGATTAGCATAACAAACCAGGTTTTAATACTTTTCACAAATAGCCTCGATTTTAAACAAAATTCCAGTCTGATCATAACAAAATACGTTTTCAAACAGTCTGGATATACAGTAGTGTCATTGTTCAGAAAGCATGCATGACACGACCCGAAATTCGGCTAGGCCGTGCGGGCACCCGACATCCTCCCCTAGACCCGTCGGGCGAACCCTTTTCAATTAAATTAGGAAAATAAATATAATAATTCATAAATAAGGACAAGACTTAAAAAACACAGACATACTGATACCTCTAAGCTGTACAAAAGAAATTACAGCTGACTACCCAACATACTAGGTTTAGGGCTATCCAGACTAGACATCTAAGAGTATGAAAGAAGACAGATACCTCCTGAAGGGAGCAAAATGCAACTGAAATAATAAACACAAAACTGGTGGCCATCCGGAATAAAAACTGGCTCACCCTGACAGCTGAAGTCGTCTTCGCTCCTTCACAACGTGGCGAACTCAATCCTGGAGCGAACCTGCCGAAACGAAATAGATAGACAAGAAACAAACAACAAACAAGGGTGAGTCAAAAGGACTCAATAAGTGGGGCATACTAACCACCTCAAAGAATAGGATAGCTAGCCGGGGAGGAAAGAAACAGATAGACCAAATTTCTTTTATTTAAATTATAAAAAGGCAGAGCCAGATAACAACCGGAAACACGTAAGAAACTTATAAACTCCACCAAGGATGCGAGCCAGAAACATATCAACAAATAAGCAATGCACGTATAAGCAGAACAGTAGTCATGTACCGCAAGTTTACACAATGGTATGAATTAAGATGAAATGAAATGAAGTGAGATGAAATAAAATATGTTGCGAAGGGTCACATGTGCCCGTAATCCCATCCCGAAGCGGAATACTCCTGCATTCGAGAGGAATCCAATCTGATAACCAACTGGAGCAGAATACTCCTACTCCTGGGGCAGAATACTCCTGCACCCGATATAATATAAACCAGAGGAGGAATACTCCTGCACCCGATATAATGTAAAGCTGAGGCAGAATACTCCTGCACTCAATATCTGATATAAGAGCGGAATAATATACAATGTAAATCCAAAGCTAAAGTGTAATGAGTACGCCTATCGGCAACTACACACATGACGAACACGTGGTAGAAAATCCACGAGGCCAGGTGCCTCCAAAGAAATGGATATAAACACTTACCTCATTCCAAAGTTAACACTGCTACCCAACAACCGCTTTATTCTTTGAATTCATTTCCAAACGATCCCACTGTGTTCAATAAGCAGAAAACTATATCACATTAGGTTAAAGGCTTCATTCCCTATATCTTAGAGCAATCCGGTTAGAAACCTGATACCCTATTCGCATACGCAATACGCAGGCCAGGCTTATATACAGGGTTTAAGGTCACATAACCAAACCCTAAATAAATTACATTCATATGTTGCCCATAACTCACTGAGTACGAATATATAATCAATTCCACTATCAGGATCCATTTGACCCTTTAAACTATTAATTGAACTTATTAAAACGACGTCTAATATTCCAAGTTTTACCGTTAAAACATAATCAAACACACGTAATAAACTCAAATAATGCATTAAGATCATAACCTGAATGTTTCGGGGTGAAAATACTAATTTTCCTCCGTCTCTTTTCGCATTTTCTGGCTTTTTTTTTTCCACTGCGTCATTCCATTTTTCTCTGTTTCGATTCTGTTTTAATGCTGCATCCACCGCCAAGCTCAACATTCATTTTCTTTCCGTTTTTGTCTTTTTCTCTTCTTTTTTTTTCTTAGCTAAAATTAAAGCGGTACCCTACGATATTTGAAATAATTCCAACTTTTGCATACAAGTTATACAAAATATATGTAACATACTTGCGAAGGCGGATCTCAAATCGGACTCCCGAAACTCAAGATGCGAATTTAAATGAAAAAAGTTAAATTATTTAACTTTCGGCATTTTAGCGGAAACTAGCCGAACAACATCTAAATTTACTTTCAAAAGTTCATAAAAGTCACAAATAATCATACGAACCTAACGGCGCTTTCTGATTTCGAATCGGAGCTCGTTCGCCAAAACCGAGCTCGAAAATCTCTTTTTAATATTTATCGACAATAAAACTGAAACCTTCTTCCGATGCCTACCAAACGAGGTCTGATTTAGCTCAAATTTTACAGACAGGTCCTAATGGATATTATGAGTATTTTAAAATTATAGGCACGCCAATCAAAGTCCTAACTTCTGAAACGACTAACCGAGGTCGTTTCAATGCAGGCTTTAAAAGTGTGCTATAACTCGACGTATTCCTCAGATTATTAAAGGAAAAGACAACAACTTTGAATGATGCAGCACATAAGGAGGTAAGGGAGAAGGAGAGGCTCCTGAGTACCCATTCACATAGTCTAGCAACTGTGTGCCCTGTTTTAAGCAAATACAATTAGGGAACCTAATGAATATACACAAGGGGACAGTTTCTAAGGGCCATGGTTCACCGGGCAAAGAATGAGCTATTCTAAACATAGTCAGGACTTCTAAAGTTGCACCTAAACAAGCATTGCACAATGTAGCTAATAGACTTAATCAATAGTTTAAATTCATGACTCAAAGCAAGGTTTGCATGGCCTAAAATTCACAGACACGTAGAACCCATCACTGGGGTCTGTATAATAACCAAACACCTGTAATAGAACCTTGGTATATCCTTGAGGATATCCACACAACTCCTGCACAAAGGGGTTAGCAAAAAAAAAAAGGCAAAGGGAAGGCCCTGAACAGATGCAGATAAGAGTAGAGTAGGGACAAATGTGAAGCCTCTCAACAGGTTTACTCAGAGTATAAAAGAGAATCACATAAACAGTTACAGACAAAGACAACCAAAGATGAAAGACAAGTTTTAAACTAAAGGCAAAATACAGTCAAGAATAGAGAGAAAGAGATACCTTCAGTAGTACTGGAACCAATAAACAGAGTTGTGAGTGATGTTTGACACTTGCAGATAGCCAAACCAGAAAGCAAATAAAGCAAGAGTCTTCTAATGACTTTTGAAAGGCAATCAGGAAAGAGTAGAGTATATGCTATATGTTTCTGTGTGAGAAGAGTATTGCAGAGCTCAAGTATGTCCTAAAATTATGTCTAGGGCCAAGTTTATATAGGTGTGAGTGTAGGGATTCGAATTCAAAGAAGTGAAGAAAACTTGGTAAGAACATATGGTCTTCCCATGATTAAAAGTTATCTTTTAGGTACTCTTTCCAAAATTTGACCAATCAAAGTCCCAAAATTAAGGCAAACAGAATCCTAGGCATGTACAGTCCCCCTCCATAATACTAAATCGACTCCAGGTTCCAGAAATCAGCATACAAGGGTATTATAGGCTATTTTAGGCTTGAAATCTTTGGTGATATTTCAATTTTCAAATCAAATTTCAAATTAATGCCATACCAATTATCAGAACCAATTTCCATCCTAATACCAATCAAGGATTACAAATTCGAGCAAATCAGGACCCTTCAAAGCATGTAAATCACATCATTCTCCTAATTTCCAATGAGACAGACACATAACTAGGGGAATCACGTATCCAAACAGAGATGGGGGCTAAATACATTGCTATACCAGAATGAAACCAACCAATTTGCAAATTGCCATAGACTTTAACATTGCAGGTTAGCAGCGGTTAACTAGGGCACAAATTATGAACATACTAAACCTAAACATGTGAAGGCTCAAGTCAATGTTAAACTAAATCAATAAACTAAACGAGGATTAACAGTTGCATGAATCTTACTTTAATTAGCCAACAAGCAGCACACAAACACGTTGATGCGTAGAAAAATTTACGAGTTCACACACGACATCTCATAGATTCGAAACATCAAAGGAAAAAAAAAGGAACAAGGATTACCTGCTTTAACATTAGAATCGGGTCAATCTTTAACCCGTTTCAATTAACACATACACGAATATTCCCCTCCTTGCCCAACGATAGTGCCGTGTATACCCTTAAAACGAGAACACCGAAATGCCTTTTCCGGTGACAGGAAACCCTCGTCAACAAGAGATCAATTTGGACCTCTGTCGAAACAACCAAATAGCACCAAGGTTTTGAAGCGGATGACGAGGGGAGCACGACGATGTCATTTTCCCGAAATTTTTCTGGTGGAGTTGGCCGGAATCGGCCCTTGACAGTGGCGATTAGGTTTTGCCATGAGAGAGAGTTGCGGCTGAGGGAGTGTGGGGAAAATGGGGATCGATTTTAGGGTTTTGGAGGTGTAAAGTAATTAAAAAGGAAATTTGGTTTTCGACCATCGGATCAAAAGATCGAACGACTAGGATCAAACCACGTAGGTGTGAGGTGGCGCTGAAGTGGCATCTACGTGGATAAGCGGGAAGGGTGTGAGGTGTACATGTATATATGTGTGTTTATGTATGTATATCTAGTGTATATTAGGCATAAAATAGGTAAAAAAAAGGTATAAAATGGATATAAAAATATAGAAAAATTAGGAAATTAATTTAAAATGTTAAGAGGGCTACGAAATGCATGAAAATTGTAATTTTGGAATTTTAAAAAAACTTGAATAATTTTGTCAAAATAGACGTAATTGCGAAAATTGTAAAAACAGTTATGGTTTGAGACAATGCTTTTAGAAATGGCCTCGATTGTCAGACTATTATGAGAAGATAATTTGCAAGAAATGGACAGGACAAGAGTGGATACACGATCGTGTGTAAAACTCGAAAACTATCGATTTCGAAAATAGGAGGGACAAAATTGGGTGTCAACAGCTGCCCCTCTTTGCCCGAGGATGATGAAAGAGTCTTCGGGCAAAGACGTTGACAGTGCGGCCAATTTTGTCATGACTTTAGAGGAGCCTATGGCTTAAGAGAATGCAGGGTATCGGGATGAGATGCTTTCTTAGCTCGGGGTGTATATCCTGCAATGAAAATGTATTTGCAACATAATATATACATAAAATGCACCTTTCCGCCAGGCTGGATTGTGTTTCCAGGATTATTACAATATGAGATTGTGTCTGTCGTGCCATAATTGTGTGCCTTTTGCTGTCAAATGTTAGATTCGACATTGGGTTGTATGCCCTCCGTCGGTGCATTGGGCTGTGTACCCTCCGCAAACAAATAAAAATGCAAATCGATATCGGGATGTATACCCTCAACCAACGCTTCGGGTTGTGTGCCCTCAGCTAATTTAAAAATGCAAATCGATGTCGGGCTGTGTACCCTCAATCGACGCCTCGGGTTGTGTTCCCTCAGACAATTTAAAAATGCAAATCGATATCAGGCTATGTACCCGTAATCGACGCCTCGGGTTGTGTGCCCTCAGCTAATTTAAAATACAAATCGATACGTGCTGTGTACCCTCATTTGATGCATCGAGTTGTGTGCCCTCAGCTAATTTAAAATGCAAATCGATATCAGGTTGTGTACCCTCAATCGACGCCTCGGGTTGTGTATCCTCAGCTAATTTAAAATTCAAATCGATATCGGGCTGTGTAGCCTCAATCGTCGCCTCGGGTTGTGTGCTCTCATCTAATTTAAAATTCAAATCGATATCCGGCTATGTACCCTCAATCAATGCCTCGTGTTGTGTGCCCTCAGCTAATTTAAAATACAAATCGATATCGGGCTGTGTACCTCAACTGACGCCTCGGGTTGTGTGCCCTCAGCTAATTAAAATACAAATTGATATCGGGCTGTTTACCCTCAACCGACACCTCAGGTTGTGTGCCCTCAGCTAATTTCGAATGAGAATCGATATCGGAATGTGTACCCTCAATCGAAGCCTCGGGTTGTGTGCCCTCAGCTAATTTAAAATGACAAACCTTTCTGTCGAAGCATATCTGCCGTGCATTGTTGATTTAGGTATCTTTCATGCCTGGATCCAAAAAAAAATTGGTGAGTTGTGCGGGGTGGTTTGGTTTGTGCATTCTTAGCTTGTTTCGTGTTCGCTGTCCATGAAAGCTGGGATCTTGGCCAAGCTGATAGGGATATGCATAAAATAGTATATAATGCAAATGATTTTGAAAAAACATTTATAAGAAAGAAGATGAAATAAAATGTTTTATCCCATTGAGTCACAAGTCACGTTGTGTAAAGCTAAAGTTGTCGTCCTTCGTGCTGCTCCAAACTCCATTAAGTGAATTTTGAGGGCGAACTCAATATTCTTCCCCAGTTTGTATTTGAAATTTTTGAGATGTCCTCAAAAATTTCTGCCCCAGTGTCAATTATATTCGTCTTTTGGGAATTTTTTGGAGTTCCTCAAAAATTCTGCCCCAGTGTTCGCTTTGTGGGGAAATGAAATTTTTGTATTTATGTGACCGAACCTTGAGTAGGTTGCCTACGTATCCCACTTAGGGAATCAAGTCGTGACGTAGTTTAGATTACATAATGTATTGCAGAATGGGGAATTCACTAATCAGTACAAATCCCTATATATAGTATGTTTTAACATCATCTGAGTTGATAGGTTTTGGCCAGACATCTCCATCCATCTCTGCCAATATCAATGCTCTTCAATTCAGAACTCGTTGAACCATGTACGGTCCTTGCCAATTTGGTGCAAACTTGCCTTTTGCTTCTTCTTTATTCGGAAATATCTTCTTCAGAACTAATTGCCCAGGTTCAAAGAATCTCTCTCAAACTTTCTTGCTGAATACATTGGCCATCCTCCTCTGATATAATTGCCTGTGACATATTGTATTCAATCTCTTGCCATCGATGAGGGCTAGTTGCTCTATTCTTCCTTTGATCCACTCATCATCTTTCAATTGTGTCTCTTGGATAATCTCAAAGATGGTATCTCGATCTCTACGGGTATCACTACCTCGGTGCCATACACCAGCAAATACAGAGTAGCCCCCGCTGATGTTCTCATTGTAGTGTGATACCTTAACAGGGCATAGGGTAAACTCTCATGCCATTGTTTTGAAGTGCATGTCAACTGCGCAATATCCTCTTGATGTTTTTATTGGCTGTCTCGACCGCACCATTCATTTGAGGTTTGTATGCAGTGGAGTTGTGTTTCTTGATCTTGAAAACCTCAGAGGTTGCTTCCATTAGGTCACTGTTGATATTGGACCCACTGTCAGTGATGATGGATTCAGGGATGCCAAATCGGCAGATCATCTTATCACGGACAAAATTCGACACCACCTTATTTGTTACTAATTTATATGATGCAGCTTCTACCCATTTAGTAAAATAATCGATGGCCACCAGTATGAAGCGATGCCCATTGGAAGCGGCTGGCTCGATAGGTCCTATTACATCCATCCCCCAGGTAGCAAAAGGCCAAGGCGATCCCATGACGTTCAATTCATTGGGAGGCACTCGAATCATGTCTCCATGGACTTGGCATTGATGGCATTTCTTCGCGTGCTTTATGCAGTCATGTTCCATTGTCATCCAGAAATAACCAGCTCTCAAGATCTTCTTTGCAAGCAAAAAACCATTCATGTGTGGACCACATGTCCCAGAGTGTATTCCTTCTAACAATTTAGCAGCTTCTTTTGCGTCCACACACCTCAACAAACCTAGATCTGGTGTTTTCTTGTACAAAACTTCTCCATTCAGAAAGAAGCCATTTGCTAACGTCCTCGGTGTCTTCCTTTGGAGACTTCTTGCATTCTTTGGGTAACTGCCCTCTTTGAGAAACCCTTTGATGTCATAGAACCAAGGTTGTCCGTCTGACTCTTCTTCCAAGTGATAGCAGTAGGCTGGTTGCTTCCTCACTCTCACGGGCATTGGGTTAATGTAGTTCTTGTCGGGATGCTTGATCATGGCAGATATGGTAGCCAAAGAGTCCGCGAACTCATTTTGCAGTCTGGGTACATGCCAGAACTCTATCTTGGCGAATCTTTGCATCAACTCCTTTATGCACTCAAGGTATGCCAATATCTTCAGATTCTTTGCTTTCCATTCTCCTCGAACATGGTGAATCAACAAGTCGGAATCCCCGATCGCTAATAGCTCTTGTATATTTATGTCCAATGCCAATCTAAGACCCAAAATACAAGCTTCATGCTCCGCCATGTTGTTGGTGCAAGGAAACCTTAGTTTGGCCGTGACAGGATAGTGTTGTCAAGTCTCGGAAACTAATACCGCGCCGATGCCGACTCATTTGAAATTGACCGCTCCATCGAAGAATAGCCTCCAACCATCATACTCTTCGGTGATATCTTCTCCTACGAACATGACTTATTCGTCACGGAAATAGGTGTGCAAAGGTTCATAGTCATCTCCCACCGGATTCTCGGCCTTATAATCAGCCAAGGCTTGAGCTTTCACCGCCTTTTTAGTGACAAAAGTGATGTCGAATTCGCCGAGCAGCATTTGCCATTTAGCCAGCTTTCCAGTAGGCATTGGTTTTTGGAAAATGTGCTTGAGAGGGTCCATCCTTTATATCAGCAACGTTGAGTAGGATGTCAAGTAGTGTCTCAACTTCTGTGCTATCCATGTCAGCGACATCCAGAAATATGTACTTGGCTTTATAAGGAGTGAATTTCTTACTTAGATAGTATATTGCTTGCTCCTTCCTCCCAGTTGAATCATGTTGTCCCAATACACAACCAAAGGCTGAATATACCACGGATAGGTACAAGATCAAAGGTCGCCCAGGCACAGGTGGGACCAGCACAGGCGGGCAGGACAAGTACTCCTTTGTCCAATCAAATGCTTTTTGGAAATCTTCTGTCCACTCGATCACTGCGTCTTTCTTCAGTAGCTTGATGATTGGTTCACAGATCACGGTGGATTGTGCTATGAAACGATTGATGTAATTGAGCCTTCCTCGGAAGCTCATAACCTCTTTCTTGCTTTTTGGTGGTTGCAATTCTTTGATGGCTTTGATCTTAGACGGATCCAGCTCGATGCCCCTTCTACTGACAATGAAACCCAAGAGCTTTCCTGCTGGAACACCTAAAGCACACTTTGCCAGAATTAGCTTCAGATTGTACTTTCGCAAGCGGTTGAAGAACTTGCGCAAGTTGTCAAGATGCTCCGAACTCTTCTTTGATTTGATGATCACATCGTCCACATAGACTTCAATCTCTTTGTGCATCACGTCATGGAACATAGTTTTCATTGCTCTCATGTAAGCTGCCCCAGCATTATTTAGACCAAATGGCATAACCACGTAGCAATAAGTCCCCGAAGATGTAGTGAAAGCTGTCTTCTCGGCATCCTCCTCGTCCATGAGAACTTGATGATAACCAGCGAAACAGTCCACGAAGGATTGCAGCTCGTGCTTTGCGCAATTATCAATCAGGATGTGTATGTTTGGCAGACGAAAGTCATCATCGGGCTTGCTTTATTCAGATCTCCATAATCCACGCAAACTCGGAGTTTCCCATCCTTCTTTGGCACTGGAACAATTTTAGCCAGCCAATTTGGATATTTGACTGTTTTCAGGATTCTCGCGTTAAGTTGTTTGGTAACTTCTTCCCCAATCTTCAACAGAACTGATGACTTGAAAGCTCGGGCCTTTTGTTTTACTGGCGAAAAGCCCGGATTGATAGGTAATTTGTGAACTACCATATCCGTACTTATGTCAGTCATGTCATCGTACGACCAGGCGACTACGTCCTCATATTCTTTAAGAAACTTAGTATATCGCTTTTTATCCTCGACATTGAGATGTACACTGATCCTTGTCTCTTTCAAAACTTTCTCATCTCCTAAGTTTATCACCTCAGTCTCCTCAAGGTTTAGCTTAGGTTTGTTTTCGAATATTTCAAATTCTTCTTGTGTAGTTTCATCAAAATCATCATAATCAGCTCTAGCTTCCCAAGCTCCATTGTTTCATTACACGTTGCAATTGTGGACTCAATGGGATTATTAATATGAATGCTGAAACAAGTAAAATATCGAAAAAATAAAATATTAAAGCAAAAATTAAACAGGAAATTGAGCGATATTTTACATATGAATCTTTGCAAAATAAAGTTTGTAAGGAGACATGTGCAATAAGAAAGGAAAAATGCAAACTCCATGACTCAGAGTCGGGTTTTATTTTAGAAAGCATAAAAATAAATTTTATCCCTTCAGCTGTACCAAGGTCCACGGTAAGCTCAAGCCCGGTTGCTGATCCAGTTATTAGTTCCGCTCTAGATCCGGCCTTTGTCAGTCCAGGAAGCTCAATATGTTCTTTCAGGATCACAAGCAGTCCTCCTCAGCTATGAATAGATTTTGTATTCCTGCCAGGAGATCCTCTTCAGCATCAGCTATCTTCGGCTCCACTCCTAGTGCCACGGACACCTCTCCTTTTCGGCCATCCAAGTATCCAGACGAGACGAAGATATGTAAGAGAGTTTTGGTGCTTTTCTTATAGAACTTGAAATCCAGTGACGCTTCTTCCATGCTCTTTTCATAGGTCACAATGTAACATATGCCAGCCTTTTTGTTGTCGAACCTCATCACAATTCTGATTGGCTCGACCATACCACCCAAGTTCTTGCCCAAACCTTTGCCCGAATCATAGCCTTGCTTGATCATGATGCCTATGACCCAGTCTCCGGGCCACTTTGCAGGCTGTGGGAGTACATATGGCTCTTCGATCACTACTTCCATAGGTTTGGGTGCTTTGGGTATCCATACTTCCTTTCCCTTTATTTCTTCAGAGATGCGTTTCCGGTTGGGACAAGCATTGGGTGAGTACATTGGTCGCTTCTCGGTATTAGCTGGCCGGGTCTCACGAGATTTGCGTGAGGGAACTCCCCAATCAGATATGACTAGCTCCCAGACCAAGTTCCTCCCTTTGTAGCCTTTGCCTCGGCTATCCCAATAAGCGCTGTTAAAGTTCCTTTTTCTTTCTTCAACCCCAGGCGGTGTGTTGACCAACTTTGGAGCAAAGTGTGCAGTGTAACCTCATTGGACTATGCCTGTGGAGTTCCAACTTGAATTGTAATTCTTGCAGTGTCCTCCTCGGGTGCCTTGCACTGCTCCCACGAGTTCTACAGTATAGAATGTCTGCCCATCAGGAGTATCCCCTTCAATTGCTGGTATGGTTTGCTCATTGGAGATAGAATTGTTCCCCTCACCGAATACTACTGCCTCTTAGTGATCCCATTCGAACTTCACGGTTTAGTGCAATGTGGAAGGCACCGCACCAGCCATATGGATCCAAGGCCTCCCTAGTAGCAAATTGTAGGAAGCAGAGATGTCCATGACATGGAACTCAGCAGTGAACTCCACGGGTTTGACCATGATAGTTAGGTCAATCTCCCCTATGGTGCTTCTTTGTGACCTATCAAACGCCTTCCCCTTCAGGTCGCTCTCCTTTATCTTGGTTTGGTCAATCCCCATTCTTTTCAGAGTGATGAACGGGCATATGTTCAGACCGGAACCTCCGTCGATCAGAACTCTTCCCACGAACCAGTCTTTGCATTTGACAGTGACGTGCAAAGCTTTGTTGTGATTCAACCCTTCGGGTGGTAACTCATCTCCGTGAAAAGCAATTTGGTTGGCCTCCATGTCTTGTCCAACTATGCTAGCCAGGTTTTCAACGTAAGTGTCCACCAGAACATGTGCTTCGTCCAATACCTTCATCAAAGCACTTAAGTGAGTCTCTGATTTGAAGAGCAGAGCAAAAACAGAGATTTGTGCTGGAGTTTTGCCCAAGTGCTCAACTACGGAGTACTTCTTTGCTTACACCTTCTTCCACAGTCCCTCGGACTCTTCCTCGCTAATGCCTCGCCTATCTTGAACAAGATGCTCGGGAGTGTAAATCCTCCCACTCCTAGTCATCAGTTGAGCGGCAGCAGTCTCAACTGCAGACTTGTTTTTCTTCTCCCTTTCATAATCTCATAGTACCGCCTTGTCGCTGTATGGAGGAACCACATCAACATAGAATTTGGGAGCCATTTCCACCTCAATGGGCTCTGGTGTTGTAGCGGCTTGAGCAACTGAAGCGGCTGCTGGTACCTTTTCTTTTGCCTTAACAATAGTCCCTTCTAAGTTGCATTCCTCATCCAACTCGATCAGGTTCACCCTACTGTCTCCATGATTAGGCAAAGGGTTGTTTTACACATTTGGTGTCTTCAAGTGTATCACCTTTTGGTCGATCAAATCTTAAATGTTGTCCCTCAAGGCGTAGCACTTTTCAGTATCGTGACCAGGTCCTCCAGAGCGATAGGCATAGGTTTTGGTTTGATCAAAATAGGGTTTCATTCTATCGGCCATTTGGAATGGCACGGGTTGTATGTGACCGACTGCTTTGAGTCTCTCGAACAACTGAGTGCGAGATTCAGCCAATGGGGTGTAGCTTCTTTTGGGTCTTGGGTTGTTATTAGCATGAGGCCTTGGTGAATAGGTGTTGGTATTTTGGTAGTTTGGACTTTGTGGGTAGGTTGGTCTTTGTGGTGGTGGGTTTTGATACATGGATTGGGTGTTATAGACTGGGTAGGTGGATGTGGGTGTAATGGATGGGTAGGAGGGAGGATGTGTTTGGTAGTAGTGGTTTTGAGTAGGTGAGTAGTCAAGTGAGGCGGCCACGAAGGAGACGTCGTCCTTCTTCTTTCTTGAGGTGGTAGTGCTACCAGCTTGTAAGGCTTTATTAGCGGCTTGTAGTGCGGCCAGACTAACAATCCTTCCAGTCTTCAGTCCATCTTCGACCATATCGCCAATCTTGATCAACTCTCCAAACTTCTTTTCTTGCAGATTCAACATTTTATCAAAGTAGACATCTTCTTGTATGCGTATGAAAGTTGCCACTATCTCAGCGTCTTCCATGGAAGGTTGGACTTTGGCGGCTTCGGCCCTCCATCTAGTTGCAAACTCTCTAAAAGTCTTAGCGGGCTTCTTCTTCAGTTTCTCTAGGTAGAACCGATCTGGCATAGCATCAGTGTTGTGCCAAAAAATATTGACAAAGTCTCCAGCCATTGCTTCCCAGTTCGTCCACTTCTTTGTTTGTTGCTTAGAGTACCATACTAGCATATCTCGAGTCAGACTGCGGTTGAACAACAGCATGCGGATCTTTTCGTTGTGTCCAACTCCAATCAACTTGTCACAGTAAGATCTTAAATGAGCCATTGGATCTCCACTACCGTCGAACATGTTGAACTTGGGTGTCTTGTAGCCTTCAGGTAGTTTCAAGTCAGGATACAAGCAGAGATCCTCATAAGCTAACCCTCAGGTTCCCTTAGTGTCTTAGAGTTGTTTGAACTTCTCAACCAGCCATTGGACTTGCTCTTTGGTGCTGTCTACGTCTTCCTTAGTCCATGCGTACATCTCATGATCTTTGATGGGTGATGCGATGGTTTTGGTTTCAACGGTGAATGAGGATAAGTTGTTTTGTGGTGCTTTTGGTGGTGCAGTGTAAGTAGGGTAAGGAATGTCTCTTTCAGGGTAGAGTGGATCTTTGCCGTGAGGGCGAGTAGTTTGGTTTGGTTCAGTGATTTCATCAGTACGGGCAAGAGGGATCTTATTTTCCAATTCAAGCAATCTCTGCTCCCGCTTAGCATAATTTTCATAGGCGACAATGCCTTGTTTCTTAGGAGTTCCATTTCCAACCTTGTCAAACTCAGCCATGATATTACGTCTCATCCTTGTCCTTGTAGGTAAAGGGGGAGGTTTTGGGATCGATCCTTTGGACCTCAACCGATATTGCGGCGCGGCAAGAATGCACAAACCAAACTATCAGGGACTTGGGAACTGACACATCAAAAACAACAAGAGAAAATGTGTGTATATGTTAGTTTGAATAAAGTCACGTCCTATCATGCATGGGACCTCTTTTGTGCATGAGGTGGGGCCTATCGCGGATTCGAAGTAACGTTTGCATCAAACACATCATTTCGTTTGAATAAACATAATCATCTCCAGTCTAAATTGACTCTTCTTCCACGTGATAGCAGTAGGATGGTTGCTTCCTCAATGTCATGGGTATTGGGTCAATGTAGTTCTTGTCGGGATGCTTGATCATGGCAGATATGGTAGCCAAAGCGTCCGCGAACTCATTTCTTAGTTTGGGTACATGCCGGAACTCTATCTTGGCGAATCTTTACTTCAACTTCTTTATGCACTCCAGTTATGGCAATATCTTCAGATTCTTTGCTGTCCATTCTCCTCGAACTTGGTGAATCATCAAGTCGCAATCCCCGATCGCTAATAGCTCTTGTATATTCATGTCAACTACCAATCTAAAACCCAAAATATAAGTTTCATGCTCCGCCATGTTATTGGTGCAAGGAAACCTTAGTTTGGCCGTGACAGGATAGTGTTGTCCAGTCTCGAAAACTAATACCACGCCGATGCCGACTCCTTTGAAATTGACCGCTCCATCGAAGAATAGCCTCCAACTATCATACTCTTCGGTGATATCTTCTTCTACAAACATGACTTCTTCATTAGGGAAATAGGTGTGCAAAGGTTCATAGTCATCTCCCACCGGATTCTCGGCCATATGATCAGCCAAGGCTTGAGCTTTCACCGCCTTTTGAGTGACAAAAGTGATGTCGAATTCGCTGAGCAGCATTTGCCATTTAGCCAGCTTTCCAGTAGGCATTGGTTTTTGGAAAATGTGATTGAGAGGGTCCATCCTTGATATCAGCAACGTTGAGTAGGATGTCAAGTAGTGTCTCAACTTCTGTGCTATCCATGTTAGCGCACAACACGTGCGCTCCAGCAATGTGTAGTTGGCTTCATAAGGAGTGAATTTCTTGCTTAGATAGTATATTGCTTGCTCCTTCCTCCCAGTTGAATCATGTTGTCCCAATACACAAGCAAAGGCTGAATCTACCACGGATAGGTACAAGATCAAAGGACGCCCAGGCTTAGGTGGGACCTGCACAGGCGGGCAGGACAAGTACTCCTTTATTCGATCAAATGCTTTTTGGCAATCCTCTATCCACTCGATCACCGCGTCTTTCTTCAGCAGCTTGATTGAATCTTTCAAATTCTTCTTGTGTAGTTTCATCAAAATCATCATAATCAGCTCTAGCTTCCCCACGCTCCATTGTTTCATTACACGTTGCGATTGTGGACTCAATGGGATTATTAATATGAATGCTGAAACAAGTAAAAAATTACAAAATTATAAGATTAAAGCAAAAATTAAACAGGAAATGGAGCGATATTTCATTTATGAATCCTTGCAAAACAAAGTTTGTAGAGAGACATGTGCAATAAGAAAGGAAAAATGGAAACTCCACGACTCAGAGTCGTGTTTTATTTTAGAAAGCATAAATATAAATTTTATCCCCTCAGCTCTACCAAGGTCCACGACAAGCTCGGGCCCGAGTGCTGATCTAGTTGTTCAGTGCCGCTCCAGATCCAGCCTTTGTCAGTCCAGGAGGCTCAACATGTTCTTCCAGGATCACACAGTAGTCCTCCTCAGCTATGAATAGATTTTGCATTCCTGCCAATAGATACTCTTCAGCATCAGCTATCTTCGGCTCAACTCCTTGTGCCGCGGACACCTCCCCTTTTCAGCCATCCAAGTATCCAGACGAGACGAAGATATGCAAGAGATTTTTGGTGCTTTTCTTATAGAAGTTGAAATCCAGTGACGCTTCTTCCATGCACTTTTCGTAGGTCACAATGTACCCTATGCCAGCCTTTTCATTGTCGGGGCTCATCACAATTCTGATTGGTTCGACCATACCATCCAATTTCTTGCCCAAACCTTTGCCCGGTTCATAGCCTTGCTTGATCATGATGCCTATGGCCCAGTCTATGGGCCACTTTGCAGGGTGTGGGAGTACATATGGCTCTTCGATCACTACTTCCATAAGTTTGGGTGTTTTGGGTATCCACACTTGCTTTCCGTTTGTTTCTTCAGAGATGTGTTTCCAGTTGAGACGAGCATTGGGTGAGTACATTGGTCGCTTCTCGGTCTTAGCTGGTAGGGTCTCACAAAATTCGCATGAGGGCACTCCCCAATAAGAAATGACTGGCTCCCAAACCAAGTTCCTCCCTTCGTAGCCTTTGCCTCGGCTATCCCAATAAGCACTGTAAAAGTTCCTTTTTCTTTCTTCAACCCCAGGCAGTGTGTTGACCAACTTGGGAGCAAAGTGAGCAGTGTAACCTCCTTGGACTATGCCTGTGGAGTTCCAACTTGAATTGTAATTCTTGCGGCATCCTCCTCAGGTGCCTTGCACTGCTCTCACGAGTTCTACACTATAGAATGTCTGCCCATCAAGAGTATCCCCTTCAATTGCTGGTATGGTTTGCTCATTGTAGATAGAATTGTTCCCCTCACGGAACACTACTACCTCTTTATGATCCCATTCGAACTTCACGACTTGGTGCAATGTGGAAGGCACCGCACCAGCATATTGATCCAAGGCCTCCCTAGTAGCAGATTGTAGGAAGCAGAGATGTCCATGACATGGAACACAGTAGTGAACTCCACGGGACCGACCATGATAGTTAGGTCAATCTCCCCAATGGTGCTTCTTTGTGACCCATCAAACGCCTTCACGTTCATGTCGTTCTCCCTTATTTTGCTTTGGTTAATCCCCATTCTTTTTAGAGTGATGAATGGGCATATGTTCAAACCGTAGCCGCCGTCGATCAGAACACTTCCCATGAACCAGTCTTTGCATTTGACAGTGACGTGCAAAACTTTGTTTTTATTCAACCCTTCAGGTGGTAACTCATCTCCGTGAAAAGCAATTCGTTTGGCCTCCATGACTTGTCAAACCATGCTAGCCAGGTTTTCAACTGAAGTGTCCACCGGAACATGTGCTTCGTCCAACGCCTTCATCAAAGCACTTCGGTGACTCTCCGATTTGAGGAGCAGAGCCAAAACAGAGATTTGTGCTGGAGTTTTGCCCAAGTGCTCAACTATGGAGTACTTCTTTGCTTACACCTTCTTTCACAGTCCCTCGGACTCTTCCTTGCTAATGCCTCGCCTATCTTGAAAAAGATGCTCGGGAGTATAAATCCTCCCACTTCTAGTCATCCCTTGTGCGGTAACAGTCTCAACTGCGGACTTGTTTTTCTTCTCCCTTTCATAATCCCATGGTACCGCCTTGTCGCTGTATGGGGGAACCACATCAACATAGAATTTGGGAGCCGTTTCCACCTTAATGGGCTCTGGTGCTGTAGCGGCTTGAGCAACTGAAGCGGTTGCTGGTACCTTTTCGTTTGCCCTAACGGTAGTCCCTTCTAAGTTGCATTCCTCGTCCAACTCGATCAGGTTCACCCTACTGTCTCCATGATTAGGCAAAGGATTGTTGTGCATGTTTGGAGTCTTCAAGTGTGTCACCTTTTGGTTGATCAAATCTTGTATCTTGTCTCTCAAAGTGTAGCACTTTTCAGTATCGTGACCAGGTCCTCCAGAGTTATAGGCACAGGTTTTGGCTTGATCAAAATAGGGTGTCATTCTATCGGGCATTTTTAATGGCATGGGTTGTATGTGACCGGCTGCTTTGAGTCTATCGAACAACTGAGTGCGAGATTCAGCCAATGGGGTATAGTTTCTTTTGGGTCTTGGGTTGTTATTAGCGTGAGGCCTTGGTGAATAGGTGTTGGTATTTCGGTAATTGGCACTTTGTAGGTAGGTTGGGTGTTATAGGCTGGGTAGGTGGATTTGGGTGGTATGCATAGGTAGGAGGGAGGAGGTGTTTGCTAGTAGTGGTTGTGAGTAGGGGAGTGGTCAAGTGATGCGGCCACGAAGGAGATGTCGTCCTTCTTCTTTTTTGAGGTGGTAGTGCTACCAGCTTGTAAGGCTTTATTAGCGGCTTGTAGTGCGGCCAGACTAACAATCCTTCCAGTCTTCAGTCCATCTTCGACCATATCGCCAATCTTGACCAACTCTCAAAACTTCTTCTCTTGCAGATTCAACATTTTGTCAAAGCAGACATATTATTGTATACATATGAAAGTTGCCACTATCTCAGCATCTTCCATGGGAGGTTGGACTTTTGCGACTTCAGCCCTCCATCTAGTTGCAAACTCTCTAAAAGTCTTAATGGTCTTCTTCTTCAGTTTCTCTAGGAAGAACCGATCAGGCATAGCATCAGTGTTGTGCCCAAAATTGTCTACCAAGCCTCCAGCCATTGCTTCCCAGTTCGTCCACTTCTTTGTTTGTTGCTTATAGTACCATACTAGTCAGACTGCGGTGGAACAACTGCATGCGGATCTTTTCGTCGTGTCCAACTCCAATCAACTTGTCATAGTAATATCTTAAATGAGCCATTGGATCTCCACTACCGTCGAACATGTTGAATTTGGTGTCTTGCAGCCTTCAGGTAGTTTCAAGTCAGGGTACAAGCAGAGATCCTCATAAGCTAACCCTCGGGTTCCCTTAGTGTCTTAGAGTTGTTTGAACTTCTCAACCAGCCATTGGACTTGCTCTTTGGTGCTGTCTGGGTCTTCCTTAGTTCATGCGTACATCTCATGAGCTTTGGTGGTGATTCGATGGTTTTGGTTTCAACGGTGAAGGAGGGTAAGTTGTTTTGTGGTGCTTTTGGTGGTGCAGTGTAGGTAGGGTAAGGAATGTCTCTTTCAGGGTAGAGTGGATCTTTTCCGTGAGGGCGAGCAGTTTTGTTTAGTTCAGTGATTTCATCAGTACGGGCAAGAGGGATCCTATTTTCCAATTCAAGCAGTCTCTGCTCCAGCTTAGCATAATTTTCATAGTCGACCATGCCTTGTTTCTCAAGAGTTCCATTTCCAACCTTGTCAAATACAGCCATGATATTTTATCTCTTCCTTGTCCTTGTAGGTAAAGAGAGAGGTGTTGAGATCGATCCTTTGGACCTCAACCGGTACTGCGGCGCGGCCATAATGCGCAAACCAAATTATCAGGGACTTGGGAACTGACACATCAAAAACAACAAGAGAAAATGTGTGTATATGTTAGTTTGAATAAAGTCATGTCCTATCATGCATGGGACCTCTTTTGTGCCAAACGTGGGCCTATCGTGGATTCGAAGTAACGTTTGCACCAAACACATCATTTCGTTTGAATAGACATAATCATCACCAGTCTAAAACCCAAAAATAACGAAATTTTATTTAATTTGCTTGGCTTTATTACAACCACTAATGACTCGATTATGATGTAAACGACAACAAAGAAAGGACAAAACGATGGTGCCAAGCAAAGAGACTTCAGGTTCAAACATCAGCTCCAGCGTCTTCCTTTTCCTTCTCCTCCTTGGCTTCCTCCTTGGGTTTGTGAACCAAACTAATGAGCGGAGGATCAACAAATGTCTCCAGCAGGTCTTTCCCAGTCTCAATGTCACCCAGAGCTTTTATGAGGAGCTCGCAAATTTCCAGCCCATGTGCTTCCTTCTCTTCCAGCGGCACTGACTTAAAATACTCCCCCCACCATTTGAGCAAATCTTGTAAATTCCCAGTAGCTTGCCTTGCAGTCATGACCTTGCCGGTCCAATACTTGAGTTCGTTCCCTTTGATCTTATCTTTGTATTGTCTCCTCATCTCTCTCTCTTTTGTCACCTTTAACTCCTTGTTTTTTGGTCAAACTCGTGTTTCAGCTTCTTGTATTTTCAACAGCATTCGGAGCTTTGGCTTTTCTTTTCAGTGTAGTCTTAGACCGAAACCTTGCCTTGTCTTCTCCGAGCCATTGAGGGTAGGCCAAGGTAGCTGTGAGGTTCACCCTACTGTCTCGACCACGGCAAAACTGCATAGTGAGCCTCTTCTCCGACATTGTCAATATGGTGAGAACTATCGGATGCTCGATGTCCTTTATATCAACCTCGAAGCTTTTTCCCTCAGTCAACTGCGGGGTTTATTGTGTCATGCCTACTTGTCGAAGGATCCTTAGAGGAACATAGTGATGAGTCCCTCGGAATCCAATCAATGTCAAGAAAGTGATGTCTTGACCTTGTATGGAGACAACGAAGCCAACGCAATTTTCAATCACCCATTGCACCTCTTGCAACTCCTCGAGCTTGGTGTACCAACCTTCCATGTTTGAAGGGTATTCCCATGCCGCTGTTCCAGCCATACGGGCGCTATGTGAGCGGACCCCCCCCTCTCCAAGAAGGTTTTGATTCCACCGGACTGACGGGGACACTATGCAAATGCTCTATCAACCAGATTTCCAGCAACAAGTTACATCCTTCGAATAAATCTACTCCCCTCCTACATTTGGTTAAGGCTCTATAAACTTCTCCCAAAATCATTGGAACCAAGCTTACTTGTCGTTTGAAGGCACCTTTGCGCAGCCCCCCTACTACTCTCCCTAGCCTTATGTCGATCTTGCCGCATTTCTTGGGGAAACCATGCTTCCTAGAAAAGCAATAATGAAAGCGATGGATTCAGTCCACTCCCAATCTTGAATCTTCCACGCCCCAGCCCATTTGTGTCTAAGTGTTGGATCTCCAAATTTAGAATGCAAGTATTCCAACGTGACTTTCCTGTCATGGACTCCCTTGACATATGGATCATAAGGGGTTCCCAGTAATTCAATGAACTCCTTAGCTTCCACATCTCGGGGATAAATCATAGTCTCAGGTCCAGGCTCTGACCCTGCTAGCCCTCCAAATTCTTCTAACATTGGTGCCAACTCGAAACAATTGAAGTGAAACACAACCCTCTTGTAGTCCTAGAAATATGTAGCAGCTTCAACCAAACCGGTCACGGCAGTGTAGTTTTTGAGAGCTACCAACTCTCCCAACATCTTTTGAACATGAGCTTTGCTGACAACGACCAAATCTTCCCACCAAAGTCTGATCAAGTGAGGAGGTTGGGAAACGATCTCAAATTAGAGAGTACCCTATGCAGCAATAGTCTGAAAACAAAACGAGAAAAGGTAAAGACCAAAACATTCTTATAGTTTGATCATGTTTAAACAGACAATCAATGTTTTGTGCAAACGTTTCTTCGAATCAATGCAGAAATGCAATTTGTCACTTTTCAGGTTAAAAACCCTTTTGACATTTGACGTAGGTTTACTAATGGACTATTACGTGCCAAGGACGTATAGCCTTCCTAGGCTTCTCAATATGCAAAAAAAAAAAAAAAAAAAAATACGCATTTTGTAGCCAATTATTCTCATAAATTCCCCAAAATTTGAAAATCGGTACATGAAAGTTCCGAAAAAGTAAAAATACAAGAGAAAGAATGAAAATGACACTTGACTAGGCAACACACTCCCTTTCCATCTTGGCCCTCTTTGTTTCTCGTGTAATCTCCTTGACATCTTCCATAGCTTTGGTTAGGTATCCCTTAGCTGCTATCAAGTGTAGGATGTCTATCTCTGCACACTCCGAATTCCATTTCTCAAGCTTTGTCTCCAACACCTCTAACTTCTCCTCTAGTTCTAATGTATGCTTCTTCCATACTTCGATCTCTTCCTTGTTTTCCTTATCCATTTTGACAGCTTTCAACATGAATTCTCGGTACCGAATTTGAGCCTCTGCCTCGCGATCTCTTATGTTATTGCCACGACTTGTCCCTACTACCATATTTCCCTTTATACTGGAGCGTAACCAGCTTTTGCAGTTTGGTTCGCATCCAGCATTGTATCTATCAGGTGCTAGCGATGCCTCTTCCATGACTTGTCTTCCTGCCCATGACTTCCTAGTGCTCTTGACCCTAGGAACCACATCTCCAGTGTAATCGAACTGATAATCTTTTGTGTCTGGTATCAACGGTACGATTTGCTTCCTCCCTGCTTGCCTCATCACCCTCAACGGTTGGTATGGTTGGAGTCCTCTTAACCTCATAAGTATCACAAAGGATGGCTTCTCAGAACTAATGATGAAATCTGATGAAGGAAACTAAGTGAACATCTATTGGATTGAGTCCTCCGTTATGTTTTCAAACAATCTTACCCATTTTTCTGTGCTGCTTGGTTGTTTGAGTTTTGAAACTCCATATCGTTCCCCAATCAAGTAGTTATAACCAGCTGGCTTGGACAGTTCTTGCACACCTCTTGTTTTCCTCAAATGTTCCTTGAACCATGCTTGTAGTAAAAGATTACACTCTTGGAAGTATTTTGCCTCTCTTTTACAACAACCCAAAGCCTGATAGATGTCTACTACTATCATAGAAACTATGGTATAACGATAGCCATTGATTCCATTGAACACTGCATCGGCAACCATGACAAGCCTCGAACATATGTCGTTGCTTGAACTCTCGGGGAACACCATTATTCCTAGGAAACAAATAGCAAATGTGAACGGCCTAATTCTCCTCCAATTACTGTAGGACTTGAACATTTTCTTATGGTTGTCAAACGCACTCAAATACCCATACCGAGTGTAGAAGTAGGAAAAGGGCCTATTCTTTTGTTGTAAAAATTCCACATTCACATTTGCTATCATCCCTAACTTTTTACGAAACTCTTCAGCTGTGCGTATGCGGCTCCCTTGCCAACGATGTTTGTCTAACCCCGAGTGTGACACAAACCCCCCTATTTCTTCCAGCAAAGCTGTTAGTTTGACATCCCCAAACCTAAACACATTCAATTCTTCATCCCAAAATGACACTGATGCTTCAATCATCTCCCTACACGGTTCCATTTCTAATAGTGAAACCAAATGACCCAAGTGTTGACGTACTTTGGTTTGTTCTCCCAGTGACAAGTTGCTCCACTAACTAGTTAACAAAGGAGGTGCGCCCATAGTCATTCCAAAACGATGAAATTTTTGACTCATTGTGACCTAAAAATAAAGAAGAAATATAATATAAAAACCCCGTCCCCTTTGAGAATAATTGAACAAATCAAAATGTGTTATCATTCCTGTCTCACTTTTTTTTTCTCTCTTTTTCTTTTAATTCTTTTCTTTTCTCTCAAATGCTCATGTCCAAATGTCCCTTTAGAGTCGAAAACCTGTTTAGGTAGTTTGGACAAGTTGAAAGCTAGTCGGCTCACGGGGAGCCCTTCCTACGGTATGATGCATGCTCATTACAATAGAAGAGTGGTGTAATTCTAGAGACGGTTTCCTAAGGCGGACGGCCGAGGAGTGGGATTATTTGAAATTGTTGGTTGTACCACGGACCAACTGTATTTCAAAATGTCCTTCTTAAAAGGTTTTTTGGTTGTGGAGCGACCGTGGGATCCACGTAATCGCCGTGTGTGTGTAAAGTGTCGTTTCCCAGGAGTGGGGGAGTATGAGTAAAATATGCAAAAATGTCACATTGAAATTTAAATACAATAAATAAAGTAAAAAAAGAAAAACAAAAAAGGAAACCAAGTTAGTACGACAATAATAATAATGAATAACAAGCTAATAATTAAATAAATCCCAAAAGCAAAGTCTCGTTGTGGTTAGGACTTTGAGTATCCCCAGCGGAGTCGCCGTTCTATCATACCCGATTTTGGACTCAACTCGAGGCGAGTGGGGTTTCGGATTTGACTGGTGAACACATTTGAGTTTAGATATTGGACTCACTACCTAATATAATTTCTAAGGCGTATTAGGTCACCTAAATATCTAAAGCCAAGTTTGATAGGTCAACCAGTCAATTTCAGAGATTCTATATGGGTAAGAAGTCCAAATGACTCGGGTGAAGAAGGTGTTTGGCACTTTCCCGAGTCCCACGAAAAGTGTTTACTGTTCGAGTCTAAGTTTTGGGATAAAAGAGTGTATATCGTCATGAAATACTAACTTGGGAAATTTACTTAAACATTCTAAATAAAAGAGGTAACATATTTAGGCTATTTACCAACACACATACACATAGTTTTCAATACTCGGCCTATACTTAAGCCTAATCGTAGTTACGGCCTCTAATATTAAACGCCTAATCGTAAAAAAACATATAAAATGGTGTTTAATTTCAACTTTAAAAGGCAGAATTCATAGATAGACCCTTAAAGTTGGCTCTAATTCCCAGTTAAACACTGCAACTTTCCAAGTGATCATGTACACACCTCATCTTGATAAATATGTCTCGTAAACACTCTAGTCTGACAAACCACTTGCGTGAAACACACTTGCAACTTATGTGGCAAGTAAACAAATAAAATACTGACACGTGTCATTTTGATTTTAAAGAATTGCCATCTATAAATTTTAAAAAGTTTTGAGAAAAGAAAAATTCACAACTAATTTATTAAATTATGCACTACCAAATTAATCATTAGCAGACCCCAATTCTCCGTCCAAAACAATTTCAAACTCAGCCTCCATCTCCGTCTCCGATGACCCCCAACTCCGTCTCCGATGACCCCTTTTTTTTCTTATAATTTCCAATTATTCTTTTCGTCCAAACACCTAAAGCAAAATACAATTTCTTAGTCCCAAAATTTTGACTATGGTAGATTTCAGATTGTGGCCTCAAACGAAATTAACGGAGAAGGTCCTCCACCAATAATGGTGTTTCATTATGTTAATGTATATGCTCACCTTCAATTTGGTGTAATTTGTTATACGATTAAGCCCTTTTTCCATTGCAGGTCAGCCTAGTCGAGGATGTAATTAATTGTAGTCAATGAATAGATATCATGTAATGGCTATTGTTGTTCCTTTAAAAAAAATCAAAATTGACGAAGAGGTGGTGGTTTTATGACGGAGGTGGATGAGCTATTGCTATTTCTGAGTTGGGGTGACGAGTGAGTAAGCTTTTGTGGTGGAGATTGGTATTTTGGATCATATGCTGGTTTAATGGACAGTTTGTAGATGGAATATGAAGACTTACATCGTTCTATTATTTTTTATCTTGTTAATTTCTGTTTTTTGTGACCAATCTCTGTAAAATATTTATTCGTTCTAACACTGCAACTAGTTTATTCCCATCAAGTTTATGGGAATGGTTGTTATGTATGTGTAACATTAAGCATTCAAGCACCTTAGAAGAAGGAAGGTATTGTTGTTTCTGGTGCAAACATTTTTGGGGAAGAAGACATAAATATTTGCTATGGGAAAAATGAAAAATATGGTAGGACCTACATTAAAAATTAATCCTAATCTAAAAAAAGAGAAAAATTGCCAGTCCTCACTTGCTGCCAAATGTTTGTATCTCACGCGTCTCGCCACATCAGTCTGGAGTGTGTACGGGGTCTACTTAATCCTACATGAGGCGTTTACATGATCACTTGGAAAGTTGAAGTGTTCAACTGAGAATTGGAGCCAACTTTAAGGGGCCACTTATGTATTCTGCCACTTAAAAACTTACATAAATAGTTTATTTTGCAAAATAAATTCAGATTTAGCACGAAACCAAAAGGGGGTTTGTTTGAAAATAAAACGTTGGCCATTTAGGGTCGGTGTGACTCGTCATTAATTGTCGAACCCTAACCTTAATGGCCTTTTTTGTGTAGGGGTCGGATTTTAGAAATTTATATAGGCGAAAAGGCTGTTTTTGAAAAAATGGATTTACAAAAGCACATATATTAAACAAAGGGGGCTGGAACACGTAATAATATACATATAGAAATAGACATGCAAATATATGATTCAAATCATAGTTATGACTTTAAGAAATATGTTTAAAGTGTATAAACGACCCCAAAACTTTATACACTCCTATACACTAGCGTGAGTAATTGAAAAAACCCAATTTTATCCCATACAAAGGCCGCTTTTGAAAAGGTTTTTGGGCCTGGACCACTCGTGCAAATAGAAACAGTCTAGTATAAGCATAACAAACCAGATTTTAATACTTTTCACAAATAGCCTTGATTTTAAACAAAATTCCAGTCTGATCATTACAAAATACGTTTTAAAATAGTTAGAACTTGTGAGACATATTATATATAGTAGTGTCGTTGTTCAGAAAGCATGCAGGCTTTAAAAGTGTGCTATAACTCGCCGTATTACTCAGATTCTTAAAGGAAAAGGCCACTACTTTGAATGATGTAGCACATAAGGAGGTAAGGGAGAAGGAGAGGCTCTTGAGTAGCCATTCACATAGTCTAGCAACTGTGTGCCCTGTTTTAAGCAAAGACAAACAGGGAACCTAATGAATATACACAAGGGGACAGTTTCTAAGGAGCATGGTTCACCAGACAAAGAATGGGCTATTCTAAACATAGTCAGGACTTCTAAAGTTGCACCTAAACAAGCATTGCATAATGTAGCTAATAGACCTAATGAATAGTTTAAATTCATGACTCAAAGCAAGGTTTGTATGGCCTGAAATTCATAGACACGTAGAACCCCTCACTGGGGTCTGTATAATAGCCAAACACCTGTAATAGAAGCTTGGTATATCCTTGAGGATATCCACACAACTCCTGTACAAAGGGGTTAGGAAAAAAAAAGGCAAAGGGAAGGCCCTGAACAAATGTAGATAAGAGTAGAGTAGGGACAAATGTGCAGCCTCTCAACAGGTATACTCAGAGTATAAAAGAGAATAACATAAACAGTTCCAGACAAAGGCAACCAAAGATGCTTTTAATATTGGAATTGGGTCAATCTTTAACCCGTTTCAATTAACACATACACGAATATTCCCCTCCTTTCCCAACGATAGTGTCGTGTATACCCTTAAACGAGAACACCGAAATGCCTTTTCCGGTGACAGGAAACCCTCGTCGACAAGAGGTCAATTTTGACCTCCGTCGAAACAACCAAATAGCACCAAGGTTTTGCAGCGGATGACTAGGGGAGCACGACGATGTCATTTTCCCTCATTTTGCCGGTGGAGTTGGCCGGAATCGGCCCTTGACAGTGGCGATTAGGTTTCGCGATAAGAGAGAGAGAGAGAGAGAGAGAGAGAGAGAGAGAGAGAGAGAGAGAGAGAGAGAGAGAGAGAGAGAGAGATAGTCGCGGCTGAGGGAGTGTGGGGAAAATGGGGATCGATTTTAGGGTTTTGGGGGTGTAAAGCAATTAAAAAGGGAATTTGGTTTTCGACCATCGGATCAAAAGAACGAATGGCTAGGATCAAACCTCATAGGCGTGAGGTGGTGCTGAAGTGGCGTCTACATGGATAATAGGAAGGGTGTGAGGTGTACGTGTGTATATGTGTGTTTATGTATGCATATCTAGTGTATATTAGGCATAAAATAGGTATAAAAAGGGTATAAAATGGATATAAAAATATAGAAAAATTAGAAAATTAATTTAAACTGTTAGGACGGCTAAGAAATGCATGAAAATTGTAATTTTGGAATTTTAAAACAATTTGAATAATTTCGTCAAAATAGACGTAATTGCAAAAATTGTAAAAACAACTATGGTTTGAGACAATGCTTTTGGAAATGGCCTCGATCGTCAGACTATTATGAGAAGATAATTTGTATGAAATGGACAGGGCAAGAGTGGATACATGATCGTGTGTAAAATTTAAAAATTATCGATTTCGAAAATAGGAGGGACAAAATTGGGTGTCAACAGCTGCCCCTCTTTGCCAGGGGATGATGAAAAAATCTTCGGACAAAGACGTTGACAGTGCGGCCAATATTTTCATGACTATAGAGGAGCCTATGGCTTAAGAGAATGTAAAGTGTCGGGATGACATGCTTTCTTTGCTCGGGGTGTATGTCCTACAATGAAAATGTGTTTGCAACATAATATATACGTAACACGTACCTTTCCGCCAGGCTGGATTGTCTTTCCAGGATTATTTTAATATGAGATTGTGTCTGCCATGCCATAATTGTGTGTCTTATGCCGTCAAATGTTAGATTCGACATTGGGGTGTATGCCCTATGTCGGTGCATTGGGCTGTGTACCATACGCAAGGAAATAGAAATTCAAATCAATATCGGGCAGTGTACCCTCAACCGACGCTTCGGGTTGTGTGCCCTCAGCTAATTTGAAAATGCAAATCGATATCGGGCTGTTTACCCTCAATCGACGTCTCGGTTTGTGTGCCCTCAGCTAATTTAAAATGCAAATCGATATCAGGCAGTGTACCCTCAAGCGACGCCTCAGGTTGTGTGCCCTCAGCTAATTTAAAATGCAAATCGATATCGGAATGTGTACCCTCAACCGACGCCTCGGGTTGTTTGCGCTCAGCTAATTAAAAATGTAAATCGATATCGGGCTGTGTACCCTCAACTGATGCCTCGGGTTGTGTGCCCTCAGCTAATTTAGAATGAAAATCGATATCGGGCTGTGGACCCACAATCGACGCCTCAGGTTGTGTGCCCTCAGCTAATTTAAAATGACAAATCTTTCCGTCGAAGCATATCTGTCGTGCATTGTTGATTTAGGTATCTTTCGTACCTGCATCCAAAGAAAAATTGGTGAGTTGTACGGGGTGGTTTGGTTTGTGCATTCTTGGCTTGTTTCGCGTTCGCTGTCCACTAGTGTCGAGTTCTTGGCCGGGCTGATAGGGATATGCATAAAATATAATGCAAATTATTTTGAAAAACTTTTATAAGAAAAAAAATGAAATAAAATGTTTTATCCCATTGAGTCACAAGTCGCGTTGTGTAAAGCCAAAGTTGTCGTCCTTCACGCTGCTCCAAACTCCATTAAGTGAATTTTGAGGGTGAACTCAAAATTCTGCCCCAGTTTGTATTTGAAATTTTTGAGATGTCCTCAAAAATTTCTGCCCCAGTGTCAATTATATTCGTCTTTTGGGAGTTCCTCAAAAATTCTGCCCCAGTGTTCGCTTTGTGGGGAAATGAAATTTTTGTATTTATATGACCGAATCTTGAGTAGGTTGTCTACGTATCCCACTTGGGGAATCAGGTCGTGACGTAGTTCAGATTACATAATGTATTGCAGAATGAGGAAATCACTAATCAGTACAAATCCCTATACATAGTATCTTTTAACAGTATCTGAGTTGATAGGTTTTGGCCAGAATTCTCCATCCATCTCTGCCAATGTCAATGCTCATCCATTCAGAACTCGGTGAACCATGTACGATCCTTGCCAATTTTGTGCAAACTTGCCTTTTGCTTCTTCTTGATTCGGAAATATCTTCTTATGAATTAATTGCCCAGGTTCAAAGAATCTCTCTCGAGCTTTCTCATTGTAGTGCGATACCCTAATAGGGCATAGGGTAAACTCTCATGCCATTGTTTTGAAGTGCATGTCATCTTGCGCAATATCCTCTTGATGTTTTTATTGGCTGCATCGACTGCACCATTCATTTGAGGTCTGTATGTAGTGGAGTTGCGATTCTTGATCTTGAAAACCTCACAGGTTGCTTTCATTAGTTCACTGTTGAGATTGGACCCATTGTCAGTGATGATGGATTCAGGGATGCCAAATCGGCAGATCATCTTATCATGGACAAAATTCCACACCACCTTTTTTGTTACTGATTTGTATGATACAGCTTTTACCCATTTGGTAAAATAATCAATGGCCACCAGTATGAAGTGATGCCCATTGGAAGCGGCTGGCTAGATAGGTCCTATGACATCTATCCCCCAGGCAGCAAAAGGCCAAGGCGATCCCATGACGTTCAATTCGTTGGGAGGCACTCGAATCATATCTCCATGGACTTGGCATTGATGGCATTTCTTCCCGTCGTTTATGCAGTCATGTTCCATTGTCATCCAGAAATAACCAGCTCTCAAGATCTTATTTGCAAGCACAAAACCATTCATGTGTGGACCACACGTCCCAGAGTGTATTCCTTCTAACAATTTAGCAGCTTCTTTCGCGTCCACACTCCTCAACAAATCTTAATACGATGTTTTCTTGTATAAAACTTCTCCGTTCAGAAAGAAGCCATTTGCTAACCTCCTCAGTGTCTTCCTTTGGAGACTTGTTGCATTCTTTTGGTAACTGTCGTCTTTGAGAAACCCTTTGATGTCGTAAAACCAAGGCTGTCCGTCTGACTCTTCTTCCATGTGATAGCAGTAGGCTGGTTGCTTCCTCACTGTCACGGGTATTGGGTCAACGTAGTTATTATCGGGATGCTTGATCATAGCAGATATGGTAGCCAAAGCGTCCGCGAACTCATTTTGATGTCTGGGTACATGCCGGAACTCTATCTTGGAGAAAATTTGCTTCAACTCCTTTATACACTCCAGGTATGGCAATATCTTTAGACTCTTTGCTGTCTATTCTCCTCGAACTTGGTGAATCAACAAGTCGGAATCCCCGATCACTAATAAATCTTATATATTCATGTCCACTGCCAATCTAAGACCCAAAATACAAGCTTCATACTCCGCCATGTTGTTGGTGCAAGGAAACCTTAGTTTGGCCGTGACAGGATAGTGTTGTCCCGTCTCGGAAACTAATACCGCGCCGATGCCGACTCCTTTGAAATTGACCGCTCCATCAAAGAATAGCCTCCAACCATCATACTCTTCGGTGATATCTTCTCCTACGAACATGACTTATTCGTCCAGGAAATAGGTGTGCAAAGGTTCATAGTCATCTCCCACCGGATTCTCGGCCTTATGATAAGCCAAGGCTTGAGCTTTCACCGCCTTTTTAGTGACAAAAGTGATGTCAAATTCGCCGAGCGGCATTTGCCATTTAGCCAGCTTTCCAGTAGGCATTGGTTTTTGGAAAATGTGCTTGAGATGGTCCATCCTTTATATCAGCAACGTTGAGTAGGATGTCAAGTAGTGTCTCAACTTCTGTGCTATCCATGTCAGCGCACATCCAGCAATGTGTACTTGGTTTTATAAGGAGTGAATTTCTTGCTTAGATAGTATATTGCTTGCTCCTTCCTCCCAGTTGAATCATGCTGTCCCAATACACAACCAAAGGCTGAATATACCATGGATAGGTTCAAGATCAAAGGTCGCCCAGGCTCAGGTGGGACCAGCACAGGCGGGCAGGACAAGTACTCCTTTGTCCAATCAAATGCTTTGTGGAAATCCTCTGTCAACTCGATCACTGCGTCTTTCTTCAGTAGCTTGATGATTGGTTCACAGATCACGGTGGATTGTGCTATGAAACGATTGATGTAATTGAGCCTTCCTCAGAAGCTCATAACCTCTTTCTTGCTTTTTGGTGGTTGCAATTCTTTGATGGCTTTGATCTTAGACGGATCCAGCTCGATGCCCCTTCTACTGACAATGAAACCCAACAGCTTTCCTGCTGGAACACCTAAAGCACACTTTGCTAGATTTAGCTTTAGATTGTACTTTCGCAAGCGGTTGAAGAACTTGCGCAAGTTGTCAAGATGCTCCGAACTCTTCTTTGATTTGATGATCACGTCGTCCACATAGACTTCAATATCTTTGTGCATCAGGTCATGGAACATAGTTGTCATTGCTCTCATGTAAGTCGCCCCAGCATTCTTTGGACCAAATGGCATAACCTTGTAGCAATAAATCTCCCAAGATGTAGTGAAAGCTGTCTTCTCGGCGTCCTCCTCGTCCATGAGAACTTGATGATAACCAGCGAAACAGTCCACGAATGATTGCAGCTCGTGCTTCGCGCAATTATCAATCAGGATGTGTATGTTTGGCTGAGGAAAGTCATCCTTCGGGCTTGCTTTATTCAGATCTCTATAATCCACACAAACTCAAAGTTTCCCATCCTTCTTTGGTACTGGAACAATGTTAGCCAGCCAAGTTGGATATTTGACTGTTTTCAAGATTCCTGCGTTAAGTTGTTTGGTCACTTCTTCCCCAATCTTCAACAAAACTGATGACTTGAAAGTTCGGGTCTTTTGTTTGACTGGCGGAAAGTCCGGATTGATAGGTAATTTATAAGCTACCACATCCGTGCTTATATCAGTCATGTCATCGTACGACCAGGCGAATACATCCTCATATTCTTTAAGAAACTCAGTATATCGCTTTTTATCCTCGGCATTGAGATGCACACTTATCCTTGTCTCTTTCATAACTTTTTTCATCTCCTAAGTTTATCACCACAGTCTCCTCAAAGTTTGGCTTAGGTTTGTTTTCGAATCTTTCAAATTCTTCTTGTGTAGTTTTATCAAAGTCATCATAATCAGCTCTAGTTTCCCCAAGCTCCATTGTTTCATTACACGCTGCGATTGTGGACTCAATGGGATTATTAATATGAATGCTAAAACATATAAAATATTGCAAAATTAAAAGATTAAAGCAAAAATTAAACAGGAAATGGAGCGATATTTTATTTATAGATCCTTGCAGAACAAAGTTTGTAGGGAGACATGTGCAGTAAGAAAGGAAAAATGAAAATTACACGACTCAGAGTCGGGTTTTATTTTAGAAAGCATAAAAATAAATTTTATCCCCTCAGCTCTACCAAGTTCCACGGTAAGCTCGGGCCCGATTGCTGATCCAGTTGTTCAGTGCCGTTCCAGATCCGGCCTTTGTCAGTCCAGGAGGCTCAACATGTTCTTCCAGGATCACACAACAGTCCTCCTTAGCTATGAATAGATTTTGCATCCTACAAGCAGATCCTCTTCAGCATCAGCTATCTTCGGCTCCACTCCTTGTGCCGCGGACACCTCCCCTTTTCGGCCACCCAAGTTTCCAGACGAGACGAAGATATGCAAGAGAGTTTTGGTGCTTTTCGTATAGAACTTGAAATCCAGTAACGCTTCTTCCATGCTCTTTTCGTAGGTCACAATGTACCCTATGCCAGCCTTGTCGTTGTCGGGCCTCATCACAATTCTGATTGGCTCGACCATACCATCCAAGTTCTTGCCCAAACCTTTGCCCGGTTCATAGCTTTGCTTGATCATGATGCCTGTGACCTAGTCTCCAGGCCACTTTGCAGGCTGTGGGAGTACATATGGCTCTTCGATCACTACTTCCATAGGTTTGGGTGCTTTAGGTATCCACACTTGCTTTCCCTTTGTTTCTTCAGAGATGCGTTTCCAGTTGGGACGAGCATTGGGTGAGTTCATTGGTCGCTTCTTGGTCTTAGCTGGTAGGGTCTCACGAAATCCGCGTGAGGGCACTCTCCAATCAGACATGACCGGCTCCAAGACCAAGTTCCTCCCTTCATAGGCTTTACCTCGGCTATCCCAATAAGTGCTGTAAAAGTTCCTTTTTCCTTCTTCAACCACAGGCGGTGTGTTGACCAACTTGGGAGCAAAGTGTGCAGTGTAACCTCCTTGGACTATGCCTGTGGAGTTCCAACTTTAATTGTAACTCTTGCGGCATCCTCCTCGGGTGCCTTGCATTGCTTCGACGAGTTCTACAGTATAGAATGTCTGCCCATCAGGATTATCCCTTTCAATTGCTGGTATGGTTTGCTCAAGATAGAATTGTTCCCCTCACCGAACACCACTACCTCTTTGTGATCCCATTCGAACTTCACGGTTTGGTTCAATGTGGAAGGCACCGCACCAACTATATGGATCTAAGGCCTCCCTAGTGGCATATTGTAGGAAGCAGAGATGTCTATGACATGGAACTCAGCAGTGAACTCCACGGGACCGACCATGATAGTTAGGTCAATCTCCCCAATGGTACCTCTTTGTGACACATCAAATGCCTACACCTTCATGTCGCTCTCCCTTATCTTACTTTGGTCAATCCCCATTCTTTTCAGAGTGATGAACGGGCATCTGTTCAGACCGGAACCTCCCTCTATCAGAACTCTTCCCGCGAACCAGTCTTTGCATTTGACAGTGACGTGCAAAGCTTTGTTGTGATTCAACCCTTCAGGTGGTAACTCATCTCCGTGAGAAGCAATTCGGTTGGCCTTCATGACTTGTCCACCGGAACATGTGCTTCGTCCAACACCTTCATCAAAGCACTTCGGTGACTCTCCGATTTGAGGAGCAGAGCCAAAATAGATATTTGTACTGGAGTTTTGCCCAAGTGCTCAACTACGAAGTACTCCTTTGCTTACACCTTCTTCCACAGTCCCTCAGACTCTTCCTAGCTAATGCCTCGCCTATCTTGAACAAGATGCTCGGGAGTGTAAATCCTCCCACTCCTAGTCATCCCTTGTGCGGCAACAGTCTCAACTGCGGACTTGTTTTTTTTCACCCTTTCATAATCCCATGGTACCGCCTTGTCACTGTATGGGTGAACCACATCAACATAGAATTTAGGAGCCATTTCCACCTCAATGGGATCTAGTACTATAGCGGCTTGAGCAACTGAAGCGGTTGCTGGTACCTTTTCTTTTGCCTTAACGATTGTCCCTTCTAAGTTGCATTCCTCATCCAACTCGATCAGGTTCACCCTACTGTCTCCATGATTAGGCAAAGGGTTGTTGTACATGTTTGGAGTCATCAAGTGTATCAGCTTTTGGTCGATCAAATCTTGTATCTTGTCCCTCAAGGCATAGCACTTTTCAGTATCGTGACCAGGTCCTCCAGAATGATAGGCACATGTTTTGGTTTGATCAAAATAGGGTTTCATTCTATCGGGCATTTTGAATGGCACGGGTTGTATGTGACCGACTGCTTTGAGTCTCTCGAACAACTGAGTGCGAGATTCAGCCAATGGGGTGTAGTTTCTTTTGGGTCTTGGGTTGTTATTGGCATGAGGCCTTGGTGAATAGGTGTAGATATTTCGGTAGTTTGGACTTTGTGGGTAGGTTGATCTTTGTGGTGGTGGGTTTTGATACATGGGTTGGGTGTTATAGACTGGGTAGGTGGATGTGGGTGTAATGTATGGGTAGGGGAGGAGGTGTTTGGTAGTAGTGGTTTTGAGTAGGTGAGTGGTCAAGTGATGCGACCACGAAGGAGACGTTGTCCTTCTTCTTTCTTGAGGTGGTAGTGCTACCAGCTTGTAAGACTTTATTAGCGGCTTGTAGTGCGGCCAGACTAAAATTCCTTCCAGTCTTCAGTCCATCTTCGACCATATTTCCAATCTTGATCGACTTTACAAACTTCTTATCTTGCCGATTCAACATTTTGTCAAAGTAGACATCTTCTTGTATGCGTATGAAAGTTGCCACTATCTCAGCGTCTTCCATAAGAGGTTGGACTTTGGCGGCTTCAGCCCTCTATCTAGTTGCAAACTCTCTAAAAGTCTCAGTGGGCTTCTTCTTCAGTTTCTCTAGGTAGAACCGATCAGGCAAAGCATCAGTGTTGTGCCCAAAACTGTCGACAAAGTCTCCAGCCATTGCTTCCCAGTTCGTCTATTTCTTTGTTTTTTACTTAGAGTACCCTACTAGCGCATCTCAAGTCAGACTGCGGTTGAACAACTGCATGCGGATCTTTTCGTCGTGTCCAACTCCAATCAACTTGTCACAGTAAGATCTTAAATGAGCCATTGGATCTCCACTACCGTCGAACATGTTGAACTTGGGTGTCTTGTAGCCTTCAGGTAGTTTCAAGTCAGGATACAAGCAGAGATCCTCATAAGCTAACCCTCAGGTTCCCTTAGTGTCTTGGAGTTGTTTGAACTTCTCAACGAGCCATTGGACTTTCTCTTTGGTGCTGTCTGGGTCTTCCTTAGTCCGTGCGTACATCTCATGATCTTTGGTGGGTGATGCGATAGTTTTGGTTTCAACGGTGAAGGAGGGTAAGTTGTTTTGTGGTGCTTTTGGTGGTACAGTGTAGGTAGGGTAAGGAATGTCTCTTTCAGGGTAGGCTGGATATTTGCCGTGAGGGCGAGCAATTTGGTTTGATTCAGTTATTTCATCAGTACGAGCAAGAGGGATCTTATTTTCCAATTCAAGCAGTCTCTGCTCCAGCTTAGCGTAATTTTCATAGGCGACCATGCCTTTTTTCTCAGGAGTTCCATTTCCAACCTTGTCAAACTCAACCATGATATTTCGTCTCGTCCTTGTCCTTGTAGTTAAAGGGGGAGGTATTGGGATCGATCCTTTGGACCTCAAACGGTATGGCGGTGCCGCCAGAATGCACAAACCAAACTATCAGGGACTTGGGAACTGACACATCAAAAACAAGAAGAGAAAATGTGAGTGTATGTTAGTTTTGATAAAGTCGCGTCCTATCATGCATGGGACCTCTTTTGTGCCAGAGGTGGGCCTATGGCGGATTCGAAGTAACATTTGCACCAAACACATCATTTCGTTTGAATTAACATAATCATCACAAGTCTATAACCCAAAAATAACGAAATTTTATTTAATTTACTTGGCTTTATTACAACCACTAATGACTCGATTAAGATGAAAACGACAATAAAGAAAGGATAAGACGACTTGACTCGATACGACTAGACTAGACTAGGTGCCAAGCAAAGAGACTTCAGGTTCAAACATCAGCTCCAGCGTCTTCCTTTTCCTTCTCCTCTTTGGCTTCCTCCTTGGGTTTGTGAACCAAACTAATGAGCGGAAGTTGATAAAAACTGGGCCGTTATTCAAATGAGGCTGAAGACTCTGAATGAGTGTCATAGTGGGGTTGACCTTAATGCCAAGATCGCCAAGGCCGAGAACGATGCTGTCGTGGCCCAGAAGCTGATGGAAAATCTCCCTTCGAGCAGCGAGAGCTCAGACGAGGGAGATGATGACTCTGAAGAGGAGGGTTAGAGTAGTGCTTTTTTTTTCTTAAAACATTCGGTTAAGGCCTTCATGCCCCCTATTTTGTAAATACTTTGGCCTCTGAGCCCTTTTGTTAATGGAAATTCCCTCTGTGGAAATATTGAATTTTCTTGCAATAGTTCTAGTACTTTTCATTGTTTCGAGCTAGCTTAGGACGGCGTCTTGCCCTCGAGCCGTAGGCTTAACTTATGATTTGCCATGCATATTAAATGACAATAAAGAGATGCTGAATCAAAGTTTATTTCAGTGATTGGATGCGTCTGCATGCCTTTATTACGATAAATGTCTGGTTATAACATGACTTAGATGAAAAAGCTATGCGATTAGAATAGCATGAACTTATTTGAGCAAGTCCCAAGGGTGATTCTTGATGAGGTAATTGCTCATTTCCCGAGGGCTTTGCCTAGTGAAGCCCCCGATTGCCGAGTCTTAATTTGTCATCATTTCCTTAGCCCGATCGAGGCGACTGTACTCTTCATTGCAATCGAATAACATTCTCGTGATATTCATTGCTCTCCTCAAATGGCTCTTACTCCCCATGGGGTTTGGAAACTTGATCACTTGATGTAGGGTTGATGGCACAGCCTCCATTTCATGGATCCAAGGCCTTCCAAGAATAACGTTGTAGGCCATGTCTTCGGCCATCACTTGGAAGGTGGTTTGCTTGTCTACTCCCCCCGCAGTAGTTGTGAGAGTTATTTCCCCTAAAGTCTTTTCAGTGGAATTATTGAATCCTGTCAATATGGTTGCTTTTGGGACGACCAGGTCCTTCAACCACATCTTCTTGATTGCTCCATAGTTGATGATGTTCACTGAGCTGCCAGGATCAACTAGAGCTCGTTTGACATTGCAATCATTGATCCTGAGCGTGATCACTAGTGCATCATGATGGGGGAACATCATCCCATCGCAATATTATTTGCTGAAAACCATCTCTTTACCTGATTCACCAACTCTTGTTCTCTTCTCTGTGGTACTGAATGATTTTTCAATTTTCTTTGCAGCAACAAAATTTATTCCATTTACCTCCGAGCCCCCAATGGTGACATTCACTACCCTCTTTGGTGACTGTGCTCGAGGTGGTTTCTCTTCTCTCCTATTCTTCGAGTAGTTGTGTTTTTCTTTGTCAGTCAGATATTCTGCTAGCACTCCCTTTTTGAGCAGATGAGCCACCTCGAGACGCAGCGGTTTACAATCCTCAGTTGCGTGCCTGTAGTCCATATGGAATTCATAATGTTGAGTTTGGTCTCTTTTGCTCGGGAGTGTTCTCATGTCTTTGTGTAATCTCACGTCTTTGTGTAATCTCACACCTTGGTCGGTCATCCCTTTGATCGCATTTACCAGCTCAGAGGTTGATATGTTGAAATTGTACTCAGAATTCGAGGCAAATCTTTCTCCTTAGATACCAGAGATGGGCCCAAGGATTTTTAATTGGAGGATGATCCAGATTTTCCTCCGAGTCTTTGGCTCACGTGTTGATGGCCCCCGAGGCATTGACTTATGTGCTGCTTTTGAGCTCCGTGGTACGGTTCGTATCAATTTTTTAAATTCCCTCGTGGTACATCGGCACGTCGAAAGGACTCAGATCGACCTCTGCACGAATGGCCCCATCCTGTCCTTCTCCACTCTACTTCCTCGAGCCTGATCTTTGATGTGGCTCAATCGTGTAATTCATCCCAAGTTCGAGCTTGCCACTACTGGAGTTCTTTCTTTAACTCAGCCGCAGCCTCTGAATTAACCACATTAAGGTTCTTTTCGAAAGCCATGACTGCCAAACTATCAATCCATCTTTGGCAGGTCCATTTTCTTGGCCTGAAAGCGCTCGAGAAAATCCTTGATGGGCTCGAGGTAACCTTGTTTTACGGTTAAGATATCCTCCTTTCTCTTGAGTATCTTTTGGGCCCCCGTGTAAGCTTTGATAAACATATCAACCAATTCGTCGAAGTTAGAAATGGACTCGGAGGGGAGGAGCATGTACCAACGTAACACCCAGTTTTCCAAGGTGACGACAATTTTTTTCAAGGAGGATCAACAAATAAGCAATGCCCATATAAGCAGAACAGTTATCATGTACCGCAAGTCTACACAATGGTATGAATTGAGATGAAATGAAATGTGATGCAAAGGGTCACATGTGCCAAATGAATGGAGCGGAATCCTCCTACCCTCAATATGATGGAATGGAGCGGAATCCTCCTGCTCCGAGGGCGGAATCCTCCTACCCTCAATATGATGCAATGGAGAGGAATCCTCCTACTCCGAGGGCGGAATCCTCCTACCCTCAATATGATGCAATGGAGCGGAATCCTCCTGCTTCGAGGGATATGATGGAATGGAGCGGAATCCTCCTGCTCCGAGGGCGGAATCCTCCTACCCTCAATATGATGCAATGGAGAGGAATCCTCCTACTCCGAGGGCGGAATCCTCCTACCCTCAATATGATGCAATGGAGCGGAATCCTCCTGCTCCGAGGGCAGAATCCTCCTACCCTCAATATGATGCAACGGAGCGGAATCCTCCTGCTCCGAGGGCGGAATCCTCCTACCCTCAATATAATGCAATCGAATGCATATGAATGCAATATGATGCAACAATAACCCTTCACCGGCGCGGGACTCTCATCGACAGCCGGGAAGTGGATGCCCACTCACAGCTAGAGTACAATGCTCAGATCCTTAATGAAATACTAACAATAGGACATAACATATAATATACAATGTAAATCCAAAGCTAAGGCGTAATGAGTACGTCTATCGGCAGCTACACACGTAAGGAACACGTGGTAGAAAATCCACGAGGCCAGGTGCCTCCAAGGAAATGGATATAAACACTTACCTTGTTACAAAGTTAGTACATCCATTCAATAACCGCTTGTCCTTTGGTTTCATTGCCAAACGATCCCACTCTATTCAATAAGTAGAAAAATATATCAAATTAGGCTAAAGGCTTCATTCCTCACATTTTAGGGCAATCCGGTTAGGATCCTGATACCCTATTCGTATACGCAATACGCAGGCCAGGCCTATGTACAGGGTTTAAGGTCACATAACCAAACCTTAAATAAATTACATTGATAAGTTGCCCATAACTCACTGAGTACGAATATATAATCAATTCCATTATCGGGGTCCATTTGACCCTTTAAACTATTAATTAAACTTATTAAAACGATGTCTAATATTCCAAATTTTGCATATTCAAACACATGTAATAAACTCAAATAATATATTAGGATCATTACCTGAATATTTCATGGAGAAAATTCTACTTTTCTCCGGCCCCTTTTCTTATTTTTTGGCATTTTTTTCCATATTTCCATGTTTCTGCTTCACCTCTCACGTTTCTGTACTTCTTTCTCTCTCTGTTGTTGAATTTTATCAGGGGGATATATATCCCCCACCGCCTAACTTTATTTCATTTTAAGTTTTGTCTTTTTCTCTTTTTTTTTTCGTGACGAAAATCAAAACGGTATCCTACGATATTCGAAATAATTCCAACTTTTGCATACAAGTTATAAAAAATATATGTAGCATACTCGCGAAGGCGGATCTCAAATTAGATTCTCAAAACTCAAGATGCGAATTAATTGGAAAAAGGTCAAATTATTTAACTTTCGGCATTTTAGCGGATACTAGCCGAACAACCTCGAAATTCACTTTCGAAAGTTCACAAAAGTCACAAATAATCATGCAAACTTAACGGCGCTTTCGGATTTCGAATCGGAGCTCATTCGTCAAAACCGAGCTCGAAAATCTCTTTTTAATATTTATTGAAAATAAAAACTGAAACCTTCTTCCGATGCCTACCAAACGAGGTCTGATTTAGCTCAAATTTTACAGACATGTCCTAATGGATATTATGAACATTTTAAAACTATCGGCACGCCAATCGAAGTCCTAACTTCTGAAACAACTAACCGAGGTCGTTTCACCGACAGGCTACCCTGTCCAATCCACTCAAACTGGGAACACTTTTCATCTCGCTCGCTACTCGAAAAGAACTTTTCCACGAATCAAGAAAAAAAATCGAACCAAGTTAGCTAATAAGAGAGCGGCCCACCAATTCAAGGCGGGACCCCTAAAATTGGACAGCAGAGTAATCAACACCATACAACTCGATATAATCAAGAGCCTGAAGGATACGCTGACATCATTTTATTTAAAAAAACATTACACAGGGATTATCTGATGCATGGCTTGAGAATATCGGAAGGTTTAACCAGATAAAATAATGCAGTATTTTCCAACACTCGGACCGAGCTATTACTTGGGCTAGCTAACCAACCAGAATAATTAGTGGCGCCACACATGCTGCCTCTGGAACATAATTACTGGGGCAACATCATGAACTGGAACAAGAGCCCTCTATGTCCGAACATCTGCATCTGCGGCAACCTGATAAGCTGCTTAGTGAATGATAGGTTATTGTGGTATCTGCGTCGCTAAGATTCTCGCAAAAGCATCGTAGAGAGCAAAGGGAACCACAAGGCCCTGCTCCCTTGCCCATCGCGACCTCGTACAACTGGGACCTCTGTAACTAGTTCGTCAGCACGATCAAAAACTCTCGGGGCTTCATCAGTGCTAGCCCCAGGCTAGACTGCTTCGTCTTGAACTCATACTGTTTGGTGATTTATCGCGCGAGGGTTCACAATTACCACGAAGGAATTAACGAAAATACTTTTGCATCCTAAACCGACGAACGATCATAAAAAAAGTGAAACTTCCTAAATGCCATCATAGCCTCTCGTAGATAAGTACGGACGTCAACGTACCTATCACCGAGACTCTACTAGACACTGTCTTAGTCTGGATACACTCTAAACCGGGCTCTGATACCAATTGACACGACCCGGAATCCGGTTAGGCCGTGCGGGCACCCGACATTCTCCCCTAGACCCGTCGGGCGAACCCTTACCAATTAAATTAGGAAAATTAATATAACAATTCATAAATAAGGACAACACTTTAAAAAAAAAACACAGAAATACTGATACCTCTAAGCTATACAAAAGGAATTATAGCAGACTACGCAACATACTAGGTTTAGGGCTATCCAGACTAGACATCTAAGATCACAAAAGAAGACTACCTCCTGAAGGGAGCAAAATGACACTGAAATAATAACCAATAAACTGGTGGCCATCCGGAATAAAAGCTAGCTCACCCTGACAGCTGAAGTCATCTTCGCTCCTTCACAACGTGGCGAACTCAATCCTGGAGCGAACCTGCCGAAACGAAATAGATAGACAAGAAACAAACAACAAACAAGGGTGAGTCAAAAGGACTCAATAAGTGGGGCAGACTAACCACCTCAAAGAATAGGATAGCTAGTCGGGGAGGAAAGAAACAGATAGACCAAATTTCTTTTATTTAAATTATAAAAAGGCAGAGCCAGATAACAACCGGAAACATGTAAGAAACTTATAAACTCCACCAAGGATGCGAGCCAGAAACATATCAACAAATAAGCAATGCACATATAAGCAGAACAGTAATCATGTACCGCAAGTCTACACAATGGTATGAATTGAGATAAAATGAAATGAAGTGAGATGAAATAAAATATGATGCAAAGGGTCACATGTGCCCGTAATTCCATCCCGAAGCGGAAAACTCCTGCATTCGAAGGGAATCCGATCTGATAACCAACTGGAGCGAAAGACTCCTGCTCCTGGGGCGGAATACTCCTGCACCCAATATAATGTAAACTAAAGGCGGGATACTCCTGCACTCTCCTGGGGCGGAATACTCCTGCACCCGAATAATGTAAACCAGAGGCAGAATACTCCTGCACACTCCTGGGATGGAATACTCCTGCACCCGATATAATGTAAAGCTGAGGCGGAATACTCTTGCACTCAGTATCTGACATAAGAGCGGAATACTCCTGCTCCTGGGGCGGAATACTACTGCACCCAATATGATATGCAATGTAATGCATATGAATGACATATAATGCATATGAATGCAATGATGGAATAATAACCCTTCACCGACGCGGGACTCTCATCGACAACCGGGAAGTAGATGCCAACTCACAGCTAGAGTACAATGCTCAGATCCTCAATGCAACACCAACAACAGGACATAACATATAATATACAATGTAAATCCAAAGCTAAGGCGTAAGGAGTACGCCTATCGGCAGCTATACATTTAAGGAACACGTGGTAGAAAATCCACGAGGCCATGTGCCTCCAAAGAAATGGATATAAACACTTACCTTGATACAAAGTCAGCACAGTTACTCAACAACCGTATTGTCCTTTGGATCCATTGCCAAACGATCCCACTGTATTCAATAAGCAGAAAAATATATCACATAAGACTAAAGGCTTCATTCCTTACATCTTAGATCAATCCATTTAGGAACCTGATTCCATATTCGCATACGCAATACGCAGGCCAGACCGATGTATAGTGCTTAAGGTCACATAACCAAACCCTAAATAAATTACATTTACATGTTGCCCATAACTCACTGAGTACGAATATATAATTAATTCCATTATCGGGGTCCATTTGACCCTTTAAACTATTAATTGAACTAATTAGGACTATGTCTAATATCCCAATTTCTACCTTTAAAATATATTTAATTACACGTAATAAACTCAAATAATGCATTAACATCATTGCCTGAATGTTTCGGGGTGAAATTTTTGTCTTTTTCCGGCTCTTTTCGCATTTTCTGGCATTTTTCTCTTCTACGTGTTTTCTGTTTTTTTTTTCTCTGTTTCTCGTTCAAGTTATTTCTCTGTTTATTGTCTAAGGACACCGCCAATATATATTTCTTTCTTTCCTTTACTAGTTGTCTTTTTCTTTCTATTCCTTTTCCTTTTTATTTTATTTTCTTTTCTTTTCATGACTAAAATTAAAACGGTATCCTACGATATTCGAAATAATTCCAACTTTTGCATAAAAATTTATACAAAATATATGTAGCATACTCACTAAGGCGGATCTCAAATTGGATTCCCAAAACTCAAGATGCGAATTAATTGGAAAAAGGTCAAATTATTTAACTTTCGGCATTTTAGCGGAAACTAGCCGAACAACCTCGAAATTCACTTTCGAAAGTTCACAAAAGTCACAAATAATCATACGAATCTAACAGCACTTTCAGATTTTGAATCGGAGCTCATTCGCCATAACCGAACTCGAAAATCTCTTTTTAATATTTATCGACAATAAAAACTGAAACCTTCTTCCGATGCCTAACAAACGAGGTCTGATTAAGCTCAAATTTTACAGATAAGTCTCAATGAACCTTACGAATATGTTAAAATTATTGGCACCCCAATTGGAGTCCTAACTTACGAAACGACTGACCGAGGTCATTTCACGGCGCCAATTTGTGTTGGCCTAAACCGGGATAGGACAACAAATCGAATTTGTATTGGGTTTAACTGGTAATTTTTTTGTATCAAATTGATGCTCGAGCTAAGGTTAAATTCGAACTAGATAAAGGGGAGAAGTGAACGAGACAATGAATAAGCAGAATGATAAACGAGGCAGTGAATAAAAGTATAAGTTGAATATCGTATTTCTCATGTTATGTTTGTTTACAAATGAATCCTATCTATAATCAGGGGAAAGAATGACATTGTAAATATCATAACTGTGCTTTTATGGCTATTACTCCACGTTTGATCATGGTTGGCTCACGATCTTCCCCTTAAATGCTGGAGCAACGGTCTACGATTATAAAGATCAGGGCTCGTTTGACGAGGTGTTGCTTCTGCTCAGGGATCACGCTATTATGTTGGTCTCCCCGAGCATGGCGCTTCGAGCTTGTTTCTCCTCATTTCCTAAGATGATTTCGCGAGGGGAAGAACCATGTTTCTTCCCCTCGTGAGTTTATCTTGTGGAGTGGGTTCGTGCCAGGTTGCGAGACCCTGCTCGAGACCTCAGTAATTTTTCATCGAATACAAAAATAACAATACCAATTACCTAGACAGCTAAATTAACAATAAAAAGAACAAAAAAAGAAAAAAAAGAAGAAAAAAGAAAGCTAAACCCAGTAATTTGAGGGTGTAAGATTTGTATGAACTGTAAGAAACTGGGTCAAATTTTTTAAAACGGGTCAAGTAAGGAGTTTAATACATTAATCAGATTTAATCAAAATTATCTACTCTAGTGACATCATTTTCAGGCAAGTATTACGCTAGGTACAGACAAAACTATTTTTGTGTAACTTAGACAAAAGTTGAATAAGTTTTGGGTAACATATGAAAGAATAGTGATCTTTGGGTAACAAATATGAAAGTTAGATGACCATCCATAAAATTTACTCCTATAATATATGGACAATGTTAATGCCAGAATGATGTAGGGTTCAATGTGGTCAATTTTCAAGGACTACAAAGATTGCTCTTCTCTTTTATTTTGCTCTTTTTTTTTACTCCAACTTAGCCCTAGGCGTTTAATTAGTGATATTGTGTAAGTATGTTGGAACATTAGGATTGAAGTGTAAATAGTTAGAAGCTGTAGGGGCAATATAGTAATTACTGGTGTTAGTTAATGAGTCGGTTAGGGAGTAGTTATTTAACCATATGTAGTAGTAGTTAGAGTTTGTTCTAGGATCAGATTTTCATTTGCATTGTAACTTTCTCTCTCTAGAATAGACTCTCTCTCTCTAGAATAGACTCTCTCTCTCTAAAACATGAATTCAACCCAAAAATTGACATGGTATCAGAGCGGGAATGATCAAATTCCACGCAATTAGAGTTTAATTCTTCATAAATCCTTTGAGAAACAACACAGATTCTCCAAAATTTTGTCTTTTTTACCAAAAAATTCATCATTTTCAAGTAGAATAGAAGCTGAAATAGCACAAAATCTCGAAGAAATTGTAATTGATAACAATCATGTACTGTATATTCATTCCTCAGATACACCGGGTTTGATTTTGGTTCCTATATAGTTAACTGGATCAGAGAACTATGCAATTTGGAGCAGATCCATGAAAATGGCAATTTTAGCTAAGAACAAATTAGGGTTTCTGGATGGTACATGTAAAAAGAGTGGATACACAGGGGTTTACTTACATCTTTGGGAATGATGCAATGCGATTAATCTATCATGGATTCTCAACATTGTGGCAAAGGATCTGCGCACTGGAATCCTATAAGCTTCAGATGCTCATAAGGTATGGAAGGATGTTGCTCCAAAATGCAGACACAAATATACGCGGTCGACAAGTAATAAAGTGATAAGATCGAGTATCGTCCCACAGAGACTTGTGATTAACTATTATCTAAATAAAACAATTACGAATTATCTAAACAAATAAAGAATCTGATAGTTTATTGAGAATTATCTAACTAAAATTAATTAATAAAACTAAAAGTAATTAATAAGCTAAAACAAGCAGGAAGTCGAATTCAATAAGAGATAATGTTCCAGGATTATGGGAAATCTACCAATCCTGTTGAATTCTCCAGTTAATTCAACATAATTAATTTATCTGGGTTACTAATCGACAGGGTTAATATTGCTCATAAGACTCTTCTGATATCTTGGTCGCTTATTCAAGTCTCTCCAACGCCTATATTCCTATGAAATCAGAAGTTAACAAGAATGCATTAATAATTCCTGTATAATGACTAACCAAGGCGAATAAGTATATTTCTATCCTTATCTGCTAATCTATTCCCCGATGCCCAATTTCAAGAACAAGCTCTATTAAATCCTATTGCAATCAAGAATTCCTTTCCCAAGTTCAATTCAAGATTTATAAATAGTATTCAATTGGTGATCAAGCAATTAAATAATTAAGCGTAGGATTTAATAAATAACCCAATAAGATAAATTAATAAAATCAAATTAACATCTGAATATCAACATTCATGGAGATCCCACAACTCTAGAATTAACAAATTAAATAAAGAAAAGAGAAGAGAGAAGAAAAAGAAGAACTTGTATGGAAGCCGCTCCCTCTGTTGCGTTTCTTGAGACCAGGTTCCCAACGTCAACCCCTCCCCTGGAGCGTCATTTACGTGGCTTATATAGTACTTAAAATAACATTGGACATATTTTTCCATATCCTAATTGTAATTGTAGTAGGAATGGGCACTAGCTGATGTTTCCCAACTAAATTTGAAATTGATTTTGAACTTCAACTTTGCAATGCTGCATGTGACCATCAATGTGAAGTCCTAAAATTTCCTTAATGTTTTGCAAAAGAGTGACAAACAAAATATTCCAAATTTTTCCTTCAATCTTTTACGTTCTCGTTTTAACTCCTTGAAATTGTTCCAGCAAGCTGCTCACAAAGGCAAACTTAACTTTCAGACTTTCCTAGTTTTATCTCAACAAACTACTTCAAATTCTAAATAAACCAATTAATCACTAAATTAATATACAATTAATAAATTAGATAAGTTGAGCATATTTCACCTCACAAATACTCAAAGGACGGTAAAAATAAGAGTGAACCAATATCAAAATATATATAAATATGACCAACATCAATACCCCCCACTTAAACCATTGCTCGTCCTCGAGTAATCCAAACTCAACAACTCACTTAGACAACTCAAGAATTAAAATCAAGGGACTTCAACACTATTGCTGCACCATAGAATTCTCATTTAAGCTCATAACACTAGAGTTCTCTTTTTTTTTTTTCTATCGCCTCACCTAACTCAAAATACCAAAGCTTTCCACAATATTAAGATCACAAACCATCAAAGTACATTTGGGAAATAAGATTGATGCGCTAGCTTAACTCTCATGCAAGTACCATAAATTCGAGGGTCCATAATGTATGTGTGTTTGTCTGTTCCTATGACTTCAACAATGAAACAATGGACCTAAGTGGACATACTTCAAAGATTTCACTTAATTTCAAATTATTAATTAATATATATCACAATTAACTTCAAATTTCATTTTCAAGCCACAAGGGTCAACAACGGAGTATTTTTCATGATTTTCACATTACTTGGATGATTGGGGACCTAGGAGTTCAATGAGACACATCAACCTCACTTGGGTGCCTTTGGCGTGTTCATACTCGAGGCTTTTATCACCATTATTTGAGCATAGGAACATTGCCCCCATCCTTTATCTCTTCCCCCCCCCCCCTTATTTTCTTGTGCTTTGCATAGTTTTTTTTTCTTTTTCCGTTTACCCTCCTTGCTTCATACCCTTCATAAGCTCACAAACAGCTTTTTATCATATCTTTCATTCCTTTTTTTTTTCCTTCAGATTTTTCATTTTTTTTATTCATCTCATGTTTATTCACTCAATCATTGCTAATCAAAGGCCATGTTCACATTTATTTAAGTACGTAGGGGAAAAATAAAGTGCTCAAAGTGTAGCGGACACAATAAGACTTAGGTAAATGAATTTGAGTTAAAGTTAAGAATTAGGTCATTCCCTACTCTCCTAATGGTTTATTTTTCCACCATATAATGTGTCATTAGGCTCTACTTATAATGAATTAAGCTAAGCAATTTACTTCTCTTTTTTTTTACTACTACAACTAAACTATCTAAAAATAATAAAAAGGACACGGTTCAAATATACATCCCATGAAAATGAACCGATGTCAAAAGAAAAACCACGGGGGATTATTATCTACTCTAATTAAGATGACTAAAAAAACTAACAAAGACTAACTAAAAATATTAACTATATTTTTTTTGGTTCTTTCTTGTTTTCATTTTTTTTTATTTCTAAAAAGCTAAACTAGAAAGCAATAAACGAATAAAAACATCAATTAACAAACTAAAAAAAATTATGCATCAAAATATAGGAATCCCCCACCCCACACTTAAAATTTTATAATATTCTCAATGCACATAACAATTAAAAAAACAAATAGGGTGATAAGAAACATCCCTCATGTAGCTGTCTCTGGTAGAGTCCCCTTCACTAGCTTCGATTATTTTGAATTCAACTTGGCTGTAATCCACAACTAGAAGAGAGGTCGAGGGGAAAGCAACGTATAGCTACTGTCTGCAAATTTTGGTCTATACAAGTGAAGCACTATGGCGTGTATTGCATGGAACTTGAAACTTTCCTGTCGTAAAATATTTTCTACGTTCCTAATGCATCTTCTTATTCACTGTATACCTACTTACCTAGGTACATGCTGAATTTTATCCTCTTTTTTAGCTCTCAAATCCCTGCAATCAGATACTCAACAACAAATGTTAATTTCAAAATTTCTTCTTTTTGTTAGTTTCTTTTTCTATTTTTTTCGTTATCAAAATATAAAAGCTAACTGACTAAAGAGAGCAATAAACATGGGTTGCCTCCCATGAAGCGCTTGATTTAACGTCGCAGCACGACGTGTACACCATTATCACTTTTTTCTCCACTTCGAACTTATAAATTGTCTTCCGAATTTGGTTTCAAGCTTGCGACTATGCTCCCGGGGTGGTGGCACAAACCCAAAAATACCAAGAAATAATTGTCGCATTTTGCACCTCTTAACCTTTAAATGAGAGATGTCGTTTTGTCTCCTCGGCATCATAAATTTAAGAATATAGGCACCCCATTCCTCTTCCCTAGGCACCAGCTCTAAGATTGTCTTATTTTTGACATCCTCACTTTTAAGCGCACTAGAATCTTCAAAAATTATTTTTCACTTCCTCACTCGACCCTAGTGTCAATTTACCAACCTCAAATCTACTATCCCCAGCAATTGGTAACTGGGCCTTAGACGCCTCAATCATATCACTCAAATTAACTACCAAGTCATGAATATCCAAGCCAAATTGATCGATCTCATGACCGAGCTCAACTCTTTCTTCCATAAATTATCTCGTCATATTTGTAAGTTCCTTAGAGAAATCCTCATATACTTCTAAGAGTTGGGTGTGCTCTTTTATCCAAATTTCGCTTACAACCTGCACTTTATCGCTCATTGCAAACTCACAAACATTGTTAGAATCATCACAAAAATTATTGGGGGAAGGTGAATGACACTTAGGACAATCACTCCACTGACCACCACACAATTTACAAAAGTTCCAACCAAAGGTCGTAGAAAATTCACATAACCAGTCTCGTAGGGTTGAAAGAGTTAGACAACTTTCCCACAAGTGGGTTCCTCCACAAAGTAGACAGAAATCACCAAAATTTGAGCAACCATCATTCGACCAATTTTTATTCAAAAAATCCATGATAGCAAGTAACAATAAACTAAACTAAAACTTAAATAAATAAGAAAAACTCGAATAGATAAAAAGTAAAAGTCTAATTTAGAAAAAAAATAGCTAATTTCTAAGTCCCCGGCAACGGCGCCAAAAACTTGTTGCTCCCAAATGCACACGCAAGTATACGCGGTCGACAAGTAATAAAGTGATAAGATCGAGTATCGTCCCACAAAGACTCGTGATTAACTATTATCTAAATCAAACAATTACGAATTATCTAAACAAATAAACAATGTGATAGTTTATTGAGAATTATCTAACTAAAATTAATTAATAAAACTAGAAGTAATTAATAAGCTAAAATAAGGAGGAAGTCGAATTCAATAAGAGAAAATGTTCCAGGGTTATGAGAAATCTACCAATCCTGTTGAACTCTAGTTAATTCAACTTAATTAATTTACCTGGGTTACCAATCGACAAGGTTAATATTTCTCACAAGACTCTTCAGATATCTTGCTCGCCTATTCAAGTCACTCCGACTCCTATATTCCAATGGAATCAGAAGTTAACAAGAACGCATTATACATTAATAATTCCTGTATAATGACTAAGCAAAGCGAATAGGTATATTTCTATCCTTATCCGCTAATATATTCCCTGATGCCCAGGTTCAAAAACAAGCTCTATTAAATCCTATTGCAATCAAGAATTCCTTTCTCAAGTTCAATTCAAGATTCATAAATAGTATTCAATTGCTGATTAAGTAATTAAATAATTAATTACAGGATTTAATAAATAATCCAATAAGATAAATTAATAAAATAAAATTAACATCCAAATATCAACATTCATGGAGATCTCACAACTCTAGAATTAATAAATTAAATAAAGAAAAGAGAGGAGAGAAGAAAAAGAAGAACTTGTATTGAAGCCGCTCCTTCTGTTGGGTTTCTTGGTACCAGGTTCCCAACGTCATCCCCTCCCCCGGAGCCTCTTTTACTTGGCTTATATATTACTTAAAATAACATTGGACATATTTTACTATATCCTAATTGTAATTGTAGTAGGAGTGGACACTAGCTGATGTTTCCCAACTAAATTTGAAATTGACTTTGGACTTCAATTCGCAATGCTGCACGTGATCATCAATGTGAAGTCCTAAAATTTCGTTAAAGTTCTGCAAAAAACTGACAAACCAAATATTCTAAATTGTTCGTTGAATCCTTTACGTTCTTGTTTTAACTCCTTGAAATTGTTCCAGAAAGCTGCAACACAAAGGCAAACTTAACTTTCAGACTTTCTTAGTTTTATCTCAACAAATTACTTCAAATTCTAAATAAATCAATTAATCACTCAATTAATATACAATTAATAAATTAGATAAGTTGGGCATATTTCACCTCACAAATACTCAAAGGATGGTAAAAATAAGAGTGAATCAATATCAAAATATATATAAATATGACCAACATCAAAGGATCTCAAAAGGAGGTTTGAAAAAGTGAATGGGACTCGTGAACATCAGTTACATAGAGAAATTGCACTGCTTACACATGGTACTAACTGTGTATTTGCTTACTTTACTCATCTTCGTGATCTATGGAATGAGTATTATGCTTTAGTACCAATTCCTGGATGTGCTTGCCCTGAATCTAAAGACTATCTAGCTCATATGGATAGACAACATTTGCACCAATTCCTCCTGGGACTTAATGAGCATTATGCTCCAGTTAGAAGTCAAATTATGTTGATGAACCATGTGCCAAGTGTTGATGAAGCCTATAGCACGATAGTCGATACTGAGAGTCAACAGGAACAATTAATTCAGAATGATCTTGTTGAGTCGACTGCCTTAGTGGCTGGTAGAGGACAACCCTATAAGCAGGGTCAAAACTACAGGTGCTAGACAAGGGGGTAAGCAAGGTTATAGAGGGAAACAAGAACTACACTGTGAAAATTGTCCTCATCTGAAGAATCACAGGAAAGAAAATTGCTTTAAGATAATTGGATACGGTACTGATTATAAGAAGAAGTATGGTTATAAAGGAGGTGATTATAGCAATTATGGAAATAGAGGTATGCTGACCATAGCCAATGCCAACATATCCTATGCTGATGAAATGGAGACCAAGTCTGCCTCCGGAGAGATGGATCAAGCAAGAAATGGAACCATTGCAGGTGGTCAGTTCTTTATCCCAGATCAATATCAAGAGATACTGACTATGCTGATTCAAGGCAAGTGAAAGGCACCAGAGAGTCATGTCAATATGGCAGGTAATGATGTAACTTCCTTAGTATCTGGATCTTCTTCCAATAGTAATTAGATCATTGACTCTGGTGCTTCACATCACATTGCATCAAGCATAGAGCTGTTGAGTAATGTGAAGAAAATAGATAAGTGGAAAAGAGAAAAGGTCCAGTTACCTACAGAGAGCCATACAAAGATAACACATGTTGGTGAAGTTTCTATTGGTGCATCTAAAAATTTGAAAAATGTGTATCATGTGCCTGACTTCAAGTTCAACTTGATGTCTGTCTCTAACATGACCAAGGAAATATCATGCTCTGTCACATTCTTTCCTAAATTTTGTGCATTTCAGAACATTTACAGTTTCAGGGTAAGGATGATTGCTGAGGAATGTAATGGACTCTATATGGTGAAGGAGAACAGAATAAAGAATAAAGCGCTGGCAGGAGCAGTAACCAAGGAGAAGGCTGGTTGCAAGCTTTGGCATCAAAGATTGGGACATGCCTCACCTCCAGCTATGCAGCATATTCCTTTTCTCAGAAATAAGAAGGATTGTTTGGTACATCAGAAGTGTGACATATGTCCTCTAGCTAAACAACAGAGGTTTCCTTTTCAAGAGAGTACTAGTAAAAGTGACAGCATTTTTCAGTTGATTCACATGGATGTCTGGGGACCATACAAAACTGCTACATTTGATAGGAAGTATTATTTTCTGACTGTGGTAGATGATTTCTCAAGAACAACTTGGGTGTACTTGATGAAATTTAAGAATGAAGCTATCAATTTTCTAAAAGATTTCTTGGCTTATGTTAGAAATCAGTATAATATCTCATTTAAAGTAATTAGAACAGATAGTGGGACTGAATTCATTAACACACAATGGAATATGCTTTTGAGAGAACATGGTATTGTGCACCAAAGTAGTTGTGCATACACACCACAGAAAAATGGTGTGGTGGAAAGAAAGCACATGCACATTCTAAATACATCAAGGGCACTGAAGTTTCAAGCTAGCATACCTGATAAATGCTGGGGAGAGTGTGTTAAGACAGCAGTGTACTTGATCAACAGAACACTTAGAAAAATACTAGCAGGCAAGAGTCCCTATGAGATGATACATGACAAACTTCCATCACTAGATCACCTAAGGGTATCTAGTTGCTTGTGCTATACGACCAACCTGACAAAAGGGGATAAGTTTGGGCCAAGAGTCAGAAAAGTTGTATTCATGGGATATTCCACTATCCAAAAGGGATACAAATTGCTGGACCTGAGCAAGTACTACTTCTTTGTGAGCAGAGATGTTCTTTTTAGAGAAGATGCATTCCCATTTAGTCAAGATATATGTGCAGTGGAGGTACAACAATCAGAATTAGATTCATTCCTGCAAAAGAATGAGATGCTCATGACAGACTATGAGGAAAGCACAACATATATTGAACAACGTGCAGAATATTACAATGAAGATGTTCCAGTTGAAGATGTGATTCACCAACAGGATAACACAGTTGCAGATGCCCAATATACAAGTGAACCAGACTAGGCACCTGTGCTTGTAGAGCATGAACAGAACATAAACAATAATGAACATGGAGCAGAAGTGGAACAAGAGTTAAAGAGATCTGACAGACCAAAGAGGCCTCCAACTTGGTTATAAGACTTTGTAACACCAGTAGCTACAACAGAGAAAACAAATTGTGCATATCCCTTTAGTGACTCCCTATCTTATGTTAATGTCTCACAAAAGTACAGAGATCACTTGTTAGTGTTTTCTGAAGCCAACTACATTTCATGAAGCAGCTACAGATAAGAGATGGATAGAGGCTATGCAACAAGAAGTGAATGCACTGGAGGACAACAAAACATGGGAAGTATAAACATACCCAAAGGGAAGAAAGCTATTGGTTCAAAGCGAGAGTACAAGATTAAGTACAAGTCAAATGGTGAAGTTGAAAGGTTCAAGGCAAGGCTAATGGCAAAAGGATATAACCAGAAGGAAGGCTTGGATTATCATGAGATTTTTTCACCAGTGGCAAAAATGGTCATAGTGAGGTCTGTCATAGCACTAGCAGCATCAAGAAATTAGGAACTTTTCCAGATTGATGTGTTCAATGCATTCCTACAAGGAGACCTTTATGAAGAAGTATACATGGATTTGCCTCGGGGATTTCAAAGACAGGGGGAGAAAAAGCTATGAAGGTTGCTCAAGTCCTTATATGGACTCAAGCAGGCATCTAGGCAATGGAACATTAAACTCGCAGATGCCTTGATGAGAGCTGGTTACATCTAGAGTGCATATGACTATTCCTTATTTACCAAAAAAGAAGGGGAGAATATAGTTATAATCCTAATATATGTGGATGATTTGCTGATAAGTGGGAGCTCAGAAGAATTAATTAAGGAGGCAAAGGGAGTTCTGAACAAAGAGTTCAAGATGAAAGACCTTGATGAACTTAAGTACTTTCTGGGAATAGAGGTAATGAGATCTAAGGAGGGCATATTGCTCAATCAGAGGAAATATGTCTTGTAGTTGATTTCAGATCTTGGTTTGAGTGGGGGTAAACCTGCTTGTACTCCAACTGAAATAAATTTGAAAATGACTACAGTTGAGTTTGACAAGGTTGTTGGTTATCAAATGATCCACTGCTGGAAGATGTTACTAAGTATCTGAAGTTGATTGGGAAGTTGCTCTACTTGACCATCACTAGGCCAGGCATTAGTTACAGTATGCAATGTCTTAGTCAGTTTTTACAAAATCCAAAGAGGTCTCACATGGATGCAGCATTAAGAGTTGTCAGATACTTGAAAGGAACACCTGGAATGGAGGTGTTGCTTAAGAAGAATCAAAGATGCAGGATAGTAGGATATTGTGACTCAGATTGGGCTGCTTGCCTATTTTACAGGAAGTCAGTGAGTGGTTATGTGATTAAATTTGGGGACTCACTAGTTTCCTGAAAATCAAAGAAGCAGAACACAATATCAAGGAGTAGTGCAGAGGCAAAATACAGAAGCATGGCTTCTACTAGTGCAGAGATAACTTGGCTGATTGGTCTATTTAAAGAGCTCGGAGTGAAGTTAGAACAACCAGTAATGCTTTACTGTGACAACAAGGCAACACTACAAATAGCATCTAACCCCATATTCCATGAAAGAACTAAGCACATCGAAATAGATTGCCATTTTGTGAGAGAAAAATTTAAGGAAGGAAGCTTGATGACCCAGTATGTAAGCTCCAAGGATCAACAGGCAGATCTATTCACAAAAGGCCTTGGTGCAGCTCAGCATTCCTGTCTTCTTGGCAAGCTGGGAGTGTTCAACATCCTTCACCCTCCACCCTAAAGTCAACAACTGTAGGGGCAATAATGTAATTATTGGGGTTAGTTAATGAGTCGGTTAGGGAGTAGTTATTTAACCATATGTAGCAGTAATTAGAGTTAGTTCGAGGATCAGATTTTCATTGGCATTGTAACTCTCTCTCTCTCTCTCTCAAGCATGAATCAACCCACAAATTGACAAACTAGTGTCGTTTATCATTTCCATTAACACTCATTGTACAAGGTTGTCTTCGGACTTCAGCCCTGTAGGCACTAATTAACCAGGTGAAGCGGCGAATGTTATACCATGTTATCACTGTTGAAGTGAGTAAATATTTCATTTAATAACTAATTATATGAGATAGTTATACACTTCAACATAGTACATTGCAGATAAAGATTTTGTATTTAGTTCCCACAGCTACTCATTATTAAAAAAAAAAAAAATTGGTTAAAAAATTAAAAACTAGACTAGCACGTGAGTGGGCTTTGTAATGACACAATCAATTATTTAACTAAAATGATTTCTTTTATTATCTTATGTTGTTAGATGAGATGATTACTTCAACATAATTTTTATAATGTTGAATTTAATAGCATCGGATGAAAAATAGAGTCGATAGCGTCCATTCAAATAATCATGTCGGAATGTGGTTGTTACTTCTTGTGATATAGAGTTATATATACTCAACCATAAGATTGTATATACTGTTGATGTTTGACAGAACACGTAGTACTACATCTAAGTAATGAAGCATTCACTAGTAATTGATTCTTCATGTGTTCTTGTCGGGCAATTTGCCTAAGAATTTATTTTTGGAGAAATATATGAAACTTCCAAAGTTTCTTTAAAAAAAAAAAGGATTTTTACATGGTGAGACACCCAATACATGAAAATTATCAAAATGGACTTCTATTTTCCTATTACCTGTTCTAGCCCATATTTTTTCTTTCTTCTGCTTCCCTCCTTCCAGTATAGTCGCCACCTCCCCATCCCTTCCACCACTGACTCACCTTCATTCCCTCTTCTATAAGCCACCGCCGCTGTCACTATTACGCCGCTGCCGTTTCTTCTTCTTTTTCTTCTTCTTCTTCTTCCTCCTTCTTCTTCTTCTTCTTCTTCTTCTTCTTCTTCTTCTTCTTCTTCTTCTTTTTTTAATGGCGATGTCGATTTTCCGATGTAAATTTCGGTCAAAGCTTCGGTAAGGGTTTTCTTATCATGTTTCTTCTTCTTTTTTCACTTTTTTCATAAAAATTTAGTGAGATCTACTAGTTTTTTGTTAAAACTTTTTTCTAGTATTTTTCTTGTAGAAAATTATATAAATCTTGTATTTTGGTTAAGATTTTGTATAAAAGTTGTCCAAAATACTGTATAATTTTTTTATGAGTTTATACAATTTTATACAAGTTTATACACTCTGTGAATGTATATAAAGTTTTATAAATCTCAAGTGTGGATATCAATGAATAAACATAGTTTACACACTTCTGTAAATGTTCATAAAGTTGTATAAATCTGTATACGCGTGTATGAACAATGAATAAAGTTGTATAAATTTTAGATTTGTGCACCATTATGAATAGGAGTGTGCAAAACCGAACCAGTTTCGATAGCCGAACTGCTACCGCTACCGATAAGCATAACGGTGTCGGTATAACGGTTATTGGTTCGGGAATGATATTGATTTCTAATACCAATAAGATATTGGTACAGTAACTGTTTCTATATATTATTACCGCTACCGTACCGATAACCGATAAGATATTTTTATAATTTTTTATATAATTTATTTTATTTATAATTAGTATATTAAGTATTCTAAAATTTAATTTATAACTTTAATTTATAGGTTATACTTAGAGTATTATTATTATTATTATTATTACTATTATTATTCGTGGTTATTAATCAATACTCATTATACTTTAATTATTGGGTCTGACCCATTTTATAATTGATTTTGCGGGTCATAGATCACTCATTAGTAGGAAAAAAATGTCTCTTTCGATTGTCAAGAACAAGTGCGATTGAAATATTCACATTAGTTCTCAATTGTACACAACATCAGAGTAGAAGACTATAAGCCTATTGTCCTCCATTTGCAATCTTGAATGTCTAACAATTCCACATCAAAAACATCAAACTGTTTTGAGCTAAAAAACGTTGAAGGCCAACCTTTTGATTCTTTAATGAGAAATGTTAGCTATTGACAACCAAACTTCAGTGATACAAGTAATACCGGTTACCGAACCGCTAAATACCGAACCGTTAGATACCGATAACCGACAGATTATCGGTATGGTATTGGTTTTGCATAATCACATATCGTTAACTGATATACCGTTACCGATAAGCTCAAATCCGAACCGTACCACCCCATGAACACCCCTAATTATGGATGTTTGTATAAATTTTAAGTTTTTTATGTATACTTTTGTATTTTTCTTCTTGCATATGCATTTTCCTATGTATATACATGTATAATTTATTACTTTTTTGATAGATTGTGTGTATAAAATTATCAAAAAATAATAATTTAAATAAAACTAGCAATAATAAAGCTCCGATGACATAAAATAAGCAATCCCAACGAGATTCGAAGATTTTTCAGCTTTCTGGCCACCGCCACCGCCGGCCTGTGGTGGCGCCGCCGGTGGTAGGGTGGACGACGGCAGGTCAGTGGCGGGGTAGAGGGGTGGTACCTAGGGTTTTTTATTTTGAGGGAGAGGTCAAAAGGGGGGGTGCTATGCCATGTAATTTTTTTTTTAAGAAAAGGGGATACTATGCCATGTAAGAAAAATATATGGCCCTTAATTTGTAAATTCCTTACTTTGAAGTGCTATTTCTGAAAAAAATCGAAAGAAAAATGTTGCTTCGAATTTCTCCTAAACTCTTATATATCGATCTCCTTAAACATCTAAACTCAAATATCAAATTAAATAAGCAAAAGATGATGAGAACTTTACCGTGATTTCAATATGACTAAGAGGGTGTTTGGATTGTCTTTTTTAAGTGACTTAAAAGCTAAAAGCTAAAAGCTAAAAGCTAAAATTAAAAGTTGGTTATCCCTAACTTTTATCTTTTGTCTTTTTTGGTATATTTTTGACTTAGAGTGTGTTTGGATTAGCTTTTAAAAAATAGCTTAGAATTTAAAAGCTAAAAGCCATGAGTTGAAATTTAATTTTTTTAAAAAAAGACTTTTTTGGCTTAAAGTAAGAGCTTAAAAGTACTTTTATCATTGCCAAATACCTCCAAAACTTGAAAATGAGCTTAAAAGCCATTTTGGATCAAAAGCACTTAAACTAAGTCAATCCAAATGCCCTCTTAAAATTGGTGCTTAAAAACACTTATTATTTTACCCAAACACCAAAAAAGTGCTTGAAAGTTAATTTTTCCAAAAAAAATTTAAAACAAGCCAATCCAAACATCGTCTAATACTAGTTGGTAGCTCCAATGATACCGTAAATTGTGCCCTTTAAAATATATTTTTTTTGCGGAATGAGCACTTTAGTGTTTCGTCTTTATTTGGTGAGCTAATTTTTTGGTGGTCTTTAAAGCATAAGCACTTTTGAGAAATTTTAAAAATATTTTCACTTCTACCCTTTAAGTACTTATCTACAATTATTTGGCATACACACTTTCTCTATTTAGAAAACCCATCTCCCATTTCTCCTCCTTCTCTCTAGTTTACAGCCGTTAACCGCCGCGGGAATGTTGCAAAAACTATATGCATGGATTTGTCTTGACCTCTTCTTTCTATTTCTATCATTAATTTTTCGAGAATCAAATTAAACTAGCGTAGATCTAATTTTAAAAATATGGGTAAACTTTTTCCAGGTGACTTTTTCGTGAGGATCGGCTATCACTACTTCGAGTAGCAAGGTGCTGCCACCACGTATGGTTTTTAACATCACCTGATTTCTTGACCGAACGTGATGGAAACATATTTGTCACTTAAAATTGTGGTGTTCAACCGTCACTAGTTCATTGCGTATTCCAGTTTATCTTATCTTTATGGAGTATCTTTTGGTTTGGCTAATTGTGGGTACTCATGAATGTGATGGCGCTCATGGAGTTTTCACCACTTATAATGTGGTTGGAAGTTACAATGGTGCTCGCTAAATAACTTTTTACCTGTTAGAGCCATTGTTACAGTTAGGTATACAATCATGTGATTATTGTAATCTTTACATTATGAGAGGGTTTATTGTGGAAGTGCTGCTAGCTCATTCCTTATATTATGAGACACTATATGCTGAATTCTTCAATTGACAAGATGGTGTCAAAGATTCCATCCAATGTCAATGTTAGTGTGAAAATAATTGGTTGAAGTTAGTAGTTCATACTGCTCCACGCAAATTGGAATGACCGAGTCTATAATATTTTGGAAACACTTTGATGGAGCTATTCCATTTTTTTTGGATCGGATCATGAGTTGATCATGAATTTATGAAAGTTATGAGGATTTGGACTAATATATTTGTAAATAGAATGGACAAATAATTGATAACTCCAATTTTGATGATGCATTATGGTTAAATTTCATGAGCAACTAACTTAACACTGTTGCATTTCATGACAGGAACAAAAAGGATTCAGTCGGCTAAATTTGGAAGGAACTTGGAGTCGCTAATTTTCAGGCCTCTGTGATTGAAGTCAATCTCGCATATCAAGTGTTTAGAGAAAAATCAGGATCTTTTATGGCTCTTACCTTATTCCCATAAAGGATCAATCATTGCCTTTCTGGGGATCAAATCCCTTGGGTCAAGATTCTCTTATGTTAAGGAAAATATCTCTATCATATCAATCAAGGATCCTCAAGACATATTCTGTGTTCACATGAAGATAACCCTGATACTATATATATCCAAAGCTGCAGACAGTCATAGCACGCAACCTTAAGCTTTCTAATATTCTCTTTTAAAATCTTGAAAACATTGTAACCTTTAGAGTTTACTACTGTCCAAGAAAAAGAAAAGAGAGTTCAGGGAGAAAGTAAGGTTAGTGTCGAGTGAGTTGGTTAAGTGAGTAACCAACTGTGCATCGTTTGTGGTGAGCAAAGGAACAAAACCATACTGTGTATCGTTGGTGGTGAACGAAGGAAAACCATCATTCTGTACTTTGAAAGAACTTAAAGAGCTGAAGAGAAAACTCCCTTGTGACCCAAGGGGACTGGATTAGAAACCATTTTTGGTTCTGAACCAGTATAAAAATCTACTGTGTCCTTATCTTTCTGCACTTACATTATTCTGTTATCACTGCTTGAAATCTAGTCGACTCATTAAGTCGACTGAATCTAAGAAAGAATTGAAAAACATAATTCACCCCCCCCCCCCTTACATCTTCAATTGGTATCAGAGCAGGTCTCACATATCTCTTACTTTTTGCTTTGCAGCAAGTGAGAAAAGATCATGTCTGGGCATATTGTTACAGGAGCACTACTTCAAGAAGGAACCTCTATTGCTCGTCCTCCATATTTCAATGGACAACACTTTAGTCATTGGAAAGTGAGAATGGAAACATTTGTCAAATCCATTGACTTTAAAGTTTGGCGAGTAATTACCAAGGGTCCCTATGACATTCCTCCAGACAAAAACAAGAAACCAGAAGGAGAAGCTACTAAGATCCCCCTCGATATTGATGATTACAATGACGAGCAAAGAGAAGTCATACAACTGAACTCAAAGGCTCAAAACCTCTTATACAATGCTATAAGTGGAGAAGAATATGAAAAGATCTCTAGCTGTGAAACAGCCAAGGAGATGTGGGAAAAACTTGTTGTAACTTATGAAGGTACAAACAAAGTTAAGGAAACTAGAATTAATCTTCTAGTTCATGAGTACGAATTGTTTCAAATGAAAGATGGAGAAACCATTGAAGACATGTTTGCTAGATTCAGTAAAGTTATAGGAGAACTTAAATCTCTTGGGAACGTCTACACCAGTGGAGAACAGGTCAGGAAAATTCTTCGTAGTTTACCTATTATATGGCAACCCAAGGTGATCAATATTGAAGGTGGAGATTTGAATTCTCTATCCTATGATGAGCTTCATGGTGACCTCATTGCCTTTGAAAAGACTCATCTTCAAAGAAGTTCTCAAACCTCTGAAAAGAAGAAAGAAGTCGCCTTCAATGCTGAAAATACAGACCCTCCAAGCGACAATGATGATCTTGCAGAAGAATGGGCCTTAATGTCAAAGAACTTTGGAAATTTGCTGAGAAGAAACAGACAAAGATGAAGACCCAGATTTAATTCTAGAAGAAACACTCCCAGCAATGATCAAGACAAGAACGATGGACGATGCTTCGAGTGTGGCAAATATGGACATATTGCAGCCAACTGTAATGAGGCAAAGAAGAAGCAATTCAAAAACAAAAAGAAGGCCCTGTCTGCATGGAGTGACGAAGAAGGATCTGACAATGAAGAAGAAGCCAATATATGTTTCATGGCTGATACAGAATCCAGCAAGGTACGTAACTACAACTGTGAAAATTGCAACCTTCTACAAGAGGATTTAGACTCCGCTCTAGAAGAAATGGAAAATATTCTAAGAGAACTTTCTAAAGTAAAAAGGGATGGTGAAATTTGGAAAACTAAATTTGAAGTATGTGAATTAGAACGTGATTTTTTTTAACAAGAAGTTCAGGATCTAAAATTCCAACTAAATAGTATAAATAAATCCACAAGTCAAAGTTCTATTAGATCCAACATAACTCCCTTATCCCCAGACTCTATTGAGGCTATTCCTGGAAGCTTGCGATTTACCAGTAGTGAGTCGACTAAAACTGCATCTACAACTAAACCTCCTATTACCTGTTACTACTGTGGAAATCTCGGCCACACAAATGCTAGATGCAGATTCAGAAAAGCTGACACTAGGAAATGGAAATGGATTCCTAAAATTTCATTAAAGTCTTATGTTGCTAACCATGAAGGACCCAAGACAGCTTGGGTACCAAAACATCAGTAGCACTGTTTATTTGCAGGAACACCTACCCAAAGGAGCGTGCAAAGGTAAATGGATTCTAGACAGCGGGTGTTCCAGACACATGACAGGTGACAAATGCTGGTTCAAATCAATCACAAGCATAGATGGTAGACTGGTCAAATTTGGTAATAATGGGAAAGGTATTGTCATCGGCATTGGGAAAGTTTTTTTAAACCAATCTTGCTACATGAATGAGGTATTGTTGGTAAGGGGTCTAAAGCATAATCTTCTCAGTATTAGTCAACTATGTGATTCTGGATATCAAGTTAAGTTTGAAGCAGCTAAGTGCATCATATCTGATTCATTAGGTAATGAAATTCTCACAGGATCCAGAGATAACAATATATATAAACTAGACAATGTCTCATCCTCTCATGAATATATCTGTTTAACCTCTGTTGCTTAAGATCCCTGGCTATGGCATAAGAAACTTGGACATGATAGTATGCATCTCATTCTAAAACTATCTCAAAAGGATCTAGTTATTGGTCTTCCTAAACTAAAATTCTTAAAGGACCATGTATGTGATGCATGTCAACTAGGAAAGCAAACTAGGTCATCTTTTAAAGTTAAAGACATTGTTAACACTTCTATGCCACTTCAATTACTGCACATGGATTTGTTTACTCCCACTAAAACTGCTAGTACTGGTGGAAAAAGGTACGCTTTTGTTATTGTCGATGATTACTCACGTTTTACTTGGGTCATTTTTTTGTCTTATAAAGATGAAGCTCAAAAGAATTTTGAGTATTTTTGTAAAAAGGTTAAGAGAGAAAAAGGGTACTTCATCTCTTCTATCAGAAGCGACCATGGTGGAGAATTTGAAAGCAAAGCTTTTGAATCTTTTTGCAATTAACAAGGTATCTCGCATAGTTTTTCCTCTCCCAGGACTCCTCAACAGAATGGTGTCGTGGAGCGTAAGAACAAGACTTTACAAGATATGGCTAGAACAATACTTTTGGATCAGTCTCTACCCAACAAGTTTTGGGCAGAAGCAGTTAGCACAGCATGTCACATTCTCAACAGATGCCTTATCCGTCCCATACTTAAGAAAACACCATATGAACTCTGGAAAGGTAAACGTCCTAACATCAGCTATTTTCATCCGTTTGGTTGTAAATGCTTTATCCATAATAATGGAAAGGACAATCTTGGTAAGTTCGATCCCAGAAGCGATGAAGGTATTTTTCTTGGCTATTCTAATTCCAGTTGTTCATACAGAGTTTTTAACAAACGCACTTTAGCTGTAGAAGAATCCATGCATGTCGTATTTTTTGACACTAATCAGATTCTTGAGAAAGACGAAAATGCAGATATAGAATTACTATGTGCAGGAAATACATCCTCAGCCGCTGTAATCAAGTCGACTAACGAAATATCTGAGTTAGCCTCAGAAACTCAGATTGAGTCGACTGATAACTTCTCTTCAGTTGTTCCAAATGAGTGGAAAGGCGAAGCTGGATATTCTCATAAATTTGTTATAGGAAATCCTCTTGAGGGAATGAAAACTAGAGGTTCATCCAAACAGAATGCAGACGTTGCTCTTGTCTCTCAAATTGAACCTAAGAAGATCGATGAAGCTCTCAATGATGAATGCTGGGTAAAAGCTATGAAGGAGGAATTGACTCAATTCGACAAGAATCAGGTATGGACTCTTGTTCCTAAACCCCACAATGCATCTATCATAGGTACAAAGTGGGTCTTCAGAAATAAGCTTAATGAGGATGGAGAAGTCACTAGGAACAAGGCTCGACTTGTGGCTCAAGGCTACTCGCAACAAGAAGGTATAGACTATGATGAAACATTCGTTCCAGTTGCAAGGTTAGAATCTATCTGCATGCTACTTGCTTACGCATCATTCAAAGGTTTTAAACTATTTCAAATGGATGTCAAAAGTGCATTTTTAAATGGTTTCATCAAAGAAGAGGTCTATGTTAAACAACCTCCCGGGTTTGAAAATTTGAAATTTCCCCGCATGTTTTTAAGTTGACCAAAGCTCTATACGGATTGAAGCAAGCTCCAAGAGCATGGTATGATTGCTTAAGCACTTTTCTTTTAAATCATGGTTTTAGTCGAGGAAAAATTGATACTGCTCTATTTATTAAGAGATCATATGTTGGAAATCTTCTTATTCAAATTTATGTCGATGATATTATATTTGGTAGTACTAATCCCTCCTTGTGCAAGGAATTTGCTGAGACAATGCAGAATGAGTTTGAAATGAGTCTCATGGGAGAACTTACCTTCTTTCTTGGACTTCAAATCAAACAATACGATAAAGGAATTTTCATCAATCAATCTAAGTACACCAAGGAATTACTTGCAAAATTTGGTATGCATAATCCCAAGATCATGAAAACTCCTATGAGTCCCTCAACAAATCTTGATAAAGACTGCAAAGGTAAAAATATAGATCAGACCACCTATCGAGGTATGATTGGATCACTACTCTATCTCACTGCTAGTCGACCAGACATAATGTTTAGTGTATGCAAATGTACCAGATTTCAATCTGAACCTAAGGAATCACATCTAACTGCAGTTAAACGTATTATGCGATATCTCTCTGGCACTATTTCCTATGGGCTTTGGTATCCACGCACTATTAATTTTCATCTTCAAGGATACTCAGATGCTGATTTTGCAGGTGATAAAGATGATCGTAAAAGCACTAGCGGGACTTGTCAATTCTTAGGACAATCCCTCATCTCCTGGCATAGCAAAAAACAAGGCTCAGTATCTTTATCTACCACTGAGGCGGAATACATTGTCATTGGACATTGCTGCACCCAACTTCTTTGGATGTCTTATCAACTTAATGATTATGATATTAATCCTACTCCTATGTCCATTTTCTATGATAATTCTAGTGCTATTTGTCTCTCTAAAAATCCAGTGCATCATTCTAGAGCTAAACATATAGAAATTAAGCATCACTTCATTAGGGATCATGTTTTATGTGGCAACATTAAAATTTCATTTGTGACTACTGAAAATCAGCTTGCTGATATCTTTACTAAACCTTTGCATGAGGAACGTTTTTGTGAACTTCGTGATTAGGGGTAGTAAAGGGTCCTACTTCTCAAAATTAATTATGTTTCTTTCTTGTATATGTAACATCTTTAACAGGCATTTATTCAAAATTGATGCATATCCCTAAACTTCTCTAATTATTACTGCTTGTTTTGCGTGTGTAAAGGTGTCGCCTCGATTCTCTCGCAGACAGCCACTCGTCCTCTCACCTTTTCATTCACGTCTTTCCCTCCTTCACATCTCCATAAAACCCCACTTGCTCACTCCATCCTTCCTTACTTCTGGCAACTACTAGTCTGCCTCTTTATTTCTTCAATGGGTAAATCTCAAAAACCTGTAAACCCTTCTATGAGGAAAAGTTCTCGAAACCGCTCCAAAAATTGTTCTCCTGGGTCTCCCATTAATCTTGAAATCTCCGACTCTGCCACCATGTCTCAGCACAGCGAATCAGCCTCTTTCATCTCCACTTGTTCTGGCAAAAAGCGTGGAAAACGACCCATGGTTGATACTCTTCAAAAATCCTCTCCAAAGAAACTCAAGGTTACCAAACCCTGCGTCTCTCTTGACTGTGATCAGAATTTTTGGGATAATGGAAGAGAAAAGTTTGAAGAACTCAAAAATCGTCGCATTGCCTCTGGTCGCATTGTTGACCTTGAATCTATGGAAAATCTTTATTGCCATATCAAAACTCTTTTCGACTTCCAAGGTTGGTCAAATCTCTTCTCTATCAACCCTCCTGTCATTTACCCTGAGTTGGTTCGAATGTTCTATGCAAATCTTCGCACCTGTGGCGCTGATGGCATTGAATCGTTGGTTTTAGGTCAACGCATTTTCTTGACCTGTAAAGTCCTAGAAAAACTTTTAAAGATTAAATCGTCTGGCTTTTCTGATTGCTTCAAAAATTCTTGGCCCTCCGACTTTGAAGTCTCTTTTGACCAGGCCAATGCTTGTATCACTGGTCTTGGTTCTCATGTAATTCCTGATGGACAGCTTGGTCCTCATCTTCTATATTTTGAAAATCGTGTCCTTGCTCTTATTACTGCTACTACCCTGCTTCCTCGCACAGGCTCCTTCAGTTCCCTTTCCCAAAGGGACACTTTCATTGTCTATTGTCTTGTTGCTAAACAAAAGGTCAAACTCTCTTGGTGGATCCTTAACTACATGCACGAATGTGCTGTGGATACTAAGGAATCTGGCTGTCTTCCATATGGGATGCTTATCTCCCATATTCTTGATCTTATGCATGTTCCTATTTCTGGTCACTCTGCCATCACTGTCTCTCAATGCTATAACTCTCGCGCATTTACCAGTATGGGATATGTGCATCTTGATCACACTTGGGTTAAAAAGCCTGACCTGGATCTACCTCCCTCAATGCCTGCTCCTGCTCCTGCTCCTGATAACTCCAATGTGCTCAGTCGTCTTTCTGCAGTTGAAGAACAGCTCATCACTCTGCGTGATCTTTGTCTTTCTTCTCAATACAATCTTGAGAAAGCCAGGGATGACACCAAAACCACTAAGGCTGATGTTGCCCGCCTCAGGCTTTCGATTGACACTGTGGCCAAAGATGCTCGCAGAAGTCTTTCTACCTTGCACTCTCGTATTGACACTCTGGGAACCAACATCATCAATACCTTGAAATACTTTCTGGGAAGGAGATAGCTGTCTGTGACTTTTTAGATGGCTAAGACTGTCTTTTGTGACTCCCCTGTTTTTTGTTGATGACAAAGGGGGAGAAAAACTCTATGTTTAACTGGCTCTGTATATGCATGAATGTTGAATGCTCTGAACAGATGTTGCTTGTGCTATGTGAATATTGTCTGAATTACCTGAAATTTAACCTGTTAAGTCGACTAACTAACTTCTTTTTTAAGTCGACTACATATCTGTTCTAGAAAATTAGAATTAAGAATGCAGGTACTCAAATCTTCAGGGGGAGCATATACTCAGGGGGAGCTGTCAACACATCCTTAGAACAGGGAAGTATCATAAGTCTCAAGAATTGCCATCATCAGAAAATGGGAGATTGATAACTCCAATTTTGATGATTACAATATGGTTAAATTTCATGAGCAGCTAACTTAACACTGTTGCATTTCATGACAGGAACAAAAAGGATTCAGTCGGCTAAATTTGGAAGGAACTTAGAGTCGCTGATTTTCAGGCCTCTGTGATTGAAGTCAATCTCGCATATCAAGTGTTTAGAGAAAAATCAGGATCTTTTATGGCTCTTACCTTATTCCCAGAAAGGATCAATCATTGCCTTTCTGGGGATCAAATCCCTTGGGTCAAGATTCTCTTATGTTAAGGAAAATATCTCTATCATATCAATCAAGGATCCTCAAGACATATTCAGTGTTCACATGAAGATAACCCTGATACTATATATATCCAAAGCTGCAGACAGTCATAGCACGCAACCTTAAGCTTTCTAATATTCTCTTTTGATATATTGAAAACATTGTAACCTTTAGAGTTTACTACTGTCCAAGAAAAAGAAAAGAGAGTTCAGGGAGAAAGTAAGGTTAGTGTCGAGTGAGTTGGTTAAGTGAGTAACCAACTGTGCATCGTTTGTGGTGAGCGAAGGAACAAAACCATACTGTGTATCGTTGGTGGTGAACGAAGGAAAACCATCATTCTGTACTTTGAAAGAACTTAAAGAGCTGAAGAGAAAACTCCCTTGTGACCCAAGGGGACTGGATTAGAAACCATTTTTGGTTCTGAACCAGTATAAAAATCTACTGTGTCCTTATCTTTCTGCACTTACATTATTCTGTTATCACTGCTTGAAATCTAGTCGACTCATTAAGTCGACTGAATCTAAGATAGAATTGAAAAACATAATTCATCCCCCCCCCTACATCTTCAGTTTTCACCACTTATAATGTGGTTGGAAGTTACAATGGTGCTCGCTAAATAACTTTGTACATGTTAGAGCCATTGTTACTGTTAGGTATACAATCATGTGATTATTGTAATCTTTACATTATGAGAGGGTTTATTGTGGAAGTGCTGCTAGCTCATTCCTTATATTATGAGACACTATATGCTGAATTCTTCAATTGACAAGATGGTGTCAAAGATTCCATCCAATGTCAATGTTAGTGTGAAAATAATTGGTTTACAAGATGGTGTCAAAGATTCCATCCAATGTCAATGTTAGTGTGAAAATAATTGGTTGAAGTTAGTAGTTCATACTGCTCCACGCAAATTGGAAGGACCGAGTCTATAATATTTTGGAAACACTTTGATGGAGCTATTCCATTTTTCTTGGATCGGATCATGAGTTGATCATGAATTTATGAAAGTTATGAGGATTTCGACTAATATATTTGTAAATATATTTGTAAATAGAATGAACAAATAATGTCGGATTGGTTTTATTTTACTTTTACTTTGAATTTTTGTATTCGGGAAAAGTGATGAAAATTTAGTATTATTTGTTTGTAAATAGACATAGTATTTTGGCTCACTCATAAGTAAATACAGCCGAATTGACCTTTTTTTTTCTCAGAATTTTTGTGTATGGGCAAAGTGATGACGATTTGGACTCATTTGTTTGTAAAATTTACTTAATATTTGGCTCATCTTATGAATAAATGATGACGAATTTGGTGTAGTTATGTTTACCTTTGAATTTTGTTTATTTTTTTATTTTCATATGTATTTTTGTGGATGAATGAAGTGAAGACGAATTGGACTCATTTGTTTGCAAAACGGACGCATTGTTTGATTCAATATATATATATATATATATAAACACAGACATGTTATCATTATTTTTAAATATATAAGCACTTGAAGGCATCTTTTGTGGATATTTGAAGTGAACCGATTTGGTCTCATTTCTTCACAAAACAAACATAATTATGCATAAACACAAGGGATAATTACACTAAAAGACAAGCAAAAGATGAAAATTACCAAAAATGGCTTATATTTTCGAGTCTTACCCCACCTGTCACCCTTTTTTCGAGATAGCAGTCGGCTGTAAGTTTATACAATTTTATACAAATTTATACACGTGTATAAAATTGTATAAATTTATATAAGTTTGTATATTCGAGTGAATAAATCTGTATATTAAGGTTGTTTATATGAATTTTTACTTTTTCTTGTGTATATTTTTGTTTCTCTTATTGTTACGCAGTTATCTATATATAATTTATTTTTTTGGAGGAACATTTGTGTGTATAAACTTGTCAAATGCAATGATCTAGACGCAATAAATAACATAAATTTAATAAAATATAAAAAAGTAACGACACCACTGGTGGGGGAGGGTGTCTGCCGGCCGGCTTAGTGGATGGGGAAGGCGAGATTTGGTAGCTAGGGTGTTTTTTATGAAGCAGTGCTAAAATTTATAATTTTAAGGATGTGTGCTATGCATGAAAAAAATATGGCCTCATGTTTGTAATTTTGGGTAGTGTGCTATCTATTTTTTAAAATTTTCCTAAACACAAATAGGTTGTCATTATTTTTAAATATATAAGCACTTGAAGATCTTTTTTGTGAATGTGTGAAGTGAGGTTTCTTCACAAAATGGACACAATCATATGTATAAACACAGATGAACTGTCGTTATATCAAAATATATAAGCACTTGAAGGTTATTTTTGTGAATGAATAAAGTAAAGCCGATTTGACATCATTTATTTGTAAAATGAACAAGCTTATTGTATGAAGAAATGATGCCGAATTGGTCTTATGTTATGTTTTGGTTTGATTTTTATATATGAGTGAAACGATGACGATTTGACGTTATTTATTCACAAAATGGACATGAAACACAACCGGTTGGCATTGTTTTCTGTTGCGTAGGAAGTAATGACATTTTTTGTAAATTCGAATTTAACAAGGTGGGGTGATATTTTTGTAATTACGACTTCAAAAATAGTGTGGTGGCATTTTTGTAATTATGGAAAGTTCTTTCTCAGTAAGGATATTTCTGTACTTTTAGCTTCATTTAATGTAAAAGTGCTTATATTTTTAAGACTACCAAAAAACTACTTATGTTTTCAAGACCAGTTGCATTTCTGCTCAATGGTGTATTTCACCTTTTAAAATATGCAATGTCAAAGTCAATATAAAATAGTAAATGCAGGTCTTACATGATATTAGTACCAACTTATGCCTAATTAAATGTCCAAAAATCTCCCCAACCCTTGATGAGTAATATACATTGTTTTAGCAATCTTGTTCTCGTCAAGCAAACCTTTTGCAGATAATTGTTTTTTATTGATGCCTCATCTGATCATCATGATCAAGTTGTAATTTTTTTCCCTGCTATTTTGATCAATATGTTTCCTAATAATCTCTAGTGCTCTTCTATCCCAATTCTCATGAATTGTTGTCCCTAGAAGAAGCTCCACGTTTCTGAATAAGAATGGACATGATCAAGTCCAAACTATTCCACCAAATCTAGGAAATTAAACAATTTCTCACTAGCGAAAATATGAAACCAGAAAGTTTTTCATTGATATATTCAGAAATTGCTTAAAAGTTAATAATGAAGGAAAGAAAAGAATAAGGGCAGTTCGGTGTACAAAACATTTCACTTTCACCCAAGGTTTGGAAAATGACTGCAACCGGCGAAGAGCTATAGTGTACGCAGTTTACCTCGATGTAAGTATCAGTGGTTGTTTTCCACCGATCAAATCCGCAACTTCAAAGAAAACTTTATCGGTGAATTCTATTTTTATTTCTGACTTTTCTAATTTGACAAGATCCGGAGTTAAAGAAAAAAGATCCAGAGTAATCAATAATTCAATATGAATCTCGAGTCGCCACCTTTAGATAAGTACTTGCTGTGATCATCTTTTAATCTTTCTTTTTTTTTTTTTTTTTTTTTTTTTTTGTCTAAAAGAAAAATCACAGAGTTGAAAGTTCTTTACAAATGGAATTTGAGTACTACGATTAGAAAATTGGATATAAGAAGACCATGCTCTCTGCCAATGATTTACCTAAGGTATACGAATGACAGATAGAATATAATGACTAGGTCAAAGCCATAAAGCTCCAGCTTGTTTTAATATTGGAACTAATTCACCAGAAATATGTGTAGCCATCACTTTTTCTAGCCCTCCAAACAATCTTCCACCTACAAAAACCGCCGGAAACTGCGTCTTTCCACTGCCTTCGCCACCCACAATTCTTAATAACTCCTTCATTACATCTTCTTCATCTTCCTTGTTCACTTCAAAAATAGTAGGGTTAACACCTAACCCTAACAGCAAACGCTTCACAACATAACACATGCAACACCCACGTGTAGCTATGACAATTATCGCATTTTCTGAGATTAATCTTGTCACCCTCGTATTTACATAGTTCTTTTGTGATCTAACAACGGAATTGGTTTCGTTGCTCTCACCTGCAAAGTCGGGTAGAGGCGTTGCTCGATATGTTCGACACAAAACATAGACATATATGTGAAACAGTGAAAATCACAAAAAAAAAAATATATAAAGTAAAGATTAAATTTTGAACCCATAATTTTAATACGTAATACTTCAGATTTTTATCAAATTTAAATCATAAATTCGTCTTTACTAACCTGTATGGGACTCAAAGATGGTGGAATCACCACTGGAGGTGGCGGATGAGCTGCCACCAGTGGTGGTGGACGACAGCCAATTTTTGTAAGGTATATACGTTGGTTGCATCGTGAGGTAGGGTTGGGTAGAAAGGGGGAGAAAGGGAAGTGCAATGGAGAGGGAAGTGGTGTATAAATAATGTTATAGGAGAGAATGTGATTGGAGGAAATTAATAATGGAAGTGGTGTGTACCCCTAACGTCAACGGTTATGACGTGGTAATAAACGTCATGTTTACTGTTTGCTACGTTTCAATACGTTATTATATTACTAGTCTAGTAGAAATTTATTTTGCAAATTCCGAGTGGTTCCGTCTGGTGGTGACCTCTTATTTTGCTTCCATGTAAGTCATGGAAAATATGAATGAAAGATTCTGCCCGATCTTAAAGAATTTTAGGAGTCACTTTTCCCGGTGTTTGCGGCACCATGGAAAATCTGGGGATTACTTTACGTAAAAATATTTTTTTTAAAAACAATTAAGTAAAGGGTGTAATTAAACATACCACACGAGTGTTGATGCATTCTCTAAAACTTATATTCAGTTTTAACAATTAAAGTCAAATCTCTCTATAGTGACAGCCTTTGTATGAAACTTTCATGATCACTATAGTTAGATGTTGTTATACATGTATACTGACATTTGACGTTTAGATTTCATTTATCTGTTATAGTAAAAAACTTCACAATAAAATACATGATAAATTTAAAATCTCAATAGATTTTCATATTTCATTAATTAAAAATTAAAAAGGTTAATACATTATTAATAATTTTATATCTGATTGTATCGCACCAATAAAAAATTAAAATCTAAGGAACATATGCATTTAAAATTAAGTAAAACTGTAAAAAAAAATCCAGTTTTACTTAAAAATTTTATGAAAAGAATGTAAAAAAGGAAATATATTTATGTTATGAATGATTATCATAAATATATTATATTATATTTTATATATAATATAACTCTTACAAAATATTATTACACAATATTTGACTATGATCGTTATAGAGAGGTAATTTTATAAAGAGTGTATTGCTATAATGAACGTCATTGCTGTTATAGGTAGAATGTTGTTATAGTGAGGTAAAATATAACATTACAAATCGATTCCGGAGAAAATTAGGTCGTTATACTGAAATACTGTTATAACGAGGGGCTGTTATAGAGAGGTTTGACTGTATTTAAAAAAGCAAAAGCAGCCATTTATATCAAGATTAAGCATTCTTTATTTAAATCTACGATATTTTAGGTTGTTCTAGATATGTGATTAATTAATGGACCAAATAATAGCAATCATAAACGTTATGCTAAACTGTTGATAAGAGTAATAAAGAAACAATAATGACAATAGTTAAGATAGAATAATGATGAAGATAATATAGAGCAATAATGAAATAAGTAAGAAAGATCTTATTGATAAGTCGTGATGTTCGTGCTCTAGGGATAAAGACAGGGTCTGCCTTCTCAAGGGCAAAGCAATAAGCAAAGTCAATAACATTGGCAGCAGGTACGAGCTATAAGTATATTATGATTACAAGATGGTAGTGAATCTATTCAAAGTCTAAGGGGTAAAAATAAGGGGAAGGGGAAGTATTTATACGTCTAGAGTCCTTAGGCAAGTATAACTCTTCTATTCCCCCACGTCTCTCGGCAGATAATGAGTGTTGTTAGACCTGATAAGACTTCTTCCGAAAAATAGTGGAATCAGTTAGAGCAGCAAACTTATCTGCTCGAGTGACAGGCTGGCTCCTCTTCGAACCCCTAGCATCCAGATATAGATCGACTGAATTAAGCATGACCATAACCGATCCATCGGGAAAAATGAGCTGGCGATGCGATGTCTCTGAAGTTCACTCCCTGCCTACCATGTCATTGGACATGCGGCCACACGTGTTTGGTCAGATTTTGACCAATACATTTTACAGCAAATCAATGAATTCATACCATGTGTTTAAAAATAAAGTTTCATCACGTAATCATAGTTAATTAATGCAAAATTTTTTAATATTGAATAACTTAACCATGATAGGTCAATATGATTTGGTATAACACTCGGTGTGACTGAGTATTTACCACTTAGTATCTATAAGTGTCTTTTTTTTTATGTCATAATATAATGATAGTATAATTCTTATCGTAACGTATAGTTGTAGACATGTGATTACATAGTTAGATACTCCTCATGTTCCAAAAAGTATGATTTAATTTTCTTTTTACTATGATAAAAAAGAGGGATACATTTAGAAATTTGCAAATGTATGTTAACCAAAACTATTATAGCCACATATGTTATTACATGGTTAAGAGTTTGAACCATAAACTTCAATTTTTTTTTATTTCTTAAAATTTTTGACTGATGTAACTATATCATATAGCTTGAACAAATCAAGTAACCTTTTTTAGTTTTAAAATAAAGGTTAATCATCAATTTTTTTTTCAGGTGAGCAAGAAATTAAGCCTTAATGTGTGACAAATAAGCCTTAACGTCTAAAACGATCTTGGCTAGTTGTTTTAAAAGTTAGGACTCTGGTTGGCGAGCTGACTATTTGAAAAGCTCCGTAAGGTCCATTAGGAATTGGTTGTAAAGTTTGAGCTGAATCAGACCTCATTTGGCAGGCCTTGGAAGACGATTTCATTTTCTAGTGTCAATAAAGTTGAATTATGGTTTTCAACCTCGATTTGAGTAAATGAGCTCTAATTTGATATTTGAAAGTGTTGTTAGGTTCATATAATCACTTGTGACCTGTGCAAATTTTTGTAAGAGAAATCTGAGGTAGTTCATATAGTTTTTGCATATGTTCCGAGAGTTCAAAGTTATCCTGTTTCTGTTTTACCCTCACCTTGTGTTTCTGAATTAAATTCGAGATCCGTTTTTATGAGTAAGTCATATAAATATTGTATAACTTGCGTGCAAAGTTTGGGATGATTGTGAGCTTCGTAGGGTCTTGTTTGGGCCCATAATGCAGCACCAATTGATGCTGCCACCAGAAAAACACTACGCGCGATCGCACGGCACCGGGCGCGATAGCACTGGTGTCTGTAGCCTTCTTCAGCACGAAAATACTAGGGGAGATGCAATCGTGATGCACTAAGTCGCAATATCGATTGTGTAGGCATGAAAGTGATGGTCTAGGGTATAAAAAAGACCCATGTGTCGGCTAATTTCTTTTTTTATCCAGTTCCATTGTTTCCAAGTCGGTTTAGGTTACATTCTTGATACTCAATAATCCTAATTGCTCAGGTTCTATACCTTTCAATTGCGCTAATTCAAGGATTTGAGGGTGGATTTTCATAAAGTTACATTGGGGATGAATGGGTTTGAATCCTAGATTAGTTTAATTAGGGAATTGAGTTGAATTTAACTCAAAAGTGTAATCCAACGGTATATTTAGAATTGTGGCAGTATGAGGAGTACATAAATGTATCATTTATGGGCTTTCGACTAAGCAAGGCCCAGGGTCAATTTCACAATTTTTATCTATTCTCCGTCTAGTAGTTAGATATCCCTTTTATGGGCACTTATAAGTGCAATTATGTTTGTTTGGCTCATAAAGGGAGAGTTTGGAGAGGCTTCGGAAAGCAAAATAGATTGTTCAGTAGCCGTATTGACCCCGAACTTGAAGTAAGTGATATTATCTATTTCTTTAACAGCCTTTGGCCTTATGGATGTTCTAACACGTGTTTCTTACGCGTGTAGCTGCCGTTAGGGCATACTTTCTACACCATAGTTTAAGGTTTCGATTGTATATCATGTGTTTAGACTTGGTTTGATATTGCATTGAAAGTAGAAGCATTCTACTCCGGTTGTGAGCTTGATATGTACCTTCTATAGTCGATGAGAATCTCGCGCCGGTGAAGGATTATTTTGCATGTATCTCCTGGTTGTCGATGATAGTCCCACGTTAAAGATAGGTTTTGGACACATGTAACCCAATTGCATCATGTTTCATTCATTGAACATCATTATATATGTTTTCCAGCTGTATGTGATTGTTGCATTGATTATCTATGCATTTCTTATCTGTTTGGTTGCTATTTTTTCCTTATTTATTAGCTAACTTATTTGTCATTCGAGATGACTAGCTATTCCTCACTTACTGAATGCTTATGACTCACTCCCTCTTTGTTTTTTGTTATGTCTTTTTGTTTGGGCAGATATTGCTCCAAGAGCCAGCCAACAGCACAATTGAGGAGCGAGGACATTCTTGCCGTCATGGTGAGCTAGCTTTTGTTCGTAGAGGCCACCAGCTACAGTATTATGTTGTATAGACCTTTGTTGCTGCCTTCAGAAGATGTATTTATCTTTTTGTTATTGTAGATGTCATATCTAGAAACCTCTACACCTTTATGTTTGGGTAGTTAGCAACATTTCTTCAGGCAGCTTGTATATATGTATATCTTATATATGATATGTATCTTTTGAGCTTTCATATATTTTTCTGAGTTAGTTTTACGCCGTTTCTGTTAATTCATTCGAAAGGGTTCGCCCGATGGGTCTAGGGAAGGATGTTGGGTGCTAAAATGGCCTAACATAAAATCTAGATCATATCAGTTGATATGAGAGCCCGGTTCAGTGTCTTTTTAGATCATGAGAGGGTCTATTAGAATCTCGCTGATTGGGTGGAGACGTCCGTACTTATCTTCGAGAATTTATGGTAGCATTTAAATAGTTTCCTTTTCTTCTTTCCTAATCACACGTGGGTCTTCGTATTTGAAGCTAGATTTCTATGTTAACTCACTCGCAGTAAATAGTGAGGATGCGTGCAACCCTTCAGCGTGAGGTAGAGGAGCAAGAAGCAGCAACCCCTATGCAAGCTGTTCCGTGAGGTGGGGGTGTCGGCCGTGGTTGAGGCCGAGGTATAGGTCGTGGTTGAGGTAGATGTTGAGCTATCCAGGTCGTGAAGGTTCTGAATCGTGCTGATTAATCCAATTATTGAGGCCCCAGTAGCGCCAGTACCTGGGAGGCAGGGTGATACGAGCTTTAATTTTTCTTTAGCTCTCTAGGAAGCTTTTATGAGGTACTTGGTTACCCAGTTGCCTTGGGACCTCCTATGCCCAAAAAAGCTTCTCAGGTTGCCGCAGATGCTGATCATTAGGCCCAAGAGTTCCTATTTCAGCTTAGAATACTACTCTAGTGGACCGTGTTCTAGAGGCAGCGGGTGTTGTGCCTTCAGTTGTTCAGGCTGGTTAGCCAGCCCAGATGGTAGTTCCGCCCAAAAATCCAGGAGGCTATATTATTATTTCACTAGGCTTAAGCCTATTACCTTCTCAGGCCATTCGTGAGAGAATCCCCGTGAATTTTTAGATTGTTGCCAGCATATTTTGGAGGCTCATAGTTATTTGGCAAATTATGGTGCTGACTATACTGCATTTCAGTTTGAGGGTCCAGCCCTAGCATGGTGGACCGCACTTCTATCAACTAGGCAGGGCTTGGCTAAGTTGACCTGTGCAAGTTCTCTCATAGGTTTTTGGAGAAGTTCATCCTTGTAGTGAGCTCGATGAGAAGTGTCATCAATTTGAGAGGATATGGCAGGGCAACCTGTCAGTTTCAGAGTATGAGATTGAGGTGGGGACCTCATTTGATGACGCAATTGATATCGCTCGTAGATACGAGGCTTATAAAAAATTAGAGCAGGAAGAGTTGGAGCATAGGAGTAAGAGATGCCGTGGTCCAGGGCATCCTAGTACCTCATCTGGAAGTAAGGGCTAGTATTATTAGGGAAAGTGACCTGTCAGGCTAGCTCAGCCCTCATCGCGTGGTTTCCAGAGGCTAGCTCCAATGCCTCGATAGGGTCAGTCCAGTTTCTTTCTAGTAGTCATCAGCATTTTGTGCAGCACTAGAATGGTTTAGGGAAGCAATCGTCCTTTTCCTCGCCCTCAGGAACCTATGCAGCCTTAGGGTACATCAAATGTTGTTGTTATGGGTATCTTATTTATATGTTGTCGGGATGCATACTCTCTAATTGATCAGGGATGCACCTATTTATATGTATCTCCCTATTTTGCTATGGGTTTGCATGTTGATTATATGCACCTCCATGATCCTTTCTGTGTTTCCGCTCCTATCAGAGACACTATCATGGTGGATCGATTTTATCCAGGTTGTATTGTATCTTTCTGGTGTTGTGAGTCCCTAGTAGACCTTCTGGTTCTTGATATGGTAGACTTAGATGTTATTATCGGCATGGATTGGTTGGTGTCATATTATGCCACCTAGGCTTGTCATGCCAAGTGCATTCGGCTTTCTCTTCTAGGCTCAGCACCATTGGTATGGAAAGGTTCTCATTTTCTACCCATTAGTGAAAGCGAATCAGATGCTAGATAAAGGGTGTTCAGCGTATCTTTCCATGATACGAGATACCACTATGGAGATTCCGTCCCTGACTTTGTTCCGGTTGTGAGGTCATTTCCCAATATGTTTCCAGATGATTTTTTGGGACTTCCTCCTGATCGAAAGACTGAGTTTAGCATTGATCTGGTGTCGGGGACTGAACCTATCTCTATCCCTCTTTATCGCATGGCTCTGTTAAGAGTTGAAGGAGTTGTTGCAGGCCTTGCTTGATAAGGAATTTATTAGGACGAGTGTTTCTCCACGGGTGCTCTTGTTCTGTTCATGAAAAAGAAAGATAGGACAATGTTAATGTATATTGACTATCGACAGTTGAATAAAGTCACCATCAAGAAGAAATATCCCTTGCCTCGTATCGATGATTTATTTGATCAGTTACAGGGAGCCAGATTCTTTTCTAAGATCATCAGTTGAACATTCGGGAGTAAAATATCCCGAAGACTACTTTTAGGACTTGTTAAAGGCATTATGAGTTCCTAGTTATGTTTTTAATGCTGACTAATGACGTTGCAGCTTTCATGGATCTTATGAATCAGATATGCAAAACATTCCTTGATTCTTTCATCATATTCATTAATGATATTTTGATCTATACTCACAGTCGCGAGGAGCATGCGTATTATATCAGGGTAGTTCTACAGACCCTCCGTGATCATAAGTTGTATGCCAAATTCTAGAAATGTGAATTTTGGCTTGATTTTGTGGTTTTCTTTGGTCACACGGTATACAATGAGGGTATTAAGTTTGACTCGAAGAAGATTGAGGCAGTTCAAAATTGACCTCGTCCTACCACTCTGATGGAGATTTGTAGCTTTCTCGATTTGGCAGGAAATTATCAGATGTTTGTAGAAAAGTTTTCTTCTATTATAAGTCCTCTGACCCACTTGACTCAGAAGGCAGTTCTGTTTCGGTGGTCTGATTTGTGTAGGAGAGCTTATTGAAGCTCAAGGCCTTATTGGCCTCAACTCAAATGTTACATCTTCCTTTCGGCACTGGTGGATTTGTGGTCTATTGTGATGCTTCTCGTGTTGGCCTGGGTTGTGTTCTGATGCAACACGAAAAGGTTATCGATTATGCTTCCAGGCAGCTGAAGGTAAATAAAAAGAATTATCCAACTCATAATCTAGATTTGGTAAATGTGGTCTTTGCATTAAAGATCTGGAGGCATTATCTTTATGGCGAGACTAATGAGGTGTATACCGATCACAAGAGCTTGCAGTATTTTCTTTCTTAGAAGGATCTGAATGGCAGGCAGTGGAAGTCGCTCGAGTTGATAAAAGATTATGATCTCACTATGAGCTATCATCCAGGATGGCTAATATGGTAGCTGATGCTTTGAGTAGAAAGTCCATGACAAGCTTGGCTTTTCTTTATGCTGACATGAGACCTTTAGCTCAAGAGTTGCGGTCTCTTGGTGAATATGGAATGAGATTTATTAGTCCTGAATCCAACCGAGCCCTGGCTTATGTTGTGCTTAGTCTTCCTTAGTCAGTCAGATTAAGGAGAAACAGTTCAAGAATTTTTTATTTTTTTGGGAGCTGCGTGGCCGTGTTCAAAGTGGAGGATCTTCTCCCTTCAAGCTTGATTCAGATGGTATTCTTTGACTTAATGGCGGACTCTGTGTTCATGATATCTGAGATCTGAGATCTGAGGCAGCTATTGCTTCGTGAAGCTCATATCTCCCGTTATTCTATCCATTTAAGTATTACTAAGATGTATCAGGATCTCCGGGAGCTGTATTGGTGAATAGGAATGAAGAACAATATATTCAATCATGTATCTCATTGCTTGAACTGACAGCAAGTCAAGTACGAGTATAGGAGGCCAATGGGTTTAGCTCAGGCTTTGCCCATTCCCGAGTGGACGTGAGAGCGGATCACTATGGATTTCGTAGTTCGTCTACCGAAGACCTTGCGACATCATTATTCAGTCTGAGTTGTTGACATACTAACTAAATCGGCGCATTTCATCCAGTGAAGACCATTGACTCGACCAATAGTTTGGGTCGGGCCTTTATTGAGCGAGTGGTCCGATTGCATGGCACTGCTATATCTATTATATCTGATCGAAGTTCCCAGTTTACCTCTCAGTTCTGGCAGGCTTTCCAGAGGGAGTTAGGGACCCAGATGCTGCTCAACATGACATTTCATCCTTAGACTGATGGTCAGTCTGAACGGACTATCCATATTCTAGAGGATATGTTAAAATCTTGTGCCTTACACTTCGGAGGCCACTAGGATGATCATTGGGCCTTAGTGGAGTTTTCTAATAATAATAGCTATTAGTTTTCTATCTAGATGGCTCCATTTAAGGCCTTATATGGCTGTTGATGTCGTTCTCTAGTTAGCTAGTTCGTGTCTCGAGATATTGATGTGATGAGTTCGAATATGGTTCTTCACACTTTGGATGCAGTTCGTATTATTCAGGATCGTCTTCAGACCGCTTAGATCAGGTAAATATCAAACTTGAACCAGAGAAGCTGACAGTTAAAGCTCCAGGTCGGTGACATGGTAGTCTTGAGGGTGTCGTCGATGTGAGGTGTAAAGCGGTTCGAGAAGAAAAGTAAGCTCAGTCTCAGATTCATTGGTCCATTCCGTATCGTGAAGCGGATTGGTAATATGGCTTATTGACTCGATTTGCTAGCATCTATGTAAGTTCATCCGGTCTTTCATGTATCAATGCTCCAGAAGTGTATGTTTTATCCTTCATAGGTGATTGAGTTAGATCCAGCTCAGCTAGATGTGAATTTAGCTTATGAGGAATTCTCAATTGCCATAGTTGCTAGAGATGTCTGGAAGCTTCATTCTAAGGAGAATCCCATGGTTAGAGTGCTATGGCATTATCGTCCTCATAAAGAGGACACTCGGGAGCTCGAGTCGCACCTCTTCGATGATTTCTATACGATCTTGATCTCTGAATTTAATAGTTCTTAACGTTTCAATTATCATTCTGATTCAGTAATTGTGTAATAGTGTATATTTATTAGTTGTTGAAGGTTCTTTCAAGTTTTCTCGTTAGTTTGTATAAAATCTGCTCTTATATCGTTCGAGGACGAGTGAGAGTCTAAGTAGAGGAGAATGAAACAACATTGGCTAGTCTTATCATAAGTTAGGATTCTGATTGGCAATCTGGCAGTCTTAAAGACTCCATTAGGTCCATTACGACTTGTCTGTAAGGTTTGAGCTGAATCAGACCTCATTTGGTAGGTCCTGGAAGACAATTTCATTTTCTACTGTCGTAAAGCTGATTCGTGGTATTCGAGCTCGATTTGAGTAAATGAAATTCGATTCGAAATCCAAAAGTGTTGTCAGATTCGTATGGTCATTTGTGGCCTTTGTGAACTTTTAGAAGTGAAATCCGAGGCCGTTAAGATAGTTTTTGCATTTGTTTTGAGATTTGGAAGCTATCCTCCTTCCATTTGACCCTCACCTTATATTTCGGGGATCCGCTTCTAGATTTTTCTTCACGAGTAGGTCACATAAGTGTTGTATAACTTGCATGCAAAGTTTGGGGTGATCCGAGCTTCATAGGGTCCTATTTGGACCCAAATCACAACACCAGCTTAATATTCCAAGGCACCAGAAGAATGCTCTGTGCGATAGCTTTAGTGTCTGTGCCTTCTTTAGCATGAAAACGCTAGGGGAGATGTGATTGCAATGTACTAAGTCGCAACAACGAATGTGCAGGCACGAAACCGATGGTCCAAGGTATATAAAGGACTATTGTGTCGGCGAATTTTATTTTTTATCAATTCCATCGATTCCAAGTCGGAATAGGACAAATTCTTGGTACTCAATCATCCTAATTGCTCAGGTAATATTTCTATACCTTTCAATTGCATTAATTCAAGTATTTGAGGGTGGAATTTAACAAATTTAGCTCCTGGATGATTGGGTTTGAACCCAAGATTGGTTTAAATAGGGAATCCAGTTGAATTGAACTAAAAAATGTAATTCAATGGTATATTTAGAATCGTGGGACTGTGAAGAGTTTGTAAATGTATCGTTTCTGGGCTTTCGGCTAAGACTTTTGTAATTTTCATCTATTCTCCGTCTAGTAGTTAGATATCCTTTCTATGGGCAGTTATAAGTGCGATTTTGTTTCTTTGGCTCAGAAATGTATAATTTGGAGATGCTTAAAAAAGGAAAATATTGTGCAGTAGCAATATTGACTCGAACTTGATGTAAATGATAGTATCCTTTTCTTTGAATGGATGTTCTACCATGTGTTTGTTATATGTGTAGTTGTCGATAGGGCGTACTTTCTATGCCATAGTGAAACGACCTCGGTCAGTCGTTTCGGAAGGTAGGACTCCGATTGGCGTGTCGATAATTTTAAAATATTCGTGGTGTCCATTAGAACCTGTTTGTAAAATTTGAGCTAAATCAGATCTCGTTTGGTAGGCATCGGAAGAAGGTTTCAGTTTTTATTGGTGATTAATATTAAAAGGAGATTTTCGAGCTCGGTTTTTTGCTGAATGAGCTCCGATTCGAAATCCGAAAGCGCCGTTAGGTTCGTATGATTATTTGTGATTTTTGTGAACTTTCGAAAGTGAATTTCGATGTTGTTCGGCTAGTTTCCGCTAAAATGCCGAAAGTTAAATAATTTGACTTCTTTTCATTTAAATTCGCATCTTGAGTTACGGGAGTCTGATTTGAGATCCGCCTTCGCGAGTATGTTACATATATTTTGTATAACTTGTATGCAAAATTTGGGATTATTTCGAATATCGTAGGGTACCGTTTTAATTTTTACCGTAGCAGCGAATTTTAAAAAAAAAAAAAAAAAAAAGACAAAATACAAAACACAAAAAGACAAAAAAGTGAAAGAAAATGCTAAGTGGCCAAGTGACCATGGCGGTGCCCTTATCTATTTTACAAAACAGAAAATGGAACGAAACATTACAGAAACGGGAACGAAAGCAAAGAAATGGAAAAAAATGTCAGAAAATGAGAAAAGGGGCCGGAGAAAAATAGTATTTTCACCCCAGAATATTCAGGTAATGATCTTAATATATTATTTGAGTTTATTACGTATGTTTGAATATATTTTTACGGTAAAAATAGGGATATTAGACATCGCCCTAATGACGTAAATTGATAGTTTGAAGGGTCAAATGGACCCCGATAATGAAATTGATTATATATTCGTACTCAGTGAGTTATGGGCAACATATAAATGTAAATTATTTGGGGTTTGGTTACGTGACTTTAAACCTTGTATATAGGCCTGGCCTGCGTATTGCGTATGCGAATAGGGTATCAGGCTCCTACCTGGATTGCCCTAAGATGTGAGGAATGAAGCCTTTAGCCTAAATTGATATATTTTTCTGCTTATTGAATAGAGTGGGATCGTTTGGCAAGTAAACCAAAGGACAAAGCGGTTATTGAGTGGCTGTACTAACTTTGTAACAAGATAAGTGTTTATATCCATTTCTTTGGAGGCACCTGGCCTCATGGATTTTCTACCACGTATTCCTTACGTGTGTAGCTGCCGATAGGCGTACTCATTACGCCTTAGCTTTGGATTTACATTGTATATTATATGTTATGTCCTATTGTTGGTATTGCAATGAGGATCTGAGCACTGTACCCTGGCTGTAAGTTGGCATCTACTTCCCGGCTGTCGATGAGAGTCCCGCGCCGGTGAAAGTTTATTATTGCATTACATTGCATTTATATGCATTATATGTCATTCATATGCATTACATTGCATATCATATTGGGAGCAGGAGTATTCCGCCCCAGGAGCAGGAGTTTCCGCTCCATTGTATCATATTGAGGGCAGGAGTATTCCGCCCCAGGAGCAGGAGTATTCCGCTCCATTGTATTATATCGGGTGCAGGAGTATTCCGCCCCAAGAGAGTGCAGGAGTATTTCGCCTCTGGTTTATATTGTATCGGGTGCAGGAGTATTCCGCCCCAGGAGCAGGAGTATTCCGCTCCAGTTGGTTATCAGATTGGATTCCCCTCGAATGCAGGAGTATTCCGCTTCGAGATGGGAGGACGGGCACATGTGACCCTTTGCATCAGATTTCATTTCATTTCATTTCATCTCATTTCATTTCATTTTCATACCATTGCGTAGACTTGTGGTACATAACTACTGTTCTGCTCATACGTGCATTGGTTATTTGTTGATATGTTTCTAGCTCGTAGTCCTGGCTGAGTTTAAGGTTTCATACGTGATTCTAGTTATTATCTGGCTCTACCTTTTTGTAATTTAAATAAAAGGAATTTGGTGCATCTGTTTCTTCTCCCTGGCTAGCTACCTTATTCTTTGAGGTGGCTAGATTGCCCCACTTATTGAGTCCTTTTGACTCACCCTTGTTTGTTGTTTGTTTCTTGTCTATCTATTTCGTTTCGGCAGGTTTGCTCCAGGATTGAGTTCGCCGCGTTGTTCAGGAGCGAAGACGACTTCAGCTGTCAGGGTGAGCCAGATTTATTCTGGATGGCCACCAGTTTATTGTTCATTATTTCAGTTGCATTTTGCTCCCTTCAGGAGGTATCTGTCTTTTTTTGTACTCTTAGATGTCTGGTCTGGATAGCCCTAAACCTTGTATGTTGGGTAGTCAGCTGTAATTTCTTTTGTACAGCTTAGAGGTATCAGTATGTTTGTTTTTTTTCTAAGTTTTGTCCTCATTTATGAATTATTATAATTATTTTCCTAATTTATTTGGTAAGGGTTCGCCCGACGGGTCTGGGGGAGGATGTCGGGTGCCCGCACGGCCTAACCGAATTCCGAGTCGTGTCAGTTGGTATCAGAGCCTAGTTTAGAGTCTATGCAGACTAAGACAGTGTCTAGTAGAGTCTCGCTGATGGGTACGTAGACGTCCGTACTTATCTACGAGAGGCTATGATGGCATTTAGGAAGTTTCACTTCCTTCATTTCTGATCGTGCGTCGGTCTAGGATTCAAAAGTATTTTCGTTAATTTGTTAATTCCTTCGTGGTAATTGTGAATCCTCGTGCGACAAATCAGCAAACGGTATGAGTTCAAGACGAAGCCCCGAGAGTGTTTGATCGTGCTGACAATCTAGTTACGGAGGTCCCAGTTGTGCGAGCTCGCGATGGGCAAGGGAGCAGGGCCTTGTAGTTCCCTTGGCTCTCTACGATGCTTTACGAGAATCTTGGCGATGCAGATACCGTAAGAACCTATTATTCGCTGGGCAGCCTATCAGGGTGCCACATGTGCAGACATTCGGTGTCAGGGAGCTTCTATTCCTGTTCTTAATATTGCCGCAGTAAATTATGTTCCAGAGGTAGTATGTGTTGTACATCTAATTGTTCTGGCTGGTTAGCTAGCCGAGGTATCAGTTCGGTCCGAGTTCCTAGAGAGGTTGCATTATTTTACGGGTTGAACCTTCCGATATTCTTAAGCCATGCATAAGATAATCCCTATGTAAGTTTTTTTTAAAAAAAATAAAATGATGTCACCGTATCCTTCAGGCTCTTGATTATATCGAGCAATATGGTGTTGATTATTCTTCTTTTCAGTTTCAGGGGTCCAGCCTGGAATTGGTGGGCCGCTCTCTTATTAACCAACTTGGTTCGATTTTTCTTTTGGATTCGTGGAAAAATTCCTTTCGAGTAGCGAGCGAGATGAAAAGTGTTGCTAGTTTGAGTGGATTGGACAGGGTAGCCTGTCGGTTAGCCTGTTGGTGTTTCATAATATGAGATTGAATTCTATAGAATGGCTGAATATGCATTTGAACTAGTCCATGAGCCTTTCGAGAGATTCAAAGATTTATTGATGATCTTTCTTTTTCCTTGAGATCCCAGATGGCTCGAGAGATTGAGGTCGGGATTTCATTTGATATTTTTGTTGATATTGCTCGAAGGTTCGAGGCATACCATAAGTTAGAGCGGGAAGAGTTAGAGCAGGAAAGTAAGAGATCCCACGGCTCTGGTGGGTAACCATGGTACCTCATTTGGAGGTAAAAGTTCTGATTATTTTTGGAAGTCACCTTCTAGGTTATCTCAGCTTGTAGAGCGTGATTCTCAAAGTGCGCAAGTAGTTCATCAAGATTAGACCCAGTTTTTCTCTTTATAGCTATCGACAATCTGTCCAGCTTCCATTTTCAGCGGAAAGGTGTTATCATTGTCATGAGTCTGGTTATCCTTTGAGGAGTTTTCCCTTACTCCGACAAATTAGCAGTCGTCTTTTCTCTCGTCATCAGAAATCTGCGCAGTCGCAGGGATTTTATTTAGATATCAATCAGCAAAAGAAATGCCACCATCCAGTAGAGGTCGAGAGCGTGGTGATAGTGGTTCTTCAGAAGGTGATTATCAGGGTAGTGGCTCAGCTCAGCTGCAGAGGCAGTTCTATGAACTGCTAGTCTGGCAGGATGATGAGGTATTCGATGTAGTAGACCCTGAGATTTCTTCTTCTCTTAAATATGTGTAAGCTTTGATTTTTCCGATCGATTTGGAAATGATTGTCTTATCATATTTCCATAGTTTCCTTGGATGTCGTTTCTATTAAGAATCGGTTGCGGTAGAGGGGTGAGTTTCTGCTATGATTTATTCCTGGCAGTTATGATGACCCTACTAGTTTATCTGGTTTAAATGTGAGGGATTTGTGAGTGAGTATCGGTATTTTTCTGCTTGGCATCTTGTTATGCCACCTTGTGTTATTATGTCAAGTCATTTTACCTCTCTCCTCGGAAATTAGTGTTGGTAGGATGATGAGATTCTTATTCGTCACCATCAGGAAGTGTCGTTGTTTCTTTCGGTCTAAAGTGGCTGGTAAGTAATGCTCTATCTATGTGTCTCCTCTTGGTTCGAGATTCTAATAGAGTCATGTTATTCTATGAGCTTGTCTTATATATAAAAGGGTATTCTGGTAAATTATCAGAGTTTTATTCTTACTGGGAGGTTAAATTGGTATGGATGTTTTTCCATAAAGCTTATTTAATGTCTATCTCTTCAATTGCGATTTTTTGGCTTGCCTGACTCGGAAGTAGTCTAGCTTTGGTAGCCAAAAAAAAAAATGAACTTCCTGAAGCTCTAATTATTTCTATCATCGATCCATTTCCATTTCTTCTTCGTCCGGCACTAGTGAGCTTGGGCGATTGGTAGCCGCTTGTGACGTTCTCTGTGTTGAGCCAGAGTACGTGTTATTGTGGCCGGGTAAGCATATTATTGTTTTGGAAGCATATTATTGTTTTGGTCCAGTTGTCTCATCTTGTAATCCGTTTAACATGTTTATGTTATCAGTTTATCCGGGTATCCATCCCCATGTATTGTATCGTGCTGGTTCTGTTTTTGGGGATCATCCAGTTTCAAGGGAAACTCTGCCAAAATTTTTATATAGAAGTACCACTCATCGGGCGGTGGTGTTTACGACAAAGGTATGGAGTTGTGAACTCGGGAGTTGTAGTCGTTTGGCAACTCGAGAGGGTAATTTGGTAGCTCAGGTTTGAGCCGAATTCTATTTTTAGCTATATCTTCTTTAGTCCAGCAGACTGCGCGAGGATGGTTATTCCTATTCAAATGGCTGGATGAGTTTGTGCTTTAAGTGGAGGAGTCTTCCTCTAAATACTGAATGGTAATATTAAAACTCTGAGGTGTTGATACCACTTTTCTCACGACCCAAAGTAAGGCCACGACAGAAATCTACAATGGGTGTCGATCATTGCTAAACCCACTAATAATCTATTAATGACAAAGATAAGCTGGCAACCTGATCATATATACGTACCTACCTGCTGAAAGCATAAAGTCTGGAAAGATGACACGACTTTAACTGGCTGGCAATTAGAACACTAAGCCACAAATTCTGCTATGTCACACTTCATTCCATCCCACTAATAAATCTGCTTAAGATCATGGTACATCTTAGTCGAACCTGGATGAATACTGTATTTGGAATAATGTGTCTCCATCATAATCTATCCACGTAAATCTGCAACATCAGAAACTCAAAGTCTATCTTTATACATGAGAACACTGTCAGTAATAACCCTGTATGGTGACTCCGGTTTTCTTCTGGCTCTCTGTCTGTATTCAACTAGAAGTGGATCCTCATACTGACGCTGTTTTACTTCATGGAAATTTAGAGTTAAAGGTTTAGTTCGGCTTGTCGACAATCCATCATATATCTTTTTTACACCTCCACTCTTTGAGAAGTTACTATAGCGTTATTAGTGCACATGTAATCAACTATGTTGCGGGTATTCTGCCTCAGCTGAAGGTCCAACTACAGGTCTCTTTTATATTTACTTTTTCAAGTCATAATAATTCCAATTCAAAGACAATACCCTGAGATAGATGTTCAGTCTGAAGATCATTCTTGGTCTACATCATACTATCCAGTAGTAGTTGTGTGATCCTTATTCTTATACGATAGACCCTGTTCAGATGAACCTTCGACATACATTGGGATATGAGTAACTACATGTCCACAAGGAGCTTGCGGAACAACAGTAAAATCAACCGAGATATTGCATAGTGCATTCGTAAAAATAATATAGCTTGTATCAAATCTTCTATAGTGAGTAGTGACAAGGTACTTCAAAAGGTTCCCTCTATTGCATCAAGCGTGAGTTAATTCTTAGTTCCATCGACCTGTTCTATATTGGAAAGGTATATCGAAGAGGTGATTATCGGCTGAATCATGTTAATCCATTCAAATTCCATGTATTTTTATTTCAAACATGTAGAACTCTCCTCAAGTGATCGAGGAAGGATCGGCATAGTCAGAATAAGCTGGGCAATGATGTTATCATATTATCCAGCTATGTTTTTATCCAAGAGTTTGATGTGCGTGTTATAACTCTGATTCTGTAATTATGAGATAATGTCCGTAGAATAGTGAAGGTCGTGCAAGTTCCCTTGTTATCTGCGTGAATCTTGCTTTAGACTTAGGCTCGTTCGAGGACGAACGAGAGTTTAAGTGGAGGAGAATGAAACGACCTCGGTCAGTCGTTTCGGAAGGTAGGACTCCGATTGGCGTGTCGATAATTTTAAAATATTTGTGGTGTCCATTAGAACCTGTTTGTAAAATTTGAGCTAAATCAGATCTCGTTTGGTAGGCATCGGAAGAAGGTTTCAGTTTTTATTGGTGATTAATATTAAAAGGAGATTTTCGAGCTCGGTTTTTTGCCGAATGAGCTCCGATTCGAAATCCGAAAGCGCCGTTAGGTTCGTATGATTATTTGTGATTTTTGTGAACTTTCGAAAGTGAATTTGGATGTTGTTCGGCTAGTTTCCGCTAAAATGCCGAAAGTTAAATAATTTGACTTCTTTTCATTTAAATTCGCATCTTGAGTTACGGGAGTCTGATTTGAGATCCGCCTTCGCGAGTATGTTACATATATTTTGTATAACTTGTATGCAAAAGTTGGGATTATTTCGAATATCGTAGGGTACCGTTTTAATTTTTACCGTAGCAGCGAATTTTTTAAAAAAAAAAAAAAAAAAAAGACAAAATACAAAACACAAAAAGACAAAAAAGTGAAAGAAAATGCTAAGTGGCCAAGTGACCATGGCGGTGCCCTTATCTATTTTACAAAACAGAAAATGGAACGAAACATTACAGAAACGGGAACGAAAGCAAAGAAATGGAAAAAATGTCAGAAAATGAGAAAATGGGCCGGAGAAAAATAGTATTTTCACCCCAGAATATTCAGGTAATGATCTTAATATATTATTTGAGTTTATTACGTATGTTTGAATATATTTTTACGGTAAAAATAGGGATATTAGACATCGCCCTAATGACGTAAATTGATAGTTTGAAGGGTCAAATGGACCCCGATAATGAAATTGATTATATATTCGTACTCAGTGAGTTATGGGCAACATATAAATGTAAATTATTTGGGGTTTGGTTACGTGACTTTAAACCCTGTATATAGGTCTGGCCTGCGTATTGCGTATGCGAATAGGGTATCAGGCTCCTACCTGGATTGCCCTAAGATGTGAGGAATGAAGCCTTTAGCCTAAATTGATATATTTTTCTGCTTATTGAATAGAGTGGGATCGTTTGGCAAGAAAACCAAAGGACAAAGCGGTTATTGAGTGGTTGTACTAACTTTGTAACAAGGTAAGTGTTTATATCCATTTCTTTGGAGGCACCTGGCCTCATGGATTTTCTACCACGTATTCCTTACGTGTGTAGCTGCCGATAGGCGTACTCATTACGCCTTAGCTTTGGATTTACATTGTATATTATATGTTATGTCCTATTGTTGGTATTGCAATGAGGATCTGAGCATTGTACCCTGGCTGTAAGTTGGCATCTACTTCCCGGCTGTCGATGAGAGTCCCGCGCCGGTGAAAGTTTATTATTGCATTACATTACATTGCATTTATATGCATTTATATGTCATTCATATGCATTACATTGCATATCATATTGGGAGCAGGAGTATTCCGCCCCAGGAGCAGGAGTATTCCGCTCCATTGTATCATATTGAGGGCAGGAGTATTCCGCCCCAGGAGCAGGAGTATTCCGCTCCATTGTATTATATCGGGTGCAGGAGTATTCCGCCCCAAGAGAGTGCAGGAGTGTTTCGCCTCTGGTTTATATTGTATCGGGTGCAGGAGTATTCCGCCCCAGGAGCAGGAGTATTCCGCTCCAGTTGGTTATCAGATTGGATTCCCCTCGAATTCAGGAGTATTCCGCTTCGAGATGGGAGGACGGGCACATGTGACCCTTTGCATCAGATTTCATTTCATTTCATTTCATCTCATTTCATTTCATTTTCATACCATTGCGTAGACTTGTGGTACATAACTACTGTTCTGCTCATACGTGCATTGCTTATTTGTTGATATGTTTCTAGCTCGTAGTCCTGGCTGAGTTTAAGGTTTCATACGTGATTCTAGTTATTATCTGGCTTTGCCTTTTTGTAATTTAAATAAAAGGAATTTGGTGCATCTGTTTCTTCTCCCTGGCTAGCTACCTTATTCTTTGAGGTGGCTAGTCTGCCCCACTTATTGAGTCCTTTTGACTCACCCTTGTTTGTTGTTTGTTTCTTGTCTATCTATTTCGTTTCGGCAGGTTTGCTCCAGGATTGAGTTCGTCGCGTTGTTCAGGAGCGAAGACGACTTCAGCTGTCAAGGTGAGCCAGATTTATTCCGGATGGCCACCAGTTTATTGTTCATTATTTCAGTTGCATTTTGCTCCCTTCAGGAGGTATCTGTCTTCTTTTGTACTCTTAGATGTCTGGTCTGGATAGCCCTAAACCTTGTATGTTGGGTAGTCAGCTGTAATTTCTTTTGTACAGCTTAGAGGTATCAGTATGTTTGTTTTTTTTCTAAGTTTTGTCCTCATTTATGAATTATTATAATTATTTTCCTAATTTATTTGGTAAGGGTTCGCCCGACGGGTCTGGGGGAGGATGTCGGGTGCCCGCACGGCCTAACCGAATTCCGGGTCGTGTCACATAGTTTCGGGTTTCTGTCGTATATCATGTGTTATGACTTGGTTTGATATTGCATTGAAAGTAAGAGTGTTGTACTCCAGTTATGAGCTTGATAGTTACTTCTTGGCAGTCAATGAGAGTCCCGTGCCTGTGAAGGGTTATTATTGCATATCTCCTGATAGTCGATGAGAGTCCCGCTCTGGAGATAGCTTTCGCGCACATACCCTATTGCACCATGTATCATTCACTGCACGTCATTGTCTGCATTTGCTAGCTGTATGTGATTGTGGCATTAGTTATCTATGCATTGCTTATCTGTTTGGCTATTATTGTTTTTATGATTCCTTATCTAGCTTATATATCCTTCGAGATGTCTAGCTATTCCATACTTACTAAGTTTATATGACTCACTCCCTTTTTCTTTCTTGTTGTGTCATTTTATTTTGGCAGATTCTGCTCTAGGACCCAGGAAACAACACAATTGAGGAGCGAGGATGTTCGAGCCGTCTTGGTGAGCCAAATTTTGTTCGCATCGGCCACTAGTTATAGTCTTATGTTGTATAGACTTGTTGTGCTCACTTTGGGAGATGTATATATCTTTTGGTTATCGTAGATGCTAGATTTGGAAACCTCTGAACCTTTATGTTTGAGTAGTTAGCTGCGGTTCTTCATGCAGCTTGTATATATGTATATCTTATATATGGTATGCATATTTTGAGCTTTCTTATGTTGTTCTAAGTTAATTTTTACGTTGTTTCAGTTAGTTCAGTTGAAAGGGTTCGTCGACGACTCTAGTGGAGGATGTCGAGTGCCCGCACGGCCTATGGATGCCCCTAAAAAAGCTTGTTGGGTATGATGAAGGTGTTTGATGCAAGGAAATGACTGCCATCTCATGATATCAACAAAGAGCTGCAACAACATTGTCGGCTGGTAAATTCAATATAAAAAAAGCTTATCTGGCACTTATGCCTCAACCTCAAAAGGTTTAATTGAAATAACTCAACCTGGGGCAAGGAATGATGCCAAGATACCACTTCATTGTATGGTTAGCATTGCAATTCAGATTAGCCATAGTGAATAGATTAAAAAATTGGGGAATCTTTATCCCCAATGAATGTGTTTTATGTGTATCTGATGCAGAAGAAACAACGGATCATTTGTTCTTCACATGTCAATACTCAACACACATATGAAGAACCCTACTGAAATAGGTTGGAGTCAATAGACCTCTTTGAACTTGCGAAGAGGAAGTACACTGGATAGCCAAATGAGCTAATACAAGAAGACCTAAAGTATAAATCTTTAAGTTTTTATTTGTAGCAACAGTGTATCGTTCCTAGTTTGAATGGAATAGGAGAAGATTTTAAGATCAGTAAACAACTGCAAAATAGAGGGTCAGAGAGATTTTACTACAACTATACATCTCAGGGCAAGCTCACAAAACTTGGAAGACAGTTCTAGAAGCTTTGAACACTATCCTTACTAGAATTTCAAATGATGGGATAAAGGGATGACAGTACAAAATCTGTAAATGCAAAAGAGTTATAGTTTTTTCGATTATGTCCTGCTTAGTTGATCAGTTATTTTTAGTTGTTAGCTATGATTTTTTTTTTTTTGGTAAATAAACATTTCATTTCATACCAAAATTTAGCATTGTGGACCCAGGCCAAGTGCAGACTACTGGCACTCTCACAATTGACTGAAAGAAAAAAAATCTAAGACACTGAACTAGTATATACAACAATAACTAACAATCAGAACTAGCTATCTAAAAATGCTATCTATCAGCAACTAACAACAAAAGCTAACATTTAAGATGAGCTACTATGGCCAATGCTCCAGCTGCTGCAAGACATACCTCTATTTTGGTAGCTTTTGACTCTTTATGTGTAAATGCATCACTATCTCCTTGCAGAGTTTTCTAGCATCAAACACACTCTGCTGAAATCTGATGTTGTTCGGCTCCCTCCAAATGCCATAGATAAGCATAGCAAAGTCACAACTGATAAGAGCTCCAGATTTCTCTTTGCTCTTCCACAGATCCACTGGACTTTCTGCTGCCATGTACCAACCACTCTATGGATTTTTAGCCAACTAAGTAGCTTAGTCCATAGTGCTTTGTGCACAAACAATCAATGAACAAGTGCTCCAATGTTTCATCCTGTTGCCCACAGAACACACAAGTCATTGGCACCTGGATGCTGAATATTTGTAGTCTATCAACTGTTGCTAGTCTGTTCTGAAGTGAAAGCCATAAGATGAATCTGAATCGTGGATGAATGTTGGGCTGCATTGAGATGTTTTTCCAGTGTACCTTTGGGTGCTGAGGTAGGTATACTAGATATAACTTCCTAATTGAAAATTAACCATTAGCTAGTTGTATTGTTCTTAATCTGTCAACCAGGGTCCCTTGTAGCAAAGTAGAAGCCATGACCTGTTGTCTAGCTTCAATAATTTTCTTGACAATCTATGCTGCATTCTTAGGAATATTATATAGCTCCACTGTCTTCTTTTTGATATAGTAGTTGTGGATCCATTTGATCCATAAAAAATCTTTCTTCAGTGCAATAGCCCAAAGATGCTTGGTGATAGCTGCCCTATTCTATAGAACCAAGTTATTGACATTAAGACCTCCTGCAACACCAGGTAAGCGCACCTTTTCCCAAGCTACTACAGCCTTTTTAGACACAACACATGTTTCTGTCCAGAGAAAAGTCCTGCATACTGTTTCAATGGCCTTCATTATCTTCTTTAGCAAGACAAAGACTTGAGCCCAGTAGGTTTGAAATCCAAATAGAACTAACTTGATAAGCTGTAGCCTACTTGCATAAGATAACAACCTTGCAGTCCAGCAGTTAACTTTAGCAAGGATCTTTTCTAGAAGAGGCCAGAACTAGTTGACAGTCAGCTTCTTAGAAGATAATGGAACTCCCAAGTATCTGAATGGGAGTTCCCCTTATTGGAACCCAAGCTCCTGCAACATTTCTTGCTTTATACTAGGAGACACCCCATATATATAGTGGGAGCTCTTCTAGCTCTTGAGAATCTATTGGAAGTATCAAGTAGTAGCCTCACAGAGATGTTGCCAGCTCTGCAGAATATAAGCAGATCATCTGCAAAATTGATATGAGTGACTCCAAACATCCTACACTTTGGGTGGAAGTTGAAGTCACCATTCAAGGCAAGCTGGTTCATTTCTCTTTGTAAGTACTCCATGGCAATAACAAAGAGATAGGGAGACATAGGGTCTCCTTGTCTAAGCCCTCTCTTGGCTTGGAAAGGATTGGTCAGTCCACCATTCAAAATTAAGGAGTATGAGACTCTGGTGACATACTCTATAATCCAGTGAACAAACTTGTAAGGGAAGCCCAGATCCTTCAACATTGCTCTTAGATAGATCCATTCAATAGTATCATAGGCATTTCTAAGAACAATTTTCAAGATACACCTAGGAGAAAGGCCCTTTTTGGTGTAACCTTTGAAAAGTTCATGACTGAATAGAATGTTGTCCAATATGCTTATGCCCTAAATGAATGCTAACTGTGATTGACCAATGAGTCCATCAACCACTCACTTTAATCTGTTAGTAAGCACCTTTGCAATAATTTTATACGAAGTGGTACAGCAGGCAATAGGTCTAAAGTCTTTCACCTGAGTTGGAGAAGGAACTTTAGGCACTAGAGCAATTGTTGTGACACTAATTGCATGGTATAGAGTGCCTGTGTTGAAGAACTCTTGTACTGCTTGTATCACATCCTCTTTTACCAGCTCCCAATTCTTCAAAAAGAATTCAACATGATAATCATCAACACCAGGAGCTTTGTCATTTGGCATAGCTTTAATGGCTTCAACTATCTCTTCAGGGGTGACATCCTGGATTAATGCACATTGTTATTGATAGTTGAGGCAAGGGCCCTTCTTGATAATCTTAGTGTTAGGACAAGGAAGTTCATCTGCGTCAGTCCCAATTAAGCCAGTGAAAAAAGTAATAAACTCATCCTCAATAGCTTTTGGATATGTGAGCTTAACACCCTGGCCATTATATATAGAGGAAATAACATTTCTAGTTGTTCTCATTTTCAGCTGAGCATGAAAGTAATGAGAATTAGAGTCAGCGCAAGCAATCTATGTAGGTCTAAATTTCTGCCTCATTACCTGCTCCTCCACCCCACTCCACTTTTCTAGGTCCAGCAAGAGTTTTTCTCCTATATAATCAAGGCAGCATCAGATGTCCGAGTGGCTAGTTTGGCTTGAACAATCTCTAGTTCTTTCCTGGCATGATCTAGCTTCTTGCTATAAGAGGCCATATAGGAGTTCAAATCATGGAGGCTCTCTTTAAGGTCATGAAGTTTTCTACACACTCTCTCCATTGCTCCTCCCCTGATGTTGTTGCCATGCATAGTTCAGAATATCAATGAACCCAGGCTCCTCCATAATGTGAAGAAACAGCTTAAAGGGCCTTGGCCTAAGCTTGAGTTTAGGTCTACACTCAATAACTACTGGAGAGTGATCAGAAACCTCAGGGCTCCTGAAGTCAGCAGCTACATGGCCATACAGTTGTAGCCATTGTAGATAACCCAAGGCCCAATTAATTTTGCTATGAACTCTACTATCACCCTACTGCTTACTATACCAAGTGTCTGCCAGTGGATTTCGAAGGATTTAGCTGCAGTGTATCAACACAGTGCTTAAATCCTTGAATTTCAGACTAAGTGACAGGTGACCCTATTCTATCTTCTGATGATAACACATTGTTGAAGTCCTCACAGATCAGCCAGGCTCCCAAAGTAGATTGCCCCAAGAGCACAAGGCTATCCCATAGCTGTTCTCTTTTTACCAAGTCATTCCTAGCATATACAACTATAAGAGTGATGCTACTCTGAGTGTTCGTATCCTCCACCATACAGTGGATTAGCTGATCAGTCTTAGATAAAATTTGCACTGAGAGATGATCTCTCCATAGTAACCAAATTCTACCATTACAAGCTTGGGAGTAATTGCATCTTCCCCTAGCCATCTTATACAATATCTTTTTTTGATTTTCCCTCTTTAACTCGTGTCTCCAGGCAGCTCAAGAGATCAAGTTTATTTTTTGTTTAAAGGGTTTGTTTAGCCCTCTAATTTTCCATGTACAAAGCTTCATGGAGGTCTGAATTGGCTTGCCCCATCCCTATAACTAGGGCTAAGGCTTTTACCACCCTCCTTTGGCAAAGATGACAGAGCACTGAATCTATTACCTATCTGCATACTTGAAGACACAGGATGAAGAGTTGCGCCCTCTTGTTTGTTTAATTCCTCAGAGGTTCTATGCTTCTCACCAGCCTGGGTTATGGTTTGAGCATCAGCTGGCATTTGAGCTGGTTGCTCCTGGATACAATCAACTTGTTGCCAGTCAAGCTTTTTTGCCACTTTCCTCTTGTTTCTCTTCCTCCTTTTTTTCTTCCTGACTTCCTAACACTCAGCTTCTGCTTCATCTTTTACCCAGCAATTCTCCAAAGTATGGCCAAACTTCATACAGTCTGTGCAATATTTAGGATACCAATCATAGCCTACTGGCTTTTGCAGGATGCCAGTAGGAGTGTCCAACTCAATACACTCCACCAAAAGGTGAGAGACATCTACTTCTACAAGAATCTTAGCACATGATATCTTTTCCATATTGGCAGTGAAATGATCTGTGTATTGAGGTGTTCCAATAGAACTTGCTACCTTGCTAAGGGATTCCATTGACCAGTACCCCACTGGCAAGCCAGCAAACACTACCCAAAGAGATATAGTAGTTAAGCACTCAGAATTAAAAGTAAAGTCAAATTTCCATTGCTGGAGAATGAAAGGCTTATTGTGATAAGTGTAGGGTCCAGCTTACAACACCAACTCACACTCATCAATGGAGTTAAACTTAAAAATATAATAGCCTTCATCATGTACTAAAAGCTGAGGTTTAGAAACAGACATCCATACATTAGCTACATAATTTTTCATTGATTTCATGAATGGAGTATCCCAAATTACATAGCCAATCAATGCAGTTTTCCAGTAATCTTTCTGGACTTTGATATCATCCATCTCAATTTTAACCATAGATTTACCATTTCTATTAATAGGAGGTATATACTTTAGTGGCTTACCTATTTGTGAGTAGCGATTTCCAAGCTCCGGCGCTATAGGCGTCAGTTGTTAAGAGGACTCTGCTTCAGAGTACTGGAGACGACGACCTTCAAGCTCCTTTTTTATTTGAGTAGCTACATCCTCCACTATAACTATTTTTGACATTACTTTTGGATTTAGGGATTCCTCTTCTACATCTTCAGCTATAGCTAACATCGGCGGGAGAAAACTACCAAATGTTAATGGGATCGAGGTGTTTCCTCATAGTTATCAGGTGTATTATAAGATTCCGGTCGATTTGAGTCGATTGCAGGGGTTGCAGTGCGTCGAGTCATTGTTTTTGGTGCAGGTTAGCAATCCTAGCTTTTTTCTCTCAGCTTAACGTGCGCTGCTTTTTTCTCCTTACTGGTCTAGTGTTGTATATTATATATATAAATCTTGAATCTCTTTGATAAAAAGAGCAATGTATTACTCTACCAGCTATGATTCTTTTTTACTAGCTCAGCTTTGTATAGAAGTGATAGAAGATAAGTTAAATTTTGAAATCTAGTTCTAAAAGACTGAAAAGAACTAGTGGGTTTATATGGTTGGGGTTGGTTGAATAAAATTTTGATTCAATCAAATTAAAAAGAAAAAATACATATTTGCATATTAGAAATATTAAAATGTTAATTTATCATTAGGTTTCTAAAATACATATTCTTAGATAACTATAGGAAACTATATTTAAAACCATCGATATCTTACAAACAAATGTTTCTAAGTTGGTGTTAATATTATTTCAATCACGAAGTTAGAATTTTATCAACTGTGAATATAATATAGAGTTCATGATTTATTGCATTTTTAAGTTACAAAAGAAGAAATACGAATTTATAAAGTATATTTTTATAATAGAAATTATTATAGTGGATAGAAAACAAAGCTATTAAAATACAAAATTCTTTTAACAACTAACAAGTGTTCATATAAAAAAAAATCGTATAACAAGAATTATTCTTTTCTAGTTCTATTTCAAGATGTTACACGATCAGATTAAGGAAAAGACATACATTACTTAGTACTTTATCCAGAACATATTCTATATATGAAATGAAATTTCTATTTAACCAAAAAAAAAAACATATTCTATACATGAAGCCGGTATAAACTTATAATAATAAAGTGTAATATTATTTTCAAACTATAATAATCATCAGTGAAAATTCCTCAGATTAACATTCATTTCAACAAAGATAACAAAGAAAATACATTTACAATAAAAACACATACAGGTGTAATATCACAACTAAGAAAAATTAAGACAATGATAAAAAAGGAAAAAGAAAATAATGAAAAGTTGTAAATTGTTTTAAAAATATGGAAGAGAAAAAGTAAACAGAACAATACATTTGGAGAAGAAGCATAAATAGAATTTAAAAAGATATCGTGTCATTTCACTGTGCAATTACTATCAATTGGTGTTAATTCATAAAAAATACATAAATACACATAATTGTATGTGTAATTTATAAATAATATTTATATAGTCGGTTTGATTCGGTTTATTTTTTCTTTAAAACCAAAATCAAAGCAAATTATATCGATTTTTTAAATTAAAAACCAAAACCAACCCAAACCTAACCTAAAGAATGTCGATTTTTTCTTTCGGTTTGGGTCGATTTTCGGTTTGGTGCGGTTTTTCGGTTTCACGTGAACACTCCTAGTCATATCCCCTTGAAAATTGGAGAATACAATTATTTTTCCTAGATTACACGCACCAAATATTATGTTGTTCGCGTGATTATTTGACCAGGTAAACATGTTCAATTGTGTAATTATACTTAATTTATGCCCAAATTCAATTACATGGTTATTTTCCTCACAAGCTTAAGACAAACATGAATTTAGTAGCATTTAAAACTTTACACCTCTTATTGAAGGTTCTTTCTCAACTAGTTTTTTGTCATGATTGAGTATTTTTCTACTCTATCCTTCTCAAATTTCTTTTACCAGTACTCTTCAAAGTTTTAATCTGTCCAATTTTATAGAATTTTGATTGGTCAATTTAAGTTCGTCGTGTCATGACCCCCCCTTCAATTATGTCACTTAGCTAGCTTGTCAAGCTTTCAACAAGATACATACATTTTATAGTGGCTTTCGACTTTGGACCTCCTAGTTTGTGTTTACAAGCACTCGATCACGGGGTTGATCATTCCTGTTAGATTATCATGTATTTGGTGGTAAGAATGGACGTTGCTTAAAATCATAATATTCACAATGTGTATAGAAGGAAAGCAAATAGGAACTGTGGATTAAAACATTACCGCCAATACCAAAAATAACAAAATGACCGGCGATAGAGCAGAAAGATAAGAATAGAAAATAATTAAATTACCCAAAAGTTTTCGGTGAGTTCATGTCTTTCTTATGTCTAGGATGACATTTATGTGGTAGTGAAAATTTGAGTGACTATCATGAGATGAAGACTAAGTTGGATGGCCAACACTGAAGTTAAGTCTGCTTAATTGAGGATCGCACATTGATTGATAAAGCTTACTCTGCAGTTTTTGTATCAAACAATGACGGTAATATATGTGTTTTTAACACGCATACCGTCACTTAATCATGTGGTCAAGTGACGGGGCAGATGCAGAGAGTAAGAGGCGGGTTCGGCGGAACCCAGTAAATTTGGCGCGAATAATATATTTATATTAAAAAATTATTAAATATATAAAAAATCAAGCCGAGAATCCAGTAACTAATATTAAAAATCACTATTCTAAAATTTAGAACCAATAAGGTTCAAATTCTGGATCCGCCTAATATATATTCTTACTTTATTTTCTAACCATGATTATAACATTTATGGTATATTTTTCGCGTGACCTATATGTCATGGGTTTGGAAACAGGCACTAATGCTTGCATTAGGTTAGGTTAGCATACATTACACCCTTTGGGATGGGGTCCTTCCCCAGATCCTGCGTGAACGCGGAAGCTTTGTGTACCAGGCTGCCATTTTTCTGTAAACATTGAATGCAACAAAATATCAGCATGTTGCATTTATGAAGTAGGTGATGCTAGCATGAATGAGACTTCTTTCTATTAGATGAATTCAGATCATACTACTTCTTTGGCTGATTTGTAATAATATGACACGGGAAGCTTTGGTTTGCCAAAATGCCCTCAATAACAGTGGTTTAGCAAAAATATCCTCCATTAATTTAATAAAATTTATTCCGGATGAAAATACCCCCCTCACAACCAATAAAAAGACCCGCCCAGTCCCTCCCGCTCCTTTTCTCCATTCACGCGATCAAGAAAACCATAAAACCTCATTCCTTTTACAGATTGCTCTGTTCAAGAGAAGATTCAACGTAAGATTTATTCAAGTTGCAAGGGTAAAGTTCTTTGCAACTATTGCTAAGAGTTTAAGCTCTGGTGCAATCAGCACCCTACATACACTTCTTGCCTATTGCCAAGCCTCTATGGCCTGTTGCAAGTGCCAACTTGCAGAGAAAGTCTCTACAATCCTTGGCTTATAGCTAAGAGTTTAAACTCTGGTGCAATGGGAACCTTGAAGAGACTTCTTGGCTATTGCCAAGACTTTAAGCCCTCTTGCACTGGCCAACTTCAGGAAAAAAATTTCTGCAAGTCTTGGCAATAGCCAAGACTTTAAGTTCTGCTACAAAGGGAAACTTACACTGATAATCTCTAAAGTATTGGCAATAACCAAGACATTAAACTCTACTGCAATGGGAGGCTTGAAGAGACTTCTCGCTTATTGCCAAGACTTTAAGCCCTGTTGCCATGGTCTCTACAACTACAGAAAAAGTCTTTACAACTATTGCCAATAGCCAACACTTTAAACTCCAGCGGAAAGTGCAACTTGTACAAATAGTCTCTGCAAGTATTGACAATTGCCAGGACTTTAAACTCTAGTGGAAGGAGTAACTTGGACAAATAGTCTCTGCAAGTATTGACAATTGCCAAGACTTTTACCTATATTGCAGTGCAAAACTTGCAGAGAAAGTCTCTGCAACTCTCGGCAATAGGCAAGACTTTAAGTTCTGCTGCCAGGGGGGCCTTACACTAAAAATCTCTAAGAGTATTGGCAATTGTCAAGACTTCTACCTCTACTGCAGTGAACAAGTTGGAGACAAGACTGCAACTCTTGGCAATAGCCAAGACTCTAAGTTTTGGTGGAAGCGACAACTTACACGAAACATCTCTGCAAGTATTGGCAATAGCTAAGATTTTCAACTCTACTGCAATAAGCAACTTGCAGAGAAAGTCTATGCAAGTCTTGGTCATGGTCAAGATTTTAAGCTCTATGCAAAACATGAATAGCTAATAGCCATAGGCAATAAAAACCTTCAAATCACTGGAATCAAGCAAACACAAGAAAAAAAATCCACAGGAACCTCAAACTTAATTAACAATCATAGATCGAAATGGAAAAAACTAACAGATAAATATATAAACAATAAATATAAAAAGGTAACAGGAACAAATATACGAAAAAGAGAGAGTAAAAAATCTCAAATTTCCAGCACACAAAGAAGAAAGAATGAGGCCAGGAATGGGGAAAGAGAGAAGGAAACCTGTTGCTTCAATTAAACACAATTGGAGGCAAAGTACTCCTTTCATAAGGGGGGGGGGGATATGATGTGGAGGGCATTTACTTAAAATATTTGTAAGTGGGGGAAATTAGGTAAGACCACGTCATGGTCTTACTGAGGGCACTGGGTAAAATTTTTTGTACTTCTTTTCTCAGTACATAGCAGTCTCAAATAATCTTAAATTTGACGGACTGCATAGTTAGGGCATTGCTAATCCATTAACAAATACTGTGTGGGTAAAAATATGCCACCTATGATTACGCGGATACGAGTCCAGCTGACGAAGAGTAGACTTAGCCTACAAGTCATTGGGCGCAGAGGGTACATGCCTGCTCTTCAAGCCACGGCCGCTCAGCAGGCTCGGGCCATGGAACGCAAGGCATATATTCCGCCGCCTTAGGGTTTAGAGTCTCTTAGTTCGAGTTAGGTTGAATCACCACCTTGAGTAAACAGGCCCACGACCTATTAGTCTTTGTATTTTACCATAATTAGTACTGGATAAATCTATAGCTATAAATACCCTCCTGACATTGTATTACACATCAAGCGGTTCTCCAAGAATTCGACTATTCTCAAAGAATACAATTCTTTACTTCTCTTGATTTATTACTTTTCATTTATATTTACCGTATTGCTTCTGACTCGCTTACAAATTTATCTGTTTATATTTAAGGCAAACTTTAGGCATAAACAAATACTCCTAGAAATAATAAAAACTTAAAAGTATCATATTTCAAAGTATACAAAATTATTAAATAAAGTACAAATTCTTTTTCCACCATTTGAGATAATTTCTGGATATTGTAACTTTGCAACTCAAACTGGCCATCGAGCTCAGCCTGAGAATACTATAAAGTCGAGCTGAGCTCAATAGTATCAAGCCGAGGGAATTAAGTTCGGTTCCTATATAATCAAACTAGAGTACTGAAGTCGGGCTTAACCAAGCTCGAGTCAAGCCAGACTCGAATCTTTAATTTTATTTTATGGTGAGTGCCTCGCCTTTAAAAACACTAAATTCATAATAATCTTATTAACTAACAAATAAAATTAATAGTTTTAATCGATGCTCGAGCAAAGGCGATTGGCTGATACTTATAAATTATTGCTTTAATTAATTAAAAGTGAATTTTAAATACGGGTAATTATATATGAAACATTAAATCTAACGTCAAAACAAAACACAAATATATAAGCAATAAATTAAATTGAACTAAATTAAATTCCATAAAAATGTCGAATCATTCAATTTAATTTTGTATAACCTCTTACAGGACCCGTAAAGTAGAGTAACTTATAATATGATTAAAAATACACTTATACCGCATAAAGAAGTACAAAATTATAAATATGTAATAGTGATAAACTATTAAATTAATATATTTTTAATTTACTTAATAAGTGTAATAGTAATGGATAAATATTTTAATTTTAAAATAATCATTACATGATTCAACATGAGCCAAGCAAGCTCACTCGGTTGAGGCCGAGCTTACTCAGCCGAGCTCTAATCACATCGGGTACTGCCAAGATAAATTTTGACCAAAATCAAATTAAAGCAAGCAAGCCGAGTTTTAGCAGACTAAGCTGAGCCAGTAGCTGAGTCAGCTCTTTGCCCAGACCACACATTCCACACAAGTTGTGTGAAGTGGTAAACACTCGAAAGTTCTCCTTACAGTTACTTCAGAGAGAGAAAACCTTTGCTCATAAATGATGAAAGTAGTTAAATATAATAAAGGTATGGGTCTCAACTAGGAGTAGTTAGCATGTGTCTCTGTTACATGTGTATTAAGAAAGCAAGTAGTTAATATGCGTTAGATAAATACAAGAAGTAGTTAATATGTACTGTCTCTTTTGGTACGATATAAATTTATCTCATCAAACCTGCAGGAACCAATTCCTTGAATTCCGCATGATCATTCAGTTTCTTAATTTATTATTTTGCTGCTTAACCGTTAACTCTCTCTTCTACTCATTTTGTACGGCATGAAGAATAAATGGAGTAGGAGAGGAAAGAAACAGCTGAAACTCCGATGATAGTTGAAAAAGTGAAAAAGAAACTCCCTTTAGCATCACGAATATCGTATTACCCTCCCTTTCAGTTTATATATATGTCCTAAGTAGTTGTTTTTTTTGTTGAAACACGATACTTATATTAATAATAACATTACGGGGGTTACATAGAATACCCATGCGAATCCCACTACGGTCGATTGCATGGGTATTTGAGTTCATACTAGACATAGTACAACTAGCATTAAGCACACATAAGTTTCCTAACTTAGACAAAAAGAAACATGAACTATCCGAAATAGACGTCACAAAATTTGTGCCTTTTTGATCATCCGCTAAGGCTTGATGAACGAAAACAGGTGGCACTGCAAGGTGGATCATAGAGGTAGATTTGGACTGTGAGGGAGCTCCTTGAGCCAGGAGATGAGCAACTCGATTTCCTTGTCGTAGGCTATGCCGGATTGCTGGCATCATCAGCTTGTGCATCAATGACCTGCAGTTGGTAACAATGGATGCATAACTAGAAGTTGGCGGCTTTTCTAATAGATTAATTATTTCTGTTGAATCAGTTTCAATTTCTAAGGTGACATAGTTTTGGTCAGTGGCTAATATTAGACAATAATATAGTCCTAATAACTCTGCATGAGTGTGGTTTTGTGCATGCACCTTTTTTTGAAACCTAGAATCCAATCCCCTTTATGATTCCTAAAGACACCACCAATACTTGCAACATTTTCCTTAGGTTTATAGGATCCATCAATGTTGAGCTTAATAATGTTATGTTTGGGAGGATGCCAGTGAACTTTGATATCCCTAGTGATAGGTTTTTTAGAATCGACTGAAGTTAGCAACTTGTACTCCAGTACCCTATGATGAACAAAGTTATAAGAAGTGCTAGAATTTAGGTTGTTAACGTTATTATTATTCCTATTAAGCCATAAATTCCATAAAGCAAAAAACAAAAATTCAATCCATGTATAAAACTTATTTTTGGGTACGTTAGACAAGTTTTTCAAGCAATGGAACCAATCATGGCACTCAGTGATAGGACAATTCACACCCCTTCTTCCCAGAAAATCTTTGCAATGGGGCATTCAACAAAGATATGGCATGCAGTTTCAACAGCATCATGACAATTTGGGCACCTGGAGTCTATATTGATGCCAATTTTGTTAAGATAAAATCTGGTAGGCAACCTATTATGTTGGCATTTCCAAATGAAATGTCTAATTTTATTTGGAACATCGATCTTCCAAAGCCACATAAAATCTATGTTACTGTCCGTAGAAGGGTGTAGATGCTCATAAAAGGAATTTTGGACAAAAGAGCCATTATTAGTTAAATCCCAAACAGGATAGTCAATGTCATTTTGATCCTGAGAGGGGGGGGGGCAGTGTTACTAAGCTAATCAGTGATATTGTGAGGTAAAATAAAGGAGAGGGTGGAAAGGTTCCAGTTGGTGCCATTAGAAATATCACAGACTTTTTTACCGGTATCCTCCCTAATTAAGGGGCCATAGATTAGGTCTCTAAGGCTTCCCCCATTTGATAGCCATTTATGATCCCATAGGAAAATATTTTTGCCATTTCCTATTACCCAATGAGTGTTATTATAGCATAGGGGAAGGGTTTTACTAATACCTTTCCAAATAAATGAGGCTGCCTTAGTAGTAGGTCTATGAATAGATTTATTACTTAGCACTTTGGACCATAGGGCACTGTGGGACGTGAGAAGCCGCCAAGATAAGCTAGTGAGCATGTCATTATTTTTAGTACCGGCATTTGTGATGGCTAAACCACCTAGATGTTTTGGTCTAGTAACCACATCCCATGATAGAAGATAAATTTTTCGCCTAGTATCTGTCGTACCCTATAAAAAATTTCTTTGGATTTGATCTATATATTTTAAGGTTTTCCTTGGTAAGAGATGAAATTGCATAACATGGTTGGGAAGAGAATTTAGGATTGATTTAATAAGAGTAGCACGCCCTGCTAGGTTTAAGAATTTTTTTTCCAGCTAGTGAGCCTACTATGCAAATTATCCAATATAAATTGATAATCACAATGTCTAGGGCTTTTATCTAGAATAGGGAAACCTAGATATTTTCCAAAGTTTTTACCAATTGGAAGAGAAAAAATATTACCAAGCCGAGTAGCTAAAGTAGGACTGATATTGTTTGAGAAAATTATTTTAGATTTAGTAGCATTAACTTTCTCGCCTGACATTTTACGGAACAAGTCTATAGTGGCCTTAATAGTATAGGCAGACTTGACATTAGCACGAGCAACAAAGGTTAAGTCATCAGCAAAGAGCAAGTGTGATAATTCAGGTCCATTAGGAGCTAATTTAATAGGATCCCATAATTTTCCTTCAACCATATGATTTATGTAAATAGACAACACTTCAAGACACAAGATAAAAACATAAGGGGACATGGGGTCACCTTGACGAATTCCTCTAGATGGGGAAAAATAACTTGTTTTGCAACCATTCACAAGCACAGATATTGTAAAAGTAGAAATACAAGATAAAATTAGTCGAGATATGTTAGGAGGAAATTTGAAAAAAAAGCTAACATTGTGCGAATAAAAGACCATTCAATCCTGTCGAAAGATTTTTCCAAATCAATTTTTACAATCATTTCAGGCTTATTTCCTTTCATGTGATTCAATTTATGAATAATTTACTGGATTATAATTGCGTTATCAGAAACCCTTCGATTTTTAATAAAGCTAGCTTGGCAAGGGCTAATAAGGGAATCCAAATGGGGCTTGATACGGTTCGCAATAATTTTGGTAATGATTTTATAAACCGTGTTTCAAAGCCCTATTGGTTGAAATTTTTTTAAATCAACAGCATTCTTAATTTTAGGAATTAAACAAATGTAAGTTGTATTTAAATAGTGAGGCATACAACTTTTTTGAAAAACTTGATGACAAATATTTTTGAGCGATATGACAACAATGTCCCAATGTTTTTGGTAAAAAATTGGATGTAAACCATCTGGACCCGGAGCCTTATGAGGTTTAAAGGAAAAAAGAGCATTTGTAATTTCAACATCTAAAGCGGCCTATCTAATAAAATTAAATCTGTGCCTCTATACCATAGTGCATTATTATGTACTAGCTTTATCGCACTAATGGACTGGGTAGTTGAGTAAAGATTTTTAAAATGCAATTCAACATGCTTTAAAATCTTTTTAGGTTCAAAAACAAGGTTTCAATTATCATCCCTAAAATAGGAGATTTTATTCCTCCTTTCACGGTTATGAGTAGTAATATGAAAGAATTTTGTATTAGCATCACCAAATTTAACCAATCAATTCTAGACTTCATTTGCCAAAATTCTTCCTCTTGTTTTAAAATCTCATTATAGTCAGTAATGAGCTGTTTTTCTAAATTTTGTAAAAACACACTAGTAGCATAGTTAGGAGAAAATTGAATTCCTTTTAGTCTAGCAAGCATGTTCGATTTTTTTAAAAAAAAGATATTACCAAAAACTTCCTTATTCCAAATGAGGACATTTTCCTGAAAAATTAAAGTGGCCTCATTTAAGGGCCTGTCAAGCCATGCATCATGAACTATATTTTTAAAACTTGGGTGCGACAGCCACATAATTTCTAACCTAAGAGGTTTTGAAAAAAGTCCACCTATATGTTTATTCAGATAGATAAGTATAGGGTTGTGATCCGAATATGTTTTAGGTAGATGAACCACATTTGCATCCTTAAATAAGGTGATCCAGTCATGATTAGGAAGACACCTATCTAATCGTTCAAGAATAAGGCCTCCACTTCTACGTCTATGATTTGACCAATTATATCTTGGTCCTTTAAAACCTAGGTCAGTGAGATGACAATAATTTATGCATGCACGAAAGTGAGAAGCACCATTTTGATTTATAGGCCTACCACCCCATTTGTCATCTTGAGATAATGCTTGATTAAAATCCCAACTTAAAAACCAAGGGCATTTGTAGTTATCATAAATATTTCTCAGATTATACCATAACAACCTCCTATTAACATGATAATTGCTAGCATAAGTTATAGAAAACAACCATGAAAAATTAAAGGATGGATGTAGTACCTTGATCATGGCATGCATTTCATTTCCTCTAATGTGAATGTCAGTGACAGTCACACAATCGTTTTTCCAAAGAAGAATAAGGCCTCCTGATCTTCCCTCAGAAGGAATCTCAGCATAGTCAGTAAAGTCAAACCTTACCCTAAAATCATGTTGATCATCCATTTTGGTTTCCAAAAGAGCAACAACCACTGGGTTATACACTTCTAAGATAGCACTAAAATTTCCACGAAAATCTGGATTACCTGCACCCCTGGCATTGCACACAATTATATTAATTTGTCTATTCATAATTATGTTATTAGGGTTATTATAGGGAATGTCCAGCTCAGGATCAGTCCTCAGAGTAGGATTTAGTACTACTGCATACTTCCTTACTGCCCTGTTTGCTGGGGCTCTCACATCCAAAGAACACTTGTAAAGGGCTGGATGACAAGTGAGAATAGTTTTTCTGTCTAGTCTTTCTTTGAAGAGTCGAATGATGATTTCCTTTAGGTTTGCAAACTCCGTGCGATTCTCTCTCCCCCTTAAAATGATTTCCTCAACCTCCTCTCTCCTGTTTCCCTCTTGTTCTTGTGGATTGGGTTGTTGTTGGGGTGATGGAGGTGGTGCAGGAGGAGGTGGCACATCCATTTGCATGTTGGATGGAGGGTTGGGATCCACATTCATTGGGAACATGTTGGGGAGCATCCCATTCATATCGACTGGAACATGCAATGGTTGATTCAATATTAGATCCCATGGAATGAACAACGGATTCTGTGGTGGTAGCACCCTTGGTGGAAAGAAAGGAAGATTCAGTAAGGGTGGATCCTGTTGATGCATGCCCTGGAGAAACTGTGGCCATGTGGTGTTCATGTAATTCTGCATGGTTTGATGCATTGCCTCGCTCACAACTTGTGCAAGATAAAAAGGGTTTTGAATGACTACAAATGCTTGTTGACCATTTATATTTATTGGAATCGAGATTGCTTGTCTTCAAAGTGTTGATTCGAGTCGGCATTGTGGCACTTGATTTTGCGGAAGTGGTAGAGTGAAGATCATTGGCTGATTCACTTGGGGGTTTGGAGGTAGTTGGTTGTTCACTGGAACATTGTTTTGGTTCATGTTTGTATTGAGTTTCTTTTTTCTTTGGTGATCTTACTAGGAGTCGAGATGGCCTCCTTATATATGGAAGTTTCAAATTCCCCATGCATAGTTTTATAGGATGTATCAGAATTTAATGGTGTATGAGTTGATGAAATTTGCATGGGAGATAGCATGTCAAGTTGTTCAAGAAAATCTGATGAGATATGCAAAGTTGATGCAAGATTTTTTTGCTTGCAGGGATTGGGTAATTTGGACGGTGAATTCAACTGAATTGATTTAGTGTGTTCAGGAGTTTTGGAAAAAATAAATTGTGTTGTAGTAGTTGTAGTGCTAATAGTTTTGTCAGTGGATGTAGTAAAAGTTGATATAGGCAATAATTGGGATTGTATATCCATCTGGTCCCCCTTCCCATAGACGTGTCAATTGAATGTTTATGTAGATGAGAAGAGTGAGACACTTTACCCATTATCTTAGGAATTACTGTAGAAATTGAAATAAGATTTACCTTATTAGAAGTATTAGATAATAAAGGATCATTTGTGGATACATTTAGAGCATTAAATTTATTAGTAGTAAGATTAATACCAGAATTAATAGGATCATTATTAATTGTAGAGGGTGGAGTAGACTTACCTGGTAAAGGAATACCCTTACTTGAAGTTTTAGCCACATAATGAGCTCGACATGGAGTAGTGGCTTGGCTTGTATGGGTTAATTTCTTTTCCAGGAACTTCTTCTTTTTTTGGAAAGGAGACCGTTTGCCACTCATTTTCTCCTTCCTAGGTTTTTAATTTCAATTGAGGATGTGTAGCAGGTTGTAGTTTAGATGAAGAAAGGTCAGGGATCTCATTGATTGGGGTTCGATATGGACAGCAATCTTGGAGGTGACTTAATCTCCCACAGCTCTTACACAAGAGGCTTTCCCCTTCATAGATAACATTTTGTTTGTGATGTTCTATATAAACATGATTTTTAACCGGAGTATCCAGTGGAACCTCAATACAAAAACGAGCATATCTTGCTCTTAGTGCAGTAGATGTCTTAAAATCCACCTTTAACAATTTCCCAAGGCTAGTACCAATTTTCCTCAGTATTCCTTCATCAAAAAATTCGGTAGGCAAATTTGGTAGACTTATCCAAATAGCTGTAGACATGATTTTTATTTTAGTAGCCACAAAATTTGGCTCCCAACATCTAGTAGATAAAAAATAGCCATTAATAAACCAAGGTTCCTCCGTTAACACCTTGTGTAGGCTCTCATGTCTATGAAATTTTGCTACATAAAAGTCCTCACCAAGGTCAATTAAAGGAAATTCCTCCATTAGTTTTCATAGATCTGTGAACTTCTCATAGAGATATTGATGATGTACTCTACTGCCATGAAGTTTAATAATGGCTGAATTGAGCCAAGGGGAATAAATATGTTGTCTCTCCTCCTGTGAAAGAGATATATGGTCAACCAGGTCATTCTCTTCGATTGGCTGCGTTTGCATGTGGGAATGGGGTAATAGCTGGGCTAGCATTGTGGGGGAAATTAAAGTATGCACACCTGATGTAGTTAATAGCTTAGTGCAATAAGTTGAGTTTCCAATAGTGAGAGAATTGCATTCAATAATGGAAAGATCCGGTGGATCTGGGGAGTATAGTAGTTTCCATGGTAGGATCTAAACAAGTAGGGTTCATTGTTTGAAGAAAAATAATAAAAAAACGAAAAAGGAAGGAGTTTAATGAGCTTGAAGGAAGGGAAAGGGGTATAGAGAAAGGGGAGACCTTCTCACTCTTCCTAGCTAGTTCTGGAACGAGAGATCATTGCTTTCTTTTTCTTTTTTTTTCCAGAATTCACACAATTTTTATTTTAAATATTGATATTTTCTTAGTTTCAAATTCTGAAGAACAGGATTCAAAGTTTTAATTTTGATGACATTGATTCTTCAAGTATTTGGAAATACTAGTTTTCGCATGTGGCACCTTATCAATGAAATTATTTTTTTTTAAACACACAAGATCATATTATTAAAACTGTGTCTAAGGTATAAGTAAAAGTCAATAAGAAAAAATATTTTCGAAAAAAGATGAATATTGATTTATTTAACTTAGTCAATGTAATTCAAAAAAAAAGAAAATTCAAGCTCACATAAGTGATTGGGTGGCTTAAAGGCCGAAGGTATTTTAAAAAGGGACAATTACATGGAGAGTCACCTAACTCATGAAAATTATTAAAATGCTCATATTTTATTATTTTACCCGACCTAGCACCCTCTCCTTATTTTTAATTTTTCCTTTCATTCATAGCACCCTCTATTTAAAGGAAAAAAGCTTTAGCCGCCATTTTTCCTCTATTCTCTTTTCCTTCTTCCCTTTTTTCCTCTCTTCTCTTCCCCCTTACAATATTGCTGCCTTTGGCCCTCCCCCACCCCTTCTACCACTGCTTCACCTTCATTCCCTCTCCTCTAAGCCGCCGCCGCCGCTGTTTCTCCTCCTCCTCCTCTTCTTCTTCTTCTTCTTCTTCTTCTCATTTTTTTTAATAACAATGTCGATTTTTCGTTGTATATTTCAGTCAAAACTCCGGTGAGGGGTTTGGTTATCATGTTTCTTCTTCTTTTTTCACCTTTTTCATAAAAATCCAGTGAGTTCTACTAGTTTTTTTGTTAAATTTTTTTTCTAATGTTTAGATCTAGTATTTTTCTTGTATAAAACTGTATAAGTCTTGGATATTTATAAAGCTTTTGTGTAAAAGCTGCCCAAAACATTGTATAAAATTATTTTTGCGAGTTTATACAATTTTGTACATTTTATACAAGTTTATACAATTCTATAAACGTGTATAAAAATGTATAGATCTGTATATATGTGTATATACAGTCAATAAATATATTCTATGCATTTCTGTAAATTTGTATAAAGTTGTATATGCTTGTATGAACAATGAATAAAGTTGTATAAATTTCAGATTTGTGCACTATTTATGGATGTTTGTATAAAATCTATATTTTTTGTGTATATTTTTATATTTTTCTTCTTGCATATACATTTTTCTATGTATTTACATGTATAATTTATTATTTTTGATAGATTTATGTATATAAAATTATCAAAAAATAATTATCTAAACAAAACCGCCAATAAAATAAGCAATCCGATAAGATCCGGTGAATTTTTAATTTTTCGGCCACCGGCCGACGGCAGGTCAGTAGCGGGTGAGGGTGGGGGAGTGGCACCTAGGGTTTTTTATTTTGAGGGAGAGTTCAAATGGAGTGTTATGTTATGTAATTTTAAAATAAGGGGTGTTATGAAAGAAATATGGCCCCTCATTTGTAATTTTCTTACTTTGAGGAGTTTTGAAACAACAACATACATAATATAATCTCGTAGGTGGAGTTTGAGGAGGGTGGGGTTTACGCAGACCTTACTTCTACCTTGGATGAAGTAGGGAGGCTGTTTCCGATAGACCCTCAGCTAAAAGCCAAAGGTACTTTCTTTTTGAATATTCGATCAATGCTGTAGTCTAATGTTCACACGGCTAAAAGTTAGTCCTACTGTCCTAGAGGGTGTTTGGCTTAACTTATAAGCTGGTCAATCTAATTTATAAGTGTTTTTTATCTTATCAACGCATTTGGTAAGCACAAAAGTGCTTATATGCCAAAAGCGGCCATAAGTTGGTTACTTCCAAACTTATGGCTTTTCAATTTGTAATCACTTTTAATTTGGCCTAGTATTTTACTATTTTAATCCTATATTTTGTTGTAGTTCATAAGATATCAGTTTCAAAATAAAATTTTCAATACCCTCTTCATTTAATATTCATCATTCTTTATTTTTAATGTAATATACTTTAAAATTTATGTTTTTTTTTTAAATAACTTATAGGACATTCAATCTAATAAAAAAACACTTATCAACATGTTTTTACCAATTACACCAACTGCTTATAACTAGATTCAGCACTTTCATCCCAACACATAACTGATTATTTATAAAATGTCAGCTTCAACATGGATGCAGACGGCAATTGTGTCGTAACACCAACAGTGATGTAGACAGGATATTTTTCAAGGCTGTTCAAGCTTTTTTTTTTTTTTTTTTAAAAAAAAAAAATCCTTTCTTCAAAATGCATTAGCTAGGATTTGATCCCGGGTTGTTTAGCTAAATTTGACCATCCTGTATAACTAGGCTAGCACTATTATTTGTGTCAAGGATGTTCAAAATGTAATATTTAGTCATAAACAGTTAAATTTAACCCATGTACACGATATTATTTTTCAGCGAAGGGTGGTCCCCATGTGGCTCCGCCACTGAACACCAATAGTTTGAAGGTTTAAAGTGTTTAGAAATTTGAGTATATAACTTATTATATACTGACTTATAGGTAGTATTCGATCACCAAAACGCAATTATAGCTACATACGGACTATAATCTTTCACCACTTAGTAAGTATCTCTTCATCCTTAATAAATATTTTGGATTTGAGGCCTGAAATTGCCTTTAGTAAGAACCGTCTGGATAAATTGAGCCGTAAATCGCATGCGGAACATCAAGTGAAAAAAAAAATATAATCACTCCATTCTTGGAATTACTGAAAACCTTGTATGATACGAAAATTAAAGACAAAAATGAAAAGACAAGAATTAAAGTGAGCACAATTGGGTTAGAGAAGAATTAAGGAAGTTAATTAGGGAAAGATTAACCTAATTACCCTCTTAGTCACCTAAACAATAAAACCCTAACTATTTGATCCTCAATTAGCTAAGCTAATTGCAAATCAAGGACAATAATGAGCTCAAGCAAACAAGCTTAGTCAAATCCTCACAATTATCAATATTCATCAAAACTAGGTCTACTAATGACTTTAGGAAGTATTTATACATTGCCAAATGCCTTAATTAACCCTTAATAATGGACCTTCAAGTCATTAGCCACTGGTGGGCGTTCTGATCCTCGTCTCAGCGCGATCGCGCAGTGATGATCGCTATCGCGCTGAGCTTTAACTTGTGTCCACGCGATCGTGGCTATGGTCAGGCGATCGCACAGGCAAGCCTTCAATCTGTCTCTTGCGCGATTGTGTCTGTGGACGCGCGATCGCGCAGCTCTGCATTTTCAATCCCACGCGATCGCGTCTGACACTCGCGATCGCGTAGATCTTCTCCTTTGCCTTCCACGATCGCGTGTGTGCACGGGCGATCGCGATGAGCATTTTCAGTTCCAGAGGCAGTAAGCATGCAAAACTGCCTTGGAACTTCCAACACCTGCCCAATTAGCTCCAGCTGTGTGAACATTGCCTGTAGCTGTTGCAATTCCCTAGCTTGGCTCCTTGTGAAGGGCTTGGATGAGCGTCGGGTTGCATCATTCTCCCCGTCTTGAGAAGAATCTGTCTACTGATTCACTTGATCTTTGACCTCGAAGGGAGACAAGTCACACACATTGAACGTGTTGTGCACTTAGTAATCGCTTGGCAAGTCCACCTTGTACGCGTTGTCATTAAGGCGTTCAAGGACTTGGAAGGGCCGTCACCTCTAGGCATCAATTTGCTCGTCCTCTTGTTTGGGAACCTATCCTTCCAGAAATGAACCCACACCCAATCATCGGGCTCAAAAATGATCTTCTTCCTTCCTTTGTTTGCCTTCTTGGCAACTTCTTGGTTTTTCTTCTCAAGTTGTTTCCTTACTTGCTCATGAAGTTGCTTCATCTCTTGAGTTCTCACCTTGGCATCTAAGCTTAAGACAACATCACTAGACAAAGGCGTAAGATCCAAGGGGGTAAGGGGATTAAAACCATACACAACTTCAAAAGGTGTCATGCAAGTAGATGTGTGCATAGTCCTATTATAAGCAAATTCATTCAAAGGTAGATGTTCTTCCCAAGAAGCTAGTTTCCCCTTAACCATAGCCCTAAGCATGGTACCCAAGGTTCTATTAACAACCTCGGTTTGGCCATCGCTTTGGGGGTGGAAAGAAGTGGAGAACAACAACTTAGTGCCAAGCTTCCCCCAAAGCTCCTTCCAAAAATGACTAAGGAACTTGGGATCCCTATCACTAACAATAGTTTTTGAGACCCTATGCAATTTAAGCACATTGTCAACAAAAAATTTAGCTATGTGAGATGCATCATCAACCTTGTGGCATGGAATAAAATGAGCCATTTTAGATAATCTATCAACAACCACAAAAATGCTATCCTTTCCCCTTTTGGTCCTAGGCAACCCAAGAAAAAAGTCCATAGAGATGTCAAGCCAATGACCTAAGAGAATGGGGAGGGGTGAGTACAAACCATGTGGAAGTAGCTTTGACTTGGCTTGCCTACACTCCAAGCATTGGCCACACACCCTCACAACATCCGCTCTCATTTTGGGCCAATAGAATCGCTCCTTAAGAATTTCCATTGTCTTGCCCACACCAAAATGCCCCATTAGTTCCCCACTATGGGCCTCCCTCACTAGCAATTCCCTCCAAGATGAGCTAGGCGCACATAACTTCCCATTCCTAGAAGCCATCAAACTTGTGAAACCTCTTTTTCTCCACATCACCACTAAGCTCCTCCTCACCACACAAACGATTAACTCTTCTACCCCTTTCCTCCACTTCACAATTAGCATAAAGTTCTCCAAACTCCGGATCATTTGCATACATCTCCTTCATACTCTCAAAGCCCGTGAGTTTAGACCCCAAAGTATTCAACAACAAGTGCCTTCTTGATTGAAGCACAAACTTTCTTGACAAGGCATCAGCCACCACATTCTCCTTCCCCTTTTTATAATGGATGACATAGGGAAAAGTCTCAAGAAACTCCACCTATTTGGCATGTCTCACATTCAATTTTTCTTGGAATTTGAGGTGTTTTAAGGATTGGTGGTCGGTTCTAATGAAAAATTCTTCGGACCAAAGGTAATGTTGCCAATGAGCCAATGCCCTCACCAAAGCATACAACTCTTTGTCATAGGTGGAATATTTAGTGGTTGCTCCCTTGAGTTTCTAACTAAAATAGGCAATAGGCTTTTGTTCTTGCATCAACATGGCCCCAATACCTACCCCACTAGCATCACATTCAATCTCAAAGGTCTTATCAAAGTTTGGCAATTGGAGAAGGGGTGTCGAACTAAGGACTTCCTTCAATTTCACAAAAGCCTCTTCTTGCTCTTTCCCCCACACAAACACCTTATCCTTCCTTATCACTTCGGTCAATGGTGCGGCTATAGTGCTAAATCCTCTCACAAACCTCATATAGAAGCTATCCAACCCATGAAAACTCCTCACATCACCAATGTTTCTAGGAGTGGGCCAATCCCTACTGGCCTCAACCTTAGCCTCATCTACTTCCACACCATTTGCACTCACCACAAAACCAAGAAAAATAACTTTTTCAATACAAAAAGAACACTTTTTCAAATTAGCAAATAGTTGCTCCTTTCTCAAGACATCAAACACTTGTTTCAAATGATTAGCATGCTCATCAATGGATTTGCTATAGATAAGGATATCATCAAAATAAACCACAACAAATTTTTCAATGAAAGATTTGAGCACATGGTTCATCAACCTCATGAAGGTTGAAGGAGCATTGGATAAGCCAAAAGGCATGACAAGACACTCATAAAGGCCAAAGTTGGTCTTAAAGGCCGTCTTCCACTCATCACCCGGTTTCATCCGGATTTGGTGGTATCCACTCCTCAAATCAATTTTAGACAACACACAAGATCTATATAATTCATCTAGCATATCATCTAACCTAGGAATAGGATGACGATACTTTACCGTGATCTTGTTTATGGCTCTACAGTCCACGCACATGCGCCAAGTCCCATCTTTCTTTGGCACTAGGATGACTGGGACCACGCATGGGCTCAAACTTTCTTGCCCAAGTCCTCTCCCGAGAAACTCCTCCACTTGCTTTTGGAGTTCTTTGGTAGCTTCCGGGTTGCTTCTATGAGCGGCTTTGTTGGGCAATTGTGAACCCGGGACAAGGTCGATTTGATGCTCAATGCCTCTTAGTGGTGGAACCCACTAGGAAACTCCTCGAGGAAGATGTCTTCATAACCTTGCAAAAGAGAAGAAATAGAACTAGGCAAAGAAGGGGTTAGTTCAATAGCAAGCAAAACAAGTTCCTTGTGTAGGAGGAGAATCATGGGTGCTCCTTCCTCCATATCTCTCAAACATTCCTTCTTCGACAAGAACAAGTTCACTCCCTCTTTTGGCTCCTCACTCTTTTGAGTAAAAACTCCTACTCTTCCTTCCTCCACAACTCCCTCTTTCTTTTCTTTCTCTCTTTTCAACTTTAACTCCCTCATCTTCCTATAACCCTCACCCACTTGCGCCGGGGTCATGGATTGAGAATAAATTTTCGACTCCCTACTTCCAAGGCATACCTATTGGTCTTTCCATCATGCTTTGCCAAGCGGTCATATTGCCAAGGCCTACCAAGCAAGATATGGCAAGCTTGCATAGGGACCACGTCAAACAAAAGTTCATCATGGTAGTCCCCAATCTTGAATTTAATCAGGGCTTGCTTGGTCACCTTAAGTTCACCACACTCGTTCAACCATTGGAGTTAGTAAGATTGTGGGCCGCTTTCTAATGGGTAGTTTAAGTTGTTCAATCAAGGTGGTGCTCACCACATTAACGCAACTACCACTATCAATAATCAAAGAACAAGTAGCACCTTGAACCTTACAATAGGCATGGAATAAACTCTCCCTTTGATTCCACTCCAACTCCTCCTTTACTTGTGCCCCCATTATTCTTCTTACCACAAGAGTAAGATAGTTTTCCTCTAATTTCCCATCTCCCGTCGCCTCCTCATCAAAATCATCGTCACATGGCATACCCCTATCTATCATCCTTATCATCACTACCCCCTGTTTCATAGCCCCCATCATCCAAAGCAATGATAGTCCTCCTATTGGGACAATCTTGCATCACGTGGCCACGGCCATTACAGTTGTAGCATTGAATGTTAGATAAGTTGTCAAATTTAGCTTTATTACCTCCCACCTTGGGTTCCTCCTTGGGCTTGGTTCTCTCAAAGTTGCCTTTGAAGTCACGCTTGGGCTCCTTAGCCTTATCCCATGGGGTATAAGCCTTCACATTGTCCTCTGCTTTGTTCCAAATGGATGAGATATTTTTGGCTTTGTAAGATTTGTCTATCTTGATCCCGTTCTCCACCTTTTGAGCCGCTCGGAATGCCTCAATCAAGCTTTCAAACCGATGCAATTCCATTGGGGAGGAGATATCCCTATTCAGACCACCACGAAACTTTGGTATGAGATACCGGTCATCATCTAGCACATTAGCCCTTATCCTAGTCCTCTCAAATTCATCAAAATACTACGCCACGCTTTTGGTTCCTTGCCTCAAACTGTAGAACTTTTTGAGTAATTCATCCTCATAGTGTGGAGGTAGAAACCGAGCCTCAATCATGGCTTTCAAAGCTGCCCAACCCCCATTGGCAATGAGCACTTGTGTTTCCCTTTGTCTTCTCTTGGACTCCCACCAAGTAGAAGCATAGCTTTCAAATTGGGAGATAACATACTTCACCTTTGTAGTATCTTGGACGTTGTTGATTTGAAAGATTCTCTGCATCGAGACCACCCACTCCATGTACTTTTCCGGATCACTTTCACCTTGGAAGGTAGGTAGGTTGACCTTGATAATTTTCAACCCCCTATCTTCATCATGATACCTCCGTTGCCCACCATAACCCCCGTGGTCATAGTCGTCTCCATCACGATCCACTCTTCCTTGGTAACCTCCCCCAAATCGACCACCTCGACCTCTAGCTCCTCCAAAAGGAATTGCCCCTCATTGGGCTTCACCCGGATATCGAAATGGTTCATTGTCATAGTTCTCATCCTCAACATCAAGTAGCCTTGGAACATCATTCCTTGGGTGCTCATTCCTTGGGAGTTCAATAGTAGGATCCCTCGCTTGTGGAGTGACATTCGGCGAATAGGTATCTTGGACCACCATTTGAGAGTAGCAGTCATCGCCCCGAGAGATTTGGCTTGGTCCATCACCCCGCACCCCTACAGTCGGAGGTGTGCCAACCACTTTTTTCTCTTTTCCCGAAGCTCTTCCTTTGATGTTAGCTCCTTCATCGTTCCATCGAACCTATCAATCTTATTTTCCAAGAAGTTCATCTTATCCAACATGGCTTTCATCATGGTTTTAAGTTCCATGTTCACTTTGTTCCCCTCTTGAGTCATTGTACCTACAAACAAGTAAACAAACAAGGTTAGTAGAAAAAGTCCTCACCGAGTCGCTCCCTAAGTGTTTACACTCAAATTGATATCACTCAATTCACTCGTGTTTGCACTCAACGTTCGGCTTTTACTCACTCTACTGCTCTCTCCTCACTTGCCTTTTTCCACTCTTTGGCTATTGCAAGTTTGTTCTTCGCACACTACATCCAACTTGACAATCAAACTCAACTAATTCGGGATCGGAAAGAATTGTTGTGACAAGACACGGACAATTGAAACTGACGAAAGCACTTTAGGAAAGTTTAAAGAAAAGGAAGAAAGAAAGGCACGAATCGAATTCGGAATTGAATGAAATTTTGTTTGTGATCTAGAAACTCACTGTTTTTTATGCTGAAATTGAGTTCCGGGTGGTTGGAAACTGTTACGGGGCTGTTGCGAACAATCTGTCTAAGAATCTGTTTTTTGGAAAATTGATGTTTAGCGCGATCGCGAACTAGGGTCGCGTTTGCGAAGCTTTGCTGGTGGTACTCGGCGCGATTGCGTGTGACGGTCGCAATCGCGTAGGCCTTTTAATTGATGGTCTGCGCGATAGCGCTGAAGCTGGCGCGATCGCGTAAGCTTCTGGATTTGAAGCAGAACCCGATTTTGAAGCTCACTTTGCAACTTGAATCTTCACAAACCACCGTATTTTTGCTCCAAATTTGAGATATATACTCCTTGTTGATCCCTGAAAAAACCCTAGTAATTGATTCTTCGATTTCAACAACCAAATCCAAAAACCCCAAATTTTTTATAAAGAACCCTAACTTTTGATTTCTTCAATTCAGCACCAATATGTTGTTTTTTGTCTAATTCCTTTTGGAATTAGTTTCTAGGCATCACAATCTTCAAATGGTACCAAAAATTTCACTCAATAGAAACCTAATCCTAAGACTCATATTTTTGGGTTTTTGACTTTTTTTTTTAACTTGATGAACAAGAATTGGCTTAGTGATTGTTAAAACAAACACTAGCCCAGCTCTGATACCAAATGATACGAAAATCAAAGACAAAAATGAAAAGACAAGAATTAAACTGAGACCCAATTGATTTAGAGAAGAATTAAGGAAGTTAATTAGGGAAAGATTAATCTAATTACCCTCCTTAATCACCTAAACAATAAAACCGCAACTATTTGATCCTCAATTAGCTAAGCTAATTGCAAATCAAGGACAATAATGAGCTCAAGCAAACAAACTTAGTCAAATTCTCACAATTATCAATATTCATCAAAACTAGGTCTACTAATGACTTTAGGAAGTATTTATACATTGGAAAATGCCTTAATTAACCCTTAACAATGGGCCTCCAAGTCATTAGCCACCGGTGGACTTTTTGATCCTCGTCTCAGTGCGATCGCGCAGTGATGAACGCTCTCGCGCTGAGCTTTAATTTATGCCCACGCGATCGTGGCTATGGTCACACGACCGCGCAGGCAAGCCTTCAATCTGCCTCTTGCGCGATCGCGTCTGTGGACACGCGATCGCGCAGCTCTGCATTTTCAATCCCACCGATCGCGTCTGACACTCGCGATCGCGTATATCTTCTCCTTTGCCTTCCGCGATAGCGTCTGTGCACGCGCGATCGCGATGAGCATTTTCAGTTCCAGAGGCAGTAAGCATGCAAAACTGCCCTGGAACCTCCAACACCTGCCCAATTAGCTCCAGCTGTGTGAACATTGCCTGTAGCTATTGCAATTCCCTAGCTTGGCTCCTTGTGAAGGGCTTGGATGAGCATCGGGTGCATCATTGTATGTATTTTTCTTTTCAAGCTTGAGACCTTATTATTTATATAATAAAAGAAACCAGGTCTTTTTCAATCAAACGCACTTACGTCTACTTTTTTACCTCAAAATCGTACACAAGCTAGCTTGAAGCTGCTTGTATATAGTATTCAACTCATTTATTAATTCACATCAAGGACACTAATGTCTTCTTATTAGGTATTTCTTCCCTTTAAGACTATGTATAAGAGAAGTAATGAGAAGAGGAAACGTCTGAGTTTTAACTCTTTTGATTCATGTTGCACCAGGTTTAGTTCGTGATGCTTATATAAATCAATTAAAAGTTCAATTTCTCTTATTAATCATTGTTGAACTTAGGACTTGAATCCTTCTCTAGCTAATAATATATGCACGTGAGTAAGTTCGAATGCATTTTGAATGTAACGTACTGAATTTGAGTAATGAATTTTGATTGCAAGCTAACCAAATATATCTAATTGGAATTATCAGGTAATTCAAGTAATTAGTGGACAAGTCTAGATGAGTAGGGCTAACCTTTATGGTATACTGCATAAATAATAATAATATACACATCTAGATGGGTAGGACATGTAAATAATTTATGGGTAGAGCTTGTAAATATGAAATTTATGGGTAGAGGTGGATAAATATTTTGATTTTGATGGGTATTTTCGTAAACCTCCCTTATTTATTTTAACCTTATTTAATTTTGCTTAGGGTGGGCCAAGTCGGCCATCTTTTGATGGTTTGAAGACGTCTTTTTCGAATCTCGGAACCTGTAAGTTGTAAATTGTAAATTGTAATATGACATAATTACGAAATATAGCTAAAAAAGTTTAAGCAAGACACTCATTTTGTTAAAGCAAATCGGACGCAAAACGCTTGTTTAATTCTGAAGTTATTTTCAAAAAGGATATGCTTGCGAATACTTTAAAATATGACGTTAAACAATATTTTGCGAAATGACAAGTCTGTGGTTAAGATAAACAAAATAACATTTGAAAGGCATTTTAAAATAACAGAATGCATGAATTCAAATAATAGATAAATAATTTCATAAAGCGGTTAACATTTACAAAAGATAGGTCGAAATAACATAACGTTAATCTTACCATACCGCCGAACAAATTCAATCACAGCGCAATCAGTGCCAACAAATTTCAGGCAAGCAGCACATATTTAGCAAGTAATCGCATATTAGACAGATAATTTGTCATGTGGCAAACACAAGTTTTTGAGCGTAAATAAAATGCAAATACGTCCTACCCTGTAAGGTGCCTTTTTGTGCTAGAGGTAAGCCTAACCGCGCAAACAAGTGGTAATGAAAAATAGTTCATGCCAGTTCTGAGCAATTCCGATTTAGAGTAAGCAATAATAATAATTGATAACAATCATCTCTCCGCCTTGACACTGCAATTTTGTTATCCCAACTATCTTCCCAAAGTTGGTGTCAACTCGAAATTCCAACATAACTCATGCTCTCCACAACATCTGCACAAAATTCTAAACCCAAATGCCTAAACCTGAAACAATCCTCCATACCTTTTGCAAACATCCACACTCCTCCAATCATAACTCCCAATTATTTTACAACATCCAGAAGTGAAATTTCCAACCGCCTTCATAATACCAGACTATAAATCATAAAAGGTTCCAATTGACCTTTTACAAATAAAACCTCACTAGTCCTTGGCTTTGGACAAACCTCTCAGCTTCCTAGGTTTTGCAAGGCTCACAGACCTTGTTCATAAGGCTCCTCACTGGTCCTCAGCTTTAATCAAGCCTCTCAATTTCCTACACAGCCAAGACCTCACTGGTCTTCAAGGAGGGCCCCACTAGTCATTCAAAGACACAGAGGCTTCACTCTTCAGTATGCGACAAGCCTACTTAAATTTTCATAAAGTTGCAGCTGGTCTGTCAATGTAAATCTGCACACACATAGGTCTTCATAAGAGAGACCCCACTAATCTTTTAAAGACACCAGGGGCTTCATCTCGTAGATCTCACTATACCAGACCATCTCCAAAACACAAACCAACAAAATCTGCCTAACTTTCCCCGGACTGCAATTCTGTCTTGTTCACAAAACTCTGCACTATGATCTCAAATTCTCTGTGGACAGCTATGACCACAGATTCTACTAAACTCTTCCATTTTCTAACCTAAAAGACAAAATAGGAGACAAAATTCTAAATCTGATTATGCTCAAAACATGGCTAAGACTGGGGATTCGTTATCGCATAGCACATAATATGCATTGTCATTGAGTTTCAAAAACTCGTTGACGTAAGGGCGGTTTCCTAACTATGGAGGCGGTACCAAGGACCGGGTCCAAACTAAGATATCAATGCATGCATGCTCCTAAAAGCTCATTCTAAGAGTGGGTTAACGGATGAGGCTAACAGGTGAGTGGCAAGCGGTCTCGCAGTCGAATTACTCCCACGATGGCCGCCGGTGTGCTTACTCTTCATAGGGTTCTTTAGTGGAAGAAAGTGCGGGTGCGCATGGGCGCACCTCACGGATTTTTGGGGGGTGAAAATGCACGAGGTTCCCAGGAGTGGGGGAAGTATGAACGGAATGTCAGTTTATATATGTACACAAATAAGGGTGTAGTGACCTTCTTTTCGTGACACAAAACAATCAATTAGATTAACTAAGCATGCTCGCAAATAAACAATAGATATAATCCTACTAGTTTCAACATACAAATACAATAATTAATTAAGCTACGCATACCAGTATCGGCATACAATTCAAACAATACAAACAAACAAATTCATGAAAGCCTTATGGTTAGAACCATTCCAGCGGAGTCGCCACGCTGTTGAACCCTCCCAAAATACAGTATGCTTCGAGAATGTAATTTCAAAAAAATGGGACTCCAAAGGGCTTCTTTGGAGCCGCCACCTAATTTAAGGATTATTAGGAACCAAGCCTTAATTAAAGAGTGTAATTATTCTCTTACTTACATGAAATTAATAAAATTCAGAGATTCTTAGGTAAGTGGTTCTTTTAAATTCGAAAGAATATTCCTATTACGGAAGCACTTTCGAAAATCTGCTATAAGCGGTTAATCCGGCGGTTTTTACGAGTTTTAATAAAATAAACAACTTAGAGATTTTAGGAGAAATGTAGGATAAATAAATAAAGAAGTAAACAATAAGTAAATAAATAAGTAAGTAAGTAAATAGATACTAAATAAATAATAAATAATTGAATATTTAATAAAATAAGTAAATTCATAAATATATAATTTAAATATAAATAATAATAAAATAAAGATACAAATTTAATTGAATTTTAATTTGCACTCATTAATTGACAGATATTTCTTAATATTCACAAATTAATTGTCGATTTGCAAAGAAATGATACAAGGCATTCAAAAGGCAATTTAAATGATTTATAGTAATTATTCACAATTCAGATACAATTTCTATCCTACAGGGCTCCTAATCCGGCCTACAGGGAAGTCCTATATAACATGCATTTTCTAAGGGAAACAGGGATGAGCGTAAAAAAAATAGAACCCGGAAGTGCAAACTCGCAAAAACGAGCCTTGGTAACAGCGCGTTCAAACTTGAGACGCTTTGATTGGATCTAATGCAACTACCCCGAAGATTGAACCAGTATAAAAAACTTGAGTTATAGAATATGCAAGTTCTGCCCAAACTTGAACCATTCAAGCGACTTGAATCCCGAAGAAAGTGTATTGAGTTTAAAAGAAACTCGTTGCAACGGCAGATCCATGCAATTAAAGAGAGATAAAGGTTAGTAACAGTTAATTAAAAAAAGAACTTGGAAGAACTTTTGAGCAATAAGAGTGAGACATTAAATAAATCAACTTAGTCATATTTCAAAACTTCTAAACTAGCTGTTCAAATTGCAATTTCAAACAATTTCACTTTCCAGTGTAGTCATTTGAAATTCACAGTCAATGGGAACAAATGCATCTTTGATCGAGTTATTTATTCACCTATAATCAATAGAATCTAACAATAGACAATCCAACAGAGACATTCAATTAAAGTAGATGCCATTACCCCTTCTTAAAAGAGTCCATTTTATTTTTACGCCTTAAACCTATTCTGCTCCAACTTAAGGAAAAGAATACAAGGTCTACTTAAGGAAAAGAATACAAGGTCTGAACTTCTATTTGCAAACTGACACAAATTCGCCCACATAAACAAGAACCTGGAATCTAGCAAAAGACTAGAGCATCTTCATCTTAAAAACTAGGAAAAGAAATTCTAGGTATAAAACAGCACCAGACAATGGCTCAAAGCTACGGCAGACCGACAACTGCCAACAATGCCTATAAACCAACTGAACCAACTCTATATATATCTGCAGCAACTACACTACCTTTAGGAGCTTTTACAAACACCTGCAGGCCAAGTATACACCTCCCTGATTCTAAACAAACACTTGCAACCAACCTTAGACTCCCTGGACAACACCTGCAAGCTGGACTGAACCAAGACCTGTACATCGGAACTCTCAAACCCTTGAATACCTCTTGACTAAGCACCCTCCTGAACTACTTCATGCAACAAGAACTCCCTAAGCTTAACAGACCCCTTCACTGCCCCTCTTATACTTCACCAAAACAAGCCCCCACCACCCTTTGCAACACCAGAAATTGCAAGACTACTGCTACTACCCTGCTGCCTCTAAGACCACCAGACAGGAACCCCTTCTGCTCCTCCTTTTAACTGCAGAAATTAGAAAACAGACCCCTGAAACTTGCAGCCCCAGACCTCCTGCAAAACAACTTGCACCCTCTACTATACAAAACAAACAGAACCAACTAAACTCAACCATACCTTGAATCAATCTGCAACTTCTTGCCATCATTGAACAACACTTATTACTGCCAGGAAACAACCTGGAAAATCATCCCCTACTTCTGCACCCAACTCCAGACTCCTAATAGCTCTAACATCAACTCTTACACCTTAAAATCAGCTCCAAAACATCCTAAATACCTGAACAAAACCTACAAGAGATCTACTCCATCACTGAACCACCTAAAACAACAAAACCATGACCCCCTATAGACACCCGTACACATCTCCAAAGCTAACTGCATCTCCACTAACAAAGAAATCACCACCTGCACCCCTCAGATTATTAATTCCAGCTCAGAATACCAATTAAACAAACTGCCAAAAATGCAATTCATATAAGACCAGATTTGATTTGTGCAGATCTGTGCATCATTCACAAGTTAAAATATTCAAATAAAGAAATTAGATACAAAATAATGAAGATGTAAACTCTTTCCCTTTTGTTTTAGACATTTATGGTAAAGAGCTAAACAAGCTGCTACACACACATATCATGATTAAGACTGGATTTTTAAAACTAAGTTCTTCATAATAGTTCCTGAACAAACACCTAGTCCTCTTTTATCTAAACTATCCATGAGGACACTTAGTATCCAAAAAAACAACATTAAAGCTTCAAGGTTGAGCTCGAAAACTGATTTTTTATGCTAGTTTAATCAGTTTTAGTATCATCAAATAACTCAATACACTGTTCACAAATTTTGCATAAACAGATTCAATGAAGGGAAAAACATATAAAGAAAACGTAAAGGTCAAGGATATTACCTGCTGCGATGCAGTGAATGGGGCGAGGATCTGAATAATGTGATTCGAACGAGGCGACTCGAATAATGAAAAAACGAGAAGCCAAAATGGTGAAGCGACGACAAAAACTCAAAACAGTGTTTGAGTTCCACAAAAGACACAATAACAGTATGTGTATTTTTTTAACAAAATCAAAGCAGAAGAAAATATAATGCCTATCAGCTTTGCCTCCTCCCTCCCTAAAAATAACTAGAAAAAATCATTTTATACCTGAATAGTCTAGGGTTTTGCCCTTGTTTGTGAATTTCCGAAAATCTCCAAAAATAGGCCATCTCCTTACCAAAATAAGGGTAAAACTTGTCCAAAATCCTAGAATTTGTACAAGTTTTATCTTTATAAGTAGGGATTTTCCCGTTATAAGAGGTTAATGGTTCGTATCGATTTTTTTTCAAAATGCACGATCGAGATCAAGCCAACTGTTTTTGTATTGTAAAGGCGAAAGGGGAACGTGGGGACCAGTTTGTACAAGTTTTGGACCGATTCACGGGTAGGCTAATTTTAAAGGCTAATAAAAAAATTAGCCTTATTTCAGGATAAATTTAAGGAAATTAAGGAGGCTTGCACGAGTTGATAGGATCTTAAGCTGCGAGTTGCGATTTTGGCCTTCTTTTAGGATAAATTAATCATTTCGCCTTTGAGTTTTAAAATTAGCCTTATTTAAAAATCATTAGACATTAATTCAAAAATTCTGGGATAAAATTAGGTGTCAACACACAATATCAGGTCGACTAGCTGTGAGATAGAGATGAGAGCCTATAATTCCTCTATACTTAGTCTTATTTGTGGAAGGACGGAGTTCGTCCATATCCAGCTTTGTTCAAGGAGCAATATGGGTAGTCATTTCTTTAGCTCCTTCCATATCAAATTTCTTCAGCAGCTCCTTGACATACTTCTATTGATGAATCATGGTTCCTTCAGGAGTTTGTTTGATCTGCAACCCTAAGAAGAAATTGAGCTCTCCCATCATGCTCATTTCGAACTCACTTCCATCAACTCAGCAAATACCTTGCACAGTTCCTCATCAGTGGCTCCAAATATGATATCATCAACATATACTTGGACCACCAACAAATCCTTTCCTTTCTTCTTCAAGAACAATGTGTTGTCAATATTTCCTCTTGCAAAGCTATTTTTAAGCAGAAAATCAGATAACCTCTCATACCAAGATCTAGGTGCTTGCTTCAACCCATATAGAGCATTATCAAGTTTGCATACATGATTAGAATAATCATTGTTCAAGAAACCTGGTGGTTGCACCACATAAACATCCTCGTTCAGATACCCATTCAAGATGCACTCTTCACATCCATCTGATATAATGTAAACTCCATGTATTTAGCAAAGGCAATCAACATTCTTACGGATTCCATCCTAGCTACTGGTACAAACGTCTCATCATAATCAATTCATTCTTCTTGACTGTAACATTGAACAGCCAATCTAGCTTTGTTCCTGGTTACCATGCCATGTTCATCCAGTTTGTTCCTGAATACCTATTTAGTTCCAATGATTGATCTGTCTTTTGGCTTTGGAACCAAATGCCATACTTTGCTTCTCTCAAATTGATGAAGTTCCTCTTGCATAGCTAATACGGAGTCTGGATCTTCTAGGGCCTTCTTTACATTCTTTGGTTCCATAGAAGACAGGAAGGCAAAGAATGCACAAAAATTCTTCAAGGCAGACCTAGTCATCATTCCAGTATCTAGCTCAGATAACACATTCTCCAGAGGATGTGAGCTTTGATGTTTCCAAGGTCGAGGTTGTATGTGGTGGGAAGAACCTTCAGCAGCAGCTTCAGTAGGTTTCTCCAGCTCATTTGATTCATCTTCTTGATCAGTTTTTCACCCTGACATGTTGACTCCTTGTTCCCCCTGAGTCAAATCTCCATCTTGTTCACAAGGTTCATCCTTTTCTTCTGGGTTCTTAGAGCTTCCTGCGGAATCTTCTCGAATAAGACCTATAGCCTGATCATCTCCTTCCTTTTCAGCAATTGCTTTATCTGACTCATCAAACACCACATGCATGCTCTCCTCCACAGTTTCAGTCCTTTTGTTGAACACTTTATATGCCTTGCTTTGAGTGGAATATCCTAGAAAGATTGCCTCATCACTTGCTGTGGAGTTCTTGGTGCAGAGAAGTTATGATCAATGTTGTATTTTGCGCAGTACTCAGAGAATTTTGCATTTTCAAAATTCGTGCCATGGTCAGATCTGATGCTGACCAGCTCCAAGCTCAATCTTTTCTGCACAAGTCCAGCCCAATCCTTGAAGCTATCAAATTCTTCATCTTTGGATGCAAGGAACAGAGTCCATGTATACCTTGAGTAATCGTCAACAATCACGAACATAAACCTTTTTCCTCCTCTGCTTCTGACTCTCATAGGTCCACATAAATCCATATGTATCAACTCCAGTGGATTTGATGTGCTCACCACCCTTTTGGATTTGAAGGAGGATCTCACATGTTTACACCTGACGAAAGCATCACACATCTTGATCTCTTCAAACTTCTTTGTATGTAGTCCACGAACAAGTTCCTTCGATGCTAGCTTGTTAAGCTGTGAAAGACTAGCATGCCCCAACCTTTTGTGCCACAACTGCGAGTCACTCTCTTGAACATTCAAACAGGTTAAATTATTTTCAGAAAGTGATCCCAATGATGCCTTGTAGACATTGTTCACTCTCTTTCCTTCCATGACCACTTCCTCACTCTGTAGGTTCTTCATAATACATCCCACAGATTAAAAACTAACTTCATTTTCTCTATCACATAGTTGAGAAATACTCAATAGATTGTGTCTGAGACCATCAACACATTATACATTTTCAATAGCATGATCGAAGGATCTCCCAACTTTTCCTATGCCAACAATCTGACCACTTTTTCCTCCTCCGAAGGCTACACTGCCTCCTTGAAATGCTACGAGTGAGAGAAAATTCCTTCTGTCTCCTGTCATATGCCTTGAACACCCACTTTCTAGAATCCAGCTTGGGTTGTTCACTCTCACTCCAGCATGCAAAATAAATCAAGGGTTAGGTTTGGGAACCCAGACAAGCTTGGGTCCCTTCTTATGAGAGAATGGATGAATTAAGTCCTTCTTGGCCCAATCAGGTAAAGCAAATTTTTTAGCTTTAGATTTAGCCTTGTTCATTTTTATGTAGTTTTTTTTAAGTGACCTGTGTTACCACCGAAGGTGCAAAGCATGTTGCAAGGCAGACCTACATATTTGCTCTTGGGATTATAGTAAGGCAGTGGCTTCCTATAACTTAGAACTTTCTTTCCTTGGACTTTGTTTTCAAAAACCCAATTTATTATCTCTGACGATTTGTTCCACTTGGTTAATCTGGTAAGTTCATAATCAGCCTTTTCTCTAAGAATTCTATTCTTTTCAGTTTCATGGCAAAGAATCTCATTTGTTCTTTTAACCTCATTCTCGAGAAAAGTTTGAACCTCACTAATCACCTGCTTACCATTTGCATTTTTCATTTTATTCAGCTCAAGTTCAATTTCTGAGATCTTAAAGTTAGATACAAGAGCATGTCCCTTTAGAAAAGTATTAATTTCTTCAAATTCAGCATTTGCTTCTTCAAGATTATTGCATCTAGTTTTCAAGTTAAGCAAGACATCAGATATTTTATGTTTCTCAGACTCTACCTTTTCATATCCCTCAATTAAGGTGGTAGTTATTAGTATCATATTTTCAGGTGAGTATGTATGCAATTTTTCTTTCAATTCAGAGAAACATACCTCAGCTAAGTAAGCAGCTTCCTCTCCATTGGTTGCCATGAGAGCAGTTTCCTTCTTCTGACTATCTCCATTGTAGAACTCCTTCAGTTTCACCCATATTTCCTTGGCAGATTTACAATCCATAACCTTAGCTAGTACATCAAAAGTCATTCAATTCTTGAGATACAACATAGCTTTGGCATTTGCTTGAAGCCAGTCCAAGTCTTGTGGGTCTAGTTTTGATACCAGGGATCCATTTTCAACTCTCTTCATAGAGACATGAGGTCCTTGTTTTACGATCAACCAAAGGCTATAGTCCATGGCTTGAAGAAATACTTTCATTTGCTTCCTCCATTTTTCATAATTCATTCCATCAAATAAGGAAGGTCTGAAAGGATTTCTTCCTTCTCTTATTTCAAGTGAACCAGCTCCATCTGAGTCTTCACCTGTCAGTCCTGTCAACGCTAGAGGGAATTCATCCTCAGATTCCTTTTCTCCATCAGACTCACTATCAGTTGGTCCCCAGGTTTCATAAAAGGCTTTTTTTCTCTTCCTTCTTTCTGCTCTGAAGTTGGGAGGACGTCTGATTTTCCTTTTGTCCTTGTCGCTATCTTTGGAAGGATCCTTCTCCTTCTCCTTTGTGGCTCTATTTTTCATCCACTCAACTTCCCACATAAGGCAATCCACAACTGCATGATCCTTATTGAAGCATTTAAAGCATCCTGAATAGTCTGGACTGTCAACTATGTTCTTTCTCCCAGCATTATCTTTGATATTTTTCCTGAACCCCTTGAAATTGCCTAAATTGAACTTCTGTCTGAGAGCACTGACCATAGCTGCTTCAACCGATTGTAAGTCCACGAACTCTTCAGGTTCTTCAGTTGCCTCAAGTGCGAGGGTCTTGTCCTTCTTAGTCACTGATTTGTTGTTCGACTCCTTCATCATCTCATGAGTTTTCAAGCTACCCACTAGTTCTTCTAACTTGATAGATTTTAGTGGTTTTGACTCAATTAGAGTAGTCATCTTTGGTTCCCAAACGTCAGGAAGAACATTCAGAACCTTGTCCACCATTTCAACTTCTAGGAGTTCCATGCCTAGTGATCTCATCTCATTGGTGATAATGGTCAGCCTTGTCATCATGTCCTGTATAGACTCCCTTTCGCGCATAGTGAACAACTCGAACTGTCTTTTCAGCTTTCCCCTTTTAGATTTTTTGACTTCAATAGTTCCTTCATGTGCAACTTCCAAGGCATCCTAAATTTCCTTTGTCGTCTTGTAGGATGAGACCCTGTTGAACTCTTCCGGACAAAGTTCGCAGATTACCAGTCATTTGGCTTTGTGGTTCTTCTCGATCATCTTATAATCAGCCTCAGTATACTCAGCTTTTGTCTTGAATTCTTCTCGAGCAGTGGCTCCTTCATCAACAACCTTGGCTGGAATCAGATTTCCTTCAGAAACAATCAACCAGAGTTGATAATCCTCAGCACAGATGTAGTTCTCCATTCTGCTCTTCCACCAAGCGTAGTATCGCCCATTAAACTGTGGTGGCCTCAGAACCGACTGCCCTTCAGTAATAATAGGTGGTGCACTCATGATTAGATCCTTCTCAAGGTGTTAACCTAAAACGAGATGACTCGCTCTGATACCACTTGTTATACTCTAAGCACCTCCTATGGATACTAGAAGGGGGGGTTGAATAGTGTCCTCCGATTTTCGTCAAAGAGCATGACTGTTAATCACAAGAAATATGTTCTTGAAATATTGCTGTCACGCCCTAAAAAATTTAATTAAAGGGGTTTGTTTATTATTATTTACAGGCTCGTGACTGGTGTTCAAAAAGGTACAAAATTATTTCGAGAACTCGAAGTTGCCACTTGACACAGTTTAAGGTGTGCCAAGTCACCAAAAGGTACCTTGGAACACCTCTGACTCGTCTAATGGTCTGCGTTAGAGATTCAGGTAAGGTTCTTAGTTGACTCTTGGGAAGATATTAGGCACCCTCGAGTCCTGTACCAAGCACAGTTGCTTTATTGTCGCAATTATAATTTATTAAGTATGGTTGTTATATTAATATCGTTAATTTGAATTTGTACGTTGATTCAGAAAATTTAAAAGCATTATTCTTATCCAACCTCACAGAGGACCGGATGAATTTACACTTTGATTATAAAATTTAAAAGCATTATTCTTACCCAACCTCGCAGAGGACTGGACGAATTACGCTTTGATTCGTAAATAAATAAAATGTATTGCGCGTTTCCAACCTCACAAAGGACTGGTCTAATTTACAATTTTATTCGAAGAAAAATTAAAAAGTATCATTTATTTCCAGCCTCACATAGGACTAGTTTATTTTAATTAACTTCCAATAATTAATTTTACAAAATAATGGAACCATTTATTAAAGAAATGGATTGTTTTGCTAATTTAAGAAATGTTTTGTTAAAGGTGGCTATTGATAACAAGCATGTACAAAAAAAAAAAACACGTGGGCTGGTCTGCCTATGTTGCACCAATGGGCTGGCCTATGTTGCACCAGTGAGCTATTTTACGAGTCGTTTTGTAACAAAGTATCATATTCTGTTTTATTCCCAAATAGTGGTTGTTTAGCACAAACGTGGCCAGATTTCAAAAAAGACCTAGTCAAATGCCTAATCGTGTATTTCTCCATATCTTAAACAACTTTTTGTGTTTACTATTCAACAAAAAAAAAACATTTTTTGGTTCCTTTCGTTCAAATGACAAGACAACTTTTAAACACGGCTAAAAATATTGCCTAAGGCACGTTGGACATATGTCCACTTATCGGCTGGTATACAAAATAACCAATATGTACGGGAAATTTTGATCACTAGCCATTTTTGGACGCGCTCATTGGGGACTATCCACCGTTTCAAAATTCATTGAAGAATTGCCAAAAATTCGCGCGCACATTTAAGCTCTATTAGCGTTGGAAAAACACCCCAGACTAGTCCCATAACAAAATACTGGGGCTTTGAAAACCCACCACGCTGGAAACAAACCAGAAGCAGCAACTACTACCAAGCAGACCCTTAATCCCTCTATTCAACCTTTAAGACTTGAAGATTTATACTCCAAAAGGCTTATGAAATAAAGGCTTTTGGTTCTAAATCTTATTCTCAATCTTACTATTTTTTTTCTCAAGTGTTTTGCTCTCAATTTAGTGCAATTTCAGCTGGTTGTGGTGTCATGAAAGAGGGTAATAAATGACCCTCTTTATAGCTGAAAATTGAGGCCTAAAGGTGGGGTATGGACTTGTACAAAAGTACAAGCCCACACCCCCATACTTGAGTGTACTTAGTCCTATTTTTTCAACAAAAGTACATCAGCTATAGAGGTCTATTTTCAGCAGCTAAACAGTCCCAAAAAGATTAAATAATGCAAGGAAAATGTCCTTTAAAGGGACACTAAATACTCATTACACTAACTAAAGGACTAGGACCAAACTAGACAAACTAAATCAGCCCCAAACTAACTAAACTATACTAAAGGGTAACTAGATTCCAACTTAAACTAGTTTTCAACTAAATTATACCTCTTGGTTTAACTAAACAAACCGAACTCAACGGCCCTTAACTAAATAGAACTAGGCAAAATACCAGACCCCTAAACTAGCTTAAAACTTCCCAGCAAGCATAATTTTGAGCTTAACATTTCAGGCCATGGCTTCTTGGACAATTAATCATGCTTTCAGGTTCAGTCAATTCAACTCCCTTGCTCTGGACTCTTTTAACAAACTTGATTTATTCAAAAGTTACCATTAAAACTGAAAACAAGAATAACAAATATTGCACTTGTCTGCTTACTTTAACAAAATTAAACCAAAACCTCACATTTGAAATGGAAACTATACTTGATAAGATCACAAAATTAATAGCTTAATAAATGAGTAAGAACAGATCCTGAACCAGATTCATGCTTAACATATGATGACAACAACATTCGGATGCATTAATCACAAGAAACAAGCTCACAGGCTTACAAACTGATATCCAAAGCATCAGCCAAAATGTCTATACAACTTCATTATTCAAAAACCAACCATACAGCACTCTAGTCCAATTAAAACTAATAAGCTAAGACAATGACAACTTATGGATGAAGTTCAAACAAAGCCATACAATAACCATGACTAGACAAACTAAACTAACAGGAAAGAGAGACTACAAAGGATTCTCTTGCTAACCCATTAAAGCCAAAGCGTCAATGATGTTGCGCTCGCTGCCTGGATCGTATTAACATCAATGTCACCGTTGCCTCGCTGCCTGCCTCGGCTTTACTGCCTCGCCCTCGGATCAGCTGCGTCGCCATCACCAAAACCATACCCAAAACAGTCCCTGCGATACCCTCGCTCCACCACTGCCTTGTCTCATTTCAATGTCCATACATCCTCACCAACTAACGTACAAATAGCGAGACAACATCACACTATCAGCATCAACGCCACATCACCCTCATCGCTGCTAAAAACAACGCTAAAACACTGCTATGTCATAACCAAAACAGTCCCTAACAGCCTCAAAACAATCAGAATAAACACCAGCAGTGCTTTGCTATACCCGAGCCCCCAATGTCATTGCCTAGCTACTAATACCCCCCCCCTGTCATAAAACAATCATCATCACAGCCCCAAAAAATACCATCAACCTCTGATAAGACTCAAATTAGGCGGAAGCAATAATCTAAGGTGCGGAAGCAATAATCATAAGATAACAAGAAATAGGGAAGGGGAAGAACATAAAGTAGAAGAAAAGAACGAATCAAACTAAACAATTAGATTGATTCAAAAGGGAGAAGAGACTTGAACCATTAAACGGGATTCACACTAGCGGTGATCCACCATGGATTCAACGTAAGAGATACATGAAGTCAATGCTTCAACAAGAATGGCCAAGCCTATTCTATCTTCTCAATTCTATCTTCAAAACTAGCTAAGGAATGAAATAAGCTATCTAGCTATTTATAGGGGTTTTAGGTACTAAGTAAAATGACTAAATAGCCCACACATTAGGCTTTAGGATAAAAGACCACGTAGGGTCAACATAGTCTTAACACACTTAATAATCCCGCAACTCAACATATCGGGCGGAGCGCCCAAGCTTAGGCGGAGTGCCTCATTAAATGACCAGTGGGGAGGCCTAGGCGGGGCGCCTGGATAGTAGGCGGAGCGCCCCACTGTGCAGTGGTTTGGGCGGAGCGCCTGGTTGGTCTGGGCGGGGCGCCTCGGCCTGGATCTTCCCGGAACGGCTTCAATCCACCTCCAACACTCTTGACCTCTAGTCCTTAGCATTCTCCAATCCCGACTCTTGATGGTAAGTACTCTAAGCTCGATTTGAGGCTTATCATCCTCCCCTTCTTGAAAGGATTTCGTCCTCAAAATCTAACCATCAAGACCTACAATCAAAGACAAGAACAAGCCAAATATCCTACTACAAGAGTAGGTTAGTGCAAGTAGTGTGGAAAACACAATCTTATGGTATAACCAAGTATCAATGACAATAATAAAGCGCATGTTTCCAAAGAAAACAACAAGTACTTGGCTTCCCCAATGGGTGCACTCAATACATGATCTTCAAAGAGATCAATAGGGTAGAGAATATGCAAGATCAAGCCATCAAAATTCCTATGATCCCCAAGTCCAATAATAACAAACCAAAACTTCCCACTACAAGAGTAGACAAGTACAACAAGAGTGATTGTAAGTGCTATGGAAAGCACACTTTTGTGATAGAGCCAAGTATCAATACCAATAAAAAAGAAGAGGTCTCCAAAGGAAACAACAAGTTCTTGGCTCAACAATGAAAAGCACGCACTACTATAACAAGCAAAGAGATCAATAAGATATGGAACATGCAAGATTAAGCAACTAAGTTCCTTATGACCTCTAAACTTATGGTCAACACACCAAGCTTTGGCATGCTCAACACCCAAGGTGTGACCAACATGTGGGGTGGAGTAAACAAAGTAGTTCAATTGGCAACTAACATCAAATACTCCACTCCCCTTCTTGGAAGCACTCTTACACACACCAAGAGTGGCTTCCTCACCTCCAATTCCACCTCTAGGACAATCTTCCTCACTAGGAGTTCCAAACAATGGATTGTCTATAGAGTTCAACTTTCCAAACCATGGAGGTTTAAATCCAAACTCTTCTATAGTTTGATATTCACTATCACCTTTTTTAGAATCCTTTTTAAACAAAGGGTTTGTGAAAACAAGTCTACTACCCATCAAAGGTGAGGCATCAAAACTAGAGTCCTCATCCACACTTGAGGAGTCATCGAATACAATTCGGTCCATCTCATCTACTAGGTATTCCTCAAGGTCGCTACCAACCTCACTACAACACATTGGTCCACCATTACCAAGCAATTCATCAAGAGAAAAGATAGGGTATTCATTTAACTCATCTTCCCCTTTATCAAATATAGGTGGTGTGTCATAACAAGGGTCACAAATAAGGTCAACTACACAATCTTCACTAAAGAGAGGTTCAATGAAAACCGAGCTCACATCATGATGTGGCTTATCATCCCTCTCAACTAGTGGTTCATAATCACACACAAGTTGACCAACCAACTCTACACTAATTGCAAACACATTGTAATCACATAATTCATCAACTAGTATAGAGTTGTCACAAACACTATCACATGACAAGGAAGTAACATGTTCAAGGGAAGAACTTTCACATGCCTTTGAGTGGCCATCTTGCTCACTCAATGCACTTGAAGTGTCTTGAATTGTTTCTTCACCTTGAAGCTCACATTGAAGATTTTCTTCACCTTGTCCATCCTTCTTGGGACATGATTGAGGTACCATTGGTTTGCCTTCAAGAGTACCTACACAAGAGCTAACACAAGTAGAAGAAAAAGATAAAGGGTTAAGGTTAGAATAAGGGGTGTCCTCACTCTCTTTTCCCTCTTTCTTTTCCCTCATTTTCTTTTCAAGGTCGGGTGTAGATTCGGGTGGTGATTATCCCACTCACATCACTCAACACATCCTCTCATTTTTCCACTCGAGGAATGTCACCGGTCACTCCCTTACTCATCTCAATCTTTTGTCGCTCAAATTCGGGTGAATTGGGACGAGGCCCAAGAATACCCATAGCCGGAGTAGGTGGACTCTTAACATCAACCCGGAATTTAGGACTAAGAGACTGATCACTTGAGCTCTCTTTCTTCCTTGTTGGTGAACCACTTGGCTTTGGAGCTTGTGATTTGGGGTTCACCTTGTTGACAATTGTCAACTCTTTTCTTGCACTAGTCCCACCATTGCTTGTGACTGTAGGACTTCTTGTTTGCTTCCTTTCATCCTTGGGTTGAGATACTTGCTCCTTTCCCTTTTGCATAGGCCTAGAAGATGTACTAGGATAAAACTTAAACTTTGCCCAGCAAGGTTCAATGTCATAAGTTCTTTGCCCCTTGCTCACTTTGTACACATCCTTCATGAGATCATATCGCACCCTCTTGCCTTGCAACCACGGTTTTCCTAGCCAAACACCATAATACTCCATGGGGTACACATCAGTCCAAACATATTCCTTGTAACTCCCATGAGATATGAGTAGTCGAGCTTCACCAGTAACCCAAACACCTTGACACTCATAAGGATATTTCAATTTTTAGCATGGTATCTTTAGTCTATTAACCCAAGAGGTGTTAACAAAATTAGTAAAGGCTTCACTAATCTTGAGCAAGCATCTTCCTCTACCATTCACCTCAAAAATGAACCTACATTCACACATGTCTTGCATAGGATCAAGTCCAAGAAAATCATCGCCCCCAAGTTGGGTGCTCCTTATCTCTCCACTAGTGGCAACACTACTAGAATAACCTCCACTTCCCGTCACTCTTCCAACATTAGAAGTGTTGTTGAAAGTCGAGGAAGCAGTACCACTATGGAACCCATAATTGCCTCTCGCCTTGGTTCCATAGCCTATAGCACCACTCCTACCACCACTACTAGAGCAATGCACCCCCGTAACGGTAAGAGCAATACCATTTCTCCTTCCACCCTTCACATGGGAACTAGAAGATGCAAACCTCCCATTTCCCATGGAACAACCACCACCACCTCCCATACTAATGGAAGGTCCTCTACTACTCTCTTGCTCACCACAAGCAACACCAAGAGAAGATGCATATGCACAATCCGTATAAGCAACCTCATCATCAATTCTCTCTACGTCACTATCATCATGTTCAAATTCATCACAAGAAGAATAAGGAGGATCATCATACCTTGAAGCGTCACCATCTTCAAATTCTTGACTTGGAGCATAAGATTCTTCACATTCGTCTTCGCAAGCCCCATAGTCTTCTTCATCTTCATAATCAACATAATGACCCGCTTCATCATCATATGAGCCTTGGTTCCCCGAATCGTCATAGCAATTCCCATCAGCACCATCATAGGAACCATAGTCTCCATCATCTCCGCATGAATCATACCCTCCACAATCATCATCCGAAGCCATAGTTGTAACCAAAGAGTTAAGGACCTCACAAATTCACTCCCTCACGTGTATCACTCAAAAGTTGTCACTCAATTTTCTTTCCACTCGTGTATACACTCAAGGTCGTTGGCTTTTGTGACCTCACTCTATTGCTCTCACCACTCAAGCCTTTTTCAACTAAAGACCTTCTTCTCTCTTAGTAATCACAATGGCAAGATCAATCAACTAATGCACCCAAGTAATGGTTCGGAATGGAGTTATGTGACTCGATGTACGAAAGCTATTTTAATGCACACTTGAAGCAAGCAAATTCTACGACTTTAAGTAAAGACTCCAAGACACACAACACCCTAAAGGATCAAAGATTAGTGTCAATAAAGTAGAACTGATACCTTAGAAACACTAACCAAGAGGTTCGGAATCAAAACAAACACAAAAAACCATGAAACGGAGCAAAACCAAGCAACCAGCTCACTGGGCGGTCCGCCTGGGGTGGGTGGGCGGTCCGCCTGCCTTGGTAGGCAGTGAGGGAGGGTAGGGGGGCGCCTAGGGGGTGGGCAGTCCGCCTGGGGGGTGGATTCAGCTTTTTCCAACCCCACTATTCTTCAATTCCAAGCCGATTTTGGGTCCGATTTCAATGTTTTTTTCACAAATTGAAGGTACCCAAAGTTGAATATTGATATAACCTTCAAACCCCAATAGATTTCACACCCAAACAACCAACAAACAAGGCACAATCATGATTCAAAGTTTCAAGTTGGGGGTTTTTCAACAAGGGTTTCAAAGGTTCAAGGTGGGTTTCGATTCTTCAAAATTGATGTTACCGAACTCCAAATCACACGATTCTTTTTGCAGTTTGTTCGTTTTGTAGTGAAGAACAAACTCCGGTAATTAATTCCACAACCCCATAATCAAACAACCCAAGAATCAACCAAATTCATCAAGAACAAAGGGTTTTGGGTGGGTTTAACAATTTGGGGTTTCAAATTTTCAAATCAATCCAATCCAAATAATTTTGGTACCAAAATGTCGGGTTTTCAACAAGGATCAAGAATCTATAACACCCATAACACGAATCGATCACACCACAAAGTTACACCAAATTTTGTATTTTTTCAGTTTTCTATTTTTTTGTGTTTTTTCTTGAACAACAAGAAACTAAAGTAAAGATAAGATGAACAAGAAACATGGATTCGTAAGAACGAAACTCAAGCCTTGCTCTGATACTAACTGATAAGACTCAAATTAGGCGGAAGCAATAATCTAAGGTGCGGAAGCAATAATCATAAGATAACAAGAAATAGGGAAGGGGAAGAACAGAAAGTAGAAGAAAAGAACGAATCAAACTAAACAATTAGATTGATTCAAAAGGGAGAAGAGACTTGAACCATTAAACGGGATTCACACTAGCGGTGATCCACCATGGATTCAGCGTAAGAGATACATGAAGTCAACGCTTCAACAAGAATGGCCAAGCCTATTCTATCTTCTCAATTCTATCTTCAAAACTAGCTAGGGAATGAAATAAGCTATCTAGCTATTTATAGGGGTTTTAGGCACTAAGTAAAATAACTAAATAGCCCACACATTAGGCTTTAGGATAAAAGACCACGTAGGGTCAACATAGTCTTAACACACTTAATAATCCCGCAACTCAACATATCGGGCGGAGCGCCCAAGATTAGGCGGAGCGCCTCATTAAATGACCAGTGGGGAGGCCTAGGCGGGGCGCCTGGATAGTGGGCGGAGCACCCCACTGTGCAGTGGTTTGGGCGGAGCGCCTGGTTGGTCTAGGCGGGGCGCCTCGGCCTGGATCTTCCCAGAACGGCTTCAATCCACCTCCAACACTCTTGACCTCTAGTCCTTAGAATCCTCCAATCCCGACTCTTGATGGTAAGTACTCTAAGCTCGATTTGAGGCTTATCAACCTCACACCATAACAGAAACAGAAACAAAAAGAAAATAAGAAGAGGAAGAAAGAAATAGAAACGGGGATGAAGAGAAAATGGGGAGAAGGGACGGGGTATTGGGAGATGGAGGTGCGAAGGTGAAATAAAAAAGTTAAGAGAAGGGGAGGAACCAAAAAAACTTACCGGAAAAGAGCTCAAGGTGGCCAGAGTTGAGGTTTGACAGCCTCTTTGAAGCTCGATCTACGCCAAACGGCTTAGATTTTGGAGAAACTAAGTTGAGAAATGGAATGGGGGGTCGAGATCTTTCCAATGGTGTATTTTTTGCATTTTTTCGGCCACCGGAGGTGGTGGCCTACAGCAGCAGAGCGGTAGCTCCACGGCGGCGGGCGATTTCCAGCGTAGAGGAGAAAATTTTCCAGGGCTTCGCCAGTCTCAATGGACTTGAGGGGTGTGTGTAAGAAAAGTGTGGTTTTGGGGTTTTTATATGGGACGAGTGGGCCGGGTAAGAAATGGGCTAATGGGTCAAAGTATTGGGCTGTGTATTTTGCATGTATGGCTATTAAAAGAGTCTACATTTATTCAAAATACACACAATTAACTAAATAAAAACCATATAATTTTGCAATACTATCACAATTGAAATATAGAATCAAAGTTAAACACATAACAAGTAATTTGGTAATTTTCATATTTTACATCCTAATTAATGACAATTTTTGTCAAAATTAGGTGATTACAGCTGCCGCTCTTTGTTCGGGAACACGAAGAGTTTTCGGACAAAGAAGTAATCGACAACTAATTTTGGATTTTCGGTTCTAGCCGAGAGCATGTTTTTCAAAATGGTGACCATACCTTTAATTTCGGTTCCAACCATGAACAAGGCTACCTACATATCCCTGGACTAAGGAATCAGGTCAGTAAAGTTCCTCACGTGTGGTAGCTGGGACTACCGTATTCAAACAGACACTAGACTCTTCTAGACTCAGTAAGACAACACTAGACACTCTATACTACTAAAGACAATACTAGAGACTCTAGACTACTAAAGACAACACTAGAGACTGTTCTAGATACACTTGGGGCTGATACTAGACACTCTTAGGCATACAAAGGTTATCGTTACTGATTACTGGTCGCTTGCTGGTGGTCGTTGCTTTACAAGGAATGGAAATACAAGGAAAAAATGTAAAATTACAATCCCTAGCCTAAATCTTTATGCTTCCTTGAGGTAAATCTTGGCTTGAAAGACAACTCTATTGACCGTTGTATGGGCAAGCACTATCTAAAACTTGAAATAGTCGCATCTGTTTCAAAAAGGTCTTGACTTGAAGTTAGGGATGGTTGCTATCTTTGAGCGCAAATGACTTGAAGTGGAAGTGAGTGATATCTTCTAGCAAAAACTGATTTGAAAAGAACATGATCGCTGTCTTTTAGCAGATTTTGTCATGTAAAGGAAATGACGGTATCTTTGAGCGAAAACTGAATCTAAGAGAAAATGATCACTATCTTTTAGCAGATCTTGACATGGAATGGAAATGGTGCTATCTTTGAGCAAAATTGACTCGAAAAGGAAATGATCGCTATCTTTTAGCAGATCTTGACATGGAAAGAAAATGACGCTATCTTTGAGAGAAACTGACTCGAAAAAGAAATGATCGCTATCTTTTAGCAGATCTTGATATGGAAAGGAAATGGCGCTATCTTTGAGCAAAATTGACTCGAAAAGGAAATGGTCGCTATCTTTTAGCAGAAACTGACTCTAAAAGAAAATGATCGCTATTTTTTCAGCCGATCTTGATATGAAAAAGAAATGACGCTATCTTTGAGCGAAACTGACTCGAAAAGGAAATGATCGCTATCTTTTAGCAGATCTTGACATGGAAAGGAAATGACTCTATCTTTGAGCGAAACTGACTCGAAAAGGAAATGATCGCTATCTTTTAGCAGATCTTGATATGGAAAAGAAATGACGCTATCTTTGAGCGAACTGACTCAAAAAGAAAATGATCGCTATCTTTTAGCAGATTTAGATATGGAACAGAAATGACGCTATCTTTGAGAGAAGTTGACTCGAAAAGGAAATGATCGCTATCTTTTAGCAGATCTTGACATGGAAAGGAAATGACGTTGTCTTTTAGCGGGAATTGACTCGAAGATAGAATGGAGTTCCGTCTGATATCTGGCGCAACTACCCCAATTCAAGTTGTCCTAGCTCCCTCTTGGCAACATAGCAAATATCACACTTACTTTCTGCATCGTGGATACACCCTTTTTCTAATCTTGCAAATAAGCTTGGTGACTCTTGTTATGTTCTTCACAGTAATATGGGATGAACAACGCCTAAGGCTTCTCCCAAACGTGTCCACTCTTCATGATACAATTTGGTATGCCGTTCCTGCGGCCTGATGTGCTGTGCTCCATTATCAAGGTTGGTCATGACTTGCTGAAACCTTTCCATTGTCAAAGGTGTGCCCTGCTTGCTGGAATTAAACCTGAATCCTGAAAGACAGTTTTGCAATTTTTTTTGTTGCTCATGTGAGGTTAGCGCCGAAAGGACGAGGAATTAATGGTGAGGCAAGATATACAAAATGGAATAAAAAGCTTAAGGGCGAAAGTCGTTTGGACAGGGAACGTCTTTCTGAAAAGGGAAACTTTCTGGCAATATACTGGCGGCCTTAATGATCATGACATGTATCTTGGGTGACCTCGTCCGGCCAGTGCCACTTGTTTGTTGATAGTTGCTCCATGGAAGATATCAAACCATAACCAAGTTGAGGTGACTCTCAAGTCGACTAGTAGCGCCCTTTCGGGTTTTCGCCAACTAGCCTCTCTCTTTAATCTTTTGCCTCACTGTTTTTCTTGCGACGCTTTCGCAGGTTTTCACCGGCAAGACTTCTTTTTTTTTCTTTTTTTCTTTCTTTTCTTTTCTTCTTTTCTTTTTTTCGGTTTTTCAATTCAATTTACAACACAAACATATCTTTTGATGGCATCATCGACTTGTCATAAAGGAAAAATTTGACATAAGCTGTCCAAAACGCATCATGAGGTGACTGCGTACAATCTGCTCCCATTTGGACATATTTTCTTTAAAAAACTAAAAACTTTTTCCCCACTGTTTAGAATATACTGGGGCACTTTGTTTTTCTTCCTTGACTTCGAGACTGGTATGCCAAACATCTCATGAAACATGTGAATAGATGATACAAAAATAATAGAAGTTTGTTTTTATTTTATTTTATTTATGAAAAAATAAAAACAAACTTCTGCCCCAGTTTAGCATAAAAGGGGGATCTAAATTTCTTTTGATGTTGTCGGCAAACTTGGAGGCAACTTTTGCGTCAATATGAAACAGGAAAGAATAAACTTTTCACTGTTACGAACACAAAGAAAGTGGGGAGGAATACTGAATTTCCTCCATTTTCTTAAAAAATAAAAACAACTTCCTAAACTGGGGTCTTTGATTTTCTTGACATATCCCGCAAGCCTGGAGGCAAGCTTTGCGTGAATAAAGTAGACAGGGAAAGAGGAATTTTCTCTTGTTGCGACTGCACCAGAATGGTTGCCTACATATCCTTTTGAGAGAAATCAGGTCAGACGTAGCTCTAGACAAATGCCCAGGTTTCTTTTGATGCTTTTCAGTTTCATTTCATTTTGGTACAATTACATTGATTCCAATTGAGAACATGTCTCGAAAGTACAATATTCAAAGTGCTAATAAGGGATACAATTTGGGATAGCAAAAGAGAACAAAACCCTTGCATTCATCCCGATTTGAAAGCCTTCTGGAGTCAAATGTAGTACCTCTTGACCAGGTATGGCCCTTGCCAATTTGGAGCAAATTTCCCTTTAGCTTCTTCCTGATGAGGAAAGATTCTTTTCAAGACTAATTTCCCTTCTTTCAAGTTGCGGAGGCCATTTTCTTGTTGTAGGCTCGGGCCATCCTTTGTTGATACAATTGACCGTGACAAACTGCATTGAGCCTCTTTTCATCAATGAATGACAACTGTTCCAATTGGATTTTGACCCACTCTGTGTCCTCAATCTCTGCTTCCACAATGATCCTGAGACACGGTATTTCAACTTCAGCGAGTATGACTGCTTCAGTTCCGTATACCAATCAATACGGGGTCGCACCTATAAAAGTGCGCACAGTTGTGCCGTAACCAAGCAAAGAAAAAGACAACTTCTCATTCCAATCACGAGATCCTTGTATCATTTTCCTAAGGATCTTCTTGATATTCTTATTGGCTGCTTCAACCGCGCCATTTGCCTTTGGTCGGCAAGGTGTGGAATTTCGGTGCATGATCTTGAATCTTTCACACACTTCATTCATTAAATGACTGTTCAAATTTTTCGTATTATCAGTGATGATGGTACTTGGGATACCAAAGCGACAAATAATGTTAGAATGAACAAAATCCACCACAGCTTTCTCGGTCACGGATTTGAGAGTAACGGCCTCAACCCATTTGGTGAAGTAATCTATTGCAACCAGAATGAATCTGTGCCCATTTGATGCTTTTGGTTCAATAGGCCCGATAACATCGAATCCCCCATGCTGTAAAAGGCCAAGAGGTTGACATTATGTGCAACTCTAAAGGGGGTGAATGTATCAAATCACCGTGTACTTGGAATTGATGACACTTTCGCACAAAAGTAATGCAATCATGTTCCAAGGTGAGCCAGAAGTATCCTGCTCTGAGTACTTTTTTAGCTAGCACGTGCTCGCTCATGTGGGGTTCACAGATCCCCGAATGTATGTCATTGAGAATTTTCGTGGCTTCGGTTGCATCCACGCATCTTAACAGTCCCAGATCAGGTGTCCTTTTGTACACAACCCCTCCACTAAAAAAGAAACCACTCACCAATCGTCGAAGGGTTCTCTTTTGATTATTTTCTACCATTGGCGGATACGTTCCATCTAGAAGGAAATTCTTGACATCAAAATACCACGTTTGACCGTCAATTTCTTCTTCAACCACATTGCAGTATGCATGTTGACTTTGGACTTGAATCTCTAACGGATCAATATGGGCTTTATCAGGATGGACAAGCATTGAGGCAAATGTAGCCAATGTGTCAGCAAGCTCATTATGTATTCTGAGAACATGTCTAAACTTTAGAACATCGAACTTTTGGCGAAGATCGTCCCTACACTGCTTGTACATGATTAGCTTAAGGTCTTGAGTTTCCCATTCACCCTTCATTTGGCGTATCAAAAGATCTGAATCTCCGATCACCAGCAATTCTTTGATGTCCATGTCTAGCGCCATACGCAAACCCATTATGCATGCTTCATACTCAGATGTTTTATTAGTGCAACTGAACCGGAGTTGGGCAGCTGCCGGATAATAATGTCCTGTAGGAGAAATGAGGACCGCTCCAATACAATGGCCTTTCTAGTTGGAAGCACCATCGAAGTACATTTTCCACACATGTTCTTCCTCGTTAATCAGTTCTTCAAGCACATCTACCCCCTCATCAGGGAAGTAAGTCTTCAATGGCTCGTAATCATCATCAATCGAATTTTTAGCCAAATGATCAGCTAAGGCTTGAGCTTTTATTGCAGTTCTGGTGACATAAACTATGTCAAATTCTGTGAGCAGGATCTGCCATTTTGCAAGTTTGCCAGTTGGCATTGGCTTTTGAAATATGTACTTCAGTGGATCCATCCGGAAAATCAGATAAGTGGTATAGGACAACAAATAATGTTTCAGCTTTTGTGCAACCCAAGTTAGGGCACAACACGTCCTTTCCAACAAAGTGTATCAGGCCTCACAATCTGTGAACTTTTTACTCAGATAATAAATTGCATGCTCTTTCTTTCCCGAGGCATCATGTTACCCCAGTACGCAACCAAAAAAGGTGTCATTGACTGACAAGTATAAAAGCAATGGTCAGCCAGGCTCAGACGGAACCAAAACAGGAGGATTTGACAATTATAGCTTGATCTTATCAAAGGCTTCTTGGTATTCTTCAGTCCATGCAATTGATGCATTCTTTTTCAACAACTTGAGGATCGGCTCACATATTGTGGTAAGTTGAGCAACGAACCTACTGATGTAATTTAGCCTGCCTAGAAAGCTTTTAACATCCTTCTTGGTTCGAGGCGGAGGTAATTCTTGTATTGCTTTGATCTTTGCGGGATCCAATTCAATACCTCTCCTGCTAACAATGAAACCTAACAATTTTCCAGCAGGCACACCAAATGCACATTTGGCTGGATTCAGATTCAGATTGTACCTACGGAGCCTTTCAAAGAACTTTCTGAGATCTCTCACGTATTCTTCAGCCGTTCTAGACTTTATAATCACATCATCCACGTACACTTCTATTTTTTTATGCATCATATCGTGGAAAATGGTAGTCATAGCCCTCACATAGGTTGCCCCAGTATTTTTCAAACCAAACGGCATCACTCTATAGCAATAAGTTCTCCAAGGCGTAGTGAATGTCATTTTGTATGCATCATCTTCATCCATCTGGATTTGGTGGTATCCGGCATAGCAGTCAACGAAGGATTGTATCTCATGTTTGGCACAGTTGACGACGAGAGTGTGAATGTTAGGCAACGGAAAATTATCTTTGGGACTTGCCTTATTCAAATCTGGATAGTCGACACATATCCTTGTTTTTCCATCTTTCTTAGGAACCGGAACAACATTTGCAACCCAAGTAGTGTAGTGAACCGATTGAATTACTTTTGCATCCAACTGTTTCATTGTTTCATCATGGATTTTCTTGATCATATCAGTTTTGAACTTCCGTAGCATTTGTCTCACTGGAGGGAAACCAGGTTGAATTGACAATTCGTGGACTATCAATTTGGAGCTCAAACCCGGCATCTCATCATATGACCATGCAAAAACATCCCGATATTCAAAAAGCACTTTCTGAATATCGTTCTTCACTTAAAGTCGGGCATACATGCTTATCTTGGTTTCCTTCACATCATCAGGGCTCCCAAGAACATCCTCTATATCAGCCAAATTGGGTTTAGGCTTGCCCTCATGGCGTTCAACTTCCAGGCCTATTTCAAAATCAGCCTGTTCCCCATCATATTCAATCTCGTTAACCAATTTCCCAATGCTTTCTTCATCACTTTCAAACTCAACTATGGTTATGGAGCCAAAATCAGATTGCGGTCCCTGGATGGACGATAAGTTCCTTGAACATGTCATGATATCAGGACCAGCAGATATATCACAACAGATAAACAAAAGTAGAATAAAATTAGGAATATGAACAGAGATTTGAAGGAAAGCTTGGCTCTTAGGCCTTTCATTAACGAAAAAGGGTTTGAATTACAAAAGGAAACACGAGCAAAATAATACACTTGGCATACAACCCTTAGAATATCCAAGTGTATTCAAAAGAAAACTGTAAAACAAACAGTCTACCAAGACCCCTTCCTATCAGGAAGGGAGTTGCATTCCAGTTAGTCAGGTGCACGTCCGGGCCAATGTACTGTATTGAAGCATTATTGGGGCCTTCACCCGGCTGCACCATGCAGATTTCAAAAATTCCACCTAGATCAAATGGTGCATCCTGATTGTCTTCCACTGTGTTGACATTTGTAGAGACAACCTTTGGTTTCATGACATAACCCACAAAGACTGAGCGAGACAGGGAATTGGATTTGGGAGAGACCAAACTTCCGACTTCATTTTCTTTGCTTGCTTGCGATCAGCTGCTTTTGGCTTGAACCCTAGTCCCCACGTGCCTTGCATGCCATTTCGATAAACTGGATTTACCCTGCCTTGCAGTGATGCTCCCAAGCCCTTTACAAATTGGAAACCATGCTTTAACATTTCAGATGCCATCATAATAGACGTCTCTGACACTCTTGGGACAGGTATAGGTTTCCGTTCTGTTACTTTTTCCACATACACCAAATCGGAGGTTTGATACATGATGGTCGGGCGTGTGGTGACAACTTCAAGGGCTGGTACGTCAAGGCTATTGTTAAACTGTAATTCATCCTCTCCATAAACTACGATAGCTTGATTATCCCAAGTAAACTTTACCACCTGATGAACTATAGAGGGTACAGCACAAGCCATGTGAATCCATGGTCGGCCCAATAACAGATTGTACGATGCATCTATTTCCATGACTTGAAACTCAATACTGAAAGTAGCGGGACCAATGGTTAACTCAAGATTAATGATGCCCAAAGATTCTCGAATTCCACCATCAAATGCACGAACAGCAGAGTGACTTGCCCTGATTTTGTTCATATCCACCTTTAGACTCTTCAATATAGACAGAGGGCAAATGTTCAATCCCGCGCCACCATCTATTAGAACACGTGTGACATAGGAGTCTTCACACTTAACTGAGACATGAAGCGCTCGATTATGACCGGTTCCTTTTAATGGCAGTTCCTCATCGGTGAACATCACACGATTAGTCTCAAATACTCTGCCAGCAAGTGCTTCCATATTAGCCACAGTACTTTGCTCAGGAATGTAGGCCTCATTCAGTATTTTCAACAGTGCGTTGCGATGTGTTTCAGAGTTCATAAGTAGAGACAAGAGTGATATCTGAGCTGGAGTCTTTCTCAATTGCTCGACAATAGAATAATCTGTCGATCTCATTTTCTTCAAAAATTCTTCAGCTTCTTTCTCGGACACCGGCTCTTTGATGGGTCCTTGGTCTTCTCGACCTGGCTTTGCCTTTCTCAATTCTTCAGGGGTAAAACATCTCCCGGACCGAGTTAGACCATTTATATCTACAATGACCTCCATGATTTCCTTCCCGTTGTAAGACACAATTGTCTTCTTGTAGTTCCAAGGAATAGCCTTTGTACTTTTGACAGGGAGTTGCACTGCTTGAGTAATGATAACCGGTTCACACTTCTTTGCCTTAACCTCGAAGACCAGAGTTTTCTGGCATGATGCTCCTTGCACAATAAATACTGGTGCACTGTCATGAACTTTTTCTTGCTTTGCAGCCGAAATTGTGAAACTTGGCTCAACAGCCACATCTTGCTTTGCTTTGTTGACAACAGACGCACTTGGCTTTCCTCCGATTACAATAATGAACGGCTCATGGCTTTTGATGCCTGGGGAGGGACCAACTGGTACAGTCTGCTTGGCAATTTTCCCTTTCATGTCTTCTTCTATGCATACCATCCCTACCATGTGTACGTTGTTTTGAACATCATGAGCTGGTAAAGGATTTTGATTCACATTTTGTGTTTCATTCCCCACGACTTTTATTTGATTATTTTCTATCATTGCCTGGATTGCCCTTTTGAGTTCCCATCAGGATTCTGTGTCATGTCCAGGTGCTCCAGAATGAAATGCACAATGGCGTGAATGATCAATTCTTCCATTGGGGTTCACTTTTCCTGAGATTGGTTTCAACAGATTGGCTTGTTGCAACTTTTCAAACAAATTAGTGTAAGTTTCCCCCAATGGGGTGAACTGCCTTTTCTCTTGTTGCATGTTTCTCTGTTGCATGTTTGGATGAAAACCCGGTGGACCTCGTGGTCGATAAGGCATCTCCTGCTGAGCCGGGAACTGAGCATGTGCCTGTTGATTGTTATACTGGACTGGAGCAGGGTCGCACGCCACTATGGTCCAGATAGCGGCTGAGAATAAGATGCTGCATTGACAGGGAATGAGAACTGTGGCATGGCAAATTGTTGGCCATGAGGTGGGCAGAATTGTTGTGGCGGGGGTGTCTGAATGTACCCTTGACGGTCATTGTATCTTCTGTCATTTCTTCTCGGTCCAGGACCAATCATTGCCACTTCATCTTTCTTTTCTTTCTTCTTCCCAAAAGCACCTGACCCTGATTGCAACACTTGGGTAGTGGCTCTCAAAGCTATTTGGCTGGCAATTTTGCCTGCTTTGATTCCTCTCTCAATCATCTCCCCAATTCTCACTGCTTCACTGAACTGCTTCCCAATGGCAGAGGCCATCGCTTGGTAGTATGTTTTATCGAGCACTTCGATGAATTCTTCAACCATCTTATCATCTGGGATCAAAGGGCTCACACACGCCGCTTGTTCGCACTACCTGTGGGCATACTCTCTGAAACTTTCACTTGGTTTCTTTGTGATCGTCTTCAAAGAAGAACGATCAGGAGCAGCCTCCATTTTGTAACCATACTGGTTTAGGAAAGCGCTGGCCATGTCATCAAAGCTGACCCACTTCGAAACATCTTGTTATAAAAACAATTCTGTTGCCAGTCCTCCCAAACCGTCAGCAAAGTATGCCATCAACAATTCATCCTTCTCGATGCCCCTCATTTTGTTAAGGTAGATCTTCACGTGGATCCTTGGATCACTTTGTCCAGTGTACGGATCTAATTTGGGCATGACAGAACCTTCAGGCAATGGCACATGAGGGAACAAACACATGTCTTTATATGAAATATTGGATTTACCCCCTTGCTCTTGTATGCTTTTCACAGTTTGCTCCAAACTTTTCAACTTCCAAGCAAAGTCATTCTCTTATATTTTTCCCAACCTCTCGACATCAGCATGTGATTTTGAGTAGTGTCCCTGATCATACGACTCGGTGTGGAGGCACAAATTACCCTGAGCTTGGTCGAATTGTTGATCACGGGCCCTTAACTGTGGGTCACTGTTCGATCTTTGCAAAGTGTGTCCTGCAAGAACGGTGAATGCTGTGGCAGGAACTTGGGGTTGGCCATGTTGTCCATGCTATGGGAATTGTACCCCAGGTTGTACAGTAGAAGGTCCGGCTGCGTTGTCAGTTTCTGAATATGGACCAAACCCTGGAGGGTAACGGGGGTCTTCTACCATTGTGGATTGCCCTTGCCCTGGTGGCTGAGTATTTGCCATGAAACCAGCAACACCTTGCGGAACAGGAGGTGCCTGAGCTGCTGCCAAGTTACGAACTAGCTGCATCATCATTTCTTTCAAAGCCGTGAAGTCCTCGGCCATCTTAGCCTGTTGCTCAGCTAAACGAACCAGCTCAGTGTTCTCAGTTTCCTCGGCCATCGTTGTTGGAGTGTTTTCCTGAAGAGATGCTTCAGCCACTTCTGGAACAGGCAGTGGTCCCTTAATTCTAGTGGAATAGGAATGTGGGGCCAGCACGGCAGTTTCTCAAGTTCTAATCAAATCAAAATACATTAGTACAACAAGATAACATGCAACAGGAATTTTCTCGTAGGCTTAACTGATGCCTAAGGTCGTTATGCGTCATCCCGAAACGGTTAACGACGTAAGCCGAGTGTACTAACAGTATCCCCCAAACATTGCTTACGTGCCTTGAGAAAAATCAGAACAAAATTGTAACTGGTACGTAATTAGAACAAGGACAAACTTTGACGATTTTTTTTTGATTTTTTTTTTTACCTCTTTTTTTAACACAAAACATAATTTAGACAAATGACACGAGACAGACTCAAAATAAACTGCTTAATGTGATACACGAGTCAAAAGATATATACAAACTGACACATTGGGCGGGTACACCCGGACGGTGAAAATAATGAGACTCGACATTTTAGCGGAGTCGGATTATTCCCGCGAGAATCGACTGAAACGACCTTGGTTAGTCGTTTTAGAAGTTAGGATTCCGATTGGCGTGTCGATAATTTTAAAATATTCGTAATATCTATTGGGACTTATCTGTAAAACTTGAGCTAAATCAGACCTCGTTTGACAGGCATCGGAAGAAGGTTTCAGTTTTTAATGTCGATAAATACAAAAAAGAGATTTTGGAGCTCGGTTTTAGTGAACAAGCTCCGATTCAAAATCCGAAAGCGCCGTTAGGTTCGTATGATTATTTGTGACTTTTGTGCTTTTTCGAAAGTGAATTTGGAGGTTGTTCGGCTAGCTTTCGCTAAAATGCCGAAACTTAAATAATTTGACCTTTCACATCTCTTCACTACTACAAGTATGTAACAGATCATTGCTTAATGCTTCTACGTACTTCATTTAACATTCGAGGACGAAGGTTCCTAACGGGAGAAGATTGTTACACCTCGTATGTCCAAAGTGACGTATATCATTCTAATAACATGTTAAGAATGATTTAAGTGAGTTTAAAGTCATAATAATACCATATTAGTTGTTTATATATTGAATATAAAGTTTGGGAAAAGTCGGATTTAAGTTGCGGAAAAACCGACTAAGGAATTGCCTTGTAACGAAGCTTTTTCAGCAATTAATTTTGTGTGTTATATAAAATCTTTTGGGGACATATCATATACCAAATTGAAGGTCTTGTAGTGTAGCTTCCAACAGTTTTGACGGTTTGTTCATACAACGTATAGATAAAAAGATATGAGTATCAGAAATCATGCCAGAAAAAGGGACATAAGCACAAAAGAGGGCTAGAACTGAAATGTTTCGAGTATAAAAGGAAAAACATGTCTTATTTTCGTCATTTTCCAGAATATAAACGATAGAAACAGTGTGTTGTTGAAGGTTTAAGCCCCTTTTATGATTTTGAAGGAAGGACGTCAATCGTAACTCGAAATTGAAGACAGATTGCGTCAAAATGCTCTACGCGATTAAGGTAACGTTATGCTACCTTCAATTTCGTCTATAGCTTGAGTTTTAGAATTACTTCATGGCTAAGTAAAGTACCTAAATTTTGTATTATAGCTTGTTTAAGCTTTAGAAGGTGTTGAATTCAAGGGAAACAAGGTTTAGAAGCAAGAAACATCAAAGGTATGTAAGGCTAAACCTTTCTTTTGGCAAGGCATGTATCTTTTAGCTTTTGAAGGTTTTCTTAGTTCTAAACTTAGTATTTCTTCTGAGAAACTTGTATGGTACCAAGGAAACCATGTATGTACTTAATTTGGTACTAAAATCCAGGGTGAAAGACATCCAAATCAGCACGACAAAACGTTTCAAAATCTGGAAAATCATTTTGATCTCTGGACAGCTGTTAGTATATTGATTATAACTCCTTGTACGAAATTGATATTTATATGCTTTAAGAATCCCCATAATCCTAAGACATATATCTACAAATTTTATGAGTACCATGAAGTCTATATCTTTGATTTACAATCTGAGAATTAGGTTGAAAGTCAGGACAGTGGTGCTGTCCAGATATTCTATCTGCGGATGAGTTATGTCATCCAGTTGTTTCATCTTGTTATTCGTTTAACATGTTTATGTTATCAGTTTATCCGGGTATTCATTCCCGTGTATAGTATAGTGCTGGTTCTGTTTTTGCGGATCATATAGTTTTAGAAGAAACTCTGCTGAAAATTTTAAGGAAATTCAAAGAGTTGGACAAATTCTGAGTTCTAGGTTGTGTCTATAATTCTATCCAGAGTTTTCTTCTCATTCCTTTGAGTCCATATCTATTGTTGCCACATGTGTTATACCTCATACATGCTTATACTTATATTGTGATCATGTTATGTGTGATTTGGAGTCCCCCATAGAGGCTGGACATTGGACACACAGTCCGGTCGCGTGGGCATCAGGTTCGTAATTGGATTACCCTAAGATGTGAGGAATGAAGCCTTTAGCCTAAATTGATATATTTTTCTGCTTATTGAATAGAGTGGGATCGTTTGGCAAGGAAACCAAAGGATAGAGCAGTTGTTGATTAGCCGTACTAACTTTTGGAAGAGGTAAGTTTTTATATCCATTTCTTTAGAGGCACCTGGCCTCATGGATTTTCTACTACGTGTTCCTTACGTGTGTAGCTGCCGATAGGCGTACTCATTATGCCTTAGCTTTGGATTTACATTGTATATTTTATATTATATGTTATGTCCAGTTGTTGGTATTGCATTGAGGATTTGAGCATTGTACTCTGACTATGAGTTGGCATCTACTTCTCGGCTGTCGATGAGAGTTCCACGCCGGTGAAGGGTTATTATTGCATCACATGGCATTCATATGCATTATATGTCATTCATATGCATTACATTGCATATCATATTGGGTGCAGGAGTATTCCGCCCCAGGAGCAGGAGTATTCCGCTCCATTGTATCATATTGAGGGTAGAAGTATTTCGCCCCAGGAGCAGGAGTATTCCGCTCCATTGTATCATATTGAGGGTAGGAGGATTCCGCCCCAGGAGAGTGCAGGAGTATTCCGCCTCAGCTTTACATTATATCGGGTGCAGGAGTATTCCGCCCCAAGAGAGTGCAGGAGTATTCCGCCTCTGGTTTATATTATATCGGGTGCAGGAGTATTCCGCCCCAGGAGCAGGAGTATTCCGCTCTAGTTGGTTATCAGATTGGATTCCCCTCGAATTCAGGAGTATTCCGCTTCGGGATGGGATTACGGGCACATGTGACCCTTTGCATCAGATTTCATTTCATCTCATTTCATTTCATACCATTGTGTAAACTTGTGGTACATAACTATTGTCCTGATTATATGTGCATTGCTTATTTGTTGATATTTTTCTTGCTCGTATCCCTAGTTGAGTTTATGGTTTCATACGTGTTCCCAGTTGTTATCTGGCTCTTCCTTTTTATAATTTAAATAAGAGGAATTTGATTTATCTGTTTCTTCTCCTTGGCTAGCTATCCTATACTTTGAGGTGGCTAGTCTGCCCCACTTATTGAGTCCTTTTGACTTACCCTTGTTTGTTGTTTGTTTCTTTTCTATCTATTTTGTTTCGGCAGGTTCGCTCCAGGATTGAGTTCACCACATTGTAAAGGAGCGAAGACGACTTCAGCTGCCAGGGTGAGCCAGCTTTTATTCTGGATGGCCACCAGTTTATTGGTTTTTATTTCAGTTGCATTTTGCTCCCTTCAGGAGGTATTTATCTTCTTTTGTACTTTTAGATGTCTAGTCTGGATAGCCCTAAACGTAGTATGTTGGGTAGTCAGCTGTAATTTCTTTTGTACAGCTTAGAGGTATCAATATGTCTGTATTTTTTTTAGTCCTGTCCTTATTTGTGAATTGTTATATTTATTTTCCTGATTTAATTGGTAAAGGTTCGCTCGACGGGTCTAGGGGAAGATGTCGGGTGCCCGCACGGCCTAACCAGATTTCGGGTCGTGTCAGTTGGTATCAGAGCCCAGTTTAGAGTCTATCCAGACTAAGACAGTGTCTAGTAGAGTCTCGCTGATGGGTACATAGACGTCCGTGAAGATGTAAGAGGGGGGGTGAATTATATTTTTTTAATTCTTTCCCAGATTCAGTCGGCTTAATGAGTCTACTAGATTTGACCAATGATAACAGAGTAATGTACATGCAGAAAAGTAAGGAACACAGCAGATTTTTATACTGGTTCAGAACAAAAAATGGTTCTTAGTCCAGTCCCCTTGGGTCACAAGGGAGTTTTCTCTTCAGCTCTTTAAGATCTTTCAAAGTACAGAATGATGGTTTTTCCTCGTTCACCAACAACGATACACAGTATGGTTTTGTTCCTTCGCTCACCACAAACGATGCTCAGTTGGTTACTCACTTAACCAACTCACTCGACACTAACCTTACTTTCCCTCTGAACTCTCTTTTCTTTTTCTTGGACAGTAGTAAACTCTGAAGATTACAATGTTTTCAAGGTTTCAAAAGAGAATGTTAGAAAGCTTAAGGTTGCGTAAGTAGACTGCCTGCAGCTTTGGATATATATAGTATCAGGGTTATCTTCATGTGAACACAGGGAATGTCTTGAGGATCCTTGATTGATATGATGGAGATATTTTCCTTAACATAAGAGAGTCTTGACCCAAGGGATTTGATCCCCAGAAAGGTAATGATTGATCCTTTCTGGAAATAAGGTAAGATCCATAAAAGATCCTGATTTTTCTCTAATCACGAGATATCTGAAATAAACTTCAATCACAAATGCCTAAAAATCAGCGACTCCAAGATCTTTCCAAATTTAGCTGACTGAATCCTTTTTGTTCCTGTCATGAAATGCAACAGTTGTTAAGTTAGCTGCTCATGAAATTTAACCATATTGTAATCATCAAAATTTGAGTTATCAATCTCCCCCTTTTTGATGATGACAATTCTTGAGACTTATGATACTTCCCTGTTCTAAGGATGTTGACAGCTCCCCCTGAGTATATGCTCCCCCTGAAAATTTGAGTACCTGCATTTCTAATTTTCTAGAACAGATATGTAGTCGACTCAAAGAGGAAGTTAGTTAGTCGACTTAACAGGTTAAATTTCAGGTTAACTTCAGACATTATTTTCATAGCATAGACATATTTTCATAGCATAGACAACAGCAATATTCACATAGCACATTCAACATTTGACCAGAGCATTCATCATTCATGCATATACAGAGCCAGTTTCAAACAAGTTTTTCTCCCCCTTTGTCATCAACAAAAAACAGGGGAGTCACAAAATATAGTTTTAGCCATCGAAACAGTCACAAACAGCTATCTCCTTCCCAGAAAGTATTTCAAGGTATTGATGATGTTTGTTCCCAGAGTGTCAATACGAGAGTGCAAGGTAGAGAGACTTCTGCGCGCATCTTTGGCCACAGTGTCAATGGAAAGCCTGAGATGTGCAACATCATCCTTGGTGGTTTTGGTGTCATCCCTTGCTTTCTCAAGATTGTATTGAGAAGAAAGACAAAGATCACGCAGAGTAATGAGCTGTTCTTCAACTGCAGAAAGGCGACTGAGCACATTGGAGTTGTCAAGAGTAGAGGCAGGAGCAGGCATAGAGGGAGGTAGATCCAGGTCAGGCTTTTTAACCCAAGTGTGATCAAGATGCACATATCCCATACTGGTAAATGCACGAGAATTATAGCATTGAGATACAGTTATGGCAGAGTGACCAGAAATGGGAACATGCAGAAGGTCCAGTATATGGGAGATAAGTATCCCATATGGAAGACAGCCAGATTCCTTAGTATCCACAGCACATTCGTGCATGTATTTAAGGATCCACCAAGATGAGTTTGACCTTTTGTTTAGCAACAAGACAATACACAATAAAGGTGTCCCTTTGGGAAAGGGAACTGAATGAGCCTGTACTAGGAAGCAGGGTAGTAGCAGTAATATGAGCAAGGACACGATTTTCAAAACACAGAAGATGAGGACCAAGTTGTCCATCAGGGATTGCATGAGGACCCAAACCAGTAATACAAGCTTTGGCCTGGTCAAAAGAGACTTCAAAGTCGGAGGGCCGAGAATTTTTGAAGCAATTAGAGAAACCAGAGGATTTAATCTTTAAAAGTTTTTCTAGGACTTTACAGGTCTAGAAAATGCGTTGACCCAAAACCAGTGATTCAATACCATCAGTTCCACAAGTGCGCAGATTTGCATAGAACATTCGAACCAAATCAGGGTAAATGACAGGAGGGTTGATAGAGAAGAGATTTGACCAACCTTGGAAGTCGAAAAGAGCTTTGATATGGCAATCAAGATTTTCCATAGAATCAAGGTCAACAATGCGACCAGAGGCAATGCGACGATTTTTGAGTTCTTCAAACTTTTCTCTGCCATTATCCCAAAAATTCTGATCACATTCAAGAGAGATGCAGGGTTTGGAAACTTTGAGTTTCTTTGGAGATGATTTTTGAGGAGTATCAACCATGGGTCGTTTTCCATGCTTTTTGCCAGAACCGGTGGAGACGAAGGAGGCAGATTCTCTGTGCTGAGACATGGTGGCAGAGTCGGAGTTTTCAAGATTGATGGGAGACCCAGGAGAACAGTTTTTGGAGCGGTTTCGAGAACTTTTCCTCATAAAAAGGATTATAGGCTTTTGAGTTTTACCCATTGAAGAGAAGAAAAAGCATATGAGTAGTTGCACAGAGAGAGAGAGAGAGAAGATGGAGTGAGCAAGTGGGGTTTTTATGGAGATGAGGAGAAGGAAAGACGTGATTGAAAAGGTGAAAGGACGAGGGCTGTCAGCGAGTGAATCGAGGCAACACTTTTACACTTTACCTTATTTTCAATTATTAAACCACGGTAAATAATACAGTCTATCAAAACATTGTACAACATAATACGATACAGTATCATACAATACAATACAATACAATATATTATGAAACGATGGGTAACACGCAAAACGAGCAGTAATAATTAGAGAAGTTTAGGGATATGCATCAATTAAATAAATGCCTTTTAATGATGTTCATATATGCAAGGGTGAGACATAATTAATTTAAAGATATAGGATCCTCTACTACTCCTAATCTTTCACGAAGTTCACAGAAATGTTCCTCATGCAAAGGTTTAGTAAAGATATCAGCAAGCTGATTTTCAGTTGTCACAAAAGAGATTTTAATGTTACCACATAGAACATGATCCCTAATAAAGTGATGCTTAATTTCTATATGTTTGGCTCTAGAATGATGCACTGGATTTTTAGAGAGACAAATAGCACTAGAATTATCGCAAAAAATGGACATAGTAGTAGGATTAATATCATAATCATTGAGTTGATAAGACCTCCAAAGAAGTTGAGTGCAACTATGTCCAATAGCAATGTATTCCGCCTCAGTAGTAGATAAGGATACTGAGCCTTGCTTTTTGCTATGCCAAGAGATGAGGGATTGTCCTAAAAATTGACAAGTCCCACTAGTGCTTTTACGATCATCTTTATCACCTGCAAAATCAGCATCTGAGTATCCTTGAAGATGAAAATTAATAGTACGTGGATACCAAAGCCCATAGGAAATAGTGCCAGAGAGATATCGCATAATACGTTTAACTGCAGTTAGATGTGATTCCTTAGGTTCAGATTGATATCTAGTACATTTGCATACACTAAACATTATGTCTGGTCGACTAGCAGTCAGACAGAGTAATGAACCAATCATACCTCGATAGGTGGTCTGAACCAATCATACCTCGATAGGTGGTCTGATCTATATTTTTACCTTTGCAGTCGTTATCAAGATTTGTTGAGGGACTCATAGGAGTTTTCATGATCTTGGCATTATGCATACCAAATTTTGTAAGTAATTACTTGGTGTACTTAGATTGATTAATGAAGATTCCTTTATCGTATTGTTTGATTTGAAGTCCAAGGAAGAAGGTGAGTTCTCCCATAAGACTCATTTCAAACTCATTCTGCATTGTCTCAGCAAATTCCTTGCACAAGGAGGAATTAGTACTACCAAATATAATATCGTCGACATAAATTTGAATAAGAAGATTTCCAACAGATGATCTCTTAATGAATAAAGTAGTATCAATTTTTCCTCGACTAAAACCATGATTTAAAAGAAAAGTGCTTAACCGATCATACCATGCTCTTGGAGCTTGTTTCAAGTCGTATAGAGCTTTGGTCAACTTAAAAACATGCGAGGGAAATTTTAAGTTTTCAAATCCGGGAGGTTGTTTAACATATACCTCTTCTTTGATGAAACCGTTTAAAAATACACTTTTGACATCCATTTGAAATAGTTTAAAACCTTTGAATGATGCATAAGCAAGTAGCATGCGGATAGATTCTAACCTTGCAACAGGAGCGAATGTTTCATCATAGTCTATACCTTCTTGTTGCGAGTAGCCTTGAGCCACAAGTCGAGCCTTGTTTCTAGTGACTTCTCCATCCTCATTAAGCTTATTTCTGAAGACCCACTTTGTACCTATGATAGATGCATTTTGGGGTTTAGGAACAAGAGTCCATACCTGATTCTTGTCGAATTGAGTCAATTCCTCCTTCATTGCTTTTACCCAGCATTCATCATTGAGAACTTCATCGATCTTCTTAGGTTCAATTTGTGAAATTAGGGCAACGTCTGCATTCTGTTTGGAGGAACCTCTAGTTTTCATTCCTTCAAGTGGATTTCCTATAATAAATTTATGAGGATATCCAGGTTCGCCCTTCCACTCATTTGGAACCACTGAAGAGAGATTATCAGTTGACTCAATCTGAGTTTCTGAGGCTAACTTAGATACTTCGTTAGTCGACTTGATTTCAGCGGCTGAGGATGAACTTCCTGCACTTAATAATTCTATATCTGCATTTTCATCTTTCTCAAGAATCTGATTAGTATCAACAAATACGACATGCATGGATTCTTCTACAGATAAAGTGCGTTTATTGAAAACTCTGTATGAACGACTGGAATTAGAATAGCCAAGAAAAATACCTTCATCGCTTCTGGGATCGAACTTACCAAGATTGTCCTTTCCATTATTATGGATAAAGCATTTACAACCAAACGGATGAAAGTAGCTAATGTTAGGACGTTTACCTTTCCAGAGTTCATATGGTGTTTTCTTTAGAATGGGACGGATAAGACATCTGTTAAGAATGTGACAAGCTGTGCTAACTGCTTCTGCCCAAAACTTGTTGGGTAGAGATTGATCCAAAAGCATTGTTCTAGCCATATCTTGTAAAGTCCTGTTCTTACGCTCCACGACACCATTTTGCTGAGGAGTCATTGGAGAAGAAAAACTATGCGAAATACCTTGTTCATTGCAGAAAGATTCAAAAGCTTTGCTTTCAAATTCTCCACCATGGTCGCTTCTGATAGAAGAGATGAAGTAACCCTTTTCTCTCTGAACCTTTTTACAAAAATACTCAAAATTCTTTTGAGCTTCATCTTTGTGAGACAGAAAAATAACCCAAGTAAAACGTGAGTAATCATCGACAATAACAAAAGCGTACCTTTTTCCACCAATGCTAGCAGTTTTAGTGAGACCAAACAAATCCATGTGCAGTAATTGAAGTGGCATGGTAGTATTAACAATGTCTTTAACTTTAAAAGATGACCTAGTTTGCTTTCCTAGTTGACATGCATCACATACGTGGTCCTTTAAGAATTTTAATTTAGGAAGACCAATAACTAGTTCCTTTTGAGACAGTTTAAGAATAAGATGCATACTAGCATGTCCCAGTTTTCTATGCCATAGCCATGGATCTGAGGCAACAGAGGTTAAACAGATATATTCATGAGAGGTTGAGACATTGTCTAGTTTATATATATTTTTATCTCTCGAGCCAGTGAGAATTTCATTACCTAATGAATCAGATATAATGCACTTAGCTGCTTCAAATTTAACTTGATATCCAGAGTCACATAGTTGACTAATACTGAGAAGATTATGCTTTAGACCACTTACCAGCAGTACCTCATTCATGTAGCAAGATTGGTTTAAAAAGACTTTCCCAATGCCGATGACAATACCTTTCCCGTTATCACCAAACTTGACCAGTCCTCCGTCATGTGTCTGGAACACCCGCTGTCTAGAATCCATTTACCTTTGCACGCTCCATTAGATAGATGTTCCTGCAAATAAACAGTGCTACTGATGTTTTGGTACCCAAACTGTCTTGGGTCCTTCATGGTTAGTAACAAAGGTTTTTAATGAAATTTTAGGAATCCATTTCCATTTCCTAGTGTCAGCTTTTCTGAGTCTACATCTGGCATTTGTGTGTCCGAGATTTCCACAGTAGTAACAAGTAATAGGAGGTTTAAGTGTAGGAGCAGTTTTAGTCGACTCACTACTAGTAAATCGCAAGCTTCCAGGAATAGCCTCAATAGAGGCTGGGGATAAGGGGGTTATGTTGTATCTGATAGAACTTTGACTTGTGGATTTATTTATACTATTCAGTTGAAATTTTAGATCCTGAACTTCTTGTTCAAAGAAATCACGTTCTAATTCACATACTTCAAATTTGGTTTTCCAGATTTCACCATCCCTTTTTACTTTAGAGAGTTCTCTTAGAATATTTACCATTTCTTCAAGAGCGGAGTCTAAATCTTCTTGAAGAAGATTGCAATTTTCACAATTGTAATTATGTACCTTGCTGGATTCTGCATCAGCCATGAAACATATATTGGCTTCTTCTTCATTTTCTGATCCTTCTTCGTCGCTCCATGCAGATAGGGCCTTCTTTTTGTTTTTGAATTGCTTCTTCTTTGCCTCATTACAGTTGGCTGCAATATGACCATATTTACCGTACTCAAAACATCGTCCATCGTTCTTGTCTTGATCATTGCTGGAAGAGTTTTTTCTAGAATTAAATATGGTTCTTCCTCTTTGTCTGTTTTCTCTTAGCAAATTTCCAAAGTTCTTTGACATTAAGGCCCATTCTTCTGCAAGATCATCATTGTCGCTTGGAGGGTCTGTATTTTAAGCATTGAAAGCGACTTCTTTCTTCTTTTCAGAGATTTGAGAGCTTCTTTGAAGATGAGTCTTTTAAAAGCAATGAGATCACCATGAAGCTCATCATAGGATAGAGAATTCAAATCTCCTCCTTCAATATTTATCACTTTGGGTTGCCATATGACAGGTAAGCTACGAAGAATTTTCCTGACCTGTTCTCCATTGGTGTAGACTTTCCCAAGGGATTTTAGTTCTCCTATGACCTTACTGAATCTAGAAAACATGTCTTCAATGGTTTCTCCATCTTTCATTTGAAACAGTTCGTACTCATGAACTAGAAGGTTAATTCTAGTTTCCTTAACTTTGTTTGTACCTTCATAAGTAACAACAAGTTTGTCCCACATCTCTTTGGCTGATTCACAGCTAGAGATTTTCTCATATTCCTCTCCACTTATAGCATTGTATAAGAGGTTTTGAGCCTTTGAGTTCAGTTGTATGACTTCTCTTTGCTCATCATTGTAGTCATCAATATCGAGAGGGATTTTAGTAGCTTCTCCTTCTGGTTTCTTGTTTTTGTCTGGAGGAATGTCGTAGGGACCCTTGGTAATTACTCGCCAGACTTTAAAGTCAATGGACTTGACAAAAGTTTCCATTCTCACTTTCCAATGACTAAAGTGTTGTCCATTGAAATATGGAGGACGAGCAATAGAGGTTCCTTCTTGAAGTAGTGCTCCTGTAACAATATGCCAAGACATGATCTTTTCTCACTTGCTGCAAAGCAAAAATAAAAGATATGTGAGTCCTGCTCTGATACCAATTGAAGATGTAAGAGAGGGGGGGGGGTGAATTATATTTTTTTAATTTTTTCCCAGATTCAGTCGACTTAATGAGTCGACTAGATTTCAACCAGTGATAACAGAGTAATGTAAATGCAGAAAAGTAAGGAACACAGCAGATTTTTATACTTGTTCAGAACCAAAAATGGTTCCTAGTCCAGTCCCCTTGGGTCACAAGGGAGTTTTCTCTTCAGCTCTTTAAGATCTTTCAATGTACAGAATGATGGTTTTTCCTCGTTCACCAAAAACGATACACAGTATGGTTTTGTTCCTTCGCTCACCACAAACGATGCTCAGTTGGTTACTCACTTAACCAACTCACTCGACACTAACCTTACTTTCCCTCTGAACTCTCTTTTCTTTTTCTTGGACAGTAGTAAACTCTAAAGATTACAATGTTTTCAAGGTTTCAAAAGAGAATGTTAGAAAGCTTAAGGTTGCGTAAGTAGACTGCCTGCAGCTTTGGATATATATAGTATCAGGGTTATCTTCATGTGAACACAGGGAATGTCTTGAGGATCCTTGATTGATATGATGGAGATATTTTCCTTAACAGAAGAGAGTCTTGACCCAAGGGATTTGATCCCCAGAAAGGTAATGATTGATCCTTTCTAAAAATAAGGTAAGATCCATAAAAGATCCTGATTTTTCTCTAATCACGAGATATGTGAAATAAACTTCAATCACAAATGCCTAAAATCAGCGACTCCAAGATCCTTCCAAATTTAGCCGACTGAATCCTTTTTGTTCCTGTCATGAAATGCAACAGTTGTTAAGTTAGCTGTTCATGAAATTTAACCATATTGTAACCATCAAAATTAGAGTTATCTGTCCGTACTTATCTACGAGGGGCTATGATGAAATTTAGGAAGTTTCACTTCCTTCATTTCTGATCGTGCGTCGGTCTAGGATTCAAAAGTATTTTCGTTAATTCCTTCGTGGTAATTGTGAACCCTCATGCGACAAATCAGCAAACAGTATGAGTTCAAGACGAAGCAGTCTAGCATTGGGCTAGCACTGACGAAGCCCCAAGAGTTTTGATTGTGCTGACGATCTAGTTACGGAGGTCCCAACCGTACGAGCTCGCGATGGGCCAGGGAGCAAGGCTTTGTGGTTCCCTGGGCTCTCTACGATGCTTTTACGATAATCTTGGCAACGCAGATACCGCAAGAACCTATTATTCGCTAGGCAGCTTATCAGGTTGCCACAGATGTAGAGGTTCGGTCTCAGGGAGCTCCTATTCCAATTCTTAATATTACTGCAATAAATTATGTTCCAAAGGCAGCAGGTGTTACGCCACCAAATGTTCAAGCTGGTTAGCCAGCCGAGGTAATAGTTCGGTCCGAGTGCCCAAAGTGGTTGCATTATTTTACGCGGTTGAACCTTCCGATATTCTCAAGCCATGCATCAGATAATTCCTGTGTAATTTTTTTTTTAAAATAAAATGATATCAGTGTATCCTTCAGGTTCTTGATTATATCGAGCGGTATGGTGTTGATTATTCTTCTTTCCAATTTCAAGATCAAACCCTGCATTGGTGGACTGCTTTCTTATTAGTTAACTTGGTTTGATTTTTCTTCTAGATTCATGGAAAAGTTCCTTTTGAGTAGCGAGCGAGATGAAAAGTATTGCCAGTTTGAGTGGATTAGACAGGGTAGCCTGTCGGTTAGCCTGTTGGTGTTTCAGAATATGAGATTGAATTCTATAGAATGGCTAGATATGCATTAGAACTAGTCCATGAGCCTTTAGAGAGATTCAAAGATTTATTGATGACCTTTCTCCTTCCTTGAGATCCCAGATGGCTCGAAAAATTGAGGTTGGGACTTCATTTAATGTCGTTATTGATATTGCTCAGAGGTATTAGGCATACCATAAGTTAAAGCGGGAAGAGTTAGAGCGGGAGAGCAAGAGATCCCGTGGCCCTAGTGAGCAACCATGGTACCTCATTTGGAGGTAAGAGTTCTGATTATTTTGGGAGGTCACCTGCCAGGTTATCTCAGCTTGTAGAGCGCAATTCTCAAAGTGTGCAGGTAGTTCATCAAGATTAGAGTCAGTTTTCTCTTTGTAGCTATGAATAATCTGTCCAGTTTCCATTTTTAGCGAAAAGGTGTTATCATTGTCATGAGTCTGGTTATCCTTTGAGGAGTTTTTCCTTACTCCGGCAAGCAGGCAGTCGTCTTTTCTCTCGTCATCAGGCACCTGCACAGTCGCAGGGAATTTCATATAGATCTTAATCAACCAGAGATATGCCCTCATTCGATAGAGGTCGAGAGCGTGGTGGTAGTGGTTCTTCTAGAAGTAATTATCGGGGTAGCGGCTCGGCTCAGCCGCAGAGGCAGTTCTAAGAACTACAATCTGGCAGGATGTTGAGGTATCCGATGTAGTACACCCATGTATTTCTTCTTCTCTTAAATGTGAGTAAGATTTTATTCTTTTGATCGATCTGGAAATGGTGTGTCTTATCATGTTTCAATGGTTTCCTTGGATGTCGTTTCTATTAAGAATCGGTTGCGGTAAAGGGGTGAGCTTCTGATATGATTTATTCCTGGCATTTATGATGACCCTACTAATTTATTTGGTCTGAATGTGAGAGATTTGGGAGTGAGTGTCGGTGTCGTCTACCTGGCATCTTATTGTGCCACCTTCTACTATTATATCAAATTAGTATACCTCTCTTCTCGGAATTCCGTGTTTGTAGGATAATGAGATCCGAATTCGTCACCATCAGAAACTGTTATCGTTTCTTTCGGTGTAAAGTGGTTAGTAAGTAATATTTGAACTATGTGTCTTCCATGGTTCAAGATATTTGTAGAGTCATGTTATCCCATGAGCTTATCTGGGTTATAAAAGGGTTTCTGGTAAATCGTTAGAATTTCCTTCTTATTAGGAGGTTAAAATTGGCATGGATGTTGTTCCATAGAGCTTATTTAATGTCCATTTCTTCAATTGCGATTCTTTGGCTAGCATGACTCAAAAGTAGTCTAGCTCTGGTAGCTAAGCAAATAAGAAGATGAGCCTCCTGAAGCTCTAATTATTTCTATCCTCGGTCCATTTCCATTTCTTCTTCGTCCGGCACCAGTGAGCTTGGGCGGTTGGTAGCTACTTGTGATGTTCCCTGTGTTGAGCCAAAGTATGTGTTATTGTAGCCGGATAAGCACATTGTTGTTTTTCAAGGCTACTAAGGGTAATGAGAGGCATCATTTGACCTTTGATTTGATCCATCAGGCGGTGGTGCTTATAGGAAAGGTATGGAGTTATGAACTCGAGAGTTGCAGGTGTTTGGCAACTCGGAAGGGTAATTTGGTAGCTCAGGTCTGAGCCGTATTCTGTTTTAGCTAAGTCTTTCTTAATCCAGCAGGTTGTGCGAGGATGATTATTCCTATTCAAATATCTGTATGAGTTTATGCTCTAAGTGGAGGAGTCTTCCTCCATTTGATGCTGAATCATAATATTAAATCTCTAAGGCGTTGGTGAAGCGTAAGCTAATTCTTTATTTCATCGACCTGTTCTATATCGAAAGTATATCGACGAGGTGATCCGTTGGTGGAATCATGTTAGCCCATCAAGAGTTGCGTGTATCTTCATTTCGAAAATATAGAACTCTTCTCTCATGATCGAGAAAGGGTCAGCTTAGTCCGAATAAGTTGGGAAATGATGTTATCATAGTATCTAGATATATTTTATTCCAAAGGTTCGATATACGTGTTATAATTCTGATCCTGTAATCAGGAAATGATGCCTGTGGAGTAGCTCATGAGGGTCATGTAAGTTCTCTTGATATCCACACGAATTTTCCTTTAGACCTAGGCTCGTTCGAGGACGAACGAGAGTTTAAGTGGAGGAGAATGAAACGACCTTGGTTAGTCGTTTCAAAATTTTGGATTTCGATTGGCGTGTCGATAATTTTAAAATATTCGTAATATCCATTGGGACTTATCTGTAAAATTTGAGCTAAATCAGACCTCGTTTGGCTGTCATCGGAAGAAGGTTTCAGTTTTTATTATCGATCAATACAAAAAAGAGATTTACGAGCTCGGTTTTAGTGAACGAGCTCCGATTCAAAATCCGAAAGCACCGTTAGGTTCGTATGATTATTTGTGACTTTTGTGCTTTTTCGAAAGTGAATTTGGAGGTTGTTCGGCTAGCTTTCGCTAAAATGCCAAAATTTAAATAGTTTGACCTTTCACATCTCTTCACTACTTCAAGTATGTAACAGATCGTTGCTTAATGCTTCTACGCACTTCATTTAATATTCGAGGACGAATGTGCCTAACGGGGCAAGATTGTTACGCCCCGTATGTCCAAAGTGACGTATCATTCTAATGACATGTTAAGAATAATTTAAGTGAGTTTAAAGTCATAATATTACCATATAAGATGTTTATATATTAAATATAAAGTTTGGGAAAAGTCAGATTTAAGTTGCGGAAAAACCGACTAAGGAATTGCCTTGTAACGAAGCTTTTTCAGCAATAAATTTCGTGTATTATATGAATTATTTTGGGGACATATCATATACCAAATTGAAGGTCTTGGAGTGTAGTTTCCAACAGTTTTGACGGTTTGTTCATACAACATATAGATAAAAAGATATGAGCATCAGAAATCAGGCCAAAAAAGGGACATAAGCGCAAAAGAGGGCTAGAACTGAAATGTTTCGAGTATAAAAGGAAAAACATGTCTTATTTTCGTAATTTTCCAGAATATAAACGATAGAAACAGTGTGTCGTTGAAGGTTTAAGCCCCTTTTATGATTTTGAAGGAAGAACGTCAATCGTAACTTGAAATTGAAGACAGATTGCGTCAAAATGCTCTATGCGATTAAGGTAACGTTATGCTACCTTCAATTTCGTCTATAGCTTGAGTTTTAGAATTACTTCATGGCTAATTAAAGTACCTAAATGTTGTATTATAGCTTGTTTAAGCTTTAGAAGGTGTTGAATTCAAGGGAAACAAGGTTTAAAAGCAAGAAACATCAAAGGTATGTAAGGCTAAACCTTTCTTTTGGCAAGGCATGTATCTTTTAGCTTTTGAAGGTTTTCTTAGTTCTAAACTTAGTATTTATTCTGAGAAACTTGTATGGTGCCAAGGAAACCTTGTATGTACTTAATTTGGTACTAAAATCTAAGGTGAAAGACATCCAAATCAGCACGACAAAACGTTTCAAAATCTGGAAAATCATTTTGATCTCTGGACAGCTGTTAGTATATTGATGATAACTCCTTGTACAAAATTGATATTTATATTCTTTAAGAATCCTCAGAATCCTAAGACATATATATACAACTTTTATGATACCATGAAGTCTATATCTTTGATTTACAATCTGAGAATTAGGTTGAAAGTCAGGACAGTGGTGTTGTCAAGATATTCTATCTGCGGATGAGTAATGTCATCCAGTTGTCTCATCTTGTTATTCGTTTAACATGTTTATGTTATCAGTTTATCCGGGTATTCATTCCCGTGTATAGTATAGTGCTGGTTCTGTTTTTGCGGATCATCCAATTTCAGAGGAAACTCTGCCGAAAATTTTATGGAAATTCAAAGAGTTGGACAAATTCTGAGTTCTAGGTTGTGTCTATAATTCTATCCAGAGTTTTCTTCTCATTCCTTTGAGTCCATATCTATTGTTGCCACATGTGTTATACCTCATACATGCTTATACTTATATTGTGATCATGGTATGTGTGATTTGGAGTCCCCCATAGAGGCTGGACATTGGACACACAGTCCGGTCGCGTGGGCATCAGGTTCCTAATTGGATTACCCTAAGATGTTAGGAATGAAGCCTTTAGCCTAAATTGATATATTTTTCTTCTTATTGAATAGAGTGGGATCGTTTGGCAAGGAAACCAAAGGATAAAGCGGTTGTTGATTAGCCGTACTAACTTTTGGAAGAGGTAAGTTCTTATATCCATTTCTTTAGAGGCACCTGGCCTCGTGGATTTTCTACCACGTGTTCCTTACGTGTGTAGCTGCCAATAGGCGTACTCATTACGCCTTAGCTTTGGATTTACATTGTATATTGTATATTATATGTTATGTCCGGTTGTTGGTATTGCATTGAGGACTGGCTATGAGTTTGCATCTACTTCCCGGCTGTCGATGAGAGTTCCACGCCGGTGAAGGGTTATTATTGCATCACATGTCATTCATACGCATTATACGTCATTCATATGCATTACATTGCATATCATATTGGGTGCAGGAGTATTCCGCTCAGGAGCAGGAGTATTTCGCTCCATTGTATCATATTGAGGGTAGGAGTATTCCGCCCCAGAAGTAGGAGTATTCCGCTCCATTGTATCATATTGAGGGTAGGAGGATTCCGCCCCAGGAAAGTGCAGGAATATTCCGCCTCAGCTTTAAATTATATCGGGTGCAGGAGTATTCCGCCCCAAGAGAGTGCAGGAGTATTCCGCCTCAGGTTTATATTATATCGGGTGCAGGAGTATTCCGCCCCAGGAGCAGGAGTATTCCGCTCTAGTTGGTTATCAGATTGGATTCCCCTCGAATACAGGAGTATTCTGCTTTGGGATGGGATTACGGGCACATGTGACCCTTTGCATCAGATTTCATTTCATCTCATTTCATTTCATACCATTGTGTAAACTTGTGGTACATAACTATTGTCCTGATTATATGTGCATTGCTTATTTGTTGATATGTTTCTTGCTCGTATCCCTAGTTGAGTTTATGGTTTCATATGTGTCCCCGGTTGTTATCTGGCTCTTCCTTTTTATAATTTAAATAAGAGGAATTTGATTTATCTGTTTCTTCTCCCTGGCTAGCTATCCTATTCTTTGAGGTGGCTAGTCTGCCCCACTTATTGAGTCCTTTTGACTCACCCTTGTTTGTTGTTTGTTTCTTGTCTATCTATTTCGTTTCGGCAGGTTCGCTCCAGGATTGAGTTCGCCACATTGTAAAGGAGCGAAGACGACTTCAGCTGTCAGGGTGAGCCAGCTTTTATTCTAGATGGCCACCAGTTTATTGGTTTTTATTTCAGTTGCATTTTGCTCCCATCAGGAGGTATTTGTCTTCTTTTGTACTCTTAGATGTCTAGTCTGGATAGCCCTAAACCTAGTATGTTGGGTAGTCAGCTGTAATTTCTTTTGTACAGCTTAGAGGTATCAGTATGTCTGTGTTTTGTTTTTTAGTTCTGTCCTTATTTGTGCATTGTTATATTTATTTTCCTGATTTAATTGGTAAGGGTTCGCCCGGCGGGTCTAGGGGAGAATGTCGGGTGCCCGCACGACCTAACCGGATTTCGAGTCGTGTCATCGACGCAAAATACAACTTAGCTAATTGCAATTTATCATCGTCACCCCGTCTTGACCTTGAAAAAAAATATAATTCAAAGTAAAGTGGGACCATAAAATAATATTTTTTTTTTTGAAAATTCAAGACTCAACCCGAGGGAAGTTCTAACGGATCTTAAGAACAAATTATGAAACAAACTATTTTTTTAATCCGAAAGGTGATTCCAAAATCGGACACTATGACAATACAAAAATGGACACAATTTCTTGAAACAAACTCTTTGATCTAATTCGAAAAAAGAATCTTTAGAGTATTTACGAAATTTGGCCATTATGACGACACAAAGACACAAAATATTACACGAATTAGATGCAAAATTGGTTTACCAAAATTGGCCGTTATGACGGCGTAAAACCCCGATAAATTACTTTCCAAAAATATGGACTTGACTTGGACACAGACTCAAAGACAAAAGGGTCCCAAAATTTCATCATTATACTGGCACAAAACTATAACGGTGCAAAACTATGACAAATTATTTTCTAATACTTGAGACCAAACTCGGACACAAAATTAGACTCTAAAAGTTCTTGAAAAAAATTCGTCATTATAACGGCATAAAATGACAATTAAAGATATTTTGTGACACGGGACTAAACCTATTGTCCATTTTGCTCTCTTTTTTTCCCCAAAATTTAACACCCACCCCGGTGATCGGTCAGCATAACTACCCTCTTTCTACAATAAATGCAACATATAAGATGCCAATAATGTGTCTTTTCGGGACACGAGCCCATCTTGACACAAAGGGATCAGCCTAGACAAGTGCAATACCGGTGTACCGTACCTCATTAAGTCAAATATGATGCAGATAATTGGGCCTAAAGGTTTAACTCTAGGTGACGCAACTGACTCAGTGTCTAGACTGGCTGAAAAAACCCGGCAGACAAACCGGGCAGAAAGCGCATCAGGGCCATCCAGAAACAGTGTGTCCGGCCTAAATCTCCGTCATGCCTTCCTCCTAAATCATGGGAAATTTAGTAAGAAAGTCCCAGATGCCACAAGCAATCTGATAAGCGCACGTGTGCATGTGTTTCAGAGACTCAGAGGGTTGTGGAGGGAGACAGTTTATATACAGTTCAATGATATCAAAGCAGTAACATTCTACTTTTCATGTGATTACGGCAAGAATATAACAACCAAAATATTTAATAAATTAAAACATGCGACAATTTTATCAAAGTCGGGGATTCTAGTTTTCACTAATTTCCCCAACGGAGTCGCAAAGCTGTCACACCCTAAAAATATTAATTAACTGAGGGTTTATTTAATATTATTTAAAGGCTCGTAACTGGTGTTCCAAAAGGTACAAAATTATTTAGAGAACTCGGAGTCGACACTTGACATAGTTTAAGGTGTGCCAAGTCACCAAAAGGTACCTTGGAACACCTCTGACTCGTCTAATAGTCTGAGTTAGAGATTCGGGTAGGATTTTCAGTTGACTCTCGGGAAGGTATTTGGCACCCTCGAGTCCTCTGCCAAGCACAGTTGCTTTATTGTCGCAATTATAATTTAGTAAATATGGTTGTTATATTAATGCTGTTAATTTGAATTTGCACGTTGATTCAGAAAATTTAAAAGCATTATTCTTATCCAACCTCATAGAGAACCGGATGAATTTACGCTTTGATTTAGAAAATTTAAAAGTATTATTCTTATCCAACCTCTCAGAGGACTGGACGAATTTACGCTTTGATTTGTAAATAAATAAAATGTATTGCGCGTTTCCAACCTCACAAAGGACTGGTTGAAATTACAATTTTAGTCGAAGAAAAATTAAAAAGTATCATTTATTTCCAGCCTCACAGAGGATTAGTTTATTTTAATTAACTTCCAAATAATTAATTTTACCAAATAATGGAACCATTTACTAAAGAAATGGATTGTTTTGCTAATTTAAGAAATGTTATGTTAAAGGTTGCTATTGATAACAAGTATGCACAAAACAAAACACGTGGGCTCGTCTGCCTATGTTGCACCAATGGGCTGGCCTATGTTGCACCAGTGAGCTATTTTACGAGTCATTTTGTAACAAAGTATCATATTCTGTTTTATTCCCAAATAGTGGCTGTTTAGTGCAAACGTGGTCAAATTTCAGAAAAGAACCTAGTCAAATGCCTAATCGTGTATTTCTCCATATCTTAAACAACTTTCTGTGTTTACTTTTCAAAAAAAAAAAAACCATTTTTTGGTTCCTTTCATTCAAATGACGAGACAACTTTTAAACACGCCTAAAATTATTGCCTAAGCCACATTGGATATAGTCAACTTATGGGCTGGTATAAAAAATAACCAATATGTACATGTAACCAAATTCATTTGTATCCATCTTCTTGAATGTGTCCAAAATGTTAAGCAAATTTTAGAATCAATTTGAATGTATCAAGATTCCAGATTTGCAAGAATCTGCTCAAACTAGACATCCCCTTTTTTATTTTTTTATATATATTTTAGATTTGATTTTTTCTAAAAATATGAAATCCTAATTGCCGTTGCGTAGAAGTATACCATTACTTCACTACAAGCCACTTCTTAACAACATATTATGACAAGAAAAAAAGAGCCAACATAATACAATCTGTGAAAACTTGTCATCTCATTTTTAGATATGGCAAATATAACTTATAGAACGAAAATACATAAAGGGACTCTATTTTATAGGTCTTTCAACTATCATTATGCTAATAAATAGACAGAACTTACACAGAAAATATGTAAAGCTTGAAGACAATTGTGTTTAGCTTATGGATAAAAATTTCCAAAAAAAGCAACAAGTGTTGAAAACCTACCACACTGGAAACAAACCAGAAGCAGCAACTACTACCAAGCAGACCCTTAATCCCTCTATTCAACCTTTAAGACTTGAAGATTTATACTCCAAAATGCCTATGAAGTAAAGGCTTTTGGTTCTAAATCCTATTCTCAATCTTACTATTTTTTTTCTCAAGTGTTTTGCTCTCAATTTAGTGCAATTTCAGCTGGTTGTTGTGTCATGAAAGAGGGTAATAAATGACCCTCTTTATAGCTGAAAATTGAGGCCTAAAGGTGGGGTATGGACTTGTACAAAAGTACAAGCCCACACTCCCATGCTTGAGTGTACTTAGTCCTATTTTTCCAACAAAAGTACAGCAGCTATAGAGGTCTATTTTCAGCAGCTAAACAGTCCCAAAAAGCTGAAATAATGCAAGGAAAATGTCCTTTAAAGGGACACTAAACACTCATCACACTAACTAAAGGACTAGGACTAAACTAGACAAACTAAACCAGCCCAAAACTAACTAAACTATACTAAAGGTAACTAGATTCCAACTTAAACTAGTTTGCAACTAAATTATACCTCTTGGTTTAACTAAACAAACCAAACTCAACAGCCCTTAACTAAATAGAACTAGGCAAAATACAAGACCCCTAAACTAGCTTAAAACTTCCCAGCAAGCATAATTTTGGTCTTAACATTTCAGGCCATGGCTTCTTGGACAATTAATCATGCTTTCAGGTTCAATCAATTGAACTCCCTTGCTATGGACTCTTTTAACAAACTTGTTTTATTCAAAAGTTACCATTAAAAACTGAAAACAAGCATAACAAATACTGCACTTGTCTGCCACTTTATCAAAATTAAACAAAAACCTCACATTTGAAATGGAAACTATACCTGATAAGATCACAAAATTAATAGCTTAACAAATGAGTAAGAACATATCCTGAACCAGATTCATGCTTAACATATGATGACAACAACATTCGGATGCATTAATCACAAGAAATAAGCTCACAGGCTTACAAACTGATATCCAAAGCATCAACAAAAATGTCTATACAACTTCACTATTCAAAAACCAGCCATACAGTACTCTAGTCCAATTAAAACTAATAAGCTAAGACAATGACAACTTATGGATGAAGTTCAAACAAAGCCATACAATAACCATGACTGGACAAACTAAACTAACAGGAAAGAGAGACGACAAGGATTCTCTTGCTAACCCGTTAAAGCCAAAGCATCAATGATGTTGCGCTCGCTGCCTGGATCGTATTAACATCACTGTCATCGTTGCCTCGCTGCCTGCCTCGGCTTTATTGCCTCGCCCTCGGATCAGCTGCGTTGCCATCACCAAAACCATACCCAAAACAGTCCTTGCGACACCCTCGCTCCACCACTGCCTCGTCTCATTTCAATGTCCATACATCCTCACCAACTAACGCACAAATAGCGAGACAACATCGCACTATCAGCATCAACGCTACATCGCCCTCATCGCTGCTACAAACAACGTTAAATCACTGCTATGTCGTAACCAAAACAGTCCCTAACAGCCTCAAAACAATCAGAATAAACGCCACCACTGCTTTTCTATACCTGAGCCCCCAATGTCATTGCCTAGATACTAACACCCCCCCCCGATCACAAAACAATCATCATCACAGCCCCAATAAACACCATCAACCTTACACCATAATAGTAATAGAAACGAAAAGAAAATAAGAAGAGGAAGAAAGAAACAGAAACGGGGATAAAGAGAAAACGGGGAGAAGGGACGGGGTATTGGGAGATAAGGGTGCGAAGGTGAAAGAAAAGAGTAAAGAGAAGGGGAGGAACCAAAAAAACTTACCGAAAAAGAGCTCAAGGTGGCCGGAGTTGAGGTTGGACAGCCTCTTTGAAGCTCGATCTACGCTAAATGGCTTAGATTTTTGAGAAACTAAGTTGAGAAATGGAATGGGGGGGTCGAGATCATTCCAATGGTGTTTTTTTTGTATTTTTCCAACTACCGGAGGTGGTGGCCGGCGGCGGCAGGGCGGTGGCTCCGCGGCGGCAGGCGATTTCCGGCGTAGAGGAGAAAATTCGCCAGGGCTTCGCCAATCTCAATGGACTTGAGGGGTGTGTGTGAGAAAAGTGTGGTTTTGGGGTTTTTACATGGGACGAGTGGGCCGGGTAAGAAATGGGCTAATGGGTCAAAGTATTGGGCTGTGTATTTTGCATGTATGGCCATTAAAAGAGTCTACATTTATTCAAAATACGCACAATTAACTAAATGAAAACCACATAATTTTGCAATACTATCACAATTGAAATATAGAATCAAAGTTAAACACATAACAAATAATTTGGCAATTTTCATATTTTACATCCTAATTAATGATATTTTTTGTCAAAATTAGGTGATTGCAGTTGCCTCCATGAAAAAATACAAACATCAACAATAAACAGCAATCTAAAAGACACAGTATTTTTACGTGGAAAATTTCTTGATCAAGGCAGAAAAACCACGACCCACACTCTGGGATTTTGAAATAACTTCACTAACAAAAAGAACAAGTTTTAGATTACAAACTCTGTAACCAAGGGGCTACACTCTAGACCCTAAACACTCAACAAAGCTAATCTCTAGCTTTACAAAGTAATCACTCAAGGTTCACCTATTTTAATTGCTTCTAACATAAGCAGATAGGTAAAAACAACTTTAACACCAAACTATGACAACTCTAGTAAAGAACCTAGACAGAAAATCTAATTAAGCTCTAAGTTCTTCAACAGTTGTCTTTAACAGTTTAGTCACTTTAAAAGTTATTGGATCGCCTTTGTTTTGCTCTCAACTCTCGTGGTGAATAACTGCGCCCGGCTGCCTCAATTACTTGCTTTTATATGGGCTATGTAACCCTAGTAGTATTCCACTAGGAAACCTTGTCAATAAGGCAGGTCAAGATTTCATTGTGATACTTTCCTTGTTTAGTACCAGTTCTTGTTCACACTTCAATGAGACAGCCCCGACACAACTTCTTTTAGCCGACTAGGATGCGCAAGAGTCTACGTGTCACTACTCCTAGTTCCGTATGGATTTGCATTCCATAATTTTTTCGATCAATCGTGCCCTTCTCACCAAGGATCAAGTTCTTCTATACACTACGAGGTCCTTCATTTGTCATACATCAAAACATTCAGCTCAGCACTGGACATGTGTACCTGACCTAGAAAGGGTATGATATTTGCAGCATTCTGTCCATCTCGATGGCCCGGAAGCTGAATGCCAACAATCACACTAGTCATTTTTCCATTTACCACGCTACCAGCAGGATTACTTCTGCCATACGGAAGCTTTGAATTTTTTCTTGACCTTCCAAGAGCTTACCGAATAGAAATGATTCACTAAAGCCAATGCTCTTGTGGGACATGTGAGAGTCCCAATGCAGCGATCTGATGTTATTGTCTATTCTAAATATCCTGGAACTAGTATAACCAGAAAGGCATCTCATCCCTGCTTGACAAGGACTTCGATTATCAAGACAGCCAAATGGAGTTTTCAACCCCAAAGTTTCTTGAACTTGCAAGATCTTCTGGTACCTGGAAAATTCCCTAAAGTCTGATACACCAGTCCCATCTGCAAAAAGTAAATAAAATCATATAAGTATCTTAAGCATCATAAACTAGATGCAAAGAAATCCAGATATAGGAGAACAGAAACCTCCAGGAACTGCAAAAGTTGCTCTTGAAGTTGGAGAGCCAACGCGACTCCTTTTCGCAGCAGGCATTATCAAACTGATGGTCCATGAGCTGAACCAGAGGGCTCAATATCCCATGGTGAAATCCTATTATTCTGAGAAACAACTAGATCATCCCACCTCACCTGAGGCAGCCATATAATAAGATATACAGTAAGAAACAAACACTACTTCAGGAGGCATGAGAAAAGTACTGCACATCAAATTCTGCAAGTTCACAATGTGGTCCAACTAAACATTTGATTCAGCTGCTAGACAATATGAGATTTCAATACCATAGCAGACACAAGCTGGAAATTAATCTGTTCAAGCATTAGATTGCCAGGAAAAGGACGCATACCAGAGATTTCCAGAATTCAAAAGTGAATCTAGCTAAAATTTTAAGGTGAGCCATTAGAGGGGAAACTGAACGCTTCACAGTTCCAGAATTTGTTCACTACTCTAAATTTCCAATCATGTCAAAAGCATTAACAATTTCTGCCATATACTGTGTGCTGTAAATAAAATATTTACCCTAGTCTCTTAGGAGCTTCCTAATTTATCTATGATCATTTCACTTAGTCAATTATATGGAAATTCTTTAGCAACCAAAAATTAGCAGACGCGCTGTAAAGATCACAACTTAAAGGGCAGTACCATTTAGAAAAAGGGAGGCCTCTTAACAGCATATGCAACTCCTATCAGTTAACAAGTGTTCGTGACGAATGCAAGAGTTGAGCTGCTCAAAAGGAAAAATAGGAATTTAACTGCGCTGCACGAAAATTTTCCTCCGACTTCCAAACTCATTGATCTAAAGCCTTTCCCAGGAATTCAACTTTATCATTTCTTAGAAAATGCAAAGAAATACATGCGACTAAATTGTTTTTATGAACCACAAACAATATCTTGATATGTAATGGTTTACATATAAATCAGATGGTGCAGGTGGTGGAAACCCCAGCATCAGCTAGATATCTAACTCGGATCATGGCTGACAACCTTTTGAAATAAGATAGATATAAAAAGGTAATATCATTATCATTCGTCAGAGAGATATCTATTCAGTATCTTGGGTTGCAACAAATGCTGAAACTTCTTGTAGATATGGCATTAACCACATCTACATTCCACTAACAATAAACTTTTGGCTAGAGGGAGCCAGATAAGTTGTGATAATTGTCTTTCTGAATTAGGTCGGAAAATGGTTATTTTTACCGAGTGTTTTGAAAAGCAAAAAATTTAAAATAATCGAATTTATTTTCATCTTTTTTTTTCTTTTTCTTTTTTGTTATAAGATTTTTTAAACTTGAAGAGTTAGATGCTTCTTAGCACATCTGATAACAAACTGTGTGATCTGTTCAATTAAAACCAACCACTGCAAGGTAATTGTCAATTTAAAACTCTACGTCAGACCGTTAATTATGCACATGCCATGGATATTTGAACTAAATAAATGAATTGATGATGTCATATTATCGTTAGCCACTTTAATGCAGTCCTTATAATTCTGATCCTTCAGCTCAGGAACAATTTCCACAAACTACAAAGAATAAGCTGTGGCGTTTGATAAATGATGTCTTACTAACCTTTCTCACTACTGTCTCCTTCTAGATTAACAGCAAATATTTGTTTCAAAGTTGATTAGTAGCTAGAGCTTTTGCAACACCAAAAGCATGATTCATTCGATAACAGTCGTAAGTACATGACTCATTGCATGTGATCAAGATCTTGATAACTTTGGGGATATTTGGAGCTGCCTTGATTTTTTGTTTCTTCAGCTCTCTTGATCAATACTATTTTCCTTTTTGCAGAAGACAGAGGGCGGTGGAATTTCTTAGTGTTCGTGTCAAGGTAATGGAGGAGGAATAAGACCGAATATAAAGGTAAGAACGTAGCTAAATAAAATGCTCTAAGCTAAGGTGAGTTGGAATACACTGTCTACATAATTTAGTATATCACTATCAGGTGTGCTTATGAGGTATTTGTATGGAGAAAGCACAATGATGAGTGAAAAGCATAAAAGAACCAGAGGAAAAGGGTTAAGGGGCTTATAAACTTGATGTGCATGGTTTCGTGACTTGTATCATCATATATTAGTGGCTTCACTTGCTGAAAATGCTATTATTGGCCATCTAGGCTTCTTAAGAGAGAGGCTAGAATGTAGCTCCCAGAGTTGTTGGATGGTAGAACATTTAGTCAGTATCTAAACTATTGTTATGAATGCCATTACAAAAAACATTTTCAGATTCAGTAGCTTGTAACTTTTTTCTTGAGTTACGGAATACTATAAGAGAGCTGCCAAGTACCTTGAGAACTTTGGAAAAGTTTAGAAGGTTTCTTTCATTTCTTTTCATGCATGTCTAACTAGCAAAGGAACACAATCTCCAGATGTATGGAATTCACCTGCATGTACACTACTAGAAAAACCGGCTTTTCCGACCGCCAAATCGGTCGGAGAACGGTCGATATTTCGACCGATCTTCGACCGATTGCGGTGGTCGAATAAATTTTGGTCGAAAACGGCCTTCGACTGAAAGTCGGTCGAAAGGTCGACCGGCTTTCGACCGACAGTCGGTCGGAGAACCTGGAAATTTTTTCTTAAATGACGAGTTCTTCGACCGAAAGTCGGTCGAAAACCGGTCCTTTCGACCGACTTTCGGTCGAAGGGCCTTTCGACCAACTTCGGTCGAAAGGTTGGTAAAACGTTTTGACCAACTTTTTGACTGAAAATCGGTCGAAAATCTGTAAAAACCTGCAATATAAAATCTGCAATTAGCCCTACAACACCTGTAAATTCAGCAACACGCAGCAAAACCAGCCAAAACAGATTCATAAACGATATTCAACAAGGCTAACAAGCCAAACAATAGAAACAAGTGGATCAACATCAGTAATAGTGTTACAATTATCAAATAAACTTAACACACAGTTTATGGTTCAACTATCACTACTGGCTAGAACCCGAACTAGACTCGGCATCAGACTCAAACGACGAACTGTGTCGACGTCTGCTCTTTCGCTTTCCTTTGGATTTTTTCTGCGCTTAAAGAGCTTTTGCATCATTTCTTGCATTTATCTTTGATGAGCCTCATTTTCTATGCGCATAGCTTCATTTTGTCTCTTCAGCTCTGCGATCTCCTATTTAACCCAAGCCATTTCCCCAGGATCGGCAGAGCTTGAAGAAGCAGTAGCACACGAGCCCAAATAGTTTGACTTATGCTTGCCAGATGAATAGAGTATTGCAAGGCCATATACGGACCCCTTCTTCACCCCTCCATTAACTTCCAACCATAAATTGGTTTCTTGCTCGAGCGTTAGGGGAGCTGGGGTACTGCTTCCGCAATCAGATTGTTGAGTCGAGGTCCACTCTTCAACGGACTTTGTAGCTCTTTCCTGAAAAACAGAAATATATCAACGGTACAAATATAAAGTATACACGTTGAAGGATTGGCACGAAAAAAGTTTGAATTTAATAACTTACCCAGGCCTCTTTTGCGCGGGTGTTAGCTTGGATAAGCTTGGAGTTTTGACTGATGATTGAGGAACGGATTCAAAGGACCTGTTCCTTTGAATCACTGCTGCTAAATAGATAATTCATGCAAAATCATTTAAGCTGAGATATTATTAATTATCCTAAGACTGATGTTTATCTTGATAATTATGCAGGTCTAAACGGATATGAAAAGATTGCATAAATAAAGGATAAAGGATAGAAGATCCGAATACTAAAGAGAAGAATCCAATTAGGACTCAAACTCATGGGAGCTTTGGAGTTCTAATTAGTCAAGACTCCTTGGCTGTTGGAGCTATAAAACGTGGAGCATATCAGCCATTGAAGTATGCACAAATACAGAGAGAATCGAGCAAAGCTTAAAAGAGTCATTAGCTTATTTGTGTAATCAGTTAGCTACAGTGGAACTAAGTTAGAACATATTCCTTAGATTGAGTCTTGTAAAAGTTCAGTCTTAGTTCAACTGTAGTAAGCATAATCGAGTTGTATCTTTCTGGTTCAAGTCGTGGACTTGACAGAACTTCACTGATCGTGAGAAAGATCACTAAAGAATTAGAGTTAGTCCTAGGTTAGTAAGAAGGTAGTTTTGTAACCAAGTGGTCTTTTTACATAGTGAAGTTGAAATCCTACTTGAGAAGTAGGTCGTGGTTTTTTTATCCGGAGTCAAGGGGTTTTTCCACGTTACTATTTGGTGTTCATTTACTTACAGTTTTAATTCCGCATATAATATAGTAAAGGAACACATTTTAAGGAACTGGTCCTTAAAACAGTAAAGTGGTGTATCTTGGGAAATATCAATTGGTATCAGAGCGGGTTATCCTTGAAAAGGCTAACACCTAGGATTAGATGAGTACATCACGAGAGAACAGTGGGGGTCAGTCAATGGTTAGAGCTCCTTTGTTCAATGGGAAATACTATTCATGGTGGAAGGAAAGGATGTGTGATCATCTTCAAGCAGAGGACTATGAATTATGGGACATAGTGACTAAAGGTCCCATGATCCCAATGAAGAAGGATGCTGAGGGAAATGATGTTCCCAAAACCAGGAAAGAATGCAATGCTGAAGACATAAGGCAATGGGAAAATAATGCAAAAGCTAGGAAGTGGCTTGTTGGTGGACTCAGTCCTGATGAATGCACTAGAATCAGAGGGTATACCACTGCAAAGGAGATTTGGAATGCTCTACAAGTTGCACATGAAGTAACAAGTCAGGTAAAAAGGTCTAGAGGTACACTTCTTTATGTTGAATATGAAAGTTTTAAAATGAAAGAAGAAGAGTCAATCTCTGAAATGTATACTAGATTTAATGCCATTGCTTCTGAACTTATTTCTTTAGGAAGGGTTTTAACTGCGTAAGATACAGTAGAAAAGATTCTAACTAGGGTTCTTCCAGATTCTTGGGAGATCAAATCTTGTGCTATCATAGAAAGCAAAGATTTAACCACTATATCCTTAGATGAGCTTATAGGCAATTTAAAGACTTATGAACTAAGTAAAAAGGTTAAAAACATAGGAGTACCAGTTAAAACTGAACCTAACCTAGCTTTGACTGCTGCTGATAAGATTATTGATGATAAGGAACTGGTCCTTATCGCTAAAAGTGTTCAGAAATATTTGATTAAGAAAAAGGCGATTAGTGGACAGGGTAGGTCTTCTAACATGAAACAGGCTGGAGAATGCCACAAATGTGGAAGCACGGAGCACTACATCAGCTAATGTCCAATCATGGAAGGAGAATGGAGGAAGAGATTTATTGAGGAAAGGAAAAAGGCTAGGGAACAGGTCCATAAGAAAAGTGGAAATCCCAAAATAATGATTGCAGAATGGCAAGATAGTGAAGATGAAGTAACTGATGATGATCTGGATGAGGATCTTGCTCTAATGGCTCTTGGAGACTCAGAAAAAGAAGAAGATGCTGAGATATTTGTTTCTAAACTTAGACAAGATGTGAAAAGCATGTCTAGAGAAAAATTGGTTAAAGTATTTCATACTGTGTTAAATGAATTTAAATCTCTAAGGGATGGAAATCATCAACTACATGATGAAATTTATTGTTTAGAAGCAGAATGCAAAGAGGCAGTAATTAAAAATGACTTTCTAAAAAGAAAGATTAGCATGCTTGAGGAACAGGTCCTCACACTTGAATCAACTGTTCAGGAATTAGAAAATGTTAAAACAGTTGAAAAAGGTAAAGGTATTGCTAATTCTCATCAGATCATTGCTGAAGAGAAACTGAAAGTCACAGTTGATGAACTATGCAAAAAAGATGAGAAGATAAGATCTTTGGAAGAAGACTTGGTTAAAACAAAAATGGAGCTAAGAAAAAATGTAGAATGGAACAAGTCTTCTGAAGCTCTAGAATGGTTACAGGAAAATCATAGTAGTAACAGGAAGGGCATTGGATTCATCAAAGCACAGTCTTCATCCAAATGGGATCCAAAGAGTAAGTACTTATCACTTCCTGAAAACTGGCTATGCACTCATTGTGGGAACACGGGTCACCGAAAAGAAAATTGCCAATCTTTAAAAATGGCTGCACAAAGGAACAGGTCCTATAAACCTGTTCAAAATTCTGTGAGACAGAGGAACGGGTCTTATAAACCTTTTCAAAATTCAGTAAGAAAGAAAATTGCTCACACAAAGAAACCATTACCATTCTGGGCTAGGAGAGATCTGATTCATCATTTTTCTAAAGGAAAGGAACCCAAACTAGTTTGGGTTCTTAAAATTAACCCTTAGTTTTCTTTTGCAGGCTAAAGTGAAGGAGATAAACCACAAATGGTACATGGACAGTGGTTGCTCAAGGCACATGACAGGACATAAGGAACTGTTCCTTTCACTCTCAGCCTTCCAAGGAGGAAGTGTTTCCTTCGGTAATGGTAAGAAAGGGGAAATCATTGGCATTTGAAAGGTAGGTAGGTCTGATTCACATAGTATAGACAATGTGTTTCTAGTAGATGGGCTGAAGCATTGCTTATTGAGTATATCTCAATTGTGTGACAAAGGTAATAATGTTAATTTCTCATCTACTGGATGCACTGTGACTAACCAAACTTCTGGAGAGATTATTTTGCAGGGAAATAGGCATGGAATCATCTACAAGGTAGACTTGCTGACACTATCTGATGGAAGCTTGAGCTGCTTAAGTGTGGTGCAAAATGCTCCCCTCCTATGGCACAAAAGACTAGGACATGCCAGTCTTTCACAATTGAACAAACTTGTGTCCAAGGATTTGGTGATAGGTCTTCCTAACATCAAGATCAATGATGAAAAAGTATGTGAAGCATGTGCCAGGGGGAAGCAGGTAAAATCCTCCTTCAAACCGAAGAAACAGGTAAGTACCACTAAACCTTTGGAACTGGTCCATATGCATTTATGTGGTCCAATAAGAACAATGAGTCATGGAGGTAAGAAGTATGTTATGGTATTGGTGGATGATTACTCCAGATTTACATGGACTATATTTATTACATCTAAAGAAGAAGCATTTAATGCATTTTCAATTTTTGCTAAGAAAGCTCAAAGAACTCTAGATAGTCATATTGTTGCCATTAGGTCAGATCATGGAACTGAATTTGAAAATAACATGTTTTTCAATTTTTGTAATGAAAATGGCATTAATCACAATTTTTGTTCACCTAGAACTCCACAACAAAATGGTGTAGTGGAAAGGAAAAATAGGACTCTAGAGAAAATGGCAAGGACTATGCTAATATCTGGAAATCTTCCACAAAACTTTTGGGCTGAGGCTATTAATATTGCATGCTACATAATAAATAGATGTATGACAAGGCCATTAATAGAAAAAACTCCATATGAGTTGCTTAAGGGAAGAAAACCAAATATCTCTCATCTTAGGGCTTTTGGTTGCAAATGTTTTATACACAACAATGGGAAAGATGCCTTAGGAAAATTTGATCCTAGAAGTGATGAGGGAATCTTTGTTGGTTATTCTTTAAATAGTAAATCTTATAGAGTTTTTAACAAGAAAACATTGAAAATTGAAGAAAGCATGCATGTTAAATTTGATGAAACTGACAGTCTCACTCAAGAACAGGTACAGGAGGATGAAGAGATTGGAATGCTGAAAGATTATGAACTTGATCCACAAATGCAGACTCTGGATATGAGAAGTGAACTGCAAGGAACTGTTCCTCAGGACAGAACTGAGAAGAGTGGCACAGAAACAGGGGGAAAAAATGTTGGTTCCACCTCACAAACTGGTGGTGCTAATATCTCCGGAACTGTTCCTCAGCAAGGGACTTCTGAAAATGGATTGACACCCAAGCCTTACAAGTATCAAGGGTCACATCTTGTGAATCAAATAATCTCAGATAAGACTGCTGGGATTCAAACTAGATCAGCAGTCAAAAATCACAATCTGTGTGCCTTTAGTGCTTTCCTATCTCTTGTTGAACCTAAAAATATGAAAGAAGCACTGAAGGATGCAGATTGGATCAATGCTATGCAGGAGGAATTAAATCAATTTCAAAGAAGTCAAGTTTGGCATTTGGAACCCAAGCCAAGGAACAGGTCCATAATTGGAACAAAATGGGTTTTCAGAAACCAACTCGATGAGGATGGCATGGTAACAAGAAATAAGGCCAGGCTAGTTGTTCAGGGATATAGTCAAGAGGAGGGCATCGACTATGGTGAGACTTTTGCTCCAGTTGCAAGATTGGAAGCAATAAGACTTCTTATAGCCTTTGCTACATACATGGAATTTATTCTACATCAAATGGATGTTAAGAGTGCATTTCTGAATGGTTACTTGAAAGAAGAAGTGTATGTCAAGCAACCTCCAGGTTTTGAAAATGAACAGTTCCCTGAACATGTGTACAAGTTGGACAAAGCCTTGTATGGGCTCAAGCAGGCACCAAGAGCATGGTATGAAAGGCTATAAAAATTTCTAGTCCAGCATGGATACAAGAGAGGTAAAATTGATAGCACATTGTTTTTGAAAGAAAAAGGTAAGCATCTCTTAATTGTTCAAATTTATGTAGATGATATAATCTTTGGTGCTACTTGTGAAAATTTAAGTAAGGAATTTACAAATTTGATGTGGAGTGAGTTTGAGATGAGCATGATGGGTGAACTCAATTTCTTTTTGGGTTTACAAATTAAGCAAACCTCAAATGCAACTATGATCCATCAACAAAAGTATGTTAAGGAATTACTTAAAAGATTTGAAATGGATAATGCTAAGGAAATTGATATACCTATTGCCACTACCACAAAATTGGATCTTGATGAACATGGAATATCAGTTGATCAAAAATTGTATAGAGGTATGATTGGTTCTCTACTTTATCTAACTGCTAGTAGACCTGATATTGTGTTCAGTGTTGGTTTGTGTGCTAGGTTTCAATCAGATCTTAAGAAATCTCATCTGAAAGTTGTTAAGAGAATATTGAGGTATCTGAAAGGAACAGGTCCCTTGGGACTTTGGTATCCAAAAGGTGGTAGTTTTAATCTTGTTGGACATACTGATGCTGACTATGCAGATTTCCTTGTTGATAGAAAAAGTATCTCAGGTATGGCACACTTTCTTGGTGAGTGTTTGGTTTCTTGGGGAACCAAGAAACAAAATTCAGTGGCACTTTCCACTTCTGAGGCTGAATATGTGGCAGCTGCTTCATGTTGTTCACAGTTGTTATGGATCAAACAACAATTACAGGATTTTGGTGTTGATGTAGGAACTGTTCCTATCTTTTGTGATAACACTAGTGCTATTAACATGACAAAAAATCCAGTGCATTACAAAAGGACTAAACCCATTGATATAAGATATCATTTCTTGAGAGACAACTATGAAAAGGGTTTGATCATCATAGCATTTTGTCCTACTGAAAAGCAAATTGCTGACATCTTTACAAAAACTTTAGGTTGAGATGATTTTGAAAGAAATAGACTGGAATTAGGGATGATTAAATTCACATAAAATCATCAAATGCTTTACTTCATAATTGGCTAGAAAATTACACTTAAAATTAATTTTATTCAAGTCAATATGAATGATTCAGTCCAGCTTAATACTTAAGTGTATACTCTTATGCCATAATTCTTGTTTAGAGTTGCTAAAATTGAATGATATTACCCTTATGCTCTTAGAATTTCAGATTGATCAAAAGTGTTGCAAATTGGAAGGACACTAAATTTTCGTGTTAAAATCAGGTATGTACTCGTTATTATTCAGTTATCTTAGAAGTGTAAAGGCTATAGGTAACTTGCAACTAGGATAAATCCCACTATGTATCCTAACCATATCCAAACTGCATAAGAGTCCCATCGGAGGAACAGTTCCCATTCTGAAAAGGTAAGTTAACAGTCCAACGGCTCTATTTCTCCGGGAGACTCCCAAGAGTCCATAACGGCTGCATGTCTTGCTGAGGTAATCTTGATCATTTCATACTCTATCTCCACTACCTAATTCATTCTATAAATACACTCCCTCTTCCTCATTATTCTTTTACTTTGTTTACAAATTGAATTCTCAAAATTTCAGAAAGAATAATCACATATCTTTAAAAACGAATTGCAAGAATGTCTCTCTCTCCTGAAAATTCTTCAACTGCACCCACTACTGAACAACCACAAAATCTCAACCCTCCTTCACCCATGGACACCACTGACCTAAACCCTGAAATTCCTGAAATAATCCCAGAAGTACCTGAACCTGAAATTCAGGGGGAAGGACCAGTTCCCACGGCTGAATCAATCATTGAGCAGGTTGAAGATTTGTCACGAGCTATGGTACTGTATCAGTATCAGGTAAATTTTACCTATCCTTTAAATGTTGTGATAGATGAGGAGGAAAAAGGAGAGAGGTCTGAGGCTGTTCTTGAGGGGGAAGAAGAAACAGTTAAAAGGTTGGAAGCACCCATGCATAGGTCATCGGGATCTCCAGAGGTTGCTTTTAGAGCACCCATGGAGGATGTTATAAATGTTGATGATACTATAAGTGATAGTGATAGGCCTCTTGTTGATTTGATCAACATTAGGAGTTTAAAAAGAAAATTAGCTAGAAAGGGACCACCCATTGATGACCAAGTGACTGCTGAAATTGCTGCTAAGTTGAAGAAAATCAGTGACAGTTATAAGCCAGGACATAAGAAGAAATGTGAAAGTTCTTTCAAGGCAAAAGGACCTGTTCCTTCTGTCTCAACTCCTGTTTCTGAGGTTAGGAGGACAAGAAGTGCTGCTAAAGCTGCTGATGAAAACTTAGCTGCTGCTTTAGAAAGAAGCAGAAAAGGGAAGGGAAAACAGGTTGTGGATCCTGTTGAAGAGAAAGAAGTGGAGGAAATAGAAACTGATGGTGTTGGTGATGAAGATGATGAGATGGAAGATGCTGAGGAGGTTGTCCCTCAGTCGAAGAAAAGAAAAGTTGCTCACAGACGTGTGACAAGAAGTTCCGTGAAGGCTGCAGAAAAGTCTGCTAAGAGGACCAGGTCCTCCAAAAGGACTTTGGTGGATGAGAGTTCTGCTGATAGGGATCGGCAATGAAATCTTTGTAATGACTGGATTTTATGTGATAAAATTACACCACATATAATTACAGAGATACGAGTCCAGTTGACAGTGATGAGTCCTTTGCTGGGGATAAAAGTGAGAGTGAAGCTGAGGGAGAAGATGTGGTTCATTGTGTTCATGATGACATGCTGACAAGGAAAGTGTTGAAGGGAAGAGTGTTATCTGATGTACAAGAAGAAGGAATTCTATGGTTGCTGCAAAAATTGCATGCTCAGGGCTGGAGGGACATGGTCCTTCAGATTTCTGGCAGATGTGCAAAGGGGATGGTGCAAGAGTTCTACAAGAACTGCTCCATCAAAGATGACAGGATTACTACCTCTGTTGATGATAATGTGATTATGTTTGACACCAGGGAACTTGGTGAGCTGTTGGGGATTCCTTTTACTGCGTATGACAGTTATGTCAAGAAAGTATGGCCTGACTTGACAAACTTGCCTACTGATCTGGAGATTACAAGGAAGTTTGCTGAGAATGAAGGGGAAGAAAAACCCAGAGCTGTGCAGAAAAGTGAGATGCACCCACAGCACCAAGTGTTATTTGAGTTTGTGAACAAAATTGTGATGCCAAGGCAGGAAAAAAGAGGAATTGCCAGTTTCATGGACCTGGTCCTTATGGAACTGTTGGACACTGAAAAGCATATCAACTGGCCCAGTTTTATGATTCACCTGATCAAAAGGGTGATAGCTGGGAAGAGGAAGCATTCCTTGCCGTTTGGTTTCATCTTGATTGATGTGTTTGCAAAGTTGAAGATTCCCTTGGAAAGGGTAGTAAAGGCTACTAAGAAGGAAAAGTTTGGCTGTGCTACATTGATTAGCTGTGACTTGCCTGTTCAGGCTGATCCTCCACAGGCTGGTGTTGGGAGGCAGCCTTTGAACAACAAGGTAAGGGAACTGAGGCAACAGGTTGCTATCCAGGCTGGTGAAATAGCAAGGTTGGAAGAGGAGAAAAACTACTGGAAGGCAGAGGCCACAAAGGCAAAGGAGACCAACGAGGGAATGCTCAAGCAGATGTTTGAGTTTCTTAACAAGTCTCAGGGACCTGGCCCTTCCACATCCTGACCACCTTAGCCATAAGCCATCTTTTGTCCAGTGGAATTTAGCCTAGTCTAGTGCCTTAGTCTTTTCCTTCTCTAGTCTTTGAATAATTATGTAGTACTTGCTTGTATCCCCTGGTTTAACATTTTGATTAATGATGAATTGTCTTTGATGGCTAATATCATTGTTTTGCAGTTGCTTTAATCCGTTTTATGTTTGCATTTTGATTTGCCTCAATGGCCATGTGCTGATTAATTCTAACACTTGAGTTATATTTTTATGCAACCTTTTCAATGATGCGAAAAGGGGGAAGAGTAAGTCTGATTTTGCGTGAACTTATACCTAATTGAAAATCTGGTCCTTAATGATAAACTCTCTACGGATTGTTTTTTGAGCTTAAGTTGTACTTAAGGACATTAAGGATATGCAGCTATGCTTATGAATTTGTCATCATCAAAAAGGGGGAAAATGTTAGCTTGGATAAGCTTGGAGTTTTGACTGATGATTGAGGAACGGATTCAAAGGACCTGTTCCTTTGAATCACTGCTGCTAAATAGATAATTCATGCAAAATCATTTAAGCTGAGATATTATTAATTATCCTATGACTGATCTTTATCTTGATAATAATGCAGGTCTAAACGGATATGAAAAGATTGCATAAATAAAGGATAAAGGATAGAAGATCCGAATACTAAAGAGAAGAATCCAATTAGGACTCAAACTCATGGGAGCTTTGGAGTTCTAATTGCTCGAGACTTCTTGGCTGCTGGAGCTATAAAACGTGGAGCGTATCAGCCATTGAAGTATGCACAAATACAGAGAGAATCGAGCAAAGCTTAAAAAAGTCATTAGCTTATTTGTGTAATCAGTTAGCTACAGTGGAACTAAGTTAGAACCTGTTCCTTAGATAGAGTCTTGTAAAAGTTCAGTCTTAGTTCAACTGTAGTAAGTATAATCGAGTTGTATCTTTCTGGTTCAAGTCATGGACTTGACATAACTTCACTGATCGTGAGAAAGATCACTAAAGGATTAGAGTTAGTCCTAGGTTAGTAAGAAGGTAGTCTTGTAACCAAGTGGGTCTTTTTACATAGTGAAGTTGAAATCCTACTTGAGAAGTAGGTCGTGGTTTTTTTATCCCGAGTCTAGGGGTTTTCCCACGTTAATATTTGTTGTTCATTTACTTACAGTTTTAATTCCGCATATAATATAGTAAAGGAACACATTTTAAGGAACAAGTCCTTAAAACTGTAAACTGGTGTATCTTGAGAAATATCAGCGGGGCTCAACCCAGACTTCTCCGCCCTTTTTATCACTCTTAATATGTCGGATCTTGTGCATTTCAGGGATTGGAATTGTCCGATTTTCTTTCTTTTCCTACAAAATCAAAGAAGAGAAAAAGTTAGATAAAAAATAAACGATTATAGTAATTCATATAAATTAAATTACTTTACCAATCGCGTCTTCTGCGTCGCAGCACTAACTGAGCCACCGGTATGGAGCGATCCACCCTTACTTGATGCTCATGCTTTCTTCCCTTGTTCGCTCTTCTTCAAGAATTCGGGAGTCTCCCAATATTGCTGCAGATCTTTCCATTGATGATCATAGAGGAAGCCGGGCATTTTTCCTTTTTTACGCGCAATATACATTGCGTTCTCGAATAACTCACCGCATTTCTTTGGGAAGTTGGAACGGACTTTATATTCTAGAGCCGGATGCCACTTACACTCAGCCTAGAATATTCATCAAAATATTTTATTTGAACATAATCATTAGAAAAACCATAATTAGTAATAAACCTGATGCATATTTATCACCTCAAAAGCCTGCATTATCCGCTACTTTACATGAAGGGGCACCGCGCCCCAGGTTGGCCACGATTCTTTCCATTGAGATCTCATGCATCTCATCAGTATTGGAGTAGCATCAGTGTTGGGGCAAAAGCTACATAAAAATCACAAGAGTTAATAGAAATTTTGTTAACCAATTTGTAAAATTTTCGTAAACTGCCGCATCACCAAATTCAGCAACAAAGTGACTGCGTTATCAGCAGAAGAAATTCACATTAGATAGAATACTTATGAAAGGCGAATGTTAGGCGGTACTGTTAAAATAAAACATACTTATAATAAGGCGTGACCTCGGGACAATTCAACATCACATGTGTTGTAGTTACCTTCCTGTCCCGTTCATTAAACTGGTATACTTCGGACGTTGTATTTCCCCTGCCTGGTTGATTGAATACAGAGAATGCTGGGTAATTGGGATCACTATTATCTCTCACATCATGCCGATCCGGCCTGGTGCGCAAACATGGAACATTCTTGTCGAAGTAGTATGAGCAAAAATGAGAAGTTTCTCTAGCCAAATATGTCTCGCATATTGACCCCTCGATTTCGTTCCTGTTTTTCACGTCCCGCTTACACTTATCAATAATTTTGCAATAATTATTGTGTTAGTGGAATTACGTTGGCTTTATTAAAAAAAAAGTTACTGACAAAGATATTGAAGCTTACCTCTCGAAAGGGTACATCCATCTGTAGTGCACCGAGCCTCTTCAGCGAGGTGAATTGAAAGATGCTCCATCACATTAAAGAACCTGGGGGGAAAGATCTTTGTCAGCTTAGTGGCGACTACAGGAAAGTTATGTTCCAACAAGTTAAGATTCTCTTCCTTCAATGTCTTACTGCAAAGCTCTTTAAAAAATAGGCTCGTCTCTGTTAGTGGTTTCAAAACTTTATCAGGCAAGCCATTGAATGCAATTGGGAGCAAGTTTTCCATGAATATGTGACAGTCGTGGCTTTTCATGTGATGCAGCTTTCCGCCAGTCATATCAACACACATTTCTAGGTTTAACGCATATCCATCAGGCATCCTCAAATTACTCACCCACTCACAAATCATTCTTCTCTCATCCTCATCGAATGTATAACAAGCCTTTGGAAGGAAAATGTTGTTGCCTTCGTGGATTACCTGTAACTCAGGTCGCCTACATAATAGCTGTAGGTCCAACCGTGCCTTCAAGTTGTCCTTTGTCTTGTTCCGGACATCCATCGCAGTATTAAGGATAGCCTCGAAAAAATTCTTCTCAATATGCATTGGATCCAGAATATGGCGAAGAAGATTATCCTTCCAGTAAGGCAACTCCCAGAAAATGCTCTGTTTAGTCCAATTATGTTCAACCCCATAACCAGGGGCTTTAGATGGTAGTTCTTCAGTTACCTTAGGAAGCTCCTTAACCCTATCCCATATCTCTATGCCTGATAGCCTTCGAGGAGGCTCCTAAAAATCAACCTGATTCTTCATAAATGCACTAGTGTTATTCCTAAAAGGATGTTCCATTGGCAAGAATCAACGGCAACATTCGAACCATGTGCATTTACCTCCATATTTCAAAGTGAAGGATTTTGTATCGTCCATACAGTAAGGGCAAGAGAGCTTACCTGCAGTGGACCACCCAGACAACATCCCATAAGCTGGAAAGTCATTTATAGTCCACATATAAGAAGCACGCATTTGGAAGTTCTGTTTCATTGATATATCATAGGTTTCAACTCCTTCATGCCAAAGTATCTGCAACTCATCAAGCAAAGGCTGCAAATATACATTAATAGAGGCTTTCGGGTTATGTGGCCCCGGTATTATACAATTCAAAAACAGATAAAGACTGGTCATGCACATTCCGGGAGGCAGGTTGTAAGGAGTGACAAATATGGGCCAACAAGAATAGGGCGTAGAGGAGACATCAAAAGGGGTGAACCCATCAGAACATAGACCCAACCTTACATTCCTTGGCTCACTAGCAAATGCCAGATACACTTGATCAAAGTGTTTCCATGCCTCACCATCAGACGGATGGGATAGAATACCCCGCTGCTTGGTACGATCATGATGCCATCTAAGTGAGGAGCAGAACTCATCGAAGCATACAACCTTTTTAACCTGGGTATAAGGGGCAAGTAATGCATCGACTTAACAGGCTTCGGCTTCGGCTTCTTTTTAGGATTTTGCTCAGGCTTGTATCGAGGCTCCTCACAAAATCTACATGTCACGAGGTCTGCATCATCCTTATAATACAACATGCAACCATTAACACAACAATGCATCTTCTCGGTAGAAAAGCCTAACGAGGAAACCAACTTCTTAGCGTAGTAATAATTAGGTGGTAAGGCCATCTTAGTCGGATTGAGTTCATTCATAAGGCCAATGATGGAATCCATGGCAGCTTGAGAAATACTAAAATCTGATTTGATACTTAGCAATCTAACAGCAACCGACAACTGGGAATGCACCGAGCCCTCATACAATGGACGACTTGCTTCCTCCAGCCATTTATAAAATTGATTTGCCTCAGCATTGGGAATGTGCTCAATGTTTGGTTGTGATGTATCCGGCTGCAGGGGATCATTATGCGGGTACATCTCAAAAGCATCATGTACCATATCCTCCATTCTATAACTATTAAGGTCTGGTTCCACAACCGGAGAACTCCTACCACCATGAATATATTCTAGATTTTGAAGGTGCTCCTGCAAATCCCACGGCTCTCCATGATTATACCAAACATAGTAATTTTGCATAAACCCCTTTTTATAAAGATGTATCTCTACATTCGTCAAATCTTGTGTCTTTACGCATTTGCATTTTTCACGTGGACACTTAATTTTGCCATGCCTTAAATAATCTTCTGTTGTGCAGACATTATCAAGAAATTCCATAACACCCGCTACAAACGAAGGCCTTAACCCCCGCCGCTCGGGAAAATTTCTATTATCCATCCACCAACGACGTCGATTAATGTCCATATCTACACAAACATTGCAAGATTGAGAAACAATATGTATGATTTTTTTAAATATAAGATTATCAATTTTTAATTACTAAATTATAAAGTTTTATGTCATGCTATGCCTAACGCAATAAATTTTTTATCTTAGCTTGCCACTTTTTTGTAATCACTATAGCAAGATTAATGTGGTCGGGTTTGTTAATGCTCGCAACTTGTTTGATGAAATGCTCCAAACAAAGAATATTTCCTTCTAACACCCTATTAATTACCATTATCAAAGCAATTCAAACCAACAAAAACTTATTCGTTTTAGGCATAACATGTTCATCTTTTCAACAATACCAAAGCAACAACACATTCCAAACACCACTACCAAACAATTCCAACAATCCCCAACAACTACAACAATCCCAAACAACATAAACCTAACTTTATAAGAGCTAACAACACCAAACAAGTTCTTCGACATCAACAATAACTACAATAAATAAATTTACTAATAATTAACTACCTATGCAACATTATAGGCCGAAATTTAAAAAAAAAATTAAATAAACAATTAAATTCGGATTATATAAAAAAAAAAACTTACCTCAAGGTTGATTTGTGCTCCAATAGCACTTAATTATGATTCTCCACTAGTTATTGCTTAAGAACTACTAAAAAATTGGGTTAAAAAGTTAGGGTTTAAGTTTTAGAAAATAGTTAAAATAACACTAAAACTAAGAATTTACCTTGAATTTGTTGTTATATGTAGTATTTAGGAGGGTAGAATGTGTTTTATTTTTGAATTTGGGGGTGGGTTATGGTGGTTTTCGGGTATAGAGGTTGGGGGGGAGGGTAGAGAGAGTTTATGTGTGTTTTGGGGAAGAAGATGAAATGGGGAAAGTGGGTCTGCCGTGTAATAATGCAGGGGAGGGGGGGGACCGCAGTTTCGACCGATTTTCAGTCGAAACCTTTTTTTTAAAAAAAAAAAAATTGTTCGACCGAAAGTCGGTCGAAATAGTGGTTCGACCGATTTTCGGTCGAAATCCGGCGGTCGAAAAACCCGGATATTTTAGTAGTGTATGACTTCTGTATATCATCCAGTTGTGTTCTTTCCAATTTCCTTTCAATATTATTAAGATCTGGTTAACTACGACATTCTTCATAAATAATTCACAAACAAGGTTTATATTTTTTGTTTAGTAATCATCCCCATATCCTCAAATGTTGGACTCAAATTAGAAACACACATGGAAATGGTTGATGTTGCCAGAATGATCAACACCAAGAACAGATGCTTCAAAAGAAAGGACCAATGAAGCAGAAGCAAAGGCCTTGAGAACCTATTTACACAAAACCTCACACATGGTAACACTTCAGTTTCAAAAACCAGCAATGAAACATTCATGATCTGATACAGAGAAACTGCAAAAGTTTGTGTATTCCAGAACTACTCGGCTCCAGGAGACCTATTTCAAACAAGTTAATGAGCTATATTATAGATACTTAGTATTGATAGCTAGCAATCATATTTTGTGATGATCCATGACTACATTAAGACTGACTAGTGATCTAGAAAACCGGAGGAAATGTACACATTTGCAAAAGTCGACCAACCAAATAGTTAAAAGAGCAACAAATGATCTGAATAGTATAGCTTCCCACCTGGTCACGCGTATTCTAGTCAAGCGCACACCAGAGAAACCTAAAGAAAAATGAAGAAAATGAAACACAAGGGAGAAAAGGTTGAATAAATAAATCTGAATTACTAGCAATTAACAAAAGTTACAACTTCCAGATGTCTACCTAATTAAATGTACAGATTTCTGGCAGTTACATACAGAGATAAATCATAACATCGACATATTGATGTATGAAGTCTCTGCTACGCAGAATATATGTTACTAGTAGACACTGTTATTTAAAGGTAACATTAAACCCCTTGGAATTGGCTCTTCTCAATGAACCTCTAACACTTTGTTGGTCCTTTTCCAAGGATAGAGGGGAATCAGGATTGGAAGAAGATGCATTCCAAGCATCAAAATTAGAAGATGGACATTTCAGAATCCCTTTCAAACGTTTTTTTACTAGACAGACAGCTTCCTTCTTCAAATCATCATTTGCAGTAAGCTCTTTTGCTTTGGCAGTTTCCTTCTTCACATCATCATTTATGCTAACTTCTTTAGCTTTTTCACATGTAGAAACAACACCTAACTTATCCTCACTAACTTTGGCTCGGACAATGTCATCGCCATAATCCACTTCGCCACCTCTTACATGAGGAGAAAGATCACCTAATTTTACCTCACTACATTTTACTTGGACAAGATCATCATCAGTGCCATGTTCTTTACCATCCCAAACACCGCCAAAGTCATCACAGAAGGTATCCTCCGTAACTTTTACCGAGTGTTTTGAAAAGCAAAAAATTTAAAATAATCGAATTTATTTTCATCTCTCTTTTTTCTTTTTCTTTTTTGTTATAAGATTTTTTAAACTTGAAGAGTTAGATGCTTTTTAGCACATATGATAACAAACTGTGTGATCCGTTCAATTAAAACCAACCACTACAAGGTAATTGTCAATTTACAACTCTAAGTCAGACCGTTAATTATGCACATGCCAAGGATATTTGAACTAAATAAATCAATTGATGATGTCATATTATCGTTAGCCACTTTGATGCCGTCCTTATAATTCTGATCCTTCCTCTCAAGAACAACTTCCACAAACTACGAAGAATAAGCTCTGTGTTATAATCTAGGCACCTCCTAAGGACACTAGAAGGGGTGTTGAATAGTGTCTACCGATTTTTCTCTTCAAGAACCAGTTTCTCCTGAATCACGGACCTTGTTCTTGACGTAACAGTTTGCACTTCGACAACACAACACACACAGTCAACAGGCACAAGGAACACGATATTTTTACATGGAAAACTCCTTGCTCAAGGGAGAAAAACCACGACCCACACTCTGAGATTTTCGAACCAATCCACTAACACAAAGAGCAAGTTTTTAGATTACAAGACTCTGTAACCAAGGAGCTACACTCTAGACCCTAATGACTCAACATAGCTAACCTCTAGCTTTACAAAGTAATCTCTCAAAAGTTCACCTAACACAAACGCTTCAAAGATAAGCAGATAGGTAAAGACAATGATAGCATAAAACAAGACAACTTACAACCCAACAACCTAGACAGAATATCTAAAATCCACCTACTTAACTTCACCAATTGTCTTCTTCAGTTATCTCACGTTGAAAGTTGCTGAATCGCCTGTGTATGCTCTCAACTCTCTTTTTGTGAATAACTGAGTTACCGTTGCATCAACTACTTGTATTTATATGGGAGTCAGAACCCTAGTTGAGTTCCACAAGGAAACCTTGTAATTATGGTAAGACAAGATTTCCTGTGATTCTTTCCTTGTTCAAGTCCAACTCGTATTAGTACTTCGAAGACACGGCCAGGGCACAACCTCTTTTAGTCTGACTAGGATGCATACTCATACACGTGCCACTACTCCTAGTTCTGTAGGGAATCCACAATTTTTTCGATTAGTCGTTCCCTTCTATACAAGGACCAGGTTCACCTCCAGAACCACTGGGTCCTTCCTGTTTGTCATTCTTCAAAACATTTCCTCAACAAATTTCCCATTTTTGATGATGACAAATAAATGTTGCCAAAGAACCTGAGTAGACAAAATTTCCTAAAATACAAAAACAAAAATACAGTTTGAAAATTTTAAAACAGATGAGTTAGGTCACAAACACCCCAACATTTCCTTTTTCCCCCCTTTTAGCATCTCGAAAAGATTAAAGATCCTGCAGGAACAAGTTAGTATCATCCAGTCTAGAGCACAAGGCAATCATGTCAACTGAAAATAAACATACAGGAATAAGGCTAAGAGCCCAAGCAGAACCAAATATATTATAGAATAGACCCAATTCAAGCAAAAGAAATTTAAAACCAATTATCCAGGGCATAACAACCACACAGCCCTATTAAGTACACAGCATTAAAAGATTGTCTTAAAGTCACAAATCAAGGAAGGATAGAGAGAGATAAGGAAGGGTTTTGTCAAGGACATGGATGAAGAAAGATAGGACTCAGGTCTTCAAGTTGAAGTGCTTGATAAGTTCCTCAAGATTCTTTATATTCTTGGCCCTTTTCATCACCAGCTCGGCCTCATACTTGTGCCACTCAATTTTCAAGCGAGCAATTTCTTGAACCTTCAACTCCAGCAGGTCCATGTAGGTCAAGTCAAGGGCACTAGCCTCACTGTTCCTCTCCCCCTTGGCAGTAGAAACTTATGAACAAACTCAAAAAGTAACTGATGAGCCGGCTCCATTTCCTTCTTGTCAACTTTTCTTTCTTTCCTAAGTTTGGTTTTCCCTGAGAATTTTTTCACCACACTCAGAGGAGTCACTCCATCAATTTTTTTTGGCCACTTTAACTTGATATACCTGCAATAATCCTCAGCAGGAACATCAAGTATCACTCCCAGCTCTGTCCTTCCAAACTCAATTTCTACTCCCTTCACAACAGAAAACACCCTTCTAGCAGCAACTCTGCAATTTGTGTAAAACTCCCTAATTTCATTAGAATACAGAAACCTGTCTTTCTTGGCAAAGAGGTCTAACTAGCCTTGATCCTCCACCTTCCTAAGTAGAGGTTTCATATTGTGTTCCTGAAGGTCACCCAAGATGCTCCCAGCCAATAATTGGTGCCTTGCAAAGAAGGTTGTTATGTCAACCTCCTCATCAGAGTCTTTTCTCTTCTTCTTGCTTTCCAACTCACTGTCTGTATCTGAGTCACTAGGTTCCACAAAGCTTCCTGCTTCATCACTTTCCTCTTTGGCTTCAATAACCTTTTTCTCATTCTTTTTCTCCTCCTGTCTTCCAGAACTCACTTCCTTGACCTTCTTTTCCAGCGTGTCCACCTTCTCTAACTGTTGCTTCAGGGCAAACCTGGTTCCCACCCTTCTAGGTGCTGGCTGAGCAGCATTTCTATCTTTACTTACAGTCTTCTCATCGTGAGAGTCCTCAGTACTCTCATCCGCTAACCTTCTTTTGGGTACAGATCTTCCCCCTTTCAACAATCTCCTCCTTTTATCAGTTTCAATTCGTGTCTCACTGACAAACACAACTTCCTCCTCTTACCCTCTTCTAACAACTTCACATCTTCCACCCCAAACTTTCTTTTTACACTCTTCTTTTTCTTTTCTTCAACTTTGTCTACAACTTTCTCACTTTCACCATTACCTTCCAGAATTTTTCCATCCTTTTCCTCATCAGAATCAGTCCAATTTAGTTATGCATCATCAGCCACAATAGGATCTGAGCGAGAACCAGGTGCTTCACTCAATTCATTTGCAGCCTCAACAGAACTGGGTCCTCCAACTATAGGACCCTCTAACACAGACATCCCATGAACTTTCTCAGTAGGAACAGCCTCCAAACTAGGTTCGTTGACATGTTCCTTTTGGGATTCAGCAGAATCCTCTTCTCTCACTCTTTCTAACACGTTTTCAACCACATTATCCTCCACCCTTTCCTCAGTCACTAAGGGCACATGAAAGCTAGACTTAGGCATAGGTTCCTCCTGAACAACATTCAAGTTCTCCTCAACTACATTCCCCCTATCAGACATTCCATAAGGCTCTACTTTTTCTACGATTTCATCAAGTCCTTTAACCAATATTTCAGTACTCAATTTTCCAAGACTTTTTACCGAGTCTAAAGCAATAGAATCAGATAGAGTAGAGTCATGTTTTACCTCAACCAATTTTTCGTCGGAGACTGGCTTCGCCTGCGTAGGAAGTGAGGTTTGACAACAGTCTTCTTGACACCTTTCTTCCCTGCCCTTTGAGGAATTTTACCCTAGCTTTGACGATTCTCTCCGCGAGAGTAGATGGAGGGGGTTTGGGAGAAGATTTCTTGGACGTTTGGTTCTATGAGGTCTTAGTAGGAGACGTGGATGTAGATTGTGCTTGAGACATGGTGAATGTGGTTAGGGTTTTGAAAATAGGATGAAAGGGATTTCTTATTTCGATTTTTAGTGAGAGAGAGTGGACGAAGTAGAGAGGGGTTGCTTTGCAAGTATGTTTATTTCTTTTCTATCAACTAAGAGATGAGAAGGAGTAATGGTGATTAGGAGTTTCTCTAGGGAACGGACACTAATGATGACTAAAAGGAGAAAAGCAGCTTTTTGAAGTTTTGAAAACCGGGAAAAGGGATTGATTTGACGGTTACATAGACTTACCCAAATAAGGTCTTTTTAAATAAGTGGGGTCCAGTTAAGTCTAGTAGAAGTCTAACCACAAGAGAAAGTGTTCCTATAATCAAGGATGGTTACACGAACATGAAATGCCTTCCTTAACACACGTATAATTGACAATAAATTTCAATTATGACACTTAACATAAAGTGGCTGTGTAGATGTACCTGGACATGGTTCCTCATGCTTGCCTTGGTTCCTTCTTAGCACCCTGTAGGTTTTTTCAAGGGAACACATTAGCCCAATCTGGTGCTACTCAGCTGAACAAGTATACTTAATAAAGTACAAAATTTAGACTGGACAATAACAACAATAGTTACAAACAGGTTAATGAACACTTGACTAACCAATCATTTGGGAAACAAATGCTAGGTCATCCGTTTATTTTGGTCATACCTAACTCCAACTTGTTCCTCTCAGATTGAACTTTGTTCAGTGTTTTGGTAAAGGTATCAGCAATTTGGTCCTCAGTCCTGCAAGAATTCATAGTAATCAGATCCTTTTCTACATTATCTCTAAGAAAATGGTGTCTAATATCAATGTGCTTTGTTCTTTTATGTTGGACTGGGTTCTTGGCAATGTCCACTGCACTTGTGTTATCGTAGAAAATGGCACAGCTCCACATTTAATTCCAAAGTCCTCCAACTGTTGTTTGATCCATAGCAATTGTAATCAGCATGAAGCAGCTGCTACATACTCAGCTTCTGCAGTAGATAAGGCTACTGAGTTCTGCTTCTTTGTCGCCCAAGAAACTAAGCAGGGACCAAGAAAATGTGTCATTCCTGACGTGCTCTTCCTGCCCACCAAGTGACCTGCATAATCAGCATCTACAAAACCAATTAGTTCAAAAGTACCTGCCCTTGGGTACCACAGACATAGATTTTAAGTTCCCTTCAAGTATCTCAAGATTCTCTTCACATCAGTCAAATGTGATTCCTTAGGTTTGGACTGAAACCTAGCACACAGTCCCACACTGTAAACAATATCAGGTCGACTGGCTGTGAGATAGTGAAATGAACCTATAATTTCTCTATACTTTGTCTCATTTGTAGAAGGATCTAGTTCATCCATATCCAGCTTGGTTCCAGGAGCAATAGGGGTAGTCATTTCTTTTGCTCCTTCCATGTCAAATTTCTTCAGAAGTTCCTTGACATATTTTTGTTGATGAATCATGGTTCCTTCCGGAGTTTGTTTGATCTACAAACCTAGGAAGAAATTGAGTTCTCACATCATGCTCATTTCGAATTCACTTCCCATCAATTCAGCAAATCCCTTGCATAACTCCTCATCAGTGGCTCCAAAAATGATGTCATCAACATATACCTGAACCACCAATAGATCCTTTCCTTTCTTCTTTAAGAATAGTGTTTTATCAATCTTCCCTCTTGTAAAACCATTCTTCAGCAAGAACCCTGATAGTCTTTCATACCAAGCTCTTGGAGCTTGCTTCAGTCCATAGAGTGCCTTATCAAGTTTATAAACATGATCAGGAAATTCACTATTCACGAAACCTGGTGGCTGTATTACATAGACTTCCTCATTAAGGTAGTCATTCAAGAAGGTACTCTTCACATCCATCTGATACAGGGTAAACTCCATGTAAGTAGCAAAGGTAATCAACATTCTTATAGCTTCCATCCTAGCTATTGGTGGAAAGGTCTCATCATAGTCAATTCCTTACTCTTGACTATATCCTTAAACTACTAATCTAGCCTTTTTTCTTGTAACTATATCATGCTCATCCAGTTTGTTTCTGAACACCCACTTTGTTCTAATGATTGATCTGTCCTTTGGCTTAGAAACCAGATGACCAAACTTTGCTTCTTTCAAACTGATGCAATTCGTCCTGCATGGCTAGAACCCAATCTGGATCTTCCAAGGCTTCTTTTACATTCTTTGGTTCCAGAGATGATAGGAAAGCAAAGAATGCACAGAAGCTCTTCAAGGCCGGCCTGGTCATAATTCTAGTATCCAATTCAGATAGCACATTCTCCAAAGGATGAGAGCTTTGGTGCTTCCATGCCCTGGGTTGGATATGACGAGAAGAACCTTCAGCACCACTTTGGGTAGGTTCTTCATGATTTGATGAGTCATCAACTTCATCTGATGTTCCCCCTGTCATATTGACTCCTTGTTCTCGTGAAGTTGAATCCTCACAAGATTCCTTTTTTTCTTCTGGATCTTCAGAGTTAGATGCACTATCTTCTCGAGTAAGGCCAATAGCTTGATCATCTGCTTCGTTTTCATCAATTTCCTTATCAGATTCATCAAATACCACGTACATACTTTCTTCCACTGTTTGTGTTCTTTTATTAAACACTTTGTATGCTTTGCTTTGAGTAGAATAACCAAGTAATATTGCCTCATCACTTCTTGCATCAAATTTCCCCAATGGTTCATAGCCGTTGTTGTGGATAAAATATTTACAACCAAAGGGTCTCAGATATGCAATATTCGGTTTCCATCCTCTGAGAAGCTCATATGGGGTCTTGTCAAGAATAGCTCTTATGGAGCATCTGTTCAGCAAATAGCATGCAGTGTTTATTGGTTCAGCCCAGAAATTTCTTGCAAGACCACTTGACAGCAGCATAGTCCTTGCCATATCCTCCAGAGACCTGTTCTTCCTTTCAACTACTCCATTTTGTTGTGGAGTCCTTGGTGCAGAGAAATTATGATCAATGCTGTGTTTTGCACAATACTCAGAAAATTTTGAGTTCTTAAACTCTGTTCCATGGTCCGATCTAATGCTGACAAGTTCCAGGCTTAACCTTTTCTGCACTACACCAGCCCAATCTTTGAAGCTATCAAAGGCTTCATCTTTGGATGCCAAGAACAGGGTCCATGTATACCTTGAGTAGTCATCAACAATTACGAACTCGAACCTCTTTCCTCCTCTACTTCTGACTCTCATAGGTCCACACAGATCCATATGTATCAATTCCAGTAGTTTTGATGTGCTCACCACCTTTTTTGATTTAAAGGATGATCTCACATGTTTTTCTTTAACACAAGCATCGCACATTTTTATATTTTCAAATTTCTTACTCGGCAGTCCACGAACTAGCTCCTTTGATACTAGCTTGTTGAGCTGTGACAAACTGGCATGTCCCATTCTTTTGTGCCACAATTGAGAATCATTTTCTTGAACATTCAGGCATGTTAGGTTGTTTTCAGGCAGACATTGTTCACCCTTTTTCCTTCCATAACAATTTTTCCACTTAGTAGGTTCTTCACAATACACCCTACAGATGAGAAACTCACTTCATTCCCTCTATCACACAGTTGAGAGATACTCAGTAAGTTATGTCTGAGACCATCAACACAGTATACATTCTCAATAGCATGATCCAGAGTTCTCCTAACTTTTCAAATTCCTACAATCTGACCACTTTTTCCTCCTCCGAAGGCTCCACTGCCTTCTTGAAATGCTGCGAGTGAGAGAAAGTTTCTTCTATCTCCTATCATGTTCCTTGAACAACAACTGTCAAGAATCCAGCTTGGGTAGTTCTCTCTCACTCCAGCCTGCAAAACAAATTAAGGGTTAGCTTTAGGAACCCAGACAAGCTTGGGTCCCTTCTTATGAGAAAATGGATAAATCAAATCTTTCTTAGCCCATTGAGGTAGAACACTTCTTTTATTTTTGGTCTTTGCCTTACTTGCATACATGCACCTTTGTCTGTAATGCCTAGTTTCACCACAAAAGGTGCACAACATGTTGCAAGGCAAACCCACATATTTGCTTTTAGGATTATATGGAGGCAGTGGTTTTTTGAATCCTAGCCCTTGTTTTCCTTTGTTCTGATTTTCAAGGACCCAATTTATTCCCTCAGAGGACTAATTCTATTTTTTTAACCTAGTAAGCTCATAGTCAGATTTTTCAACCTTCTGATTCAGAATCCTGTTTTTTTCAGTTTCCTGGTACAGGATCTCATTTGTTCTTTTAAGTTCATTTTCAAGAAAGGTTTGAACTTCACTTATTACTTGATTACCATTAACACTCTCCTTTAATTGATTTAATTCCAATTCCAGTTCTGTGATCTTAGAGTTTGACACCAGAGTCTGCCATTTCAAAATGGCATTGATTTCTTCAAGCTCAATATTTTGTTCTTGAAGACTCTTGTATTTAGTTCTAAGATCACCTATTTTCTCAGTTAATTTATCTTTCTGAATTTTTCCTTTTTCATACCCTTCAATTAATGTGGCAGTGATTAGGATCAAATTTACAGTGGAGTATGTATGTAAATTTTCTTTAAGCTCAGAAAAACATACCTCTGCTGAATTTGCAGCTTCTTCTCCATCAGTTGCCATAAGGGTTGAGTCCTTCCTCTGGTTATCTTCAGAATACAACTCTTTCAGTTCTCCCAAATCTCTTTGGCAAACTTGTACTTGAGTATCTTTGCTAGTACATCAGGTGTCAGCCCCCTTCTCAAGTATGACACAGCTTTGGCGTTTGCCTGCAGCAAGTCTAGGTCTTGAGGATCGAGTTTTTCTACTAACTTTGGAACTAGAACTCCGTTTGCTGCTCTCTTGACTGGAGCATGAGGTCCTCTTTTCAGAATCAACCAGAGACTGTAATCCATCGCTTGAAGAAAGGTTTTCATTTGTTTCTTCCACCACTTGTAGCTTATCCCATTAAACACGGGTGGCTTTGACGGATCTTGTCCTCCTCTGAACTCCCTTGGATCCTCTTTGTCTGAACTTTCTCTTGACAATCCTATCAGTGCTAGTGGAGATTCATCCTCAGATTCATTTTCTTTGTCAAATTCACTGTCAGTTGGTCCCCATGTAGCATAGAAAGCTTCATTTCTCTTTCTTCTTTCTGCTCTGAAGTTTGTAGATCGTCTCACCTTCTTCTTGTATTTGTCATTCTCTTTTGATGCTTCCCTTTCCTTCTCCTTTATTGCTCTATTTTCATCCATTCAACTTCCCACATTGGACAATCCATGACAGCATGATCCTTCTTGAAACACTTGAAGCATCCTGAGTGATCTGGACTGTCAACTATATTCATTCTTCCAGAGCTCTCCTTGTTATTTCTTTTGAATCCTTTGAACTTTCCCAGGTTGAATTTCTGTCTCAGAGCACTAACCATTGCAGCTTCAACTGATTGCAAATCAACATAATCCTCAGTTTCATCAGTTGCTTCGAGTACAAGGGTCTTGTCCTTCTTGATTGATGGTTTAGTTTTTGAATCCTTCATCATCTCATGTGTTTTCAAACTTCCAACCAGTTCCTCAAGTTTGATAGATCTGAGAGGTTTAGACTCAATGATAGCGGTTATCTTGGGTTCCCAAGCCTCAGGTAGTACATTTAGAACCTTTTCCACCATCTCTACTTCAGGCAACTCCATATCCAGGGATCTCATCTCATTAGTGATAATAGTCAGCTTGGTGATCATGTCCTCGATTGATTCCTCTCTCCCATTGTGAACAGCTCAAATTATCTTTTCAGCATTCTCCTCTTTGAGTCCTTCACCTTCAGTGGTTCCTTCATGTGCGACTTGCAGGGCATCCCAGAATTCCTTAGCAGTCTTATAGGATGATACCCTATTAAACTCCTCAGGGCCAAGACCACAAATTACCAGACGCTTTGCTTTGTGGTTCTTTTCAATCATCTTATAATCCGCCTCATTGAACTCCTCTTTTGACTTAGGTTCTTCTTTGGCAGCAGCTCCTTCACCAACTATTTTGGTAGGGGTCAAATTCCCTTCAGATACTATAAGCCAGAGTTGGTAATCTTCAGCACATATGTAATTTTCCATCCTGTTCTTCCACCAAGCATAGTACTGCCCATTGAACTGTGGGGGCATCAGAACTAACTGTCCTTCAGTGATAGTAGGTGGTGCACTCATGATCTTGATCCTTCTCAAGTGTTAACCTAGCACGAGAAGACCCGCTCTAATACCACTTGTTATAATCTAGGCACCTCCTAAGGACACTAGAAGGGGGGTTGAATAGTGTCTACTGTTTTTTCTCTTCAAGAACCAGTTTCTCCTGAATCAGGGACCTTGTTCTTGACGTAACAGTTTGCACTTCGACACCACAACACACAAAGTCCACAGGCACAAGGAACACGATATTTTTACGTGGAAAACTCCTTGCTCAAGGGAGAAAAATCACGACCCATACTCTGGAATTTTTGAACCAATCCACTTACACAAAGAGCAAGTTTTTAGATTACAAGACTTCGTAAAAAAGGGCTACACTCTACCCCCTAATCACTCAACAAAGCTAACCTCTAGCTTTACAAAGTAATGTCTCAAAAGTTCACCTAACACAAACGCTTCTAAGATAAGCAGATAGGCAAAGACAATGATAGCATAAAATAGGACAACTTACAACCCAAGAACCTAGACAGAATATCTAGACTCCAACTACTTAACTTCACCAGTTGTCTTCTTTAGTTATCTCACGTTGAAAGTTGTTGAATCGCCTGTGTATGCTCTCAACTCTCTTTTTGTGAATAACTGAGTTACGGCTGCGACAACTGCTTGTATTTATATGGGAGTCAGAACCCTAGTTGAGTTTCACAAGGAAACCTTGTAATTATGGTAAGAAAATATTCCCTGTGACTCTTTCCTTGTTCAAGTCCAACTCGTATTCGTACTTCGAAGACACAGCCTGGGCACAACCTCTTTTAGTCTGACTAGGATGCATACTCGTACACGCGCCACTACTCCTAGTTCTGCAGGGATTTGCAACCCACAATCTTTTCGATCAGTCGTGCCCTTCTATACAAGGACCAGGTTCACTTCCAGAACTACTAGGTCCTTCCTGTTTGTCATTCTTCAAAACATTACCTCAACACTGTGGCATTTGATAAATGATGTCTTATTAACCTTTCTCACTACTCCTTTTAGATTAACAGCAAATCTTTGTTTCAAAGTTCAATAGTAGCTAGATCTTTTGCAACACCAAAAGCATGATTCATTCGACAAAGCTTAAATAGAACTCATATTTCCTCCATTAACAGTCGTAACTACATGGCTCATTGTATGTGATCAAGATCTTGATAACTTTGGGGATATTTGGAGCTACCTTGATTTTTTGTTTCTTAAGCTTTCTTGATCACTACTATTTTCCTTTTTGCAGAAGACAGAGGGCGGTGGAATTTCTTAGTTTTCGTGTCAAGGTAATGGAGGAAGAATAAGACCGAATATAAAGGTAAGAACATAGCTAAATAAAATGCTCTAAGCTAAAGTGAGTTGGAATACACCGTCTACATAATTTAGTATATCACTATCAGGTGTGCTTATGAGGTATTTGTATGGAGAAAGCACAATGATGAGTGAAAAGCATAAAAGAACCAAAGAAAAAGGGTTAAGTGGCTTATAAACTTGATGTGCATGGTTTCATGACTTGTATCATCATATATTAGTGGCTTCACTTGCTGAAAAATGCTATATTGGCCATCCAGGCTTCTTAAGAGAGAGCTGAGAGTTTGTGTATATGGCTAGAATGTAGCTCCCAGAGTTGTTGGATGGTAGAACGTTTAGTCAGTATCTAAACTATTGTTATGAACTCCATTACCAAAAACATTTTCAGATTCAGTAGCTTGTAACTTTTTTCTTGAGTTACGGAATACTATAAGAGCTGCTAAGTACCTTGAGAACTTTGGAAAAGTTTTGAAGGTTTCTTTCATTTCTATTCATGCATGTCTAACTGACAAAGGAACACAATCTCCAAATATATGGAATTCACCTGTATGTATGACTTCTGTAATATCATCCAGTTGTATTCTTTCCAATTTCCTTTCAATATTATTAAGATATGGTTAACTACGACATTCTTCATAAATAATTCACAAACAAGGTTTATAAATGTGGTTTAGCAATTATCCCCATCTTCTCAAATGTTGGACTCAAATTAGAAACACACATGGAAATGGTTGATGTTGCCAGAATGATCAACACCAAGAACAGATGTGTTATTTCCCAATATACACCACTTTACTTGTTTTAAGGACCAGTTCCTTAAAATATGTTCCTTTACTATATTATATGCGAAATTAAAACTGTAAGTAAATGAACACCCAATATTAGCATGGAAAAACCCCTTGAACTTGGGATCAAAAAACCACGACCTACTTCTCAAGTAGGATTACAACTTCACTATGTAAAAAGACTCACTTGGTTACAAGACTACCTTCTTACTAACCTAGGACTAACTCTAATCCTTTAGTGACCTTTTTCACGATCAGTGAAGCTGTGTCAAGTACACGACTTGAACCAGAAAGATACAACTCGATTATGCTTACTACAGTTGAACTAAGACTGAACTTTTACAAGACTCAATCTAAGGAACAGATTCTAACTTAGTTCCACTGTAGCTAACTGATTACACAAATAAGACAATGACTCTTTTAAGCTTTGCTCGATTCTCTCTGTATTTGTGCATACTTCAATGGCTGATATGCTCCACGTTTTATAGCTTCAGCAACCAAGAAGTCTTGAGCAATTAGAACTCTAAAGCTCCCATGAGTTTGAGTCCTTCCGGATCTTCTATCCTTTATCCCTTATTTATGCAATCTTTTCATATCACATTTAGACCTGCATAATTATCAAGATAAATATTAGTCTAAGGATAATTAACAATATCTCAGCTTAAATGATTTTGCATGAATTATCTATTTAGCTGTAGTGATTCAAAGGAACAGGTCCTTTGAATCCGTTCCTTAATCATCAGTCAAACTCTAAGCTTATCCAAGCTAACATTTTCCCCCTTTTTGATGATGACAAATTCATAAGCTTAGCTGCATATCCTTAATGTCCTGAAGTACAACTTAAGCTCAAAAACAGTCAGTAGAGACTTTATCATTAAGGACCAGATTTTCAATTAGGTATAAGTTCACGCAAAATCAGACTCACTCTTCCCCCTTTTGGCATCATTGAAAAGGTTGCGTAAAAAATAAAACTCAAGTGTTAGAATAATCAGCACATGGCCATTGAGGCAACTCAAAATGCAAACATAAATCAGATTAAAGCAACTGCAAAACAATGATATTAGCCATCATTAATCATTAAACAAGTCATCATTAATCAAGAGGTTAAACCAGGGGATACAAGCAAGTACTACATAATTATTCAAAGACTAGAAAAGGAAAAGACTAAGGCACTAGAACTAGGCTAAATCCCACTGCACAAAAGATGGCTTAAGGCTAAGGTGGTCAGGATGTGGAAGGACCAGGTCCCTGAGACTTGTTAAGCAACTCAAACATCTGCTTGAGCATTCCCTCATTGGTCTCCTTTGCTTTTGTTACCTCAGCCTTCCAGTAGTTTTTCTCCTCTTCCAATCTTGCTATTTCAGCAGCCTGGATAGCAACTTGTTGCCTCAGTGCCCTTACCTTGTTGTTCAAAGGCTGCCTCCCAACACCAACCTGTAGAGGATCAGCTTGAACAGGCAAGTCACAGCTAATCAATGTAGCACAGCCAAACTTCTCCTTTTTGGTAGCCTGTACTACCCCCTCCAAAGGAATCTTCAGTTTTGCAAACACATCAGTCAAGATGAAACCGAAAGGCAAAGAGTGCTTCCTCTTCCCAGCTATCACCCTTTTGATCAGGTGAATCATAAACCTGGGCCAGTTGATCTGCTTTTCAGTGTCCAGCAGTTCCATAAGGACCAGGTCCATGAAACTGGCAATTCCTCTCTTTTCCTGCCTTGGCATCACAATCTTGTTCACAAACTCAAATAACAATTGGTGCTGTGGGTGCATCTCTCTTTTCTGCACAGCTCTGGGTTTTTCTTCCCCTTCATTCTCAGCAAACTTCCTTATTATCTCCAATCCAGTAGGCAAGTTTGTCAAGTCAGGCCATACTTTCTTGACATAGCTGTCATATCCAGCAAAAGGAATTCCCAACAGCTCACCAAGTTCCCTGGTGTCAAAAGTGATCACATTATCATTCACAGAAGTGGTAATCCTGTCATCCTTGATGGAGCAGTTCTTGTAGAACTCCTGCACCATCCCCTTTGCACATCTACCACTAATCTGAATGACCATGTCCCTCCAGCCCTGTGCTTGCAATTTCTGCAGCAACCATAACATGCCTTCTTCTCCTACATCTGAAAGCACTCTCCCTTTCAAGACTTTCCTAGTTAGCATGTCATCATGAACACAATGTACAACATCTTCTCCCTCATCCTCACTCTCACTTTCATCACCAGCAAAGAACTCATCACTGTCACTATCAGCAGAACTTTCATCTACAAAAGTCTTTTTGGAGGACCTGGTCCTCTTAGCAGACTTTTCTGTAGCTTTCACAGAACTTCTGGTCACACGTCTCTGTGCAACTTTTCTTTTCTTTGACTGCGGAACAACCTCCTTAGCATCTGCCATCTCATCATCTTCATCACCAACACCATCAGTTTCTATCACCTCTACTTCTTCCTCTTCAACAGGATCAACAACCTGTTTTCCTTTCCCTTTTCTGCTTCTTTCTAAAGTAGCAGCTAAGTTCTCATCAGCAGCTTTAGCAGCACTTCTTGTCCTCCTAACCCCAGAAACAGGAGCTGAGACAGAAGGAACAGGTCCTTTTGCCTTGGAGGAACTTTCTCCTTTCTTCTTAATTCCTGGCTTATAACTGTCCCCAATTTTCTTTAACTTAGCAACAATTTCAGCAGTCATCTTATCATTAATAGGTCCCTTCCTAGCAAGTTTTCTTCTTAAGCTCCTAATATTAATCAAATTAACAAGAGGCCTATCACTGTCACTTATAGGATCATCAACATCTATTACATCCTCCATGGGTGCTCTAAAAGCAACCTCTTAAGACCCCAATGACCCATGCATGGATGCTTCCAATCTTTTAACAGTTTCTCCTTCTCCCTCAAGAACAGTTCCATACCCTTCTTCCTTTTCCTCCTCATCTACCACAACATTTAAGGGATAAGCGAAATTTACCTGATACTGATACAGAACCATAGCTCATGACAAATCCTCAACCTGTTCAATAATCGATTCAGCCGTGGGAACTGGTCCTTCCCCCTGAATTTCTGGTTCAGGTACTTCTGGGATTACTTCAGGAATTTCAGGGTTTAGGTCAGTGGTATCCATGGGTGAAGGAGGGTTGAGATTTTGTGGTTGTTCAGTAGTGGGTGCAACTAAAGAATTTTCAGGAGAAAGAGACATTCTTGCAATTCGACTTAAGAGATATGTGATTATTCTTTCTGAAATCCCGAGAATTCAATTGATAAACAAAGTGAAAGAATAATGAGGAAGAATGAGTGTATTTATAGAGTGAATTAGGTAGTGGATAGGGTGTGAAACGATCACTATTACCTCAGCAAGACATGCAGCCGTTATGGACTCTTGGGAGTCTCCCGGAGAAATAGAGCCGTTGGACTGTTAAGTCACCTTATCAGAATGGGAACTGTTCCTCCGATGGGACTCTTGTGCAGTTTGGATATGATTAGGATACATAGTGGGATTTATCCTAATTGCAAGTTACCTATAGCTTTTACACTTCTAAGATAACTGAATAATAAAGAGTACATACCTGATTTTAACACGAAAAATCAGTGTCCTTCCAATTTGCAACACTTTTGATCAATCTGAAATTCTAAGAGCATAAGGGTAACATCATTCAATTTTAGCAACTCTAAACAAGAATTATGGCATAAGAGTATACACTTAAGTATTAAGCTGGACTGAATCATTCATATTGACTTAAATAAAATTCATTTTAGGTGCAATTTTCTAGTCAATTATGAAGTAAAGCATTGATGATTTTATGTGAATTTAATCATCCCTAATTCTAACCTATTTCTTTCAAAATCATCTCTACCTAGAGCTTTTGTAAAGATGTCAGCAATTTGCTTTTCAGTAGGACAAAATGCTATGGTGATCAAGCCTTTTTCATAGTTGTCTCTCAGGAAATGATGTCTTATATCAATGTGTTTAGTTCTTTTGTGATGCACTGGATTTTTTGTCATGTTAATAGCACTAGTGTTGTTACAAAAGATAGGAACAGTTCCTACATCAACACCAAAATCCTGTAATTGTTGTTTGATCCATAACAACTGTGAACAACATGAAACTGCTGCCACATATTCAGCCTCAGCAGTGGAAAGTGCCACTGAATTTTGTTTCTTGGTTTCCTAAGAAACCAAACACTCACCAAGAAAATGTGTCATACCTGAGGTACTTTTTCTATCAACAACGAAACCTGCATAGTCAACATCAGTATATCCAACAAGATTAAAACTACCACCTTTTGGATACCAAAGTCCCAAGGGACCTGTTCCCTTCAGATACCTCAATATTCTCTTAACAGCTTTCAAATGAGATTCCTTAGGATCTGATTGAAACCTTGCACACAAACCAACACTGAACACAATATTAGGTCTACTAGCAGATAGATAAAGTAGAGAACCAATCATACCTCTATACAATTTTTGATCAACTGATATTCCATGTTCATCAAGATCCAGTTTTGTGGCAGTGGCAATAGGTGTGTCAATTTCCTTAGCATTATCCATATCAGATCTTTTAAGTAATTCCTTTACATACTTTTGTTGATTGATCATAGTTCCATTTGAGGTTTGCTTAATTTGTAAATCCAAAAAGAAATTGAGTTCACCCATCATGCTCATCTCAAACTCACTCCTCATCAAGTTTTCAAATTCCTTACTTAAATTTTCACAAGTAGCACCAAAGATTATATCATCTACATAAATTTGAACAATTAAGAGATGCTTACCTTTTTGTTTCAAAAACAATGTGCTATCAATTTTACCTCTCTTGTATCCATGCTGGAGTAGAAATTTTGATAGCCTTTCATACCATGCTCTTGGTGCCTGCTTGAGTCCATACAAGGCCTTGTCCAACTTGTACACATTTTCAGGGAACTGTTCACTTTCAAATCCTGGAGGTTGCTTAACATACACTTCTTCTTTCAGGTAACCATTGAGAAATGCATTCTTCACATCCATTTGATGTAGAGTAAATTCTATGTATGTAGCAAAGGCTATGAGAAGTCTTATTGCTTCCAATCTTGCAACTGGAGCAAAAGTCTCATCATAGTCAATGCCCTCCTCTTGGCTATATCCCTGAACAACTAGCCTAACCTTATTTCTTGTTACCATGCCATCCTCATCAAGTTTGTTTCTGAAAACCCATTTTGTTCCTATTATGGATCTGTTCCTTGGCTTGGGTTCCAGATGCCAAACTTGACTTCTTTGGAATTGATTCAATTTCTCCTGCATAGCATAAATCCAATCTGCATCCTTCAGTGCTTCTTTCACATTTTTGAATTCAACAAGAGATAGGAAAGCACTAAAGGCACAAAGATTGTGATTCTTGACTGCTGATCTAGTCTGTATCCCAGCAGCTTTATCGGAGATTATTATATCCACAGGATGTGACCTTTGATACTTGTAAGGCTTGAGTGTCAATCCAATGTCAGAAGTCCCTTGCTGAGGAACAGTTCCTAAAGGAGTAGCACTACCAATATGTGAGGTGGAACCAACATTTGTTCCCCCTATTTTTGTGCCATTTCTCAGTTCTGTCCTGAGGAACAATTCCTTGCAGTTCACTTCTCTCATCCATAGTTTGCATTTGTGGATCAATTTCATTAAGTTTCAGCATTCCAATCTCTTCATCATCTTGTACCTGTTCTTGAGTGAGATTGTCAGTTTCATCAAATTTAACATGCATGCTTTCATTAAATGCTTCTTCTTTAGATGCAAGAAATATAGTCCATGTAAATCTGGAGTAATCATCCATTAATACCATAACATACTTCTTACCTCCACGACTCATTGTTCTCATTGGTCCACATAAATCCATATGGACCAGTTCCAAAGGTTTAGTGGTACTTACCTGTTTCTTTGGTTTAAAGGAGGATTTTACCTGCTTCTCCAGGCACATGCTTCACATACTTTTTTATCCTTAAACTTGATGTTAGGAAGACCTATCACCAAATCCTTGGATACAAGTTTGTTCAATTGTGAAAGACTAGCATGTCCTAGTCTTTTGTGCCATAGGAGGGGATCATTTTTCACCACACTTAAGCAACTCAAGCTTCCATTAGATAGTGTCAGTAAGTCTACCTTATAGATGTTTCCATGCCTATTTCCCTGCAAATAATCTCTCCAGCAGTTTGGTTAGTCACAGTGCATCCAGTAGATGAGAAATTAACATTATTACCTTTGTCAGATAATTGAGATATACTCAATAAGCAATGCTTCAGCCCATCTACTAGAAACACATTGTCTATACTATGTGAATCAGACCTACCTACCTTTCCAATTCCAATGATTTCCCTTTTCTTACCATTACCGAAGGAAACACTTCCTCCTTGAAAGGCTGAGAGTAAAGGAACAGTTCCTTATGTCCTGTCATGTGCCTTGAGCAACCACTGTCCATGTACTATTTGTGGTTCCTCTCCTTCACTCTAGCCTGCAAAAGAAAACTAGGGGTTAGTTTTAAGAACCCAAACTAGTTTGGGTTCCTTTCCTTTCGAAAAAGGATGAATCAGATCTCTCCTTGCCCAGAATGGTAATGGTTTCTTTGTGTGAACAGTTTTCTTTCTTACAGAATATTGAATAGGTTTATAGGACCTGTTCCTCTGTGCAGCCATTTTTAAAGATTGGCAATTTTCTTTTCAGTGACCAGTGTTCCCACAATGAGTGCATAGCCAGTTTTCAGGAAGTGATAAGTACTTACTCTTTGGATCCCGTTTGGATGAAAACTGTGCTTTTATGAATCCAATACCTTTCCTGTTACTACTATGATTTTCCTGTAACCATTCTAGAGCTTCAGAAGACTTGTTCCATTTTACAGTTTTTCCTAGCTCCATTTTTGTTTTAACCAAGTCTTCTTCCGAGGATCTTATCTTCTAATCTTTTTCGCACAATTCATCAACTGTGACTTTCAGTTTCTCTTCAGCAATGATCTAATGAGAATTAGCAATACCTTTATCCTTTTCAACTATTTTAACATTTTCTAATTCCTGAACAGTTGATTCAAGTGTGAGGACCTGTTCCTCAAGCATGCTAATCTTTCTTTTCAGAAAGTCATTTTTAATTACTGCCTCTTTGCATTCTGCTTCTAAACTATCAATTTCATCATGCAGTTGATGATTGCCACCTTAGATATTTGAATTCATTTAGCACAGTATGAATTACTTTAACCAATTTCTCTCTAGACATGATTTTCACATCTTGTCTAAGTTTAGAAACAAATACCTCAGCATCTTCTTCATTTTCTGAGTCATCAAGAGCCATTAGAGCAAGATCCTCATCCAGATCATCATCAGTTACTACATCTTCACTGTCTTGCCATCCTGCAACCATTGCTTTGGGATTTCCACTTTTCTTACGGACCTGTTCCCTAGCCTTTTTCCTTTCCTCAATAAATCTCTTCCTCCATTCTCCTTCCATGATTGGACATTTGCTGATGTAGTGCTCCGTGCTTCCACATTTGTGGCATTCTCCAGCCTGTTTCATGTTAGAAGACCTACCCTGTCAACTAATCTCCTTTTTCTTAATCAAATATTTCTGAACACTTTTAGCGATAAGGACCAGTTCCTTATCATCAATAATCTTATCAGCAGCAGTCAAGGCTAGATTAGGTTCAGTTTTATCTGGTACTCCAATGTTTTTAACCTTTTTCCTTAGTTCATAAGTCTTTAAATTACCTATAAGCTCATCTAAGGATAAAGTGGTTAGATCCTTGCTTTCTATGATAGCACAAGCATTGATCTCCCAAGAATCTGGAAGAACCCTAGTTAGGATCTTTTCTACTCTATCTTCCACAGTTAAAACCCTTCCCAAAGAAATAAGTTCAGATGCAATGGCATTAAATCTAGTATACATTTCAGAGATTGACTCTTCTTCTTTCATTTTAAAACTTTCATATTCAGGAAAAAGAAGTGTATCTCTAGACTTTTTTACCTGACTTGTTCCTTCATGTTCAACTTGTAGAGCATCCCAAATCTCCTTTGCAGTGGTATACCCTCTGATTCTAGTGCACTCGTCAGGACTGAGTCCACCAACAAGCCACTTCCCAGCTTTTGCATTCTTTTCCCATTGCCTTATGCCTTCAGCATTGCATTCTTTCCCTGTTCTGGGAGCATCATTTCCCTCAGCATCCTTCTTCATTAGAATCATGGGACCCTCAGTCACTATGTCCCATAATTCATAGTCCTCAGCTTGAAGATGATCACGCATCCTTTCCTTCCACCATGAATAATATTTTCCATTGAACAAGGGTGTTCTAACCATTGACTGACCTTCACTGTTCTCTCTTGATGTACTCATCTAATCCTAGGTGTTAGCTTTTTCAAGGATAACCTGCTCTGATACCAATTATTATTTCCCAATATACACCACTTTACTTGTTTTAAGGACCAGTTCCTTAAAATGTGTTCCTTTACTATATTATATGCGGAATTAAAACTGTAAGTAAATGAACACCCAATATTAGCATGGAAAAACCCCCCTTGAACTTGGGATCAAAAAACCACGACCTACTTCTCAAGTAGGATTTCAACTTCACTATGTAAAAAGACTCACTTGGTTACAAGACTACCTTCTTACTAACCTAGGACTAACTCTAATCCTTTAGTTGACCTTTTTCACGATCAGTGAAGCTGTGTCAAGTACACGACTTGAACCAGAAAGATACAACTCGATTATGCTTACTACAGTTGAACTAAGACTGAACTTTTATAAGACTCAATCTAAGGAACAGGTTCTAACTTAGTTCCACTGTAGCTAACTGATTACACAAATAAGACAATGACTCTTTTAAGCTTTGCTCGATTCTCTCTGTATTTGTGCATACTTCAATGGCTGATATGCTCCACGTTTTATAGCTTCAGCAGCCAAGATGTCTTGAGCAATTAGAACTCTAAAGCTCCCATGAGTTTGAGTCCTAATTGGATTCTTCTCTCTAAGCATCCGGATCTTCTATCCTTTATCCCTTATTTATGCAATCTTTTCATATCACGTTTAGACTTGCATAATTATCAAGATAAATATTAGTCTAAGGATAATTAACAATATCTCAGCTTAAATGATTTTTCATGAATTATCTATTTAGCTGTAGTGATTCAAAGGAACATGTCCTTTGAATCCGTTCCTCAATCATCAGTCAAAACTCCAAGCTTATCCAAGCTAACAAGATGCTTCAAAAGAAAGGACCAATGAGGCAGAAGCAAAGACCTTGAGAACCTGAAGTTATAAGGGGGGGTGAATTATAACTTTCTTTTTCTTTTTCAGATTCAGTCGACTTAATTAGTCGACTAAATTTAGAGCAGGGATAACAGAATAATATAAGTGCAGTAAAGAAATGACGCAGCAGATTTATACTGGTTCAGAACCAAAAATGGTTCCTAATCCAGTCCCCTTGGGTCAACAAGGGAGTTTCTCTTCAGCTCTTTAAAGTTGTTTCAAAATACAGAGTGATGGTTTTTCTTTGATCACCATCAACGATACACAGTATGGTTTTGTTCCTTCGCTCACCACCAACGACACACTGTTGATCACTCACTTGACCAACACACCTGACACTAACCTTACTTTCTCTAAGAACTCTCTTTTCTTTTCTTGGACAGTAGTAATCTCTCAAGGTTACAATGTTTTCAAGATTTAAAAGAGAATAAGAAAGCTGAAAGGTTGCATGTGTTTAGACTGCTTGCAGCTTGGGTTTATATAGCATCAGTGACATCCTTGTGATCATCGAATAGTCGTGTGAATCCTTAATTGATATGAAGGTGATAGTTTCCTTAAATGAAGAGATCTTGACCCAAGGGATTTGATCCCTAAAAAAAAGGCATTGATTGATCCCTTTTGTTTGAGAATAAGGAAAGAGCATTTAAGGACCTTGATTTTCCTCAACAACTTGATATGCGGGATTGACTCCAATCATCCAGATCTTCAAGGCAGACTGCAACCAACCGAATCTTCTTTTCCTGAAAACATCATGGATTGAATCTTGTTGACGCCAAGGCAATGGAATTTCATTGATTTCAATATTCCTCCAGATTTAGTCGACTGACACGTTGTGGTCCTGTGAAGAAGTACAGTAATTGTTTAGTTAACTGCTCATCTAATTTAATCATATTGTTATCATCAAAATTGGAGTTATCAATCTCCCCCTTTTTGATGATGACAATTCTATAGTTTTATGATACTTCCCTGTTCTAAGGGTGAGTTGACAGCACCCCCTGAGTGTATGCTCCTCCTGAGAGTTTGAGTACCTTCATTTTCTAATTTTCCAAACCAGACATATATAGTCGACTTAAATAAGGAGTTAGTTAGTCGACTTAACAGTTTAACTTTCACAAGCAGCAGACAATCAGCATATACAGACATAAGCAATATTCACATAGTCATAGGATCATTCAGCATAGTCAGACATAGTGTTTTCTCCCCCTTTGTCGTCAACAAAAAATAGGGGAGTCACAGCAAAGCATCTACAGTCATAAAAAAAACAGTTTTATCCAGCAGAGACAAGCACAAACAGCTATCGCCTTCCCAGAAAGTACTTCAAGGTATTGATGATGTTGGTTCCCAGAGTGTCAATGCGAGAGTGCAGGGTAGAGAGACTTCTGCGAGCATCTTTGGCCACAGTATCAATGGAGAGTCTGAGGAGAGCAACATCAGCCTTGGTGGTTTTTGGTGTCATCCCTGGCTTTCTCCAAATTGTATTCAGAAGAAAGACAGAGATCACGCAGAGTGGAGAGCTGTTCTTCAACAGCAGAGAGTTGACTGAGTACAGAGGAGTTATCAATAGCAGGTGCAGGAGAAGGAATAGAGGGAGGTAGATCCAGGTCAGGCTTTTTAACCCAAGAGTGATTAAGATGTACATACCCCATACTAGTAAATGCACGAGAATTGTAGCATTGAGACACAGTAATGACAGAGTGACCAGAAGTTGGGACATGCAAAAGGTCCAGTATGTGGGATATGAGCATCCCATATGGAAGACAGCCAGATTCCTTAGTATCCACAGCACATTCATGCATGTAATTAAGAATCTACCAAGAGAGTTTGACTTTGAGTTTAGCAACCAGACAGTAAACAATGAAGGTGTCCCTTTGGGAAAGAGTACTGAAGGAGCCCGTGCGAGGAAGTAGGGTGGTAGCAGTAATATGAGCCAGAACACGATTTTCAAAACAGAGAAGATGAGGACCAAGTTGTCCATCAGGGATAGCATGAGCACCCAAACCAGTAATGCAAGCTTTGGCTTGGTCAAATGACACTTCAAAGTCGGAGGGCCAAGAGTTTTTGAAGCACTCAGAGAAACCAGAGGACTTAATTTTAAGCAATTTTTCTAGAACTTTACAGGTCAAGAAAATGCGTTGACCCAAAACCAAGGATTCAATACCATCAGTTCCACAGGGACGAAGATTTGCATAGAACAAACGAACCAAGTCAGGGTACATTACAGGAGGATTGATAGAGAAGAGATTAGACCAACCTTGGAATTCGAAAAGAGTTTTGATATTGCAGTCAAGGTTTTCCATGGAATCGAGGTCAACAATGCGACCGGAGGCAATGCGGCGATTTTTGAGATCTTCAAACTTTTCTCTTCCATTATCCCAGAAGTTTTGGTCACAGTCAAGAGGAATGCAGGTTTTTGACACTTTTGGTTTCTTTGGAGAAGGTTTTTGAGGGGAGTCAACCATTGGTCGTTTCCCACGCTTTTTGCCTGAATTTGTAGAGATGAAGGAGACGGATTCACTGTGTTGAGACATTGAAGCAGAGTCGGAGTTCTCAAGATTTATGGGAGAACCAGGAGAACAATTTTTGGAGCGGGTTCTGGAGCTTTTCTTCATGGAAGGAGTTGTGGGTTTTTGAGATTTACCCATTTTATCAGATGGGAATGAGAGGAGGTGGATGTACAGATGAAGGAAAAATGAAGGGAGCCAGAGGTGTTTTATGGAGAAGATGGAGAGGAAAAGACGTGATTGAGAGAAGGGAAAGGACGTGAGTAGTCAGTGGGAGAACCGAAGCACTTTTTAGACACACGCAAACCAACAAGTAATAATTAGAGAAGTTTAGGGAAAGGCAATACATAAAGAGTTGTAAAGATGTTCACACTAGCAGACAAGAGAATACATTTATCAGCAAGTTAGCGAATGAAAATATCATTAAATTATCAAGGTAGGATCTTCAACTACACCTAATTTTTCACAAAGTTCACAAAAACGTTCCTCATGCAAAGGTTTAGTGAAAATATCAGCAAGTTGATTTTCAGTAGTCACGAAGGAAATTTTAATGTTACCACATAGAACATGATCTCTAATAAAGTGATGCTTGATTTCTATATGCTTGGCTCTAGAATGATGCACCGGATTTTTAGAGAGACAGATAGCACTAGAATTATCACAAAAAATAGGCATAGGAATGGAATTAATATCATAATCACTGAGCTGATAAGACATCCAAAGTAGTTGAGTACAGCAGTGACCAATGGCAATGTATTCTGCCTCAGTAGTGGATAAAGATACTGAGCCTTGCTTTTTGCTATGCCAAGAGATGAGGGATTGTCCTAAAAATTGACAGGTCCCACTAGTGCTTTTACGATCATCTTTATCTCCTGCAAAATCAGCATCTGAGTATCCTTGAAGATGAAAATTAATAGTACGAGGATACCAAAGACCATAGGAAACAGTGTCAGAGAGATATCGCATAATACGTTTAACTGCAGTGAGGTGAGATTCTTTAGGTTCAGATTGATATCTAGCACATTTGCAAACACTAAACATTATGTCAGGTCGACTAGCAGTTAAATATAGTAAAGAACCAATCATACCTCGATAGATGGTTTGATCTACATTTTTACCTTTGCAGTCTTTTTCAAGATTCGTTGAGGGACTCATAGGAGTTTTCATGATCTTTGCACTATGCATACCAAACTTTGCAAGTAGTTCCTTGGTGTACTTAGATTGATTGATAAAAATCCCCTTATCGTATTGTTTGATTTGAAGTCCAAGGAAGAAAGTAAGTTCTCCCATTAGACTCATTTCAAACTCATTCTGCATTGTCTCAGCAAATTCCTTTCATAATGAAGGATTAGTACTACCAAAAATAATATCATCGACATAAATTTGCATAAGAAGATTTCCAACAGAAGATCTCTTAATGAATAAGGTAGTATCAATTTTTCCTCGACTGAAACCATGATTTAAGAGAAAAGCGCTTAATCGATCATACCATGCTCTAGGAGCTTGCTTCAAGCTGTATAGGGCTTTAGTCAACTTGAAAACATGTGAGGGAAATTTTAAATTTTCAAAACCAGGAGGTTGCTTAACATAAACTTCTTCCTTGATAAAACCATTTAGGAAAGCACTTTTGACATCCATTTGAAATAGTTTAAAACCTTTGAATGATGCATAAGCAAGTAGAATGCGAATAGATTCCAACCTTGCAACAGGAGCAAGCGTTTCATCATAGTCAATACCTTCTTGCTATGAGTAGCCTTGAGCTACAAGTCGAGCCTTATTTCTGGTGACTTCTCCATTCTCATTTAGCTTATTTCTGAAGACCCATTTTGTACCTATTACAGATGCATTTTGAGGTTTGGGAACAAGAGTCCATACCTGATTCTTGTCAAATTGGGACAATTCCTCCTTCATTGCTTTCAACCAGCATTCATCATTGAGAGCTTCATCAATCTTCTTTGGTTCAATTTGAGAGATGAGGGCAATGTCTGCACTTTGTTTGGAGGAACCTCTAGTTTTCATTCCTTCAAGAGGATTACCTATAATGAATTTGTGAGGGTATCCAGGTTCACTCTTCCACTCATTTGGGATAACTGAAGGAATGTTTTCAGTTGACTCATTCTGAGTTTCTGGGGCAGGCTTAGTCATTTTGTTAGTCGACTTGGTCTCAGTTGCAGAGGATAAGTTTCCTGCACTTAACAATTCTATATCTGCACTTTCATCTTTCTCAAGAATTTGATTAGTATCGACAAATACAACATGCATGGATTCTTCTACAGATAAAGTGCGTTTATTAAAAACTCTGTAAGAGCGACAAGAATTAGAGTATCCAAGAAAAATACCTTCATCGCTTCTGGGATCGAACTTACCAAGATTGTTCTTTCCATTATTGTGGATAAAGCATTTGCAACCAAATGGATAAAAATAGCTAATGTTAGGACGTTTACCTTTCCAGAGTTCATATGGTGTTTTCTTCAGGATTGGACGAATGAGACATCTGTTGAGGATGTGACAGGCCGTGCTAACCACTTCTGCCCAGAATTTGTTGGGTAGAGAATGATCCAAGAGCATTGTTCTAGCCATATCATGTAAAGTCCTGTTCTTCCGTTCTACAACACCATTTTGCTGGGGAGTCCTGGGAGAAGAAAAACTATGCGAAATACCTTGTTCATTGCAGAAGGATTCAAAAGCTTTGCTTTCAAATTCTCCACCATGATCACTTCTGATAGAGGAGATAAAATAACCTTTTTCTCTTTGAACCTTTTTACAGAAGTATTCAAAATTCTTTTGGGCTTCATCTTTATGAGACAGAAAAATAACCCATGTAAAACGTGAGTAGTCATCAACAATAACAAAAGCATACCTTTTTCCACCAATGCTAGCAGTTTTAGTAGGACCAAATAAATCCATGTGCAACAGTTGAAGTGGCATAGAGGTGTTAACTATATCTTTAACTTTAAAGGATGATCTGGTTTGCTTTCCTAGTTGACATGCATCACATACATGGTCTTTTACAAATTTAAGTTTAGGAAGACCAATAACTAGATCATTTTGAGATAGTTTAAGAATGAGATGCATACTAGCATGTCCAAGTTTATTATGCCATAGCCAAGGATCTGAAGCAACAGAGGTTAAGCAAATATATTCATGAGAGGAGGAGACATTGTCTAATTTATATATGTTGTTATCTCTGGAGCCTGTGAGAATTTCATTACCTAGTGAGTCAGAGATGATGCACTTAGATGCTTCAAATTTAACAAGATATCCAGAGTCACAGAGTTGACTAATACTGAGAAGATTATGCTTGAGGCCACTTACCAACAATACCTCATTCATGTAACAGGATTTGTTTAAGAAAACTTTACCAACACCAATGACAACGCCTTTGCCATTATCACCAAATTTGACAAGTCCACCGTCTATGCTTGTGACTGATTTAAACCAGCATTTGTCACATGTCATGTGTCTGGAACACCCGTTGTCTAAAATCCATTTACCTTTGCACGCTCCTATGGGTAGGTGTTCCTGCAAACAAATAGGGCTACTGATGCTTTGGTACCCAAACTTTCTTGGGTCCTTCGTGGTTAGCAACATAAGTGTTTAAAGAAATTTTGGGAATCCATTTCCATTTTCTAGTGTCAGCTTTTCTGAATCTACATCTGGCATTAGTATGTCCGAGGTTTCCACAGTAGTAACATGTAATGGGAGTTTTAGCATTAGGCACAGTTTTAGTCGACTCACTACTGGTAAAGCGCAAGCTTCCAGGAATAGTCTCAATGGAAGCTGGGGATAAAGGAGTTTTGTTAGATCTGACAGAACTTTGACCAGTGGATTTATTTATACCATTTAGTTGAAGTTTTAAATCCTGAACTTCTTGTTCAAAGAAGTCACGTTCTATCTCACAAACTTCAAATCTAGTTTTCCAGATTTCACCATCTTTTTTTACTTTAGAGAGTTCTTTTAAAATATTTTCCATTTCCTCCAGAGCCGAGTCTAAGTCTTCCTGAAGGGAGTTGCAATTTTCACAGTTGTAGTTACGTACCTTGCTGGATTCAGCATCAGCCATAAAACATATGTTGGCTTCTTCTTCATTCTCAGATCCTTCTTCATCACTCCATGCAGACAGGGCTTTCTTTTTATTCTTTAATTGCTTCTTCTTTGCCTTATTGCAGTTAGCTGCAATATGACCATATTTGCCACATTCGAAGCATCGACCATCGTTTTTATCTTGATCATTGCTGGAATTGTTTCTTGTAGAATTGAATCTAGTTCTGCCTCTTTGTCTGTTTCTTCTCAGCAAGTTTCCAAAATTTTTGGACATAAGTGCCCATTCCTCTGCAAGATCATCATTGTCGCTAGGAGGATCTGTATTTTCAGCATTGAAGGCAACTTCCTTTTTCTTATCAGAGTTTTGAGAGCTTCTTTGGAGATGGGTCTTTTCAAAAGCAATGAGATCATCACGAAGCTCATCATAAGATAGAGAGTTTAGATCTCCACTTTCAATATTAATCACCTTGGGTTGCCAAATGATAGGTAGACTGCGAAGAATCTTCCTGACTTGTTCTCCATTAGTGTAAACTTTCCCAAGAGATTTAAGTTCCCCTACAACTTTACTGAATCTGGCAAACATGTCTTCAATGGTTTCTCCATCTTTCATTTGAAACATTTCGTACTCATGAACTAGAAGATTAATTCTAGTTTTCTTAACTTTGTTTGTACCTTCATAAGTTAAGACAAGTTTGTCCCACATTTCCTTGGCAGTTTCGCAGCTAGAGATTTTCTCATATTCTTCTCCACTAATAGCACTATATAAAAGATTTTGAGCTTTTGAGTTCAGTTGTATGACTTCTCTTTGCTCGTCATTGTAATCATCAATATCCAGAGGGATCTTAGTGGTTTCTCCTTCTGATTTCTGGTTTTTGTCTGGAGGAATTTCATAGGGGCCCTTAGTAATTACTCGTCAAACTTTAAAGTCAATGGATTTGACGAATGTCTCCATTCTCACTTTCCAATGACTAAAGTGTTGTCCATTGAAATATGGAGGACGAGCAATAGAGGTACCCTCTTGAAGTAGAGCTCCTGAGACAGTATGTCCAGGCATGATCTTTTCTCACTTGCTGCAAAGCAAAAATTAAGAATGTGTGAGACCTGCTCTGATACCATGATTTCAATATTCCTCCAGATTTAGTCGACTGACACGTTGTGGTCCTGTGAAGAAGTACAGTAATTGTTTAGTTAACTGCTCATCTAATTTAATCATATTGTTATCATCAAAATTGGAGTTATCAGAACCTATTTACACAAAACCTCACACATGGTAACACTTCAGTTTCAAAAACCAGCAATGAAACATTCATGATCTGATACAGAGAAACTGCAAAAGTTTGTGTATTCCAGAACTACTCGGCTGCAGGAGACCTATTTCAAACAAGTTAATGAGCTATATTATAGATACTTAGTATTGATAGCTAGCAATCATATTTTGTGATGATCCATGACTACATTAAGACTGACTAGTGATCTAGAAAACCGGAGGAAATGTACACATTTGCAAAAGTCGACCAACCAAATAGTTAAAAGAGCAACAAATGATCTGAATAGTATAGCTTCCCACCTGGTCACGCGTATTCTAGTCAAGCGAACACCAGAGAAACCTAAAGAAAAATGAAGAAAATGAAACACAAGGGAGAAAAGGTTGAATAAATAAATCTGAATTACTAGCAATTAACAAAAGTTACAACTTCCAGATGTCTACCTAATTAAATGTACAGATTTCTGGCAGTTACATACAGAGATAAATCATAACATCGACATATTGATGTATGAAGTCTCTGCTACGCAGAATATATGTTACTAGTAGACACTGTTATTTAAAGGTAACATTAAACCCCTTGGAATTGGCTCTTCTCAATGAACCTCTAACACTTTGTTGGTCCTTTTCCAAGGATAGAGGGGAATCAGGATTGGAAGAAGATGCATTCCAAGCATCAAAATTAGAAGATGGACATTTCAGAATCCCTTTCAAACGTTTTTTTACTAGACAGACAGCTTCCTTCTTCAAATCATCATTTGCAGTAACCTCTTTTGCTTTGGCAGTTTCCTTCTTCACATCATCATTTATGCTAACTTCTTTAGCTTTTTCACATGTAGAAACAACACCTAACTTATCCTCACTAACTTTGGCTCGGACAATGTCATCGCCATAATCCACTTCGCCACCTCTTACATGAGGAGAAAGATCTCCTAATTTTACCTCACTACATTTTACTTGGACAAGATCATCATCAGTGCCATGTTCTTTACCATCCCAAACACCGCCAAAGTCATCACAGAAGGTATCCTCCGTAACTTTAGCATGAATTAAGTTATAGCCAATATCTTCATGTTTGGGAGAGGCATGAACTATGTTGTCTAGAAAATTTTCCTCCTCTGTTGTCTGCACAAAATTATCCATACCTGTTTGTGCAGCTTGAAACTTCTCTCCCTTTTTGCCTTTGGGCAATTTGAACCATCCTTCTGTCAGCAAAGGCAGAGACAGATTTTTCAGAAATGAGGACTTCTTTGGAGCTTCTGCTAATTTTTTCTTGTCCTTTGTGGTGAACAATGACATGGCAATCACGCTTGATATGAAAAGTTGACAGATGGCACATTTTATTTGCTCATGTCTCTCAAAAGATGAGGCCTGTGTAAGACCAATCATCCTCTTGATCCCAAGAACTTTGCGAGCAAGATCTCCTAGTTCATAGCGCTTGTATTTTGGGTCATTGTAAAACTTGGTAGCCAGGTAGCCTATGTCAACTTTATCTTTAGTCAATCCTAATTCTTCAAATGGGAACAAATCTTTCTTTTCTGGAATTCCAAAACCAACGAAACGGATTCTCTTGTCCGTAAGGAATTTGAGGACAGGATCAGGTAGCTGTTCCCCAGAATGAAACCTGAGGATCAGACAACCTACTCCAAAACACAAGAGTACCAGGATTATCTTGGGATCGCGAGGGTGGCGCATGACATCAAGACCAACAACAGGTGGTTGTGCCCAAATCTTACCTTCTGGGAAAAATATATCAGCTGTGAATAAAGATTCAAACTCTTTGGCTTTAAAGGTTATACCTTCTAGTTTAACCTCAAATCTATTGGTTTTCAAGTATACAATTCCGGCCATATCTTGGTTTTGACAAATGAGATGACACCAAATTTATGCTGGCATGACAGATGGAGACAAGAATAGCAGTAAGATGAATCTTTCCCGAAGGATGCAGGAAAAAAGAAAATTCTTCAAGCGAAATGATATTGCCTCAATATTGCAAGGCAATGAATGATGAAAAACTAGCTAATGGGTACAACAAATTGTCAGTCAATGGTATCCAAAACTACAAATTAAAAAGGGAGTAAAATTAGGGAGACTAATGGTTCTTGAGATTCAAACCTGTAACTTGGATGGTCCTGCCTAAAGTTAATTTGAGAGGTTTAAGTTTGTTAAATTTTGTACATTTTATTAGATCCACACAAATGTGAAACTTCCCTGGCAGTGATCTGAAAATTGGAGGTTTAGATATATCTGTTCCACCAAAATAGAAGATTAGTAAACTTGACTTCAAGGACTTTTCTCAAGGATTCACATCCACAAGTATAAAATTCTGTCATATACCATAATCTATATCTTCTAGTTAACAATTCATAATTAATTAGTTGCATCATTTCATCTTCATCCAAATCACTCATCTCCCACAATATCACTCAATTTTACATATAGTATCACCTTAAAACAAATATGTAACATGTAAGCATCCAGACTAAGAATAAATAAAACTTTCTAAATGTAGATACTAACAAGATCCCAATTTAAGCCTTTTCAACACTAATTCTCCTGGCAAGCTGAATATCATTCGGCATAATAGTAACCCTCTTAGCATGAATCTTCTAATTAAACAAATACACTGCGTATTCATGTATTTTAAGGTTCTACTAAACTTAAAAGCACAAAATAAATAGCGAAAGAGAAATTGCAAATACAGCCCTTCATAATATTTGAGTATTTGACTATCACTACTGCCTGGACAGTCATGCTACCTGTGACTACTCGATCCGAAGATTAATGTCCAAAAGAAATATTTATAAGCTCTGCATATTACTGATTATTAGATTCTCAGTTGAGATAAAAGGTAAAATAACCTTAATACCTTTCATACAAGTGACATGCTTATCAACAACATTCTTGGATTCCTTCTCTTGAAACAAAAGCAATATTGTACTTCAATAATATGAAGAAAATCAAAGACTTAAGTCCTTAGAGTGTCTCTTTTTCTGCAGAAGATAATATATTTGAAAATAAATTAACAAGAGGCAGAGTTCAACCAGAGTGCGACAAATTTAACTAGTTTGCCTAATTAAAGTAGTAATCAAACAATTGTAACTTTACCTAGCATATTTACTTAGGTGCATTATTACAATTTCATCCAAATCACTCACCTCCTGCAAATATTAGTATATTACACAACCCCACCACCCCTAAAATGTTCTAATGAAAGAAGAAACATTAACTAATTTATACACATACTACTGACAACGCTCAATACACATCTCGGCTTGAGGTATGAACGATCATCGCAATACAATTTACCCAACTAGAAGTCGGGGTTGAATCTACAAATAACAAAGTGATGCGATCAAAGTAGTGGAGAAACTAAACCTATTTGACTAAGCCAAACTAGGATAACAAGGCGATGAAATGATATTAACAACTACAAACTACACTAGGAAAGCAAGTAAAGGGGTGATCAATGGCCTTCTCACAAGCAAGGAAGACAAGTTTTGAACCTAGGATGCAAGTATAGCAGGGGGTTTATATATTATAGTCGAGTCGTTCTAATATAACCCCTAGAATCCTTCCGGCCTAGAAGGGATTTACCTCAACGACGCTCGTCAAAGCCATGGTTGAGCTTATAAAGCACTGCCCATTACCCGAGGAAAGAAGACCTCTTCCGAGCGTAACTTCTTTTAGATGGATTAGTCTATGAAATAGCCTATCAACCCAAATCCTTGCTAGCTTCACTATTCTGTATTAACTAATCTCTCCCGAGTCTTTAATTAGCAAAGTAGACGAGCAACTTAAGTGTCGCGAGCACAAAAGTCAAGCAATCAAAGCAATGGAAGCTAGATAATCGAAACCCAACAATATAAATTCCTAGTCCTGATTAATTCATATATTCATGTCCAAAATCATACCAAATTAACAATACAAATAGTCATGAAATATTTTCATAAAATCAATTCTTCAATAACATCAACAACACCAAATATATTCAATACAAAATATGAAAGTAAAGAAATGAGTACTAAGGGTTGAAAATTTCTCAATGGGTTGCTCCAAATCTTCACCCTCTTGGTGTTCTTGTTGATGGATCCTTGCTCCAAGATTGAAAAATGGGCCAAAAGATGGGCCCTAAATCATTCTAGGACCTATTTATGTGTTCCCACTTCAGCTGGTGTGAAATTCGAAAACTTTCCAGTGCATTCCAGACGCGTTCCTGCACGTTCGCGCAAAAACGGACGCTATCGCGCTTCACTCATTTCTTGAACTTCGCTATCGCGCTACACAGAATTCTCATGCTCCGCGATTGCGTCCACTTGAGCGTCTTCGCGATGGCTTGCTTTTACATACAGCGTGATCACGTGCACTCCTGCGCGATCGCGATGAACAGCTTTCCAGTCCAGAAACATAAACTTTGCAATTCAGCTTGTTTTGGCTTGTTTTCCATCTACTCATCACCACAGCGTCAATATCCTGTAATATGCAACTAAAACATGATAAGTGCGCGTATTTAATCAATAATGCACTACAAAAGCTCAAGTAAATAGAAGGTAATGTGTGGCATTTTGCCCACACATCACACCCCCAAACTTAAACTATTTCTTGTCCTCAAGCAAAGCACACTTCAATAGAAACCAAGTTGCAATTCATCTATTCATGCATTTTTTATAAAAGCCACAACAAGCCTAAATCTGGTTGGTGCCAACAATTAAGCCAAACCATGTGAGCATAACTTTCATATATACAAAATACCAAAGAAGGCATACATGCCATGACACAAGATTTTCAAAGTTTGCCTATTCGTCACAAGAGTTCACCTCTTTTGCTTGCTCACCTCAATTGGAAAATGAAACACAAATCTTTAACTCAACTTCACAAGTGCCCTCACCACTCAAGAGAATATCCCAACCACAAAAATGCAATGACAAGACAAATTGGATTAATGATAGGAAGAATTCAATCACCTTCTCAAAAGAAGTTCATCATGCACACTAAAGATCCATAGGCTTGCCCTTCGTGTACCTCTCCACTAATGTAGGAATGCTTGACCCAAAATCAATTAGGACTTTGTTAGGGTTGTAATGTAGGCTTTTGGTCAAAGGTGGGGTAAAATTTGGGCAACTAGTGACTACACACCTCCTTGAGCACTACACCGTACGAAAATTTAAGGCACACTTTATTTTCTTGCACTTACACCTTGCTAAATCGAGGATTATACACTAATCTTTCCCCTCTTTATTCATCAATTCTCTTTTTCTTCTTTTTCTTTCTTTTCTTTCACTTGCTTCTTCTTGTTTCTTTTCTCTTTCCTTTCTTTTTCTCCTTTTTTTTAACTCAACTAACTTTTGTTGCTCTTTCTTTTCTTTTCTTTTCTTTTCTTTTGATTTTCTTAACTTCCACACTTTCACCATAACTCGTGTCACCCCCAAACTTAGGCTTTTGCCTAAGTTGCACGTCTTTCAATGCACTCAAGGAGGTAGGACCAAAAGAAGATTAGTATTTTAAGCACTTAGAATTGGTCCGGATTAATAATGTGGTTGCCAAAAGAAAGGATACTAAGCTCAAAGGGGTTGACTAAGGTTTTAATGCAAGGGTAGGCTTTTTAGGTTACTAGTGGGCCAAAGAAAGCCTAAAATCATTTTTCAAGTCAAGCACCACCTAGGATTTCGCCTCGAAGCACACTTAGAGAAAGTTCTAGATAAAGAAGCACACACATGAACACACCAAAATCTCACCACACATGGCACAAGTAAAGTAAGGAAGATGAGTATATTCAAGTCCCAATCCAAGGCAATTAAGCATTCAAAGTTTACTCATAGCCTAATGAGAGCTAATTAGTGAACAAAAGAGCCAAAAGTTGAACTTAAAGATCATAGCACAATTCACCAACTAAATTTTTCTATCCATTTTTCAAAACAAGCTCACATGACAAGGACTAAGTAATGGTGGAACCAAACAAGCCAAAAATTGGCCAAGGAGCAAAAATCCACAACTATTACAATACTACTATTACTACTAATTAAATCCTAAGAATTCCCGGTTCACAAGTATTGTTTCCTTGGAAAAGAACCATGGCAAAGAAAAACCAAGGAAGTTATGTCAAATTTTTTTTATACAACATGGTATTTACAATGAAAATAGTTGTTCGGACCCAAATGAGGCTTTCGCACCCAAGTGGGATGCCTACGTATCACACAAAGGTGAATCAGATAAAAAGAAGCAACATACCAAACGTAGTTCATGGGAGTACCTTTTTTTTTAATATATATGTATATATAATTCTAACTACTACAAAATATGAACAAACTAACACAATATTATAATAAATACTTATACTATTTTCAAAGAAAATAACAAGGAAAAGAGATGGTAGACATGCTATAAAAATCAAGCAACCTGAGCGACATCACTACTACACCCAAAACACAAATGCACCCCCAAACTTAAACTATGCACTGTCCTCAGTGCAACTAACAATATAATACAAAGGGTGTAAGGAACTCCCTGACTAGAAGATCAATCCTCACTGTTAGTGTGGGGTAGCAGATCTCATCATCGGACTCCTCATCTGAGGTAGTAGAGTGGCAAAGCGAGTTCAGCTTACTCATCATCTTGTTCAGGAAGTTGCTTGTTCTCTCGCCAAACTTTTTCTGCTTCCTCTCCATTTTATCCAGCCTGATCTTAATCTGCTCCTGCTCAGCTGCTACTGCCTCCAATGATAAAGTGCTCGAAGGCCTGGAGGAAGAACCCTCTCCATGTGGGCTTGAAGGAAGCCCTACTACCAGCTGTCTAATGTGAGCGTCTATAGAAGAAATCTGAGATGAAATGTACCTCATGTTAGACGCTTCTAATGCAAGTGGTGGAACTGGAGTGTATGAACTCCCTGGTGCAGTAGTAGTAGCAGGGGCTGAGAATTGCCCAAAAGTTGGGTCATCAACATCAATCTGGGATGGTACCTCAACTTTTCTTTTCTTGCTTTGTGTTTCCCCTCCTGATCCTTTCTTCAATAGTGGATAGATCGGCTTTTCAGGACTCACACTTTTATCACTAGTGCGTATATCCACTCCGGCATTTATGTATAGCCGGTGAATCAAGCTTGGGAAAAATAAGATTTCTGTTCTCTCTTGCACCACCTCTTCAATCTCCCCAACAATTATTTCCCCGACATTGATTTTGAAACCGTCAATCAGTGTTGCGATCAGTCAAGCTTTTTCAGAAGTGAGATCACTCTCATTGCTCGAAGGCATCACCCTAGTGCACACAATGGATAACCAGATGCGGGCCTCGGCTGTGAATTCAGTGGATACAATCTTTTGTCCGAATGTGGACCAACTTGAGGGTTACCCTCTTGAAGCATATCAACCATCCATGGCAAACCTCCTTCTGAAGCACGAGCCTTGTATAAAGTATTATAAAAATTCTCTAGCTCATACACCACATTAATAGTAGTTGCATCAAACCGCACTAACTTGCCCCTCACAGTAGTCACCAACTCACCACTAAAATCTATTCGAGTGGTATTGGCATAAAATTCCCTTGCTATAGTAGCGCTTGCCTTTCAGGTGTTTTGGTAAAAAAACTCCATTCATTATTTTCAAGCTTTTCGAAGAAGTTGGGGAGTTTCTCGTCCACTTTGTCTATATGGATCCTTATTTCCCTAATGAAGCTCTTTTCAAGATCCCTTTTGAATTTTTCATGGCATGATGCGGATAAGAACCTTGTTGTGTCATATTCTACCTCTTCTCCTCCTGTTAAGTCCCGTTGGTATTTTCCTTCGTCCATTGTAAGGGAAAAAGTATCTACAAAGATCACCATTGTCAAAACACAATTTGGGTACTTAATACATGCATTAATAAAGCTCATGAGCTAAAGGTTGAATCCAAAAAATTTCAGCTGTGGGCTGTGCAAGCTCACTGTTTCTGCCAGAAATTGGATCTCTGCGCGATCACGCCTGTCTGAAAATCCTTCTGCGCGATCGTGACACGTCTGGCGCGATCGCGTAGGAGAGAGGTTGACGAATCTGCACGTTCGCGAGGGTCTTGATGCGATCGCGAGGTCGTCTTCTCCAATAGGTGGAGACTGACCTCGGTGGCAACACCCAGAATTTTACATGTCTCACACATCTAACACAGTTCACACCCACAATTTTAGCTAGAAAAACACAAATTTTTGCTTCTAAGTTGTCGGATCTAACACTAGGGTTTAGTTCAATTGGGCATTAACAAACTAGTAACCTAACCCATTTTCTTCACAAACAATTTTCCTATAAGGGTACATCATACTTCCCCCTATTTTCCATTAAAAGCCCCTTGTTTTCTTATTTACACAACCACATTAGAATCAAGAGAGGAGGATTACTTACACATGTTTTTAACAACAAAATTGAAGATGGAATTTGAGAAACATACCTTGATGATGGAGATGGAATGCTTGAGAGTGGTGAAATGGACCAGTTGGGATGCAAAAGAAAATGGGGGAGGGGAGTTTGAGAGGATGAGAGTTTAGAAAAAAAAAAGGGTCTTTGGCCTCTTAAAACTGCCTTTAATTACCTGAAGCGTTACTCAGCGCGATCGCGTGACCCCAATCGCGATCGCGCTTTACTGCTGAGTGAACGTACGCGATCGTGTGTGATTAACACGATCGCGCAGGTTGTGTAACGCAATCGCACAACTATTGACGCGAAGGCACTGAATACTTTTTAGACCAACATCCAGTGAGCAGAATTTCAGTGAGGTGGTCCGCCCCAAACATTAGGCGCTCCGCCTACTGGGATGCAGATTGTCAAATTTCAGTGGGCGGTCCGCCCTACACCCCTGTGCAACCCATTTTTTCCATGTTTATGCCTTAGACCATGCATCCTAACAACTAACAAATGTGGGATTCATGTGAGATGATAAAAAACAACAACAAAAACTAATCTAACCTAATATGCAATCAATAAACACTAAAAAAATTTAAAGAGATTCGGGTTGCCTCCCGACAAGTGCTTTATTTAATGTCTTGGCTAGACGGTACCCATGATGCTTTTCTCTCCACTTGGTGAAGGTAAATTTTCTCCCCAACATGGCTTCATGCTCTTTAGGCGGGGGTACACATTTCCGAGCTTGTAAAGCCGGATTCTTCATCTCGAACTTTTTCGCCTTCAAGTGAGGGATGTTGTTTTGTCTCCTTGGTGTGGCAAATTCAACAATGTACCCATTTTGCTCATCAATGCCAAAATCATCCAAAGGTGCTTGTTCTTCCACTTCCATTGCCTCATCCACACATAGATTTGAAAAATGAAGTAAATAAGGTCCCAATTGTTTTAACACTAATGGAGCACCAAGCATGACATACTCCTCTTCAAATATGCTAGTCTTCATCACAAAAGTTCTTCATTTCCGCTCTAGACTCCGACACAAGTTTCTTGCTCACGACATCATTACCAAACATCTTGAAGATGTGATCACTTCCATGAGTTCCCATGATTTGACTTGTGCTCTCTTCCACAAATTCGCTCATTTCTAGCATATCATTCACAATTTCTTCACGTTGAGCCTTGGAAGCTTCAACCATTTCATGAACTAGAATTTTCAAGACACGAGCTTCAAGATCAAATTGGTTCACTCTTTGTCCTAGTTCTTCTCTTTCATTTTTCGAGCTTGATCTCAGAGCCAAGCTCGGCTCACAATTTCTTCTTCGTCCCAATTGTGATTTTCTTCGACAATTCTTTCTTGATTTTGAACCACATCTTCCATGGAGGGTTCTTCTTGGAATTCAAGCTCATCTTCTATATAAAGCCTTTGTTGACATTTGGCAACATCCTTAGCCTGCTGATCATTGAAGGTGTCAACTAATTAGCTCAATTAAGTCTCCAAGTTGTGACTTGCTAATCCATTTTAATGGATCGTATCTTTAATCTCATTGAAGGCTTCGACATTCTCACAATGGTGTTCAAGTATCCGCTCCATCAAATATTCCAATCTTTCATTTTGATTACATTCATCTTGTGAAGTAGATAGGTCCATCTCTTCTTGAAACTTCTCTTGGATGCCTTGCCATTCGGGTTCAAGTTCCGCACTCATGTTTACATTAGACCTATCAAACTCATAAGAATCATTAGCATCATTATAAAAATATTGGGAGAAGAACAAAGAATATTAGGACAACCGTCCCAATGGCCATTTTGACCCCCACATTCAGGACATATGTTCCACTCAATGGGTTGAGAAGGTGCACACAACTCGCCCCCGGAAATAATTTGACAATCTTGCCAATAGTGAGGTCCACCGCAATAAGAATAAGGATCACTCATGTATGGATTTTCAATATTTGCCCAATTTTGGTTCCATGATGCCATTTCAAGATAATTACCACTAATCTAAACTAACTAACTAATGCAAGTAAACACTACACACAAACAAATATTTACAATTTACAAAGAACATTACTACTATTCACAATTTATACGACAAAGGTTCATAAGGTTTGGAACTAAGCCAACTAGCTCAACTCCTTAAACTACTCTAATACGCCAATTGTTCCCCGACAACGGCGCCAATTTTGACAGCGCTCAACACACACCTCGGCTTGAGGTACGAACGGTCATCGCAATACAATTTACCCAACTAGGAGTCGGGGTCGAATCCACAAAGAACAAAGTGATGCGATCAAAATAGTGGAGGAACTAAACCTATTTGACTAAGCCAAACTAGGATAACAAGGTGATGGAATGATATTAACAACTACAAACTACACTAGGAAAGCAAGTAAAGGTGTGATCAATGGCCTTCTCACAACAAGGAAGACAAGTTTTGAACCTAGGATGCAAGTATAGCACGGGGTTTATATATTATGACCGAGTCGTTCTAATATAATCCCTATAATCCTTCCGGTCTATAAGGAATTTACCTCAACAACGCTCGTCAAAGCCATGGTTGAGCATATAAAGCACTGCCCATTACCCTAGGAAAGAAGACCTCTTCCGAGCATAACTTCTTTTAGATAACTTAGTCTACGAAATAGCCTATCAACCTAAATCCTCGCTAGCTTCACTATTCTACGCTAACTAATCTCTCCCGAGTCTTTAATTTGCAAAGCAGACGAGCAACTTAAGTGTCGCGAGCACAAAAGTCAAACAATCAAAGCAATGGAAGCTAGATAATCAAAACCCAACAATATAAATTCCTAGTCATGATTCATTCATATATTCATGTCCAAAATCATACCAATTAACAATACAAATAGTCATGAAATATATTCATAAAATCAATTCTTCAATAATATCAATAACACCAAATATATTCAATACAAAACATGAAAGTAAAGAAAGGAGTACTAAGGGTTGAGAATTTCTCAATGGGTTGCTCCAAATCTTCACCCTCTTGGTGTTCTTATTGATGGATCCTTGCTCCAAGATTGGAAAAATGGCGAAAAGATGTGGCCTAAATCGTTCTAGGGCCTATTTATGTGTTCCCACGTTAGCTGGTGTGAAATTCCAAAACTGTCCAGTGCATTCCAGACGCGTTCCTATGCGATCACGCAAAAACGGACGCTATCGTGCTTCGCTCATTTCTTGAACTTCGCTATCGCGTGCAACTAAGAGCTATCACGCTGCACAAAATTCTCATGCTCCGCGATCACGTCCACTTGAGCGCCTTCGTGATGGCTTGTTTTTTCATACTGCGCGATCGCGTGCAGTCCTGCGCGATCGCGATGAACAGCTTTCCAGTCCAGAAACATAAACTTTGCAATTCAGCTTGTTTTGGCTTGTTTTCCATCTAGTCTTCACCAAAGCATCAATATCATGTAATATGCAACTAAAACATGATAAGTGCGCGTATTTAATCAATAATGCACAACAAAAGCTCAAGTAAATAGAAGGTAATGTGTTCCATTTTGCCCACACATCAACTACTTACCCCAGAATGGAATACTGCAAAAACATAGTATCTTTTTTTTTTGGTGCAAAACACGATTATATTAATACTAAAGGTAGTTTGGGCATATGAAGCTCTGGAGAGCATAGTAATTGCCATAGTTTGCCAGCATATTACAAACCAAAATAGATAGACTTTTAGGGTGAGTAACACCCTTTTGATCATCTAGATAAGTAGCTCAACAAATACTAGGAGGCGTAGCATTAGCAAAAACATAGTATGATCTCAAAAGAAAATTGTTACACGTAAGAACGTAAGTCTAAGAAGCTTTCATTTTTTAAATTTGGTAACATGTCGAATTTGGCCAACAAAAGAAAGCGTTTTGCTGGCGCATTTTGGTCCATAGAAGAAAGGAAATTGTTGGAAAATTCTATGTCTTTTATTTGGAGCATTGTTGGCCGCTTCTAGGCCTTTCATTCTATGGCACTGTTGGTGGATTCAGAGCTATTTGTTGGGCTAAGCCTTTGACTATAAATCGCAAGTCATTCTTTGGTTTCAAGCACACCTCACATCTCTCACTTGCCTTCTCATCTCTCAAGGCATTTTAATTTTCTCCCGTTTGTAATATTTCTATTGTATTTTTTTGAGTGAAATAAATATTGGATTGGTTGTGTCCAAGGACGTAGGCAGAAATAAATTGACGAATCTCGTAAATTCTGGTGTTCCTTTTATTCTTGTCTTACTTACTAGTATTTATTAGTTGTATTTTGTTATATTAATGGTGATTAAATCACCCACTACATATTGTGCTTCCTCAATAATTGGTATCAAAGCAGGGGCGGACCCATAGCCTTCCAAGGGGGTAAAAATTTCACGTAGGGGCCTATTTGGTGCACGTTGATTGATTCGTAGCCGTCAAAAATAAATTTGTTGATAAATAGCCACCTTCGGACAAATCCCAGTATTATATTATGGGACTTTATATAAAGCTTCAGTAAACTAACCTCAGTATAAAATAATAAGACCTTTGAACATGATAGTTCAAAGTCCCATTATTTTGTTATGGGACTTTATATATAAAGCTTCAGTCCAATATAAAATAATGGGACCTTTGAACATGTTAGTTCAAAGTCCCATTATTTTGTTATGAGACTTTATATATAAAGCTTCAGTCCCATAACAAAATAATGGGACCTTTGAACATGTTAGTTCAAAGTCCCAGTAAAAAATACCGAGACAAGTCTCGGGTGTTTTTTAACGCTAATGGAGTGTAAGTGTGTGCGCAAATTTTTGGCTATTTCTCAATTAATTTTGAAACGGTAGATAAAACTCATTGAGCGCATCCAAAAATGGTTACGCATCAAAATTTTCGTCCAAGGGTACCAATTGATACCCCTTTATCGGAAATTTAGGTTTACGAAAATACCCATCAAAATAAAAATATTTACTCACCTCTACCCATAAGTTTTATATTTACAAGTCCTACCCATAAACTATCTATATGTCATGTCCATCAGATGTGTATACTATTATTTATGCAGTATACCTTAAAGGTATACATCCATATAAACTTGTATACTATTATTTATGTAGTATACCTTAAAGGTATACATCCATTAGTATAACAAAGGTATACATTAATAGATGGGTAGGTTTGGTAAATACTTTTAATTTTATGGGTAGTGTAATTTTTAATAGGTATGACTTGTAAATACTTTAAATTTTATGGGTATATAGTGTAAAAAATCCATATATATATATATATATATATATATATAAACCCGGGCACTTCTTGCGACCCCTTCACCACTGGGCTGCTGCACAAACTCATTTCAAGGGGACTCAAGTTTAATATATATATATATATATATATATATATATATATATATATATATATATATATATATATATATATATATATATATATAAAAAAAAAAATTTTCATATAAGTATATAAGTTAAACTTGAGTCCCCTTGAAATGTGTTGGTGCAGCAGCCTAGGGGTGAAGGGGTCGCAAGAAGTGCTCGGGTTACCAGGGTCGAATCCTCGCTTCAGTATTTTTTTGGAACATTTAACAAATTGGCTATTTTTTTTAATAGCAGTAACCAAAACGACATTGTTTTGGTTTTATTTTGACTTTTCAATAACATCAGACCTTGCACTCGTTGAGATAATTTTTAGCAAATTGGCTATTTTCAATAACAAATTGAAGGGAATACTCGTTGAGATAATTTTTAGCTGAATGGTAGAGAAAGACTTGGAGGGAATTCTCGTGGGATAGATGTAGATACGAGAAAATGTGACCTGAATAAAGATCCTTGAAACAAAGTCTATGTGTCATGTTTTAGATGTTGTGTTCTGCTTTTATACTCAGTGTTCTGCTAAATTTAGACTCTGTTTTTAGACTATGTGCTATGTGTTCTGCTTTTAATTAGAACTACTAAATTTTGTATATTATTCTAACTAAAGTCTTATTTCATAATTCAGTTGTAAAAGTCATTGGAGAAATTTTTTCATAAGAAATCAAAACCAAGTTTGGTCTCTGATAATCAACCCAATCAAGAAGAAAATGCAAATCAATCAGAAATACCACCCCAATTTCCCGAAAGAAAAGAATTTGATTTAGATTCTTTAAAGGCTGACCCAGGTGAAAGAATTCAAATCTTGGACTATCACTCAAATCATCATGATACAATTAGAAGAGCATATCTTCAAAAAGGCCCTTGTCAACCTCGGAATCATAAATTTCCTCAAACAAACTTTTCAGGATATATGTGTCGTTTTAGTTCAAAGTGGTTTGATGTTTATCATTATTGGTTAGAGTATAGTGTAAGTAAAGATGCAGCTTATTGTATGTATTGTTATTTGTTTAAGGATGATAACATTCATCAAGGTGGAGGGGAATTATAGTCTACGAAGGGATTTAGAACTTGGGGGGAAAAGAAGGCCTTTGAAAAACATATTGGTCCTGTCAGTAGCATTCATAATCAATCAAAAAAGAAATGTCAAGATCTGATGAGGCAACAAAGGTCTATTATATCTGCATTTGATAGACAATCTAATAAAGTTAAGCATGAGCATCGGGTTCGATTGACTGATTCGACTGATGTAGTTAGACTTTTTATGTATCAGGGAATGGCATTTCGAGGTCATGATGAATCTAAATCATCACTGAATAGAGGTAATTTTCTTGAGATTCTTTCATGGTATGCAAAAAAGTGTGATAACATTCGTGATTTTATATTGGAATATGCTCCTCAAAATGATCAAATGACTTCTCCTAAGATTCAAATAGATATTGTGACTGCATGTAAGATTGAAATAGTTAAAGCTATCATAGAGGATTTAAATGATTACTTTGCTTTATTAGTTGATGAATCTTTTGATGTGTCACGCAAGGAGCAAATGGTTGTGGTTTTAGATATGTTGATAGAAGGGGATTTGTGATGGAACGCCTTATTGATATTGTCGCATCCTATTTTTACCCGAACCGGTTAAAATTTGAAATAGGGCTCGACTTATTGGGTAACTCGCGGGTGAGAGTTGGAGTCACCACCTAACATATTTTTTAACTACGCATATTAGCGCACCTATTTTGTTTCTAGCTAATTTTACAATTAACTCCGAAACTTAGTCTACAAATCAGAATTTCTAGGTAAGAGGTTCAAGTTAACTCGAGAGGAAGGGGTTAGGCACCTCTCAAGCTCCACCAAATGTGGTTACCGGCCGGACTTATAATTGGGATTCAAATAAGTAAATAAGCAAAGGTATACATTCATTAGTATAACAAAGGTATACATTAATAGATGGGTAGGTTTGGTAAATACTTTTAATTTTATGGGTAGTGTAATTTTTAATAGGTATGACTTGTAAATACTTTAAATTTTATGGGTATATAGTGTAAAAAATCCATATATATATATATATATATATATATATATATATATATATATATATATATATATATATATATATATATATAAACCCGGGCACTTCTTGCGACCCCTTCACCACTGGGCTGCTGCACCAACTCATTTCAAGGGGACTCAAGTTTAATATATATATATATATATATATATATATATATATATATATATAAAGATTTTTTCATATAAGTATATAAGTTAAACTTGAGTCCCCTTGAAATGTGTTGGTGCAGCAGCCTAGGGGTGAAGGGGTCGCAAGAAGTGCTCGGGTTACCAGGGTCGAATCCTCGCTTCAGTATTTTTTTGGAACATTTAACAAATTGGCTATTTTTTTTAATAGCAGTAACCAAAACGACATTGTTTTGGTTTTATTTTGACTTTTCAATAACATCAGACCTTGCACAGTGGGATCCTTAAACAAATCCCTAATTCTCCAAACAAAAAATAAAACGTGAAGAAGAAAACCAACACAAAACAGCCCACGCCCCACGCCTAAGTCCTGACTCCACCATTCCATGCCACCACTCTGCCGCCTCTGGCCTCCTCCATCGTAGCATCGCTGGTCTGTGTCAATGGCGCCCAAGGTACTTACTCTTTTTTTTTCTTTGGAATATACATAATATCAGCACTATTTAATTCACAATTATATTGGATTAGCCACTACAATATGTTTTCATGAAGTAATCTAAAAGAAGAATGAATTCTTTCAAGAAAATAAGATTGTCAATAAGAGGAGGAATAATTTTTTGAGACTCTGGTTAAAGCTCACATTGGGCATTGGGGTGGTCTTGATTAGAACAAAATGGTTAGAGGAACTATAATTTTTAGTTGATTGGTAGGCATTGAAGGGAATACTCGTTGAGATCATTTTTAGCTGAATGGTAGAGAAAGACTTGGAGGGAATTCTCGTGGGATAGATGTAGATACGAGAAAATGTGACCTGAATAAAGATCCTTGAAACAAAGTCTATGTGTCATGTTTTAGATGTTGTGTTCTGCTTTTATACTCAGTGTTCTGCTAAATTTAGACTCTGTTTTTAGACTATGTGCTATGTGTTCTGCTTTTAATTAGAACTACTAAATTTTGTATATTATTCTAACTAAAGTCTTATTTCATAATTCAGTTGTAAAAGTCATTGGAGAAATTTTTTCATAAGAAATCAAAATCAAGTTTGGTCTCTGATAATCAACCCAATCAAGAAGAAAATGCAAATCAATCAGAAATACCACCCCAATTTCCCGAAAGAAAAGAATTTGATTTAGATTCTTTAAAGGCTGACCCAGGTGAAAGAATTCAAATCTTGGACTATCACTCAAATCATCATGATACAATTAGAAGAGCATATCTTCAAAAAGGCCCTTGTCAACCTCGGAATCATAAATTTCCTCAAACAAACTTTTCAGGATATATGTGTCGTTTTAGTTCAAAGTGGTTTGATGTTTATCATTATTGGTTAGAGTATAGTGTAAGTAAAGATGCAGCTTATTGTATGTATTGTTATTTGTTTAAGGATGATAACATTCATCAAGGTGGAGGGGAATTATAGTCTACGAAGGGATTTAGAACTTGGGGGGAAAAGAAGGCCTTTGAAAAACATATTGGTCCTGTCAGTAGCATTCATAATCAATCAAAAAAGAAATGTCAAGATCTGATGAGGCAACAAAGGTCTATTATATCTGCATTTGATAGACAATCTAATAAAGTTAAGCATGAGCATCGGGTTCGATTGACTGATTCGACTGATGTAGTTAGACTTTTTATGTATCAGGGAATGGCATTTCGAGGTCATGATGAATCTAAATCATCACTGAATAGAGGTAATTTTCTTGAGATTCTTTCATGGTATGCAAAAAAGTGTGATAACATTCGTGATTTTATATTGGAATATGCTCCTCAAAATGATCAAATGACTTCTCCTAAGATTCAAATAGATATTGTGACTGCATGTAAGATTGAAATAGTTAAAGCTATCATAGAGGATTTAAATGATTACTTTGCTTTATTAGTTGATGAATCTTTTGATGTGTCACGCAAGGAGCAAATGGTTGTGGTTTTAGATATGTTGATAGAAGGGGATTTGTGATGGAACGCCTTATTGATATTGTCGCATCCTATTTTTACCCGAACCGGTTAAAATTTGAAATAGGGCTCGACTTATTGGGTAACTCGCGGGTGAGAGTTGGAGTCACCACCTAACATATTTTTTAACTACGCATATTAGCGCACCTATTTTGTTTCTAGCTAATTTTACGATTAACTCCGAAACTTAGTCTACAAATCAGAATTTCTAGGTAAGAGGTTCAAGTTAACTCGAGAGGAAGGGGTTAGGCACCTCTCAAGCTCCACCAAATGTGGTTACCGGCCGGACTTATAATTGGGATTCAAATAAGTAAATAAGCAAATAGACTAACTAACTAACTAAAAGATGATTTAAATACTATGCGTATAGTATATGAAATTAAATAAAAGATATGATTTTGCTAATTGACTTCTTCCTTGGAGAATTAAATGTGCCTCGCAAAAAAAGCAAATGAAATTAAGTTAGGAAATAATAATATTAGTAGATAGCAATGATGAAAATAATGAAAATGGTAATAAAAGGATTTTTATTCTCGTTGTTCTCTTTTAAAAAAAAAAAACGTCGTCTCTCATCTAATTTTACCTCGCAAAAAATATAAACAAAATGAGTTAGTAAAAATATTAATAATACTAATAATAATGAAAATAATGAAAATGATAATAATAATAATAATAATAATAATAATAATAATAATAATAATAATAATAATAATAGTTTTAAAATAAAGGGGAAAGGGATTTTTAAGAGAGTCGGCTCAGGTTTGTATGAATCGGCTAGAGGTTAGGGACGTCGGTACGGTTGCGAACACGCCGGCCGGTCGTGTTGCCATGTCAAGTATTGGTCCCACGACTCCAATTACGGCTCATACATGTCATCATAGCCTTTTGTTTTAAGGACGCGGGAATGGGAATGTAGTATCCGTTCGAATCAGTCAATAGACCTCAAATAAATAATTATTTGCCTTGACCTAAATTGATGAAGCATCCGTCAGTTCTTTGTTTATCCGTCAATTCCATGTGTAAGCCTCAAATTAAATTATTTTCATAGGCCGTTCAGATGTCAAATAAGGCCAGAAAGGAGAATCTGAATCACTCAATCCAAGTCAGTAGTACAATAAATTGATAAACAAAACCCAATATAAAGAATAGATCCAAATTAGAAAGGAACAACATATAAATCAGTCAACAAGATCATAATAATGGTCAATAATCCAATCACTGTAAACAGAGAAAGAGGACCAAACATTTCCCCTCCATCAGCTTCGATTTACCAGCGGCCTAAACAAGAAACAAGGGCTTGCAAAAACTTGCAAAAAGCTCATAACAACAGTAAAGTATGCAAATCACGATCAAAACAGAACAAGTAACCAATTAATCAGCCTGGGCTATAGTGAAAGCCGCTGGCAACCCACAGGGTCGGACGAAACAGAACAGCCAACGAATAGAGTAGCTAACGATCGAGGATGAGCAGCGATACCGACGTGCCAGTGGTGGCATCACAGCTACTCCAACGTTGTCACTGCCGCTAGTATATCGCCGGCGATGATGGTTTTTTCAGTGGCGTTTCTGTGTTACTCCTTTCTCTCCCTCAATTTGAATCTAGATCCTTGTCTTCGTGGTTTTGTGAAAATCCCAAAACCCCCTTTCAGATCTATTTTGTACCAGCCCGTTTACCCTGTTCCCGTTGATCAGTGCGTGTATTGTGATTTCTGATGATTGTTTGTATATATGTGCTGGTTGTAGGGAAGAAGAAAAGTGGGGAAGAAGACGACTAAGAAAAAGGAAGTGGGGTCCACTACATATTGTATGTATTGGTGTGTGTCTCTGATTGTTTGAGTGTTGTATTCACTATTAATGGTGGTGTGGCGGTATGTTTAGGGATGAAGAGGGTGTGGTAATGGTGTACTGTGTGTGGAAGAATAAGACCACTAAGAAAAAAGGTGGGGTCCCCTAATTTTTGTGTCTTTGGCCGTATTTTAGAAAATTATAGCCAATTTTAGAAAATGGAGGAACAAAATTGAGTGTCAACAGCTGCTCCTCTTTGCCCGGGGATGATAAAAGAATCTTCGTGCAAAGATAGTTGACGGAGTAACTTATTTTTTCACGACTGGTAGGAAAAATGATTTGGAAATGAGAAATGAGATTTTTGGGGTGTTTTTGGCCGAACTCCGGTCTCTTAGTTGCCTACATATCTCGGGTTTCACGAGAATCAGGTCGTGTGTAGTTCTAGAATGGCATGTTGCCTGTGTGAGATATTTATGACGCACGATCTTGGATGTAAAGACTAAACTTATCCAAGTATGTAAAGTTTAGATTCGTGTATGCTTTGCCTTTTGGCGAAATGAGTGAAGAATAAAGCAAAGGCACTAGCGAAGGTGAGATAATCCTCAATAGATCGAGCGTGAGAAAAGAGGCTTATAATCGTCCTAGTCATAAAGATGTGGCGCGCTACACACCCATAAAGAGGAGTTTATATGTACATAGTTTCCACTACATCTCGGTAACTGAGTAATCTCATCTTCAAGATTGCCTTGACTGCACTGGGAAACATTGAGAAGTAAAGCACGACAAATACGCACGATTCAAACAGGCAGGCACGAATAGGAAGGAATACGGAGCTGACACCCAACCGATAAGGAAGGGTTAGGCTTTGCTTTGTATATGTTTGAGGTTTTGTGGTTGCACAATTGGTAGTGATTTTGGGAGCAGGTGTGAGAGTAATACACGGGGGTTTGTCTAGAGATCGGGCAGTATCCTGCAGCAAAATGATGATAAACGCAATAGGTACAAAGATAGAGGCAAAGTAAAACTTCCCTGTTGAGCCGAGTGGTTGTTTTGTCTTATGCTTTCTTGGTTGATGTCTCATCCAAGTATTTTTCCAATGTTATGCCCACCGATGCGGACCTCTGCTGCAAATTGTTGTCATGTTCACCACTGCGAACCTTATATATCTGCCAACGCAGATTCTATGCTCCTTCAAAATAAGGTCATGTCCACCGACGCGGACCCTATGTATCAACCGACATGGATTCTATGCATGTTATGTCCACCGACGCGGACCCTATATATCCACCGACATGGATTCTATGCATGTCATGTCCACCGATGCGGACCCTATATATCCACTGACATGGATTCTATGCATGTCATGCCCACCGACGCGGACCCTATATATCCACCGATATGGATTCTATGCATTTCATGCCCACCGACGCGGACCCTATATATCCACCGACGTGGATTTTATGCATGTCATGCCCACCGACGCGGGCCCTATATATCCACCGACGTGGATTCTATGCATGTCATGCCCACCGACGCAGACCCTATATATCCACCGACATGGAATTTATGCATGTCATGTCCACCGATGCGGACCCTATATATCCACCGACATAGATTCTATGTCTGTCATGTCCACCGATGCGGACCCTATATATCCACCGACATAGATTCTATGCTTGTCAAATTGATGAATGTTGTTTTGCAAGAGTTGTAAGGTATACTCGGTACCTGTGTAAACCTGCAATCAAAGTAAATTTGTGAGTTTTCTTGTGTATTTGTTGTGTTGCACTCTAATGCTATATATTGTATAATTGTCTTCTTGTCATGCTGTTTCTTCATCAGGCTGTCCACCCTTCGGTCAGTATACCCTGCCAATACAAAAGTAAAGCATAGCAAGGAAAAGTTGAATGCTTCTCATCGGGAGATGTTTGCCTGTTAGGTGGGGCTGTATATCCTGCAAACAAAGACTAAAGTAGAGTGCAACAAATAGAATGCTTTTGTTAGGTCATGCACTGTGCTAAGAAGGCTAACGTGTTGCTCTTATAATTCCTTTCTTGAATTTTTGAGAGGATCTCAAAAATTTCTGGCCCAGTGTCAAACTTGCGCCTTTTAGAATTTTTGAGGAGATTCTCAAAAATTCTGCCCCAGTTTATTGTTCATGACATATCACCGAGAGAAGGTGGTTGTATGGTACTGAACACCAATGTATTGGCTATAATCTACATTCGTCTTTTAGCATGACGATTGGGTATATCGACGATTATGAGTATGTGGATATTTGCATACTCAGACTGAAGTTCGGTGTTTGGATTTTGCTGGATTTGGAGATTGCCCAAAATTGTATTTGTCTTAGGTTGTGATGGGGTGTCTTAATGTTTTGTGCTTTCAAAAGTCACAGGGCCAATATTGATAGATCGGTTTGTGAAAAAAGTGTTTTTATGGTTTGGGAGTTGCAAATTTCTCTTTGTTTGTTTTTGTTGTACCACTGTTTTGCTTTGGGTCTATCAGATTCTAAACTTTGCGTTTTAGTACTGGATATTTTGCAGTGTCATGGTATTGAATGTTTTGGTGATGAGTGTTGATCTCGTTGGATCGAATTTAGGAATGGGTATCTAAGGTGTAGTTTGTCTGCTTTGGTTGTATAGAGATTGAATTTCTTTGTTGTGACTCTCGTGTAAGTTGTATGGGAATGGGATTGTCTGAATGCTCTTGGTGTCATATGCTGGTGGTTCAAGAACTTGGTTACACAGGAAGGTGTTTTCAACTTGGCTTGCCATTTCGATATTTCTAAATGCAGATTTTTAACCAATTTCGATGTTCAAGTGCGAAGCAATCGTAGCAAAGTGGTGAAATGCACAAAACCGTGTGGGCACATTAGCAAAGACTTGAAACAAAAATGACATATAAACTTAAGAGATTTCCTAGACCGCGGATGATGAATTAGCGCTTGAATTGTGATAGAGTGCATAGATATCACAAGATATTGCCTAAGTGCTTTATGTAGCAATCAAGTCAAGGATTTTGATCAAACGACCGATGCTTGTTTAAGCGGGAGATGAGGAGTTGGATGTCAATGAAAAGTGGTAAAGATGTTGTGTAAGGATAGATTGTGTTGTGCAACGGAAAATATTTTTTGCCTTGGTATTCGACTTAACCCGATCTTTGGATTATAGGTTTTGAGTTGGGAGTGAGTTTGAGATAGTTTGGATATGTGAAAGATTTTAGATATCAAAATTTGGGTGTAGAGTAGGGAGATGAGATACCTCGGTAGGAGATTTGAATTTAGAGGAGAGATTGCTTAGGTAGGAAGAGACTCAGCACAACAGACGAATTCATGTAATACACACATATCAAATAAGAAAAGCATCCTATAATATGAAGGACCGTTTTACGCACGAGGATTTGGGAAAGCGCTTTGTGCCACATGCATTATTTCATTTGCTAAAAAGTCGCGGAGCCTAAAAGATAATGTTGCATTTATTTGGACTTTTTTGTGTGGGCTCATATTGTAAGAGAATGAAAAGACTAAATACTGTTAGGAAATTAGATCATAGCCAGGCGAACATTTTCATGCTGATCCATTCTCAGAAGATTCTAATCGAGGGATTTCAGAAACCATGTCAAATGTTCTATTGGCCATGATCTTTTGGAAAATGTGAAGGATGATGGGAAAAAGGGAGAAGAAAAATGCCTAAAATTCGCTTTGTTGTGAGCAAAATGATCAACGTATGGCACGAGCTTTTGGAAACAATGAACAGAGGATATGAAGAGATGTGTCGTTGTGAGTTGAGAACCCTTTAGACACTTTAGACGGAAGTAGCTAATGGACCTCTGACATGCCAAGGATGCCAATTCTTTATATAATTCTTAAAGGATAAATGTACATTATGTGTCATCTCATCTATCGAGCGGTCAAATCTGCTTCGAAATGGGATTTTAATGCCTCTTTGATTACCATTTGTGTCTTTGAATGACATTGAACATAGAATAATTTTGACTGTCTATGAAGAAACAATCATTTCTGATTCAATTTGGGCTTTTGACGGCTCTTAGGTTACCTTTGTGCCTTTGAATAGCACTGAATCCAAAATAATTCCAATGAATGGTCCATATTTTGCACGTTCAACCCTTTAAACAAATACAAATAAATCATGTTCAACACTCTTTGGGGGTTAAAAACCCATTTGGATTGTTTGAACAAGCTGGCCTATCGGACTTGAGAGCAAGTCGACTAATGACATGTCATGATGCATGATTCCTAGTGCCGCTACTAAGAAATGGAGTTAGCTAGACCGGGTTTTATTATACTCCCAAGCGGACGGCTCGGGAGCGAAAACGTCTCGGACCAAATAGATTTCAATTCGTTCCTCCTAAAGGAATTTTTATGTGAGGGAAGAGGTGGTTGTAACCACCGTGTTTTCAACGCTCGATATAGAACGTTGCCGGGAGTGGCGGAAGGTATGCATGCACAAGTTAAAAATGTACGAGTTTTGAAAAAAATGCACAAGTCCACCTCGGGAGTGGGAGTAAATCTAACACATGAAACAACAAGTTAGTGTTGAGATAATAATTTCATATGCAAAGCACATAATATGCATGATAGGCGTCACATGATGACGCTTTTGGACAAAAGTGGCTAATGGACTTTAACATACCAAGGATGTTAAGCCTTCCTAATTTGATTATGGTATTTAAAATTGAACGTGTATTTTGTATCATCCCAATTATTCTCATAACCCAAACTTAACAGAAAATAATTTTATAAAATAATTAATTTTATTGTGTAAATGTAGAAATAACATTTTTGTTTTAGGTAAATAGAAATAATAAATGGTCTTGCTACATTAAAATTAGAAGATATTAATTTAAAATCTATGATTTTGTTTTCATAAAAGTAGAAAAATTAATTTCATTCATAACCCAAAAATAGTTTTATAAAATAATTGGTTTTGTTTGTATAAATGTAGAAATAACGATTTTAGGTAAATAAATAATTGATTTTGTTATGAGAACCCACTTTTATGTGAACAAATGGTCTACATTAGACACGTTCAACTTTAAATAAATGCACACATAATATATTTAAACGTTCCTTAGGGTCGAAAACCCGTTCGGTTCATTCAAATATAGTGAACTAGTAGAATTAGACATGAGCCGAAGTCAAAATTTTCCTAAACTTGACATGACGCATGATTTCTAAATTGAGTGCAACTAAGAGTTGGGTAATCTAGACAAGGACATGGTTCCCCAGGCGGACAACCAAGGGGTGGAAACGTTTAGAATTGTTGGTTGTACCACGGACCAACTAGATACTAACCGTTCCTCCTAAAGGATTTTTTGAGAATGACACGGCCGTGAGATCCACGTAACCGCTTATGGTGTGTGCAAATGTAAAATTTTGTAAATGTGAGTGACATGAACAATAAAATATAATCAAACAATTCAAGAATAAAACACATAATTTTGAAAATTCAAAAATAAACATTAATCCTACAAAAAAAATAAGAAGAAAAAAGTTAATATCGAAATAAATGACAAGAAAATAAAACAAGTAAAGAATCCCAATTAAAAGTCTGTTATGGTTTGAACCTTGATATCCCCAGCAAAGTCGCAATACTGTCGCAACCTATTTTTACCCGAACCGGTTAAAGATCGAAATAGGGTTCGACTTATTGGGTAACTCACGGGTAAGAGTTGGAGTCGCCACCTAATACATTTTTTAACTAGGCGTATTAGGGCACCTATTTTGTTTCTAGCTATTTTGCCTAATCTACGAACCAGCATTTCTAGGTAAGAGGTTCAAGTTAACTCGAGAGGAAGGGGTTAGGCACCTCTCAAGCTCCACCAAATGTGGTTACTGGCCGGACTTATAATTGGGATTTAAATAAGTAAATAAGCAAATAGACTAACTAACTAACTAAAAGATGATTTAAATACTATGCGTATAATATGTGAAATTAAATAAAAGATATGATTTTGCTAATTGACTTTTTCCTTGGAGAATTAAACGTGCCTCGCAAAAAAGCAAATGAAATTAAGTTAGTAAATAATAATATTAGTTGATAATAATGATGGAAATAATGAAAATGGTAATAAAAGGATTTTTCTTCTCGTTGTTCTCTTTAAAAAAAGAACGTCGTCTCTCATCCAATTTTACCTCACAAAAAGTATAAAAAAAAATGAGTTAGTAAAAATATTAATAATATTAATAATAATGAAAATAATGAAAATGATAATAATAATAATAATAATAATAATAATAATAATAATAATAATAATAATAATGACAATAATGGTAATAGTTTTAAAATAAAGGGGAAAGGGATTTTTAAAACTATCGGCTCAGGTTTGTATGAATCGGCTAGAGGTTAGGGGCGTCAGTACGGCTGCGAACACGCCGGCCGGTCGTATTGCCATGCCAAGTGCTGGTCCCACCACTCCAATTACGGCTCATACATGTCATCATAGCCTTTTGTTTTAGGGACACGTGAATGGGACTGTAGTATCCGTTTGAATCAGTCAATAGGCCTCAAATAAATAATTATTTTCCTTGGCCTAAATTGATGTAGCATGCGGCAATTCTTTGTATATCTGTTAATTCCATGTGTAGGCCTCAAATTAAATTATTTTCATAGGTCGTTCAGATGTCAAATAAGGCCAGAAAGGAGAATCTGAAATACTCAATCCAAGTCAGTAGTACAATAAATCGATAAAGAAAACCCAATATAAAGAATAGATCCAAATTAACAAGGACCAACATATAAATCAGTCAACAAGATCATAATAATGGTCAATAATCCAATCACTGTAAACAAAGGAAGAGGACCAAACATTTCCCCTCCATCAGCTTCGATTTACCAGCGGCCTAAACAAGAAACAAGGCCTTGCAAAAACCTGCAAAAACCTCATAACAACAGTAAAGTATACAAATCACGGTCAAAACAGAACAAGCAACCAATTAATCAGCCTGGGCTATAGTTAAAGTCGATGGCGACCCACAAGCTCGGAAGAAACAAAACAGCCAACGAATAGAGTAGTTAACGATCGAGGAGGAGCGACACCGACGTGCCAGTGGTGGCGTCACTGCTACTCCAACGTCGTCACTGTCGCTAGTATATCGCCAGAGATGATGGTTTTTCCGGTGGCATTTCTGTGCTACTCCCTTCCCTGACTCCCTCAATTTGAATCTAGATCCTTGTCTTCGTGGTTTTGTGAAAATCCCCAAACCCCCTTTCAGATCTGTTTTGTACCACCCCGTTTACCCTGTTCCCGTTGATCAGTGTGTGTGTTTGGATTTCTGATGATTGTTTGTATGTATGTGCTGGGTGTGGGGAAGGAGAAAGGTGGGGAAGAAGACGACTAAGAAAAAATAGGTGGGGTCCACTGTGTATTGTATGTGTTGGTGTGTGTCTCTGATTGTTTGGGTGTTGTATTCACTATTAATGGTGGTGTGGTGGTGTGTTTAGGGAAGAAGAGGGTGTGGTAATGGTGTACTGTGTGTGGATGATGTGTGTGGAAGAAGAATACCACTAAGAGATGGTGGGGCCCCCTGATTTTTGTTTCTTTTGTCGTATATGCTGATCCTCCGCTAGAGTGAAAGTGATGTGTAGTTTATATAGGATTGCCAAAAAATAGTTGTTGAGTCATGGGATTAATTTTAGGGATTCTCTTAATTATGAGAGATTGGGGGAGGAAATTAGGATAGGGATTTTAGGGATATGATTTGGAAGATTATATGGGGGGACGAACTCGGACATGTTTAATAAAAGAGGAATTTGGACTTCTGTTTGTATAGGTTCAAAATGTAAGTAAGAATTTGAATATGAACTTGGACAACTATGTCAGGATTATAAAAAATGAAATTGGTAGCGGACAGACAAAATTGGACTAATAATTAAATTAATAGGTGCGAAAGATAAAAATAAATAAAGATATAAATACGTATATGTATCGCATAGAATAAGACAAATAAAAAGCAAAAATGCACACCAAAAGCAAATTAGGGTACAAATTAAGTTAATTAAATATAAATAACCACAAATATTTATTAAATGTAGTAAATTGCACAAAAAGTCACAATTATCTATTAAATATTATAATTGCCCTAAAATTGCACAAACATACACATTTTGACAAATAACCTAAATGATGCAAAATTACGTAATATAGCCACATTTAAGTATGTCATACATAAGTAGGGGATAACGCACATAAATGTATACTTTCTAATGCACATTTTGCACAAATAGAAAAATTGATCCTTTAAGTTAAATTATAGCCAATTTTAGAAAAATGAGGGACAAAATTGGGTGTCAACAGATATTATTCATGTTAAAGATACTAGTGCCTCATCTCTCAAGAAGGCAATTGTAAACTTACTTGCTCACTATTCTTTGAGTCTATCGTATGTGTGTGCACAATGTTACGATTATAAGTAATATGCAGGGTCATATAAATGGTCTTAAAATGTTGATCAAGCAAGAAAGTAGATCGGCTCATTATATCCATTGTTTCGCTCACCAACTTCAACTAGCTCTTGTTGGGGTTTTTAAAAAATGTGTCCAAGTAGGTGAACCTGTTTTATTAGTTTCTAATATTTTATATATGTTGGGTTCTTCTTTCAAGCGTATGGATGCATTTCGAGAATCTCAAAGAGAGAAAAATTCAAGAGGCATTAGATATGGGTGAAGTTACAACTGGGAGGAATGTTTTTCTCTACATCCTTGAGGCTCGTGTCTGAGGAAGAAGTCAAGGCTAAAGAGGATCACTCTTCAAAGAAGGACACTGTGAAGGAGGCTCCTTTAAAGGTGTTGCAAAGTGGGAAAACTGTTGGTAATGTGTATAAGGGTGAAGAAGTCGTTGCTCCAGTTCAAACCCAAGGTCGCCAAGGCAAGAATTCAAACAAATACATACATCCCAATAGAAATCCCAAGTCTTGGACAAGAGTTTAGACAAAAACCAAACAAGTAACAAGTGATACTGCTCGTATCAATCAAGGAGAAACAGTGGCTTTGGCTAATGCCTTTGCAACGCTGGACAATGTTGATGTTATTCGTGATAACGTTATTAAAAGTACGCAGCCTCAAGTGACTTCTACTCGACAAGATTCAGTGGATGGTGCTAACTAGAAGTCGCACACTTCGCGACTTTTGGAGTCGTCTGCTGCTGCGTCTAAGGGTATGGAAGATTCATCTGAGGGTGGGGCTTTTTTATCTCCTAATTCTATGCAGATTGGGACTAGGAGTTGGGTTCGTGAGGCTTTCAAATATCACCCAAAGGTTGGTGCAGTGGGTGTCTCAGTTAAATCAGGAACGGGTGAGAGCATTGAAGCTGGGGGCCAAGCTGCGGGGAATGATGTTGAACTGCCCTCAGCTTTAACTCGTGCAACTGGTTTGACTATTGATGATGCTGAGGGACAATTTAATGCACAGGTTATTGCTGCAACATTGATTGCGAGTAGAGAAGATGGGGGCCAGGCTGCATTTAAAGCTGAGAGTTCTTCAAGTGATGAACACATTGGGAATCTGCAGGAATGTTTGACTTCTTCTTGTTTTAATTCGCAGGGTCAGGAAGTTGTGCAACATCAGCCCCCAGCTTTATTAACTCCACCTAGGAAGGTAATTACTACAGCTATTCATGAATTGGTTGAATTTAATGCACAGGCTGCGCCTAAAGGAATTTGTGAAGCTGAGGGTCAAGGTGCATTTAATGCACAGCAATGTTTAGGAGCTAAAAGATTTCATAAACCTGTGTGCATGTGCATGCGCCTTTGAATGATGCAACGTTATTGGACAACATTGCTTCCCCTAGCTTGATTAACAAGGTTGAGTCACGAGGGGAGTTAAGAACTTCAGATTTAATTCCTAGCGTGTATGGAAATTTGTGTGGGATTAAGAAGTTGTCGGATGCGTTAATTGTTGTGGAATCACGTGGCGTTGACGATACCTCTTCTTCTGCTACTGATTTATGTGGGAATACACTTATTACTCCAGCTACTATTGATATTAATGTTGACGTGGCTCAGCCGCCTTCTGCTTTGGTTGCTTTGAATGGCGTGGAGTCACGAGGGGATAAGCAGCCCTCAGCTTCGCTTGACTCCCAGACTCCAAACAGTCCTATTGTCGATGTGGGAGCGCAGCTCATTGAGCTTTTTTGTGAGGACTTGGAAGCTGATGCTGCCAGTACTTCGCCTTTGGGTACTAATGACGCAGTTGGTGGTTTTACTGAAAATGAAGGAGTCAATTTGAGTCAGGGAACATGTGTGGAAAATAAACAAGCTCTCACTATTCCTTCCCTTGAGGTGAACACGAGTTTGGCCTCTGCAAGTTTGGCTAAGCCAAAAATTTTTGGAGAAGATCTAATTCCAACATTTCAACTTGAACGGTTGTGTAGAAGTGCTTCTCCTAATTTTGGTAACTCTTTTTTGAACATAAATGCTCCTTCCTATGTGCCTAAATGCTTGATGCAGCTTGTCCCACGTTCAAAGTATTTACTCTCGGATGATGAACTTGTCAAGCGAATGGATTTGAATGATACGAGGAGTATCTTGGCGCGGCAAGTGGGATCATTTCAAGAGAGGGTTCCTCAAGGGCATTATTTGGTGGAGGATGATGATTTGTTTGAAGAAGAGGAATCTGAGGATGAATCCACTGCACATAATTTTAGTATGGTGGCAAGAGAAGGAGATTTGTCTCCTAGGAAAATTCATGATAATGCACCAAAGAGAGTAAGGAGGGTAAGGCGCCCATTAGAGCCTACTAGGGTGCAACCTTCGAGGAGTAAAAAATCAAAATCCAAGAGGTCCAAGAAGTCGAAGAAATGATGGATATCATATATGATCGTGATAGAGAGCCACAAATATTATTTTTTCAAGTTAGTGTTATAGGGCCTTTTTACATATTTCATTTCATCTCTTGTAGAAAGAAGTGTGGATTGCATGATTCCACTTTCTTCCTAGCTTTTATATTATTTCATTATTTTAGTATTCTCATATGTAATATCATCATAGAGTGTGTTATTAACTCTGTGATGATCATACTCTATTTGGTTCTTGCTAGTTCTTATTTTTTGCATTCTTGTTAGGAGCGAGGTCTCACCTCGATAGGATGATGTAAGGTATGGTATGGCCCTCCTTACTTTGTATTGTCCTCGTTGAGGAATTTATTATTTATAAAACTAGTCACTAGGCACTTTGCCTAGTGATATTCGCTAAAAAAAAAAAAACTTTATAGAACAAGAGTTGTCACACATGGATAATTCACTTGAATTCCATCCAGTTCTCTCTTGAATCTGTCTTTTGAGCTTGCATAGACCATCTTCATCCCCACCCTTGATGTTTCTGGTGACCTAAAATTCATAACATAGTTATTAGAATGAGACTAAACCTGGTCATTGTTGCAATTCACTAATGACTCATTTACGTAAGTGTATTGGACACAACAATCAACTCATGAACCAATAAAGCCTTAGGAGTAGAGTAACTAGGAATCACCAAAGTTAGGATTGCTTGAGAACCGAAGACAAAAGGGCTAAACACAAGGGAAAAAGAATTTACAATACCAAGCAATGAAGAAAATCTTGCTTTTTTGGCAATTCACATTAGTTATGAAGTCGAAGTCAAAGACAACATAGCGACATTCATCGGCAGGCAAAGAGTTAGCAAAATCAGCATAGCTTTCTTCAGGGCTGCCAAGCTTCTCCACCATCACTTCTTGGCCATCAATCTTGAAAATAATGAACCTGTAGTTTCTCTTTGCTTTTAATTCCAAGAACTTGAGCTTACGCTCATCTTGCACAGCCATTCCAGACACAGCATTCGCCTGCCCATATATATATTTATCACGTCATCAAGAAGAGAAACAAATGAAACCAACAATAATGATAGTCATTACAGTGAACAACGAGTCCTCGTCCATCTGTTTATTAACTGATACATCCTAAAGAAAATCAATTGTATAGACAATTATTTTTACATATAATAACTACTCCCTCCGTTCCACTTTAGATGAACTCATTTGACTTTGCACGGAGTTTAATAAAGAGAGAAGACTTTTGAAACTTGTGATCTAAAATAAGTTATAGATATTTGTGTGGCTACAAATCATCTAGGGATGAGTAAAAGTAAATATTTTTTTCCAAATTTAGAAAGAGGTCATTCTTTTTGAAACAGACTAAAAAGGAAATAGGTTCATCCTTTTTGAAACGGAGGGAGTATTATGAAGGCCTGAGTGATCGAGGCCAGGATGCATTGACTTTACATCCCACATCTTCTTAAAAAACAAATTACCCCTATTAAAAAACAACCATCCTTGCAAGCCAACTTTATAGAACAAGAGTTACTACACATGGATATTTCACTGGACACATGGAAAATTTAACGAGAGGTAGATTACAATCAAAATATTACAATCCATTGATAAAAATACAAGGAGTCCATGAAATGACATCGGTTAGTCGTTTCAGAAGTTAGGACTCCGATTGGCGTGTCGATAATTTTAAAATATTCGTAATATCCATTGGGACTTATCTGTAAAATTTGAGCTAAATCGGACCTCGTTTGGTAGGCATCAGAAGAAGGTTTCAGTTTTTATTGACAATAAATATTAAAAAGGGATTTTCGAGCTCGGTTTTGCCGAATGAGCTCCGATTCGAAATTCAAAAGTGCCGTTAGGTTCGTATGATTATTTGTGATTTTTGTAAACTCTCGAAAGTGAATTTCGATGTTGTTCGGCTAGTTTCCGCTAAAATGCCGAAAGTTAAATAATTTGACTTCTTTTCATTTAAATTCGCATCTTGAGTTTCGGGAGTCCGATTTGAGATCTGTCTTCGCGAGTATGTTACATATATTTTGTGTAACTTACTTGAAAAAATTGGGATTATTTCAACTTGTCTAGGGTTCTATTTTAATTTTAATCGTCGGAGCGATTTTATTATTATTAAAAAAAAGAAATTGAAAATTGAAAGTCGGTTAAGGGATTTACTCCCTTATAATCAGTATCTATGACACATGAACGCAGAAACATAATACAAATACAGTGAGAAGAAAAATTAGAAAAGAGAGGGGAAAAAAGGGAAAGAGTGAAAAATAGTGGAATTTCTACCCCCAAATCTCCAGGTAATGATGTTAACCCATTATCTTAGCTTATTACGTGTGTTTGAATATATTTTTACGGTAAAAATAAAGATATTAGACATTGCCCTAATGACGTAAATTGATAGTTTAAAAGGTCAATTGGACCCCGATGATGGAAATGATTATATATTCGCACTCAGTGAGTTATGGGCAACATATAAATATAATTTATTTAGGGTTTATTTATGGGACTTTGAACCCTGTATATAGGCCTGGCCTGCGTATTGCGTATGCGAATAGGGTATCAGGTTCCTACCTGGATTGCCCTTATATGTGAGGAATGAAGCCTTTAGCCTAATTTGATATATTTTTCTGCTTATTGAATAGAGTGGGATTGTTTGGCAATGAATTCAAAGGACAAAGCGGTTGTTGAGTAATTGTGCTAACTTTGTAACAAGGTAAGTGTTTATATCCATTTCTTTGGAGGCACCTGGCCTCGTGGATTTTCTACCACGTATTCCTTATGTGTGTAGCTGCCGATAGGCGTACACATTACGCCTTAGCTTTAGATTTACATTGTATATTATATGTTATGTCCTATTGCTGGTATTGCATTGAGGATCTGAGCATTGTACCCTGGCTGTAAGTTGGCATCTACTTCCCGGCTGTCGACGAGAGTCCCGCGCCGGTGAAGGTTTATTATTGCATCACATTGCATTCATATGCATTATATGTCATTCATATGCATTACATTGCATATCATATTGGGTGCAGGAGTATTCCGCCCCAGGAGCAGGAGGATTCCGCTCCATTGTATCATATTGAGGGTAGGAGGATTCCGCCCCAAGAGTAGGAGTATTCCGCTCTTATGTCAGATATTGAGTGCAGGAGTATTCCGCCTCAGCTTTACATTATATCGGGTGCAGGAGTATTCCGCCCCAGGAGAGTGCAGGAGTATTCCGCCTCTGGTTTATATTATATCGGGTGCAGGAGTATTCCGCCCCAGGAGCAGGAGTATTCCGCTCCAGTTGGTTATCAGATTGGATTCCCCTCGAATGCAGGAGTATTCCGCTTCGAGATGGGATTACGGGCACATGTGACCCTTCGCATCATATTTCATTTCATCTCACTTCATTTCATTTCATCTCAATTCATACTATTGTGTAGACTTGCGGTACATGACTACTTTTCTGTTTATATGTGCATTGCTTATTTGTTGATATGTTTCTGGCACGCATCCTTGATTGAGTTTATAAGTTTCTTACATGTTTCCGGTTGTTATCTGGCTCTGCCTTTTTATATTTTAAATAAAAGGAATTTGGTTTATCTGTTTCTTTTCTCCCTGGCTAGCTATCCTATTCTTTGAGGTGGCTAGTCTGCCCCACTTATTGAGTCCTTTTGACTCACCCTTGTTTGTTGTTTGTTTCTTGTCTATCTATTTCATTTCGGCAGGTTCGCTCCAGGATTGAGTTCGCCACGTTGTTCAGGAGCGAAGACGACTTCAGCTGTCAGGGTGAGCCAGCTTTTATTCCGGATGGCCACCAGTTTATTTGTTATTATTTCAGTTGCATTTTGCTCCCTTCAGGATGTATCTGCCTTCTTTTGTACTCTTAGATGTCTAGTCTGGATAGCCCTAAACCTAGTATGTTGGGTAGTCAGCTGTAATTTCTTTTGTACAGCTTAGAGGTATCAGTATGTCTGTATTTTTTTTTTTAAAGTGTTGTCCTTATTTATGAACTATTATATTTATTTTCCTAATTTAATTGGTAAGGGTTCGCCCAACGGGTCTAGGGGAGGATGTCGGGTGCCCGCACGGCCTAACCGGATTCCGGGTCGTGTCAGTCCATTAGTCATGACCAAATTCCATTGCGATATCCATTGACAAAAATAATCATTACTAGCATAATATTTTAGGCTAATGTAATCGCAAAATTCAAAACTATTATAAAGATCCATTAGTCCATTAACTATAGTAGTAATTAACTAACTAATCTTTAATGTAATCTTTCCACATTGTATGAACGATCCCTTCATGTCGATCGTGCATTTCCCGATCAGCCAACCTTGAAGACGAAGCAATATTGGTACTTTGAGATCTCAAGACCAGCTTCAGGATTTATTTACATTAGAAGAAAATACTTCTCAACCCACGGCCCCAATTCTGATCAAACACAATCGTAAAAAATATATGAAAAGTATTTATCACTATACAGACAACGATTAGTCCATGAAGGAGAAGAAAGAACATACATCGAAGGGTTTTGAAATTTCAGAAAATAATATACTAATTGACACAATATTTTCTTTAAATTTCACCAAATTACCTTATAATAATATCTTCAAGAAGTTATAGATCTGCTAGATTGAGTCCCAGCAATTGAATTTGTAAAAGGGTGGAGCAGCTTCTTCACTCTGTTGAAGCACGTTAAAGTTTTATTTTTGCTGAGAAGGGAACAGAGATAAGGTTCTTTTGTGTGAAGGAGGAGATGAGTTTGGTGAAGTTTATTAATGAGGGGTTAATGTATAAATTGTGAAAACTTTGGTTAAAACTGGTTATTTTCAACGGTACTTTTTTCAACCAAAAAGAGAGTCAGATGAGTTTTTGCTTTTTCAAAAAAGCATTTCAACTTTTTTTGAAATTTTTCCACAATTTTATGTCCAAACATTTTTTTCCAAGAAATTTTTGAAAAAATGTTATGGACAAACAGCTCCTTAGTACTATTTCTAACGATGCTATTGTAAAAATATTTCAAGAGATGAGAATTCGTCGAGTACAATAATAATAATATATTTATATTGTACTTTAACTAATAGAGTGGTGTTTTATTTTGACGACTTCTTAGTTGTGTATTTTTTTTATATTTTGATACCCATTAGCAGAATTCCTGGGTCTGCCACTGTATCAAAGCCAAGGTTTTATCTGAGTATGCTCTATAGTTGCAGCATAGTCTGATCTTCCACATCATAAAAGAATTACTTTGGTCTATATTGTCAGCAATTAAATAGTACTTGTATTATACATAGGAGACAAGAAAAATGAAGAGTCCATATCGACTATCAGTACAACGTTGTTTGCATCTTCGCTTATGACAAGAATTGTATCAAATGTGAAATTTACAGTTGAAATTTGTGACGGGACAGGACATTTTGGGATGTGGCAGGGCGAGGTTCTTGATGTCCTTTTCCAACAAGGACTAGATCATGCCATTGAAGAAGAGAAACCAGACGCTATAGGAGAAGAGATTGGAAGATCATCAACCGCGTTGCTTGTGGTACCATTCGATCCTAACTTGCAAGGGAACAGAAGCATCCATACACAACGAAAAATTCTGCAAGTAAATTATGGAAAGCACTGGAGGATAAATTCTTGAAGAAAAATAGTCAAAATAAACTTCACATGAAGAAAAGACTGTTTCGCTTCACGTATGTTCCTGGTACCACAGTGAATGATCACATCACCAGTTTTAACAAGTTGGTTACAGTTTGCAAAATATAGATGTGACTTTTGCTAATGATGATCTAGCCTTAATTTTGTTGGAGTCACTTCTTGATGAATTCGGGCACTGTTACACCCCGTATGTCCAAAGTGATGCATATCATTCTAAAGATATGTTAATAATAATTTAAGTGAGTTTAAAGTCATAATATGACCATATATGATATTTATATATTGAATATAAAGTTTGGGAAAAATCGAATTTAAGTTGCGGAAAAACCGACTAAGGAATCGCCTTGTAACGAAGCTTTTTCAGTAATTAATTTCATGTGTTATATGAAGTCTTTTGGAGACATATCATATACAAAATTGAAGCTCTTGGAGTGTAGTTCCCAAAACTTTTGACGGTTTGTTCATACAATGTCTGGATAAAAATATATGAGCATCAGAAGTCAGGCCAGAAAAAGGGACATAAGCGCAAAGAGGACTAAAACTAAACTTTTTTAAGTATAAAAGAGAAAATTTATCATTTTCTCGTCATTTTCCAGCAACTTGAAGATAGAAACAATGCTCTAATAAATAGTGAAGACATTTTCAAGTTTTGAAGGAAAGACGCCAATCGTAACTCGAAATTGAAGAGAGATTGCGTCAAAACGCTCTACGCGATTAAGGTAACGTTATGCTACCTTCAATTTCGTCTATATCTTGAGTTTTAGAATTACTTCATGGCTAAGTAAAGTACCCAAATGCTGTATTATAGCTTTTTTAAGCTTTAGAAGGTGTTGAATTCAAGGGAAACAAGGTTTAGAAGCAAGAAGCATCAAAGGTATGTAAGACTAAACCTTTCTTTTGGCAAGGCATGTATCTTTTAGCTTTTGAAGTTTTTCTTAGTTCTAAACTTAGTGTTTATTGTGAGAAATTTGTATGGCATCAAGGAAACCTTGTATATACTTAATTTGGTACTAAAATCCAAGGTGAAAGACGTCCAAACCAACAAGACAAAACGTTTCGAAATTTGGAAAATTGTTTTGATCTTTGGACAGTTGTTAGTATATTAATCATAACTCCTTGTACAAAATTGATATTTAGATTCTTTAAGTATCCCCAAACCCTAAGACATATATCTAAAACTTTCATGAAGACTATGAAGTCGATAACTTTGATCTATACTCGGGAAATTAGGTTGAAAATCAGGACAGTGGTGCTGTCCAGACATTCTACCTGCGGATTTGTTATGTCATCCAGTTGTCTCATCTTGTTATCCATTTAAGATGTTTGTGTTATCAGTTTATCCGAGTATCCATTCCCGTGTGTAGTATAGTGCGGGTTCTGTTTTGCGGATCATCGAGTTTCAGGGGAAACTCTGCCGAAAATTTTATGGAAATTTAAAGAGTTGGACAAATTCTGAGTTCTAGGTTGTGTCTATAATTCTATCCAGAGTTTTCTCCTCATTCCTTTGAGTCCATATCTATTGGTTCCACATGTGTTATGCCTCATACATGCTTATACTAATATTGTGATCATATTATGTGTGATTTGGAGTCCCCCCATAGAGGCTGGACATTGGACACACTGTCCGGTCGCGTGGGTATCACGTTCCTAACTGGATTACCCTGAGATTTGGGGAATGAAGCCTTGAGCCTTATTTGATATCGTTTCCTGCTTATTGAATACAGCAGGATCGTTTGGCAGTGAGTCTAAAGGATAAAGCGGTTGTTGAGTAACTGAGCTAACTTTGTAACAAGGTAAGTGTTTATATCTATTTCTTTGGAGGCACCTAGCCTCGTGGATTTTCTACCACGTGTTCCTTACGTGTGTAGCTGCCGATAGGCGTACTCATTACGCCTTAGTTTTGGATTTATATTCTATATTATAGGTTATGTCCTGTTATGGTATTGCATTGATCTGACATTGGCTGTGAGTTGGTATATACTTTCCAGCTGTCGATGAGAGTCTTGCGCTGGTGATGGGTTATTATTGCATCATGTTGCATACGTATGCACATTGCATCATATTGAGGGTAGTAGTATTCCGCCCTCGGAGCAGGAGGATTCCGCTCCATTACATCATATTGAGGGTAGGAAGATTCCGCCCTCGGAGCAGGAGGATTCCGCTCCATTGCATCACATTGAGGGTAGGAGGATTCTGCCCCCGGAGCAGGAGGATTTCGCTCTGTTACATCATATTGAGGGTAGGAGGATTCCGCCCTCGGAGCAGGAGGATTCCGCTCTATCTATTTGGCACATATGATATCATTTCATCATACTGCATTCATCCCATTACATTGCACCACGTGCTGACTATTGTATGACTATCATGTTGTGTGTTTGTGTATGCGGTATGTATACCATATTGTGGAAATATTTCAATTTGCCTATATATTTCTGGCTCGTATTCTGAGTTGCGGGGATCGGGTTGCATGCCGCAACGGCATAAATATACGGATCGGTTTGCACGCCGCAACGGTGTAAATATATGGATCGGGTTGCACGCCGCGACAGTATGAATATATGGATCGGGTTGCACGCCGCAACAGGATGTATTTCTGATTGTTGATATGTTCGGGATACCTATATCTTCTGGCTATCTTACGTACCTGGTTTTAATAAGTTTGTGTTTCCATACGTGTTTCTAGTATTATCTGGCTCTGCCTTTTCATAATTTAAATAAGAGGAATTTTGTTTATTTGTTTCTTTTCTCCCTGGCTAGCTATCCTATTCTTTGAGGTGGCTAGTCTTCCCCACTTATTGAATCCTTTTGACTCATCCTTGTTTGTTGTTTGTTTTTGTCTATCTATTTCGTTTCGGCAGGTTCGCTCCAGGATTGAATTCGCCACGTTGTGATGGAGCGAAGACGACTTCAGCTGTCAGGGTGAGCAACCTTTTATTCCGGATGGCCACCAGTTTTATGTTTATTATTTCAGTTGCATATTGCTCCCTTCAGGAGGTATTTGTCTTCTTCTGTACTCTTAGATGTCTAGTCTGGATAGCCCTAAACCTAGTATGTTGGGTAGTCAGCTGTAATTTCTTTTGTACAGCTTAGAGGTATCAGTATGTCTGTGTTTTTTTAAGTCTTGTCCTTATTTGAGAATTGTTATATTTATTTTCCTAGGGTTCGCTCGACGGGTCTAGGGGAGGATGTCGGGTGCCCGTACGGCCTAATCGGATTTTGGGTCATGTCAGTTGGTATCAGAGCCAAATTTAGAGTCTATCTAGACTAAGAAAGTGTCTAGTAGAGTATCGATGATGGTTACGTAGACGTCCGTACTTATCTACGAGAGGCTATGATGGCATTTAGGAAGTTTCGCTTCCTTCTTTTCTGATCGTGCGTCGGTCTAAGATTCAAAAGTATTTTTGTTAATTTGTTAATTCCTTCGTGGTAATTGTGAACCCTCGTGCGTAAAATCAGCAAATGGTATGAGTTCACGACGAAGCAGTCTAGCCTGGGGCTGGCACTGACGAAGCCCTGAGAGTTTTGATCGTGCTGACGATCTAGTTACGGGGGTCCCAGCTGTACGAGCCCGCAATGGGCAAGGGAGCAGGGCCTTGCAATTCCCTTGGCTCTCTACGATGCTTTTACGAGAATCTTGGTGACGCCGATACCGTAAGAACCTATTATTTGCTAGGCAGCTTATCAGGTTGCCACAAATACAGATGTTCGGACTTAGAGGGCTCTTGTTACAGTTCTTAATATTGCCGCAGTAAAGTATGTTCCGGAGGCAGCATGTGGTGTGCCTCCAATTGCTCTGGCTGGGTAGGTAACTGAGGTAATTATTGAGTCCGAGTGCTCAAGAAGGTTGCATTATTTTACGCGGTTGAACATCCCGATATTCCTAAGCAATGTATTAGATAATCCCTGTGTAAGTTTTTTTTTTTAAAAAAAAGTAAAATGATGTCAGTGCATCCTTCAGGCTGTTGATTATATCGAGAGGTATGGTGTCGATTATTCTTCTTTCCAGTTTCAGGGTCCAGCCTTGAATTGGTGGGCCTCTCTTTTATTAGCTAACTTGGTTAAGTTTTTCTTCTAGATTCGTGGAAAAGTTCCTTTCAAGTAGCGACCGAGATGAAAAGTGTTCCAGTTTGAGTGGATTGGACAGGGTAGCCTATTGATTAGCCTGTTGGTGTTTCAGAATATCAGATTGAATTCTATAAAGTGGCTGAATATGTATTAGAACTAGTCCATGAGCTTCTCGAGAGATTGAGGTCGGGATTTCATTTGATGTGGTTGTTCATATTGCTCGGAGGTACGAGGCATACCATAAGTTAGAGCGGGAGAGCAAAAGATCCCACGGCCCTGGTGGGCACCATGGTACCTCCTTTGGATGTAAGAGTTTTGATTATTTTTGGAGGTTACTTGCAAGGTTATCTCAGCTTGTAGAGCGTGATTCTCAGAGTGCGCGAGTAGTTCATCAAGAGAGACACAGTTTTCTCTTTGTAGCTATCAATAATCAGTCCAGTTCCCATTTTTAACGAAAAGGGTGTTATCACTATCACGAGTCTTGTTATCCTTTGAGGAGTTTTTCCTTACTCAGGCAAGTAGGCAGTCGTCCTTTCTCTCGTCATTAGGCAACTGCACAGACGCGGGGGATTTAATTTAGATCTTAATCAACTAGATATATGCCACCATCCGATAGAGGTCGAGAGTGTATTGGCAGTGGTTCTTCAAAAGGTGATTATCAGGGTACCGGCTCAGCTCAGCCGCAGAGGCAGTTCTGTGAACTACTGGCAGGATGCTGAGGCATCCGATGTAGTAGACCCAAGTATTTCTTCTTCTCTTAAATGTGAGTAAGATTTGGTTCTTTTGATCGATCTGGAAAGGATGTGTCTTATCATGTTTCGATGGTTTCTTTGGATGTCGTTTTTATTAAGAATCGGTTGCGGTAGAGGAGTGAGCTTCTGATAAGATTTATTCCTGGCATTTATTATGACCCTACTAGTTTATCTGGTTTAAATGTGAGAGATTTGTGAGTGAGTATCGGTATTGTTTGCTTGGCATCTTGTTGTGCCTCATTCTGTTATCATGCCAAGTCAGTCTATCTCTTTTTGGAACTTAGTGTCGGTAGGATGATGGGATTCTTATCCGTCACCATCAGAAAGTGTCATTACTTCTTTCGGTGTAAAGTGGTTAGTAAGTAAAACTCGATCTATGTGTCTCCTCTTGGTTCGAGACACTAGTAGAGTCATGTTATTCTACAAGTTTGTCTCGGTATAAAAGGGTTTTCTGATAAATTGTCGGAGTTTACTTTTTATAGGAAGGTTAAATTGACATAGATTTTGTTCCATAAAGCTCATTCAATGTCTATTTCTTCAATTGCGATTCTTCAGTTAGCCTGACTCATAAATAGTCTAGCTCTGGTAGCCTAGCAAATAAGAAGATTAGCTTCCTGAAGCTCTAATTATTTCTATCCTCGGTCCATTTCCATTTCTTCTTCGTCCGGCACTAGTGAGCTTGGGCGGTTGGTAGCTGCTTGTGATGTTCCCTGTGTTGAGCCAGAGTACGTGTTATTGTAGCCGGATAAGCACATTGTTATTTTTCAAGGCTACTAAGGGTAATGAGAGGCGTCATTTGACGTTTGATTTGATCCATCAAGCGGTGGTGCTTATAGAAAATGTATGGAGCTATGGACTCGAGAGTTGCAGTTGTTTGGCAACTCGAGAGAGTAATTTGGTAGCTTAGGTCTGCCTACGTTCAGCCTTTAGCTAAATCTTCTTTGGTCTAGCAGACTGTGCGGGGAAGGTTATTCCTATTCAAATAGTTGCATGAGTTGTGCTTTAAGTGGAGGAGTCTTCCTCCAATTGATGTCGAATCATAATATTAAATCTCTTTAAGGCGTTGCTGAAGCGTAAGCTAATTCTTTGTTTCATCGACCTGTTCTATATCGAAAGTATATCGACGAGGTGATTCGTTGGTGGAATCATGTTAGCCCATCAAGAGTTGCGTGTATCTTCATTTCGAAAATATAGAACTCTTCTCTCATGATCGAGAAAGGGTCAGCTTAGTCCGAATAAGTTGGGCGATGGTGTTATCATACTATCCAGATATATTTTATTCCAAGAGTTCAGTGTTCGTGTTATAATTCTGATTCTGCAATCATAAGATAATGTCCGTGGAATAGTTTATGAAGGTCGTGAAAGTTCTTCTGTTATCTGAGCGGAATTTTCATTAAACTTAGGCTCGTTCGAGGACGAACGAGAGCTTAAGTGGAGGAGAATGAAACGACCTCGGTTAGTCGTTTCGGAAGTTAGGACTCCGATTGGCGTGCCATAATTTTAAAAACTTCGTAATGTCCATTAGGACCTGTCTGCAAAATTTGAGCTAAATCAAACCTCGTTTGGTAGGCATCGGAAGAAGGTTTTAGTTTTTATTGTCGATAAATACTAAAAAGAGATTTTCGAGCTCGGTTTTTCGAACGAGCTCCGATTCAAAATCCGAAAGCGCCGTTAGGTTCGTATGATTATTTGTGACTTTTGTGTTTTTTCGAAAGTGAATTTCGAGGTTTTTCGGCTAGCTTCCGCTAAAAGGCCGAAAGTTAAATAATTTGACCTTTCACATCTCTTCACTACTACAAGTATGTAACAGATCGTTGCTTAATGCTTCTACGTACTTCATTTAACATTCGAGGACGAATGTTCCTAACGGGGGAAGATTGTTACATCCCGTATATCCAAAGTGACGCATATCATTCTAAAGATATGTTAATAATAATTTAAGTGAGTTTAAAGTCATAATATGACCATATATGATATTTATATATTGAATATAAAGTTTGGGAAAAATCGGATTTAACTTGCGGAAAAACCGACTAAGGAATCGCCTTGTAACGAAGCTTTTTCAGTAATTAATTTCATGTGTTATATGAAGTCTTTTGGAGACATATCATATACAAAATTGAAGCTCTTGGAGTGTAGTTCCCAAAACTTTTGACGGTTTGTTCATACAATGTCTGGGTAAAAATATATGAGCATCAGAAGTCAGGCCAGAAAAAGGGACATAAGCGCAAAGAGGACTAAAACTAAACTTTTTTAAGTATAAAAGAGAAAATTTATCATTTTCTCGTCATTTTCCAGCAACTTGAAGATAGAAACAGTGCTCTAATGAATAGTGAAGACATTTTCAAGTTTTGAAGGAAAGACGCCAATCGTAACTCGAAATTGAAGAGAGATTGCGTCAAAACGCTCTACGCGATTAAGGTAACGTTATGCTACCTTCAATTTCGTCTATATCTTGAGTTTTAGAATTACTTCATGGCTAAGTAAAGTACCCAAATGCTGTATTATAGATTGTTTAAGCTTTAGAAGGTGTTGAATTCAAGGGAAACAAGGTTTAGAAGCAAGAAGCATCAAAGGTATGTAAGACTAAACCTTTCTTTTGGCAAGGCATGTATCTTTTAGCTTTTGAAGTTTTTCTTAGTTCTAAACTTAGTGTTTATTGTGAGAAATTTGTATGGCATCAAGGAAACCTTGTATATACTTAATTTGGTACTAAAATCCAAGGTGAAAGACGTCCAAATCAACAAGACAAAACGTTTCAAAATTTAGAAAATTGTTTTGATCTTTTGACAGTTGTTAGTATATTAACCATAACTCCTTGTACAAAATTGATATTTAGATTCTTTAAGTATCCCCAAACCCTAAGACATATATCTAAAACTTTCATGAAGACTATGAAGTCGATAACTTTGATCTATACTCGGGAAATTAGGTTGAAAATCAGGACAGTGGTGCTGTCCAGACATTCTACTTGCGGATTTGTTATGTCATCCAGTTGTCTCATCTTGTTATCCATTTAAGATGTTTATGTGATCAGTTTATCCGGGTATCCATTCCCGTGTGTAGTATAGTGCTGGTTATGTTTTGCGGATCATCGAGTTTCAGGGGAAACTCTGCCGAAAATTTTATGGAAATTCAAAGAGTTGGACAAATTCTGAGTTCTAGGTTGTGTCTATAATTCTATCCAGAGTTTTCTCCTCATTCCTTTGAGTCCATATCTATTGGTTCCACATGTGTTATGCCTCATACATGCTTATACTAATATTGTGATCATATTATGTGTGATTTAGAGTCCCCCCATAGAGGCTGGACATTGGACACACAGTCCGATCGCGTGGGTATCAGGTTCCTAACTGGATTACCCTGAGATGTGGGGAATGAAGCCCTTAGCCTTATTTGATATCGTTTTTTGCTTATTGAATACAGCAGGATCGTTTGGCAGTGAGTCTAAAGGATAAAGCGGTTGTTGAGTAACTGAGCTAACTTTGTAACAAGGTAAGTGTTTATATCTATTTCTTTGGAGGCACCTGGCCTCGTGGATTTTCTACCACGTGTTCCTTACGTGTGTAGCTGCCGATAGGCGTACTCATTACGCCTTAGTTTTGGATTTATATTCTATATTATAGGTTATGTCCTGTTATGGTATTGTATTGATCTGACATTGGCTGTGAGTTAGTATATACTTTTCAGCTGTCGATGAGAGTCCCGCGCTGGTGATGGGTTATTATTGCATCATGTTGCATACGTATGCACATTGCATCATATTGAGGGTAGTAGTATTCCGCCCTCGCAGCAGGAGGATTCCGCTCCATTACATCATATTGAGGGTAGGAGGATTCCACCCTCGGAGCGGGAGGATTCCGCTCCATTGCATCACAATGAGGGTAGGAGGATTCCCCCCCCCCCCCCGGAGCAGGAGGATTCCGCTCTATTACATCATATTGAGGGTAGGAGCATTCCGCCCTCGGAGCAGGAGGATTCCGCTCTATCTATTTGGCACATATGATACCATTGCATCATACTGCATTTATCTTATTTCATTGCACCACGTGCTGACTATTGTATGACTATCATGTTGTGTGTTTGTGTATGTGGAATGTATATCATATTGTGGAAATATTTCAATTTGCCTATATATTTCTGGCTCGTATTCTGAGTTGCGGGGATCGGGTTGCATGCCGCAACGGCATAAATATACGGATCGGTTTGCACGCCACAACGGTGTAAATATATGGATCGGGTTGCACGCCGCGACAGTATGAATATATGGATCGGGTTGCACGCCGCAACAGGATGTATTTCTGATTGTTGATATGTTCGGGATACCTATATCTTCTGGCTATCTTACGTACCTGGTTTTAATAAGTTTGTGATTCCATACGTGTTTCTAGTTATTATCTGGCTCTGCCTTTTCATAATTTAAATAAGAGGAATTTTGTTTATTTGTTTCTTTTCTCCCTGGCTAGCTATCCTATTCTTTGAGGTGGCTAGTCTGCCCCACTTATTGAGTCCTTTTGACTCATCCTTGTTTGTTGTTGTTTTTGTCTATCTATTTCGTTTCGGCAGGTTCGCTCCAGGATTGAATTTGCCACGTTGTGATGGAGCGAAGACGACTTCAGCTGTCAGGGTGAGCAACATTTTATTCCGGATGGCCACCAGTTTTATGTTTATTATTTCAGTTGCATATTGCTTCCTTCAGGAGGTATTTGTCTTCTTCTGTACTCTTAGATGTCTAGTCTGGATAGCCCTAAACCTAGTATGTTGGGTAGTCAGCTGTAATTTCTTTTGTACAGCTTAGAGGTATCAGTATGTCTGTGTTTTTTTAAGTCTTGTCCTTATTTGTGAATTGTTATATTTATTTTTCTAGGGTTCGCCCGACGGGTCTAGGGGAGGATGTCGGGTGCCCGCACGGCCTAATCGGATTTTGGGTCATGTCAGGCACCTGAGACTACTCTACTTCATGGGAAGGATGAAGTATCTGTTAAAGAATTGAAGCTCTTGGATTGTAGTTTCCAAAACTTTTGACGGTTTGTTCATACAATGTCTGGGTAAAAATATATGAGCATCAGAAGTCAGGCCAGAAAAAGGGTCATAAGCGCAAAGAGGACTAAAACTAAACTTTTTTAAGTATAAAAGAGAAAATTTATCATTTTCTCGTCATTTTCCAGCAACTTGAAGATAGAAACAGTGCTCTAATGAATAGTGAAGACATTTTCAAGTTTTGAAGGAAAGTCGCCAGTCGTAACTCGAAATTGAAGACAGATTGCGTCAAAATGCTCTACGCGATTAAGGTAACGTTATGCTACCTTCAATTTCGTCTATATCTTGAGTTTTAGAATTACTTCATGGCTAAGTAAAGTACCCAAATGCTGTATTATAGCTTGTTTAAGCTTTAGAAGGTGTTGAATTCAAGGGAAACAAGGTTTAGAAGCAAGAAGCATCAAAGGTATGTAAGACTAAACCTTTCTTTTGGCAAGGCATGTATCTTTTAGCTTTTGAAGTTTTTCTTAGTTCTAAACTTAGTGTTTATTGTGAGAAATTTGTATGGCATCAAGGAAACCTTGTATATACTTAATTTGGTACTAAAATCCAAGGTGAAAGACGTCCAGATCAACAAGACAAAACGTTTCAAAATTTAGAAAATTGTTTTGATCTTTTGACAGTTGTTAGTATATTAATCATAACTCCTTGTACAAAATTGATATTTAGATTCTTTAAGTATCCCCAAACCCTAAGACATATATCTAAAACTTTCATGAAGACTATGAAGTCGATAACTTTGATCTACACTCTGGAAATTAGGTTGAAAATCAGGACAGTGGTGCTGTCCAGACATTCTACCTGCGGATTTGTTATGTCATCCAGTTGTCTCATCTTGTTATCCATTTAAGATGTTTGTGTTATCAGTTTATCCGGGTATCCATTCCCGTGTGTAGTATAGTGCTGGTTCTGTTTTGCGGATCATCGAGTTTCAGGGGAAACTCTGCCGAAAATTTTATGGAAATTCAAAGAGTTGGACAAATTCTGAGTTCTAGGTTGTGTCTATAATTCTATCCAGAGTTTTCTCCTCATTCCTTTGAGTCCATATCTATTGGTTCCACATGTGTTATGCCTCATACATGCTTATACTAATATTGTGATCATATTATGTGTGATTTGGAGTCCCCCCATAGAGGCTGGACATTGGACACACTGTCCGGTCGCGTGGGTATCAGGTTCCTAACTGGATTACCCTGAGATGTGGGGAATGAAGCCTTTAGCCTTATTTGATATCGTTTCCTGCTTATTGAATACAGCAGGATCATTTGGCAGTGAGTCTAAAGGATAAAGCGGTTGTTGAGTAACTGAGCTAACTTTGTAACAAGGTAAGTGTTTATATCTATTTCTTTGGAGGCACCTGGCCTCGTGGATTTTCTACCACGTGTTCCTTACGTGTGTAGCTGCCGATAGGCGTACTCATTACGCCTTAGTTTTGGATTTATATTCTATATTATAGGTTATGTCCTGTTATGGTATTGTATTGATCTGACATTGGCTGTGAGTTAGTATATACTTTCCAGCTGTCGATGAGAGTCCCGCGCTGGTGATGGGTTATTATTGCATCATGTTGCATACGTATGCACATTGCATCATATTGAGGGTAGTAGTATTCCGCCCTCAGAGCAGGAGGATTCCGCTCCATTACATCATATTGAGGGTAGGAGGATTCCGCCCTCGGAGCAGGAGGATTCCGCTCCATTGCATCACATTGAGGGTAGGAGGATTCCGCCCCCGGAGCAGGAGGATTCCGCCCCCGGAGCAGGAGGATTCCGCTCTATTACATCATATTGAGTGTAGGAGGATTCCGCCCTCGGAGCAGAAGGATTCCGCTCTATCTATTTGGCACATATGATACCATTGCATCATACTGCATTCATCCCATTTCATTGCACCACGTGCTGACTATTGTATGACTATCATGTTGTGTGTTTGTGTATGTGGTATGTATACCATATTGTGGAAATATTTCAATTTGCCTATATATTTCTGGCTCGTATTCTGAGTTGCGGGGGTCGGGTTGCATGCCGCAACGGCATAAATATACGGATCGGTTTGCACGCCGCAACGGTGTAAATATATGGATCGGGTTGCACGCCGCGACAGTATGAATATATGGATCGGGTTGCACGCCGCAACAGGATGTATTTCTGATTGTTGATATGTTCGGGATACCTATATCTTCTGGCTATCTTACGTACCTGGTTTTAATAAGTTTGTGATTCCATACTTGTTTCTAGTTATTATCTGGCTCTGCCTTTTCATAATTTAAATAAGAGGAATTTTGTTTATTTGTTTCTTTTCTCCCTGGCTAGCTATCCTATTCTTTGAGGTGGCTAGTCTGCCCCACTTATTGAGTCCTTTTGACTCATCCTTGTTTGTTGTTTGTTTTTGTCTATCTATTTCGTTTCTGCAGGTTCGCTCCAGGATTGAATTCGCCACGTTGTGATGGAGCGAAGACGACTTCAGCTGTCAGGGTGAGCCAGCTTTTATTCCGGATGACCACCAGTTTTATGTTTATTATTTCAGTTGCATATTGCTCCCTTCAGGAGGTATTTGTCTTCTTCTGTACTCTTAGATGTCTAGTCTGGATAGCCCTAAACCTAGTATGTTGGGTAGTCAGCTGTAATTTCTTTTGTACAGCTTAGAGGTATCAGTATGTCTGTGTTTTTTTAAGTCTTGTCCTTATTTGTGAATTGTTATATTTATTTTCCTAGGGTTCGCCCGACGGGTCTAGGGGAGGATGTCGGGTGCCCGCACGGCCTAATCGGATTTTGGGTCGTATTAGGCACCTGAGACTACTCTACTTCATGGGAAGGATGAAGTATCTGTTAAAGAAGTTTGTTCTGCCTTGTACATCTATGAGCAAAGAAAGAGAGAAAAACATAAAGGTGGAGAAGGAGAAGTACTAATTGTGAGGGGTCGTTCTCAAGATTATACGAGACCAAGGAAAGGGAGATCCAAGTCAAAAAGCCGACCCGGCAAAGATGAATGTTCTTTTTGTCGAGAAAATGGACACTGGAAGAAAGACTGTCCAAAATTGAACCATAAGGCCAAATCTAACAATGGAAAAGCCGTTATGGATTTAAATGTGGTTGATTGTGACGATTCAGAATTCTCACTTGTTACAACAGAGCCATCCAAACCATTTGACATATGGCTGATGGACTCAGCTTACAGTTATCATATGTGTCCTTACCGAGACTGGTTCGTTGATCTTCAAGAAGGAGAATATGGAGTTATTCACACGGCAAAAAACAGTCCTCTTACCGCATATGGTATTGGTTCTATTCGATTAAGAAACCATGATGGAATGAAAAGAACATTAACAGTTGTTTGATATGTACCGGATTTGAAGAATAATCTCATCTCTGTGGGAACTCTAAAATCTAAGGGGTTCAAAGTCGCTGCAGAAAATGGAGTAATGAAAATATGCTCCAATGCATCGGTGGTAATGAAGGGAATTCGAAAAAACAATAATTTGTATCACTATCATGGTAGTATAGTTATTGAAAAGCGATAGTGACATCCAGTGATGACAAGGAGGCAGTAGCAATCAAGCTATGGCATATGCGCTTGGGACATACTGGAGGAAAATCCTTGAAAATTCTATCAGAACAAGGATTGTTAAAAGGAGTTAAAACTTGCAACTTAGAGTTTTGTGAGCATTGTATCAAAAGGAAACGGACAAGGGTTAAATTTGGGACAGCTATCCATAATACTAAAGGTATTTTAGATTATGTTGTGGGAAGCACTATTTTGTAACCTTTGTTGACAACTTTTCCCAGAGAGTATGGGTGTATATGATGAAAGCTAAGGATGAAGTTTTGGAAATTTTTCTCAAGTGGAAGGCGATGATAGAAACTAAAACAAGTAGAAAGATCAAGTGTCTTCACACAGACAATGGAGGAGAATACAAGAATGATCTTTTCAAAAAGGCTTGTGAAGATGATGGCATCGCCAAACATTTCACCGTTAGACATATACTACAACAGAATGGAGTAGCATAACAGATGAATCAAACTTTGCTGGAAAAGGTTCGATGTATGTTGTCCAATGCTGGCTTGGGCAAAGAACTTTAGGCTGAGACAATAACATATATATGCCACCTCATTAATTGTCTATCATCTGCTGCTACTGGTGGCAAGACACCATTTGAAAAATGGTATGGAAAATCTGCTCAAGATTATGACTTTTTGCATGTGCTTGGCTCAACTGCATATTATCATGTGAAAGAGTGAAAATTGGATCCTAGAGCGAAGAAAGCTATATTTATAGGGATCACCTCTGGAGTCAAAGGATATCATTTATGGTGTCCAGAAACAAGAAAAGTTATATTCACTAGGAAAGTTACCTTTGATGAATCATCAATGACATATAAGGTAACGGTTGAAGATGCCGACCAAATTGATGCTTCAAAGCAGGTGGAGTTTGAGGAAAAATTTATTTTGCTGGCATTGGAAGCAAATGAGGAAAGAGTAGAAGATTTTCCTGTATAAGAAGAGCCAGTTGAAAGGGAGGTACCAACTATAGAACCCCAGCAGTAGCTTGAATCAATTGCAACAAGCAAGCAAAACAGAACGATAAGAAGCCTAGTCGTTTTAGAGATATGGTAGCTTGTGCGGCCTCAATTGTAGTTGATGGTATTCCTACCACTTATAAAGAAGCAATCCAATGTTCAGAATAAGATAAGTAGAGGACTGCCATGAATGAAGAAATTCAGTCCTTTCATCAGAATCATACATAGATATTGGCCAATCTCCCAAAGGGAAAGAAAGCAATTGGGTGCAAATAGGTATATGTAAAGAAAGAATGATTTCCTAACCAAGAAGATGTTTGCTATAAAGAAAAATTGGTGGCCAAAGGGTATTCTCAAAATGGGGGAATTGATTATAATGAAGTGTCATATCCAGTCGTAAAACACTCGTCCATTAGAGTTTTGTTGGCTTTAGTAGCACAATCGGATATGGAACTAGTTCAATTGGATGTAAAAAATAATTTTAACTATTTTTAACCTTATTTTAAAAAAATGGCAAGCAACGGTCTCTCTCTGAATGCCCCAAAAATCTTCATTGGTGAAAACTATCAAATTTGGTCAGTGAAAATAAAATCTTATTTTGAAGCCTATGATTTATGGGAAGTTGGAATGGCAAATACACTGTTACCACTACTCCCTGAAAATCCTACTCTTGCTCAAATTAAAGCTCATTCAGAAGAGACAATCGAAAAACACAAAGCCAAAACTATTATTCAAAATTCAGTTGTAGATTCAATTTTTTTCTAAAATCATTACATGTGAGACTACAAAAGAAGCATGGGAAAAACTCAAAAAAGAATATCAAGGAAGTGATCGAGTCAGACAAATGCAGATTTTGAATTTGAAAAGAGATTTTGAATCCTTAGGATGCAAGAAGATGAGACTATCACGAAGTATTCTGACAGAATCTCCGTGATTGTTAATAAAATCAGAATGCTTGGTGATGATTTCTCAGATAACATAATTGTTGAAAAAAATCTTGTGATTTCTGTTGCAGAATTGATAAGTGTTCTTCAAGCACAAGAGCAAAGAAGAAACTTTAGACAGCACACAGTTATTGAAGGTGCTCTTTACGCACAAAATAAAAAAAAAAAGTTAATTATCCTCTTTGCAAATATTGCAAAAAGAAACACACCTAAAAATATTTTGTTGGTGGAAACCTGATGCAATATGTGGAAATTACAAACAAACAGGTCATGTCACAAAAGTGTGCAAGCTTAAAGACAATCAAAAAAATCTGCAAGCATAATAACAGAAGCAGAAATTGAGGAGGAGCATCTGTTTTAGACTGCATCAACTGAACAAAGAAGGAGTGTTGAAGTTTTCTCAATTGCTGCAAAATATCTGAATAATTAGTTGAGAAAATCTAGAATAATTAGTTACTAAGTTTAATTTTAAATAATTTTACATGGATACTTGGAAGAGGAAATCTATATGACTCGGCCAGAAGGATTCAAAATTGCGGGAAAAGAAAATATAGTGTGCAAACTTGAAAGTCATTGTATGGATTGAACAATCCTCTAGACGATGGTACAAACGATTCCACAAGTTTATGTTGCAGCAAAAGCGCAGAAGAAGAAAATACGATCATTGTGTGTATTTGCAAAAACCTTGAAGATGGGTCCTTTATATATCTTCTCTTATATGTGGATGATATGTTGATAGCCTCCAAGAGTCAAGAAGAAATTGAGAAGCTGAAGTCCAACTAAAGAAGGAGTTTGAGATGAAGGATCTGGATGAGGCAAAGAAAATTATTGGCATGGAGATAACAAGAGAGAGACATTCAAAGACACTATTTTTATCTCAGAAAGAATATTTGAAGAAGGTGCTCGATCGATTTGGCATGGATAAGAAAACAAAGTCGGTTAGCACTCTGCTTACTCCTCACTTTAAGCTCAGTGCTGCTATGTCGTCGAAGAATGAAACTGAACAGGAGTATATGTCAAGAGTACCGTATGCGAATGCGGTAGGTAGCTTGATGTATGCAATGGTTTGTACAAGACCGGACATTTCACACGCTGTTGGAGTTGTAAGTAAGTATATGCATAATCCAGGAAGGCACATTGGCAAGCTATGAAATGTGTGTGTGTGTGTGTGTGTGTATGTATATATATATATATCATACTGTAGGTATTGGATTTTTATGTGAGCGGGAAGATAATCAGTCTGTAGATGGATACTGTGACTCAGATTTTGTTGGTGATTTGGACAAATGAAGATCAAATACTGGTTATGTATTTACTATTGCAATTACACCAGTTAGTTGGAGGTCTACTTTACAGTCAATAGTTGCTTTGTCTACCACTGAGGCAGAGTACATGGCAATTATAGAGGCGGTAAAAGAGGCAATTTGACTTCAAGGGTTGCTTAAAAAGCTTGGTATTGAACAAGATACCATCACAGTATTTTGTGATAGTCAAAGTGCTATCCAACTGGCGAAAAACCAAGTGTATCATGCAAGGACGAAGCATATTGATGTTCGATATCATTTTATCCAAGAAGTTATAGAAGAAGGTGGAGTCAAAGTACAGAATATTTGAACTACAGAGAATCCTGTTGATATGTTAACGAAAGTGGTGACTATGGTCAAGTTTCAACATTATTTGCACTGATTAATATTGCTGAACATTGAAGTTGAAGTTGAAGACACAACCAAAATTTGCCATCGGGAGAAATTTGAAGATGGAGAATCTTGCCAAGGTGGAGATTTGTTAAATTTTGCAAGATGTGGCCGAATTTGACACACAAAAGAAAGCGCATTGTTGGCGCATTTTGGTCCATAGAAGAAAAAATATTATTGGCAACTTCTAGGCCTTTTATTTGGAGCATTGTTGGCCGCTTCTTGGCCTTTTATTTGGAGCATTGTTGGCTGCTTCTAGGCCTTTCATTCTATTGCATTGTTGGCGAATTCAGAGCCATTTACTGGGGTAAGCCTTTGGCTATAAATAGCAAGCCATTCTTTGGTTTCAAATACATCTCTCACTTGCCTTCTCATCTCTCAAGGCATTTGAATCTTCTCCTTTTTGTAATATTTCACTTGTAGGCACGAGATAGATAGATTTAATTAAACAAAAAGGTTACGATATTTCATTGAAATGATCTTGATTCAACTACACATCCAGAATTGAGAAAATTAAATACAAACAATTCAAACCACAGATAGACATCCAACTATATACCCAAAAAACTATCAATGAAAATCCCATTTAAGCCCTTTCACCCCTAATTTTTCTAGTAAGTTAGAATATTCTTCGGCATAATAATAACTCTCTTAGCACAAAGATTCGTATCTTCAAACAATCCAACGAGGTACACTTCAGCAGCACTGCAGAACTCTGGAACCGGAGATCATTCTTGAAATTTTGAGCGGGAGGGTAGTACTAATATTTAGTGATGCAGATCGATGACGTCACCTTTTCAAATATTTAGATGGCTATATATATTTTTATAAAAGTTGCACAATAATTTTTTGTATTTTACTGGGTGATAAACTTATTCACAAAGTGCATTCTAAATATGGTAGGACCAGGGGCAGTTCAACGGTATTGGGCTTAAAGCTAAGTTTTTTTTTTTTTTTTTTTTGTTTTTTTAATAAAAGGTCTTAATTTTGTTTACAAAAGGAAAAGAAAAACTTTCATATATACTTTTTATTTGAAATTTATTTTTCTAGTTCTTTGAGATGTTTTATGATTAAAAGTTTTATAACAATTTCTCATAGTAATTCTTGTTCGATTGATAGAACTATTCAATCTCTTTGAAGACATTGTTGCTCTTAAATAAGATTTTATCAATTTGAATTTTGAAGGAAATCTTTTTTTCACTGAGACAATTGTTATAGAAACGATTAACATTATTCTATAAGCATATATGCATTTGAAAGAATAAGATCGTTTTACTTATATTAATTAGAGTACTATGTTCTACTTGTATTATTTTTCTTAATATTTTTAATTCAGAAAATGTCAACAGAATAATTTTAGATGCAAAATAATACAAAAGGTTGAAATAATGGAACTTAATTCAAGAAATTGAATGTTGATAATAATGTGACTAAACTGCTTCAATATTCTTCATGTGATACTTGGTTTTTGGAACCCAGACAATATTATTAAGAGACAATTACCAAAACAGTCAGTCAATTCTCCCCTCTAACTTTTGACTAGCCCTTACTTTTTATAGCCAGTATACAAAAAAATGAATATCAGTATATACAAACAATAGCAGGGTGTATACAAACAGTCTTTTCATGTATACACAGTGTCTACATCCAAAATATGGTGTATACAGTCAGATTTATTAGGTATACACAATGTATACACGTCCTTTTTTAGTTATAATTTGTGTATACACATTGTTTTTAATGTGTATACACATTATAATAGAATTGATTGTGTATATATTTACAATAATAAATAAAAAATTAAAAAAGGTAAAATCTAAGCCAGAGATGCGCGAAATAGACCCTCTGTCGGCGGAATTGACCTTCGCCAACGGGGCAGACTCCTCATACCAAATAGAACTTCGCCGATGGAAGCCACCCTCGCAGGTGAACACACCCTCACCCGTCGATATTACAGAACAGATTTGGCGTCAATGTGGAGTTACAGATCTGGCGGTGGAGATTTCTATGGCTGTGGCGATTTCTATGGCGCCGGCGAGAAGATGGCGATGGGGAGAAGTGGAGGACGGTGAAGACGATGGTGCAGCAGCAGTGATAGGGACTGCAGATCTGGGATGGGGGAGGTAGGGGTGGCCAGAGAGCAGTGGTCGGAGGAAGGGCGGCGGTGGTGGTGAAAGAGAAGAAGAAGGAGGAGAGGAGGTAAACCCTAGAAAATCCTAGTTGCTACTAAAAGTAAAGGAGGTGGGTGAAGGATTTATTTAGGGTTATTTTAAAAAAGAGGGCTAAAAAAATATATGAAGGGGGTTAAATTTATACGTAGTGTTATTTTTCCTATTTTTAAGTAGTATAATTTTGCTCCTTTTTTTTTTTAACAAAAAAGAAAGCAAAGAGAAAGCGTAACAGTGTACGTTTGAAAGAAGATGAGATAATTAGAAAAGGAGATTGACTGATGCAAAAGCCAGGAAGGAAGTTGAAAAATCTCCACAATTTTGAAGACTATGCGAGAAAGTAATTGTGAAGAATAGTGATATCATTTGTCAAAGCGATACCAAAACTTATACTTCATATGTTATCTAATTGAGTTAGGGACATCTATTAGGGGCGACTCAACAGTATTGGGGCCTGAAACGAAATTTCAATAAAGGGCTTTAATTATTTTTTGTAAAAGGAAAACAAAAACTTTTATATTTACTAGGTTTTATGAATACTAGTTTTGTAGTTAATTTCACCTAATAATTCTTTTTTGATTGATAATATAGCTAATACATTCAATCTCTCTTGAGATATTATTGATCTCAAGTAAGACTTTATCGATTTTAATTTTGAAAAATTTCTTTAGTCAATGCAACTGTTACATGAACTGTTAACTATAAGCAATATATGCATTTGGAAAAAAATCAAGTCGTTTTATCTTATTAAGTATATCGATTAGAGTATTATCTTCTACATTTACTATTTTTCTTAATACTTTTATTTAAGAAAATAAGTCTAAACCATCAATATCAGAATGACTATTATGTTTTAAAGAACATTGAAGGTTAACACAATGTCTTTTCAAATTCTCATCATCTAGTGATTTTAATTATTTACCACTAAATAGAAAACCAAAAATATTTTAATATACTTTGAATTGTTCAACTCTAGTTTGAAGTGAAAGAATGGCTTGGTCTACTATGTATAAGAAGTAATCTAACTCTAAAGATTATTTAGGAGACTTTGTGATTTCATTGTCAATATTCTCATCAAATTGTTTCTTTTGATATATGAGATGTTTACTGGGAAAGTCAGGCTCTATATTCATCTCAGATGCAATTTCCTTAGTCTTCTCTATATTTTTGAAAAAAAAGATATCAGGCCTTTTAGTTGATCTATAGCAACATCAATATGCATATCTTTTGATTTTAGAATTTTGCTAATTGAATTGATCGCGAATAATATATCATACTAAATAGTCATACCAAATAAAAATTCAAAATTTTCAAACTCATATGTAGCTAAACAATTAACTTCACTTTTAGTTTTTTGATTCTCATTAACTTGTACTAATTTAAATAAAGCATCTCTTACCTGTGGAGTTTGAAATCTTATTGTTTTAACACTTTCAATACGATTTTTCCATCGTGTTTGTGACAAAGATTTAATAGTTAGGCTAGGCACACTATTTTTAAAACATTTCAGCGCTTAGTGGAAGAAGCAAATAGTGTATATATACGTTGTTCCACTCCATAAAATAATATATTGAATTTAGATTGTGTATATAACATTGTACCACTTCAAAAATTAATCATGTCACAAAGTAATAAATTTAGATTGTGCCAACCACATGGTGTATAAAAAGATCTAGGATTTATGTCTAGAAGTCATTTATGCACTTCCTGGTATTTTTTCTTCATATTGGATTCATTATCATATTCTTGTCCTATTAAATTATCAATATCGAGACCAATGTTTTATCTCATCTATAATAACTTCAGAAAGACCCTTTCCACTTGTATCATCAACTTTTAAAATTTTCAAAAAATATTCAATAATTTTTATCGCAGTTGATGAAATGTCTACACTCCGTAATATAAAAGACATTTGTTATTGATGACTAGCTCCGCATACTTGAGAAATACTTTGTTTCTAATTTTAGCAATAATTTTATTCTTAATTTCACTTGCCAACAAATTTATCACTTCATTTTGTAGATTATGTCTAAGATATTGATTATGAATTTCATCATGTTTAATTCGACGAATATGCTCTTGTATGACTGGATCAAATTCTGCAATCATTTCAATTAAACTTAAACAATGTATGTTCCTTTCTTGATAGATCTTTTCATTTTTTTTTTCGAAATGCCAGATTATTTTTTTCGAGAGTTTTTATTACGACAATAATTCATGACAACACATTTTTCCAGTGCTCTCTATCTCGATTAATTTAATCTTGAACATCTTTATCAATTATTTTATTGTTGTGCAATCTCATTTCTAAACTAATTCATTCACCCATATTAATAATATGCTCATTTGATATTTCATGAGTTTGAAGCTTCGTACTAAGGTCTCTCCAATCACTAGTACAATTACTTGTAAGTTTACTGTTACTAGTACTAGAAGTTGCATTAAATAACTTGCAACCAAAAAATAATAATAATCTAAATCTTTAGAATAAACGTAACTAACCATTTCCTTTCATGTCTTTTCCCATTTGCCAATTTTTAAAAATAGTGGGCATTAGAAAAATGTCTTTAAGGATTTATCTTTTGGAAAATTTATATTCATAATTTTTATTGGTCCTTTTCTGGTAATAGGTCTTTTAGCTTTGTATCAATGTTACTCCATTCACTGGGATCATAAATGATTTTAGGAATGCAATCACTTAGTTCTTTCATAATTTCTTGATTTTCTTGATATTCACTGACTTCCTCTTCTTTTTCTTAGATTGTGCTGTTATCTAAGTCAACCAGGCTAGCATCTTGTTCATTTCGAGAACATATTCCTATATTTTCTGATTTAGTTTTTTTATTGTTTATTAAAAATTTATCTAAAGCACCTTTTTTGGATTGTATCAAAGATTCAAATTCTTTTTCTCTTTTGGAGCTTTCAATGATCAGATTCACACTTTCTAGTCAACATGTTTAACTTTAATAAATAGGAGTAACTAATAAGACAATATCTAACTAAGCAGTAAAAGTATCAATACAATAATAAAATTTAGATACAAAATATTACTAAAAAGTTGGAATAATAGAACCTGAATCAAGAAAATGAATAATGATATTGAATTGCTTTAATATCATTCGTGTATGCAGTATACTTGGTAGCTAGTACTGGGAACAAAATAGATTTTTTAACAAGTAGAATTTCGCACTTTTATTTTTTCAAGGACAATATAGTCAAAAAAATTATTGAAGAATCAAAGTAAAAGAATGAGAATGAGAAGTGTAGAGTACTTTTGATTGATTAAAAAAGGAAAATGAATGGTGAAAAAAGATCTATAAGAGCAAGTAAAAGAGTAGAAATAGAGATTCATACGTTGTACAACTCATTTGAGGGCACCAAATTTTAGTGAAGTAGTTACTAAAAGATATCTTTATATTTTATAGTACATTAAAATAGTGTGTTTTTCTCTAAAAAATATATTTACCTAAAGCTCTATTGGTAAAAAATAGGGCCTTAAAAAAGTGAGGCTTAAAGTCAATGTTTCACTGGCTTTGATTTTTATTTAATATCTTTAATATTCTAGTGATATTATATGTAAGAATAAATGACTTCATATAGTATTAATAAACTTCATGTTTATCTCTTTTCATCATTTTTGCACCTCGTGATATTATCAAGGGCTCCAACAAGTGGTATCAAAGCATTGTTTCAATGATGTAAGGTGTAAAGTAAAAAATTTGACAATGTTTATCGAATGTTTCTCAGGCTCGGGTATCAAGATGGGAGACGTCTTTCGTAGTTTCTAGTTTTGCAATAGTCATTGACAACCCTAAATACTGCAATTGTATTCTTATTGATACTTAATTCAATCGGAGATATTAATACACCGATGAATAATTATTGGATATTGGATAAGACACCTAAAAAATCGAATAGAACTAAAAAATGTGTACATGTGATCTTTGATGGTTTGTAATAATAAAGATTTTTTTATGTTAATAATATTATCTACGATTGTTTATATGTATCAAACTTACTTTTCGCTTCTTCTTTTTTAATTTGTTGCCAAATGATGCGTGCGTTGAATTTCAATAGAGAAATATGATATGTGAAGATTCGTATAACTGACCTCAACTTGTTTTTAATTGCTGCGTAATTATTATTATTGTTACACATAAAAGAACAAAAATCTTTGATGAAATCTTTTATTTTTCTTATTTACTTTAATTTAAAGATAGGTTAAAACTGTGTAAAAAGAAAAATCATCAAATTTAAACTAAACATATGTTGATTATTATATAACGTATATTCTATACTAGAGGATGACCGCCCGTGCACAACACGGGCCCAACATGAGAGCAATAACTCTCGATGATAGAACAGAAACGCTGTAAATTAAAGGGCATACTTTGTTGTATTACCGATATTTCATATGTCAAGTTAGGAGTGGGGGTTCGGTATTTCGGTTTTCGGTTCGGTTTGAAGTGTAGAAAAATCCGTAATTTTTATAATTCGGTTCGGTTCGATTTTTTAGTTCGGTACTTCGGTGTTTCGGTTTAAACCAAAGTTTATGGCAAAAAAAAAAAGCCCGAACAAGAAAATTTATAACCTATGACTAACTAGGATAATTTTGTCCCCTCGACCACACCATAATTTGGTCTTCTCACTTTCTCATTTCTTTCAATTTCTTTTAGCTTAAAAGAAATTAGTACTAAAAGTATGACTAATTACAGAAAATGAAACAATTCACCCCCTTCGTACTAATGGTATTATTATGGCGGAGCTACAATCAGTGAAAGTTGATACTGAAAAACTATAATTGTATATATAAGTCAAATAGGAGTATTACTTGATATTTATTAAATTTTGAAAATTTTTAAACACGCTTAGCAAAATTATTGGTTTCATCACTTGGCACTGATGTAATTTTGTAACGTCTCAATTTAAATAATTGTGCTATGAATGATTTTTACAAAGAGTAACAAATATTTGGATACTTTCTCTCTATTCTACAAAATAAAAAATAGCAGAACCTTTAGTTAAATCAGTCAATATGTAGAATCATGTTACTTACTGACAATGGCTAACTTAGAGATTTAGAAAATATATGGCATATGTTTAAAAAAAAAAAAAAACGGTTTTTTCGGGACCCGAAATTTCGGATTGCCCGAAACCGAAAAACCGAAATTTCAAAATTTCAGAACCGAACCGAACCGAAATACTGAAATACCGAACCCGAAAAACCGAATTAGTTCAGTTCGGTTCGGTACTTCGATTTTTTCGGTTTAGTGCCCACCCCTATGTCAAGTTCTCCTGAAGGGGGAATCAAGAAGCAACATATAATTACAGAAAATGAGAAGTAGAGTGGCATTAATTAAAGATACATATTTCTTCAATAATACACTAATTTGCAACCAATTTTGTACATCAATTGACCAGGAAGTAGTAATGAGAGGATGTAAAATTTTGCAACAGTGTACCCAATTAAATTTCAATCAACTCCTCCTTTTGACATCAACCACATCTGTAGCTTTCGCTGCACAATGAACATCAGACACTCGCCCAACACCGCAACACCAGAAACCATGTAAATCTTTACAAGGAATTCTCTATGTTTTGAAGGTGTATTGATGTCTTCTTTTTGGGTTGAACATTCCAGTATACACAAATTCAGCTATTAATATTTAAACAGTAACTGAAACCTTGAGATATCTGTAGTTCAAAATCTCACCATATCAAGTACACAACATAGAATATTAAACCACGGGCGAATAAAGAACCAAAAGCAAAAGCCAGGAAATACAGGGAACCAAGCTGCAATCTTTCCAATACAAATTCACCTGGCTTAAGTTATCATTTTGGAATGCCCTGCTGTGCATAAATCATCACTAAGATGGATACTATCACAAAGCACAAACCACAACATCTACAGATATAGAACACCACTCAAGGGTACATCGTCATGTATATCAATAACAAAACAAAAAAAGACATAGGGTCAAACTTGCGCAGAATAGGATAAAACATGTCTAATATATAGGGCCAAACTTGCACATAATAGGATAAAATACGTCTAATAGAGATCGGAATTCTGTACGCAGTCAGCGTAATACTACTCACACATATCCTACTTGAAAAGAAACTTTTAAAGTTCTGAAGACAAAGTTACTCCTTTTGCAGAAACTATCAAACACACACAACTAAAATACTAAACCTACAAATAAAAGGGTCAAGCTTTTGAGAGAAATCCTATGCCTCGGTAATGAATACATTGGTACGTAAAAAATTGATATTACATAATACCACCTAGATTCCCATGTATTATTCTTTTTTAATTCCACATTATTATTGCCCGTGCACAACACGGGCACAGCAATCTGAAATTCCTATATAATAGCGTGGCTGTCATTTTACCGGTCAAATAATTAAGCCATTAAAGAGTAACGGGGGAACATATAACATTCTAAGTACATAATAATAGCCTGATTACTATGATAAAATAACTTAGGCACATCAAAACCGTAACAAGTAACTGAATTGTCAAAAATTCAAAAAGCTGCTACACTTGAGCTGCTTAGTCGTCGGGGTAAAAGAGAAAAAAATTATGAAACAATCAATGTAACAAAGGCAAGAGATTAATCAGATGGACTGAGTGATTAGCACCTTATAGATTTCTCGACTGTTTCTTCTGTTGCACCCCGTGAAAAATGAGAAACTAACCCCACGTAAAATGAAGAAAAAAAATTGGAGATACAAATTTCGTTCTTCTAATGTTAGAAAAATAGCAGAAATGCCAAATGCCTAGAAAGAAAATGGCATGAGTCATTACAAGAAATTAATCTTTGAACAATAGCAAGTACCAAATTGCTTTCATGTACAATGCTCTTCATCATCAACCTTACACATTAGTGACACTACCCGGTCTCCTGCCACAGCGTAATATCCGTTTGGTGTTTCCATCCTAACCACCAAAGTAACTTCTTATTAAATCAATGGATGAGGCTCCAACACTGTCATCATTGCTTTATTGTACCACAAAAGTAATTTAAGGGAATGTGGGGAGGGGGGGGGGGGGAGTCAGTCACATGCTCTTAGTGAATAATGGAAACGAACAAAATAAAACCTTGCGAAAAGCTCCTGCTCAAAGTTTAGACCTCAAAATTAGAAAAATACACTGTCAAATTTTGGATATTCAGTTCTAGCATTCCAAAGGAATACATAAATAAGATATCTCCAGGTTCCATAAGAGAATCTTACAGCAAGCTAAAGTCAAATAAGTAATTAGTATCAAACAATCTTGGAAGGTGAAACTTGGGGTCCCTGAAGTCTAGAAGGATTTTTATCATCACTGGATGAGATAATTAGTAGTTAGGGATTTTTATTTAGCAGCTTATTATATTTCCCCATAAATATTCTAATTGCTCCCTAGCAGCAACACCATCGTAGAGCTGAAATATGCAAATGGCTCAACAGACTTGCAGTATTTGTACTTTTGAATGAATAGTTTAATGTTCACAGAGCTATTACATGTATTTTTAGTTTACATCTTATCTTCCAAAAAATAATAGAGTAATACATAAATTAAGTATAATTTATCTTCCATTGAACAAGGTTTGTACAAATCTTTGCTAAGGTTTCTAAGATAGGAATACTGAACCAGAAAATCTCATAGTTTTAATCATCTCAACTATGCTATTTTAATTTTGTAACATTCTTTTCACAAGGAAAAATTAAAAAAAGAAATAATATGACTCATGTTTATGTCTCCAGATAATTATAATAAAGCACACAATTTACTTTGATAACTAACTTTATACTCCTTGGTTTTCAATTCTACAGAGTATATAACTGTCGATAATGTTTCTCTAGCATCTTTCCGAACTTCCAAGTAGCATAAATCTCCACAGTTGCACAAACTATATACAGTAACACTCTTAAACGATCAAAAAAACAATCCAACTATTCTAACTATCTTGAGTGAATGAACTGATTAATCACACAAGCTGATTTCGTATTAGCAAACCACCAATATAACAATATGAATGAACTGAAGTTAAAATTTTACTGATTTTTCACATACATATCTATACTACATTTTGAAAATGCTGGGTTCCGGTTCACCAGCAACCTGGCTCTCCTTTCAGAACTGATTTCAATAGGTAATAACCTGATTGTCATCAGCCTTAAGTTCATGGCAATTGAGACTAAGTGTTCCACGGAGAATGAAAGCGACATGTAACCATAGAATTAGTGTCATGTTCGATAAATAAAAGAGCTCCAAAAAATTTTAAACTTTAATTGGAGGAGCAGTTTTCTTTACATAGCAAGGACATGCATGAGTAACACGCAATCGATTGTTTAAGGTGTTTATTAGCTTGAAGGTAACATAAGTCCACGAGCGACTTGCCATTGTAGATGTTATTTCGGATTTCACATTTTTCCCTCACAAAACTTCTTTATCAGTCCAAGACTTTCAAGATTGGTTCATAATGCATGACAAATCATGTTGAGACAGTATCAGAGTTATTTACCCTGGTAACTAACATGAGCTAAGATTTTAAGGTATATCAAAATCAAGAAACATACAAGAGCAAAAGCAAATAACAATGCAGCAAATAAAAGAAAACAGAGAAATTAGATGCCTGCAGAAATTATAAGCAAAGCAACTGAACTCTTACAAAAGTGTGTAAATGACAAGCTGAAAATATGAAAAATTAGAGCAGCAATAGCAATGAGTTCAAATAATGTCCCCTAAGAACATAGTTCTAAATCATCATCTACATGAATATGTAAATATCGAACAGGAACAGAAGTACCTAAGAAAGTTGAGCAAAAATCGAAACAAAATCATAGCCATCCACACCCAGATAAGAAGATGATGAAAAACTGTAGGATCAATGATTACAGCTATGGAAGGTCATACTGAGAATTAAAATACAAATTGGTTAAAAACTTACCTTTTATTTTTTCAATCTTCAGCTCAAAATTGGAGAGGAAGGGATCATCAATTGTACAAGAGAATAATGATTGTTGGTTGTACTGAAATAAAAAACACGTCAGCTAAGTTTGTAAAATTACCGTTATGCCCCTGGACGACCATTATGACATTTCTATAATTTAACCAATATCTATGAAGATATAAACCTATGAAGTCTTATCTCAATATTATAATTCATTTGATAGGCTTAATTTGTTGAATCAGCATTCCCATGCCTAATGCCTCGTGCCAAAATACACAATCATAATACATATTATACATACTTTTGTGCAAATAATAAATTATATTAAAAATCATCTGAGTAGTTTCCTATATCTATATTTGCCCATATTAAATATTTTCCTAATTAGCTTTACAACCAAAAGACCATTTCAACAGCTGACCTTTCCCACAAGCAAATATAACTCCAGCTTATTTCACAAGAAACCAACCTCACTAGTCAATATTTTTGTTCTCATTAACAACAATATATAACATACAACATAATTTTCTTTGCAAATATAAGCAATCTTTTGTCATATCTTTAACAAAAGTGATGGTACTGCCATTATTGAAGTTAGGGACACTTGCATTGAAAACTTTAAGCAAACCCATTGCTGCTAGACTCAAGAAAGAAGCTGGTTTGCATCCCAAGTTTCGTCATTTAATTATCAGCATTGCACAGGTAATCATCCTAATTAACTAATGAAAATTGTTTTATTATTCTTTCTTGTTTTTTTTTCTTGTATGGCCAATTAAATTCTTGTTATTTTTTCTTGGTTGGTCTTAAGTTGTTTACTTGTCAAGAAATTGTAGGTTACAAAAGGGTTAAATTTTTAAAGATTATGGACTTTTGCTGGTAATATAGAGGACTTTACCACCTTTTGTTGGTTATGATCCACATTTGGTTTTTCTTGATAACTCAGAGGGCTAGTGGCGCATGGTTCGAAACACGAAATTGTAGGTTATACAATTGGCTTAAATTTTAAAGATTATGGAATTTTGCTGGTAAAATGGGCGAGACTTTACCACCTTTTGTTAGTAGTGATCCACGTTTGACTTTTCTACAAGGTTGGATCATTTTTTCATAATCGATAAATCTCTGAAGGCTAGTAGTGCACAGTTCAAAACTCAGGTGAATAATGGGCCCGTCCCTCTATACTCGCCTTACCACTAGACTAAAGCCGTGGGGATGGATGGATCATTTTAGTAGGGTCAATGTTTCGACAATTTAAAGATTTTCTTCAACAGTTTAACTAAGGGAAGTTGTCGGTTCCCTGTAATTTCAGCCTCTCACTATCTAACTACTGGTCGAGTTGTATAATGGAAAGGGATATGTTAATGGGTGTTTAGATTCTGCTGTTTTTCTTATTTGGTGGTGTGATTGTTGGAGAAACATGATCAATGAGGATTCATATAGCGGACTCTAATTCTAGTTTAAAAGTGTGTGTCTGATTCCTAATGCTAGGTGGAAATGTAGGTGTGATAAATGGACCGACTAGCAGTGGTGGTATGATGCTAATGAAGTCAATGATCTTCTTTTTAGCTGCTTCCATTGCTGCCTTCTCTGCCAGTATTTTGGAAACAAGATGCATCTGCAATAAAATTATTTCACAAGGCAATAATACTGTTTTTGTACATAAAAAGGGTATTCCTGAAAAAAGGAATAGCCAAACGAACCCATCCTGTCATCTTCTTAGCATATATGAAGTCAAAGTCGTTCCAGCTGGTCTCGTCAAAGAAAAGTTTTTGTTGCTCTTGGACATCGAGAGTTCCAGCAGATAAGTGAAAACCAGCCTCTTCACTGTGTTTGCTTTAGCACATGATTCAATGATGCTTAATATTCACCATACTGTTGGTTTGATTGCTTCATTCTCTCATATCTCAATGTTACAGAGTTAGGTTAGAATCTAGACTATAATGTAGAAAAGGTCATAAATATGGTTGAGTTACTCTGTTACTGTTCTAGCCTTATAATACCTCAGCATCCTTGGACTCGAAATTCATACTCCTTGACAGCCTTGAATGGCTTCACCAAAGCTTCCCGCTACTGTTAAGTCCGCTTTCCACAATGTTAAGTTGTATTTGCTTTTGGCAATTCCAACAGATGTTTCACCTTCCTTTTCTCTACAAAAATTCATGCATCTTTACATAACGGCAATGCCATAGACAAGGACACACTTTTAGCTCTGTCATTTTTTTCTACGGACATTCATAATACAGCTTTGTAAAGATTGATTAATGGGTCTAAAATTATTTTTACACTGTCGGTGCATAGAAGTTAAAAGAAACAAAAACCTACCCAGATCATGGATAGTAGTGTGAACATTGTAACCACAATCAAGGAGTCCCATGGTGAGTTTCTTCCAAGTATTCTAGTACTATAGACACATAAAATTGCAATAAGTCGCTGAAAGAGTGCAAATCTTGTTTTCATGCAATGACATCATTGACCTGTTAGAAAGGCTACCCGCTACCTATAATGTATTTACAATTGACTGCTACTAATTGTATATACTAGAAAATGCAATAGTATGTAAGTATGATGAGCAAACAAAATGCAATTTAGACATCCACAGAAACATATTAGCATATTGATGACAAACTACACTAACTAGCAGTTGCAATGGCTTCACATCAGAAGAATAGTGGTCACTTTTGAAGAATATTGTGTGTCCATTGATGCTTGCAGCATCTCCATTAAGGGACTGTGTGTCATAGATGAATTTGCTGATTACACCACACTTTTGTGGTTACTGCAGGATTGTTTTATAGTCATGAGTTTTCCGGCAATTTCTTTTCTGCGGAGTTCTTGTTGCAACATTTCAGTTATTTCATGCGTTTCTTTCCCTTGTAGTTCTTCATGTGGTTACACATGCAACCCTCTTGCATCCCTCTCTGAGTACCTCTAGTTATGTTTCAATACATTCCCCATGTCTTGTTTCAGATGCAAAAACTCTAGTGGTCTTCATTCTTTCGGAAGTTATTCTCCACTTTACATTGACTTGTTTAGAATGTCTGCAAGTATAAATCATCTTTTGTGACATCCATTCCTGAAACAGGCGAATCACCGAATGACAACAAACATGCAAAGACGGATATATGGCCATGCAACTGATGTTGGAATACGACCTTTGAATGAAGAGAAAGCAGTTCAAGCAGCTGTTGATCTTTTGGGGGAATTTTTTGTTTTCTCGGTATTGTTTATTCTCTTGATTTTTGCAATGATGTCTGCATAGTTATCGTAGCTTCCCTGGTTTTTGCGTAGTACATGTGTTAATTTTGTTAAAAGTGAAGACAAGCTTAACTAAGTGATCGAATGATACAAATTTCAAGCATGTAAAACTTATTATGGCCTCCCTAGTTATGCCAAAAAGTTAAAATGATCACTCAAATAGGGTAGGATTCATAATTTTCAAACTAGCCTTCAATGCAAAATGTATACTTAATCCACTTAAGCCTCAATGTCCATGATCAATAACATTTATCTGCCATTAGGTGTGAGAGTAGCTAACCTTGTCCAACAGAAACACTAAGGGTGTTTTGGTATGAAGGAAAATGTTTTTTCAGAAAGTAAGTAATATTCTTGCTTAATATCTAGTGTTTGGTTGGTGAGTGGAAAATGTGGAAAATATTTTTCAACAAAAGTTGTGTAGCGTTTGGTTGATGAGTAAAATACTTTCCACACTTTGATTGTAAGGGTTATCAGTTTCCTAACGACAGTAAATTCTTATTTTCTTAAAATTTTCTATTTTCTTTTTCTCAAAGAATATATGGTTCTGTCCTAGTTGAATAAACAGAGGCCGGCAATAAGCAACTACTAGAAGGGGAATACAGGAAAATATTGAGCAAATGTGAGAATGGAAAAGTAAAATAGATGCTAACAGGATGTGGGAGATCAGCTGGCTGTCTAGCACCTGTAATTTGAGCTAGGAAAATGACTCCCTCTAGGTATGCTAGGGAAGTAATCTTCAGCTTTTAAGCAAAATGTAATTCTGGGAAAAATATTTCTCCCACATTTTGGCCAACCAAACATGAGAAAATTGGGAAGCATTTTCCAGAAAATGTTTTTCTCCATACAAAACACATCCTAGATCCTTCTCTTTCGATGTCCATTGACCCTTCAATGCACAAGGCTATATAACATCTGTCTTCCATCAGTATGCGCAAGGTGCCTAGAACGATATGACTTTTAAATAGTACACAAGGCACAAAGATCCACGAGACAAGTATCACCTTGTTGAAGATATCAATATACATAATAAGCTTAGTGCATGTGCATAATATCTGAGTCTTGATAATTAGTACAATATATCATTGCCTTTGATTTGCTTAAAAGAAAATTGAAGTCTCAGCTACCTGTCATGGCAACACTGGTTTGAAGGCCAGAGTTGTCTATGCTATTTCATGCCCGTACCATTGTTTAGATTCTCTACATTGCTTTATTGCTTTTGCAATAGTTATTTTCTTATGGATAAAGTTACTGAAAGACCCTTTGACAGACAAGTCCTCTAATTCAAGATAGCATATGCAATAGACATTTTGAAACTAATTAAATTCTGATAGTGCAGTAGCCAAATACGTATCAGTGGAAGAAGAGGAGTTAATTTTGGGAAGTTTTAGGGTTGGTTTTGGCATGTTTTTACTAACATTCTAAATGATTGGATTCAAAAAGTATTTGTTTAATGATCACATTAAATTGTTTTTTAGAAGAAGAAGCTCCAGGTCTTGACAATTTTGATGTCTTGTACTTGCTGGTACGGTAAGAGTTAGCACAACTGTAAGAGTTGCCGCTGCGTGATTTGGAGGTTACAGGTTCAAGCCATGGAAACGGCTCCATGCAAACTTGAAAAGTAGGATTACACCCAATTTGCTCTAGCCCTAGACCCTGTGCATAGCGGAAGCTTCGTGCACCAGGCTGCCCTTCTATACTTGCTGCCACTATAGCAGGCATAGTATTGTCTCACAATTTCATACTTTGATTGCTGCAAGGAATTGAAATGCCGAGGTCAGCAGGCAACTGGTTGATGATGCTATTTGGAAACCCCTAATGCCTGTTTCAGTTTCTCCTTAAAAGTGTGGTAAAATAATCTCATGTAATATGTTGAGAATGCCTTTGGTATCTCACTATTTAAATGCTTGTATCACTGGATCGAACAAATTTTCTCGTGCCGTGATGCTCTTTCTGTATATCAGTTTCTAATGACAAGCTATTACAGTTTATTTGTCTATTACTGTTCAGTGACATCCGTCCACACACATGAATAACTCTAAGGGCATCATCACTCTATGTCTTCAATCCCTTGACTTGTAGTCAACTCTTTAGTATATGTTAACCATAAATGTGACGTCTTCTAACTAATGTTTGTGCAACTTTTGCTATGTGCTGAACAGGTTGCAGTTGCTGCTCTTGTATTTGAGGTGCAGAGAAATTCTAGGTCAGAGGCTAAGAAGGAGGAACTTCGTAGGCAAGAAATTGAGGTAGTCTTATAATATTCTTCCTTAGTTACGTTATCTATTATCTAACCTTCAAGCTTGACCGTTTCATTTTCACCTGAACATAATTACATTTTTCTCTTGACGTTTCATTATCTGTTGATTTGTTTCTACATATCTTAGTGAGGGTGGTACTTTTGCACCACCAACCACCAGCAATGTTGCACATAGTACGTGCCTTAGTTTGTTGGTTTAGCTCCTCCAAGTCTTTGTGGTGCCAATTTGTACAATTCTCCACCTGTGCTATTGCATAGTGGAGCTCAGAGATGACATGCATCCGTTAGATTACATGCTATTCTATGTTATTGTTCTAGTAGTAGATATCCGCATCGAGTTACTAATTCGAAAAGCTTTTCTTCCCTCTGTTCTGTTAGCCTTTAATATCTGGTTTCTGGTAAAACTATGTCCGCGTCCACCTAAGTGGAAAATCAAAAAGTTCCATAATTAATAATGACCTGCAAAACATTCTTCCCAGATATATGGTTGATTTATACCTTAGTTCAATGGGTGTATTTCAGAAATTGAGGCAACGAGATGAAGCATTGCAAAAGGAGATGGAGGGCCTTAGAAACAAAATTCAAGAGCTGGAGCAGCTAGCAAGAGGACGAGGACTTGTTGGTATGTTCAATTTCAGAATTCCTCATATTGGAGAAGGCAAGTCAGCAACACCAGCATGATCTTCCTGACTCGGTTTTGACTTTTGACTACACACGGTTTTGACTTTTGACTACATAGGGATTATTTTTCGTTCATTCTTTAGATCAAAATCTAACCGGTCTAAGCTTCTGCCAAGAGCTGTAAATAAAGTTGAATTTTGAAATAGCCATTGTTGTCATAAATTTTGGATGCTCAATTTGCCATTCTAGAGTTTAGTGTCTTTTAATCAATGTTCAATTTGGTGAAAGTAGCCTAAAATTTTTCTGAGCCCACCTTCGTTTCGTACCATGTCCTACTTAATATACATTCATCCACCCATCCTCAGGGAAAGGTTTGCTGCTTGACAACAAAAGCTTAAGAAACTCTGTTTATACAATGAAAATACTGTGAAATATGGGAAATTTTGAAGACATTTCTTCAACCAGGATCTGATGTTGATGCTGGTGAAAGTATGTCCAGATGCTCCTTATCTGCAAGAGTCATAATATATTTGGAATTAACAGTATTGATCCTTAAATAAAGTTCAATCCAAAGGGAGCATCAAATTTGACTGCAGAGAATCTTGAAGATGATAGTGGGGTGTACCCTTTATGCCTTGTTTATTCTCTTGTTCTTCCTCACCCACAAAAGGCCTTTCTGCTGATGGATCTGGATGCTGCTCATAAAGGCTTCATATTCCAAAGTGGGTGGAAAAAGCACCAATCTCTCATTTCCACATAATCAAAAGGAGAGTTTGGTTCTTGATGAGAAGTGTCATGGGAATCATTTTTCTTTGATTTAGTGACATTGCATCTCTTCAAGATTGCCTTAAAACCAACTTGCAAACTTATTCCATTGCTTATAATAAGGCTGTGCCAAGGAATCTGTCCAACTTGGTACTAATAGACATTTTATTAATTTGACTCAGACCTTGATAAAGAAAAATTTGAGTCGGACCTTTTGTTTTTGTCCAGGAGGGAGATAGATTGTCATGTGTGTTAAGAAAGGAATTGACAACCCCTTGGGCTGAGAATCTGACCTTGAGATTGTACTCCCTACTTATTAGGAACACGATTCTAATTTTGTCCTTACCCCTCGTCAATGCAACTCTATTCAACCATAGCTCCCACCAAGACCACTCCCTTTGCTTGGCATTTCCCAACTAAGGGTGTTTTGTTGTGATCCAAAGGAAAACACTATCCTTAGTTTTTAATCAAATGTAATAAAATTTATTTATAATGCCTTCTCCATAATTTCTAATGTCATCCCTAACCAAAATGAAATAGTTCTATTACTTTTGGCTGCCTAATACTCCCCCATCTCAAATTATTTGTCCTCTTCACTTTTACACGCTCCTTAAGAAGTCATTAATGAAGGGAGATTATTGACTATTTTACCCACACTATTATCCTCTCTTCAATAAATATTATCTCTAGTTGTATTTTCAAGAACAATAATTACTAAGGGTAAAATAAAAAAAAATAAAAAAAAATTACCTTGAACTCCTAACTAAACAATTATTTTGAGTGACCATTTTTAGTAAAAAGAACAAATATTTTGAGACGGAAGGAGTACATAATTGTACCTTATGCTTGCACCATATCATATAAACCTATCCTGATTAAGTAATTTAATGAAGTACGAATATATGTCAATTAATTTTGGCTAAGTGAGAGAAGTGTATGTGCAAACACATTTTATACATTTATTTATTTAGTACAATATTACAACGAATAAGTTTTATTAAATTATGACAATGTTGTGAGTCACGATCTTTTTTATTATGACCTCTCAAAGAATTTGAATTGTCCTTGACCATAAAAATCCAAATTTTTTTTTTTACATAATCATTAAATATGTAAATTTTATTTAATCCTGCTGGAGAACCGGGGAGTAAAAGAAAATATGTCCTATTGCTTTTCTAACCAAGAAATTTATTAGGGGCATGGTAAGCATGAGTGTTCATGGTTCGATTAGAATCTGTTTTATTTTAAAATAAAATCATATTGATTAAGTTAAATATTAAAATATCAATTAATCAAATCAAATCAATTATATTGGTTTTTTCAATATCTCAACCAAATCAAACTAATTATGTGGTTTTTTACCTTTTTTTTAAATACGTAGCTAGTTGTCAATATAGACCTGGCTGACCCAGTCCACGTAGGCTTTGCAATTTGTCGAGGCTAGACCGGGCTGAACTGGCCGGCTCACGATTTATATGGGCCATTAATTCATTAGCCCAGCCCATCCCTATATATGCCGCAGGTAAAGAGATAAACTAATAGGTTTACATAGTCTAAATGAAAATAAGAGATATTTTGATATGGAACACCATACTTTCTAATAGCTTACTCGACTTAAAATCAAAGAGAGAGTAAATTCAAATCAATAGGATGAGTTTGCCTGAATATTAATGGTTAAAAAAAAAGGGACAAAGTGTGGGTAATAACAACAACACTAACAACATACTCAATGAAATTGGGAAAGATGAGATGTACCTAGATTTTACCCTACCTCATACAAGGTGGAGATTAGAGGTGTTCACAGTTTGGTTTGGTTTGATTTTTGATTAAAACCATAACCAAACCAATTAATTCGATTTTTAAATTCTTAAAACCAAACCAACCAAACCAAGTAAAATTAAAACCATCAGTTTGGTTATTGTCGATTTGGTTAGGTTTATCGATTTTTTACAAATAAAATAGCAATGAACGTAGGAAGAATGATAGAGAGAACTATCCTTATAAAAGAATAAAAATGACCATAAATATTTTTTTGCTCACTTGAAATGCTACTATATATAATAGAAAGAAAATAGTATAGTAATTCAACAAGCACTAGTTATTAAGTATCATGTTCTACATATCATTAAAAGAAGAGAAATAATGCAAAATAAACTTATATGCGGCTAGTCAGTCCCCTTGACAAGCTTTTTCTGATTAATGCTATTATCCTATCATGAGCAATAGCATATCATGTTCATATATCGAAATGGTAATTACAATTTATTCATATTTTTATACAAGTAAAGTTCTAACCGATAGCCACTAATTACTGACGGACAAGGGTAATTATACTAAATCATAAGTAATACAAAGATGTGAGAACCTTATTTATTACACATGGATCACCTTGTTTTTACTGAGTTGAACCTTGTTATATTCTTGTCGAGCTTAAAAATACATTTAGTTAAGTCCAATCCATTTACTCTACTACAAATCTTGTTGAAAAGATATAGAAAACTTAAAATTATACTATATAAAAATTAAAATTAAAATATATGGGTCTTGCTAACATACTAGTACAAGCTATAAAATTGTAGTATGTTAGTATTGTATACAACTTTTGATTCCCCAAACTGTCATCATAATTCCCTGCCACCACATTAAATTTAAGGAGTAATTTGTCCTTCCACCGTTATTACTTATTTCAACGAGTTTAGTGTTCCGTGGGACTTGTAAAACACTCTTCTTTTTCTCTTTCCTCACCAATGTGTCCCTGACTCCCATTGAACTATTGAAGGTCCAGATGTACATTACATCTTGTTTTGTTTTCCTGAAAATCATTAATATTCAAACCATTGTTCCTACATTTCAACTTATAATAAAACTGATTGTTTTGTTTAATTGTTTAGCACCCCCGAAGGTTAAAAGCATTTAATCTCAGTCGAATCTAGAAAATTCGTGCTTAATCTATACTAAAAGTCCCAAAGTATGAAAAACTAAAGGACAACAATAACGAGCCGCCGGTGTTTGCGGGCAACTCCCGTCAAATTTCAATTGGGTTTCACCCATCAGCTGTGGCCTTCACCTTGATTCATTGAAGATGTCGAAAATTGACAAATTGCTAATAGGAAATTGTGACGTCAAGAACACATATCTCCTAGAATGTAAATTTCTGAAAGGCTAATTGAACTTTTTATGAAAGGAGATCGATAGAAACGACATGAGATATGGGGCTAGTTGCCGGAGCTTGATGAAAAATCGGAGATTTGGCGATTAATATTGTATGGGCCTAAATCAGTTTTAGGATTACAAATCGAATTTAGATTCGAATATAAGCAAATCTTCGTATTAAAGTTAAATAAATGCGCGAAATAGATGTAAATACGGAAAAATAACTTAATTTTAATATATATGATTGTGAATACAAATTTGGGTAGAGTTTCAGTATATATTTCTGGATGCCTATGATACAAAATGAGGCACTATTTATAGGCCTAAGGGTCTTGCGCACGTTCTCCACTATCAGTTGTGCTTTGATCCACGTTCTTGGCATTAAATGAGGGAGTTAGTGGAGTGAAGTAGTGGGCTGCAAAGCCGCTGGAACCGAGGCGATTCAGCGAGGTGCATATTTGCAACCTCGGTGAGGTGACCTTGTTATTCGCTCGAGGTAAACATCACCGAAGCTCAGCTTACGGCTCGCCTTCGGTGACGACCTCGACGTATGACTTCGGTGACCCACTTATTTACTCCGGTCTCTGGCTTGCTGTCACGTGCTCGGTCGCTGTCAACTTGCATGGCCGGGGCGAATCATCGCGATCCGATTTTTACCCAATACAGATAGTCCCCCCACTCCTCGGTTGCTTACCGAAGTTGCCAAGGAGTGGAGTGAAATCCAGCGGGAAAACGACGTGGCTTGATCTTATCCAAGCGTTTCAAATTTGTCAACGGTTCGCGTCTCATCAAGTCATTTCTTACTGACACGTGTCACCTATCCGTTGGCCTTTGGAACGGTCACGCCGTATTTTTTGTTTCTCCCAACGTTACAATGATGATGCCTCTCCACTTGCTTCTTCCATACCTATAAGTACTTCTTCACCAAAATCTTTTCCTCACTTTTACCTTCTGCAATCAACAGTGCCAAAAAAGAAAAAACTTTCACACTTCCTTTGATCAATTCTCATCTTCAAGAAAACTCCAATCTCAAACTACTACCATGTCTACCACCCAATCTAAACAAGACTCGAGTGATTCAGGCGAGAGGGTACGAGCTTCGCACTCAGTCGCGGCCACTGCCAGTGGCGACGTCGTCGCTGCTGCGCCGGCGATCCAAACGACTGCGGCGGAAGGTGGAGAAGTGACGTCTGGTGTTGCGGCCCTATGCACCGTAAGGCGAGAGCCAGGCGTGATCTGGCAGTGGAAGTTGATGATGCTGATATGGAAGAGGAGGATGACGTCATGCTTGATGACGCCATGGTAGGTGGTGTCAGCGACATCATCCATAGGGATAGCGATGACGAAGGTGATGATGCCGAGGGCGACGATGCCGTGGGCGAGGCCGAGGGCGGGAACGTCACCGAGGTGGGGTCTTCGGGTCCGGTAATTCCCCTCGAGCAAGAGCTCGAGCCTCACCAAATAATCCCTTCTCATTTTGACAACGTCAAGGATCTCAAGCTACAGGTTCAATCAGCCGATCAAGAAGAGAAGAATAGAAATATTCCCGTAAACACGACACCGACCCGCATAACACAAGCTCACATTGAGCGGGTTCGAAGTGAGTGCAAATTTGGGTCCGAGGTGAAAGTGATTATACCTGATCCAACAAGCAGAGTTTGCCACCATGTTGAGGGGCTCTCTTTCGCTTATACCTACCTTTTCACCCTCGGCTTCTACCTCCCGGTACACAAAATTATTGACCACTTTTTCCGGGGCTACAATTTGTGCTTAGCTCAACTGGGCCCCGGCGTCTGGAGGGTCGTTCAATGCATGGATTCGCTGAGTAGGAAAGCCGGGCTTGAATTCACTTTACAACATCTTATCTCTATTTACTATCCCTATTTCCACAAGGCTGGGGTTGTGGCGTTGAATAACCGAGACAAGTATGCGCTCCTCCACAAGAGTGAGGACCACGGGGATCGAGGCTGGAGCGACCGCTACATCTTGCTGGAAACCAACATTTTGTCCATCGGACCTAACTTCTCTGAGCGGTGGAACAACACGCGTAAGTATCCCTTCGTTTGTGTTTCATTCCTCGGTGATCATTCCTGATTGCTAACTGTGCTTTCCTGTTACTTCTTATCCAACAAGGCTGACACCGTTCCCCCCGAGGGATTGACTGAATGGGTGAGGGCGATGACCGGGGCTCGCACACGCCCTGAGAGAACGTGGATGAAGATGGCTACTGATTTTGGTTGGCAATGCAAACGGCACGGTAAGCTTTTTTGTGGTGTTTTGTTTGGTATGTCATCTTGGGATTTTGATTTTGTTTTGCTGACTTCTCTCCCCTCGGAACTAGGTTTTCCAAATCGCGCCGTTAATACCAAGAAAAGCAAGAAGAAGAAGAAGAAGAAGAAGAAGAAGAAAGAAGAGAAGAAGAAGAAGGATAGGGAAGAGACCGAGTCAGATGATAACCTGGCTTCGGTGGCGGGAGAGCTGAAGGGATTGAAAGAGTCGAAGGCTGCTAAGTCTTCAAAAGCTTCAAAGGGGGCCCCCGGCCAAGGATCCTCCGAAGGTAATATTTATCTTCGGTCAACTCATCGGTTATCGTTCCTTTTTACTTCCTTGCTTTAACTCTTTTGTGTTACTTTTCGTAGGTGTGAAGAGGAAGAAGGCGGTTTTAAAGAAGCCATCTCGTTTAGTGGCCCCTCGTACTGTGGAAGCAACTTCTCATGATCCCGAAGCTGTAATGGAGCCGCGCCGAAGGCTGATTGACGATCCCGATGAATCCGCTCCCGAGGACACCACTGCTCGAAGGGAAATCGAGGTTGTGGATCTAGAAGGTCAGGAGCAAAGTGCCGAGGCTGTTACGGCAAGTGCCAAGGGTAAGGCCAAAGTTGGAGAGTTTGGGGCCGTTGTCGTTGAGGGGAGAGCCGAAGTCGGCACGGTTCGGGCGCAATCTGAACCCGCGAGGATTTCGTCCTCTGTTGGATCCTTTCGGAAGTTGGATGTGCCCACTTCTTCAAATTTGCTGTCATGCTCCCGAGGGGATCTTTTGAGCCTGATGCCCCTGCTTGGCCCCGAAGAGGATAAAGTGGTGCAATCATATTCTCCAGCCAAGCTATTTACAGTCCTCTCGGCAAATGCACTCAGAGTAAGCCTCTATCCTTTAAATTTTCCTCTTTTCTGGGTATGTTTTTCTTTTTGCTGATTTTCGGCGACTTTTCTCCCAGGGGCTCGTGTTGTCATTGAGAGCCATTGAACTCGAGACTGTGAGAGCCGAGGAGTTTCAACGCGTGGCTGGGACTTGGGACAAGCAAATGGACAACCTCAGAGCACAAATAGCTGGATTGAGGGCTTATTTAACCAAGTCCCAGTCCGAATTACTTGAGGTTAAGGCTTCTTCTGAGGCAAGGATTCAAGCTCTCGACGCTGAGTCTCAAGCTATGCATTCGAGGTTAGAAGTCGAGGCTGCCGATCTGCTTGCCGAACTGACCCAAGTAAAGGGTAAAACTGTTGAGATGGCCAGGCAACATCACGAACAGCTGAGGGGACACATGCTTCATATTAAAAAGTTGGAAGATGAGAACTCCAAACTTTCAGCCAAGGAAGTCGAGGTCGAGGCCCTTCGGGACAAAATTACCGATCATAAACGTAGGGCTGCGATCAAGGTCAAGAGGGCCGAGCTGGATAAGCGATGGGCCATTATCCAATCTCGGTTGAGGCTTCTAAAGCGGTGTCGCACCGGCGAGCTTAACTTGGATGAAGAGATTGCCAAAGCCGAGGTGAAGTCGGCAGAGGCTCAAGCTATCATTAATGATCTCCCATCAAGTGAGGCCTCGAGCAGCGAGGAAGATGAGGAGGATGATGAAGAGGCCGAGGGGGGCTCCGAAGATGGAGGTGATTCTCCCGAAGCTTAGGCTTTCGATAGCATTTTGTAAGCCTTCGGGTGTTTATGCATAACTTTTGGACCTTTAGGTCTTTTGATGTAAATATTTTTAGTCTTCGGGCTCTTTTAATGAAAGGTCTTCATGTTTTTATCTCAAGTGTTGGTTTTTGCATGTACCGAACACCTTGTAATAAATAAATAACTTGCTTGCAAGACTTGATTGAATTTGATCGATGCAAACTTAGAACGACGTCTCATCCTCGAGTCGATGCATTCAAAGTGCAGCTTCGGAGTGCAAGATTTGTACAGATAAATAGATATAGGATCAAAATTATTTCATTGATATCAACGAGCCAGAAATCGGCTATTTACATAAAACCAAGTCGAAGCGGACCTTGGGCGAAAAAATAGAAAAAATAAATTAACAACATGCCACTGCCGGGCGAGTTTACAATATACTAAATCTATTCCCCGGGCGTCAGTCTCCGGTTGTTGGATAGATAAGCTTCGGTTGGGAAGCTCGATGGTCGACCTCGGTATCAACTCCTGCCTCTCAGTCCCCCCCAGTGTTTGGCTGTGAATCTTGATGAAGATCCGAGCACTGGAAATCGTTCGGTTCGCTTCCTGAAAAGGTCAAGCAAAAAGGGAACGAGGAGCAAGTTAGTACATTTCGATTGAGGCCATAGGAGCGTTGTTCGGCTCGGGGCTGTGGATGAAATTAAAAAGATTGAAAGAGCATTTACCTTGATTAGAAGTAGTACCGCTTCAGATTGAAAATGTTCCAATTCAGAGGTTCGGGTTCGCCTTGCAAATTCTCTATTTGATAAGATCCCTTTCCAACGGTTGCCTTGACTTTGTAGGGTCCTTCCCAATTTGCAACAAGTTTTCCCCCGTTTTCTTTCTTCGTTGATTGGTTTGTAGTTTTTAGCACATAGTCGCCAACTTTGAAGTCTCTGAGTTTGGCTTTTCTATTGAGGTACGCCTCGATCTGTCTTTTTGGGCTACTAGCCGAACCAAAGCTAATTCTCTTTTTTCCTCGAGCAGATCCAATTCTATGCGCATAGCCTGTCGATTTGCATCCTCGGTTGTGTGGGCGTACCGAAGGCTTGGTTCGCCCACTTCTACGGGAATGAGGGAATCCATACCATAAGCGAGTGAGAAAGGAGTCTCACAGGTGATGTTCTTCTCCGTTTTTCTCCGTTGTTCGCATGGCCCAAAGTACCCCGGGCAGCTCCTCGGGCCAATGGCCTTTCTTCTCATCAAGCCTTTTCTTGAGGTTTTCAATTATGATCCTGTTCGAAGACTCATCTTGGCCATTGGCACTTGGGTGATAAGGAGTCGAAGCAATTCTTTTGATCCCCCATTGCTTGAAGAAATCAGTGATGGCTGCCCCCATGAATTGTTTACCGTTGTCACAGGCAATCTCTCTTGGGACACTGAACCTGTAGATGATGTTCTTCACTTCTTTTTGCTTTACCTCGGTGAGAGCCCCTGCTTCCACCCATTTTGTGAAGTAATCGGTTAGCACTAGAATGAAGCGAACACCACCTTTTCCCTTTGGCAATGGTCCAACAATGTCCATCCCCCACTTCATGAAAGGCCATGGTGATACCACCGAGTGTAGAGGCTCGGCCTGTTGGTGGATCATCCGCCCATGGCATTGGCACTTATCACATATCTGCACGAAGGCTTTTGTATCGGAACTGATAGTGGGCCAATAATACCCAACTCTTAACAACTTACGCACCAAGGATTTTCCCTCCGAGTGGTTTCCACACTCGCCTTCCTGTACCTCTGCCATCACATACCTGGCCTCATCGGGACCCAAACACTTGGCCATCGGGCCGCAATATAATCTCTTGTACAGATTACCCTCGATCAGGTGGTATGAGGCCGCTTGGGTCCTCAACTTTATTGCTTTTTTTAATCTTGGGGGACAGTCCCCGAGTCGATGTAAGAGATGAAATTACTCCGCCAATCTCATATGTTGTCCACTGAGTTGACCTGCAGCTTCATCTCTCTCATTTGTGCGGACAACAATCGAAACACTGAATCAGTCCCCGAGTGGGCTTCGTCAATTGCCGAACCCAGATTTGCTAAAGCATCAGCCTCAGTATTTTCCTCCCGAGGCACCTGTTTAACATGCCATTCTTGGAATTGGGCCAAGATTCTTTGTGCTCGATCCAAGTATAGTTGCATTCTGGGCTGCCGTATAATCACCGAGGACTTGGTTCACTACCAACTGCGAGTCGTACCTTAGTTCGATTCTTTCCGCCCCCATTTCTTTAGCCAGCTCCAGACCTGCTAAAGCTGCTTCGTACTCGGCCTCGTTGTTGGTGACTTTTTTTAACCGAACTGAGTGCCTGACTTTCTCCCCGGTGGGTGCTCTCAAGACTATGCCTAAACCTGAACCTTTGGAGTTAGTTGCCCCATCGGTATGGAGTATCCATAGCCCCGAGGAGGTTCCTTTCGCAATGGAGTTTTCCTTTTCCGCTTAGGGCAGAATCCCGATACTAAAGTCGGCCACAAAGTCGGCTAGGACTTGAGATTTGATGGCTGTCCGAGGTTGATAGATGATATCATATTCGCTCAACTCTACCGCCCATTTTGATAATCTCCCCGATAGCTCAGGATTATGCAATATACTCCTTAAAGGGAAGGTTGAAACTACCGCTATTGGGTGACATTAGAAATAGGGTCGTAGTTTCCGAGCAGTAACAAGTAAAGCAAGTGCTAGTTTTTCCAAGTGTGGATACCTGGTTTCAACCGAACCAGCACAGCGCTGACAGACACCTCGGACACAGCCAAGTAGACCAGCAATGTTTCACCTTTTTTTGGCTTGGCGAGCAACGATGCGTTAGCCAAGTATTGTTCAAATATTTCAACGCTTGTTTACACTCCGGTGTCCATTCGAAGTGATTGTTTTTTCTCAAAATGGAGAAGAATTTGTGGCATCGCTCCGAGGACCTTGAGATAAATCGACTCAAGGCGGGGACTCGGCCAGTCAAGCGTTGAACTTCTTTCACCCCGGTCAGCTTCTCGGGGATCTCTTCGATAGCTTTGATTTTGTCTGGGTTAGCTTCGATCCCTCGTTCAGAGACAATGAATCCCAAGAATTTTCCTGATTCGACGCCGAAGGCGCACTTCTCAGGGTTCAATTTCATACCGTATTGCCTCAGAACAGCAAAAGCTTCCCTCAGATGATTCAAATGATCCTCCATTCAGATCAATTTGATGAGCATATCATCTATGTAGACCTCTATAGATTTTCCAATATACTCCTTGAACATGCGACATACCAACCTTTGGTAAGTCGCCCCGGCGTTTTTCAGGCCGAAGGGCATCACCTTATAGCAGAGGGTACCTCGGTCAGTGATAAACAAGATCTTCTCTTCGTTCTTCGGGTCCATGAGGATCTGATTATAGCCCGAATATGCATCCAAGAAGGTTAATAGTTTGTGTCCAGCCGTGGAGTCTATTAACCTGTCAATTTATGGCAATGGGTATGAATCTTTGGGGCAGGCTTTGTTCATGTCAGTGTAGTCTACACACATTTTCCACTTGCCATTCTTCTTTGGTACGACCACCACACTGGCCAGCCATTCGGGGTATTTCACTTCTCTTATGAAACCATTTTCTCTCAACTTGGTGGTTTCATCTTCGATTGCTTTCTTTTTAACCCCGGCATGAGGTCTCTTCTTTTGCTTCTCCGGGGTAAACCTTGGGTCCACAGTCAGCTTGTGAGTCATGATCTCCGGATCGATGCCAGTCATATCTGAATGAGACCAAGCAAAACAGTCATGGTTGGACTTCAAAACTTCAATAATCGCTTTTTTCGACTCTGGGTCCAACTCCGAGCCGACAAACACTTTTCTTTCAGGGAAATCTTTCAACAAGGTGAAAGATTCCAATTCTTCAATAGTGGATTTCTCGGCCTTTTGCTTCTGAGGCTCTTGAATACAAATCGGGATCTTTTCGACTTCCCCACGGGGTCCTCCTCACTTGACCCCGATTGATGTAGTTGCTATTGCTTGGGCCCGGTCGGGGTGACTCCAATTTTTTACACAACCGAGTAGCATTCCCTCGCTACTCGTTGCTCCCCTTTGATTGATCGAACTCCCCAAGGTGTAGGGAATTTAATCACTTGATGCAGAGTGGAGGGGACAGCTTCCATGGAATGGATCCATGGCCTTCCGAAGATCACATTATATGCCAAATCCTCAGGCATTACATGGAACAGCGTTTCCTTAATAACTCCTTCGGCGAACGTCTTGAGTGTGATTTCACCCAACGTTTTCTCCGTGGAGTTGTTGAAGCCGGCTAGCACTGTTGCTTTGGGGACAACCTCCCCTTTGAGCCATATTTTCTTAACACCCCCGTAGCTGATTATGTTGACCGAGCTACCGGGGTCAATCAAGACTCTTTTGATGTCAGAGTCGTTGATTCTCAACATGATTACCAAACCGTCGTGATGGGGGAACATCATCCCATCACATTCGACATCTTCAAACATCATTTCTTTACCCGAGCCACCAATTCGGGTTTTTTCTCCATGGTGATCGATAGCTTGGCGAATTTTTTGGCCGCGGGGAAATTCACACCGTTCACCTCTGATCCTTCGGTAATGACATTCACCACTCTCTCCGGGGGTGGAGCCCGAGGTGGTTGCCCATCACCTCGGTTCTTGGAGAAATTGTCCTTTCCTTTATCAGTAAGGAAATCAGCCAATACTGCCTTCTTCAGCAAGTGAACTACCTCGAGGCGCAAGGCTTTGCAATCCTCGGTTTTGTGGCCATAATCTGCGTGGAATTCGCAGTATAAATTATGGTCTCTTTTATCCGCCGGGGTCCTCATGTCCTTGGGAACCCTTACCCCGACGGTCCCTTTAACTACATTGACCAGCTCCGAGGTCGATATATTGAAATTGTAGTCAGGGATTCGAGGTAGATCCTTTTTCGGGGCCGAAGCTGGGCCTGAGGGATTTCTTTGGTTCGTGTTGGGTTGAACCTTCCCTCCGAGCCGTTGGCTTATGTGTGAATTCGTGTATGAATTTCCGACGGAGTTTCCCAGCCTTTGGCTGACAGGCTGCCTTGTCGAGGTATATGACTCATACCTTCCCTTCGGGTTGCTTCGCGACACCTCAGCACCGTGCGATGATTCGCCTCAGTTTTTATAATTGTAACCTCGGCTTTTGAACTCAACTTCCTCTAATCTGATTTTGGAGTAAGTTTGCTTGTGCAGGTCCTCCCATGTCAGAACCTGATATTGTAGGAGCTCCTTTCGCAATTCAGCGGCAGCGTCAGAATTGCGAATATTCCATGTGCTCGGCATGAAAGTGCTCAAGAAACTCCTTGAGTGGCTCACCGGGCCTTTGTTTCACTTCGCATATATCCTCCTTCCTTTGGAGGATCTTTTGGGCCCCGGTTTGCGCCTTGACGAAGGCGCTGGACATTTCCTTGAAGGTGGAAATCGACCCCGCTGGTAGGAACATGTACCAACGTAGAGCCCCTTTCTCCAAGGACTCGCCAAATTTTTTCAAGAACATCGACTCGAGCTCTATAGCCGTTAGGTCGTTGCTCTTCACTATTGCCATGTATTCTCTCACATGTTCTCTGGGATCAGTAGTCCCATCATATGTCTTCAAAACACATGAGTTTGAAGTTCTTAGGGGTTGGGGCTGGAGCCGCTTCGGGCTTGAAGGGCAGCTCCATGTATTGATCAATATCAAGATCATCTTCCTCCTTTGTTACCCTCAGCACGCCCTCGAGGCATTTTTCCACGCGTGCCTCGATGCGAGTCTCAATTTCCCTGGGTCAATTTTTCGACATCGACCGAGGATGTTGTTTCAGCCACGGTGGGAACTGTCCCAAAGTGTGGCATCGTAGTTGGTATGTTTCCCGAGCCCCCAGACGTGGCCCCGTTGTGAGGTCCCCGTGTTATCGCACCCGCAGGAACGAAGGGCGAGATGCCTCCACTATGAGCCAAGGCTGGGTGCTATTCGGTGCTGCACTGTTCCTCGCTTCCAACGAGGCACGGAACTCAGCATTAATGTTAACTTGCTGATCCTGTCTATTTTGGAGAGCTCTTGATGCAGTGACAACATAAGCTTGGAACTCTTCGGTTGTCAATGGTGATGCGGGCTGTTGGCTCGACAGAACGCCAGCCCGTCCGTTACTATTATCACTATTGTCAGCCATAACGTCGTTGAATCGTAAGCTTTGACGAAAAAGGACGTGAAACTTTGGAACAAAGCGTTTCTGCTTATATCCCCATAGACGGCACCAATTTGTATGGGCCTAATCAGTTTTAGGATTACAAATCGAATTTGGATTCGAATATAAGCAAATCTTCGTATCAAAGTTCAATAAATGCGCGAAATAGATGTAAATACGGAAAAATAACTTGATTTCAATATATGATTGTGAATACAAATTTGGGCAGAGTTTCAGTATATATTTCTGGATGCCTATGATACAAAATGAGGCACTTTATAGGCCTAAGGGCCTTGCCCACGTTCTCCACTATCAGTTGTGCTTTGATCCACGTTCTTGGCATTAAATGAGGGAGTTAGTGGGGTGAAGTAGTGGGCTGCAAAGCCGCTGGAACCGAGGCGATTCACCGAGGTGCATATTTGCAACCTCGGTGAGGTGACCTTGTTGTTCGCTCGAGGTAAACATCACCGAAGCTCAGCTTATGGCTCGCCTTCGGTGACGACCTCGGCGTATGACTTCGGTGACTCACTTATTTGCTTCGGTCTCTGGCTTGTTGTCACGTGCTCGGTCGCTGTCAACTTGCATGACCGGGGCGAATCATCGGGAGCCGATTTTTACCCAATACAAATATTTGTGGAAAGACAAATTTGTCCCTGATCTTAATGAAAAACTAGTGGTATTATGGTGAATCAAAAGTTGTATACAATGCTAACATACTAGTATGTTAGTAAGATTATATATATATATATATATATATATATATATATATATATATATATATTCGGTTATTTTTTATAAAATCGAAATCAAACCAAATATTCTCGATTTTAAAAATTAAAAACCAAACCAAAACCAATAAAGTATTGATTATTTTAATCAGTTTGGTTTGGTTTTCAACTTGGATTGGTTTTTAACCAAACCATGAACACCCTAGTAGAGATGATGTTTTCGAAAGCAAAAGATTTCACCTGCTGTCTCCAAAATTGAGGTTCTAAGAGTTTGTCCTCGTTTAGGAAGGTTTTAACAAAATGACTTCTCTATCGTCCGTAGGCAACACACTTTAAAGTTATTTAAAGATCCTCCTCGGTTGAAGAAAAATATGTGGGTATAAAAGTAAATTGTAAAGGAGGAGCATATATACCCTTGAGGCTCATGCTCTTGCCGCGTACACATGAATTTTCCATCATATTATTCTCTTTTTCTTTAGGTATTTGATAGAAACCACTAACCACTCTTCTTCTGTAACCCACAATTCTCAAAATTACAACTCATAGCCCAAGCAAAAACGCATAGGTAATTCACTGATTTATTGCCACTTTCTTTGATTTTCAGTAGGATCCATTTTCTTGCTTTTTTCAGGTTTTATTTGGCTACTTTTTCATTTTAGTTTTTGGTAATTTTGCAATTTTTGCTGGAAAATTAACTTAAATACCTACCCACGTAATCGATTAAACAAAAAATAGCTGGATGATATATATTATATGTATAATTCTTGGATATTATGTGTATAAAGGGCAGCCCAGTGCACAAAGCATTCTGCTTCATGCAGGGTCTGGGGAAGGGCAACACCCCTCTTGTGATGTACACAATCTACTCTGATGCAAGTTTCAGTGTTGTTTCCATGGCTTGAACCCGCGATCTATAGGTCAGACGATTATACCAGTTGCTTCAAGGCTCCCCTTTAGTGGATATTATGTGTATAATTAGTGTATAATCAAGGATTATTGTCTTATTTCAGACCCGGAAGTTATAGTGGCTAGGGGATATAAACAGTAAATCTGGCCGGCTATTTGTGTAAAGATTTCATTTTTGTTTCTGCTGCGTATAGTCATAATTATGCCTCGTTTTGAGTTTTGTGCTGGATATGTAGTTCAGGAGAAATTGAAAAACCAAAATGGGATATTTCAGGCTAAGGATATTTATATAACCGTTGGTTTTTACAGGTGAGGAGTTCAAGTTGAGGGTATTCTTCTTCTGTTTGATTGGATGAGGAAGGGTTCGAAGAGCGGGGCGTGCAAGTCTGCATCGCACCAGCTCTTCAAGGACAGGGCAAAGAACCGTGTCGATGATCTGCAGGGTGTGTTAACTAATCTACAATCTGCAAGGAAGGAAAGCCGAAATTTTGATGTTGGGTTGCTTGAAGAGCAAGTCCACCAGATGCTCCGCGAATGGAAAGCTGAGCTCAATGAGCCATCCCCCGCTTCTTCATTGCAGGCAAGATTAACCAGAGGCAGATCTAGCATTTAAACTTTATGGGTTTCATCATTTAAGTTTCCTGGCACTAAACTCATTGTAATGTTAAAGTTATGGGTTTAGATCCAATACTTATCATAATTTTAGTGAAGTTTTATGTACGTATTATTTATACTGTGCGTCGAATGTACTTGGTTCGGATGAACCCATAGCCAAAAGGCTGCATCTTTCACTGAGAGTAACCATCATGTCACTTTTGTCTTTGTGTACGTCAAGAGGTTTTACACGCTTTAGCTGTCCATGGCGTGCATATGTGATATTGTCAGGTCCATATCTGTCTCAATTGTCAATAATTATGCAAAATGATTGTATTTGCATTTGATGCGTCTTCTGATATGTAAGCTTGTGGTACTTAATGATGTTTTGTGTCTTGAAGCATGCTTAAGCACATGCGTATGGAAAGCTTATGCATATATAGTGTGTGCAGATTATCCTTGCTATGTTAGTTAAAAGACAGTATTTGCGAGTATAGTAGGCTGTGTGACTTTGTGTTACCTGTCTTCCGTTGTGGTAGTGTTGTTATTGTGAACGCGATACTGTCGTAAGTTTCTTCAGGTATTATTATAGATGTATACAATTATGGGTGTGTTACATTCATGGGTGACTTTGCAGGGAGGAAGCCGTGTCTCATCATCAGACATCTATAGACTCCTACTGGGTGAGGAGGAAGATGATGCCACCAGTGCGTTAGCTGCACCTAAGCCAGAGCCTGATGCTCAAAAAGTTAGTGTTACTGGTTTCCAAGAGGTATGCATTTTACTTGTAGTCTCTTCTTGTGCATATGCTGGACTCTTATGAGTGGTATCATGTAGTAAGTTGTATAAGATGATCTTTTTGTTGATGATATTCTTAAATTGGGAGAAAGTGATGGCATAAGTTGAGTTTACAAGAGTCGACTTTACATGCATTGGCCTTTTTTCCCCCTGAAAATATTAACTGTAAATTGCAACACTAGTAACACACAAATGTTATGTCAAAGAAGAAAAGGATATTAAATACGCTATGGTGAACGAAAAAATCTTATGACTCACAAATTTAAGTATGTCAAAGGAGTAGAGCTTAACATACTAAACTTTCTTTACATAGACAAAGCTGGAAAAATAATTCAGCTCAAAAGCTTCAACTGCTCACTCGTTTTTAGTAAAAGCCTTCTGTATCTGTTGGGTACTGCTGCCATAGTTTTAAATTTGATGATATCTAAGGTCTCAGGAGTATTTAATGTCATCGGCTTACTGATTTGGTTCATGGGAAACAGACTTTCCGTCTTTGCGCAATTGAATCATGTGTTGGCTCCTGCAAAGTAAATTTTGTGGTATTTAAAGTTTCTCTGTTCTATTTGACTTGGTGTTTGTTGGGCTCTTAATTGTGGTCATGTATACATGATTGATTTATTTGTCTTTACTTAAGACTTGCTGCATATTTGGATGTAGAGGTCCTTGCTGGTGGTTTAAACCAACTTGCAAGATCTGGGTACTGCTTTCATTGAATATTTTATTGCCACCTTACTCTTTTGCTCTTGAGAGTTCCAGGTTTTTGAGTGTGGCTACTTACCTATTATGTGCCTATTACTCCTATTAAGTGGGAAAATACTATGGTAGTTTTCAATTTTTTTATTTCACTGGCACAGAACTGAAAATTATAGCTTTACCATTTTAGATTAGCAACTGAATTCATGTGTAGCTGATGATGATATTGTGCCTAGAGAGATTTATCTCTATGCTTCTTGAATACTTCAAAAGGGTTATACTATGTTAACACGACTTATTTATATATGCTAATTTCTCCCTACAGTAGCTAGCTTCTTCTTCTAAGCCCTTTTACTTTAGGAAGTTTCACCACCTTTTATTCGATATCAGTTAATAGCCACATTGTTCTTCAGTGTGATATATCTAGCCAATCAAGGATTTTGGAATCCCTTCTATATACGTGAAGTATCAACGCCTCGATTCCAAACTAGTTGGTTGTCTGTTGATTCATCTATATCCATTATGCACTATTCAGGGATTTCCATTTTAATACCAAGTAGTTTGTTTTTTGTACTAGCGTTTCTCTAATTGTCAGTCTTACACTGAGCTGGTAATATTGGGCGTAATGTAAGTGTAACAACAATAACAAATCTGTAATCTCAACTAGTTGGTATCGCCTATATAGATCCATCATTTTTGCATTGTGTTGTGTTCTACTGTTCTTAGAGGAGTCGGCTACTCCCGGCCAATCGTAGGCTTTCAACACAATTTTTATTCCTGTGATATTAGGTCTATCTCGTCCTCTTTAGCCCTTCAATCATCATAATGTCGCATTTACAGCTAGTGAACTTGGAGTTTTGCATGTTCGAACAAGTTTAGGCAACTTTCACTCATTTTATCCAATGTGTGCTCCTCTAAATCTGCTACTTACATTCTTGCTGGAATGTGATCTTTCGCAATCTTGTACATTCTTGTATGTCCACATATCCTTCTTAAATCTGTACTTTTACAATTCTCATCTTGGAGATATGTGGTGCCTCTTAGCCTTTACATTCACTTTTAAGTAACATTGCTGGTCTAATATCGATTCTATAGATGTCTGTCATGGCTGTTATCTTATTTAAAGTTCTTATTCTTATTGCTTTAGTCTGTCCAATCTTTTGCGATCTTTTTCCTTAACCATTTTCCTCTATGGAATGTATCTCACTTATGTAAATGGATTCCTGACCCATCATTTCAGACAATGTTTTCTTGCTTCTCTCCTTTTTTGGTTTATTTTTAACTAGTGGAAATTATTCTCTATGCTATCTTTTGAATTTCAGCTGATTTAGCATGCCTGTTGTGATCAATGTAGTCTTACCTGTTAAGCAATCTGTTTGCTGTAGGGTTTCAATGTAAATCAGGTGATGCAAGAGCAAGGTTTCCAGTTGGTTGACCAATGCAAAAGCTTGCCCTTAGTGGCTAACAATGCAGGAATTAACAATGTTGGCGTTGCAACACAACTGGACTTCCATTCTTTTGATTTGCATCAAGAATACAATCAGCAGTATTTCCCTGGATTTGATGCTATAAATGTCTGTCTGGAAGATTCTTTGCCTCCTGTTCATATTAGCCCTCCACCCTCTGCTTTCCTGGGGCCGAAATGCGCACTTTGGGATTGTCCTCGCCCTGCGATGGGGTCAGACTGGTGTCAGAAGTCTCAAGACTACTGCAGTGACTATCATGCTTCTCTTGCACCTAATGAAGGCTACCATGGGAGGCCTCCGGTTGTTCGGCCTATGGGTATTGGCTTAAAAGATAATTTGCTATTTCAAGCTCTTGGTGCAAAAGCACATGGAAAAGATGTTGGTGTTCCTGAGTGTGAGGGTGCTGCCACAGCAAAGTCCCCCTGGAATGCACCTGGTTAGTGACTGCTGTTACATTTTCTGTATTTCTGATTGCTTAATTCTCATGATGCTTGGTCAGAATTTGTCGATTGTAGTTCTACCAATGAAATCTTATATCCCTTGGTTTGCTTATGCTTTTGCAGAGCTCTTTGATCTTAAAGTTGTTGAAGGTGAAACAATCAGGGAGTGGCTTTTCTTTGATAAGCCTCGAAGAGCATTTGAAAGTGGAAATAGAAAGCAGAGGTCATTGCCAGATTATAATGGACGGGGTTGGCATGAGTCGAGGAAGCAAGTGATGAATGAATTTGGAGGGTTGAAGAGATCCTACTACATGGATCCGCAACCGATGCAAAATCTGGAATGGCATCTTTACGAGTATGAGATCAACAAGTATGACACATATGCCCTATACAGATTGGAGCTGAAACTTGTTGATGGGAAAAAGAGCCCCAAAGGCAAGGTAAACAACGTATCAGTTGCTGATTTGCAAAAGCAAATGGGAAGACTTACTGCTGAATTTCCTTTGGACAACAAGCGAACTGTTAAGGGCAGAGCAAAGGCCAATATGAAGAATGTGGGAAACATTCATGCTGCTCCACTTCCAATCGTTCCAACTTGTGAAGGGTTCGATTATGGAACTGGTGACCCTTATGACTACCTCGTAGACAATTTAGACAGCTACTTCATAACGTAATTAGATACATGAAATGATGTTTTTCAAACAACAGGTGTTTCGTCTGTATAGGATTCACCAGTTGCATATTATCCTCAAACATCTTGGTGGTAGGTGAGTTACTGGGGCTCTATTTACTTATCAGTTGGTGCCAGTCGGGTGCCCCCCATTTCCATGGCTTATGGTCAATACTTCATGGTCATCTGAGATTTGGTCCATTCTAACTATTGACCATTTTTCTCTTAAAAATGGAAACCCTATTTACTTGTTCTTCACAGCTCACTTTACATATTTTAGAGCCAAGTTGACACTTAATGTATTTACCTTAATAGTGTTGGATTTGGTGACATATGGAGTGGTCTTTAACCTTCAAGATCTGCTTGTGTATCACAAGGTTCTGTTGTGGTTACTTCGTTCCTCTTTACGTGGCAGAGTTTGAACAGAGACCCACCGAGTTTAAACTTTAAAAAGGAAGTTTACTGAAACTTGTGATTTTGAACATACCATAACATTTATATTTTACAACCATCTACGCACTTTTACATAAAGAAAAAGGGTTTTATGTGATCAGGTGTGCCTACACTAAAATGGAAGAAACTGGACAGAACTTTAGTATGAAGGAAATAATAACAACGTAGTAGTTCGTTTTCTCTCATTTCAAATTGAGGATACTGTGAGGAGGTTGGTTGTGGAAGCTTGCCTTTTGAGATAACAAGGAAAAAATAACTAGCACCAACAGTGTCTCAAGCTTCTTACACTGTTTATAAACTCAAGTTCAATCTTTTTCACTCGGGACAACTTCGTGTGCTAACATTTGCAGCACACTACCTTTGAGACACTATTTCTCGATCCTATTGTACAAATAAAGAACTCAGCCTATGCACTATCAAATATGAATTGTCAACACATTATATCGTTCCCGTTTTGGCACTTCGTGTGGAAGCTCTAAAACTTTGCAAGAGCTAGTTATTGTCCAGCATTGTGAAAACTAGAAAGTTATTATCTAAAAAGTTATTATCGCACCTAAATTGCACACATAAAGGGTTAGGCTAAGTCAGCTCCACGGGCCAAGCTTATTTTAACGACTCTAGAAATAGGATTCCTAGAATTGCCTTTTATGTACTTTTGAAGGCATGACTCCTTATAGAACCCTGCAATTTATTAAAAGCAAAGCACATACAGGGTTTCTTGTAATAAATTGCAAAGCACATATAGGGTTTCGTGTAAGGTTACTTGAGAATTTGTATGAAACTTTGAGGCCACGACCATGAAGATAAGAGGGACAATTGACGTATTGCCCGACATGGCGACAAGCCTGGTTGACTCATCCCAGGTGAGACTTGACAAGCCTGGTTTGACTCATCCCCGGTGAGACTTTTACGTCGTCGCGATATGCAAAAAGTGGATAAAATCATGGAGAGATATAGGGATGAAAACATTCCTATCGACAAGTTTGAATTGTCAATCTGTTCAAATCGTGATCCCTCTGATTGATAAGTGGCTTAACATCATTACCCTTGTCTGTCTACTTTAAACATTCAAGTCCGATTTGTCTACTTTAAACATTCAAGTCCGGTGCATTGCAATCTAATGCGTGTTTCACTATCTACTGCTGAAGCAAAATTCTCTAAGAGAGCTTTCTTTATCTTGTATAAGTTTAGATGAAAACATGCTTCAGACTTTACTATATAGTTGTCCGCTGATTGTCAGCTTCACGATTAAACATTGTTCTGGGTTGAAAAGGATTGAGTTGCGGAATCTTCAAAAGATCAAGCCAGTTCATGTAAATGCTGATAGAAACCAGCTTGTTATAATCCAAGCACCAAGTCTAGAACACTTGTACTATTCTGGTAATTTTGAGGAGTCTCCTATGTTGGATATTGTTGAATGTCCGAATCTGAAATCTTTGGAGCTAGTATATATGAGGATGACTCATGAATTTCTTCCGCACCTTATTCCTACTCTTCAATACCTTGAAATTTTAAAATTAACTAGATTTTGTGGGTTGGAAAGGTTTAACATCTGCCGTCAATCCCTAAGGATCTTTAGGATTGATCATGTTGAGGGCCTGGCAGAGATTGATGCTCCAAATTTGGTATGCTTGAGTATAAGTGAAAAGTAATCCCTGAGCTTAAAATTGGGAAAGATCGAGCCAATTGAAGCAATCAAAAATCGAGTTGAGGGAATTAGATGCAGCATTGTTTGGTAAGCTGAGAAAATTGCTGTCAAATTCGGCCGCGTGGTGTCAGGTTTTCCTTGATTTTGCCCATTACAGTGACTTCAACACTAAAGATTTGCAACTGCGCCATAGAGTTGCTATCTCCCTAGTGGAGTTTTAGATGTAAATACGTGTGGGAAGATCTACCGAAATTTTGTGGATGCTTTGCTATGTTGCTGTCATCCTAAGAGACTCAACCTAGGATCACGTAATGATGATGTGATTACATGTTTCATGGATCGTTTAGTGATGAATTCGAGTTATTCTACTGATCATGAAAGAAGCCCTTGGCATAGTCAATTAAAAGAAGTAAAAGCCTACAAAATTGATTCGGGAAATCAGCAATGTGGAACTTAGGATGCTCGGAGAATATTTATTTTCTGTTTGATTGGTGATACAAATAGTTTGTCTCTGTAGCAAATTGAATCAACTGATTCGTTTTTTATTAACCCATATATTTCAGGACATAGTTGAGATGCTTAAGAACTTCAAGTCTCAAGGTTTCTTAAAAAGAGTCTTTTGTCAAGTATGAGTTGGAAACATCAAAGCACGACTATGTTTGGTGTTCTATGTTTTTCTCTTCAGTTCATGTTAACTCGCTGTACGTTTTTCTTATTTTAAAAATGCTGTTCAGCATATGATTTAGTAAGTGATACTTATGTTGTTAGATAGTTTAGTTGTTGTGATCTATTAGAGAGTTCCACATAAATCTTGAAGGCCCGGCCGATGGATGTTCTTTTGTACATCAAAATCACTTAACCAAACAAGTTATCTCTAAAACAAGAGATAGACCTTCTAGACTCCAGTTGACGACCTATTAATGTTTTCTTGGCTTATTTCAACTTCCTGTTCTAATTTCACCCTTAGACCTCGAAGTATGTACAGTGTTGAAAGAAGCTATGCTGCATCTATGCTGCATATAGTTTTTGTCTTAGACTTTTGATATCTGTTACCTTAGCATCTTTTCTTATTTGGTGGGAGTATAGAACCATTCAGCACCTTAAATATATGTAGCAATGATGGATTTCGACTAATGCGTGTTTCACTATTTAGTGGTGAGTCGAACTTCGACTTTTTGAGAAAGCTTTCTCTATCTCGTATAAATTCAGACGATAACATGCTTCAGATCTACTTAATAGTTGTCCGCTGATTGGCAGTTTCAACATTGACAATGGTATTGGATTGATATCTATTGATCTGCGGAATCTTCAAACGATTAAGTCATTTTCGCTTAGGACACAAAAAAGAAAAAAAAAAAACCAGAATCATATAATCCAATCACCAAGTCTGGAAGACGTTAAATCTTGGTGATTTGGAAGAGTCTCCTCCTATATTGGATATTGTTGAATTTGGGAAACTGAAATCTTTGGAGCTACATTAATTGGTGGGCTTATTTCTACGTCTGAATCCCTTGAGAGTTTAAAATAAGGTAGCGTTTATATAGGGTTGGAAAGGTTTAACATTTGCGGGAGTGCATTCCTAAGGGTATTGAAGATTGAGGTCACTGGAGAGATTGATGCTGGCATCACTTAGAGTACAAGTAAAAGTGAATTCCTGCGCTAAAAAATGCAAAAGAGGAGACCCAATTGAGGCACTCAAAAATCTGTCTTGGTTGCTCCAAAAATTTAATAGGAAATATCAATCAGGTTGGTTTCAAGGATTGTTTATTGTATATGGAGAATCCCTGTTATTCTGCTTCTCATGGCATAGTCATTTGTTTTTTACTCTGTTAGATTGGTGATGCACTCAATTTATTTCTACTGCAAATTAATTGCACTTATTTATTTCTAAAGTTTATTAATCCATATGTTTCAGCTTGGATATAGATATACCTGTCAATCGGGCCGGGCTAGCCCGGTACCGGACCGGTTCATTATAAACGGTCCGGGACAAGGAGGAAGCGGGTTGCGGGCCGAGCCGGGCTTAAGAAAAAAGACCGATTAGCCCGGACCAGTAAAAGACCGGTCTTTGGCCCACCGGTGGACTGGACCGGACCGGTTTTTTATAGGAAAATTATACTATTTTCGAGGTAAATTGAGACATGCTTTTGTCAAGAATTATACAAAATCTAATGTAGCATTTAGTCTCTTTTAGAATCTCTTAATATGTAGCAATATCAAAGATATTTTTAGCTTCATTAGGTACGACGAATGAACATATTCATTTACTATTTTTTCATTGCTAAGCAGCAGTCAATAAGTTAGGCCAAGTAGTAGAAATCAAGAATATATATTAATTAAGTATTTAGTACAACTGATCTTCTTAGTTGTAAGAGAAATTGATAGTCTCAGTTTGAGTTGTAGTATTAAAGTTGTATCTATTTGACTAGGCATACTATAATAATGATGAGATAATACTTACTTAAAATAATAACAGTGATCTTTTACTTCATGAGTAGTGCATAAAGTTAACATAGTGATTAAATTTGGTTTCCATCAATGAGTCAAAGTATATGATTCTCAAGATGTTTTGATCCTTTCTTTCTTGCTTTAACCTTCCATCTCTTTTTATATAGGATTATTTGTCCTTCTAATTGCAAGTACAAAGTGATAAGCTTAGCTAAAATATGAAAAAGAAAAAAAAAGGGAGGGGGGAGGGGGAGGGGGGGACCGGACCGAACCGAACCGGTGCTTAATGGGCTAGGGCCAAGCCGGGCTTAAAATTTTTGAAAAAAAAGACCGGTTTAGACCGGACCGGGACCGGTGAGCCGACTCTTAACGGGCCGGTCTGAGCCAGTCCTGGCCCAATTGACAGGTATAGATATAGATACTTGAGAACTTCAATTTTCACTTCTCTGGTTGATTTTAATTTTAAATAAAGCTATATTATGACTTACAGTATATTGGTATATCAAGGCACAACGGGTCTATGTTTGGTGCTCTATTTTCTCTTAGTTCATGTGAATCTGTTGTACCATTTTTTCACTTGACATATAAATGATGTTCAACAAATGACTTGGTAAGTGATAAACTGTGATTGGTACTTCTCCTTTCTTCCTTTGATTATGCACCTCGTTGTGATTGAAACTTCTCTACGCCAAAAGTTTTAGATATCCTAGTTGTTGCAATCCATTATAGAGTTGGACATAAATCTCTCGAAGCCCCAACTTACTGTTGTTCTTGTGTACATCGAAACAAGAGACTCATAGCATCTTGTCTTACCAATCTATTACTTGCATGTAAGGGTGTACGAACCGAACCAGTAAATCGAACCAAATCGTAAATCAAATCGAATCGAATAAAAAAACCGACTCGTAGTTTGGTTTGATTTGATTTGGTTTTGTAAAAATAAAAACCGACATATTTGGTTTGGTTTGATTTTACCCAAAAAAAAAAAAAAAAAAAAAAAAAAAACCGAACCAAACCCAAACTGAACCGATATTTTATAAATATTATGTTTAAACATTTATAGATAGAAAATATTCATTATAAACTTTTTTATATATGATTCTAAGGAAATTTTACATAGCATAGCACTCAAGTGAGTATTAAACACTAAATAAACACATACACTTTTTATTATAGCGTATAAACTTAAACTAATTATACCCCATATTTTCTAGTGATGAAACCTTTAAGCATTAGATGTGCCTATTTTTAAGGGAATGGATGATCAATTACATTATTTTTCTTAATTAATACTCAAGTAATTATCTTCTATATATTATCAAGAATCAATATCACTAAATTATCATCTAAACACTAGCACACAAGCAACATACTACACGGTTGATTAAGGGGGAGAAAATAAAACTAACTCAACTCATTTATATCGCGTCTCTCCATTTTTCGTTTTCTAATTTACGTACATTATTTTTCATTGTCTTATTAATATGTATATGTAATTATTCTTGATGTCTAAATGTCTATAAATATCATACATCGATAGTTGATTGTAGAAAATATTTGAAAGCAACACTTACATATTTGTTGTAGAGACTTTATATAATTAAAAAAAAAAAAAAAAAAAAAAGCAAAAAAATGAGAAAATCGAAAAAACCGAGATATTTGGTCTGATTAATAATAAAACCGAACCAAACCGCCCCATGTTCACCCCCTACCTGCATGAGTATGCAACCTCATAGTACATGCTTGGTTGAAGAGGAATTATGCTGCATTTTTTTTTTAAATTAAACTGCTTGTGGACATTGGATAACTTCGCAATTTTGTCTTTAACTTCTAATTTTTGTGGCCTGTGAATCTTTTCTTATTTGGTACAAGTAGAGGACCACTAAGTACCTTTATCGTTTATTTTTATCAAATCCGCATTAAATAATATATTTTTTAAAACTACACAGCAGCAGGTCTTCTACTACGGCAACAGAAAGAACCAAGCTCTGAACAGATCACCCTTTATTTGATGGCTTAACATGTACTTAGGCATCAGCTACTAGGGGACACAAACTTGCTTGATATTAAGTAAATACATCACTAAGCCAATCTCATAGAAACAGATACTAATTACACATGCAAAACATGAACAGCAACTGCATCTATTTCATACTATTAGAACATAGAAAGCCTTTTAAATGGAGCTACTTATATAGGACTCCAAAGGCCGGGAAAAGTTTAGGTTCTTCTGAGACAGACGGAATTATTGCCAAAACTGAAGTCAAGCTTAAGCCAGCTTTAAATCATTTCTGGCTACTCTAACAATCTGCCTGAAGCAGATCATTCATTAGGATCTAAGAACCATCATCGTCTTCGTAGTTGTTGCATTTTTCACACTCGTCGATCCATTCACAGTATCTGTCAGTTCACATGAAAAGTGACATGAGAGAAGAGGAGAGTAAAGAACATTAGCAGTGGAATTAGAACTAATAGCAAGTGCATGAAAATTTAGTGTATGCACTCAATTAATTGTTCAACTATGTATATTTTTTCAAGCCGAAAGCAGTGGGGCCTGCCACACCCGCTGCCTACACCGCATCCACCCTTGTAAAAGATCAATGGGAAGGTTAGGTGCACTTACATATCAATAGGCTCTGTCAGCGCTGCAAGGAAATAAATGACAACTTGTTAGTCATAACCCAGTATAACAACGGGACATTTCCAACATCAACTGAATGTTCAAATAGTTAAGAAGCTATATTTAAAGGATAAAGATTAAAACAAACATGGCATAAGGGAATGCAATTTGCAGGCCTATCTGACAGAGCCAGATCCTTCAATTCAGTCTTGAGGTAACAAGAAGATGCTAATTGATTGAAAATATCAAATAAGATACTCTTCTAAGTTAGTCACATTTCTTTGAAATATATTTTAATGGAAGTAGTACGCCACAAAGTATGCATTATATCTTACATCATAATGCTTTAACCATCTAGTCAAATGCCATAGCAAAACAAAAGGAGCGACCAATTTACATAGATAAATAAGAAACCACATATCTCTTAGATATACCTGTGATAGTGGTGCTAAAGCTCTCTTGACAAATCCTGCAATTTGCCTCACCAATCAAGTTTTTCATATCACTGGATACAAGGGGAAGACAAATTTGTTAGGAGAAGAAGCCTTGTGCAATTACAGGTTATATAAAGCAAGACTAAGAAATAATCCATGACTTTTGCGATGAGTTAAATTATTAAAATGCACTAATAGATGCAACCAAACGCTTCGATCAAACACGAGCAGGTATGGAATGTATTTAGCTGGGTCATAAAACTTATTCCTCTTCTTACTTTTAATTGTCTGTTTTGCTGGGGGAAGAAGGGGAGGGGGGACTATATAATTCACAAGGACCTTTCTAAAGGACTGCATTTTTCAGAATGGTGGAGAAGGAAAAGCCCAAACTATGCAACGTCAATACAGAAAAGTAACTTGGACATGAAAATGCGGTATAATTAATTTACATGCGACATTCCACGCTGGTGCCATGGCTGCAGAAAGGACAGCTAAAGACAGTATCAAGTTTATCCATCCTCTTCTTTGGAGGTGGCTTTGCTTTTGACTTCCTCTTCCCCATAGCTCAAGTTACTGTAAAATGCATTTAAAAACACATATCAGCTGTAAGAAGACAAAAGCAAATTACTAACCCTGAACTTAATAAATTCCACTTTGATAAATCATAAAACCAAGAGTTAATAAGTTACTATCGCATTTAACCGAGATAGTAGCAGAGAGAAAATACATGACTAGACTGATCCTAACATCGTGCCAAGTAATGCCAAGAAAAAGTTCATATATTTTCTTTGATGACAAGGGAACCCGCAACTGCTTTTTTTTTTTTTTTTTTTTTTTTGGGAAAAAAAGGTAGGTAAAATTTTATTGCTAGGGTACCAAGATGGTTCGGTAGTTACCCGCAGCCGCTACCCTTCGGGTGCACTTTGGGTAAACCCCAAAAGTTCCTACAATTTCAAAGCGATTTAACAAATAAAGAAAGCATGTCTATGCTTTTGTTTTTCCCAGAAGGAAGCATAATACAGCATGATGAGAGGTCCAGCTTAGACTTTTAATTGGAACCTAGTTTTTGCTCCATATTCTCTAAATGCAAGTTTCAAACTAGAAGAATGAGATCTCAAAGAACATTCAACTTGTCAAAAAATCCTACAGCCAAGACAGTGGAAATTCTTTTTTTTTTTTCCTTTTATAGCCGAGCAACACACCAGCACCATTGACACACAGTTAGGAATTCGGCAGATAATTGGCCTGCCCCTCTACCCTTCTCCACTTATAAACTAGGCTAGGCTTTTGTCTGCGGCAGGCTACAAACTCGTAACGTGCAACTACCCACACATCACAAGTTCTACTCTTACAACTACACCTTTGGAGGAGATGTACAACGCCACTGTCACACTTCTGGCCCCCATTAAAAAAAATATTTTAACTTTTAGCCCCCATTGGCCAAAGCATGGTAGTCCTGGCAAATCACCATAAGAGGCTAAAAGTTGAACACTTTTTCCGCCAGGTTTAAAAGCTTAACCTTGGTGAGCACCAGGGCTAGAGGGCGAAATTTATTGAAGCCTTGGGGACCAAGGCAATGGAAAAAATTACAATAGAGATCCACAAGAGGGGTCTGGGACCTCGAGTAAGGTAAAGAGGTTGTTTCCAATAAACCCTCAATTAAAAAAGAGCAATTTACAGCTGAGATTTGGTCATCAACAAAATTTTCAAGAAAGATGTATTAAAGATAAAGGGTATCTTGGAAAGACATCAAATTGAAGGTTAATCATTCAACAGATCCCATCATAATATTTATGTAAGTTTGAAATATACCTGAAATTGGTTGAACAGCAGAGAGATGAAAATCACCCTTTTTTACAATCTGCAAAATAAAAATTGAATCTTTTAAGTAATCATAGAGAGGATTGAAATTGAAGTTTTATAAAAAGGGTTTGCACAGAAAAGGGGACTCACCGCTTTTGACTCGACCTGCTTCACCATCAATTTGCCTTTTATCACAATTACATTAAATGCCTTTTTTTTTTTTTTTTTTCTTTCCTATTTGGACAACTCATTAAAAAAGTACTTTTGATAAATAATAGGAGTATATATTTAGCTAATCTTTACGAAAAATACTTTTGAGTGTCAAATTACGACAAAAAATTAATTTTAAATTTATCATAAAAGACTTTAATTTTTAAAAAAAATATTTAGTTAAAATGTAAACAGAAAGTGAAAGATATGAATATAAGTTTTTAAACAGCATAAAATATAATTTAATTAAAGTGATAACGGAATTAGAAATTTCTAATAATTACTTTAAATATGATTTAAATATATCAAAAAAAATCATTCAAAATAAATTTAGAGGAAAAAGATTTGTAAAAGTACGTAGAAGGAAAAAAAAAATAGGAAAAGAGAAATATAATTTTATTTTGAGAGGTGTTTTCGTCTTGAAAAAACTAATAATTTGCTTCTGCTTCTTGGAAGAAGCATATATTTGTAACTTCTCTCCAATAACAGAAAAACTGTTTCTACTTCTACCTAAAAGTACTTTTTTTTTATAAGCCAAACACCTCAAAATTTCAAAAATAATAATTTTTTTTTGAAAAAAAAGCACTTTTGGCTTTGGAGAAGTAATGCCAAACATGTTATAAATATTTATTAAATTCGAATATATGTAACACCATTTTTTATTGTTGATTTCGGATATATTATGCTTTTTGGTATTTTGATTATTACTTGGCAATTTTTTTATTTGTTACGATTTTCATTTTAGGAAGTGACAATATTTTAAATAGACTTTTTTGGAGTACTTATTATTAGATGGAGTCGCCACATAACATTTATGGTGTGCCATGTCACCAAATTAGCGTTCCTTTAGGAACAATTTTGACTTAATTAGTTCGCGTTAAAAATTAATGTAAGGACCTCAGTTGACTCTTGATGAGGTGTTAGCCACACTCAAGTGTACAATTGCTTTTATTATTGCATTTTTCGGCTTTTAAAATGTGTTTGTAATTTGTCATTATTATTTTGTGCTTTGATTTACGGACCGTTTTTTAGTTGTGACTCACTTTCAATGCAAAATCCAGCAATCACCATAGAAACCATAACAACGAGGAAAAATACCTTCTATAACCACCACTTTTTCCAACTTTGATAATAAACGAAATTTTTTAGTTGCGTGTGTTAGCAGGAGAGGGAAAAGATGTATGTCGGAACCTTTTAACTTAAAAAAATAGAGCCAAACCTATAAGGTGAATCGACTAACTATTGCTTTAGAGGCAAGTGATTAGATTTTTTTTTAATAGAAAATAGGATAGAGGAGGTGAGAGTAGAGGTATCGATGAGTCTTGGCACTAAGACTGAGGAGAGAATTTTGGTAATGCATTTGGTTGGGTGAAAAGTCAACAATAGTCAAAAGTCGTTTTCGACGAGGGTTTAGATTTGACAAGAGTTTCTTCAGGTTTTGTAATTTTGTGTGCGAATGATTGAAAATGGCAACGGAAAAAGGATTTTTAGGCAGGCCAACTCTTTCAAGTTTCTTGGATTGCGTTTGCACTCTCTGAGTGCACGGATAGGTGTGGCTGCACTTTTACTGTGTGGCCGCACTACTTGTGAAGCTCAACAATTTTCAACCTCTAGAATCGTACGCTATAGAATTAACTTTTAATCTTTCTATTAAAAAAAAATATATCACAATTCTAAATTGGAACATATTTTAACTTAAATCTTCCACTTTACTTTTAATGAGATAATTTATAAAAATACAAATATTTATAAATTATGACTTATTTTAGTTCATACATTTCAAATTTATTTATTTCTTTTTTAAACTTTATGCAGAATGAAACTATGATGGTAATTGCAATTGAGGGGTAACAATATTTGGTATCTAAAGTAATGGCTTTCCTCGCCTCTTAACCCGTCGTTACAATGCTTTTCGAACAATAGTGCAAATAAGTTTTAATTCATTTTCCAAGGAATATATCAACAGATTCCAAATATCGTCTGTTTGACCATACAAAATTCTTGTCTTTATAAAATATGAAGTTTGTTATTAATAAATATTCATTTGTTTAACAATATTTTTAAATAAACTATAAATATTAAAATATTGGTATGGTAAGTATTTCAAGTAACTTTACTCGCAAAATTTAAATTTATTTTTCTAAGTGAATTATATGTCTAAACACATTAATTTCGTCTCATTTTATATGAATGTTTCTTTTTTCAAAAATTAAACTTCTTAATTTGATCGCGGAAACGAATATAGAATCATTATATTTTTTGAAATAATTTTTTTATATATTTAAAAAGCTAAAGTAAAACTACTATAAATCATAACAATTAACAATTTAAAAAAAATTAAAAATTATATGTAAAAAATTACTATCAAAGAAGAGAACCTGTTGATCGTAAATTTTTTTTTTGGGTAATATTACGAATTTATAAATATTAAGGTATGCCAACAACAAGTACAAGAGCCTGTTGAGCATCAAAATTGCCATATTTGCTAGTGCATTACAACAATCCAAGAAAATTGTTCTAGGGTGTATGCACTCATTAATATCCAACAAAACACTAGATAAGAGAGTACTAGTAGTAGGTTGCACAAAAACAGACATAGAATTTTTATGATAATCCTTCCTTTGCCAATAAGTCAGCCACCATATTTTGTTCTCTAAAGCAGTGATTAAGCTCCCGCTATTCCAATTGCTCCAGCACCTGCTCCGATTGCCCCAGCTCCTTCATCAACATTCTGCAATCATGAGTCAGTGCATCATAATTAGTGTTATAGTCTAATATTTGCGCAATGATCACGTAGGAGTCTGTTTCTATTATGATCGGTAGAAAGTTATTTTGCTCGATGACATTCAAGCCATGCCAAAGAGCGAGAAGCTCAATGTTTGTGTTGTGTGTGAAGGGAACATGGATATAGTAACCTAGCACCTATTCTCCTTTCTCATTTCTGACAATGCCTCCTACACCCCCTTTACCATTTTTATCTGCCCCATCAATGTTAAGTTTTAAGAATTTCCTAGGTGGAGGATTCCATTTAAAGTTAAGATGTATGTTCTTGGGCATTGAAGGAACTGTTTTGGCTATTGTAATATACTCTAACGTACGATATAAATTAAACTTAAGGAAGCATCATTCCTGAGGTTGTTGTGATGGATATTATTCATGTTGATCCATATGTTCCAAATAAAAAAAGGTAGGAAATCATCCCAGTCATAGTAAAGATGAGTAAAGGAACCTTTTGACTTATGTTTATCTAGCCAGTGATCATTTTGAATAGTGATGTTGGAGATGTCAATTTGAAGTTTTCTCCATAGATTGATGACGTGGGAGCAGTGCAAGAATATATGAGCAATGTTCTCATCTTCAGTTGGACAAGAAAGATATTTAGGGTTTATATTGATGCCAATGTGGTGCAAGTACCATCTTGTGGGCAGTCTATCATGGTAACAAAGCCACAATGTTTGATCTTATTTAAGGTTCGAAGCTTCCGTATCCAAGTGAAATCTTTACTAGGGTTTGTGGGAATGCTATCAATTAGACCTCTGGCACTTTTGTTTGTAAACAAACCATTTTTGGTAAATTTCCATTTAATTTGATCTTTATAACCTGCAAATTTTGGTAAATGAGTAGAGGTGATTTTGTTTTGGATTTTTTCCGGGAGACAAAATGAAGTAATTATATCAAAGTTCCATCTTCCATCACCATTTTAGAGTAAAGATGTTAAGGTTTTCCTGATCTTGTTTTAGAGGACCTTGGATAGAGTTTCTGATAGTGTGGTGTGGAATCCATTCGAAATGCTAGAAGTTGATAGTTCTACCATCACCAATGGACTAAAGAATTCCGTTTTTACAAAAATCAAGTCCAAGAAGGATATTTTTCCATGTTCCATTGCAAGAGGCTTTTGTATGTATAATACCAGTGTTAGGGTTTGTAGAATTGTATCTAGTTATCAAAATTTTTGCTCACAAAGTGGATGAATTCTTCATGAGTCTCCAAGCTAGGCTTATTAATAGTGCTAGATTCTTTGTTTCAACCTTAATTATACCTAACTCTCATTCTTTCTTTGGTAAAGTCATAGTGTTCCAGTTTATCAAGTGGAGTTTAGCTTTATCAGGAGTCGTGCTCCAAACAAAGTCCCTTTGAGTTTTGTCGATCATGTTACAAACTGCTTTGGGTAATTTATGGTATTGCATTACATAGTTTGGGATTGAGTCCAAAGTAGCTTTGGCCAAAGTGGTACGACCAGCAAGGTTGAGATGCTTTACTCTCCAATTGACCAATTTATTTTGTATGTTATCAATGATGTATCGATAGTCTTTGGCCTTTGACTTTTTTTTCCAAAAATGGGAAAAGCTAGGTATTTCCCAAAATTTGGCTTTTGTTTTAACTCATGAGATAGTATTTCTCTAACTGTGGAATCACAATTATTTGAGAAAATGAGTCTTGATTTTTTGTAATTAACTTTTTGGCCCGATCGTTTGCAAAAGGAGGATAAGGTATAGTTAATGGCCTCACAATTCTTACTATTAGCACGACAAAAAAAAAAGTAAGGTAGTCAGCAAAAAAAAGGTGGGATAATTTTGGTCCATTTCTAGAAATCTTGATAGCATCCCGTTCCCAGCTACAACTTCACTATTTATGGATCTATCAAGCATTTCAAGACATAGAATAAAAATGTATGGTGATAGTGGATCACCTTATCTGATACCCCTAGTAGGGTTGAAGGATTAATTTTTTTACCATTCATAAGGATGGCTATGGAAGAAGTGGAGATGCAAGACATGATGGGACTTATGATTTTTGTTGGGAATTTGAAGTTTTGAAGAGTCTTATAGATGAAAGACCATTTAAGCCTATCAAAGGCTTTCTCAAGGTCAATTTTAAGAAGTATGTTAGAAGTGGCTCTTGTCTTGTTTTTGAAGGTCTTGACTACCTCTTGAATGATTATGGCACTGTCTGAGGTCCTTCTATTTTTTAAGAAGCTACTTTGGCAAAGGCTGCTAATATTATCTAGGTAAGGTTTTATGCGATTTGCAATTACCTTTATAACAGTTTTGTATATGGTGTTGCAAAGCCCAATGGGTCCAAAGTTTGTAATGTCATTTGCATGCTCAAATTTGGGAATTAGACATAGGTATGTTTCATTCAATTCATTAGGCATTGTACATGATTTGAAAATTTCGTGGCATTGTTGGAGAAAAGAGTGACCAACAATGTTCTAAAATTTTGTGAAGAAGAATGGGTGCAGCCATCAAGCCCTGGTGCCTTAAAAGGTTTAAAAGAGTTGAGGGCACTGATAATTTCTTTTTCAGTGAAGGGAGATGCTAAATTTGATATATCTCTACTAGACAAAGAGTTATCAATGGAAAGCCCATGAATTTTGTAGGAAAAAACATGTTTAGTTTGAAATAAATTTTCAAAATATTTGTAAATGTGGTTTTCAATGTCAGATTGGTTAAAAATTTGATTACCATCGTCATCTTTAATGTAAGCTATGCGATCTGTTCTACGACGGTTAAGGGTAGTAATATGAAAGAAATTTGTGTTCGGGTCCCTATCTGTTAACCAGTTCACTCGAGCTTTTATCTTCCAAAAATCTTCTTCACTTTTAATAATATTACTGAAGTCAATTTGGAGTTTTTTATCAAGATTCTGAAGAAAAGTACTAGAACTATATCTTGGGAAATTTTGAATCCCTTGTAGTCCGGCTAAGATAACTTTCTTTTGTTTAAAAATATTATCAAAGTGTTCAGTGTTCCATTTACGCACCTTGTCTTGAAAAATTCTAACACCATCATAACAATTGTAGTACAATTCCAAGAGTTTTCAACAATATTTATAAGACTTGGGTGGTGACACCACATTTTCTCAAAACGGAAGAGTTTTTCAGATGTATCAAGTTGAGGTCTATTGAGTTGCACTAGAAGGGGGGAGTGGTCAGAATGTGTCCTAAAAAGATGAGTTACCAAAGCATCAGGGTAAAGCTTAACCCATTCTTCATTAACAAAACACCTGTCTAGGCATTCAAAAATCAGTCGATCATTTGATTGTTCATTTGCCCATGTATATTTGCCTCCTTTGTAGCCTAAGTCTTGGAGTCTATATTCATTGATACAATTTCTTGATTGGGCCCTTATTTTTGCTTGTGTTTGCTTTTATTACTGACGTGTTGCCATGTGCTTTAGACTAGACAGTGTTGACAGGTTCATGCAGGTATTTGAATTCTTTTCGATGATGCCAAAAGGAGGAAGAAGGAAATGTTGGGGTGTTTGTGACATAATTCATCTGTTTAGTTTTCTTGAACTTGTTACTGCTTGTTTTTGTTTTTTGTTTATGTCTATTCAGGTTCTTGGGCAACATTTGTTTGTCATCATCAAAAAGGGGGAATTTTCTGAGAGCTGGTTTTGAAGTATGACAAACGAAAAGGACTTAGAGGTTCCCACTGAGGACCTAGTCCTTGGAATAAAGGGCACGCTTGATCGATATCAGAAGCCACATTCCCTTGTGCATTCCTACATCCTCCAGCAGGTACTTGAGCACTTTGGGGTTCCTTTAGAAGCTGGGAAGAAGCCAACCATTCACCAAATGTTTGGGATTAATGTGCTTAAAAATTGTGACTTCTTCAAAGAAAGCAGAGCTTCAAAGAAACCAATGCAGGCCAAGCAAGAGCAAGAAGAGGAAAGTGAGGACTATGGACCTGAAGAGGCCATTGATGCTATGAAGGAGCTGGAGACGCATGTCCTTGAGGTTAATGCAGAAAACACAGAGCTCCACAGACAGCTAAAGTTGAAGGATCAAGAAATTGATTGTTTGAAGATAGACTGCCACAAGTATGAGGCCGAGCTGGTGATGGAAAGGGCCAAGAATACGAAGCAACTTGAGGCGCTTGTCAAACACTTCAACATTCAGCTTTGAGTCCTCCTGTCCTGTCCTATCCTCCTCCTTCTACATGTTGTCTACCCCCTCCTATTCTCTCCTGATTGCATATGTTGGTTGTTTAAAACAATTTGTTTTTTCAGTTGTGTACTTAATACTGGGGTTGTGTTGATATCACAACCTGGATGATGATTTTCATTTTCTTATGCTTATGACTGATTTCTGCTTAAGTAATTGGTTCTTGATTGGGCCCTTATTTTTGCTTGTGTTTGCTTTTATTACTGACGTGTTGCCATGTGCTTTAGACTAGACAGTGTTGACAGGTTCATGCAGGTATTTGAATTCTTTTCGATGATGCCAAAAGGGGAAAGAAGGAAATGTTGGGGTGTTTGTGACCTAATTCATCTGTTTAGTTTTCTTGAACTTGTTACTGCTTGTTTTTGTTTTTTGTTTATGTCTATTCAGGTTCTTGGGCAACATTTGTTTATCATCATCAAAAAGGGGGAATTTGTTGAGAGCTGGTTTTGAAGTATGACAAACGAAAAGGACTCAGAGGTTCCCACTGAGGACCTAGTCCTTGGAATAAAGGGCACGCTTGATCGAAAAGGATTATGGGTTGCAAATCCCTGCGGAACTAGGAGTAGTGGCGCGTGAGTGAATATGCATCCTAGTCAGACTAAAAGAGGCGGTGTCCAGGCTGTGTCTTCGAAGTGTGAAAAGGAGTTGGACTTCGACAAGGAAAAGAGTTACTAGGAATCCTGACTTGCCATAATTAAAAGGATTCCTTGTAGAACTCAACTAGGGTTTTAAGACCCATATAAATGAAAGTAGCAGAGGCAGCCAAAATTGATTATTCACAAACGGAGAGTTGAGAGCGTACAAAGGCGATCTAGCATCTTTCTACGTGAGTAATCTGAAGAAGACAACTTGAGTGCATGCAGTGTATTGAGTCTAGATATTCCGTCTAGGTTCGTAGAGTTGAAAGTTGTCTTTAATTTGAGCTTTCATAGTTTTACCTATTGGCTTATTCAGAAGCGTATGTATTAGGTGAACTTTTGTGTAATTACTGAGAAGCTAGAGTTTAGCTTTGAGTAGTGATTAGGGTCTATAGTGTAGCCCCTTGGTTACAGAGTTTGTAATCAGAAACGTTGCTCTTGTGTTAGTGGATTCAGTTCTAAAATCCCAGAGTGTGGGTCGTGGTTTTTCTCCCTTGAGCAAGGAGTTTTCCACGTAAAATTCTTGTGTTCCTTGTGTGTGTGGTGTTGTGAGTTATAGTGTTCAAGGCAACATAAAAGATAATTTAAGAACTAGGTTCTACGTTAGAAGAACCAGGTTCTCGTGACGAAAATCGGTAGACACTATTCAAACCCCCCTTCTAGTGTCTTCAGGAGGTGCATAGAGTGTAACAATCTACGACTAATAATAATAGGACGACCCCCCTTCCCCCCCCCCCCCCACTTATCATCCGTCGTGAGCACTTCATTAAAATCACCATCTAACAACCAATGCATATTATAAGTTTTCTTAATGCTAATCAGGCTATTCCACATATTTATTATATCTAAGTAATTATTGCTAGCATAAATCGCAGAAAATAAAAAAGTATAGGGATTTTGTAGTACCTTCACCATGGCATCAATTTCTTGTCCACTCTTGTAGACATCCTCCACAAAAATAATACGATTTTTCTACAGAATAATAATTCCTCCTGATCTAGCATCTAGAGGTGCTTGAACCATACCATTAAATTTAAATTCATCTCTAATCATTGCATGTTCAGTCAAGTGAGTTTAAAGTAGAACCACTAGACATGGAATATGATAATTTAATTCAGACCTAAAATTACGTCTAAAATTAGCATTATTAGCTCCTCTAACGTTCGAAATCATGAAATAATTGGCCCTAATCATTGATAAGTTCTGGTTTTGGGGTTGGTTCGCTTGGTTTTCCTATGGAGGATTCACATTGGCCCTCAAAGTTGGGCTCATGATTATGGCGTATTTGGCCACTCGTTAGTTCGCTGGGTACCTCAGATCGAGTGAGCATTTTGATAGAGTGTTTGGACAAAACAACACATATTTTTTTTCCACTGTTTCTTTGAATAACATTATAGTTATCTCTCTTAGGCTTGAGTATATGGCCTGCTAGTCCTCCGGTATTTTGTGTTGTGCTTGATCCTTTTGTTGTATTCCTACCTCGAGTTCTTGCGCATTGGTATTCATTGGTTGTGGAGGTGGAGCTTGTTGGGGTGGTACTTCTTCCATTTCCTCCTATCCAAGTTCATTTCTTGTTGTGGCATATTCATTGGTGGTTGTGGTATGTTCACTGGTTGTTGATGCATATTCATTGGGGGTTGCATGTTCATTGGTGGTTGCATATTCAAGGGTGGAACTGCTTGGTCCATGTATATTGTAGGAGGCCATGAGTAGAAAATGGGAATTTGTGGGTTATTCTCTATTGGGTGGTAGAATGGTAGATTTAGGAGATATTGGGTGTGTAAATCTTGTACATTTTGTTGCATTAGAGGGTTCATGATGTCGTGGTTCATGTGGAAATCACGAAATTCTGCACAGTTCTCCTCATTGCTTCGGATAGTGCACGTGCAAGGTATTGCGAGTTCTGGATTGCAACAACAACTTCCTGGTCGTTCACATTGAAGTGGAACATGAACGCTTGTCCCATTAGGGTTTGTTCCATCCATGACTCTGGTAGTGTATTGTCTGGTTGTGGCATTGTAAAGATTAGTGTGGAGGACAATTATTTTTTTTAGAGGGGGGAGGGGGGAGGGCATTTGGTGGACCTTGGGAAGGTTTGCTTGGTTCATTCTTACTAGAGGTGGTAATCTGAAGATTACTCTTTGAGTGATTTGTAGAAGTCTGATCCTCCTCCTGTTTTTGGTTCATTAATAGTCTGGGAATGTTTGTGTAGGAGAATTGGAAAGGATTTCAGCTTTTGGCAATGATAATGATTCTCCTAATTTAGGTTTATGGGTGTTAATATCCATGTTGTTTGTATGGAGTGGCGTGAGAGGTGACATTAATACATGTAAATGCATTGGCTCATTTTGGCTCGTTGGACAATTGGAATATTCAGATGGATTTTGTGATAGATGAGTGGAGGCATTAGGCGGTTGGTTAGAAGTGCAATTTGTGGATTGGGTAACCGTTTGCAGGTTACAAGAAGTGTCAACTGGTGAATATTGCTTTTGCAGATTGCAAATTTTTCTTGAGCTTTTGGATTTATGCCACGTGTCACATTTTTTTAATCCTCCTTTTTTGCATGCAAAATTTTCATTTCTTCTGAATTTTCATTATTATAAAAAAATTTAATAATTTCTCAAAACTATTTTGACAATTATTATTCTCCTTATTGTTCATAGATTTTGGACTAAGAGTTGATTTGTCCTTTTGAATATGAGATTGCAAGTTTTTACTATGTTTAGCGTTATAATTATTAGCATTAACTATGTGAGGCGCATGTGTGGCATCTTTGGAAAGGAATTTAATGCTCTTACTAGGGACGACTTGTTCTTCTTGGAGAAGTTAACAGTTTGCTAACTTCCCTCCTCCTTTAATTCCTGTGTTTTGGCAATTGAGTTAATGACTGAAGTAGTAGTATTTAAATTAGTTGGACAAATATTATCTTTACTAGTGCCATGCGGATTCACGGTGGCGTACGCAGAATTCTTTGCCAGTGGTGTCACTTCCATATAGAGACAACAGATCTAAAATTTTTTCCAAGATCCCAATTAGCTTTCAAAGTCAAGGATTTTATTTTAAGCGTAGTGCTCTTATTTTATACTTAGACATTTTACTGTTAAATTTTGTGTAAGATTGCACCTAGCAAAAGTAGTTTTATCCCTCTTAAATTTGTTGAAGATCTAAGGATCGATCCTCACTAACACCAAATTTTTTTAATTGAATACTAAAAGATTCACAAAAAGCAATTAAAGTGCATTTACTCACATCATCAAGGAGGACAGCTACACCCGATCTCACATCATCAAGGAGGACAGCTACACTCCCAACCCTTTATTTCAAATAGTGTTACACTTCATTTTTGTAGCAATATATTGTAGTTTTTTTATTTATGTATATATGCATTCGGTAAAAATTTTCGATGAATCGGTCTCCCGTGACCCCTCTACCGCTAAGGTAGTTTCGCCCCTGCGGGCACATTGATGTCTTGTGTCCCAAACGACCACATTCCTGACAAATTGCGGATCCAAATTGCGGAGTAATTTATTTTGGCTGTTGAAGCCACAAAATTTGGCTCCCATCTTTTGATAGACAAGAAAAAATTATTTATAAACCATGGTTCATTTTGTAATGCTCTAATAAAATGGTCTTCTTTAAGGAACTTTACTATGTAATACTCAGCTCCAAGATCAATTAAATTTAAAGTCGGTAGGCTTCCACAATTGCATGATCTTAGTTTTAAGATATTGGTGATTCATTCCTCGCCCAAAGAGATTAATGATGAGGAAAAATTTCCATGGGCGACAGAATCGTTCCATGTCTATTTCAGAAAGTGATATAATATCATCTTCATCCGAAGTAATCATATTCATATGAAGAATGTCAGTGTAATTCTTGTAAACTACGGATGATGATGCTTGGCTATTGAATGGTACAATAGAATTTAGTTTATCTGCAAAACTAGGCTTTGTATTATTTATGATTGATTTATCTGGTGGCTTTGGGGGAATATGTTGTTCCAAGCCATCAATTTTTTTTTTTTATCAATGTCCATTGTTGGATGATTGCTTAGTGCTTACTAAGGTAGAAAAAACTTTGGAAAAGTTTTAGAGAGAAGGGAGAAAATTTTTGTAGAGAGAAACTCCCAACTTTTCACTTAATCGTCAAAAAGTTAAAACGCTCACATAGTAGTATTTATTTGCGTAAAAATTACGCCATGACCATTAGAAAAGAATAATTACTGTTTTTGTATTAAATTTTTGAATAGAAAAAGTTATGGACAACTAAAAGTAAATATTTGTTGATGAATGGATATTTATATAAATTTCCCATTTTATTTCCACCAGAAAATATTGAACTCGAGTTATTTTTAAACCTGTTTTATTTAGAAAAAACTCAGAAATACGATCACGGCCACGTGTTCTTTTTCTACCCAAATACTAGTATAACTTGTGATGAGTTAATTCTTGAACCCATACCTCAGATATAAGCTCGTACATTGCCACGCGTAAATCATCATTTTGAGCTTTTCCATTCAACTACTACTTCTTTTGCTACAAACAGTTTCTTAGCATTCTACATTCTAATTTCCAGCTACATTTTTGAGATTTTGCATTTGGGCAATTCTTTTTCTTTACGTAAAATAGATGAGGGATATATAAGTAAAATTATTGGTCAAACACATGTGGCTTTTAAGCTAAAAAGCCATAAGTTGGGTTTGGCTTTTAGCTTTTTTTGTTCAAAAGAAGTTGGCTTAAAAGTTAATTTTAACATAACCAAACACCAAAATAAGCTAAAAGGGGCTTAAAAGCTAGTTTTGACTAACAGGCTCTAAGTCCTAATACCCTTTTGTACATTTCTTTTTGTCCATTTTAATTTCGTTGTTGTGGGATATATGATATATTTTCTTCATAACTTTATAAGTACCTTTTCTGGTAGGATCAGTGGCCTTGCTTTGGCCAACAAAGCCAAAAAAGGAAAAAAAAAAACAAAAAACAAAATTAAATTTTGATGGCGACTTAATTGTCTGTGTCCGTAGGTTTGCCTAGTACTCTTTTTCTTGGGGACGTGGTAGTTGAGCAATTTCACTAATTAAATCTCACAAAAACTAGTATAAGATGGGGGTTGTTTAGTTGATTTTTGAGTCTTTTATTTAGAGAGTTTTGTAACACATAATATTGAGAAACACTTTAAAGAGTGAGTCGCGACTCTTATGAGGAGATATTCTAATTAGAGTGTTTGTTCATTGTGAAACTTTTTCTACTTCAAATTAGCTGAATCAGTCTGCTGTTACCGTCATTAACGCCTTGTTCGCTCAAATTCAGCTATATCTAAGCTTGGATATTGCCAGGTCAGTCACTCTACAATTTCAATAGGTACAATCCTTTTTCCCTACTTCTTTTCTTTAGTATATACTAATGATTTTACCTTTTTCATCTTAAACTTGTCATTGTATCCAAGCATCATGTGAATGAATGGAAAAAAACTAACCTATGGAATCAGGTTAATTGTTGCACTTGTCATGTCCTGATTCATTGTAGAATAAACCATGAAATTCACATATCAGATTATACTCTTTGTTGGTGTAAATATGGCATTGTTGTGCTAGACCACTTATATATTTATTGTTAATTTCTACCCTGTAGTCTCTAATTCTTGTTTTTTGGAACACATTGCTAATTTGCAGATCCAAGAAGACAAAATGGAGGACAAGAAGCTAACTTTTGTTATGTATCCATGGTACGCCATGGGCCATCTTACCTCATTTCTGCATCTCTCCAATAAACTTGCTGATAGAGGCCACACAGTTTTCTTTGTCCATCCTGCCAAAACATTACCTAAGTTGGAAAAATTCAATCTTTACCCTCAACTCATTAAGTTCATAGCCATCACAGTCCCACATGTTGAAGGCCTCCCTCCTGGTGCTGAAACAACTTCAGACATTCCTATTTTCAAACAGAATCTTCTATGGCAAGCCTTGGATCTTACACAGCCAAAAATAGAATCTTTAGTTCAAGAACTCAAACCACATTTTATAATGTATGATTTTGCATATTGGGTTCCGTTAGTGGCTCGAAAATATGGAGTGAAGTCTATCCATTACTGTTCCATTACCCCTTCATCTGTCAGTTTTCTTGTTCGCGGTGAAGAATCAACTCCAGAAGCTCAAATGATGGAACCTCCACCTGGTTTTCCTCCTAATTCATTCATCAAACTCCATAAACACGAAGCTCGTTTATTTGCCACTCTACATTCAATGGGAAAAGGTTCTAGTGGCACAGTGTCATTCACCCAACGTATGCTTTTGGCCTTTCAAGATGGGGATGCCACTGCATTCAAAACTACGCGGGAAATCGAAGGACCCTATTGTGAATTTGTTGAGAATAAGTTCAAGAAACCAGTCGTTTTAGCCGGACCAGTCTTGCCAGAACCTCCAGAGACTTCAAGTACATCGGAACAATGGACAAAGTGGCTTGAAAAATTCCAAGAAAAGAAGGTGATTTTCTGTGCATTTGGTAGTGAATGCAGGCTCAAGAAACACCAATTCCAAGAACTGCTTTTGGGTCTTGAACTTACCGGTCTTCCATTTTTTGCTGCGTTGAAGCCGCCTATTGAAGCCGAGATAATTGAAGAGGCTTTACCAGAAGGTTTCAAAGATAGAATAGAGGGAAAAGGGATTGTACATGGAGGTTGGGCTGAGCAACAGCTGATGTTATCTCATCCTTCTGTGGGATGTTTCGTCACTCACTGTGGTGGAAACTCTTTATCAGAGGCTATGATTACTGAGTGTCAGTTGGTGTTAGTCCCAAATTTTGGGGATCAGTTCATTAATGCAAGATTGTTTGGTGGTGACTTGAAAGTTGGTGTGGAAGTTGAGAGAGACGAAGAAAATGGATTGTTTACAAGAGAAGGAGTTTGTAAGGCAATACAAGTGGTAATGAATGATGACAACGAAGAGGGAAAGGAAATAAGAGCCAATCGTGCAAAGTGGAGGGAGTTCTTGTTAAGCAAAGGGCTTGAGGATTCTTATATTGATGGTTTTGTGGAAAAGCTACAAACTCTATTGTAATTTCTGCTAGGAGTTTCAACATGTTAAACTAAATAAAACTCCTCAGAGGGCAGGGTCTGATATTGTTTTCATTAATTATGTTGATTTAAGTTGTTTGATTTAGTTAGCTTGAGCTTTGGCTGTGCTCATCGTCTGCTTTGGTTCTTTTTCCTCGTTTCTGGTTTCATTTTCTACTAGTGATCTCTTTCATGGAACATCATTTACTGCTAATGGAGTCGTTTAGTCCAATCATCTAGACTCATTTCTCCAGAGATGCAGATATTTTCTAATAGGCAGATGCAGGATTTGAAGGTGACTTGTGTCTCGTATAACCTTTAATACACATCACGCTGACCACAGTCTGAAAAGGAATGTGTATTCGGTTCAGTTTGATTTGTTTTCGATTAACTCGATGCGGTCAGTGGTTTAGTAAGTTGAGAGAAAAGAGGGGAAAAGACCCTTCAAGTCTTTAAATAAAGATTGGGAACAACCTTTTCTTTTTGCTTTTCTTTTATTCCCGAAAAGTGTTAATTTGTCATTAGTGGATTAAGTAGTGGGGCCGGGGATGCTTTCGTCAGTTTTGAAAACTTTGGGGGAGAACTTACGGGGTCAAAGTGTAAACTTTACACACAATATTCAATTTGCACTTTTCCACGTCTAACGATGATACACATATTTCGAACAACTATCAAATCACCTTCAGACCTTTCAAATCCACACTCCACACATTATTACACTTACACTTGCACTGATCATTTCTCTCAAACCAACCACAGCATAAACAATTTTCTCTCAAAGACTCAAACCAAATACAAACTCAAACCAAAAACTTCGTCTAAACTAATATTATTTAGTTTAATTTTTAGCAGAAATTGTGATCATCGTCGACATAACATCAAAATCAAGGTAAAATTTTAAACTTTTTGAAGAATTTTTCCAGTTTGTCGATTTAGCATGGTTTAGTTGTTCTGCTATTTGTTGTGCTTTATTGTGCTTTTTTTTCTGGGTTTTTTAATCTCACATGCAAGAACAATAAAAGTTGAAATAACCGTCGTCGTTGTGTAAACATCAGTTTTTATGTGTACACATATAGCCTGATGTGTACACATATTGGTGGATGTGGGAAACAGCAATAAAATTTTTGGTTTAGTCGGCTAGGGTTAATAATATGTGTACACATATTATAATATGTGTACACATACTTTAACAAGGAACAACATGACTGCAGTTAATAATATGTGTACACATATATGAATATGTGTACACATATTTTAATATGTGCAGACATAATTTAATACTGGAACAACATCACTGTAGTGTCTGCACATATTAAAATATGCATATATGAATATGTGTACACATTTAATCGCTGTTGCATCATTATTTGTCGACATCTAATCTTTTATGTTTTTTATGTTGCTTATATTTTTGTTGAACGTTGCAGATAAAATGGTAAGTACTCGTAGTGGAGGGGGTAACAATACACGTATGACACAGTCACAAGGTTCTAAGAGGAAGAGAGATGTTGCAAACGAAAGCGAGACTGCTAAAAGGGCTAGAAATAGAGCTGCTAGTAAGGATTCTCAGCTACGAAATAATGAGGAGCAGGTGGAAAGCCAACAAAGCATCGATATGAATCGTCCAGGAGACTTAAATGTTCGTGAGCAGAACTTAAATGATGTAGATTGCGAAGCTACTGCTTCTGAAGTGCTTGTTGCAGGTAAAGAAGCACGAAGAACTCATGCAGGTGAAGAAGAAGAAGGAGATACTGACGGAGGAGCTGAAGGAGAAGCAGACGATTCTGATAGTGAATTCGATGTAGAAAGAGAAGGTGATGGTTCAGGTGAAGGTAGAGTAGAAGAAAGAGAAGTTGATGCTGCTGGTGATGGTAGAGTGGAACAAAGAGAAGGTGATGCTGCCGATGAAGGTAGAGTGGAAGAAAGAGAAGTAGGTGATTCAGTTGTAGATAGGAGTAGAGAAGCAGGTGCAGCTGCAGTAAATGAAGAAGGTGATGGTGGTGAAAAGGAAGCACCTGATAGGGAAGAAAGAGTAGTTGAAAAAGATGTTGGTCAGGTTGGTGTAACAGCAGATTTCAATGCAGATGCTGCTATTGGTAATGTTTTAAGGGAAATACCAGAGTATACTGCTGAGTCAGCAGAGAGAAGACAAGATGATGTTGAAATGGAAGCAGTTGGTGATGGGGTCCCAGATCAGGTAGCAGCACTGCTTTAAACAAATTTGCTATAAGTTTCAATGTCAGTTATACGTGTGCACATCTCATATTATGTGTACACATATTATATAATATGTGTACACATAATATGAGATGTGCACACATAGTATGAGATGTGCACACATATCTTTTATGTGCACACATATCTTCTTTTATGTGCACACATATCTTATATGTGCACACATATTATAATATGTGCACATATGTCGGTTTGATTATCAGGTTCTGAATGTGCAGGATCATGGTGAGGTTTCTTTGACTTTCACTCCTCAAACAAACTTGAGGATGTATATGGACGAGCATGGTGAAACCAAAAATCCGAAGGTTGCTGTTAGATCCTCTCTTGGAGGTATGCTAAAAGAATTCCGAAAAGTCTTGGCAAAAGTTGAATTGGAGGATAATTTCAGAAGGAGTATATTTGGGAAACTTCTGAATTTGAATACTCACGCCATCTTCGCTCCAAGACTGATACACGGCCTTCGTGAACGAACAATCATTTCCAAAAAGCAGAAGGAGTTGTGGGTCAACTTTAACGGACTGCCTGCTCGTTTTGGCATCCGTGAATTTGCGTTGATGACCGGTCTTCCATGTCACTCTTACCCCTCTACTGATTTTATAATTGGTGAGGTTGCTGAGAGGGGTAAAGAGTTATGGTACTTGATCACAAATGATGGCAAGCAAAAGTCTATCAATGCAAAACAACTGTTGACTTTGATCGAAACTAGTGAAACAATTAGTAAAAGGAAGAAGTTCCGTCTTTGCCTTGTTTGGTTTGCGCACGCAATTCTTTGTGCGAAAGATACGCGAACAAGCATTCCAAAAAAGTTTGTCCACTTAGCAAACAGGCCTCATACATACTTTGCAAATTATCCATGGGGTCGAGAGAGCTTTGACCTGACAATTATCTTATCAAGCCTTTGGACAAAGATAGGGAGTCCTTGAACTTGTATGGCTTCCCCTGGGCATTTATGGCCTGGGCATATGAAGCCATTCCGTCGCTTCGGCATGGGGATTTTCCTGAACAACCAACAGAGCCAAGGATGCTTAGGTGGATTACTGACAGGCAAGAGCGTGAATGTGACCAGTTGTTTCGAAATTCTGAAAATCCGGTAAGTCTGTAATTTTATGTGTCCTGTTCTTTGCCCTTTATACATGTTCGCACATAGTTTAATATGTGCACGCATAATTTATTATGTGTACACATATTAACACATTGTTTAATATGTGCACACATAATTTATTATGTGTACACATATTAACACATTGTTTAATATGTGCACGCATAATGTATTATGTGTACACATATTAAATTATGTGAGCACATATTAAACATGTGTACACATAATATTTATATGCGTACACATAATCAGTATGTGCTCCCAAATTACACTTCTTGCAACTTGTATCAGTTCATCTCACCTGTGATCTCCTTTTTCCTTCTTTTTTTTGGGGGGGGGGGGATGGGGACGGGATGGTTGGTGGTGCAGGTGGTGACCCCTTGCCTTGTACCTACCCCAATCGAGATGGAGCAGGATTTCTGGAGAAAGTTGGTTCCTTATGATGACGAGCAAGACGAATTGATTGAAAGTTTGACCAACAGGTTGGTTGGTGTGACAAGGTTGACATTGGGATTTAATAGAGATGAGGAGGAAGTTGATGGTGGAGATCATGGAGTTGCTGCTGATATTGGAGAAGATGAAGATGCTGGTGATTTGAGATATGTTGGAGTGGAACGTGATGTTCCTGGAGAGCATGAAGTTGATGGAGAGCATGAGCTCGGTGGAGAGGGTGGAAGACGTGTGAGTTTCAGTGCATTTGGTGGAGGTGGTCATAGAACTTTTGAAAGGTCTGCTGCATCTGTAGGTGAATGTGGAGAAGTCTCTTCATATTGTTTCAATTGTAGATTGTGCAATGACTGCAAGGTAGAAAGAGAAGCAGAGAAAAAAATGATGAAAGATCTGAAGGATGCTGTTGATTCCATTCTGAATTGGACAAAGCAACAGCCCAGGAGAACTGTGTACCCTGCAAGGACACAGATATCTCCTTATGTTGCTATGAAGACGAGGGCAAGATTGGTGAAAAGTAAGACACAGAAAAAAAAGCAGAGTGAGGTTGGTGAAGAAGAAGTTGAGAAAGAAGTTATCAAAGCTGTTGGTGAACAAGTACAAGTTGGCGCAGAGGTTCAGGAAGAAGAAGTGGAGCGACTTCCTGTTGATATTTATAGGAAACCTGATCCGCAGAAGAAAAAAGTTTTTGATACATATATGCGCACAAAAAGAAAGCAGCAAAAGAAAATGTGTTTGGGCCATGAATATGACCAGCATGAATTCCGTTTGCTTATAACCATGACAGAATGGATGGAGAGTCAGGCACGTTTCCCCCTATCTCTTATCTATTTCTGTATAAGTATAATATGTGCACACATATAGTCAAATATGTACACATATTCGGATATGTGCACACATTTTTAATCTGTGTAAACATATTAGAATATGTGTACACATATTATAATATGTGTACACATATTATACTTGCACTAATTGGCATCAGTTTTAAACTATGTATATAAGGCTTCTGCTTTTTCTTTATTTTTGCAGCACGTTGATGTAGTCTTAGGCCTAATGAGGCTAAGAAACAAGGAATTCACAAGTCACTATGATGAGAAGGATGTTGTCCTCGATATGAACTTCTGCTCAGTGTTGGCTGGATCGTATAGGGACCTTGAAAAGGAGGCAGAGAAGGATATGATTGCTTTGGACGTATATTTGAAGGTGACGCCTACTGCAGAAGGACTCGTGGATTATGCGCTTGGTAAGACTCCTTACCCAGGTGGGCGCCGTTGGGATGGGGTCAAGAGGATATTTACAGTCATGAACCTTATAAAAAAAGTATTATGTGACTCTGGTTTTCATGGTCGAGGAAGGACGGATTGACGTTTATGATTGTAACATTGGAACGTTCGATGAGGATACATTTTCGTCATATATGTTCCCCATTATGGTAATGTTCCCAAGACTATTACGAGATTGTGGCAAATTCAAGCACTTGCCCGATGACATCTTGAAGAAAGACATGTGGCCTTATGAGAGGTTGAAGGGTTTGCCACACAATGAGACGGGGACAACATGTGGTGGGTATTCATTGATGTTTATCGAGCACCTCCTAACCAACACCCCAATGACGGAACTCAGTGATAATACCATGGAGGACTGCAGGTACAAGTGGGGAGTGGACGTATTTCATGAAAAGATGTCTCCTTAAATTATTACAATTTGGATGAAATTTTTGGACAATCAAAGCCATGTGTGGCTTTTTTATTGGTCTGTAAGGATAACATAAGCCGTGTTTGGCTTTGTTTTTTATTTCCTTTTTGTGAATGGTTAGTACTTTTGGTAAAATATTATATATGATAATATGTAGATATGTTTTTATGTTATATTTCTATGATTACATTTCTCCCCTTTGAAGTAAAATTAATAAGTGTAAGAAGTAAATGACTCTTATGGAGAATTCAATCTGTTTGGTTTCACTGCAAGTATAATATGTGTACACATATTAGAAAGTTACCTAGGAGTTATCTATCGGTACTCAGATATGCTACGTTATCATCCAATTAGGAAGTTATGCGTACACATATTATTATATGTTTACGCATATAAGTATATGCGTACACATATTATAATATGCGTAACTATTGGCACTAAAAATATGCTAAGTTATCATCTCCATTGGAAAGTTATGTGTACACATATAAAATTATGCGTACACATATTATAATATGTGTAAATATTTGCACAAAGATATGGTTGGTTCAACTCCACATATTATAATATGTGTACACATATAAGTATATGTGTACGCATATACTTATATGTGCAGATGAACCAAGCATATCTTTGTTTTGTACTTTGCATGACGTTAACAATCCATTTTTTGTTTGGGTACATGTAGTTTGGGCGCTATTTTCATATATAATATGTTGCTATGGTCTAATCAAAGCTCATTCAAGTACATTTCTATATTTTATTTGGTGCTCATCAAGGCTAGAGTTTATAATGAGTGAGAAATCTCAACAATTTGGTGAAATTGATCTAATTATTGTGCATTTTAATGTGAAACAATCCAAATATGCACCAACGCACTTGGTTAGTGTCTTATGCACTAGAATCAAGTATATCCAAAACTATACATGTTTTCACTTCGTGTGAGTTCAGCATTCAACCCAAGGTTTACTTGCAGTATCAACATAACACGATCGAATAGACAAAGATGGATATAATAAGTGTATATATACCGCAAAATTAAACCCTATTCACTATAATTCAGTTCAAGCAATAGTGGGATCATCCTTTATTTCTAAGATTTGGAAAATACAACTATATGTGTACGCATATTATAATATGTGTACACATATAAAATTATGCGTACACATATTATAATATGTGTAAATATTTGCACAAAGATATGGTTGGTTCAACTCCACATATTATAATATGTGTACGCATATAAGTATATGTGTACGCATATACTTATATGTGCAGATGAATCAAGCATATCTTTGTTTTGTACTTTGCATGACGTTAACAATCCATTTTTTGTTTGGGTACATGTAGTTTGGGTGCTATTTTCATATATAATATGTTGCTATGGTCTAATCAAAGCTCATTCAAGTACATTTCTATATTTTATTTGGTGCTCATCAAGGCTAGAGTTTATAATGAGTGAGAAATCTCAACAATTTGGTGAAATTGATCTAATTATTGTGCATTTTAATGTGAAACAATCCAAATTGCACCAACGCACTTGGTTAGTGTCTTATGCACTAGAATCAAGTATATCCAAAACTATACATGTTTCACTTCGTGTGAGTTCAGCATTCAACCCAAGGTTTACTTGCAGTATCAACATAACACGATCGAATAGACAAAGATGGATATAATAAGTGTATATATACCGCAAAATTACACCCTATTCACTATAATTCAGTTCAAGCAATAGTGGGATCATCCTTTATTTCTAAGATTTGGAAAATACAACTATATGTGTACGCATATTATAATATGTGTACGCATATAAAATTATGCGTACACATATTATAATATGTGTACACATATACTTATATGCGTACACATATTATAATATGTGTACACATATACTTATATGCGTACACGTATTATAATATGTGGAGTTGAACCAACCATATCTTTGTGCAATAATATGTGTACACATATACTTATATGCGTACACATATTATAATATGTGTACACATATACTTATATGCGTACACGTATTATAATATGTGGAGTTGAACCAACCATATCTTTGTGCAAATATTTACACATATTATAATATGTGTACGCATATTAGTATATGTGTATTCATATTATAATATGTGTACGCAAACCAAGCATATCTTAGTGCAAATAGTTACACATATTATAATATGTGTACGCATAATTTAATATGTGAAGTTGAACCATCTATGTTTTAGTTATGTATTTTACCTTAATGGTAGGAAATATTCGATACGTAATGAGCAAAAAAACTATATGTCTGAGAGCTTGTGGGTATTGGAAACATAATTATAATGATGAATGGTTAATTGTTAAAAGTTACAAAGATCAAATACGCTATAGTAAGGAAAATCGTTTAACATACAAGCTGTTACTCGATTTAAACACCACTACTATTTCAAACTGCTGATTGTACTCCTCGATGGGGACATGTCGTTTTTTTGTGGCCAAATCTTTTGCATATTCCACATCTATTCCTCCTGCTTTTAAATGCTTCCCCAACTGATGGCATTCTCTTGGTCCTCCTCCTTCCCCGTGGGATCGTCACATAAGGTGGACATATTTTTCTCTCGTAAAGCTCCGGTGGAGCATTCCACAATTCCTCTGGTAATATTGGCCGTATTATGTCTGCATAAGCGAGAATGTACGTATTGGTGTAATAATATGGAGAAGTAAAATTGTACAATTCGCTCCCATATGCTCCATACTGACGTCTTATGGCTGCGCAAGCATGTACACAAGGATACATATCAATCTGAAACTTTCGACACGAACATGTTCTTTCACTTAGATTGATGTTGACAGCATCATCTCCAGTACCAATTGAATACATATCCGTGCCATTGGTAACAACCAACAACCTTGCTCCCGCGTCGTTATTCTTCTTTAATATATCCTCAATTAAAGGGACACATGGCTTTGTATGATTCATGAACATCGTACGCCTCTCATGAAATTTTTCAGAAAAGTTTCGTATGATAGCATTGAACAAAGCTGTTATGGGCATTTCTCTTTCATCCTTTAGCATTGAGTTCATCGACTCAGCAATGTTAGTCGTCATCACACCAAACCTACAATTATGTGTAAACATTATAATAGGTGTAACCAGATACTTCAGAAATATAAACTTAACTTTGTTAATATGTGTACACATATTTTAATATGTGTACACATATTATTTTATGTGTACACATCTTAGCAAGTAGGGAGATCTTAATAGCTTGCACATCTCACAATATGTGTGCACATAATATTTATATGTGTACACATATTAAAATATGTGTACACATATTGTGAGATGTGTACACATAATTTAATATCTGCACACATATTTTCACTGCTTACATGCCAAACAAGATGTGTTATTAGTACCTATTTCCTGTAAAGTATGCTCTGCTCCAGCGCTCAAATCCAACCCGCTCAAGATATGCGGCAGCCTTGTCACACTTGGTCCGGATTTCACCGAAATGTGACTCAAATTCCTTCTCCGTATATGAATCTGCTGCTGCATGAAAATTTCCCATGAAAGTGCCACAATGAAACTTTGTCCGGATGCTTTGAGATAAGTGCCACTTGCAAACTCCATAATTAGCTTCAGGAAAGATCTTTGATACTGCCTTTACGATGCTTGGATGCCTATCAGAAATTATGCACAACTCATTGTCGCTGGGGAGTATACCGACCAACTGTTCGAAAAAGAATTCATAAGATGCATCACACTCAACATTTACAACACAAAATGCTAATGGAAAAATATGTGTCTCTGCGTCTTGTGCCACAGCAGACAATAAAACTCCCCCATACTTTCCGGACAAATGAGTTCCGTCTACAGCAATGACTTTCCTCATAAACGCAAATCCCCTTATCCATGACCCAAGGGATACAAAAAAATACAAGAAGTTCCCATCGCGATCAACCTCCAAAGTTGTCTTGGTACCTTCACTTGAAGTTCTAAGCATATAACGGTACGCATCCAAAACCTCGTATCCGTGCTCTGGATACCCTCTTGTCAAAGACTTGGCAATAATACCACCCATTCGACTCTTCCAATAACTAATGTTAGAACCCAAATCCCTGTTGACTACTTGCCTAATTTTCTTTGTAGTTGGACCTTTTCTCTCGTCATACCAAGACTTCATGAATTCACCAACGACTTCCGCTGAGGCGAGTGGATGATGACTTGAGAGGTGCTCTAACCCGCATGTATGCTTGTTCCTATAAACTTTAATCATAAAGGTATCATCATTTAAATACTTGGTGGCTCGAAGCCACCACTTGCAATTAACATTTACACAACGGACACAATATACAGTTTTGGTATGCTTAACTGACTTGAAACAAAAATGCTTCTTCAGTGCAGCAATCTTCAAAGCCACAACTAAGGCGCGTTTGTTTTTGAAAGTTAAACCCTTATAAAACCCGGTGCCGTCATCCTCACCGTCTAAGCTGTTTGGTGTAGCTTGCACATTATTTACATCATTGCTACCAACAAATACATCATTACTCCCAATAATAGGATTAGGAGTTAACTCCACATTGTCTTCTTTGACAACATCATCTTCAGCCTCATCTTCTTCTCGTTCAGGTTCTCCTTCACCTACTTCATTCTCTGACATTTCCATATTGAAAGGCTCTTGATCACCAATGTCATCCCATCCGTTACTAGAACAATCATAAGAGCGTCCATGATTTGGCATCACATTGATGTTTGAAACTTCCACTGACCTATCATCCAAATATACCCTTAAAGTCGGTCTATTACCAGCTCCATCGACATCGGAAAGGTAAATAAGGAGATCGTCATCATTCTTTATTCTACAAGGATGACTCTTTTGCTTTGAACAGATGCTGAGCATATATGTAATGCAAAGATTATTTGGATCATGATTTACCGAACATCTGGTAATAATCTTTTCAACTAACTCAGAAAACGTAACCTCATTATTCACAACAATTGGCACCGTCTCCCTAGACTTCGAAATCCAAGTGAAACAATCACGACTCTCCACCCATTCCCCAAGAAAATCAATTGCCAACAGTAGCATTATTGGGAAAAATACCTGTTAACAAAGGAGATTTTTCATCACTCCATGAAAACACCAGTATATGTGTACACATAATATTATATGTGTACACATATTATTATATGTGTACAAAGAAAACCTGCAAACAATATGTTATATGTGTACACATAAATGTGTACACATAATTTAATATGTGTAAGACGAAAATCTGGTATCCTCGTCTTATATGTGTACACATATTTATAAATGTGTGCACATAATATAATATGTGCACACATATTAGATGCTACAATACATCATCGCCACTGTTCATGCATCGTCGTTTACCAAATGAAACCCAGGAGGTTGGGAATAAAAACCACATGCATTGTACAATAATAAAACCTTACACTTACCAGAGATGATAAACGACAACCTATGAAGCGAGAATCAAAATCCGATTCAGAAATGAAATAATTGGGGAATTGTAAAAATTGGTTTTACAATTGGAACATACTAAAAATGAGTACAATTGATGAGGAAGAACTAATATCAATCTATGGGGGCAAAATTTAGAGCTGATTGAAGCAAAAATAATTGAGCGGGAAATTATTTTTTTTTTGCTTTCGTCGGCGAGGGAAAGAGGAGAGGAGAGAGATGAGAGAGAATGTGAAGGATTTTTGCCATTTTTGGCTAACTAAAAGATATATATACTGGAGGGCCACTTTTTATTTTTCAAAAGCTTGGGGTGATGTTTGATAAGTGATTAAAATCATTAAACACCTAATTAAACACTTGTCCCTCTCACCCATTTTTCAAGACTTGTGTCCTATATAACTATTTAAACACTTGTGAGTCCTTCTCACCCAAAAGCCCCTAGTAAGTTTTGATATTCGATTTGGAAATCACATCTCCTCTGTCTACTAGACTTGTTACCTATGATAGATGTTGGTAATTTTCTGGAACATAGTGGATCAAACTCAAACTGATTATATTACCGGATAGAACTAAACCAAAAGTCTCAAAAAACAGAACCAACAAAATTCTTGTTATCTTTATGCTGAGTGATGAAGCGTATGACATTTTTATCATAATTTAAAATGCAAAGAGTTCTACGATGATTTAAATACTATAGAAAGCCACAGAAAATCCTGATGTAGTAATGGTAATGAAAAAAATGCCTTATGTGCTAATGAAAAAAATGAGAGATTTAAAGTAATGAAAAAAACACTAATAACTGTGAAATTATGAGATACTACGCACGGTTGATTATAAATAACTAAAATGTACTAGAAGTTTGATCAATTATATGAGAGTTTTCCCTTCTTCGATTGAATTAAAACAAGATATATTTATTCACTAACTTTTACTATAACTGAAATTTGATCTCTTGTGCATGTTAAATAAGTCAATCAAATAGAACAAAGGAGCGATTATTACCTCGTGTATATAAGGTAAATACGCAATTAAAAAAGACAGTCCTCTAATTTGATTTTATTCTAAAGTTCCCGATGAACTGGAAAGATACAAAAATGGAAAACTAGGCCTTCATGCATGAAACTAAATATCATTTGTTGGGGGCTTGTTTATATAAAGGTAAGTATTAGCCTTCCTAGACCAGTCGATTTATGCATCGCACGACAGAGGCATGAGCTTGACATGTTGGTCTATGACATGGCCAAATGTGATTGCGCGAAGCAACATGTTGATAGTGCGTTTGTACAAGAGGTTGCTAAAATGTGTTGAGGGGCAAGACATAAGTGGATAGGCATGACCAATGATGGTGGCATGAGGATGGCACGATAGCATGCCAACTTTGTGCCAAAATAGACTGTGTCAATCAGCTATGTGCAAAATCGAACCGATATCGATTTACTGGTATATCGGTTTGATAATGGTATTGATTTTTAATATCGATAAGATATCGGTAGGTAACTATATTTACATATCTTTACCATTACCGTATCGATAACCGATAAGATATTTTTTATGATATTTATATATTTTATTTTATTTATTTATTTATTATTATTATTATTATTATTATTATTATTATTATTATTATTATTATTATTATTATATTAACTGTGTTAAATTTTAATTTATTACCACTTTAGTTTATAGGTTAAACTTAAACTATTATTGCTGTTGGTGGTCATTAGTCATTACTCTTTATGAGACATGACCCATTTTATACGTTTGATTCTGCTTCCACGCTTTCACTTTCGGTTTCGGGTCATCACTCTTTAGTGTTTTTTTTTTCAGTTATTATTTTGACATGAGTTTTTAGTTATTGTTCTTTATACTTTAGGGTTAATAAGCTACTATTGCTTTCGTTTATAGAATTCTCCATTGCTTTGCCTCTTGACCTTTAAAGTGAAAGAAGTTCTTGAGCGGCTTGTGATGATTTATAATACACAATTATTATAAATTAAAAGAGACCTTTGTGACGAAATATGTAAGAGAACAGTAGCTTTCTTTTGATAGACGGGTCTACATTATCCGAATCCTGGCTATTGAGAATTGACCACCGAGAGTTCGCGCATTACTTTGATGGCATAATAAATATCGGTTATCGAACCGTTAACTACCAAACCGTTAAGAACTGCTAACCAATAAACTGATAGTGTTGGATTTATCTGAATAAATAGTCCACCCATAAGGGGTGCTCTTAATGTCTATCCAGGTAAAATATAAGTTACCTTATAGAGTCCTACAAGAGGACAACTACTGTATTATACAGTTATAAATACAGTAGTAATAGGCTCAGATAAAAATACAGATTTTCTCTACAGCTCTTCCTATCTCTCTCTCAAATAAACTAGTGTTTAGACTGTGGATAAAGGGGTTGATCCGTCAAGCACGTGACAACCACCGACGGCCAGTAATTCCAGCCACGGTTCAAGATCCTACCGCTTCCGCTTACGAGAACAACAAGTAAGTTCTCGGTTTATGCTTTAGTAATCTATTTAGTATAGATTATTGTGATATATACATGTTTATATCCTTCATTGGTATCAGATGTTATTAGGCTGGTTTTCTGGTATTGATAATTTTGTGAATATAAAATGCTTAAATATAATAGTCCTTGAAGCCTGCTTTGCAATTGGAAATTTTGGGACAGTACATAATAGATATGCTGAAACGAATTTCAATTTCAAGTATTGGATGCCAAAAACAATAGTCATCCAACAACTACACAAGTGTGGGGCATTTAACAAAACAACTTTAACCCCTTTTCGTTTGAGAGATATGCATCTGGGTGTTCTTAGCAAGAATTTTTTATTTTGGGTATATAGAGTTCCCGAAATATTAAAAAAAAAATGTAGCCAAAGAACTTCCACTGCCGCCGTCGAAACGCCGATGTATAGCGGCAGTAAACCACCGATATATATATAAGTTTTTTTTGAAAGGTTGTCAACGATCGCTGTAACAGGAAGAGATGAAGAAGAAACTATAGAGTTTTTTTTTTTTTCGCACCCCATATAATATGAAAAGGAAGAGACTATAAGTATGTTTTTTAAACTCCATGGCTATGGTTGTGAAGAAGATGATAGAAAGGTTTCTCTTTTCTTACCATAGCAGCATGGCGGCTAATGCATGAGAAGCTAGGTTTTTTTTTTCTCTTGCGGGCCTACTTAATATTCTAATATTTAAAAGTTAGCAGAGTGGATGAAATAGAAAGGACAAAAATATCATAAGATGGGCGAAAGGAACTAAGAGATTAATTCCTATAGAAGACTGAAAATATAAAACTTCCTAGCTATTTTAGATGAAAGGAAGATAAAAAATAAGATTTAATTTCATTCACGTGCTGCTGCTGATACTTGTGGAGAAGAAGAGACATTAGGTCTTGCACTTCAATTGCAGTTGCAGTGTATTTTGTTAGGTGGGGAAAGGCCCATTTTTAAAAAGGCAATGTAGCATAGAGGCCCACCTGATAAGACAAATAGCCTGTTTCAGGATTTTATTTAAGAGATAATAACTTTTTTTTATTTTTTTTAAATAATGGCCCGATTTGTAAAAATACTATATGAGGGATTCTGACTTCTTTTTCCAAAATATTTTGTTTAAAAAAGAAAAGAAATTCAGTTTTGCTTAGTTGGTCATTTAAAAAAAAAAAAAAAAAAATTATATATATATATATATATATATTTATATTTATAATAGGACATGGCCTATTAAAATATAAACTTACATTATCAAATGTAATTAATTCACATAATATAAAATTAGTATTTATATTTTGTGATGAAACTAAAATGGTTGATTATCCAATTGCATCAAAAAGTTAATTAGTTTAACTTTATGTATATTTGTTAATTAGTGTTAATTAGTTTAACATTAGGTATACTTGTTAAGCGGTTATACCAATTGCCTAAACAGTTAATTAGTTTAACATTAAATTGGTATTGTTAATTTGTTTAACATGCTAGAAATATTAATTAATTTAATATTACATCTATTTGTTAATTAGTTTAATAAATTTAAATGTTAATTAGTTTAACATTAGTTTTATTAACTACTTTACCGATTACATAAATGTTAATTAGTTAACATTTAACCTATTTTATTTAATATGTTAAATAAAATTTAAAATTAAATTAAGTTAATTTGTTTAACTTAGATCCATATGGGATTATAAGATCATGAAAACAAAATGTTGTTTTAAACATGATTAGACATTAAGCTAAGTAGTTGACTAGGTTAATTTACACGTAGTTAATTTTTGGACGATGACTGGGAATATAGTGAACTTTCGACTCCATTATTAATATATGTGTTTATTAACTTAATCAACTTAGTGCTTATTGTCCGAATATGTATGTTGAACATAGTACTTGCGTTTAGAAATTCCTTCTTTAGATCCTCACTATATTTTTTTTAATTTTGTTAAAAGAATGTCTACTGCTGCTAAGAACATTGTTGTTGAGCTCAACAAAGGGTTGAAACTCAATGGTGACAACTATGAGACTTGGAGCTTAAAAGTCCAATATGTGCTTGAAGAGCAAGAGGCTCTGGAGGCAATTAACATCGTCATGGATGAGCCTGAGGAAGGCACCACGGCTCAGCATAGGCGTGACCGTGCGGCTTATGACGCTTGAAAAAAGAAAGACTCCCTGGCTCGCATTACGTTGCTGAGCACCTTAGATGATGATATCTTAAGGGAATTTAAGGATCACCAAAGAGCTATGGGTCTTTGGGTTGCTTTGAAGAATAGGTTTGGTACCTGTTCAATTGAAAGACTACGATCCTTAACAATCAAGTTTGACTCATACAAGAAGCGCCCAGAACATTCAGTGAGAACTCATCTGAGGCTTATGACAAACATGATTGGGGAGTTAAAAGATGCTGGTCATGTGTTGACCGATGAGCAACAAGTTCAAGCTGTCATACGGTCCTTACCTAATTCTTGGGATCATATGAAGATGCATTTGACCCACAATCAGCCAATCAAGACTCTGGAAGATGTCCGGAGATCTCTTGAGCTTGAAGAGGATCGGCTTGAGGCTGCTAAGCCAACAACTGAGTTGCATATGGCAACATCCTCTAAGGCCAAAAGTGGCTTTAAGAAGAAGAATTGGGTTAAGAAAAGAGGACCAACTCAGTCTCAGCCTGCTAAAAGAGCAAGGGCAGAACAACAAGGCAATAACAAACGTCCCAAACGTGTCAATGTTGCAAAGGTGAAATGCTTTAACTGTGACAAAAAGGGTCACTATGCTAAGGATTGCTCTGAGCCTCCTAGAAAGGTATTTCACAAAACTCAAACTAGTGAACTTTGTGTTTCTAGTTCAGTGTTTTTGACTGAATCTAATCCTTTGTGGATTGTAGACTCGGGAGCAACGAACCACATAACGAGGGAACGCAATTCCTTTGTGGAGTTTCGGCGTATTTCACGTGGAACAAAGTGGATTTATGTGGGCAACAACAATAAGGTTGCTGTTGAAGGGATCGGTACATGCAAGTTAGTCTTGCGTGGTGGTCGACACCTACTACTACATGATGTCCTCTATGCTCCAGGAATTCGCCGGAATATTATTTCTGTTATTGTTTTGCTTAGGCTTGGCTTTAGCTTGTTTTTCCATGACAACTCTGTCAAATTGACTTTAGGTTCAACTTTATTTGGTTTTGGTCATGTGACCGGAGGTTTTATTATTATGGATTTGGATTATGATTCATTTAATAATAATGCTAGTTTTTCTATGTTTGCTTCCTCACATAAATATGATAGTGATGTAAACATATGACATGCTAGACTTGGTCATATTGGCCAGCAAAGAATGCAAAGGTTAGCAAAACAAGGTTTGCTTACTGGCATTGAACATGTGGAATTGTCCACTTGTGAAAATTGTCTAGCAGGAAAATCTGCAAGAAAACCCTTCGGTAAAGCGACTAGAGCTGAATATCCCTTGCAATTAGTCCATTCGGACATCTGTGGGCCTATGAATGTCAGGGCTAGGCATGGAGCGTACTATTTCATCACATTTATAGATGACTACACTCGTTTCGGTTATGTCTATTTAATTTCCCACAAATCAGAAGCAATAAGTTGTTTCCAACGCTATATGAGCTTAGTGGAAAATCAATTAGACAAGAAGATAAAAGTACTTCGACCTGACCGAGGTCGAGAGTACTTGTCAACTCAATTTAACGAGTTATGTGATGGAAAGGGAATTATTCATCAGTTGACTATCCCAAATACTCCACAGCAAAATGGTGTTGCGGAAAGAAGAAACAAGACGCTTCTAGAAATGGTTAGGTCAATGATGGCACAAGCTAACCTCCCAATTAGTTATTGGGGTGATGCATTGCTTACGGCTACCTATGTACTTAACCGAGTGCTTACAAAATCAGTTGCAACCACTCCATATGAGTTGTGGACTGGAAGAGCACCCAACCTAAGTGTATTAAGACCTTGGGGTTGCGCTGCCTATACACATGATTCTTCACACAAACATGGCAAATTAGGCCCGAGAGGAAAGAAGAGTATTTTCATAAGATACTCAGAAACCTCTAAGGGTTATGTGTTTATAGGTCAGCAAGACAGTGGGAGCGTAACTGAGTTTGAATCACGAGATGTCACATTGTTAGAGGATGAGTTTCCTAAAAAGGGAGAGGTAAGTCAAGACCTAACCTTGTTTGAGATAGAGGATCAAGATCAACAAAGATCACTTCATTCGAGTGGGAGAAATTTAACAGATGATGAATTAGTTTCACATCAACAACCTCATTCATCATCGGATGCGAATGTAAGTAATCATTTGACATCAAACAATGACCAAATGGATCATGCTCCAAGTGGGAGTGAGATGGTCACTGATCTTGTTCCAAGTGGGAGCAGGATAGATGTTCTTGATCCAAGTGGGAGCAACGTTGATCCAAATGGGAACAACGAACAAGAATCACAAAAAAGACGTGGTTTACGTAAAAAGATTCCCCGTCGACGATTTGATGTCGAAGGTGCTGAACTTTTTATGTTGTTCTTACAAGTAGAAAACGAGCCTAAAAATGCAAAAGAGGCTCTCTCATGCCCTTCAAAGGAAAAATGGATAAAAGCAATGGAAGATGAAATGGAGTCAATGAGAGTTAACAAAGTCTGGGAACTAGTTGATCTCCCAAAAGGACGCAGAGCTATTGGGAGCAAATGGGTTCTCAAGATTAAGCTCAAGGCCGATGGCACAGTTGAGAGATATAAGGCTCGACTGGTGGCGAAAGGTTATACACAACAGGAAGGAATAGACTACGAAGAGACTTTCTCACATGTTGTGCGATTTAACTCAATTCGCCTGATTCTAGCTATAGTAGCAAGTTTAGATCTTGAATTACATCAAATGGATGTAAAGACTGCCTTTCTCAATGGAGAATTAGATGAAGAAATTTATATGGAACAACCCGAATGTTTCATTGAAAAAGGCCACGAACAAAAGGTTTGTAGACTTAGGAAGTCTTTTTATGGCCTCAAACAATCTTCAAGGCAGTGGTATATACACTTTCAAAATGTGATCATATCCAATGGTTTTACTATGGTTGATGAAGACCATTGTGTTTATACCAAGAGATCAAGAAATAAGCTTGTAATCCTGACATTGTATGTCGATGATATACTTATAGCTGGAAATGATAAGGAGTTATTAAACGAGGTAAAGGCCTGGTTGTCGTCTCAATTTGAGATGAAAGATATGGGTGAAGCTGCATATATTCTTGGAATCAAGATTTCAAGAGATCGTCCTAAGAAACTATTGTATCTCTCTCAGGAGAATTACATTAAGAAAATTCTCGAACGATTTAATATGCAGAATAGCAACCCAATTGACACTCCTATCAGCAAAGGCCATAACTTGGGAAATCATTTGTGTCCTCAAACTCCTGAAGAGACAGAAAAGATGAAGCGAGTGCCTTATAGAAGTGCAGTTGGATGTCTAATGTATGCTATGGTGTGTACTAGACCTGATATTTGTCAAGCAGTTGGCTTGGTAAGTAGATATCAATCCGATCCAGGTCCAGCACATTGGCAAGCAGTAAAGAGGATCATGAGATATCTGAGAGGAACAGCTGACTACGCACTTTATTATCAAGGCAGCAAAGATTTGCGATTAGTTGGATACACTGATGCTGATCATGGAGGAGATTTAGACGAGAGGAAGTCTACCTCTGGATATGTCTTCTTACTTAGTAATGGTGCCATATCATGGAAGAGTAAGAAGCAATCATGTGTAGCACTATCCACGATGGAAGCCGAATATGTGGCTCTATCAAAAGCAACAAAAGAAGCTGTTTGGTTGAATAGGCTCTTCAAAAGCTTGTTGGGTAACACTGATGATGAACCAGTGTTAGTCTACTGTGATAGTAAGGCTGCAGTTGATGCAACCAAGAATCCTAAGCATCATTGTGATACTAAGCACATAGATATCAAGTATAACTATGCAAGAGACATGTATAAACGCAAGAGGTTGAACCTGGTGAAAATATCTACAGAAGATATGGTAGCAGACCCATTGACCAAGCCTTTAGCTAGAGATGCATTTGTGAGACACACTAGGTCTCAAGGCTTGCGTAGACTTTGAGTGATTTTGTATTATTCTTTGTTTTTCCAGTTGTTCACAAAACTATGTTCTTTGATAATCAATAAAGTTGATTTACTTACATACATATTCATGATTTATTGAGTGTTTAGTACATTCTTCAATTATATTTTAGTATGTCGGGTAGACAAGAGGTTGGCCTTCTCACACAGGCAACCGCCTCCTTATCTTAGTGATAAGTGGAGATGAGACTTGATTTTAAGAAAAATTATCAAATGGATAATTTGAGAGCGATATGCTTAAAATCAATACAGTCGTTTAAATAATAACATAAGGTTATTAAGGTGAAAGGATGTTCACCTAGTCTACTTAGTGAGCTAGATGTGAGTTTAAGAAACTCGAATTTAGATACATATGGTGTCTGAATTTCATCTATACAACATTATTTATAAAGACATACGCTCCTTAAGGAAAGGAGAAAAATGTTGTAGCACGTGTTTCATACCATGTGTGCTAATGTCGACCTTGGGTTAACATAAGTTTGATCTCAACTTACTGTTGCGTGAGACCCAGAGCCTTTATGCTGGCTCAAATTATGTACCCTCAGTAACTCCGATCAGATACTTGAGACTTAGACCAATGTTAGCTATCTTAGTGTGTTTCCAAAAGACCATGAAAATGGATGCGGTCTGGCGGGACATATCTAGAAAAGCAGTTGAGCTAATGTTAAGAGAATCGTGAGAAAAGGAAGATCATTAAAGGAATCTCATTAATTTTGTATTCACAGGTGCACCAGTTATAACTTATGAGTTATAATTGTGAATACATAAAAGTGATATTTGAGATTTTGAGAGGATATCAAAATGTGATTCATATGATCTAGGGTATTGCATACTTTATAATCTACTTGCAGGTTTGCGCTCGACGAGAGGCTATATACTCCTAACAGATGTATAGCACGTAGCTCTCACAGTATGCTGGTCGCACGGTCTATTTCACTGTATGAATATTTGTAGAGATGAGATGAGAATATGTTTCTCATATTGTAAGAGCACTCCCATTATGTGTGAGTGGGAGATGTTGGATTTATCTGAATAAAGAGTCCACCCATAAAGGGGTGCTCTTAATGTCTATCCAGGTAAAATATAAGTTACCTGATAGAGTCCTACAAGAGGACAACTACTGTATTATACAGTTATAAATACAGTAGTAATAGGCTCAGATAAAAATACAGATTTTCTCTACAGCTCTTCCTATCTCTCTCTCAAATAAACTAGTGTTTAGACTGTGGATAAAGGGGTTGATCCGTCAAGCACGTGACAACCACCGACGGTCAGTAATTCCAGCCACGGTTCAAGATCCTACTGCTTCCGCTTACGAGAACAACAAGTAAGTTCTCGGTTTATGTTTTAGTAATCTATTTAGTATAGATTATTGTGATATATACATATTTATATCCTTCAGATAGCTTATTAGTATGATATTGATTTTACATAATTATATACTATTAATGGGTATATAGCTATCAATAAGCTAAAACTCTAACCATACGGGTGACTTTTGGTGTGAAGATGATATACAAATGTTAGTCAGCCTTATTTTTTGCCCTAGACAGAAAAATAGTTATTTCCCTGGGTGAAGTTCTGAAGCTCTATACTGGCACCATTTCTCAGAAAAGCTAAAATACAAGAAACATTTTGCTCCAACCATGACCGACTCTGGAAACCCAAAACCCACATCAAACCTCCCTACAGCACCACCAACAGATCCACCTAAAAACCCAAATGGATCCTCCATTCCCCACTATCCAAACCCACCAGACCGTACAAACCCAGACGCGGCAACACTGAGAGAGCAATGGAGGTTTGCTATTAGGCAATATAGTAAATGGTATTCTCATGCTTGGGGTACTGCTATTTTAGCTGGTCTCTCTTTTTACGCACTTGGTTGGGTTATTAAAGGCTCTAATCCTTTACCCTCTTTTAAACGCGACGATTTGGATGTTAAAAGTTCTAATTCTGATGATGCTACTGATGTTCCTGAGGTTAAACCAACTTGATCATGACCAATAGTTTCTCTTTTTAGGTTAGTCTTATTACAAATAGCTGTTACTTATCGTATCCTATTATATTCTATCATACAATATTCTTGTTATCATTACATTGTTTGGATATATTGTATTGTTTCTCATCGTTTTATACTAATACACACTAGCAATTTGAAGAATGAGCTTACAATATTACGAAATTAAAGTAGGTACAGGGAAGAGTTAGTAGGGTAAAGGTAAAATTCGATATTTTAAATAATAAGTAAGGGCAAGATGTGAAAAAAAAAATTAGGTAATGACGCGAATGCAAACTTGGTTGTTACAACATCATTACATAATGACAAATTTAACAATATAGTACAATGGAACTTAAAGTAACAATCGAAACAAATATTGTATGTAAAGTAACACTCGAAACAAAATATTGTATTTAAAGTAACAATACAACTATCCAAACAAGTGTGTAGTTTAATGCGCGGTTATATTAACAAGAATGACTATGCCTATAATCACCATTTAGTTTGAATTGGTTATATGAATTCACTATGTCCACTTTGATCTTATTCGTTAGAGAACTTGGGTAATTTAACCTTGTACTGGTTATGCTCTGATAATATAAGTGGAGAACATAAGCAAGCTCGGACTTTCACTACTCATGTGACCCCTTCATTATGGCTTTCAAGTTTCAACCGAGAATTTGGATGAAATGAAGCTCCACCATGAGTATAGGTATGGGTAATTTTAGGGGCTACTTTATTTTCATTAAAGCAATTAACAATGATTTTGGAGTCAATGGCAAATATCTAGTGCTTTGGTCTAATGGTTAGAACGCAACATGTGATATGTGGGTTAGACGCACTTCATAAGTTCGAACCTTAATGTGGTTAAAAAGCTTGGTATTTAAGGGAAAAATGGTAGTGTAGCGGGTCCATCATCCACCGAGTTCTGGACTATGTGCCAGCGGGCTCTTGAGGATTTCTTGGATATAAGAAGAAAAGGGATTCGGGGTTGAGGGGTGATGGATGTTAAATGATGCTGAAGTTCCCTTGTTACTTTGTGTTTCTACTTATTTTGTGATCTTAGGCATGCTTGATGATTTCGTTGTGTATTCTGACCTTTCAGTTATCAGGCTTGGCAATTTGTTTGTTTTTGGGGGAGGGGGAGGCCTATAGTTTATCCATTCGATCATTCATGAATGGTAGGAGCTTGTTTGGGAACGCCAAAGCTGTTTTCATGTCTCTTATTTGTCTGAAAATATATTAGACAGTGTTAATATGGCTTAATTTTACTACAGATTTTCCATTCAAAGGAGTGTCAAAATTATCATTTGTGTTAGATTTCTGGCTCCTCTTTTTGTCACCTTTCAGTAACTCTCATCCGAGATCACTAAATATCAGATCTAAGGGTTCGCCAGTCTAAACAGTTTGGGCAAAAGAGAGTGTTTCCCATACATTTTAGCCTCTTTAATCGTGCTACTTTACCTGCGGATTTTTGAAAGAATCCTCCCAGGTCACTACCTCAAGGAGAAAGTTATCAGATCTGAGTGTCTTTTTGCTTCTCTTTACCCTTTTAAACCATACGGAGAAGGGACACTGCTGACCCTCCTTTCTTTTCTTTTTTTTTTCCTTTTTTCCTAGATCAAAATCTTTTTTATTGGTCATGACCATTCTTTCCCTTATTACACCCAATACTTACGTTCTTTCCATTTGTCATCTCATTAAGGGGAGTAAAGAAATTGAGAAACCCCGAATGTTCTCAGTTTCTTGTGAATATGCCACTGAAGTTAATGATGAAATACTTGTGGTCTTTTTATGTAGATGCTGCTATCATACAGTCCTTTAGTTATTAAAAGATCACACGCTCTTATCTCTGTTTTATATCCCCTGTTTAAAACATCATATGCCAAAATCCTCTCCATGATTGCTTCTCCACTTACTGATCTTACTTGTAGCCTGTAGGTCCATTTCTTTTCCCTTCGTCTATCAGTGAAAATCTGTCCATTTGTGCTTTCTTTCACCCTATACTATCCCACTGAAGACAAAATGTAGCCTTTTTCTCTTTGTAATTGTGAAGGAGCAAATAAGCATGTAGAGTTAATCTAATTCCTTTGATCTTGTTATGCATATGCATTGGCGAGATCTCTCATCTGCAAATAAATGAAGCTTGTCTGGCCAAGAGTCGATCTGATTTTGAATGGATTGCCTAATGCCTCTTGATGAATTGACTAATAATTGCAAGAAGCATTTTACATGTTAACTTTTAACAAGATTTTGACCTGACTCTCTCCAAACAGAAATTCTATTTCCATTACAGAATCACCACTGACTTTAAGTTTTTGGTCGCTTGGATAAACCGTAGTGCATGTAAATTCTACTGGTCCCCTCTATGTTGATTGATATCTCTTTCACGAGTTTCATGAAATATCCTCTGGAGTGCTACTCGTTTAGTCCTGTCCGGATCACCTCGTCCAACAGTGTTTCTTAGTCCACTAGAGTTTCATGCTCCCCCCCCCCCCCCCCCACCACAAAAGAAGGCGTGAATCTCATTACTAGTTTACTACATGAGATATTAGCAGCCTAATTCTTTCGTCTGTGAATCTCCCTAAGTTACTGTATCTTTGAATTGCTTTAGTTCTTTCCTCGTTCGCTCTCTACTCTGGTTGCTCATGGTGCACTCCATGTTATGCTCTGGCATGAACTGACATAATATATCCTCAATTTCACTCCCCATATTGGACATATTATCTCTTGAGTATTTTAATATAGCCTGCATTGAGGAAAGATAACAAGCTCAGGAGTTCTTTCTTTCTCTTGTCTTTTAAGTTAGGCATTTAGTGTGTTCGACTTTTCAACTTTGATGAAGAAACCGAAAAAGAGTGAGGAATTTAGGACTTTCTTGATTCCTGGTTCCCAAGTAGAGTGGAGTAAAATGAATTTGTCAGAAAACAGGAGTAAGTAAAGTATTATAATCGTGTTAGCTCGTAAAAGGCAGCCTTCTGTAGCCATACTTTGATCTTTACGTGATTTAAGCTGCTGTAGGGTAGCCGAGTAGCAGTTAATGGGTGTTGGCGACAAGCTGAAATTGGTAATGGGCTTTTGGAAGACTTGAACTGTAGCTTTACCATGATTGTGTTGTCTCAAATGTTCTCAAAGTTAATGACGGTTTATGTTATTAAATCATTGTGAAGTAGGATAAGGAGAAATATAATGAAGAAAACTCATGAATAAAAAAAATTCGAGCATCCTCTGAAATGCGGGGGTGCAGCTAAAAGAAGACAGTGAATGAACTTCTGCTGTTGGGCTGATGCATTCCAACTCTTTTCTTTGTTTTGATTATTTTTATCCAAAGTAATGTTGATGAACAAAAATTTAGTTCTCATTTGTCTGAGTTATTTGTTTTTTGAATGTCACAGGTTTGTAGTATGGCTCTTCTCCTCGATCAAATAAGGTACCTACGAATTTCTGAAATCTCTTCGAGAAATCAATTATATTTGTAGGATATGGAATACAAAGATTATGGATATCTGCTGCTTACCTGCTGAGAGTCCAGGCAAGTCTTCCAGTGTATCTTTTGCCAGCCTTTGTTTCCTTCACTGAGTTCAATTATGCAACAAGAAAAACAGTAGTAGCCTGAGGTGTGTTTTATTTTCTTCAAAAAAGAAAGACTTCACATCCGTTTCTTTGTACAGTAGACCATATCAATCATTGTAATATTGAGTTGTTGTCACTTGATGTTTTGTAGTAGTGATGGAGTTACCCTCTACAATTGTCACACGTCTTACAGTAGTGATAAAGTTTCCCTACCATTTTCACAGTTGATATATCGTTAATGACAATGTACACTTACAGGAATACAAAACAAATGGTTCTTAAGCAAAATTTACTTCCATCCCCTAATCCCTCCACTAAGGTCCTGGACTTCTTTCTTTGGCAAATGGTACAATCGCACAACTGGGGTTTGCTGTACAAGTTTTGTACAGAAAGCTGGTCTTCCCAGCAATCCTGCATTTTCTGCAGTTTGTATAGCTGCATTCTGGGAAATGTAGTTAGTGAATGGTTGATCCCTGCTCAACCGGAACAACATCCGCCCTTCTTAACGGCAGATACATCGTTTCCTATGTTGATTGTTTGTCCTGTGGGTAAAGACATTGGGTCGTCTCCTGCATCAAGAGCCTTCTTGCTAACCACCCGGTAAATTTGGGTCAGCACTTCAGTGAAGGCATTTTCAACGTTCAGTGCCTCTAGAGCAGATGTTTCCATGAAGAAGGTTTTCTCCCTTTCGGCAAAACTTTTTGAGTTCTCAGTGGTGACGGCACGCAGGTGACGGAGGTCTGCCTTGTTCCCGACTAGCATGACAACGATGTTCTGGTCTGTGTGATCTCTGAGCTCCTTGAGCCATCTTGCTACGTTCTCAAATGTTACATTGCGAGTAATATCATAAACAAGTAAGGCACCAACAGCTCCTCTATAATAAGCACTTGTGATGGCTCGGTACCTAGTTTTTAAAGCCGAAATTGTTTAGAAACAATATATTCAGACACCATAGGTGATAAAAATAAAGCACATTCAAAGATCAAATAATCGGATGAAAAGCGGCAAAAACAATATTTTTGATGTTTATGAAAATTTTCTAATTTAAAAAATTTGTAAGAATAAGACGCAACATCAGCTTGGTTGACATTGTTACCTAACTTCTCAAACACATCATTTTTCGCAGGAAGTTTCAATGTCTGTTTTAGAGAAATTCCTAATCCTCCTCTATGTCCCGTTCAGTTTATGGAGGTAAAGTCGGAGGTGTTTCGAAGCTATTGGCAAAGCATCCTTTCTGAAAATGAAGATCGTATCCTTAGGATGGTTTGGCCATTGAATATGAACAAAAGAGCTGTAGGAAAAATTTGGGAAATGAATAAATCCTTGGTTTGGAATATAAATAAGAAAAACGGGGAAGTTATGTTATATTAGTGCATGCAGTCATGCCCTTCAGTGCAAGAAGGACAAATATCATTGGGTTCGATCTTGGTAATGGAAAATCTCTAGACAGAGAGCTCGTTTTCCTTGGTGGACTTATTCAATACAAATTCAGATAGGTTCATTAAGGAGGGTGAACCTCTCTCAACCAAGAGGTCTTCCATTTCATTGGGTTTCGAATACGAGATGTCTAAAGAAACAAAAGAAAACAAACTCAATACTGTGCTAAAACCAATTAGCAAATATATAGGGATTAGAGAGTTGACAGCATGGTACCTTTCTTGGCCAGCAGTGTCCCAAATCTGAGCTTTGATAATCTTATCGTCGACATGAATGGTTCGAGTGGCGAACTCGACACCAATGGTGGACTTAGATTGCTGGCTGAATTCGTTTTTAGTAAAGCGAGAAAGCAAGTTGGATTTGCCAACACCAGAATCCCCTATGAGCACCACCTTGAACAGGTAATCATAATCCTCTTCCGACCTGTATGATCCCATTTCCTTTTCCTTGTTGCTGCTCTTCTCTTACATAAGAGTTAATTAAGGAGTGGTTTTTTCTACCCTCCAATGATGTTGGATTTCCTTGGATTATGGATGAGAAAGAAAGAAGATGATCATTCATTGATTGATTTACCTCTAACGATGAACATATCTCCCTGCGTTTATTTCGGAAGATTAAGTGGTGGGAGAAAAGCTTAGAAGCAAAGGTAGAGAGGAAAGGTCTAAGTTCGCACAGCTTATATTCTTGTTTATAATAAAGAGTTTAACTTACGTTCAGTCGATCACTACACTATCATGTAATATATCCTTATTTCAACATTAGAAATTTTATCTTTTATGAAAAGTTACTTGTAAAAAAAGGGGAATTTTCAAAACTAGGCACCCCACAACACAAAATTACAAATGAGGGGCCACATTTCATCCATAGCACCCCTTTATTTTTACATTACACAACATAGCACCCCTTATTTTCAAAATTACATAACATAGCACCCATTTAAACTAAAAACCCTAGGAGCCACTCCCTCACCCTCCCCCACCACTGCTGCCACCGCTGCCGCCGCCGGCCGGCGATGGCTGGTGGCCGAAAAACCAAAAAATCACCGAATTTGTTTATTTTATTTGTGGATTTATTTAAATAATTGTTTTTGATAATTTTATACACCTAAATCTATCAAAATAATAAATTATACATGTAAATACATATAAAATTATGTATGCAAGAGGGAAAATACAAAAATATACACAAAAAATATAAATTTTATACAAAACATCCATAAAAGTGCACGAATCTGAAATTTATACTATTTTATTCATTGTTCATACACACATATACAACTTTATACAAAATTTACAATGCATAGAATGTGTTTTATACACTATTAATGCGTACATATACAGATTTATACATTTTTATACACGTTTACAGAATTGTATAAACTTGTATAAAAATGTATAAAAGTGTATAAACTCGCAAAACTGACTTGAAACAGTGCTTCGGGCAGCTTTTACACAAAAGCTTAACAAACATCCCAGATCTATACAGTTTTATACAAGAAAAACACTAGATCTAAACATTAAACAAAAGTTTTAATAAAAAACTAGTAGATCTCAATGAATTTTTATGATAAAAGTGAAGAAAAAAAAGAAACTTGATAAATAAACTCCTCACCGGAGTTTGGATCCGGAATATACAACGAAAATCAACATTGCTATTCAAAAAGCAAAAAAAAAAAAAAAAAAAAAAAACGAAAAGAAGAAGAAGAAGAAGCAGCGGTGGCGGCGGTGGTGATGACCTCGGCGACGGCGGCATCGGTGGTTTGGAGGAGAGGGAATGACGGTGGGGTAGTGGTGGAAGAGTGGGGGGGGGGAGCGGATTATGTGTAATGGGGAAGAGAAGAGAGAAAAATGGGAAGGAGAGAAGGAGAAGAGGGGAAAAAATGGGGGCTAGGGATTTTTTTCTTTATAAAGGGGGTGTTATGGAGTGAAAGAAAAAATAAAAAAAAGAGAGGGGGTGCTATGTCATGTAAAGTAGCAAAATATGGGTCTTTTTTGGTAATTTTCATGAGTGGGGTGTCTCTCAATGTAATTGTTCCAATATATTTTGTGGATGGATAACATATTTTTCTACATTGATATTTATGTCTCGGAGCACCTATAAGAAAAATGTATGTGGGAGTTGTAGTAGAAGGATTTTTTAGTTGCAAGTTGTAGTTTAACGATTTATATTCCATGAAGAATCAGTTTTATGTATAGATTACAAATTAAATAAGGCAAGTTTATGAAAATACGAATTAAAATCAAAATATTTACTCGTCCTTATTCATAGGTTTCATATTTACCAACCCATCCAGACGTGTATACCATAATATATGCAGTATACCATAAAGCTATACATTCATAAGATATAATAAAAGTATTCAGTAATAAATGGATAGGTTAGATAAATAATTTTAATTTTATAGGTAATATAATATTTAATGGGTAGGGCGGTTAAATATTTTGAATTTTAATAATTTACCAACATTATAAAAGTAAAATAAAATAAAAAACGAAAAAAGAAAAAGAAAGAAAGAAAAACAATAAAAAAGGAGACAATCACATTCACAGTTTCAACCAATTCCTCCACACTTTTAACACACGACCAAGAGCGGTGGCGGGGGTTCCAAATCTTTTGTTGATTTCACCAACACAATGCTCTTACACTTTTTCTGATTTCACCCAAATTACACAGATTTTATATTAAGAAGAATGAATAAAATTACTAGCAAGAAAAAGAACCCTTGTCGAGATATTGCGGAAGAAATCCATTCTGATAGTGTTTGAAGTTCTCACTCGACTACCCATCAAGGCATTGGACAAATTCAAGTGCGTATCGAAATGTTGGTGTTCGATGATCCGTCAACCTGAATTCATGAAAGCTCATAAGGCTTGCCCTGGTATACTCATCAATATACAGCCCACCACTGATCACATCGACGCCTTCCCAAATTCAATCAAAGGCATCTTTTATGCATCCCTACATGGAAAGAATGTAAGTTCATATTCATTGTCATGTGTCAAGTACTATTATGGGTCTCTTTGGTAGAAACTGGGATATCCCAAATTATTACACTCATATAGTAATAGGTGCTTATAAGCACATTTTACTTTTGTCAAACACTGCAAAAACTGAAAAAAGAAGTTTAAAAGTTAAAAAGGATGTTTCGCCTTATCCCTCCAACCAAACATGAGATAAAACTAGTCTTTAATGCCGATATTATAGTCCATTTTCCCTCCTACCAAACGACGCCTTAGTGTACTACCTTGTTGTAGGTCTACTTAACTTCTTACCTGTTACTGCACGTAACATAAACTTATTCATAAAGAATATATAGATTCCACATTTGACCCACCCCTAATAAGCTAGAGCTGCTCTATTTTGCAGGAAGTTTTCGCCCAAAGGGTAAGCTTGCCCTATTTTGGTTATGAGGATATTACTCCAGTTATAAACGGGCTTGCTTGCCTTTACACGGGTCATCAAGCTTCACTGTTTAATATCTCTACTCGTGAATTTATGGAGCTTCCGACCTCAGGTTTATGCGGTGAAGGGCTTAGTGTTTGGTATGCTCTTGGTTTTGATCGTACAAATAATGTGTACAAATTGCTTAAAGTCAGTACCATTGCCAATCGACTAGTCTACGAGATCCTGACTCTTGAAACAAGTTCAAGATTGGCATGGAGATGGAGAACAATTGTTCAAGAAGGTTTGCCTTTGTTTTCCTCTGTCAGTGTCCAAAGTTACTTCGTGAAAGGTATAATTTATTGCTAGTTTAGAACCCAGGGCAACTTCGGTGATAGGGGTGATGAGTATCTTCTCGCCTTTGATGTCCACAAAGAGTGTTTTGCAATTTTCAACCAACCATCTGTGCCCTCATGTATAAGATTAGAATTCAGACGGAATTTCTCAGTATTCGGTCAGTTTGAAGAGCGGTTAGCCCTAACACGTGTTAAGAAGACGCAATTTGAGACGGTTTTGGAGGTCTGGGCATTAGTAGATCATCAAAACTCATTATGGATCAAGAACAAGATTGACATTCCAGATGAACTAGTTGATCACATTTATCGGGTCACACTTATTGGGAATATTTCTTCTAATGAGTTATTGATTTGTGGATTAAATACCTTGGACGGGATACACCTCTCATTTTTCATTTATGATCTCATCAAGAAGAGATCTACGAAATTGATGCTTGAGCTTCCCTGTTCACCAATGCTGAGAGCAGGATATGTTAGTGCTCACATAAGCTGTCTTATGGAGAAAATCACCCCACTAGATGATTTAGTTGGATTAAGAAAAAGTGAATAATTATAGGATGGTTGTCATGTGTTAGCAACCATCCCCAACTTTACATATTGTGGAAATGGCTCTATACAATGAAATCTAATGCCCTTTGTACCGTGTGTCGGTTACCCTTTTAATTATTTGACATTTTCTATTACACTGAGCGAATTTTATGGCAATCAATTTCATATTTCACTAAGGCATCCTTGGTTGCTATTCATGATACCTAAGTGTTAACAAGTTCTTAGCATGGAAATATTTTGGCACACCATGATGTCTAGTTCTGGAGAAGGTTATCGCAGAAATAGTAGGCAACTATAACATTATCACAGAAGGTTAATTGCCTATAGATAAAGTTTGGATGAACTGATTAACTTTCTATTTTACGCTATCTAAGAGCATCCTAAAAAACATGAACGTGGGAGTTGTAGTATACTGATTTATTTTTTTGGTTGCAAGTTGCATGTAGTATAATGATTGCTATCCCATGATGTATCACTTCTTAAGTATAGAGTACAAGTTTTAAATCTCGCCATAAGCTCTCTTGCATTTTATCTCCTCCTCGCCTGCTCTTCATGCGGACCTAAGGCTCCGGAGGCGGACCTTGTCTGAATAATTCATTTGGCTACCTAACTAAATGTATGGGCCTAAATCGTTTTTAGGCCCACAAATCGAATTTGGATTCGAATATAAGCAAATCTTTGTATCAAAGCGGTAAATAATGCGTGAAACAGATGAAAAATACGTAAAATAACTTGGTTTCAATATATGGATGTTCAGTACAAATTTGGGCAGAGTTTCGGTATAAATTTCTGGATCCCTATTACATGAAATGAACTGATATTTATAGATGTAAGCCTCTGCCCATGATCTCCACTTCCTATCGCCATGTTGTCCCACGACCTTGAGATGTGGTAGCTGAGTTAGTGGGGTGATGTAGTGGGCTGCAGAGCCGCTTGAACCGAGGAGGATCCACCGAGGTGAGAGTTGATGACCTCGGTGGCTTAGCCCTGTTGTTTGACCGAGGTGATGATTACCGAAGCTCAGCTTGCGGCTCGCCTTCGGTAACGCATCTTCGGTTTCAAGGCCTCGGCGACTTGCTCACTCGCTTCGGCAGTTGTTTGGTCGTGACGTGTTCGGTCGTTGAAACTTGTGTGACCGGGGCAAATCGCCGTGGGTCGATTTTTACCCAATACAGATAGTCCCCCCACTCCTCGGTTGCCTACCGAGGAGACCGAGGAGTGGAATGAAGTTTTAGCGGGAAAGCGACGTGGCTCAACCCTATCCAAGCGTTTCAAAATTTTGTCAACAGTTCGCGTCCCATCAGGTCTCTTCTCAATGACACGTGGCGCTCATCCGTGGGTCGACCGAACCGTCGCGCCGAAAATTTTGTTTTCTCCAACGTTATAATGATGACGCTGACGTCATCATCACTTCGTATTCCATACCTATAAAAGGAGCGTTCCATCAAACTCTTTCCCATTTACCTTTTAGCGATCAACAGTGCCAAAAGCTTGAGAACTCTTTCAAACTCTTTCATCTTTCTGATTTCATAAAAAAGCTTCCCTTTTCGATATTGTTATCATGTCTACCACAATCTCTAGGCAAGACTCCAGTGATTCGGGTGAGAGGGTGCGAATTCCACCTTTAGCCGCAGCCGTTGCTAGCGGCGACGCCGCCGCCGCAGCGCCAGTGAGTGCTGCAGCTGTGGTTGAAGGAGGTGAGGTGTCGTCTGGTGTTGGGGGCGTGAAGCGCCGTAAAATGAGAGCAATGCGCCAGCTGGCGGTGGAGGAGGAGCTCGCCTCAGGTGATGACGACGCCGTGCTGGACGATGCCGCGCTACGCAGTTTCAGTGATGCCCTCCTTAGAGATGACGACGATGGAGGGGATGGTGAGGGTGTTGACGCCGAGGGCGGCGAAACCGAGGGCAGAGGTACCGAGGGCGGAGATATTGCCGAGGGGGGTTCCACGGGACCATCTATTCCCCTCGAGCAGGAACTCGAGCCCCACCAAATAATCTCCTCTCACTTCGACAACTCCAAGGATTTAAAGCTGCAAGCCCAAACGGCCGATCAAGAGGGGAAGAATAGAAATATTCCAGTTAACACTACGCCGACCCGCATAACTCAAGCTCACATTGAGCGGGTTCGGAGGGAGTGTGGCTTCGGGCCCGAGGTAAAGGTTATCATCCCCGATCCCACAAGTAGGGTGTGCCACAATATGGAGGGGATGTCCTTCGCTTACACCTATCCCTTCACCCTCGGCTTTTCTCTTCCAGTGCACAGGGTGATTGACGACTTCTGCCGGGCCTACAACTTATGCCTGGCTCAACTTGGCCCCGGCGTTTGGAGGGTGATCCAATGCATGGATTGGTTAAGCAAAAAGGCTAAAGTGGACTTCACCTTCCAATATCTCATTTCGCTCTATTACCCCTATTTTCATAAAGCCGGGGTCGTGGCGCTGAACAACCGAGGTAAGTTTGCCCTTCTCCATAAAAGTGAAGACCACGGGGATCGGGGTTGGTGTGACAGATACATCTTGCTGGAGACCAAGGTCTTATCCTCCGAGCCTGATTTCCCCGAACGGTGGAACAACACACGTAAGCACATCGCTTTTATCATTTTACTCCTCGGTAGTTTGCCAGTGTTAACTAATTTCCTTCCTTTGCTATTTCTTCAGCCTACAAGGTTGACATCGTGCCCCCGGCAGGCTTGACTGAGTGGGTGAAAGCGATGACTAACGCTCGCACGCGCCCCGAGAGGACGTGGATGAATATGGCTGCCGAATTTGGTTGGCAGTGCAAGAGGCACGGTGAGTCTTAATAGTGTTTTAATAATGGTTAACTTTGGGATTTTTCTGACTGCCCTTCCCTCGGTGTCAGGTTTTCCAAATCGTGCCGCTAACACCAAGAAGAGTAAGAAGAAGAAGGAAGAGAAGAAGAAAAATGATGAAGAGACTGAGTCCGACGATGATCTGGCTGCGGTAGCCGGGGAGTATAAAGGATTGAAGGCTTCCAAGTCTCCAAAAATCTCCAAGGGAGCCCCCGATCAGGGGACTTCCAAAGGTAATTCTTGTCCTTGGTACGCGTTGTTAAGCATTGTTTTCTTCCTGTTCCAATGTTAAAATTTCTCCTTCGTTTGTAGGCGTGAAGCGGAAGAGGGCGACGTCGAAGAAGTCGTCCCGCTCGGTAGCTCCTCGTACCGAGGCGGAGACACTTCGCCAGCCCGAAATGGTGTTTGAAAGACGCCGAGGACTGGTGGATGAGCCCGAGGATAAGGCAGCCGACGAGGCTTGGTCTCGAGGAGATGTTGCCGTTGTAGACCTTGAAGGTCAAGAGCCCGAGCCTGATGCAGCCGCGGAAAAAGCCAAAGGTAAGGCTAAAGTTACCGAAGCTGGAGCTGCTGCATTCATCGGAGAAGCAGGCCCCGGGTCAATAAGGGCGCATTCCGAACCCGCGAGGATTTCTTCCTCGGTGAGGTCTTACCGGAAGCTTGAGGTGCCGATGTCTTCAAATCTTCTTGGGTGCAACCCCGAGGATCTTCTTAGACTTACGCCCTTGTTGGGGCCAACCGAGGATAGGCTCATGCAAGAGTTTACCCCGGGTCAGTTATACAGTACCCTGGCCTCCAACGCAGTAAGGGTAAGTTTTGCCATATTAAAAACTTTTAAGAGACCAAAAGAATTTTGATTTGCATCTTTACCTTCGGTTATATCTGACTTCTGTTTATTTGGCCTTTGCTCAGACTTTCATCCTTTCTTTGAAAGCCGTCGAGGTTGAGTCTTCGAGGACCGCTGAGGTTCGGCGTGTGTCTCGCCTTTGGGATCAGCAAAAAGATAAGTTCAACGCTCAGATAGCGCTGCTGAAAGCTGATTTAGCCAAGTCTCAGGCCGATTTGCGCGAAGCTGAGGCGAACTCCGAAGCTAAGATTAAGATCCTCGGTGATGATTTTGAAGCTGAACGCTCACGGCTGGGAGAGGAAGTCGCGAGGCTGAGGGACGAGCTGTCACGAACCAAAACCGAGGCGGTTAATTTGGCCAAAAAGCACCAAGAGCAGCTGAGAGATCATCTGCTTCACATTAAGAAGCTAGAGGGTGAAACTTCCAAGCTTTCAGCCAAAGATGATCAGATCGCTGCCCTGAAAGATGAAATTGCGGCCCGAAAGGATAAGGCTGCACTTAAGGTGAAAAGGGCCGAGCTCGACAAGCGGTGGGCCATCATCAAGTCTCGGTTAAGGTTGCTCAAGCGGTGTCGCGCCGGGGAGCTTAACCTTGATGAAGAAATTGAGAAGGCCGAAGCTAAAGCAGCCGAAGCCCAAGCTATCATAGAGGATCTTCCTTCAAGTGAGGCCTCGAGCGGCAATGATGAAGATGAGGAAGATGAAGAGGCCGAAGAGGGCTCCGGGGATGGAGGTGGTTCTCCTGAGGCCTGAATTACTTTTAGTGCTTCTTTTGCAAGCCTTCGGGCTTTTGAGTTTGTATTTTCGACCTTCGGGTCATTTTGAGAATGTATATATTCAGCCTTCGGGCTTTTAGTAAGAAATATTTGCATCCTTATTCTGTGTAATGGCCTTTTAAGCATATCGAACACTTTGATGCAAACTTTACTTTAATCTTGCAAGATTTAGATAGAATTTGACCGATGCGAACCTAGGGCGACGTCTCGTCCTCGGGTCGACGCATTACGCGGCTTCCAAATGTAAGATTTAAACAGATAAAATGAGTGTAATCGAAGTCGTTCTTATTGACATTGACGAACCAAAAGGCTGTGTACATAAAACCAAGCCGAAACGGACCTTGGGTAAAATTTCGAAATAAAAGCAAACTGACAAACACGCCGCTACCTGGCTAATTTACAATGTACTAAATCTAGTCCCCGGGCATTAGTCCCCGGTTGTCGGATAGATAAGCTTGGGTTGGGAGGCTCGATGCAGGCCTTGATATCAACCCCTTCCCACTCCCCCCAGTGTTCGGTTGTGAATCTTGATGAAGATCCGAGCACTGGAATCGGTTCGGTTCGCTTCCTGAAAAGGTCAAGCAAAAAGGCGGAACGAGGGGTAAGTTAGTACATTTTCTGTTAATGCCATGGGAGCGGGGTTCGGCTCGGGGCTGTTTGATTTAAAGAAGTTTGAAGATATTTACCTCGACTAGAAGTAGTACCGCTTCAAGTTGGAAATATTCCAATTCAACGGTTCAGGTTCTGCTTGCAAACTTTCGATTTGATAAGAGCCTTTTCCAACAATTGGTTTGACTCTGTAGGGTCCTTCCCAATTTGCAATGAGCTTTCCTCCGTTTTCTTCTTTGGTTGATTGCTTCACGGTTTTCAGCACATAATCCCCGACCTTGAAGTCCCTGAATTTAGCCTTTCTGTTGAGATATGCTTCAATCTGTCTCTTTTGAGCAACCAACCGAACCAACGCCAACTCCCTCTTCTCCTCGAGCAGATCCAACTCAATGCGCATTGCTTCCTGGTTTGCGTCCTCGGCCGTATGGGCATATCGAAGGCTTGGTTCGCCCACCTCTACGGGAATAAGAGAGTCCATGCCATACGCCAAAGAGAAGGGAGTCTCCCCCGTGCTGCTCTTTTCAGTCGTTCGCATGGCCCACAGAACCCCGTGCAACTCCTCGGGCCAGGGACCCTTTTTCTCATCGAGCCTTTTCTTGAGATTCTCAATTATAACCCTGTTTGAAGACTCGGCTTGGCCATTGGCGCTTGGATGATAAGGAGTCGAAGCTATTCTCTTGATACCCCACTGCTTGAAGAAGTTGGTGATAGCAGTCCCCATGAATTGTTTGCCATTGTCGCAAGCAATTTCTCTTGGGACCCCGAACCTGTAGATGATGTTCTTTCTGATGAAGTCGATTACTTGCTTTTGCTTAACTTCGGTGAGAGCCGCTGCTTCCACCCATTTGGTGAAGTAATCAGTCAATACCAGGATGAAACGAACACCACCCTTTCCCTTGGGCAATGGTCCAACAACGTCCATTCCCCATTTCATGAAGGGCCATGGCGACACCACCGAATGAAGAGGCTCGGCTTGTTGGTGGATCAGCCGCCCATGGCGTTGGCACTTGTCACATTTTTGTACAAAATCCCTCACGTCGGTACTGATAGTGGGCCAGTAATACCCAGCTCTTAATAGCTTTCGTACCAAGGATTTTGCCCCCGAGTGGTTGCCACACTCGCCTTCATGCACTTCTGCCATCACGTATCTTGCTTCATCGGGACCCAAACATTTGGCCATCGGGCCGCAATACAACCTCTTGTATAGATTGCCTTCGATCATGTGATACGAGGCAGCTTGGGTCCTCAGCTTCTTCGCTTCTTTCTTATCTTGGGGGACAGTCCCCGAGTTGAAATAGGAGATGAACTTACTTCGCCAATCCCATCGGTTGTCCACCGAGTTGACTTGCAGCTTCATCTCTCTCATCTGTGTAGATAGTAGCCGAACCATTGAGTCAGTCCCCGAGTGATCTTCATCAATGGCCGAACCCAGATTCGCCAAGGCATCAGCCTCGGTGTTCTCCTCCCGAGGCACTTGTTTAACTTGCCATTCTTGGAATTGGCTCAAGATCCTTTGTGCCCGATCTAGGTATAACTGCATTCTGGGCTCGCGAGCCGTGTAATCATCGAGGATTTGGTTCACCACTAACTGAGAGTCACATCTCAATTCGATTCTTTCAACCCCCATTTCTTTGGCCAACTCTAAACCCGCTAAAGCCGCCTCATATTCTGCCTCGTTGTTGGTTACTTTTTTGAATCGAACCGAGTGTCTGATTTTCTCCCCGGTGGGTGCTCTCAAGACTATGCCCAGCCCCGAACCTTTGGAGTTAGTTGCTCCATCGGTATAGAGTACCCATAAGCCCGGAGTTGTTCCTTTAGCTTCGGCGTTTTCTCTTTCAGCCTCGGGTAAGATTCCAACGCTAAAATCTGCCACGAAGTCCGCCAAGACTTGGGACTTAATGGCGTTCCGAGGCTGATAGGTGATGTCATATTCACTTAACTCTACCGCCCATTTTGATAATCTTCCCGACAACTCTGGCTTATGCAAAATATTTCTCAAGGGGAAGGTTGAAACTACGGCTATTGGATGGCATTGAAAATAGGGCCGCAATTTCCGAGCGGTAACAAGTAAAGCAAGAGCTAGTTTTTCCAGATGTGGATACCTGGTCTCAGCGTCGAGGAGTGTCTTGCTCACATAGTAAATGGGCTGCTGCTTGCCATCTTCTTCTCGAACCAGCACAGCACTTACTGATACCTCGGACACTGCTAAGTAGACTAGCAATGTTTCACCTTCTTTTGGCTTGGCAAGCAACGGTGCGTTAGCCAAATACTGTTTCAAGTCTTTCAACGCTTGTTCGCACTCCGGTGTCCATTCGAAGTGAGTGTTTTTTCTCAAAATGGAGAAGAATTTGTGGCATCGCTCCGAGGACCTTGAGATGAAACGACTCAAGGCAGCGACTCGGCCAGTCAAGCGTTGGACTTCTTTCACCCCGGTAAGCTTCTCGGGGATTTCTTCGATAGCTCTGATTTTGTCAGGATTAGCTTCGATGCCCCGTTCAGAGACAATGAATCCCAAGAATTTGCCAGACCCAACGCCGAAGGCGCACTTTTCAGGATTCAATTTCATGCCATATTGTCTCAACACGGCGAAGGCCTCCCTCAGATGATTCAGGTGATCCTCCATTTGGATCGACTTGATGAGCATGTCGTCTATATAAACTTCCATAGATTTTCCAATATAATCCTTGAACATGCGACATACTAGTCTTTGGTAAGTCGCCCCGGCGTTTTTGAGACCGAAGGGCATGACCTTGTAACAGAATGTACCTCGGTCAGTGATGAACGAGGTTTTTTCTTCGTCCTCAGGGTCCATGAGGATTTGGTTGTAGCCCGAATACGCATCCAAGAAAGTTAATAGTTTGTGTCCAGCCGTGGAGTCTATTAACCTGTCGATTTGTGGCAACGGGTAAGAATCTTTGGGGCAAGCTTTATTCAGGTCGGTGTAGTCTACACACATTCTCCACTTGCCATTCTTCTTCGGCACGACTACCACATTTGCCAGCCATTCGGGATATTTCACCTTTCTGATGAAACCATTTTCTTGCAGCTTCGAGGTCTCATCTTCAATCGCCTTCTTTTTCACCCCGGCGTGAGGTCTCTTCTTTTGTTTCACCGGGGTGAATCTTGGATCTACATTCAGCTTGTGAGTCATGATCTCCGGATCGATACCCGTCATGTCTGAATGAGCCGAAGCGAAACAGTCATGGTTGGACCTTAAAACCTCCATAATTGCGTCTTTCGACTTCGGGTCCAACTCCGAGCCGATGTGCACTTTCCTTTCTGGGAACTCTTTCAGTAGAGTGAAAGAGTTCAACTCTTCAACGGTAGAATCCTCGGCTTTTTGCTTCCGAGGCTCTTGCACGCATGCCGGGATCTTTTCAATTTCATTTTGGAGGCTCGCCTCGCTCGATCCCGGTTGCGTTGGTTGCTATTTTTTGGGCCCGCTCGGGGCGACTCCACTTTTCAGTGCAACCGAGTAGCATTCCCTCGCTACTCGCTGCTCCCCCTTAATTGATCGAACCCCCCAAGGCGTTGGGAATTTGATCACTTGGTGTAAGGTGGAAGGAACAGCTTCCATGGAGTGGATCCATGGCCGCCCGAGGATTACATTATAGGCCAGATCCTCGGGCATCACTTGAAACAGTGTCTCCTTGGTGACACCCTCGGCGAAAGTCTTCAGCGTGATTTCGCCCAACGTCTTCTCTGTTGAGTTGTTAAAACCAGCCAACACTGTTGATTTGGGAACGATTTCCCCTTTTAGCCACATCTGCTTCACTGCCCCGTAGCTGATGATGTTTACCGAACTACCGGGGTCAATCAATACTCTCTTGATGTCGGCGTTGTTAATTCTTAGCATGATGACTAGAGCATCGTGATGGGGGAACATCATCCCATCACAGTCATCCTCATCGAACACGATGTCCTTGCCCGAGCCTCCAACTCGGGTCCTTTTCTCCATGGTGATGGAGAGCTTAGCAAATTTTTTAGCTGCGGCGAAGTTCACGCCGTTTACTTCTGACCCCCCGGTGATGACGTTAACTACTCTCTCCGGGGGTGGAGGCCGAGGTGGTTGCCCATCCCCCCGGTTCTTTGAAAAATTGTCTTTCCCCTTGTCAGTGAGGAATTGAGCCAAGACTCCTTTTTTCAGTAGGTGAGCTACCTCGAGGCGCAAAGCTTTGCAGTCCTCGGTTCTGTGACCATAATCTGCATGAAACTCGCAATGCAGATTCTGATCCCTTTTGTCTGCCGGGGTTCTCATGTCTTTGGGAATTCTAACCCCGGCTGTCCCTTTAACGACGTCGACCAGCTCCGAGGTCGATATGTTGAAATTATAATCTTGGATCCGGGGAAGATCCTTTCTTGGGACCGAAGCGGAGCTCGAGGGATTCCTTTGGTTCATATTGGTTTGAACCTTCCCTCCAAGCCTTTGGCTTACGTGAGACGCCGGGTATGAGTTACCGGGGTTGTTTCCCAATCTTTGAGTAACATGTTGCCTCGGCGAAGTATAAGGTTCATACCTCCCTTTAAAATTATTTCGTGGCGCCTCGGCGCGATTTGACATATCACCTCGGTTTTGATAACCTCGGTTTTTGAACTCCGCCTCCTCCAATCTGATTTTGGAGTAAGCTCTTCTATGCAGGTCCTCCCACGTCAGGACCTGATATTGTTGCAACTCTTTCCGCAATTCGGCAGCAGCACTTGAATTGCGACCGTTGATACCTTTTTCGAAGGCCATGATAGCCAAGGTATCATCCATTCGAGGCAACTCCATACGTTCAGCATGGAATCGCTCGAGGAACTCTTTAAGTGGCTCACCGGGCCACTGTTTCACTTCACATATATCCTCCTTCCTCTGGAGGATCTTTTGCGCGCCGGTGTGAGCTTTGACAAAGGCGCGGGATAGTTCTTTGAACGAGGAGATTGACCCCGGCGGCAAGCATAAATACCACCGAAGTGCACCCTTTTCCAACGAACTACCAAACTTCTTTAAAAACATGGATTCAAGCTGCGTGGACGTCAAGTCGTTGCTCTTCACCATGGACATGTACTCCCTAACATGCTCCTTGGGATCAGTTGTCCCATCGTACTTTTTGAGGAATGTGAGTTTGAAACCCACAGGAGTTGGAGCTGGTGCTGCTTCGGGCTTATAAGGCTGTTCCCTATATTGCTCGATGTCGAGGTCATCTTCCTCCTTGCTTATCCCCGGTACGCGCTCGAGGCGTTTTTCGACGCGCGCCTCGATGCGAGCCTCGATTTCTCTACTCATTTTTTCAACGTCAACCGATGACGTTGTTTCTGCCATGGAGGGAACCGTCCCGAAGTGTGGCATGGAAGATGGACCACTCCCCGACCCCCCAGACGCGGCTCCGTTGTGAGGTCCCCCTGTTGTCGCGCCCTGAGGAACGAAAGGCGGGGTGCCTCCACCAGGAGCCGAGGGCTGGGTGCCGTTTGGGGCGGCACTGTTTCGCCCTTCTAGCGAGGCGCGAAACTCGACATTGATACTAGCCTGCTCATCCTGTTTATTTTGGAGAGCTCTTAGCGTGGTGACAACGTACATTTGAAATTCTTCGGTTGTCATTGGGGTGAAGGATTGTTGGTTCGTCGGAACGTCAACCCGATCACCATTACCACCATTGTTGTTATCAGCCATAGCGTTAGATCACAAATTTCTTGACGAAGAACAGATTTCGAACTTTGGAACAAAGCGTTATTGCTTATATCCCCACAGACGACGCCAATTTGTATGGGCCTAAATCGTTTTTAGGCCCACAAATCGAATTTGGATTCGAATATAAGCAAATCTTTGTATCAAAGCGGTAAATAATGCGTGAAACAGATGAAAAATACGTAAAATAACTTGGTTTCAATATATGGATGTTCAGTACAAATTTGGGCAGAGTTTCGGTATAAATTTCTGGATCCCTATTACATGAAATGAACTGATCTTTATAGATGTAAGCCTCTGCCCATGATCTCCACTTCCTATCGCCATGTTGTCCCACGACCTTGAGATGTGGTAGCTGAGTTAGTGGGGTGATGTAGTGGGCTGCAGAGCCGCTTGAACCGAGGAGGATCCACCGAGGTGAGAGTTGATGACCTCGGTGGCTTAGCCCTGTTGTTTGACCGAGGTGATGATTACCGAAGCTCAGCTTGCGGCTCGCCTTCGGTAACGCATCTTCGGTTTCAAGGCCTCGGCGACTTGCTCACTCGCTTCGGCAGTTGTTTGGTCGTGACGTGTTCGGTCGTTGAAACTTGCGTGACCGGGGCAAATCGCCGTGGGTCGATTTTTACCCAATACACTAAACTTAAGAAAGATGACAATACACGTTCTTTCGGGAGCACTGAATAAGAAAACAAATGCATGTCGGAGTAGTAATATAATGGTGGCTATATTTGGGGATAGGCCATAGGGTACAATTTCATTAAAATGCCTGTCGCCCTTTATAATTTTCCAGCCACGCTATGTAATATGCATGCTTCCACCAGCAGTCCAGCGCGCGAGAGAACTGTTATGTCATTGTGAAGCACACACACACACTAGAGCACGGGGTAGAAATTTCAAAGTGTGCTAGTTCTTAGTAGGATAGTGCTCTATAATGACATCAATGTACATATCCAACAAAAAAAAGTTTTTGTATTGGGTGAAAATTTACCAAGCCTATGCGATAGGGTTCGAAACATGGTGTGGTTGAATCCTTTGGAAACAAGCACTCAGGGAAGTTCAATCAGCTCTCGAGGCTAGATGCTTCGGGTAGGAGACAAGTTTTGATTACAAGTTATCCCTCGAGGCGGTTAGGAGACAACTATCACGAGGTGTGTAACTTACCCCTTGGTGAAGATCCGCTCTTCGGTGAACGAGCCCGCATCTTTTATAACCGTCGACTGTTGCCCGCGTATTTAATAGGGAGATCATGGACTGATTAGAACGTGAAGTAATGACCATTAAATATATTTACTGCTCTCTTTACTCTTGTAGACTATAAATAGTGATGTAAAGATTATGTAAAGGCATCCACAAATATATGAAATACACTTACTCTTTGTCTCTCAGCTTCTGTTTAAATTCTCTTTATCAAATTTCTTGTCTTTTACGACTTTGATACAAATAATTGCAAGTTAACCCAAAATAAATTTGATTTGTTGTCCTAATCAGATTTAGACCAACACAAATTGGCGCCGTCTGTGGGGAACTGGCAATAACGTTTATTCCAAAGTTGCATTCTCGTCTCACATATATCCTTGTCAATTTTCATCCAATGGGGGATAATACTTATCGTACATGTATGACAATAGGGGCACAGTCTCCTAAAAGAATAGTGAGCGTTATAATTAGCAGATCAGAGGTAAATAGAGTTAACCTCACTGCTGCAAAAAAATTCGCTAAGCTGTCAGTCACCATGGAAAAGAGGACCCGAACCGCTAGGTCAGAGAACGAAATAATGTTCGACGAGGAAGATTGCGAGGGGATGATGTTTCCCCACCATGATGCTCTTAGCGAAGCAATGACAAAAGCTTGAAAGGCTTCAGTCATCATTGGAGATGAAGAAGCGGGATCTGATTGCGGGAGTTAATTAACTGGTGATCAATAGGATTTCTGCTGTTATCGGCCATATCGTCGTCGATAGAGCGAAAAAGGACGTTTAACTTTGGAACAAAGCGTTATGCCTGAATCCCCACAGACGGCACCAATTTGTATGAGCCTAAATCAGTTTAGGATCACAAATCCAATTTGGGTCGGAATACAAGCAAATCTTCGTATCAAAGTCAACAAAATGCCAAAAGTAATCGTAAATACAAGAAAACAATGTTATTTCAATATATTGCGATGAGTACAAATTTTGCTAGAGTTTTTTGTATATATTTCTGAATGATTACAACATGAAATGAAGTGCTATTTATAGGCACGAGAGCTTGCTCCAAGTTCTCCATGACTCGTTAGTGGCCAAACTCACATCTGGAGCATTTACGGATGAAGTTAATGGGCAAAGCAGTAGGCTAAAGTAGTGGGTTGCTGAGCCGTTACGACCGAGGTGCCCTACCGAGGTCCAAAGTATGTTGCTTCGGTGATGCACCTCCACTGTTCGGCTGAAGCGAGGATCAGCGAAGCGCAGCTTTCGGCTCGCCTTTGGTGAAGACCTCGGCACCCGACTTCGGCAACTCATTAGCTTGCTTCGATTTGCAGCTTGTCAATCACATGCTCGGTTACTATCAGATCATGTTGCCGAAGCTGCTCTTAGTAGGCCGATTTTTACCCAATACAACATCCTTGTTTATTTGCCATAAAACCTATCTTAATATCCTGATAAGGTTATTCTTGTTAATATAATTTTCTTATTAACACTCCGTCAATACTCACAATCACTCACCACTGCACTACCACCACGGTTAGCCACCAACATCACATATGCCTCCTACCAACCATCATATTCTTTGGGGGTGGCAGTTATTTTCTTTTTTCAGTGATGCTTGGGACGTACCTGTTTGCAAAGTTTACTTTTTGTTTGGTTCTCCAATTAGTTGCAGGTAGTTTGACTCCCTCCATTTCATTTATATGAACCTGCTAGTTGATTGGACTCAAAGAGAAGAATAAGCCTTTTTTAAAATTGAAGTTCTAAAACAACCATAACATTTGTGGCTAATTTATGGTTTTAGACATGTTATAGAGCATTTGTGTGGATGTTAAAAGTTTCTCTTTGGGTTAGAATTGAAATTTTAAGAAGTTATTTTACGGATTTAGAAAGGGGCCTTTCCATTTTTTAAACGAATTAAAGAATGAAATAGATGCACATAAATTGGAATGGAAGGGTAGCTAGACAAAAATAACTCTTTTATATTCCATTGCTTGATAAATATCATGTCATATCAGTAATGTTCGTCTACTAGGCCGCACATTGTTCTGCAATGGCATATGTTTGGAACGAAGCAAGATTTCTTCTTAATACAGGTTTAGTTACACAACAGTAGCAATTTCATAGAGTTTTTCCAATTTTGAGATAATTTTTGGAAGTTAACCAAAAAGGAACATCTTCTTCAAGAAATGAAGTTCTCTTTCTTTTCTATATAGCTGTGCTGTCTTGTCAGCTTGCGCACATATCGATTAATTTTATCGGATACCTGCTACCTCCTACAAAAACGAGCACTAGATAACACTGTCCATCAAGGCTCAAGCATATAGAAATAAATCACCTTATTTTTTTTGTCCTCAGTGAAGGGCTTAGTGTTTGGTATGCTCTTGGTTTTGATCCTATGGATAATGTGTACAAATTGCTTGAAGTCAATAGCATTGTAAATAGACAACTTTACTAGATCTTGACTCTTGCAACAAGTTTAAGATTGTCATGGAGATGGAGAGAAATTCTTTAGGAAGGTTTGCCTGGCTATGTAATTGTTTAAAGTCACTCAACTTTGCTCCGGTCTACAACAAAGTCATTCAAGCCAGATTTTGTTTAAAACTTGCCGGAAAAATGATGTGGCATCATTAATTAAAAATAATTTTCTTAATTAATTTTTTATCTATTAATCTAATTCTTTAACCCATTATTCTTATTCTACCCAACCCAAACACATTTTACTACTTCTTTTTTGCCACATTATGCCAAGGATTTTGCTACTTTTTTTTTTGCCACATTATGCCAGGGAGCCACATTAGAAATATATTTCAACTAACTGAAGATTAACAAGACAATCTAGTTTAACAAGACATTTCAAAAAGTAATCTTTAGTTAGTTTCCAACTGAGACCTACTGAGTTGTTGTTATTGTATTATCGTCAGACACGTCATTTTTTAAGGCTTTATATCTGTGTCAATTATTTTTTAATGCAGTAAGCAAAAGCAAGGACATGATTACATGAAGATATACAAATAATTATTTTATCAGTAAAAATTTTGAAACTTGATAAATATTATCTACCATATAATCACCGGGGTACCAAGCAAAAATCGAATAACCCAGAAAAATTAAAAAAAAATTGAGAAAAATCAAAAACAAAAATTCGACTATGTTTGGTATCAGCTTATTTGGATGGTTGTTATCAGTTGTACCGCATCGTACTGTTACTGTACTATTACTATAAAATAATGTTTGTATTAATTGTTACTTTAAAATTTTATTGAATCGTATCGTTAGTCCGTCGTTACATAACGATGAAGAACCCATTTTAGGTAACGACTGATTTGGTGTGATCGAGTTGTTACCACATTTTTTTTCTCTCTTCTTCTCCTTAATATTCTTATATATTACCATTTATCTTTTTTATAGTAACTCTATCCCGTATCTTATTATTTTCTTGGCAATATTGTAAATTCATTCTTTATTTACTAGTATGTTATATCATGAAACGACTGCAAACAATATAATTTATCAAAACGTTGAACTCAACAAAATATTAAGTATAATACAATAGATACATTATGAAACCATGTACATAACAACCGTCCAAACGAGCTGTTATTTTTGGTTTTAAAATTTTAAAAAATCGACATAACTAGTTTGATTTCATAAATAAAAAGCCGAACCAAACCGATCTAAGCTCGTTCAGTTTTATTCATTCCCCGTTCCTCATTTCCCCTTTTTGCATAACCAATTTGCCTGACATTACTCAATTTGATTAACTAATTAATTCAATACGAAACAGAAGCAAAAAGAAATAACATCAGTATGAAATGTTTATGCAGGACGATGACGTAGAGAAATGTGTTTGGGTTGGGTAAAATAAGAATAATGAGTTAAGGAATTAGATTAATAGATTAAAAACTAATTAAGAAAATTATTTTTAATTAATGATGCCACATTATTTTTCCAGCAAATTTTAAACAAAATTCGGTTTGAGTGACTTTGTTGTAGACCGGAGCAAAGTTGAGTGAATTTTGGGTAAAAAATGAAACAAAAGTGACTTTGTGGTAATGAAGCAATAGTTCAGTGACCACCGGTGAAATTAACCCCATAATTTATTGCAAGTTTAGAACTCAGAACAACTTTCGTGATACATGGACTGAGTATCTTGTCGCATGTGATGTCCATCAGGAGCAAATTCACAATTTATGACAGTAAAGATCGACATGGCAGATGAACTAGTTGATTGCTTTTTTCAGGTCAAACCTATTGGGAATCTTCCTTATTGATTTTTCACGAAATTGATGCTTCAGCTTCCCCATTCACCATTATTTAGAGAAGGATATTTTAGTGCTCACATAACTTGTCTTATGGAGAAAATCACCCCATTGGCAGATTTAGTTGGATTGTAATTATTGGAGCGTGCCATGTGTTAGCAATAGCAACCATTCCCGACTTTAATTATCCTGGAAATGGCCCTATACACTGAATTCTAGTGCTCTTTGTACCGTATGTCTTTGACCAATGATTTTGGCTTGAAAGTTGTTTCACGTTGACCAATGATTTTACCTATTCAATTCCAATAATACCATCACTAACAAAATCCTACATTTATTCTTTCCTTTTCTTTTCTTACTTGTGCTTAATAACCATTTTTCTACCTAATTCAAATTGACACATTAGAATTTAGGGAAAATCGTCAAATTTACCCCTGAACTATGCGTTATTGCTTAAAATTACCCTCCGTTAAAAGAATGGTGTATCCTCGCCCTTACCGTGATAAGTTCAGCCTATGTATACCCTTATTCACTAACGCCCAGCTGAGTAGGATAAATTTTGTCCATTTGGCACAAAGTAATCCTACTCAGCTGTCCACATAAGCTAAAATTTGCTCATTCACCCCTTCCTACTCAGCTTTCCCCCCACCATAAAGGCACAATAAACCCATTTTTAACCCACCCTCACATTTACCCCAAGTAACCCAAATGAAAAATCTTCTAGGGTTCCGATTTGAACCCACATATCAAAAATTAATCTTTCTTGAGATAATGAGTGAGGGGTCGAGTAATACTTCATACGGGTCGAGTAGGAAATGCCTTTGTGGAATCGTTGCGGACCATTTCACGGCTTGGATTCCTATGAATGCTGGGAGACGCTTCTTCAAGTGTTCGAAGCGAGACGTAAGTAATTACTTATTTGGATTATTGGTTTTTATGTTGTTTAATAAAATTGTGGATCTATAATTTTTTTTGAATTGTTATAGGCTCAATCGTGTGGTTATTGGGAATGGGAGGACCGTGAATTTCCTTCCAGAGCTGTTGTTGTTATCAGTAATCTGAAGAGGAAAAATGACGCTCTTAATCGTGAAGTTGCAAGTTTGAAGAAGAAGGTGGAGGAACTTGAAGAATTTGCTATTGTTGATGCCATCAGAATTGGGACGATGAAGAAGCAAATATTCCAGCAATGGATTTTGATTCTTGTGTCTTGTGGTTTATTTGGGGGATTTATTTATGTTTTTCTTAAGTGGGGTTAAATGGTGCAAACGAAGTAGTTGGCAACCATTGTTTTGTAATCCGATCTTGAACCATGAATGAAAGTTGTATTATGGTAAGCCTTGTTTTTTGAAGGATTTTGTTGATATAAATCCAAATGACTTCTGCTTCATTTATATATTGGAGGATTACATACTAAACTAGAAATGAAAAAACATACTCTTCATACTATTCTAACAACAGTATGATCTTAACATATTCTTAACATACTAAAATGAAAATTACTACTTGGAGATAATGAAGCATTTTGTTGAAGAAATCTGAATTACATTGGTTCGGCTGGTGGTGATGGTGCTGCAGGTGGTGCTGGTGGAGGTGAGTCGGTGAGATAGTCGGTGAAATCAATTCCCCTATTGATTAGTAGCCCTCTAATCATCCTCTCGACTCTTCCCATGTCCCTGTTGTAATTTTGAAAGAACTCCTCAAACTTGAATCTAAATGACCATAACTCAACCCTTAATTGATCCAAATCATTTGTTAGTTGTTCAATTTCTGAAACTGAGTCTTCAACTTCTGAAACTGCCCTTCTTTGTGTTGAATTGCTTGCTGCTCTTCTGCTAGGTCGACGAGCCATTGTTAAGGGATGTGGTAATATATTTGTGCTTGATTTTGTTCCACACTTGAGAGTCCTATTTATAGTACCAAACGGAAACTGAAGTGTCCATTTGGAAAGGGTGTATAGAACTGAAGTGTCTATTTAGAACAGGTTCCTAAGAGACATTAAATATGTTCAATGAACTTGGAAAAAAGCCGGTTCAACACACTTGAGAAACCAGTTAAATGTACCCGTTCTAGTGTACCATTTCAGATTTAAGTAACATTAATGCCCTTGAACTATGCGTTTACAACATGTTTGCCCTATACTATGCGCCTTCCTTTTTCTATGCCCTTATACTATGCGCCTTCCTTTTTCTATGCCCTTATTCATAAGGCATCAGAAACCAGTTTAAGGACAAAATGAAAACATAATCAGTTTAAGGACTAAAACAAGATGATCATCAACATTAAAACTTAACCAACAAGCTTATAGGATCAATTAAGCACTAGATCATCAACATGAACAGCAATGTATCATTAAACTGCATAACAAAGCAGCAAAAGTATGGGTCTATCACCCTATAACATAGCAGTTTAGGGATACATTCAGCCCAACAAAAGATAAGAGTACTTAGTCTTAAACTGCATAACAATGCAGCAACAGTATGGGTTTATCACCCACAAAAACCAACAAATCCAAATCTAAGTTAAACAAACACTTAAACATCAACAGACATTAATCTAACTGATTGGACCAGTCATCAACAACAATTGCATCAGTGTTGGTTGGGTCAATAGAAGCTGTTGTCATGCTTGATTCCTCTCTTGTCTTGCTTGATTCCCCTCTTGACATCTTTGGCCCCCCTTGCCATCTGCTTGTACCTTTTCTTTTTGGCCTGCTGCTGCAGCTCACCTGGTAACAGTGCATCCTTGCCCTTCCATGTTGCCCTTGTTGGTTCATAGGCCAGCTGACCTGGGAGGCAGGCACCAGTTTCATCTCCTTTGAACTGAATTTTTCTACTACCAGTGGGTTCCCTAAAAGTCTTCCTCAGTTCAGTTACTGTTTGTGTCTCAGACACAACAGTTGGTCTTAAAGGGACATCAGCTTCAACTTCACTTTCAGGGCCAAAAGGAGCATAGTCACTGACTTGGGATTGCTGTGTCTCAGCTTCCACCACAACATTAGTAGCTTGGGAACTCTGGACATCATTAGTGGCTTGGCTGGATCTAGTCCTTTTCCTTGGCTGAGATGACTGGCTTGTCTGGCCATCAGTACTGGCCTGCCAACCAATTTAACTAAAAATAGTTATAAAACAACAAAGAACAACATTAAACACTGGAAAGAATGAGTAAAGCAATACCTTGAAGCAGCCCCTTGCATTGTGATTTGGCTCACCACAATTACTGCATGTCATGGTGGTTCCCTTTCTACCAGCAGTCCACAATCCTGCTCTCAGTCTTGCTTCATCAGGTTCTCTAACTCTCAACACTCTTGGTCTACCAACTTGTCTTGTAAACTCAGGTGGTAACATTGCATGTGAGGCCTCAATCTTCCAGAATTTCTGCCCTCTCACAGGCTGCAGCTTATGCTTATAAGTAAGCATATAAGCCTCTCTGCTATGCCACCAATGTATTTCAGTTGTTGGGTCAACCTTCTTATGCAACAAGGCCTTGATTGCATGAGGGCATGGAATCCCAGATAGATCCCACACCCTGCAAGTACACCTTTTTTCTTCCAAGCACACAGTGTGCCTATCATCCCCCTCAGTTATCTCATACCCATTATCTCCATTAAATTCTACCTTACAAACCTGAGCAATTGCTCTATAATCCTGGAACAACTTCATACAGTTTGGGCTAAATTCATGACTCCACACCCTTCCCTTATCTTCATTGGCTACCAGCAACCCCATTACTTTTATTCTAATCTCCTCCAACATTTTAATGATGGGCTTCTGTCTAGCATCTAGGATCCATGCATTGAATGACTCAGTGAAATTGTTATCCACCATCATGTTCTTGCATTGAGTGTCAAAGAAAGCCCTTGACCAAGCTTGGGGAGGATAATTCACCAACTCCCTTGCTGCTGCCACAGAAAGTGCTCCCAGCTTTCTCAACTAGTCATTGAAATCCTCTTCATAGCTGCTCCATGCACACCACCACATATACTTTCTCATTTCACCACTCTTCCATCTCTTACACCAATTGGCCTCAATGTGTCTTACACAGTACCTATGGTGAGATTCAGGCAGCACATTCTTCACAGCTTTCAACAGTCCCTACCAGTAAAGAAGAAAAATTAAAATCAGTGGATAAACACATGACAAGAAAAAGAAACAAACAAAACTAATAAACATTTACCTTCTGCATATCTGATATAAAAGTGACTCCAGCTCCATCATGTAACTCCAATGACCTCTTTAGAAGCTCAATGAACCATGCCCATGTCCTTTCATTTTCTTTGTCCACTATGGCCCATGCTATAGGATATAAATGGTGCATTGAGTCCTGCCCAATGGCTACCAGCAACTGTCCAGAACATATTCCCCTCAGAAATGTACCATCAAGCCCAATCAATGGTCTTAAACCACTCTTCCATCCTTGCTTTAAAGCATTGAAACATACATACATCCTCAGGAATCTTCTTTTTCCTTCCAACAGTGCATCCTTTGATATGTTGATAACAACATCACTACCAGGATTACTTTTCTTAAGTTCTTGACTATATGCCTCAAGCTTATTGCTCAAGCTTATTGAATTCATCAATAAAGCTTCCAGTTTTTGTAAACAGATTTTTTTGGCCCTTCTCAACTTTGATTTTGACACATTTAAGCTCAAATCATTTTCTAGTTTCCCCTCATTTCACTAACCTTGAACTTTGGATTACCTTGGACTTTGTTCTTGAAATATTGGGCTAAGGTAACTGCATCAGCCCTATTGTTTTCAAACACTTCATCACAGTTGTGATCTAAATTCAAAGTCTTGATTTTGAAACCCTCACTCCTACCATCCCTTGAAATAAGACATACAAAGGGACAACTCTCTTGACACACATATCTAATCCTTGTCCTGTCACTTTTTTTTACCTCAATAGCTCTCTTATTAGCAACAGTATAGTAATTCACAATCTGCCTAGCTTTTTTCAAGTCTTTGAATGTCATCCCCTTTTCCAAGTTCTTGAACTTCTCAAGTCTATTACCCACAACTCTATCCCTTTCTTTACTAAGAATCTCTAGTTCTTCAAGGTTATATTCCTCTAGTTCAGATTCAACATCAAGAATGTCATTAATACTGTGTTCTTGGTCAGTTCCCTCATCCACATCTACCAAGTAATTTTCCTGGTGGTGTGTAATATTTTGTGCCCTAACAGTCAACTCATTTTCATCAACAGCAAAGAAATTGATAACCTTAAACTGGTTAGAGAAGAGATACTGCAGTGTCCTTATACCTTTACCATCCTTAACTAGGTAATAAGTACCCGATGGTCCAGTTACCAGCAACTGTTTAACCACTCTAAAGCCTAAGTTTGTAGTAAACTCCTCGATAATGTCATCATAAAATAGCAATGTAGAGTCATACTTTTCCCATTTATGCACCAGTCTTTTGTTATACGACAACTCAGGGGAAATGACCCAATTACCCCCATAGTTAAACACAATATCCACTTCTTCAATTATCATCCTTTAGTCACATGCAGAAATTAAGACAATGGAGACAGGGACCACTTCAGTAAAGTATAGAAAAAGAGGGAATAGCTGTAACTTGAAAAAATTTAATTAACCCTAAAGGATGGGTACAAGGGAACATTAAAGCATGGTCGGGTCCACCGGCAAACAAACAAGTCCATAAAAAGACACACTTTCACTATATAATATGCTCATAATCAAAGAACAAAGACACATTAAACGCTCATCCCTAAAAACGATTAACAATACAAAAAAACAACAAATAGATGAAAACGATGATAAATAAAGTTACCTGGATGTAGCAGTAGCAGCAGGTTCTTGGTCGGAACCCAAGAATCACTCAAATTCCTTTGAAGTAATTAAACCCTAGCAAAGATTAATTTTGGGGGAAATAATTGAAGGGTGAAATGGTTTGTACTGAGGGTTAATGGGGTTAATTTTGTGTGTATAATAACCCGTCAAGGTTAATTGTGAGTGGGGTTAAAATGTGGGGTTGGGTTAAAATGTGGGGTTGGGTTAAAAATGGGGGGAAAGCTGAGTAGGAAGGGGTGAATGAGCAAATTTTAGCTTATGTGGACAGCTGAGTAGGATTACTTTGTGCCAAATGGACAAAATTTATCCTACTCAGCTGGGCGTTAGTGAATAAGGGTATACATAGGCTGAACTTATCACGGTAAGGGCGAGGATACACCATTCTTTTAACGGAGGGTAATTTTAAGCAATAACGCATAGTTCAGGGGTAAATTTGACGATTTTCCCTAGAATTTATTTACTTCCTTTGTAGTGATATTAGAAATACAGTAATCATCTTTACCAAGATTTCACAAAAAAAAAAAAAAAAAAAAAAAAAAAAAAAAAACCCAAGTCTTATATTAAGAAAAATAGTAATTGATATAAGAATGCATTACACACAATTTTCAAATGACATAAGAATGCAACAAATCTTATTACAAAAAATTTTAACTTTTGTTTTGATATCCCAAGTTATAATTAATTTTTAGTTCTCTTGCAAAAAAACCCAATAATAAATTCCAGTTAACCCAATTATAGTTAATTTTTAGTTCTCTTGCAAAACGTTACGATTTTTCTCCGTAACTATCAGTTATACTAATTTTCAAATAACCAAAAATTAAATTCCAGGTAGGCTTACACAACCTACTCTTTCAAAAAATTAAAATTAATACTTAGAAATTTTATATTTCCTTTTGTTCATTATTTTGACCTTTTCACTTGAAAAAAATCGTTATTCCTTTATATGGTAATAACATTAACAATGTATTCAATTTTCCTTCCAAGTTTTCAATAGTAAAGTTTTGTTTAATAAATAAAGCTTCTACTCAACTATCAAAATCTTTATGTATGTTGATAAGATTGTTTACGACAAGAACCAAGGTAGTTGATTGAAACATATGGCTAATATTTTTTTATTTTGAAAAAATATTTGCTATTATAAATAAACATCATATTTTCTCCATCGAGCTCTTTTAGGATGAATTCCCTTGTAACATACATATACAAGAGCCACGAATATGTCATGTTCCGATGCCTAGCAAGCATCGAAATTAATCACATCTTCGAATAATCATAATCAACCATATTTTGTACCTTATCTAAATGTCTACATAAAGAAAAAAATATGCCAGTTAATAGGCAAAGTTACACATGCATAATATAAAACAATTACAGCTCCCAAACTTAGATCAGGTAAACAAGGAGTCCTTATATGAGCATGCAAAAAAGCACACAAACAAACAATATATTACTACCTCTGAATTGCTAGTTTCAACTTCAATTGGTGAAGCTCTTTCAGAGTATTGTTGATGAAATTGTCAAACGAATAAATTTGTTGCTTCACAAATCCATTGCTTGTGAAGAAACAATCAACATATCCCAACTATCAAATTTAGAAGTTTCATCATCGTCCATAGTCCTCTGGAATTGGGTGAGGGAGAGTTTACCGTTAAAAATTAGAATAATTAAATCTTTAGCCTGAAAATAAAAAAGAATGTAAAAAAATTTAAAAAAAATAAAGGAGAAATTTTAGTATATGACTATTATGACCTAGGCACAAGCACAATTAATTCATTCCTAACATAAGCGTGCAAGTTTGTGTTTATTTACATTTACAATAGCTACTTTTTTGCAAAAGAAATTAGAAAACTAAGTAGAAATAATACTAGACTTAGAATTAGATGACTAACCAAAATAAAACACTTGAGTTTTTTTTTTTTTTTTTTTTTTTTTTGGGACAATTTCTTTGCTTTTTAAGTTTCTCGATATACTTTTGAGTTGGTAAGTTCGGTGAGAAAATTACTAACCATAGGGAATAAACATGGTAAGGTATTCAGCAATTTCCTGCAGATGTAATCAATCCAGTGAGAATTTAACTTACAAAAAGAATCAAAATATAGAGAAAATTATGTGTCATGAACATTTAGAAGAGTCCTTTACAAAAAAATAGACATACTTTTTCTTTATTATTATTTACAGACTTTTAACAATATGTCATTTACTTTTTATAGACATTATTTTTTACGGAACACTTTCCCTCTTTTATGCCTATTTTTGGGGGAATAGAATAAATCAATATCAGCTATATTTAGATGTGATCTTATCTCACTAATTAAAGATATTTATTAAAGCATTTAATCTTTTCTTACGTTGATGGAAATAAATCTAACTAAAACATCATTCAATTAAGTGAGAAAATATTGGGTCAAAATCTAAATTAGCATTGCATGATAAAATGTTCATCCCAAGGTATACTTCTGCATATTTTATTAATTACGTATTGCATATTCATTGCTTTAAAATATAATATAATGATATTATTATATAAAAAATATTATGTTGATATAAATGTAATATATTCTGCATAATTATGATAAAATTTTGTAATATAAAAAATATTTTTACATATAATATTTTATTGATATAATTGTAATATATTCTGCGTATTTATGATACATCGCATATATAGTATATTGATATTATTCTACATATAATATTTTGTTGATACAAGTGCAATATATTTTGCATATCTATAATAACTATGTGGTGTGAGTATTCCCTAATAGATATAGTGTGAGTATTCCCTATGTATTACTTATATCGTAGAATTAAGTTGGTATTTACATAATTATAAATGTGTGCATAATGAATACTAAAAATTTACGGAGACTGAATACCAATAAAATATGCAAAATATAAACACAAAATATATAATAAAGATATGCATTTTATGTATACGAAAACTGTATGCAAAATATGTACATAAAATATATGCAAAAGATATATATTTTATAATTTTTAGGTGATAATAATGTGATAACAGTTAATGGAGAAAGAGAATGTGGCTGATGATTGATATCCCAAAAAATAGCCCAAAAAATAGGCACAAATTTAAACTTCTTTTACTGTAGTTGCACTATTTTAGGAAAATAATATTTGTAAACATATTAATATAGGTAATTTTGGCTAGCCTTTGTTCAAGAGTTCATGTGTCTATTTGAATGTAGGGCCATATTTGATTTTGGCTAAATATGTTATCTTCTCAAATATCTATTATCCCAGCCCATAACAAGGGAAAGAAAGGCATAGAAGTAGCAGTAAAAATTTCGCCCAGAGGCCACTTTTAATACCGGTATTTAGTTTGAGGCCACTATTTTTATTGGTCTTACACTAGAGGCCATTTTTGGGCCTTTACTAAATAAACATTGACTTAAGTTCTGTTCATTGACTGAAGTTCAGTCCATACGGCCCCTGGACTGAAGTTCCATCTTTAAGGACTGAACTTCAGTCCATATGGCCCTGGACTGAAGTTCCATTTTTAAGCATTGAACTTCAGTCCATATGGCCCTGGACTGAAGTTCCATCTTTAAGGACTGGACTGAACTTCAGTCAACATGGCCCTGGACTGAAGTTCTATCTTTAAGGATTGAACTTCAATCCATATAGCCCTGGACTGAAGTTCAATCTTTAAGGATGAACTTCAGTCAACATGGCCTTGGACTGAAGTTCTGTCTTATTAGACTGAACTTCAATCCGGCCTCTGGACTGAAGTTCTATCTTTTAAGCGAAAGTGGCCACAAACTAAACATTTTGGTATTAGTGGCCTGTGCCCAAAGACCAGTGGCAAAAGTGGCCTTTCGTGCACTTTCCCAAAAATTTCGCGTAGGGGCCCGTTTGGCGCGCGCTAATTGATTTGTAGCCGTCAAAAATAAATTCGCTGAGAAATAGCCACATCCGGACAAGTCCCAGTATAAATACTGGGAAGCTTCAGTAAACTAACCCCAGTATAAAATACTGGGGCTTTGAACAAGTTTTATTCAAAGCCCCATTATTTTGTTATGGGATTTTGTATAAAGCTTCAGTCTCATAGCAAAATACTGGGGCTTTTAATTTGTTCAAAGCCCCATTATTTTGTTATGGGACTGGTTAGTTCAAGGTCCTATTATTTTGTTATGAGATTATTTTGTTTTGGGACTTTATATAAAGCTTCAGTTCAAAGTCCCAGTATTTTGTTATGGGACTAGTGTAAGGTATTTTTTCAGCGCTAATGGAGCGTAAGTGTGGGCGCGAATTTTTGGCTATTTCTTAATGAATTTTGAAACGGTTGATAAAACTCTTTGAGTGCGTCCAATAATGGCTACGCATCAAAATTTTCCGAAGTAGCAAAGTTCGCAGCAATCACCAATCATTAAGCAGTGCTACTACTGAGGGGTATGCTTAAGATAGTCCGGCTTACTGCATTAAAGCAAAATCCATATATATTATGGAAAAGGGTAAAATCTACCCCTCTACTTTGATTTATAGTATACTTCCGTCTCCCGTTATACTATAGGGCATATTATACCCTCACCGTCTTATTTTTACAATTTATTACCCTCCGCTTAACCGGGGGAGAGGGGGGGGGGGGGACACGTGGCCTCCTCTTATTGTTCATCCCTTTTAATTATCCCCAACCCCATTTTAATTAATTACCCAATCCGACCGCAAATTTTTACCCAATAACCCGGTCCCAAATAACTCAACTAAATAAAACAACCTTTCCCCTCCCTCTCTTTTCATTTACCCTAATCGTTAACACGGTAAAAAAAGAGGTGACTTATCCATGAAGTGAGAACCGGCGATCAAACTGCGATTTCAAGGTAAGATTTTTCCTTTCAATTACTGATTATAGTAACACTACTTAGTTTATGTCTTTGTTGTTGTAAATTTCTCTGTTACTTTGCTATTGTTTGGATCGCTTTCATTTTAGGGTTTCATATTAGATATTTTGTTCCTTTGTTATATTTTGTTGTTTTACAGTAAAAATTGAACCCTTTAATTGTGTGCATGTATTGTTTTGTGTGTGGACCCGATAATTGAGTTAGAGTTTTATTGTTATCAATTAAATTGGGATTATCAATTTTAGGGTTTTGAATGTAAGTGTTTTATTGTTTTAGGGGTTTGATGTGGTATTTTGTTTGTAGTCCCGATTAGGGTTTGTATTTTTAATTGTCAAAATGTTGGCTTTATGTGGGTGGATGTGGTCCCTTCTGTTTTTAATTGAAAATGTGCAGTCCTCTTTCTTCTTTTATGATTTCTTTAGTAAAAGAGGGGGACACCTTATCTCACATAAACACTTCAGCTTGTTCCTTTCTTAATTTTTATGTACTTTTAGTTTGCAGATAGCTTTCGTTGACTTAGTATTTAATTACAATAGGGATTGGATCAGAAGCCCAAAAGCCAAGTATGCAAAGAAACATATCCACACATGGCTACGGTATGATTCACATTGTCTTTCCTTTATAGGTATTATCAATGAATTTACAAACAAACTAGGGTTTGTGAAGGTACAACAGCTGATAGTTGCTGCACCTTCTGGTAAATTGTATGAGTTGGTAGGGGATGATGGTATAAGGGTACTGTAGGGTTTAGTGTCTGAAAAATTTAAGATACTTGATTTATATGCTGTGTGTGAAAATGAGTTGCCTGTTTATGGTATTCCCAGCATTGAGAACCATGAAGAAGCTGATGAATACCCTGATGATGCATCTACTGATTGTAGCAGCATTAGTGACTTTATGTCTTCTTCTGACAATGATTTTTTTTAGTGATGAAGATGATAGGTTAGAGTCATTTAAATTACAGAAGAAAAGAGACATAACTATCGAACTTAATGGGTACAAAGAGATAAGTCCTGATGTGACCTTTAATGACATACCAAAAGCTAGGAGATTTATGAATTTGTATGCTCTTGCCAATAAGAAAGCATTAATATAATGTTAAAGAAAAGTGACAGAACTAGGGTAAGGTATGAGTGTGAGGTGAGATGTTCTTTTATTTGTTTAATATCAAAAGAAAGTGCTACAGGGGTTAAGGTGAAAACACTAAAATCAGAGCATTTTTGCAACACTGCTTATGACAATCACAGGGTTGATTCTGCCACCATTGCGCATTACTTTAAGAAAAAATTGCAGAATGATCCTAAGTATAAGGTTAGGGAAATGAAGGCAGATTTGAAGAAGGCATTTGAGGTTAATATTAAGACTGGTAAGGTTAATTTAGCTAAGAAGATGATATTAGAGACTTTGGAGGGGAGTTTCAAAGATGAATACAATAAATTTGAGGCTTATGCTGAGGAATTAAGGGTAAGTAACCCTGGATCTGATGTGATCATCAACATTTCTAAAGATGCTCTTGCTGAAGGCAAGAGAAGGTTCCTTAGAATGTGTGTCTATTTTAATGCTTTGAAGATGGGATTCAAGAATGGGTTAAGGCCATTCATTGAACTTGATGGTACTTTCTTAAGAAGAAAAGCTATGGGACAAGTGTTGGTTGCTGTCGGGCGAGACAGTATGAACCATTTCTATCCCATAGCATGGGCAATTATTGATAAGGAGACTAGAAGAACCTGGGAGTAGTTCTTGAAGCTGCTGCAGCACTCACTTGACCTAAACATGGGTGAAGGCATAACATTCATGTCAGATATGCAGAAGATTCTTTCTTCTCTACTCTTTTTATTATGTAATGTTCTTATTTGTTTTTTACTTAGAAAGTTTTATGTTTTTGTTGTTTGAATGCTGGAAATTGTAGGGATTGTATGAGTCTATGAAAATTGTTCTACTTGAAGCAAAGCACAAATTCTAAGTAAGGCACATTGAAAGCAACTGGTTGAAAAGACATAAGTCTGATCAACTGAAGAAGTACCTTTGGTAGAGTTCCAGGAACAGTTGAATACTATGGGAAAACTGGAAAGAGATACAGCTGAAGACTTGATGAGGTATTGTCCAAGCATGGTGCAGGGCTTATTTTGACACCATCAGCAAGAACCAGTTAGTGGTTAATAACCTGACTGAGTCTTTCAACTCCTGGATACTGGGGGCAAGGTACAAACCAGACATAAAAATGCTAGAGGAAATTAGAGTTAAAGTCATGAATATGTTGAGGGAAAATGAAGAGTGTTTGAATTCTTTTAACAATGGGGTCAGTCCTTTAGCCTATAAGCTTTATCTTGAGTTCTTGAAGATAGCTCACATGTGTGAAGTGAATTTCAATGGGGACACTAGGTTTGAAGTGACAGATTCTAACCATAGACACACTGTTATTCTTGTTGAGAAGAAGTGCACATGCGGGGAATGAGATCTGACTGGAATCCCATGTCTACATGCCATTAAGGCATTGATGTATAGGAAAATTGATCCACTCACTGAAATGCACTGGTGGCACACCAGAGATACTTATGAGTAGACCTACAAGCATAAGTTACAGCCAGTTAGGGGTGAAAATTTCTGGAAGATTGAGTAGTCCCAAGCAATGGATCCACCACGATTTATGAATATGGCAGGAAGGCCAAGAGTGAAAAGAATAAGGGAAAAGGGAGAAGTAATTAAAAGACAAACAGTGTGGGCACAATGAAGGAAAGGCAAAATTATGACATGTGGCAGGTGTGGTCAACCAAACCATAATTCATGGAGTTGTTCACATGTAATTAATACAACTTTTTGTCAAGTGCATTTACATTATGTAACACTAACTACACTATTTTTTTTGGTCTAAATAGCAGGCATCAAAAGGCAAGCAGCCAGCTAGAGGAACTGCTGCAACAAAAGTAAAGCAGGTTGCTAGGACTAACCAGGTTAAAAAGAGATCCGAATCTTTGGTTGATGAACCCAGTGAAGAAGAGATCAATTTGTCTGTCCTCAACCAACACAAGCCAGTCAAAGTGAAGCTTTTGCATTCATGCCTACCCCTGGAGTGATGAGCAACCATCAAAGTAGTAGATCTAGTGGTGACTTTCCACACTTTGGTGCTGATCCGGACCCTGCTCTTCCACCAAGAACTGTATCTTAATTCTAGACAAAACTTCAAAAGAGGCAACAAAATTCTGTTCCACCTAGCACACAATCAATTGCTTTTAGAGGTGACCACACTGGTGTGACCGAGCCTATAGATCCACCATTATCACCTATGTCACTCACTTGGAATGGAAAAGCTTCTGTGACTACAAATCAATTGGTGGTGCAGAGACAACAAAGAATTGGGAAGCTGGCAGCAAGAAGGGGAAAGGGAAAGTAAATCTTGGTGTTGGTTTAGTATCTTTGGTTGTGTTTATGACTGATATGTGGCTGCAGTTTGACAGTATGTCAAAATCTTATCTTTTGTGAACTTATTTTGGTAACTTGGTATTGCTTTGTTCTTTATTTGGTCTTGGATGTCATATTATGACCTAGTTGGAAAGACTTTTTGCTTATAATGTGGCATCCGACCATCATTTAAGTGTATGGTAGTTGGCTTATTTAAGACTTTGTACCAAACATGTCTTGTAATGGTTTAATTTTATGCAGCCAAGACTTTACTGTCAAGTCTTTGTTCCTTCACAGTTTTTTGTCTTTTCTCTTTGAATGTTATGCAGCCATGTCTACTTTGATTTAATTGCAACTTCTTCATAACCTTTGTAGGTTTACTCTTTTAATGTTTTTCCTTTCTTTTCCAGGAGCATCAACCAATTTGTTGCGTCTTAATTTCAATTCAAGATGCATGCTAATGAGTAGACAAGATGCTAATGAATACATTCATTGTATTCATTACAACAAGTTAAGTCCTTACATAATACCTTCATTTCAAAACGCTTAAACTCAACAAGACAAGGGTTCAAAATGATTCTAACACATTACATATTTCATAAGTCCTTACACAATACAATACTACACACTTAATGTAATCCTATTTTACTACAATCGATGCAAATGCAAATCCAATAAAAAGAGCCCATGAAATCATAATGATGATCTTCATACTCAACACCTTCTCTTCTAATTTTCCGTTTTTCATCAATTGGGACAGATTGAAGGCCTTCATTTCTTTCATTTTTTCATTGAATTTACTCTTCTCTAACCGTGCCTCATCAAATAATGTCTTCAAGCTTTTAATTACGATCATAGCTCTATCTGGTAAAGATTTATCGTCCCACTCCCAATAACCACATGAAATATTCTGAAATTAATAAGAAAATTAGCTTAACAGTTGAACTAAATTGATTACTTTGCGACAAAATCAAAGAAGCCCTTATGAGAACTTACATCTGGTTTACAACATTTATAGAATCTCCGGCCGTCATTAGCATGAGTCCATGCAGTTAAATGCAGTGAAAATTCCCCAAAAAATATTTACTTTTTGATTAATAGCTACAATCCGATATTTTTTGAGCAATAATAACTGAAAAATCGAGAAATAGGTTTCGAAGACCTTAATCCAAGAATACAAAGAAGATTGAGGTTATGAAGAGTAATTGAGAATATTGAGAATTTTTTAAGGAACCCTAGAATGGAAATAAGAGATGAGTAAGAGAGGGGATAAGTTTGATCGGTTATATTATGATTTGGGAAGGGTTGTTTTATTTAGTTGGGTTATTTGGGACCGGGTTAATTTTGGAGTCGGGTTGGGTAATTAATTAAAATCGGATTGGGGATAATTAAAAGGGGTGAACAATCAGAGGAGGCCACGTGTCCCCCCCTCCACAAGAGATCATATACACACTATATATACATAATTATGTAGATTCCAAGAATTATGCACGAAATATTATCTCTTCACATAGCGAGAGAGTAAGAACTCAAAAAGTTGACAATTCTGAAGAGAACGCGCAAACGGAATTGACTGGATGAGAGGTTCTTCATCAGGTATAATCAATTACTAGTCTAACAAGAACGTGCAGAAGGAAATGACTGGACGAGTGGTTCTTCATCAAGCCGTATTGAGTTTCTGTCTAATTCATATGTATTAAGGCTTTTGAATTATAATTTATTATGCTAATTTGAGAAGCATTGTTTAGGTACTATATTTGGAGAAAATCTTCTCTTAGGCTAAAGTTAGCTTAAACGAGTTGCTACGGTCATGGATCGTAGACATTCTTGTACTTAGGAGGATTCCTAGGTGGGTTTGCTACAATTGAGTTGATTGTAGGCAGTCTAGGTACTAAGAGTTTTAGTCCCTTGGTTATAGAGTTGGTAACCTAAAACTTGTTCGTTGTATTAGTGAAAGAGTTTTCAAAATCCCAGAGTGTGGGTCGTAATTTTTCTCGCTTGAGCAAGGAGTTTTCCATGTAAAAGCTTCGTGTTCTTCACTTTAAGTTTTGGATCTACATTCACTGTATCATCTGAAAAAATTAGGCAAAAACCATATTCTTATAAGTAAAAGAACTATGTTCTCCAACAAAAATTGGAGGATACTATTCAACCCCTCTTCTAGTATCCTAAATAGGTGCACTGGGTGCAACAACTATTTTTTTTTTTTTTTTTTTTATATTTTAGATCTTTCTAGAAGTTTAAGTACACAAAGGCAAAAGCCATGGTAAAACAACTTTTACCAGCATAAGGGTATCTAAATAGTTTCTGATATATCTAAATTTGTTAGTTCTAGAAGTTTGGGAGTCTTTAATGGTACTTAACTGATTGTTTGACTCATCTTTTTCGCAGCGAAATTACGTCGGAAGCAAGGCAAATTTTGGCACAAAGCCGCAGATCTTAAAACCTTATTGATGGTAAAGATAGTATTTGTTGTTAAAAAAAAAAACCTAAAAGATTGGTTCACATATCCTACATAACCAAGTATTTCCACAAACGTTATTTGAAGTATTACGTTTCAAGGTTTGGCCGCTTTAACAAAGATCAAATGTATTCTTTTGGACTCTAAGCTTGACTTTTGTCCTTCCAAGTTGTCCATCATTAATTCAATTCTATTTATGTTAACTCTGCTAAAGCAAGTCCCTGTTATTTTTTCTTCTTTGAAACCCAACATACCTAATGCGATAGTCAACTAATGGAGGCATCCTCTAGCTACATGCTCATAGCCTATAAAAGATCTTTATATTCATATTTGAAAAGTTAAAAGTCAAGATACAAGTTGGACTTGCATGTATTTGAGTAATAGCATGGAGAGGAAAGTTAGTGTTTTCCATATAATCTGACAGAAATATCTAAAAGATCAACGAGAAAAGCAAAAATTGAATACCAAATTACAATATTTATTTTGTTTCTACAAGTGAAATATCAAGAAGTAGAAAATTAAGTGTTAGCAGCTATCACCAATAACTGAGTGTTGCCAACTGAGGGGGTATGCTTAAGATGGTCTGACTGAATTTATTAAAGCAACATCCAAATATATTAACAGAGATTGAGCATGCTAATGAAATGCTATATTATCGAAGTTTTCTAAATTTAATTACTTCTAAAATTTTAAGTAAACAAAAGAAAAAACCACAATTTTTTATAGTAACAGAAGTATAAGCCAGATTAAAATATCTCTTACCAGCAAAAAGGTATTCAGGAGTCCTTAATGACAACTTTTTTCCTAAACGACTCTTAACAATTGGTTGCTTGGCTGATCTGCTTCCCTGCAATCATGCCAGAAGCACATGTTGGCATAATGTCCCAGATGTCAAAACCTTATGGTAAAGATAGTAGCAGTTTTATCAACAAAACCAACTTTTAGAGCACCCAAAAAGCTGGTTCAAATACTTTTACACAACCTAATATACTCAATTTTGAGTATATTTTACTTGATTAACCAATTTGCTTATATACATGTGTTGAATGATGTTTGATTTTTGAAGATTGACAAATAAAAGACTTAGTGGAGGACCTAGTCCTTATATAAAGGCATGACTGATCAGAAAAATTTCGGGTTGCAAATCCATGCAGAGCTAGAAAACTTGGCGCGTTACGAGTTACTAATCCTAGTCAGCAAGTGATTGTGCCTTGGCCACCTCTATGAAATATGAATGAGAAGTAGAGTTAAACAAGGAGTATATCTTAAGAGATCTTCTCTTACCATAATTGAGAAGATTCCTAGTGAAGGTGCTAGGGTTTCGTATACCTATATAAGCAAGCAATTGAGGTTGGCCGCAATTAATTGATTCACTACAAGAGTTGAGAGAAAACTAAGAAATTTCAGTTGTTGATCGTGTGAGTGAACCAAAGTAGACAACAATTGAAGAATCCAGTGCTGATCAAGTTTTAGTATAGGCTCTTCATTATTGTTGTTGTGTTCTTACCTATTTTCTTGTTCCTAGAAGCCTAGTATTAGGTAATTATTGTAAGGAATAACTTGTAAAAGCTAGAGTTTAGCTTTGAAAGTGTGCAGGGTCTAGAGTGTAGCCCCTTGGTTATAGAGTTTAAAACTTGCTCGTTGTGTTAGTGAAATAATTTGCAAAATTCTAGAGCTTGGGTCGTGGTTTTTCTTCCTTGAGCAAGGAGTTTTCCACGTAAAAACTCGGTGTCCTTTAGTTTCTAGTTTAGATATGCGTTCATTGTACTGATTGAAGAAACTAGGTTCGAACTAGGTTCTTGAAGTGACGAACAAAGTTCTTAAGAAAAATTGGAGGACACTATTCAACCCCTTCCCCCTTGTGTCCTGAACAGGTGCACCTTGTGCAAGAAGTGGTATCAGAGCCGGTCTTCTCAGCGTTAGGTTAACACCTCGACAAAGATCTTATCATAAGTGCACCGCCAACAATTAGTGAAGGACAGACTATGCTTAGGCCCCTTTAATTCAATGGACAATACTATGCCTGGTGGAAAAACATAATGGAAATTTTATATACGTTGAAGACTATCAGTTATGGTTGATTATCTTTGAAGGTACTTTTGTTCGAACCAAGACTGTTGGAGAAGGAGCTATTGCTCGAACTGAGCCTAAGGATAAGTCTGAGTACAAGGAAGCTGATTATAACATGATCGAGAAAAAATCACAAAGCCAAAAGGCTTGTTATCCGTGGACTTGGTCTTGACGAGTTCAATAAAGTCTCCTCGTACAAAACTGCTAAAGAGATCTTGGATGCTTTAGAAGTTGCACATGAAGAAATGAGTCAAGTCAAGGACTCAAAGAGGATGATGCTCAAGAGGCAATTTGAAATCTTCACTATGGGAGAAATGAAATCGATCCAGGACATGTTGACCAGGTTAACTATCATCACAAATGATATGAAGTCCTTGGACATGGATCTTCCTAAGATAGAAATTGTGGACAAGGTTCTCTAAACACTTCCAGACTCTTGGGAACTGAAGATGATGCTATCAGTGAATCCAAGACTTCGAGTTCCATAAAGTTGGAGGAATAGATTGGTAGCCTGAAATCTCATGAAATGATGAAGGAGTCAAAAATAAATCAGCACCCAAGAAGGAATAGACCCTAGCACTGGAGGCCACTGAGGAAGGTGAGCTTGATATTCATGAGGTTCAGATGGCTATGGTAGGTACTCTCAGACAAAGCGAACCTTGTCAAGTTTAAATGGTTCAATAATAATACAAAGGATAATTCTAGTAAGAAGAATATTGTTGACAGTGCAGATTATTCAGGGTGTTTCAAGTGCCTCAAGATGGATCATGCTTTCAAAGACTGTCCTCTATAGGAAATTCAATGATTAAAAAATAGAGCTTCGAAGGAGAAGGAGAATGACAAGGACAAGGACAAGGATAAGAAGAAGTCAAGACGTCCACACTACTAGAAATCGATCAAAAAGCTACAGAAAGGTTGGAGACGGAATTCCCTCTCCAATCAGTTAGAGAGGGAATTCCGTCTCCAATCAGTGTTTGAGTAAAAAATTATTAAATTTTTTAGAGTTGGAGACGGAACCAAAAAGGAGAAATCGTGTCAGTGATTGGAGACGGAATTCCGTCACCAATCAACTGACACCTTTTCAGCTTTTTGGTTGGAGAAAGAATTCCGTCTCCAACTCTAAACATATACACAGCCGCTCCCACATTTCTTTCAGATCGTCACCTCCCCCAAAATTTCAAAACCCTCCATCCCCGGCGAAAACCCTCCCTCCCCGACAAAAATTCACCTCGGCATACCCAATCCATCCGAACAACTTATTCAAGTAAGTTTTCTCCATCTTCCCCATTATTTTTAGCTATAATTCGAATTAGTTTCCCCTCCCCATTTTCCCCACCCTTTAATTCGGCCCCCATTTTCCCCTCCCCAATACCAACTTTGACACTCCATTGTCATCCTTATCAATGTTGAATTTATTGTATAATGAATTTCTAATAAGCTCTATCATGTTTGTATACTTGTGTGATTGTTTAATATTTCCCTCCTTTTTAAGAATATTGGTTAGATTGGATTATTGGAAATGTCATTAGTTCTTGGAAATTTAGAAATAGTTAGAAAAACAATATAAAGTAGATAAATTTAATGCAAGGATAACTAGAAAGAAATAATTAAGGACAATGTCATTGAACATGGCAAATAAAATAAATGTAGGGAGTTTGATTTAGTTAGTTAATTAAAAAATTAATATGCAACATAATTTAACAAAAATGTTATACACCTATAGTTTGCTAGAAAAATTGCTATATTTTGTTGCATTGATTTATATTTATTTGTTTGTAACTTTTATAGATGGAACATGATGAAAATCGTAGTTGGATGTACAATATGTTCTATGAAAATATAGGTTTGAGGAAAAGTTATGTAGATGGGGTTGACGGGTTTATTGCTAAAGCTAAATTACTTCCTGAATATATACGAGGGGGTTCAATCAAATGTCCTTGTGTGAAATGCAAGTGTAGCCACGTGCAACCAATTGAAAATGTCGTGTTGCACCTTTATAGAAAAGGATTTATGCCAAATTATTTTGTGTGGACTGCACATGGAGAGTGTAACCCTAGTGTCCATAGAGAGAACTTCCAAAATGACTATGTCGGGTATAACTATTCTATGAATGAGATGTTGAATGATGCGTTTGGAATGTACCAAGGGGAACCCTCTCAACCGAATGTTGAGGAGATTCCCAATAATGAGGCGAAGCTCTTCTATGAACAATTGGAAGAAGCAAGTCGCCCATTTTACGAGGGGGCAAGTCATTCAAAGCTGTCGGTGGCAGTTAGGTTGCTTAGTATTAAATCAGATTATAACATATCTCAAGGAGGCATGGATGAGATCATTGGACTCTTGAATGAACTAAACATAAGTAAATTGGGATTGCCTTCCTCGTACTACGATGCAAAAAAGTTGGTTTTGTTTTTAGGCTATCTTCAGAAAGAATTCACTGTTGTAAAAAATGTTGCATGTTATACTACAAAGAAAACAAAGATAAGCAATTTTGTACATTTTGCGGTGAGGCTCGCTACAAGCCAGTCAAAAATGCTAAACAGAAACAGGTCCCAGTAAAAGCGATACATTACTTACCTCTTATACCAAGGTTAAAGAGGTTGTATGTATCAATGAGTTCTGCTCCTCATATGAGATGGCATCATGAACGTACACGACAATCTGGTATTCTATGTCATCCGTCTGATGGAGAAGCATGGAAGCATTTCGATAGAGTGTATCCTGAATTTGCAAGTGAACCTAGAAACATCAGGTTGGGTTTAAGTTCTGATGGGTTTACTCCGTTTGCTGTCTCTGCTGCACCATATTCTTGCTGGCCTGTATTCGTCACACCGTATAATCTACCCCCAGAAATGTGTATGACAAGTCCATATATTTTCCTGACTTGTACTATCCCTAGTCCTAGGAACCTAAAAAGCTCTATTGGTGTATTCTTGCAGCCTTTGATTGATAAGTTACAAATATTGTGGCGTGATGGTGTTGTAACATACGATTGTTCCTTGAAACAAAACTTTAGACTGCATGCTTGCTTGATGTGGACAATTAATGATTTCCCTGCATATGGCATGTTGTCTGGTTGGTCCACTGTTGGTAAGCTATCTTGTCCTATTTGTATGGAAGATACAAAAGCATTTTATTTGAAACATGGGCGTAAGCACACATGGTTCGACTGTTAGCGCCAGTTTCTGCCAGATGACCATTCATTTAGGAGAAACACTAGTGCATTCATGAAGAACAAGGAGGATTTTGATGATCCTCCACAGAGATTGACGGGCCATGAAGTTTGGTCCCGGGTTTAGGGGTATCCTAAGGCAATGGAGCAGCAACCATTGCCTAGAATAACAGGTTTTGGTGTTACACATAATTGGACAAAGCAAAGCATATTTTGGGAACTTCCTTATTGGAAGGACAATCTTCTTAGGCATAATCTGGATCCAATGCATATTGAAAAAAACTTTTTTGATGCCGTCTTTAACACTGTGATGGATGTCAATAACAAAACAAAGGACAACTTGAAGGCAAGGTTAGATGTTCAGGCATATTGTCGGTGACTTGAATTGCACCTACAATCAGATGAGGTTAAGGTGCGCAAGCCATCAGTGAACTACACTTTTGACTTGGAGGAGAGAAGAATGATTTGTGAGTGGATACAGAATATTAAGTTTCCTGATGGTTGTGTATCGAATATATCCAAATGTGTCGACATGACAGAAGGTAAGCTTACGGCAATGAAAAGCCATGACCGTCATGTTTTCATGGAAAATTTGTTGCCAATTGCGTTCAATGGCTTGCCTGATACAATTTGGAAACCACTCACTGAAATGAGTGTGTTTTTCAAGGACTTGTGTTCTAGTACATTGGGGGAAGAAAATCTACAATTGATGGAAAGTAATATTCCTGCGATCTCCACTAAATTGACCAAGATATTTCCCCCTGGTTTCTTCAATGTTATGGAACATCTGCCAATGCACCTTGTTGAAGAAGCAAGACTTGGAGGCCCGGTTCAGGGAAGGTGGATGTATCCTACTGAAAGGTAATGCATATCAAAGATTTTCTCCTATATTTAATATTTTTTAATTCATTATTAAATTATATGGCTATCTATGTTATACAGGACTATTGGCAGATGTAAGCGGACTGCAAAAAATAGGAATAGAATTGAGGGGTCGATATGTGAGGCTTATCTTGTTAGGGAAACGTCGCATTTCTGTTCTTATTATTTTGGGGCCGAGGTACCTTCTCTAAGTCGCAGGCCTAACCGACATGATGATGGTGGAAGCGGCAATTCACTGTATCCTCATTTTTCCATATTCAATCATCCCGGTCGAGGATCAGAAAAAGGTTGCACAAAACCATTCAACGACATCGACAGACAAGTTGCTACGACACATGTACTGCTGAATTGCCCAGAAGTGCAACCTTTTTATAGGTATTTGTCACTTTCTACAAATAACAAAAAAGGTTAATACATATATTATTTTTTACATCCTGAATATTGTTTTGTGCATAGCAGTTTATTTGTCAGTAACTTTGGGCACGATGCTGTGACGACCAAATTTTCAGAGTGGTTTAGAGAATACGTAAGTATTTTAGTGACGCATATCCCGTTGGTGAATACTATACGCAAGTATTTTTAACTTATAAATTTAATTGTATGCATGTTAGGTGCACAATCCTGAAAACAGCGTCAATCATCCACTGTTTTGTGATTTATCATTGGGCCCTATTTATAAGTACAGACAAATGTCTAAGTACTTCATCAATGGCTATAAGTTTCATACTGAAGAATGGTCCATGGGGAAGAAAACATATAACTGCGGAGTGTGGGTGAATGCAGGCACTGGTGATGGAGAGTTTGACTATTATGGTGTAATACATGAAATATTAGAGCTAGAGTTTAACGGTCATCCAAGGAAAAAGTTGGTGCTCTTTCGGTGTAAGTGGTTTGATCCAACACCACTTCGGGGTACAAAGGTGCATCCAGTATATAAAATAGTTGAAATCAATCACAAAAGAACGTATGCACATTATGATCCATTAATCATTGGTCAAAATGTGAAACAAGTGTACTACGTTCCTTATCCAAAGTGTAAAAATAAACTGAAGAACAAGGCAAAAGCAAATTGGTGGGTTGTTTTGAAAGCCAAACCGGTTGGAAGAATTGAGGTGGATGATGCATTAGATGAAGCATACCAAAATGACATTTCAACTGTTCAAGAAATTGTAGATGAAGAATTACCCGACGAGTTGCATCAGGGTGTGGATTATTTTGAAGAATTTGATATGTCGGTACTCAAACAAACCATGGAAACGTCTTTGGGAAATGAAGAAGAGGAGTACATAGATGAAAATGAATCAACTGAGGATGAATTGCTTGATGAACTAGAAGGAAGCGATGATGATTGATGTTAGTAGTTGAATATTTGTGCATTATATTGGTTGTTTGTGGTATTTGTGACTAATATTTTGCGTAATATTTTTTTTATTAACGATTATACACTTTATTAGGTATCTAATTATATTGAATTTAATATTAATTTGCAGATATGGCATCTCGAGGTAGGAAAGGACCTAGGACCCGTGGTGGCCATACTCCCACAGGTCATACTACTTCTCCACTTCCGCATTGACCCCTGCCTCTGCCTTGCTCTCACAGTTAGGTAATTATCCGAGTACATTTTTCGCTGGTCTCCCTAGTACCCCACTATTCCATCAGCCACAGGCCCCTAGTATATCTGCACAGATCATGCCACATACGGGGCCACACTATCAGTTTGGCCAGCCTGCTGGTCCCTCTTTTCATTCCATGCCTATAGTAGACACATCCCCTCAGTCTGTGCATGTACGGGCCCCTACATTTCAGTCATTCGGCGCACCGGGCCCTTCACAACTGATGATGATACCTACTCCTAGTATGCATCCACATAGTTTTCCATCTGCTACACCTTCCATTTCGAGTACTGTTCCATCTGCATCATCATCGGCATGCCCCAGTTCGAGTACACCCGTACCAGAGACTCAGCCAGAGTCCTCTCCATCTGTCACCACTACAGCGCGAAAGGGTAAGAAAAAGCGTACTAGTGCTACAGTTCAGTTGCCTGGTGGTATTGGATCTCTCGATGAGTCTGGTAGGTTGATTATCATGCCTGACAGCAAAGAAGGGTAAGATTTATTCATTAACCCTTAAATTATTAACTTTTGAATTGAATGCAATATATATTTATCAACATAATTTTGTATGTTAAATTTAATGCAGGTTTCTTCCATCGGACAAGGTAGTGAAACTTGTTGTTGAATCTATGACACCACACTTTACTGATGGTTGGCCGTCCTGGGGAAAGGTGCCAGAACCTGTTAGAAACCGCATGTTTGAAGCTTTTACGATATTAACTATACTTATGAAGCTTTTGTCATTTGATTATTATATGTGTTTTATTAGTTTTCACTTATTATATTGTTATTGTTTCAGCACAAGTGTTCGCGAGATGCTATATATGATGATGAAGTCCGATCAGTTTTTGAGAAAAAGGCGGCTAAAAGGCTAAGTGATTCCTTGTCAAAATACAGGCAAAAGGGTAAAGTTCCCAAATGGATTTATCAACAGAATTGGGATAAACTCAAAATTTATTGGGAAACACCTGAATTCTTAGCCCAGAGCGAGCAGGCTAAGAAAAACAGAGCATCCGCAAAGGGAGGATCGAAGCACACTTGTGGTTCAGTTAGTTTGGCCACCCATCGGGCACGATATATAATTTAATTTAATTTTTATTTAAATTAAAAACTTAACACCATTTTGATTTAGCATTAACACATTTGCATTGTGTAGGAAGCGGTACATGGAAAAGTTAGTGATTATGAATTTTTTCGGTTGTTCCATTTTTTATATGACGAACAAGGAAATGAGGTGGGATGGGTCGAGCCACGTGCACAACAACTAGAGGTGAGATATCATAAATAATTTTATTTTATTTTAAATTATTCTTTAATTAATTATTCTAATAGCGTCGTGTGTTTTAGGAAAACTACAAAGCTCACCAAGAATGGCTTGAGAGACAAGGGTCACAGGTCGATGAAGGCTCTCCTAAACCCACCCAGGATGAAGAAAATGCAATGTTCGTTCAGGCTGGTGGTGGCTATACTAGCAAAAATCGAACCTATGGCCTTGGTCCTTCGAGGTACAAGAAGCCTTCTTGTGTAGGTATTGTCAATGCTAATTGTTCTTCTTCTTCTTCTTCTTCTTCACCTGCACCATAAGTTGTGGATGATGAGTTGCGCTCTAAATTGATGGAAATGGAGCAAAGGCTACTAGATAGTGAAAGGCAATGGTTGGAAGACCATGAGAATGTGAAGAAATTATAGGAAATTGTGGCAAAGATTTGGAGGGATAAGGAGCAAGGAAGTGGCTTCTCCCAAGGGCCGAATTAGTCTCATGGTTTGTTAAGTTTGTGAACATGTTACTAACTGAATACTTTAGTTTTTATTTGTGTTGAATGCTTAATGATGAAGCATGTATGTAGAATTGTTTAATTGGCCATGGTGGCTTTGTTTTATGTTAAACAGGTAGTTTTTGGTTGCTTTGTAGAGAATTTCTAATGTTTTTATTTAGCAGGATTAATATAGTAAGAGACGGATTTATTTTACTAGAGAGGAAATTCCGTCTCTAAACAACAAAAATAATTTTTAAATTTTTTAATGGAGAGGGAATTCTGTCTCTGAACAATAAAATAATATATACATTTCATGTTGGAGATGGAATTCCCTCTCCAAGCATTAAATTAATTAAATTTAATTAATTTAATGGTTGGAGACGGAATTCTGTCTCCAAATGCAAAAGTCACTGGCACACTGACACATTCTTGGAGACGGAATTCTCCATCTCCAAGAATGTGTCAGTGCGCCAGTGACTTTTGCATTCCGTCTCCAAGTTAGCCAACGATGCGCTTTTTCGTGAAGGACTCGCAGAGACGGAATTCCCTCTCCAAACACCTCTTAGAGAGGGAATTCCGTCTCCAAACTGTGACGCAAAACTGATAATTTCTAGTAGTGCCACCAAACATCATAGTAGAGAGAAGGAAGAAGAATGAAGCCTTTTATGCTACTTGGGGACCATCTGATAGCGAATCCGATGTAGAAGAAGAACCTGAGGATGAGTCACCCTTGGCACTAATGGGATTGACTGAAGAAATCACAGAAGGAAGAAATCCTTTCAAACCACCTTTGTTTGTAGGAATTCACTATGAGTAGTGGAAAAGGGAGATGAAGTTATTTCTTCAGAGCATAGATTACAGTCTCTGGGTGATTGTGAAACGAGGACCAAATGTTCCCTTGAAAATAACTACTAATGGATCCTTGGTACCAAAGCCGGTGGAAGAACTTCACTCACATAATCTGGATTGGCTTCAAGCAAATGCTAAAGCAATAGTGGTGATAAAGTATGGGGTGTGTGGTAATGCATTAGCCTAAGTATCAGGCTACTCCACAACAGTGGAGATATGGAAGAAGCTGAAGGAACTTTATAAGAAAGACCCCAACAAGAAGGAATCAGCTCTCATGGCTACTAATAATAATGAGGAGTCTGCTCACGCAGCTGAGGTAAGTCTCTCCGAGCTTAAAGAGAAACTTCAGACATACTCTCCAAAAAATCTTTCATTGATTACTATCACTTTAATTGAGGGATATGAGAAGAAGAAGCCAGAGAAGGACCAACTATTTGTAGTTGTGTATGATCTTAAAACTAAGTGCAAGAATCTGGAAGAAGTTAATGTTGAACTTGAGAAAATTAATGCCTCTTGCAATGGACAACTTTTTTCCCTTAAAAAATAAAGCCTTAGCTTTTGAACTAGAAGTTGTAAGAATGAAAGAGGCTAGTGGTAAACAAGTAATCAGTGAGGAATAAACCAAACTTGAGGATGAACATAAAAAGAAGAACAAGGTTCTATATCAAGAAACTGAGAAGAACCGGGTTCTTCAAGAAAAGTTTGAAAAGGCTAATTATGAACTCACAAGACTCACTAAATGGAACAAGTCATCTGAAGCCATGAATTGGGTTTTATAGAATCAGAACAAAGGCAAGAATGACTTAAGTTACAAGAAACCATTGCCTTCTTATAATCCTAGAAGCAAATATGTAGGACTCCGCATGCTTTGCACATTTTGTGGTAACACAGGACATTATAAAGAAATTGCATGGCTGTTAGAAGAGTTATAATAAAGAACCAAAAGTTTGCTTTGCCTGGTTTGGCTAAAAAGGATTTAATTCATCATTTTTCTAAAGAAAGGACACAAGCTTGTCTGGGTTCCTAAAACTAACCCCTAATTTATTTTGCAGGCTGGAGTGGGAGTGAATAACCCAAGCTTGATACTTGATAGTGGTTGTTCAAGCCACATAACTGGAGATAGAAGAAATTTTCTCTCACTCGCAGTATTTGAAAGGGGTAGTGTGGCCTTTGGAGGAGGAAAAGGTGGTCAAATAGTTGGCGTTGGAAAGGTTGGGAGATCATTGGATCATGCTATTGAAAATGTATATTGTGTAGATAGATTGAGACACAACTTGCTGGGCATCTCCCAACTATGTATGTGACAGAGGAAATTACTACAGAGGAAATTAATTTGGTTTCTCATATGTAGGATGCATCGTGAAGAACCTATAGAGAGGGAAAGTAGCTATGGAAGGGAAACGGGTGAATAATGTGTACAGGGCTTCATTAGTCTCTCTTCTAGAAAACAATTTGACTTGTTCGAATGTTCAAGAAAGTGACTCACAGCTATGGCACAAGCAGTTGAGACATGAAATCTTGTCACAACTAAACAAGAAAGCATCTAAGGACCTTTGATACGGGTCAAATCACGGAAGCGAATAACAAGTAATGGAAGCAACAAAGTAATCACGATAGAAGGAAAATTGGGATGGGGGAGAATAGAAATAGAAGAAAGAACGAATCAAACTAAACAATTAGATTGATTCAAAAGGGATGAGAGACCTGAACCATTAAACGGGAGTCACACTAGCAGTGATCCACCATGGATTCAACATAAGAGATACATGAAGCCCAAGCCTATTCTATCTTCTTAATTCTATCTTCAAAACTAGCTAATCAAATAAAATGACTAAGTGTGGTATTTATAGGTGTTCCACACTCCTAATGTAATGTCTAAAAATCCCTCAAATGATATAAAAACAATACAAGCCTCATAGGGTCTAAAGAGGAATTACATGTCAAAATCCCATCCAAAACTAGGCAAAACAGGTGCCCCACCTAGCAGAGAAGGCGCCCCACCTGCAGAGTAGGCGCCCCACCCTCCAAAGTAGGCGGTCCGCCCAAAAAGTAGGCGGTCCGCCCCTTTTATGGGTGGTCCAAAGTCCAGAGAGTGTGCAAGTCACTAGGCGGTCCGCCTAGTCCAATGGGCGGTCCGACCCTTACCTGGAAGGCTTGGAAACGACTCAAAATGGACTCTAAGTTTTCCTCCTTTGTCCGTAGTCGATCCTCCCTCGTTAGCGCTGAAGCCCATGACTCCAAATCACTCTCGAACCCTCCTCCGATGCCTTTGTCTTGGATCCTTTGTGCTCTCACGCTTGGCTCTTGATGGTTTGCGCTTTGGCTCCAATTTGCCCTGCATCATCCTCCCCTTCTTGAAAGGATTTCGTTCTCGAAATCTAACCATCAAGCCTACATTCAAAGCAAGCACAAACAAAGCTTCCCACTACAAGAGTAGGTTAGTGCCAAAAGTGTGGGAAAACACACTCTTGTGATAGAGCCAAGTATCAATAACAAGGAAAAAGCTTATGTCCCCAAAGGAAACAACAACTACTTGACTCCAAATGAAAGTGCACCCAACACAAGAACAAGCAAAGAGATCAACAGGATATGGAACATGCAAGATATAGCAATCAAATTCCCTATAATCCCTAAGCTTATGAACAACATACCAAGCCTTCAAATCAATATTATCATAATGTGACACATTAGCTTTGGCATGCTCAACACTCAAGGTGTGATCAACATGTGGAGTGGAGTAAACAAAATAGTTCAATTGACAACTAACATCAAATACTCCACTCCCCTTCTTGGAAGCACTCTTACACAAATCAAAAGTGACTTCTTCACCTCCAAATCCAACTCCAAGACAATCTCCTTCACTAGGCAAACTCCAAAGGAAGGTCTCCAAACTAGGTCCTTCATCATTATAGTCCACACAATGAAGGTTAGGACTATTAGAAGATGGTTGAACACAACCAATATCAAGACCACCCATCCTACTTGGAGTTCCAAAAAATGGATCGTCCATAGAGTCTAACCTTTCAAACCATGGAGATTCTATTTTACTATCAACCCTAGTCCGATACAATTCGCTACCACAAATGAGATTATCTTCACATAATGGAAATGTAAAAGCATGCACCTCAAATTCATGGTCACATAAAAGCATGGTATCAAGACTAGGTTCTTTACCCATACCCGAGGAGTCATCGAAAACAAGTCGATCCATATCACACTCTAGAGACTCCTCAAGGTCACAACCATCCTCACTACGACACATAGGTCCACCATTACCAAGCAACTCATCAAGGGAAAGAATAGGGTATTCATTCAACTCATCTTCCCCTTTATCAAATATAGGTGGGGTGTCATAACAAGGTTCACAAGCAAGGTCAACTTCACATTCTTCACTAATGAGAGGTTCAATGAAAACCGAGCTCACATCATGATGTGGCTTATCATCCCTCTCAACTAGTGGTCCACAATCACACACAAGTTGACCAACCGACTCTACACTAGTTGCAAACACATTATAGTCACATAACTCATCAACTAGTATAGAAACTTCACAAATACTTACACATGACAAGGAAGTAACATGTTCAAGGGAAGAACTTTCACATACCTTTGAGTGGACATTTTGCTCACTCAATGCGCTTGAAGTGTCTTGAATTGTTTCTTCACCTTGAAGCTCACATTGAAGATTTCCTTCACCTTGTCCTTCCATTTTGGAACATGATTGAGGTTCAATTGGTTTGCCTCCAAGAGTACCTACACAAGAGTTAACACAAGTAGAAGAAAAAGACAAAGGGTTAAGGTTAGAATAAGGGGTGTCCTCACTCTCAATTCTTTTTCCCTCTTTCTTTTACCTTATTTTCTTTTCAAGTTCGGGTGTAGATCCGGGTGGTGACATCCCACTCACATCACTCATCACATCCTCTCTTTTTTCCACTCGAGGAATGTCACCGGTCACTCCCTTACTCCTCTCAATCTTTTATCTCTCAAATTCGGGTGAGTTGGGACGAGGCCCAAGAATACCCATAGCCGGAATAGGTGGACTTTTAACATCAACCCGAAATCTAGGACTAAAAGACTCATCAATTGATGTCTCTTTCTTCTTTGTAGGTGAACCACTTCGCTTTGGAGCTTGTGGGTTGGGGTTCACCTTGTTGACAATTGTCAACTCTTTTCTTGCACTAGTCCCACCATTGCTTGTAATCATAGTACTTGTTGTTTGCACCCTTTCAATCATGGAATGAGGTTCTTGCTCCTTTCCCTTTTGCATAGGCCTAGAAGGTATACTAGGAGGTGACTTGATCTTTGCCCTAAGAGGCTCAAAGTCAAAAGTCCTTTGGCCCTTGCTCACATAATACCTATCACACTCAATACCATATCGCACCTTCTTGCCTTGCAACCGTGGCTCACCTAGCCACACATGACAATGCTTCATGGGATACACATCGCACCACACATAACCCCAACAACTCTTATGAGATATGCACACTCGAACTTTCTTGGAAACCCACACTTCGTGGTACTCATAGGGATGCTCTAGGGCATAGCAAGGTAGCCTTAACTTATCAACCACCGAGGTACTAATGCAATTGGCATTGGTGTTACCAATCTTGAGAAAGTACCCTTCATTACCTTCCACCTCAACAAGGAACCTCCTTAGACCCAAGTTTCGTATAAGATCATCCAAGTAAGAACTTGGAAGTTCAAGAAAAAGATCACCTTCAATTTGAGTCTTCCTCATCCCTCCTCCCCTAGCATCACCACTAGGATAACTTCCACTTCCCGTCACCCTTCCAACATTAGAAGTGTTGTTGAAAGTCGAGGAAAGAGTGCCACTGTGGAACCCATAATTGCCTCTCGCCTTGGCTCCATAGCCCATAGCACCACTCCCACCACCACTACTAGAGCAATGCACCCCCGTAATAGTAAGAGCAACACTTCTCATTCCACCCTTCACATAGGAGTTAGAAGCATCAAGCCGTTTAGCATAAGTTGAATAGGAAAGCTTCTCCCTTCCCATGGAACAACCACCACCTCCTCCCATACTAATGGAAGGACTTCTACTACTCCCTTGAACACCACAAGCAATTTCAAGAGAAGATGAAAATGAACAATTCTCATAATCAACCCCATCATCAATTCTCTCTACGTCACTATCATCATGTTCAAATTCATCACAAGAAGAGTAAGTAGGATCATCATACCTTTAAGCGTCACCATCTTCATATTCTTGACTTGGAGCATAAGATTCTTCACATTCATCTTCGCAAGCCCCACAGTCTTCTTCATCTTCATAATCAACATAGTGACCCGCTTCATCATCATATGAGCCTTGGTTCTCCGAATCGTCATAGCAATACCCATCGTCATCACCATAGGAACCATAGTCTCCATCATCTCCGCATGAGTCATACCTTCCACAATCGTCATCCGATGCCATAGTTGTAACAAAGAGTAAAGGACCTCACAAATTCACTCCCTCACGTGTATCACTCAAAAGATGTTACTCAATTTTCTTTCCACTCGTGTATACACTCAAGGTCGTTGGCTTTTGTGACCACACTCTATAGTTCTCACCACTCAAGCCTTTTTCCACTCAAGACCTTCTTGTCTCTTACTAATCACAATGGCAAGATCAATCAACTAATGCACCCAAGTAATGGTTCGGAATGGAGTTTTAAGTGACTCGATGTACGGAAGCTAATTTAATGCGCACTTGAAGCAAGCAAATTCTACGACTTTAAGTAAAGACTTCAAGACACACAACGCCCTAATGGATCAAAGATTAGTGTTAATAAATTAGGACAAATACCTTAGAAACACTAACCAAGAAGTTCGGAAGCAAAGGAAACACGAAATCCTACGAAAAATCAACCCGGACAACTTTCAGCAAAAGAGGCCCCCCGCCTATGAAAGTAGGCGGTCAGCCCACTTTTTCACAGTGGGGAGTAGGCGGTCAGCCTACTTGAAGTCCAGAGAGTGTGCACAAAAGAGGCGGTCCGCCTCTGTAAGTAGGTGGTCCGCCCACTGCAATTTCCTGCAGCCTTTCACTTCGTATTTTTGGTTCTTTTGCAGCCAAATCTCCAATGTTTTTAAGGTTTTTTTTCCAATCCAAAGGTACCCCAATGAGTTTTCAACTACTACAATTAATCCACAATAATTTATATCAACACCCAATCCATAACAAATCCAAATCAAGAAATTTCAATCAAGTTCTAGGATTTTTCAATTTTGGGGTTTTTGATTTTTCAACTTTTGATTCTCAACACCAAATCATGTAAAAAGGGTATCAAATCAATGAGTAATCATCATAGATCAATCCCCGATATCAAACAACCAACGGATCATCAAATCTAATCCACAATAAGATTTTTTTTGTATTTTTCACTTTTTCACTTTTTTTGTTTTTCTTCTTTTCTCAAGAACATAAACACAATAACAATAAAGTAAAGATAAGATGAACAAGGAACGTGCATTCGTAAGAACGAAACCTGAGTCTTGCTCTGATACCAAGATGATACGGGTCAAATCACGGAAGCGAATAACAAGTAATAGAAGCAACAAAGTAATCACGATAGAAGGAAAATTGGGATGGGGGAGAATAGAAATAGAAGAAAGAACGAATCAAACTAAACAATTAGATTGATTCAAAAGGGAGGAGAGACTTGAACCATTAAACGGGAGTCACACTAGCGGTGATCCACCATGGATTCAACATAAGAGATACATGAAGCTCAAGCTTCAACAAGAATGGCCCAGCCTATTCTATCTTCTCAATTCTATCTTCAAAACTAGCTAATCAAATAAAATGACTAAGGGTGGTATTTATAGGTGTTCCACACTCTTAATGTAATGTCTAAAAAGCCCTCAAATGATACAAAAACAATACAAGCCTCATAGGGTCAAAAGAGGGATTACATGTCAAAATCCCGTCCAAAACTAGGCAAAACAGGCGCCCCACCTAGCAGAGTAGGCACCCCACTTGCAGAGTAGGCGCCCAGAGTAGGCGCCCCACCCTCCAAAGTAGGCGGTCCGCCCAAAAAGTAGGCGGTCCGCCCCTTTTATGGGTGGTCCAAAGTCCAGAGAGTGTGCAAGTCACTAGGCGGTCCGCCTAGTCCAATGGGCGGTCCGCCCCTTTCCTGGGAGGCTTGGAAACGGCTCAAAATGGACTCTAAGTGTTCCTCCTTGGTCCGTAGTCGATCCTCGCTCGGTTGCGCTCAAGTCCATGACTCCAAATCACTCTCGAACTCTCCTCCGGTGCCTTTGTCTTGGATCCTTTGTGCTCTCACGCTTGGCTCTTGATGGTTTGTGCTTTGGCTCCAATTTGCCCCGCATCAACCTTGTTCGTGGGATGCCTATTAAGAAGTTAGAGGATATCAAGATGTGTGATGCTTGTGTCATAAGGAAGAATGTTAGATCTTCATTCAATTTAAAGAAAGTGGTTAATACTTCGAAACCACTTGAGCTGGTGCATATGGATCTGTGTGGCCCAATGAGAGTAAGGAGCAGAGGAGGAAAAAGGTTTGTGCTGGTAATAGTTGATGACTACTCAAGATATACATGGACCCTATTTCTTAATTCAAAAGATGAGGCATTTGATAACTCAAAGATTGGGCTAGTTTGTGCAGAAGAAGCTGAGTTTTGAACTTGTGAGCATCAGATCTGATCATGATACTGAATTTAAAAGTGCAATGTTTGCTAAATACTGCTTCAAGAATGGTGTTGACAATGATTTCTCTGCACGAAGAACCCCACAGCAAAATGGGATAGTTAAAAGGAAGAACAGATCCTTGGAAGATATGGCAAGAACTATCTTTCTGTATAGTGGCTTAGCAAAGAACTTTTGGGCTGAAGCAGTGAAACACAACTTGCTACTTATTAAACAGGTGCTCTATAAGAGCAATTCTTGACAAAACTCCATATGAGTTGCTCAAAGGAAGGAAACCGATCATTTCACATCTGAGACCTTTTGGGTACAAGTGTTTCATTCATAACAATGGTAAGGAACATATGGAAACATTTGATGCAAGAAGTGATGAAGCTGTATTACTAGGATATTCTACACAGAACGAATCCTATAAGGTGTTCAACAAAAGGACACAATCCGTTGAAGAAAGTATCGATGTTGTCTTTAATGAATTAGATATGGTAGTCACTGAAGGAAAAAAGGATGATCAAAGAATATGCCTTGCTTGAGAAGAACCTGTTGAAAACTTAGAGATCCCAGAAGAAAAGGTAGATTCTCAAGGTAATGATGGAACCTCAACTCAGGGGGAACAAAGAGTCAGTATGGAAGGGGAACAACAGATGGTGAAGATAAAACTGATGAAGAAGCTGAACCTTCTAAGAATTCTGAAGCATGGTCTTCACTGCAGATGCAACCAAGACCTTGAAAGCATCAAAGTTCTCCACTATTGGAGAATGTCTTGTCTGATCTAAACACATGGATTATTACAAAGTTCGCACTAAAGAACTTCTGTGAATTCTTTGCGTTTATCTCAGCTATGGAACCAAAGAATGTGAAGAAAACATTAAAAGACCCAGACTGGATAATTGTCATGCAGGCAGAACTACACCAGTTTGAGAGAAGCAAGGTGTGGCACTTGGTTCCTAGGAAAATGGACATATCTATCATTAGAACCAAGTGGGTCTTTAGAAACAAGCTATATGAGCATGGTATAGTTACCAAAAATAAATCTAGGTTGGGGCCTCAAGGGTACAGTCAAGAGGAAGGAATTGACTATGATAAGACCTTTGCACCTATTGCTGGAATGGAGGCCATAAGGATAATAATTTGTTTTTCTACTTACATGGAATTCATATTGTATCAGATGGATGTGAAGAGTGCATTCTTGAATGGTTATCTAAATAAAGAGGTGTATGTGATCAGCCACCTAGTTTTGTGAGTAGTGAATTTCCTGATCATGTGTATAAACTTGACAAGGCACTATATGGATTTAAGCAGGCACCTAGAGCTTAGTATGAAAGGTTGTCGGGGTTCTTACTCAAGAATGACTTTACAAGAGGAAAAATTGATAACATCTTATTTCTGAGGAAGAAAGCCAAGGACCTGCTTGTAGATCAAGTTTATGTTGATGACATCATTTTTGGTGCCACATATGAGAAATTGTGCAAGGAACTTGTTGAGCTGATAGATAGTGAGTTCGAGATGAGCATGATGGGAGAACTGAATTCCTTCATGGGTTTGCAGATCAAACAAACTATAGAAGGAACCATGATTCATCAAAAAAAAGTAAACCACAGATTTATTTAAAAAGTTTGATTTGAAAGGAGCTAAGGAAATGTATACTCCTATTGCTCTTGGAACAGTGCTTGATCTGGACGAAGCTGGTCCCTCTACAGATGAAACTAAGTATAGAGGAATCATTGGTTCTTTGATCTATCTTACATCAAGTCGTCCAGATATCATTTACCGTGTGGGACTTTGTGCTATATTTCAATCCAAGCTCAAGGAGTCTCACTTGACTGCTGTCAAGAGGATCTTGAGATATCTGCAAGCAACTCAAGGCCTATGCCTGTAAAACCCCAGAAGAGGTACATTTGAGATGATTGGATTTGTTGATCTGACTATGCAGGCCATTTGGTGGATAGAAAGAGCATTTTAGGAATGACACAGTTCTTAGGTCCTTGTCTGGTTTCTTAGGCTACAGATAAGCAAAATTCAGTGGCCCTCTCCACAGCTCCACAGCTAAAGCTGAATATATTGTTGCTTCTTCTTGTTGTTCGCAATTGTTGCGGATCAAACAACAACTGGATGACTTTGGAATTAAAAGAGGACCCGTGCCTATTTTTTATGATAACACAGTCGCAATGAGTATTGCCAAGAACACAGTCCAATAAAAAAGAACCAAGCATATTAATATTAGACACCATTTTGTGAGAGATAATGTTGAAAAAGGTCTAATTAACATGAATTCTTACAGGATAGAGGATCAAATTGCTGACATCTTCACCAAAGTTTTGAGCAGGGTGCGTTTGAGAGAAACAGGTTGGAGTTCAGGATGACCAAGATACATAGATGACCTAGGACCTGATTCTCCTAATGATTGGCTAGTTAAGTTTTCAAAGTTATTTGAGGATAGTCCGTTCTAATCTTGTACAGTAAATAGTACGCATATTTAGCTAAGTGTATAATTTTATTCTTATCTAAAGTGTTCCCAATTGAAGGATATGTTAGGTACAAGCAACGAATTATGTAAGAAATGAGGAACCATGTCCAGGTACACACAAAAACTGAATTTGGTAAGTACTTGGTAAATTTGAAATGTCTTATATATTCATTTCCAATAATCTCGTGTGTATCCGCCCTATGTTTTAGCCATTATTCTATTTTGGTTAAAACTTTCAATTTTTTAAACTTTTCTCACTTAGAAAAAGGAGTCTTAATTTCCTATCAATCTAAACGGACATCAAAAGCTTTTCCCGGTTCCCAAACCCTTAAAAGGTTTTTTCCTTTTTCATTTCATCATTACATCTCTTTTCCAAAAGTGAAACAACTTCCCTTCTCTTTGTTTTTCTCCGTCCAAACCCTAACCAAAACTGAAATATTTTTGATCGTTCCCTTAAATTCTCAAAAATTCTACAATGTCTCAACCACTGAAATCATCTCCATCACCCATAAAATCCTCGAAGCCCAAGGTCTATCTAAAACATACCAAGAAACCCAAGACAAGTGTTGCAACGTTGGCTGCTAGATTTACAAAGACACAGACAAAGGTAAAAAATAAAATCTCAAAATTATAGGCGAATGAGTGTTCTTCTCGAACAGCACGTGCATCAGAAGTACCTATTGGGTCTGATAACATTCCATTTAAGGTAAAACCCGAATCCACTATCACGAGTTCTATTATGCATAATTCGATTTTATGTCTAGAGAAAGTTGCTACTGAGGTGTTTGTATTAGGTTAGATGAACTTGTAAAACCTGCAGGTGTTGATGGTTCTGGTAGTATAGAAAATAGGAGGAATATTGTTGGTGTAGAAGCTGGTGGTAGTAGTAGTGTAAGTCTGTTAAAGTTGTTGTAGAATCAATGAAAGTTATTGTATCTGTGGGTTCTCCAAAAGGCAGAGTCGTCGAACCTAGTTCGAAAGCTGTTCTTTCAGAGATTATGAAGGAGAGTGCAGGTGTTAGTGATCCAGTCAAGTTGGGACAAGGACTTGCTAAAGTTGTCAAAGGATCGAGAAAGGACCTAGTCCCTTCTCAGTTCCTGATACAATAATGCAGCGCTTGATTTGACTGAATTTGATCAGGAGAACCTGGAGGAGAAGTGCAGGAAAAAGGGGAGACACAAAATATAGAAGTATCAGAGAAAAGAAAAAGTAAAAGGAAGTTTGGTGTTGAGGATGAGAATGAGGATGAGGTGACGTTTGTTAGTGGGACAAATCCTGTGTAGAAGGAACCTGTGTGGGGGAAAAAGATGAATCTAGTTAAAGGAGTAAAATTTATGTCTACAAGAAAGCTAGTACATGAGAGCAGTGATAAAGGGGGTAACGAAGGTGATAGGTCTGAGTCTGAGGAGGAAAAGAAACATTTTCTGGCTGGAGGAGTTTGACAGATAGGCACAAGGTCAGTTGTAAGGCAGCAAGAAGAAAAACAGGAGAAATATGCTGCTAAGAAGAAAGCAGAAAAAGTTTCCAAAGCACCTAGTTCCGCTGTTTAGGAGGACCTCCAGGAGAAAGAGAGTGGTAACCTTGTTGAGAACTTTGAGGACCCAGATGACTAAAATTTTGGAGAAAGTTCTGATCATCCCAAGAAAGAGTCCACTAACAGGGTTGAGTTCTAGGGCTGGACTAGGTTATTTGCAAATGACAAGAGATGCTTGTTTGTGGAATATGTTAGAGAGTTTTATGTGAACTGAAGTGTGGTGGGAAGAAGAATGTGCTCCATTATCAAGGGAGTGGAAATTGAGTTTGGGAGAACTGAGCTAGGGGTGATCTTGGATGTGCCTGCTTCTGGTTATTACAGGTACATGAAGAAAGAGTGGCCCAAGAGGGCTGACAATGTAACTCCTATTGATGTAACTAGAAAGTTCTCTGGAAATCCTAGATTGACGAAACCAAGGAAAGTGAAAAAAAAAGGAAATGGAAGCAAGTCATCAGCTACTATGTGAGTTTGTGCACAAATTCCTATTGCCAAGGGGTGAAAGGAACAGTGAGGCTTGTGCATTGGATCTGACCTGCATGGACCTGCTGGACATGTGTGTCATCATAAATCGAATTGGGCTTATAATAACACATTTTAGGAGAATTACCAAGACCAAGAAGTCACATTCGCTAGTCCACTCCTACATCCCGCAATAGATTTTTGAACACTTTGGTGTCCCTCTTGAAGGTGGGAAAAAGCCCACAAACAATCAGATGTTTGGAATGAAAATTTTAAAGATCTGTGATTTGTTCAAGGAGAAGAAAGCCTCCAAATGTCCAGTAAGGGTCAAAATTGAAAAAGCTGATGAGGTTGAAGGGTTTGGAGACAAGGAGGATGAAGAGAGGATGAAGGAGTTGGAGCAACATTTGGAGGAGCTGCAGGCTGTGAATGAGGAACTCAAGGGAGAGTTAGGCTGAAGGGTCAAGAGATTTACCGCTTGACCATGGAGTGTTGGAGCGTACTGGAAATTCAAGACACCTTGCTGCACTGTGTATGAGATGTTACATATTTGCTTATTCTCAGAAGCATTGTATTACGTAATTAATATGAGGAATAACTTGTAAAAGCTAGAGTTTAGCTTTGAGAGTGCGTAGGGTCTAGAGTTTAGCCCATTGGCTATAGAGTCTACAACCTAAAACTTGTTGTTCGTGTTAGTGAAAGAGTTTGTAAAATCCCAAAGCTTGGGCCCTGACATCTCCCTTGAACAAGGATTTTTCCACATAAAAACTTCGTGTTCTTAGTTCCTGGTTTGGATCTGCGTTCGTTATACTGATTGAAGAAACTAGGCAAGAATTAGGTTTTTGAAGTGGCGAACAAAGTTCTTCAGAAAAATCGGAGGACACTTTTCAATCCCCCCTCCTAGAGTCCTGAATAGGTGCGCCTTGCGCAACAACATGATTCTCAAATTTATTAGGTATAACTTCACTCGCGCCAAGAGCTCACTCTTGATACGGTAACAGGAAGTGATGGTGGTTATCATATGCCAGCTTGCTATGGTTAAAATTAGATATATTTTGACATCTATTATAAATTGTAAAAGAGGTTTTTTGACATCATTGTTTAAAGAAAATAGAGGAATAAATTTGTATATTTATCGAGTATTCGAGTAAAATAAAGAAAAATATGTTACTACCTTTTAGCTCCATAAAGATAGAGCGTATATTTCAATAAATTTATATATCTCTACTTATATATAATGTTGCACTTAGTGCACCTCTGTAAGACACTAGAAGGGAGGGTAAATAGTGTCCTTACCCGATTTTCAAAATTCTAAAACTTGCTCTTGACTTGTTCGCCCAACTCACAAACAATCAGGTTCCTTGCAAGTTTCACATATCTCTGAAACTTAATACAATGCGGAAATGTAAAGAACACTGAGATTTTTACGTGGAAAAATTCTTCCTCAAGGGATCAAAAACCACGACCCAAACTATTGGGATTTAAACACTCCACTAAAGGAAACTGAGCAAGTTTTAGATTACAACACATTGCAATCAAGGAACTAGACATAAGTTTAAGATTACAACGCAATGCAATCAAGGAACTAGACCTTCTAGTAACTAGAACCTTCCAAGCCACACGTTAGCTTGACAGGTTGAACTATCTCACTAAAAAGTAACCTCTACTTTATACTTCTTAACAAGTGGATAGATTAAAACTCAATAACCTATAACAGATAACTAAGACAGACAGACTATCACTATGAAACTGCAACTCCGTCAGGTTCTGCTGCCTTGCTTCTGCTCTTGCACACAATAGCTCTCACGAATGATTTCTTCTTTATTTGCACTGTTGAGAATTCTTGAGTGCGTAATGATTCTGGCCAAAAAAACTCAGGCCCTAAATATGGAGATCTAGACAAAGTAGAACGAATAAGAAACTTGTCTTCAGCCCGGTTCTGCTTTGCAGATTCTGTGGATTCACTCCAATACTTCTCTCAATATATTTGCCTTTTGTTTTTCTCACCAAGTTTGTGAATGAGTGAATGATAATTGCAGCCCAACATGTTGTATATATAGAGATCAAGAGACCAAATTAGTTTACGAGAATAAAAGCTCTTTCCCAAGTAAATAAGATAACCTCCTTAAACTTTTCCTTCTTGAATTCTAACTCCTACAGCCTTGACTCCTTCCATTAATAGAATAACATGTTGGTTGCTTGTCCTCTAAGTCTTCAATCCTTCACCGCCTTGGAAAACTTCTTCAACTGGGTTTTCCTCACGTTCCTCATCCAGTTCAGATTGTAAGACCGCTTCTCCAGGTTCTTTCCTATTCCAGTTCGGACTGGGAACTTATCTGTGCATCTTTTCCGCATAAGGTGAACCCTTCTGCGAACAAGGTCCATCACCAGTTTCTTCCTGTTTGTCAATCATCAAAACTCAAGCTTCAATAAATTCCCCTTTTTGATGATGACAAACACATGTTGCCCAGAGGGAGTATAAGAATAATAACAGAACAAAACTGGGTCACAAACACCTTCAACATTTCTTCTTCCCCTTTTTGGGATCATCGAAAAGATCACAATATACTTGTTAAAGAACCAATCAAGTAATGTCGAATCTATTGCCTAGAACGGCAGCAAATCAACGATTTGCAGAACCTATCAAACTTCAATCTAAGATGCTTAATTTACCACAAGTAAAGGAATTTATTAGTAACAAATCAAGCAAAGCATCCAAATAAGCATCCAGAATATCAAGATTAAAATCATAAAGATTGTCTTAGACCAGAACATCAGAAAGAAACTGAGGGAATATGGGTAATAAGGTAGGAAATGGTTCAGGTCTGGGAAGTGGTTGAAACAAAGATTTTGATATAAGCAAGCCTAGTGATAATGTTCCTTGAGCTTCTCTGCCTCTCCAGCACCAGTTCACCTCCAGCTTACTATTCTGAGCAGCAAACCTTGTAATCTCATCAACTCACTGCTCAACCTCTCTTTGATAGTCTCCTACATGCTGATTCCCTTCACCTACACGAGGACCTTCAACATCAACAACCTCTAAAAGGTTCCTCTGCAGGTTCTCCCTTCAAATACTCATAGCTCTTTTAGATGTTTCCTTCAAAGATTTCATGATGATCAGGTTCTGTTCATATGTCCTGATTGTTCCACGATCTTTGTCAAAAGAAACCCATAAGCCAACCCATGTTCTCCTAGTTCTACATTAGTCATCCTCTATATATGTTGTATCAATGCTCTTGGCAGACTGATAAGAATCTCTTTATCTAGCATGTCCATATAAGTTAACTTCATATAATTCATCTTACTACGATGATTGGACCTCTGCAGCAGGTTCTCTAAAACAAACTCAAACAATAATTGAATGAAGGATGCCATGACTTTTCTCTATCTGGGTGACTCTGGTAAACCTTGTTTTCCCCTTCAATTCACGAGTTACAGAAAGAGCACTCACATTATCAAACTGTATTGGCCATGTAGTTCTCATGTAATCTTAACACCTTGTTGCTGGAACTCTTCATGAAACGGGTTCTTCCAACTTTGAGCATTTAGCTTTGTATCCTGTTAAGCTATCCTTCTTCCTCCGTATCAGCAACCTTGTCTTCTTCTTATCAACAATTTTTCTCGGCACTAGGACTAGGTTCGATAGGGGATACTGCAGGTCTCACTGCTTCTCCAGTTCCTTTCACTAATTTTTTTTCTTTTTTTAGCACTTAAGGAACAAACTCAGTAGTCCTTCTCCTTATTTGGATTAGGGGTACGTCATCATCATGTTCCTCTTGAACTTGAGAAGATGGTTCATTGGTTTATGCATACCTCTTTCTTCATAGGGTTCTTTGTGCGTTCCTTCATACTTACAAAATTCTACTACATATGTCTCCATTGCTTCAGCTTCTTCAACTCAACACAACAACTTCCTCATCAAGATCACTCCCACCATTGAATCTCTAGGAATTGGTTGATTCTAACTTTTCAATTCATCATCCTTTGATCATTCAAACATACTAAGATCTTCTACAAATACGGATCAACCATATTCCAAGACACCAACTCTCTCCCTACGTCATCATTAGACAACACGAAATCTTTATCATCAACTATTGAGGGATCAATGGATGAACCAGATTCTTCCACCGTGGCCTTTTTATCTTAGCAACACCATCAATTTTAGCAATATATTTCCCTTCACTATTTCCATGTACCATCAAGGGAACAACCTCTGAACTAGGTTCATTAACAGGGATCTCAGATGGTTCTTTACTCAAACATATCCAAGCTTTCTCGAACCAATTCAAAACCAGAACCAAGAACTTCAGTATGTCATTCCATCACTTTGAGAACCTTGCTCCTGAGATGGTTCCCCCTGAGATTTAGCTTCTACAACTTCCTTGATTCTTCTTTTCTTTACCTCTCTGGTAATCCTCTAGCCAACTCCATAGATTGGTTCATTGTGGCTTGCTTTGTTCCCTTGTTCTCTTTAGGCTAAATAATTCTGGTAGTAGTGAAACCCGGGATTTTTGGATAGGTTTTGAGTGTATGTCATGATTTCTTTTGGGAGATGAATCTGAAAAAGGAGTTGAAGTGATTTATGATTTAAAGCCTCTTTAGAACTGACGCCATGTCTTTCAAAAGTTTTGAACAATTAAGCTTAGGGTCATGTGCCAATTTAGGGTGGTTATAAAAGGATAGATGGCCCAGTTAAGACAAAATTTATGCAAATAATCTCAATAATTTAGACGCGTACCTGAACACATATGCAATTGATTCATCACCTCTCATTTCCCTTTTTTCCATATCTGACCAAAGATAGCATCATTAGAAATCAGTAAGAAGTTTCTAGCATATATGAAGTGAATATTTGTTACAGTACAGAACTAGAAATGATATTCTGATGTATTATCAAACAAGTAACCTTAAAGATACTTCACTAGCCAATCATCGAGAGAACCAGGTACTGGATCGTTCGGTGTATTTTGGTCATCCCCAGCTCCAACCTAGTCCTTTTGAAGTGTAACCTGTTCCATACTTTGGTGAAGATATCTAGCATCTGTTCCTCAATCTTGCAAGAATTCCTGGTAATTAGGCTTTTCCAACATTAACCCTGAAGAAGTGATGCCTAATTTCAATGTGCTTGGTCCTTCTGCGATGCACCAGGTTCTTGACAATGTTGTCTGCACTTGTGTTGTTGCAATAGATAGGCACTAGTCGACTCTTCATACCAAGGTCCTTCAGCTGTTACTTGATCCATAAGCGTTGTGAACAATAAAGAAGAAACGACAACATACTCAGCTTCAGATGTGGAGAGAACCACATAACATTTTTCTTTGCAGCCCATGAAACTAAGGACCTAGAAGGTGTACCTTTCCAGATGTATTTTCTTAATCCACAAGATGACCAGAATAATCTTCCTCAGCAAAACCAACAAGATCAAAGATTTCTCCTCGACAATTCCACACACAAAAGTCCTTAGCTCTTTTCAAGTATCTCAATATTCTTTTCATTGTAGACATTTGTGACTCATTTGGTCTTGCCTGAAACCTTCCCCATAAACCCATACTAAGCACAATAACTGACCTGTTAGCAATAAGGTCTTCAAGAGAACCAGAGAAATTTCTCCAATATATGTCTTTTCAGCAGGAGAACCAGATTCAGATTTGTTCCATGTGATATCCGTGTGTCCATGACTTTGAGCACTCTGAAACTCATCTTTGTAAAGTCCTTACACATGGATTAATTCACAGCAAATATTGTCATCAACATAAACTTGAATAATGAGCAGGGCCTTGGCTTTCTTAGAAACACAGTGTTGTCTAGTTTTCATCTAGTAAAATAATTCTTCAGCAAAAACCCAAAAAACCTCTTGTACCTTGCCCTTGGAGCCTGCTTCAACAATAAAACGCCTTGTCTTGTTTGAAATAATGATCAGGAACCTCGGTGATTTCAAATCTAGGTGGTTGAACCACATACACCTCTTCATCCAAGTAGCCATTCAGGAATGCACTCTTCACGTCCATCTGATATAACTTCAATTCCATGTAAGCCGCAAACACGATCAACATCCTAATGGTTTCTATTCTAGCAATAGGTGCAAAGGTTTCATCATAGTTGATTCCTTCATCCTTATTGTACACTAAACCACCATTATTGCCTTAATCCTTGTAGCAATGGCATGCTCATCCAGCTTGTTTCTAAACACCTACTTAGCTCCTATAATGGACCTTTCCTTTGGTCAAGGAACCAAGTGCCAAACTCTGATCCTTACAAACTGATGCAGTTCCTCCTGCATGGCAATCACCCGATCTGGTTCCCACGTGCTTCTCATACATTATATGGTCTATAGATGAGAGAAATGCATAGAATTCACAGTTCTTCAAAGCTTTTCTTGTAAAAATTCCAGTATTAAGATCAGAGATGAGGTTCTCCAGTGGATGCGAACTTTGATACTTCCAAGGCTTTTGCTATGTTTGCTGAGAGGTTCCTTCAAAGGGATCTTGTGAGGGACCAGGTTCTTTTAAGTTCTCATCTTTTTGATCCATTATTTCCCCTGTCTGACTGCTTCCATGTTCCCTCTGAATGTGACCTATATCTTCAGTTTGATCTCCTTCATGTTCAGTCTGGTTCTCAAAATCTCCAGTAGGTTCTTCATGATCAAATTCATCGTTCTGAGCACCAGTTCCCCCTGGTTGACTGAATCTATACCTTTCAGGGTGAACATGTGTTTCAACCACTAGTTCTTTCCTGCAATCCAGGTCCAGTTTCGCCTTGTTGCGCCTGGTTCATGTGTCAGTTCTTCAATATCAGCATATTAGCCTGAAAACCAGTTCCCCCTACATCATTGAATTCATGCTGATCAAGGTGAAGCAATTTTCAGTTATTTGGTTTGATCCTTCATCAGATTTATATTTGTCTCCACCTTGGGGAACCTGGTTCTTAGTCGGTCATGCTTCATGTTCGTGTTCTTGCATGCCTTTATCTGCCAGATTGTTAGTTTCATAGAACACAAGCATGCTTTCAACACATAGAGTCCATAACACCTTTTAAGCTTTCCTATACGGTGAATTTTCTAGGAAGATTTCCCTCATCAGTTCGTGCATCAAACTTTCCTATAGCTTCTTTACCATTATGAATGAATCATTTACGACAAAAAGCTCATAGGTATGTGACGCTTGGCTTCCTATCCTGAAGTGAGTCATAGGGAAACCTCCCTAACCAGGGACTTACAATAGACATCAAAACTCATATGAAATTTACAATCTTGCAACCAATGGATCAAAATTCATTTTATGCTCAGGGTCACAAGTTGTGAAATATCAACAATTTATGCTTTAAACTAACCAAATACTAATAGTCTATGGAGTTGGAGAGTGACTTATAGTCAATGATATTACCTTTTCTTACCAACATCACTCTCTCTCCAATGGAGGCTGTTGGTGAGAGGATTAGATTTGTTTTCATTCATGCGCCTTGAGCAACCACTGTCTAAATCCTCGCTTTGGTTGCTCCCTCTCACCATAGCCTGCAAAACTCAATCAAAGGTTAGTTTTAGGAACCCAGGCAAGCTTGAGTCCCTTCTTATGATGGAATGGATGAACCAAATCTCTTTTAGCCCTACTAGGTAAAACAACCTTTTTGTTTACTGCTACTCTTTTAATAGCCATGCAAGTTTCTTTATAATGACCAATGTTTCCACAATGAGTGCATAACATATTTTCAGATAACCCCACAGATTTAATTGTGGGTTTCCAAGCAGGTAGTGGTTTTCTTATAACCTAGTATGTTCTTATCTTTCATATGGTGAGTAACAACTTTCGTGGACCTGTACTTTTTTAAGGTTCTGGTAAGCTCATAGTTAGTTATTTCAAACTTTTCTTGAGGAATCTGGTTCTTCTCAGTTTCCTAATATAGAACCTCATTTTTCTTTTTAAGCTCAGCTTCAAGATTTGTTTTAATTTTACTAACTACATGCTTACCTCTTGCTTTCTTTAATTTCAGATTTTCAAGTTTGAGTGTAGAGTTTCTTGTTTCAACTTGTATAACCTATTCCTTGAGGTGTTTCACAGTACCCTCAAGCTCAGTTTTATTCAATTCAGAACTTTTAAAATCACTTTTCAGTTTAGACACAACTGACACGAGTTGGTCCTTCTCAATACTCAAACTTTCATACTCTTTAATTAAAGTTAGCATCAGAAGAGAGAGTTCCTTTTTAAAAAATTCATGAAGGTTCTTCTTAAGTTCATGGAGACTTACTTCTTCACGGTCATTGTCAGGTTCTTCATCGCTCATTGCTATAAGCGGGGATTCCTCTACTTGAAGTTTCTTCCTGGGAGGGATCTCAGACAGTTGAAGCACCTGATCCTGCGGAGGTTCATCTTTGTAATGCTCCTTCATATGATTCCAAATTTCCTTTGTGGTGCTGTAATTTAAAACCTGCTGTTGAACCTCAGCATCTAGTCCAGACTTCAATACCACAGTTTCCTTTGCATTCTCTTGGAGCCAAGTTGGATCTTTCATCAGGGCGAGAGGAGAGCCATCCTCCTCCTCTTCTTCATCTTCATCACTTGATTCTCCCCAAGATACGTAAAAGGCTTCTTTCTCCTTTTTTACGTTGAGCTCTGAAGTTTGGTAGACGGCGGTTCTTCTTCAGTTCCTTATTTTTGTCAGCTTTTTCTCTCTTCCATCTAGTTACCCACTGTGGGCAGTCCTTAACAACACGGCCCATCTTACTACACTTGATACAACCAGCGAAACTTGCTTTATCAACTGTCTTGGTTCTTCCTCTGGTTTCGTTGGTGAACCTGTTGTCAGGTAGGTTCAATGCTTTCTTGACTCTTTTGACCAATGTCATCTCCACGTCATTCAGTTCTGGATCAGCTTCTTCAATTGCTTCAAAGTTCTTCTCTTTCTTGTGTTCTTCCTTGACTTGATTCATTCTTTCATTAAAAACTTGAAGAAGCATCCCAAATCTCCTTGGCACTGGTGCAAGTAGATACCCTGCAATACTCCTCAGGACCTAGTCCACGGATGATCAAAAGTTTTTCCTTAGCATTCTTCTCCATTATTCGATAATCTATGTCATCATATGCACCTCGGTCCTTTGGAACTATCGGTTGCTGCCCATCAATCATAGTAGGAATTAAAGGTCCTTCAGTTGTAATCTTTCAAAGTTGGTAATCTTCAGCTTGAATAAAATTTGCCATCCTTGTTTTCCACAATCCATAAGCTTGTCCATTGTGGTAGATTGTCCTTCGGTTATGATCGGTGGTGCACTCATGATTACGATCCTTCTCAAAATGTTGATCTTTATGTGAGAGAACCTGCTCTGATACCACTTGTTGCACTTAGTGCACCTCTGTAAGACACTAGAGCGGGGGTGAATAGTGTCCTTACCCGATTTTCAACTTCTAAAACTTGCTCTTGACTTGTTCGCCCAACTCACAAAGAACCAGGTTCCTTGCAAGTTTCGCCTATCTCTGAAACTTAACACAATGCGGAAACGTAAAGAACACAGAGATTTTTAAGTGAAAAAATTCTTCCTCAAGGGATCAAAAACCACGACCCAAACTATTGGGATTTAAACATTCTACTAAAGGAAACTGAGCAAGTTTTAGATTACAACACATTGCAATCAAGGAGCTAGACATCCTAGTACCTAAAACCTTCCAAGCCACACGTTAGCTTGTCAGGCTGAATTAAGTTTTAGATTACAACGCAATGCAATCAAGGAACTAGACCTCCTTAACTAAAACCTTCCAAGCCACACGCTAGCTTGACAGGTTGAACTACCTCACCAAAAAGTAACCTCTACTTTATACTTCTTAACTAGTGGATAGATTAAAACTCAATAACCTATAACAGATAACTAAGACAGACAGGCTATCACTATGAAACTGCAACTCCGTCAGGTTCTGGTGCATTGCTTTTGCTCTTGCACACAATAGCTATCACGAATGATTTCTTCTTTATTTGCTATGTTGACAAGGTTTACAAGTGAGTAAATCTATAAATATATAATCTATTTTGATAAGGCTTATATTTTAATCTATATTTCATTTACCTTAGCCTTTGTCCTCATAAAGTCTTCAAAAATCAATCAAATCTAAAAGAAGAAAAGATATAACGCTATAAAACGTATTTTGATTGGTTAACCAAACGAGAGTTAATGAAATTTGATTGACTTCAAGTTAAAACAAAAAGAATATTAAGATAATAACATATCGGTAAATTTACCCATAAAAGTTTTTAAGGGCCTTATGGAAATGATTTATTATTAAAAAGGAAAATTTTGAAAGAAAAAAGTAATAGCATCTTGGTTTATGTAAAACTGATTACTTTGGGCCAAATAAAAAGGTTAAGAAATTAAATAAGGTGAACCGGAACGAGTATACATTTAATATACTACTAATGACAATGTACACCTCATCTGCCCCACAATCTACTTGTGAAATCATCTATACATATATTAAAAGGAATATAGTAGTCAACCATGTTTAGCCAAGTATCAAAGCATGATTGGAACACCTATTGTTAGTAGGAAAAAAACAAACTAAATTCGGACAAAGCAAACCTAAATACAACACAATGCTAACTTCCAACTTTTAAATTTGAACTTAAAGTTAAGTTAAAAATAACCCTTAAAAATCTGAATTCCCCAAAAAGAGGGCCCTTAACTTTGGTAGTTGGGCTTAGATAGAACATGTTCAGTTCTCCATTAGATAAGCTTACACATTCTCTCTCTTTTCCTTTAAAAAAAATTGAATTTTACTAACAACACTACTGCAGTTTCCTCCTACAAATTCTCTTATCAACAGTACGTGATCATAATCCACTCTACTATACAAACCAAATGTTTTACAGAAGGAACATATCAGAAAAAGATATCAAACTCTCACACCTGTGATTTCGAAATATGACTTCACCTCTCAATTTCATCAAAGAAATAAACAACAAATCAATGCAATGGACTCTCAAGGTCCGTGTTACAAGGCTCTCAAAAAATCAATGCAATGGACTCTCAAGGTCCGTGTTACAAGGCTCTGGCACGTTCCTGATCGTACAAACTTGGACGATCCGTATTCGATCGACATGATTCTTTAGGATGAGAAGGTATGTATAATCGATCTTTCATAAGTGAAGACATATATATGTGTTGTATAATTTTGGTCTTTAAAGTTATTATGTTGTATAATTTTGTACATGGCTTTTGTTTAAACAATCATCATGTTACAGAACTATTCAGAAGAAATAAAGTAGATAAGCGCATTAGAAGGAATAAGTTTATGATACTATATAAACTATTGAAGATAACAAATATATCAATGAACAGAATATACCAAATGACTTGACTTTACCTTAAAATTAGGCTACATGGAGTTAGCTTTATCTACGTGCGACTCATTTTGATAGAAGATGTTGTATCCACTTAGATTCATGTGGCTTCCCTTTCTCAATTCACAACCAACTGACATCGTGCCCATCTTCTGTAGTTAGTAATGGACATTATTACACCAACTTAAGATATGAAGTAACGTTAACTTTGTATTAAATCTACTGAACTTTTTTTGATTAGTAAAATCTCATACTATATGTTATGATTACATAGCTATATGATATGCTAACTGTTTTATAACATGTTCATTCAAGAAAATTACGAATTAATTTTTTGTCAAAGGGAAATCGAATCCAAGCTTCAATAGGAAGGCAGGTTATGCGTATGTTTAAATCCAAAGTAATTGAGCTTGGTCTGTACGTCATTAAAAATTTTTTGGTCGCGCACAATAATGTGAGGCTTAAGACCAATAAGCACAGTTTCAAGTTGGACTTTACTCAAAAGACTACTGTTGAAGAAAGTAATGATCCACTTTTTGGCCTGAGTATTTTCCATTTTCGGTCTTACAATCAGTTGATTAATGGAGATGATGTTGACATGAACGAAATTTTTGATAAGTATACATAAATAGCAAACTTTAGCCTAATCAATAGCTAATATTTAGTTGAATTCCTAATTCTTACCTTCGTCACACATGTCACTTTAAAATCTCGCAGATGTTATTGGGGAAGTAACAAGTTATGGTCAAGTGAAGACCATTAAGCAAGGTGGAAGTCGGTTTATTGATATTGAGTTGCAGGATCATGAGTAAGTTTACCAAATTACTTTTTATATTTTTACTTACTCAATATTAACTTGCAACTTTTTAACACAAAGGAACATCAAAATTATGGCTACTTTGTGGGGGGACTTTGTCGATAAGATATTGCCATATTTAGATGCAAGTAGCGAAAGACCACTCATCGTGGTGATGCAATTAATAAAGGCTCACAAATTCTAGGGTATGCCATAAATTACCTACTAATAAATAATTATTTTGATGTTCTGCCTCTGTTCATGATTATTAATACCACCTAATCTGTAATGCTTGCAGATAAATATTCAGGAGAATACGTGAAATGCATTAAAATTATGGATCAACACAGATCTTCCTCAAGTGAAAATGTTTAGATCGAGGTATGTGAATTAGTATTTCTCAAGTACATATTCAATATAGATAGTTGAAATTTTGAAAATTACAGATTGATTGAAATGCGAGGAAATGCATGAATTGGAATTAGTCAAATGCCTTCTCAACATAATTCAGTGGTTGATGATGACCTATCTTCTGGAAATCTAAAAGTCATTACCATTGGATAATTAGTTGACTGTCAGCAAGTAAGTATACTAATTTTGCTGCTTATGTAACCAAAATTAATTTTTGATGATTACCAAACTTAAGTGCTTATTCATTATTTTCATTTTTTAGGAAGGTAGCTTTTGGATTATCGCAACCATAATACTATTGGATATTGAAAAGGGCTGGTCATATTTGGGATGCAAGAAATACACAAAGAAGGTTGACAAACTGGGGTCTAAATTATATTGCCCCAAGTGTGACCAAACTACATTTAGCGGCCACTCACTAATTCCTAAAAGCAAACAAATAAAATCATCCATCTGATTAAGGATATGTTATAGTAAATCCTCCATGTTCAATTACGAAGCTCACAGTAGCTACTTCTACTATAATATACCGATACACACTATGCAAGAGATATTACGAGTGGCACCTTGGCACTTCCACTAAAACTCCAACTAAGCGACGCAATGTCCACAACCTGAACAGAAGCAACAACTGCAGCTCCTTCCTTTTAATGACAGGTATGTCATTAGAAGAAAAAGTGGTACTTAGTGATGGTACAATTATATGAGCATCATAGTAATCTGACATAACAGGCAAATGAATAATGACTACCAACTAAACTACTACAGAATACTTGGAGAAGAAGCTGCAGCCTATTCCCTTTACTTTGCTCTAAACAGGCTGCTACACTCAGAAAGAAGAGACACTGCCACCCCAAAGCAAGTGAAATAAGCATGCAAATGAAGTTAAAACAAACTGAACGTCCTTTACCGTAGACTTTGCACTGTTCGCTTAGCGAATTACAGAGTTCTTATTAACTCATCTTTAATAACCAAGGCTGCTGCTTGCAAAATTCTGCCCCAATTATTATCTTTCGCATCTCCAACTTTCCTGTCTCCGCAGCATTGGAATCAATATTTTGCTTGGCATAGTTGTAGTACGAGTTTCCTGGTCTATTTAACTAACTGAAGCTAGCCGAGATCGAGAGCTTTCTTATCATGAAGCTCCTGGATTGAAAAGAAGCTGGTGGGCCTATCTTTCTTCTTATCTTACGATATAACTCTATCCAAGTTGAAAATCACTTTCGTGTAAAGGAGAGAAGTCAGGCATCAAGTGTTGGAAGGAGGGCATCAAGTAGGGTAATTCGATTTGAGTCTGGAATTCGTGTCTCCAACTTGCTTTGCAAAAATTGCCCCAATTGTCCTTCTTGGAGGAAAATAAAAATTTAAATGCTAAAGGGTCGAGCCCGATGGGGGAGCCTACGTATCCCTCCTTGGGAATCAGGCCGTGCATAGTTCTGCAACACTACTTCAACACCAAATACCAACAAATAAAAACTGCCCCAGTTGAAGTTCTAACAGATAGTGCGATATCCAAAGAGCGCAGACAATAACTTTTTTCAGTGCATCGTTTCAAAATGTTCAGTTGTTTTGCTATACGTCACAAGCAAAGCTTTGGCATGTTTATCAATTTAATTTTGAAACAGAAACAAATATAAATGCAAGCGTAAATAATATAATAAGAATGCGATGCATTTTATTTCAACTTCTTTAAATTCAAAATGAGTTGATTCAGATTAACATAAGCTTTAAAGTACAATGCAATTGAGGGCCTCAAACTGAATTAAAATTGAAAATAATGCTACTAAGTTCAATCGCCAAGCTCGTTCAAACAATGCCATTAGCTTCTGGTACTGCATCGTTCACGAGCTAGAGCGTCTACCATCAATCAGATTTTGAGTCTTGCGTGATTTGCATGGTCAACCACTTTATAAATCAAATTTCTGCTAGAGAAATAAAAAAAACAAAGAAACCTCAAAGGGTAACTATGTAAGTTTGCATGTCATCTATAAGATTGCACACAAGCAAACAACACCTAGTATTTAACGCATTTTGAGCAAATAGCAAAGCAGGCAATTAACATGTGACAGTCACAAGTAGTTGAGCGTAAATAAATATGCAAACGCGTCCTACCCTATAAGGTGCCTCTTTGTGCTAGAGGTAAGCCTAATCGTCAAGTTGCACGCACATGTTGTTATTATAATGACACAAGCCATTTGTCAATACAACATCTGAGATAAAAATAAACCGACATAATTGTCAACTTCTAAAATTTGACATGGAAAATGGTTTGGGATTCGTTGTAATATCCACACGATCACATAAAATGCAGTGTCATTGAGATTCAATAACCCGTCAACAAAAGGGAGGTTTCTTAATTCTTGGAAATAGTATCAAGGACCGTGTCCAAACTAAGGTGTATATGCATGCATGACCTAATCTCCTTCTAAGAGTGGGCTAACGGTTGAGGCTGATTCGACCTATGCGGGATAAACCTGGCCGCATACACCAGTAAAACCGGCCCATGACAAAACCAGGCAAACCATACCCCAACTAACTTTGGTGACACGAAAGAAATTCAAAGAGTTGGGAAGGACAATGCTTTTCCTGTATAATTGCCTGTCAAGCGGGCCCCCGTGATGAAATCGAGGAGATGAAAGAGAATTGACAGGCTCCATGAGGGAGGAAATATGAACGGAATGCAGACTATGCACAAATAAATATAGTACATGCTTTATAATGCAAACCAAACAAACAGATATAATAAAGCAAATAAATTAGGCATGCTAGTTGCAAACAATTGGAAACCTTTATGGTCAAAACCTTTATTGCTCCCCAGCGGAGTCGCCATGCTGTTGAACCCCAAAAATTCACCCCGAAAGGTAAAATTCCGGAATATCAATAGGAAGGACTAACTCTTTTGGAGTTTTGGAGTCGCCACCCAATTTAAGGAAAACAGGGAACCAAATAAGCAAATGCGTGCAAAATTCCGTTTTAGGAAAAAGACGGTCTTTCAGAGATTCTAAGTAAGAGGTTTTATTAATTTCGGAAGAAGGTTTTTAAGGCACTTCCGAAATTTTGCTAAAAAACGGTTAATCAGACAGGTTTCCAAAGCATTTGCCAAATATGCTTTTCTAGAAAATTTATCTAAAAATAATTACTTGAAATAAAACTTGTTTATGAAAAATATTTAATTTGCACGCATTTTGTAAATGGCCCCAGTTTGCAATAAATTAAATAACGACTTCAAAATAAAAGGCAATAAACATAAAGTAAAGCAATATACAAACAACCAAATATTATTGATAAATAAATATTTTACGCATTTATTTACATAAATATCTCTAATGAAAGAGATACAAAGTTAAAGATAAAACCCGGGAAATTGATCAACTCTCGGGAGCTTTGAATTTTCTAAAATTCCTAAGTCTTATTACTTGAATGCTCGAGCCCGAGCCCGAGCCCGATCCCGAGCTCGATCCCAAATGACTCCAAGTCAATGCATATTCTCATTTGTAAGTTAGCCAAACTAGTCCACAAATTGTTCGTACAAAAATGTACCTCGCAAAAAATATGAAAATGAAATTGGATTAGTACGATAATAAAGTGTAATAACTGATGAAAATAAAATAATAATAATAATGATAAAATATATAATAATAATAATAATAATAATAATAATAATAATAGTGATAAAAATAATAATAATAATAGTAAGGGGTTCTATTTTGCAAAATTTAGGCTCAGGTTTGTATGGCGCGTCATGTAGAGGCTCGGGATGTTGGTATGGTTGCAAACACGCCGGCCGGTCGTGTTGCCATGCCAAGTACTAATTCCGTTACTCTTTTCAAGTTGCTTTGCATTAAAGTGCATACATTCATCATCACCTATTTGTTTTAGGGACACGCGGACGGGACTATTCAAGTGTAGTATCATATTCAAATCAATCCCGAGGCCTCAATACGTGTATATGTATTTTTTCATCGGCCATTAGCATAGTATTTGTTAAAATCAGTTCAATATTCCATAATGGATAAAATTTATCCAAAATGGATCCCTGCACTCAGAAAATCCAGTCAATGCATAAGTCAGTTCAACTACATAAATTGATCAATTAAAGTAATAGCAACTTTCCACAATTTCACCAAAATAACCAGGGCAATGCAACAGGCGAAACGGTTCAATCAGAAACAACAATAGGCCACCCACGATCTCAAAAACAATACGTAACAACAATAACAACAAACAGAGGAACGATGACCAGCGGTCTCGGCAAAATTCCGGTGACTCTTGCTGGTTATCGCTGCTACCCTGAACCTGTCTTCCACCCCCCCCCCCCCTTTTTTTTTTTTTTTTTTTTTTTTTTTTTTTTTACATTTAGTTTCGACAACAACAAACGACCAAACAGAACCAACAGAGGATTAATGAAAATCAACAGAGAATTAATCCAAAACCACGCAAGAACAAGTATATTCATGCGATATCCTATGCAATGTCCTCGGTAATGGCCGTTCTCCGGTGAGAAAACAAAAAAACAGGTAATAACAACAATCCAAGCAAATGGTTCAAACGAACAGAAACCTCAACGTAAATGGGTAACTCAAAACCCAATTCTCAAAAGAGGTTAAAAATCGTCGCCATAGCCATAGGAGTAGATTCACAGCGCTGATAAGCAATTTTCGGTGGAAATGAGAGGAAAGGGAACGACTGCCGGCTGAAGCTCCGGTGAGGAACTCCGGCGGCGTCGTTACTACCGGTCCCTCTGTTTCACCATGCTAAACACTCTTTCCCACTTCTCTACCATCGTTTTGCACTGACCCTTTCCCGATCTCCCTCCGTTTTCGATCTGCTTGTGTTTGTGATCGGGATGTGTGCGTATTTGTTCTTGGTGTATGTGTATGTATATGAATGTGTGTGGATCTGATGATGGGTATTGTATGTGTGTGTTTTTTTTCTTGTTACTTCCGTGTGTGTGTGTATATGTGTTGAGAGAGGAGAGGGAAATTGTGAGGATTGAGGAAGATGATGAATAGTAATGGTGAGGCTAGGGTTTTAGATGTAGTATGTATAAATAGGTGTAGGTATTGCAAAGGTAGGTTGATTTTAGGCCTAATAACATATATAGCCTCCAATTAAATTAACAAAGAATTATATAGTACGATGCAAATGAATGGATGACTTGCGATTTTGGTCATTTCTCTTTAAAATTAGCTATTTACTTGTAATTTTTAAAATTGAACTTAATTTAAAATAATTATACATTTAATTAAAATTCGGGACAAAATTGGGTGTCAACAGCTGCCCCTCTTTACCCGAAAAGGATGAAAGAGTTTTCAGGGTAAAGAAAGTTGACGTGAAAGCCAATTTTGTCACGGTAGAGCCAAGACTCTGATTCCTGGGATCAAAATGCGAGGCTTATGGACATGGCCGAGCTCCGATTTTCGAGTTGCCTACATATCTCGGGCTGAAAGAGAATCAGGCCATATGTAGTTCAACGCGATTTGAAAATCAAAGACGAGATACTAATGACTACTCAAGCGCGGGAAAAGAGGCTTGTAATCATCCAAGTTATGAAGATGTGGTCGACGACACACCCATAAGGAGGGGTTTACACGGACATAGCTTCCAGTGCATCTCGATAACCGAGTCATCTTGTCTTCAATCTCAAACCTCAGACTCATGGTTAACAAGAAACTTACCTCTAGGGTGGATGACTTATGCGGGTGCGATTCTTCAAGTCTTTGTTGATGAGTCTAGCTAATATCAACGATTGCCCCAGTTCTACTGCTAAGAAAAGTACCATGTTATGCTCCAAACGCTGCTGCGGTGCTGCTAAAAATCCTGTAATAATCTCAACAAATGGTGAGCAAGCAACTACTAATAAGCTGTAATAATTGGAATAAGAAATAGATAAAGTGATAACATAAAATTGTAAATGCGGGTTGCGGTATCATCGATAAATTCCTCCTTCGATCAACTGACAAGGCGCTCCGCCCGGAGAACCTCTAGGCTGATCGTTATTCTGAAACAGTAAAGTAAGACAATAAGTAAAGCGGGAATAAATTGTAGATTGCAAGGCTTTCATAGGATAAGTTGACTAACGGGACATAATGTCTCAAGTCGACTTGTCTATATTTATCATCTACTTCAAATATAATATGCCAATATTGCGAGACAACCGACATCGCGAAACACTCCGAAAGCGGTGCTTCATCTGACTTGTCTTAGACTATCAATCTACTTTAAATATAAAATGCCAATATTGCAAGACAACCGATATCACGAAAACACTCCGAAAATGGTGTTTCAGCCGACTTGTCTTGGACTATCAATCTACTTTAAATATAAAATGCCAATATTGCAAGACAACCGACATCGCGAAACACTCCGAACGTGGTGTTTCAGCCGACTTGTCTTAGACTATCAATCTACTTGAAAGAAAACTGCATATCCTATTTTTTGGTGAAGAAACCCGAGATATCCTATTCATGGGTAGAAGAACCCGAGATATCCTATTTATGGGTGGAAGGACCCGTGATATCCTATTTGTGGGTGGAAGGACCCGAAGATATCCTACTTGTGGGTGGAAGAACCCGAATATCCTATTTGTGGGTGGAAGGACCCGAAGATATCCTATTTGTGGGTGGAAGGACCCGAGATATCCTATTTGTGGGTGGAAGAACCCGAGATATCCTATTTGTCGGTGGAAGGACCCGAGATATCCTTTTTGTGGGTGGAAGGACCCGAGATGTTCATCTACAAGACGAACAAAACTAACAAAATTAAAGTAAAGCAAAAGACACAAAGCACATTAAAGCAGGTACTTCCACCCACTAGCAATACTACTTCTACTAGCAATACTACTTCTACTAAAGTCCCTATCCTAGACCAAACTAATGCTACAAGGGCTCTTACCCCAGGCAAGTCTTCTTACTCATCTAAATCAGGTCCTCTTAAATAAAAAATTTATGTTCCTATTAAAGAAACTACTGATAAGTTTACTGCTTTACAATTTTCAAATCTAGATGATTTTTTATTACTAATGATTTTTTTATTGGTCAAAGTGAGTCAATGCCGATCTAAGCCATGCAAAATTTGTCACACCCAAATTCCTACTCTACTACTATCAACAACGTGGACAGCCACGTGGTTTCTCAAATGGACATGAAGTCCAATTACTACACCCTATTACCCTAACTTGGACTCCTCTCACACACCTAATTTTACTACTACTCCTACTTCCCCATACACATTTCTCCAAAACACAGTCTCTACTACTAAAACTAAATCCTTGAATATCCCTGAGCCGAATAAATCCACCAATGCAACAAAAAACATAGATTCCTTGAATATGTAGCCATTACTTCCTATTTTCCCTCTTCCCCGGTAGACACGCAACCTTGCATGCATAAATTAATTACTACTACTATGCCAACCTCTACTATGTTACCCTATATATCCACGGGAACTTAACTCTGCCTACAATAAGAGAAAAGCAAGGCTACTTGTGAAATCACTCTTGAAAGAACACAAGAAGAAAAAGAAAATCAATAACATGAATCCACTCAACCTACCACAACACAAATTTCAAATTCCCAAACAAGCACCCATGAACCATCCACTGATCTTTACGCTACCACCAACAAAATCAAATTACACCATCTTGGTTGGAATCAACTCTTTGGGGTCAAGCAATGTCAATTCCAATAGACTTGAACGGGCAACCTGCTTTTGTGATCATTCAAAAACCTCACTATCTTGCCCTAATTTTAAGCGAGGAAATGCACTTGACAATACAGAATTACATCAACAATACTTGGCCCTAATTCCTTCAAGGCATGAACAATCAAGAGCACCCATTGATGGACCTTCCCTTCTTTTCACCATGAGTATTACCACCACAAAACCCTATCTTCATTCCATGGGACATTGAAGTTAACTCAAATGGACATGAATGGGATGTACAACCACTTGAACCTCAATGTACCTCTCCAACAAAACATGCAGATGGATATTCCACTCCCACCCGCCCCACCACCTTCTCCATGACACCATTCCAATCATCAAGAACTAGAAAAAGAAAGGGGAGAGCATCTGGACAAAATTGCATTAAGGGGAAAAGAGAGTCACATAGAGTTTGTAAACCTAAACTGAATAGCAATTCTACGATTCAAAGAACGACTAGGCAAAAAAGTCATTCTTATAGGTCACCAAGCCTTTTACAACTATCTCCTGGATGTGAGGGCCCCAGCCAACAAGAGGGTAGGAAAATATGCAGTGGTCTTGAATCCAACTTTGAGGACTGATCCTGATCTGTAACTGGCTAATGAACAAAATTTAAACCCTAATATAAATAAATTAATTAACGTGATTATTTGGGATGTAAGATGTGCCAATAACTCAGATTTTCGTAGGAACTTTGAAGCACTACTTGACATACATAAGGCAGTGGTAGTTGCAATCCTTGAAACCAAGATGGATGATCATCATGATCTTAGGGTTACATTTGATTTCTCTGACTATGCTGAGGTCCCAGTTGATGAACGCTTTGGTGGTATTATCTTGTTGTGGAAAAATAAAACTGTTAATGTCAATGACATTCATATCAATGGTAATGAGGCGCATGCTATGATCAAGGTAGAATGCTATCCCTTTAATTTTCCTTGGCTCTTCTCCTCAATATATGCTAGTAATTTTTGTTATGATAGAAATAGATTATGGAATGAAACGACCTTAGGTAGTCGTTTCGGGAATTAGGACTCCGATGGGCGTGCCGATAATTTTAAAATCTTTGTAAGGTCTATTAGGACATGTCTGAAAAATTTGAGCTAAATCAGACCTTGTTTGGTACGTATCGGAAGAAGATTTCAGTTTTTTTATTGTCGATAAATATTAAAAAGAGATTTTCGAGCTCGATTTTGGCGAATGAACTCCGATTCAAAATCAGAAAGCGCCGTTAGGTTCGTATGATTATTTGTGACTTTTTTGAACTTTCGAAAGTGAATTTCGATGTTGTTCGACTAGTTTCCGCTAAAATGCCGAAAGTTAAATAATTTGATATTTTTTCATTTAATTTGCATATTGACTTTCGGGAGTCCGAATTGAGATCCGCCTTAGCAAGTGTGTTACATATATTTGGTATAACTTACTTGAGAAATTTGGGATCATTTCGAATTTCGTAGAGTTCCATTTTAATTTTATCGCGAAAAGAAAATAAAATAAAATAAAATAAAACAAAAAAAAGAAAGCAAAAAAGGAAAAGAAAGAGAATAAAATGTCAAAGGCGGTAGACTTTTTATCACTAAGCCTCACCATAAATAAAACAGAATAAAAAAATTAAATACAGAGAACGCAGAGAAAAAGAAATACCAGAAAATGAGAAAAGAGTCGGAGAAAGATAGAATTTTCACCCCGAAACATTCAGGTAATGATCTTAATGCATTATTTTAATTTATTACGTGTGTTTGAATATATTTTGACGGTAAAAATTGGAATATTAGACATCGTTTTAATAAGTTTAACTGATAGTTTAAAGGGTCAATTGGACCCCAGTAATGGAATTGATTATATATTTGTACTCAATGAGTTATGGGTAGCATATAAATATAATTTATTTGGGGTTTGGTTATGTGTCATTGAACCCTGCACATAGACCTGGCCTACGTATTGCGTATGCGAATGGAGTATCAGGTTCTTAACTGGATTGCCCTAAGACGTAAGGAATGAAGCTTTTAGCGATATGTGATATATTTTTCTGCTTATTGAACACAGTGGGATCGTTTGGCAATGAATCCAAGGGACAAAGCGGTTGTTGAGTAGTTGTGCTAACTTTATAACAAGGTAAGTGTTTATATCCATTTCTTTGGAGGCCCTTGGCCTTGTGGATATTCTACCACGTGTTCCTTACGTGTGTAGCTGCCGATAGGCATACTCATTATGCCTTAGCTGAATTTACATTGTATATTATATGTTACGCCCTATTGTTGGTATTGCATTGAGCATATGAGCATTTCACTCTGGTTTTGAGCATTTCATATACTTCTCGGTAATCGATGAGAGTCCCGAGCCGGTGAAGGGTCACTATTGCATATACTTCCCGGTTGGCGATGAGAGTCCCGCACCGGTGAAGGGTCATTATTGTATATACTTCCTGGTTGGCGATGAGAGTCCCGCACCGATGAAGGGTCATTATTGCATATACTTCCCGGAAATCGATTAGAGTCCCGAGCTGGTGAAGGGTCATTATTGCATATACTTCCCGGTAATCGATGAGAGTCCCGAGCTGGTGATGAAGGGTCATTATTGCATATACTTCCCGGTAATCAATGAGAGTCCCGTGCCGGTGAAGGTATCAGGCACATGTGACTGCATTGCATCATACCGCATTCATCCCATCTCATTGCACCACATATTGACTAGTTTGTGGCTATTGTGCTGTGTTTTGTGTATGCTGTATGTATACCATGTTGTGTACATATTTCAGTTGGCCTATATATTTCTGGCTCGTATTCCAGGTTGCACGCCGCGACAGCATAAATATATGGATCAGATCGCACGCTGCGACAGTATAAAATATATAGATCGGGTCGCACGCTGCGATAGTATAAATATATGGATCGGGTTGCATGCCGCAACAATATGTATTTCTGATTGTTGATATGTTCGGGATACTTAAAAACCTATATCTTCTGTCTATCTTATGTCCCCCGTTGTTTATGAGTTTATAATTCCATACGTGTTTTCAGTTATTACTGGCTCTACCTTTTCATAATTTAAATTAAAAGAATTTGGTTTTCTTTTCTCCCTGGCTAGCTATCCTATTGTTTGAGGTGGCTAGTCTGCCCTACTTATTGAGTCCTTTTGACTCACCCTTATTTGTTGTTTGTCTTTTGTCTATCTATTTCGTTTCGGCAGGTTCGCTCCAGGATTGAGTCGCCACGTTGTGAAGGAGCGAAGACGACTTCAACTGTCAGGGTGAGCAAACTTTCATTCAGGATGGCCACAAGTTTTATGTTTACTATTTTAGTTGCATTTTGCTCCCTTTAGGAGGTATCTGTCTTCTTTTGTACTCTTAGATGTCTAGTCTGTATAGCCCTAAACCTAGTATGTTGGGTAATCAGCTGTAATTTCTTTTGTATAGCTTAGAGGTATCAGTATGGCTGTGTTTTTTTTTCTAAGTCTTGTCTTGTTTATGAGTTGGATTTATATTTATTTTCCTAATTTGGTTGGTAAGGATTCGCCCGACGGGTCTAGAGGAGGATGTCGAGTGCCCGCATGGCCTAGCCGGATTCCGGGTCGTGTTATAGAATGATCTTAAAAATATTTATGATAATTATAAAGAACCTTGGTTAGCAGGGGGTGGCTTTAATCAAATTTTATTGCAAAGTGAAAAATGGGGTGGTCGACCTATCAATACTGCAATGCAAGACTTTTATGGAATTGTATTAATTATTGCAATTTAGTTGATCTTTGTTTTAAAGGTCCTAAGTATACTTGGTCTAATCACAATTGTCATAGAGGTAGCCTTATCATGGAAAGACTTGATAGATGCTTGGCTAATGATGAATGGATAACACTATTTAAGGATGCCTCCACAGTTCACCTCCCTAAGACATATTCAGATCACAGTCCCATCTTAATTAGTCTAAATAAAGTACCTCGTTCATATAATCATAGACCTTTTAGGTTAGAAACTATGTGGACTTTTCACCCCGACTTTATTAATATTGTGAAACATGCATGGACCAATAGACCTCTTCAGGATGCTACCAAGATATTTGTAGATGCAACTCTTGATTGGAATAAGCATGTGTTTGGAATAAATTTTAAGAATAAATATAAGTTGCTTGCTAGAATTAATGGTATACAATCATAATAGCTATTGTACGAGTGCCTTTCTTCAAAACTTGGAATCCATAATCGATTAAAACAATTTATTAAAAAATGAAGAGGAATTTTGGAGGCTTTAATCTAGAGTAAACTGGTTTAATTTTGGTGATGCTAATACCAAATTTTTTTCATATTACTACCCTTAATCGTAGACGTAATAATAGGATTACTTATTTTCAAGACGATATGGCAATCAAATTTTTGATCCAGATGGAGTTACACATCATGTGATGCAATATTTTGAATCTCTTTTTACTACAAATCCTGTAACTAGTCAATTCCACCCCCTTAACAATGCTCCATCATGGTACTCCAAAGAAAACCTATCAAACCTTGATAGAACTTTAACGGATGATGAAATGAAAAAAGTTATTTTTTCCTTTAAACCATACAAAGCACCTGGATCTGATGGCCTACACCTTTTCTTTTACCAAAAATATTGGAATATTGGAATATAGTAAGAGCATTAGTTAAGAATTTTTATCATCAATTTTTTAAAAATGGTACCATCCTTCATGACTGAAACTCTACTTTTTTAGGTCTTATTCCTAAATTTCAAAATGCTGTGAACTTAAAGAATTTTAGAGCAGTCGACCTTTGCAACACAATCTATAAGGTCATCACTAAGATCATTACCAACCGAATTAAACTCTATCTAGATGACCTCATTAGTCCTTGCCAAACTGACTTCTTTAAGAATAGGAGAGCATCAGAAAATGATATTATCATTCAAGAAATTATGCATAAAAAGTTACCCACATGAAAGGTAAAAAAGGTGAAATAATAATCAAAATCGATTTAGAAAAAGCCTTTGATAGAATTGAATGGTCTTTCATTCGTACTATGCTAGCTTTCTTTAAATTTCCCTTAACATTATTAAGCTAATTTTATCTTGTGTTACTTATTCTAATATTTCAGTTTTAGTTATTGGTGATAAAACCCCAACTTTTCCTCCTACTAGAGGTATTAGACAAGGTGACCCTATGTCACCTTATTTTTTATTCTTTGTCTTGAACTCCTCTCTATCTATATAAATTATAAAGTTGATATGAACTTGTAGGACACTATCAAATTATCTCCTAGAGGAGCAAACCTATCCCACCTTTTATTTGCTGACGCTTTAACTTTTATGGCCTAGCCTAATGTCAAAACAGCTAACACTATTAAAGACACTCTAGACTTATTTTGTGACCTATCAGGGGCTAAAGCCAATACTTCTAAGTCTAAAATTATTTTTTCTAATAATATTGAGGTTCACAAAGCTACTAATCTTAGCTCCATTCTCAATTTTAAGAAAAGTCATCACTTTGGTTAATATCTTGGTTTCTCCATTCTTCATCATAAACCAAAACATAGTCAACTTCCTAAACCTAGCTAGTAGAGTAACTTTAGTTAAATATACCCTTAGCACCATCCCTAATCATATAATGAAACTTCATCATCTCTCTAGTGTCGCACCCCACTTTTAATTAATAAAGTAAAGTGGTTTACAACTTGGGGTAACTCGTTTGGAGTTAGAAGTTTTGGAGTCGCCACCTAATATAGTTCTAAGGTGTATTAGGTTACCTATTAATTTCTAATTTAATTTAAAGAATTAACTACGGGTTGGTCTACGAGTCAGAGATTTGGGTCAGTGTTCAAAATAACCTAGAAGGAAGGGGTTAGGCACCTTCTAGGTTCCACTAAACGTGGTTCCCGGCCGATTCCTATATTGGGTTTAACATATTGCTTTAAAAGGATAAAATCTAATAAAATAGACAAAAGAGGTATGAGATGCGAAGTAAGCAAAATAGGCATTTTAACAATTTAACATATTTGCATAAATAATTGAAATAGTAATAATGTTGCACGAATAGTCATGAAATAATAAATAACCAATTAGACATTTGAATAAACGACCCTAGGTTTTATTAGCCTATTAGGATCAGAACCCGGCTTTCATAAGGGACGATAGTTTTAAAATCTACTATCAATATATAGCTCGGGTAATTTCATCACTTCCGAGGGGCTTAATTTCCTTCACCCCAATACCCTCTTTAAGTATTTAAATAAAGCGCTTACTAACATTTTAAAACGTCCTAAAGGTTCACTAGCGTCCCACTTAATGTCTCGGAGGCCATTTGAGACTACTAATTTAAGTATCTAGACCCCCTAAGTATATTAAGTGCCCCATAACTAGACATCTAGGCGTCAAATAATGAACATTCATGTTAACACATAAACAAATAAAAACATGTTATAAAATTAAAAGAAAAGGTGGGCCTCAAAGTTTAAGCAAGTAGTAAAGGTTCACATGCTACAGTTAGGCCCAAATTGCATAAATAAACCAACTCCTAACATGGATTGTGAATTAGCCACCTTTGAAAAGAGTGAACAATTCAAAATATGTAACATTTGCATAGATAAACCAGTTTTCAGTTTTAGCCACTCAAAAAAATATACTGTTTCGTCACACCATATACAAAGTGCGGAAATAGCCAGCTTTAAAGCAGTTTGCATTCTCAGCCCTTAAAGAAAGTAATCTAATTTAAAATGTTCTCCAATTGCATAATTAACCAATTTAGACACTTAGATTTTAGTTTAAAACCTGCTGGAACACTAATTTCAGAACAGACGATTTGCAGAAACACTCACGTTTCGGATAATATTGCAATTTTAGCCTATTTTATCTAATTTTCAGCAAAATAGCCCCTATGTAACCTGATTTTAGACCTGTCTAACTTTTGAATTATGCACATAAACTAAAAATTCAGTTTCCACATAATTTAAGTAAAACAAAAAGATGAGGGATAGAGAAGACCCCTGTCAGCCAATTCTTAATGCCGTTAACACATGGAGACATTTTCAATACATGTCTTACATACTAATTAGCACCTTATGGTGTTTTAGTACAAGCAAGGGAACCTAGCAAATACAAAAGTAGGGGGGTCTTGAGGGTGATAAGTATGTATTCACAGAGAGAAGAAGAGATGTGCCCTGTATACACTTTTAAATGAACTCCCAGTTCATCACTTCAATACACCGCTTCAATACACCTGTCTATATTAAGCCCTGTAGCTAAAAAACTCGCACAAGCAGTCACTAATACAGCCCTTTTAGACTGCCCACCATTTGTGAATCCCTACAACAACTTATGAAAGATTGGTATGGCTTACAAGCCATCCTACCCAGATCTGTAACAAAAGATTAGAGAATGGCCAAAAGAGGCCTAAACAAATACATACAGACATCCAGGATATGGCATACAAGGCAGTACAATATCAATTCTAATTTGACATGTCTTGAACATTATTTATTCAGTTAGTGAGATACCTTAGGATGAGAGAAACAAGCAGAGAAAAGGAAGAGTGAGAGAATCACTATCACAGCAATAAAACTCGAACAAGCAAGGACCAAAACTTTGTTTCTACCCAGCGAGATCAGAATAATAAATGAGAACAGGCAACACTTTCACACTTTCTTCTGTTAATGTGTATTCAAGGACATGCTAGTGTGTGTAGTCTAAGTGTAAGTGATGTATTTTTCAGAGCTGTGTAAGAGGTGTAGAGGGCCTCTCTGGTTCAGTGTGTCTGAATCAGTGTGTGCATCCGTGAAGCTAATTCTAGCCTATGGGTGTGTATCAGATCTGTCTCAGTGTAGAAGATGGTATGTGTATGTGTATGTGTATTCAGGGATGTATATGCCTGTCCTTAATGTTCTCAATAACTAGCCTTTTATAGTGTAAAGAAAGGGCTGGTTTTTAGGCTAAATTACATGGAAGATTATCCAAATAAGGCAAGAGGATTATACTTGTCAATCAGTTTTGAATCCTAACAGCTATAAGTTTAAATAAGGAAGCCTATCCTTCTATTTTAAAAGTTCTATCAGTCAGCCCCAAACATGTTATCAGCCAGTTTTAAGGAGGGAAAGAATATTCACAATCTTCAATTGAAATCAGAGAAGGATCTGATTCAGCAAATCGAGGGAGCGAGACAAAGAAGTAACCAGCAAGCTGAAGCATGCAAGATTTCAAACGGCTACACACTTTGGACTCAAACCGAATCAGAATCAATATTAAGCATCAGCCTTTTAACAACAAATTGCCAGTTGAGCAAATGCTTTGGACTTCGAATTGACAATGTCGAGTACTAGAATTTAATTAGAGCTAGCTCAAAAAATAATTCAGTCGTTATGTTATGACTAGATCAAATCAGTTTCGACTAATGAGCACACATTAAGACGACTTGCTATGCTTAATATAATCTCGGATAGAACACAAAATGATAGCATGATAATCAAACTCAGGCATGTCATATGGAATTCCAGCATTAGAATTAAAAGAAAAGAAAAAAAAAATGGAAGATGTTACCGGGTCGGGTCAGTCCCATTTGACCCGTTTCAACTTTGATTCATCTAGATTCAATAGAGATTTCCTTGTTTCTTTCTTTGTCCGTGCCAAATCAGTACGTATCGTGCCCGAGATTCATCAATCTCTTCCTCTTCCTTTTCGGTTTCTATGGAAAGAAAGATTTGTTCCATTTTTCCCGTGTGAAAACGATAAGGAAGAGAGAGAGGAGACGAGCGGAGATGGCGGATTTGATGGCGGAGGAGACGCGGAGATATGGTGGAGATTTGGGTTGAATCTGGATGGGAATTGGGGAAAGGGGGAGAGAGGACGAAGGCGGCGGCTGGTCTAGGGGAAGGGAATAGGAGAAATATGTTTTTAGGGTTTTAAGTTGTGAGGGGTGTTGTAAATATCAAATGGGGAGATTTATTTTGGGCCGTCGGATTGAGGGGATGAAGGGCTGCGATTATGCCACGTAGGCGCGTGTATATATATGTGTTGTGATAGTATATGCTGAGGTATAAAAGGAATGGGGGCTTTGAGGGGTTGTACTACACGCTACAATGAGTTGTACGCGTGCTAAAAGTGTGTACACTTGTACTAGGAGTGTATTTAGTGAGGTGTAAGCTTAGGTGGTGTACAATTGGCGTATACGTGGACAAAAGGTGATGACGTGGACTGAATATAGTGGAAATAGAATTGTAAAATAGCAAAATGGCTAATATTTAATTAAAATACTTATAAATACAAATAATTAGTATAAAATAAGGAATTTTTGTAAATAATTATAAATATTTTTAATTATAAAATAAATATAGATGACCACAAATAATACTAATTAGATATAAATAGCCACAAATAATTATTAAATAATATCGTAATGCGTTAAATTGCATGAAATAGCATACGTAGTTTGAAAAATAGCCTAAATGAATGTAATTATGCAATATAGTCACAATTAAATGAATATTATGTAAATAGGGAATTAATAATACTTTTACACATGTAAATGCATGTTGTCTAATGCAATTTTGTTTGGAAAATTACTATTGTGAATTTTAATTAAATATAGCCAAATTGTAAAAAATAGAGGGACAAAATTGGGTGTCAACACCTAGTAAAACCCTAAAGATAATCGACAGAGTTATAAAAAAACCTTTATTTTGGGTACAACTGATTCTAAGAAAAAGCTTCACCCATTATCTGGGGACATTGTCACAACACCTAAACACTTAGGAGGCTTTGTCTATTACCAAAGCTCATACTAAGAAAAATGCCCTGCTCACTGGACTCTCATGAAGATTTCTGACCAACCCTGACACCCTATGGGTCAAGACTATAAGTGAAAAATATATTTATAGACCTCTTACTAAGTGCAAATCTTTTGTGTGGAAAAATATTGAGGGTCACTTATCTTTTTGCTATAAACACACTTACTGGATAGTAGGGAAGGGTAATATCATATCATTATGGCACAACTCTTGGCTTTCCAATAAGTAAACCCTTAGAAGCCTCATTAGTGGACCTCTAACCTTGGCTGAATCTAACACTAAAGTTATTGACATCTATACCAACTCTAATTGGGACATATCTAGGATCTCTTTTGATCTATCTAATAATATTAAGGACCTTGTTCTTTCCTCCCAAAACCCTATGTCATCAGATGAACTAGACTATCTAGTTTGAGGACTCAATAATAATGGTATCTTCTCCCTCAAATCTACCTACACCCCTACTGGCCCTCATCCCAATAGTAACAGTAATTTTGAGTTGATTTGGACAATTGACACACTCAACAAGGTAAAATATTTTCTTTGGCAATGTCAGCACAATAGACTGCCTACTACAACTTACCTTCATAAAACTGGAATTAATATAGATGTAATTTGCCCCATGAGTAAAACTGGTCCTGAGACATTGGCTCACATTTTTTGTATATGCCCTATTGCAAAATTCTTTTGGGTATCTTGTGGTATTACTCAGAACATCTTGGATGAGCAGCATTGGCTCAAGTCGCTTAGAAATTTCCACTCTCCTCTTAACACTAGGGTCTACTCGTGGCTTGAATTTTTATCCTTTTCACTAGGGAACTTATGGCTTACCATAAATCATAATAATGTTTATAACCTAGACAATGTTCTTAATCGTAACCAGGTTCATAAGAAGTTTACTGAATTCAAATTATTTACCTCCAAGGAACCTAGATTTATGAGATCTAAAAACATTAAAGTTGAATCGCATCCTCCTACATCTAACACTATAATATTAAACATTGTTGGTGAATTATGTTGTTTTCATGTTACAGAGATGTCATCTAAAGGTAAGAGTAAATCTAATAAGGTGAAGAATAAAGTTTCTGCTACTAAGGGTGGCCCTATCACCCCATCGGCAGGTCGTACTTTTTCTCCATCTATGTCACGATCCCTTCCTACTCCCCTACATCCTTCACATCCACCTGGATTTTTTTCGGTGCCCACTGCCCCCGTGTATTATTCTACTATGTCTTCTCATGGCACGCATTCGATGCCTGCATCTACGCCAGCCCACCAGTGTATGCCTACACCTAGCATGCCATCTTCATCCCCGAATTATCATATCAGTCAGCATGGTGGCCGATAATCCGTACCTCCATTATCCACTCCATCTGCGTCCATGCCAGCAAATCAATTTATGCCTACACCGAGCTTGCCATCTTCGTCCCCTAGTTATCACATCAGTCAGCATGGTGGCCGCTCAGTCATACCTCCATCATCCACTCCATCTGCATCCACATCCCCGTCATCCGCTCCCAGCTTATCTGGGATGCATATTGGAGATACTCCATCCCCATCTACAGATCCATCTAAACCATTATCTGCACCAGTTCGCCCACCGACGCAATATCTTGAAGATATTGGTGAACAGGATGAGTCTCATAGGTTGATTATCGCTCCTGATGGGAATTCTGGGTAAGGAATTTTTTTTAGACTTAAGTTTGAATTGTTGACTTTACTTTTAAACATATTTTTAATATCATGCAGCTTTATACCTTCGCATAAGGCTACTACTGTAGTTACAGATTCTATTAAACCATTTTATGTTGATGCTTGGAGGAGTTGGAAAGAAATTCCGTGGGATGTCAGAGACAACATGTGGAGGCATTTTCAGGTACAAATAAAAAGAATCGTTTATATTCTTTATCTAATTATTTTTTTTCTCATTTAGTCTTACTAATTATTTACAGACAAAGTGCGGATGGAATCCCTCTTATGATAATCAAATGAGTGGTAATTTCGAAAGAAAAGCGTAAGAAAGGTACCTTGTCTGCATTGCATAGAAGTGGTAAAAAGCCAGAATAGGTAATTCCAGATGTATAGACCAAACTTAATGTGTGGTGGGATTCTCCAGAATTTAAAGCAAAGAGTGAGCAAGGAAAAGCAGCTCGGGCCTCCGAAAAGGGTGGGTCCTTGTACACTGGCGGTTCTCGTAGTGTAGGGGACCATGGTTACAGAATGGTAAGTTGTTCTCATTTGGTTGTACTTATATATAGACGTTACAATGATAATTGGCATAGGATTATAAGGGAGTTATTCTCATCCTTTACATCCCTGTAACTTAAGCCAAAAAGCCAAAAGCCATAAACAATATAATTAAGCTGTTGTACCCTAATCTAGGTGGTTGCTACTTATATTATGTTTGAGTAATATTTATTTTCAACTAAGAAACAAAATGATTATAAAATCTTCAACAGAGGAAATTATATTACTATCAAACTGTTTCTTTTTTGTTTGAAGTTTATTGCATAAGAATTGTCTTACTAGTATACAAACTAGTGTAAAGTACAAACACACAGTAGTATTTATATATTTCCTATTACTTATGGAGATAGGAAATTCCATAGTCACATGTGAGTTGTACACTTGTAGGAACTATTTCTTTTTTCTCTGTTCCTTCATTTTATCATAAAGTTTCTCAAACCTTATCCATACACATTGCCTAACATAATGCATCTTAGTGAATCATAAGAGTACTAACTTTGGTTCCAATATGTAATATTGATGTGATAACCTGTGCCATATATATAAATTTTTATTGCTTTGATCTTATTAGTCCTATAACTTTCATGGTTAAACATTTATTTCGGGTTTCTTGTTGTAGCACCTTTCTGATTTTGGGGTTCTGAAGGTTCACCAAGGTTAACTTATGGTGAAAGTTATTTGGTCTCTAGACAATATCAATTCATTCTATTAGCTTTGTTGTCTCCTTGTTGAGTTTTCACCATTAATTTGTTCCAAAAATTAATCTTATATATGACTATGCATCTCTTTAGATGTGGGAATTAAATCTTATAGTCCAAGAAGAGCACTTTGCTGAAGCTAAGAGCAATTTTACATGCCAAACAGACATTAATTAGTACTATAATTTTGTTTCTTTAAGATTTGGCTTTCGAAAAAAAAAAATGAATTTCTCCCATTAGAAGGATTACTACTGAAATATAGAGAGGAAATATTTCTTATATGCAATTGTATTGGTGTGCAGCTTGATGGATTAATTTTGGAAGAGTCACAGCTAATAACATGTTATTAGTGTTCTAAGATCTGTAAGGGAGGTGTACCTTGAAAGTTTGAGTATAAAAGTGAAATTCTAATGTCAGAACTTATATTATAGTAATATTTATTTTCAACTAAGAAACAAAATGATTATAAAATCTTCAACAGAGGAAATTATATTACTATCAAACTGTTTCTTTTTTGTTTGAACTTTATTGCATAAGCACGGTCTTACTAGTATACAAACTACAGTAAAGTATAAACACACAGTAGTATTTATATATTCATGTTGGTTCTGGTTTGCCTAACAACCCAAATGAAAGATGCTTTAGATGACATGGTTTCCTCCAAAAAGTTATTGGAAGTAGCAATGTGTGTTTAAGTTTTGAGGCAAGTTGAAGTAGGCCGGCTGGATATTTTCTGTACTGATAACATTAATGAGGAACATGGTCCATATCTGTGATATTTTTTCTCTTTCTAGTTTTTGAGTGTCATTCATATCCCGAGTATTAATATGGTAGTTGAGGCTAGAAAAATAATATCCGGTATTGAGCTATATACAGAAATTTTAATGTTGTAATCTGAACTATACTGATATGTGTTTGGATAATTCAATGAAACAGCTCAAAGCATTAATGAGGAACCATGGTTCATGTCTGTGATCTCTTCTCTCGTTAAATTTCTCAATGTCAATCATATATGTAACTACGTAATTCATTCGTTTTGTAGGAACAGAAAAAGGGGAGAGCAGTGTCTTTTGATGAAGTTTTTGAGGATCTACATAAGTTTAAGAGAGATGGCAAGCTGGGAGCATGGGTCGAGCCGCGTGCTGAGGCTATACATGTGAGATCCTTACTTCAGGCCTCTAATTTATATTTTTTAACATCTATATAATGCTTAATCATCAACATATATCTTTTCAGGCTGGGTTTAAACGGTGTATGGAAGAATGGTATCAAAGTCAGCCAACTTCCGAGTTTGGTAGCTCTACCCAGCCTACACTTGAAGAAGTAAATTCGTTATTCATTGAAGTGGTTGGTGGGCCAAAGAAAGGTAGAACTTATGGGCTTGGATCACAGTATTCCTTGGGTCCAGTTAAATCAAGTTTGCGTCCTACTCCCTGTAGCTCTTCTCAGGATCCGGAAGTTGTGGATGCACTGCAACGTAACGTAGCAATATTGGAGGAACAACGTGCTTCAGATCGAGAACAAATGAAACTTTTGCAGGACAAACGCGCTTCAGATCAAGCACAACTTAGTCAATTGATGGATCTAGTGAAGGATCTCGCGTCCAAGCGTCGATCTACTCGAGAATCTGGCTCTGACTCTGATGAAACAGACTAGTTTGTTGTTGTAATGTTGCTTATGGTTGTGGCTGCATGGGGTTACTAATTAGACTTCCTTTTAGTTATTAGACTTGCTACTTATGGTTATGTTATGGTTATTTAGACTTGTGTAGGGATGTTTAGACTAGTAAATGCTTATTGTTTAGACTTATTAATACTTGTAGTTTAGAGTTTATTGTTAAGACTTGTTAATGTTTGTTCTTATTTAAGACTTTTGTTTGGATATTTATGGTTGCATTTGTAGATTCTTGTTTGGATGTTTAGATGTTGCAATTATGGTATTAATAAGTTAGAAGTGGTGAATTAATTGCTTGGTTGAATATACAAATCTGGTTGCTGTTTTTAAATTTGGCAGGTGGTGTGGCTTGCTAATTGCAGATTTTATTTGCAGGTATTTACATATTACCCACGGAAACAGTGGGTACAAATAAAAAAAAAATAAAAATCTTTATATTTACCCACGGAAATGATGGGTATATTAGATTAAATTTCCCAGATTTCATAGCATACCGACAGTTTCTGTGGGTACTTTTTGAAAATTGTAATTGGTACCCAACTTTAAAAATATTTTTTTTACGGTACCCACTGAAACCGTGTGAACTAGGAATAAAATTTAAACATTTAAGTGGAAACGTAGCGACTTTGTCGGTTGGTAAACTACCCACGGAAACAGTGGGAACTTTCGAATTAAATTGGTCGTACCTGACATAAATGTTTCTATTGTTTCGGTCGCTACGTTCCCACTGATGCAGTCTCTAAATTTTACCCACCACACACCTACCGACGGCTAGAGTACGCACTATTATCCGTTGGAAAATTTGATTTACCCACGGAATTCCCACCGTTTTGGCTATGGGTAAATAGCAAAATTCTGGTAGTGTACTAACTTAGCCAGTATTGAGGGTATTTTTAGAAACTATAAAGGCGATTGGATCCTTGGTTTTCATAAAAAAATTCATTGCCTCAACCATACACATACAGAATTGTCAGCCTTGGCTTATGGACTCTCCTTAGCCACTGATCAAAATTATAAGCCACTAGAAATAGAGGCTGATTCTACTGAAGTCATTAATATTCTAGACAATGCTACACCTACTTATATCCCTATTATTACCAAATGCAGGTCAATGATGCTGAAATTAGGGATGCCAACAATCAGGCATAGCTTTCGTCAAGGGAACAAAGCGGCACACTTGCTGGCCAAAGGAGCTCCCAGTCAGTCCAATTCAAATGTTACTATGCATTATGCTATGCCACCTAATCTTGTCCGGCAATCCTTATTGGAAGACATTGTTGGCACGCATGTTATATTTAAAGTTCGGATAGTATTTGTAATACTTTAGCTACTCTAGGTAATTTGAATGTGCTTAATGACATTTGTATGTGTAATATCAACTCTAATGTGGTGCCTACTAACCACACGAACTCCTTATATAACTTGCCGTAATTTTTAATGCATATCATGTTTTTACCAAAAAAAAAAAAAAGTATTAATGTGCATATGATGTAAGGCTAAACTTTAAACAAATGAAATTTCGTGGAACTTAGGTAATTCCATGACTTTCGTTTCCAAAAAAAAAAAAAAAAGAAAAGAAAAAGCACGTAGTACTACATAACAAATACTTATAATAGTCCTCATTATCATTTTGTATTGTAATTCAACTAATACTTTTTTCTTAACCAAAGTATGAACTTACTGAAGGAATAAAGAAATAAACTAACTTAGAATGATAACATACACTGAAGTATAGCTGTACTAAAATGTTACAATTAAAAGGAACAAAATGAGAAATTAAAGAATCTATCTAAGCGCAGGCGACCTTCCCCTAGTAATAATTATTATAATATGATCCGCCGTGTTCTCTACAAACGACCGCTTGTGTATTCCAAAATGCGACGAACCCCACCGAGCACAATAGCTCACTTTAATAAAATTCAAAATAAAGAATGTTAATTGGCTATCAAAAGAATATCACAATCATAACAGTATCACAAATGGAAACGATTACATACTACATAGATTACTACAAAAAAAAAAAAAAAGACAAGAACGGCCATCACTTATTTCTTCTTGGAACTCCGTAGGTGATGTTTGACATTTTATGCCTATATTTCCTTAATATTTCTTTACGTTTGGATACTTTATTCGCTCGTTTTATGGTTAATGAATGTGGTTTTACACTGATTTTATGTCGTGCGTGTGTAGGTTGTTATGCAGTACATTTGGAGCTTTTAGGAGCTTGATTGAGCAAGAAAAGATTGGAGTTATATTGGGGATTGGATTGAGCACACAAAGGCACGACACGAGGCGAGTTTCGGACCAAGGAAGTGCAGTTTTGGCCCGGCGCCCTAGCCCACGCGCCGCGCCCTCTACCGCGCGCAGTGGCTAGGCGCGGTTTCCCATGCGCCGCAGGGCCAAGGCGTGCAGATTGTGACAGGTTCTGTCTTGGGCAGCGCTTTACGAGGCGCGGGGCGCCCGTTATAGCGCCCCTGAGCGGATTTTTACTTCCTATTTCGTCTAGGATTGGGTCTAACTTATTATTAGGTGTTTGTAAACCCTATAAATACTCTTTTACTTAGTTTTTGATGGGAGTTCAGACTGGGGAGCAAGTTTTGGAGGAGAGGGGAGGAGCCCTAGATGTCTTCTACACAAGTTCTTTCTCTCTTTCTCTTATTCTTCTCTTTAATTCTATAGTTTGTGCGTTCTAGGGTTAGAGTATTTCATGAAGGTTGATGTTTGAAGATTGATTCCCATTAATTGAATCCCATTACGGGTTACTTATTCTTTCTTGATTTTACTTGTGTACTTGTCAGGGCCTGATTATTACGCATTATCTATGATTTTTAGATTGAACTCGAAAGAGGGAATTTAATTACGTAATAAGAAAGAATAGGACTAGTTTGTGAACCCGGGCATCGGGGAACCAATTTGTGAGTAGGATAGACATATACTTGCTTGCCTAGTTTAACTAATTACAGAATTCGTTAATGCGTGCACGTGATTCAACCCATAGACATATAGGGATTGGAGTAGCCTGCATAGACCGTGAAGAATCGAAAGGTTTTCACGGGTACATTTAATATGTTAGTTAGTAACACGGGATTTAAGAAGTGGAATCAACTGGAAAACTCAACTGGATTGTTCGTAACTCTGACCCTGGACCGTCTCCTTATTACTGATAACAACCAAGTTTTGCTCCATTGCTTGAATTCACTTTTACCATTTAATTACTGTTCTTTAGTTAACAAAATCCTCACTATTGGAAAAAGATCCCTGAATAGTTTAAATAAATTGTTTGCTAAAACTCAGTCTGCATAGTCCTCGTGGGAACGATACTCATCTTATCACTTTATTACTTGTCGACCACGTATACTTGCGTGTGCGTTTGGGAGCAACAAGTTTTTGGCGCCGTTGCCGGGGACTAAATTGACTGTTTTCTTTTTGAACAATTTATTATTTTCTATTCAGGTTTAATTTTTTTTTGTTTTTAGTTTATTATTTTATTACTAGTTTACATGGCATCTTTTAATGAAAGTGGGTTGAATGATGGTTCCTCAAATTTTATTGATTCTTGTCTACTTTGTGGAGGACATCATTTTTGGGAAAATTGCCCGAGTCTTCCAACCCTGCGAGACTGGTTATGTGAATTTTCTACCACCTTTGATTGGAATTTTTGTAAATTGTGTGGTGGTCGGTGGAATGATTGCCCTAAGTGTCATGCTCCTTCCCCCAATAATTTTGGTGATGATTCTAATGATGTTTGTGAGTTTGACAGGAGCGATAAAGTGCAGGTTGTTAGCGAAACTTGGCTAATGGAGCAAGCCAAACTCTTAGAAGCTTATGGGGATTTCAGGAGTGAACTTGCAAATATGACGAGGCAATTTATAGAAGAGAGGGTTGTGCTCAGGCAAGAGATCGACGAATTTGGCTTGACTATTCACGATTTGGAGGAGAATTTGAGTGATATGGTTGAGGTGTCTAATGCCCAATTATCAGTTGTCGTGAATAGTAGATTTGAGATAGAAGAGCTTAGAAGCCAATTTGAGGAGCAAAAAGTGGAATTCCTACCATTCGACCCAATAGCAGTTGATGATGCCAAGGTTGAGGAAATCACATTAGAGTCAAGTGAGGAAATAGAAAACATCATAGGTGAGGACTCTAGTGTTTGTGCAAGTGAGGGTGTCAAAAGTAATGCAACTTTAGAATTGAAGCGCATTGGACCTCATTCCAATCATTTTTCCACATTGTGTTTTGATGGTGACATGAAAATTGAGCCACCCGAGCCTATTAAGAAACAAAAGGAGGAGGAACAAGGTGCCTATATTTTAGAGTTTGTGATGCCGAGGAGACAAAACGACATCCCTCATTTAAAGGCTAAGAAGTGCAAAATGCGGCATTGTTTACTTGGTCCTGTTGTATTTTTGCCACCACCCCAATACCATAGTTGTAAACTTGAGGAAAAGTTGGGGATTCAATTCATTAGTTCAAGGTGGAGACAAAAGTGATGAAGTTGTCTTCGTCGTGCCACGACGTTAACTAAGGCGCTTCTTGGGAGGCAACCCAATTTGCTTGCTCTACTTTTATTTAGTTTTATTAGTATTTTTATGGTTGTATATTACTTTGGGTGATTCTTTGGATTGCAGGTTCATGTAATGTCGAGGCTAAGTGTGGGGTGTCCTCACCCTTGCCTAATAGTGATGACCTGTTGGGGGAAGTCTGAGTACCTCATACTATATGGAAGCTTGGAGGATGCTAGCACCAAGGACTAGAATCTTCAGGGAAGTTTTCTTTACCTTGCGCTTGCTTATTTTTAGCACTGAGGACAGTGCTTAGTTTAAGTGTGGGGTGGGGGAACTACCCTTTTATTTATTTTTGAGGTTAGGGATGCATGTACCGTAGGATTTTCTTTTGTCACTTGACTTTATTTTGATTTGTTCTTGCTTTAATATATGAAAAAACTTGAAAAAAATTAGAAAACCAATGAAAAATTCCAAAAAGATTCTTTTTAGTCTTTGTTAGTGGTACATGTCATCCACCCCGTGGTTTTTCTTATGGCCTCGGTTCTTTTCCACGGGGAGGCCTTTGAACCGGGTAGTATTTTTATTTTTAGGATTAGGATAGTTAGTTGTAGATGACCCTAGACCAAAGGAATAGGTGGAATGCTAGGTGCCTTTGATGTGTTTGATACCGATGGATTTGGACTTGATTGCATGTGCTATTTGTGGTGTCCTTGGGTTTTAATTTGATGCATGCCTAAAAAAAAATGGAACGACCCCCTTGAGATGCTTGAGTCCACTTGCTTGATTTTTTTTTGTGAACCTTTGTGCATTAGTGCTTAATTTTCCACAAGTTGCACTCTAAATGCTTGATTGAGAGTTGTTGATGGAGCCTTTTTGTGTGGATCGTGTGCAATGTGTGTTGTGAGGCATATTCTTATTTTACTCCATATTTGCATATTGGTGTCTAGAACTTGCCCCGTGTGTGTGCAAAGCGAAATCCTAGGTTCGCTCTAGTCGGGAAATGATACAAGGCCTTCTTTTACTTGCCTACCCTTACATATATACCTTGAAAAAAATTATTGTTGTGATTTCTTTGATCCTTTTTGTTGGCACCCACACCCCGAGCCTACCCATTTGTTCTAAATTGTCTCTTTTGGCCCTTTACTCCTTAAACACTTTAATTGATATTGTGTAGTTGATTGGAGTTGTGGTTGGATTTCTTTGATCCTTTTTGTTGGCACCCACACCCCGAGCCTACCCATTTGTTCTAAATTGTCTCTTTTGGCCCTTTACTCCTTAAACACTTTAATTGATATTGTGTAGTTGATTGGAGTTGTGGTTGGATTTTGGGAGGTTTTTGAGTGGAACTAATGAAGTGGAATAATTGTAAAAAAATTGTGAAGTAGTGAAAAGCATTGGCAAGGTTGGATGAATTTGAAAAAAAAAAATAGCAAAGTTGAAAAGAAAAGAAAAAGAAAAAATTGTGGAAAAAGAAATAAAAAGAGAAAAAGATGTCCATTCCTTGCTAGTGTGTGCTTAAAAGAAAAATGCTACTTGTTGAGAAGGTGTGTGTGAAAGTTGTTGATTGGGTGGCTTGGTGAGACTTGTGCTTAATTAATTGTGATGTACTAAAGTGCTTAGGGAGGTAGTCACTATTACCATATGTATCCTACCCGCCCCTTAGCCTACATTACGACCTTTCTAAAGTCCTAGTTAATCCCGATTGGAGTGAGCTTACATTAGTGGAGTCCTACACTACGGGCAAGCCTATGGTACGTTGTGTGTGACATGTGAGACTTTCATGAGAGTGAGTGAATTTATTTGTATTGCCCCCATTCTATTCATGATATTAATTTTGTGTGTGATCTTTGGGGGACACTCTTTTGCTTCATATTGGTGAGGGCACATGGTTTGCATGAAATAGGTGAAGTTGGTGGCTTCTTGGTTGAGTAGATAGGTGTGATTTTGTGGGAGCATGGTTGCATTAAGTTGAGTTTGTGCATTTGAGCTATTTTGGGGTGGTTGTTCTCATATTTTTGAGTTTGGTAAATTATTGGCATGTTTGTGGATCCATAGTAGTCATGTGTGCATTGGTTCAATGGTCGGTAGCAACCATAGTCATAGGCAGACCTGTTTTACCAAGGTTTGGGAAGTTAGTTGTGACTTGCTCGAGGGCGAGCAAAGGTTCAAGTGTGGGGTGGTGATGTTTGGCATTTTATGCCTATATTTCCTTAATGTTTCCTTACGTTTGGATACTTTATTCGCTCGTTTTATGGTTTATGAATGTGGTTTTACACTGATTTTATGTCGTGCGTGTGTAGGTTGTTACGCAGTACATTTGGAGCTTTTAGGAGCTTGATTGAGCAAGAAAAGATTGGAGTTTGATTGGGGATTGTATTGAGCACACAAAGGCACGACACGAGGCGAGTTTCGGACCAAGGAAGTGCAGTTTTGGCCCGGCGCCCTAGCCCACGCGCCGCGGCCTATACCGCACGCAGTGGCTAGGCGCGGTTTCCCATGCGCCGCAGGGCCAAGGCGTGCAGATTGTGACGGGTTCTGTCTTGGGCAGCGCTTTACGAGGCGCGGGGCGCCCGTTATAGCGCCCCTGAGCGGATTTTTACTTCCTATTTCGTCTAGGATTGGGTCTAACTTATTATTAGGTGTTTGTAAACCCTATAAATACTCTATTACTTAGTTTTTGATGGGAGTTCAGACTGGGGAGCAAGTTTTGGAGGAGAGGGGAGGAGCCCTAGATGTCTTCTACACAAGTTCTTTCTCTCTTTCTCTTATTCTTCTCTTTAATTCTATAGTTTGTGCGTTCTAGGGTTAGAGTATTTCATGAAGGTTGATGTTTGAAGATTGATTCCCATTAATTGAATCCCATTACGGGTTACTTATTCTTTCTTGATTTCACTTGTGTAATTGTCAGGGCCCGATTATTACGCATTATCTATGGTTTTTAGATTGAACTCAAAAGAGGGAATTTAATTACGTAATAAGAAAGAATAGGACTAGTTTGTGAACCCGGGCATCGGGGAACCAATTTGTGAGTAGGATAGACATATACTTGCTTGCCTAGTTTAACTAATTACAGAATTCGTTAATGCGTGCACGTGATTCAACCCATAGACATATAGGGATTGGAGTAGCCTGCATAGACCGTGAAGAATCGAAAGGTTTTCACGGGTACATTTAATTTGTTAGTTAGTAACCCGGGATTTAAGAAGTGGAATCAACTGGAAAACTCAACTGGATTGTTCGTAACTCTGACCCTGGACCGTCTCCTTATTACTGACAACAACCAAGTTTTGCTCCATTGCTTGAATTCACTTTTACCATTTAATTACTGTTCTTTAGTTAACAAAATCCTCACTATTGGAAAAAGATCCCTGAATAGTTTAAATAAATTGTTTGCTAGAACTCAGTCTGCATAGTCCTAGTGGGAACGATACTCATCTTATCACTTTATTACTTGTCGACCACGTATACTTGCGTGTGCGTTTGGGAGCAACACTTCTTCTATAGATTCTTCATCTTACTCTCTACTTTACAGTTTTTCAAATATGTTGATAATATTAACACAGAAAGTACCCCTTTTTAAAGGTCTCAAATCAGCTATAAAATTTGAAAATGGAATAAACATTTCAAAGAACAATCTTTACTTCCCTCAAAACAAACAAAGATCAACAAAAATTACATAGGAATATATGATAATTACGCAAGCAGTTTGAACTCCATATATGTAAACACAAACAATAAGATAAATAACAGAAGCCAATTTACAAGTTCAATAAAAGAAGAAACTTGTAATAAGACAGAACCATAAAAAACTGATACTCGCGGCAGCAAGACGTACTTAGGATATTTTTAATAATGGTGGTGTTCCGGCTACGACTAATTCCTACGGATACCTGGTACCTTCCACGAGCAACAACTACCAAGTAACTCTATCCACCAAGCCTTGAATAAATGGAAAGAAAAACCTAGTTTTTTTTTTTCTTCAATAGGATTCGAACATGAGACGCAAATACTGGAATTGCAACGACAAACCAATAAGAAGTTCAATTAAAGCAACTGTTTGCATGACAACTGTGTCGGTAAAAATCTAGATGCATACTTGCTGCACGTGACCTGTGACATGGCGAACACAACTGTTATAATCTATGTACCTCCTAAGGATACTAGAAGGGGGGTTGAATAGTGTCCACCGATTTTTCTTTATGAGAACCTGATTCTTCCGAGTCAAGAACAAAGGTTCTTGACTTAACAGTTTGCACTTTGACACCACAACACACACACAAACAAAAGGCACAAACAACATGATGTTTTTACATGGAAAACTCCTTGCTCAAGGGAGAAAAACCACGACCCACACTCTGGATTTTCAAACCAATCCACTAACAGGAAGAGCGAGTTTCTTATTACAAGACTCTGTAACCTAGGGGCTTCACTCTAAACCCTAATCACTCAACAAAGCTAACCTCTAGCTTTACAAAATAATCTCTCAAAAGTTCGCCTAGCACAATTTGCTTATACAATAAGCAGATAGGTAATAACAATGATAGCATAGAACAAGACAACTTACAAACCTAGACAGAATATCTAGACTCTATCTACTTTAGCTCCACTAGTTATCTTCTTCAGTTATTTCATGTTGAAAGTTACTGAATCACCTGTGTATGCTCTCAACTCTCTGTTTGTGAATAACTGAATTACGGCTGCATCAACTACTTGTATTTATATGGGCTCTGAAAGCCGTAGTTGAGTTCCACAAGGAAACCTTGTAATTATGGTAAGACAAGATTCCCTGTCACTCTTTCCTTCTTCAAGTCCAACTCGTATTCGTACTTCGAAGTCATAGCCTGGGCACCACCTCTTTTAGTCTGACTAGGATGCATATTCGTTCACGAGCCACTACTCCTAGTTCCGCAGGGATTTGCAACCCACAATCTTTTCGATCAGTCGTGCCCTTCCATACAAGGACCAGGTTCTTCTTCGGAACCACAGAGTCCTTCTAGTTTGTCATTCTTCAAAACATTTCTTCAACAAATTCTCCCTTTCTGATGATGACAAACAAATATTGCCAAAGAACCCGAATAGACAAAATTTCCAAAAACACAAAAATAAAAATAACAGTTTGAAAATTTCAAAAATAGATGAGTTTGGTCACAAACACCCAAACATTTCATTCTTCCCTCTTTTGGCATCATCGAAAAGATTCAAACACCTGCAGGAATTAGTTAGTACTATCCAGTCTAGTGCCCAAGGCAAGCAAGTCAACTAAAAATAAATACCCAGAATTAAGGCTAAGAGCCCAAATAGAACCAGATATTATAGAACAGACCCAAAACAAGCAAAAGAAATTTAAAACCATTCATCCAGAGCGTGACAACCACACTGCCATATTAAGTACACAACAGTAAAAAGATTGTCTTAAAGTCACATATCAAGGAAGGACAGGGAGAGATAAGGGGGGTATTTATCAAGGACATGGAGGAAGAGAGGTAGGACTCAGGACTTCAAGTTGAAGTGCTTGACAAGTGCCTCAAGGTTCTTCGTATTCTTGGCCCTTTCCATCACCAGCTCGGCCTCAAACTTGTGACACTCGATTTTCAAGCGATCAATTTCTTGATCCTTCAACTCCAGCTTCCTCTACAGCTCAACATTCTCTGTATTTACTTCAAGAACATGATGCTCCAGTTCTTTTACTGCTGCAATAGCTTCCTCTGGTCCATAGTCCTCACTCTCTTCTGACTGCTCCTGCTTAACCTGCACTAGTTTCTTAGAAGCTCTCTTCTCCTTGAAGAAATCACAATTTTTCAGCACATCCAGCCCAAACATTTGATGAATGGTGGGTTTATTCCCTGCTTCTAAAGGAACCCCAAAGTGCTCAAGAACCTGCTGTAGCATGTAGGAATGCATCAAGGAATGTGGCTTTTGATCAGTCTCTGCAATCCTTTTTATGTGTCTAATTATTAGACCAGGTAGGTTAATTTCACTCCTCTGTCCAGTTGGTCCATGTAGGTCAAGTCAAGGGCACTGGCCTCACTGTTCCTTTCTCCCCTTGGCAGTAGAAACCTATGGACAAACTCAAAAAGCAACTGATGAGCCGGCTCCATTTCCTTCTTGTCAACTTTCCTTTCCTTCCTGAGTTTGGTTTTCCCTGAGAACTTTTTCACAACACTCAGAGAAGTCAGTCCATCAGTTCTTTTTGGCCATTTCAACTTAATATATGTGCAATAACCCTCAGCATGGACATCAAGTATCACTCCCAACTCTGTCTTCCCAAATTCAATCTCAATTCCCTTCACAACAGAAAACACTCTTCTGGTAGCAACACTGTAATTTGTGTAGAACTCCCTAATTTCATCAGCATACAGAAACATGTCTTTCTTGGCAAAGAGATCTAACCAGCCTTGATCCTCTACCTTCATGAGTAGAGGTTTCATGTTGTGCTCCTGCAGATCACTCAGGATGCTCCCAGCCAATACCTGGTGTCTTGCAAAGAAGGCTGTTCTGTCAACCTCCTCTTCAGAGTCCTTTCTCTTCTTCTTGCTTTCCAGCTCACTGTCTGTATCTGAGTCACTGGGTTCCAGAAATCTTCCAGCTTCATCACTTTCTTCTTTTGCTTCAACAACCTTCTTCTTATTCTTCTTTTCCTCATGCTTTCCAGCCTTCACATTCTTGACTATCTTTTCTAGCTTCCCGACTTTCTCTAACTGCTGCTTCAGAGCAGACCTAGTTGCTACCCTTTTTGGTGATGGCTGAGCAGTAGTTTTGTAATCACTCTCAGTCCTCTCCTCCTGTGAGTTCTCACTACTTTCATCCACAAGTCTGCTTTTGGGCACAGACTTTCCTCCTTTCAACTATCTCCTTCTTTTATCAACTTCAACTTTTGTCTCACTTACAAATACCACCTCCTCCTCTTCATCCTCTACCAACTATTCTCATCTTCCACCCCAAATTTCCTTTTTACACTCTTCCTTTTCTTTTCTTCATCTTTCTCCATGACTTTCTCACTTTCACCATTTCCCTCTTGAATTTCCTCATCCTTTTCCTCCTCAGAATCAGTCCAATTTAGTTCTGCATCATCAGCCACAATAGGATCTGAGCGAGAACCAGGTTCTTCACTCAAATCCTTTGCAGCCTCAACAGAATTAGGTCCTCCAACTACAGGACCTTCTAACACAGACACCTCATGACCTTTTTCAAGAGGAACTGTCTCCAAACTAGGTTCGTTGACATGTTCCTTTTGGGATTCAGCAGAATCCTCTTCTCTCAATCTTCCACCACGTTTTCAACTACATTAACCTCTATTATTTCCTCAGTTACTAAGGGCACATGAAAGCTAGACTTAGGCATAGGCTCCTCCTGAACAATCTTCAAGTTCTCCGCAACTACATTCCCCTTATCAGACATTCCACTAGGCTCTATCTTTTCTACGATTTCATCTAGTCCTTTAACCAATGTTTCAGTACTTAATTTTCCAGGACTATTTACAAACTCTAAGGCAGTAAAATTAGATAGAGTAGAGACATATTTTACCTCAACCGGTTTTTTATAGGAGACTGGTTCTGCAGGCGTAGGAGACGAGGATCTGACAACCTTCTTGACCCCTTTCTTTCCTGCCCTTTTGAGGAATTTTACCCTAGCTTTGACAATTCTCTCTGTGAGAGTAGAGGAAGGGGTTTTTGGTGTAGATTTCTTGGACGTTTGGGTCTCTGATATTTTAGTAGGAGAAGCAGAAGAGGATTGTGCTTGAGACATGGCGAATTTTTTGTTAGGGTTTCAGGGAGAGAATGAAGGCAATTTTGATTTTAGAGAGAGAAAGAGAATGTTGTAGGAAGGATTTGAAATTTGTGTAATGGGAAGAAGTAATGGGGTCAGGAGTTTTATATGGGAAAGGATGCTAATAATGACTAAAAAGCAAAAAGCAGCTTTTTGAAGTTTTGAAAATCGGAAAAGGTACTGATTTGACGGTTACATAGACTTACCCAAATAAGGTCTTTCTAAATAAGTGGGGTCCGGTAAAGTCTAGTAGAAGTCTAACCGCAAAAGGAATTATTCCTATAATTTAGGACGGTTGCGAAAACATGGGAATCCTTCCTTGACACACGTATAATTGACAATCAATTTCAGTTATGACACTTAACATAAATTGCTGTGTAGCTGTACCTGGACATGGTTCCTCATGCTTGCCTTGGTTCCTTCAACGTACCCTGTAGGTTCTTTCATTGGAACACAATAGCCCAACCTGGTGCTACTCAGCTGAACATGTATACTTAATAAAGTACAAAATTTAGACTGGACAATAACAACAATAGTCACAAACAGGTTGCTGAACACTTAACTAACCAATCATTGGGGAACAAATGCTGAGTTATCGGTGTATTTTGGTCATCCCTAACTCCAACATGTTCCTCTCAAATTGAACCTTTTTCAGTGCTTTGGTAAAGATGTCAGCAATCTGATCTTCAGTCCTGCACGAATTCATAGTAATCAGACCCTTTTCTACATTATCTCTAAGAAAATGGTGTCTAATATCAATGTGCTTTGTTCTTTTGTGTTGGACTGGGCTCTAGGCAATGTTCACTGCACTTGTGTTATCACTTAAATGGGCACAGCTCCACATTTAATTCCAAAGTCCTCCAGCTACTGTTTGATCCATAGCAATTGTGAGCAGCAAGACGCTACTGCTACATACTCAGTTTCAGCATTAGATAAGGCAACTGAGTTCTGTTTCTTTTTTGCCCAAGAAACTAAGTAGGGATCAAGAAAATGTTCCATTCCTGAAGTGCTCTTCCTGTCCACCAAGTGACCTGCATAATCTGCATCAGCAAAACCAATTAGTTCAAAAGTACCTCCCGTTGGGTACCATAGACATAGATCCTGAGTTCCCTTCAAGTATCTCAAAATCCTCTTCATAGTTGTCAAATGTGATTCCTTAGGCTTGGACTGAAATCTAGCACACAGTCCCACACTGTATACAATATCAGGTCGATTGGCTGTGAGATAGAGGATTGAACATATAATTCCTCTATATTTTGTCTCATTTGTAAAAGGACCTAGTTCATCCATATCCAGCTTGGTTCCAGGAGCAATAGGATTAGTCATTTCTTTTGCTCCTTCCATGTCAAATTTCATCAGAATTTCCTTGACATATTTTTGTTGATGAATCATGGTTCCTTCAGGCGTCTGTTTTATCTGCAATCCTAGGAAGAAATTGAGTTCTCCCATCATGCTCATTTCAAATTCACTACCCATTAATTCAGCAAATCCCTTGCATAGCTCCTCATCAGTGGCTCTAAAAATGATATCATCAACATATACCTGAACCACCAGTAGATCATTTCCTTTCTTCTTTAAGAATAGTGTGTTATCAATCTTCCCTCTTGTAAAACCATTCTTCAGTAAGAACCCTGATAGTATTTCATACCAGGTTCTTGGAGCTTGCTTAAATCCATAGAGTGCCTTATCAAGTTTGTAAAATTGATCAGGAAATTCACTTTTCACGAAACCTGGTGGCTGTATTACATAGACTTTTTCATTTAGATAACCATTCAAGAAGGCACTCTTCACGTCCATCTGATACAGTGTAAACTCCATGTATGTAGCAAAGGCAATCCACATTCTAATAGCTTCCATCCTTGCTACTGGTGCAAAGGTTTCATCATAGTCAATTCCTTCTTCCTGACTGTATCCTTGGACTACTAATCTAGCCTTGTTTCTTGTTACCATACCATGCTTATCCAGTTTGTTACTAAACACCCACTTTGTTCCAATTATAGATCTGTCCTTCGGCTTAGGAACCAGGTGCCACACTTTGCTTCTTTCAAACTGATGTAATTCATCCTGCATGGCTAGAACCCAATCTGGATCCTCTAAGGCTTCTTTTACATTCTTTAGTTCCAAAGCTGTTAGGAAAGTAAAGAATGCACAAAAATTCTTCATGGCCGATCTGGTCATAATTCCAGTATCCAATTCAGATAATACATTCTCCAAGGGATGAGAACTTTGGTGCTTCCATGGCCTGGGTTGGATATGATAAGAAGAACCTTCAACATCACTCAGGGTAGGTTCTTCCTGACTTATTGAATCATTAAATTCATCTGATGTTCTCCCTGTCATATTGACTCCTTGTTCTCGTGAAGCTAAATCCTCATATGATTCTTCCTTCTCTTCTGGATCTTCAGAGTTAGCTACACCATATTCTCGAGTAAGGCCAATGGCTTGATCATCTACTTCATTACTGCCTTATCGGATTCATCAAATACCACATGCATACTTTCCTCCATTATTTGTGTTCTTTTATTAAATACTTTGTATGCTTTGCTTTGAGTAGAATAACCAAGGAATATTGCCTCATCACTTCTAGTATGAAATTTCCCCAATGGTTCCTTCCCGTTGTTGTGGACGAAACATTTACGACCAACTTAGGTGTGCAATATTTGGTTTCCTTCCTCTGAGCAGCTCATATGGGGTCTTGTCAAGAATAGTTCTTATGGGGCATCTATTCAGCAAATAGCATGCAGTATTTATTTCTTCAGCCCAGAAGTTTCTTGCAAGACCACTTGACAGCAGCGTAGTCCTTGCCATATCCTTCAGTGACCTGCTCTTCCTTTCAACTACTCCATTCTGCTGTGGAGTTCTTGGTGTGGAGAAATTATGATCAATGCTGTATTTTGCACAATAATCAGAAAATTTTGAGTTTTCAAACTCTGTTCCATGATCAGATCTAATGCTGACAAGTTCCAGGAACCTTTTCTACACAACACCAACCCAATCTTTGAAGCTATCAAAGGCTTCATCTTTGGATGCCAAGAACAGGGTCCATGTATACCTAGAGTAGTCATCAACGATTACGAACACAAACCTCTTTCCTCCTCCGCTCATGACTCTCGTAGGTCCGCATAGATCCATATGTATCAATTCTAGTGGTTTTGATATGCTCACCACCATATTTGATTTAAAGGATGATCTGACATGCTTCCCTCTAACACAAGCATCACACATTTTTATGTTTTCAAATTTCTTGTTAGGTAGTCCACGAACCAGCTCCTTGATACTGGCTTGTTGAGCTGTGAGAGACTAGCATGACCCATTCTTTTGTGCCACAACTGAGACATGTTAAGTTGTTTTTAGGCAGTGAATTAAGTGATGCTTTGTATACATTGATCACCCTTTTTCTTTCCATAACTATTTCTCCACTCTGTAGGTTCTTCACAATACACCCTACAGAGGAGAAGCTCACTTCGTTCCCTCTATCACATAGTTGAGAAATACTCAGCAAGTTGTGTCTGAGACCATCGACACAGTATATGTTTTCAATTGCATGATCCAGAGTTCTCCCAACTTTTTCAATTCCTACAATCTGATCACTTTTTCCTCCTCTGAAGGCTACACTGCCTCCTTGAAATGCTGCGAGTGAGAGAAAGTTTCTTCTATCTCCTGTCATGTGCCTTGAACAACCGTTATCAAGAATCCAGCTTGGGTTGTTCTCCCTCACTCCAGCCTGCAAAATAAATTAAGGGTTAGCTTTAGGAACCCAGACAAGCTTGGGTCCCTTCTTATGAGAAAATTGATAAATCAAATCCTTTTTAGCCCATTGAGGTAGAACACTTCTTTTATTTTTGGTCTTTCCCTTGCTTGCATTCATGCACCTTTGTCTGTAATGTCCTATTTCACCACAAAAGGTACATAACATGTTGCAAAGCAACCCAACATATTTGGTTTTCGGATTATATGGAGGCAATGGTTTTTTAAATCCTAGTCCCTGTTTTTCTTTGTTCTGATTTTCAAGGACCCAGTTCATTGCCTCAGAAGACTTATTCCATTTTGTTAATCTGGTAAGCTCACAGTCAGATTTTTCAACCTTTTGATTCAAAATCCTATTTTTTTCAGTTTTCTGGTACAGGATCTCATTTGTTCTTTTAAGTTCATTTTCAAGAAAGGTTTGAACTTCACTTATTACTTGCTTACCATTGACACTCTCCTTTAATTGGTTTAATTCCAATTCCAGTTCTGTGATCTTAGGGTTTTACACAAGAGTCTGCCCTTTCAAAATGACATTGATTTCTTCCAGTTCAATGTTTTGTTCTTGAAGACTCTTGTGTTTAGTTCTGAGATCACTTATATCTTCATTTAATTTATCTTTGTCAATTTTTTATTTTTCATAACCCTCAATTAAAGTAGCAGTGATTAAAATCAGATTTTCAGTAGAGTATGTGTGAAGATTTCTCTGCTGAATGAGCAGCTTCTTCTCCATCAGTTGCCATAAGAGCTAAGTCCTTCTTTTGGTCATCTTCTGTGTACATTTCTTTCAGCATTTCCCACACATCTTTAGCAGACTTGTATTCAAGTATCCTTGCTAGCACATCCGTAGTCAGCCCTTTCCTCAGGTACCAGTATAGGACTTGAGGATCTAGCTCTTCTACCAGCTTTTGGAACTAGAACCCCGTTTGCTGCTATCTTTACATGAACATGAGGTCCTCTTTTCACAATCAACCAGAGACTGTAATCCATTGCTTGAAGGAAGTTTTTCATCTGTTTCTTCCAACACTTGCAGTTTGTCCCGTTAAACACATGTGGATTTGAGGGATCTCTTCCTCCTCTGAACTCCGAGGATCTTCCTCGTCTGAACTCATATCAGACAACCCCATCAGTTCTAGTGGAGATTTATCTCCAGATTTCTTTTCATGATCAGATTCACTATCAGTAGGTCCCCATGTAGCAAATAAAGCTTTCTTTTTCTTTCTTTTTTCTGCTCTGAAGTTTGGAGGTCGTCTCACCTTCTTCTTATCTTTGTCATTCTCCTTTGATGCCTCCTTTTCCATCACCTTTGTTGCTCTATTTTTCATCCATTCTACTTCCCACATTGGACAATCCATGACAACATGGTCCTTCTTGAAACAACTGAAGCATCCTGAATAATCAGGATTGTCAACTATGTTCTTTCTACCAAAACTTTCCTTGTTATTTCTTTTGAAACCTTTGAAGTTTCCCAAGTTAAACTTCTGTCTCAAAGAACTAACCATTGCTGCTTTAACTGATTGCAAGTCAGCATAATCCTCAGTTTCATCAGTTGCTTCGAGTGCAAGGTTCTTGTCCTTCTTGAGAGCTGGTTTAGTTTTTGAATCTTTCATCATCTCATGTGTTTTCAAACTTCCAACCAGTTAATCAGGTTTGATGGATCTGAGAGGCTTTCAAACCAATCAACTAACACGAAGAGCAAGTTTCTGAGTACAAGACTCTGTAACCAAGGGGCTACACTCTACACCATAATCACTCAACAAAGCTAACCTCTAGTTTTACAAAGTAATCTCTCAAAAGTTCACCTAGTACAATTTGCTTCTACGATAAGTAGATAGGTAATAACAATGATAGCATAAAACAAGACAGCTTACAAACCAAGAACCTAGACAGAATATCTATCTACTTTAGCTCCACCAGTTGTCTTCTTCAGTTATCTCGCGTTGAAAGTTGCTGAATCACCTGTGTATGCTCTCAACTCTCTGTTTGTGAATAACTGAATTACGGATGCATCAACTACTTGTATTTATATGGGCTTTGAAAACCCTAGTTGAGTTCCACAAGGGACAAGATTCCTTGTGACTCTTTCATTGTTCAAGTCCAAATCGTATTCGTACTTCGAAGACACAGCCTGGGCACCGCCTCTTTTAGTTTGACTAGGATGCATATTCGTTCACGCGCCACTACTCCTAGTTCCGCAGGGATTTGCAACCCACCATCTTTTTGATTTGTTGTGCCCTTCCATACAAGGACCAGGTTCTCCTCCAGAATCATAGAGTCCTTCCCGTTTGTCATTCTTCAAAACATTTCTTCAACAAAAGCCGAAATGTCGGAATCAAGTGAGCAACGACTTCCGTGCGAAGATTTGAATAACATCGGAGGCTTGAGAAGATCAACCGACAATGATTCGGGCGCAACTATTACAGAAACAAGTACCCGGTCGATAGCAGAAGATAAGTCTAATCTTCTGATTTCGCTATTTACGGGAGACCATTAGGCATGGATAAGGGCACTATCTGATGGTGGAGAAATGTGCAAGTGGAGGAGTTTCGCTAGGGCTATGACTCTCTAATTATAAATAGAATCTGCCCCTCCCCATAGTATTTTTACGTTCTTTTGAACACCAATTGTACATTGAGTTTTCATTAATACACTCTCATTTTGTTGCTGCAAATTACCATTGTTTCTCCATTATGCCATTATTTAAAGTTCCTTTTCACTATAATTTGCTTCATCTAGAAGGAGATAGAATTCATCCTTCACACCGGAACACGAGCAATCTACCGATCGAATACGCTTTACTTTATTGCTTTCATTTATTACTTGTTTCTTTAATTATCGTCGTCGTTCCACTTGTTTATTGTTAATTATCATTATTTCCTTCGATCAATTTAGGCTAAACCATTCACTGCTATATCAATAGTGGGAGAATTACAAATATATATAACTCTAATACTAAAATTATAAAAAATACTGATACTATATAATTTTATAAAAAATAACAATTTTTTTACGTATTTTATATAAAACCCATTTAAACCATACAAATTAGGGTTTCACCCTCTTCCCTTCCCCACTACTACATTGTTTGCGCCGTCAGTCACGGGCAGCCGATCGCCGCCGGCTGCCGGTGACAGAATTTTTTTTAATAAATCAGAAAAAAATTATAGAGGCATAAACATACAAAAAATACTTTCATACTTAAAAAAGAAGTAGATTTGATCTATAAAAATACATAAACATACATAAAAAACTAGAAATATATAAAATATACATATATATATATATATATATATATATATATATATATATATATATATATATATATATATATACACACACCACATACAAAAACATACAACAAATATTTATAGACATATAAAAGAATTTTAGACATACATTTTACACACACATACACACAAATACAAGTTTATACAAAAAAAATATAAATTGACATACAAAAATATGTAGGTTGAAATACACATCAACACAAACTTATACATAAATATACACATAAATACTTATACAAAAAAAAAAAAAAGAAAAGGAGATGTAGCTCGAAACCAGAAGCTCCAGCGACAGTAGGAAATCAGATCCGTAACAGCACCACCACCGCCACTCAAGTGACAGAGTGGCAGCGGCGGGATGGCGCAGGGTAAAACGAGTAGTGGCGGCGTCATTATGTGGTGGTTTCGGGAGGAGCAGATCGACGACGATGGGGGATGACGGTTGTATGGTGGGTTGGGTGGGTGGAGGGAGAGAAAGAGAGAGGGGGAAATTAGGGTTTTGGGTAGAGAGAGAAAGGAGCGAAATAAAAAATAGTATATTTTGTAAAAATGTGAAAAGTATTGTTATGCAGGGTAAATATATTAAAGTATTATATTGCGTAATTAAGTAGCTTAGAATGTCTTTTAGCGTAATTGGACTCACTGTCATTCTAATTTGTAAGCTCGATTGCTAATTCATATTATTGACAATCTTGAAATGGTTTTGTCTCGTCATTTCTTTGATTGAACATCGTATTTATCTCTCGTATTTCCCATCGTTCATTTGTTTATCGCGATGATAACTTGCTCCGTCCGCATATCTTAATTTCAATTGGACAAACGCATAATTCACCAATCGTCCATTCTGATTTCGATCACCTAGCTAACCTAGCCTGCAACATAAGCAACGATCAACTAATCAGATTTTGATATAAAACGATCGTCTGTGGCTCAATTAAATATAAATTTAATTGTAAAACCTGAAATTATAATTTAAAAGATACAACTTGGCGCCCACCGTGGGGCCTAAGTAATCGATTTGTTCCGACATTTGTAGTTGATTCTGCTTGCGTTTCTTCTTTTTGCGAGCAATGCTAGAGAGATAGGGCAACACCACTGGTCGTGACGGCGTGCTTCAACCTAACCTCATCGATGGGGTATGATCCACTCTCAATCCTATACCATTAATGGTGAGGGGCGGTCGTCAAAGTATAATACCCGATATGAGTCAAGGTTGATTTTCCAAGGGATCTAGCTTGTCAAGTAAAAGAGTTGCAAATAGAAATTTAAATGACGTTTAGTTGAGAGCCCTAGAAATGGGGTTGTTTATTGTAAATCTATGTAAAGCTATAAAGCATATAAATGAAAACAAGTAATTGATTCTATATTAAGAGGCTAGAGGTATAAACAACAAATGGTGATTGGGTGAAGTAGGTTCACCTTCCTAACACATGTATAATTATGGTCGAGTCATTCTAATGTAGTCCCTAGAATCCTCTCGACCTAAGAGGGATCTACCTCGCTACACTCGCCAAAGCCATAGTTGAGCGCATAAATCACTACTTATGGACTCAAGGAAAGGAGACATCTTCCGAGCATAACTCCATTTAGATGGGTTAGGCTATGAAATAGCCTATCAAACCCAAATTATTGCTAATTCCACAAATCTACATTAACTAATCTCTCCCGAGTCTATAGTTAACAAAGTAGACATGAAACCCTAATATCATGGATACCAAGATTTTGATGTTATTGTAATGGGGAGTTGGATAATTGATACTCATTATATAGTTGGTGAATCTATGGAACAACTATTGATTTTCTACCACTTATAGTGTGTTTACACCCCTAGTTATGAAATTAGCTACTCCTACTAGGGGGTTGAATCAAAGGAAGAATCATGTAATAAAATGATGAAATGATTTCAAACATAGATCTTGAATTGATATATGAATCAATATTCAAAAGTACAAGTTAATAAGCTTACAATGTAATGAAAAGCTCTCTAATTATCTTCCAAAATCGCCTCTAAGAGAGTGTTTGTAATAACGGAATGTGAAAAAGTTAAAACCCTAGCTTTTGCTATTTATACTAAGCTAGGAGTGCTGTCGCTGTCACAGTGGCTTGGGTGGTTCGCCTAAACAGGTGAGCGGTCTGCCTCTCTCTTAGCTCAAAAGGTTGCAATTCTCTGAACTTCTTAGGCGGTCCGCCCCTGAGTCAAGGTGGTCGCCCTTAATGATTCATCTCCAGGCCGTCCTCCTGGGCTTCAAGGCGGGGCACCTCAAGATTTGCTCAACTTTCAGCCCTCTATTTCTTCCTTAGGTTGTCCGCCTAATCTTGAGGAGGGGCGCCTAATCTATGGCATCGCGAACTTCACACTTTGACTCCAATTCTCGCTCTTTAGCTTCAGTCTTTAACCATTGCTCATGCAAACACATTACAACCTGAAACTAATCATTTTATGACATTAATAACACCAAATGTTGCATTTGGATTCAAAAACGAAAGCTTAAAGTAGTATTTATGTTGGTAAAATACCAACTTATCAACTCCCCAAAACTTAAGTGTTTGCTTGTCCTCAAACAACTCAAAATCAAGAAACCAAAGTAATTCTTCTTTTAAGCACAATGTCAAGTCATGTTCCACATTTACCATTACAATTATTTTGCATTAATGAATCACTTAGTACCAACTAGTTACACTTTTCCATATGAACACTTGACAAGCAACTATGTATCTTAATCGAACCTTCGCAAAAGGAAACTTATGAGCCTCTAGAGTTGCCTCAAGGTCATTGGCTCGCTTCAATTGTTCATGTACCTACCATGTACTAAACTCCACACTAAAAAGTCACTTTCTATCCTCATGACATTGAATGGAGTCTTTAATTCACTTACAAAACACCTTTTAGAATAAAAATTAGACTCAAATGATTCGAACTCTCACGCTTGCATGGAAATGCTCATTCATGTTTCCCAAAAACTCGAAGATTTTCCCTTCTTGTACTTCCCCACTAATGTAGGGACACTTGACTAGAGATCAATTTGTTTCACCTCGTATATCCAAAGTGAGGTATATCATTCTAATCACATGTAAAGAATGATTTAAGTGATCTTAAAGCCATAATTGGACCATATATGACTTTTATATGTTGAATATAAAGGTTGGAAAAATCAGATTTAAGTTGCGGAAAAACCGACTAAGGATTTGCCTTTTAACGGAACTTTTTCAGCAATTAATTCCGTGTGTTATAAAAGGTCTTTTGGAGACATATGATATACCAAATTGAAGTTCTTTGAATTTAGTTTCCAAAAATTTTGACGGTTTATTCATACAATGTCTGGATAAAAAGATATGAGTATTAGAAGTCAGACCAGAAAAAGGGATATAAGCGCATAAGAGGTCTACAAATAAAATGTTTTTTAATATGAAAGAGAAATCATTCTCTCTCTCTCGACATTTTCCAGAAATACCTCAATAGAAACAGCCCTTTCTTGAGTCTAAAGTCAATTTTTATGATTTTGAAGAAACAGCATCAATCTTAACTCAAAAAATTGAAGACAGATTGCGTCAAAACGCTCTACGCGATTAAGGTAACGTTATGCTACCTTCAATTTCGTCTGTAGTTTAAGTTTTAGAATTACTTCATGGCTAATTAAAGTACCTAAATTCTATGTTATAGCTTGTTTAAGCATTAGAAGGTGTGGAACTCAAAGGAAACAAAGTTTAGAAGCTAGAAACATCAAAGGTATGTAAGGCTAAATCTTTCTTTTGGCAAGGCATGTATCTTTTAGCTTTTGAAGCGTTTCTTAGTTCTAAACTTAGTGTTTCTTGTGACAAATTGTATGGTATCAAGGAAATCTTGTATATACTTAATTTGGTACTAAAATCCAAGGTGAAAGATGTCCGAATCAGCAAGACAAAACGTTTCAAAATCTGGAAAATCATTTTGATCTTTGGACAGCTGTTAGTATATTGATCATAACTCTTTATAAACAATTGATATTTAGATGATTTAAGAATCTCCAGAATCCTAAGACATATATCTACAACTTTCATGAATACCATGAAGTCTATAACTTTGATTTATACTCTGAAAATTAGGTCGAAATGCAGGATAGTGGTGCTGTCCAGACATTGCATCTACGGATTTGTTATATCATCCAGTCGTCTCATCTTGTAACCTGTTTAACATGTTTATGTTATCAGTCTATCTGGGTATCCATTCCCGTGTATAGTATGGTGCTGGTTCTGTTTTGCAGATCATCCAGTTTCAGAGGAAACTCTACCGAAATTTTTATAAAAGTCAAAGAGTTAGACAAATTCTAAGTTTCAGGTTGTGTCTATAATTCCATCCAGAGTTTTCTTATCATTCCTTCGAGTCCATATATATTGTTGCCACATGTGTTATGCCTTATACATGCTTATGCTTATATTGTGATCATGTTATGTGTGATTTGGAGTCCCCTATAGAGGCTGGACATTGGACACAGTCCGGTCACGTGTGATACTACCTGTTTGGGGGGATACAGCCTCTCTAATTCAGGCGGGAGTTGAAACACCTAGTGTGACCGGTTGTCATTCACACATTCTGACCAGAGAGACTAGATATTACTGGCTGGGGGGATATAGCCCATAACACCTACCAGGTTTTTTTATATATGCGTATATAGCCACAGTATGCACTGCATGATTATACATGAGGCTAGTTTCGGTTTTCAGTTACCTGTTTTGGGGGGATACAGCCCATAACACCAGACAGGTACTAGTTCCGATTTTCAGTTACTTGATTTGAGGGGATACAATCCATAACACCAAACAGGTACCAGTTCAGATGTTCAGTCACCTGATTTGGGGAGATATAGCCTATAACACCAGACAGGTACCAGTTCAGATAACAGTTTAGTTTAGCTCAGTACCAGTGATCAGTTCTCAGTTATCAGCCACCAGTTCTTAGCGTCAGGATCAGTTGACAGTTATCAGTTCTAGTTTCTAGTTACCAGTTATCAGTCATATTACAGTTATTTATCTGTATAGTTCAGCTCAGTCTTCAGTTTCATATTGAGCTAGACTTCAGTTTATATTCAGATCATGTTTAGTACGTTCTTCAGATTTCCAGCTGTATTACTATGCTCCAACTCATATTTACATATTTATATTCAAGCCTTACAGTTTCATTCAATTATGATATATTATATGCTCATGCCTTACATACTTGGTACATATCGTACTCACACCCTTTTCTGGGGCGTTGCGTTTCATGCCGCGCAGGTGCAGATAGATGAATGCTTGGCCATGTTAGTAGGCCATCTATCAGTTATTGGAGTCACTCCGCTTACTCCGGGCCTGTAGATATGTCCTTGTGTGGTTCTGCCAGTATGTTATGCATGTAACCTTATGTTAGCCTTGTCAGCTTTTTTCATTGCATAATCCTTATCAGTTAGGTTTATGCTTATTATGTTTATCAGTTATATTCATTGTTAGAAAATTATCAGCAGGATTAGTGATGATCGACACTTAGTGTTGGTCATCCATCGCGGCCCTAGGTTGGGTCGTGACAAAAGTGGTATCACAGTTGTTCAGTCCTAGGGTGTCTGCAGGCCGTGTCTAGTAGAGTCTTGTTCAAGAGTATGTTGTGCGCCATACTTTTGAAAAGGAGGCTACAAGGCACTTCAGAACAATTGTTTTTCTTTCTTCTCTAGATCGTGCGATAGGGCTATAATTTTAGAATTCACCCTTCTAACCGTAATGTTTTGAATAAAGCGATGTCACAGAAGAAACTTACAGCTGCCCAGAAGGGCAAGGCTATTGTCGGCCTTGGTAGTAGTAGAGTTCCACCTGAGGTGGATGAGATTGAGGAGTCCAGACCTGAGGCTCCATATGAGGCCTCACAGATCCCTTCAGTTCAGGGCGATATCAGAGGTACTGCAACTGCCATACCTCCAGCTCCTCAGCTTGATAGCCAGGAACAGGAAGTGAGGGATGCCATCAGATTATTGACTAGTGTTGTAGTTACTCAGACTAGACAGCATAGTGCAGATGCCCAAGGAGATACTGGATCAAGGATCAGGGATTTTATCCGACTAGAGCTTCTAGTCTTTACTGGATGTCGTACAGGAGAGGACCCTCAGGATTTTGTAGTGAGGATAGTCAGGGGGTTGAGGGTCATGCACGTGTAAGAAACAGAGTAAGTAGAGTTAGCTGCATTTAGATTGCATGACCTAGCAGCAGGGTGGTATCAGACGTGGGAGCTACCGGAGGGCCAGATTCTACTCCGGCGACTTGGTAGGAATTCTTGGATACATTCTTTCACCCCTATATGCCTATAGAGACATAGAGAGAATGTGCCGATCAGTTCCTGACCTTGAGACATAGAAGTTTGAGTGTAGAAGAGTATAATTATCGCTTTAGTTTCTTAACAAGGTTTGACCCTACTGTGGTAGCCAGTATGGAGCATAGAATTCACAGATATGTAGTGTGACTAGGTCCACGCCTGGTGAATGAGTGTATGATCATTGCTAGGCAGCCAGGTATTATATCACGTATTCAGGTGTTTGCTTTATCACTTGAGGAGAGGAAGTAGAAACAGAGAACCGACAGGGATAGAGGGTTACGTAAGAGGTAGTGGTGCAGCCTAGCTTGATAGATCAGCAGCAGCTTTCTCAGCTCCAGCACGCCCTCAGGGGCAAGTTCCTCAGGCACCAACAGGTCGTGGTAGAAGTCGAGGTGGAGCTCCTGCAGTAGGCGGTACTCAGAATCGCACTTATTCTCTTATTGGTCGACAGAACCAAGAGGCTTCACCAGACGTGGTCACAGGTATTCTGTCGGTAAATTCTCTCGATGTGTATGTGTTTATAGATCCGGGTTCTAAATTATCATATATTACTCCCTTTGTTGCCATTAAATTCAAAATAGTACCCGAGGCTATTAGACCTTTCGAGGTAGCCACTCCCGTTGGTGATTCTATAGTAGTTAGGCGTGTTTATAGAGGTTGCACGGTAATGATGGGCGATTGTAGCACTACAGCTGACTTAATTGAGCTAGAAATGGTTGATTTCGATATTATTCTCGGTACGGATTGGTTGTCCTCTTGTTATGCTAACGTTGATTGTAGAGCGAAGACAGTCCAGTTTCACTTTCCAGGAGAATTAGCTATGGAGTGGCAGGGTGTTTTTGCATCGCCAAAGGGTTTGTTTATTTTTTACCTTAAGGCAGGGAAGCTAATCACAAAAGGCTGCTTATATAATATTGTTCATGTTCGAGACTCAAAGAAGGAGAGATTGATTTACCTGGTCTTCCTCCAGAGCGAGAGATTGATTTTCCTATTGATATAGTACCAGGTACGCAACCCATATCCATTCCTCCCTATAGGATGGCACCAGCAGAACTGAAAGAACTTAAGGAACAACTGAAGGATTTGGTAGGTAAAGGTCTCATCAGACCTAGCATTTCCCCGTGGGGAGCCCCGGTATTGTTTGTGAAAAAGAAAGACGGTTCTCTACTCATGTGCATAGATTACAGACAGGTAAATAAAGTCACAATCAAGAATAAATACCCTCTGCCCAAGATTGATGACTTGTTCGACCAACTCCAGGGTGCCAAGTGCTTCTCGAAGATAGATTTGCGATCTGGCTACCATCAGGTTAGAGTTAGAAAATCTGATATACCTAAGACTGCATTCAGGACTAGGTATGGCCATTATGAGTTTTTATTGATGTCGTTTGGACTCACTAATGCCCCTGCAGTATTTATGGATCTGATGAACAGCGTATTCAGGCCTTATCTAGATTTATTTGTGATTATATTTATTGATGATATTCTCATCTATTCAAAGTCTGAATCAGAGCATGCGGAGCACCTGCGCACCGTATTGGGTACTCTTCGGGACCAACAATTATTTGCTAAGTTCTCAAAGTGTGAATTCTGGTTAGATTCAGTGGCATTTCTTGGCCATATAGTTTCAGTAGAAGGAATTAAAGTAGATGGCCAGAAGATTGAGGCTGTGCAGAATTGGCCCAGACCTACGACGCCAACTGAAGTACATAGTTTCTGGTTTTGGCAGGTTATTACAGAAGGTTCGTGGAGGGTTTTTCCTCCATTGCAGCTCCACTGACCAAATTGACACAGAAAACAGCTAAATTTGAGTGGTCTGATTCTTGCGAGCACAGCTTCCAAGAACTAAAGAACAGGTTGATAACAGCTCCAGTACTTACACTTCCAGAGGGATCTGAGGACTATGTCATTTACTGCGACGCTTCTCGAATTGGTCTTGGTTGTGTTTTGATGCAGCACGGAAGAGTAATTGCCTATGCTTCCAGGCAGCTGAAAAAGCACGAGCAGAACTACCCTACCCATGATCTGGAGCTTGCAGCAATCATTCATGCATTAAAGATTTGGAGACATTATTTGTACGGAGTTCATGTTGATATTTATACAGACCACAAGAGCCTCCAGTACATATCTAAGCAAAAGGAGCTAAACCTACGACAGAGGCGGTGGGTAGAGTTGCTTAAGGACTACGACGTGGACGTTCTTTATCATCCGGATAAAGCGAATGTTGTTGTTGATGCCCTTAGTTGTAAGTCTATGGATAGTCTATCTTATTTACAGCCACAGAAAAGAGAGTTAGCTCATGCACTCCACCAGTTGGCCAGCATGGGAGTCAGATTAATAGATTCAGAGGATGCAGGAGTTACAGTTCAGAAAGCAGCCACTACTTGCTTAGTTACAGAAGTAAAGCAGCGTCAGTATGAGGATCCAGTCCTAGTTAAATACAGACAAATAGCCAGAAGAAAACCAGAGTCATTATATAGGGTTACTAGTGATGGGGTTCTCATGTATAAAGATAGACTTTGTGTTCCTGATGTTGCAGATTTACGTGGAAAGATTATGACTGAGGTACACTGTTCATCCAGGTTCGACTAAGATGTATCATGACCTTAACCAGATTTACTGGTGGGACGTAATGAAGCGTGACATAGCAGAATTTGTGGCTCAGTGTCCCAACTGCCAACAGGTTAAGATCGAGCATCAAAAACCTAGTGGCTTGTTAAAGAAAATCGAGATTCCATCATGGAAATGGGAAGCACTGAATATGGACTTCATTACAGGCTTGCCCCATACGCGGAGCAGGTATGACTCTATTTGGGTAATAGTTGACAGGCTTACTAAATCAGCTCATTTCTTGCCTGTTAGAACTATATATACAGCGGAGGATTATGCTAGACTTTATATCAGAGAGATAGTGCGCCTACATGGTATTCCAGTATCTATCATTTCAGACAAGGGCACACAGTTTACAGCAAATTTCTGGCGATCATTCCAGACAGGTTTAGGGAATCAGATGAATCTGTATACAGCATTTCATCCACAGACAGACGGACAGGATGAGCTGACCATTCAGACCTTAGAAGATATGCTTAGAGCTTGCGTGTTAGATTTGGGAGGTAGTTGGAGTGATCATCTACCGTTGATAGAGTTTGCATATAATAATAACTATCATTCCAGCATACAGATGGCGCCATATGAAGCTTTGTATGGGCGCAAATGCAGGTCTCCTATAGGATTGTTCGAGGTTGGCGAGTCTCAATTGATAGGTCCAGATTTAATCCAACAAGCCGTTGATAAAGTCAAGTTGATCAGGGAAAGATTATTAGCAGCGCAGAGCAGACAGAAGTCCTATGCAGATAATCGACGTCGTGATTTAGAATTTCTGATTGGCAATTGGGTATTCCTGAAAGTATCATCTATGAAAGGCGTTATGAGATTTGGAAAGAAAGGGAAGCTTAGCCCTAGATTTATTGGTCCATATCAGGTTATCAGGTGAGTTGGGCGTGTAGCCTACGAGTTAGACCTTCCAGCAGACCTTCAGGAGGTACATCCAGTATTCCATGTTTCTATGCTTAGAAAATGTGTTGGAGATCCTTCTAGAGTTGTACCAGTAGATGATGTACAGATCACTGAGCAATTAACTTATGAAGAGATGCCAATTGCAATTTTAGATAGGCAGATTCGTCGACTAAGGACGAAAGTCATATCTTCAGTTAGGTGCTATGACGAAGCAATAACGTAGAGGAAATAACTTTGGAAGCTGAGAATGATATGAGAGACAAGTATCCACATCTCTTCACTACTTCAGGTATATAACAGATCCTTGTTTAATGCTTTTACATACTTCATTTCACATTTGAGGACAAATGTTCCTACGGGGGGAAGATTGTCACACCTCGTATGTCCAAAGTGAGGTATATCATTCTAATGACATGTTAAGAATGATTTAAGTGATCTTAAAGTCATAATTGGACCATATATAAATTTTATATGTTGAATATAAAGGTTGCGAAAAATCAGATTTAAGTTGCGGAAAAACCGACTAAGGATTTGCCTTTTAATGGAGCTTTTTCAGCAATTAATTCTGTGTGTTATGAGGTCTTTTAGAGACATATGATATACCAAATTGAAAGTCTTGGAATGTAGTTTCCAAAACTTTTGACGGTTTATTCATACAATATCTGAATAAAAAGATATGAGTATCAGAAGTTAGACTAGAAAAAGGGACATAAGTGCGAAAGAGGACTAGAAATGAAATATTTTTTTATATAAAAGAGAAATCATTCTCTCTCTCGACATTTTCTAGAAATCCCTCAATAGAAACAGCCCTTTCTTGAGTCTAAAGTCAATTTTTATGATTTTAAAGAAACAACATCAATCTTAACTCGAAATTGAAGACAGATTGCGTCAAAACGCTCTACGCGATTAAGGTAACGTTATGCCACCTTCAATTTCGTCTGTAGTTTGAGTTTTAGAATTACTTCATAGCTAATTAAAGTACCTAAATTCTATGTTATATCTTGTTTAAGCTTTAGAAGGTGTGGAATTCAAAGGAAAAAAAGTTTAGAAGCTAGAAACATCAAAGGTATGTAAGGCTAAATCTTTTTTTGGCAAGGCATGTATCTTTTAGCTTTTGAAGCTTTTCTTAGTTCTAAACTTAGTGTTTCTTATGAGAAACTTGTATGGTATTAAGGAAACCTTGTATATTCTTAATTTGATACTAAAATCCAAGGTGAAAGATGTCCGAATCAGCAAGACAAAACGTTTCAAAATCTGAAAAATCATTTTGATCTTTGTACAGCTGTTAGTATATTGATCATAACTCCTTGTAAAAAATTGATATTTATATGATTTAAGAATACACAGAATCCTAAGACATATATCTACAACTTTCATGAGACAATGAAGTCTATAACTTTGATCTATACTATGAAAATTAGGTCGAAATGCAGGATAGTGGTGCTGTCCAGACATTCCATCTGCGGATTTGTTATGTCATCCAGTCTTCTCATCTTGTAATTTGTTTAACATGTTTATGTTATCAATTTATCTGGGTATCCGTTCCCGTGCATAGTATAGTGCTGGTTCTGTTTTGCAGATCATCCAGTTTCAGAGGAAACTCTGCCAAAATTTTTATAAAAGTCAAAGAGTTAGACAAATTCTAAGTTACAGGTTGTGTCTATAATTCCATCCAGAGTTTTCTTATCATTCCTTTGAGTCCATATATATTGTTGCCACATGTGTTATGCCTCATACATGCTTATTCTTATATTGTGATCATGTTATGTGTGATTTGGAGTCCCCCATCGAGGCTGGACATTGGACACACAGTCCGGTCGCATGTGATACTACCCGTTTGGGGGATACAGCCCCTCTGGTTCAGGCGGGAGTTGAAACACCTAGTGTGACCGGATGTCATTCACACACTCTGACCAGAGAGACTAGATATTACTGGCTGGGGGGGAGATATAGCCGATAACACCCAACAGGTTTGTTATTTACGCGTATATAGCCACAGTATGCACTGCATGATTATACATGAGGCTAGTTCTGGTTTTCAGTTACCTGTTTTTGGGGGATACAACCCATAACACCAGACAGGTACTAGTTCTGGTTTTCAGTTACCTGATTTAGGGGGATACAACCATAACACCAGACAGGTACCAGTTCACATGTTCAGTTACCTGATTTGGGGGGATATAGCCCATAACACCAGATAGGTACCAGTTTAGATAACAGTTCAGTTTTAGCTCAGTACCAGTTATCAGCCACCAGTTCTTAGCGTCAGGATCAGTTGACAGTTATCAGTTCCATTTTCTAGTTACCAGTTATCAGTCATATTATAGTTATTTATCAGTATAGTTCAGCTCAGTCTTCAGTTTCAGATTCAGCTAGACTTCAGTTTATATTCAGATCATATTTAGTACGTTCTTACGATTTCCAGCTGTATTGCTATGCTCCAGCTCATATTTACATATTTATATTCCAGCCTTACAATTTCATTCAGCTATGATACATTATATGCTCATGCCTTACATACTTGGTACATATCATACTCACGCCCTTTTCTGGGGCGCTGCGTTTCATGCCGCGTAGGTGCAGATAGATCAATGCTTAGACCACGTTAGTAGGCCATCTATCAGCTATTGGAGTCACTCTGCTTACTCCCGGAGTTACTTATCTTTTGGTATGTGTACAGTCGACCAGTTTGGGTATGGTGGAGCCTTGTCCCGTCCTTTGTATATTTAGTTCATAACTCTTAGAGGCCTGTAGATATGTCCTTGTGTGGTTCTACCAGTATGTTATGTATGTCAGTTTATGTTTGCCTTGTCAGCTTTTTTCATTGCATAATCCTTATCAGTTAGGTTTATGCTTATTATGTTTACTAGTACCGGGAACGCGCGTTGTGCGTGGAACTTGATTGTAGGGCTAAGATTGTTGCGAATGTTATGGAAGCAATTGGATAAAGGAGTAATAATTAGAAAATCTTGCGGAGTAGATAGATTTGTTTGCGTCGACTGCTTAGACTATCTAAAATAGAGTAATGTTAAGCACTCGTGAGGTATTTGGCTTAAAAATACTGTTGCTATTAGTCGAGGACCTCGAATATTAATCTCGCATTTCCAACAATGTGCTTTTAAGCATATAATTAATTAAAATAATGAACAATAATCTTTTTAGGATTAAAATTTGTTATATTTATTGAACATCGATCTTCATTATTTCTTTTCATCGACAAATTCAAAGACTAATAGTCCAATGACATACAGTTTGACCAACTATATATGTTTTCTTAACAACAAATACTGTCCCCAACTCTATGTCCTTTCTTCCAGCCATCACCCTATTAATCACACTTTATTACATTTTCCTTTCGAAATTTGACTGCTCCAATAAACACCGTTGGAAGCATAATTTTTGGATAAGCTTTATCTTCTATATATTCTTCATATATTACAATATCAGTTGTCGCTTGATACACTTCTCTTCGCAAGGTTGATTGTTTTTTTGTAAAATAATGAAGTCTTGCCGCTTCGAGTTTGATGTATATGTCATGTCCGTAATCTTCAGCCATCACGATATCTGCAAGTTATTTATTATGTATTTATACATCAATAAGTGGTGTTACTCTAAATATATTGCATAATCTGTCTAGGGAATTAAAATTCTAAATTGAAGAAAAGCAAAGGACATAAATCAAAGGCATAACTTTATTTGTACAAATCTGTAATACATATATACAGAAAGATGATTCAATATTTGGTGCGTATGAATTTAAAGGGATACAGACTTGCTGTTGTTGGGAAATAAATTAACTAAAATATCATTAGTCCTGAACCTGTGAACAGAATGTGCAAGCATATCAAGCACTAACAGAGAATTGGAAACGGTGAGAAGTATGGTACCTGGGTGCTGCAGCTGTTTGTAACTACTGAAAATAAACCCAAACCAATCAAACTTATATAATGTGTATTAGAATTTGAAAGAAGGCAGACAGTAAATGTTGGAAGTGGAAGGTCAGAAGGAGACAGATCCGAGAAGTTTTGTTTCTGTGACTACGTTCAATGAATGGAGAAAACGTAAAGTTTGCTTAGAGGATTTATGCAGCTGATGAGTTTAGGGTACCGGAAGAGTAAGGGACGTGAGGAGCATATTCTTAAGGGAGAAGATCAGACTCTTTTAAGCGCCACTCACAATGGACTCGACAGCAATCACGATGGGCCGGGATTGGTCATCTTCTTTATAAAAGAACATAAAACTTTTTGAACTTACGGTTGCGAGCATGAGTTTTAATGTTATTTATTTCCATTCTTCTTATTCGGATGTACATTGGGATGTACTTGAACACTTAGAGCAAAGATAGATGGACATATTTTGTTCTATGTTTTAAGTTTGGTGAAGATATATATTCATTTTTCATGTTCGGTCAATAACCGGAGACTTCATGAGATTTTTCTCATGTGTTTAAGTGGAATAGTTTTTGTTAAGTTTATACTTAATTCATTTATGAAGTTTGAAGTGGACAATTCATTTTACATATTGGTCCATTCCATTTGGAGGCAAAATACTATCTCTCGCTACGATAAGTTTTATTTATCCCAAAAAATATTATCTAATATAAATGATAGAACCAATATTCCTTCCATTCTTAACTACAGAATTATAGTAATTGCTTTGTGTTGCTATATATAAAGAAAATTGAACAGAGGCCGAGTCGTAATGGATTCTTTTAATCTTTTGAACTATAAGAGTCACGCGGGCGGAATGTAATTGTAGTGCTAAGCAGTTGGATCATGGAGGAATAATTGTAAAATGTTGTGGAATAGAAATTGTCTAGGGAGTATAGCTTTATGGAAGTGCAATAGTGTTACTTTCTTTCATGAGATAGCTTGCTTTGCATCGATGCATAATTGTGTTTCACGGATTTGTAAAAATTTACAGGAACTAAAAGAAAAGGACTGAAGCAACCCCATCTTCACCTTTCAAATGCCAAAATGAGGTGACAGCACCAATTATAGTAAGTACAATGAAGAATAAATTTCAGATTTTAAACTCTACTGACCAACTGTAGTGTTCATAGAGTTGTTCAATTTACAGGTGGATATGAAAATATAAATTCCTATGCTCCTCCATCGCGTGATGCAGCCTATTTAACGAAGAGGTGGCTATAAGGAGCAGTGAGCAGTTAATATGTAGGAGGTAGCCGTAGGGATCACTTAATGGTGCTTCAGCTTTGCCATACTGAATACTGACTCCTGGGCATTGAGCTACGACAAACAGCGATGATACGATAATGCCGCAGATAGTTGCTGCAAGTTTAGATGTATTAGGTTGCTAAATGCTGAAATTCCATCAAATCCTTCATTTGCTCTGCATGACAGGAAATAGTATTAGTTGTGAAGGCGAGCTGTAACAGTTGAGGGAAGTATTGCATGTATGAAGAAACAGCTTAAACACTCTTACTTATTACTTCAGACTTGTAATTTTTAGAGAGAATTTAGTTCAATTAATCATTTAATTGAACAGAGCTGAGTTTTTTGTGTTGATAGTACCAAACAGTGGGATGATATATGTATTGGATTGTCTGTAGTTCTATGTGAAAGTAGTTACATTTTCATTATCTTAGAGTATAAATGTAATAATTTTACGGAAAAAGCTCAAAAACATGCTTAGATTATCTAAAATAGAGTAAGTTTGCAATTTGTTTTTTATTTGGTTTAAAAATACACTCGCTATTAGTCAAGCAGCTTCAATATACGCGCGACGCTAGCCATATGGCTTAGGTAGAACCTCTCCACCAATGGTTGTTCCAGACCAAGCGAAAAAGGAAAATTTGTCCGTGAACTTTTTGATATTGAGCAGCGATATCCCTGAACTGTGCCGTTTCAAATTAATAAACTTCAAGATTATGTTCGAACCTTTCTTGTTAATGTAAATAATTGTAACCTAATATGACACTCATGTAATTGAATTTCATTTATTTGTAAAAATAAAATTTTGTCAATTTATAGTACATGACGATGAGAGATGACGAAATATCTCTGTCTTTCTAAATGCATTGGTTAATGGTAACCCACATTAGAATAAAGTAGGAGTTATTACTGTTAATGATTGAATATGACAGGGAAATTCAAACTATCTCAACAGTAGACTTGTGCAAAATTTAGATACTGATAGAGGTCCGAAAGTAGCATCGATTAAAGTAAAAAAACAAAGAATAGAAAAGTACCTCACAAACTGTTGCTACTTGTCTCTTCAGTAATTAGAAGCATTGTCTTCTTTATCAGTCCATCAGTATGCATCACTCTTGAACTGTTTCAGTATTCGCAAATATTAATGTATGAAAATTTGTAAATTAAAGAGAGATTTTCTATATAGAATCAAGATATTAGAAGCAAATTCCTGTACCGAGCACTTCCTTGTAGACAATGTTTTTTGTGTAAGTTCCCTTTCGACGCTTGGGTTTTTCCATTGTTGCCAAGACTCTTGTGGTGGACATGGACGTCCCTCGTGAGAGAGCGACGTATAGTTGTCCATGGGAGAATACATGTTGGGGTAAATACAATCCGACATTCGAAATTGTTTGGCCTTGTGCTTTGTTTATTGTCATAGCAAAGCATAAGCGCACAGGAAATTGCTTCCGTATGAATTTGAAAGGATATCCCTCATTATCCGGCGGGGATAGTTGAATTTTTGGGAGGAAAACATTTTTACCCGCACAATGGCCAATCATAATTTCTGCATGGATGACGTTCTTGTCAAAGCCTCTGCATATAAGTCTTGTCCCATTGCATAAGCCATTTGATGCATCTAGATTCCTGAGCAGCATAATAGGTGAATTTTTTTTTTCAGAACCAACCTGCAATTGGTAAACATATTTGTGGACATTAATTTTTTTGTTATAAGCCTTCAAATGAAAAGTTGATATAGATCTATGTGTATCCTCAGGAACCTGTGGGGTGGGAGTCCGTTTGGTGTCAAAGTATTGAGATATTCTTCCTGGTAGTAGTTGTTTGTGTCGTCTTCAGCCGAGTCAAAACTAACAAATGTTTTGCTCTCTCCTGGGAACTTTTCAACCAAAATTTCATTCAAGTAATCAACATGTTCGTTTCGGCTAGCCAAAATAGCTCGTTCTGTAACATATTTTGCAGAACCTGCATTTTCCTGTAGCGCTGGAAATATTTCTCTTACCAAGGAATCAGTGGCAGTATCATCACTGTCGTATTTCACAGCCACCACATTTGGAAGATGGATCAAATTATCTTCAATTGTTGGTTCATCTCCATTTCCTACGCGCAGCAAGAAGTCACTGAATGTTGGATCTGTTATTGCTCGCATGTTTGTTCGGAATTGAATCTTTTCCATCAAAGGCCATAGGAATGATTTGACCAAACACGCATCTATTGTTTCTGCTCTTGTAGCTTTGGGAACTACTGGCAAGACCTGACGGAAATCCCCCCCCAAAAACAATAACTTTTCCACCAAATGGACAGTCATTGTCCATTATATCCCTGAAGCTTCTGTCGACAGTTTCAATGGTTTGCCGCTTTGCCATAGGCGCTTCATCCCATATGATTAAATGAGCTTTTCTAATTAATTTAGCTGGGCCACTCTGTTTTGACATTTTTGTTATGGTTGTTTCATCTGTTTGAAGAGGGATGTCAAATCTAGAGTGAGCTGTACGACCTCCGGGCAAGATAGAAGCTGCTACACCACTGGTTGCAGTTGCTAATGCAATCATACCTCTGGAACGGATGTTTGATAGCAAAGCTCTATATAAGAATATTTTACCAGTACCACCAGGTTCGTCGACAAAGAATAATCCAGGCCTGGCAGAGTTGACACGTTCTAGAATTGTTTTGAATGCGTGTTCCTGTTCCGTGTTGAGCCTAAATTGTGTGTCAAAGTCTTCTGCGGTTACCTGCACAGCCAATTCTTCCGTTATTTCTCTGCATTCTGAATGACGACCATGTTCAGCCTGTACTTGAATTTTGGGGAGGTCGTAGTTGTCAATGCTTTTGCCCATGCTCTGCAAATAATAGTTGATGTTGTTCAACGTACACTGTAACGGAACATTAGATGAGGAACCATGGATTCTTGCGTAGTCTTCAGAGAGGTTGCTGTAGTATGTTTCCCAGAGGTGGCTCACATCTGTGGGATTACAGTGAACCAATATTGTGGCAAATAAGCTCCGCAGGGCAGACGGCATTTTGAAATGGACATCTTCGTTCAAGCATTCAGAAATGCTGTTATCTGATTCTAGTAGGCCTCGTTCTTTGGCTGCTTCTTTGAATGTTTCGCACAGCCTTCCATTTACAGTGAGCAAGTCTTGGAAAGACGTAGGTCCTCTGACATGATTTAGTAAGAGTCGCTCATAGTATCTTTCTCCTTCTCTTGGATTTGTTGTACAAAACCATATATGTCAGTAAAGTCGATTAAGTTTAACGTAAAGTCATAATGATTTGGCAAATCATAAAAGACTATATTCTGTAAAAAACAAACTGTGGCATTAATATAACTGCCTGCGTCAATGATTTCATTTTTATGTCCAAAGCGTACCTGTTGCAATTCGACCGATTACAGTTTTTTTTTTCCGTGGTGTCCAAATCTTGGATTGTGGTTTCCAAACATAGTGCTCTGGAAACTCCTTGTAGAGGTACTTCCGTGCGTCGGCATAGGTGAAGCACATGCGGAAATATTCGGTAAGCATTGTGCGGCCGACATTTTCTCCTACAATGACATTTTGCAAATTTTGCGTGCTCCAATAGCACACTGTTGGTGACATTTGGTAAGTTAGTCAAAGTGTTGGTACTGAAGAGATGTAGATATGGAGCCTATTTAATTTATACCTGTTTGTTTATTTGGCAGATGTAATTGTAGACTCATTACAGCAGGTTGGATCTCAGTTTAAAAAACTGATAAATTCTCCATAGTGCCTCTGGAGCGGAAACCCAACGTGCATCTTGGAAATTTTGTATCTCATCAATGACCTTTTCCCCATCTTCTGATTCAATATACACGGCACATCTATCATGGCCTTTGTAGACGTACTTGTAAAGGTACTTGATAGCCTTAACTCCTGAACAAACCTCCACATTGATGTCACAATTGTATCTGGTTAGCAAGTATGGGTTATATGGGACAACCCACTGGTTATTCATGTTCACTCCCCGGACCTTCTCAACCCGGTTGTCATTCCTTCTTTTATAAACAGGATAGCCGTCCTTTGCTTGAGTTGATTTATTGCTGAATGGTCGGGGATAGTGATATTTGCATTAACCATCCTTCATACATGTATTTGATGGGTGTTTTTCACCGCAAGGACCGTGCATCATGTGCCTGAAAACTATATCATATAACAATGGATAATCAGCTTTGTTTGGTAACTCTGCAGAAACAAACTTGTCATACTGATCCGCTGTTTTGATTTTGTGGCTTTCCATAAGGATGAGCAAGAAGTGTATGTGTGGAAGACCTCTTTTCTGGAACTCGACGATGAAGACATGAGCTGCAACATTACCAAATATTTTCTTGTTGAATATCTGGTCCTTGAGGTCCTGTAATTTTGCTCTAAATACTCTTGTTACCAAATCAGGTCTATCTTGAGCTGTTTGCCCCATAGATAACGCTTCCTTTATTTCTGGCCAGTCAGGATTACATGTAACGGTTATGAATAGGTCAGGTTTCCCATAATGCTGGACTAAAGACATTGCGTCCATGTATCATCTACGCATATCTCTGGGTCCACCGATGAATGATCCAGGCAGGAAAATTCTTTGGCCAATTTTATCTCCTCTATATTCACCGGCCATGATGCTGTCAACTATGCCTTGTAAAACCTCTCTTCTAAAATTTGATTGTTCATTTCTATAAAATTCAAGCCTTGTTGTTTCTAGTTTGATGTACATGTCGACGACAAATTGTTGTAGTAACCGTCCACACAGCAGTAATATGGACCTTTCTTCCTCCCGGACTTGCAATTTGTAATAGTAATATTCCCTGCAAGATACTGCGTTTTTTGTTTCGCGCTGCACATCTGTTGAAGTTTAGAAATTCATGTTGAAGAAACCACAGTAATATTGTTATTAAAAGAATTACAATAGCAGACACACAGCAATATCGTAAATGCGAAGAATTTTATGAATGGTCCCGTGGAAGAATTAATCTGTAATGGTAAAGTCAAGAACACCAGACTATTAATAAAGAACCTGCCATTTCCAAAAAATAGTCCTAAGAGCTAAAGCAGCTTTGTACAGATTGCATAATTATACTATCTCTGTTTGTGTACCACAGCGTATGGTCTGGAATCAAGAAAGTTAGTTCCTACTCTGTGCGTCTTTATTAACCCAAGTTACGGGACACTTTGAAGAGTAAGTTAGTTCCTACTGTTACTGTTACTGTAGCTTCAGCACCATAGCTGTCGGAAAACATTATATGGGTTAAAACAGGATTCATCTGGTGTTTGCAAGTAGGCAGCCAAGAAGTTCAACTATTCGACAGTGTTTTACATGTAAAATAGATTTTCACTGTCTTATGTAAAAGGTATTGTGGTTTTATTTAAAAACAGCCAATGTATCATGAATAGATAAAGAGATGTTTGGAGTATTGAAGTATTGTATATAGTTACCTTGGTCCTCATTGGCAAAAACATCATCTGCTGATGCGAAATTAGGAATATTCCTTTCAGTAGTCTCGAAGCGTTGTTGTGTATTTTTGTCTTTCTTTATTCCTTGATGCCAACCTTCTTCGCCCTTTGGAAAAAGTAGTGGATATTGCAGTGGATCATAACAACCAAAGTAGTGTTTCACTCTATGCCTGTTTCCCGAGTGTTCATGTACAACAATCTGCCGGTCAAACGGAATATTTGGATTATTCCCATCTATCCAAATAGCTGCAACTTGTTCGGCGAAGGGTCTGTTATACACTCGTTGATCGAGCTTTGCGTTTGCAGCAATCCGTATCTCCAAGTTTTCAAAATTGGTATGGTCTTTTAACTGGCGGAAAAATTGGGCGTATGGATTTCCGGACATGATCTGCTTTATCTTCGCCACAAGGTCAGCTGACAGGACACCGTCGTCGAGTATTGATAACCTGTTTGACAGCTCATTTTCGGTGTCAAAAAAGTACAACTGAAAGTAACATGGTTTATTAGCCTGCGGCGTTAGAGATGGTAGGTCATGATAAATTTGACCTTGTGCCCTAAAGGTATACACCCCTTTCCTTGACGAAGCTAGTTCCTTATCGAGCTTGACGCCAAATGATGTAAAGGCAAAGATACTATTATAAGCCCGAGCATATTTCCTAAATTCTTGAGCGTCATCTGTTTGAGATGTGAACAATTCATACAGTTCAATTGGAGCTGGAGTGGTAGCAAATTTGATACAGCCGCTTTGGAAACAGAAGTTAGGAGGTTCATCTTCGAATCTTTTGGCAGTACAGTATATGCACTGCGGGACATCGTGCAGGTTATGTAGGGGCGATTGTGCGAGGGTATATGTGCTGCCACCTGAAGATGAACATACATGAATATTGAGAGTATATGGAAAAAAGAATTTAATGCTATAGGAGGTAAGTGATACAGCTCTAATCTAAATAGAAGATTCTTTACAGGACTTCATATTCAGCATTTTTTAAAGCGAGGGGAAGGGATCTCTTCGCTTGTCTTTTGAACTTCTCTACAAAGAATTTTTTTTTGTTGGTTCAGAATTTTATTATCCATTAGATTTAGTTTGTTCAATCTGTAGTATTTATATAAGTAATTTTGTGTTTTCTTGGATCATGTTTTGTAGTTCTTGTCCTGATTTCAACTATGTGTTGGTGGCAAGTCACAGTTTTGTTTGTTTTTGAGAAAAGAAAAGTTCTTGGTAGTTTGTTTTTAGTTTGTCGGAGTGTTACATGCTACTGTAAGGGATCTGAGCTTCAAGTTTATTGAAGAAGTCTGCACCAGCAGAATTTCTAGCTTTGAACAATGGGAAAGGAAAAGCAAAGGCAAGGAAGCAATCCGTTTGTGAGGATCTTAAATGGCGAAGTAGAGAAGATACCAGTGAGGAGAAGGGGAAGAGCACTGAAACCGATTATGGATGAAATAGAGGAAGAAGAAGAAGAAGTGGGGACTCAATTTGTTTTCGCTTGGTTTTATTACTAAAATTAAAACTGGTACACTAAATCTTTTAGAAACGAAACAATTAGTAATATGATGGCTAGGTTGAATTGGGTTATGTTGGTGTCATGGTGTGTATTTGTGTGTCGCTTACAACTGGAAAACTGAGAATTCTAGAAGTTGTGTAGTATGTAATATCTTTTTCGCATATTTTATGAAATTTTAGTTGTGTCGCTACAGTTGATATGTTTTATATTGAGTAGTATTTCTTTAGTGTAAAGCTGGAAGTGATTTATTTGTAGCTTTATAATTAATAATGTACGTACACGAATTGCTTCTTTTGGACTCCTTGTTTTTCTCTAACTACTACTTTGAAATTATTTGTAGTTAAACTCCTTCCTATGATGTATCTGTGGATTATTTTCAGCCGTACTCTGTGTTGTCAAGAGTTCATCCATCTTCTTTTATGAAAGAGTTAATTGTGGGACAAATAGATAGGTGGTGCTTACATCCTCTTAACTGTGGAATTACACTATCATTGTTGCTGAAGTTTCTTGTCAATCTACCTTCAGATTAGTGGTGGTTCTGACTGATTAGCAGTAGTATTTCCTTCTGAAATACCAACCTTACGTTCCATAAAGTTTTAATAAAAATTTAAGACATTGGTATTAATAACTGTTTGGTGAAAACAGTGGATTTTAGGACACTGACATAGATCAGTAGTCTGAAGAGAGTGTGTAGAATGCATAACATAAAGAATTTTTTCAGAATTGAAGGGAGGATATTCCTGCCTCTGGTTACTGTTCTTGCTGTAAATGACGATGTATTAGCTGTTATATGAGTTGTTTTTATTATGCTCTTTGGACTTGGGTGTTTGTTGCAAAAGAACTGAACTACTTTTACATAAATCCAACTTGTAAGACTCCAAAACAATTGACTTGTGCTTAGCAAGGGTAAAAATCCAACTTGGATCATCAGATTCATGCTTAGTATTGCCAGAGCTACCTTTTTTGGGCAGGAAGTGTTACTACTCTCATGTTGTGATTCAGTTGTATGTTATGATTGTGATATGTTTGGTGGCAAATATTAGGTTTAGCCTGTTGGTTTGTACCTGAGGATCTTGCTAAGGTATGGGCCAGTCATTGTAAACATTGAATTTGTTGTGCATAGACGCAGACACTATACTTGATTATCTGTAGCTGCATTCTGATGTTGGTGTAGAGTGCAGATAAACGGTTCTCTTTGCTATGGAGTACTGATTATATGCTGGTTGTAGGTGAAATTTTTGTTCTCAGTCATATGAACTAATCGCGTAGAGAGCGTGTCTGAGAAGTTCTGTGTGATAAGGTGTAGCAGGTGAGTAGCAGTATATCTGTTGTGTCTGCTGATTGTAGGTGGTGGGGGCTGGTGTTGTGGTGTTTGGAGCTGTTTTGTTGGAGCTTAGAGGTGGTAAAAGCAGGGGTTGGCTGCTGATACAGATTATGAAATGTATTGGGATATTGCAGCATTTATAAGCAGCGACGCAGGACTATTAAATTAAAGTTACAATTTGAAATTGCTAAACAATATTACCTAGGTTTGATAGATTTGACAAATTGTAAAGATTAATTCGAAGGAATAAGTCACCAAGGATTCCTGTATAGTAGGAAAGAGCCACATCCGTTTCATGGATTTTTAGGATAGTTGTAGTTGCTGTTATGATACTATACTGATCCGCGAAAGAAGAAACAACAGGTAAAGCAAATGTATAGAGAAGTAAATGAATTAGACAAAATGACCAGCCAACAGAGTTTTATAAGCTGCATATTAAGTGAGTTGGTTTTTGATAACACCTACAATATTAGTTATGTAGTATTTTAAGACTACATCACATACTTGGATTATGACCCAAGCTGAAATTTTTTAGCTTGGATTATTAACTATCACTTGATGGCGCGCTTTAAATCTTTATGTATGTATCTTCTGCCTAAGTAGAATTTAAGCCTCTATGATGATGGGTCAGAACATGAAAGGAATTTGTTTTACTGTATTAGATGTCATCCGCCAGTACTTGCTGCAAATTTTATCGCAGAGTGCTGTTGTACTATGGTTTTTCAGACGGAGCCAAAAATACAGAGTTGCGCAGGATTATTGCAGTTTTGCAATGTTTCCAAACGAATTGTGGGATGTTACGGACTCCGTCGTGGTGTTGGCAGAAGGGAGAACATTTATGGGGAAGTGCACAGAAATCCTATAGGTACAATTTAACTTTTTATCCATCAGGTGACTTTATTCTGTGTTGTTATCTTTGTGTTTGTTGGTCTGCCTAGTTCTTAGCTATAGAGTAAAGGGGTTTTGTACTATTTGAATTTGGGAAATTATTTTTAAAGAGTAATGGAATTAGTTCAATTGACGATATTTGTTAGGGGAAATATTTTTACCCGGCAGTTCAATCTGTTCCGATAAAGCCCGACGCAGCCAATTTATTCTAGGCCTCTTAGTTGCAGGTGTATGCTCATTTTGTATATTTGTCACTGATTGGCTGCATCCTAAGTATACGTGTAACCTTCTCATCGCTCGTCCTGCGGGTGTTTTATCTACATCATAAAGGAGAGTATAAATATCGAGAAGGTGTCCTATTATTATCATATTTTTTGTCTTAGTTTTAGTTCTTCACTTAGGCTTTCCAATTCTCTGTTGGTGTAAAGCGGTAAGGTTAATTAGATGAGGTTTGAAAGACGTAATATCTATTTATATCAGATTACGCACCTTGTTTTGACATTTCTCTATCTTGTGTTACGGCCTGTATGAGATACTTAAATATTAGGAAATAATATTGCAATATTTCGGCGACATATTAGTACATCTTACAGCAATATGTTGGTGCATAGCTGTATTTGTTCATGTGTTAGCTGCAGAAATTATTTATTACCTATACAATAGGATGCATTTGTGGTTTGGATTGGAGGAAGCCAACTATTTTCCAGAAATAACTGTAGGTGCACTGTAACAAAATATACAATGAACACAGTTTAGAAAACTGAATTTAATAGTATGAAAATGCAAATGACAATGTTGCTGCCGTGCCAGCTATAGTTGCTCTTAGGTGAAGTATTCTTAATATTTTAGGTTCAAAACATTTTTTTTGGAAGCAACAGACTACTTAGTTTCTACTTTAAGCTTCTTATCAGGTGTTGAATGCTCCGCGTCTTTGGTATCCTCGCTGAAAATAGGTCTCTTGCTTAGTTGCTTTGTTGGTGAAGGTTCAGCATCCAATTGTTCACAACCAAGTTTATCAGCTTCGTGCATTTCCTCAACTATCAGATCCTTGTTCTTATCTCCTACAGGTGCATTCAATGGATTCTTTATGAGAAAACTGAATAACTTCCCCTTGCTCTGCTCCATCTTCCGGTAGTACGGTGAGCCTTGTTTCTGTAAAATTTAATAAGCAAGTTTAATCAGTGTAAAGTTATTGTAGTCACAAGCTTGGAAGTTTTTACTAGGAAATTTGATAAACTTATGACAGAGTATAAACCTTTTCAGATGTGGAGTGAATATATTCTGTTATGTCGCAGCCAACAAAGTATCGCGCACCCCTAAACAGTGTCAGAACAATGTTTTCAACTTCCTTAGCCGAAACAGCAATCTTCAACCTATATCTGATATATGAACAGTGCAAATAATAACCAATTACTTAACTGAATATTCTGAAATGATGCGTATATGTAAAAACATAATTTAGCTGACCTGTTCTCATAATCAATATCCTTTTTTTGCAGTAGTCGCAACTTGCGCTGCTCTTTTTCACAGTTACTTTCTTTAGGCATTTTTTGTAGGCAGCATACCAAAAATCATCAAGGTTTATAATGTCTGTTAAGTTCGCTTCGAATCTACAGTACTGATCCTATGGATAACAAATTCAGCTGTTTTAGGTAAGTTACGATTGAATAAAAGTCAGCATGTCGTGGTGCTGGTGTTGGGGTTCGTTGGGTGAGAAATACCTTCAAATTGGTCGACTTCCCTTCTATTATATCACTGAGTGCGACCTTCTTGGTTTGTTTCATTACTCTGCTTGGCATGAAGCCTATATCTATCTCACAGGCTTTCATCGCAGTATGCCTGATGGGGAAAAAACTGTTAGCAATAAAACAGGGAAACTTTGTTCTCTAGCTTACCAGACGGGAAGAATGCGCAGTAAAACCAATTATAAACAGTATGGGGAAACATAAGACTGGACAACGATACATTTTCTACTGTGCCTGCTGAAGTTTACTACTATGCTGTATTTATGTGATTTTTATTTAATGTATGGACTTGCAGCTCTTGCTTCAATCATGTGCCAAAGAGATGGTTCCAAGGCGACATGGTGGTGTGGAAAGACATATCAGAGTATCAGGTCAGCTGTGTGCTTTTTATACTTCCTTTCATAAAAGAAAGACATCAGATGGTAGTGAAAAGCAACAGAGGAAATATGCTCAATTCAGAAAACTAAAAAGAAAACTTTAGCTGTTGGCTTAAATATACAGTGTGTATGATTGGAAAGACAATAAGAAAATAAGTCAATGAAAAATTAATATACAGATTTGTCTGTATCAAATATACACCAAAAAACCTTGCTAGTCCCTATATAAGTTCCCTTTCCATGTTACCACATTGTTTTTATGCATTGATGATTTGTTTTCTAATTATGAGGCTTCTGTAGCAGCTGCCTCTGATACTGGAAGCTCCTCAGCCTTTGCTTCAGACTGATCTAAAATTTTGGTGTTAATAAGGGGGGTCCAATTTCTTTGTGTTGCATTCACTGAAAACTTCTCTGTAGGGGAGGCTCATCAAATGATCCTGAACTTTTATATATTTTTTCTTATTGAATGCAACGATGTATAATTCCAAAGGGATTAAACCCTGTTGGATATGGTTAATAATTACCAATCTTGTCCGATTTTATACGATTGTGTATCTAACTTAAGGCAACCTTTACCTCAAGAACTACTATTAGGAGCTCAGCTCTGCTGCTCTCTGTGGCTAAGAATTCTTTTTATTTATTATTTTTTGATGAAGGAAGAGAGTTTCATTAATAAGTATCCAGAGGATGCAATCAAAAGATTAAAAAAAAGAGGGACAGTGCTTGCTCATATTCGCTAAAACGCTTAGTCTATCACTAAAGAGCATACACAGTCCATAGATTGATTATACATATTGGAACTTTAAATGATTCTATATGAATGCATCATCTACAATGGCCCAGGATCAATTTAGGATTCTCTAATTCTCTCACAAATTCCTGCACAAACATAGCATCTTCCGGACAAAAACTGGCCTAATATAAGATGCGACAGTAAACTAACTTTAATCTTGACTGGTGATAGCGCCTGTATAAATCAGTTGCTTTCCAGGGTGCTATGCGCATTGTTCAGTTACAGCAGCAGCAAATTCGAAAGATTGTATGCCTTTTAAGATAACTCCCCGGTATGTTATTTTGAAACTACCTCATCTATTTTATTAACTTCAAAATTCAGGCATCAAAATATCACAGATACTGGCCGTTTCATGCATTGTATGTAGGATATGATTAAGTGAACTGATCAACAGGTGCATGCATAAACCAGATTAAGAAGCAGCTAAACCCAGAATGATTGCTAAAATTGCATATTCGATCAGCCTAGCTTAAAGCTAAGGTGTTAAGGACCTGAAGCAAACAGAGGCAGGGAGGGGCGTACAACTAATAAATGTTTAAGCAGTCCTAAGAAAGGCATATGCTATCGATTTTAAGTGATACTTCTATGAAGTGCCACTGTGATTCGACGACATTGCAGGTGGAGCTACGGTGTGGGATGTAGCTACTTATATTAGTACTAAATGCGGAAGCATAGGGAATTAATCAGCGTACCACTTATGCAGATCTTCAGCTATCTCAAGTTTTGGATCCAAAAGCACACTACTAACAGGGGTTGTTGTAAGTCCAAATTCTCCTGCACAACACGGAGAACAGTTAAAAATGTGACGTTAATCTTGTGAGTAGTTAAGGGAATCTTACATACCTTGGTAAAGGGATGCTTTAATATCACAAAAGGCAACAACAGGATGGTCATGTTGAAAGCTCGCTAATTTTGCGCCCTCAATTTCAGCCAGGTCTCCCCACAATGTTTGTGTTTTTCGGTCATATCTACAGTTTAAAAAATATGAGGATTATGTGGATAGAATAAGGTGGTGATATTAATCAGAGTAAGATAAGAGTTCATATTGAAGGCAGATATTCGTATACAACCTGTCATCCGTGATTATTACTTCACGCCGTGTCTTGCGACCTTCTCCGAGCAGTGATTTCACTTCTAATAAAATCCCTATGACATCTGTTCAAATTCACTAATTAGTGCAGCAGTAAACTACGTATTAAAATAGCTTGCACTTCGTGAAAACAGTGGGTGCATCTTACCAAACAAAGCTCCCATTGGCAGCCTCGCAGCCTCAACAAAAGAGAAAAAACCATTGGCGAAATTTTCAGTCATGAAGTCGCTGTCACATTTTACGACCTTGGTGTGTTGGCGGAATGAAATTTCGGCCCCAGTATTCACGCTTAAGTAATTAGATTTTGGGGTCAAAATCTTTCCATCTTCGATGTAGTATGCTTGGAGCGGCTCAAAGTAGTCTTCCCAAGTTTGGATTTGTTCATTGAAGAGAGTACCTTGTATTTTCGTCCCCTTCCATAAGAAAGAATATTCAGGAGAGTTACACAAGTTGGCAGGGTGGTTGGTTGTTGGGCAGACATTAGAGGAAACCGAAAGATTATAACCTCTTCGTCGACAAATATGACCAATCTGATAACACCCTCGCTGTTTGAGGTTTTATAGTCTTTTATAGGGCCTCGGCGAAGCACTAATACCTTAATAAGCCATGCAGTTTGAAGCGGCTGCAATTCCCTAACAGGTATGCATTGTTTGTCCTCGTCGGATTCGCTCGCCATAGGGATATATGTTCTCTACGAAGGAGGTTTAAGCACTACATATACATAAATTATGGGCAAGGACTTGCAGATAAAGCAGGACATAAATAATAAAGCTGTTTGATAGCCTAATGGACGGCACTTAAGGAACTAATGGAAAATAGGTGATTTGATTAACATATTTGCAACTTTAGCTGGCAAGGTCGACGACAACATGAGAATAAGTTAAATTTGGACCAAAGTAAAAGCAAAGGTTTAGAAATGTACCCAAATTCCGATGAACAAAGAGAATAAGGCTGCCAAAAAAATACGAACAGAAAATTGAATATCAAATAATTTGAGCGATATGCAGCCGAATTGACGGTTCTATTGGGGAGTTTAACTATGTTACCTGGCTGCTGCAACTCTTCCTAATGTTTCCAAATAAAAGCGAACAAATATATCCAACTTATATAATGGCTTATATAGAATTTGGAAGAAGACTTACATTAATTGCGGGGAACCAAAAGTCAGGCGGAGCTGTGCAGAGGCCAAATACACGAAGGGACGCCAATCAGATCTAATTACTTGGGGGAGGTATCCTGTTGATGAGATTGAAGTAATGAGGAGTAACTCCATATTCAATGAATTTGGACCTACGCTGCGTGGCTATGTGCAACGAATGGATCGGTGGAAGTCGTAGAACTTGGTTATTATGCAGCTGAGCTGTAAATGAGAAGAAGTTGTAAGGTTGTGTCGATTGGGGACTGAGGCAGCTGAACTGATCATTGTGGAACAGAGGAGAAAGGCATCTGAACTGCTGTGTAATGTAATTGAGATTAACGGCAAGTGAAGAGTTAGGCAGATTTGCTGCACGTGTTTGTTGCTGTGATTTTTTGATAAATATCCTATTTGTATATTTACTCCTATTAATTATTGTGTTGCTGGGATTTGTTGAAAATTATCCTATTTGTATATTTACTCCTATTAATTAATTAACTATATATGTATTTTTTGTATTTTCATATTTCTATATTTAGAAGCTGTAGGGTCAAAATAGTCTTTCAACTTTTGCTTTTGAGATTGGCTCTTTTAGTATAGCTAGATAGATTTAGATAGATCAGTTATATTCATGGTTAGAAAATTATCAGCAGGATTAGTGATGATCGACACTTAGTATTGGTCATCCGTCGCGGCCCTAGGTTGGGTCATGACGCAATTAGGACTTGAAAAGGCTGTAATATAGGCTTTTGGTTCAACGTGTGGTATATTTGGCTAATTAGTGATTTACACCTCCTCAACACTACATCATTTTTTATCTTTTAAGTGCAATATTCCTTTTCTTTTTGGCTAATTCTAAATTTTTCTTCAAAATGGCATTAATCATTACCTCTTTTATGTACTTCTTTTTCTTATTCTTTTTTTCCCCTCTTTTGCTTCTCTTTTTCCTTTTCTTTGATTTTCTTTTCTTTTCTACTTCTTTTGTTTTCTTCACTTCAAATGGCATTCTTAAAGGTATTCCCTATCTCCCAAAACTTAGGTATTAGCCTATGTTTTACATTTTTCAATACATACACAAAGGTTAGGGCCAAAAGAGGGTTGGTGCTTTAGCACACAAGAATTGGTCTAGTTTACATTTCGTGCTAGCCAAATGAATCTGTTAGAATCTCAAAGGGGTTGACTAGGAATAAGATATAAGGGTAGACCATTTAGAATTCTAGCGGTCCAAGAAAAGCCTAAGATCATGTCTCAAGTAAATTTTCACCTAGGATTTCATTTCAATGTATAGTAAGAGCAAGTTTCAAACTTTCAAGTCACAAATACAAGCTTATTGTTCAAAAACCTCACCACACATGCAAGTCATCTTCCAAGTACAAAATATAAACACACAATAAGGACACTCACTCACGAAGCACACAATGACCCAAGATTAGACCACACCATCAACTCAATTAACCATCAAAAGACCCTTACGGTCTACAACTTACGCCATGTCAATCAAAATACACATCAATTTGTCAAAAATTCCATAAAAATAATGTAACATAAGGTAGTACCACATTATTCATCTTCAAAAGTTTTCATGTACATACATGCTTCAAAAAGAACCTCCGGAAAGAACAAAACAAAGAAAACTGGAAGCTTATTTGAAAAACTAAAAAGTTAGAGCATAACATAAACAACTAACTAAACTAAGCAAATGTGTATACATCAAAATGGTTTGAATTTGTACATGGATATCATTAAGTACAAGTACAACTCTATCCAAAATATATATACAAATTCAAACCCCTTCTCCAACAAAAAAACTCTAGCATCATCCCCGTATGCTAACCAAATCAAAGTAAAGTGCTTGGGGGGGGGGGTTAAGAAAGAGGACTCCCTGGTTCTCTCAAGCGAATTCCTTGCCTTTTCCTTCCACAAGTGCAAATGGAGGCTCGGCATCTGTCGTCTTCCTCTCAGCATATGTTCAGTGGGACTCCTCAATAGACAAGTGAGTGGAAAGCTGTAACTGGGCCTCCTTCGGCATAGTAGTAGGGTGAATAGTAGGACTCAAGGTAACATCATCAACATCAAAGTCCATGGCTTGGGTAGCCACCACATCCTGTCTCAAGTCCTCAGCCTTCTTTTCCTGGGGTTTCTTCGAGAGTTTAGCAGGAGCCTTGGAACCAGAGGGTCCAAGCATAGTAGAAGAAGCCGGTAGTGACGCTGAAGAAGACGAAATAGTAAGAGGAACAGATGGTGTAGCTGCAGGATTGAGTGGTGGGCTAATAAGTGCAACAAGGACTTTTTGCTTGGTCTAGAGTAGAATTGTCTTATGTGTCTAAATCAAACCTGGAGTTACCTTGAAGCCCGTACTCAGTTTGTGATCCATTGTGACTTTGTAAGTAGTTAGCTCCTGGAGGAATTTCCTCATGTCTGCAATATTTGTCTTGGTACCCTCAACTACCTTGGTGTGCCTCTCAATGACCTTGGTGTGTTCCCCCAAGGGCTTTTGTGTTATTTCCAAGGGCAACAGTATGTGCATTCATGGGCTGGATTATCTCGGCAGATTTCTTCGTAGCGACAGCCGGAGGAGGTTGTGGAGGTGGTGGCTAGAGTTGTGGCAAGTTGGAGAGGAGAGACTTTATTTCCTCCAACTTGTCATCAAAGTCACGCATTTCACGAGTCAGACCCTTAGGAATAGTGCCAGCATCAGTACTAGTAGGCTCTGACTCGGGCTGAGAAGGCCCTGACTCGGGCCAGGAAGTCACCTCAGAAGTGGACAGTATATCAGATGAAGGTAGGGGAATACCTGAGGTAGCTGGTGGAAGAGTCTTTTTTATGGCATAAAAACTAAACTTGGACACCACCTCTGATTTGAAATCATGTGGCCAAGCTGCACAACCATGATGTGTCAAGTACTCACTCAATGTGTGCGGGTATGGAAGGTTGTCTTTTTCGGAATGTGCCACTTCCGCCATTTGTTTAACTATTTCTACCCCCAAATTAAACTTAATACCCGAAATTAAACACCCTATCATCATGGCTCTTTTCAAGGTGAGCTTACTGTCTTGCTTGGTGGGTCAGACTCTTGAGATGATGATATCGTGCCACCATTTCACCTCGAAATTGAGGTCGGCCCGCACAATTTGTGCTTCATTCTGCTTCCAATGTTGGTTCGATTCTCTACCAATGATTGGCACTAACCATGCTCTTTGCTTAGCCTCGGACATATTCAATTTTGTCATGTGTCGCGCCAGGGAGAAGTTTTTCATCTTAAAGTACCTTTGTATGGCCCCAGCGAACACATCAACATACTTCTCTGGGCAAAACACAGTTAAATCACCTTTTTTATTTGCAGCCAAGTTTGCATAGAATTCAGTTATCATGTCTTCATGGGCTAGTGGCAATGATCCCCTCAGAAACATATTCCACCCCATCTTTAGGAATCTCTTATGGATCTCTGGATTTCTCTTTTAAACATCTTTCATCCCAATTACTCACTCAGATGTGACATGCCTAGAGCAGAACTTTTTTTAGTAAAGCCGACAAGCAGCTTTTGATTTGAACAATCGTGACCGCTTTTCGTGTAAGTCATCATCATCAAAGGACTCACTCTATTAAGTCTGGGTTTGCACTTCCTCATTTGCACTGTCACTTCCCTCCTCTTGGGTCGGCTCAGCTTCCCTTTTTTCCTCCTATTGAGCCTGTGAGGAAGAAGCTTCTTGTCTCTTCTTCTTTCTTTTTTCAGCCCTTGTTTGCCTTGTCAAGTTAGCCAAGGGTTCATCATCTTATCCGTAATCATCGGAAGGGGGCGGTGTTGCTTGCGGTAGTTTCCTTTTATTGCTTTTCTTTGGCATTGTGCCTGCAACCACGTAAAATAATGGTTAGTTATGGATGACAAGTTAGGAAATGAAGCAATAGCAAAAAAGTGTTCTTATTGTTTAGGAACAAGGGGGCGGTCCGCCTTAAGGCAAAGGAGGTCCGCCCTAAAAAAAAAACACACTGCAGGATATGGCACAGGCGGTCCGCCCTGCACAGTGGGCGGTCCGCCCTGAAACTTCAGAAATATGGTAATCAAGGAGGCGGTCTGCCTGTGTGATAGGGTCCGCCTCTCCAAAATCCAGAATGTGTGACTTTTTTGCGTTACCCAATTTTTGCAAGGTTTTCAAGAGGGGCGATCTGCCTTAATGGTGAGGTTGTCCACCCATGGTGATTTTCTATGTGTCCACAATTACTATTCATCACAGTTTAAAGGCTAGTATGTGGTTAAAACACAATTAAGTAAGCATTTCAACATATTCCCAATAATTCCAACATACCCAAAGCATTTTAACATACCCTAAGTGCAAATTACTCAACCCACAAGCAAGATTAACATGAATTTTTGGTTCCAAGTCACAGTTCAACCAAAGAATACAATTGAATCCTAAAACCCTCCCCCAACTAATGGGTTTTCATGTTTTGAACATATCTAGCGCCAATTAACACCCCCAACAATTGTTAACAATTCCAAGCAACCAAATATTGAGGGTTCAAGCCATGGGTTCAAATTCCAATTCAAGTTCAAGCTTTTCAATGGTATAAATTCTAGCCCTAACCTTCCTCAACTAGATAAGCATGGATTAACAAGTTAAAGCACAATGTTGGTAGCTACTACTAAGTTATGATACAACTAAATTAATCCTACTCCTAAATATATTATCACTAAGAATCTATGTAAAATTAAAGAAAAATAAAGATTTGTGCAAATACCCGAATTCCAAGTGAGGATTGAAGCTTGAGGGTGGATTGTCTGTTGGTTAATATGTGTTGTTAGTGATGGGGATAGGATTTTGTAATGATATGGTTATTTTCGTCCTTAGGGGTTTTGAATTGTGAAATTATAAAAAATAATGCGAATGGGGATGATGTGGGTGTTTAAACACCCGACCGGGTCGGGTCGACCCGTTTGGGACGGTCTGCCTCTATTTAGAGGGAGGTCTGCCTCCCCCTTCCTGTTACACGCGCGCGCACACACACATACTTACATGGGCGCGGTCCACCTAATTTGGTGGGCGGTCCGCCTCCCTCGTTATACTCACACAACAACACTTACCTTAAGGGGGTGGGAGGGTCCGCCTACAAAGTAGGGCAGTCCGCCCCTCCTATACTTAGCCATATTTTTCAAATTTTCCAAGTGGCAAGTCTTGTGACTTTTGAGGGCGGTTTGCCCTGCCACATGGGCGGTCCACCTCAATAATATCCAGATTTTCCTTCAACTTGCTTACTTAATTCCTTGGTTCTTATTTCACTCACGTCATGGTACCTATACACTGAACAACTAATTATGCTAAAAACTCGGGTTGCCTCTCAAGAAGCGCCTAAGTTAACATCGTGGCACGATGCTGCTAATTCCTTCAATCATATCTCATCGAGTTAGATACATGCCACTTCACCAACTTCTGCGTCGCATCCCAAATAATGCTTCACATGATGTCCATTTACCGGGAAGCTCCTACCACTATTTTTAGACTCCAAATCATCCCAGCCATAAGGGATAACACCAACCACCTTGAATGGACCCGTCCATTTGGATCTAAGCTTCCCGAATAATAATTTCAACCGAGTATCAAACAACAACACCAAGTCACCAACCTTGAAAATCCAGTTCCAAATCTTCGAATCATAAAGCACCTTCATCTTTTCCTTGTATAACATAGAATTTTCATATGCCAAGAACCGGAATACATCAAGTTCATATAAGTTGGAGACTCTTGCATTTGCGGCATCTCCCAAACCCATATTCAATTTCTTCAATGCCCACAAAGCTTTGTGCTTTAATTCAACCGGCAAATGGAAAGTTTTTTTGAACACCAACTTGAATGGCGACATCCCAATCGGGGTCTTGTAAGCGGTCCGATACACCCACAAAGCTTCATTAAGCTTTCTAGACCAATTGGTTCTATATGCATTAACCGTCTTGGCTAAAATGCTCTCGATATCCTGATTGGAGACTTCAACTTGAGCACTTGTTTGAGGGTGATAAGGAATTACAACCTTTTGTTTCACTCCATATTTTTGGAGGAGGTTTGCAAAGGCTTGGTTGCAAAAATGGCTCCCACCATCGCTAATAATAGCACGAGGAGTCCCAAATGTCGAAAAAATGTTCTTCTTAAAGAACACAAGTACGCTTTTGATTTCATTGTTGGGAAACGCAACCGCTTCCACCCATTTTGAAACGTAGTCCTTTGCTACCAAGATGTATTTGTTTCCATAAGAACTCACAAAGGGTCCCATAAATTCAATCCCCCAAACATCAAAAAACTCCATATCAACAATCAGATTCATTGGCATTTCATGCTTTCATGAAATTCCCCCCCATTCATTGGCATTGGTCTCCATTTTTTACCCAAGTATGGAATCCTTGAACAAAGTTGGCCAAAGAAGCCACATTCTAACATTTTGGTCGCCGTCCTCACTCCACCATGATGCCCTCCATAAAAAGAAGAGTGGCATCCTTCCATTATAGCTTCTTGTTCAGACTCGTCAATACACCTCCGAATGATTCCATCAACACACACCCTAAAGAGGTAGGGCTCATCCCAATAATAGAATCTTGCATGTTTTGCTAGCTTCTTCTTTTGGTAGAAAGTGAAGTCTTCGGGATATATACACCACCCACTATGAAATTTGCTAGGTCACTGTACCAAGGGATGGGTTCCCAAAATACGGACAAGATCCTCTCATCCGAAAATGTATCATGTGCATCAATTTCTTCTTTCGGCCTACCTTCTTCCTCTAAGCGGGATAAGTGATCCGCCACTTGGTTTTCGGTCCCTTTGCGATCAAAAAATTCAATGTCAAATTCTTGGATGAGTTTTACCCATCATATAGGCCTTGCATTTGAATCTTACTTTGACATCAAGTACCGGATAGCGGAATGATCGGTGTGCACAATTGCCTCGATCCCACCAAGTATGACCGAAACTTCTCAAAGGAAAATATGAATGCTAAAAGCTCTTTCACCGTCACTGTGTATTTCACTTGAGCTATGTTCATTGTCTTGCTTGAATAATAAATGGGATGGAACATATTTTCAACCCATTGACCTAGCACGACTCCCAAGGCCACATCACTAGCGTCACACATAAGCTCGAATGGAAGCTCACAATTATCGGTGCAGTTGTTAGCCTCTTCTTCACTTCTTTAAAGGCTTCTAGGCAAGCCTTGTCAGACACAGATTTGGCATCCTTCTCCAAGAGCTTGCACATTGGATTTAAAATCTTGGAGATGTCTTTTATGAAACGGCGATAGAATCCCGCATACCCTAGAAAACTTCAAACTCCTTTCACGGTCATTGGAACTCAATTTTAGCTTGATCCACCTCGATGCTCTTCTTGGAAACTTTGTACCCCAACATTATGCCTTCTTGCACTAGGAAATGACACTACTCCCAATTGAGTACAAGTTTTGTTTCTTCACATCTTTCTAGGTGGCGGGATCATAAAATGAATCCTCAACTACCAAGAAGTCATCCATGAACACTTTAAGGAAGTTCTCCACCATATCATGAAAAAGGGTTAGCATACATCTTCGAAATGTGGCGGGAGCATTGGAAAGACCAAATGGCATCTTGCAGAATGCGAAAGTGCCATAGGGATAAGTTATAGTAGTCTTGTCTTGGTCATCGACTTCGATGGATATTTGATTATAATCGGAGTATCCATCTAAGAAGCAATAGTAAACCCGCCAAACGATCAAGCATTTGGTTAATAAATAGAAATGAAAAGTGACTTCTTCCTAGTTGCGGTGTTTTGCTTTCGATAATACATATACTCGCCACCCAGTCACGGGTCTAGTTACTATGGACTCTCCTTTCTCATTAATAATCACCGTCATCCCTCCTTTCTTCGGCACATATTTCACCAGTGACACCCACTTGCTATCGGATAATGGAACAATAACACCCATATCTAGCCATTTAATGATCTCCTTTTTCACCACTTCTTGCATAGGAGGATTCAACCTCCTCTGATGCTCTACACTTGGCCTACACCTATCTTCAAGAAAAATCTTGTGTTTACACACCCCCGGGTCAATTCCCCTTATATCCGCTAAGGTCCACCCGATAGCTTTGATTCTTTTCTTCACCAACAGGGGAAAACATGCAGAACGTTCTTCTAAGGATAGCTTTTTGGGTACATAAAGTTTTGATCTAAAGCCCTCTAACGCCTTTACTACCTCCACTAAAATTTCTTCGCTGTCCACATCCATGTTCCAAATCACCGCCGCCAATGTAATCTTCTTGACTAACTAAGACACTTCCCTTTTCAACAAGCGCATCAACTACCAAATCAACATAAGAACAAGTGCAATCATCATTCATGGGTTGCTTCAAAGCCTTGCAAATATGGAACACCATTTTTTCTCCATTGAATCTAAAAGTGAGCTCAGCGCTCTCAACATTACAAAGAGCTCTTCTAGTAGCCAAGAATGGTCGCCTAAGAATGATAGGAACTTCAAATTCCACCGAACAATAAAGAATGAAAAAATCCGCCAGGAAAATGATTTTATCAACCTTCACCAACACATTATAAATTATTTCAATCGAACTCTTCATCGAACAATCGGTCATTTGCAAGTTCATTGTTGTTGGTCTTGCTGCCTTGGTATCCAAAGTTTTGTAAACCACATACGGCATAAAAATTGATGCTTGCGACAAAGTCACACAAGGCTTTCTTGAAATGTCTCCCACCAATAGTGCATACAATAGTGAAAGCTCCGGAATCTTCCATCTTTTGTGTCATATACTTTGACACAATTGCACTAACTTGGTGTGTGACCTTGATCGTCTCGAAATCTCCATATGTCGTCTTGGTCACCAAGTCCTTCATGAATTTAGCAATATTGGGTATTTGTCCCAATGCATAAACCAAATGGATGTTGATGGAAGTGGTTGCTATCTTCACTCAAATTTTCTTGGCATGGGTTATCTCTCTTTGTTTGTTACTCTTTTTTGGGAATGGAAGGGCTATTTTGGGAATGGAGCTACATTTAGGAAGGCTTTCTTTGGGTGGTGGAGTTTTATTTGGTTTGGCCTTTTGGGTAGTGGTGTTGTGGGGGGGGGGGGGAGGGGGTAGGCTTTTGAGTGGTTTCTGTCATACCCGATTTTGGACTCAACTCGAGGCAAGTCGGGTTCCGGATTTGACTGGGTGAACTCGTTTGAGTTTAAGAATTGGAGTCGCCGTCTAGCATATTTTTTAACTAGGCGTATTAGGGCGCCTATTTTGTTTCTAGCCAATTTTACAATTAACTCTGAAACTTAGTCTACAAACCAGAAAATCTAGGTAAGAGGTTCAAGTTAACTCGAGAGGAAGGGGTTATGCACCTCTCGAGCTCCACCAAATGTGGTTACGGGCCGGTCTTTATAATTGGGATTCGAAATAAATAACTAAGCAATTTAAACTAATTAATTAGAAATAGACAAATAACTAGATGATATGATAATTTAAATAAAAGGTCCTAATAGGCTTCCTCCTTAAGGATTTACACCAAACAAAATAAAACAAATTAGTTAGTGAATAACAATAATATAAATTAAGAGAAAAAAATAATAATTAAAATTAGAGGTATTTTTGGAGTGTTGTTTTGAAGACGTTTATCCAAATGTACCACATAAAAACAAATGAAGTTAAGTTAGTAAACAATAATGATAATAATAATAATAAGAAAGCAATAATAATGAATAATAAAATAAAGGAAAAATGAGTTTTTATGAAAGTGTCGTCTTTTTCGTAATTCCACCATAATGTACCTTGCAAAAAATATAAAGAAAAATGAGTTAGTGAATAATAATAATGAAAATAATAAGAATGATAATAATAATAAGAATAATGATAATTATAATAATAATAATAATAATAATAATAATAATAATAATAATAAATAATAATAATAATAATAATAGTAAATATAGTTTAAAATAATGGGGGAAGGGATTTCTGTAAAGTGTCGGCTCAGGTGTGTATGAATTTGGTGGAGGTTAGAGACGTCGATACGGCTACGAACACACCGGCCGACAGTGTTGCCATGCCAAGTACCGGTCTCGTCACTCCACCACCGGCTCGTTTGTAGTAACGGCTTATACACGTCATCATAGCCTTTTTGTTTTAGGGATAGGGAATGGGATTGTTTATTCGTTCAAATCAGTGGACCTCAAATAAATAATTATTTTCCTTGGCCGTAATTGATTTAACGTCCGTCAATTCATTGTCCGCCAATTCCTTGTGTAGGCCTCAATATATGTAAAAATATATTTTTTCATTGGCCATAAGCAATAGGGTGTTGTACTATCTGAATAAGTAAAGCATCGCAGGATCCACAGTTTGTATTTTCTGCAATAATAGAAACCAATCAGTAGTACTAGTGATAAAAAAATTAATTATACTAACAGTAAAGCCGCATGAAAACTTGGTCAAACAGTCATGTTAAAGCGACATAATCAGCAGTGACCACGATAAATTCCAAATCGACGGACAAACAGAGAAAATCCATAACAGTAATCAAAGCAAGCTCAAAAGCAGAGCAAAGGGAACGATTACACTTGAGAACGCAACCAACAATGAAACAATCGAACCCAGAACATGAGGTTCCAAGTCCCAACATGTAAACAACAAAGTCAGATCCCAATATCGCCGTTCACCGGCGAGGAAAGCAACAAGGAGCGACTGCCAGCCTACTTTTTGCGGCGTCACTGCGCCTCGCCCCCGTCTTCTCCTCTTCGACTTCAATCACGAATCAATCGAAGACTACAAGAGAAAGGACCCCCTTCCCCCCCCCCCGATGGGTCATGATATGGAATTGATCAGAGATGGGTTTTCCGGTGGAAACACCCTTATCCATGTTTCTGATCTGCGACTCTCCCGCTCCCTGTTTCCTTATTTTTGTTTTCAATTTATGGTGTTGGTTCTGGCATAGATTGGTACTGAAGGAGATCGAAGGGTGGTACTGTGTTGGTGATGTTGTTTTGTGTGTGTGGGTATATGTGATACTCTGTGTGTCGCGGGTAATGGACCACCGCTGATGGTAGTGGTTTTCTTGGCGGGAATAATTGGAGAAGATGGTGTGTAGTGGATGTGTGGGGAGTTAATGGTATGAGTGTGTATGGTGGAGATGGTGGTAGTGTTTTATGCTGTTGATGATGAGAATGAAATGGGGGGAGGGGGGTAACTACGGGAATTGAGTGTGGGATCTGCTGACTTTGGAGATGTGGGTATGTCGTGACTGTGTATTGATTTTACTGTATTTTTTGTTGTTTGTGTGTAAGGAAGAAGATGTAGTTATGGGGAAAGTGGATGGGTGAGTCTGTGGGGTCGGCCGGTGTGTATCTCCCGTGTATGTATTGTGTAGAGTATGGTTGGGGAAGGAGACTTTGCCTTTGGAAGAAGAAGGTATAAGGATAATGTATGTATTGTATGATCGAAAATGTGGTGCCCCTTTGTGTATCTGTTTGGCTGATTTTTAAAGAAAATCATAGCAAAAATGAAGGTTGGGAAATTGGGGAGTAATAATAGGGATTTAGGCATAATTTGGGGAATTAGTGTTAAGTTTATGTTTTTGATTTATGACAAATAAAGTTTTCAAGTTGCTAAGTATTTTGCATGTGTGAATTGCAGGATCCCCTTAGTACACAATCCATGAAAAATACGAAGTCAGCTAAGAAAAGGATTTGCCGGTTGTGCCCAAATCAGTTGGTTATGGAAGGCCATCCCTTGAGTTAAGGAATTGATTCCTTGCTCAACCTTATTCTTGGAAGGTATTTATACCTCTCTGAGAATCAAATCTCTTGGGTCCAAATCTCTCAGTATCTCGCTCCTAAGGAAAGCATCCCTTGATCTACGCAATCTGCTGATTCTCCTCTCAATCACGATCTTGTGCTGCTTCACCTCAAGCCTATATATTCCCAGAAGAACTTGATCTTAGACTTACGCTTCTATCTTACTATCTACACTTCTCCATACTTTTACTTTGCATAAATACTGTAACAGTTAGTGTATCAGTGTTAGAAAAGAAAAGAAGGAGAGTTTCTTGTAGAGGTAATAGTAGTGTCATCTGAAGTTGGTTTGGTGAGCTATAAACCAAACAACACATTGGTGGTAATCAAGTGGTAAAAACCATCTGTGATAGAGACGTTTGTGGTGAACGATAAACCATCCTTGTATCCATTGCTACTAAGAGCCTTGAAAAGAGAGATACTCCCTTGTGACCCAAGGGGACTGGATTAGGAACCTTTTGGTTCTGAACCAGTATAAAATTCCTATGTCTTCCTTCTTCCTTTACTTATTTTATAGTCTGCTTAATTTTATATATATATATATATATATATATATATATATATATATATATATATATATATATATATATATATATATATATATACACATACATTCTGCATAGTCGACTATAAATTGTTTAAGTCAGCTGTATTATTAGGAAAATTACAATTCACCCCCCTCTTGAAGGTCTGGCGTGTCATCTAGAATGGTCCCTACACTATTCCTAAAGTTGCCACTACTAAGAAGAAAGGTGAGGCAGCCGAAGCTTCGGTCCGCCTTGATATGGATGACTATACTGACGAACAAAGGGAAGTAATTCAATTGAACAAGGCTGTGAATATCCTCTACAATGCAATAAGTGGTGAGGAATGGGAAAAGAATTCCAGTTGTGACACTGCGAAAGAAATATGGGACAAATTGGAAGTTACGTATGAAGGTACCAGCAAAGTCAAGGAAACAAGAATAAATCTTCTGGTCTATGAATATGAGCTATTTCAAATGAAAGAAGGAGAATCGGTTGAAGATATGTTTGCTAGGTTCAGCAAAATCATTGGAGAACTCAAAGCCCTTGGAATGATCTATACAAGTGGTCAAAAAATCAGAAAGATTCTAAGGAGCCTTCCAACCTCCGGGCAACCAAAGGTTATCAACATTAAAAGCAGTGACCTTAACAAGCTCACCTATAACAAACTCAGAGGTGATCTGATTGCCTTTGAGAAAACTCATGTGAACCGTAATACTCAAGAAGAGAAGAAAAAGACTGTAGCCTTCACCACCACCACTGAAGAAGTCGACTATGGACACAAAGCCAAACAAGATGACATCCAGGAACAAGTTGCTATGATGTCCAGAAACATAAATGGCCTACTTAATCGGAGGAGGCAATTTCGCAAAGGTAAGGTTCCTTTCAAAAAGGAACAGACTAACTATAAAGCTGAAGGACGTTGCTATGAATGCGGAAAGCAAGGACACATTGCAAACAACTGCCCAGAGGCAAAAAGAAAAGGCAAGAACAGATCGTATGTAGCCTGGAGTGATGATGAAGCAGCCGACACTGAATCTGAAGATGCAGCAAACATAATGTTTCATGGCCGACACCAATGAGGTACGCTGTAATATTGCACTGAAAACTCAAAAAATCTTGACGTGGCTCTTGATGAACTTGAGAAAGCTCTCAAGGTAATCAAAAAGCTGACTAAAGAAAAGGAGGAATGGGAAATGAAGCTGGAAGTAGTGGAAACTGAAAATGAATTTCTAAAAGAAGAAATGGAGCAACTAAGAATTAAGCTAAACAGACTTCGGAGGCCCACAAATTATCACTCTGATAGATCCTACAATTCCTAATAAACCTGCTAGATCCACTACACCTACTTCCTCTAGTTCTCAATCTCAAAATTTACCAATATGTTTTCACTGTGGTGAGTTTGGTCATGTGCAAAAGAAATGCTACAAAAAAAACCCTAAAAGATGGGTTTGGAGGCCTAAAGCTAAAAACGAGGCTAGCACCTCTAAGACTAACCCCCAAGGACCCAAGCAAGCTTGGGTACCTAAAACAGCTTAAAAATTATTATATTGTAGGGACTCCACAAGAAAAGAGCAAAATTGGGCAAATGGTGTTTAGACAGTGGATGCTCCCGTCACATGACTGGAGACAAGCAGCTTTTCAAGTCAGTCACAAATATTTATGGAGGCTCTGTATGGTTTGGAGGTAACGCTAAAGGAAAGATCATTGGAATAGGAATCATCTCATTGAATCCCTCATGCGAGATAAAAGAAGCTTTCTTACTAGAAGGACTCAAACACAATCTTCTCAGCATAAGTCAACTATGCGATGGAGGGTTCAAGGTAAAGTTTGAGTCAAGCAGATGTATTATTCATGACAACCGAGGTAACGTTGTTCTCTCAGGCTCAAGAGAAAATAATATCTATTTTTTTGAACAACGACAATACCTCCTCAAGTAAGCATCTCTGCCTTGCATCTATTACGGATGATCCATGGGTATGGCATAGAAAATTAGGGCATGCAAGCATGTTTTTAATTGAAAAACTTTCAAAACGTGATCTTGTCATTGGTTTACCAATATTAAATTTCACAAACTACCATGTGTGTGATGCATGTCAATTAGGAAAACAAACTAGAACATCTTTTAAATGCAAAGACATTGTTTCCACTTCAAAACCTCTTGAGCTTCTTCACATGGATCTGTTCGGACCAACTAGAACTGCTAGCATAAATGGAAAGAAGTATGCACTTGTAATTTTTGATGATTTCTCTAGATTTACTTGGGTCATGTTTTTATTACATAAAGATGATGCGTTTGCTAGTTTTGAAGTGTTCTGCAAGAAAGTTCAAAGAGAAAAGGGATTCTTCATAACCACTATTAGAAGTGACCACGGAGGAGAATTTGAAAGCAAAATCTTTGAAGAATATTGCAATACTCATGGTCTCATCCACAATTTCTCCTCTCAGCGCACTCCTCAACAAAATGGAGTTGTTGAAAGAAAGAATAGAACTCTTCAAGATATGGCAAGGACCATGCTAATTGAGCACTCCCTCCCAAATCACTTTTGGGCTGAAGCAGTAAGTACAGCATGTCACATTCTCAATAGATGTCTTATTCGTCCTATTCTCAAGAAAACTCCTTATGAACGATGGAAAGATAAAAGGCCAAATATAAGTTATTTTCACCCTTTTGGTTGTAAATGTTTTATTCACAATAATGGCAAGGACAACCTTGGAAAGTTTGACCCTCGCAGTGATGAAGGTATTTTCTTGGGTTACTCCAACACTAGTAGATCTTATAGAGTATTTAACAAGCGTACTTTATCTGTTGAAGAAGCTATGCATGTTGTTTTGATGATGCTTTAAAAACTGTCGAGAAAGGAGATATTGCAGATGATGAAGATGAGGTTCCATTTCATTCACGCATCTCAGAGAACCTGCACAATGCTTAAACCCAAAAGGAAGTCCAGACACTAGGAGAACCTGAGTCGACTAGTGAGGAACACGAGTCAAGTATTGACGAAGAACCAAAAAATTTCGATGCCGTAGTTCCGAATGAGTGGAAAAGCGACCCCGACTATCCTCAGAAATACACCATTGGCGACCCAAGGGAAGGTATGAAAACCAGAAGAGCTCAAAGATCTAATATTGCCTTTATTTCGCAGATTGAACCCAGAAGAATTGACGAAGCTCTACAAGATGAATCATGGGTTCAAGCTATGAAAGTAGAACTTGAGCAGTTTGACAAAAATGGGGTATAGAAGTTAGTCCTAAGACCCAAACAGAAGTCTATCATAGGATCCAAGTGGGTCTTTCGGAACAAACTTAACGAAGATGGAAAGGTGGTAAGAAACAAGGCTCGTCTAGTTGCTCAGGGATACTCCAAACAGAAGGAGTTGACTACGATGAGACATTTGCCCCTGTAGCTAGACTTGAATCTATTCGTATGTTGCTTGCATTTGCTTCTTTCAAACAGTTAAAGCTTTTTCAAATGGATGTGAAGAGTGCTTTTCTAAATGGCTTTATAAAGGAAGAAGTGTACGTTAAACAACCTCCTGGCTTCGAAAATAAAAAATTTCCTTACCATGTTTTCAAGCTTTCCAAAGCTCTTTACGGTCTCAAACAAGCTCCAAGAGCTTAGTATGAAAGATTAAGCTCTTTCCTATTAAGCCACTGTTTTTCTAGAGGCAAAAGTGACAAAACTCTTTTTATCCAAAAAACCTCTAAAGACATCCTGATCATTCAAGTATATGTTGATGACATAATTTTTGGTAGTACTAATGCTCATCTATGCAAGGATTTTGAGGTTTTGATGCAAGGAGAATTCGAAATGAGCATGATGGGGGAGTTGACTTACTTCCTAGGACTTCAAATTAAGCAGCATCAAAAAGGAATCTTTGTCAATCAATCCAAGTACACAAAAGAACTGCTGACAAAATTTGGCATGACAGAAGCCAACGTGGCTAAAACTCCAATGAGCCTAGCCACTCATCTAGTAAGTGATGAAAAAGGTACTAGCGTAAATACTACTATATACAGAGGTATGATTGGCTCTCTCCTTTACTTAACCGCTAGTCGACCAGATATTATGTTCGCTGTATGTAAATGCGCTCGATTTCAGTCAGCTCCAAAAGTTTCACATTTAACTGCAGTTAAAAGAGTTATACGCTATCTTGCGGGAACTGTTTCATATGGACTATGGTATCCTTTCACTAGTCATTTTGATCTTACTGGATTCTCAGATGCTGACTACGCAGGTGACAGGGTCGATCGGAAAAGTACCAGTGGTGCAAGTTTTTTCTTAGGAAAATCTCTTGTTTCATGGCATAGCAAAAAGCATGACTGCACTGCCCTATCAACTGCCGAGTCCGAATATGTCGCACTAGGACATTGTTGCACTCAACTTCTCTGGATGGCTACTCAACTATCTGATTATAACTTGTGTTTCAAACCTATCTCTATATTATGTGATAATACTAGTGCTATTGAGTTGTCTTACAATTCTGTTGATCATCCTAGGACCAAGCATATAGATGTTCGTTATCATTTTATTGGAGATCTTGTTCAACAAGGTGACATAGACATTGCATTTGTTAGTACTGATTTCCAACTAGCAGATATTTTTACAAAACCCTTGCTTGAAGACCGTTTTTGTACCTTAAGAGATCTGCTTGGCATTATTTCTAACCCATGTTCAACAGCATAATTTTTTATTTATTTTATTTTATTGCATACATTCATCTCACAAAATTAAAAACATCAAAAATATTTTTTTACCTTTTAATTAGTGGGCATATCATCAGCATTATTTCTTACCATATACATATGCACCCTCATTATGTTTACTTTTATGTCATTATTAACTATCATTATTACAGCCGTCGTATTTATTTTCAAGTCAATCAAAAGTCACGCGTCGGTCTGCTTCTCCTGATTCTGTAGCGCCTTTTCCTATCAATGTCTTTTCCAGTCACGCCCCCTCATCTAACACGAAACCCTCCACCTTCTTTTCTTCTCTTTCTCTCTCACTTCATAAAAAGGTTTCTCTCCTGTTCGTTACACTATCATCCTCTACACCTATTCTCTCAACTTTTCCCCATGGCTAAAAAATCCACAATCTCTGCTCGTCGTAGCCAACGCACCAAACCCAAAGCAAACACCACCCCTGTTCATATTGACTCCGACCACTCTGAGAATACCACTTCTAATTTTCCTACTCCTCCTTCGAACACGAAACTTGGAAAAAGGCCCATGCACAGTGATCCTGATGATGCAGAAGTGGTAAAGAGACCAAAGAAGGAATTCTCTCTTGCCGACCTTGATGAAACCCTTGATTTTTGGGATTCGTCTGCTCACGAAAAATTGGAAGCCCTTAAGGAAAAGCCTCTTGCTCAAGGTCGCATTGTTGACCTGCATCTTTTAGAGTCTATCAACTGTGATATCAAACCCTTCTTTGCTGATCAAGAGTGGACAAATTTTTTCTCCGCCGACTCTGTCGATATCTCTGAAGATCTGGTAAGATTGTTCTAAGCTAATCTTCGTCCTTGCTCTTGTGAAGGTATTGAAACTATGGTTCTTAACACCGGAATTATCATTACTAAAAAGATCCTCTGTCGTATTTTGGGCTGTAAGTTTTCTGGCTATTCATTTTTCATCAAAAACTCTTGGCCTTCTGATTTTGAAGCTACTTTTGAACAAGCAAAAGCATGCATGTGTGAAAAATCTGCTGATGTCCTGACGGTCAACTAGGTCCTTTGGATTTGCCTTTTACTGTGCGTGTTCTTGCTCACATTGTTGGTACTACTCTGTTGCCCAGAACTGGGTCCCTTAGTTCTCTCTCTCAGCGTTACACTCTGATTGTTTACTGTCTGTTAACAAACAAAAAGTTGGAGCTTGGTGCCTGGATAATTGATTACATGCTAGAAAGTATTGCTAACTGTGCTTCACTTCCCTATGGACTTATCATTACTAGGATTTTTCACTTCTATCGTGTTGATATCTCTGCCTGGAAAACTGTCACTGTGAGTGCCTGCTACAATTCTCGTGCATTTGCATCCATGGGTTATGTTCATATAGATGATAAATGGGTGAGGAAGGAGTCCAAGACGGTCAAGCCCTCTGGAGATCAAGCTGGACCATCCCATCAAGCGAGCCCCTCTTTGCCTCCTCAAAAATCTGAGGAAGATGTCAAGGATATCATTGACTTGCTCCTTAGTCTACATCTTAAGGAAGACAAAGAGGCAGATGAATTGAATGAAATCATGCTGGATGTGGGGAAGTTTAGTTTCACTCGATACAGCAGTAACAAGCTCTGATGCTGCTGTTCGTAGGCTCCATGCTCGACTTGATGCTATTTCCACTAATGTTCAGGGTCGCATTGATGCTTTCTCCAGGGATGTTCAAACCAAGCTTGACAGAATGATAGACAATGTTGTGAACACTCTCACTTATTTTCTTGCCCCTCGCTAGACTATGTTTTATTTTTGGTCTATAATATTGACTTCCTTTGCTACTGGCTCCCCCTCTATCTTTTTGCTGATGCCAAAGGGGGGAAAAAACAGGTGTTCCTTATCTTTTTTGTTGTTACTAACTGGCTTACTGGGAGTTTCTCCCTAGCTTCTCCTGAAAACTTTTCTGAATGCAGGTGTTAAGGAAAATCCATCCCCTCTATAGTATTATGTCAGTTGACTATGCTAATACTCTTTTAGTCAGGGGGAGTTCTTCCCTTGTTCTATATGTTCTCCTTGTTCTTACAGGATATCAGTCAACTGCACTCCATCTCAGTAAATCAGGGGGAGTCGACGTAAAACCTCAAGAGCACCATATCTACACCAGCTATTTGTCATCATCAAAAAGTGGGAGATTGTTAAGTTTATGTTTTTGATTTATGACAAATAAATTTTTCAAGTTGCTAAGTGTTTTATGTGTGTGAATTGCAGGATCCCCTTAGTACACAATCAATGAAAAATACGAAGTCAGCTAAGGAAAGGATTTGCCGGTTGTGCCCAAATCAGTTGGTTATGGAAGGTCATCCCTTGTGATAAGGAATTGATTCCTTTCGACTCAACCTTATTCTTGGAAGGTATTTATACCTCTCCGAGAATCAAATCTCTTGGGTCCAAATCTCTCAGTATCTCGCTACTAAGGAAAGCATCCCTAGATCTACGCAATCTGCTGATTCTCCTCACAATCACGATCTTGTGCTGCCTCACCTGAAGCCTGTATATTCCCAGAAGAACTTGATCTTAGACTTACGCTTCTATCTTACTATCTACTACTCTCCATACTTTTACTTTGCATAAATACTGTAACTGTGAGTGCATCAGTGTTAGAAAAGAAAAGCAGGAGAGTTTCTTGTAGAGGTAATAGTAGTGTCATCTGAAGTTGGTTTGGTGAGCTATAAACCAAACAACACGTTGGTGGTAATCGAGTGGTAAAAACCATCTGTGATAGAGACGTTTGTGGTGAACGATAAACCATCCTTGTATCCGTTGCTACTAAGAGCCTTGAAAAGAGAGATACCCCCTTGTGACCCAAGGGGACTGGATTAGGAACCTTTTGGTTCTGAACCGGTATAAAATTCACGTGTCTTCCTTCTTCCTTTACTTATTTTATAGTCTGCTTAATTTTATATATATATATATATATATATATATATATATATATATATATATACACATTCTGCATAGTCGACTATAAATTGTTTAAGTCAACTGTATTATTAGAAAAATTACAATTCACCCCCCTCTTGTACTTTCAATTAGGAGATTAGGAGATTGATTTTAGGGATAGTGAATTAGGAAAGGAGAAGATTTTAGGGATAAGGAATTAGGAAAGGAGAAGATTAGGGGATATTGGGAGGGATTTTAGGATAAGTATTTGGGAGATGATTTGGGGATAAAGAGTGATGTATCTAGACTACACATAGTCTAGATTCAAGGTAGGAGATTTGGGATTTAAAATGAAAAGGATTAATTCAAAAATAAAATAAGAAAAGAAATTTTCAATGTAACTATGAACATACCTAGACGAGTGTTCGTCTAGGTTCAAAAAGAGAAATGTAATTTAATATATAAGATAAATATAAATAAATGAAGAATTTTGATAGGAATTTTGAAATATGGAAGAATTAAAGTAAAAAAGAATCTGGACATTTTCTTTTTAATTGGCCAATATTCAAATTAAAGGTGTAAATAAAAATATAGATAATATTATGAAATACACAAATAAATATTAAATCAACTCCAATAAAATTATTTAAATATATATAACCACAAATAATTACTAATTTGCACAAATAATCACAAATTGAAATAAACTTGACATGTAGCCTAAATGGCGTAATTATATAATATAGCCGCTAATATTATAAATGTACTAATTTTACAAATAGTCACAGTTTTGACAAATAGCCTAAATGATGCAAACGTTACGTTATATAGCCACACTTAAGTATATAATATTTAAATAGAGGAGAACGCACATAAATGCATGATTTCTAATGTACATTTTGCACAAATAGTCACATTGCACCCTTAAGTTTAATTATGGCCAATTTTGAAAAAGGAGGGACAAAATTGGGTGTCAACAGCTGCCCCTCTTTGCCCGGGGATGATGAAAGTGTCTTCGGGCAAAGACGTTGACAATGCGGCCAATTTTGTCACGACTAGAAGGCGAAATGAGTAAAGGGGAAATAGGAGTTTTGGGGTATTTTTGGCCGAACCCCGGTCTCTGAGTTTCCTACATATCTCGGGTTTCACGAGAATCAGGCCATGTGTAGTTCTAGAATGGAATTTTTCCTGTGCGGGATGTTTTTGACGCGCGATTTTGGATGTAAAGACTAAACTTATCCAAGTATGTAAAGTTTAGGTTCGTGTGTGCTTTGCCTTTTGGCGAGATAAATGAAGAATGAAGTAAAGGCACTGGCGAAGGTGAGACAACCTCAACAGATCGAGCGTGGGAAAAGAGGCCTATAATCGTCCTAGTTATGAAAATGTGGCGCACTGCACACACATAAAGAGCGGTTTATAGGTACATAGTTTCTACTTCATCTCGATAAATGAGTAATATTTTCCTCGATATTGCCTTGATTGAGCTAGGAAGGATTTGAGGAGCGAGTTTTATAAACGCGCACCAATCAAGCAGATGGGCACGAGTAAGCACGAAGACACGTACGATTGACGCAGATAGGCTTGGCTAGGAAAGGTAGGCATCAGTTAGAAGGAAATGCAAAATGAAATCCTAATTCGCGATCTAGAATTTGGTAGATTACATGTGGGAGTATGAGATGATTGGCTTCAGGCATGCCAGAATTCGACTGAATAGGTATTTTGCAGGTAGGGCAACGGCGTTGTCGAAGTCAAGATAACATCGATAGACCGAGTGTGGTGAAATAGGCTTGTAAACGTCCTAGATATGAAGATGTGGCGCATGACACACACATAAAGAGGGGTTTACATAGGCATATTTTTCACTATAACTCGACAGATGAGTCATCTTGGCTTTGATATTGTCTTGAATGAACTGAGGAATATTGGGGAATAAAGCACGCTGAATATGCACGATTCAAACAGATAGGCACGAGTAGGAAGGAGTACGGAGTTGGTACCCAATTGGCGGGGACAGATTGCTTGTGCGAGTATAGGATTTTGGCTTTGAGCGCTTTGGAACTCGGCAAAATAGGAAACTTGCGGGGTAGCAAAAGCCTTGTCTGTAGGATCGGGCCTTTTGAATTGGGTTTTGGCATGATGCTTTGGTATGTTTTGTATGTGTTTGACGTTTGGTGGTTGCACAATTGGTAGTGATTTTGGGAGCAGGTGTGAGAGTAGGGCGCAGGGGTTTGTCGGGAGATCAGAGAGTCCTTATAGCAAAATCAAGACAAATGCAAATTGAGATAAAAATAAAGATAAAGTAAACTTCCCTGTTGAGTTGAGCTCTCCTTTGTCTGGTCCACTTTCAGGTGCTCAGTGCTATGGAATGTATGCCTCTCCTCTTGGGGATATCCATTTGCTAAGTGCTTCTCGTCAGGAGGTACTTGCCTTATCGTGCTGAATTGTTGTTGGATCATCTCGCCAGTGTGATGCAGGATTGTATGTCCATTGCTTTTTATCCTCTAAATGTATGCTCTTCACGTCGGGCTGTATACTCTTTTGTATTGAGCTGTGTACTTTTCCATGCAGGGTTTCCTATCATTCTTTCATTTTGGTTGCACACCCTTTGTCATGTTGTCCTTTCAATGGGTTGTCCACCCTCCAGGTTGTCTTCCTGTTACAATGACAAAATTTGCATCGGGCTGTGTACCCTCTACGGTGTCAGTTTTGACATCGGGCTGTGTACCCTCCGTCAGTACTTCGGGTTGTGTGCCCTCAGCAAAATTAAATGCAAATCGATATCGGGCTGTGTACCCTCAATCGACACTTCGGGTTGTATGCCCTCAGCTAATTTAAAATGACAAATCGACATCGGGTTGTGTGCCCTCAGACGACGCTTCGGGTTGTATGCCATCAGCTAATTTAAAATAACAATCAGTATCGGGTTGTATACCCTCAACCGACGCTTTGGGTTGTGTACCCTCAGCTAATTTAAATGACAAATCGATATCGGGCTGTGTACCCTTAATTGACGCTTCGGGTTGTATGCCCTCAGCTAATTTAAATGACAAATCGATATCGGGCTTTGTACCCTCAATTGTTGGTTGTACGACGGACCAACTATATTCCAAAATGTCATCCTAAAAGGCTTTTTGTGGTGAAGCGACCGTGGGATCCACGTAATCGCTGTGTGTGTGTAAAGTATCATTTCCCAGGAGTGGGGGAAGTGTGAGTGATATGAAAAATAATAAAGAAAATATAATGAAACAATTAAGGAATAAAACACATAAAATTAAAAAATAAACCTTACCCCTGCAAAAAAGAAAAAGAAGAAAAGTTAGTATTGAAATAAATGAAAAGAAAATAAAGCAAATAAACAATATCAATTTAAAGTCCGTTATGGTTTGAACCTTGACATCCCCAGCGGAGTCGCCATTCTGTCATACCCGATTTTAGACTGGGTGAACTCGTTTGAGTTTAAGTATTCGAGTCGCCACCTAACATATTTTTTAACTAGGCGTATTAGGGCACCTATTTTGTTTCTAGCCAATTTTACAATTAACTCTTAAACTTAGTCTACAAACCAGAAAATCTAGGTAAGAGGTTCAAGTTAGCTCGAGAGGAAGGGGTTAGGCACCTCTCGAGCTCCACCAAATATGGTTACTGGCCGGACTTTAAAATTGGGATTCGAAATAAATAACTAAGCAATTTAAACTAACTAATTAGAGATAGACAAATAACTAGATGATATGATAATTTAAGTAAAAGGTCCTAATAGGCTTCCCCATTAAGGATTTGCACCTAGCAAAATAAAACAAATTAGTTAGTGAATAACAATAAAAAATTAAGAGAAAAACAATAATAATTAAAATTAGAGGTATTTTTATAGTGTTGTTTTGAAGACGTTTATCCAAATGTACCTCGTAAAAATAAATGAAACTAAGTTAGTAAACAATAATGATAATAATAATAAGAAAGCAATAATAATGAATAATAAAATAAAGGAAAAATGAGTTTTTATGAAAGTGTCGTCTTTGTCGTAATTCCACCACAATGCACCTTGCAAAAAATATAAAGAAAAATGAGTTAGTGAATAATAATAATAATGAACATAATAAGAATGATAATAAAATCATAATAATAAGAATAACGATAATAATAATTATAATAATAATAATAGTAAATATAGTTTAAAATAATAGGGGAAGGGATTTTTTTAAAGTGTCGGCTCAGATGTGTATGAATTGCGTGGAGGTTAGAAACGTCGATACGGCTGCGAACACGCCGGCCAGCCGTGTTGCCATGCCAAGTACCGGTCTTGTCACTCCACCACCGGCTCGTTTGTAGTAACGGCTTATACACGTCATCATAGACTTTTGTTTTAGGGATAGGAAATGGGATTGTTTATTCGTTCAAATCAGTGGGCCTCAAATAAATAATTATTTTCCTTGGCCGTAATTGATTTAACGTCCGTCAATTCATTGTCAGTCAATTCCTTGTGTAGGCCTCAATTATATGTAAAAATATATTTTTTCATTGGCCATAAGCAATAGGATGTTGTACTGTCCGAATCAGTAAAGCATCACAAGACCCACGGTTTGTATTTTCTGCAAGTAATAGAAACCAATCAGTAGTACCAGTGATAAAAAAATTAATTATAATAACAAGAATGCCGCATGAAAACTTGGTCAAACAGTCGTGTTAAAGCGACATAAGCAGCACTGACCACGATAAATTCCAAATCGACGGACAAACAGAGAAAAGCCATAATAGTAATCAAAGCAAGCTCAAAAGCATAGCAAAGGGAACGATTACACCTGAGAACGCAACCAGCAGTGAAAAAATCGAACCCAGAACATGAGGTTCCAAGTCACAACATGTAAACAACAAAGTCAGATCCCAATATCACCGTTCGCCGGCGAGGAAAGCAACGAGGAGCGACTTCCAGCCTACTTTTGGCGGCATCGCTGCGACTCGCCCCCGTCTTCTCCTCTTCGACTTGAATCACGAATCAATCGAAGACTACAAGAGACAGGACCCCCCGCGATGGGTCATGATACGAAATTGATCAGAGATGGGTTTTTCGGTGGAAACCCCTTATCCCCGTTTCTGATCTGCGACTCTCCCGCTCCCTGTTACCATTTTTTGGTCTTCGATTTATAGGTGTGTGTTGGTTCTGGCGTGGATTAGTACCGAAGGATATCGAAGGGAGGTACTGTGTTGGTGATGTTGTTTTGTACGTGTGGGTATGTGTGATACTGTGTGTGTCACGGGTAATGGACCACCGCTGGTGGTAGTGGTTTTCTTGGTATGAATAATTGGAGAAGATGGTGTGTAGTGGATGTGTGGGGTGTTAATGGTGTGAGTGTGTATGGTGGAGATGGTGGTAGTGTTTTATGCTGTTGATGATGAGAATGAAATGGGGGTAACGACGGGAGTTGAGGGTGGGATCTGCTGACTTTGGAGATGTGGGTATGTCGTGACTGTGTATTGATTTTACTGTGTTTTTTGTTGGTTATGTGTAAGGACGAAGATGTACTTGTAGGGAAAGTGGATGGTTGAGTCTGTGGGGTCTGCCGGTGTGTATCTCCCGTGTATGTATTATGTAGAGTGTGGTCGGGGAAGGAGACTTTGCCTGGGGAAGAAGAAGGTGTAAGGATAATGTATGTATTGTCTTATCGAAAATGTGCTGCCCCTTTGTGTATCTCTTTGGCTGTTTTTTAAAGAAAATCATAGCAAAAATGAAGGTTGGGAAATTGGGGAGGAATTATAGGGATTTAGGCATAATTTGGGGAATTAGGAGATTGGTTTTAGGGATAGTGAATTAGGAAAGGAGAAGATTTTAGGGATAGGAAATTAGGAAAGGAGAAGATTAGGGGCTCTTGGGAGGGATTTTAGGATAAGGATTTGGGAGATGATTTGGGGATAAAGAGGAGTGATGTATCTAGACTACACTTAGTCTAGATTTTTTTTTTTTTTTTTTTTTTTAGCGAATATCACTAGGCAAGGAGCCTAGTGACTAGTTTTATAAATAATAAATGCCTCAAAGAGGACAATACAAAGTAAGGAGGGTCATACCATTCCTTACATCATCCTATCAAGGTAAGACCTCGCTCCTAGCAAGAATGCAAAAAATAAGAACTAGCAAGAACTAAATAAAGTATGATCATCACAGAGTTTATAACACACTCTATGATGATATTACATATGAGAATACTAAAATAATGAAATAACATTAAGCTAGAAAGAAAGTGGAATCATATAATCCGCACTTCCTTCTACAAGTGATGAAATGGAAAATGTAGAAAGGCCCTACAATACGAATTTGAAAAAATGATATTTGCGGCTCTCTGTCATGGTCATATATGCTATCCATCATTTCTTCAAGTTCTTAGACTTGTTGGACCTTTTGGATTTTTATTTTGTACTCCCCGTAGGTTTCACCCTAGTAGGCTCTAATGGGCGCCTTACCCTCCTTACTCTCTGTGGAGCATTATCATGAATTTCCCTAGGCGACAAATCTCCTTCTCTAGCCACCATGCTAAAATTATGCGCGGTGGACTCTTCTCCAAGTTCCTCTTCTTCAAACAAATCATCATCCTCTACCAAATAATGTCCTTGAGGAACCTTCTCTTGGAATGATCCCACTTGCCGCGCCAAAATACCCCTCGTATCATTCAAATCCATACGCTTGACAAGTTCATCATCCGTGAGTAAAAACTTTGAGCGTGGGACAAGCTGCATCAAGGATTTAGGCACATAGGAAGGAGCATTTATATTCAAAAAAGACTTACCAAAATGAGGAGAAGCACTTCTACACAAACGTTCAAGTTGAACCGTTGGAATTAGATCTTTTTCAAAAAAAATTGGCTTGGTCACGCTCTCAGATTCCAAACTTGTGCTAACTTCGAGAGAAGGAATAGTGAGTGCTTGTTTATTTTCCACACATGCTCGTTGGGTCAAAGTGATATCGGCATCTTCAGTTACCAATACAGAATCCTTAAAACCCACAAGTGAATCACGAGTACCAGCTGCTCCCAGTTCCTCAAACTCTCGCACAAGCTTAGTAGAAGCTGGTGTCTGCACATCAACCAAAAATGACGGCTGCACAAGAACCCCACGAGCTTGAGGAGTAGATAATCCTTCAGCTGCAAAATCCTTAGTAGCCTCTACATTAAAATCCTCACAAAAAAGCTCAATCAGATGCTCTCCCACATCGACATCGTGCGTAGCTTCCACGTCTTTGTCCAACGCAGCATCAAGCCTAAAGTTTGAAGGCTGCTGAGTCAAGCCATCATTGATATCAATATTCACTGGAGTAATAAAAGCATTCCCACGTGAATCTGTAAAGGAATCATCCCCACGAGATTCCACTACAATTAAACCAGCCGACTCCTTCTTAATCCCACACGGACTCCCATACACGTTAGGAATTAAAGCTGTAGGCTGTTCATCAATCCATTGCTCTCCTCGTGACCCCCACAGAACATAAAGCATTTTTAATTAAGCTAGGGGAACTCTTTTTGTCCAATAAAACATTTAAAGGCGCATGCACATGCAACCCAGAATCTAAAGCAGGCTGCTGGGTATCATAACTACCAGAAGTTGCATTAAAGCTGAGAGCATTAGCTTCGAAACAAGACGCAACTGGATTTACACCCTCACGATCAGCTTCCAATAAAAACGCAGCATCACTCCTACCTGCATGCACACTCTTCTCAGCTTCATGAACTAAAGCTGAAGGCTGCTTAGCATCATTAAAACCAGAACCTCTTCCAAAGTCACTAGGACACGCTGAAGGCTGCATAACACCAACCATCGAATCCCTTTTGAAAAGAAATTTTCAATGTAATTATGAACGTACCTAGACGAGTGTTCGTCTAGGTTCAAAAGGAAAAATGTAATTCAATAAATAAGATATATATAAATAAATGAAGAATTTTAATAGGAATTTTGAAATATGGAAGAATTAAAATAAAAAGTAATCTGGACATTTTCTTTTTAATTGGCCAATATTCAAATTAAAGGTGTAAATAAAAATATAGATATACGTATATTATGAAATGCACAAATAAATATTAAATTAACTCAAATAAAATTATTTAAATATATATATAATCACAAATAATTACTAATTTGTACAAATAATCTCAAATTGAAACAAACTTGACATGTATCCTAAATGGCGTAATTATATAATATAGCCACTAATATTATAAAACGTACTAATTTTACAAATAGTCACAGTTTTGACAAATAGCCTAAATGAGGCAAAAGTTACATAATATAGCCACACTTAAGCATATAATATATAAATAGAGGATAACGCACATAAATGCATGATTTCTAATGCACATTTTGCACAAATAGTCATATTGCACCCTTAAGTTGAATTATGGCCAATTTTAGAAAATGGAGGGACAAAATTGGGTGTCAACAGTTTCTTCAACATCAATTTCATCTTCTTGCCTCTTGACCTCTTCTTGTACCATCTCCTCATCAATGGCTTCGTATTCATTCAACTCTGCACTTACATGATCATCATGAATCCTCAACTCCGCATTATCATTACTTTTGGCTTTCAGATCTTCCCATGTCTTTCCACTTCGAGTTTTGATCGCCATCACTTGGTCTTTACCGCCTCTCTTAGGATTCACTGCCATATCACTTGGTAGTACTCCTTGTGGCCTTTGATTGACTTGATGTGCAAGTTTCTCATTTGAGAATCAAGGTCCTTAATTGAAGTAGAATGTGATGTCATAGTTTGCTTCATGTCTTTCATATCTTCGGTGTACCCATGTTGGTTCTTGAGCATCTGATTCTTCAACTCTTCCAATCTTGTAGGAGGTTTTTTTTCATGATCATGTTATTTGAAAGGAGGTCTTTGAGCATATTGTTGAGAAGAATCGGCTCCTCTCCCTTCTTAGTTACCGCTCCAATGGCCTCTTCCTTCTTGATTACCATTCCAATTTCCTCTCCCTTGACTTGGTCTCCATTGCCCTTGTGGTTGGTAGGGTTGTTGATAGGGTCTTTGATAACCACCTTGATCATACCCTCTTTGTCCTTGATAGTTGCCCACATAGTTTGCTTCTTAACCTTCTTGAACATTATAACATTGCTCCGAGTAGTATCTGTGTGGGCAAAAATACATAACCTGCTATTACGGAAACATGAGTCCAGCTGGCGAGATTAGACTTATCTTACAAGCCAACGGGCGCAGAGGATACGCGCCCTCTCCAGGAGACAACGACTGTTTAGGTGGCATGGCCACAGGACGCAGATTATACATCCCGCCGCCTAGGGTTTACAATCTCCTAGTTAGGGTTTAATATATGCCACCAACTTGAGTTACAGACCCATGACCTTATTAGTCTTTGTATTTTTTACCTTATTTAGAACTAGGTATCAATACGATAAATATCCCTCCTTACATTGTATTGTACATCATGCAATTCGCCATGGAATCCGGCTATTCTCAAGGAATAAGAATTACTCTGCCTTTTATTAAATATTTCGTCTTATTTATTCATTACTGCTTTCTTTATATTTACATATTTTTCCTTTGTAATTACTGTATTGCTTATGACCCCAACCACAATTAATTTTTCAACCTAGACGTACTATTTTAGGCATAAACAGTTTGGCGCCCACAGTAGGGCCTAGAGAATTGTAGGTATTCTACGAAGAAAAAAGCGCAATCATGTCCGACGATGATAGCATCCCAAAGAATTATGCAGATGCAGTAGACGAGTCCGCAAAGAATACTTGTGATCCTAGCGTGCAGTCTAAAGATTCCGTTGAACAGCCGAAAGACTCTTCTCATGAACCGATGTCTGTTGCTACTAATGGGGAAGGAGACCGATCGCTGAAAGATAATCCCGAGTTCAGAACTTTCATTGTTAGTCTCCTCAAAACCATGTCAAAACAGGCATAACGTTGTTCCAATCGAGAAAGTTATCCTTAGCCACAGGCAGAACTTGGCTATAAATCGGGAGAGCTATCCTCAGCCACAACTTGGCTATAAATGCAAGGCCACTCAGGGACATAAACGTAAATTATTCAAGACTAGTCTAGATATGTAATGAGCTCATGGAGTGCTCGTTGAGGACAAGAACTTGCTGCCCCTCACGTCCAAGGCAGCATTTCACTCGCCAGGTTGCTCATTGAGAGCAACACATTGCTGCCCGCTATCTCAAGCACTACTCCTCCCTCCTTCTCGCTCACCGAGATGCTCATTGAGTTCCCAAGCTTGCTGTCCAGATAGAATGCATTATAGTCAAATTGGCTTGCATCAGTTGCAGATCACAAATGGAAACAATTGTGTACCACATAGATTACTAAGAAAAAACACCAACAAACATACATTAGCACATTTTTATTAGCACACTAGTCATCATCTATATCTTCTTTGAACTACATCTTACCATCTTTCTCAATTTCCTAGTTTCATACTCTTACTCTTCTACTGTAGACTCTTCTTTGTACTCTTTACTTTACAATTTTTAAATATGGTAATATATTAACACATAAAGTACTCTTTTTCAAAGGTCTCAAAACAACTATAAAATTTAAAAATGGAACAAATGTTTCAAAAGAACACTATTTGACTTCTCTCAAAAGAAAAAAAGACCAACAAAACTTACATAGGAAAGGAAAAGTTAATTACAAAATATAATAAAACATAGCAATATTTTCTCATAACATAGCAAACCCTTACATTCTTCCTTCTATTTCCCCCAATATCACTTTTGCACATCCCATTTCCCTCTATTTCACTTTTCTCCCACAATTTTCCCCAATTTCACTTCTACTCCTCCTATTTCCTCCAATTTCTCTTTTCCTCATCACATACTCACTGTAACTCGTTGTATCTCACCGTATCTCGATGTTTTTCAACTACCAACCACCTCGTATCTCGTTGTATCTTTTCATATCTCTCTGCATCTGCATTGTTCTGCACCGTATCTAACTATTTTTAGACTGTATCTAGTTGTTTCTAGACCGTTTTAGCATTTATTTATCCTCTTTGTGCATTGTTTTTCACTGTTTCTAAATTATTTCACCTTTTTTGCATTGTTTCACATTATTTTTTATATTTTATTTCCAACTTTTTCACTAGTTGTTTCAGACTGTTTCATCGATGTATCTCACTGTATCTGCACTATTTTTGCTCCGTATCAAACTATATCTCATTTTATCTACGATGTTTCAACACTGTTTCAAATTATTTCAACATCGTTTCAGGTAGTTTTGTACCGTATCTAACTATATCTAGACTGTATCTAGCTGTTTCTAGACTTTTTAGCATTTGTTTCATCCCGTTTGTTCGTTGTTTCTCACTGTTTCTAAACTATTTCACATTTTTGCATTGTTTCATATTATTTTTTATATTTTGTTTCGGACTTTTTCACTAGCTATTTTAGACTATTTCAGCGCTGTATCTCACTGTATCTGCACTATTTTTGCTCTGTATCAAACCGTATCTAACTGTTTCTGCACTGTTTTAGGTTGTATTCAGCACTGTATCTAACTGTTTCTGCACCATTTTAGGTTGTTTTCAGCACTGTATATAACAGTTTCTGCACCGTTTCAGGTTGTTTCAGCACTGTATCATGCTGTTTCAACGCCGTTTCACTATTTCAAAAGCCGTATCATACTGTTTCAACGTCGTTTCACTGTTTCAAATTATTTCAATGTCGTTTCAGATTGTATTAAAGCCTAAAATGGTTCACCAACACTCCGTTTGCAAGCAAAAAGTTAATTTTGAAATATTAATCATCTCTTAACCAATAAGAACAGCACTCCCAAAAGCTCGAATCAACAACAAACAGAAAAGAAAACTCAACTTCCAATCGATGGCTCCACTGGTTCACTTCACTCTAAAACACAACAGTAAGATTCAACATATGTCCTTTCCCTCACTCAACAGTTTGTGCACCGTTTCAGCACCATTATAGACTGTTTCAGCGTTGTTTTAGACTGTTTCAGAGCCCATTTAATTGACTAATAGCCAAAAAATATTTTGAATATTAAGAAGAAAAAAATAAAAAAAAATAAAAAAATTAGAACATACAAGGATCATTAAAGTGAGAAGGTTCCCAGGGATAAGGACCAAGTGCATCATCAACAAGGAAAACACCTGAACCGGGCGCTTTTGAAATAAACCATACGGAACGGATTGAAACTTGACTCGGCTGTTTATGGAAAGAAGTAGAGAAACACGGTGGTTCATTTAGAAGAGGAAAGAAGAGACAGCAGAGAAATAAACGGTGACGATGATCCACGGCATTGTTGAAGTTTAACGGGATATAAACAATTAAAAATATATATTGTGAAATAGGACAGGAGAGATCGGGAAAAATAGTACGAAATGGGACATTGGTGAAACGCCTTGGTTGCCCTGCTTCTTCGCCTTGGTTAATTGTTCATTGACAACAAAAATAGTGTCTATACTGAAGCAGCAAGCACGCGAAAATAGTGCCAGAGCTGGGGGTTGGTGGTGGGGGGTAGGGGTGGGGGGTGATGGCGGCGTCGGGGTGGGGTTGTATGTTTAGATCGGAGAGAACCAATGGGGGTGACGGCTAGTTTGGTTGGGAAGTGGAGGAAGTATTTTAGGATTTGTAGGAGAGTGGGTGTAAGTATAATTATTAAAAATAAAATGTTAGTAAAATATTTCTATGTACTGTAATTTGTAAAATATTGTTATCTTTGTGTAATATAAGGGTGTAGATTTGTATAGATGTGTAAAAAATCCAAAAAATTACACATAATATAGCTTTATGAAGTTTTTTTAAAGATATAGAGATATTTTAATAACTTTCAAAAAATAGCGACATTCCTAATATATGCTACAAAATATAGCAGACTGTAAAAAAGTATATAGTAAAATTTAATAAAAGAGTGGTAAAAACCTTTCTATTTTGTAGGCCGAAAATTATGCTTTAAAACTTTTTTTATCTTTAAGGGTTATAACTAGTCCCATGTTTCTCTCCCTAAAACCTCCATTTGCAATAAAATAGCAAATTTTTCCATATCTTTACCTCTAATTGTGGTGGTAAAATAGATTATAACTCCTATATCTTAGGCCCCTTTTTAGGTTCAGAATCTTTTCCATTTTTCATCTAAACACTTTCTCTCTCCTATCCAAACGTAGATACAACGTCCTTAAGGTAATAGTTTCACACTAGAAACCCAAACACATCAATTCATAAGTCAACATCACAAATACAACTCATATGTGATATACAGTAGAAATACAACTAAAATACAATATACATACACAGTAAAACAACAGTCATACAACTGTTATACAAAAGCCATACCATTGCTATACAGCAAACATATAACTATTATACATATATGAAAAATCACAAAACTACCAAAAGCACCGTAACACCATTAAAATCACCAAGAAGAAGAAGAAGAAGAAATATACATACATGTTGAGTGCTGGTTTTGAAGAATGACAAACGTAAAGGACTCAGTAGTCTTAGAGAAGAACCTAGTCCTTGCATAGAAGGGCACGACCGATCGAAAAGAGTTGAGGGTTACAAATCCCTGCGGAACTAAAATAGTGGCGCGTGAATGAATATGCATCTTACTCAGACTAAAAGCGGCGGTGCCCAGACTGTGTTTTCGAAGTGTGAATAGGAGTTGGACTTCAATAAGGAAAAGAGTTACTAGGAATCCTGTCTTACCATAATTACAAGAATTCCTTGTAGGACTCAACTAGGGTTACAAGGCCCGTATAAATACAAGTAGTTGATACAGCCTTGATTCAGTTATTCACAAAAAGAGACTTGAGAGCATACAAAGGCGATCTAGCATCTTTCGACGTGAGTAAACTGAAGAAGACAACAGGCGTGCTTGAATTGACTGAGTCTAAATATTCTGTTTAGGCTTATTGAGTTGTAAATTATCTTAGTTTGAGGTTTCATTGTATTTACCTATTAGCTTATTGTAGAAGCATATGTATTAGGTGAACTTGTGAGAAACTGCTTCAAAAGCTAGAGTTTAGCTTTGAGTAGTGATTAGGGTCTAGAGTGTAGCCCCTTGGTTACAGAGTTCTGTAATCAGAAACTTGCTCGTTGTGTTAGTGGATTCAGTTCTCAAATCCCAGAGTGTGGGTCGTGGTTTTTCTCCCTTGAGCAAGGAGTTTTACACATAAAATCCTCGTGTTCTCTGTGTGTGTGTTTGGTGTGAGTTGCAGTGTTTGAAACAGCAGAATTGCAAAGTCAAGAACTGGGATCTTAACACTGAAGAACTAGGTTCTTAAAACGAAAATCGGTAGACACTATTCAACCCCCCTTCTAGTGTCTTTAGGAGGTGCTTAGATTCTAACAAGTGGTATCAGAGCGGGTCTTCTCGTGTGAGGCTAACACCTTGAGAAGGATCAGAATCATGAGTGCACCACCTACTATTACTGAAGGACAGTCAGTTCAAAGGCCCCCCACAGTTTAACGGGCGGTACTATGCGTGGTGGAAGAACAGGATGGAAAATTACATATGTGCTGAAGACTATCAACTCTGGCTGATAGTATCTGAAGGAAACCTGATCCCCACTAAAATAGTTGGTGAAGGAGCCACTGCTAAACAAGAACCTAAACTGAAAGAGGAGTTCAATGAGACGGATTATAAGATGATTGAAAAAAATCACAAAGACAAACGTCTGGTTATTTGTGGCCTAGGTCCTGAGGAGTTCAATAGAGTATCATCTTACAAGACGGCTAAAGAAATCTGGGATGCTCTGCAGGTTGCGCATGAAGGAACCACGGAAGTAAATGACTCAAAGAGAAGAATGCTGAAGAGACAATTTGAATAGTTCTCTATGGGTGAAAAGGAATCAATTCAGGATATGATGACCAGGTTGACCATCATTACTAATGAGATGAGATCCCTGGATATGGAATTGCCTGAGGTAGAGATGGTTGATAAGATTCTGAATGTGCTTCCTGAAGCATGGGAACCTAAGATGACTGCCATCATTGAATCCAAACCTCTAAGATCCATCAAACTTGAAGAACTAGTTGGTAGCTTGAAAACTCATGAAATGATGAAGGACTCAAAAGCTAAACCAGCTGCAAAGAAGGACAAGACCCTTGCGCTTGAAGAAACTGAGGAAACCGATGAATATGTTGATCTACAATCAGTTGAAGCAGCGATGGTTAGTGCTCTAAGACATAAGCTTAAATTGGGTATATTCAAAGGGTTCAAAAGAAGTTGCAAGGAGAATTCTGGCAGAAAGAACATAGTTGACAGTCCGGATTACTCAGGATGGTTTAAGTGTTTCAAAAAGGATCACGCCGTCATGGATTGCCCTATGTGGGAAATAGAGTGGATGATAAACAGAGCATCTAAGGAAAAGGAGAAGGAGATGTCAAAGGAAAACAAAGATAAGAAGAAGTCAAGACGGCCTCCAAACTTCATAGCAGAAAGGAGAATCTGATCATGAAAAGGAATCTGAAGATGATTCACCACTAGCACTAATGGGTATGACAGACATCAGTTCTGATAAAGAAGACCCTCGAGAATTCAGAGGAGGGAGAGATCCATCTAGGCCACATGTGTTCAATGGGACTAATTATAAGAGCTGGAAGAAACAGATGAAAGTTTTCCTGCAGGCTACTGATTATAGTCTGTGGCTGATCGTGAAGAGAGGACCTCATGTCCCTATGAAGAGAGCAGCAAATAGACTGTTAGTTCCAAAAAGGGTGGAGGAACTAGATCTTCCAGATCTAAACTGGCTACAGGCAAACTCCAAGGCTGAATGTTACCTGAGGAGAGGACTTACCTATGATGTGCTTGCAAGGATACTCGAATGCAAGTCTTCCAAGGAAGTCTGGGAAAGGCTAAGGAATTGTACACAGATGACAACCAAAAGAAGGACTCCGCCCTTATGGCGACCGATGGAGCTGAAGCAGCTCATTCAGCAGAGGTATGTCTATCTGATCTTAAGGAAACTTTGCATACATACTCTTCTGAAAATTTGATTCTAATCACTGCCACCTTGATTGAGGATTATGAAAAAGAAAAAATTGAAAAGGATAAATTAACTGAAGACTTAAGTGATCTCAGAACCAAGCACAAGAGCCTCCTAGAACAAAACATTGAACTGGAAGAAATCAATGACATCTTAAAGGGGCAAACTCTTGTGTCAAACTCTAAGATCACTGAACTAGAATTGGATTGCAATAAGTTAAGAGAGAGTGTAAATGGTAAGCAAGTAATAAGTGAAGTTCAAACCTTTCTGAAAAATAAACTGAAAAGAGCCAATGAGATTCTGTATCAGGATACTGAAAAGAACAGAATTTTAAATCAAAAGATGGAAAAATTTGAATTTGAGCTTACCAGATTAACTAAATGGAATAAATCATCGGAGGCAATGAACTGGGTTCTTCAAAATCAAAACAAAGGAAAACAAGGGCTAGGATTCAAGAAACCATTGCCTCCATATAATCCTAAGAGCAAGTATGTGGGGTTGCCTTGCAACACGTTGTGCACCTTTTGTGGTGAGACTGGACACTTCAAACAAAAGTACATGAACGCTAGCAAGGCAAAGGCCAAGAATAAAAGAAGTGTTCTACCTAGATGGGCTAGATAGGATTTGATTTATCTATTTTCTCGTAAGAAGGGACCCAAGCTTGTCTGAGTTCCTAAGACTAACCTCTAATATGTTTTGCAGGCTGGAGTGAGGGAGAACAGCCCAAGCTGGATACTTGATAGTGGTTGTTCAAGGCACATGATAGGAGACAAAAGAAACTTTCTCTCACTCACAGCATTTCAAGGAGGCAGTGTGGCTTTCGGAGGAGGTAAAAGTGGTCAAATCGTGGGAATTGGAAAGATTGGGAGAACTCTGGATCATGCAATTGAAAATGTTTACTGTGTTAATAGTCTCAGACACAATCTGCTGAGCATCTCCCAACTATGTGATAGAGGTAATGAAGTGAGTTTCTCATCTGTAGGATGTGTTGTGAAAAATCAACACAGTGGAGAAATTGTTATAGAAGGATAGAGGGTGAACCACGTATACAAAGCATCGCTGAAGTCATTACCTGAAAACAACTTAACATGTTTGAATGTGCAAGAAAGTGACTCTCAGCTGTGGCATAAAAGGATGGGTCATGCAAGTCTCACAACTGAACAAGCTTGTATCTAAGGAGTTGGTGCGTGGATTGCCAAGCAAGAGATTTGAAAACATTAAAATATGTGATGCCTGTGTAAGGGGGAAGCATGTGAGATCATATTTTAAATCCCAAAAGGTGGTAAGTACATCAAAGCCACTAGAGCTACTGCATATGGATCTGTGTGGACCTATGAGAGTCCGGAGTAGAGGAGGAAAGAGGTTCGTGTTTCTAATCGTTGATGACTACTCTAGGTACACATAGACCCTGTTCTTGACATCTAAATATGAAGCTTTTGACAGCTTTAAAGACTGGGCTGGTGTAGTGCAGAAAAGGTTTAAGTCTAGAACTCATTAGCATCAGATATGATCATGGAACTGAGTTTGAAAACTCAAGATTTTCTGAGTACTGTGCAAAGAACAACATAGATCATAACTTCTCTGCACCAAGAAATCCCCAACAAAATGGTGTGGTTGAAAAGAAGAACAGGTCCCTGGAGGATATGGCTAGGACTATGTTGTTGTCAAGTGGGCTTGCAAGAAACGTTTGGGCTGAAGCAATAAACACCGCATGCTACCTGCTGAACAGATGTTCCATCAGGGCAATTCTTGACAAGACCCCATATGAGCTATTCAGAGGAAGAAAACCAAATATTGTTCACCTGAGACCCTTTGGTTGTAAGTGTTTGGTTCACAACAATGGCAAGGAACCCCTGGGGAAGTTCGATGCTAAAAGTGATGAAGCAATATTCCTTGGTTATTCCACTCAATGCAAAGCATACAAAGTGTTTAACAAAAGAACAGAAACAGTGGAAGAAAGTATGCATGTTGTATTTGATGAATCTGATAAGGCATTGGGGGAAACTGAGGCGGATGATCAAGTGATTGGCCTAAGTCGGGAAGAAGGTGTAGATGAACTGGAAGACTCAGAAGAGAAGGAGACATCAGGTGAAAATCCAAGCACACTAGAACAAGGAGTCAACTTGACAGGGGGAACTTCTGACGAAGCTGATGATCCAGCAAGTCAGGAAGAACCCCTCCAACATAATGCTGCAGGTTCTTCCAGTCATATTCAACTCAGGCCATGGAAACATCAAAGCTCTCACCCTTTGGAGAGTGTCCTATCTGAATTGGATACAGGAATCATGACCAGGTCAGCCTTGAAGAACTTCTGTGCATTCTCTGATTTCCTCTCATATTTGGAACCAAAGAATGCAAAAGAAGCTCTAGAAGATCCAGATTGGATTCTAGCCATGCATGAGGAACTTCATCAATTCGAAAGAAGCAAAGTATGGCACCTAGTTCCTAAACCGAAGGACAGATCAATAATTGGAACAAAATGGGTGTTCAGGAATAAACTGGATGAGCATGGTATAGTGACAACAAGGCAACGTTAGTAGTTCAAGGTTACAGTCAGGAAGAAGGAATAGACTATGACGAAACCTTTGCACCAGTTGCAAGGATGGAGACCATCAGAATGTTGATTGCCTTTGCTACATACATGGAGTTCACGCTATATCAGATGGATGTAAAGAGCGCCTTCCTGAATGGCTACTTGAATGAAGAGGTCTATGTGATACAGCCACCAGGCTTTGTGAACAATGAATATCCTGATCATGTTTACAAACTGGACCAGGCTCTCTATGGATTGAAGCAAGCCCCTAGAGCCTGGTATGAAAGACTCTCAGGATTCTTGCTAAGAATGGTTTCTCGAGAGGAAAAATTGACAATACGCTATTCCTCAAGAAGAAAGGAAAGGATCTATTGGTTTTTCAAGTGTATGTCGATGATATCATCTTTGGAGCCACTGATGAGGAGCAATGCAAAGGGTTTGCTGATCTGATGGGAAGTGAATTTGAAATGAGCATGATGGGTGAACTAAATTTCTTTCTTTGGTTGCAGATAAAGCAAATGCCTGAAGGGACTATGATTCATCAGCAAAAATATGTCAAGGAACTTCTGAAGAAATTTGACATGGAGGGAGCAAAAGAAATGACACGCCCATTGCTCCTGGAACCAAGCTGGATATGGATGAACTAGGTCCTTTTACAAATAAGAAAAAATATAGAGGAATTATATGTTCACTCCTCTATCTCACAGCCAGTCGACCTGATATTGTATACAGTGTGGGACTGTGTGCTAGATTTCAGTCCAAGCCTAGGGAATCACATTTGACAACTGTGAAGAGGATTTTAAGATACTTGAAGGGAACTCAGGATCTATGTCTATGGTACCCAAGGGGAGGTACTTTTGAACTAATTGGTTTTGCTGATGCAGATTATGCAGGTCACTTGGTGGACAGGAAGAGCACTTCAGGAATGGAACATTTTCTTGATCCCTGCTTAGTTTCTTGGGCAAAAAAGAAGTAGAACTTAGTTGCCTTATCTAATGCTAATGCTGAGTATGTAGCAGCTGCATCATATTGCTCACAACTGCTATGGATCAAACAACAATTGGAGGACTTTGGTATCAAATGTGGAGCAGTGCCAATTTTCTGTAATAACACTAGTACAGTGAATATTGCCAAGAACCCAGTCCAATACAAAATAACCAAGCACATTGATATTAGACACCATTTCCTTAGAGATAATGTGGAAAAGGGTCTGATTACTATGAATTCTTCCAGGACTGAAGATCAAATTGCTGACATATTTACCAAAGCATTGAACAAGGTACAGTATGAGAGGAACATGATGGAATTAGGGATGACCAAAATACACGGATGACCCAGCAGGTGGTCCCTCAATTGTTAGTTAAGTATTAAATTATCTGTGTGTAAAACTCTGTTATAACTGTTCCGTCTAATCTTGTACTTTGTTAAGTATACTTGTTCAGTCTTTAAGCACTAGGTGAGGATAATGTGATCCCATGAAGAACCTACTATGTACTGAGAAGGAACTGACTGAAGCATGAGGAATCATGTCTAGGTACAGTCACACTACCCTGCATGATAGAAGTCATAACTGAAATTAAATTGTCAATTATACGTGTGTCAAGGGAGATCCTCCATGTTCCTGTAACTGTCCTAAATTATAGGAACACATTCCTTTTTGGGATAGAATTCTATTTGACTTGTTTGGACCCCACTACTTGAAAAGGTTAAATCAAATGAGTCCATAACTCTTCCCGGTTTTCAAAAATTTCAAAAAGTTGTCTTTCTCTTGTATCTCATTATTGTCTTTGTCTTCCCTAGAAGCTGTCTAATCACCAAAACCCTTCCCCTTCATCAATACACACAAAACTCACACACTCAACTAAATTGCCTCTTCCAATCAACATCCTCTCTCAAAAACATAAAACTGAAAAACTCTTGAAATCTTAGGCAAAAAAATCCACTAAACCTTCATCATGTCTCAAGTACAACCTTCATCCGCTTCACCCACAAAGGCTATAAAGAAATCATCCGCAAAACCACCTCCATCTACCCTCGCACAAAGAATTGCTAAGGCTAGGACAAAATTTCTCCAAAAGGGCGACAAGAAATTGGTCAAGAAGATGATGTCAAGAGCCTTCTCTACTATGCCCATTGCACCAAGTTCATCGGAACCACTTTCTGAGGTAATCCCTGATCCTATTACATCTACTCCTGTTGGTTTAGAAGAAATAAAAAGCCCTGGTACAACGGATACTGAAACCCTAGTAACAGGACTAGATGAAATTATAGGAGTAGTAGAGTCTGATGACAAGACAGATAGGGGGAACCTAGTTGAAACAGAGCAAAGATGTGTTCAGGAAGAACTTAGGGAAAGCTTGCATGTGCCTTTAGTAGAAAAGACTGATGTAGAGTTGGATGCAGCGGAGAGAGTGATATAACAATTAAGGGAACAGGATCTTGTTGAGTCCCTTAAGGAAAGGATAAATGAACCAAGTCCACATGTTGTGGGTGTGGAGGAGAATCAAGGAGCATCTGTCTTTAAAGGTCCAGCTATTGGAGGACCTAGACTTGCTGAGGCTTCACACGATTTGGGTCAAGAGCCTGTCTATTGCCCAGATCCTACTGAGGCTGATGATGCAGAACTAAATTGGACAGATTCAGAAAAAGAGAAAAATGAAGAGGTTGTGACAGAAAAAGCTGAAAGTGAAGGAGTTACCAAGAAATAAGAAGAATCAAAGAGGAAAAGAAAGTTTGGTGAGGAGGATGAGACACTGGTGTGTGAGGAAGAAGAAGAAGAGGTAGTATTTGTCAAGGAAAACAGAGTAGAGCCGGAAAAGAGGAGAAGATTGGTGAAAGGGGAAAAGCAAGTGTCAAAAAACAAGTTGGTTGATGAATCAAGTGAAGATAGTGGAGATAAGCCTGTTGCTGAGCCTACTGCCAGGAGAGTTGGCACTAGGTCTGCCTTGAAGCAACAGCTGGAGAAGGTAGGAAAGCTGGAAAGAACAATTTCACATGTGAGAGACAGAGAGGCAAAGAAAAAGGTGGAAGAAAAGAGAACTGAGGAGATAGAAGAAGAGAGTGATGAAGCTGGTAGTTATGTTGAGCCGAGTGACTCTGAAACAGATAGTGAAGCTGAGAACAGGAAGAGAAGGAGAGGTAGTGAAGAAGAAGTTGACAGAGTGGCCTTCTTTTCAAAGCATCAGGTGTTGCCTGGCAGCATCTTGCATGATGAGAAGGAATTTCACAAGAAACCATTGTTGAGAATGATTGGTGACCAAGGATGGCTTGGTTTGTTTGCTAACAAAGAGAGGAGGTTATTTGTTGATGAGATCAGGGAGTTCTATACCATCTGTAGAGTCAATGCCAGGAGAGTGTTTACCATTGTGAAGGGAGTTGAGATAGAATTTGGGAGACCTGAGCTTGGAGTGATTCTAGACATACCTGCTGAAGGTTATTGCAAGTATATAAAAGTGAAGTGGCCCAAGAGGACTGGCGGAGTGACCCCTCTGAGTGTGGTCAAGAAATTCTCAGGAAAACCCAAGCTAAGGAAGGAAAGGAAGGTCGATAAGAAGGAGATGGAACCAGCACACTAGTTGTTGTTTGAGTTTGTGCACAGGTTCCTTCTGCCTAGAGGAGAAAGAAACAGTGAAGCTAGTACTCTAGACCTGACATATATGGACTTACTGGATAGGGGGTAAGAATCAACTTACCTGGGCTAATTATCAGACACATTAAGAGGATTGCAGATACTGATCAGAAGCCACATTCCTTAGTGCACTCCTATATCCTCCAGCAAGTACTTGAGTATTTTGGGGTTCCCCTGGAAGCTGGGAAGAAGCCAACCATTCATCAGATGTTTGGGTACAATGTCCTTAAAAACTGTGACTTCTTCAAGGAGAGGAGAGCTTCTAAGAAACCTATGCAGGTCAAGAAAGAGCAAGCTGAGGAGAGTGAGGACTATGGACCTGAGGAGGCCATTGATGCTGTGAAGGAGCTGGAGAGTCATGTTCTTGAAGTGAATACAGAAAATGCAGAGCTCCACAGACAGCTGAAGTGAAGGATCAAGAAATTGATCGTTTGAAGATAGACTGCCACAAGTATGAGGCCGAGATGGTGATGGAAAAGGCCAAAAATACAAAGCATCTTGAGGCACTTGTCAAACACTTCAACCTTCAGCCCTGAGTCCTCCTATTCTGTCCTTCTGTCCTTTCTCCTACATGTTGTCAATTCCTTCCATTCTTCCCTGCACATGTGTTGGTTGTTTCAAACAATTTATTTCTCAGTTGTGTACTAATTGATAGGGTTGTGCTGCTGTCACACCCTGGATAATGGTTTTAAATTTCCTTATGCTTATGACTGTTTGCTTTAAAGTATTTGGTTCTTGATTGGGCCCTTATTCTTGCTTTTATGTGTTTTTTCTGACTTGTTACCTTGTGCTTTAGGCTGGATGGTACTGACAGGTTTATGCAGGTATTGGAATCTTTTCGATGATGCCAAAAGAGGGAAGAAAGAAATGTTGGGGTGTTTGTGACCTAACTCATCTGTATTTTTTTTTTCTTGAACTTGTTACTTTTGTTTCTGTGTTTTTGGGAATTTTGTCTATTCAGGTTCTTGGGCAACATTTGTTTGTAATCATCAAAAAGGGAGAATTTGTTGAGTGCTGGTTTTGAAGAATGACAAACGTAAAGGACTCAGTAGTCTTAGAGAAGAACCTAGTCCTCGCATAGAAGGGCACGACCGATCCAAAAGAGTTGAGGGTTGCAAATCCCTGCGGAACTAAGAATAGTGGCGCGTGAATGAATATGCATCTTACTCAGACTAAAAACGGCGGTGCGCAGACTGTGTTTTCGAAGTGTGAATAGGAGTTGGACTTCAATAAGGAAAAGAGTTACTAGGAATCCTGTCTTACCATAATTACAAGAATTCCTTGTAGGACTCAACTAGGGTTACAAGGCCCGTATAAATACAAGTAGTTGATACAGCCGTGATTCAGTTATTCACAAAAAGAGAGTTGAGAGCTTATAAAGGCGATCTAGCATCTTTCGACGTGAGTAAACTGAAGAAGACAACATGCATGCTTGAATTGACTGAGTCTAAATATTTTGTTTGGGCTTATTGAGTTGTAAGTTGTCTTAGTTTAATGTTTCATTGTATTTACCTATTGGCTTATTGTAGAAGCATATGTATTAGGTGAACTTGTGAGAAACTGCTTGAAAAGCTAGAGTTTAGCTTTGAGTAGTGATTAGGGTCTAGAGTGTAGCCCCTTGGTTACAGAGTTTTCTAATCACAAACTTGCTCGTTGTGTTAGTGGATTCAGTTCTCAAATCTCAGAGTGTGGGTCGTGGTTTTTCTCCCTTGAGCAAGGAGTTTTCCACGTAAAATCCTCGTGTTCTTTATGTGTGTGTTTGGTGTGAGTTGCAGTGTTTGAAATAGCAGAATTGCAAAGTCAAGAACTGGGATCTTAACACTGAAGAACCAGGTTCTTGAAACGAAAATTGGTAGACACTATTCAACCCCCCTTCTAGTGTCTTTAGGAGGTGCTTAGATTCTAACAATACATATACACAAGCAAAACAAAAGAGATACAAACACAATACAATTGATAAATATAGCATACAAATCATATACAAGTCACATAAATCTTCTATACATCACATACAGTTCCATACAACTGGCATACAAGTCGAAAATAACTGCTACTGGATCTCATCAAATCCTACCAACAATATACAACTTTCAATCATGATTTTTGCTAATTTAATTCAATTTTTGTGTTTGTAGAATATTCAATCAATTTTTTTTATGTACTGAGGAAGTAATGTATAATGTTATTTATCGATGAGGGAAAGAGAGAAAGAAAGTAGAAGTTTTTGTAATACTAGGAAAAATTTATGAGATGTAACTGAATTCCTAAAAAATAGGTAATGCATATTCTTTTAGTGTATTGTATGTGTTCTTATTATATGGTTTTTATAAAAAAAATGAAAAAATTATCGCTATATTTGTAAATGGTAAAATATTGCTATTTTTTTGTAAAGTAGATTCTAACTTTGCATAGTTAGGTAATTTAATCTAAGATATATTAGAAAAGCCCATTTTACAAGTTCAATAAAAGAGGAAACTTTCATTAAGATATAGAACCATAAGTAACTGATAGTCACTGTAGCAAGTCCTCGAATTACGACGATGAACCAATAAGAAGTCCAATCAGAGCAACCGTTTGCCTGAATGTTTACAAAAATCCCTTAAATAGATAACTGAAAGATATTATATAAGTTATGCAATTTCTAGCAATGAATCAAAAGTATTGGAACATCTATCCATGTAGCTGCAGATAAAGTTGACAGCACCTAAACTCTTCTAGATAGCTATTCCTAGTCTTTGAATTGTACTATAATTCCTCTAACCCACTCCCCTGTTGTACTATAAATATCTGCTCATGATGCGAATGTGAAATATAGCAGAAAGCTCTATTCATCAGGAAACCAAAATAAACTCTTACTGCTAGTTTTATATGGTATCAGATTAGCCATGTCATCCTCCTCTCCTCTTCAACTCTCGCTGCCCTCCATGTCTTCTTCCTCTCCGACCCCTTTAACTCATGCTCATCACTTTATCTCTCTCAAACTTACATCCACAAACTATCTCTTTTGTAAAACTCAATTACTTCCTTTCCTTTCCTTCGTGGCCAAAATCTCATTGGGTATATTGATGGTTCTATTTCTTGTCCTTCATCTGATATTATCTCCAAAGACACCAATATCTCTACACCAAATCCTGCTTATGCCCAATGGGTTCAACAAGATCAACTTATTTTAAGCCTCCTAATCTCTTCCCTTTCTGAGGAGACCCTACCACTCGTCATTGGTTTGTCAACTTCAAAGGAAGTCTGGGATACTCTTGAAAAATCACTCACTTCCCCCCTCCAACACTCGCATTCTTAATCTTCACATGTCTCTCCAGACCCTGAAATAAGATGATCAGACTGTTTTTCAGTACCTCCAGAAAGCCAAGTTAATCTCTTGATGAACTTGCTACAGGGCAACCTTTATGCTCCTCCGATTTTAACATTTACATTTTTAAAGGCCTCCGACCCGAATTAAAAGATCTTGTTACCACCCTATCGGCACGACCTGAGAGTGTTACTTATTCCGAGCTTCATAGTTTGCTACTTAATCATGAGTTCTTAAATAGCCAAAATGTTGTCTCTTTCTCTACTCTTACCTCACAAAATACTGAACCATCACCCGCAGCAAACCTTAGCCATAAGAGCACGCCTTCAGATCGCTATTCAAATAATAACAACTTTAGGGGCCGTGGGAGAAATTCAAGAGGGCGGGGTGGCAGAGGGGGTCGTTACTCTTACAATCGATCCCAATCTGGCTAGCAGTGGCAATCCTCTACTGATACAAAGCAGCACTGTCAAATCTGCAATGGTACTAACCATTTAGCGCCAACTTGTCCCCAACGGTTCAGCCACACAATTAATCCTGCGGCTTATTTATCGCATCAGTCTCCTATTCCTCTAACACGAAATTGGTTTCCTGATACCGGTGCCACTCATCATATAACTCCGGAATTCTCGGATCTTCAACAAGCCGATCCCTACAGAGGAAGTGACCAATTGCATGTTGGCAATGGTAGTGGCTTGCCCATTCAACACACTGGTAATTCCTCATTCCCATCATCCCATAAAACCTTTCATCTGAAAAATATTCTACATGTAGCTGATATAACTAAACCTTTACTCTCTGTTCAAAGGTTTTCTCATGATAACAATGTTTTTTTTGAGTTTCACCCTACTCATTTTTGTGTTAAGGATCAGGCTACCAAGAAGGTTCTTCTCTTCGGTCCGAGTAAAGATGGTCTCTACACTCTTCCGCTCAAGCTGTCCTCTTCCTTTCATCCGTTAGCACTTTTTTCCGCCAAAGCTTCGTCAACTTGCTGGCATCTCCGGCTGGGTCTTCCTCACAAAAAGATTCTTCATCAAGTCTTGCAGTCGCATAAGCTTTCAGTCTCTAGTTTAGGTCTCAATAATATTTGTAGTGCCTGTCAACTTGGCAAGTCGCACAAGTTGTCTCTTTCGCTTAGTAATAATAAAAGATCCTCTATTTTGCAACTCTTATATGCTGACCTCTGGGATCCATCCCCGTTTCTTTCTTCTGAAGGTCATCGCTATTTTCTTGTTATTGTTGATGATTGTACTAATCATGTGTGGGGTTTTCCATTATTCAAAAAATCTGATGTTCTTGCCATATTTCTTCAATTTAAAAGTCTTTTTGAAAATCAATTTAACTCCAAGATCGAAGCCATACAAACTGATGGCGGTGGTGAATTTCGGGTTCCTACGCCCACTCTCACTAAGTTTGGAATTCATCATCGACTATCTTGCCCTCACACTCATGAACAACAAGGCAAGGTTGAGCGTAAGCACCGACATATTGTTGAAACCGGTCTTAGTCTCATGGCTCATAGCTCTACGCCATCCAAATTTTGGCACTTTGCTTTTGAGTGTGCCGTTTATTTAATTAATTGTCTTCCTTCTCCCACTAATCGAGGCCTATCTCCTTTTGAGTTAGCATTTAAATCTAGTCCGGACTATCAATTTCTCAAAGTTTTTGGGTTCTTATACTTTCCTCACCTTCGTCCATACAACAAGAATAAGTTTGAATTTTGCACTTCTCCATGTGTTTTCTTGGGTTACAATACTAGATATCATGGGTATCATTGTATGGATCTCAAGTCTGGACGGATTTATTTTGCGCGCCATGTTCGCTTTGATGAAACTCAATTCCCATTTGCCTCAAATTCAATGTTGGGACCCCCTCCGCTTCACAGGAATTCAAGTTATCAACCCATTCCATATATATCTTCTCCTGTTACCATCTATCCTACTATGCCTATATTCAAAAATCCTATGCATTCTGCTACTTCATATAATCAGCCCTCTTCCATAGCTCTCCAAAAACACCTCTTCCCACCTCAATTCCTCAATGTTCTGCTGCTCCGTCTCAACCTCGTGCCATTGTTCCATTTTCTCCTCCAAATGCAGCGCCTTCTCCATCCCAGCAGATTCAACCCACTGTAATTGACTCCTCTCATGCTACTACACTTCCATCGCTGCCTCTTGTTGTGGATTTCACCAAATTTTCCCTTCCTTCCCCTTCACAAACTACAAAACCCATCCCTGTGAAAGGCCATCGTCCACCCAAGAACACAACCAGAACCCATCATATGCAGTTACGCACCAAACCTCCTTCCACTCATTTCGTCTCAAGTCTGCCAACCTCGAATTCTTTACAGTCAGAACCCACGTGTTTCTCCACTGCTAACAAGTTCAAGGAATGGCGTGAGGCCATGGCTGCTGAAATTTCAGCACTTCTCATGAATAATACATGGACCTTGGTACCACCCACTCCATCTATGAACTTGCTCGGCTGCAAGTGGGTCTTTAGGATCAAAAGAAACTCGTCTGGGGCCATAGAACGTTACAAAGCCCGACTAGTTGCTAAGGGCTTTCATCAATTAGAAGGGCAAGACTACTTTGAAACATTTAGTCCGGTTATCAAGCCAACAACTATCCGGATTATTCTTTCCATTGCTACTCCCTTTAACTAGCCTCTCCGTCAACTCGACGTGCAAAATGCTTTCTTGCACGAGGACCTCCAAAAAAATGTCTTCATGGCTCAACCTCCTGGCTTCTCCCATCCACAATTTCCTCATTATGTTTGCAAGCTCAACAAGTCTCTCTATGGACTAAAACAAGCTCCACGAGCTTGGTATATGCTACTCCACCATTTCCTCTTAGCTGTTGGTTTCACTAGCTCAAAGACCGATGCCTCTCTATTTATATTCAACTCTTCAGGCATCAAAGCTTTCCTTCTTGTCTACGTTGATGATATTATTATCACTTGTAGCAACTCTTCTTTCATTGAGTCCACTATTTCCAAGCTAGCTACTGAGTTTTCAATAAGGGACCTTGGTCGTTTGTCGTTCTTCTTAGGCATCCAGGTCACTCACACAAATAAAGGCATTTTTTTGTCTCAACATCACTATGTCACCTCATTGCTTGTTAGAGAAAAAATGAAGTCCTGCAGACCTCTTACTACTCCTATGTCCACGTCTGCCAAACTTCATCTCAATGACAGTCCTTCCTTTAATGATCCAACTCTTTATCGTCAAATTGTAGGTGCACTTCAATACTTGACTCTAACTCGCCCAGACCTCTCCTTTGTTGTAAACAAAGTCTGCCAGTTCATGCACCGCCCCTCAATAAATCATTCGGCTGCAGTAAAGCGCATTTTGCGTTACCTTCAACACTCGCAACATATGAGTCTCTTCATTCTGAAGTCCAAGTCTTTTAATCTTCAAGTTTTAAGTGATTCTGACTGGGCAGGCTCATTGGACGATAGAAAATCAACTGGTGGCTTTGCAATATTTTTTGGAGCAAGTCTGGTATCTTGGTCTTTGAAGAAGCAGCGAACCGTTGCTTGATCTTCCACTAAGTCGGAGTATAAGGCTCTTGCTGATGCTGCGACAGAATTGACATGGATGCAATCTCTTCTTTTTGAGCTTGGCATTAACTTGCCCAAGGCTCCTATCTTATGGTGTGACAACATTGGAGCAACCTATCTTTCTGTCAACCCAATTTTTCATGCGCGTACAAAGCATGTAGAGATCGATTTTGGCTTTGTACGCGACAAGGTTGCAAGAAAAGACCTCACTGTACAGTTTCTTTCATCGAAAGATCAGCTAGTTGATGCTTTCACAAAGCCCCTGGCCTCATTCCGTTTCCAGTTTTTACGCTCCAAACTGCTGGTTGGTCACCCACCATCAGCTTGCAAGGGGGGTATTGGAACATCTATCCATGTAGTTGCAGGCACCTAAACTCTTCTAGATAGCTATTCCTAGTCTTTGAATTGTACTATAATTCCTCTAACCCACTCCCCTGTTGTACTATAAATATCTGCTCATGATGCGAATGTGAAATATAGCATAAAGCTCTATTCATCAGGAAACCAAAATAAACTCTTACGGCTAGTTTTATAAAAAGAACCAAAGAAGTGCCACGTAATTGCATAAATGAAGACAAAAGTGAAGAATCAGGAATCACTTAACAAAGTGGATGTTCGACTTAAGATGGCTAGAGTAAAATAACCTTGAAATCACAAACTTTTTATAAATGGCAAAATATACGAAGTTACTTCGGAGAGCAATTTATAGTTCTTCAAATAAATATAGGTAAATAAATAATCTAACCCAATGCATGGTTGTAATAGGTTTACACTGTATCTTATTCTAATTTCCTAACATGACTCTAAAAGCATTTTAGCAATGGGTACGGGAGTAGCATGCATGGTGAACTTGGGCAAGGCAGGAGCAAGAGGGATTTTTAGAAGAAGAAATGGAGAGGTATTGATCGCCTTTCCCAAGCCTCTCCAATTCTCAACTAACAACTTAACTGAAACTCTTGCGGTGCTATTTGCACTCAACTGGTGCTATGAACAAAATACGCACAACTTCCAGCTGCAACTTGACTCCCTGCTGACAGTTCATATGATTCAAGGAAAGATGCAAATACCTTGAAACCTACAAAATGAAATCGAGAAGATTCAAAAAATTGTAAGGAAAAGGGAGTCCATGTTTCACATTGATATAGAGAAGGTAATATGGTTGCAGACAGTCAGAGCCAGCTGGAATGCAAAGCCAATAATGCAATAAAAATTTCGTGTAGAGGCCTGTTTGGCGCGCGTTAATTGATTTGTAGCCGTCAAAAATAAATTCGCTGAGAAATAGCCACCTCCGGACAAATCCCAGTATAAATATTGGGAAGCTTCAGTAAACTAACCCCAGTATAAAATACTGGAGCTTTGAACAAGTTTTGTTCAAGGCCCCAGCATTTTGTTATGGGACTTTGTATAAAGCTTCAGTCCCATAATAAAATGCTGGGGCTATGAACAAAACTTGTTCAAAGCCCCAACATTTTGTTATGGGACTGGACCTTTGTTATGGGACTTTGTATAAAGCTTCAGTCCCATAACAAAATACTGGGGCTGGCTTTGAACAAGTTTTGTTCAGAGCCCCAGTATTTTGTTATGGGACTAGTCTGGGGTGTTTTTCCAATACTAATGGAGCTTAAGTATGCGCGCGAATTTTCGGCTACTCTTCAATGAATTTTAAAACGGTGGATAGTCCCTAATGAGCGCGTCCAAAAATAGCTAGTGATCAAAATTTCCCATAATGCAATGGCTTCGGCTTCAAAAAGTTGGGCCCCAATATTTCCAAAAGATGTAGTACTATAAATATTGTGAAAAAAAGAAGGGGAAAAAAAAACCGTGTGTAACCAATCTCATAATAGAAATTTTAGGGAGAAAGTACTACATAACATGTTCCCTTTAATGTGGTTTATGGGGAGTGGAAGAGTTTTTACTTTTTTGATAATTGCAATATCCTTATTTAGGTGGGTATTTTTTTGGTTGGGCAATTTATATTCTAACAATTTTTTTTTTAATCCCACCCCTTCCCCTCTCTCGGAATAAATAGTGGTCCTTCCACTTTTTGCTCCTACAATAACTCGAACCCACAACTTCTTGAATGTTGGTGGAGGGTGCTTACCATCTGAGTAACCCTCACGTGTCTATCCTAACAATCGCTTCTTATATTTTACCTTTTTTCAAAATTCTTATTCTTTTCTTAATGTAAATATTTTGAGTCTTCCAAATACAAACTTAAACTCTTTGCTTTCTACAAAACTTGCTTCTTACAAGTTACTGTTGGAAATATATGGAAAATACTTCAAAATTGTCATAGCTTGAGGCATGTCAAAAGACATTGTCCTTAAGAATATTTCACCGGTGTCGGTGTATCCCCCAAGATTCAACAAGCTCCTTTAGTATAAAACTAGGAGCAGGAACAACAAAGAATCTCAATAGAAGTAGAAATTTAGTTCATAAAAAAATTGGAAGGAATCTGGTATTGGTTTTTCTGTTGTCCCGGGGAGAGAAGAAAAACTTCAATTATATAGAGAAAGAACTATCGTTCATATAGCTCATTAACAACTATTTTGATAGCATTTATGCCAATAAATAAAATATTAAAGGCCAACAATTATGGTATTGGTTTAATGGCTAATAGTTAATAATTTTGACTAATTGAAGTTTAATAATGAGATGAATCTGGACAGAAAGTATGTGGCATTAGATTTTCCTTTTGAGATATCAATTACCATATTCACAATAATCTCCCATATATTTCAAAAGAGATATAAGAAACCGGGCAAAAGAAAGGTTTACTGGGTTTCTAAGAATGAGCATAATGCATCGCTTCTGGTGCCTGTAGACTATGAACCAGAACTAAATAAAATAAGATTGAACTTATAGAATAATTGGTGAAGTTTATAACTTCTATGAACCAAGAATTCTTTTGTAAGAACATGGTCTTATCTATCACATTATACTCCCACTTGGTTGTTCGTCATGATTTTGCGCTAATAGACCATGCGCAGCGCCTGGTATTCATGAGTGCTTTAGAAATTTTGTCAGAATTTCATAAAAGCAGCCTCACTCTACACTCATATAGGTCCAATTATCAAGTGTATTTTGCAGAGCAATACACCACCTATAAATAATATGAATTGGATTAAGAGTTAATACTCAGCCTCACTTTGCCTTGCAGAAATTGCAATATTCACACACCATAGGAAGAGAGATATTTTTATAGTGCATAGTGGTTCAACTAATGACTTGTTATTACCTATATGAACCTACTTCATGGGATCTCCAATCATTCATTGTTGACATTTATCTAGGTGATATTTATAAGTCTCATTCCCCTCGATGTTTTTAATTAGTTAGTGAATCGGCTAAATTCACCTCTGACTTCACACAATTTATGAAAGTAATTTCATCTCTCAGCAGCTGCATTATCACTTTATGTCGCAAAAAAATGTGTCTATTTTCGCCAACAAATTTCTATTTTCCACTACAGTAATTGCTGCTTAGCAACCACAAAGTATAGACACATAAGGTAATTGATTTATTCCAATAGAAATATTTTCTAAGAATTTTGTTAACCACTTAACCTCATTATCAGCCAACTCCAAAATCACAGATTTAGATTAATTTATTTTTCTGATTTACATGTTATTTCACCCCCACAAAAGGTGAACTCACAGCCACTAGTGGACTTTACCTTAGTTGAATCAAAGATCCATTTATCATCATTATATCCTTTTAATACAACGTAAATTCCAATATAATGAATACTGTAGTTCATGGTACCTCTAAAATATTTCATAAGTCTCATTGTAAATGCATTTCAATGACCACAATTAGGATTATGAGTATATCTACGTATCCTTCCAATATAATTAAATCTAGTAAACAGTCATCCAATGAATTGGACTACCAATTATTTGAGCTTGAGACATAATATCTTCAAAGTGCTTCCTTAACAGACAAATTAGGATCTAAATAAGTGCTCACATGTACTACATCCAAATAATTGAAATTCATAAGAATTTTCTATATATAATGTCTTTGTCTTCAATTAACCAGGCTAAATTACCTCTTATAATTTTACGCCTAAAATGGCGCTAGAATATCCCAAGTCTTCTATATCTTATTTAGAAGACACTAACTTTTAGTTCAGAAACAATATTAAGACTATAACCACATAAAAGCATGTCATCCATATAGAAACATACAATCACTCAATCACCATTTACAAGTTTTGTATAAACTCATTTAATAGATATAAGATCATTACCAAATAAAACTTGATCAAACTCCTCATGTCATTTCTTAAGTTGTATGCTTCAACTCATATGGTGACATTATCGATCTAAAAACTTTATTTTCTCGCTCCATTACCAAACAACCCTCAAGTTGCTCCATCAATTTCCTCCTCAAAAATCACCATTTAAATTACATTTTTAATATTCTTATTGGTGAATAAATAATTTATGAAGATATGTCAAACCAAATAAAATACAAATAGAGGAAATTTTAATAACAAGATAATCAATCTTACGTATTGAATAAAATATGTAGTAACAAGTCTTGCTTTTTTTTATTTATGAATAAAGCTATTGAGAATAAAAACTCTATTTAAACCAATAGTTTAGCTCCTAAGGTATCAACAAACTCTCAAATAAATTAATCCAACATCAATGGTATCTTTACAAAATAATATAGGAGAATAAACAACATAGAAAAATATTTTACAAGATAGGTGTAAGAAACTATCACCAAAAGATTTAACATTTCTTCTCTTCTTCTTACATCATCATTTCAAAATCATTTTGAAACAATATGAGCACAAGAAATATTCTCATCTTGAGAAAAAGCATGAGAAATATTATTACTTTGTATAGAAAAGATATTCGCAAAAAATCCAACACTCTTTTTTTCAATAATAGTGTAGAACACTTACATCACTATTAATCACAAGAAATCTAAATACAACATAATTATTAGCATACTCAAAATTACAATATAGATGTCTTAAACTATACTTTCTTTTCTTACGATCATGTAGCGTATCTGTAGCAAGACACCCCCACACTTCAAAATATTTCAAGATAAAGCAATAATGTCAAATATAATAATTTTTTTTTAACATCATCATTTAGAAAAACATATTTTCTATCTTTGTAAGATCTAATTCACGTGATCTTCTTATCCAACTGATAAATTTTAAATTCAAATATATTAAAGATTTTATCTTTAAAACTAACTAAATATATGAATGTATATAAGGAAAAGTCAATTACAATAGTACATAATATTTTTTGTTACCTCTAGCCATAGTTTGTTTTAGGTCTCCTAAATATGAACTATTTTTATTAATTCGGATTCTCTAAGATTAGAAGCACATAGTTTCATAGAGCTTTGTTTCAAACAAATCAACATTTGCATAATCAGAGCTAGAATTAACAAATTTAGATATCCAATCCTTTAATATAATAAACTATAAATTTTAAGTTTGCTATCCCACAATTATATGAGTTAATCAAATAAGCATTTAGAATTTTAACTCATGACATGAAAACTATTAAGCACAAAGAACTCATGGTTATATCATCCACAACCCACAAATATTATTTATGTTTAACACCATCTTATAAGACTTAAATCAAACCTTCACAATAAATTTTCTGAATCATAACAAAAATTGGTTTAGATTTTAGGAGTATGCAACCTCAATTTATGTCAATATTTTCATATGTGAGATTGAGAAGAATTTTCCCTCTACAAGAACTTGAAAATAAATAAAATTCTTCTCTTCCTTCAACTTGAACAAAATAAAATTATTTTTGTTCTCACAAATATGTGTAGTAGCATCCACTCAATCTCACATATTGGCCACAAGATTCACTTGCAAAATGACCACAAAAAAGTATATCATCCACCATTAACCAAAATATATAATTGGCTAAGTGGGATTGTCATTTCTCTCGAATCTTTTCTACATTGAAGGCCATGATAGCCTAATATGCCATCTACAAATAATTTTAGTTTGAAGGTTTGATTATTAACATTAGGCTTATAACCATACTCGTCATAATATGTTTTGATTAGGACAAAAAGAATGCGATACCTAAATCAGTCTATGTGCTTCCTACAGGTTAAGGGCCTAAATGTATGAGAGTTGATTCTGAGGATCGTTGATTGAATTCAGGAGTCAGCTATGGAAAGTTATAGATTGACAGCCGCACTTTTCGTGGGATTCGTTTCCCCCTTTATGCTCTTGCCTTATTCTCTGGAGATATTTATATCCCTAAGAGAATCAAATCTCTTGGGTCAAATCTCTCTAACTTCAGAATCTCGTCAATCACTCTCCATCATATCTTGTCTAAGGATCTGCCCCTTTTTCCCGTAACGGTCTTCCTGCTGAGAAACTATTTATTCGAGACTTTCTGAAGATCTCCTTACGCTTCTGATTACTATCTACTGTCTCTAAGTCTTTTACTTACAAACTATATTCCTAAGGGTCTGCGAGTGTTTTACAAGAAAAGATATAGAGATCGTGTAGTGAGGTAATAGTCGTGTTACTGAAGTTTGGTCTGATTATCTATAAATCAGACACTGTCGTTAGTGGTGAGCGAAGGATTAAAAAACCACCTGTGAGAAGACGTTTGTGGTTAACGATAAACCATACTTGTATTGTGTTTACTAAAGAGCTTGAAGAGAGATCACTCCCTTGTGACCCAAGGGGACTGGACTAGGAACCAATTGGTTCTGAACCAGTATAAATACTCTGTGTCGTTCCTTGTTTATTTACAGCCTTTCTTTCTGCATTAATCATTATTTATATTCCTAAGTCAACTTACGAATTATTCAGTCGACTAAAATTAGTAGTTAAAACAATTCACCCCCCTCTTGTATTCATCAATTGGTATCAGATCTTGGACTCACATTTTTGTTTTGCCTTACAACAAATGAGAAAAGATCATGTCATCACACGTTGTGAATGGAGCTCTTCTACTAGAGGGAACTTCTGCCACCCGACCTCCTTACTTCAACGGTAAGCATTATAGTCATTGGAAGATTCGTATGGAAACATACATCAAATCGGTTGACTTTAAGGTCAGGCGTGTCATCAAGAAGGGTCCTTTTGACATTCCCACCATCAAAACTGCCAAGAAAGAAGGAGATCCTCAGAACGTTCCTATTGATGTTGACATGGATGATTATACTGATGAACAACGGGAAATTATCCAACTTAACTACAAAGCTGTCAATATTCTTTACAACGCTATCAGTGGTGAAGAATATGAAAAAATTTCGAGTTGTGAAACGGCCAAAGAAATATGGGATAAACTGGAAGTTACATATGAAGGAACTAGTAAAGTGAAGGAAACAAGAATCAATCTTCTTGTGTATGAGTACGAACTTTTTCAAATGAAAGATGGAGAATCTGCTGAAGATATGTTTGCTAGGTTTAGCAAAATTGTTGGTGAACTCAAAGCGCTTGGAAAGATCTACTCTAATGGTGAGCAGATAAGAAAAATTCTAAGAAGCCTCCCTACAACCTGGCAACCCAAGGTCATAAACATTGAAAGTGGAGATCTTAACAAAATCTCTTATGACGAACTTAGAGGAGATCTGATTGCCTTTGAGAAAACTTATTTGAAACGTAATGGGTTGGAAGAGAAAAAGAAAACTGTGGCTTTCAATACTACAGTAGAGGAAGTCGACTATGATCAAGATGTTGAAGAGGATGATATCCAGGAACAACTTGCCATGATGTCCAGAAACTTAAACGGGCTAGTGAACCGCAGACGACAATTCAGAAAAGGCAAAGCTCCATTCAAGAAAGATCAAACCAATTACAGGAATGAAGGTCGATGTTTTGAATGTGGCTAACAAGGACACATTGCAACAAACTGCCCTGAAGCCAAGAGGAAAGGAAGAAACAGATCGTACGCAGCATGGAGCGATGAGGATACAGCTGATGCTGAGCAAGAAGAAGCAGCCAACATTTACTTCATGGCCTCAGACAATTCTACCAGTAGTGGAATTCAATCTAATGACTCAAGTGAGGTACGTTGCGAATTTTGTATTGAGAACTCTAGAAATCTTAATGAAGTTTTAGACGAGCTTGAAAAGGCTCTCAGGAAAATTAAGAAACTAAGCAAGGAAAAGGAAGAATGGGAAATGAAATTAGAAGTAGCTGAGACAGAAAATGAATTCTTAAAGGAAGAAATGAATCATCTCAAACTTAAACTTAATAGTCATAGGAAATCCACTAGTCAAAGCTCAGCAGGGTCAAATAGCTTTTATAAATCTGCTAGATCCTCTGTGTTTTCAAGAGAAACTAAAACTGTGCATATTTGCTATCATTGTGGGGAACCTGGTCATGTGTTTAAAAGATGTCAAAAGAGAAATCCTGGAAAATGGATTTGGAGGCCAAAGACTAAGACTGAAGCCAGCACATCTAGAGCTAACCCTCAAGGACCCAAGCAAGCTTGGGTACCTAAACATACTTAAAAACCTTGTTTTGCAGGGACACCACAAAGGATCAATGAAGATGGGAAAATGGTTTCTAGATAGTGGTTGCTCCCGACATATGACTGGCGATAAACAACTGTTCAAATCTATAACTAAGATTGATGGAGGCTCTGTTAAATTTGGAGGATATGCTAAAGGAAAGATCGTTGGGATTGGAATCATATCCTTAAGTCCCACCTGTGACATCAAGGAAGCATTCCTTGTTGATGGACTCAAACACAATCTTCTAAGTATCACTCAACTTTGTGATGGAGGGTACAAGGTAAAATTCGAATCCAGCAGATGCATTATCCATGACACCAAAGGTAAGGTCGTTCTTTCTGGATCCAGGGAAAACAATATCTATGTTCTAAACAATGGTAAAACTTCTACAGGTAAACATTTATGTCATGCATCGATTACTAATTATCCCTGGACATGGCATAGAAAGTTAGGTCATGCTAGTATGTCTTTGATCGAGAAACTGTCTAAACAGGAACTAGTAATTGGATTACCTAAGCTTAACTTCTCTAAAAATCATATCTGCGATGCATGTCAGCTAGGTAAGCAAACTAGAACCTCTTTTAAAGGAAAGGACATTGTCTCTACCTCAAACCCCCTAGAACTATTGCATATGGACTTGTTTGGTCCAACTAGAACTGCTAGCATCGGAGGCAAAAGATATGCTTTTGTAATTGTTGATGATTACTCTCGTTTCACTTGGGTTATGTTTCTATCTCATAAAGATGATGCTTTTAAAAGTTTTGAAGTTTTCTGCAAGAAAGTTCAAAGAGAGAAAGGTTACTACATATCCACCATCAGAAGTGATCATGGAGGGGAATTCGAAAGCAAAATCTTTGAAGAATACTGCAATTCTCATGGATTCACTCACAACTTCTCCTCTCCTCGAACTCCTCAACCAAATGGTGTTGTAGAAAGAAAGAATCGCACTCTTCAAGACATGGCCAGAACCATGTTAGTTGAACACTCTCTTCCAAATCATTTTTGGGCTGAAGCTGTAAGTACTGCTTGTCATATCTTAAATAGATGTCTTATTCGTCCTATCCTTCATAAAACTCCCTATGAACTTTGGAAAGGCAAAAGACCGAATATTAGCTATTTTCACCCCTTTGGTTGTAAGTGTTTTATTCATAACAATGGTAAAGATAATCTTGGTAAATTTGATCCTCGTAGTGATGAAGGTATTTTCCTAGGATACTCTAACACCAGTAGATCTTATAGAGTATTTAATAAAAGGACATTATCAGTTGAAGAATCCATGCATGTTGTATTTGATGATTCCTTGATCCATGTCGAGAAAGGTAATAATGCAGATGACGACGAAGTTGGCCAACTCTATCCATTCCCTCAAAGACTACAGTTACGACCGTTGAACCCCTTAGTCCTCAAATTCAGAATGTTGAGGAGTCAGATTCTGTTTCAGAACAGACTGAGTCGACTACACAGCTCAAAGAACTGGAAGTGGTCGTGCCCAATGAATGGAGGAGTGATCCCGACTACCCACAGAAATATATCATTGGAGATCCTCGAGAAGGTATGAAAACGAGAAACTCTCTTAAATCTAATCTGGCTTTCATCTCACAGATAGAACCAAAGAAGATAAACGAAGCTCTTCAAGATGAATCTTGGGTACTTGCCATGAAAGAAGAGCTCGATCAATTTGAGAAAAACCAGGTGTGGGAGCTTGTTCCTAAACCCAAAGGAAAATCCATTATCGGCACCAAGTGGGTGTTCAGAAACAAGCTCAACGAAGAAGGTAAGGTGGTAAGAAACAAGGCTCGTCTAGTGGCTCAAGGCTACTCTCAGATAGAGGGAGTCGACCACGACGAGACATTTGCTCCTGTTGCTAGACTTGAATCTATTCGCATGCTTTTGGCCTTCGCTTCCTTCAAACAATTTAAACTTTTTCAAATGAATGTTAAAAGTGCTTTCCTCAATGGGTTTATTAAAGAAGAAGTTTTTGTCAAACAACCCCCGGGTTTTGAAAATTCTAAATTTCCTCATCATGTGTTTAAGCTTTCCAAAGCCCTTTATTGTCTTAAACAAGCCCCTCGTGCTTGGTATGAAAGACTAAGCTCATTTTTATTATCCCATGGATCTTCTAGAGGTAAAAGTGATAAGACTCTTTTTATACAGAAAACCTCCTCTGACATTCTTATTATTCAAATTTACGTTGATGACATCATTTTTTGTAGCACTAATCCAGAATTATGCAAGAAATTTGAAGTGCTTATGCAGGGAGAGTTTCAAATGAGCTTGATGGGAGAACTCACGTTCTTTCTCGGACTTCAGATCAAACAATACGAAACTGTCATTTTTATTTGTCAATCTAAATATACCAAAGAACTTATCGTTAAGTTTGGAATGAATGACGCCAACCCTGCTAAAACACCCATGAGCCCTGCTACCCATCTGGTAAGTGACTCGAAAGGTACAAGTATCAATGCTTCTCTCTATCGAGGTATGATTGGATCACTACTTTACTTAACTGCTAGTCGACCAGACATTATGCTTTCTGTGTGTAAATGTACTCGCTTCCAGTCAGCTCCCAAAGTATCTCATCTTACTGCAGTCAAAAGAATCCTTCGATATCTTGTTGGCACAGTTTACTATGGTCTATGGTATCCTCGCACAAATTTCTTTGATCTTATTGGCTTTTCAGACGCTGACTATGCTGGTGACAGGATTGATAGAAAAAGCACCAGTGGTGCAAGCTTCTTTCTTGGGAAATCTCTTGTTTCATGGCACAGCAAGAAACAGGACTGTACTGCTCTTTCTACCGCTGAATCTGAATATGTCACACTAGGACATTGTTGCACTCAACTTCTTTGGATGGGCAAACAACTCTCTGATTATAATTTATTTTTTAAACCCATTCCCATGCTATGTGATAATACTAGTGCAATTGAGTTATCCTACAATCCTGTTGATCATCCTAGAACTAAGCATATTGATGTTTGTTATCATTTTATTAGGGATCATGTTCAGGATGATGACGTTGATATTGCCTTCGTAAGCACTGATTTTCAATTGGCTGACATTTTTACAATTAGAAGAACGATTTTGTGCTCTACGTGACTTGCTTGGGATTTTACCTGATCCCTCTTAATTTACCTCAGTATCACGCATTATGTATATTTGTATTTTAATTATCATTAAATACTTCCTCAATTTTATGCTTATTTTACTCTGTCATTATTACCTTTTACCTTTTTCACATGTCATTATTACTCTTTTTAGTTGAAAAGCTGTCAGGCGGTGTGGGAAACGATTTCCAAGGGTCTGCGTCCTGTCATTTCACCTCCATCAGACCATCACGTCTCTTCAGTTCATCTACCACACACACGATACCACTTCCGTTCTCACTCTTTTTCTTTTTAACTTCCCCATTCTCCCAAATCCCTTCATATCTTCACCTATCCTCAAACTTACTCCATTAAAATGGTTCGCAAGACATCCTTCTCTGCTCGTCGAAGCCAACGCACAAAATCAAAACTGCCAACCACCTCTACCACTCCGGTTCCGGTGGATTCTAATCACTCCGAAAACACCATGTCCACTTATCAAAGTCCCAACAGAAACCCTACATCTTCCAAGAAAGCCGGTAAAAGACCCATGCAATCTCCTGATGAAGAGTGTGTTAAGAGGCCCAAGAAGGAATTCTCCCTTGCTGATTTGGATGAGACTCTGGATTTCTGGGATACCTCTGCGTGTGAAAAGCTTGTCGCTCTTAACGACAAACCCCTGGCTCATGGCAGACTTGTGGACCTGGAGGCTATGGATTCTCTCAATTTCTCTCTGATGCCATGGTTTGCTGCTCAAGACTGGTCCAATTTCTTCTCCGCCGAACCCGTTGACATTCCTTTGGATTGGGTAAGACTCTTCTATGCTAATCTCCGTCCCTGTTCCTCTGGTGGTTTTGAAACAATGGTGTTGAACACTCGCATTGTTATTACCAAAGCTATACTGTGCCGCATTCTGGGCTGTAAGTCTTCTGGTTACTCTGACTTTTTCAAAATCTCCTGGCCTGCTGATTTTAAGGTCTCTTTTGACCAAGCCAAGACTTTTTTATCTGATAAGACTGATATTCCTGAAGGGCAACTAGGCCCTCTAGACCTCTCCTTTGAAATGTGTGTTTTAGCCCATATTGTTGGTACTACCTTGCTTCCTCGGACTGGCTCTCTTAGTTCTCTATCCCAACGTGACACTCTGATTGTCTATTGCTTAGTCACTAAGAAGAAACTTGATTTGGCTACCTGAATTATTGAATATATGCTTGAAATTACTGCTGAATGTGCCTCACTTCCGTATGGTATTCTCATCACTCGCATCATGCATTTTTATAAAGTCAATATCTCTGATTGGAAAACCTTCTCTTTAACTGCTTGTTACAATTCTCGCACCTTTGCTTCCATGGGGTATGTTCACCTTAATGACTCGTGGGTTCGCAAGGAACCAAAGTCCCCTAAACCAGTTGATGATATTGCTGGTCCTTCTAAGGCATCTGTTCCGGCTGAAACTGAGCCTGCTGGTAAGCTAAAGGATGCTATGGCTGACATCAATGACCTGTTGCTGAGTTTGCACTACAAGAGTGAGAAGGCCTTTGATGATATTGCTGAGCTCAAACTGGATGTAGGTAGATTCTCTCTTAAACTAGACACTGCTGTGACAGACTCTGCTGCTGCCATAAGACAGGTTCATGCCCGCATTGATGCTGTCTCTACAGATGTTCAGGCCAGAATCACTGCCATGTCCACAGATGTTCAAACTAAGCTGGACAGGATGACTGATAATGTTGTGAACACTCTTACTTATTTTCTTGCTCCTCGCTAAATTTAACTCTCTGGGTCTGTAATATTCAGGATAACTTAGACCTGCTGTGTTTATTTTTGCCTTGCTCCTTTTCGGGTGATGCCAAGGGGGAGAACAGACTACTTCTTTTAGTTATGTGAATATCGTATTATCCTATCGTAGGGTCACTCACTCAGGGGGAGTCAGCTATCAGCATTGGACAGTCGACTTCAGAAACAAAGGGAAGTATCCTAGCACATACTCCTTTACTTTTTGTCATCACCAAAAAGGGGGAGATTGTTAAGTTAATTCAGAGTATGTTTTGATTATGACAAAAAGAATGCGATACCTAAATCAGTCTATGTGCTTCCGGCAGGTTAAGGGCCTAAATGTATGAGAGTTGATTCTGAGGATCGTTGATTGAATTCAGGATTCAGCTATGGAAAGTTGTAGATTGACAGCCGCACTTCTCGTGGGATTCGTTTCCCCCTTTATGCTCTTGCCTTATTCTCTAGAGATATTTATATCCCTAAGAGAATCAAATCTCTTGGGTCAAATCTCTCTAACTTCAGAATCTCGTCAATCACTCTCAATCATATCTTGTCTAAGGATCTGCCCCTTTTTCCCGTAACGGTCTTCCTGCTGAGAAACTATTTATTCGAGACTTTCTGAAGATCTCCTTGCGCTTCTGATTACTATCTACTGTCTCTAAGTCTTTTACTTACAAACTGTATTCCTAAGAGTCTACGAGTATTTTACTAGAAAAGATAGAAAGATCGTGTAGTGAGGTAATAGTCGTGTCACTGAAGTTTGGTCTGATTATCTATAAATCAGACACTGTCGTTAGTGGTGAGTGAAAGATTAAAAAACCACCTGTGAGAAGACGTTTGTGGTTAACGATAAACCATACTTGTATTGTGTTTACTAAAGAGCTTGAAGAGAGATCACTCCCTTGTGACCCAAGGGGACTGGACTAGGAACCAATTGGTTCTGAACCAGTATAAATACTCTGTGTCGTTCCTTGTTTATTTACAGCCTTTCTTTCTGCATTAATCATTATTTATATTCCTAAGTCAACTTACGAATTATTCAGTCGACTAAAATTAGTAGTTAAAACAATTCACCCCCCCCCCCCCCCTCTTGTATTCATCATATATATATATATATAGAATTTAGGATTTGCTCATAGTAAATAAAATAAAGATACTAACCTGGCTATTTTGCTAGAAAAATATGCTAACTAGGCTACTCTAAGAGTATTGTCCATTGCACATCCAGTGATAAATAGGGCAAAATTATTAAACTTTTCCGTCTGGTTCCAATCTATATGTTTGGGATGATTATCGACAACGACATGCCATGAAGTACGTTGTTTGACAAGAGCAATACCAAAAGATGATACACCACTAATAAGGCATAATTTTCCCTCTCGTATCTTTGTTCCTTAGATTTACTGTGAGCAAACTAAGATTTGACTTTAACATTCTGCCACGCATTCATCGTTACATGAATTGCTAGATTAGAGTAGTTGGTCCAAAATTGCTAATATGCTAGTTGGTTAACCCATTCCGTAGCAACTATCCTGACTTGGGTCCAACATAATCCCAGTAAATATCACCTCCACCTACAAAACTGGTTGTTCTCCACCAAAGATATTAGACCACTCTTTGATATTATTTTTGGAAGAAAGATAAAGTGTTGAAGGATGGTTTTGAAGATGACAAAGGACCTGGTTCTATGTGGACCAGGAAAAGGTTCACAATTGAAGAAGAAGACCAGATTGTTTAAGAGGTTATTCGAGTTCGAGTCAAAAAGAAAAAAGGGAACAGCTGGAGCTGAAATTTCAATCAAGAAGGAAAAGCATACTTAGGCAAAACAACTTAGGTTTCATACAAGGCAATATGGATAAACCTTATTAGAAACTAATTCCAAACGGAAAAAGGAGCTCCAAGTTAATTATGGAAAAGGCTTTTCATGAACTCTATAAATACAAGTTGTTTTGACTTAATTAGTTTACGCACTCAAGAAATCTCAACAGAGCAAATTGATCGTGATAGTTTTTGTGTGCAAGAGCAGAAGCAAGGCGGCAGTACCTGGAGGTGTTCGAGTTTCATAAGGTCTAGTCTGTTGTCTTAGTTTTCTGTTACAAGCTATAGAGTTGTAATCATTCAGCTTAGTTAGAAGTATTATTTTATGATTACGTTCTGGTGGGGTAGTTCAACCTTACAAGTCATAGTGAGGCTTGGAAGGTTCTAGGTATTAGTCATAGTGAGGCTAGTTCCTTGATTACATTGCGTTGTAATCTAAAACTTGCTTAGTTTCCTTGAGTGGAAAAGTTTAAATCCCAAGAGTGTTGGGTCGTAGTTTTTTTATCCCTTGAGCAAGGATTTTTTCACATAAAAATCTCTGTGTTCTTTACGTTTCCGCATGTGTTAAGTTTCAGAGATAGGTGAAACTTGCAAGGAATATGGTTTTTTGTGAGTTAGGCGTATAAAGTAAAAGCAAGTTTTAGGATTTTGAAAATCGGGTAACACTATTCACCCCCCCCCCCTCCTCTTCTAGTATCTTACAAAGGGGCACCAGGTGAAACAAGAGGTATCAGAGCAGGTTCTCTCATATAAAGATTAACATCTTGAGAAGGATCTGAACAATGAGGGCACCACCGATTATCACTGAAGGACAATCCATAAACAAGCTTCCTCAGTTCAATGGCCAGTACTATGGATGGTGGAAGGCAGAATTGAAGGCTATCAGCTTTGGATCGTCACGATTGATGGACCTCTTATTCCTACCAAGACTGTTGGTTAGCCACCTAATCAGGAAACTATTCTTAAGGAGAGATCTGAATACACTGATGCAGATTTCAAGATGGTTGAAAAGAATGCTAAAGCTAAGAGGCTCATCATATGTGGACTTGGCCCAGATGAATACAACAGAGGTTTTTCATACAAGACTGCTAAGGAGATTTAAGATGCAGTTCAAGTCGCTCATGAAGGAACTACTCAGGTTAAGAGTCAAGGATTCAGTTGCTAAAAAGAAAGTTTGAATTGTTTGCTATGGGAGAGACCGAATCCATCCAAGATATGATGAAAAGGTTCACAATCATAACCAATCAGATGAAGTCCTTGGGTATGATTCTTACTAATGAAGACTTGGTGGAAAAAGTCATAAGGATCCTCCCAGACTCTTGGGAATCCAAGGTTACAGCTATCATCGAAGCAAATGAGCTGGACAAGGTTCAATTGGATGAACTTGTTGGTAGTCTAAAAACTTATGAACTAATGAAACAGTCAAGAGTAAAAGTAGGATCCAAAAAGGAGAAATCCTTGGCGTTAAAGGCTACTAAAGGATCAAGTATGAAGTTTCTGAACAGGAGATAGTTGTGGTAAATGTTGTAAGGAAGTCACTAAGCTTAGAGAAGAATAGAAAGTCTGCCAAAGCTAATCCAAACAAGAGGAACATTGTAGACAATTCAGACTACTCATGCTACTTCAACTGTCACAAAAAAGATCATGTTGTGAAGGACTGTCCTATGTGGGAGATGGAGTGGAAGAATGAGAGTTCTGCCAAGGAAGGTGAACCTAAGAAGACTAAACGACAGCCCAACTTCAGAGCCATGAGGAAAAAGAAAAAAGAAGTCTTTTATGCTATATGAGGAGCATCTGAAAGTGACACTGATTCAGGAGAAGGAGAAGAATCAGATGATGACTCTCCTTTTGCACTGATGGCTCTGGATGAAGAATCACCCACTGATGACCTTCCTGAGATAAGTCTCGATGACTTGAAACTGGAACTTCCTACTTGTTCCTTAAGAGAATTGAATATGCTTGCACTTACTTTAATTGAAGGAATTGAAAGTCTAGGAGCTGAGAAGGAACAATTACTTTCTGAGAAGGACCATCTGATATCAGTTTTGTCTGATTATAAAATTAAGAATAAAACTTGGATGAAGCCAAAACTGAAGTGGAAATTGAATCTGCTTCAACTAATGGGCAAGTTTTTCAATTTAAACAGAAAGGCTCAGCTCTTGAACTCGAAAACCTTAAATTAAAGGAACAAGTGCTTGAGGAGAAAAAGAAAGCTTCAACTTTTGAACGTGATAATCTTAAACTGGAAAATGCCCTAGGTAAGCAAGTAGTTGGTGAGGCTCAAATCAAACTTGAATCTGAGCTTAAAAAGAAAGACAAGGTTCTGCATCAGGAAACTGAGAAGAACCGAGTTCTTCAAGCAAAGGTTTATAAGGTTAACTATGAACTTACCAGGCTTACTAAATGGAACAAGTCTTTAAAAGCTTTAAAATGGCTGCATGAAAATCATAACAAAGGTAAGAATGGCTTAGGACATAGAGAACCTTTACCAGTCTGGAATCCTAATAGTAGGTATGTAGGACTGCCTTGCAATAAACTTTGATTCCTTTGTCGAAAGACTAGGCATTATAGAAAAGAATGTGATATTGCATCAAAGACTATTAAAAGAAACCTTAAGTTAGTTTTACCTTATTGGGCTAAGAAAGATTTGATTCATCCATTCTATCACAAAAAGAGAGCCAACCCTTTATGGGTTCCTGTTACTAACCCTTGATTTTGTTTTGTAGGCTGGAGTGAGAAGGAACAACCCAAGCTGGATTCTTGATAGTGGGTGTTCTAGGCACATGACAGAAGATAGAAGAAATTTTCTCTCACTCGCAGCATTTCAAGGGGGTAGTGTGGCTTTTGGAAGTCCCTCAATCATGCAATTGAAAATGTGATGTGTGTTGATGGATTGAGGCAAAATCTTCTAAGCATCTCCCAACTTTGTGATAAAGGGAATCAAGATAGTTTCACGTATGTGGGATGCACTGTGAAGAACCTACAGACTGGTGAAGTGGTATTGGAAGGGACACGAGCATACAATGTATACAAAGCTACATTAGGTTCTCTTCCAGAAAATAATTTGACTTGTCCGAATGCACTTGAAGATGATGCACAACTGTGGTACAAGAGACTAGGACATACAAGCTTGACTCTGCTGAATAAATTAGTGTCAAAGGATCTGGTTCGTGGATTGCCCAGCAAAAGGTTCGATGACATCAAGATATGTGATGCTTGTGTGAGGGGGGAAAATGTAATATCTTTATTCAAGTCAAAGAAAGATCTTCATTCAAGTCAAAGAAAGTGGTTAGTACTTCTAAATCACTTGAGCTTGTTCACATAGATTTGTGTGGACCAATAAGGGTTAGGAGCAGAGGAGGTAAGAGGTTTGTTATGGTAATTGTTGATGACTACTCCAGATACACATGGACCTTATTTCTCAGATCTAAAGATGAAGCTTATGACATGTTCGAAGACTGGGCAAAGATTGTTCAGAAGAAACTAGGATTTCAACTAGTGTGTATCAGGTCTGACCATGGAACTGAGTTCGAGAATCCTAAGTTTACTGAATACTGCAATAAACATGGTGTGGACCACAACTTCTTTGCACCAAAGACCCCTCAACAAAATAGAGTAGTTGAAAGAAAGAACAGGTCCTTGGAGGATATGACTAGAACAATGTTGTTATCAAGCGGTTTAGCTAAAAACTTTTGGGCTGAAGCAATTAATACCGCATGTTACTTATTGAATCGATGTTTTATCCATCCTTTGTTAGAGAAAACTCCCTATGAGCTAATAAGAGGTAGAAAACCCAATATTGCACATCTGAGAGCATTTAGATGCAAGTGTTTCGTGCATAATAATGGGAAGGAACCTTTGGAGAAGTTTGATGCTAGAAGTGACGAGGCCATCTTCTTAGAATATTCTTTTCAAGCAATTGTAACGATAAATCATTACATTGAAGAAGTACCAACGCTACTTTGATATTATTATATCATATTAAAATTCTGAGCTAGGTTTTATTGTTCTAACTTTATATTTTTATTTTTTCATTGAGAATTTGTCCTTGTTGATATTGCGACTTCTTAAGTATATATTCTTATTTTAGTTATTATTAGAATTTATTCAATATAAATATGTCAACTAAAAAATATGAATCCGATTTTGCAAAAAGAGAAAAAAGGAGAAAAATTGATTAAATACCATAAAGAAGCCCTTCATAGATTTTTAACAAACAATAAAATTCCTGAATCAGAAAATAGGAGAGGATGTTCTTCAAATGAACAAGTCATTGATCGAGTTGAACCCAATGATAATAACATCCAAAAAGGAAATCTAGAAAAGTTTAGTGAGAACTCAGAAAATCAAGAACTCCTCGATGATTTATGTAATTGAATCCCAAAAAATATATATGATCTTAGTCAATGGAATATCATAAACTCAAATTTAAGTAATTATGTGCATCCCAAAAAGTAGAACAATGGAATATTGTAGACACAAAGTTGAGGGGTCTACTATAGAAAAATGACTAATAAGAAAAACTGACGTATATTTGCTTATATAATAATGTTGATAGTCTTTGTAACTGTTTCCTCAGCCAAAATAAGTTTTTCAAAATTAAAATCGCTAAAATCTTATCTAGATCAACAATATTTCAAGATAGATTAAATGGTTAGCTATATTATCAATTGAAAGGAAATTTTTAGAACATATTGATTTTATAAAACAGTAATTAATGACTTCAAATCTAAAAAACTACAAAAATAGACTTTATATATATATATCATACTACTATAAAAGCATGTCCTCAAGAAGTCTAAAAGTCATATTACTAAAATGCCCTTCAAAACTAAAAATACCCTACTTATAAAAAAGTTAAATAAAAATATACCAAGTTTATTTGAAGTCAAGGGATGTAACCTTTAAAATTAATAGAACGGATGTCACTTTATTTGTGAATAGGCACTTCCCACTAGGTCTTAATAATAATAAGTTGCTTGAGAGACTAATCTAGGCAAGCCATCATTTGGAAGAGACTTAAAAAACCCAATAAAAATTAATTCTATGTGATGATTGAGAGTGCAAAGAAATATACAGTACTGCATAATAGAAATTATGGAATCTAGATTTCATCACTGATGATTTGGTCATATGGTCACATAATGAAGCATGGAAGGTCAGGACATCGAGGAAGAAGCGAACAAAAGGGTTATTCTCATGCAAGGTGCCTAATATCATATATAAACTCTAACTGATCAGCATTGTCATGCAATAAGAGTTCTATTAACATATGGAACATAAATAAGGCACAACATACAAGTCCAAATGGAAAGTGAATGTTACTGATTGGGGATATTTCAAAGTTTCCTATCCTGATTCCACTATGCAATATGAGATACTAGTGCTATGTGTTGGAGGGAATTTGGCTTAACCGTTTTTTATTATGCATGGAATGACGTTCAAGTATGTATTATTATATGAGATGATGATGAACAATAAAAGATAGTAATAAAGTGGGGGTATACCCGATTTCTACAAGTTTGAATTCTTTGTTCAAGAATTGCAAATGAGGATTCAAAAACAAAAGAAGTGGTACAGACGAATCTCAATAGGCAGATTCACAAAGATGATGGCAATGGCATGTTGCCTTTAGCTATTACATTGCAAAAGCCATTAGTAGCGTGTGTTCGAAAATGCGAAGTCGCACTTGGAGAAACCTAAATGGCTGATATCAATAAAATTAGGTTCTACGTTTTCTACTCTTTAATATTCATTATGATATATATGTTGAAATTTGACTTGTACACATATTAATGTAGATTATTATGTGATTACCACAAAAAATCGGGTTTTCTACTCTTTAATACTCATTATTTAGTATGTATATGCGACATGATTGGGGTGGTTTGTTAGTATTAATTTGATAGCATGCATGAAATTATGTGAAAGATATCTTTTAAAGGTAGCAAGATATGAATTAGGCTTGCGTTGATACTTAAAATTACTCATTAGAACATGATGAGGAAATATACTATGGAAAATCAAATATATATTTGTTTGGAATAAAAGATCAATTTTGAGAAAGGGTTATGAACCATTGCTTGGAGAATTGGTACATAAAATCAAGATCCTACGAAGCGATGGAGGAGGTCATGAAATACTCTCCAAGCTCTCATCACAATTAATTAAATTCAAATTTTACAAAAAACTTGTACTTTATTTTGTACTGTATAATTGCTTACCCAATATTTTTTTTAATATATTGTACAATACTGTGTATTACAAGATTTGATCTTCACGTGCATCGCACGTGTCGAAAAACTAGTGTGTGTGTGTGTGTGTGTGCATATATATATATATATATGCACACACACACACACCCTTTTTTTGTGAAAATTTTTTTTTGTGAAAAAAAAATTAGGGTCTCTCTGTGAAGTTTGCTTGAGGACTCCAAACTTATTGAGACGGCCCTACAGATAGTTTGTCAAAATATACAACAACATTATCTAGAGAGATCATTTACTTCCAGAAAAGGGACATTCCAAAGAAAATTAGAAGAGTTATTAGAATGGACAAAATGGGTATCCACGACTTCACAAGAAGAGCATCAAAGTGTTCAGAATTGTAGTTTGATCCCCCTGACTTAATAGCGCAAATATTCAAGAAGTTCACTTCGAATTTTGTGGTTGAAGAAAGCTACAGAAACATAATGTAAGTCATTGACTTTGATAAAATAGAAGGCTTATGCCAACTTATTTAACTAAAAGTTCCCACTTGATCTTAAAAATAGATGAGTTTCCAATCATGTGGAGTCTCATTCAATTAATAAACATGTATATACATCCTCAAAACTTCTTTAATTAAACAATCCATTTGAAGTCTCTTATATAGACAAGGTCTTAAAAAAAATGTCAGGCTCTTTGTGAGTTTTGGCTTTCAACCAAAAATCTTCTTTCCCCGCGTCTCTCCTTTCTAAACAGAGGTAGAGCTACCATGTCTGACGGAGTTTTGGTCGAACCCTAGAGTTATGAAAACCTTATCTTTGTCTTGAAAATTTTACTTGACATGTATAAATTATTAGTTTAGAACTTCCTAAATTAAATGGACTAGACTGAACCGCTGCGACAAAGTCAGAATTTGAAGCTTATAGGTTCATAACTCTAATCTTGAGTTCTACATTAATAATATTTACATATTCAATGAACTTTTTATGACAAATACGAAATTAGATCAAGGTTTCCGAATCTGTAGCTGAAGCTCTAGCTCCACACCTGCTAAACCCTCAAACTTTAAAATTTGGCTCCGCCTATATTTCTAAATATCCAAAATTTTCTTAAATTCTAACATTATTGTCATCATTTCCTACTCATTTTAACCTAAAAGTCTATTAATCCTCAAGCTATAGATAATTTCATTGATTTTATAGTTGCCCTACATATTTCTCCCTTTGACAGAATTGTGGCCATAACAAGGGTGGCTCAATTAGGTCGGGGCCTAAAGCAAAAGGTCAATAAGATGTCATAACATTAGTTTTGTGGTTGTCAAAGGTTTTACTTTCTTTTCTTTTTCACGATTTTAAATTTTTTTATAGTAGATCATTGTTTAATAATTAAGAACTTTGAACTAAATTCATATCTGCCAATAAGATTTTTGACACTTATAATTAATGTAGTGTATTGAAATTAATAAATGGCTCACACTATAGTCACTTGAAAAACCTTGCCAATATAAATAAAAATAACTAATACCAAAATTTCGGAGGCATTTGACTCTTAGGGGCCTAGAGCAAAAGCTTTATGGCCTTACTCCTGAGCCACAATGGGCCATAAAGAGAATATCACACTTACTTCTACAGTAAAATTATATCCAAGCTTTGCACCAGAAAATGTGAAACACTATTTGCCGCGGTGTAATGTAATGGTAAACAAGATAAATTATTGCAGAAATTTGGACTTAACTTGTGCAATAAGCAAAGACGAAATTGAGAGAAAATTCGAGTGTGTTTAGTCTGTGAGGTAAATGACGAAATGATCCATCTTCTAATACTTTGGATATATAAATTGTAGGGGTATTTTAGGAAAATACCCCTTTTGGAACAAAGGAGCTGTTGTAGTGCTTTTGCCGCCAAAATGTAGAAAATTGTATCTATTTAATAAAATGGAGCCTTATGAAAGTATTCAATTAAATAAATTTGTACTACATCATTTAGCGCCAGTTTTGATTAGCTAATTTAAAGTAGCTGATGAGTATGAACAGTTCAAAATTATTTTTAAGTGCAGATATTGATTTAATAAATAAGCAGAAGTACTGAAACTAATAGTAATCCATTGAAGTGGTTAATAAAAAGTCTTGATAAGCATTTTTTGTCAAATTGACTTAATTTCCCTTGAAGTTGTTTTAACTCTGTGCCACTATAAGAGCATGTTTAGCATTGCTGTCAAAAACTGCATATTTTGAGAAGTACTTTTGGCATAAGTACTTTTCAAAGAAGTACTTGACACAACCCGAATTTTCGGTTAGGCCATGCAGTTACCCGACATCCTTCCCTGGACCCGTCGGCCGACAATTTTTTAATTAAATTCACAAAAATAAACATAAAATTTATTTATAGATAAGAAATAAGACCTAAAGAGACACAAATATAATTATACAGAAGCTGTACAGAAGAAGTTACAGCCAACTACCCAATGTACTAGGTTTAAGATTATCCAGACAAACATCTAAGAAAATAAATGAAGTATAAACATTTTCGGAAAGGAGCAAAATACAACTGAGATAATAAATATAAAACTGGTGGTCATCCTGAACAAAAGCTGGCTCACCTGACAGCTGAAGTCGTTTTCGCTCCTCAACCACGTGGCGAACTCAATCTTGGAGAGAAGCTGCTGAAATAAAATAAATAGAAAAGAAACAAACAGAGGAAGAGCCAAAAGGACTCTGTAACTGGGGGCTGCTAGCCACCTCGAAGAAGCAGATATGCTAGCCAGGGAGAAGAAAAGCAGATAAACCAAATTCACCTTATTTCAACTATAAGAAATAAGGGATAAAAGATAGATAGAATCACATAGGTAACTCGAACCATATCAACAATCAGAAATACATGACACATATACAAAACATCGCACTGTGATCACACAATACACAGCAGCTAGTGCAATGAAATGGAATGAATACAGTATGATGTAATCGGGTCATATGTACCCGAATGCCTGATAACCCTCATCGATACGACACTCTCATCGCCACTCTGAGATACATAAATCTATATTAACCTACCCCGGCTCGGGACACTCCTCGAGTCTAGCAGTATAATATATAACCCAAGCGGAATACTCCTACTCGTAGAGTGGAATACTCCTGCTCCCATACAATGCTCGTCCATGATGATATGATATGTAACGTCATGCAATTTGGACGATCATGTAATAAGTAAGCTGTTACACCCCGTACGTCTAAATTGACGTATATCATTATAATGACATGTTAAGAATGATTTAAGAGAGTTAAAAGTCATAATATTACCATATAAGATGTTTATATATTGAATATAAAGTTTGGGAAAAGTCGGATTTAAGTTGCGGAAAAACCGATTAAGGAATTGCCTTGTAATTGAGCTTTTTCAGCAATTAATTCAGTGTGTTATATGAGGTCTTTTGGAGACATATCATATACCAAATTGAAGGTCTTGGAGTGTACTTTCCAACACTTTTAACGGTTTGTTCATACAACTTATAGATAAAAAGATATGAGCATCAGAAGTCAGGCCAGAAAAAGGGCCATAAGCGTAAAAGAGGACTAAAACTGAAATGTTTCAAGTATAAAAGGAAAAAATCTTCCTCCATCTCGTCATTTCCAGAAACTCAGTGATAGAAGCAGTGTGTTCTTGGGTTCTAAAGATATTTTGATGGTTTTGAAGAAAGAACATTGATCTTAGCACGAAACGGAAGACGGATTGCGTCAAAACGCTCTACGCGATTAGGGTAACATTATGCTACCTTCAATTTCGTCTATAGTTTGAGTTTTAGAATTACTTCATAGCTAAGTAAAGTATCTAAATTCTATTTTATAGCTTGTTTAAGCTTTAGAAGGTGTGGAATTCAAAGGAAACGAAGTTTAGAAGCTAGAAACATCAAAGGTATGTAAGGCTAAACCTTTCTTTTGGCAAGGCATGTATCTTTTAGATTTTGAAGCTTTTATTAGTTTCAAACTTAGTTTTTCTTGTGAAAAACTTGTATGGTACCAAGGAAACCTTGTATATACTTAATTTGGTACTAAAATCCAAGGTGAAAGACGTCCAAATCAGAAAGGCAAAACGTTTCAAAATCTGGAAAATTGTTTTGAACTTTGGACAGTTGTTAGTATATTGATCATAAATCCTTATACAAAATTGATATTAAGATGATTTAAGAATCTACAGAATCCTAATACATATATCTACAACTTTCATGAAGACCATGAGGTCTATAACTTTTATCTGTAGCCTCAAAACTATGATGCAATACAGGACGCTGGTACTGTCTAGAAATTCTGTACATCCGTGGAATTGTTACGCCACTCTCATCTTGTTATCCAGTTAATTTGTTTATGTTATCAGTTTATCCGGGTATCCATTCCCGTGTATAGTATAGTGCTGGTTCTGTTTTGCGGATCATCCAGTTTCAGTGGAAACTCTGCCGAAATTTTTATAAAAATCAAAGAGTTAGACAAATTCTAAGTTTCAGGTTGTGTCTACAATTCCATCCAGAGTTTTCTTATCATTCCTCTGAGTCCATATATATTGTTGCCACATGTGTTATGCCTCATACATGCTTATGCTTATATTGTGATCATGTTATGTGTGATTTGGAGTCCCCCATAGAGGCTGGACATTGGACACACAGTCCGGTCGCGTGTGATGCTACCCGTCTGGGGGATACAGCCCCTCTGGTTCAGGCGGGAGTTGAAACACCTAGTGTGACCGGGTGTCATTCACACACTCTGACCAGAGAGACTAGATATTACTGGCTGGGGGGGATATAGCCCATAACACCCACCAGGTTTGTTATATACGCGTATATAGCCACAGTATGCACTGCATGATTATACATGAGGCTAGTTCCAGTTTTCAGTTACCTGATTTGGGGGGATACAGCCCATAACACCATACAGGTACTAGTTCCGGTTTTCAGTTACCTGATTTGGGGGGATACAGCCCATAACGCCAGACAGGTACTAGTTCAGATGTTCAGTTACCTGATTTGGGGGGATATAGCCCATAACACCAGACAGGTACCAGTTCAGATAACAGTTCAGCTTTAGCTCGGTACCAGTTATCAGTTCTCGGTTATCAGCCACCAGTTCTTAGCGTCAGTATCAGTTGACAGTTATCAGTTCTCAGTTATCAGCCACCAGTTCTTAGCGTCAGTATCAGTTGACAGTTATCAGTTCCAGTTTCTAGTAACCAGCTATCAGTCATATTACAGTTATTTATCAGTATAGTTCAGCTCAGTCTTCAGGTTCAGATTCAGCTAGACTTCAGCTTATATTCATATCATGTTTAGTACGTTCTTCAGATTTCCAGCTATATTGCTATGCTCCAGCTCATGTTTACATATTTATATTCCAGCCTACAGTTTCATTCAGCTATGACATATTATATGCTCATGCCTTACATACTTGGTACATATCGTACTCACGCCCTTTTCTGGGGCGCTGCGTTTCATGCCGCGCAGGTGCAGATAGATCAATGCTTGGACCATGTTAGTAGGCCATCTATCAGCTACTGGAGTCACTCCGCTTACTCCCGGAGTTACTTATCTTTTGGTATGTTGTACAGATGTCGAGTAGGTATGGCGGGGCCTTGTCCCGTCCTTTGTATATTCAGTTCAGCACTCTTAGAGGCCTGTAGATATGTCCCTGTGTGGTGCAGTCAGTATGTTATGTATGTCAGCTTATGTTAGCCTTGTCAGCTATTTGCATTGCATACTCCTTATCAGCTAGGTTTATGCTTATTCTGTTTATCAGTTATAATGGTTAGCATATTATCAGTAGGATTAGTGATGATCGACACTTAGTGTTGGTCATCCGTCGCGGCCCTAAGTTGGGTCGTGACAAAAGTGGTATCAGAGCAGTTCAGTCCTAGGGTGTCTACAGGCCGTGTCTAGTAGAGTCTTGTTTAGGAGTATGTTGCGCGCCATACTTTTGAACAGGAGGCTACAAGGCACTTCAGGACAGTTGTCTTTCTTTTTTTCTCTAGATCGTGCGATAGAGCCATGATTATAGAGTTCAGCCCTCTAACAATAGTGTTTTCAGCAAAGCGATGTCGCTGGAGAAACTAACAGCTGCCCAAAAAGGCATGGTTATTGCCGGCCAGGGTACTAGTAGAGTGCCACCTGAGGTGGATAAGAGTGAGGAGTCCAGACCTGAGGCTCCATCTGAGGCCTCACAGATCCCTTCAGTTCAGGGCGATATTAGAGGTACTGCAGCTACTATACCTCCACATTCTCAGCCTGATAGTCAGGGGCAGGTAATGAGGGATGCCATCAGATTATCGACCAGTGTTGTAGTTTCTTAGACTAGACAACACAGTGCAGATGCCCAGGGAGATGTTGGATCCAGGATCAATGATTTTATCAGGCTAGAGCCTACAGTCTTTACCGGATCCCGTACAGGAGAAGACCCTCAGGATTTTCTAGTGAGGATAGCCAGAGTGTTGAGGGTTATGCACGTGGCAGACACAGAGTTAGTAGAGTTGGCTGCATTCAGATTGCATAATCTAGCAGCGGGGTGATATCAGACATGGGAGCTATCTAGACGGCCTGATGCTACTCCCACGACTTGGAAGGAATTCTCAGATGCCTTCCTTCATCAGTATTTGCCCATAGAGACACAGAGAGCAAGTGCTAATCAGTTCCTGACCTTGAGACAGGGAAGTTTGAGTGTAGAAGAGTATAATTATCGCTTTAATTTCTTAGCAAGGTTTGACCCTAATAGCCAATATGGAGGATAGAATTCACAAATATATAGTGGGACTAGCTCCACACCTAGTGAACGAGCGTATGACAGTTGTTATGCAGTCATGTATGAACATAACATTCAGACATTTGCTTTGTTACTTGAGGAGAGGAAGCAGAAATAGAGAGCCGACAGGGATAAAGTGCTAGACAAGAGGGGCAGATTTTCTGGTTCGTTTGGAGAGACGTCTGGAGCGAGTAGATAGCAGAGTGTTAGACAACCACAAGCTAGTATACCTACATAGTCTCGTGGCTTTAGATCTGATAGACCTCCTCAGTCCAGATCTAGTCACACATCACTGACTTCAAGATTAAAGTGTCGTGCTACATCTATACCGGCCAATCAGACATATCCCAGATGTTCAGATTGTGGTAGACGCCACTTGGGTCCATGTCAGTTAGGAGTTGATACTTGTTATATTTGTCGCGAGGCATCTATTTCATGAAAGGTTGCCCGCCTAGGGGTGGCAGTTGTACAGCCCAGCCAGCTAGATCACCAGTTGCTTGCTCAGCATCAGCACGCCATCAGGGGCATGTTCTTCAGGATGGCACCTGTATAACAGAAAGAATTTAAGGAGCAATTGAAGGATTTGTTAGATAAAGGCCTCATCAGACCCAGAATTTCCCCGTGGGGAGCCTCGATGCTATTTGTAAAAAAAAACAAAAAAAAAAAAAAGAAAAAAGAAAAAGAAAGATGGCTCTCTACGCATGTGCATAGATTACAGATAGCTGAATAAAGTCATTATTAAGAATAAATACTCTCTGCCCAGGATTGATGTCTAGTTTGACAAGCTCCAGGGTGCCAAGTGCTTCTCGAAATATAGATTTGCGATCAGGCTACCATCAGGTTAGAGTTAGAAAATCTGATATACCTAAGACTGCATTCAGGACTAGATATGGCCAGTATGAGTTTTTAGTGATGTCGTTTGGACTCACTAATGCCTTTGCAGTATTTATGGATCTAATGGATAGCGTATTCAGGCCTTATTTATATTTATTTGTGATTATATTTATTGATGATATTCTCATCTATTCAAAGTCTGAATCAGAGCATCCGGAGCACCTACGCACAGTATTGGGTACTCATCGGGACCAACAATTAGATGCTAAGTTCTCAAAGTGTAAATTCTAGATAGATTCAGTGGCATTTCTTGGCCATATAGTTTCAACAGAAAGAATTAAAATAGATGACCAGAAGATCTAGGCTGTGAAGAATTGGCCCATGCCTACGACGCCAACTGAAGTACGTAGTTTTCTGGGTTTGGCAGGTTATTACAGAAAGTTTATAGAGGGTTTTTCCTCCATTGCAGCTCCACTGAACAAATTGACAAAGAAATCAGCTAAATTTGAGTGGTCTGATTCTTGCGAGCACAGCTTCCAAGAACTAAAGAACAGGTTGATAACAGCTCCAGTACTTACACTTCCAGAGGGATCTGAGGGCTATGTCATTTACTGTGATGCTTCTCGAATTGGTCTTCGTTGTGTTTGATGCAGCATGGAAGAGTAATTGCTTATGCTTCTAGGCAGCTGAAAAAGCACGATCAGAACTACCTCATCCATGATCTTGAGCTTTCAGCAGTCATTCATGCATTGAAGATTTGGAGACATTATTTTTACGGTGTTCATGTTGATATTTATACGGATCACAAGAGCCTCCAGTACATATTTAAGCAAAATGAGCTAACCCTATGATAGAGGCGATGGCTAGAGTTGCTGAAGGACTATGACATGGACATTCTTTATCATCCGGGTAAAGCGAACGTTGTTGCTGATTCCCTTAGTCGCAAGCCTATGGGTAGTCTATCTTATTTACAGCCAGAGAAAATAAAGACAATTAGCTCATGCACTGCACCAGTTGTCCAGCTTGGGAGTCAAATTAATAGATTCAGAGGACGCAAGAGTTATAGTTCAGAAAGCAGCCACTACTTGCCTAGTTACAGAAGTAAAACAGCAGTAGTATGAGGATCCTCTTCTAGTTGAATACCAACAGATAGCCAGAAGGAAATTGAAATTACCATATAGGTTACTAGTGACGGGGTTCTTAGGCATAAAGAAAGACTTTGTGTTCCTGATGTTGTAGAGTTACGTGGATAGATTATGTCCGCGGCATATTATTCCAGATACATTGTTCATCCAGGTTCAATTAAGATGTAACATGATCTTAAGAAGATTTATTGTTGGGACGGAATGAAGCGTGATATAACAGAATTTATGGCTCAGTGTCCTAACTGGAAGCAGGTTAAAGTCGAGCATAAAAAAAAAAAACCTAGTGGCTTGTTACAGGAAATCGAGATTCCATCTTGGAAATGGGAAGCAGTAAATATGGACTTCATTACAGGCTTGCCCTGTACGCGGAGCAGGTATGACTCTATTTGGGTTATAGTTGACATGCTTACTAAATCAGATCATTTCTTGCCTGTTAGAACTACTTATACAGCAGGGGATTATGCCAGACTTTATATCAGAGAGATAGTGCGCCTACATGGTATTTCAGTATTTATTATTTCAGACGGGGGCGCACCAGTTTACAGCTAATTTCTATAGACCGTTCCAGACAAGTTTAGGGACACAGGTGTATCTGAGTACAGTATTTCATCCATAGACAGACAGACAGGCTGAGCGGACCATTCAGACATTAGAAATTATGCTTAGAGCTTACGTGTTAGATTTTAGAGGCAGCTGGAGTGATCACCTACTGTTGATAGAGTTTGCATATAATAATAGCTATCATTCTAGCATACAGATGGTGCCATATGAAGCTTTGTATGGGCACAAATGCAGGTTTTCTATATGATGGTTCAAGGTTGGCGAGTCTCAATTGATAGGTCCATACTTAATTCAACAAGAAATTGATAAAGTCAAGTTGATCAGGGAAATATTATTAGCAGTGCAGAGCAGACAGAAGTCCTATGCAGATAATCGACATTGAGATTTAGAATTTCATATTGGCGATTAGGTATTCCTGACAGTATCACCTATGAAAGGCGTTATGAGATTTGGAAAGAAGGGAAAGCTTAGCCCTAGATTTATTAGTCCATATCAGATTATCAGGCAAGTTGGGCGTGTAGTCTACGAGTTAGACCTTCAAGCAGACCTTCAGGAGGTACATCCAGTATTCCATGTTTCCATGCTCAAAAAAATGTGTCAGTGATCCTTCTAGAGTTGTACCAGTAGAGGATGTACAGATTACAGAACAGTTGACTAATAAGGAGGTGCCAGTTGCAATTTAAAGAGGCAGATTCGTCGAGTAAGGACGAAAGACATTCCTTTAGTTAAGATGCTATATCAAAGCAATAATATAGAAGAAATAACTTGGGAAGCTAAAAATGACATGAGGGCCAAATATACACATCTCTTCATTGCTTCGAGTATGTAACAGATCGTTGCTTAATTCTTCTACATACTTCATTTAACATTCGAGGACGAATGTTCCTAACGGGGGAATATTGTTACACCCCGTACGTCTAAATTGACGTATATCATTATAATGACATGTTAAGAATGATTTAAGAGAGTTAAAAGTCATAATATTACCATATAAGATGTTTATATATTGAATATAAAGTTTGGGAAAAGTCGGATTTAAGTTGCGGAAAAACCGATTAAGGAATTGCCTTGTAATTGAGCTTTTTCAGCAATTAATTCAGTGTGTTATATGAGGTCTTTTGGAGACATATCATATACCAAATTGAAGGTCTTGGAGTGTACTTTCCAACACTTTTAACGGTTTGTTCATACAACTTATAGATAAAAAGATATGAGCATCAGAAGTCAGGCCAGAAAAAGGGCCATAAGCGTAAAAGAGGACTAAAACTGAAATGTTTCAAGTATAAAAGGAAAAAATCTTCCTCCATCTCGTCATTTCCAGAAACTCAGTGATAGAAGCAGTGTGTTCTTGGGTTCTAAAGATATTTTGATGGTTTTGAAGAAAGAACATTGATCTTAGCACGAAACGGAAGACGGATTGCGTCAAAACGCTCTACGCGATTAGGGTAACATTATGCTACCTTCAATTTCGTCTATAGTTTGAGTTTTAGAATTACTTCATAGCTAAGTAAAGTATCTAAATTCTATTTTATAGCTTGTTTAAGCTTTAGAAGGTGTGGAATTCAAAGGAAACGAAGTTTAGAAGCTAGAAACATCAAAGGTATGTAAGGCTAAACCTTTCTTTTGGCAAGGCATGTATCTTTTAGATTTTGAAGCTTTTATTAGTTTCAAACTTAGTTTTTCTTGTGAAAAACTTGTATGGTACCAAGGAAACCTTGTATATACTTAATTTGGTACTAAAATCCAAGGTGAAAGACGTCCAAATCAGAAAGGCAAAACGTTTCAAAATCTGGAAAATTGTTTTGAACTTTGGACAGTTGTTAGTATATTGATCATAAATCCTTATACAAAATTGATATTAAGATGATTTAAGAATCTACAGAATCCTAATACATATATCTACAACTTTCATGAAGACCATGAGGTCTATAACTTTTATCTGTAGCCTCAAAACTATGATGCAATACAGGACGCTGGTACTGTCTAGAAATTCTGTACATCCGTGGAATTGTTACGCCACTCTCATCTTGTTATCCAGTTAATTTGTTTATGTTATCAGTTTATCCGGGTATCCATTCCCGTGTATAGTATAGTGCTGGTTCTGTTTTGCGGATCATCCAGTTTCAGTGGAAACTCTGCCGAAATTTTTATAAAAATCAAAGAGTTAGACAAATTCTAAGTTTCAGGTTGTGTCTACAATTCCATCCAGAGTTTTCTTATCATTCCTCTGAGTCCATATATATTGTTGCCACATGTGTTATGCCTCATACATGCTTATGCTTATATTGTGATCATGTTATGTGTGATTTGGAGTCCCCCATAGAGGCTGGACATTGGACACACAGTCCGGTCGCGTGTGATGCTACCCGTCTGGGGGATACAGCCCCTCTGGTTCAGGCGGGAGTTGAAACACCTAGTGTGACCGGGTGTCATTCACACACTCTGACCAGAGAGACTAGATATTACTGGCTGGGGGGGATATAGCCCATAACACCCACCAGGTTTGTTATATACGCGTATATAGCCACAGTATGCACTGCATGATTATACATGAGGCTAGTTCCAGTTTTCAGTTACCTGATTTGGGGGGATACAGCCCATAACACCATACAGGTACTAGTTCCGGTTTTCAGTTACCTGATTTGGGGGGATACAGCCCATAACGCCAGACAGGTACTAGTTCAGATGTTCAGTTACCTGATTTGGGGGGATATAGCCCATAACACCAGACAGGTACCAGTTCAGATAACAGTTCAGCTTTAGCTCGGTACCAGTTATCAGTTCTCGGTTATCAGCCACCAGTTCTTAGCGTCAGTATCAGTTGACAGTTATCAGTTCTCAGTTATCAGCCACCAGTTCTTAGCGTCAGTATCAGTTGACAGTTATCAGTTCCAGTTTCTAGTAACCAGCTATCAGTCATATTACAGTTATTTATCAGTATAGTTCAGCTCAGTCTTCAGGTTCAGATTCAGCTAGACTTCAGCTTATATTCATATCATGTTTAGTACGTTCTTCAGATTTCCAGCTATATTGCTATGCTCCAGCTCATGTTTACATATTTATATTCCAGCCTACAGTTTCATTCAGCTATGACATATTATATGCTCATGCCTTACATACTTGGTACATATCGTACTCACGCCCTTTTCTGGGGCGCTGCGTTTCATGCCGCGCAGGTGCAGATAGATCAATGCTTGGACCATGTTAGTAGGCCATCTATCAGCTACTGGAGTCACTCCGCTTACTCCCGGAGTTACTTATCTTTTGGTATGTTGTACAGATGTCGAGTAGGTATGGCGGGGCCTTGTCCCGTCCTTTGTATGTTCAGTTCAGCACTCTTAGAGGCCTGTAGATATGTCCCTGTGTGGTGCAGTCAGTATGTTATGTATGTCAGCTTATGTTAGCCTTGTCAGCTATTTGCATTGCATACTCCTTATCAGCTAGGTTTATGCTTATTCTGTTTATCAGTTATAATGGTTAGCATATTATCAGTAGGATTAGTGATGATCGACACTTAGTGTTGGTCATCCGTCGCGGCCCTAAGTTGGGTCGTGACAAAAGTGGTATCAGAGCAGTTCAGTCCTAGGGTGTCTACAGGCCGTGTCTAGTAGAGTCTTGTTTAGGAGTATGTTGCGCGCCATACTTTTGAACAGGAGGCTACAAGGCACTTCAGGACAGTTGTCTTTCTTTTTTTCTCTAGATCGTGCGATAGAGCCATGATTATAGAGTTCAGCCCTCTAACAATAGTGTTTTCAGCAAAGCGATGTCGCTGGAGAAACTAACAGCTGCCCAAAAAGGCATGGTTATTGCCGGCCAGGGTACTAGTAGAGTGCCACCTGAGGTGGATAAGAGTGAGGAGTCCAGACCTGAGGCTCCATCTGAGGCCTCACAGATCCCTTCAGTTCAGGGCGATATTAGAGGTACTGCAGCTACTATACCTCCACATTCTCAGCCTGATAGTCAGGGGCAGGTAATGAGGGATGCCATCAGATTATCGACCAGTGTTGTAGTTTCTTAGACTAGACAACACAGTGCAGATGCCCAGGGAGATGTTGGATCCAGGATCAATGATTTTATCAGGCTAGAGCCTACAGTCTTTACCGGATCCCGTACAGGAGAAGACCCTCAGGATTTTCTAGTGAGGATAGCCAGAGTGTTGAGGGTTATGCACGTGGCAGACACAGAGTTAGTAGAGTTGGCTGCATTCAGATTGCATAATCTAGCAGCGGGGTGATATCAGACATGGGAGCTATCTAGACGGCCTGATGCTACTCCCACGACTTGGAAGGAATTCTCAGATGCCTTCCTTCATCAGTATTTGCCCATAGAGACACAGAGAGCAAGTGCTAATCAGTTCCTGACCTTGAGACAGGGAAGTTTGAGTGTAGAAGAGTATAATTATCGCTTTAATTTCTTAGCAAGGTTTGACCCTAATAGCCAATATGGAGGATAGAATTCACAAATATATAGTGGGACTAGCTCCACACCTAGTGAACGAGCGTATGACAGTTGTTATGCAGTCATGTATGAACATAACATTCAGACATTTGCTTTGTTACTTGAGGAGAGGAAGCAGAAATAGAGAGCCGACAGGGATAAAGTGCTAGACAAGAGGGGCAGATTTTCTGGTTCGTTTGGAGAGACGTCTGGAGCGAGTAGATAGCAGAGTGTTAGACAACCACAAGCTAGTATACCTACATAGTCTCGTGGCTTTAGATCTGATAGACCTCCTCAGTCCAGATCTAGTCACACATCACTGACTTCAAGATTAAAGTGTCGTGCTACTTCTATACCGGCCAATCAGACATATCCCAGATGTTCAGATTGTGGTAGACGCCACTTGGGTCCATGTCAGTTAGGAGTTGATACTTGTTATATTTGTCGCGAGGCATCTATTTCATGAAAGGTTGCCCGCCTAGGGGTGGCAGTTGTACAGCCCAGCCAGCTAGATCACCAGTTGCTTGCTCAGCATCAGCACGCCATCAGGGGCATGTTCTTCAGGATGGCACCTGTATAACAGAAAGAATTTAAGGAGCAATTGAAGGATTTGTTAGATAAAGGCCTCATCAGACCCAGAATTTCCCCGTGGGGAGCCTCGATGCTATTTGTAAAAAAAAACAAAAAAAAAAAAAAGAAAAAAGAAAAAGAAAGATGGCTCTCTACGCATGTGCATAGATTACAGATAGCTGAATAAAGTCATTATTAAGAATAAATACTCTCTGCCCAGGATTGATGTCTAGTTTGACAAGCTCCAGGGTGCCAAGTGCTTCTCGAAATATAGATTTGCGATCAGGCTACCATCAGGTTAGAGTTAGAAAATCTGATATACCTAAGACTGCATTCAGGACTAGATATGGCCAGTATGAGTTTTTAGTGATGTCGTTTGGACTCACTAATGCCTTTGCAGTATTTATGGATCTAATGGATAGCGTATTCAGGCCTTATTTATATTTATTTGTGATTATATTTATTGATGATATTCTCATCTATTCAAAGTCTGAATCAGAGCATCCGGAGCACCTACGCACAGTATTGGGTACTCATCGGGACCAACAATTAGATGCTAAGTTCTCAAAGTGTAAATTCTAGATAGATTCAGTGGCATTTCTTGGCCATATAGTTTCAACAGAAAGAATTAAAATAGATGACCAGAAGATCTAGGCTGTGAAGAATTGGCCCATGCCTACGACGCCAACTGAAGTACGTAGTTTTCTGGGTTTGGCAGGTTATTACAGAAAGTTTATAGAGGGTTTTTCCTCCATTGCAGCTCCACTGAACAAATTGACAAAGAAATCAGCTAAATTTGAGTGGTCTGATTCTTGCGAGCACAGCTTCCAAGAACTAAAGAACAGGTTGATAACAGCTCCAGTACTTACACTTCCAGAGGGATCTGAGGGCTATGTCATTTACTGTGATGCTTCTCGAATTGGTCTTCGTTGTGTTTGATGCAGCATGGAAGAGTAATTGCTTATGCTTCTAGGCAGCTGAAAAAGCACGATCAGAACTACCTCATCCATGATCTTGAGCTTTCAGCAGTCATTCATGCATTGAAGATTTGGAGACATTATTTTTACGGTGTTCATGTTGATATTTATACGGATCACAAGAGCCTCCAGTACATATTTAAGCAAAATGAGCTAACCCTATGATAGAGGCGATGGCTAGAGTTGCTGAAGGACTATGACATGGACATTCTTTATCATCCGGGTAAAGCGAACGTTGTTGCTGATTCCCTTAGTCGCAAGCCTATGGGTAGTCTATCTTATTTACAGCCAGAGAAAATAAAGACAATTAGCTCATGCACTGCACCAGTTGTCCAGCTTGGGAGTCAAATTAATAGATTCAGAGGACGCAAGAGTTATAGTTCAGAAAGCAGCCACTACTTGCCTAGTTACAGAAGTAAAACAGCAGTAGTATGAGGATCCTCTTCTAGTTGAATACCAACAGATAGCCAGAAGGAAATTGAAATTACCATATAGGTTACTAGTGACGGGGTTCTTAGGCATAAAGAAAGACTTTGTGTTCCTGATGTTGTAGAGTTACGTGGATAGATTATGTCCGCGGCATATTATTCCAGATACATTGTTCATCCAGGTTCAATTAAGATGTAACATGATCTTAAGAAGATTTATTGTTGGGACGGAATGAAGCGTGATATAACAGAATTTATGGCTCAGTGTCCTAACTAGAAGCAGGTTAAAGTCGAGCATAAAAAAAAAAAACCTAGTGGCTTGTTACAGGAAATCGAGATTCCATCTTGGAAATGGGAAGCAGTAAATATGGACTTCATTACAGGCTTGCCCTGTACGCGGAGCAGGTATGACTCTATTTGGGTTATAGTTGACATGCTTACTAAATCAGATCATTTCTTGCCTGTTAGAACTACTTATACAGCAGGGGATTATGCCAGACTTTATATCAGAGAGATAGTGCGCCTACATGGTATTTCAGTATTTATTATTTCAGACGGGGGCGCACCAGTTTACAGCTAATTTCTATAGACCGTTCCAGACAAGTTTAGGGACACAGGTGTATCTGAGTACAGTATTTCATCCATAGACAGACAGACAGGCTGAGCGGACCATTCAGACATTAGAAATTATGCTTAGAGCTTACGTGTTAGATTTTAGAGGCAGCTGGAGTGATCACCTACTGTTGATAGAGTTTGCATATAATAATAGCTATCATTCTAGCATACAGATGGTGCCATATGAAGCTTTGTATGGGCACAAATGCAGGTTTTCTATATGATGGTTCAAGGTTGGCGAGTCTCAATTGATAGGTCCATACTTAATTCAACAAGAAATTGATAAAGTCAAGTTGATCAGGGAAATATTATTAGCAGTGCAGAGCAGACAGAAGTCCTATGCAGATAATCGACATTGAGATTTAGAATTTCATATTGGCGATTAGGTATTCCTGACAGTATCACCTATGAAAGGCGTTATGAGATTTGGAAAGAAGGGAAAGCTTAGCCCTAGATTTATTAGTCCATATCAGATTATCAGGCAAGTTGGGCGTGTAGTCTACGAGTTAGACCTTCAAGCAGACCTTCAGGAGGTACATCCAGTATTCCATGTTTCCATGCTCAAAAAAATGTGTCAGTGATCCTTCTAGAGTTGTACCAGTAGAGGATGTACAGATTACAGAACAGTTGACTAATAAGGAGGTGCCAGTTGCAATTTAAAGAGGCAGATTCGTCGAGTAAGGACGAAAGACATTCCTTTAGTTAAGATGCTATATCAAAGCAATAATATAGAAGAAATAACTTGGGAAGCTAAAAATGACATGAGGGCCAAATATACACATCTCTTCATTGCTTCGAGTATGTAACAGATCGTTGCTTAATTCTTCTACATACTTCATTTAACATTCGAGGACGAATGTTCCTAACGGGGGAATATTGTTACACCCCGTACGTCTAAATTGACGTATATCATTATAATGACATGTTAAGAATGATTTAAGAGAGTTAAAAGTCATAATATTACCATATAAGATGTTTATATATTGAATATAAAGTTTGGGAAAAGTCGGATTTAAGTTGCGGAAAAACCGATTAAGGAATTGCCTTGTAATTGAGCTTTTTCAGCAATTAATTCAGTGTGTTATATGAGGTCTTTTGGAGACATATCATATACCAAATTGAAGGTCTTGGAGTGTACTTTCCAACACTTTTAACGGTTTGTTCATACAACTTATAGATAAAAAGATATGAGCATCAGAAGTCAGGCCAGAAAAAGGGCCATAAGCGTAAAAGAGGACTAAAACTGAAATGTTTCAAGTATAAAAGGAAAAAATCTTCCTCCATCTCGTCATTTCCAGAAACTCAGTGATAGAAGCAGTGTGTTCTTGGGTTCTAAAGATATTTTGATGGTTTTGAAGAAAGAACATTGATCTTAGCACGAAACGGAAGACGGATTGCGTCAAAACGCTCTACGCGATTAGGGTAACATTATGCTACCTTCAATTTCGTCTATAGTTTGAGTTTTAGAATTACTTCATAGCTAAGTAAAGTATCTAAATTCTATTTTATAGCTTGTTTAAGCTTTAGAAGGTGTGGAATTCAAAGGAAACGAAGTTTAGAAGCTAGAAACATCAAAGGTATGTAAGGCTAAACCTTTCTTTTGGCAAGGCATGTATCTTTTAGATTTTGAAGCTTTTATTAGTTTCAAACTTAGTTTTTCTTGTGAAAAACTTGTATGGTACCAAGGAAACCTTGTATATACTTAATTTGGTACTAAAATCCAAGGTGAAAGACGTCCAAATCAGAAAGGCAAAACGTTTCAAAATCTGGAAAATTGTTTTGAACTTTGGACAGTTGTTAGTATATTGATCATAAATCCTTATACAAAATTGATATTAAGATGATTTAAGAATCTACAGAATCCTAATACATATATCTACAACTTTCATGAAGACCATGAGGTCTATAACTTTTATCTGTAGCCTCAAAACTATGATGCAATACAGGACGCTGGTACTGTCTAGAAATTCTGTACATCCGTGGAATTGTTACGCCACTCTCATCTTGTTATCCAGTTAATTTGTTTATGTTATCAGTTTATCCGGGTATCCATTCCCGTGTATAGTATAGTGCTGGTTCTGTTTTGCGGATCATCCAGTTTCAGTGGAAACTCTGCCGAAATTTTTATAAAAATCAAAGAGTTAGACAAATTCTAAGTTTCAGGTTGTGTCTACAATTCCATCCAGAGTTTTCTTATCATTCCTCTGAGTCCATATATATTGTTGCCACATGTGTTATGCCTCATACATGCTTATGCTTATATTGTGATCATGTTATGTGTGATTTGGAGTCCCCCATAGAGGCTGGACATTGGACACACAGTCCGGTCGCGTGTGATGCTACCCGTCTGGGGGATACAGCCCCTCTGGTTCAGGCGGGAGTTGAAACACCTAGTGTGACCGGGTGTCATTCACACACTCTGACCAGAGAGACTAGATATTACTGGCTGGGGGGGATATAGCCCATAACACCCACCAGGTTTGTTATATACGCGTATATAGCCACAGTATGCACTGCATGATTATACATGAGGCTAGTTCCAGTTTTCAGTTACCTGATTTGGGGGGATACAGCCCATAACACCATACAGGTACTAGTTCCGGTTTTCAGTTACCTGATTTGGGGGGATACAGCCCATAACGCCAGACAGGTACTAGTTCAGATGTTCAGTTACCTGATTTGGGGGGATATAGCCCATAACACCAGACAGGTACCAGTTCAGATAACAGTTCAGCTTTAGCTCGGTACCAGTTATCAGTTCTCGGTTATCAGCCACCAGTTCTTAGCGTCAGTATCAGTTGACAGTTATCAGTTCTCAGTTATCAGCCACCAGTTCTTAGCGTCAGTATCAGTTGACAGTTATCAGTTCCAGTTTCTAGTAACCAGCTATCAGTCATATTACAGTTATTTATCAGTATAGTTCAGCTCAGTCTTCAGGTTCAGATTCAGCTAGACTTCAGCTTATATTCATATCATGTTTAGTACGTTCTTCAGATTTCCAGCTATATTGCTATGCTCCAGCTCATGTTTACATATTTATATTCCAGCCTACAGTTTCATTCAGCTATGACATATTATATGCTCATGCCTTACATACTTGGTACATATCGTACTCACGCCCTTTTCTGGGGCGCTGCGTTTCATGCCGCGCAGGTGCAGATAGATCAATGCTTGGACCATGTTAGTAGGCCATCTATCAGCTACTGGAGTCACTCCGCTTACTCCCGGAGTTACTTATCTTTTGGTATGTTGTACAGATGTCGAGTAGGTATGGCGGGGCCTTGTCCCGTCCTTTGTATGTTCAGTTCAGCACTCTTAGAGGCCTGTAGATATGTCCCTGTGTGGTGCAGTCAGTATGTTATGTATGTCAGCTTATGTTAGCCTTGTCAGCTATTTGCATTGCATACTCCTTATCAGCTAGGTTTATGCTTATTCTGTTTATCAGTTATAATGGTTAGCATATTATCAGTAGGATTAGTGATGATCGACACTTAGTGTTGGTCATCCGTCGCGGCCCTAAGTTGGGTCGTGACAAAAGTGGTATCAGAGCAGTTCAGTCCTAGGGTGTCTACAGGCCGTGTCTAGTAGAGTCTTGTTTAGGAGTATGTTGCGCGCCATACTTTTGAACAGGAGGCTACAAGGCACTTCAGGACAGTTGTCTTTCTTTTTTTCTCTAGATCGTGCGATAGAGCCATGATTATAGAGTTCAGCCCTCTAACAATAGTGTTTTCAGCAAAGCGATGTCGCTGGAGAAACTAACAGCTGCCCAAAAAGGCATGGTTATTGCCGGCCAGGGTACTAGTAGAGTGCCACCTGAGGTGGATAAGAGTGAGGAGTCCAGACCTGAGGCTCCATCTGAGGCCTCACAGATCCCTTCAGTTCAGGGCGATATTAGAGGTACTGCAGCTACTATACCTCCACATTCTCAGCCTGATAGTCAGGGGCAGGTAATGAGGGATGCCATCAGATTATCGACCAGTGTTGTAGTTTCTTAGACTAGACAACACAGTGCAGATGCCCAGGGAGATGTTGGATCCAGGATCAATGATTTTATCAGGCTAGAGCCTACAGTCTTTACCGGATCCCGTACAGGAGAAGACCCTCAGGATTTTCTAGTGAGGATAGCCAGAGTGTTGAGGGTTATGCACGTGGCAGACACAGAGTTAGTAGAGTTGGCTGCATTCAGATTGCATAATCTAGCAGCGGGGTGATATCAGACATGGGAGCTATCTAGACGGCCTGATGCTACTCCCACGACTTGGAAGGAATTCTCAGATGCCTTCCTTCATCAGTATTTGCCCATAGAGACACAGAGAGCAAGTGCTAATCAGTTCCTGACCTTGAGACAGGGAAGTTTGAGTGTAGAAGAGTATAATTATCGCTTTAATTTCTTAGCAAGGTTTGACCCTAATAGCCAATATGGAGGATAGAATTCACAAATATATAGTGGGACTAGCTCCACACCTAGTGAACGAGCGTATGACAGTTGTTATGCAGTCATGTATGAACATAACATTCAGACATTTGCTTTGTTACTTGAGGAGAGGAAGCAGAAATAGAGAGCCGACAGGGATAAAGTGCTAGACAAGAGGGGCAGATTTTCTGGTTCGTTTGGAGAGACGTCTGGAGCGAGTAGATAGCAGAGTGTTAGACAACCACAAGCTAGTATACCTACATAGTCTCGTGGCTTTAGATCTGATAGACCTCCTCAGTCCAGATCTAGTCACACATCACTGACTTCAAGATTAAAGTGTCGTGCTACATCTATACCGGCCAATCAGACATATCCCAGATGTTCAGATTGTGGTAGACGCCACTTGGGTCCATGTCAGTTAGGAGTTGATACTTGTTATATTTGTCGCGAGGCATCTATTTCATGAAAGGTTGCCCGCCTAGGGGTGGCAGTTGTACAGCCCAGCCAGCTAGATCACCAGTTGCTTGCTCAGCATCAGCACGCCATCAGGGGCATGTTCTTCAGGATGGCACCTGTATAACAGAAAGAATTTAAGGAGCAATTGAAGGATTTGTTAGATAAAGGCCTCATCAGACCCAGAATTTCCCCGTGGGGAGCCTCGATGCTATTTGTAAAAAAAAACAAAAAAAAAAAAAAGAAAAAAGAAAAAGAAAGATGGCTCTCTACGCATGTGCATAGATTACAGATAGCTGAATAAAGTCATTATTAAGAATAAATACTCTCTGCCCAGGATTGATGTCTAGTTTGACAAGCTCCAGGGTGCCAAGTGCTTCTCGAAATATAGATTTGCGATCAGGCTACCATCAGGTTAGAGTTAGAAAATCTGATATACCTAAGACTGCATTCAGGACTAGATATGGCCAGTATGAGTTTTTAGTGATGTCGTTTGGACTCACTAATGCCTTTGCAGTATTTATGGATCTAATGGATAGCGTATTCAGGCCTTATTTATATTTATTTGTGATTATATTTATTGATGATATTCTCATCTATTCAAAGTCTGAATCAGAGCATCCGGAGCACCTACGCACAGTATTGGGTACTCATCGGGACCAACAATTAGATGCTAAGTTCTCAAAGTGTAAATTCTAGATAGATTCAGTGGCATTTCTTGGCCATATAGTTTCAACAGAAAGAATTAAAATAGATGACCAGAAGATCTAGGCTGTGAAGAATTGGCCCATGCCTACGACGCCAACTGAAGTACGTAGTTTTCTGGGTTTGGCAGGTTATTACAGAAAGTTTATAGAGGGTTTTTCCTCCATTGCAGCTCCACTGAACAAATTGACAAAGAAATCAGCTAAATTTGAGTGGTCTGATTCTTGCGAGCACAGCTTCCAAGAACTAAAGAACAGGTTGATAACAGCTCCAGTACTTACACTTCCAGAGGGATCTGAGGGCTATGTCATTTACTGTGATGCTTCTCGAATTGGTCTTCGTTGTGTTTGATGCAGCATGGAAGAGTAATTGCTTATGCTTCTAGGCAGCTGAAAAAGCACGATCAGAACTACCTCATCCATGATCTTGAGCTTTCAGCAGTCATTCATGCATTGAAGATTTGGAGACATTATTTTTACGGTGTTCATGTTGATATTTATACGGATCACAAGAGCCTCCAGTACATATTTAAGCAAAATGAGCTAACCCTATGATAGAGGCGATGGCTAGAGTTGCTGAAGGACTATGACATGGACATTCTTTATCATCCGGGTAAAGCGAACGTTGTTGCTGATTCCCTTAGTCGCAAGCCTATGGGTAGTCTATCTTATTTACAGCCAGAGAAAATAAAGACAATTAGCTCATGCACTGCACCAGTTGTCCAGCTTGGGAGTCAAATTAATAGATTCAGAGGACGCAAGAGTTATAGTTCAGAAAGCAGCCACTACTTGCCTAGTTACAGAAGTAAAACAGCAGTAGTATGAGGATCCTCTTCTAGTTGAATACCAACAGATAGCCAGAAGGAAATTGAAATTACCATATAGGTTACTAGTGACGGGGTTCTTAGGCATAAAGAAAGACTTTGTGTTCCTGATGTTGTAGAGTTACGTGGATAGATTATGTCCGCGGCATATTATTCCAGATACATTGTTCATCCAGGTTCAATTAAGATGTAACATGATCTTAAGAAGATTTATTGTTGGGACGGAATGAAGCGTGATATAACAGAATTTATGGCTCAGTGTCCTAACTGGAAGCAGGTTAAAGTCGAGCATAAAAAAAAAAACCTAGTGGCTTGTTACAGGAAATCGAGATTCCATCTTGGAAATGGGAAGCAGTAAATATGGACTTCATTACAGGCTTGCCCTGTACGCGGAGCAGGTATGACTCTATTTGGGTTATAGTTGACAGGCTTACTAAATCAGATCATTTCTTGCCTGTTAGAACTACTTATACAGCAGGGGATTATGCCAGACTTTATATCAGAGAGATAGTGCGCCTACATGGTATTTCAGTATTTATTATTTCAGACGGGGGCGCACCAGTTTACAGCTAATTTCTATAGACCGTTCCAGACAAGTTTAGGGACACAGGTGTATCTGAGTACAGTATTTCATCCATAGACAGACAGACAGGCTGAGCGGACCATTCAGACATTAGAAATTATGCTTAGAGCTTACGTGTTAGATTTTAGAGGCAGCTGGAGTGATCACCTACTGTTGATAGAGTTTGCATATAATAATAGCTATCATTCTAGCATACAGATGGTGCCATATGAAGCTTTGTATGGGCACAAATGCAGGTTTTCTATATGATGGTTCAAGGTTGGCGAGTCTCAATTGATAGGTCCATACTTAATTCAACAAGAAATTGATAAAGTCAAGTTGATCAGGGAAATATTATTAGCAGTGCAGAGCAGACAGAAGTCCTATGCAGATAATCGACATTGAGATTTAGAATTTCATATTGGCGATTAGGTATTCCTGACAGTATCACCTATGAAAGGCGTTATGAGATTTGGAAAGAAGGGAAAGCTTAGCCCTAGATTTATTAGTCCATATCAGATTATCAGGCAAGTTGGGCGTGTAGTCTACGAGTTAGACCTTCAAGCAGACCTTCAGGAGGTACATCCAGTATTCCATGTTTCCATGCTCAAAAAAATGTGTCAGTGATCCTTCTAGAGTTGTACCAGTAGAGGATGTACAGATTACAGAACAGTTGACTAATAAGGAGGTGCCAGTTGCAATTTAAAGAGGCAGATTCGTCGAGTAAGGACGAAAGACATTCCTTTAGTTAAGATGCTATATCAAAGCAATAATATAGAAGAAATAACTTGGGAAGCTAAAAATGACATGAGGGCCAAATATACACATCTCTTCATTGCTTCGAGTATGTAACAGATCGTTGCTTAATTCTTCTACATACTTCATTTAACATTCGAGGACGAATGTTCCTAACGGGGGAATATTGTTACACCCCGTACGTCTAAATTGACGTATATCATTATAATGACATGTTAAGAATGATTTAAGAGAGTTAAAAGTCATAATATTACCATATAAGATGTTTATATATTGAATATAAAGTTTGGGAAAAGTCGGATTTAAGTTGCGGAAAAACCGATTAAGGAATTGCCTTGTAATTGAGCTTTTTCAGCAATTAATTCAGTGTGTTATATGAGGTCTTTTGGAGACATATCATATACCAAATTGAAGGTCTTGGAGTGTACTTTCCAACACTTTTAACGGTTTGTTCATACAACTTATAGATAAAAAGATATGAGCATCAGAAGTCAGGCCAGAAAAAGGGCCATAAGCGTAAAAGAGGACTAAAACTGAAATGTTTCAAGTATAAAAGGAAAAAATCTTCCTCCATCTCGTCATTTCCAGAAACTCAGTGATAGAAGCAGTGTGTTCTTGGGTTCTAAAGATATTTTGATGGTTTTGAAGAAAGAACATTGATCTTAGCACGAAACGGAAGACGGATTGCGTCAAAACGCTCTACGCGATTAGGGTAACATTATGCTACCTTCAATTTCGTCTATAGTTTGAGTTTTAGAATTACTTCATAGCTAAGTAAAGTATCTAAATTCTATTTTATAGCTTGTTTAAGCTTTAGAAGGTGTGGAATTCAAAGGAAACGAAGTTTAGAAGCTAGAAACATCAAAGGTATGTAAGGCTAAACCTTTCTTTTGGCAAGGCATGTATCTTTTAGATTTTGAAGCTTTTATTAGTTTCAAACTTAGTTTTTCTTGTGAAAAACTTGTATGGTACCAAGGAAACCTTGTATATACTTAATTTGGTACTAAAATCCAAGGTGAAAGACGTCCAAATCAGAAAGGCAAAACGTTTCAAAATCTGGAAAATTGTTTTGAACTTTGGACAGTTGTTAGTATATTGATCATAAATCCTTATACAAAATTGATATTAAGATGATTTAAGAATCTACAGAATCCTAATACATATATCTACAACTTTCATGAAGACCATGAGGTCTATAACTTTTATCTGTAGCCTCAAAACTATGATGCAATACAGGACGCTGGTACTGTCTAGAAATTCTGTACATCCGTGGAATTGTTACGCCACTCTCATCTTGTTATCCAGTTAATTTGTTTATGTTATCAGTTTATCCGGGTATCCATTCCCGTGTATAGTATAGTGCTGGTTCTGTTTTGCGGATCATCCAGTTTCAGTGGAAACTCTGCCGAAATTTTTATAAAAATCAAAGAGTTAGACAAATTCTAAGTTTCAGGTTGTGTCTACAATTCCATCCAGAGTTTTCTTATCATTCCTCTGAGTCCATATATATTGTTGCCACATGTGTTATGCCTCATACATGCTTATGCTTATATTGTGATCATGTTATGTGTGATTTGGAGTCCCCCATAGAGGCTGGACATTGGACACACAGTCCGGTCGCGTGTGATGCTACCCGTCTGGGGGATACAGCCCCTCTGGTTCAGGCGGGAGTTGAAACACCTAGTGTGACCGGGTGTCATTCACACACTCTGACCAGAGAGACTAGATATTACTGGCTGGGGGGGATATAGCCCATAACACCCACCAGGTTTGTTATATACGCGTATATAGCCACAGTATGCACTGCATGATTATACATGAGGCTAGTTCCAGTTTTCAGTTACCTGATTTGGGGGGATACAGCCCATAACACCATACAGGTACTAGTTCCGGTTTTCAGTTACCTGATTTGGGGGGATACAGCCCATAACGCCAGACAGGTACTAGTTCAGATGTTCAGTTACCTGATTTGGGGGGATATAGCCCATAACACCAGACAGGTACCAGTTCAGATAACAGTTCAGCTTTAGCTCGGTACCAGTTATCAGTTCTCGGTTATCAGCCACCAGTTCTTAGCGTCAGTATCAGTTGACAGTTATCAGTTCTCAGTTATCAGCCACCAGTTCTTAGCGTCAGTATCAGTTGACAGTTATCAGTTCCAGTTTCTAGTAACCAGCTATCAGTCATATTACAGTTATTTATCAGTATAGTTCAGCTCAGTCTTCAGGTTCAGATTCAGCTAGACTTCAGCTTATATTCATATCATGTTTAGTACGTTCTTCAGATTTCCAGCTATATTGCTATGCTCCAGCTCATGTTTACATATTTATATTCCAGCCTACAGTTTCATTCAGCTATGACATATTATATGCTCATGCCTTACATACTTGGTACATATCGTACTCACGCCCTTTTCTGGGGCGCTGCGTTTCATGCCGCGCAGGTGCAGATAGATCAATGCTTGGACCATGTTAGTAGGCCATCTATCAGCTACTGGAGTCACTCCGCTTACTCCCGGAGTTACTTATCTTTTGGTATGTTGTACAGATGTCGAGTAGGTATGGCGGGGCCTTGTCCCGTCCTTTGTATATTCAGTTCAGCACTCTTAGAGGCCTGTAGATATGTCCCTGTGTGGTGCAGTCAGTATGTTATGTATGTCAGCTTATGTTAGCCTTGTCAGCTATTTGCATTGCATACTCCTTATCAGCTAGGTTTATGCTTATTCTGTTTATCAGTTATAATGGTTAGCATATTATCAGTAGGATTAGTGATGATCGACACTTAGTGTTGGTCATCCGTCGCGGCCCTAAGTTGGGTCGTGACATAAGCATTGTGACTCTTTAAAGATTTCGAGCCTAGCAGGATACTTCTATCTTTCAATTACTATTCATAATCATACTTGAACTTCCCTTCTCAATTATATACTGGACTTCCAATTCAACAATAGGTAGTCCTACCTATAATGCAACTTTATCCTCAATATAACATTCACACATCGTAGCTTAACAATTCTAAGTTCATATCTCGAACAAAATAATTCTATGATTGGCTCAAGACCAAGTCCAATATAAAACACCGGCCATAAGTTGCATATCTCAAACGATAGACAATTTATTCAATCAATATCCTTAATCCAATCAAAACCTTTACATTCGATTTATATCCTTAGGTTGATAGCTCCTCAATTAATTTCCTTAGTAATATAACTCTCTTATCCTTAACTCCACTGTAAATACAGAACATTCGGATACCAACTACCAAATAAAAAGAATACGCCATGCTCATAACTGGAGTACCATACTCCCAATCACACCGCAAACACAGAACAACACGAAAAAACCTAATAAACAATTATTCATAAAGCTTCGGCGTAGTAAGTACGCCTCTTCAGCAGCTACACGCGTGAAGAATACGTGCATAGAGCATCCATAAAGGTTGAAGACCGTCAAAAAAGGATGAAACCACTTACCTTAACCTTGTTGAATACTTAATATCTTCCAAGCAACTCTTCGAACAACTCAACTTAATCTACAATAGCATAAGGAGATCAATAATCAGCTCAATAAAACTATGATTTTCGATCTTTATCTTATGGGTTTTCAATCATACGAGCTAACTCATATAAGCATAGATACATAAAAGAGATGAAATATATTACCTCAAAACAGAAAAGACGATCCAAATCCAAGCTTACTTCATCTTAAAGAAACCCTCAAATTCAACAACAAGATGAGAGATATGAATCATCCGATCTTTACGCACTTTTCAAGGGTCAATTCACATTATAACCTCATAGATATTGGTCTAATTGTGAGGGGTACACTTAGAGGGTATTTGGTACTGTATTGAATAAGAGAAGAATTAAAAATTAAAGCTGAAATGAGGAATATATATATATATATAAGGAAGTCCTACCGCCTCAATCTCCAAGCAGGTGGGTAAGCTGCCTGCTTGGTAGGTTGAGTTGTCCAACTTCGGATGCTTGTATCTCAATACCCAATGTCGAATTGGCGAACGGTTTGTGGCGTTAGAAACTAGACACATAGGAATTTAATTTCATATAAATATCTCCCCTGAAATCTCAGTAGACTGGGAGAAAACTTCATCATAATATGACCCATTAACCTGTCTGTGAAACTACTTACAGTGCAGCGGCAGGTCTGTAATTTAGGTCCAAACGGGACACTAAAGGACTCAGAATGACCACAAATTTTGTACACAAGTCATACAAGACTTGTGTGACATTCTCACGAATACAGAACTCAAATCAGATCTCTAAAATTCAAGATACGACTCCCACGGAAAGAGATCAACTTCTTAACTTTTGGAATTTTAGCAAAACTGGCTGAACGACCTCGGAATTCACTTTCAAGAGTTTATACAGGTTACAAATGACCATACAAACCTAACGAAATTCTCAGATTTCGAATCAAAGCTCATTTACTCAAATCGAACTCGAAAACCTCTTTTAAAGCTTTACCGACAAATGAAACGGAAATCTCCTCTAAAATCATACCAAATGAGGTCCGAATCAGCTCAAACTTTACAGACATATCTTAATAGACCTTCCTTAGCTTTTAAGATTGTTGGCACTTCAATTAGAGTCCTAACTCCAGAAATGACTACCTAAGGTTGTTTCATTCTCCTCCACTAAGACTCTCTTCGTCCTCGAATGAGCTTGAGTCTAAAGCAAACTTCACACAGATAACAAAAGAACTTGCACGACCTTCATGAATTACTCCACAAATATTATCTTATGATTACTAAATCAGAATTATAACACGCGCTGGACTTAAGAAATAACCACATTCAGATGATATTATAACACCATTAGCTGGCCTTTTCTGACTAGGCCGACCCTTCCTCGATCACGAGATGAGAGTTTTTTATTTTTGGTAAAAAGATACACAAAAATCTGGATGGATTAGCAGGATCTCGTCGACGAATCACCGGACCGTTGAATCCATGATTTAGCTTGCACTTTGGCAATGCCTTAGAGATTTAAGTTTATCATTAAGAATTGGAGGGAGACTCCTCCACTTAGAGCCTTAACTGACACAGCTAATTTGAATAGGAATAGCCATTCTCGCACAGTCTTCTGGACTAAGGAAGACTTAGCTAAAAACAGTACGCACCTCAGACCCGAGCTACCAAATTACTCTCTCGAGTTTCCAAAAAGCTGTAACTCTCGAGTTCACAACTCCATTTCTCACTACCCTTAGTAGCCTTGAAACACAACAATCTGCTTAACCGGCTATCTTGACACGCACTCTGGCTCAACACAGGGAATATCATAAGCGGATACTAACCGCCCAATCTCACTAGTGCCGGAAGAATAAGAGATGGCATTGGACTGAGGATAGAAATAATTAGAGCTTCGAGAAGCTCATCTTATTAGTTGCTTGGCTACCGGAGCTAGACAACTTCCGAGTCAGGTTAGCCAAATAATCGCAATTGAAGACTATTATGAGCTTTATGGAATAACATCCATGCCAAATATTTAACCTTCCAATAAGAAGAAACTCCAACAACTTTCCAGAAAACCTTTTTTATAACCGAGACAAGCTTACAAAATAACATGACTCTACTAGCACCATGAACCAAGGGAAGACACGTAGATCGAATATTACTTAATAATTGCTTTACACCGGAAGAAAATGATACTTTCTGATGGTGACGAATAAGAATCACATCATCCTACCAACACTGAATTCTAAGGTGAGAGGTAAACTGACTTGACATAAAACAAGAGGTGGCACACAAGATGACAAGCAGACAATACAGACATTCACTCCCAAATCCCTCACAAATGCCACGAATAAATCATATAAGAAGCTCACCCCTCTACCACAACAGATTCTTAGTAGAAACGACATCCCAAAAAAACATGGAAACATTGGTAAACGAATTACAGACCGATCGAAAGAATCAAATCTTACTCACGTATAAGGGAAGAAGAAATACATGGGTCTACTGCATCGGATGCCTCCGAATCCTACCAGGCTGGCACTTCATGGAACTGCCTTTGCGGCTGAGCTGAGCTGCTACCTTGATAATCACTTCCAGAAGAAGCACTTCCACTACGCTCTGGGCCCCTGCCTGGCTGACTGAGATCTGAATTAAATCCAATGCGACTGTGCAGGTGCATGAGGACGAGAAGAAGGACGACTGCCTTCCTGCCGAAGTAAGGGACAGTTCCTCCTAAGATGACGAGGCTCAGGACAGTGATGATACCTTTTGGATAAAAATGGATGTTGGATAGATTGATGATAGATATAAAGAGAAGACTTAGTCTGATCTTGACAGACTACTGGCACACTCTTAGAATCACGCGCCACAAGCTGAGATAACCTGGTAGGTGACCTCCCACAATAATTAGAACCCTTACCTCTAGAAGAGGTACAATGGTGCCAACCAGGACCATGGATCTCTTACTCTCCTGGTCTGACTTTACCTGCTCTAACCTATGGTATGCTTCATACCTCCGAGCAATATCAACAACATCAAATGGAGCCCCAACCTCAATCTCTGCAGCCATCTGGGACCTCAAGGAAGGAGAAATGCCATCAATAAATTTTCAAACCTTCTCGGAAGGCTCAAGGACTAGCTCTGGAGCATATCCAGCCATCCTAGAGAATTCAATCTCATATTTTGAAGTCGGCAGGCTACCATGTCCAATCCACTCAAACTGACAACGCTTTTCATCTTGCTTGCTGCGTGGAAGGAACTTTTCCATGAATCTACGAGAAAACTCGCACCAAGTGAGCTTAGGCAAGTCCTGCCTAGTTGATAAAATAACGGTTCACCAATCCAAGATTGGACCCTGGAAATGGAAAGTAGTATAACAACACCATACTGCTCGAGATAACTAAGAGCTTGAAGGATACGTCGACATCGATCTAAAAATTCATGGGGATTATCAGATGCATGGCCTGAGAGTATCGGAGGGTTCAACCGGGCGAATAATGCAACCTCTTCGGGCACTCGGACGGAACTGTTACCTAGGCTAGCTGACCTACCAGAACAACTGGAGGCACAACACATGCTGCTTCTGGAACATAATTTACCAGAGCAACATCAGGGACTAGAACAGGATCTCCCTGTGCCCGAACATCTGCATCTGCAGCAACCTGATGAGCCGCCTAGGGAATAGGAAATTCTTGTGGTATCTACGCAACCAAGAATCTCATAAAAGCATCTTAGAGAGCGGGTGAACCACAAGGCCCTACTCCCCCGTCAACTGAGAGCTGGCATAGTTGGGACCTCCACAACTGGATCGTCAACACGATCCACAACTCTCAGGGCTTGGGCAGCACTAGCCCCAGGCTAGACTGCTTCGTCCTGAGCTCCTACTCTATACTGATTTTCCGTATGAGGGTTCACCATTACTATGAAGGAATTAACGAAAAAAAATTAGCATCCCACATGAAGACCGATGCATGATTTGAAAATAAGGAAGGGAAACTTCCTAAATGTCATCATAGTCTCTCCTAGATAAGTACGGATGTCTACATACCCATCAGCGAGATTCTACTAGACATTGTCTTAGTTTGGATAGACTCTAAACCAGGCTCTGATACCAACTGACACGACTCAGATTTTTGGTTAGGCTGTGCGGGCACCCAACATCCTCTTCTAGACCTGTCGGGCGAATCCTTTTTAATTGAATTCACAAAAATAAATATAAAATCAACTTATAAATAAGAAATAAGACCTAAAGAGACGCGAATATAATTATACAAAAGTTGTACATAAGAAGTTACAACTGACTACCCAATGTACTAGCTTTAGGGCTATACAGACAGACATCTAAGAATAAAAATGAAGTATAAACATCTCCTGAAGGGAGCAAAATACAACTGAGATAATAAATATAAAACTGGTGGCCATCCTGAACGAAAGCTAGCTCACAGTGACAGCTGAAGTCGTCTTCACTCCTCAACCATGTGGCGAACTCAATCCTGGAGTGAATCTGCTGAAACGAAATAAATATACAAGAAACAAACAGAGGATATTTGTGTCTTGAAAAAATTAATTAACTGCTTCTGCTTCTTGGAAGAAACAGGTATTCGTAGCTTCTCCCCAACATCAAAAAAATACTTCTGCTTCTACCTAAAAGTATTTTTTCTCTGTTGCCAAACTCCTCAAAATTACAATAAATAAATAAATAAGTAAAAGAAATTGGCTTTGGAGAAGCAATGTCAAATAGGCTATAAGTGTCCAATATTCCCTTTTTATGTTATTAAATACTATGAATATTTTAACTCATTGCTAATATTTATCACATCTCTTTAACCAAACTTAAATACAACTAAGCATCTCTTACCTCATTAATTACAAAAGTAAGATTGAAAAAAAAATTACTTTGGAGTGCTAAAGGAATACTTATTTTGGGACAAATGAACAAGGAAAAAGGGAAACTTAGTATGTAATGGATGTAATATAATTTTTTTGGTAGATTTGTATGTATAAATTTGTCAAAATTAATGATATAAATAAAACTGACAAATAAATATCTCTGTGAAACTGAAAAAGTAACTCTACTAAAAAAAATAAAAAATTTCAAAAGAAATCCGGCGATTTGAAAATCTGAGAGAGGAGGGTGAAGGATGAAGAATCCAAATTCTATTATGCCCTCTCTCTCCTTTCATGAAGTTATAGTTATTAAACTTATTACAATAACTCTCCATCTTCACCATTAAGCCTCATTAACCCAAACTAATGCCAGTTGTCCACGTGGCTATCCGTTTAATCTTCTTTTAATTCTTTCTTAGCAGCGATGTCATTTCGAATCCAGCTAGCTTCATAACATTGTCTTTTTTCTATTTCAAGTTTTTTTCTTCTCCCTCCCAAGTCCCACCCATACACGTACACCATCTCCACAACTACAAAAAAATTTGTCTAATTATATGGTTATTATAGTAAATTCTTTTTTTTCCATACATATTCAAATTATTCAGTACTCCCTCCGGTCCACTTTATTTGATGTTTTAGCCTATTTTTTTGGTCCACAATATTTGATCTTTTCGGAAATCAAGATTGAATTTTACAATGTCACCCCTTGCTAATAAATGACTTTAAACAAAATGATAAGTAATAATAGCTTGAATAAGGGCTAATATAATCAATTATATTGCTAATTAATGCTTAAAAAAGTGATTTTCTTAATACGCGTGAAAACACCTAAAATATCAAATAATATGGACCGGAGGGAGTACCATTATACGCTTGGACTGACACCTATATTCTTATGAGAACCCCTTAAAAATCAATTCTAGTTGGCTGGCTTGGAGATTCTTATCGCAGCTATAAATATAAACATAATTACTCTCTCATAAAAAAGAAGTTACAACTACACAGGTATAAATTGGAAAAGAACAAAAGGGAAGTAAACATCTGTGTGTATTTGAACAGAAGAGCTGAAGCAAAAGAAGACTGGGAAAGAGAAGAAAACGAAAATTGACAAGTAGCCATTATATACAGCATCAAGATTTCTGGAGTTCAAAAACTAAAGCCAGACACTAACTGTGACCAACTTGTAACAGCTGGGAAGCGAACTAAATGCAATTAGCGTTTGTACTAACTTTCCCACTAAAGTTAACACATGAGTCTACTACTAATTTCCCATTAAAGTAATTGTATGTCACACTGGTTCCATCAAGTTAGATGAGAAGTAACCAAAATCTAGATGCATTAGTTGTAGAGGCTTTGCTGACTGCCAAGTAATAATGCATTTTTTTTAGAAACTATGTCTTGAAAATACCAGTTTAAAGTATCTTTCAAAATAGTATTACAACATACAGATGACTGATTCAAGCATCACAGTTTTTGGCACTTCCCCAGTTACAGTTGAAATCTTACCTTTAGTATGTTGGTCCATTATCAGTAACTACAGGCTGAAGAAATACCTGGTGACACTATTAAAGAAAACTTAAATTACTTGTTTACCTCCTTCTGTTTAAAGGGCAGCACAAGTATAAATAGTAGTAAGTGCCAAGCCCATCAACAGAATAGAGAGGGAAGATAAAATAAAGACTATATCACATATTGTTTTCATCAATTTCATAGTCCCTTAATATATCCTCTTCAAGAAAATCAAGAATTGTGAAATGGCTTCTTGAATTCTAGGAAGGAGATTCTTTAAGTAGTATGCTCAGAGCACTCAAAATGACAAAAACCTGCAAATATACTTTTGATAGGTTAACGAATCACACTCATGGACTTTTATAAAATGATGGTGCTGCTCGGGCTAGTTTGTGCTCAGGTAGACCTGACCTGCTTTGTTTTTTGCACAAACTATACAAACGCCCTACCAAATACTTACTTCAAAGAGCAACTTCTATTCATATAAAGTAACAAAGTATCAGTGCTAGTTGATATTCCTATTTCAAACTTTCTATAATATGATTTCGACATTACAACCTATATAGGCAATGTCTCATGACACAGATCAAATCAGAAAACAAAACATACTTCCAAGACGAGAAAAGGAAAGAAACAAAGAACTATAAGAAATGGACTTACCTCGCTGTGAGTATGAAGTTACACCACCGGGCACCAATGGCAACATTTATGTTGTCATAATGATAGACGTCTGCAAGAAATAACGTTGTTAATGCTTTTATTTATATGCTCTATGAAGCATGCAAATGTTCACGGTATCACTATGAGGTATTAGAATTGCATTACTTTAAAAGCATTTTACATTTTTTCCATTTCAGTGATGTCCCAAACATATACATAGAATTAGGAGCCACAAGTTCTGCAATAGTACTATTACAGTTAGCTTCGACGACCATGGTAATTTGAGAGCTTTAGTGATCTTGAGGGAGCATTTAATTTCTATCCTCTACAAGATAGGATTTTTTTTTTTTCTGTTGATTGTACTTACTTTATTCCATTCCCTCTGAATACAATTGTTGGATGCTCATGAGCCTTCATAGGAAGCGGCGAAAGGAATCTCTATGAGAACACCCTTTTCACAAGATATTTCTCTTCTAAACCCAAAAATTGCATATCAACTTCTGATGAAGAAGATAAAGAGTTCTCTAACAGTAAACAAAAGTAAAGGCGTAAATTAGAAGTAAAGAAAACATAAGGTAACAAAAAATATTAGCAGGCAATTTCTATGATAATTACTATATAGCAAATGGTACCACATATTACATTTTGTGTTAAGAACTTCCATAATTAAAAAAATAAATGAGAAACTTACTTACTAAAAGGAAGAAGAAAACAATGAGAAACTTCAAGTTTTCTAGAAAATACAAGCCACAAATGTATACTTGTGAATAACAACAAATAAAAGTGTCAAGTGGGATGAAAGTTAGTAAACCAAGTTTAGCATTCCTTTTATCAAATATAGCTTTCAGGAAAAAGGTTAATTGTCACCATCTTTTCACAAATAAAAGATGGTATAGAACTATTTCTCTGTCTCTCTCTTTGTGTAATATCCTTGTCAGTGGCGTAGCAGAATTTTTGGTCAGCAGTGTCACTTTCAAATAGAGACAATAGATCTAAAAAAATTTGTGAAGATCCCAATTAGCTTTCAAAGTCAAGAGTTTTATTTTAAGCGTAGTGCTCTTATTTCATACTTGGACATTTTACTGTTAAATTTGGTAAGAAATTGCACCTAGCATAAGTACTTTTACACCTCTTAAATTTGTTGAAGATCTAAGGATCGATCCTCACTAACACCAAATTTTTTTAATCGAATACTAAAAGAATTACAAAAAGTGATTAAAGTGCAACTAAGGAGATTCGATCTCACATCATCAAGGAGGATGGCTACACCCCAACTGCATCTCCAAGATCCTTTAGTTCAAGCACTGTCACAATTCATTTTTGTAGCAATATATTGTAGCTTTTTCATTTATGTATATATACACTCGTAAAAATTTTTGATGAAGCAGTGTCCCGTGACCCCACCCCTCAGATAGTTTCGCCTCTGATCCTTGTGACTTCTTCACCTTTTTCATTACAGAGCTTATAGGATATTCAGTTATATTCATATCTTTCACAAGTGAACCACAAGAATTTTTGTTAATCTCATTAATATTGTAAAGATGATAAACCTTTGACAGGGGTGGACTTTGACCATGCTCCTATCGGCAACTCTTTTTGAACACCTGCATGGCAATCTTGTTAGTAGTGCATCTCAATGCTAATATTTATGATAGTGTCACTATTAAAAACTAGGGGTTTTTCGACCGCCCAAACGGTCGAATAACGGTCGAACAGCCGACCGATGATCGACCAAAAATGGTGGTCGAAGATTTGCTGGTCGAAGAAGTCTGTTCGACCGCTTCGGTCGAACGCTCGACCGCCATTCTGTGGGAGAGCGATCGAACAGATGAATTTCTGAAAAAATAATATTCATCTGTTCGACCGAATGATTTTCTGGGAAAAAAAATTCAATTTTTCGACAGATTCGGTCGAAATTCTGTGTAAAACCTGCAATAAACTAGCTGTAATTAGAGCTATACCACCTGTAAACGCAGAAAATACCAGCACCATATAAACAATAGGCTTCACCAAGCCTAAATATTAGTCTAAACTTGACTTTAAACTAAAAGTCTAACAAAATACATAATTTCAAGACTTCACAACGATACAACAAGTCAAACAAATCAACTGCAAGTCTTACAATCATCAAAGAAGCGACAAATCAAATAAATCAACTGCAAGTCTTACAATCATCAAAGAAGCTTAACAAAAACTATCCACAAGTCTAACACATGTCTAACATCATGAATAATCCATTATTGCCTCAGAACTAGACTCGGATCCAGACTCAGACGACGATCTGTATCGATGTTTGGTCTTGTCTTCCCCCCCCCCCCCCCCCCCCCCCGCGCTCGTGCTACTCCTCTTGCTCTTGCCCTTGTCTTTTTTCTTTCCCTTCTCAGAATGACTAGCCATCCAGTTTTGCATCATTTCCCGCATGGCATTCATATTAGCTTCATTGCGCAAACGTTCTTCTTCGCTCTTTCTCTTAAGCTCTTCAATTTCATTGAGCAGTCGAGCTTCCACGGATGGATTAACTGAGCTAGTAGGAGTGTAAGAGTCAAACAAACCTGGATTTAGACGATCCGAGGCATACTGCGATCCAAGACCATAAGCACACCCCTTCTTTACCCCTCCATTCACCTCCAACCATAGTGCGGTTTCCTCCTCAAGTGTCATTGGAGCTGGGGTACTGCTTCCACACTCGGATGCTTGACTTGCCAATCTTGTTTCATAAGCTGCTGAAGCCTTTTCCTGAAAAAAAAATAATAATAAAAATTAGATGTATAAATATTGAAGGATTATATAAAGAAGTTTGAATTTAATAACTTACCCACAGCTCTTTAGCGCGCAGCTCGACCCAGACTTCTTCCCCTTTTTTGTTCGTGTAGATATGTCTAGTCTTACGCTCTGTTTGGATCATTGTTACCTATTGTTTCATAATGTATTGTTTTGTATTGTATTGTATTGTATTGTATCGTACTGTATTATAAAAACAACGTTTGAATTGATTGTATTGTTTCCCGTTGTTTAGTAACATTGTTATTATTTGTTTTGATTGTATTGTACTGTACTGTAACTAATAAGTTTACTAATATACCCTTAATTGTTCTAAATATTAGATTAAGTAACAAATTTTCTTTAATATAATTTGAGCCAGTTTATATTTACTATACCTTGTAAATATATTCATGCAAATTATAACGAAAATAATAAAAAAAATTAATAATATTAAACATAACAATATGTTCACACTATTAATAATTTAGATAAAAAATAATATTCCGTAACGACATGCAAGCAATCATATTATCCAAATAATAGTTATTAACAAAAGTGTCATCATATATTTTGTATCCAAAAAAAAAAAAAGAATATACGGCTTGTAATTAATGAAATCTACTAACTCAAGTTTTACGTTTTTGCTCTGTAATTAATGAAATTAAGAATTATACATTAAATAAATTAAGATAAAATGTTTAATATAATCACATAACAAGATGGCTTGTGAATCTGAACACTCTGTTTGGATCATTGTTACCTATTGTTTCATAATGTATTGTTTTGTATTGTATCGTACTGTATTATAAAAACAACGTTTGAATTGATTGTATTGTTTCCCGTTGTTTAGTAACATTGTTATTGTTTGTTTTGATTGTATTGTACTGTACTGTAACTAATAAGTTTACTAATATACCCTTAGTTGTTCTAAATATTAGATTAAGTAACAAATTTTCTTTAATATAATTTGAGCCAGTTTATATTTACTATACCTTGTAAATATATTCATGCAAATTATAACGAAAATAATAAAAAAATTAATAATATTAAACATAACAATAAGTTCACACTATTAATAATTTAGATAAAAAATAATATTCCATAACGACATGCAAGCAATCATATTATCCAAATAATAGTTATTAACAAAAGTGTCATCATATATTTTGTATCAAAAAAAAAATATACGGCTTGTAATTAATGAAATCTACTAACTCAAGTTTCACGTTTTTGCTCTGTAATTAATGAAATTAAGAATTATACATTATATAAATTAAGATAAAATGTTTAATATAATCACATAACAAGATGGCTTGTGAATCTGAAGAGGCAGGGAACGTACAAAGTAATAAGAGAGGCAAGGAACGTACTGTATTTTGAGAAGAGGGGAGATGAGGTCAAAATAACTACTTGGGTGTATTTAAATAAGAAAATAGGGTAGAGGGTAAAATAGGATTATAAGGTTATAATTAAGGACGTGATGAGAAAGTGTAAAAGCGTAACAATGCAAAACCACCAAATCGGTTGTAACAAAAAGTGGGTCTTTTCATTGTTAGGTAACAACGGAACTTGACAATACAATACAAACAAATTAAAGTAACAACCAAAACAAGTGTTGTAATCATAATAACAATACAATACAATACAATGGGTAACAATGATCCAAACAAAGTGTTAAATATTTTGGGTACAGGTATTGTCCGCCCTTCTTTCTTTTCCTACAAATATTAGAAGAGGACAAGTTAGATAGAAAATTAACGAGAGTTACATTAAAAACAATACATATAAATTAATAACAACACCAAACCAACTTTAATTCTAAAAACCACCTCAAAATCAATACCAAATCAATATGTATAGTGTGTAGGAAAATATATATGATAATAGTAACTAAAGGAAAGGCCGAACAACTCCCAAAAATTTCTTTAAAATAACAAGCACGCACACTAATCCAATAATTATCTATCATTCAAACTAATCACCAACCTTTAATTTATTTTTTTTTTTAAAAAAAAACATGTGTAAAATGCAAAAAATCAGTGCTGCCGCCGCAGCTGGTGGTGCCGCCTCAGCTGGTGGTCCGCCGGTGCTACTGCCTGAGGTGGTGGCCCCGGATCTACGTGTTTGTGAAAAAATAAAAATTGGGGGTTAGAGTTTGTGAAATTAAAGGAAAAAATATAAAGAAGATAGTAAAATTGGGAAAAACTTACCAATTGATGGATTAGATGGAGATTTGATGGAGAAATTGGTGGATTTAGGGGTTGGGGACCGTTGATTTGAGTATTTGGGGGTTGGGGGTCGGGTTTTTTTTTTTGGTATGAAGGGAGAGAGAAATGAGCTGAAATAGGAAGGAGTCGGGTATAATTACGAGATTTTCGACCGAAGCAGTCTAACAAAATAAAAAAAAAATTAATTAGGTCCATACCGCTTCGGTCGGACAAATAAAAAAAAATTAATACAAATCAGTTGAATTGTCCCACCGATCCGGTTGGACAGACTCTTTCGACCGACTTTCGGTGGGAAATTTACGGTCTTAAAAGCAGTGATTTTTAGTAGTGATCTAATAGTAACGAAAAGAAGATATTACTTATCACATCTGAAGAAGATGATCCTTTTGACTGGCATGCATAAATGAGAACGATCATGGGTGTAAGTTTTCTATCAGACTGACATATGAGTTCTATCGCATAAGGATAAATTTAATCCTATTCCTACCCAACCAAATGCAAACGTTAGGTGCTTCCTGTTCTCGTAGCTACGGCACACTTGTAATTGGGCGGGCGTGACTGTGTGCGCTTAGGATCTGAATCAAACTCTGAGAAGCCGGCCTACTGTTCTATCCACACCTGACACCCAAGTAGCTAAATTGCTTCAGAAACATAAATGGCATGACTTGCATCATAATATTACCAAACTGATGATAATTCTCAATCAAACTATCTCCACATTGCTTATGTATTAGAAAAGAAAAAACGGAAAAGAAGTGTTCGTATCTCAAAACAAGTTCACAATAACTATAATAAGAGTTACCTCATGTTTACAATCATCACAATGAAATTCAAACACATAGTCTCTTTAGTGCCATCCATGGGTTAGAATATGAGCATCCCATAGAAACTTTAATGCGATAAGGAACATAGTTACGCCCACTATCCTATTGAGAACCATTATAAAATGATATGAAACATTATAAATCTCTTAACAAATGCAAATTCAAGCGCCCTGATCCTATGCCATACCTAGCAAAGTAACGGGGAGAAGAAGAACCCAACACTAGACTAATAATTCCAGCGTGAGATACATATTTTAGAAGCACAGTTGCAGGATATCCCGTTCCAGCACCACAGTTTCAACTACAGGAAGTTTAGACATTATAAGCACTCACGAAAATCCGTCTACCCTAAGAAACAGCTAACCAACTGAAAAAGGAGAAACAACAAAGGAAAAGGAAGCCTACAGTTTTTCTTTTGCATAAATTCTTAAATGGAATAAATATTTCTTTATATTTTGCCCTAACATCTTCTCTATCTATTCCACCACATTGTCATCTAGCTCATTAACTCGAATATTCTCTCCTGCTATAACATTCACCAGAACGCTAAAATGGTAGCAAGAAATTGACACCAATGATATTCTTCTTTTACATTGGAATCGACCTGGAACAATCAATCTTAGCCTCTCCACCTTGATGGGGTAAGGTTTGCGTATATCTCACCCTTCCCAGACTCCACTAATGAAATTACACTGGATATGTTGTCGTTGTTGTTCATTGGAATCGATCTATGACCTAACAATTAATCATCTAAATTACTTTGGAGGAAAAAGATAATAACATTCATCATTCTACATTAGTTTACAAAATGACTTACTCTAAAGCAAGATGGAAAAGCTAACGAAATTGACTAATTCATTATCAAAAACGAAATTAAGTTTAACAAAAAAGCACAAAATAAAGAAAAAAATAAAGTTTATCCTCCATTGAGCAGTGAGCACTCTAACTAGTATAGAGATGTTTTGGGCAAAAATCTCTGTGCATTTAGCATTGTTCTAGAGCTAATTTATTCGTAAAAAATTCAGATAATGGTCAAAATCCCTCCTTTAACTATTATTTTTTTGTTAGTTTCATACTTAAACTATGGATTGGTTACTTACCCCTGAACTATCAATTTTCATATTCATAATCCCCTGCAGTGCCAAGTGGCAGGGAGAGTGACTTCAATCTCTTTGTTGTATGTGGGGAAATAAAGTAGACCAATAAAAAGCATACATGTGTCATTTCACTTCAATTTTTAAAATTTAAATATTCTTTTACTTATTTTATTATTATTTTTGTTTTTTTCCTTTCTTCTTTTCTAATTAATTATGTTCTTCTTCATAACTCTACTTCTTTCTTGTCAATAACAATAAACTAGTTGAGACCCATTAACCTTAGAATAATAAGAGTACTAATAATTTAATCAAATGTGATAAATTCTGTTGCAATTTAGAACCAAATTTTGTCAATAAGGGTCATTTTAATTAAAAAGACATAACCCTTAACATGTATTGTATCATTTTAATATTTTAATACGCAAGTTCTCAAATGAGTTTATTATAATTGAGTAAATTCAGTTCTATATAATAATTAAGTTTACTATTGTTGGTTTACATTTATTATTTTAGAAATATGGGTTTTCAACTAAGGTAAAAAAAAAAATTTGAAGGAAAATTAGAAGAAAAAATTAATAAATTTAAAAAAAAGAAAAACATCAAATAAGAAATAAGAACAATTATTTTAAAAAATTAATTATATGGATGGTTTACAAAGAGAGTGAAGTCACCCTCCATGCCACTTGGCACTGCAGGAGGTTTTGAATATGAAAATTGATAGCTCAGGGGGTAACATGACCAACCATAGTTTAAGTATGAAATTAACAAAAAAAAATGATAGTTTAGGAGGGGGAGGGGTTTGATTATTATCTCTAAAAAGTTTCATGATGTTCTTGATGATGCCAGATTATTGTTGGACTTATGAAAGAAAACGGACTGAGGTTGAGGACAGATTTCAAAATATTTCACTACGGGTCCTCAAAATTGACTGATGTTGTCTTTTTGTCTCCATTTAAGATAAGTTTAGTAAAGACTCTGTTTTATTTGATGTACTCCCTCTGTCCTAAAATGAGTGTCTGGGATTGAGTGGGCATAACGTTTAAGAAAATAAGAAAGACTTTTAAATCCTGTGGTTTAAAATGAAAGGTGTGTGTAATGTGGGCCACAGTTTTCAAATTCCGTGGTCTAAAATAAATCTTAGATTTAAAAAGTTGGCATAAAAGGAAAAAGGCACTCATTTTGGGACAAACAAACAAAGAAAGGTAGACACTCATTTTGGGACGGATGGACACTTTAAGTTATTAATCTGACATGTACTACCTTTTAGGAAGAGATCAAAGGGCAAGTATTGCCTACGAGAATATGGGAAGAGATTGAAGGGCCAAGTGCTGCCAAGCAACACTACAAGTTATCAGTGAGAATGTGGGAAGAGATTAAAGGGTAAGTGTTGCCTATGCAAGAGGGGCTTAAAGTCAAGTGTTGCCTCTTAGCTCGCACTTGCTAGACAAGGAGGGTGGGATATAGGCACCATTATAATATTTCATAGAGATATTTTCGTCCGCAATTTTTTCACTAAGCGGAGGTCATTTTTGTTAAACCATTGTTATGAGGATTAAAAGGGCAAACCATTGCCTATAGTGTCATAGTTGCGCAATTCTCCCGAGAGATTTAGGGGTGTTCAAAGACAAGTTATACAAGCATTATAATGCACGGATTAGCCGTACGAGACAATTAATACATGATTGTAATAAGGGATTTAACTTTTATTGGGTGTTTGTTCGATATACTAAAAGATGGATATAGAAATATTATTTAAATAAAAGAATACATATATTGCCCCTGTAAGTTTTACTTCTCATGTAAACATCTCAACTTTCACAATGATTAAATTGACACCTTTGATTGCCACAAGTAGGGGTAGGCGTTCGATATTTCGGAACGGTTTTATATAATACGGTTCGATATTTAGGTATTTGGTTTCGAAAGAGTACATACCAAATACCATACCAAACTACTTCGGTACAGTTCGGCATTTTGTATATCGGTTCGATTTTATTCGGTACGATATGCGGTATACCAAATATTAATTGATTAGCAAATTGTAGTTTCTATATTTAAGGTAAAGGCTCAATGTTGCATGAACCTACTGATCCCAAAAATACTATTGTCACCTAAATGAAACGATTATACTAGCACTAATGTACTAGAGTCTGGATCTCATCAAACTTCTAAGTGAAAGCACTTATTAGTCATTAGAAAGTGTATTGTCACCTCCATTGCTTATCGAATAGAAGTTATAATCACCTATATTACCTATAGTTCATCTACTACAAGATTATAACCCACCACTTTGGCAGTATCTGTATTCCAATAATATTTCAAACATAAGTATTTGGCAGTATCTGTATTCCAATAATATTTCAAACATAAGTATTCAAAGAAGCTCTAGTTACAGGATCAATTGTCCTTGCAAGCAACAACAAACCAAATCAACAAAAGTACAAAAGTTGAAAATTATATATAACCTAGTCGAATTTATCAAAAAGAAAAATGAGAAAAGAATGATCGGGAAAAGGATTAAAAAATTTGCTAGATAAATTCACGAGAATTTATTGGAATCTGAGGGTGAAGTTTTCATTTTCAAAGTGTTGTTGGTTTCAAGGTCTATTGAAAAATGGAGGAACAAAAAACGAGAGTTGGAGAGAAGCAGCAGCTTTGGTGGAAAAGAGAGAAGTGATTTCGGGTAGGGCTGAATTTTAGTTTGATTGGGGTCATTGGGCCAGAGGCTGGATAGGTCTGGGCTATTAACTTATTATTGTAAAAATTATAAAATATATTTAAAAACTTCGGAATTCCGAAATTCTGAGACCCTTTTACCATATTTCGAACCGAAATTCTGAAGTACCGAAATTTCATGACGAACTCCATACCGAATACCGAAATACCGATTTCGAAATTCTGAACTAATTCGATTTGGTGCGGAATTCGGTATTTCGAACTTTATGCCTACACCTAGCCATAAGTGGGTCTCTCATAACCCCTTGCGCTGACATGCGAAATATGTGTTTCACACACAAATGTGAGCGTGTGAACCCTCTAAATTTTTTTTTTTTATCGTAACCATGTGGACCCCCTCTTTTTATGGTTAAATTTTTTTTACAACAGAAGGTCCACCGTAGGAAAACAAGTTTTAATGATCAGTGATTTAATATCATTGTCAGTTTCAAAATTCTAAAATAAATTTTTTCCGTTATCAACATTCATTAAACTGTTAAACGTCCACCCAAATTGGAGGCTTAAAAATAGATCCGTGTAAATTTCTTAATAATTTCTATTAACTTTTTTTTTTTTGTTTGGGTTTGATAACAAGATTAGGTGGTTTCCCTTTTAAACCTCCAAGTTATAGCACGTTTACAATTATCAGAAACATCTTAAAGTTCACAATGAGAAAGATGAAATTTTGGGGTGGAAGAGGAAGAGGAAGAGGAAGGGTGGGGTTGACAAAGAAGATGAAGTTTTGGGGTGAGAGAAGAAGAGGAATGGGGCGTGACGAAGAAGATGAAGTTTTGGGGTTTTGGGGTGGGGAAGATTGAAGTAAAAATTTCGCGTAGGGACCTGTTTGGCGCGCGCTAATTGATTTGTAGCCGTAAAAAATAAGTTAGTTGAGAGATAGCCACCTCCGGACAAGTCCCAATATAAATACTGAGGCTTTCAAAGCCTTAGTATTTATACTGGAAAACTTCAGTAAACTAACCCCAGTATAATTATTTTGTTATGAGACTTTGTATAAAGCTTCAGTCCCATAACAGAATACTGGGGCTTTGAAAGCATTTTGTTAGAGAAAATTACGCCACATAACCACTGGGAAATAATGTTTTTGTCCATCTTTTGTTGTTAGTTTCTTTCCATAACCATTTTTTTTTTTTAAATATATTTTATATTATATATTTATGCGATTAGATGTTGATCATTAATTTGAGCCTATATTTTAGGTGTCAATGTGAAGCTGGAGGTATGGAGGCAGACGTTAGAGTCTAAAGGCTTTAGGCTTAGCAGGACGAAAACAGAGTACATGGAATGCAAATTTAGTGATGCTTCTGATGTGTCAGATATGGAAGTGAGACTTGATTCTCAAGTCATTCCTAAAAAAGAAGAAACTTCCGATATCTCGGCTCAATCCTCCAATGCAATGGAGAAATTGAGGATGATGTTACTCACCGTATAGGAGTAGGTTGGATGAAGTCGAGACTTGCATCTGGCGTTCTGTGTGATATGAGAGTGCCGCTTAAGCTTAAAGGCAAATTCTATAGAGTGGTCGTTAGACCAGCTATGTTGTATGGGGCAGAGTGCTAGCCAGTCAAGAACTCGCATATTCAGAAGATGAGAGTGGCAGAAATGAGGATGCTTAGGTGGATGTGTGGTCACACCAGGATGGATAAGATTAAGAATGAAGTCATTCGCGAGAAGGTAGGTGTGGCCCCAGTGGAAGAGAAGATGCGAGAAGCGAGGTTGCGATGGTTCGGTCACGTGAGGAGAAGGAGTGTTGATGCTCCAGTAAGGAGGTGTGAGAGGTTGACAGTGCTTGGTCTACAGAGAGGTAGAGGTAGACCGAAGAAGAACTGGGCAAAGGTGATTCGTCAGGACATGGCCCAGATCCAAATCACCGAGGACATGACCTTAGATAGGAGTGCATGGAGGTCGAAGATTAGAGTGGAGGGGTAAGTAGTAGGCGAGTGTCTGGGCTATTATTAGATGTGGCATTATGTATACATAGGTGATGTACTTCTTACTCTTCACCTTTATATTCTCTGTTCGTGTCTGTTTAGTTTAGATATACTTTAGCGTTGTCATACTTTCTAGCATTGTATTGTTGTCTTGATTTTATATGTATGTTTTCGAAAATATCCTTTTTCCTAGGGGATCTATCGGAAACAGCCTCTCCACCTTGGTGGGGGTAAGGTCTGCGTACATCACACCCTCCCCAAACCCCACTTGTAGGATATACTGGGTATGTTGTTGCTGTTGTTGTTGTATTTTAGGAGTATAAGCTTTCCTTGTTTAATGGCAATTAATGTATTAATTATATTTTTTCCTTGTTTAACTTCTACTACACACATTTAGATCTTAACATATCTACACACAATTAGGGATAATACATATTTTCTAAATATAATTTTAATATTTACACAATTATTTTTAATATATATTTACATAATTTTACATATATATACATAAGTGTATTTAAATATATTTTAAAATTATTAATATAAATATTATTAATATTTAATGTGTGTTTATATAATATCATTCAATATTGTAAAATATATTTGAGATATAAAGTATGCATATAAAAATATCATATTTTGTAGATATTAGTGCACTAAAATATATTTTTAATATTTTCATAATATTTAATATATATTTACATAATTTTCACAATATATTTAACATACATTCAAATATATATTTTAATAATATTAATATAGTTGAGATATAAATTATGTATATATAAAGATCGGTCAAATATATGTTTATGATAGTGAATCGATGTAGAATATAATTCTTAAGTTTATAGGACTTTAATTTTTAGGCTAAAATCGTGATATTCCATATTTAGTGCAAATCAATTTAAGGATTGATTGATTTTCTATATTTAAGGCATTAAATTTTCACAACTATTAGTTTTATTATTTAAAGTTTACTTTTATTTAGGAAGTTAATAATTACCAAATATTAATATTAATATTAAAAAAAATTTATTTTATATTTGTACTGTGGCTAGAAAAAGTTGTGGACAATAAAAAGTAAATATTTATTTATGGATGGATATATATGCAAAACAACCCATTTTGTTATTGGACTGAAGCTTTATATATAAAGTCACATAACAAAATAATAGGATTTCTCCCTTTAATAGGACCTTTGTTATGAGATAAATCCCATTATTTTATTATGGGATAAAGTCACATAACAAAATAATGGGACCTTTGAACATGTTAGTTCAAAGTCCCATTATTTTGTTATGGAATAATTTTATTATGGGACTTTGTATAAAGCTTCAGTCTCATAACAAAATACTTGGGCTTTGAACTAGTCCCGTTCAAAGCCCCAATATTTTGTTATGAAACTAGTCTGTGGTGTTTTTCCAACGCTAATGGAGCGTAAGTGTGTGCGCGAGTTTTTGGCTATTTCTCAATAAATTTTTAAACGGTGGATAAAACTCTTTGAGTGCGTCCAAAAATGACTACGCATCAAAATTTCCCGAGATTGAATTGGTTTTAATTATTTTATATTTTATTTTCCTTTTCTTTTTAAAAGATTACATATAGACTTATTTTTTTAATTAAAAAAAGTTAGACATGTAACAATCTGATTTGGTAGTTAGCCATCTCACCTGCTATTATAGTTCATGCATAAAGTCTGCTCAACACGAATATTTACGAGACATACACGTATCAAGTAAAAGTGTCTAAGTGATCACTTCGAAGGTAGAAATATCCAAGTTAGAATCTGGCTTAGCTTCGAGGGGCTATTTAGATATTCTACCTTTAAAATATGTGCTTACTTATAAACTTAAAAATAATCAGTTTACTATTATGCCTTGGATGGTGGACCTTTATTGGTTTCTATGCTAGTTCTGTCCTTTTGTAGCTTATACATGCATTAGCTATACATAAATAAGGTATTCTTTGTTGATGTGGTATTAAATAATACGCCAACCAGTGTATAAATTGTATAGGATTAGTTATCCAAGATTCAACGATACAACCAAATAATGGATAAATAATACCGAACATTATGCCATGATTATTTCATCTTATACCTCAAACCAAATGACCTCTAAGGGTATTATTATTTCAATAAAGATACTTTGAAATTATTAAGTATGATTAAGAATAAATTAGTAAAAAACTTGTTCAAGCCAAAATAACTTGTAAGATGAAAAGTTATAAGTTAGGGATGACCAACTTATAATTTTTGACTAATTTTGGCTTATAAACACTTGATTTATAAGCACTTTTCCTGTTGCCAAATTAAATGCGTAGATTACCCATAAAGTACATATAATGCGGTTTGACCGGCTTATAAGCTTAGCCAAACATCCCCGATATTTAATAACCACGACGGAGGTAAATTTGATAAAGGCTTAGGAGATGAAGGAAAGGGAACCTTTTTTTCAAAAAAAAGGCATTATTAAAAAGGAAATGAAAAAGAAAATGTAAATAAAAAGAAAAAGTAGTATAAATATGGATTAGTTACACTAGACGTTATTGTAGGGGAAATTTTGATCAGTAGCCATTTTTGGACGCGCTCATTGGGGACTATCCAGCGTTGCAAAATTCATTAAAGAATAGCCAAAAATTTGCGCGCGCACACTTAAGCTCCATTAGCGTTGGAAAAACACCCCAGACTAGTCTCATAACAAAAAACTGGGGCTTTGAACAAGTTTGTTCAAAGCCCAAGTATTTTGTTATGGGACTGAAGAAGTCCCATAACAAAATAATGGGATCTTGAACTAACATGTTCAAAGGTCCCATTATTTTGTTATGGGACTTTATCCCATAACAAAATAATGTGATTTATTCCTATAACAAAGGTCCCATTAAAGGGATAAATCCCATTATTTTGTTATGGGACTTTATATATAAAGCTTTAGTCCCATAACAAAATGCTAGGGATGTGAACAAGTTTTGTTCATAGCCCCAGTATTTTGTTATGGGACTGAAGCTTTATACAAAGTCCCATAACAAAATGCTGGGGCCTTGAACAAAACTCCCCAGCTCTAGTATTTTATACTGGGGTTAGTTTACTGAAGCTTCCCGGTATAAATACTGGGGCTTTGAACAAAACTTGTTCAAAGCCCCAGTATTTATATTGAGATTTGTCCGAAGGTGGCTATTTCTCAGCGAATTTATTTTTAACGGCTACAAATCAATTAGCGCACGCCAAACAGGCCCCTACACAAAATTTTTACTCATGGTAGAGAACTAATTTTTAAAATATAGAAATATATTTCTCTTTTTAGCAAAATAGCAATATTTTGCAATTATACTACCAAATATAGGAAAAACACAAAAATATTGTTCCCATCACCGTCACCACCATTTCCCGTCACCGTCCCTCACCCCATTTTTGTGATCCTGCGTCACCCATCATTCCATCGCCCTCTATTGTCCTCGTCGCTGATGGATATGTTGTCCTCCATCGGTGATGGATCTGCTTCAAACATTGTCCTCTGTAGTCGTCCATCACATAGCAGTGTCATGGATGCTCTTCTCTAGCAGCTGGCGTTGCTCATTTTTAGCGTTGATTTTTTTTTAGTTTCTCCAATAAAAACGGGGTATCTACGGCGGCTATGATCGGTTTTTGGTTGTTTTTTATTGTGGAAGAATGTATGCCAGGTGTATATTCATTGTATGTCTGATGCATGTCACGTATATACAGTAGACATACGATAGACATACAAAATATACACTTACATACACAAACGAGTTGTTTTGTTGGACCATGGATAGACCTAATACTCGCATACATTAACACATATAAGTATCCCGCGTTTGGGTGAGTTTTGTTTCTTGCATAAAATTCGGTATTAACTTGTACAATGTTTAGTTGCTAGTTTTGTTTCTTTCATAAAATAATACGGATAGTAGTTATGCAGGAATTAATGTATTATTTTATATAGCTAATACATGTATTAAATTCTAAAATGATAAACTAACACTCAAAATATTACTAGATTATTTTTTATTCTCTTTGAAGAATAAAAGAAATAATTTTAATTACACAACAACAACAACAACAACAAGATACCTAATGTTATTTATAAGTGGGTTTGGGAGGGTAAGATGTATGCAAACCTTACACCACAAAGGTAGAAAGGTTGTTTTCAATAGACCCTCAGAATATTTTTAATTATACATTGTATAATTATTTATCATTTGTCAATGATTCAACAAGTAAATAATCTTTGCATTACATCCTACATTACTAAATTCATATACAATTAATTCCCACGTATCTAATACTCACATAACTAACACTCACATTACTAATACCTACATAACTAATCTCAACATAACTACTCCCTGCATAACTAATCCTCGCATTTCTAATACCTGCATAACTTCTATTCGAACCAAACGACTCCCAAATATGTAAAACCTATACATTTGTATGTTCATTGTATATACAGTGTATGACCAGTATATTGAAGGTCCACACAATGGAGATACATCAGACACACAAAGTACATACAAATAACATACAAGAATATAAATAATAATAATAATAACAATAATACTAATATAAGAAGTTTCCGAGGACCGGCGGGAAAAGTTATGGGGGCGACTGGGGTTGGTAGGGGGTTGTAGGAGGGAGTTCTAGGATTTCTCCCACCCTTTTATATGTAAGCTACAATTTTTTTTAAAAAATATTGCTATATTTAAAAAATATTTTAATACCTATATTTATATGTAAAGTGAGATATTTGTTTGTATGATTATGTAAGAAGTCCGTAAAAATTACAAGATTGGAGAGTGTTATACTCACTTTACTTTTTTTTTTTTTTTTTTTTTGTCGGTTACTCATTTTACTAGAAGTGAGGGTGGTCACAAAAGGGTGATTTACAGAAATAGGACACTTCTGCCATCCCATTGCTAATTTGGCCTCTATTAGAAAAGTCTAATAAATTTGGCCCCTGTAAGAAAGTTCTAGGCATTTTCCAGATGTATCTATTAGCGAAGACATAGCCGTTTCTAGGAAGTTTTCTCTGGTGGCAACGAAGGCCATTGTTGTAACACATTCTTATGAGGGTCAAACTGTAACAACAGCGCCAAATCTATCTATTTCGTAAAAAATATTGTCACAAAAGACAATATTTATTCCGAGCCCACCCATTTTACTAAAATAAAATAAAAAATATAAGAATAAAAAAGTTAGGAAAAGTTACCTTGATGTTATAACCCACTCCACCATTATTAGTAGCGGAAATTAAACGTGCAAAAAAGGCAAGGGTTATAAAAGAACAGAAACCTCTTTTTTCTCAAACTATCTTTTGATGTACATTCGTTTCTTCTCCTCCCACAGAGAATATATTTTCTCTGTTCTTTACTGTTGATACACACAACAAAATTAAGGCACTTATTTTGTAGCATATACTTTGTTTCCTTGTGATTTAAAGTCGATTTGGGGCAATTCCTTGGGGGTGAATTCAACAAACTTCCGCTATGGTGTTAACAGGTACACGACTTTGTCCCTATTACCGTAATAAATCTCCAACATTGGTATCAGAGCTTGTGTTGATTGTCCCGGTCGTTGGTTGCATCCATGAAAAATATTGTGTTAAATTTGCCCCGGTCTTAATTCTTCTATTAGCATAACGTTTTGAAAATTAAATTCTACATTTTACACATTTAAAATTTTGGTACGACACTTATTTAATTAGAATCTACTCGTTATTTCCGTTGATATTGACACGACCCGAATTTTCAACAAGGCCGTGCGGGCACCCGACATCCTCCCCTAAACCCGTCGTGCGAGCTCTTAACAACTGAATTAAGAAAATAAATATAAATCCAACTCATAAGTAAGAACAGGACTTAAAAAAATGCAGATATAGTGATACCTCTAAGCTGTACAAAAGAAATTACAACTAACTACCTAGCATACTAAGTTTAGGACTATCCAAACTAGACATCTAAGAGTACAAAAGAATACATACGCCTCCTAAAGGGAGCAAAATACAACTAAAATAATAAACATAATACTGGTGGCCATCCTGAACAGAAGGTGGCTCACCCTGACAGCTGAAGCTGTCTTCGCTCCTTAACAACGTGGCGAACTTAATCCTGGAGCGAACCTGCCGAAACGAAATAAATAGACAAAAAACAAACAACAAACAAGGGTGAGTCAAAAGGACTCAATAAGTAGGGGCAGACTAGTCACTTCAAAGAATAGAATAGCTAGCCAAGGAGAAGAGCTAAGCAAGTATAGACCAAAAAAGCATACAACTATGGCATATAAACCAATTAGGGATACAAAATAGCTATAAACATATAGGCAAACAAAAATATGTCCACAACATGGTATACATACCGCATACACAAAACACAACATGATAGTCACACAATAGTCAGCATGCGGTGCAATGAAATGGGATGAATGCGGTATGATGCAATGCAGTCACATGCAGGGGTGTTCATGGGACGATACGGTTCAGGTTTGAGCTTATCGGTAACGGTATATCGGTTAACGGTATGTAATTATGTAAAACCAATACCGTACCAATAAGCTATCCATTATCGGATCTTAGCGGTTCGGTAGTTAACGGTTCGGTAAACGGTACACCGAAGTAATGCGTGAATTTTTGGTGGATGGTTGTCAATAGGTAGTATTTTTTAATTAATATGAATAACCACTAAAGTAATAGACAAACCATCCACACAAACTAAGTAAACAAGTGCAATAAACGAGTCTTAATAATATGCTAACATAACACAAAATAATGAAATAGAAAAAGAAAAGATAAGAAAGTTTGATCAATAATCTGAGAACACAAGATTAATTATAAAATAGGCCGGACTCATTAATTAAAGTATATAATTATTGACATATAACCACAAATAATAATAATAATAATAATAATAATAATAATAATAATAATAATAATAATAATAATAATAATAATAATAATAATAATAATAATAATAATAATAATAATTGAAGTTTAACCTATAAGTTAATATTGTAAATTAAGAGTTTTAAATGACTGAATATACTAATAATAATGAAATAAAATATATAAAAATTATAAAAAAAACCTTATCGGTTATCGGTACGGTAATGGTAAAGAGATATAGAGATCGTTACCGTACCGATATCTTATCGGTATTGGAAATTAATACCGTTACCGAACCAATAACCGCTATACCGATACCGTTATGCTTATCAATAGCGGTGGCGGTTCGGCTATCGGTACCGGTTCGGTTTTGCACACCCCTAGTTACATGTGCCTGATACCCATCTCCGGTGCAGGACTCGCATATATATATATATATATATATATCCCCTACAGGCGTGTAGGCCGAGCTAACCATATAGAACCCATGTAGGCACTCCTCCTACAAGCGTGTAGGACGAGCCATCTGCGTAAACAGTATCAAACCAGATCATAGATCCCCTGCAGACATGCAGACTAAACCAACCATCATAAGATACAACAAATAATAACCCATACAGTGTAAATCATTCTTTTCAAAAATATCTGCATAGTATGTATACATTTATCGGCAGCTATGCATGAATACAGACATACATAGACAAATCCACAGGCATACGACCACAAAAAAATGGATAGAAACCACTCACCGTCTACCAGGAAATATATGTAATAATGACCCTTCACCGGCTCGGGACTCTCATCGATTATGGAAAGTATATGTCAAGCTCAAAACTAAAGTACAATGCTCATATGCTCAATGAAATACCAACAACAAGAGATAACATATAATATACAATGTAAATCCAAAGCTAAGGCGTAATGAGTACACCTATTGGCAGCTACACACGTAAGGAACACGTGGTGGAACACGTGGTACTCAACAACCGCGTTCCAAAGAAATGCATACAAACACTTACCTTGTTCCAAAGTTAACATTGCTACTCAACAACCGCTTTGTCCTTTGGATTTATTACCAACCGATTCCACTGTGTTCAATAAGCAGAAAAATCTATCACATAAGGCTAAAGCCTTCATTCGTTATATCTTAGAACAATCTGGTAAGGAACCTGGCACCCGATTCGCACAGGCAATACACAGTCCAGGCCTATGTACATGGTTTAAAATCACATAATCAAACTCTTAATAAATTATATTTATAGGTTGCCCATAACTCCCTGAGTTTGAATGTATAATCAATTCCATTATCAGGGTCCAATTAACCTTTTAATCTATCAATTTAACTTGTCAGAACGATGTCTATTATCCCAATTCCTACCATTAAACTATATTTAAATACACGTAATAAACTAAAATAATAAATTAACATCATTACCTAAATGTTTCAGGGTGAAAATTCAATTTTCCTCCTCATTTTCCTTTTCTTTCTCTATTTTCTGCATTTTTTCGTTGTTTCCGTTTCTCTTTGTCTCGTTCTTCCTATGTTTCTATTTCTGTTCGTTTGGTTGAAGATTAAGGGATATGAATCCCTCCGCCGCCTCAATTCTTCCCCTTTTTCTTTCTTTCTCCTTTTTTTTTCTTTTCTTTGAAAATTTGCTACAACGGCTAAAATTAAAAGAGAACCCTACGAAATTCGAAATTATCCCAACTTTCTCAAGAAAGTTATACAAAATATTTGTAACATACTCGCTAAGGCAGATCTCAAATCGGATTCCCAAAAATTAAGATGCGAATTAAACGAAAAAAGATTAAATTATTAATTTTCGGGATTTTAGCGGAAACTATCCGAACAACCTCAAAATTTACTTTCGAAAGTTCACACAAATTACAAATAATCATACAAACCTAACGACGCTTTCGGATTTTGAGTCGGAGTTCATTCGCCAAAATCGAGCTCGAAAATCTCTTTTTAAGATTATTCGCCAACAAAAACTGAAACCTTCTTCCGATACCTACCAAACGAGGTCCAATTTAATTAAAATTTTACAGATAGGTCGTAATGGACCTTACGAAGCTTTTAAAATTATCCGAACGCCAATCAGAGTCATAAATCTTGAAACGACTACCTAAGGTCGTTTCAGATATATTATACATTAAACATAGATTAAAAACGAGAAAGATATGAGTTTTTGAAGTTATGCTGAAAATTGTGACAGTTTTTTTCTGAAAATATGCATCTGTAATTTGATGTCTGCAACTTACTCGTTAAGAATTAAAATATGAGGCATATGTTTTCAGAATTTTCTCGTTTAGGCTTTTGTTTTAATATATTATACATTGAAAACAGATTTAAAATGAGTAAGATATGGTTGTTTGAAGTTATGCTTGAAATTATGATAGATTTATGAAAAACTGCGTTCTGCAATTTATTTTCTGAAAATTAGTGGTTTAGAATTAAAATATGGGTTATATATTTTCAAAATTTACTCAATTAAGCCTTTCCGTTGATATATATTTTGATATTAAACGGATTCAAAAAAAGTGAGTTATGATGTATTGAAGTTCTGCCTATAAATTTAAATTTTTGAATGACTTCCTGATAGCCACACCATTATAATGGTATATGACCCTTAAATGTAATCGTCTACGAGTAATTATGGCATATGTTGTCACAATGAATGGTATGTCCATTCTTATTGTTTCGTTGTTCCTATTTCAAACATGGCTGGACAGAGACAAGCTCGAATTACTCCAAGTGGAAGTTCTCAAAATCAAGCAAGGGGACAACATAGAAGAGTACGTCGTCGTAGGACATATTCTCGAGGAGGTGAAGTCACAAGGAATGTCCCCAGGGCGATGCAAAATCTGCTAACGAATGAAAGGGGTATATGAAGGGAAAGAGAAAAGAAATTCAGAGAGCTTACGGCTTCAGTGGTTGAACAAATTGAACTTTTTCGATTTATACGAGATGAACTAGCTAATTCTATTGACAAAATTGAAATTTCGGATTGGGAAGCTTTAGCAATTTTAGTAGTTTCACTTGAAAAATCTTTGGGTAATATTTTAACTGATATTTATCACGAAGTTTGGCCAAGTTAACCTTTTTTGGATGCATGTTCAAATATTTGAAATCGAGTGGGAGAGTTGTCTCCTTAAGTACTTGTAATTTGAATTGTAAATGTCCTTTCAATATATGAAACTATATTGTTTTTTTATATATTATTTTTTAATGGGTTGAGACTAAATTAAAAGTCATTAAAATATTCACACTAAGAAATTATTTTCTCAGTTTTTGATGAAACGTTTAGATTGAAGATGATGATCAGAAACTTAGTGACCATTTGATTTTACACTAAATTTGAAGTCATTTATGGGAATTAATTTACTTGAGTGTGAATACATGCATAAATTAATTAAAGTAACATTTTGATAGGTAAAACTTTCTTAAATATCTCATTGAATAGATATGGAATCAAAAAGTATCATTGTTGACTTAAATAAGGACGAGAAACTAAACGGTGAAAATTACGACATCTTGAGTCGTAAGATGTGGTATGCACTGGAAGGACAAGATGCACTAGAAAGTATTAACCATGTTTTGGTTCACCCAGAAGAGGTAACACTACCCAACACAGAAGAGATCTCCAAGCTTACAATACATTGAAAAAGAAAGATTCTACTGCACGTGGAGTTATTGGGAGTTATGTTGTTGATGATCTCATTCAATAATGTCAACAATTCCCTACTGATCATGCCATGTGGGCCCATTTGAGAGAAATATATGGGGGTACTACTGTGACCCACCTTAGACAGCTGACTATCAAATTTGATACTTACAAGAAGCGTCATGACCATAGTGTCAAAAAAACACCTTAGGGTGATGTCAAACATGATAACTCAACTCAAAAGTACTGGTCATGTTCTATCTGATGAGTAGCAGGTTCAGACAGTGACCCGGTTTTTTCCCAATAATTGGGAACATCTGAAAGTAAACTTGACCTACAATGACAACATCAAAACTTTTGTTGATGTTGCCTGCTATGTGGAGCTTGAAGATGAGCTGCTTGGTTCTGCGAAAGTTATACCCAGTGCCTATGTGGCAGAATCAAGTGGTAAAAAGGCTTCAAGATGCAAGCGCAAAAATTTCTGGAAGAAAGGCGGAAAGGGCAAGGAGACAGGTGAGGGACACTCAAAGAAAAGAAACAAATTGAACTCTAAGAAGGGAAAGCGGTTCTTTAAGAAGAAAGACAAGAGCAAGATAAAATGCTACAACTGCCAAGTGTCTGGGCACTTTGCTTGTGAATGCACTAAGCAGAAAAAAGGTAGCATTTCAAAACGTATCTCTAAGTGCTACATGTGTTTTTAGCACAGTTTTGTTAGCTCAATCTTATCCTTTGTGGATTGTAGACTCAGGGGCCACCGACCATGTGACCCGTGATTGAGAAGTGTTTGTGGAGTACCGTCGAATTCCATCTGGATCAAGGTGGTGTCGCGCCCTATTTTGGCACTAGTCAAAATAGTTTACAACTTTCGGGACTCTTTTGGGTAAAGAATGGAGTCGCCACCTAACAATTCTAAAGTCTGCTAGGACACTTAATTAAATTAAAGAAATATATGCTTAACTCCTATTAGGGTCTGCGAAAAATGTGAGATTTTAGGCAAAGGTTCAAATTATCTAAAGGAAAGGTGTTAGGCACCCTTTAAGATCCACTATAGAAGTGATTCCACGTTGGACTTGACTTAATAAATTGAGGGGTTGTGTAAAAAGAATGGCTAGCTTGAAACAAATATTTATTAATAAATAGATAAATGAATATTCATTCATAAGTAAATAAATTATTCTACAAACAGTTAATTATTTTAAGGGGAATTCCTATAGACATGCAAATTTCTAAGGAATGAGGATAGAGAAAAGGTTTTAAAGAACCCGGAAAAAGGAAACTCCGAAGGAGCCTTAAATTTCCTAAAATACCTAAAGTCTTCATTTCTTGAAAAGCTTGAGCCCGAGCTCGACCATAAATGACTTAAATGCTAATGAGCCATTCCCCTTTGTTAGTTTTGCCAACTCGTTACCAAGTTGTTTCCATGCCAAAATAAATAGAGGATACGGATCAGCATATGTAGGGGTGGGCACAAAACCGAAAAAACCGAACCGAACCGAACTAATTCGGTACTTCGGGTTCGGTTTTTCGGTTCGGGTTCGGTCCTAGAAATTTTTGAACTTCGGTCTTCGGTTTCGGGCACCCCGGAACTTCGGGTCCCGAAATTCCGAAAAAAATCGAAGTTCTTTTTTTTTTTTTTTAAAAAAAAAAAAAACCATTAACAAAAAACATCCACCATTACATATTACGTATATTTCCTAAATTGATTCGTATAATTTTTCTTTTTTGCTTATTTATTTTAATGTCTAATTAGTGATTAAATGCAAAATATATAAAAAAATTAAATAATTGAACTAAAAATTCATTAGAAAATGATAAATTAGCTGAACATCCCTTTAGTTTGAATAAATCATTTATGTTAAGTCATCGCGATATGATATTATGAGTATTCAATCATTTATATTTGGTAATTTGATGTATTTTTGTTAATCTTATTTTTTGACTTTGAACGGGTATGTACTTTGCCTTTCCTTTCCCTTTCTTGTTTGACCTTTTTTTCTTTGGCTATAAACTTTGGTTTAAACCGAAACACCGAAGTACCGAACCGAAGTACCGAACTAAAAAACCGAATCGAAGTATAAAAATTACGGGTTTTTTTACACTTCAAACCGAACCGAAGACCGAAGTACCGAACCGAAGTTTCAAAAACCCGAACCGAAGAACCGAACGCCCACCCCTAAGCATATGTATCCGTAATAAAACAAGAAAAGAGAAAAAGAAAACAGTTCAAACTAGTCGAGGATTTTGCAAGATTGTATTAAAATGAGTATGGACCAAGTTGCTAATAATTCAAAATAAAGAAATTTCTTTTTATCAGGTTCTGAACAAGTAGCTATGACATCACCAAAGAGAACCCTTAAAAATCGCACTTTTACATCATATGAATCATGTAAATTCAAGTCTATAACCTGCTCGTTAACATATGATCACGTGAAGAATAAACGACTTATCAAAATTGATATTCTAGATTTCGCTAAAATAAGCCTGCTTGGCATAGATGCTAAATAGACATCCTTAGATTAATTAAGAGGGACAATACAGCAAAAGAGCTAACCATTCAAAGACTAAACATTCCCAACTAAAGCCTACACTTCCATTTAGTCACGACACACTTTATCATAAAATGACTATATCCTTATAATTTAAAAAGTGCAAAAACCCAAACCTTACTTAGCTAACAGCCATGAATAAAGAAAGATTCAGATTCAAACTCACAAAATATGATGAAGTTTATACAATCTAACATGGTTTAACAGGGTAGCACAACTTTTCCCATTTATCATCTATTAACAAGCAGTCAAGTTACAGATATGAACAAGCAGCTTAACAAGCTAAGTGACTATCCTATATAAAACAAATCTTTAGACAGACAAAGAAACAAAAAAAATCAAGGCCATAGAATAAATACTTCCAAACGGCAAATGCCACAGCAATGTGAATTGATACAGTTGAAATAGTAACTAATTTTAAAACTAAAGATGTAAGCTTGGAACAATTTCATCAAAAAATGGAAACTTTGCAAGTATTCTTAAACGCGAAACCAATCAAAAGGACCTAATACTAATAGCAACAGGTCATACTCGCATACATTATATTAATGAAGACTAAAATATGTACTTTAAATAAGAGAAAACATAGTAAGAAAAATTAACGCTACAGCATGATGGAAACATATCTATTAGCTTCAGGGAATAGACACTTCATAGAAAAGAAGTCACCTTCATACCATATACAGAGGTGAAGACCAAACTTGGCAGGAACATCATTAAAGTATGACTAATTCTTTATGAAGCGACAAGGTTTTCCATGGTTACGGTGACCACAAAACTAAAGCTTCATGCAACAATTGAGGCCAAACCCACTAATCAAACAGCTTTCCTAACATGCCATCATACCAGACTTCAAAAATCATTTTAGTTCACGGCTAAATGAATTCAACAAGCAAGCTACCAGAAAGGAAAAAAACATCTAATTTCTATGACCGGAAATAACAAAAGGGAACATGTTTATGGTAAAGCAATAACTCAAACCTTTTAAGACAAGGGACTCGATCTAACAGAGTGTTGTTAATAACTACGCAACATGTCAAATTAATGAAAATGGGTAAAAGATTTAATACTTAAACCAATTCACACACATGCTTAATAAAGGGAAAAACAGGATTCTAACTTATGAATTAGATATATAGCCAAGAGACTACCAAAGTTAATCCTATAGCGGCTAAGCAAAGTTTACATGCTAAATATCCAGACACAACAACTTCTAGAAAATCGCTCAACAATCGCTCAAATATGCAGACCAAAGAGTGAACAGTAAAGAATTATCCTAACAGGTTGCATTTTCAAGCAAGTATATTAACGGAAAAGAAGAGTTGAAGTGAGGTTATTACCTGCTGCAGAGTAGTAAATGGGGCGAGAGATCCGACGAGTTTTCACAGCTCGACTCAAGAATGGGAACTAAAAGACTCTTTCAAAACTCTTTTTCTTTTATTAAAAATAAATCTGATTTTTTATCTCAAATTTTATCTCTAGACGGCGTAACAGAATCAAGGCACAAAGATGCCGGTTTGTAACATTTGAAGGAAAAACTTCTCAAGCTATTAAACTTAGAGCCCGTTTGGGTGAGCTTAAAAGTGACTTATAAGCTTATAAGCCAATTAAAATATGTTTGGTAACCTCAAAATTTTTGAACTTAAAAGCCATAAATTGCTTAAAAGCCACTTTTTGAGAAGTTAGGAAATCCTAACTTCTCAAAAAGTAGCTTTTAAGTCACTTTTTGACTTATAAGCCACTTAAAATAAGCAGCTTTTAAGCCCACCCAAACAGGTTAATAACGTTTAAAAATGTAGACTGAACTTAATTTATTATGCAAAGACTAACTAAGACAGGAATAATGTATTGGAAAATGCTTTAATAAATTCAACACATAATCACTTTATCTTAAGAACATTCTGCTATTATTCTTAGAAGCAAACAAAGTTCAAATACTAATTTAACAAGAACAGGACATTAGCTATATGAAATAGGTCATTAGCATGCTAAAGTTGAGATAGAAATATTTTCTTTTGATTTGGAAAGGAAGGCTCGGATTTGTTTCCGAATTAGGCAAGAACTTCAAGTTTACCATGGCTGCAAAAATCACCTCGCCAAGATACGGTACTTATAATTTCGTCATGGCTGCAAAAATTGCCTTTGCCTTGCCAAGATCCAGTACTTCTAATTCACCATGAGTGCGAAGATTACCTCCCCAAATTACGGAACTTAAAAGTTTTTGCCCTAATTTGACGATCTAGAAATATCATCATCGCCCAAATATACTTTATTACAACAGTAAAGGGCAAGCAGCAGAACACGTAGAGCGATAACAGCAGTGAAAAATATTGTGGCCTCACAATTGATCCTCGGCCAGGTGGTATCTGTTCATATGCGTTGTTTAACACCAAAAAAGAACCATCAGGACATCACTGAAGTCATCAGGTCCTCAAAAATAATCAGAGAGATGACATCACCAGTTAACAAGCTTCCCCAACCAACTATAGCTTCAGTAAAGAGAAACTGCAACCATCCTTCACAATAACATAGCAAAGGGTTAAGAATTCCCGATAGCAGGGACGCTTTTGAGCTAAAAGAAGGCCTCACGATTATGCACATGTTGTAGGCAAGTCAAGTGTAGCACTGTTCTTAATCAGCCTGGGCAAGCTGAATTTAGGCAGCATGAATGATGCAGGCTGATTGAGGTGCGGGATTGGAGAGGCTTAGAAGTTGCGAGACAAAAGACGATGTCGCCATGGCTGCGGACCGACTGCTCGAGATATTCGGCTATCCAAAGGTCGCCTCGCCAAGGCTAAATACGTCGCATATTCATCTTGTTTTCCTAGATATTTTCATCATTACCCTTTTTCTTTCCAGGAAAGCAGCATAACAAAAGAAGAGGGACAACCAGAGTGGATAGCAAGATAGCCTCATAAAATTGTGATAAATGACTAAGTGTAGTACTCTGTTTAAATCAGTTTCTGTCCAAAGCAAGGACTAGTGTTTATTTAATGATAAACATCCATGGAATGGCGCAACATGGAAGCCAAGGATCAGCACAATATAGTGCACATTTGCTTTCATAGGATCAAACCCAAACACCAAGGGAACCATCACAATGCTGCAAATAGCAAAGCTTGTGCGCAATAGCAGCATAGCAATTAGTGAAAAATAAGTCACTATAGGTGATAAGGCTCATAAATAAATATAACAATGACGACGAGGCAAAACAAATACGTTAATTAATGAGTGAAAGGAAAGAGACAACTTGAAGATGCAGAAGCTAAGCCAAGAACAGCGAGAAAAGTACAACCATTTATGAGGCTCAGAAATAATAGGAACTGCAGCTTTGACGGAAGAAACGCCAGAGTTGCCATGGCTGTGAATTGGTTGTACATTGTCCAACTGCCTTCCAAGTTCGCCTTGCCAAGATTCGATCTCCTCATTTCCTCATCTCGCTGATTTTATATATTTATTATTATTCATCATTGCCCATTTTCTTTTGCGACAGCAGCATGATAGTAACAGAGGGACAATCGTTGGTCTCAAAGCGTTATCCTCAGCCCACGACGACGTAGAATATGCTCAAATCAGTCTATATCTGATAAGGAAACAACCAGCAGGACAACAAAAAAAATATTATTTTTGTAGGCCAACACAACCAAAACAGTGACCAAAAGGCAGCAGTAGAGTTTCACAGTAATAAAAAGCCAGCAAGGTTGAAGCAAAACAACCGTAAGAGACCGAAAAGGCCACAACATAATAGTAAAAGCCCGGCAAGGCCACAATAACTTTATAACGGTAAAATTAGGCTGGAAATGCTACATAAAAAATTAAATGCACCGCAATAATAAGCGGGTGAGGCAGAATAAAGGAACGAATGTACTCCAGTGAAGCTTCTTCACCTAGACAAGCTTAACAACTTCAAAAATGCGTCCACAACCTGATGAAAACGGTATGGTAACATAGCTCAAGGCTCACTGCCAGATACCATCATCTATGGCCTCAAAGGAGCAAATTGGAGAAACGTTATCTTGACCAGAACCTGTGACCACTGCTGCTGCTTCCTTTCTCTTTTTTTTTTCTTGTCTGAGGGGCTATTTGTTTTTATTAAGATTAAGACGTCTGAACCTGAATACACATCTGAATATTAAGATATGATATCTAGAACTGAATATTAACTAATTAAGACTGTTTGTTTTCAACATCTGAATCTGAATTACGCCCACTTCTATTTTTTGCTTCTATTCTTCTCAAATAATGTTTGAAATGGATCTTGTTAAACTCCAAATTTGAAGATGAAAAATATGATTAGGAAAAGGATTCACGTTTGTAAATTCCAATTCTACAATTTTCAGTAAAAGTTTTGAGGTATATTAGTACTTTTGGCTTTGGTAGTTGGAGAGAGAAAGAGAGGGGGGTGAGAAGCCTGTTACAAACCGTGAGAAATTATTTCTCAAAAAGAAGTTATATCACTTTTAAGAGTCTGTATGGTATAAAGACATGGTTAAAGATCTTATTTATTAAGAGTTAATAAGGTCTATTAAGAACTTTTCAAGAATAAAAAACAAATGCACTTAATAGGTAGTTATCTGAATTATTCAGATTCAGACTCCCATTAAGTGCAAACAAATGAGGCCTGAATCCCCAAAATTTCCATTTTCTCCCTTTTTAGGAGAAGTTTCTCCATAGTAAAAAATTACTCCCTCCGTCCCTATTTGTTTGTCATACTTTCACTTGGCACAAAGTTTAATAAAGTAAGAAAGACTTTTGAAACTTATGGTCTAAAATAAGCCATGAATATTTGTGTGGCTATAAATGAGTCAAAAAGTAACTTTAGAGTTGAATTATTACCAAATTTAGAAGTATGACAATCTTTTTGGGACAGACTAATAAGGAAAGTATGACAAATAAAGTGGGACAAAGGGAGTAGTCTCCCAAAGGTACAAAGTTGGGAGAAATCCAGACCAAACTACCCTCGTAACGGCTATATTTTGGAAGAACTTTAAAATCCCTGAGAGATCCCCCAAAATGAGAGGGAATAGAGGGGCCTCTTTCTAACAAGAGATCTGGTACATAAATTGTGTATTTGCAAGTATAGGCTAGAATTGAATCTAAATTTCATATCTAGCCCTTTCCTAGAAATAGCTAATTGCTCTAACTAATTACATAATTAATTTAAAAATATTTTTAATTAAATAAATATTCATAAATATTTTGCATGTTGTAGGTAATACAAAACCAAAAGTATGAAATTAAAAATATAGACAAACTATGCAAAAAATAGGCACATCACGGCAAAACTTCAAATTTAACAAATTTTTTTGTAAAATGACACTTTTCGCTTTATATTCACACAACAAGCTATATTTTGAGATTTATATAAAAAAAGTGTTAGTAAATTAATTACAAAGCCAAAATTGGGTGTCAACAGGTGGATATATGTAGGAAATAATGAAAAGGTTGAAGTCAAAGGTCTTGGCACTTGCAGGATTGACTTGCATGGTGGCCGTACTTTGATGTTCTTCTTAATTTAGGTTTCTGTTTGAACTTTAATTGCAATATTGTGAGAATTACTCTAGACAATATCTTTTATGGTTCTCGACATCTTTATAATGGTTTCTTTGTGTTAAGTGGTAATCCTTCCACTTATGACTATTATGTGGATCGTTGTGTTATGACATGTTCTTCTAATAATAGAAATGTTGATATTATTACATGCCATGCTAGATTAGGATACATTGGGCAAGATCGAATGAATATATTGGCTAAGGAAGGACACTTGAGTTCTTTCTCGAAAATTGAAATGCCAACTTGTGAACAATGTCTTGCTGGAAAGATTACACGTAAAACTTTTGGGAAGGCTAAAAGAGCTGACTCCCCATTGCAATATCCATTCAGATATCAATGAATGTGAAAGAAAGATTTGGTGCCTTGTATTTAATTACGTTTATTGATGATTTCACGCATTTTGGTCATGTTTATTTGATTTCTCATAAATCCAAATCCGAAGCACTTGAGTGCTTCAAATGATACATGAATGAAGTTGAGAATTAATTAGACAGGAGTATAAAAGCTCCAAGAACTGATAAAGGGTGTGAATATCTATCAACACTATTTAATGAATTGTGTAGTGAAAAGGCATCACCATACAATTAACTATTTTTTATACACCTCAGCAAAATGGTGTAGCAGAAAGGAGGAATAGAACTCTATTGGACATGACAATGTCCATGATGGCGCAACTTAATTTACCTATCTCCTTTTGGGGGGGATGTGTTATTAACTGTGGCTTATGTATTGAATAGAGTTCCTTCTAAATCAGTTCCTTCCACTTCTTAGGAGCTATGGTCCGGCCAGAGAACCAAACTTGTATTATTTACGACCTTGGGGTTGTGTTGCATTTATAAAATATTCGTTTAACAAGTATGGTAAAGTGGGTCCAAAAGGCAAGAAATATATCTTTATAAGATACTCAGAACACTCCAAAGGGTATATGTTTATTAGTGAATTGGAGGATGGAAGTATTACTGAAATTGAATCACAAGATGTCATATTTTTAGTAAATGATTTTCCTAAGAAGGGTGAAGTAAAGGATGGAGAGCCTCTATATGAAATATTGAACTCAGATGGTCAACAAGTATCTTCTAACACATTTGATGATCTAATTGATCATGAGTATGGTGCTGATCCGAGTGGGAACTTTCCTATTGATGCAGCCCAACTCCGTGCTGATTATACATTTATTCCATCGAGGTTGATGACACGAAGCCAAGCCAAGTTACTGCATGATACTCACATTCAATTGGCTTGGTCGGGAGAAAGCAACCGCTCCAAAGATGATTGGTCGAGCTCAAGAATCGAAGGCGTCATCTACAAGCTTGAGCCCGAAGAAGGGAGCAATCGAACACTCAACATCAACGTTGAACAGAAAAGAAAACAACCAACCGAGGAAAGAGCGTCCAAGTTCAAGTGTTCGAGCTCATGTGTTCGAATCAAAGGAAGCAACCGAACACTTTACATTGACGCCGAGCATTGAAAGCAACCAAAGGGAGAGCATCCAAAATTGAAGTGTTCGAATTCAAGTGATCAAATACTTAGCTTATTCAGCCACTGCATGGCTTATTCTTATTGATAATTGAATATTGAATGAGAGTAGTCGAGAGCACTTTCTTTATTGTCTCAAATGTGAGAAAACTCGATGGGGTCCTTCGGAACTTGTGGCTTTTGGTGAATCCAAGTGAACAATTTCTCTTTGATCATTCAGTTTGCAAGAGGCATTGTTCTCTTGAGGATCGTTTCATAGCTTAGGTGCTCTTTCCTTCTACTTGAATCGTACCGAGACCAGTTCCTCGGTGCCGTTCAAGCAAGAAAAGCTGTGTCAAGCTTCTATATTTGTTTTTCGTTGTTTTTTTTTTGTTGCTAAGCCTAATATCCTATTAGCTTGCACCATCTTGGTATTAGAGAACGGTTTGGGCTTGTTTTTACAACCTCAAATCCTGTTCGACGTTATCTTTATTTTATCGTACGTTTGTGTCTTTGTTTTCCGTTTCGTGTTCTTGTTATTGTTCTTGTATTGTTACTGTTGGTGTTTCAATTTTACAAAAAAAAAAAGTGAAAAGAAGAAAATTAAAAAATTCTTGTTTGGTTGTTGGTTGTTTGAATCGAACAACCACCGATTCTTATTCCCCACCGTCTAAGGAATCCAACATGCTCATGTCGTACACTATTTGTCGACTAGGGTTTCTCAACATTTTTTTGGACTATTTGACGTGGTGGAACTGTTATCATACCCCAGTGGTGTTTGGGCTGTTGATTGACGAACACTGGTAGTTATTGTTGATTTGGGTCAACGTTTGGTGTTAAAATTTCAAAGTCCGTCGAATAGCCACCATCCATACACCAATTTTTTTTTTTTACATTGTAACAGTGTATGGACAAATAAAGCTGAATTCTTAGCTCGACTGGAAACTTAAATTTCTCCGACGTTGAAATTTATCGGAGACGACCTAAATCTTGAGCTGAATCTTGTGTCAGGGACTGTGAACAAAATTTGAGAAGTTTTCCGTACATCAGAGCTAAGTTCATTGTTCCATTGAAGAAGAAAGGGAAAGGTGTCGTGCCAAAACCCCAGGAGAAAACTTTGTCTCCAAGGAAAAAGGAAAGTAAACAAGGTTAAACCCTAATCTGTACCTAGGAGGGACCAATTTTTGACCGTACAGAGGTGATGTGTCTGGGGATTCCAAAAAAGGAATCGAAAGGTAGATTCTCCTAGGTGTTTCTTTGTGATCGATAAATCTCGTTAGTGGATCTCTAGAGTAATTTCTTCTACTCGAGGTCGTACTAGCTTATTTGAGCTTATAGGAATTCGTGCGAGGGGTGACCGAAGTCCAAATTTCGTAGAAAATTCCTTGACTTCCCGAGAATAGTTTAAAATAACACCTGTTCCATCGAGTCGAACAACGCTTCACTCTTCCCGAAGAGTCAGTGACTATTGTCGAACTTGAAGGATCTTAGAGGAAATTGATCAATCCGACGAAGCCACTGCTAACAAGTTTTTTGAGTGACTAAAACCTTACCCAAAATTTGAGTGGACCCGAGCGTCACCCAATAAAAGTGAGGGAGTATGTGAGGTGATTTCTAACCTTAACACTTTATTTTTAGTCTTTGATTTGTGCAGGAGCGATGGATGAAAACGGAGAGAAATGGATTGCAGCACCCGAGGTGTCACTAGCCGATCTCATGGCTGCGATATAAGGCCTCAGTGCTGAGATAAAAAGAGTAAGTGCTCGAGTAACTAACCTCGAGCAAGGGAGTGTGTCCGTGGCCTTACCTGGGTCCGGCGTTGGAACGAGCAACTCCACTCCTATGAAACTGGAGCAATTTGCTGAGCTCGTTAGACAACAACGGTTGAAGAACGAGGCTGTTCGGAATGAAGCTATGGGCAATCCCCGAACTAAACAACACTTGGGCAATCCCCGAGCTGGGCAACACAACTTAGGCAATCCCCAAGCTGATTATTAAAACTTGGGCATTCCCCGATGAGATAGACTACCACTTCCAAGGGCCCGAAGACAAGTTGTGGTCGTTGATGAAGGGGTCGATGATGGAGAATTTTCCTAGGTCGAAGCTGAGTATAAGCCACCATTCGTTCAAGGAAGGCAGGATCAATGAGGTTATTGAAATTTTCGAGGTCGAGGCCGAGGTGCAAATGCTCATCGATATTTTGAGCGTGAGGCTGATGACTATTATGGTGAGTATCCGGAGCTGATCCGAGGTGCTCGAGATTCAAACTTGAACAGTGTCAAGATCACTATTCTACCTTTTAGAGGAACTAGTGATCCGAACCAATATCTTGATTGGAAGATTTGATTGGAACGAATCTTCGAAACCAATGAGATGACCGAAGAGAGGAAAGTTGAACATGCTATTGCTTCATTCGAGACATATGCATCAATGTAGTGGGAGGCTAACAAAATATTTAGGAGAATGAATGCTTATCCCGAGGTCACCACATAGTTGCAGTTGAAAAGAGTAATGGATGCTAAGTATGTGAATGCCAAATATAGGCAGGAACAACTTCTGAAGCTCTTCGAGTTGAAACAAGGGTCCAAATCGGTCGAAGAATACTATGATGAGTTTGAAAGAATTTGATTGGCTCTTGATTTGGAAGAAGATGACGAGCTAGCCATCATTCGATTCAAAAATGGCTTGACTCGAGATGTGTCATCTCAATTGCGACTACATGTGTATCAAACTTTGGAAGATGTGTTTCATACAGCCGTTGATGCTGAGAAATGGGTGAAAGACGACAAAGTAAGCCGGTATCGAGGAGTTAGTACTTCAATTCCTTTAAACCAAGGTAAAGAATGGAAGAGTCCGAACCCAACAAATGCCAACATCGGTCGAGATCAAAAGAAACCATTCGAGAAGGGAATGACCGTTAACCAATCCAAAGACATGGGAGGTAAAGCTCAACTCAATACTCCTAGTGCTTCAAAAATTCAGTGTCACAAGTGTAGAGGTTATGGTCATATGGCAAAAGACTATCCGACTCATCATATCATGGTAATGCTCGATGATGGAACCGTCCATAAGCAAGTGAGTGACTCCGAGGAGGAAGTGTCGAGGAGACTAATCGAGCTGAATTCAAGGATGATGGATGTGATGCCACCGAGGTTGATCATTCGGAAGTTCTTTTAGTAGTTCGGAGGAACTTGAGTACCATGGTTATGGAAGAGGAAGATGACAGCCAAAGGGAAAATCTCTTCCATGCCCGATGTCGAGTTAAGGGGAAGGTGTGTTCGATGATCATTGATTCAGGCAGCAGTTCGAATATGGTAAGCCAAACTTTGGTTTCACAAATGGGTCTGCCTACGACCGAGCATCCCTGACCATACAAGCTCCAGTGGTTGAATGAGTGTGAAGAATTAAGAGTGGCGAAGCAAGTGTTGATCAAATTTCAAGTGGGGGTTTATCATGATGAGATGATATTTGATGTGGTCCCGATGCAAGCCTGACATTTGATTCTTGGTCGACCGTGTGAATATGATCGATCCATTATCTACAACGGTCGAACCTACACTTACACTGCTAAGCTCGGAGGGGAGAGTTTTGTACTCAAACCTTTGTGTACGAAACAAGTCAACGAGGACTAAAAAAGGATGAGAGAGCTAAAAGAAGCGGCCAAAGAAAAGAATCCCATCGGAGTACCAATTGTGGATGAAGCTAAAATTCCACCACCCGTGGTCAACAACATCTGTGCAATCATACAACCGGGTGAGTACTTACGAGGCAATGACAGCGGTCGAATGATGATTTACCTCGTGCATAAGGGTATCCTTCTAAACTCTAATGATGATTTTTCTAACGATAACCCTTTGCCTAGTGTTGTTCAAAGTGTTTTGCAAGACTTCGAAGACATGTTTCCCAAAGAAATGCCAGGTGGATTGCCTCCGTTGAGGGGAATCAAGCATCAAATTGACTTCATTTTGGGGTCTCAAATCCCCAACAAGCCTGCATACCGGTGTAATCCCGAAGACACCAAAGAGCTTCAAAGGCAGGTGGAATAATTGCTGAACAAGGGCCTTATTCGAGAGAGCTTAAGTCCTTGCGTCGTTCCTGTTATCCTTGTCCCGAAGAAAGATGAAACATGACGAATGTGTGTTGATTGTCAAGAAGTTAACAAAATCATGGTAAAGTATCGTCATCCTATCCCTCGATTAGATGACATGCTAGATGAGTTAAGTGGATCTTCATGCTTTCGAAGATAGATCTTCGGTTCAGTTACCACCAAATCCGAATGAAACCTGGAGACGAGTGGAAAACTGCATTCAAGACCAAATTCGGTCTCTATGAATGGTTAGTGATGCCTTTTGGCCTCTCTAATGCACCGAGCACATTCATGCGCTTGATGAACCATGTGCTAAAATCGTTCATAAATAAGTTTGTTGTCATTTGACATACTTGTTTATAGTAAATCTGTGGATGAACATGTCGAACACTTAAGGCTAGTGCTTGAAACCCTTAGAGAAGAGAAGTTATATGCTAACTTCAAGAAGTGTGCCTTCTGTGTTGAGCGTGTAGTTTTTCTAAGATTCGTTGTGAGTGCTAATGGTGTTGAAGTCGATGAGTCAAAAGTCGAGGCTATCAAAGATTGGCCGAATCAAACCTCGGTATCTCAAGTTTGTAGTGTCCATGAGTTAGCTAGCTTTTACCAAAGGATTGTTCGTGACTTTAGCACCGTGGCAGCTCCTTTAACTGGGTTGGTGAAGAAAGACCATCCTTTTGTGTGGGAAAAGTCCCAAGAAAGGGCTTTCCAAGAGTTGAAACGGAGGCTAAGTTCGGCACCGTTGTTGCAACTCCCTGACTTTAGCAAAGCATTCGAGGTCGAATGTGATGCGTTCGGAGTTGGGATCGGAGAAGTGCTTATGCAAGAATCGAAGCCAATCGCTTACTTCAGCGAAAAGCTTAAGGGTGCAACCTCGAATTACTCGACGTATGACAAGGAGTTGTATGCCCTCGTTCGAGCACTCGCCCACTGGCAGCATTATTTGTGTCCGAGAGAGTTTGTGATTAAAAGTGATCATGAGTCTTTAAAACATCTCCGAGGCCAGGAGAAATTAAATTTAAGATATGCCAAGTAGGTGGAATTCATTGAGAGCTTTCCTTATGTAATTCATTACAAAAAGGGAAAAATAATGTTGTGGCCGATGCGCTATCAAAGAAATTTGCCTTAGCAACCACCCTCGCCTCGAGGCTCATGAGATTCGAAAGCATTAAGTCGATGTATGAAGATGATCCCAAGCTAAAATGCGTCCGTGATGCAATCTTGAGTGGCCGAAAGGTTGAGAAATATTAGTGGCACGAAGGCTACCTCTTTAAGAATGGGAGGATTTGTGTGCTAGTGTCATCATAGAGAGAGCTCTTGGTTCGAGAAGCTCACTCTGGAGGCTTGATGGGACACTTCGGTGTCGATAAAACTCTTGGAATCTTATCCGAGCAGTTCCATTGGCCAAAGATGAGACAAGATGTGGAAAAGCTTTGCAATGCTTGCCTCATTTGCAAGAAAGCTAAATCGAGGTCCAACCCTCATGGTTTGTATACTCCATTACCTGTGCCTGATCGATCGTGGGTTGATATATCCATGGATTTTGTTATGGGATTACTGAGGTCTAGAGGAGGGCATAATAGCATCTTTGTTGTTGTGGATCATTTTTCCAAATTTGCTCACTTAAATCCTTGTAAGAAATATGATGATGCACAACATGTAGTTACTTTATTTATTGCTGATGTGTTGAAATTGCATGGTGTGCCTCGTACTATTGTGAGTGATCGGGACTCAAAATTCTTGCGTCATCTTTGGAAATGTCTATGGGGTGCCCTTGGCACCAATTATTCTCGACGTCTCACCATCCTCAGACTGATGGACAGACTGAGGTAGTTAACCAAACCTTGGGAGCTCTGCTTCGAGCTACGACCAAAGGTAAGGTCAGAAATTGGGCTGATCATTTGCCCGTGATCGAATTTGCATATGATCGAACATTGCATCGAATGATTGGAATGATCCCGTTCGAATGTATGTATGGTTTTAACTATTTAATTCCACTTGATTTAACTCCATTGCCTCGAGATTCAATTGTTGATTTTGAAGGTACTCGCCGAGCCACTGCTTTGATCGAGTTGTATGCCAAAGTGAAGAAGAACTTCGAGGAAGCTTACGCCAAAGTGGCAACGAAGAAAAACAAGGGGCGCAAAAAGTTGGAGTTAAAGAAGGGAGATTGGGTGTGGGTTCACTTCCAAAAGGAACGATTGCCGAACCAGAGGAAAGGAAAATTGGCTCCTCGAGGGGATGGTCTGTTTCAAGTGCTGAGCAAGATCAACAGCAATGCTAATGTGATCGACCTCACTGGTAAGTATAACGTGTCCAACACCTTTAATGTTGCTCACTTAACTCCTTGTGTTGTAGGCCAAGCATCAGAGACTGAAGAGGGCTCGATTTTGAGGATGAAATCTTCTCAAGAAGGGGAGGATGATGCAACCCAACTCTGTGCTGATCAGAAATTCATTCCATCGAGGTCGATGACACGAAGCCAAGCCAAGTTGCTGCATGATACTCACATTCAATTGGCTTGGTTGGGAGAAAGCAACCGCTCCAAAGTTGATTGGCCGAGCTCAAGAATCGAAGGCTCCATCTACAAGCTCGAGCTTGAAGAAGGGAGAAATCGAACACTCAACATCAACGCTGAACAGTAAAGCAAACAACCAACCGAAGAAAGAGCGTCCAAGTTCAAGTGTTCGAGCTCATGTCTTCGAATCAATGGAAGCAACCGAACACTTCAAATTGAAGCCGAGCATTGAAAGCAATTGAAGGGAGGGTGTCCAAAATTCAAGTGTTCAAACTCAAGTGATCGAACACTTAGCTTATTCAGCCACTGTGTGGCTTATTCTTATTGGTCGTATAAGACGGTTTTACTATTTTACCCATAGTATTGTCTATATAAACTCCTTTTTATTTTATTTGTAAGGACAAAGATTTTGATTATTGAATATTGAATGAGAGTAGCCGAGAGCACTTTCTTTATTGTCTCAGATGTGAGCAAACCCGATGGGGTCCTTCGAAACTTGTAGCTTTCGGTGAATTCGATTGAACAATTCCTCTTTGATCATTTAGTTTGCAATAGGAATTATTCTCTTGAGAATTGTAGCATAACTTAGCTGCTCTTTCCTTTTGTTTGAATTGTACCGAGACCAGTTCCTCGGTGCCGTTCAAGCAAGAAAAGTTTTAGTCAAGCTTCTATCTTTGTTTTCCGCTGTTTTGTTCTGTTGCTACGCCTAATCTCTGATTTGCTTGCACTACCCTTGCAAGATCTTTCTTGTGAATCTGAGTATCAACTAAGAAAGAGTACCAGAAAAGGTGTACCTAAACGTACTTATGATATAGAGGATTATGTTTTCCTGATATCGACATTGGAAGTGAATGTGCCAAATTCCGTCGTCGAGGCTTTATCGAGCCCTGGAAATGATGAGTGGATGAAAGCAATGAAAGAAGAGTTACCATGAGAACCAATAAAGCCTTGAATTTAGTTGATCTTCCGTCTGAGCGTAAAGCAAATAAGAACAAATGGGTTCTGAAAATCAAACGTAAAGCGGATGGATCAATAGAAAGATACAGGGCATGGCTGGTAGCAAAAGGCTTTACTTAGCAAGCAGGAATCGATTATGAGGATACTTTTTCGCCAGTTGTGAAGTTTACCTCAATTCGCTTACTTTTAGCTATTGTTGCACGTTTGGATCTTGATCTACAATAATGGATGTAAAGACGTCTTTTCTTAATAGAGAAATGAACAAGGAGATCTACGTGGAACAACCTGTATGTTTCATTGTTGAGGGCCAAGAAAATAAGGTCTGTAAATTGAAAAGAGCTATTTGTGGTCTAAAGCAGTCTTCAAGGCAATGATACTTGAGATTTCAAAAAGAAATGATATCATATGATTCTACTATATTTGATGAAGACCATTGTATTAATGTTAAAAGGTCAATGATATATTTGTATCTTTCTCTTTTCGTTGATGATATATTGCTGGCTGAAACTAATTAGGATTTGTTGACACCCGATTTTGTCCCGAAATCTTAAAAGTTGGTCTTAAATGGTTTACGGGTGAGGTTAATTTTAAAAAAATTGAAAGAAGGCAATTAAATTTTGAGGGAAGGGCCAAATTTGCAACCTGCAGCCTCAAATACAACCTACCCGTGTAAATTTCCCATTCTAGTTCAATAAAAAACAGAAACAATTTTCATTCAAGACCCAATTTACAAAACCCATTTTCAGAAATCCCCAACCGGCGTGACCCCAATCCCTATCCGATTTTCCCCCAAAAAATTCATCGGTCCCCTCGCGTTTTCCATCTAGTCCTCGTACGATCAAGCGAGTAGAATGTTGCCAGCATCGTCCTTTTTCCAGCTATGAATCCGATATTCAAAAGGGAATATTCGAGGTATAATCTAAGATTTCCCTCTTTTTTTTTTCCAGTATTTTGAATTGGTTCTTATCAAAATAAGGCAGTTAGAGGGTCATTTAAGGTATTTCAGATTCCCTCCCTAAAACCCTAGAAAGGTTCCTATATAAACCCCAATATAACTCAGATTTAGGGGAGAAGTGAATATAGAGAGGCAGCCGTAAACATAGAGAGATGTTACCAAAAACAACCAGCAATACATACATAAGTTTTTTTTTCCTTCATTTAAGTTTAAAGTTTAAAGTCCATATATATACTGTTACTATTTTCTGGTTTGGGTATCACTTTAATTTTCGAGTCGCTTCATCATTGTTCGAGTCGTCGCTTTAGTTCGAATCGCTTTCTTCAGATTCAATGCCTTAGCTCACTGCGCCGCAAGAGGTAATAGCTTAACCTTGTCTCATTTTTATCTGGTTTGAAGCTTAAGGTGTGTAAATATGTGTGTGAAAGCTGTTTCTGGATAATATAGTGGTTTAAGGTCAAAGGTTTGATCTTTCTTTAGTATTTGATTTCAATATTCAGTGTAGACGTAAAGGAAGTTTCTAACTTTCAAGTGTTTGGACTAGATTAATTCTTAAGTGGAAATCATATACTGAAAATGATGGCTTTATGGTGTGATTCTGTGATGAAGTCTAGTAGTTGTTTCTTATTCTAGTATGAAGATGATGGTCATCATAATTCCTTTTGGTTTTCTGTTTGTTTGAGTCCAGGTTTTGTAATGGCTTTTCATGGGTTCAATCTTGTGCAATAATGAATTTAAGCTTCTGGCTTTCTTTTTTTTTTCTTTTGTGAATGTTCAGTGAAGTCTTGTTCAGTCCTTTGTCTCTTCTCCTTCATTTTTAATTTGGTTTGATCCCCTTCTCTGTTCCAGCTTTTCCTTTATGTCCAGCTTGTAGCCAGTTTTTCTTTTGTGTTATTCAGTTTGAATGTTACAAGATCTCTTAAGTTCCCTCTTGAGTTTTTTCCTGTTAAGATGTTAGAATAGCTAGCATTAGGAGTGATTATATGCCTGTATATTTGCTGCAGTTTTACCATGCCTATTGCAACTTATTATGAGTTTTCATTTAGTCTGCCTTAGGTTTTTTTCCTTAGTCTTTTAACCTACAAGCTCAATTTCCTTCTTGAACCTGTTCCTATCTTTTCTTGTTTTCCCTGGTCTGAATTCTTTGTTTCTAATACCCTAATATTCCAGCTTAAATTCCTTGTTGCTTAGTATGATTGAATTATTTAGTTGCTGGTATTTGCTGGTAGCTGGTTAGAGCAGCAGGTAGTCCTAGAGGTCTGTAGGCAGTATGGGGGTATTGTCTGGTTGATCTCTGGTAGGGTCGAGGTCTGGTTCTGAAGCCTGCAGTTGGTAAGAGTTGGTCCTTGTTTGGTTTAGTTGGCTTGCATATGTTCTATTAGTTTGGATGGGTCTAGGTTGAGGTTGGTTTGGAGGTGGGGAGATTTGTTTTCTTCCCCTGTTGTTGCAGCAGCTGTGCTAAGTGCTGCAGCTTAGTATTGCCCTGTCCAATAATGCATTTAGCTGTAGAAGTAGGGGTAGATGGGTTCAGGGTATTGCCTGGTTGTATTCTGTTTGCAGGTGGTAGCAGGGAGTTCTGATTGCTTCAGGTAGTTCAGTGTGTGCAATGGGATGTTCTGGTAGTTGTTTCATGCTTAGAGGAGGCAGTTTTAGATGGTTAGTTTGGTTAGGGTGATGTGTTGGGTTCTTGGCCTATTTCTTTTTCTTATGTCTGCTTGGCTCGGCTTTAGTCTAGTCAAACATGTGTTGAATCTGGATTAATATGAAGTGAATGAATTGGTTACATGTATATCTTGGTTCAAAACGTCTTTGTCCCAATGTAAGTATGTTAATCATGTTGTTTGTGTATTGTACATCCAGATGTATACATGTAACCTTAGTTGTCTGGTTTGTGAGGCTAGTTCTGGTTCAGCTCCGGTAGTTTTGCAGCAGTTTATCCTTTATGTTTCTAGTTCTGGTTTGTGTGCATCTTTAATTTGATGATGAACCTGTGCTCTTTATTTTTACATGTCATTTATGTGCACTATCTTTGACCATTTACTAATTCTTTTTCTCCCTTGTTTCTTTGGCATGAGCAACCTTGGGATTGAGTTTGGCTAAAACTCAAATTGAGATGGCTCACATTGGCTTGGAGTCTCATTGGGATCGAGACGGGCTCAAGCTTTCAAGAAAGGAAAACCTTAGAAAATTTAAAATGCTTTGACTAATCATGTGATGTTTAGGCTCATGGGCATAATTGTATAAAAAAATAATTTTCAAGGCTCCCGCGAGTTTGTCGAATTTTCCGGGTTCTTCTTCTAAATCCTTTTCTCCTTTCCCATCCTTAGCAATAACATGTCTATAGGAATTCCCTATTAGAGTAATTAATTGTAGTTGGAATAATCTATCTATTTATTAATAAATATTTGTTTCAAGTTATCTTGGGAATTATTGTTATTTCTTTAGAATTTCCATCTTATTTATAAATTTTGAATCTTTTAGTTAAATAATACGTAAAATTAAAATCCGTAAATAACAAAAATAGTAACTTGGTTTCAAAATTCCTTAAATTGCAACTTCAATTGAAGACTTTTCATATTAATTGATTTTCCCATTTATTGCCAAAAACCGTATTTTTCTTATTATTGTACTTAAATTCATATTTCTTTAATGCATAATTTATTATAAATTTAAATTTAATTAATTTTAAAGCCCCTTTTAAATTAAAATTGCATTCAGTTAGCTATGTTGTGAAAACCGAAGGATTAACAGCTTTTTCGCGGATTTTCGAAAGTGTTTTTCAAATGAAAACCTTCTTTCAAAAATAATTGAACCTCTTACTTAGAATCACTAAAAAAGATCATTTCCTTAAAACGAAGAATTGCACGCATTATTTAATTAATTAGTTCCTAATTCTCCTAAATTAGGTGGCGACTCAAAAGAAAGCCCATTGGAGTCTCATTTTGTTGAAATATACCCGAAATCTATCTGTTGAACCCACCCAAAAATGCATACAAGTATGCATCCGGATTTAATTTCAACAAAATTGGACTCCAAAGGTCTTTCTTATGAGTCGCCACCTAATTTAAGGATTATTAGGAACCAATGTTAATTAATGAGTGCACATTCTTCCTTATTTAAAAGGAAAATAGTTTTCAGAGATTCTGAGTAAGTGGTTCTTTTAAATTCGAAAGAAGGTCCCTATTATGGGAGAACTTTCTAAAATCCGCTAAAAGCGGTTAAGCCGACGAATTTTAATAAAATAAATAACTTAGAGATTTTAGAAAAAATATAGGATAAATAATAAAATAAGTAAATAAATAAATAAGTAAGTAGATAATAAATAAATAAGTAACTGGATATTTAATAAAATAAGTAAATTGATAAATAAATAATTTAAATATAAATAATAATAAAATAAAGAAAAAAATTTAATTGAATTTTAATTTGCACTCATTAATTGACAAACGATTCTTAATACCTTAAACTAATTGGCGCGTCTCAAAGAAACGGAATAAGATATTATGTAAACAATTCTAAACATGTGATATGATAACAATTTTAATAGAGCTGCTATCCTACCAAGCTTCTAGCATGCAAAGTCTTAGTCCGGTTTCAAGGCTTCCTATAACATGCTTTTCTAAAGGTAACAGGAAAGAAGGAGTTTAGAAGGTAGAACCCGGATAGCAAGCTCAACACAAGCCCTGTATTTTCACAAGGTTTTCATCCATTCATTTTAAGATACTTGAGCTCGAAATGCAAAAGCGAGGCCCGGACAACTCCAATGTCAATTAGGCGATCCCAATTTGCGAGTTTTAACTCAAACTCGTCCCAACAAGTGTTCATGCTAAGAAAATAGAAGAGATAAAGATTAGCAAGTGCTTAAAGGATGACATTATGGATCAAATAGAAGAAAGAAGAGCTAAACAAACGATTCAGCCGATTGAATGAATCCAGTAACATACTTAACAATTATGAAATTGTATCAAAGCATGCATTTGACTTGTAACCAGGAACACTAGCAAAGTTGAGATCTTTTAACCACGTAATAAAACTTCCAAATGCCAAGAAGAAAGCCTTACACAATGTCTACTCATATAAATTAAACCCTTTACCCTTAACTGATGCAATACAGAAGATATGATTCAATACCAAAACTTAACGAGGTGAGATTTGTCAAAGACAGCCTAAAGAAATTTATTCAGCTTGATTAATTTTAACTCACTTGATCCAAGAAACAGGCACATAACTATAACGAGGTAAGGAATAATACCCGACGGAATACAGATTGCTGAGAAGGGATTGAACTTAAGAAAGTGCAGGCACAAAAGAAGCTAAAAAAAACATGACAAGCCTAGAATTGAAACTACAGGGTACTATATAAGGTTGAAAGACCTTGGGAATGGAAATCAGGCAGATAGAATCCAGGAATGAACTAAGGGAAGAAACTAAAGGCAATACTTAGGACACATAATGAGCAGCTGCTCCCATATGCAACATCACCCTCACAATTCAAGCCACAAACAAACTAGACCGATCAAAGCTCCCTCTTACCTGCTACACTCTTACACAGAACCGACCTGGACACCCCTAACTTTATGAAGCAATCATAACAGATCCCTTTACACCTCTCTACTTACTTGAACAATCATAACAGACCCCTAGAACACTTCTCCAAGCAAACTCCAAACAAGCTAAGACCACATCCCACACCACTGCTGCTCCTCCAGTCCTTTACCAACATTTACAAACTACTGGAATTAGATCCTATTGCCTCTGCACCCTCTTCTCAACTTCAGAACCAATACAGCCCAAGAATCTCCACCTAGAAACACCCTGTTCCATCCTTCAATACTTCACAACTACCTAATAAACACCTGAACAATGACACACTTCTCCCAAGCCTAAAATAATTTATAGCAGAACATGCAATGCCCTTAAAACTGCAGCAAAGACAAGGAACTAACCCCCAGCCTTTTCAACACTCCTCCATGAAAACCAGACCCCAAACAACCTAAAAAAATCTCCAAACCCCTCTAATCAACTACTCATTTTGCATAATCTGCGCGCACACACACACCAAAAACAACATCCTGGCTCCTCTCCTCCTCTTAGCACTTAACAGACTACTTGCCCTTTTTCCCTGAACAAACCATAGACCAGACCAAACCTCTTTTCTACTCCCTCAGATCCCCTGGGCTACTAGACTGCCTACCACCATCCAAACTCACTAAGAAACAACCTATTAACTCCTACTACTGCTCCAGACCATTACTCCAACTCCCTGCTCCAAAGCAATACCAGAAACAATCCTCACACAACTATTTCCAACTTCCAGAAACAAATAAACCACCTTCTACACACTCAACCCTCTTACCCCTACTAGAACTGCTGCAACTAACAAAGAAACCAGAAATGAACTTAAACAACAACAAAACTTAACAGATTATAGGTTATAAGGCTTCAAGACTGCAATAACATGGCTGGGAGATTAACTTTCAGTTTAACCAATGAAACAACCTAAAGGTTAAAACTTTAAAATACTTAAACTGCTCTCCATGATCCTGTACTAAAAAAATTGATGGAATCAAACCAATAAATATCACATACGACCTTTTAAACTAAACATTCAAAGCTGCGATTTTAACCAGCTCCACGTAATAGCATATGAGCTAAGAGTGAAGATTATACAGAACCAGCTGCACACTTAATATAAAGTAGAAGAATGAACAAAAGGTTAAGATTTTACCTGCTATGGTGCAGTGAAGAGGGGCGTCGATCTGAAGAAAAGCGACTTGAAGAAGAACAAGGCGACAACTCGAGCACAAAAAACGATAAACAAAACCAAGACAATATAGAAACAGTGACACTAATAAAAACTTAAACTCTAAAGAATGCTGTTGGTGTTGCTATCGATTTCTATATGCTACTGCCTCTGTTTTTTAATTTTCGAACCCCCCAAAAATTAAGGAGAACCCCACCTTTTATACCTGGAATGTTAGGGTTTAGACTGAGAGATATTATCTTCAAATTTAGCCCTAAATCGGACATTTTACTTCAAAGATAGGGGTGAAAATCGTCAATACCCTAAAGGATATACGATTTTCATCCTTATCTTCTAAAAAAATATCCGTCGGAAGATTATCCACGGCTCGGATTGAACGATTTTGAAATGGACGCGTGAGATTCGATAGTTGTACTGATGAGAGAGGGTAAAGCAGGGGGGGACCAGTGGTACACAAGGATTTTGGCTGTTTGCTGATTTAGGAGGGAAAGATTGGGGAAATTGGGATTAAGGTTCGCGGGTAAGGGAATTAGCAGGTTGGGATTAAAGAAACGAGTTTGAATTGGGGAGGTGATGTAGTGTTATATGTGTGTGTGTGTGTGTGTGTGTGTGTGTGTGTATATATATATGTTTAGCACGGGATAGGCTGGAATGTGATGGGGCTTGCACATTTAGCCCTTCTTTAAGTTAAATTATTAAAATAGGGATGTTGCATGTCTAGGCTGAATTTAAGATATAGGAATAAAATTAGCCATTTTTTAGGTTAATTGGAAATTGAAGGGGTTGCACAGGTAGGCAAAAATTGGGTTGCACATTGCATATTTAGCCTTTCCTTTTGAAATTAATTAATTTACTTTAATTAATTTTAATTGATTAATTTTTAATTTAAATTTTATTTTAATAATTGATTCTCATTTAAATAATTAGTCATTAATTAAACCTCGAGACGAAATTGGGTGTCAACAGATGCCCCTCTTACCCTGAAAATGATGAAAGAGTTTTTAGGGTAAAGAAGTTGACGAGAAACTAATTTCGTCACGATAAAGCCAAGATTTTGATTCCAAGGATCGAAATGCGAGGCTTATGGATATGGCCGAACTACGGTTTCTGAGTTGCCTACATATCACGGGATGAAAGAGAATCAGGCCATATGTAGTTCAATGACACTTAGATACAAAGACTCGCACGATTGATAGAAAAGGACGCACGAATAGGAAAGAATTCAAACTGACCCCTAATCTGGAATGAAAGACTAGGTAAGACTTGCTTGTTCGAGTGCGATTCTTCAGATCCTCATTGACGAGTCTAGATCATATCAACGATTGGCCCAGTTCACTACTAAGAAAGAGTTCCACGTTATGCTCCAAATGCTGCTGCGGTGCTGCTAAAATCCTGTAATAAACTTTACAAACGGTAAGTGAGGAACTGCTAATAAGACTTTGATATTTGGAATAAAGATTAAAATAAAGTGATTACATAAAACTGTAAATGCGGGTTGCGATATCATCGATAAATTCTTCCTTCAATCAACTGACGAGGCGCTCTGCCCGGGGAACCTCTTAAGCTGATTATTATTCTGAAACAATGTTCTCGCTCGGGAGCCAAAACGAACACGCCTGCTACTACTATATAAGTAAAGCGGGTACGAATTAGAGAATACAAGGCTATTACAAAATAAGTCGACTAACGAGACATAATGCCGCAAGTTGACTTGTCTATCTCTATCATCTACTTCAAATATATTATGCCAATATTGCAAGACAACCAACATCGCGAGACACTCCGAAAGTGGTGCCTCAAGTCGACTTGTCTATCTCTAATCTATGTAGGCTTCAACATAATGTTTATTTTGAAATAAGAATCATAAAGATAGAAATGCCGCCTATTCGGCAATAAACCATGATAAGTATAATGCTTTTAATCATTAAGAGGTAGTTTGCAACGCAATCTTGGATTGTAGTCCAATCACTTGATAAAACAAATGAGACATCCAGCTCCTGAAGTATCCAATGTCTCAATGCAACTTGGAATAAACCTGCATATCCTATTTACGAATGGATGAACCCCGATTGTTCATTTTTAAGGCGAACAGGCCCAAAACATTCATTTATAAGGCGAACGAGCCCAAAACATTCAATTATAAGATGAACGAGCCCAAATCATAAGATAAAGCAAAAGGCACAAAATTTATTAATGCACGTGCTTCTTCAAACTTAGCAATATCTGCAAATCACAACAATGGAATTTTAGTAAATATTCTCATAGTAGAACAGAAATGAAACTGATATTTTAAAAATTTGCAAGAATTATAGGAAATAGAAATGCTGCCTTTCTGCAATAACCCGTGATAAAGCGTAATGCTTTAATTATCTAGTGGCAATCTGCAATGTGATCATGAATTGTGCTCCAATGATTTTATAAAGCAATTGAGACATCTAGTCTTGAAGCATCCAATGTTCCAAAATAACTTGAAATAAATCAGCATATCCGATTTACGGGTGGATAAACCCGGATTGTTCATTTATAAGACGAACGGGCCCAAAATATTTATTTATAAGGTGAACGAGCTCAAGACGTTCGATTATAAGGTGAACGAGCCTAAATTTGATAGCAGCCTACGAAATAAAGTTGCAAATTGGATTAATTAAGGCAACATAATGCAAAACAAATAAGCAAAGCTGGGTCGTATTGCTTGTATTGATAGTTATGCAAAGAGTCGAATTCTGCCTTCAGTTCATTTGGAATCTGATGTTCAATTCCAACAAATTTAAAGTAAATGCGTTGCAAAACGAGTGAGTAATAAAGCAAAGGCTATAATGAAAAGAAAGAAATAGATTTGCGCTGCATATGCGTCAAGGCGAATAATCTTCGAGAAACTGATGGTCGCCAGTTCTCCTCATTCTTCCATTTTGTGAAATTCCTATACTCAAAGAAAAGGTCGTGAGTTCTAAAAACTGTACGAAGCCTTAGCAAATTGCTTTGCTCCTCTTGTCTTGATGCTGAATTCTTCGGTGGCATGCAAACACATTTTGCCCCTGTTTCCAAAGAAAAAGTTGTTAGTTTTTGGACAAATAGTGGCTGGCTTGATTGAACACCTAATGCGGCTTCAAATCTACATCTTCTTGTATGGCGCTCAGATCTACTGCTGCTGCGAGTGTTTGATGTTCTTGAAATTCTTCTTTTTCACAAAAGGATATCATCTAAAATCGCTTTGGCTTGGCTTATTTGGGAAAAATGGATTTTCATTGATTTCAGCATTAAAAGCCCAATAAAGGGTACAAGATAGTTCATTACATAAAACTTCAAAAAAGTAGGCAAACATAAGATAGTTAGGTAGGGAATTCCATTTTCAAAAAAAAAAAAAAAGTGTTGTCATTTAATCTTCTTTGCTAAGCTTCATGCTTCCTTTTCAAATGCCTTGGTACCAATTTTGACGAATCACCTCTGATGATAATTCCATTTGCTGCCGAATGACCATAATTGCTTGCTTGCTCTTGCTTCACACTTATCTTGCCTTTTTCAATCATATTTTGGATTTTGTGCTTAAGTGAACATTCTTCTGTATCATGGCCTTGAATATTTGAGTGGCATGCACACCTCTTTGATAAATCAAATCCTTGAGGCGGATTCTCTGGGATCCATCCCCTCTTTGCTTGCAATAATCCTTCTTCTTTCAATCTCTCGAATATGTTTGACAATGATTCATATAGAGGAGTGAAAGTACGAGGTCTAAACTTCTTTGTGCTTTGATGACCAGATGGGGCCTGATAAGATCGATGCTGACGACTTGAATTCTGCATATCATGATTGTAGTGCATTTGCGAAGGCTGGTGGGAGTCTTGAATATTTTCAGGTGCATCTGAACAATTGAAAACTGGCATTGTACCGTCATAGTCAATCAACCTTCCGATTTGAAACTTTTCTTCCAAAATTTTTGAATACTGGATTAAATTGGAAAAATCCTTTAAATTGACAAAAGTAGCTTTTCGTAAAATATGCCTTCTTGAAGGTCAATGAAAGTTGCTATCAGCTCATCTTCAGGCAATGGAGGATGTATCTTAGAAGCCTCTAGCCTCCATCTCACAGCAAATTCTGCAACAGACTCATGCGGCATCTTCTTGATTTTGCGCATATCAATTAGATAAGGATCTCTTACTATGTTGAACTTGTATTGTTGCACAAAGTCTCGAGCCATGTCTTCCCATGTGTGCCATTTGGTAAAATCCTGTTTAGTATACCATGCAAGTGCCATTCTTGATAAACTCTGAATAAACAATCTCATACGCAAAGCTTCATCCTTGCCAATTCCAATTAATCTGTTGCAATAATCTTTCAAATGAATGCAGGGATTTCCCTTTCCATCAAAAGTGTTCGAGTTTTAGTATGTTGTACCCACGTAGAGGCTCAATGTCCATGTGAATGCACAAGTCTTCATAACATAAACTCTGAATGTTCCTTGAGCGCAACTCATCTCTAATGACCTTCTTCAACTTACGGATTTGTTCATCCATGTTGTTCAAATCAGTTGCCTCACCATTTTTCCTAGGCAATTCTTGTGGACGCACTGTCACTTGATTTGATTGACTCCCTACAGCAGGCATAGTGAGAAAAGGTGGTTGGTATAAAGTTGCTGCGGACTAAGCATTCGGATTAGTAAGATATTCTTGTGGGATCTGTGGATATATGGTTTGTATATGCATCAGATAATGAGGCATTGTTAAGAAAGGTGGATTGGAGGTAAAGCTTGTATTTGGCAAAGGCTTACTATTGTTGAAAAAGTTGACAATCCTATTTCTTTGGACCACATATTCTTCAACATCATCATTCTGCGCTTGCAAGATACCCATACCAGAACTGGTTGCCTGAAGCTGCTTTGCCATGTTGTTTTGTCCTTGATGCAGATTTTCAGCCATTTCATTGTTCAATGCAAGCCAACCTTTAACAAATGAATTCTACACATTGAATAAAAGTAAGTTAATATGTAAAATAACAATGCATGCATAAGGATTTTAAGTATAAAATAGGCCATTGGGCCGAATGGATGGGACCAAATTCCCGACTCAACAAAGGAGTAAAATATTTAAGGGTGCAAAACTTAATGATCAACAAAATTTGATCTTTCAAGACAAGAATTGAGGAAAATAATTTTGGAAATTTTAATAAATCAGTATGCGTGCTAGACCATTTTGGCACAATTTGCTAAAATGGTCGGCTTATTTTGAACATCAGTGCTTTGCCCGACTATCAATTCTTACTTGCAAAATAACAATCTGCACTGCTTCTAATAACGGCCAAACCAACTTAATATCTTCAACTTGCTTTTTGCAAAATTCTGCCCCAGTTATGACTTCAACATTTCTACTTGTTTTGCAAAATCTGCCCCAGTTATGACTTTCAATACTTCAAATTGCTATGCAAAAACTGCCCCAGTTGCAATCTCTCACGTCTTCTACTTGCTTTGCAAAATTTGCCCCAGTTTCTATCTTTGGGAAAAATTAAATTTAAATACTAAAGGGTCGATCCCGATGGAGGAGCCTACGTATCCCTCCTTGAGAATTAGACCGTGTGTAGTTCTGCTTACATAAAAAAAGAATTTTCAAAAGCTGGTGTAACCGAAACTCGATATGAGTTACCGACGCTTCCCACCTTGGGAAACCGGTTACAGTAGTTTGCTTACATAGAAATAGATTCAAACAGTCATAATTTGATTTTCTTTCTTTTCTTTCAACAAAACTAACAAAAGGAAATTACAATAGTTACTTCCTAATAATGCAAATAAACTAACTTCTGCTCCTGCAACTCTACTGCTTTTCTAGAACTTGATAGGCGCCTAAATGCCCTTCTTTGAGGAATCTCCCTTTGCATATGGAAAGATTGCGACAAAAGGTTCGCCAGTGCCGTTTGTAGGTAGAATTTTGACCTGGCCAGAGTTAATCAAGCTTTCAACTTTCTTCTTAAATAAAGTGCATTCCTCAATACTATGCCCCTGCATCCCATAATGGTAAGCACAACATTTTCCCAAATTTTCAGGCTTATGTGACCAATACGGCTTTGATTCGATAGGATGTACCAAATTGAACCCCTTGAGTCTTTCAAACAATCTTGCGTAAGATTCTGGGAGTCGTGTGAATGCGAAAGCAAATCTTTTGGCGCGGTTTGACTGTGAACTTGGATTGACAATTACTTGCCCGTTGACACTAGGTTCTGGTGCAATGCAAACCCGAAGGAGTTGCTTAGCACGAACGCGGAAGATAAACAACAAAAGATAAAGATAGAAGCAAGACAAAACTTGCTTCTTTTGAAAGAACAGTGAGGAACCTGTCTCAAAGCTCGATCAAAAGGGACACAAGAATCACCTAAACTATGCAACAATCCTCAAGAGAACATGCCTCTTGCAAACTGAATGATCAAAGAGGAATGTTCAATCGGATTAACCGAAAGCCACAAGTCCATAAAGCCCTCACAGGGTTTTGCTCACGACGGAGACAAGAAATGTGCTCGGCACTTTCATTAATAAATCAATGTTCAAAAAAACTAGGTATCTACAATAAAAGGGAACAAGGTTTATATAGGAAACACTAAGGGTAAACTAGTAAAAGGGTCACAGGCGACCAATAGAAATAAGCCACGCAGGGCTGAATTAAATTGTGTTCGGCAGACTTTGACTTCGGTAAGCCTTGACTTCGGTTCTCGATTATCTGATTATCTGCTCGAACACACTTGTTGCCTTCGGACGCTCAATTGTTTTCCTTCGGCCAGGCTAAGTGAACATGTACATCGTGCAGCAGCTTGGCTTGGCTTCTTGTCATCGGTCTCCTCGGTGGATCGAACACTTGATCAGCACGTGGTTGGGCTGCATCATCCTCCCCTTCTTGAGAAGATTTCGTCCTCGAAATCAAGCCCTCCTCGTCCTCCGAAGTTGGACCTACAACACAAGGAACTAAGTCAGCAACATTAAAGGTGTTGGACACGTTATACTCACCAGGGAGGTCGATCACGTAGGCATTATTGTTGATCTTGGTCAACACTTGAAATGGACCATCCCCTCGAGGAGCCAACTTTCCTTTCCTCTGGTTCGGGAAGCGTTCCTTTCGGAAGTGAACCCAAACCCAATCTCCCTTCTTTAATTCCAACTTTTTACGCCCCTTTTTTATCTTTAAGGCAACCTTTGCATAGGCCTCCTCGAGGTTCTTCTTCACCTTTGCATGCAATTCGATCAAGGCAGCTGCTCGTCGAGTACCTTCAAAATCAAGAACAGAATCTCGAGGCAATGGGGTTAAATCAAGTGGAATCAAAGGATTAAAGCCATACACACATTCAAACGGGGTCATGTTGATCATTCTATGCACCGTTCGATTGTATGCGAATTCCATCATGGGCAAACGATCAGCCCAGTTTCCAACCTTCCCTTTGGTCATTGCCCGAAGCAAAGATCCCAAGGTTCGGTTAACTACCTCGGTCTGTCCATCAGTCTGAGGATCGTGAGACGTCGAGAATAGTAGCTTGGTGCCGAGGGCACCCCACAAACACTTCCAAAAATGACTCAAGAACTTCGAGTCTCGATCACTCACAATAGTACGAGGTATACCATGTAATTTTAACACGTTAGAAACAAACAATGTAGCTACATGCTGTGCATCATCACACTTTTTGCAAGGAATAAAGTAAGCCATTTTTGAGAAACGGTCAACCACAACGAAGATGCTATCATGTCCTCCCCCCGACCTCGGTAACCCCAAGACAAAGTCCATGGATATATCAACCCAAGGTCGATCAGGCACAGGCAACGGGGTGTACAAACCATGAGGGTTGGACTTCGATTTTGCTTTCTTGCAAACGAGACAAGCGTTGCAAAGCTTTTCCACATCTCGTCGCATTTTGGGCCAATGGAACTGCTCGGTCAAGATACCAAGAGTTTTATCGACACCGAAGTGCCCCATCAGTCCACCTGAGTGAGCTTCTCGAACCAAGAGCTCTCTCCACGATGACACTGGCACACAAACCCTCCCATTCTTGAAGAGGTAGCCATCATGCCATTGATATTTTTCAACCCTTCGGCCACTCAAGATAGCGTCACGAACGCATTTTAGCTTGGGATCGTCCTCGTACATCGACTTGATGCTTTCGAATCCCATGAGCCTAGAGGCGAGAGTGGTCGCTAAGGCAAATTTCCTTGATAGCGCATCGGCCACAACATTATCTTTTCCCTTTTTGTAATGAATTACATAGGGAAGGCTTTCAATAAATTCAACCCACTTGGCATGTCTTCGATTCAATTTCTCCTGACCTCGGAGATGTTTCAAAGACTCATGATCACTCTTGATCACAAACTCTCGAGGCCACAAATAATGCTGCCAATGGGCGAGTGCGCGAATGAGGGCATACAATTCCTTGTCATACGTTGAGTAATTCAAGGTTGCACCCTTAAGCTTTTTGCTAAAGTAAGCGATCGGCTTCGAGTCTTGCATCAGCACTCCTCCGATCCCAACTCCAGATGCATCACACTCGACTTCGAATGCTTTGCCGAAGTCAGGGAGTTGCAACAACGGGGCAGAACAAAGCCTCCGTTTCAACTCTTGGAAAGCCCTTTCTTGGGACTCTTCCCACACAAATGGATGGTCTTTCTTCACCAGCTCGGTTAAAGGAGCTGCCACGGTGCTAAAGTCACGAACAAAACTTCGGTAAAAGCTAGCTAAGCCATGGAAGCTACGAACTTGTGTTACCGAGGTTGGAGTTGGCCAATCTTTGATGGCTTCGACTTTTGATTCGTCGACTTCGACACCATTAGCACTGACAACAAATCCAAGAAAGACTACACGATCGACACCAAAGGCGCACTTCTTGAAGTTGGCATACAACTTCTCTTCTCGAAGCTTTTCAAGTACTTGCCTTAGGTGTTCGACATGTTCATCCACGGTTCTGCTATAAACAAGTATGTCATCGAAATAAACGACAACAAACTTATTTATGAACGGTTTGAGCACATGGTTCATCAGTCGCATGAATGTGCTCGGTGCATTGGATAAGCCAAAAGGCATCACCAACCATTCATAGAGACCGAACTTGGTCTTGAATGCGGTTTTCCACTCGTCCCCGGGTTTCATTCGGATCTGGTGGTAACCGGACCTGAGGTCAATCTTTGTAAAGCATGAAGAACCACTTAACTCATCTAACATGTCATCTAATCGAGGGATAGGATGACGATACTTTACCGTTATTTTGTTGACTGCTCGACAGTCAACACACATTCGCCATGTTCCATCCTTCTTCGGGACAAGGATAACTGGAACGGCGCAAGGACTCAAGCTCTCACGAACGAGGCCCTTGTTCAACAATTCATCAACCTGCCGTTGGAGCTCTTTGGTGTCTTCGGGATTACACCGGTATGCAGGTTTGTTAGGGATTTGAGACCCTGGCACGAAGTCAATTTGGTGCCCGATTCCTCTCAACGGAGGTAATCCACCTGGCATTTCCTCGGGAAACATGTCCTCGAAGTCCTGCAAAACTTTACGAACAAACAAAGGCAAAGGGTTATCATTAGAAAAATCATTATTAGAGTTTAGAAAGATACCCTTGTGCACGAGGCAAATCATCATCTGACCGTGGTCGTTGCCTCGTAAGATCTCACCGGGTTGCATGATTGCACAAATTCCTCTCACTTCGGCCGGTGAGTTTGTCTCTTCGGGCCCCAATTTTGCTCCCATCGGAAGCTTAACTTTGGCCGCTTCTTTCAATTCTTTCATCCGTTTATAGTCCTCGGTGACTTGTTTTGGAGACAAGGGTTTGAGTATAAAACTCTTCCCATCGAGCTTCACAGTGTAAGTGTTGGATCTGCCATTGTGAATAGCTGTTCGGTCATACTGCCATGGTCGACCCAATAGCAAATGACAAGCTTGCATCGGAACCACGTCGAATATCATTTCATCTTGATACTCTCCGATTTTGAACTTGATCCACACTTGTTTGACAACTCTCAATTCTCCACACTCATTCAGCCATTGTAACTTGTAAGGGTGGGGATGCTTCATCGTAGGTAATCCCATTTGTGAAACCAAAGTTTGGCTCACTACATTGGCACAACTACAGGAATCAATGATCATCGAACACACCTTTCCCCTCACTCGACATCGGGCATGAAAGAGGTTTTCTTTTTGGTTGTCCTCTTCGTCAAGAGTCATGCAGCTCAAATTCCTTCGAACCACAAGAAACATTTCCGGGTGATCAGCTTCGGCAGCCTCATGATCATCATCACCTTCAGCTCAGTCAGTCTCCTCGATAACTTCCTCCTCGGTGTCACTCGCTTGCTCATGGACGGTTCCATCTTCGAGCAGAAGCATAACCTTGCGAGTTGGACACTCTTTTGCCATGTGACCATAACCTTTGCATTTGTGACACTGAATATTTGAAGCACTAGGAGAGTTGAGTTGAACTTTACCTCCCACTTCTCTCGACTGGTTAACGGTCACACCTCTTTCGAAGGGTCTCTTCGAATCTCGAACAGTGTTAGCACTTGTTTGGTTTGGACTCTTCCATTCTTTACCTCGGTTCAAAGGAGTAGAAGTAGTGACTCCTCGATACCGGTTTGCCTTGTCGTCCTTCACCAATTTTTCTGCTTCGGTGGCAGCATCGAACAGATCTTCCAACGTGTGATACACGTGGAGTCTCAACTGAGATGACACATCCCTAGCCAAGCCATTTTTGAATCTGATAATGGCTTGCTCTTCGTCTTCGACCAGATCAAGATTCAATCGAACCTTTTCGAACTCATCATGGTACTCTTGGACAGACTTGGACCCTTGCTTTAACTCATAGAGCTTTTGCATTTGAGTCTGCCTGTACTTGGCACTCAAATACTTAGCATCCATAGCTCTCATCAACTGTGGCCAGGTAGTAACTACTGGATAGTCATTCCTTCGTCTATGTCTCTTGTCAGATTCCCACCATGTTGATGCATAAACTTCGAACGAAGCAATGGCATGGGCAGCTTTCCTCTCATCGGTCATCTCATTGGTTTCAAAGATGCGCTCCATTTTAAGCTTCTATTCAAGATACTCATCGGGATCAATAGTTCCTTTAAAGGGTGGAATAGTGATCTTGACACTGTTCAAGTTTGAGTCTCGAACACCTCTAGCCTGTTCGGGAAACTCATCATCTCGATCATTAGCCTCACGCTCAATATTTCTTCCAACATTTGCGCCTCGGCCTCGACCTCGGAAATTTCCACGACCTCGGTGAGCTTGCCTTCGTTGAGCGAATGGCAGCTCACGCTCATATTCGTCCTCGGGAAATTCCTCTTCATCAACCTCCTCGGCAACGGCTCCAAGATCTCTTCGGGCCACTGGAGGTGGTATTCTTTCTCCTCGGGGAATGCCCAAGTTTTGATAAGCAGCTTGGGGATTGCCCAAGTTAAGTTCTCTTCGAATTGCTTCACTTGTCAACTGATGTTGTCGTACAAGCTCAGCATACAGCTCAGGTTTCATCGGAGTGGATTGGCTTGTTCCAGTGCCGGACCCATGCATGGCCACGGACGCACTTCCCTGCTCGAGGTTAGCTACTCGAGCACTCACTCCTCTTACTTCGGTTCTGATGCCTTGTATCGCAGCCATGAGATCGGCTAACGACAACTCGGGCTTCTCAATGCTTTTGCCATCGTTTCCAGCCATTGTACCTGCACAAGTCAAAGATCAAACAAATGTTAGGGTTAGAAATTACCTCACACACTCCCTTACCTTTGATGGGTGGCACTCGGGTCCACTCAATTTATGGGTTCGGTTTTTGATCACTCAAGGACTTGTTAACAGTGGCTCGTCTGATTGATCGGTCCTCTAAGATCCTTCAAGTTCGACAATAGTCACTGCCTCTTCGGGAAGAGTGAAGTGATGTTCGACTCGATGGAACGGACGCTTTTTAACTGAGCTCGGGGAGTCAAAAGAATTTCTACGAAAGTTTGGACTTCGGTCACCCCTTCGCACGAATTCCTATCAGCTTAAAAGAGTTAGTACGACCTCGAGTAGGACAATTACTCGAAAGATCCACCAACTAGAATTTTGACACGAAAGAAAGTGAGAACCTAGGAGAATCTACCCTTTGATTCCCTTTTGGAATCTTCCTCGGCCACACCAACTCTTGTCCGTACAAGAGTGGTCCCTCCTTGGTACGGATAGGGTTTTACCTTATCCACTTTCCTTTTCTCAGCCGACAAATTTTCACCTGGGGTTTTGATGTTTACACTTTACCCCTTCTTCTTCAATGGAACAGTGACCTTTGCTCCGGCGTACGGACACAACAACTTCGGTTCACTGACCACGAATTTCAGCAGATCTGGGTTGCTTTTCGACTCCGGTTTCACAGCATCGGAGGAATTTAGTTCAAGTTCTTCGAGCTAAGAACCAGCTCATTCGAGTCGTACACTGTTACGATGGTAACAAATTTCCGGTGTACGGACAACGATTCAAACCTTTAAACTTTGATTTTTAGGCAACCAAACAAACCCAAATCACTCAAGAACCACCAATCTTCATCGGTTTCTTCCAAACACAATGGGGTTCGAGTTCAGTCACCATTGAAGCTCAAAATCAGTCCAAATTTCACCAAGAAACCCTAGTCACAAAATTAGTACGTCGGGTACTCGTTGGATTCAGAATTCGATGGTGAACAGGAATCAATGGTTGTTTATCCCAAACAACCAACAATCAAACACAATTTTTGAATTTTCCTTTTTAACACTTTTTTTTTTTTTTTTTTTTTTTTTTTTTTTGTAAAAATAACAACACCAACAGTAACAAAATCAAATCAAGAACACGAAACGGAATACAAAGACACACGCACAAAAATAAGGATAACTTGAACAGGATTTGGGGTTGTAGAAACAAGCCCAAACCGTGCTCTGATACCAAGATGGTGCAATGCAAACCTGAAGGAGTTGCTTAGCACGAACGCGGAAGATAAACAACAAAAGATAAAGATAGAAGCAAGACAAAACTTGCTTCTTTTGAAAGAACAGTGAGGAACCTGTCTCAAAGCTCGATCAAAAGAGACACAAGAATCACCTAAACTATGCAACAATCCTCAAGAGAACATGCCTCTTGCAAACTGAATGATCAAAGACGAATGTTCAATCGGATTAACCGAAAGCCACAAGTCCATAAAGCCCTCACAGGGTTTTGCTCACGACGGAGACAAGAAATGTGCTCGACACTTTCATTAATAAATCAATGTTCAAAAAAACTAGGTATCTACAATAAAAGGGAACAAGGTTAAACTAGTGTTTATATAGGAAACACTAAGGGTAAACTAGTAAAAGGGTCACAGGCGACCAATAGAAATAAGCCACGCAGGGCTGAATTAAATTGTGTTCGGCAGACTTTGACTTCGGTAAGCCTTGGCTTCGGTTCTCGATTATCTGATTATCTGCTCGAACACACTTGTTGCCTTCGGACGCTCAATTGTTTTCCTTCGGCCAGGCTAAGTGAACATGTACATCGTGCAGCAGCTTGGCTTGGCTTCTTGTCATCGGTCTCCTCGGTGGATTGAACACTTGATCAGCACGTGGTCGGGCTGCATCAGGTTCCCTTACTATGGCTGGCAAAGGTTTTGACATGACAGCTTTTCCTTTGTCTTTGGACTGTAGCTCAACCAATTCACACTTTCTCTTGTCAGAAATTATTGCAACCGGCTCTTTTTGAAGCTCTACAGATTTTTCTTTTCAATGGACTGCTCCTTGCAAAGGTCAGGTTTGGGAGTTCGTACTGCTTGACAAAGTTTTGAGCTAAGCCATCCCATTTGAATTGCTTTCTAAGATCCTGCATTGCAAACCACGTTAAAGCCGGCCCCGTGAGCATCTTAACAAATACCCTCAGCTTGATTCCATTACTTTGTCCAAATATTGCCACCCAATCAGCGAATGCTTTCAAATGATCATGAGGATTTCCTATCCCATCATACATTGGTGGATAAGCCATGTCAAGAACATTCACATCACTTTTCTACCTCACCTAAGCCTGCTTGAGATGATAGCATTCCCATCTGCCATTGTGACATTGCTCTCTTCAGCCCTAGGAAGCCCTTCCCCGTTGCTTTTCTCATTGCTCGTCTTTGAGAAGCCACCAAATTCCTTTTCCAATAGGAATGCATGCAAATTAGGGAATTGTTGAGCATCACAATCAAATGCTGGAGCTACTTGTATTGTGGGAGGTGCAACAGTATAGATAGGAGCAACAGGAGCACTTGGTCCTGGTCTTGGTACATTTCGCACTGGGTTGCGAGCATCCATGAGCGCGGCAACTAATTCAGTAAGGCTATCAAGTCTTTTTTTCGAACTTGCTATAGTTGCTTCAAGCTTGTTAACTTTGTCTTGGTGGGATTCATCATTTTTAGTCAAGTCAATCACAGCAATTTGACGAGCCATAGGTCCTGATCTTGATGGTCAAAATAATTAACCCTTTAGCAACGTATACTGAATTTAATAAATTTGTTAAAACTGAAACTAACAGGTCAACTTATTCCAAAAATGGAAAAATTGAGACCGTACTAGAAAAGACACAAAAGTTTGAGCAAGACACTCATTTTGTTAAAGCCAATCAGATGCGAAAACGCTTGTTTAGCTCTAAAGTTATTTTCAAAAAGGGAAACACACTTGCGAATACTTTAAAATATGACGTTAAATAATGTTTTGCAAAATGACAAGACTAGGGTTAAGATAAAAAAAATAACATTTGAAAGGCATTTTAAAATAACGGTATGCATGAATTCAGATGATAGATAAATGACTTCATAAATCAGTTAACTTTTACAAAAGATAGGTTGAAGTAACATAACGTTAATCTTACCATACCTCCGAATAAATTCAATCACGGCGCAATCGGTGCTAACAAATTTCAAGCAAGCAGCACATATTTAGCAAGCAATCGCATATTAGACAGATAATTTGACATGTGGCAACCACATGTAATTGAGCGTAAATAAAATGCAAACGCGTCCTACCCTGTAAGGTGCCTCTTTTGCTAGAAGTAAGCCTAATCGCGCAAATAAGTGGTAACGAAAAATAGTCCATGCCAGTTCTGAGCAATTCTGATTTAGAGTAAGCAATAAATAATAACAATAATTGATAACAATTATCTTTCCGCCTTGACACTGGAATTCCGCTATCCCAACTAACTTCTAAAAGTTCGTGTCAACTTGAAATTCTAACACAACTCATGCTCTCCACAACATCTGCACCAAATTTCTAAACCCAAATGCCTAAAGCCTGAAACAAACCTCTATACCTTTTGCAAACATCAACACTCCTCCAAGCACAACTCCCAATTATTTTACAACATCCAGAGATGAGATTTCCAACTGCCTTTACAATACCGGACTGCAAATAATAAAAGGTTCCAATTGTCCTTTTACAAATAAAACCTCACTGGTCCTTAGCTTTGGGACAAGCCTCTCAGCTTCCTAGGTTTTGCAAGGCTCACAAACCTTGTTCATAGGGCTCCTCACTGGTCCTCATCTTTAATCAAGCCTCTCAGTTTCCTAGGTTGCCAAGACCTCCCTGGTCTTTAAGGAGGGGCCCCGCTGGTCATTCAAAGATACAGGGGCTTCACTCTCTCAGTATGCGACAAGCATACTTCAATTTTCATAAAGTTGCAGCTGATCAGTCAACGTAAACCTGCACACACACATGTTCTTATGAGAGAGACCCCACTGATCTTTTAAAGACACCGGGGGCTTCACCTCTTAGATCTCACCATACCAGACCATCTCCAAAACACAAACAAACCAAATCTGCCTAACTTTCCCCGGACTACAATTCTGTTTTGTTCACAAAACTCTGCACTATGATCTCAAATTCTCTGTGGACTGCTCTGACCACATAGATTCCTTTAAGTTCTTGCATTTTCCAACCTAAAAGACAAAATAGGGGACAAAATTCTAAATCAGATTATGCTCAAACATGGCTAGGACTGAGGATTCGTTATCACATAGCACATAATATGCATTCTCGTTGGGTTTCAAAAACCCGTTGACGTAAGGGCGGATTCCTGACTATGGAGGCGGTACCAAGGACCGGGTCCAGACTAAGGTGTAAATGCATGCATGCTCCTAAAGCTTCGTCTGAGAGTCGATTAACGGTTGAGGCTAACAGGTGAGTGGCAAGCGGTCTCGCAAATGAATTACTCCCACGATGGCCGTCGGTGTACCAACTCACGGATATTTGAGTAAGAATGCAAGAGGTTCACAGGAGTGGGGGAAGTATGAACAGAATGCCAGTTTATATATGTGCACAAATAAGGGTGTAGTGACATGCTTTCGTGACACATAGCAATCAATTAGATTGATCTAAGCGTGCTTGCAAATAAACAATAGATATAATCATGCTAGTTTCAACAATAATTAAATAAGATACGCATACTAATGTCGGCATACAATTCAAACAATACAAACAAACAAATTCGTGAAAACCTTTTGGTTAGAACCATCAAATTCTATCCCCAGCGGAGTCTCCACGCTGTTGAACCTACCCAAAAATACATACAAGTATGCATCGGGATTTAATTTCAATAAAATAGGACTCCAAATGGCTTTCTTTGGAGTTGCCACCTGATTTAAGAATTATTAGGAACCAATGTTAATTAATGAGTGCATATTCTTCCTTATTTAAAAGGAAAATAGTTTTCAGAGATTCTGAGTAAGTGGTTCTTTTAAATTCGAAAGAAGGTCCCTATTATGGGAGCACTTTCGAAAATCCGCTAAAAGTGGTTAATCCGACGGTTTTCACGAATTTTAGTAAAATAAATAACTTAGAGATTTTAGAAAAAATATAGGATAAATAAATAAATAAGTAACTGGATATTTAATAAAATAAATAAATTGATAAACAAATAATTTAAATATAAATAATAATAAAATAAAGAAACAAATTTAATTGAATTTTAATTTGCTCTCATTAATTGACAAACGGTTCTTAATACCTTAAAATAATTGGCGCGTCCCAAAGAAACGAGATAAGCTATTATGTAAACAATTCTAAACATGCGATATGATAACAATTTTAATAGAGCTGCTATCCTACCAAGCTTCTAGCATGCAAAGTCCTAGTCCGGTTTGAAGGCTTCCTATAACATGCTTTTCTAAAGGGGACGAGAAAGAAGGAGTTTAGAAGGTAGAACCCGGATAACAAGTTCAACACAAGCCCTGTATTTTCACAAGTTTTTCATTCATTCATTTTAAGATACTTGAGCTCGTTATGCAAAAGCGAGGCCTGAACAACTCCAATGTCAATTAGGCGATCCCAATTTGCGAGTTTTAACTCAAACTCATCCCAAGAAGTGTTGATGCAAAGAAAATAGAAGAGATAAAGATTAGCAAGTGCTTAAAGGATGACATTATGGATCAAATAGAAGAAAGAAAAGCTAAAGAAACGATTCAACCGATTGAATGAATCCAGTAACATGCTTAACAATCATGAAAATGTATCAAAGCATGTATTTGACTTGTAACCAGGAACACTAGCAAAGCTGAGATCTTTTAACCACGAAATAAAACTTCCAAATGCCAAGAAGAAAGCCTTACACAATGTCCACTCATATAAATTCAACCCTTTACCCTTAACTGATGCAATACAGAAGAAGTGGCTCAATACCAAAACTTAACGAGGTGAGATTTGTCAAAGACAGCCTAAAGAAATTTATTCAGCTTCATTAATTTTAACTCACTTGATCCAAGAAACAGGCACATAACTAAAACGAGGCAAGGGATAATACCCTACGGAATACAGATTGCTGAGAAGGGATTGAACTTAAGAAAGTGCAGGCACAAAAGAACCTAAAAAAACATGACAAGCCTAGAATTGAAACTATAGGGTACTGTATAAGGTTGAAAGACCTTGGGAATGGAAATCAGGCAGATAGAATCCAGGAATGAACTAAGGGAAGAAACTAAAGGCAATACTTAGGACACATAACGAGCAGCTGCTCTCATATGCAACATCACCCTCACACTTCAAGCCACAAACAAACTAGACCGATCAAAGCTCCCTCTTACCTGCTACATTCTTACACATAACCGACCTGGACACCCCTAACTTCATGAAGAAATCATAACAAATCCCTTTACACCTCTCTACTTACTTGAGCAATCATAACATACCCCTAGAACACTTCTCTAAACAAACTCCAAACAAGCTAAGACCACATCCCACACCACTGCTACTCCTCCAGACCTTTACCAACATTTCCAAACTACTTGAAGTAGATACTATTACCTCTGCACCCTCTTCTCAACTTCAGAACCAATACAGCCTAAAAATCTCCTCCTAGAAACACCCTGTTCCATCCTTCAATACTTCACAGCTACCTAATAAACACCTGAACAATGACACACTTCTCCCAAGCCTAAATCAATTTATAACAGAACCTGCAAAACCCTTAAAACTGCAGCAAAGACAAGAACTAACCCTCGGCCTTTTCAACACTCCTCCATGAAAACCAGACCCCAAACAACCTAAAACAATCTCCAATCCCCTCTAATCAACTGCTCATTTTGCATAATCTGCGCACACACACACACCAGAGACAACAGCCTGGCTCCTCTCCTCCTCTTAGCACCTAACAGACTACTTGCCCTTTTTCCCTGAACAAACCATAGACCAGACCAGACCTCCTTTCTACTCCCTCAGATCCTCTGGGCTACTAGACTGCCTACCACCATCCAAACTCACTAAGAAATAACCTATTAACTCCTACTATTGCTCCAGACCCTTACTCCAACTCCCTGCTCCAAAGCAATACCGGAAATAATCCTCACACACTATTTCCAACTTCCAGAAACAAATAAACCACCTTCTACACACTCAACCCTCTTACCCCTACTAGAACTGCTGCAACTAACAAAGAAACCAGAAATGAACTTAAACAACAACAAAACTTAACAGATTATAGGTTATAAGGCTTCAAGACTGCAATAACATGGCTCGGAGATTAACTTTCAGTTTAACCAATGAAACAACGTAAAGGTTTAAACTTTAAAATACTTAAACTGCTCTCCATGATCCTGTACTAAAAAAATTGATGGACTCAAACCAATAAATATCACATACAACCTTTTAAACTAAACATTCAAAGCTGCGATTTTAACTAGCTCCACGTAATAGCTTATGAACTAAGAGTGAAGATTATATATAACCAGCTACACACTTAATAGGTAAAGCAGAAGAATGAACAAAAGGTTAAGATTTTACCTGCTATGGTGCAGTGAAGAGGGGCGTCGATCTGAAGAAATTGACTTGAACAAGAACGAGGCGACAACTCGAGCACAAAAAGCGATAAACAAATGCAAGACAATATAGAAACAGTGACACTAATAAAAACTTAATGATGTAGGGAAAACACGGAAGCAATAAAAATAGATAGAAAAGCGAGACGAGACTCGAACACGACCCAAGTAGCAACGGAGAACTAGTTCTGTTACACCCCGGGTGGATGTCAAGGATCACCTGCACTACGCAACTACCCTCGAGCCAACGGGGACTCGCAAGTAGAATGATCGGGGCAGGGTTGTTGTGCAACAAGAATCCACTAGATGTAAACAAGTCCCAAACAAAGGTTCTTTCATTCATTCTCAAAGAGCAATGCTCAATTCTCACATTCATCAATAATAAACTAAGTGTTCAAAATAAGCTATACTTGGGTTTTTATAGTGTTTCCCAAGTGTACATAATGACTTAAGTACCCTTACTAATAAGGTTCATCAAATAAGCCACGTAGGGAAAAACAGTAAAAGAAGCATAAATCCAACGGCTGGGAGGGGCGCCTGAGCTGGGAGGGGCGCCTGGTTTGTGCTAGGTCTGGGAGGGGCGCCTGGCTTGTGCTTGGTCTGGGCGGCCGCCTAGGTAGGGGTGCCTAGCTGGGCGGCCCGCCTGTGCACAATTGCATTTTCATGCAGCGTGTTTTCCAGGCGGGGCGCCTAGCTGTGCTGGGCCTTCCTCCTCCTCCTTAGGCGTGAGGCCTAGAGCTGAGATCATCCGGAACGTCTTCCCAATGCTTTTTTCATCGATACCTCTCCTCACCAAGTATATATGCATCTCTTGGACCTCCTTGGCTTGGTTCCGAGTGAATGGCCTCCTCGTGACGGAATGCCCGGCATCATCCTCCCCTTCTTGGGAAGATTTCGTCCTCGAAATCGCAATGTCCTCACCCTCGGCACCATCATCTCCTACATCAAGAGGAGTCAAGTCATAAATATTGAAAGTATTAGAAACATTATACTCACTTGGCAAGTCGACCACATAGGCGTTGTTGTTGATCTTTGAAAGCACTTGGAACGGTCCATCTCCCTGGGGTGCCAACTTCCCTTTCCTAAGGTTTGGAAACCTTTCTTTGCGGAAGTGCACCCACACATAGTCACCCTTCTTGAGTTCCACCTTCTTCCGTCCCTTGTTTTTCTTGGAGGCCACTTTTGCATAAGCTTCCCCCAAGTTCTTCTTCGCCTTTGCATGTAGCTCAACCAAAGCCTTGGCTCTAGCTTTACCTTCAAAACTAACAACCATTTCCCTTGGCAAAGGGGTTAGATCAAGGGGAATCAAGGGGTTAAAACCATAAACACACTCGAACGGAGTCATGCCAATCATTCGATGCAAATTGCGATTTTAGGCAAACTTCATAAGAGGTAGCTTATCAATCTAAGTCCCACCCTTACCTCGGGTCATGGCTCTAAGGAGAGCACCCAAGGTTCAGTTCACCACCTCAGTTTGTCCATCGGTTTGAGGGTGGTGGGACGTAGAGAACAAGAGCTTGGTGCAAAGGGCACCCCATAAACTCCTCCAAAAATAGCTTAGGAACTTGGTGCCCCTATCACTCACTATGGTTTGAGGCACACGATGAAATTTCAAAACATTAACAATGAATAAAGAAGCAACATGTTGTGCATCATCACAGTTTTTACATGGAAAGAAGTGAGCCATTTTGGAGAACCTATCCACAACAACATAAATGCTATCATGGCCCCCTCTAGTCCGTGGTAATCCCATGACAAAGTCCATTGATATATCCATCCACGGGCTAGTAGGTACGGGGAGTGGGGTATACAAACTATGGGGGTTCGATTTGGACTTAGCACTCTTGCACTCAAGACAAGAGTTGCAAAGTCTCTCAACTTGTGTCCCCATTTTAGGCCAATGGAATTGCTCCCTTAGAATGGCCAAGGTTTTATCCCTACCAAAGTGACCCATGAGTCCTCCACAATGTGCTTCTTGCACAAGCAATTCTCTCCAAGAGGACTCGAGTATGCACACTATACCATTTTTAAAGATATAGTCTTTAACCCATTGGTATTTCTCAACTCTCTCCCCCGTTTCTAGAGCTTCATGGATGCTCTTTAGCTTGGGATCATGAGCATACATCAATTTAATGCTCTCAAAACCCATGAGCTTAGAGGTGAGAGTAGTGTCAAGAGCAAACTTCCTAGAAAGCGCATCCGCCACAACATTGTCTTTCCCTTTCTTGTATTGGATAACATAGGGAAAAGACTCAATGAACTCTACCCACTTGGCATGACGCTTGTTCAATTTCTCTTGGCCTCTAAGATGCTTGAGTGACTCATGGTCACTCTTGATCACAAACTCTCTAGGCCAAAGGCAGTGTTTCCAATGAGCAAGAGCCCTCACCAAGGCGTACATCTTTTTGTCATACGTAGAGTAGTTCAAAGATGCACCCTTCAATTTCTCACTAAAGTAGGCGATGGGTTTCCCATCTTGCATTAAAACACCACCAATTCCCAGCCCCGAGGAATCACATTCAACCTCAAATGCCTTTCCAAAGTCGAGCAATTGCAATAGAGGGGCGGTACTCAACCTACTTTTCAATTCTTGGAAGGCCTTCTCTTGAGGCTCTCCCCAAACAAAAGGTTTTTCCTTCTTCACCAATTCGGTGAGTGGAGCGGCGATGGAGCTAAAGTCTTTCACAAATCGTCTATAAAAACTAGCAAGACCATGAAAGCTCCTCACTTGAGTCACGGTAGTAGGAGTAGGCCAATCACGTATGGCCTCTACCTTGGACTCATCTCACTTCTACTCCTTGGGCACTCACAACAAACCCAAGAAAGACTACCTTCTCAACACCAAAGGCACACTTTTTAAAATTAGCATAGAGCTTTTCGGCTCTCAACACTTCAAGCACTTGCCTAAGATGATCAACATGGTCGTCTATTGATTTACTATAGATCAATATATCGTCAAAGTAGACGACCACAAACTTGTTGATGAATGGCTTGAGAACATGGTTCATTAGCCTCATGAAAGTACTAGGTGTATTGGAGAGCCCAAAGGGCATCACCAACCATTCATAGAGACCAAACTTGGTCTTGAATGCGGTTTTCCATTCATCTCCGGGTTTCATCCGGATTTGATGGTAGCCGGACCTAAGGTCTATTTTTCTAAAAACACATGAACCACTTAGTTCATCTAACATATCATCAAGTCGGGGAATGGGATGACGGTACTTTACCGTTATTTTGTTCACGGCCCGACAATCAACACACATTCTCCAAGTGCCATCCTTTTTGGGAACAATGGGTACGGCACAAGGACTCAAGCTTTCCCTCACCAAGCCTTTAGTGAGCAAATCATCAACTTGCTTTTGCAATTCTCTTGTGTCCTCTGGATTGCTCCTATAAGCCGGCTTGTTTGGGATTTGAGATCCCGGAACAAAGTTGATTTGGTGCTCAATACCCCTCAAAGGAGGCAATCCATCCGGCATCTCCTCCGGGAACATGTCCCCAAAATCTTTCAAAGCATTCTCAAACACACTAGGCAAAGGGTTAGTAGAAAAATCAAGATCGGAGGTAAGAATCATACCTTTGTGTACTAAGCATATAAGTAGTTTGTTGCCATCATTCCCTTTCAAGATCTCGCCCGGTTGCATCATGGCATATATGCTACCGGTAGAATATGGTGGGGTTGCCACCAAACTTTCGGACAAAGGGCTAGCCTCAACAATCGACTTAGCCTTGGCCGCCTCTCTTAACTCCCTCATCCGCTTGTAATCATCACTCACTTGTTTGGGAGTTAAGGGTTTAAGCACAAATTTCTTCCCCTCATGCTTAACCGTATAGGTGTTAGAATGGCCATCATGAACCACATGTCGATCAAATTGCCATGGCCTTCCAAAGAGAAGGTGGCATGCTTGCATGGGCACAACATCGAACATGTGTTCATCCACATAGTTCCCTATCTTGAACTTGATCATGCATCATTTGACCACCCTCAATTCACCACACTCACTAAGCCATTGCAAACGATAAGGATTTGGGTATTTTAAGGTGGGTATTTTCAATTGGGAAACTAGTGTTTGGCTAATGACATTGGCACAACTCTCCGAGTCAATAATCATGGAACAAAGGAGACCCATGACTCGGCATTTAGAATGGAAGAGTTTCTCTCTTTGCAAGGTCTCACTATCCTCCACACACATGGCTCCTAAACTCCTCCGCACAACAAGGAAGGCATGGGCATCATCATCATCCTCCATTGCAACCTCCCCATCATCAACCTCCTCATCACCCTCTACTCGCTCTTCTTCATCGGGTTCACTATCTTGTTCATACATTAAGTCACCCACAAGAACCATAGTTTTCCGGGTAGGGCAATCTTTGGAGATATGGCCATAACCCTTACACTTATAGCATTGAGTAAAAGTAGAGATAGGATTACTCAAGTGAGTTTTAGAGTTACCTCCCACATGTTGTGTAGACTTCTCATAAGGCTTCTTCACATCCTTGCTAGCACTTGCACCACTTGCATTTGGGAATTTGGCATTTGTTGTAGGATTCTTCCACTCCTTTGGCTTGCTCAAGGGAGTAGTAGTACTACTCATGTAGCGAAGGTATTTCTCCTCTTTGAGCCATTTCTCGGCCTCAACCGCATCTTCACATAGCTTGTAGTGATCATTGTACTTGTGAAACTTCAAAAGTGAAGCTATGCCTCGGTTTAAGCCCCCTTTGAAACGGATCATGGCCGTCTCATTATCTTCATCATTCAAGTCTAGATTCATCCGGACTTGTTCAAACTCATTTAAGTACTCCATAACCGATTTGTAACCTTGCTTCAACTCATAGAGACGTTTTTGTTGTTCCACTCGGTATTGGTTAGTCAAGTACTTTTCATCCATCACACGGATCAACTCTTCCCAAGTAAGATTGATAGCCATTCCCGTCCTCCTTCTATTCCTCTTCACCGACTCCCACCAAGTAGAAGCAAAGGATTCAAAGGAAGATATTGCATACTTGGCCTTCTTCACTTCGGGCATGTCATTGGTGTCAAATATATGCTCCATAGACAACTTCCAATCAATGTACTCCACCGGGTCACTACTTCCTTTGAAAGAAGGAATAGTGAGCTTCACACTATTAAGATTGTTGATGTTGTCACGACCCCCTTGGAAAGGCTCCGGTTGGCCTCCAAAGTGATCTCCATAACCACCAAGATCCCTTCTAGCATTCCCTCCAAAGTATCCATGGGGTGGCCCTCGACCTCGGCCTCTGCCCCTATCCACATTCCGTCCCCTAAATTGATAATGAGCATCATTCCCATCATCACCATAGTCATCCTCCTCCCCTTCTTGAGCTTGTGCAACTTGCTCAAGAGGTTGAACATTCCGGATTGGTCCGGGAAGTGGAACATTCCTTTGGGGATTGCCCATAAGATTGGGAATAGTCACTCGTTGGGGATTGCCCAACAATTGGTCAATTCGATCACGATCCTCCCTTACCCGTTGTTGGCGATGAAGCAACTCGACAACTTGTTCTTCGGTATAGGTCTGACTACTTGTGCCTTCACCGGCTTCAACTTGGGCACTCGGGGCCCCTTTCTCAACTTGGACACTCGGGGTCCCTTTCTCCTATTGGACATTGGTAGTCCCTTGCTCAACTAGGGCACTTGATGACACCCTCTCAAGGTTTTCAATCCTCAAGTTCATACTATCCAATTTGGCAAGGATAGTAGCAAGGACACTCTTAGCAAAATCTTCTCCTTCGGTGGACATTGTACCTACACAAGAAGCAAACGTTAGCAAAACAACCTCACTCACTCCCTCACAAGTGTTTCACTCGGATCACTCGTTTAGTGGTGGTGCATATTTCACTCGGACTTGAATACTAATAGCTTCAAGTGGTTAAACAACAATCCTCAACTCAATCAACTATTCACAAGCCAATTGTACTCCGGGGTGAGTGGAGTTGATATGACTCAATGAACGTTAAGCACTTTGTAGTACGGACTTTAGTTAAAAGGATTCTACGAGTCTTCTTAGAGTTCTACTCTCCTATCTAGGCACGAGTTACCTAAAAGCAATCAACGACTAGCACCAATTAAGTAGAATGGTTACTTAAAGTAGCACTAGCTAGATGTTATGCAAGCAAACAAATGGGAAAACCTAGGAAAAACTACCCAAAACAACACTTTCAGCAAGTAGGAGGGGCGCTTGAAATTCAAGAGGGGCGCCCAGGGTTGCAGGGAATCAGACGGGGCGCCTGGGACCTAGGCGGGGCGCCTGAGGTCCTATGCAGAGTCTAAGCTAGGCGAGGCGCCTGGCCTGAAGTAATTCCCAATTCGTTCCAAACTTGTTCCAAGTCGATTTTCAATCCACAAATCCGATGTTTTCAACTTGTTTTCAGAATCCAAGAATAGCCAAAGTTTTTTTTGATCTTCCTTAACAAAACCCAATCAAATTTATATCCAAACAATCAATCAAATCAAGATTCAAAGCCAAGAAACTCAAGAACGCAAGGGTTTATCAAAGGGTTTCAACAAGGATTGTGATTTATCAAATTTGGTGTTATACATGTTCAAATCCCACAAAATTGGTACCAAATCATTTGTTTTTCAGTGAAGATCAATCCCCAATATCAAGTTTTCAATCAAACATCCATTCAACCCAAGAATCAAGCCAAAATCATCAAGAACAATGTTTAGCAAGGGTTTAAGGAAATTTTGGGGTTTCAAATTTTCAACTTCACCAATCCAAGTGTTTTCGGTACCCAAACAACGGAATTTCAACCACGATCAAGAATCTATAACACCCATATCATGAATCCAACAAACCAACAAATTACACCAAATTTTCTGATTTTCAAATATTCAAATATTTTTGCATTTTCCTTCTTTCAATAATAATAACAAGAAAACTAAAGTAGAAATAACCTAGGCACGAAGAATCAATGGTCGGGGGTTTGTAGAAACAAAACCCGAGCCTTGCTCTGATACCAAATGATGTAGGGAAAACACGGAAGCGATAAAAATAGATAGAAAAGCGAGACGAGGCTCGAACACGACCCAAGTAGCAACGGAGGACTGGTTCCGTTACACCCCGGGTGGATGTAAAGGATCACCTACACTATGAAACTACCCTCGAGCCAATGGGGACTCGCAAGTAGAATGATCGGAGCGGGGTTGTTGTGCAACTAGAATCCACTAGATGTAAACAAGTCCCAAACAAAAGTTCTTTCATTGATTCTCAAAGAGCAATGCTCAATTCTCACATTCATCAGTAATAAACTAAGTATTCAAAATAAGCTATACTTGGGTTTTTATAGTGTTTCCCAATTGTACATAATGACTTAAGTACCCTTACTAATAAGGTTCATCAAATAAGCCACGCAGGGCAAAACAGTAAAAGAAGCATAAATCCAGCGGCTGGGAGGGGCGCCTGGCTTGTGTTGGGTCTGGGAGGGACGCCTGGGGTCAGGCGAGGCACCTGGCTTGTGCTTGGTCTGGGCGGCCGCCTGGGTAGGGGAGCCTAGCTGGGCGGCCCGCCTGTGCACAATTGCATTTTCATGCAGCGTGTTTTCCAGGCAGGGCGCCTAGTTGTGTTGGGCCTCCCTCCTCCTCCTTAGGCGTGAGGCCTAGAGCTGAGATAGTCCGGAACGTCTTCCCAATTCTTTCTTCATCGATTCCTCTCCTCACCAAGTATAAATGCATCTCTTGGACCTCCTTGGCTTGGCTTCGAGTGAATGGCCTCTTCGTGACGGAATGCCCAGCATCACTTAAACTCTAAAGAATTCTGTTGTTGTTGCTATCGACTTCTTTATGCTACTGCCACTGTTTTTAAATTTCGAACCCCCCAAAAATGAAGAAGAACCCCACCTTTTCTGAAACGACCTCGGTCAGTCGTTTCGGAAGTTAGAACTCCGATTGTTGTGCCGATAATTTTAAAATATTCGTAAGGTTCATTAGGATCTGTTTGTGAAATTTGAACTAAATCAGACCTCATTTGCTATGTATTGGAAGAAGATTTCAGTTTTTATTGTCGATAAATAGTAAAAAGAGATTTTCGAGCACAATTTTGGTAAATGAGCTCCGATTCGACATCCGAAAGTGCTTTAGGTTTGTATGATTATTTTTTACTTTTGTGAACTTTCTAAAGTGAATTTCGATGTCGTTCGGCTAGTTTCCGCTAAAATGCCGAAAGTTAAAGAATTTGTCATTTTTCCATTTAATTTTTATATTGAGTTTTGGGAGTCCGATTTGAGATTTGTCTTATCGAGTGTGTTACATATATTTTGTATAACTTGCTCAAAAAATTTGGGATCATTTCGACTTCTCTAGGGTTTCATTTTAATTTTAATCGTCGTAGCGAATTAATTTTTTTTTAAAAAGAGAAAAGAATGTTGGCTAGCTTTGGGATAATATCCCTTAGCTTCATTTATAACAGAAACATTGACAATGAAAACTGAGTGCAATAATATAGATAACGCAAAGAGAAAAAAAGAAAAGGGGAAAGAGAAGGAGAAAAAAATAGTGGAATTTTTACCCCGAAATTCCAGGTAATGATGTTAACTTATTATCTTAGCTTATTACATGTATTTTAATATATTTTAATGGTAAAAATAGGGATATTAGACATCTCCCTAATAAGTTAAATTGATAGTTTAAAGGGTAATTGGACCCCGTTACATGTATTGATTATATATTCGTATTCAGGAAATTATGGGCAACCCATAAATGTAATTTATTTAGGGTTTGGTTATGTGACCTTAAACCCTGTACATAGGTCTGGCCTGCATATTGCGTATGCAAATAGGGTATCAGGTTCCTAACTGTATTTCCATAAGACATAAGGAATGAAGCCTTTAGCTTTATTTGATATAATTTTTCTGCTTATTGAATAGAGCGGGATCGTTTAGCAGTTAATCCAAAGGAAGAAAGCAGTTGTTGAGTAGCAGGCTGGCTTTGAAAGAAGGTAAGTGATTATATCCATTTCTTTGGAGGCATTTGGCCTCGTGAATTTTCTACCACGTGTTCTTTATGTGTGTAGCTGCCGATAGGCGTACTCATTACGCCTTAGAATTGAATTTACGTCATATATTATATGTTATGTCATGTTGCTGGTATTGCATTGAGTATTTGAGCATTGTACTAGGGCTGTCATTCTTGCATATACTTCCTGGTAATCGATGAGAGTCCGGAGCCGGTGAAGGGTCATCATTGCATATACTTCCCGGTAATCGATGAGAGTCCCGAGCCGGTGAAGGGTCATTACTGCATATACTTCCCGGTAGTATATGAGAGTCCCGCGCCGGTTGTTGAACCCCAATAATTACCCCGAAAAGGATAAATTCTGGAATATCGACAGGATGGGCTAACTCTTTTGGAGTTTTTGGAGTCGTCACCCAATTTAAGGAAAACAGGGAACCAAATTAACAAATGCGTGCAAAACTCCATTTTTACAAAAAATACGGTCTTTCTTTCAGAGATTCTAAAAGTAAGAGGTTTTATTAATTTCGGAAGAAGGTTTTTAAGGCACTTCCGAAATTCCGTAAAATACGGTTAATCCGACAAGTTTCCAAAATATTTGCAAAATATGCTTTTCTAGAAAATTTATCTAAAATAATTAATTGAAATAAAACTTGTTTATGAAAAATATTTTAATCTGCACGCGTTTTGCTAATTGGCCTCAGTTTGCAATAAATTAAATAACGACTTCAAAAATAAAAGGCAACGAACATAAAGTAAAACAATATACAAACAATCAAATATTATTGATAAATAAATATTCTACACATTTATTTGCATAAATATCTCTAAGGAAAGAAAGACAAAGTTTAAAGATTAAACCCCAAAAATGATCAACTCGCGGGAGCCTTGGATTTTTCTAAAATTCCTAAATCTTATTTCTGAATGCTCGGGTCCAAATTCAAGCAAACGACTCCAACGCAACGGACTATCCCCATTTGTAAGTTAGCCAAAAGCGTTCCCGAATTGTTCGTGCCAAGATGTACCTCCCAATAAAAATAGGAATTAAACTGGATTAGTACGATAATAAAGTATAATAATTAATAAAATAAAATAATTATAATAAAGTAATAAAGTAATAAGAAATAATAATAATAATAATAATAATAATAATAGAATATATATATAATAATAATAGAATATATAAATGATAATAATAATAATAATAGTAATAAAAATAATAATAATAATAATAGTAAAGGGGGTTGTTTTGCAAAATTTAGGCTCAGGTTTGTATGGCGCGTCGAATAGAGGCTCGGGATTTGGTACGGTTGCAAACACGGAGCCCGGGCCGTGTTGCCATGCCAAAGCACCAAACCCACTATCTATTCAACTTGCTTTGCATTAAAGTGCATTCATCATTGCCTTTTGCTTTAGGGACACGGGAACGGGGCGATTCAAGTGTAGTATCATGTTCAAAATCAGTCCCGAGGCCTCAGTACGTGCAAATGTATTTTTTCATCGGCCAATTAACGTAGTATTTGTCCAAATCAGTTCAATATTCCAAAATGGATAAAATTATCCAAAATGGATCCCTGCACTCAGAAAATCCAGTCAATGCATAAGCCAGTCTAAGTAAACGGGTCAAAACAATAATCCAATCAAGTAAGTGAACTAACGGAAAGCGTAGACTTTAGCTCTTCATGGTAAGAAGATTAGTGAAACAAACGAAACAGAGCAGTAACCAACAAGATGGAGGAGCGACTACCGGTGGCATTTTTCGGCGAGTAGCGCACGGCGTCACTACGACTCCGTCCCTTGCCTATTTCAGTTTCAAGAACGGATCCAATAGCAACAACAGAATTAACAGTTATGATTCCACAGTCAAACTCCACGACCCAATACTTGGAGAACAGGAACGAATCATAAATCCAAACGGTTCCAGAATTCACAAATGAGTTGCCAAGACTCAATAAAAAAGCCCCTAAGAAAACAATAAGAGAAAATATCAACACCACGGGACAAACAAACAGATCAGCAGAACAGAGGGACAAGTCACAGTAACATAAACTGAGCGGCAAAAGAGAAAACAAGAGCCTATAATCTGCAATAATGGCTCAAACTCAAACCCACAATCGACATATTCTCATCAGCAAAGGGAGAATCAGAACATGGGAATTCCAAGCAAACGGTTCAAACAAATCAGAAATCTCAACGTAAATGGTAACTCAAAACCCAATTCTCAAAAGAGGTTAAAACTCGTCGCCATAACCATAGGAACAGATTCACAGTGCTGATGAGCTATTTTCCGATGAAAATGAGAGAAAAGGGAACGACTGCCAGCCTGAGCTCCGGCGAGGAACTCCGGCGGCGTCGCTACTACCGGTTTCTCTGTTTCACCGTTCTAAACACCCCTTTTCCACTTCTCCACCATAGTTTTGTACTGACCCTTCCCGATCTGCCTCTGTTTCCGATCTGATTGTGTTTGCGATCGGGATGTGTGCATGTGTATCGACGTAGGCTTGTGAGTGGGAGTACGACCACTGTTTCTGATTTGTTTATGTGTGAGTGTGGGTGTCGGGTTTTTGAGGCTTGGGGTGTGTGGATGAGGAAGATGAGAGGGGTTCCATTTTTGGTGTCTTGTGGAGGAGATGATGAGGGATTGTGGAGAGGGAGATCCAAGGGAAGTGGGCACGGCTGATCTACTGTAATATATGTGTAGGGTTTTTTTATATAAGGAAGATGATGATTAATGGGCTGGGGCTTTTGTGTGTGGGCTTTTAGAAATGATCATAAATTGAAATTTAAAACAGATTTAGCCTTTTAATTAAATTAAGCAAATAATTATATAGTATGCTGCAAATGAAGGGATGACTTGCAATTTTGGTCATTTCCATTTAAAATTAGCTATTTACTTACAATTTTCAAAATTGAACTTAATTTTAAAATAATTATACATTTAATTAAAATCCGGGACAAAATTGGGTGTCAACAGCTGCCCCTCTTTACCCGAAAAAGATGAAAGAGTTTTCAGGGTAAAGAAAGTTGACGTGAAACCCAATTTTGTCACGGTAAAGACAAGACTTCGATTCCTGGGATCAATGTTGAACCCCAAAAATTACCCTTTCTTTAGAAAAGGATAGGTTTTGGAATATTTCAACAAAATGGGACTCCAAAGGGTTTTCTTTGGAGTCGCCACCTAATTTAAGGATTACTAGGAACCTAAGGTTAACTAATGAGTGCAATTTATTTTTTTTATTAAATAAAATTAAATTAAAATCAGAGATTCCGAGTAAGTGGTTCTATTAAATTCGAAAGAAAGTCCCTTTCGGGAGCACTTTCAAAAATCCGCTAAATGGGGTTAATCCGGCGGTTTTCACGAATTTATTAAGGATAATAGAATTAATTTTTACTAAGGGTAATATAGATTAGATGAGAGTTTGAGTTACACCGATACTTAGATAAATAAATGATGAAATCTTATGATTAAATAGATGGATGAATTACAACACGGTTGACTGATTAGTTGATTAAATAAATAAAGATAAATAAATTAAATAAATAATATAAATAAAATAAAATAAAATACTCTAAGTAACTAATTAGATAAATAATTGATTAAATGATCGCTTAAATAAATGGATAAATAAGTAGATAACTTAATTAAATGAATTAACATTTATCTTGATTTAATTAAATAAAGAATAAATTGATAATAATTAATTAATTAATTAATAATTATTATTAAATAAATAAATAAATAAATAAATAAATGATTAGCTAAAATAAATAAATAAATAAATAAATGATTAATTAAATTAAATAAATAAATAAAATTAAATAAATAAATAAAATTAATTAAATAAATAATTTAATAAATAAATATCGCATAATTGATCGGATCAATGAATAAATGAGTAGATAGTTTAAATAAATGTTTAATAAATGGATGAATATAAATAACAGATGGGAATGCATAATTTAATTAAATTTAATTTCTTTGCACTCGATAATTAACCATAGATTACTATTAACCTAAACTAATTGGCGAGTCCCAAAGGAAACGGGATAATCAATTATATAATCATTTTAAACATGCAATAAGTTAACAATTCAACAAAAAGCGACTATCCTACCAAGTTTCTAACATACAAATCCTAGTCCGGTTTCAGGGCTTCCTAAAACATGCTTTCTAAAGTGGACGGGAAAGAAGGAGTTTTAGAAGGTAAAACCCGGACGCGCAACTCAATCATCAAGCCTTGAACTTAGAGATTTTCGTTTTCTTTTCTTTCTTTTTTTTTACATTTTCGGGGATATCAAGTCCCGAAAATGCGAAACGGATTCAATAACTTCCAATGCAAGTCGTTCCCATTTGCGAGTTTAGCAACTCGATCCCAAGTTATCCATGTCAAAGGAAGGTGATAAAAATTAGAAACCCATTCAAAGAAAAAGAAATACATTCAAAGTAAACGTCACTTGCCAAACAAAAATGCGAAACATAGCAAAGATAACCCCAACTCAGACCCTGGACTACATCTGGCATCAGAACTATACCCCCCACAGATGCAGCAACAACACCATCAGAATCCATTTGAATAGTTCTTTGACAAGTTAACCAAATAAATATTTTCATCCCCAAAAGAAAAATTTCTAATATTCAAGACACACAGAGAGACACACACATCCCAACAGACAAAATCTCCATTATGAGAACATGACAGTTCAACTAGGATGATTCTATTTCATCTCTATATCTTAGATGATGAATAATGCAAGTGTTCACAGACAGGAAATTTAGCAGATAAAATAAGAAAATAGTGCAATCACTTCAGTTTAACTGACACTCCCAATATAACTTTGCTGCAAGGAGGTTTGGAAATTAGTAAGATAATAATAGAGAAAACTAAACCCATAAACAAATCATTTTCTAATAATTGCAGAGAGCAAAGATTCATGGTTTGACCTTACCATCATCAGGCAAGTTTTATCAAAGATAAAAAAAAAGGTATCCATAACAGAACATGGAATGAGTAAAAAAAAAAACTCCTACCCTCCATATGAACAAAGTAAGATCTGAATGTCTCATTATCATTCAAGGAAAAGCACTTTTTAAATTGTGTATTAAATTTTTATATCATTCTGTCATAAAGGATATAATTTAAAGAAATGAACTATCTTTAGGGAGGAACCATTTTCACGTTGTTTAAACGAGGTAAAGGTTAAAACTTAATTCATTTTAACTAAACTTGCATTGTATTTCATAAAGTACAAGATTAAGTAAATTCATTATGTATCATGACATAACTACAGTAGCAGGAATTAACTTCAAAGGAAACGACCCAACAGTACCGACTTTGATTTTAAAGAACGGAGACCAAACACCAGAGGAAAAGAACTCTAGAATACATGAAAGAACAAAACTTACACCTAATATTCATAGGATTAAAACAGGGAGAAACCCTTGCAAGGCCCTAACTGTTACTAAGAACATATAATAGGAAAAGGGAGAACAAAACAACTTGAACCTTGATTTAACTTTAGCTGCTTTAGGATTAGCTAAAATTTAAGAAAAACTGGAAGAGAACAATGACAAGGTATACTACTACATTGAAACTACTGCAAGCTATATTCTGAAGAGAACCCCAGAAAACTGAACCTACTACAGAGTTCAGACAATGCCTGATAATACCCAAGGCTATTTGAAACTAAACAAAGATGGACGACAATCATGGCAACCTGGCAAACAAGGCCGAGAATGGAAACTGATCCCAAGGAAGTCAGAGTCATGCTACAGACCTATAATCAAGGCTGAAGTGGATCAAACATAAACTAGGAGAAAGACACTATTGTGAACAAACCTCTCCTGAACTTTCCCCTACGACCAGCAACCTCCTAGCACTGTTCTGACATCTACACACACCCCACACACTCAGCCCACACTGCACACTCACACTAATCCCTCACTGCCTAGCAGCTACCTGAATCCCTCTTAAACTTCTTACTATGAGCACCCCTGAACCCCTGCTATACTCCCTGAACAACAACTCCAAAACAAAGACTCTGAACCTTTCACAAAAACTAGGACTAACTCCCAGAACAGGCCCTGACCTTCTAACACTTGCAATCACCTCTCAGCACCCCTAATACCCTGCAACAGCCTGAGAAAACCCATAACACCTCACAAACTTTCTAAATAGCTACAACAGCCTGCCAAACCAACTACTAACTACCTACAGCACCTTCAACTTAACTGAACTAATCTACTCACTCCCTTCTCTGCCTGCATACAACCAGGAACCAACTCCTCTCCTGACCTAAACACCTCTATTCACAGCCCTTCAAGAAATCAGAACCTACCACTTCAACCAAGACAAAACCAGGACCTGAAAAAAACTGGACTGAGAACTCACTGACAGGCTGAAATGGATGCCATTAAACTGCTGCAGGCAGTCACAAACCAAAGGAGACTTACACAGGGACACCCACTTGGAACAAGCTACAATCCTCAGCTTGCCCCTAAACTCACAGAACACATGAACCAGACACTCTGACTCCCTCATGCTGCCTACTAACTCAAAAGAATTTGAACTTGTTTTAACATCAAAAATATGCATACATATTAAACTAATCAGGAAGCACCTTAATTTAACACTCAGACATTTCTTTTTGACATATGCTTTCAAACACAGTGACTCATTAGGCACACAATGTAAAACTGAATACGACATACACTTAACAAGTAAAGATTGATGCTTTAGCTATATCATACGCCAAACATGATTTTCATTCAACAAGATATACACCTTTGCGAAGATTTATAAACATAGAAGAGTGCAGTTTTCCAGGCAAGCGACTCGTTCATACTCTTATCATCACATTAAACCAAAGATAAGAATAAAAGAAAAATGCAACAAAAGGTCGAGTGTTTACCTCTTTGCGAGCAGTGGCTGAGGCAAAGAAAATGAAATTATCGACCCAAACTTTAAAGACGACGACAACGATGTAGCGATACTAAAAGATAAACACCAGGAACAAAACTAGGAAAAAACAGAACCCTATTTGTATATTTTTTGAAAGAAAAGTTGAACTCTAAAATATTTTTATACTGCCGTTTTTCTTTTTTGTCAAAAATCCAGAACCCTTAAACCCTACAAAAATGCTAAATATATAGGAGGAATTAGGGTTTACCTCGGATGAAACCTCTGAATTGCCCTTGCCATTTTCGATCTATTTCTTCTAAGATAAGGGTCTAAAGTGTCCATTCTTTTCGGATTGTACACTTTGGATCCTTATCTCCAAAAAAGATCCAAAGGCTGGGATTACTTCGATTCAAAATGAGTAGATCAGATTCTATGACCATTTGTTTGGAGAGAGAGTGAGGAGATACCAGCTGGAACTGAATGACTCGTCCAGCACATCGAGCTGTACGGAAGGGACAACAATGGCGCGGGTTTTTGGTGCGGGTCGTGAGGGAAACGGGTCGCGGGTGTTTGGAGAATTTGGGGGAACTGAAATGAGGATGAGATATGCGCGTGTATTGTATGTATATATGTTTGCAAAAGTGAGCTGGAAATTAATTCGTAAGGCAATTTTAGCCCCACTTTAGGAATTATAGGAGTAAGTGAAAAAATTGCACGAGTAGGCTGAAATTGGGGTTGTATATTGCACACTTAGCCTTTTCTTTTGAAATTAATTAATTTACTATAGCTAATATTAATTTCAATTTTATTTTAAATAATTAGTTTTCATTTAAATAATTAGTTATTAATTAAGTCTCGGGACGAAATTGGGTGTCAACAGCTGCCCCTCTTTACCCGAAAAGGATGAAAGAGTTTTCAGGGTAAAGAAAGTTGACGTGAAAACCAATTTCGTCACGGTAAAGCCAAGATTTCGATTCCAAGGACTGAAATGCGAGGCTTATGGACATGGCCGAACTCCGGTTTTCGAGTTGCCTACATATCTCGGGCTGAAAGAGAATCAGGCCATATGTAGTTCAATGACACTTAGATACAGAGACTCGCACGATTGATAGAAAAGACACACGAATAGGAAAGAATCCAAACTGACTCCTAATCCGGAAGGAAAGATTAGGTAAAACTTGCTTGTTCGAGTGCGATTCTTCAGATCCTTGTTGACGAGTCTAGCTCATATCAACAATTGCCCCAGTTCACTGCTAAGAAAGAGTTCCATGTTATGCTCCAAATACTGCTGCGATGCCGCTAAAATTCTGTAAAGACTTAACAAACAATAAGCGAGCAACTACTAATAAACTTTTATGACTTTCTAGAATAAGGAAGTGAATAAAATGATGATATAAAATTGTAAACAATGGTTGTGACGCTCAATAAGTTCTTCTCTCGATCAACTGACGAGATGCTCCGCCCGGAGAACCTCTAGGCTGATCATTATTCTGGAACAGTAAAGTAAGACAATAAATAAAGCGAAAATGAATTGTAGAAATGCAAGGCTTTCATAAGATAAGTTGACTAACGAGACGTGATGTCTCAAGTCGAATCATGCATTTCAAATACAATATGTCAATATTGCAAGACAACCGACATTGCGAAACAATCCCAGAGCGGTGCTCCAGCCGACTCGTTTTAAATTATCAATCTACTTTAAACATAAAATGCCAATATTGCCAGACAACCGACATCGCGAAAACACTCCGAACGTGGTGCTTCAGCCGACTTGTCTTAAACTATTAATAAATACCAATATTGCAAGACAACCGACATCGCGAAACACTCCGAAAGCGGTGTTCCAGCCGACTTGTCTTAGATTATCAATCTACTTTAAACATAACATGCTAATATTGCAGGACAACCGACATCGCGAAACACTCCGAAAGTGGTGTTCCAGCCGACTTGTCTTAAATTATCAATAAATTTTAAATATAAAATGCCAATATTGCAAAACAACGCGGTGTTCCAGCCGACTTGTCTTAAATTATCAATAAATTTTAAATATAAAATGCCAATATTGCAAGACAACCGACATCGCGAAACACTCCGAAAGCGGTGTTCCAGCCGACTTGTCTTAAATTATTAAGAAATGTCAATATTGCAAGACAACCGACATCGCGAAACACTCCGAAAGCGGTGTTCCAGCCGACTTGTCTTAAATTATCAATCTATTTTAAATATAAAATGCCAGTATTGCAAGACAACCGACATCGCGAAACACTCCGAAAGCGGTGTTCCAGCCGACTTGTCTTAAACCATTAATAAATACCGAATATAAAATGTCAATATTGCAAGAGAACCGATATCGCGAAACACTCCGAAAGCGGTGTTCCAGCCGACTTATCTATCAATATTGCGAGATAAACTCCATAACAATGTTAAAACTTGAGAAAAGAAAAGCGCCGCCTTTTCGGTAATAATATAATGTGATGCTCAGATGCCGCAAGAGTAAATTTGAATGATCTGTCAAGCCAAATCATTTGCATTGTCAACTTGATTGATGTTGCTTGTATGGATAGTGGTGCAAAGTTTTGAATGCCCTCTTCAGTTCAAATTGGATCTGATGTTCAATTCTTTGAATGCGCGTTCCATAAATTGTTCATCCGTAGTGCGAATGATCCCTCCATTGCAAGCTTTCAGGTTCCTGCTCTCAAAGAAAATTTTGTTAGTTTTGGGGAGGGGTGTTTGATTTGTGCTGATTCATCTTGAATTTGCCGCTATCGCTTCCTTTTCTTCGTGAGACTTGGGTTTTGAAAACCATCCTCGGAAACTTGGTTTATGAACTCAATAGTATAACTCATCTTAAGATAGAGGCAAAATAAAGTAATTCAATAAAATAGTAAGCAAGTAATCATTGATATGCAAATAAAAAGTTTATAGTGCATTTAAAATTCTTGCTTTAACTCAAACTCATGACATATCTTGAAACAAACTGAACGTCCTTTGTATTGCAACTTGTGCTAATCTTGAATACTTTTAGGACTTTGCCGCTTCATCCTTTGATAAACAAACCAATTCTTGCAAAGATCTGCCCCAGTTATGAACTTCCACATCTTCAACCCATTTTGCAAAATTTGCCCCAGTTGATATCTTTCAAATCTTCAAATTGTCTTGCAAAATTGCCCCAGTTGCTATGCCTTAGGGGAGACTGAAAATTTTCACATTATAGAGTCGAGCCCGTTAAGAGCGCCTACGTATCCCTCCACGGGAATCAGACTGTGCGTAGTTCTGCTTACATAAAGATTTTTGGGAAAGTAATGGCAACCTAAGTACGAAGCCGTATCCGAATTGGAAAATCCACACATCTGCCTAGATGCATAGTTCGGCGTTACATCATAAAAGATAAACAAGCCTAAAGTGTTACAATATTTTGACCGAATCCGATGGGGATTGCCTACTTATCCTGTTGCCATTCCAGGAATCAGGTCAGAAGTTGTTCAAACTTACACAAAAGAGGGAATAGGGGAAATTCTTATATCAATGCAACCAAACTCTATGTGAGTTACTACGTATCCCGCCTTGGGACTCAGGTCACGCGTAGTTCACATTACATCAAAGATTACATTCAAAACCATGCTAACTTGCGATCGCCTCAAACATAGTATCTTTTGACGGCGTCTGCGTTGATTGCTTTTGGCCAAACTTGACCATCCATTTCTGCCAGAATCAGCGCTCCTCCGGATAAAACCCGATGAACCACATATGGACCTTGCCAATTTGGTGCAAATTTGCCCCTTGCTTCTTCTTGATTATGAAAGATCTTCTTTAACACCAATTGCCCCGGTTTAAAGTCTCTCACTCTCACTTTCTTGCCAAAAGACTTGATCATGCGATTTTGATATAGTTGCCCATGGCAAATTGCATTCATTCTTTTCTCATCAATAAGAATCAACTGCTCACATCTGATCTTCACCCATTCAGCATTTTCTAATTCAGCTTCTTGAATGATTCTTAAGGAAGGAATTTCTACCTCCGCGGGTAAGACTGCTTCTGTGCCATACACCAAAAGATAGGGAGTTGCCCCAGTTGAAGTTCTAGTGGTGGTGCGGTACCCAAGAAGCGCAAAAGGTAACTTTTCATGCCAATCTCTATAATTATCAATCATCTTGCGAAGAATACGCTTGATGTTCTTATTTGCCGCCTCAACAGCTCCATTCATTTGAGGACGGTATGCAGTAGAGTTGCGATGAGTAATCTTGAAAATCTCACAAGTCGCTCTCATCAAATCACTATTCAAGTTTGCACCATTATCAGTGATGATTGATTCAGGAACTCCGAATCTACAAATGATATCGTTGCGCACGAAATCTGACACCACTTTCTTGGTTACAGACTTGTGAGAAGTTGCTTCCACCCACTTGGTGAAGTAATCAATTGCCACCAAAATAAAGCGATGTCCATTTGAAGCGGCCGGCTCAATAGGACCAATAACATCCATTCCCCAAGCAACAAAAGGCCAGGGAGAACTCATTGCATGAAGTTCAGAAGGAGGTCTTTTGATCATATCTCCGTGAATTTGACATTGATGGCATTTCCGCACAAACTGAACACAATCAGTTTCCATAGTTAACCAAAAATAACCGGCTCTCAAGATCTTCTTTGCCAAAACAAAACCATTCATATGCGGCCCACAAACTCCCGCATGCACTTCCGTAAGCAATTTATTTGCTTCAACTGCATCAACACATCTTAAGAGTCCTAAGTCTGGGGTCCTCCTATATAGGATTTCACCGCTTAGAAAGAATTGATTTGCTAACCTCCGAATGCTCTTCCTTTGGACACTTGTTGCATTTTCAGGATAACTCCCAACCTTGAGATAATTCTTGATATCAAAATATCAAGGGTGGCCATCTCGCTCTTCCTCGACTTGAAAACAAAAAGCTGGCCTATCGTGCAATTCAATTTCGATAGGATCAATATAATTCTTGTCAGGGTGTTGGATCATAGAAGATAACGTCGCCAAAGCATCGGCAAACTCATTTTGAAGTCTTGGAACATGCTTGAACTCGATCTTTGCGAACCTTTTGCACAATTCCTTGACACAACGCAAATAAGGAAGAATCTTTGCATTCTTGGTGTTCCACTCGCCCTGTACTTGGTGAATCAGCAAGTCGGAATCCCCAATCACTAAAAGTTCTTGAATATTCATATCAACTGCCAATCGAAGACCCAAAATGCATGCTTCATATTCAGCCATATTGTTAGTGCATGGAAATCTGAGCTTGGCCGAAACAGGGTAATGCTGACCCGTTTCAGAAATTAAGACAGCTCCAATACCAACACCTTTGAAATTTGCTGCTCCGTCAAAGAAAAGACGCCAACCATCATATTCGGAAGAGATGTCTTCACCCAGAAACAAGACCTCTTCATCGGGAAAGTAAGTTCTCAATGGTTCATAGTTGTCATCAACAGGATTTTCAGCTAAATGATCCGCCAATGCTTGTGCCTTTACCGCCTTTTGGGTGACATAAACTATGTCAAATTCACTCAACAAAATCTGCCACTTTGCTAATTTTCCCGTGGGCATCGGCTTTTGAAAAATATACTTCAAAGGATCCATCCTCGAGATAAGATAAGTTGTATATGATGAAAGATAGTGCCTTAGCCTTTGTGCAGTCCAAGTCAAGGCGCAACAAGTTCGCTCCAAGAGAGTGTACCTTGCTTCATAAGGAGTGAACTTCTTGCTTAGATAATAAATGGCTTGTTCTTTCTTCCCGGTCTTGTCATGTTGCCCCAAGACACATCCAAATGCATTTTCCGAGACAGACAAATATAAGATCAATGGTCTTCCGGGTTCAGGAGGAACTAATACAGGCAGATTAGATAGATACTCCTTGATCCTATCAAAAGCCTTTTGACAATCTTCCGTCCACTCAATAACAGCATCTTTCTTCAACAACCTGATTATTGGTTCACAAATAACCGTGGATTGTGCAATGAAGCGGCTTATGTAGTTCAAGCGGCCAAGAAAGCTCATCACGTCCTTCCGGCTCTTTGGAGGAGGCAAGTCTTGGATGGTCTTGATTTTAGACGGATCCAATTCTATACCCCTCCGGCTTACAATGAAACCCAACATCTTACCGGCGGGAACGCCAAATGCACATTTCGCAGGATTAAGCTTCAAGTTATACTGCCGAAGGCGGTTGAAGAACTTTCTCAAATCGGTCAAATGCTCTTCTTTCTTCTTTGACTTGATAACAACATCATCTACATAGACTTCGATCTCTTTGTGACTCATATCATGGAAAAGAGTTGTCATCGCTCTCATATATGTTGCCCCGGCATTCTTCAAGCCGAAAGGCATAACTCTATAACAAAACACACCCCAAGGCGTGATGAAGGCGGTCTTTTCAGCATCATCTTCATCCATTAGGATCTGGTGATAACCAGCAAAACAATCGACAAAAGACTGAAGCTCATGTTTTGCACAGCTATCAATAAGAATATGAATATTGGCAATGGAAAATCATCCTTTGGACTTGCTTTGTTGAGATCACGATAATAAACACAAACTCTAACCTTTCCGTCCTTCTTGGGCACCGGCACAATATTTGCTAACCAAGTGGGATATTTGAGAGATCGAATTACCTTAGCGGTCAATTGCTTTTGCACTTCTTCCAATATTTGTTTGCTTGTGGAAGTTTTGAAGTTTCTCTTCTTTTGCTTAACAGGCGGAAATGAAGGATCAGTTGGCAACTTGTGAGTGACAAGATCGGTACTCAAACCGGGCATATCCTCATAAGACCAAGCAAAGATGTCTCGGTACTCGTTCAATATAAGCTCTTCTTTCTTCCGAGGTCAAATGAACACTGATTCTGGTTTCTCTAACATCTTCTGAAGTCCCCAAGTTGATTGACTCGGTTTCTTCCAAGTTAGGCTTTGGTTTGTTCTCAAATTGATCCACTTCTCTTGTTATTTCATCAGGAACGAAATCTTCATCAAATTCCCCAATACTCGATGCATCAGTACCAGTTTGTTCAGTTGTTTCATTATATGTCACAAGCAAAGTTTCGGCAGTTTTGTTAAGTGGAAAGCTGAAACAGAAACAAACATTAATCAAAAGCGTAAAATAAAGTAAATAATTAAAGCATAGGAAAATAATAGTAGGGGGGAATGCAGTGCATTTATTTTCAAAAGTCTAGTTTTAGGGAGGCATACATTAAAGTAAAACATGCAGAATGTAAACAGATTATTTTGAAAAGACATAAACATAAACAAAAGGCGAAACACAGTTCAGGGCCTCAATCTGACTGTGACGCCAAAATAAACTGTTGAGTTCATTCACCAAGTCTCTTCCACTGGGACACAGGTCCAATTGGCCATCGGATCCTTTGCCTCAACATTCTGCACAGGTGACTCCTCAGCACAGTCTTCAATAATAACATCTCATTCCAAATCATCACTCAGAAACAAATCGCCAACTCCCTCTATCAGATCCGGTATAATGACTTCTGGTGCCTTGAAGAATGACTGGTACAAGGAAGGAAGGGGTTCTGGCATGGCAATGGCTGGTTTCCTTTTGGCCTTTTCAATCTCTTTTTTGGTAGGACAGTAACCCAAGCCAAAGGTACCCAGATTCTTGGGCAAGCAGATGGGTTCGGTAATGCCGTTCAGATTTGCTCCCAATCCCGAACCAGGTTTGAAACCATTTTTCAACATCTCCACAACAATCATCTTGGGGACTCTGGATAGGGTACTTTTCTTTGAATCCTCATTTGATGCTCGGGTCACATTCATCAGCTCAACCGTGTGAAAGGTAGTCCCATCAAGTTCTGTGGCGCTGTCCACCATGGGGATTGTGGTGCTAGCATGCATGGGGCTGTTTCCCTCGCCCTTGACCACTACTTCTTCATTATCCCATATAAATTTCACACTTTGATGCAAAGTGGAAGGGACAGCTCCGGCCATGTGAATCCAGGGTCTTCCTAACAGCATGTTATAGGTAGACGGGATGTCGAATACCTGAAACTCCACAGAGAAGTTCACAGGACCTATCTGCAGATCAAGATCAATCTCTCCAAAGGTGCACCTTTGAGCCCCATCAAAAGCCCTTGCTTTCACATTGCTCTGCCTAATTTTGCCGGCGTCAATTCCAAGCTCCTTCAGAGTTGCCAACGGGCATATATTGAGCCCGGAACCACCGTCGATCAGTACCCGTCCAACAAATTTATCCCTACATTTGACAACAATATGCAAGGCTTTGTTGTGTCCGAGACCCTCGGGTAGAAACTCTTCTTTGAAGAAGGACACCTTGTGAGGTTCTAAGATTTGGCCAACCAAGACGGCCAAGCTCTCACCCGTGGTCTCAGCGGGCACCTCTGCTTCCTTGAGCACTTTCAACAATGCATTTCTATGCGTTTCAGAGCTCATCAGCAAAGCCATAATGGATATGCGGGAAGGAGTATTCTTTAGGTGCTCCAGAATAGAGTATTCCTTTGACTGCATTTTCCTCCAGAAGTCCTCAGCTTCGGTGTCAGTCACTCTTCTTACAATGCCCTCCTTTTCCCCACGGCCTCGACCCAACTCCTCAGGCGTATAGAATCTACCAGATCTGGTCATGCCTTGTGCAGCAGCAACAGCAACAGTTACCTTTCCACTTCCGATAGGCACTTCAGAATAGTTCCAAGGAACCCTCTTGCTATCATATTGAAGGGGTGAGGCAAGCATGACGGTGACAGTTGGCCTCGGGATACCCGCTTGCACCAGAATGGGAGCTCTAACTTGCACAGATACTTTGGCCTCGTTAGCAACCCTCACATTGCTAACGGGAACAATGGTCCCTTTCAAATCGACTCCCTCCTCAAGGGAAATGACATTGACAGCATTGTTTCCATAGGCGGGAAGAGGATTATCTTGCACATTAGGCTGAGTTCCAGTAAGATGGATAGTGCCTGATTTGATCAAAGCTTCCACTCTATCCTTGAAGGCATAACACCTTTCCACATCATGGCCCGCAGCCCCAGAATGATAAACACAATGCTTATTAACATCATACCACCTCGGAGGAGGATTTGGAGTATTGTCAGGAACAGGCTGCACAACTCCGGCGCTTCTTAGTCTTTCAAATAATTGACCATAAGATTCAGCTATAGGAGTATAGGTTTTGGGTGCTCTCCTCTCATAGCTTTGGTTAGGTCCTTGCATATTTGGACGGACAGGAGCACGGGGTTGGTAATTTTGTTGACGAGGAGGGTATTTTGTGGTGCTGGTGCTCGTGGTGGATAATAACTAGGTTGCGCTTGATAGACAGGATATGGAGCGGGAGGAATTTGATAGTGACTAGGGTAATTTGGTGGTGGTGCATTTGGGTAAGGAGGAGGAATATTTGGGTAATGAGGAGGTGCATTTGGGTAATGAGGAGGGGTGTTTTGGTAAGTAGGGTAGGCTGGTGGATTATCAAAGTTCAACCTCCTAGCCGGGCGGCGGTCAATGTCTGCGGCAACAGCTGTGACTTCTTCCCTCTTCTCTCTTCTTCTAGCATTGTTTGAGCTGGCTTGAGCATTTTGAGCACTTGACTTCATTTCAGCAAAGCTCACAATCCGACCGGATTTGATGCCTTCTTCCACCATCTCCCCCATTGTGAGAAGTTCAGCATAAGGTGCACCCATCATAGGAAGCATATGCATGTAATAGGAGTCGTCTTGAGCACGAATAAATTATTTCACCATATCCCTCTCAGTCATCGGGGGTTGCACCCGTGCAGCCTGTTCACGCCACCTCAAGGCGTATTCCTTAAAAGATTCTGTTGGTTTCTTCTTCAAATTGGCCAAGGTTATGAGGTCAGGGACCATCGCCACATTGTATTCAAACTGCTTTGTGAAATCACCAGCTATATCATCGAATTCGTGCCATTTGCTTATGTCTTGTCTGGCAAACCATTCAGCAGCAATACCTTCCAGACTGTGGCTAAAGTAAGCCATCAGAAGTTCTTCTTTGCCTCCCGCCGCCCTCATTCTGTTGAGGTACTTGGTTAAATGAGCAAATGGGTCACCATGACCATCATACATGTCAAACTTTGGCACTTTAAAACCGGGAGGAGGAGTAATGTCCGGGAATAGATAAAGACTGCGGTATGAAGTGCTTTACCGTTTCTTAGTCACCTGCAAGTCCTTAATAGATTGTTGCATGACTTTCATTGCTTGGATTATCTCATCTTGTTCGCTTGTCCTTCCCTGTTTTTCCACAGCTATGGGCATTTCATTCTGTGGCGGATAGTCTGCGAAGTCCACATTCTTCCCGTTAGGGTCATGCTCATAATATAACGCCTCGGGATATCCCTGCCTTGGATCATTGGCGTTTGGAGGAGCAACGGCTACAGGAATGGGTGCTTGAGATTGTGGAGGACGGGAAGTGTCTTTAGCAGGCAAATATTGGTAGTGAGGAGGAGTGGGGTCGTTAGGATATGGATAATATGAAGGATAACCAGCGGGTTGGGTATTTTGCTGAGCGGGCGGGGTATTTTGACTAACTTGTGGGCGGTTTTGTGGTGGTGGTGTTTGATTAAGTGGGTTATTTTGGTATGTGGGTACATTGTGAACAGGATTGGTGTTTAAAGGTATGTTTTGAGGGGCTTGCCCTTTAATGGCTGCTAGCTCATCGCTCAGCATCTGTATTTGTTTGGTCATATTCAAAATAAGGTCATCCTGAGCAAGGAGGATGTTTCCCCTCGAAGATCCGGGAGTTTCGAGAGTCTTATCATTGAGAACGGGAGGCTGATCATCACTACCAGACATTTTTGTTGAATTCTGAAGTGTATATCAATGTGCAGAGGAAAGTCTTTGGATCAGCTCAATCAGCACAAATCAAACCTCTGCTTGGGAATAAACAAAACAAAAGAAAAATTCAAAAGGTAACTGTGTTAGTTTGCATGTTGTTGGTAAAATTTGCACGTAAGCACATAGCGCGCGTCACGTAGCGCTTTTGCATTTTAAAACGGACGATAAATTAGGCATGTGGCAACCACAAATAATGTGCGTAAAATAAAATGCGGACGCGTCCTACCCTGTAGGGTGCCTCTTTGTGCTAGAGGCGAGCCTAATCGCGCAAATAAATGATAACGAAAAATAGTCACAGCCATTTTTGAGCAATTTAAATTTAGAGTAAGATATTTCATTAAAATAGATAAAGTTGATACAAAATTGTCTTTCATAACATAACATCATACTTTCATCCTCTTCTTTCTTTCTTTTTTTTTCCTTCTTCTTTTTTTCCTCTTTCTTTTTTTCTTTTTCTTTTCTTTTCTTTTTCTTTCTTTTCTTTCTTCATACATAATCCTTACATAGCAAATGAAAAATACAACAAATATAAAGACATAATTGAGAATACATCAAAACTATAATAAAAGCCGTCACTCTGCCGATCAACTGCATCATGCCGGTGTAGGTGCACCGTTGTGACTGAATTCTGCTTTCTTTGCTTCATCTTCATCATCAAGTCTGCATCATTGTAATCAACTTCTTTCATTCTTTCCGGCCTTCTTTTCCCTTTTCTCTTTTCTTTTTTTTTTCTTCTTTTTTTTTTTCAATACATCATCATTACATAATAAGTGAAAATACAACAACAGAAAGCATTATAGAAAGTACATCAAAAGTAAATAAATAAACTGCCATTTGTCCAAGTTATGCATCATGTTCCCGCTTGCTTCATCTTCTTGCTTATTGGGGCGGATGTTTCATCAAAACTGGTTTCTGCCCTTGCCTGTCTCATTTTCTTCGTCATATCAGTGTCTTCATAGCCAACTCTTCCTGGAGGACTGAGACCTAAGCGCCGCTCTTCTTTGATCCAGGCAAGATATTCTGATGTGCAGCTCTTGTGCTTTGTTGCCACTTCTACTGTTTGCAGATTTCTCCAATCTTCGAGTATTTCTTTCATTCTTGGAATTGCATTCGACAGGTTGTAGCGAGTTTCTGATTTTGACATATCGGCACGGAGGGGAATAAATTGCTCCATCCCAAACTGACGGAGGACCCTCAAAGGTGCATAAGGCTGAAGCCCAGTTAAACCAGTCAACTCAATATAGTATCGCTTAGAGGTCCTAAGCACTATCTCATCTCCAGGAGCATAAGTTAACTTCCACATTACTTTCTTATCAGTAAGGCAGGTTAAGAAATCATACCATCCCGCAAAACTTTCAGGTTTTTCACACCATCTCGTTCTTACGTTTTGGGTAGCAATAGGATTTGTTAATTTCTGGCTATCTAACCCTTTACAGATATCCATCATGGGGTTTCGATGGCACACTTGGTCTATCGCCCATACCTGAAGAAGAAGATTACAACCTTCGAAATATTTTGAACCCCTTCTGCATTCATTTAGAGCCCGGTATATTTCTGCTAGAATCATAGGAATAATTGTGGTGGACTTGTTCTTGTTAATCCCATCAAACATTGCGTGAGCCACTGAACCAATACATGTTCTAATGTGTCCTTTTTCGTCAGGGAAGACTATGGCACCCAAAAAAGCGACCACAAAAGCTCTCACACGCCTCTCCCCCCAAGTCTCTTTACTACAAGCGAACTCCGTCCCAAAATCACGGTAACCCCACCTACTTCCAAACCTCGTATACAAATAATCTAAATGAACCCAATCTCTGTCAACAAAACCCAATCTATTATCTCTGTCTAGCCCCAGCTTCTGCTGGAATTTCATTCCCCCTTGATGATTTGGGAAGATCATGTCCCTGCCCTGACATTTCAAACCGGTTATTCCAACCATCTCCCCTAGAGTGGGTGTTAGCTCAAAGTCCTTGAATTTAAAAACAGCTCGTGTCGGACTCCAGAACGGGACCAGAGCCTGAACCAAATTGCGATTTGGGGTGACACAATAAAGCAAGTCCACCATTCTACCTAGTTTTTCCTGAACTGTTGCTTGCTCTCGATCAGTAAAGCTTTCCCACCGCAACTTTAACTTCTCTGGGATCTCAGTAACCATGTAAATTTTGTCAAACTGTTGTTCCATTTTTTAACCTACAAGACAATGAAAACAAAGTTTCTAAATTTGATTGTGCTCAAAATTCGGCTGGGACTGGAGATTCGTTATCACAAAACACATAATATGTGGGTCACCGGGTTACAAGAGCCCGTTGACATAAGGGCGGATTCCTAACTATGGAGGCGGTACCAAGGACCGGGTCCAGACTAAGGTGTAAATGCATGCATGCTCCTAATCTCCTTCTAAGAGTGGGTTAACGGTTGAGGCTAACAGGTGAGTGGCAAGCGGTCTCGCAGTCGAATTACTCCTACGATGGCCGCCGGTGTACCAACTCGTCACAAGGGTTCTTTAGTGGAAGAAAGTGCGGGTGCGCATGGGCGCACCTCGCGGATATTTGAGTGAGAATGCAAGAGGTTCCCAGGAGTGGGGGAAATATGAACGGAATGCCAGTTTATATGTGCGCAAAGAGGGTGTAGTGACATGCTTTCGTGACACACAGCAATCAATTAAATTAACTAAGCATGCTCGCAAATAAACAGTAGATATAATCATGCTAGTTTCAACAATTATTAAATAAGCTACGCATACTAATATTGGCATACAACTCAAACAATACAAACAAACAAATTCGTGAAAGCCTTTTGGTTAGAACCATTTGTGTATCCCCAGCGGAGTCGCAACGCTGTTGAACCCCAAAAATTACCCTTTCTTTAGAAAAGGATAGGTTTTGGAATATTTCAACAAAATGGGACTCCAAAGGGTTTTCTTTGGAGTCGCCACCTAATTTAAGGAAAAACAGGGAACCTAATTAAGCAAATGCGTGCAAAACTCCGTTTTTGGAAAAAAGGCAGTCTTTCAGAGATTCTAAAGGTAAGAGGTTTTGCTAATTTCGAAAGAAGGTCCCTTTCGGGAGCACTTTCGAAAATCCGCTAAATGCGGTTAATCCGGCGGTTTTCACGAATTTATTAAGGATAATAGAATTAATTTTAACTAAGGGTAATATAGATTAGATGAGAGTTTGAGTTACGCCGATACTTAGATAAATAAATGATGAAATCTTATGATTAAATAGATGGATGAATTACAACACGGTTGATTGATTAGTTGATTAAATAAATAAAGATAAATAAATTAAATAAATAATATAAATAAAATAAAATAAAATACTCTAAGTAACTAATTAGATATATAATTGATTAAATGATCGCTTAAATAAATGGATAAATAAGTAGATAACTTAATTAAATGAATTAACATTTATCTTGATTTAATTAAATAAAGAATAAATTGATAATAATTAATTAATTAATTAATTAATAATAATTATTAAATAAATAAATAAATAAATAAATGATTAGCTAAAATAAATAAATAAATAAATGATTAATTAAATTAAATAAATAAATAAAATTAATTTAATAAATAATTTAATAAATAAATATCGCATAATTGATCGGATTAATGAATAAATGAGTAGATAGTTTAAATAAATGTTTAATAAATGGATGAATATAAATAACAGATGGGAATGCATAATTTAATTTAATTTAATTTCTTTGCACTCGATAATTAACCATAGATTACTATTAACCTAAACTAATTGGCGAGTCCCAAAGGAAACGGGATAATCAATTATATAATCATTTTAAACATGCAATAAGTTAACAATTCAACAAAAAGCGACTATCCTACCAAGTTTCTAACATACAAATCCTAGTCCGGTTTCAGGGCTTCCTAAAACATGCTTTCTAAAGGGGACGGGAAAGAAGGAGTTTTAGAAGGTAAAACCCGGAAGCGCAACTCAATCATCGAGCCTTGAACTTAGAGATTTTCGTTTTCTTTTCTTTTTTTTTTTTTTTACATTTTCGGGGATATCAAGTCCCGAAAATGCGAAGCGGATTCAATAACTTCCAATGCAAGCCGTTCCCATTTGCGAGTTTAGCAACTCGATCCCAAGTTGTCCATGTCAAAGGAAGGAGATAAAAATTAGAAACCCATTCAAAGAAAAAGAAATACATTCAAAGTAAACGTCACTTGCCAAACAAAAATGCGAAACATAGCAAAGATAACCCCAACTCAGACCCTGGACTACATCTGGCATCAGAACTATACCCCCCACAGATGCAGCAACAACACCATCAGAATCCATTTGAATAGTTCTTTGACAAGTTAACCAAATAAATATTTTCATCCCCAAAAGAAAAATTTCTAATATTCAAGACACACAGAGAGACACACACATCCCAACAGACAAAATCTCCATTATGAGAACACGACAGTTCAACTAGGATGATTCTATTTCATCTCTATATCTTAGATGATAAATAATGCAAGTGTTCACAGATAGGAAATTTAGCAGATAAAATAAGAAAATAGTGCAATCACTTCAGTTTAACTGACACTCCCAATATAACTTTGCTGCAAGGAGGTTTGGAAATTAGTAAGATAATAATAGAGAAAACTAAACCCATAAACAAATCATTTTCTAATAATTGCAGAGAGCAAAGATTCATGGTTTGACCTTACCATCATCAGGCAAGTTTTATCAAAGATAAAAAAAAAAGGTATCCATAACAGAACATGGAATGAGTAAAAAAAAAAACTCCTACCCTCCATATGAACAAAGTAAGATCTGAATGTCTCATTATCACTCAAGGAAAAGCACTTTTTAAATTGTGTATTAAATCTTTATATCATTCTGTCATAAAGGATATAATTTAAAGAAATGAACTATCTTTAGGGAGGAACCATTTTCACGTTGTTTAAACGAGGTAAAGGTTAAAACTTAATTCATTTTAACTAAACTTGCATTGTATTTCATAAAGTACAAGATTAAGTAAATTCATTATGTATCATGACATAACTACAGTAGCAGGAATTAACTTCAAAGGAAACGACCCAACAGTACCGACTTTGATTTTAAAGAACGGAGACCAAACACCAGAGGAAAAGAACTCTAGAATACATGAAAGAACAAAACTTACACCTAATATTCATAGGATTAAAACAGGGAGAAACCCTTGCAAGGCCCTAACTGTTACTAAGAACATAAAATAGGAAAAGGGAGAACAAAACAACTTGAACCTTGATTTAACTTTAGCTGCTTTAGGATTAGCTAAAATTTAAGAAAAACTGGAAGAGAACAATGACAAGGTATACTACTACATTGAAACTACTGCAAGCTATATTCTGAAGAGAACCCCAGAAAACTGAACCTACTACAGAGTTCAGACAATGCCTGATAATACCCAAGGCTATTTGAAACTAAACAAAGATGGACGACAATCATGGCAACCTGGCAAACAAGGCCGAGAATGGAAACTGATCCCAAGGAAGTCAGAGTCATGCTACAGACCTATAATCAAGGCTGAATTGGATCAAACATAAACTAGGAGAAAGACACTATTGAGAACAAACCTCTCCTGAACTTTCCCCTACGACCAGCAACCTCCTAGCTCTGTTCTGACATCTACACACACCCCACACACTCAGCCCACACTGCACACTCACACTAATCCCTCACTGCCTAGCAGCTACCTGAATCCCTCTTAAACTTCTTACTATGAGCACCCCTGAACCCCTGCTATACTCCCTGAACAACAACTCCAACACAAAGACTCTGAACCTTTCACAAAAACTAGGACTAACTCCCAGAACAGGCCCTGACCTTCTAACACTTGCAATCACCTCTCAGCACCCCTAATACCCTGCAACAGCCTGAGAAAACCCATAACACCTCACAAACTTTCTAAATAGCTACAACAGCCTGCCAAACCAACTACTAACTACCTACAGCACCTTCAACTTAACTGAACTAATCTACTCAGTCCCTTCTCTGCCTGCATACAACCAGGAACCAACTCCTCTCCTGACCTAAACACCTCTATTCACAGCCCTTCAAGAAATCAGAACCTACCACTTCAACCAAGACAAAACCAGGACCTGAAACAAACTGGACTGAGAACTCACTGACAGGCTGAAATGGATGCCATTAAACTGCTGCAGGCAGTCACAAACCAAAGGAGATTTACACAGGGACACCCACTTGGAACAAGCTACAATCCTCAGCTTGCCCCTAAACTCACAGAACACATGAACCAGACACTCTGACTCCCTCATGCTGCCTACTAACTCAAAAGAATTTGAACTTGTTTTAACATCAAAAATATGCATACATATTAAACTAATCAGGCAGCACCTTCATTTAACACTCAGACATTTCTTTTTGACATATGCTTTCAAACACAGTGACTCATTAGGCACACAATGTAAAACTGAATACGACATACACTTAACAAGTAAAGATTGATTCTTTAGCTATATCATACGCCAAACATGATTTTCATTCAACAAGATATATAAAAATCACACCTTTGCAAGATTTATAAACATAGAAGAGTGCAGTTTTCCAGGCAAGCGACTCGTTCATACTCTTATCATCACATTAAACCAAAGATAAGAATAAAAGAAAAATGCAACAAAAGGTCGAGTGTTTACCTCTTTGCGAGCAGTGGCTGAGGCAAAGAAAATGAAATTATCGACCCGAACTTTAAAGACGACGACAACGATGTAGCGATACTAAAAGATAAACACCAGGAACAAAACCAGGAAAAAACAGAACCCTATTTGTATATTTTTTGAAAGAAAAGTTGAACTCTAAAATATTTTTATACTGCCGTTTTTCTTTTTTGTCAAAAATCCAGAACCCTTAAACCCTACAAAAATGCTAAATATATAGGAGGAATTAGGGTTTACCTCGGATGAAACCTCTGAATTGCCCTTGCCATTTTCGATCTATTTCTTCTAAGATAAGGGTCTAAAGTGTCCATTCTTTTCGGATTGTACACTTTGGATCCTTATCTCCAAAAAAGATCCAAAGGCTGGGATTACTTCGATTCAAAATGAGTGGATCAGATTCTATGACCGTTTGTTTGGAGAGAGAGTGAGGAGATACCAGCTGGAACTGAATGACTCGTCCAGCACATCGAGCTGTACGGAAGGGACAACAATGGCGCGGGTTTTTGGTGCGGGTCGTGAGGGAAACGGGTCGCGGGTGTTTGGAGAATTTGGGGGAACTGAAATGAGGATGAGATATGCGCGTGTATTGTATGTATATATGTTTGCAAAAGTGAGCTGGAAATTAATTCGTAAGGCAATTTTAGCCCCACTTTAGGAATTATAGGAGTAAGTGAAAAAATTGCACGAGTAGGCTGAAATTGGGGTTGTATATTGCACACTAGCCTTTTCTTTTGAAATTAATTAATTTACTATAGCTAATATTAATTTCAATTTTATTTTAAATAATTAGTTTTCATTTAAATAATTAGTTATTAATTAAGTCTCGGGACGAAATTGGCTGTCAACAGCCAAAATGCGAGGCTTATGGACATGGCCGAACTTCGGTTTCTGAGTTGCCTACATATCTCGGGATGAAAGAGAATCAGGCCATATGTAGTTCGACGCGATTTGAAGGTCAAAGGCGAGATAGTAACGACTACTCAAGCGCGGGAAAAGAGGCTTGCAATCACCCAAGTTATGAAAATGTGGTCGACGACACACCCATAAAGATGGGTTTACACGGACATAGTTTCCACTGCACCTCGATAACCGAGCCATCTTGTCTTCAATCTCAAACCTCAGACTCAGGGTTAACAAGAGACTTACCTCTAGGGTGGATTACTTATGCGGGTGCGATTCTTCAGGTCTTCGTTGACGAGTCTAGCTCATATCAACGATTGCCCCGGTTCATTGCTAAGAAAAGCTCCATGCTCCAAATGCTGCTGCGGTGCTGCTAAAAATCCTGTAATAATCTCAACAAGCGGTAAGCGTGCAACTGCAAATAAACTGTAATAATTGGAATAAGAAATGAATAAAGTGATAACAAAAATTGTAAATGCGGGTGGTGATATCATCAAAAGTTCTTCCTTCGATCAACTGACAAGATACTCCGCCCGGAGAACCTCTAAGCTGATCCTTATTCTGAAACAGTAAAGCAAGACAGTAAGTAAAGCAAGAATGAATTGTAAAATGCAAGGCTTTCATAAGATAAGTCGACAAACAAGATATGGTGTCTCAAGTCGAACCGCCTAGCTTTATCATCTACTTCAATTATAACATGCCAATATTGCAAGACAACCGACATCGCGAAACACCCAGAAAGCGGTGCTCCAGCCGACTTGTCTTAGACTATCAATCTACTTTAAATATAACATGCCAATATTGCAAGACAACCGACATCGCGAAACACTCCGAAAGCGGTGTTCCAGCCGACTTGTCTTAAACTATCAATAAATGCCAATATTGCAAGACAACCAACATCGCGAAACACTCCGAAAGCGGTGTTCCAGCCGACTTGTCTTAAACTATCAATAAATGCCAATATTGCAAGACAACCGACATCGCGAAACACTCCGAAAGCGGTGTTCCAGCCGACTTGTCTATCAATATCGCGAGGTAAATTCTATAACAATGTTAAGATTTTGAGAAAAGAAAAGCACCGCCTTTTCGGCAATAAACCATGACAAAGCATAATGCTTTAAATCATGAAGGGGTAGTTTACAATGCAATCTCGGAATGTGCTCCATTCAATTGATAAAGCAACGAGGCGTCGGGTCATGAAGCATCCAACGTCCTAGCGCAACTTGAAAAGAAAACCTGCATATCCTATTTACAGGTGGATGAACCCAAATTGTTCATTTATAAGGCGAACGGGCCCAAAACGTTCATTTATAAGGCGAACGAGCCCAAAACGTTCAATATAAGGTGAACGGGCCTAAATTTGATAGCAGCCTGCAAAACAAAGTTGCAAATTGGATTAATTAAAGCAAGATGATGCAAAACAAATAAGCAAAACTGGGTCATGTTGCTTGTATTAATAGTGCCGCAAAGCGTTGAATGCCTTCAGTTCTTATTGAATCTGATGTTCAATTTCTGCAAATTTAAAGTAAATGCGTTAGAAAACGAGTGAATAATAAAGCAAAAACTATAATGAAAAAAGGAAGAAATAGATTTGTGCTGCATATGCGACAAGGCGAATGATCTTTGAGAAACTGATGGCTGACGGTAGGAACAATAACAAAAGAGCCTTCAATTGCCTATGATAGGCTTCAGAATAAGGCCTCCAATTGCTTATGGTAGGCTTCAAATGCTAATGAAGTCTTCGCTTGCTTACGATAGACTTGATAATAAGACCCCCCCGATTGCTTACGGTAGGATCAATAATAAAAGAGCCTTCAATTGCTTATGATAGGCTTCAGAACAAGGCCTCCAATTGCTTATGGTAGGCTTCAATGCTAATGAAGTCTTCGCTTGCTCACGATAGACTTGATAATAAGACCCCCCGATTGCTTACGGTAAGATCAATAACAAAAGAGCCTTCAATTGCTTATGATAGGCTTCAGAATAATGCCTCCAATTGCTTATGGTAGGCTTCAATGCTAATGAAGTCTTCGCTTGCTCACGATAGACTTGATAATAAGACCCCCCGATTGCTTACGGTAAGATCAATAATAAAAGATCCTTCAATTGCTTATGATAGGCTTCAGAACAAGGCCTCCAATTGCTTATGGTAGGCTTCAAATACTAATGAAGTCTTCGCTTGCTCACGATAGACTTGATAATAAGACCCCCCGATTGCTTACGGTAAGATCAATAATAAAAGAGCCTTCAATTGCTTATGATAGGCTTCAGAATAATGCCTCTAATTGCTTATGGTAGGCTTCAATGATAATAATGTCTTCGCTTGCTCACGATAGACTCATAATAAGCCCCAGATTTCTTACGGTAGGCATGACGTAATTTGTAAGTACAAGCTGCAATATCTTTGATAAATTGTCTTCCCATCCACTGGCGAAGCAATAAAGCAAATGTGAAGGCATAGTGCGAAGCATTTTCAATAATCTTGACAAATCAACTGGCAAGCCGGTCGGGCACGCAGCAAGGAGGGTCTTGGGGTTGATTGTCGAACAAATCAGCTGGCGAACCGGTCTGGCATGAAGCAAGGAGGGTCTCGTGACTGACCTGTTAACCCGAAAAGCAAAACAAGACGTAATACAAAAAAATGCGAAGGCATAGTTTAAAGCAAGTGCAAAGCAATTTGAACAATCTTGACAAATCAACTGGCAAGCCGGTCGGGCACGCAGCAAGGGGGGTCTTGGAATTGATTGTCTACAAATCAGCTGGTGATCCGATCCGGCACAAAGCAAGGAGGGTCTCAGGGCTGACCTGTTAACCTGAAAGTAAAGCAAGTCATAATATAAAGCAAGTACAAAAGCATAATTGAAAGCAAGTGCAAAGCAATTTAGCATAAAATGTAAAGCAACGCAAAAGCGATTTAGCGAATCAATAGGCGTGAAAGTCCAACAAGGGAGAAGGTCCCGCCTGGTGGTCAACCTGAAAAATGTAAGGCAAGGCATCAATTTTAAAGCAAGTGCGACGACATAATTTAAAGCAAGTACAAAGAAAAGCAGTGCGGGAATATAGAGCAATGCAAGAGCCATTTGGCGATTCAATAGGCGAGATAGTCCAACAAAGGGAATTCTCGTAGCCGATGGTCAACCTGAAAGAGTAAAACAAGGCGCTAATTTTAAAGCAAGTGCAAAGGCATAATTCAAAATAAGTGCAAAGCAAAGTAGTGCGGAAATGTAGTCAGTGCGATGGCCATTGATAAATCAATTGGCGAGACAATCCGGCAAGGATGGCCTTGTGCGGATTATAGCCTGAAACAAAGCGATGCCCTATTCGGCTTAGTTTTGAAAACACAAAACAAGCCTTGACTTTGTCGCCTATTAGGAATGAAAGTCATAGAGGTAGCAATGCCGCCTGTTCGGCAATAACTCATGACAAAGCATAATGCTTTAAGTCATGAAAAGGGCAATGCGACGCAATTTGCAAGGAAACTTGGATGCGCGTTCAATAAACTGTTCATCCATAATGCGAATGATCCTTTCATTGCAAGCTTTCATGTTCCTGCTCTCAAAGAAAAATTGTTAGCTTTGGGGAGGAAAGGGGAAGCGTTTGATTTGTGCAGACTTCATCCTGATCTTGCTACTACCTTGTCTTCATTGGACTTGGATTTGCAAATTGCTTTCAGAAACTTGGCTCATGAACTCAAATAGCATAGACTTTGAAAATAGAGGCAAGATGAAATATTTTAATGCGGATGCAAATGAAGTCAAAGATGCATTTTGAAAATTTTGCCTTGACTTAAACTTGTAATATATTTTAAAACAAACTGAACGTCCTTTGTCTTAGACTGTGCACTGTTTGCTTAACCAATTTTGAAATTCTTGCCAACTCATCCTTAATACCCAACACCGCTTCTTGCAAAATTCTGCCCCAGTTATTATCTTTCGCATCTCCAACTCGTTTTGCAAAAATTGCCCCAATTGCCCTTCTTGAGGGAAAATAAAAACTTAAATGCTAAAGGGTCGAGCCCGATGGGGGAGCCTACGTATCCCTCCTGGGGAATCAGACCGTGCGTAGTTCTGCATCACTGCTTCAACGCCATATACCAACAAAATAAAAGCTGCCCTAGTTAAAGTTCTAACAGATAGTGCGATATCCAAAGAGCGCGGACAATAACTTTTAGTGCATCGTTCTCAAATTGTTCAGTTGTTTTGCCATACATCACAAGCAAAGTTTTGGTAGGTTTATCAATTTTAGTTTTGAAACAGAAACAAATGCAAGCGTAAGTAATATAATAAGAATGCGATGCATTTTATTTCAACTTTCATAAATTCAAAATGAATTGATTCAGATTAACATAAGCTTTAAGGTACAATGCAATTCAGGGCCTCAATCTGAATTAAAATTGAAAATAATGCTACTAAGTTCAATCACCAAGTTCTTTCAAGCAATGCCATTAGCTTCTGGTACTGCATTGTTCACGAGCTAGAGCATCTACCATCACGAGCTAGAGAGTCTACCACTTCACAAATCCAACATTTGATAGAGAAGTAAACAAAACAAAAGAAACCTCACAAAGGGTAACTAAGATAGTTTGCATGTCATTCATAGGATTGCATACAAGCAAGCAACACCTAGTATTTAACGCATTTTGAGCAAATAAAGCAAGACAGGCAATTAACATTTTAACACAGCTCATGCTCTCCACAGCATCTGCACAAAATTCTAAACCCGAATGCCTAAAACCCAAAACAATCCCCCAGAGCTTTTGCAAACATCCACACTCCTCCAAGCACAACTCCCAATTGTATTACAACATCCAGGGAGAAATTTCAAACTGCCTCCACAATACCAGACTGAAAATCACGAAAGGCGCCAATTGGCCTTTCAAAATAAAACCTTACTGGTCCTCGGCTTTGGACAAGCCTCTCAGTTTCCTAGGTTTTGCAAGGCTCACAGACCTTGTTCATAGGGCTCCTCACTGGTCCTCGGCTTTAATCGAGCCTCTTAGTTTCCTAGGCAGCCAAGACCGCACTGGTCTTCAAGGAGGGACCCCACTGGTCATTCAAAGACACAGGGGCTTCGCTCTCCTAGTATGCGACAAGCATACTTTAATTTTTACAAAGTTGCAGCTGGATAATCAACATAGGCCTGCACACACGCAAAGCCATTCACGAGAGGGACCCCACTGATCCTTTTAAAGACACCAGGGGCTTCGCCTCTTAGATCTCACTACACCAAGCCATCTCCAAAACACAAACCAACCAAATCTGCCGAACTTTCCCCAAAACTAAGGTGTATATGCATACATGACCTAGTCTCCTTCTAAGAGTGGGCTAACGGTTGAGGCTGAATCGACCTATGCGGGATAGACCTGGCCTCACAACGCAGTAGAACTGGCCATGACAAAACCAGGCAATCTCAATATCCCGAACTAACTTTTGGTGACACGAAAGAAGTTTGAAAGAGTGAGGTAAGGGAAATGCCCTTCCTGCATAACTACCCGTCAAGCGGGTACCCCGTGATGAAATCGAGGAGGTGAAAGAGAATTGACAGGCTTCATGAGGGAGGAAATATGAACGGAATGCAGATTATGCACAAATTAATACAATACATGCTTTATAAGGCAAACCAAACAAACAGATATAATATAGCAAATAAATTAGGCATGCTAGTTGCAAACAATTGGAAACCTTTATGGTCAAAACCTTTATTGCTCTCCAGCGGAGTCACCATGCTGTTGAACCCCAAAAATTACCCCGAAAAGGATAAATTCCGGAATATCGACAGGATGGGCTAACTATTTTGGACTTTTTGGAGTCGCCACCCAATTTAAGGAAAACAGGGAACCAAATTAACAAATGCGTGCAAAACTCCATTTTTATAAAAAAAAAAAAAAAAAAAAAAAAGGTCTTTCTTTCAGAGATTCTAAAGGTAAGAGGTTTTATTAATTTCGGAAGAAGGTTTTTAAGGCACTTCCGAAATTCCGTAAAATACGGTTAATTCGACAGGTTTCCAAAATATTTGAAAATATGCTTTTCTAGAAAATTTATCTAAAATAATTAATTGAAATAAAACTTGTTTATGAAAAATATTTTAATCTGCACGCGTTTTGCTAATTGGCCTCAGTTTGCAATAAATTAAATAACGACTTCAAAAATAAAAGGCAACGAACATAAAGTAAAAGAATATACAAAAAATAAAATATTATTGATAAATAAATATTCTACACATTTATTTGCATAAATATCTCTAAGGAAAGAAAGACAAAGTTTAAAGATAAAACCCGAGACATGATCAACTCGCGGGAGCCTTGGATTTTTCTAAAATTCCTAAATCTTATTTCTGAATGCTCGGGTCCAAATTCAAGCCAAACGACTCCAACGCAACGGACTATCCCCATTTGTAAGTTAGCCAAAAGCGTTCCCGAATGGTTCGTGCCAAGATGTACCTCGCAATAAAAATAGGAATTAAACTGGATTAGTACGATAATAAAGTATAATAATTAATAAAATAAAATAACAATAATAAAGTAATAAAGTAATAAGAAATAATAATAATAATAATAGAATATATAATAATAATAGAATATATAAATAATAATAATAATAATAATAATAATAATAATAATAATAGTAATAAAAATAATAATAATAGTAAATGGGGTTGTTTTGCAAAATTTAGGCTCAGGTTTGTATGGCGCGTCGAATAGAGGCTCGGGATTTGGTACGGTTGCAAACACGGAGCCCGAGCCGTGTTGCCATGCCAAAGCACCAAACCCACTATCTATTCAACTTGCTTTGCATTAAAGTGCATTCATCATCGCCTTTTGCTTTAGGGACACGGGAACGGGGCGATTCAAGTGTAGTATCATGTTCAAAATCAGTCCCGAGGTCTCAATACGTGCAAATGTATTTTTTCATCGGCCAATTAACGTAGTATTTGTCCAAATCAGTTCAATATTCCAAAATGGATAAAATTATCCAAAATGGATCCCTGCACTCAGAAAATCCAGTCAATGCATAAGCCAGTCTAAGTAAACGGGTCAAAACAATAATCCAATCAAGTAAGTGAACTAACGGAAAGCGTAGACTTTAGCTCTTCATGGTAAGAAGATTAGTGAAACAAACGAAACAGAGCAGTAACCAACAAGATGGAGGAGCGACTGCCGGTGGCATTTTCCGGCGAGTAGCGCACGGCGTCACTATGACTCCGTCCCTTGCCTATTTCAGTTTCAAGAACGGATCCAATAGCAACAACAGAATTAACAGTTATGATTCCACAGTCAAACTCCACGACCCAATACTTAGAGAACAGGAACGAATCATAAATCCAAACGGTTCCAGAATTCACAAATGAGTTGCCAAGACTCAATAACAAAGCCCCTAAGAAAACAATAAGAGAAAATTTCAACACCACGGGACAAACAAACAGATCAGCAGAACAGAGGGACAAGTCACTGCAACATAAACTGAGCGGCAAAAGAGAAAACAAGAGCCTATAATCTGCAATAATGGCTCAAACTCAAACCCACAATCGACATATTCTCATCAGCAAAGGGAGAATCAGAACATGGGAATTCCAAGCAAACGGTTCAAACAAATCAGAAATCTCAACGTAATGGTAACTCAAAACCCAATTCTCAAAAGAGGTTAAAACTCGTCGCCATAACCATAGGAACAGATTCACAGTGCTGATGAGCTATTTTTCGGTGAAAATGAGAGAAAAGGGAACGACTGCCGGCCTGAGCTCCGGCGAGGAACTCCGGTGGCGTCGCTACTACCGGTTTCTCTGTTTCACCGTTCTAAACACCCCTTTTCCACTTCTCCACCATCGTTTTGTACTGACCCTTCCCGATCTGCCTCCGTTTCCGATCTGCTTGTGTTTGCGATCGGGATGTGTGCGTGTGTATCGACGTAGGCTTGTGAGTGGGAGTACGACCACTGTTTCTGATTTGTTTATGTGTGAGTGTGGGTGTCGGGTTTTTTAGGCTTGGGGTGTGTGGATGAGGAAGATGAGAGGGGTTCCATTTTTGGTGTCTTGTGGAGGAGATGATGAGGGATTGTGGAGAGGGAGATCCAAGGGAAGTGGGCACGGCTGATCTAATGTAATATATGTGTAGGGTTTTTGTATATAAGGAAGATGATTATTAATGGGCTGGGGCTTTTGTTGTGGGCTTTTAGAAATGATCATAAATTGAAATTTAAAACAGATTTAGCCTTTTAATTAAATTAAGCAAATAATTATATAGTATGCTGCAAATGAAGGGATGACTTGCAATTTTGGTCATTTCCATTTAAAATTAGCTATTTACTTGCAATTTTCAAAATTGAACTTAATTTTAAAATAATTATACATTTAATTAAAATCCGGGACAAAATTGGGTGTCAACACCGGTGAAGGGTCATTATTGTATATATCTCCTGGTAGACGATGAGAGTCCCGCGCTGGAGATAGGTTTCGGGCATATGTGACCACATTGCATCATGATACATCATTGCATATCTTTATATGCATTTTTTTTGTTGTATAGATTTATTGCATTAATTATCTGTGAATGATTTATCTGGTTGACTGTTATGACTTCTGTTTCCCTGACTAGCGTATCTATTTTTCGAGGTTGCTAGTTTGTCCTCACTTATTGAGTCCGTATGACTCACCCCCTATTTGTTCTTGTGTTTTCTTTTCTTTCGGCAGATTCTGCTCCAGGACCCAGCCAGCCGCGTCGTGATTGAGGAGTAGTACGTTTTCAGCTGTCTACGGTGAGCAATCTTGTTCATTGCGGCCACCAACTTTAGATATTATAGTTCTCCTTACTTTTGCTCCCTTTGGGAGGTGTGTATATGTTTTGGCCTTCTTAGATGTCTGATCTGGAAACCTTTAAACCTGTGTATTCTGGGTAATTAGTTGTATTATCCATACAGTTTGTATATATGTCTAGCCTTGAGAGTTATTTTATGTTGTTAAGGTCATGTTTAATTTTATTTTCAAGGTAATTTTGCGCCGTTTATATCGATTCACTCAATAGGGTTCGCCCGACATGTCTAGGGAAGGTGGTCGGATGCCCGCACGGCCTAGCCGCAAATGCGGGTCGTGTCATTTTATACCTGGGATGTTAAGGGTTTGGACTGAGAGATATTATCTTCAAATTTAGCCTTAAATCGGATATTTTACTCAAAGATAGGGGTGAAAATCGTCAATACCATAAAGGATATACAATTTTCATCCTTATCTTCCAAAAAAAATGTCCGTTGGAAGAGTATCCACGGCTCGGATTGAACGATTTTGAAATGGACGCGTGAGATCCGATAGTTATACTAGTGAGAGAGGGTATAACGGGGGGACCAGTGGTACACAAGGATTTTGGTTGTTTGCTGATTTAGGAGGGAAAGATTGGGGAAATTGGGATTAGGGTTCGCGGGTAAGGGAATTAGCGGGTTGGGATTAGGGAATCGGGTCTGAATTGGGGAGGTGATGTAGTGTTATATATATATATATATATATATATATATATATATATATATATATATATATATATATATATATATATATATATATATATATATATATATATATATGTGTGTGTGTGTGTGTGTGTGTGTATATATATATATATATTTTTTTTTTTGGTGCATGAGATAGGCTGGAATGGGATGGAGCTTGCACATTTAGCCTTCTTTAAGTTAAATTATTAAAATATGGGTGTTGCATGTCTAGGCTGGATTTAAGATATAGGAATAAAATTAGCCCTTTCTTAGGTTAATTGGAAATTGAAGGGGTTGCACGGGTAGGCAGAAATTGGGTTGCACATTGCATATTTTGCCTTTCCTTTTGAAATTAATTAATTTAATTTAAATTTTATTTTAATAATTGATTCTCATTTAAATAATTAGTCATTAATTAAACATCGGGACAAAATTGAGTGTCAACACTATCTTTTCTTAAGAAAGGTAATTTTTTGGGATTCAACAACTTGGCGACTCCGCTGGGGATACCTTAAGGTTCTAACCGCAAGTTTTTCACAAGATAGCTCTTTATTTGTTTATTATTTACAAAATAGCATGTTTATTTAATTTGATTATTTGCAATTGTTTGTCACTGAAAGCATGTCACTACACTTTTATTTGTGCACATATAAACTGGCATTCCGTTCATATTTTCCCCACTCCTGGGAGCTTCTTCATTGTTACTTATACCTGTGAGGTGTATGCATATACACCCGCAACTCATAAACAACCCTTGAAGAAAGAGTGCGGGTACCTGCGGGGTGAGCGGATAGTTTTACTACCGCGTGACCGCTTGCCACTCAAAACAGCCTTATATCTAGTAAACCCACTCTAGAATATCCGTTAGGAACATGCATGCATAAACCTTAGATTGGAACCGATCCTTGGCGCCGCCTCCATAGTTAGGAAAACTGCCCTTTTTTGTTGACGGATTTTAAACCCAACAATATTGCATATCATGTGTTTATGTGATAATGGAACTTCAAGTCCAAGCCAAGTTTTGCAATTAATTAGTTTTAGAATACTTTTATTAATTTTGTAGACTACAAGACACTTGAATTCAAGAAGTATTCAAACAGTCATCAAGTTGAAATTGTGAAGATACTTGCAAGAAGATAACATGCTAGGGGCAAGAGACGTAGAAAGGATGATAAGACGTTCGATCCATTAGATCGATGTTTGATTTAAGCAATTTTTTTGGATGTAAACGACATTTGGGACCATATATCAGAAATTACACCGATTGAAGAAATTGATCCTAACCAGGCCCGCACTTCAGTTCCATTGCCTCCTCGAGCTTGATGCAGCGTAGTTATAGCAGTTATTTATATTTTTATTTTACTCAAAATGATGTATTTAAATTATATCTGGCACTTTCTATTTTTTATGTAACAATGATGTACTCAAAATCAAGTTATAATGAAAGAGAAATTATTATTACGGTTATTGTCACTTACTCTAAATTCGATTATTGCAAAACTGGCTTGGACTACTTTTCATTATCACCTATTTGGCGACTTAGGCTCACCTCTGGCACAAAGAGGCACCTTACAGGGTAGGACACGCCTGCATCTTTATTTACGCTTGATTACTTGTGTTTGCCACATATCAGTTATTTGTGTACTATGCAATAACTTGCTAAATGCTTATTTGTTATGTGCTAATCGCCTGTAATTCATTTGCATAATTTGTTGGGTGACTCAATTTGCTTGATATTGTAATTTGACTAACACTGTATTTGTTTGCAGGAATTAACTGCTTTATTTTCTTTACTCATTTAATTACTTTATTTACTTATAATCTGAATACATGCATATTATTATTCTAAAATAGCTTTTGAATATTTATTTGTTTTGTCTTAATTTTACAAAATATTATTTTAGCGTCAAATTTTAAGTGTTCTATCCTTTTAATAAATAATATTACTCAGAAATTAATAAGCATTTTTTTTGTCTAGTTTTCTTTAACAAAACAAATATCCTGCTTAAACTTTTTGGGTCTTTTCAAGTACGATCTCAATTTCTCCATTTTGTAAAAAGTTGACCCGTCAGTTTCATCTTTAATAAATTTTATTAAATTCGGTATGTGTTGCTAAGGGTTAATCATTTTAAACATCAAGATCAGGACCTATGGTTCATCAAACTGTTGTGATTGACTTGACTGAAAAATGAGGAATCCCAACAAGACAAGCTTAACAAGCTTGAAGAAACCATGGCAAGTTTGGAAAAGAGACTCAATAGCCTCACTGAATTGGTTGTCGCGCTCATGGATGCTCGCAGCCCAGTGCGAAATGTGCCAAGCACAGGACTAAGTGCTCCTGTTGCTCCTATTCATACTGTTGCACCTCCTACAAGTCAAGTAGCTCCCACATTCAAATGTGATGCTCAAGAATTCCCCCATCTGCATGCATTCTTGTTGGAGAATGGGTTCCGTGTCTCATAAAATATAAGCAATGAGAAAAGTAACGGGGAAGGACTTCCCAATGCTAAAGAGAGCAATGGCACAATGATGGATGAGAATGCTCTACCATCTCAAGAAGGCTTAGGAGAGGCAGAAAGTGAGCATGTGAATGGTCTTGACTCAGCTAATCCTCTAATGTATGACGGGACAGGAAATCCTCGTGATCACTTGAAAGCATACCTTGGCTGGGTCTCAAGGTATCGACAGGTAATGAAACCAAGTTGAGAATGTTTTCTAGGACACTTAAGGAACCAGCTTTGACATGGTTTGCAATGCAAGGTCCTTGGAAATTGGACAGTTAGGATAATCTAGCCAAGGCTTTGTCAAGCATTATGAATTCTTGAACCCGACTCTTACAAGGGGCAATTCGTTGAAAAGAAAATCTGCAGATCTTCAAGGAGAGCCAGTTGCAATAACTGAAAAGAGAGTGTGTGGCTTAGCTGAGGCACAATCTAAAGACAAAGGAAAATCTGTTGTGCCAAGCCCTTTGCCACCCATAGAAGAAAAACTTTATGACATCGAGCAAATGGTGGTCAATCCAGGTTTTCAGTCAAGCCGCCACAAAGCACTTGCTGTTGCATTCACACCAATACCAGGATCTTATGCAAACTTCTTTGAAAGGCTTCTGAGGGTCGGTTTGGTATATCTTGCAAAATCAAAGCCATATTGGTCACATAAGCCATATTCACGGATGCAGGGGCATAGTATTGAGGAATGCACTTTATTTAAGAAGAAAGTTGAAAGCTTGATTAACTCTGGCCAGGTCAAAATTCTATCTACAAACGGCACTGGCGAACCTTTTGTCGCCATCCTTCTATATGCAAAGGGAGATTCCTCGAAGAAGGGCATTTAGGCACTTATCAAGTTCCAGAAAAGTAGTAGAGTTGCATAAGTAGAAGTTAGTTTATTTGCATTTTTAGGAAGTAACTATGGTAATTTTCTTTTGTTAGTTTTGTGAAAAAAAAAGGGAAATATCAAATTATGAATGTTTGAATCTATTTCTATGTAAGCAAACTACGGTAACCCGTTTCCCAAGGGGGGAAGCGTAGGCAACTCATATCGAGTTTTGGTTACACCAGTATTTGAAAATTCTCTTTTATGTAAGCAAAACTACGCACGGTCTAATTCCCAAATGAGGGATACATAGGCTCCTCCATCGGGCTCGACCCTTTAGTATTTAAATTTTAGTTTTTCCAAAGATAGAAGCTGGGACAAATTTTTCATGGCAAGTAGAAGACGTGAGAGATTGCAACTGGGGCAGCTTTTGCAAAGCAATTTGCAGTGTTGAAATTCATAACTGGGACAGAATTTTGCAAAAAGCAAGTTGAAGGCATTAAGTTGGTTTGACCGTTATTAGGAGCAGTTTTCAAGGATTAAGTGCAGACTGTTATTTTGCAAGGAAGAATTGATAGTCGAGTAAAGCATTGATGTTCAAAATAAGCCGACCATTTTAGCAATTTGCACCAAAAATGGTCTAGCACGCATACTGATTTAGTAAAAAATTTCAAAATTATTTTTCTCAATTCGTGTCTTAAAAGATCAAATTTTGTCGGTCATTAAGTTTCGCACTCTGAGATATTTTTACTCCTTTGTTGAGTCGGGAATTTGGTCCCATCCAGTCGGCTTAATAGCCTATTTTTATACTTAAAATCCTATGCATGTATTGCTATTTTACGTATTAACTTGCTTTTATTCAATATGTAGAATTCATTTGTTAAAGGTTGGCTAGCACTGAACACTGAAATGACTGAGAATCTGCATCAAGGATGAAACAACATGGCAAAGTAACTTCAGGCAGCTAGTTCTGGTATGGGTATCTTGCAAGCGCAGAATGATGATGTTGAAGAACATGTGGTCCAAAGGAATAAGATCGTCAACTTTGTAAACACTAGCAAACCTTTGCCTACACGCTTTACCTCCAATCCACCTTACTTAATAATGCCTAAGTACCCAATGCCTATACATACTATATATCCACAAATCCTACAAGTAAATCTTACTAATCCAAATGCTTGGCTAGCTGCAATTTTATACCAACCACCTTTTATCATTATGCCCGCTATGAGGAGTCAATCAAATCAAGTGATAGTGCGTCCACAAGAATTGCCTAGGAAATAAGTTGAGGCAGCTGATTCGCACAACATGGATGAACGAATCCGCAATTTGAAGAAGGTCATTAGAGATGAGTTTCGCTCAAGAAACATTCAAAGTTTATGTTATGAAGACTTGTGCATTCACCCGGACATTGAGATTCCACGTGGGTACAACATACCAAAACTCAACACTTTCGATGGAAAGGGAAATCCTTACATTCATTTGAAAGATTATTGCAGCAGATTGATCGGAATTGGAAAGAATGAAGCTTTGCTGATGAGACTATTTAGTTAGAGTTTAACAGGATTAGCACTTGCATGGTATACCAAGCAGGATTTTATTAAATGGAACACATGGGAGGATATGGCCCATGACTTTGTGGACCATTACAAGTTCAATGTAGTAGAAGATCCTCATTTTTTTATTTGCGCAAAATTAAGAAGATACCGCATGAGTCTGTCGCAGAATTTGCTATGCGATGGAGGCTAGAAGCTTCTAAGATGCATCCTCCGTCGCCTGAAATCAGCTGTTAGCAACCTTCATTGACATTCAAGAAGGCATATTTTATGAAAAGCTACTTCTAGCCAATTTAGATGATTTTCCCAGTTTAATCTGGTACACCAAGATACTGGAAGAGGAGCTTCGAACTGGAAGGTTGATCGACTGCCACACTACAGTGCCTGTTTTCAATTGTTCTGATGCACCTGAGAATATTCAAGACTCTCAGCGCCCACAAGTGCACCACAATCTTAAGCATTGCAATATGCAGAGTCAGACTTGTCAACATCAACCCTATCAGGAACCATCCAGTCATCAAAGCATGAAATGATTAAGATCTCATACTTTCACTCCTCTATATGAATCATTATCAGACATATTCGCGATATTGCAAGCTGAAGGACTTTTGCAACCAAGGAAAGGAACAATTCCCAAGCACTTGCCTCCACATTTTGATCCCTTAAAGCATTGTGCTTATCATTCAAATATCCAAGGGCATGATACTAAAGAATGCAGTGGCTTGAGATACAAGATCCAAAGCATGATCAATAGCGGCAAAATAATAGTGCAAGACGATCCATCAAGTGGTAATTGCAGCATTCCCCCCGCGGGCACAATTTTTGTTAAAGGCGAGGCATCAGCTCCAAGATATCCAAAGAAGCAGCAATTGGCAAGATAAGAAGACTGAAAAGACCGCATTTTTGCAGCTTGAAATGGCATTTCATTTCCCAACTATCTTATGTTTTACTATTCTGTCGCAATTTTACCTATTGTAGTGAACTACGTTATGTTTTGCTACCGTTATTGGGTTTAGTCCCAAAATCAATGAAATTTCCAAATTTTCCCAAATAAGCCAAGCAAAAGCAGTTTTTTAGATGGTTTCTCTTGTCCAAAAGGAAGGGTTTTCAAGAAGGATAGATTATCGCAGCAACATTTGATTGCCATGCAAGAAAATGCAGATTTGAAGTCAAATTAGGTGTTCGATCAAGCCAACCGTTGTTTGATCAAAAACTAACAATTGTTCTTTGATTAAACAGGGGCAAATTTTTCATTTACCGCAAAGTTCAGCATCAAGGTGGAAGGAGAAATGCAGAGTGTCGCAACTTCCTAGAAATTTTATAGTACTTACGATTTTTCTTTGAATGCAGGAATCTCAAGTTGAAAAACGAGAAGAACTCAAAACTATTAGTTCCTCGCAGAATATTTGCCTCATCACATATGCAGAACAACCTTACTTTTCTCTTTATAATTTTAGCTCTGCTTGATTATCGGTACATTACCAACACTTTTGTTTTGAAGTACGTAGGAATCAAGTATCAGATTCAATATGGATCAATTATGGTATTCAATACATTGCAGCATCACCAACACAAGCCAGACGACCTCAGATTTCGCCATATGCAGGGTTATCCACCAACAAATAGGATATATCGGGTACTTCCACCCACAAATAGGATATCTTTGGGTCCTTCCACCCACAAATAGGATATATTGGGTCTTTCCACCCACAAATAGGATACTTTAGGTCCTTCCACTCACAAATAGGATATTTGGGTCCTTCCACCCAAAAATAGGATATCTCGGGTCCTTCCACCCATAAATAGGATATATTTGGGTCCTTCCACCCACAAATAAGATATCTTGGGTATTTCCACCCACAAATAGGATACTTTGGGTCTTTCCACCAACAAATAGGATATTCGGGTCCTTCTACCCATAAATAAGATATATTTGGGTCCTTCCACCCACAGATAGGATATCTTGGGTATTTCCACCCACAAATAGGATACTTTGGGTCCTTCCACCCACAAATAAGATATTCGGGTCCTTCCACCCACAAATAGGATATATCGGGACCTTCCACCCACAAATATGATATTTTGGGTCTTTCCACCCACAAATAGGATATCTCAGGTCCTTCCACCCATAAATAGGATACTTTGGGTTCTTCCACCCACATATAAGATATATCGGGTCCTTCCACCTACAAATAGGATATCTTGGGTCCTTCCACCCACAAATAGGATATCTTGGGTCCTTCCACCCACAAATACGATATATCGGGTCCTTCCACCCACAAATACGATATCTTGGGTACTTCCACCCACAAATAGGATATCTCAGGTCCTTCCACCCACAAATAGGATATCTTTGGGTTCTTCCACCCACAAATAGGATACTTCGGGTTCTTCCAGCCATAAATAAGATATTACGAGTCCGTCCACTCATAAATAGGATATGCAGGTTTCTTTCAAGTTGCATTGAGACATTAGATGCTTCAAGACCGGATATCTTATTTTGTTTTGTCAAGTGATTGAAACACAGCACAAGACTTCATTGTAAACTATCTCTTCATGATTAAAAGCATTATGCTTATTATGGTTTGTTGCCGAAGGCGACATTTCTATCTTTATGATTCTATTTTCAAGATAAGCGTTATTCTGAAGCTTGCTTTGAATAAGGATTTTGACAAGTCGACTTGAGACAACGCTTTCGGAGTGTCACGCTAGTTGGTTGTCTCGCAATATTGACATGATATAGATGATAGAAGTAGACAAGTCAACTTGAGGCACTACTTTCGGTGTGTCTCGCGGTTTGGTTGTCTTGCAATATCTGCATGTTTTGAAAAGCTATAAAACTAGGCAAGTCAACTTGAGGCATTATGTCTCATTAGTCGACTTATTTTTTGTAAATAACCTTGTATTCTGCAATTCGTACCCGCTTTACTTATTGTTTTACTTTACTGTTTCAGAATAATGATCAGCCTATAGGTTCCTCGGGTGGAGCGCCTCGTCAGTTGATCAAAAGAAGAACTTATTGATGATATCACAACTTGCATTTACAATTTTATGTTATCACTTTATTTATTTCTTATTCCAATTATTATAGCTCATTAGCAGTTGCTCGCTTACCGTTTGTCGAGATTTTACAGAATTTTAGCAGCACCGCAGCAGCATTTGGAGCATAACGTGGAACTTTCTCTTAGCAGTGAACTGGGGCAATTGTTGATATGAGCTAGACTCGTCAACGAAGATCTGAATTATCGCACTCAAATAAGAAAATCATATCCTAATCTTTTGTTTCAGATTAGGACGTCAGTTTGAATTCTTTCCTATTGGTGCGTCCTATCCTTTCAATCGTGCGAGTATTCATATATAAGTTTCATCGAACTACATATGGTCTGATTCTCTTTCAGCCCGAGATATGTAGGCAACTCAAAAATTGGAGTTCGGCCATGTCCATAAGCCTCGCACTTTGGTCCTTGGAATCAAAGTACTTGGCTTTGTCGTAACAAAATTGGTTTCTCGTCAACTTCTTTACCCTAAAAACTCTTTCATCCTTTTCCAAGTAAAGAGGGGCAGCTGTTGACACCCAATTTTTTTCCAAAATTTTAAAAGTTGGTCTTAAATGGTATACCGGTGAGGCTAATTTTAAAAGAAATTGAAAGAAGGCAATTAAATTTTGAGGGAAGGGCCAAATTTGCAACGTGCAGCCTCAAATACAACCTACCCGTGTAAATTTCCCATTCTAGTTCAAAATACCTAAAAAACAGAAACCATTTTCATTCAAGACAATTTACAAAACCCGTTTTCAGAAATTTCCAACCGTCGTGACCCCAATCCCTATCCGATTTTCCCCCAAAAAATCCATCGGTCCCCTCGGGTTTTCCAGCTAGTCCTCGTACGATCAAGCGAGTAGAATGTGATTTTAGGTATTTCAAAAGGGAATATTCGAGGTATAATCAAAGATTTCACTCTCTTTTTTTCAGCATTTTGAATTGATTCTTATCAAAATAAGGCCGTTAGAGGATGATTTTAGGTATTTCAGATTCCCTTCCTATAACACTAGAATGGTTCCTATATAAACCCCCATATAACTCAGATTTAGGGGAGGCCGTGAATATAGAGAGGCAATTGTAAACATAGAGAGAGGTTACCAAAAACAACCAGCAATACATACATAAGGTTTTTTTCTTCATCTCAGTTTTAAGGTTGAAGTCCATATATATACTGTTACTGTTTTCTGGTTTTGGGTATCGCTTTAATTTTTGAGTCGCTTCATCATTGTTCGAGTCTTCTCTTTAGTTCAAGTCGCTTTCTTCAAATTCAACGCCTTAGCTCACTGCGCTGCAATAGGTAATAGCTTAACCTTATCTCATTTTTATCTGATTTGAAGCTTAAGGTGTGTAAATGTGTGTATGAAAGCTGTTTCTGGATAATATAGTGGTTTAAGGTCAAAGTTTTGATCTTTCTTTAGTATTTGATTTCAATATTCATTGTAGACATAAAGGAAGTTTCTAACTTTCAAGTGTTTGGACTAGATTAATTCTTAAGTGGAAATCATATACTGAAAATGATGGCTTTATGGTGTGATTGATGAAGTCTAGTAGTTGGTTCTTAATCTAGTATGAAGATGATGGTCATCATAATTCCTTTTGGTTTTCTGTTTGTTTGAGTCCAGGTTTTATAATGGCTTTTCATGGGTTCAATCTTGTGCAATAATGAATTTAAGCTTTTGGCTTTCTTTTTTTTTTTTTTTTTTTTTTTTTTTTGGTGAATGTTCAGTAAAGTCTTGTTATGAGTCCTGTTCAGTCCTTTGTCTCTTCTACTTCATTTTAAATCTGGTTTGATCCCCTTCTCTGTTCCAGCTTTTCCTTTATGTCCAGCTTGTAGCCAGTTTTTCTTTTATGTTGTTCAGTTTGAATGTTACGAGATCTCTTAAGTTCCCTCTTGAGTTTTTTCCTGCTAAGATGTTAGAATAGCTAGCATTAGGAGTGATTATATGCATGTATATTTGCTGCAGTTTTACCATGCCTATTGCAACTTATATGAGTTATCATTTAGTCCGCCTTAGGTTGTTTTCCTTAGTCTTTTAATCTGCAAGCTCAATTTCCTTCTTGAACCCGTTCCTATCTTTTCTTGTTTTCCCTGGTCTGAATTCTTTGTTTCTAATACCCTAATACTACAGCTTAAATTCCTTTTTGCTTAGTATGATTGAATTATTTAGTTGCTGGTATTTACTGGTAGCTGGTTACAGCAGCAGGTAGTCCTAGAGGTCTGTAGGCAGTGTGGGGTATTGTCTGGTTGATCTCTGGTAGGGTTGAGGTCTGGTTCTGAAGCCTGCAGTTGGTAAGAGTTGGTCCTTGTTTGGTTTAGATGGCTTGCAGATGTTCTATTGGTTTGGATGGGTCTAGTTTGAGGTTGGTTTAGAGGTGGGGAGATTTGTTTGCTTCCCCTGTTGTTGCAGCTGTGCTAAGTAATGCAGCTTAGTATTGACCTGTCCAAGAATGCATTTAGCTGTAGAAGTAGGGGTAGAGGGGTTTAGGGTATTGCCTGGTTGTCTTCTGTTTGCAGGTGGTAGCAGGGAGTTCTGAATGTTTCAGGTAGTTCAGTGTGTGCAGTGGGATGTCCTGGTAGTTATTTGATGCTTAGAGGAGGCAGTTTTAGATGGGTTAGTTTTGTTAGGGTGATCTGTTGGGTTCTTGGCTTATTGCTTTTTCTTATGTCTGCTTAGCTCGGCTTTAGTCTAGTCAAATATATGTGGAATCTGGATTAATGTGAAGTGAATGAACTGGTTATCTCTATGTCTTGGTTCAAAATGTCTTTGCCCCAGAGTAAGTATGTTAATCATGTTGTTTGTATGTTGTACATCCAGATGTATACATGTAACCTTAGTTGTCTGGTTTGTGAGGCTAGTTCTGGTTCTGCTATGGTAGTTTGGCAGCAGCTTATCCTATATGTTTCTAGCTTTTAGTTGAGTTCTTATTTAGTCTGGGCTTGACTGTATTTTGTCATCTAATAGGGTTAAATGAAAGTTATTTTTCCATTTTGTTTCTTGGCTTTAAAAGTTGGAGAATGGGATAGTTTGACCATCTTAGAGCTACGAAAGCAGAAGCGAAAGTTCCAAATTTTTTCTGTTTATAGGTGTGAAAAAATGGCGTGTAGTTGATGTTGGTTTCAGGTCTTAATGGGGTATTTCCCTTTAGTTGCAGTCCAAGTTCTTTATTTCTGATGGCTTTGAGATTTTACTAGAAGATCTAGACTATTGAACATTATCTATTAATAGGAACTTATGATATATAAATGTGTTTCTTTTCTCATATAAGTTGTAAATGTATCTTGAATCTTAATTTGATGATGAACCTGCGCTCTTTATTTTTACATGTCATTTATGTGCACTATCTTTGACCATTTACTAATTCTTTTTCTCCCTCGTTTCTTTGGCATGAGCAACCTTGGGATTGAGTTTGGCTAAAACTCAAATTGGGATGGCTCGCATTAGCTTGGAGTCTCATTGGAAGATTTTCCATATTAATTGATTTTCCTTTTTTGGCCAAAAATTGTATTTTTCTTATTATTGTTCTTAAATTCATATTTCTTTAATGCATAATTTATTATAAGTTTAAATTTAATTAATTTTAAAGCCCCATTTAAATTAAAATTGCAATTACTTGGCTATTTTGTGAAAACCGAAGGATTAACCGTTTTTTTGCGGATTTTCGAAAGTGCTTTTCAAATGAAAACCTTCTTTCGAAAATAATTGAACCTCTTACTTAGAATCTCTGAAAAAGACCATTTCCTTAAAACGGAGGAATTGCATGCATTATTTAATTAATTGGTTCCTAATTCTCCTAAATTAGGTGGCGACTCCAAAGAAAGCCCATTGGAGTTCCATTTTATTGAAATATACCTTAAACCTATCTTTTCTTAAGAAAGGTAATTTTTTTGGGGTTCAACAGCAGTATCTAAAGATAATTAAGTCATGGCTTTCAAAATCATTTGACGTGAAAGATATGGGGTGAAGCAAACCATATCCTTGGAGTTAAGATCCAAAGAAACTGTTCTAAGAAGTTATTGAGCCTGTCTCAAAAAATATATATAAAGAAAATTATGGAACGCTTTCGAATTAGTGACTGCAAAGCCATGGATACTCCTGTAACGAAGGGTGAAGTTTTATGCCTTGAAATTTGTCTACAGACTCAAAGAGAAAGGGAAGAAATGTCTCGAGTTCCTTACTCAAGTGCTATCGGGAGCTTGACGTACGCTATTTTATGTATTCGCCCTGATATTTGTTATGTCGTAGGTCTAGTTAGCAAGTATCAATCCAATCCTGGAAGAGATCATTGGAAAACAATTAAAGAGAATTTTTCGATACCTGAAAGGGACTGCAGGCTATTCACTATGTTATGGTGGATCTGATTTGATGTTGAGAGGTTATAAAGATGCTGATTGGGCTGGTGACTTGGATGAAAGAAAGTCAACATCTAGATATGCTTTCTTACTTAATGGTGGAGCCATTTCATGGAAAAGTAAGAAACAAACTTGTATTGATCTTTCGACTATGGAAACTGAGTTCGGAACTTATACATATGCAATACAAGAAGCCATTTGGTTGAAGAGATCCTTTGAGTATCTACATATTGCAAAACAATCCTCAAGAATCGATAATTTTATATTGTGATAGTCAGGGGGCTATTGATTTTATAAAAGATCCTAAGCATCATGAAAAGACCAAACACATTGAATCCAAGTATAAGTACTTGAGAAACACAGTTGCAAGTGGTGAAGTTCCAATACAATACATACCTACATTGAAAATGGTGGCTAATCCTTTTACAAAGGCAATACCTAGAGACCAGTATGAGAAACATGTTATGACTCTAGGTTTCCGTAGGATTTGACTATGTTTATGTATTGTTAAGATGATTTGAATGTTATACTCATCAATATATTATTATTTGTGTTATATGCATGTGATGAAATTTGTTAATATTAAGTGTGTCGAACAAGTCACGAGATCGGCTCTTCCACACGAGCGATTGCCTCTGACGTCGAGGAATGTGCAAAGATGAGACCAACTGAAGCTTGATTTGTACAAGGTCATACAAATTTTTATTAAAATGGTCGGTCTTGATTAGAGTTCGGATTTATGGATTCAAACATACTATATGACTTGTTTCGCAAGCCAGATGTGAGTTTTTCACAAGATTGGATTTAAGGATTGTTTGAAGAAAAACTCGGGTTAGACATTTAAAAGTATCTAGACCAAGATCTGTACGATGTTTATATATTTAAGAATGAGACACACGCGCCGAATTAGGCAAGAACGTCGTAATATATGTTTCATACCACGTGTGCTAATCGACCAATAGGGTAATAGAAGAATGGATCCATTCTTCTTCATTATGTGAGACCCTGAGAAAAATCAATGCGATTTTTCATTGGAATACCCTTTGACCTTTTACTGTCTCTTGAAGTACCAATCGGTGTTGCTACTTTAGCATGTCACTAATAGCCATGAGTGATTCGGCAATGCGGTGCATGTCTAGGAAAGCAGCTGATTTGGAATGAATAGATTTAAGTGGAAAAGGAACACAAATTAAAATAATTTATAACTTAACTTATATTCACAGGTCGACAATTACATTTACCATGAGGGTAAGTGTAATTGTGATACAAAGTTAAATAGGAACTCGAGGTCGCCTCAATCGAGGTTGAGGGATTAGATAAGTATCTACTGGGGCAGCGAATGATGTCTGGGGTATTGTATGTGATTGGATTTCTACATGAAGCTGTTGTACAACCTTAATGGGTATAGCTCTTAATGATGCTTGCAGGTTGCACGAACTATTTGTCGATATAAATTTTATGTGTTATTGGATTGGTACTGGTTTGAGTTCATCCCATCATGTGCGAAGTGGGAGATGTTGGTTTATTTTAATTTTTGGGTAATGGGTCATCCATGTGGACTGATCTGACCCGACCTGACCCGATCTATTTAATTAAATTAAAATAAAAAGGATAAGAATAAAAAGTTAGCAGAAGTTACCTGGAGATTATAATCCACTCCACCACTATTAGTAGTGAAAATTAAACGTGCAAAAAAGGCAGGGGTTATAAAGGAACAGAAACCTCCCTTTTCACATACTAACTTTTTATGTACGTTCTTTTCTTCTCCTCCCACAGAGAATATATTCTCTGTTCTTCACTGTTGATACACACAACAAAATTAATGCACTTAATTTGAGGCATATACTTTGTTTCTTTGTTATTCAAAATCAATTTAGGGCAATTTTTTTGGTGATCTTCTGTTGCGTGAATACGTTAACAGATACACAATTTGTTCCTGTTACGGCTTTAATTTCCAACACAACGGAAACAAGTAGAGACTTGAGAGAAGACAATGAGACACCATGAGTAAAGTCTTTATCCTGCCCAGTTGTGCATGCCTTGAACTTTTTTATATTCTTTTACACTAGATTCCGCACGCCTTGAGTAATTTTACTTAATATTGGATTTGAGTTTAAGTTATATGACGCTATAATTAATTAATTATAATTTTTATGCAGCTAATATAAATGTATTTACTCAATGTTTCAAGGCTATCTGTTGAACTATAGGGACTAAAGTGTAATTAGCGAAGTTAGTTAGTTAGTTAGTTACTAGATATTTTAGTTAGTTAGAGTAGGATATAAATAGTAGTGGAGTTACTAAATGTAGTTATCTTAGCTCATTATTTTCTCCTAGCTTAATAAACAAGCCAATTCTCTTTCTTCTTCCTCAAGTTTCAGCTCCCATGGCTGCTCCCATAGCTGAGCTTCAACATGGTATCAGAGCCAGGTCACGCGATCTTCAGCTTAGCGAGTGGTAACACAATTTCTTCTCCATTACTCTGTGTCTGCAAATCAGCAGTGTAGTTTTCTGTAGTTGTTCTTCCTACTTTGTTACTGTTTCATCTGCTACTGTTTGATTCAGTCTATTAGGGCAGTTAAGAGCATCTAACTGTCATCACTGATTATAGAATCGATTGGAGAGTAGGCTTCTGTGATTCTAATTGAGACTGTGCACTGTGATTTCTTTCTCAAAAATCTAGGTTGAAACCCTATAGAGTGGATTGTTAGCTGTAAGTATGACTAATAATGTGAACATTGGATCTGTGTGGGGTGCACAAGCATCAGGATCTGTATCTAATCCATATGATAAAATTCATCACAATCATCCACTGTACATACATCCTTCAGATACACAGGGATTAGTGTTGGTTTCTGTACAACTTCAAGGATCAGAAAACTACTCACTATGGAGCAAGTCCATGAAAATAGTTCTAACTGGAAAGAATAAGCTAGGATTTGTATCAGGAGTGTGTAAGAAGGAGAATTTTGAGCCTGCTTTACATGATCTATGGGATAGGTGCAATGCCATTGTGTTGGCATGGATTATGAACACAGTATCTAAGGACTTGCTGAGTATTGTGATCTATGCATCAGATGCATATAGTGTTTGGGAGGACCTTAGGGAAAGGTTTGACAAGGTTAATGCCTCAAGGGCTTTCTACCTGCATCAGGAGATTGCAACCTTGACACAAGGAACATCATCAGTATCAAACTACTTTTCAAGGCTTAGAGTTCTGTGGGATGAGTTTGAAGCTCTTATACCTCCTCCATCCTGTAGTTGTCCTGAATCCAAGGAGTATACACAACATTTTCAGATGCAGAAGTTGTGGCAATTCCTTATGGGACTAAATTAATCTTACACTCAGACAAGAAGCCAAGTACTGATGACTACACCCCTCCCAAACCTGAATCAAGCCTATGCTATGATTATCACAGTGGAAAGTCAAAGATTGCATACTGCAAACTCATCTTTTGAGACTGGCCCTCATGATCCTACTGCTCTCCTAAGCAACAACCTGAACAGGGGTAACTATAATGGGAATACTAACTATAACAGAACCAGAGGTAACTACAACAAGAACGGGCCTAACAAGCCTCCTGTTCAATGTGACTATTGCTCAAAGAAGGGACACACTAGAGAAGGGTGCTTCAAGCTAATTGGGTATCCTGATGACTTCAAGGGTAAGAAGAACAACTGGGGAAACCAAGGACAACAGAACAAAGCCAATGCAGCTAGCTACAATGACAGCAACTTCAGTGATGCACATCCACAGGGGTTTTCTCCAGCCTATTGTAACAGAGCTGATCCCATGACACAACACTATTCAAAAGGAGGTCCTAACTTCTCATCTCAAGGAAATGGTACTCCATACTACAATGGCTATAATTCAATAGCAGGTCCTTCTCATGCACCACCACCAGCTCTCACACAGGATCAGTACAGTCAGATTATTCAGATGCTAAACAAAGGAAAGTATGTAGATCATGAAGCTAATGCAGGTACAGTAAGTGCTTTCATGTCTAATCTAGTCCAAAGTAACTGGATAATAGACATTGGAGCCTCAAATCACATGGTCAATAACCTGAACCTGCTAACCAAGCATCAGGCTATCATAAACAGTGATAGGAGTAAAGTGAGTCTACCTAATGGTGATAAAGTTGACATTACACATACAGGAGAGTCCATTATTCTTGAGGATCAGCATGTGAATAATGTTCTGTACATCCCAGAGTTTAAGTACAATCTCCTTTCAGTGTCTCAAATCACTAAAGCATTAGGGTGTATGGTGGCCTTTTATCCTGACTTATGTGTTTTTCAGGACCTCTCAAGTGGGAAGGTATTGGGGATTGGTAAGGAGGATCATGGCCTGTATCTACTTAAAGGGGAAGTTCAGAACAAGTCTTCAGCTCAGCACACTGCCTTGCATGCTGAAGATAAAAGATCAGCATCCTACATAGATAATTCTGTACCTAGCACTTGTAATAAAGTCTGTTCCAATAGTCCTAGAAACTGTGTGACAACTACTATGCCTAGTACTTGTGAAATATCTGCTCTATGGCATAAGAGACTAGGTCATGCACCTCTCCAAGTTGTAAAATCTGCCTTGAATAATGTACAGTTACAAGATCATCATTGTTCTGTTTGTCCAGTTGCAAAACAATCAAGACTACCCCTTCCTCTAAGCAAATATAGATCTATTTCACCTTTTCACATTGTGCATGCTGATCTCTGGGGACCCTACAGGGTATCTACTCATGATAATAAGAGGTTCTTTTTGACTTTAGTTGATGATTTTTCAAGGTATACTTGGGTATTCCTGTTGTGTAGCAAATCAGACTCTGTAGTGGTACTGAGACACTTTCTATTGCTTGTGAGGAACCAGTTCCAATGTGGAGTTAAGTGTCTCAGGTCAGACAATGGTACTGATTTCTCAATGCTCAAGTTCAAGATCTACTCAGAGACTTTGGGGTACTTCATCAGACCTCCTGTGTCTACACTCCTCAGCAAAATGGAGTTGTAGAAAGAAGACACAGGTACATTTTAGATATGGCCAGGGCCCTGAGGTTTCAAGCCTTTGTACCTTTGAGATTTTGGGGAGAATGTGTCAACACTGCAGTTTATACTCTCAACAGACTGCCTACAGTTCTATTAAATGGCAAATCTCCTTTTGAGAAACTGTTTAACAAACCACCATCCTTGCACCATCTCAGGGTATTTGGGAGTCTAGTTTATGCCTCAGTCATCAGAAAACATGACAAGTTCTCTCCCAGAGCCATTCCAGCAGTACACTTAGGCTATTCTCTTAGTCAGAAAGGCTACATTCTCTATGATCTCCACACTCAGACACTGTTTGTTAACAGGGATGTCATTTTTAAGGAAGATGTATTTCCTTTCAAGAACCTGAACATCACTCATTCACCTATGTTTCCAATACTGGATCTGCAAGAGTTAGATCCTCCACATACATCAGCCAGGCCACCTGTCTCAGATGCTCCTACTCTTCCTACTTCTACTGTTACACCTACTCCATCACCATCCTCTACAGTATCACCTCCTGCACCACCTATTAACACTGTTGCATCTCCTCCCTCCACTGGTACCACTGGTAGGCCTACCAGGATGCCCAAGCAGCCAGCTTGGATGCAAGACTACATAATACCACCAACAAAAACCTCCTGCCAGTATCCTATTTCCAATCATGTCTGCTATGACCATATATCTGCCTCCTATAAGATCCTAGCTCTTGAAAAGAATCACACCTGGACTATAGTGGATCTTCCTGCTGGTAAAGTTCCTATTGGGTGTAAGTGGGTCTTTAAGGTGAAGTACAAATCTACTTGTGAGGTTGAAAGATATAAAGCTAGGCTGGTAGCTAAAGGCTACAGTCAACTTGAAGGTCTAGACTACACTGAGACCTTCTCTCCAGTTGCCAAAATGGTTACAGTAAGAGCTGTGGTTGCCTTAGCAGCCTCTTCTGGTTGGTACATCTTTCAAATGGATGTACATAATGCTTTCTTACAAGGAGATCTTCTGGAGGATGTGTACATGAAGATTCCTGATGGCTTTGCAAGCCAGGGGGAGTGTGGGAAAGTATGCAAGTTGCAGAAGTCTCTATATGGGCTTAAACAGGCTCCCAGGCAGTGGAACCTGAAGCTAACTGAAGCATTGCTGAGTATGGGGTTTGTCCAATCCCATTATGATTATTCACTGTTCACTCAGAGAGTTCATGGTGATCTGGTTATAATACTGGTCTATGTTGATGACCTGCTAGTCACAGGAAGTAATCTAGCACTTATTAAACAAGTAAGATTGCAGCTTCAGACTAAGTTCAAGATGAAGGACTTAGGAGAGCTGAAATACTTTCTGGGAATTGAATTCTCAAGATCTAAGAGTGGCATTCTTATGCGCCAGAAGAAGTATGCACTTGGCTTAATATCTGAAATGGGACTCTTAGGAAGCAAGCCTTCCTCCACTCCACTAGAGTTTAATCATAAGCTGACATCCACTGAGTATGACAAGTATGTGAAGACAGAATACTCTGAACAAGATCACAGACTGAAGGATAGAGGAATGTATCAAAGACTAGTTGGCAGGCTGCTCTACTTAACTATGACCAGACCTGATCTCTCCTTTGTAGTCCAGCTACTCAGTCAGTTTATGCATGATCCAAAACAGTCTCATCTTGATGCAGCACTGAGGGTAGTGAAATACATCAAGAATGCACCTGGCATTGGTCTGTTCATGCCTGCAGATGGTAGACAGGAGTTGAGAGCCTACTGTGACTCAGACTGGGGTGCTTGTGTTGAAACCAAGAGGTCAATCACTGGATACATTGTGAAACTTGGAAATGCTCTTGTTTCTTGGAAATCTAAGAAACAGAACACTGTATCCAGAAGTTCAGCTGAGGCTGAATTCAGGAGCATGGGATCAACTGTGGCAGAGATAGTGTGGTTAAAGGGACTATTTCAGGAGTTAGGACTCAGGGTGAGGCTGCCAATCACCTTGTTTTGTGACAGCAAGGCTGCTATTCAGATTGCTACTCATCCTATCTTTCATGAACGTACAAAACATATTGACATAGACTGTTTATTCATCAGGGAGAAAATTAATCACGGCTTAGTGCAGACTCAGCATATTGGGACCAAAGAACAACAGGCTGATATGTTAAACAAAGGGACTGTGCAAGCCTCAACATGACTATCTCATGAGCAAGCTGGGATTGAAAGATGTTTTCCATCCTCAGCTTGAGGGGGAGTGTTGAACTATAGGGACTAAAGTGTAATTAGTGAAGTTAGTTAGTTAGTTAGTTACTAGATATTTTAGTTAGTTAGAGTAGGATATAAATAGTAGTGGAGTTACTAAATGTAGTTATCTTAGCTCATTATTTTCTCCTAGCTTAATAAACAAGCCAATTCTCTTTCTTCTTCCTCAAGTTTCAGCTCCCATGGCTGCTCCCATAGCTGAGCTTCAACACTATCACAGCATATAATTTCTCTTGTTGCGGCAATTAAGTAAATTGATGGTGTATAAAATATTATTCCTATATGCTGAACTTTTTTTCTTCTATATGTTTTGTCATGTATAATTCATACAGTATCGGACAGAAAAAGAGAGGATTTGATTTGGAAGGGGGACCCATGAAAAGGCTGTGAATTACTAAAGGAAGTATTATGTGGTTCCTGGCAAACCAAAAATGAGAGGGAACATAGGCTAAAACGTGGAAATGTCATTGGTCTTATAGCCTTATAAGATACAGCAGCTGTTTGCTGGTGGGTTGTCCTTATTATCTAACCACCGTAGTGCTATTGGTGGTTGTGTTTATTATTTTTGTACCAAACTTATTTATTTCAGTAGTACTCCTCAAGATACTATGACAGTTTATAGTGTTAGCCTCCAAACTCTTATTCACATGTTAGATAATGGTTTTTATTTATTTTTTCTGATTAATTTAGTAACATTGATAATTTATGGTTTTACATTTCAATATTTGTCATATTTTATGTGAATAAATGACTCTTTGTAATTCCAGCTCTAATTTCTGTTTCTAACACTTTGTTTGGATCATTGTTACCCATTGTATTGTATTGTATTGTTATTATGGTTACAACGTTTGTTTTGGTTGTTACTTTAATTTCGTTGTATTGTATTGTTAAGTTCCGTTGTTACCTAACAATGAAAAGACCCACTTTTTGTTACAACCGATTTGGTGGTTTTGCATTGTTACGCTTTTACACTTTACCATCATGTCCTTAATTATAACCTTATAATCCTATTTTATCCTCTACCCTATTTTCTTTTTTAAATACACCCAAGTAGTTATTTTGACCTCACCTTACGTTCCCTGCCTCTCTTATAATTTATATGTTCTTTTTTTATATACAAAATATATGATGACACTTTTGTTATTTGTTCTCTTGATACAAAATAAATTAGTCTAGTATTATTTATATTATAACTATATTTGGATAATATGATATTGCTTGCATGTCGTTATGGAATATTATTTTTTATCTAAATTATTAATAGTGTGAACTTATTGTTATGTTTAATATTATTAACTTTTTTTTTTATTATTTTCATTATAATTTGCATGAATATATTTACAAGGTATAGTTGGTGATAAACTAGTAAATATAAACCGTCTCAAATTATATTAAAGAAAATTTGTTACTTAATCTAATATTTAGAACAACTAAGGGTATATTAGTAAACTTATAAGTTACAGTACAATACAATACAATACAATACAATCAAAACAAACAATAACAATGTTACTAAACAATGGGAAACAATACAATCAATTCAAACGTTGTTTTTATAATACAGTACGATACGATACAATACAATACAAAACAATACATTATGAAACAATAGGTAACAATGATCCAAACAGAGTGTAAAGGTAAAGAAACCATTTGCTTTATTAGGATTCATCGAGATATATAGGTGCTTCACGCAAATAATTAAAAGGAAATCGTTATTTAATAAGTTCCAGTTACTGAGTGGTCTTTGTAAATTTAATTTAGATTAGCTTAAATATTTTTCCTTGTTTTGAGATCCTCTATCCTTGGTTTATTAAAAATTGTAAGGTTTAGACAATAGCTCAGTGATTCTTAACAAGCTGTTTGGCTAGTTCGAGACTTAATTATGTTAGGAACTTATTATGAAACTATCAAAATCATGGAAGTTATGTATAACGAAGCGGTTGACAGAGAATGATTTTGAATGATATATTTTCAATATAATGTCTATCGTATTTCATCCATTCATAGAAAGTGCTACTATACAAAGGTGGATCTACATGAAAGGCAGGGAATGTCGTAGCAATCGGTAGCTTCAGTCAAAATTTTGTCTATTATAAGAGGTGCATGATTTCTCCAAGATGACTAGGGTTCGATTTTGTGTTGGCTAAATAATTTTAATTTATTTTAATTAATGTATAGTTACTCTTTTTTTATGATGCTACGTTAATATATAAATAGTAAAAAATAATTTGAGTAATTCTATATTGGCTTTTGAAAAATCAAGTGATTTTATTAATATATATTTCGGCTTAATTCTCATTCATTAAGTGCAAAGAATTACCATAAAACATGACAATAAAAATGAAGAAATTAACTCCTGATTAAAGGTAAATTAATCTAGTCAGACAAAAAAATATAATAGTTCAGTCAATTTTAAGTAAATATTCTAATTGGGGTACTCTTTCATGATTTTTTTGCACAATATTCTTCTATAATATAGAATTTAAAATAAGTGTGAAAAATAATAACTAGATTAAACCTAATTTATTGGTCTATTGCAAATAAAAGGTTTAATTAATAATCTAGTCGACATATAAAAAATCTGACTGATCCAACCCATCCTTTTTATTTGGTATTTACGCATAAGGGTCAATTAAAAAAAAAAATTAGTACTCCCAAGTCCCAACCTTCAAATCATGGATCTGCCTCTGATACTATATAATTTTTTCTTAATATTTGATGAAATACAGTGAGACCTTTTTTATAACAGCTACTCTTAATGAAAAAATTTTACTATAAAACATTATTTTTTATATGGAGCGGATTTTTTCATATTAATGATGTTATATTATATGTTCTCTATAACAACATCTCGAGAAGTCAAAAGAATGTCAGGACAAACGACACAATTATAGATAAGTTTAACATATAAATTTAAATGTGCTTTTATTATATACATATAAATACATACATAAAATATAGTATTATGTATGTATATATAATTGGGAGGCAATCTTTCTCTGTATCATACGCGAACACGAAATACTTTGTATCTTTTTATTTATATGTATATCGAATTTGCTAACCTATTACATGAATATTCTACATTACTATTGTTCGGATCTAGGAATGAGTCTGGGGAAATTTTTGTTGAATTGACAACAAGGTCACTACTTTTACTGAGCTGGTTAGAAATAGTAAGTGTATTTGAGGAAGTTAATTGGGAGGATGCTAACCTATGCAGACCAATGAGTAACTGAAGCTCTCACTTTTTCTCATTGCAAATCAATCTATCTATACCTATCAGTTAAATAAATGCTAACTCGCTCAAACAAGCTAAGATTAAGAATAACAATAAAAGGAAAAATTATTTACCATGACTTGCACATGAATGGTATTGTTCTCGCGAAGAAAATCTTGAGAGTAAGATATTATTGGATGCCCATGGAACATGATTGCATTCAACATATGTGAAAATGTCATTAAAGTCAGTGCATGGAGACATGATACTGGTGCTCCTGAATGAGCTCAATGTCATAGGATCTCTTTTGGATTTTTTTACATAAAAATACAAATTTTAGAAGTTATTTACAAAACATAGTAATATTTTAGCAAAATTATCCATCATAGAGGAAAAGAAAACTTAATTACAACATAACAAAAACATAGCAATATTTTCCCATAACATAGGAAACCCTTACATTCTTCCCTCAATATCACCTTTGCTCCTCCCATTTTCTCTTATTTCACTTATCCTCCCACTATTTCCCCAATTTCACTTTTACTCCTATCATTTTTTTCAATTTCACTTTTTCTCATCTCATCTCATCCTCACTGTATCTCGTTGTATCTCACTGTATCAACACTGTTTCAATACTGTTTCAGCATCGTTTTAGGTGATTTTGCACCGTATCTATCTATTTCTAGACTGTATCAAGTTGTTTCTAGATTGTTTTAGCATTTGTTTCTTCCCGTTTGTGCGTTGTTTCTCACTGTTTCTAAACTATTTCACCTTTTTTGTATTGTTTCACATTATTTTATATATTTTGTTTCGGACTTTTTCACTAGCAGTTTCATACTATTTCAGCGTTGTATCTCACTGTATCTGCACTATTTTTGTTCCGTATCAAACTGTATCTACGCTGTTTCAGCACTGTTTCAGATTGTTTCAGCACCGTTTCAGGTGGTTTTGCACCGTATCTAACCATTTTTAGACTGTATCTAGCTGACAGTTTCAGCAATGTTTCATCTTGTTTCTTATTGTTTCTAAACTATTTCACCTTTTTTGCGTTGTTTCACATTATTTTTTGCATTTTGTTTCACACTTTTTCACTAGCTATTTTTAGATTGTGTAAAAACGCTGTATCTGCACTATTTTTGCTCCGTATCTAACTATTTCTGCACCGTTTCAGGTTGTGTTCAGCACTATAACTAACTGTTTCTGCACCGTTTCAGGTTGTTTCAGCACTATATCTAACTGTTTCTGCACCGTTTCAGCGCCGTTTCAGCATTGTTTCAGACAGTTTCAGAGCCATTTCAGAACGTTTCAACATTGTTTCAGACCGTTTCAGAGCTGTTTCAAACCACATGAGCCGCGCGTATCAAAAATCTCCACATGCGTTTCGCTGAAATATTATTACTAAACCAAACTCTTTGTTTTAAACTTTCCCTTTCACACACTAACACAAACACATTTTACACCCACTTTATTCTTAATATAACCAATCAATACAAAGAAAAGCAACATAGAAACAGAGAAACACAACCGGAGCACATCAACATAGCCGGAACAATTGGATCAGCCAGTCAAAACACTGATAAGAACAATTGGATCCACTAGATAATAGGGGGAGAAACAGATCCAAAAAGAGTAAAGGAATCGGGGGTGAAGCAATACAAAATAGGGGTAAACGGTGAGGCATCAACATACATTGACGCCACCACCCCCTCCGATTCTCTCTTTAGCCAGAACACCATCGTCGTCGCTGTGTATCTCGCCGGAGAAGCCAAGCTGGTGGTCGCGCCTCCTCCCTTTTTCAATGGCGTTACTCTGGTTTTCCGTCACCGCTCACCGAAATTTGGTCACCGGTGCGGCGGATCTAGTCCTAATCTCTGTTTTTCGTTGTGGAATCTCTACCGTTTGGCTTTGCTCGAGTTTTGGTTTCACTAGCAGTGGTGATGGGTTTGAACAAATATTGATAGCTGTTTGGTTTGATGTGTTACTATGGACGTTGAGCTATGTCGATGACTGCCCGATTGGTGGTTCTGCAGCGTTGAACCGGTCGGGTTGAGGAGGTGATGGCTGGGGTGGAGTTGTACGTTTGGCTGAGAGAAGGGAATGGGGGAGGCAGTTGGTTTGTTTGGGAAAGTGGAGAAAGTGTTTTAGAGTTTTTAGGAGAGTGGAGTGTAAGTGTAATTGTAAAAATGAAAATGTGCTAAAAAAATATTGCTATGCCTTGTAATTTGAAAAAATATTGCTATTTTTTGTAATTAAAGGGTCAAATTTGTATATTTGTGTAAAAAAAACTCATCTCCTTTTCCTTTTGCTGCTTGAGGCATCAATGTCATAGGCCCAATCGAATCCGCCGCATCTAATAGATATTATTGACACCCAATTTTGTCTCTCTAATATAATTCGCCCACAATTATCAATATTTCATTTCAAGGTTCAATAATAATTTTCTTGTATTAGTTATCAGGCATCATTTGCATATTTATTTATTACTTAATCCCTTATTTATGAAATAGTTATTCAATTGTGTCTATAACAAACACACTCAATGTTATCGCACACTAGGAGTATTGTCAATTTATGTAATTATATTATTTAGGCTTAAATACACGTCTCAATTAGTGCCTATTTGCATAACTAATGTCAATACTAGTATATTTAATTAATTAATTTAGACTATTGATATTAATTATTATTTGTATTATTTTGTGTTAAACTATATTTATTCATATTTAACTACAATTTTCCTAATTTTATAATTATTATTTGTATTTATTAATATTTTATTTAAATATTAGCCAATTAAAACTCTCCAACCTAATTTACGCTACCTACATAATGGCTAGATCACTTTACATAAAATTCATGTATATTTCATGTTACAGCTATTTATCCAAAGCTTCCTTTATTACTGTTCATTGCTAATCCAGTAAACGAGATTCTATCGCTTATAGTCACATGCGAAGTCTTTAATGTACTTGTCTTAACTGCAGCCGGCCCACTTTGCCTTTTGAAAACGTGGAATAATATACATCCATATATAACTCTCAAAAAAGTACTTTCAAGGCATTCTATTTGGTCATAGGACCATATGATGCTTTCCTAATGAAGCAGGATATTGTCTCCAAGTTATTATCCACTTCCGATTATATTGTTTTTTCCACAAGCCTGATAACACTAGATCAGCTAGCATACAGAACAATAAATGGAACATATATGAATCTGAGCGAGTGGTACCATTACTCATATAAACTGTAAAGAACTGAAATCCTGATCAAATTGCTAAATCCCTCCTCCTGTTAAAGTACATATAGCAATCCAGTTATGGTATATCGTTTCTCTTCTTTGGTTTTGCCTGTACAAGGGGTATGTTTTTCCCTTAATAGAAATGTCTGAACTTAAAAACCGGATATTGCATTTTCTCAAGTTTTATTGAGTAGACTTTAGAGACAGAAGTGACGGGTCACTTCTATTGTTGCATAGGCTGATTTTTTTTATTTTTTTTCAATTCAAATATGGTGTAATATACTCAACAGTCAACACTTTACCCAAATGCGAATCAGCGCTAAATAGTCAATCCAACAGTAATTTCTATTTAATGAGTATGAAAAACTCAATGACTACAATAGTTCCAACTGAAGCTAAACACGACGTAATAAAGGTAATAATCTAAACTAATACAAGTAGTAGTACGATTCAACTCTTTAAGCACGATCTAACAGTTCAATCTTCAAGTAACATATCTGAAAATAGATGTCAAAAGGAAGCTCTTAGAATGGATAACTCGCCTTGCTATTATAAAGATATGATAAGGGTTTGGGGAAGGCCAAATTACATAACTATATAATATTGGTAACTGGTTTACATAAAAATAGAAATGCTACAAGATTTTCAAAACTAGTAATATTTTTTTCCCAAAATATAGCAAATAGACATAAAACATAGGAAAAACCTTAGATTCCACTGCCACCTCCCACCCACCAACCCCTACTACTGCCGCAGCCACTCATGTTGGTCGCCTCCTTTGGCCACCATCACCAACTACCGCTGTTGTGGCTGCCGGCCAACGATCACCAGTGATTTTTATGTTTTTACAATCCTATACTTTTATGTCATGTACTTTTTCATTGTATAAAAACACTATAACCACCATAAAAAATGAGTTGAAGAAGAAGAAGATGAAGAAGAAGAATATACATAGTTTTATTTCAGATTTAATATTATTGAGACACATTATATTTATAATCGATACACAAAATATACGTAAGAAATACACATGATAGTTTGGAACACTTTAAACTCTTAAATTATGGAAACAAACATGACATACTGTCTACAGACGTTCACCATACAATCGCCATACAGTCGCTATACAATAGTCATACAGTCATTATACAATTGCTATGCATTCACCATATAGTTTCAAAAGGCAGAGCAGAAGCACAAGAAACAAAAAATGAAGCTGCAGTAAAAGACGGCCAGAAAACACTTCACATACAATCGCCATACATTCTCCATACATATGCTATACAGTAGCCACACTTTCAAAACAGGGGTTAAGCACCATAAACAAAAAACGAATCAATTGCAGAAGGCAGCCAGAAACGAAGCAGCAAAAAGGCCGAAGAAGTTGAAACACCATAAAAGACGAAATCGACAAAGAAAATGACGCTAATGGTAGATGAAATCATCGGAAAAGTCGAAATCAATTGAAGAGATGAAAATCATATAACCATATAGCGGGATCTATGGTGCTCGCCAGTTAATAAATCGGACTTGGAGAATACGAAATTGGAATGGTGTTTGTTGGAGAAGACGAAATCAGTGGTTTGATCCGACACCGGCGATGTGATTTGGAAGGAAGTAAAGTGGGGGAGCTGTGGCTAGGTGTAGGAGGCAGAGAGCGATTAGGTTAAGGTTTTTATTTTATTTTATACACACTTTCAACTATTTGTTATATTTGGTAACAAATTGTAAAAATGCTGCTATTTTTTGTTGTGTAGGCAAAGTAGCTCTATATTTTGTAAATAAGATCCCTATAGTTATAAGCAATGTAATTTTTCCTTTGGGGAAAGAGATAAGATGAGAAGAAGAAGAGAGTTTAGATAGGAAGAGAGAAAGAAGGGAAGTAACAGAATAGAGAGAGAAGAACACGAGGGAAGAGAGGAAATGAGATACCAAATTAATATCCCGTCCCACATCGGAAATGGGATATATACACCCTAAGAATTGATCAGGTCCATTCGTTCCTTTTAATCTCGGCCTTCCACCTGTCCCCAACTAACTTTTAAATTAGCTGTTAATTAACTAATCCAGCTAATCACTCCATTATCCAAACGACGTCGTAACATGTTTTTAACAGCTATTTCCACCTTAACGACCAAGTCGTTACATTACACTCCCTTGAAGACATTCTTGTCCTTAAGAATGTTGATTCAACTGTTGACAAAAGCCAAGGAACTGGGTCTTGATAAAAGACCAATCCTCCCACGTAGCTTCCTCAGGAGAAAGATTTTTCCACTGAATTAACACCTTAACTGCAGCAGTGTTGTCCACTTTAACTAACCTCCTCTATAGCACACAGAATGGCTTAACTAATATCTGACCATCATTCCCTATTAAGGGCAATTGTTGTTTTGGAATAACTGTAGGTCCAATCCTCTTCTTAAGCAACGAGACATGGAACACATGGTGTATCAAGGCTGTGGAAGGAAGCTTGAGCTTATAAGCTACATTACCCACATTTTCTCAATCTGATAGGGGCCATAATATTTAGAACTTAACTTGAGTTGTCTCTTGAGTGCTAATGAAGTTTGCTTGTAAGGTTGTAACTTCAAATACACCCAATCACCCACTGTTAACTGTCTTTCAGATCTCCTATTATCAGCATACCATTTCATCCTTAATTGAGCTTGAATAAGGTGGTCCTTGAGTACGTGCTGGAACTGGATCCTTTCTTGTATTAGGTCTTGCACTGACCGTACTGGAGTCTGCATCAGGGGTCAAAGGGATAATTATGGTGGATCATAACCATAGAGTGCATGAAAAGGAGTTCTCTGTAGTGAAGAGTGGTAGTTTGTATTGTACCACCATTCAGCCAAATGAAGCCAGTTTGCCCGTTGCTTGGGTTTGCTCATAGTTATTGCCCTCAAGTAGCCTTCTAAGCATCGATTTAACCTCTCTATTTGACCATATGTCTCAGAATGGTAAGCAGTACTCATACACAAGGTGGTTCTAGCAGCTTTAAACAAATATTGCCAAAAAATACTAGTGAAAACCTTGTCCCTATCTGAAATCATGGTATTAGGAAACCCATGCAACCTGTATATTTCTTTCATGAATAATTCAGCCACCTGTACAGTTGTGTAAGGGTGTTTGAGAGTTAGAAAATGCCAATATTTTGTGAACCTGTCCACCACAACTAAGATTACACACTTTCCTTATGACTGTGGCAAGCCTTCAATGAAATCTAAGCTGATATCACTCCAAGCTTGGCTAGGTACTGCCAAAGGTTGCAATAAACCTGGATGAGCCATAGTCTCATCCTTGCACCTCTGACATATATCACAAGCAGAAACCAATTCTTGTACTTCTTTTTTTCATTCCCGGCCGGAAAAAATACGATTGTACTCTCTTGAGAGTGCCTTGCTACCCTGAGTGACCACCTATTGCTGAAGAGTGCAGAGTGGCCAGTATCTGTTGTCTTAGTGCTGTATTTTTTCCCACATACACCTTCCCTCTGAATCTCAGCACCCTAGAAGAGTAACAATAATCACTGTGAGAAGTATGATCTGTTGATAAGGGTGTAATGAGCTGTTGAGCTGCATCATCCCCTTCATAGCTCTTCTCTATCTCCCCTATCCAGGAAGGTTGAACCCCATATATAGCATTCACTTCTCCTTGTTCCTCTGTTACCCTTGAAAGAGCATCAACTACTCTATTCTCAGCTCTTTTTTTGTATTGTATCTCATAGTCTAACCCAAGCAACTTAGTTAGACCCTTCTGTTGAATAGCAGTAGTGAATTTTTGTTCCATCAAGTACTTGAGACTGAAATGGTCGGTCTTAATAATAAAATGTCCTCCCTGTACAAAATGTCTCTATCTGTCTATGGCTGCTATTACTGCTATATATTCTTTCTCATACACTGATTTTCCCATGTGTCTTTGGGCCAATTCCTTGCTGAAGTAGGCTATGGGTCGGTTATCTTGTGTAAGAACTGCTCCAATTCCTTGATGGCTTGCATCAGTCTCAATGACAAAGTTCTTATTGTAATCTGGCATGATCAATACAGGGGTCTTGCTCATAGCTTCCTTCAGGTTCTCAAAAGTTTGGTATGCTTCAGCACCCCATTTGAATGCATTTTCCTTGAGCAAAGTGGTCAAGGGCTTGCTAATGCTGCTTTAGTTCTTGACAAACCTTCTGTAGTACCCTGTGAGCCCCAGAAAACCTCTCAATGCTCTGATAGACCTTGGCTTAGGCCAATTCTTCATTGCTGCCACCTTAGAAGGATCTGGTTCAACTCTTTTCTTGGTAATGATGTGCCCCAAGTACTCTATCTGAGTTTTTGCAAATGAACACTTTGACTTCTTGGCATATAACTAGTTAAATTTAAGAATCTAAAATGCCTTCCTCAGATGAGCAGCATGATCTGTTAAGGTTCTGCTATAAACTAAAATATCATCAAAGAACACTAATATGAAATGCCTCAAGTATGGTTCAAAAATGGAATTCATCAATGATTAAAATGTAGCTGGTGCATTAGCCAGCCCAAAGGGCGTAACCTTGAATTCATAGTGGCCTTGGTGAGTTCTGAAACCTGTCTTGGGAATATCTTCTATCTTCATTCTGATCTAGTGATAACCAGCCCTTTGGTCCAGTTTAAAAAAATAGTTGGATCCTCCCAATTCATCCAGTAGATATCAACAATAGGGATAGGAAACTTATCTTTAACTGTAATCTTGTTCAGCTCTCTGTAGTCAATACAAAACCTCCAACTCCTATCTTTTTTCTTTACAAGTAGCACTGGAGAAGAGTAGGGTGAATGGCTTAGCTGCATGATGCCAATCTTCAACATTTCAGCAACCTGTTTCTCTAGCTCAACCTTTTGATAGTGGTTGTATATGTAGGGTCTTAGTGAAACTGGTTTAGCTCCAGGAACAATGGGGATGGCATGATCCTTGTCCCTAGCTGGGGGCAAGGATTTTGGTTCTTCAAATACTTCTGCATACTCTTCTAAAACCAATTGTACTTCCCCTGGAATGTCATTTTCCTCAGTAATGTCACTCTCCATGGAAAACATGTGAATTAATAGTGCCTGTCCTTTTCTCAATAGTTTGCCCATTGACTTAGCTGTGATTTAATGCATTTCACCTTGTCCAGTGTCACCATTCAATGCTACCATCTTACCCTGTTGTTTTATCCTAAGTATGTAAGGCTCATAATCAAAAGTTACTGGAGAGTGTGCCCTCATCGAGTCACCTCCCAGAACCATGTCACAACTTCCTAAGTTCAACAGTCTGAAGCTGTCCTCAAACTCTATGCTATTAGTTTTCCACTTTACCATGGTTACACTTTGGTTACTGTACATCAGTTGCCCATTGGCTACAGTCACTCTCAGAAGAGTGTCAATTTGAGCAGCAATTCCCAACTTCTTGGCTGTTTGACTGTCTAAGAAACTGTGTGTACTGCCTGAGTCTACTAATATCACCACCATTTTTTTCTTAATCATGCCCTTAAGTTTGAAAGTATTAGGAACAGGTGTGTCATTCATAGCATTCAAGCAGACTGCATCCTTTTCATTCTCTAGGTGGTCTGTTATGTCATAATCAGCCTCCTGCATGTCAACTCCTGTATCTTCTAGTTCCTCTGCTTCTTCAGTTGTCATAGTGTTTAGTTGCTTGTCCTTACACACATGCCCAGAATGGTACCTGTCACCACATTTCCAGCAAGCCCCAGGTACTCTTCTGTAATCAGGTTTTTGCTGAGGTTTATTATTATATCAAGCCCTCTTTGGTACAGTAACTCCCACCTCCTTGTTCATAGGTGCTACTGTTCCTTTATGCATCCATATGTTCTTTCTTTCCCTAGCATTTATAATCATTTCCTGTTTTCTGGCCATAGCCACTGCTTGTGATAGAGTAAGCGGCTCATGAAGCATCATTATTTCCCCAATTTCTTCTTTGAGTCCTCCTATAAAGCACTCCACTAAGAAGTCCTCAGGAACATTTGGATTTCTCATAAGAACTTGTGCTCTCAGATCCTCATACTTTTCTAAGTAAGCATTCACAATAGTTTTCTGCACAAACATTTTGAAATCATTTATAGCTCGGTATTTTCCTCATCATTGAACCTAATGGCTATCTCTTCACAAAATTCCTCCCATCTCAGGTGGGGTTTGGTCAAGGTGAAAGAGAAATACCATGCTTCAGCTTTTCCCACCATGTGCAGTGCTGCCATTTCTAACTTCTTAACTCTGTCCACTATCTTGTACACTCCAAAATACCTCTCATACTTCCTCAACCATGCTTTTGGCTCTACCCCATTGAACATGGGAAATATGAGTTTGGGTTGATAATTCTCAATCTGGTAGTGTAACTGTCAGTATAATCACCCCTTTTTTGCTCTAGTCATCAACCCATCTCCCTCTCTAGCTTCTCCCTTAGTTGGTGTGGGTAACAACCCATTTCCCCTATGCTCATCATCATATCCCATCGGAGACTTACCATTATTTTTTCGAACAAGAGCTAACAGCACATTACGAGATTCCTCCATTAATTGCTTCATCTCCGATTGGGTACTACTCAGTTCAGCAAGTTTCCCATCAATAACCTCAAATTTGGCATCACTATCTACCTTGTTATTGTTAATCATAATATCCATTTTTTTGATTTGTTCTTCCATCAACTTAGATCTAGTAGCTTCCACCCCCATCAGTATCCCACAGGTTTAATCAAAATCGTTGTTCTGATACCAAATGTAATATACTCAACACTTTACCCAAATACGAATCAACACCAAATAATCCAACAGTAATTTCTATTTAATATGAAAAACTCAATGACTACAATAGTTCCAACTGAAGCTAAACACGATGTAATAAAGGTAATAATCTAAGCTATTACAAGTAGTAGTACGATTCAACTCTTTAAGCACGATCTAACAACTCAATCTTCAAGTAACATACATGAAAATGGATGTCAAAAGGAAGCTCTTACAATGGATACTCGTCTTGCTATTATAATGATATGATAAGGGTTTGGGGAACGAGATAAGGTGAGTAGAAGAAGAGAGTTTAGATAGGAAGAGAGAAAAAAGGGAAGTAACAGAATAGAGAGAGAAGAACACGAGGGAAGAGAGGAAATGACATACCAAATTCATATCCCGTCCCACATCGAAAATGGGATATATATACCCTGAGAGTTGATCTGGTCCCTTCGTTCCTTTTAATCTCGGCCTTCCACTTGTCCCCAACTAACTTTTAAATTAGCTGTTAATTAACTAATCCAGCTAATCACTGCATTATCCAAACGACGTCGTAACATGTTTTTAACAGCTATTTCCACCTTAACGACCAGGTCATTACATATGGGGTTTGGCATCGACCCCTGCCAAGATGTTGCATAGGTTGATTATGGAACAATGATGGAGTTGATCAGCCCTTGTTTGAAAAATCAATTGTTTATAGTATCATTATTATGATGACCTCCTTGAACAACGCAACCTGCTATTCTTCAGTAATTATTGTCATATACGTAGAATTTGAAGTCCGTCCAGTCTCTACAATTAGTATTTCTCAAGTTCCGTCCCCCTTATATCACCACATCATTGACACTACATCGTATACAAGGCCTTTAACCATAGTTATAAAACATGGCCTAAAAAATCATAAGCTAGCTTAATTCCTGTGGCCAACTTTTGACTGACGGGAGTTTGTTGAATTTGGTGATCATCTCATCTACAAGTTAAACGTTTAATTAAGTTGGTAGAGAGAGAACTCTCATATAGTAATTACTTAAGTAGTATATTTTCTCTAAACACACCCCTTATGCCAGATTCTTTTTCTACTTTTTGGGAGGCAGTGAGTCTCGATCTTGGGAGGAGCTCTCTCACACTAATATTATGTTGAAGTGAGTAACATATTATCTAAAAGCTTAAAGTATTAGAGAGAAAATTCTCTCATTACTTAATTATATTTTGTCTCAACTAATCAACTATACAAGTGTTCTTATACATAATTGGAAGCTAAGTAGTTTTCTAACGTTGTCTAAAAATACGTGTGGCGTGAGTTCAAGTTTTTGTAGTAGACTTGGAGTGCATAATGCACAGCTCGATCCTACTGCTGTCACTAAATTTTGTTGCTGTCCCCAACTGAATCTAGGTCCACTGATATTAATACTTTACACAGAGCATTTGTTTCCCAATATATATACATAAGCGTTAACGACTCAATGCTCATGAATATCTCAACGGTTTTTCCATTAATATTCAACAACGATGAGTTCTCCATGTAAGTTTCTTCTAACTGTTATTATTCTTTTGCCCATTCTTCTCATTATCATTTTCGACACTAGAGCTCATGCTCGAACCTTGACCAATAATGATTACAAAAAGTTGCAACAAAGGCCCTTCAACAGTTCTGTTTCAGCTGTTTTCGTGTTTGGAGACTCTACTGTTGATTCTGGGAATAACAACTTCATAAGCACTGCTTCTAAGTGCGACTTTCCACCGTATGGAAGGGACTTTGTCAATCACACTCCCACTGGAAGGTTCACCAATGGCCGCCTCGTCACCGATTACATTGGTAAATTTAACGAATGGATGCTTTACGTTGTGTTTATATATATGTGCATTTATGTAGGTCTTTTTCTAATGTTCTATAGTGTATAGTATACTGTAAGAAGATATAACTACGTACAATAACTTTATTTAGGCTATGTATACGTACATCAACATTGTATAGAGTAAAATTTCTCCATGTTGTCGTTTCTTTGATCTGTTTTTTTATAATATTATATATTATAAAAAATCGATTTTAAAAAAAGTGGTCATTATCGTGAAATATTACAAGTCTGACCGTATAACTTATATATGTATCAACATTGTAAAAAAAAAAAAAAAATAATCATACAAATATGACATAGTTTTAGAAGGGATTTTTTGGGAGTTTTTGAGCAAAAAAGTGTTTGTTTATGTTTTTTGAGCAAAACTTGTCCGAAAAACTCTCAAAAACTGGCCTGGAGCTGTTTTTGAGCCAAAAACTAACATTTACACATTAAATTTCATTTTCTTAAGAGCTCAAAGGCTCTTTTGAGCCAAAAAATTTATTCCCAAAAAGTATGTCCAAACACTTTTTCATTTTCATATCAAACTTCACCCAAAAAGTATTTCCCAAAAATTATTTGGGAATCTATGTCCAAACGCTTTAATGTATTGCAGTAGGTAACTCATTATATTTCCGGGGTTACTGTCTCATTTTTCTTATCAATTGCCACATTTTTTTTTTTTTTTTGAGGTCATAGTAAGTATGTACTCAGTACTTAGTAATTTGTAACCTGAACAATACAACATGTTAAATATACTTGGTGTGAAAATTTTATGACTCTGTTAGTAGATATAGTTAAGTTTTTGTTTAACCAGATGATATCTATTATTGTAACAGTATCGTACATGGGAATCAAAGATTTCGTGCCACCCTATTTGGACCCAGCTCTTAGCCTGGAGGAACTCATGACCGGAGTTAGTTTTGCCTCTGGTAGCTCCGGCTTTGACCCTCTCACTGCTCAATTAAGCGTATTCTCTCTCTCTCTCTCTCACACACACATGTTTAATTGTCAATTGTAGATTTGACGTAGTAGTATGATATACTCCCTCTGTCCTAATTTATGTGTCACACTTTTCTTTTTAATCTGTCCAAAAAAGAAGGTAACATTTCCTTATTTGTCAACTATTTAATGTATTACCTCTATTTTACCCCTATTGGGTCCTACTTACTTTAAAAATCACCAACAACTTTTTTATTACTCCAATCTTCCTTCTCTTACTTTTTTAAGGGTAAATTTAAACTTTTTCAAAGTCAGCTTCTATTTCTTAAACTCCGTGTCAAGTCAAACACCGACACATAAATTGGGACGGAGCGAGTATGTCTTAATTCAAGCTGACGGATAATCAACATTATACAGTAAAGATGTTTCCATGCAAAGTTCTATAATTTCTACAGGTTCAGATTAGTGTTTGCAGAATATCAAAATAAGATCTGACAATGTCATCTGACAGATTAATAATATTAAAATATCAAAAGAACAAGAAGAACTCTGATATTATCTGACAATATGAATGGAATTAGAGTTGTGCCATACTTGCATTGAATTCTCTAAATAAGCAAGTCGCATTAACATTTTTAACAATGCAAAGTATGTCTTATATTGCATTTTCCACAAATAATAGAAATATGGAGTAAGTTTCATGTCATATTCCAACTTTACTGTATGTTAATTCTCTTATTTAGCTAGGAGTAATTTTTAAAAACAACTAACATACGTACTTAATTTATTTTTTGAAGGTAGTCACTCAATTTGTCAGAACAATGTATATACAATATGCTTCATTCATGTACTTGAATACATTCAAACTTTTTTTTGGCTATATTAAATACCTTTTGAATTAAGATATCAAAAAAAATCTTTGGATCTTCAAAGAGAATTATTAACGAGATGGTGATTTGATTTGGCCTGGCAGGGTGTAATTTCAGTGCAAAAGCAGCTGGAATATTTTAAAGAATATAGAAGGAGACTTGAAATTGCAATCGGGAAAGAAAAGACAAAATTGCTAATAAGCAAAGCAGTATTTATCATAAGTGCAGGGACAAATGACTTCGCTGTAAATTATTTTAACACCCCATTTCGAAGACAAACCTACAGTGTCTCTGCCTACCAGCAATTCTTGTTACAACTAGTACAACAATTTGTCCAGGTAAGTCTATATTTGGAAAATATATTACTCTCGATTTGATCAGTTTCAACTTTGGTTAATCTATTAGGCACCGAATTTATGAAATAAATAAAAATTTAAACTTATGGCTATAATTTGGAAATGTACGTCTTTGAAATGTCATAACATTGTGTGCCCGTAAAATCTTTGTTAACATTAAAATGAGAAGTTTTGGAATTCAAATTTAAAATGGGATCTTTCTTTTGTTAACAAACAAAATAAAATATGTAATTCATATAAACTAACAAAATAAAATAGGTAATTCATATAAACTATGGAACAAAAAAGCACTGTATCCTTTTGTATTTACACAAGTTCGTGTGTGTTTCAATTACGACATGCTTGTGAAAAAAAAAATTACACAAGTTCATTTTGTGTAAATCTCTTTATGAAGTTTTTAATTTAATACCATATATTCATGGCATGTACGACTGCAGTGAAGTGCTTTGCATCAACTGCCCGTTTGGCAATGACAATAATTTGGAGACCAAATCATTGAAGTAGATTTATAAAGTGGGGAAGGGTTGAGTTAGGTGTTGCAACTATATAAATTGTAGACAAAGATATAACCCATCAGCCTAATATGTTGCACTAGTTTTTTTTTCCCTTAAATTTCTTCTATATTCCCTGTAACAATATATCCTTTAAAGCACCTCCGACAGTTTACGTAGTTTTTTTTCTAGTGGACCCGGAGTTGCATTAAAATATCTCCTACTAGCTACAGTAAGTTGATCAGAAGTTGATAGGTTTTTAAATCGTACTCCCTTCCTTTCAGAATAATTGTGTTAGTTTGAGTTGGAGTGGAATTTAAGAAATGTAGTAAGGTTTTTAGAACTTGTAGTTCAAAATAAGTCCTACATAAATATGTGGCTATAAAGCATTTCATTAAGGTAATATTAGTTTCAACTTTCAACTCAAAAATATTTTCAAATTTAGAATTATGTCATTCTTTTTATAACAGAATAAGTAAATAGTGTCATCTATTTTAATTGAAGCAGAGTGAATAATACTTATCAGCATTTAAATTTTTAACTTTCTAAAAAAAAAAAATACAATAAGATTTTCTTCTTTATTTGCTTACCTGGCCTAAGTCTACTTCATAGATAGGGCACATCGATGTTTCTTCTATTTTAATTTCATTCATACTGTGTCCCCCACTGGCTTTTAGGGGGGCCGTTCCCATTCTCCCTCGTCTTCCCCTTAACAATCTGGCGCTACAACGTTATGTACATTAGCTACAAACAACTTGTCGGTTATAAAAATCGTGGCTAGCACATAACGAGTCACACAAATTAGAATGTCGTGGCTACTCAGGACTTGGTAAAATATGTAGGCTAGATAATGGGCATCCGGTATTCATAAAAACATGAACCTTTATAAGGTACTGCAGCTATTTCTTTAATTCAAATATTAGCAATTTAACATGCTTCATATTTCTAATAAATAAGTTTTCTATTAACTGTTTTAGGGTTTGATGAATGAGGGAGCTCGAGTGATTGGCGTTGCTGGAGTTCCACCATTTGGGTGCTTGCCAGTGGTCATCACTATAGATTCAGGCAATCCACTCCAACCCCGTCAATGTGTCGAATCATACTCTGCTGTTGGAAGAGACTACAATTTGCATCTTCAACATTTACTGAAAACTATGCAAATTCCTGCCACAAAATTATTCTATGTCGATATCTACGATCCATTAAAAGACATGATACAAAATCCAAATAAATATGGTGAGATACTAAAAGTTCTTTTGCTTTTGTCTTTCATTTGACGTCATCTAGTAGACTAAGTAATTTATTTATTCTATTTTATTTTTGTCTCGTCCAAATAAATATGCGAATAAATAACGTACCTAACTTTTTTGTAGGTTTTACTGAAGTTTCCACAAGTTGTTGTGGAACTGGACTCATTGAAGCTTCCATTTTATGCAATCCAAAGACAGTTGTTTGCGATGATACTACACAATATATGTTTTGGGACTCAGTCCACCCAAGTCAAGCTACTTATTACAGATTGTTCCAGGCATTGCGTCCTTCTATTGATTTTGCTATCAAGCAATAAACATTTGGTGAAGAAGTGGAAAAGATCTCCAATGGTGGCTTTAAATTGAAAAAAAAAAAAAGTGGGAGAGAGAGAGAGATCCAAAATTGTACTAGAGAATGTATCTTGTAGAGTTGTAATGGTGGATATTGTACTGATTTCTGATTTCTTCTCAACGATTTCCTTTTCTCACCGTAAAAATTGTTTGGAATTAATATATTTCTGACAAGGAAATTACTTAGCTACTAGAGAAGTAGCTAAGTAATAAATGTCCCATCAGATTGCTAAAAATAAATTGGATAAGATAATATTAGAAGACAGACACATATCTGACCCACCCATAAGACCCAAACCTGAAATTCCTAACAGAACATAAGGATACGTTTTTTGCTTTGCTAGTTTAAGCGTGATTTTAATTCTTGTAACTGGCTCTTCACCAAATTCTAATATTTCTTACCTGCATGCCATTTCTTAGGAAGTTGCTAGCTGCCACAGGAATAGTGGTTGAGAAACTTTAAAGAAAGTTGGGACTTGTACCGTTTGGTCCATCAAACCATGAGAATAAAGCTAAACTAGTAAAACACGAAATAAATCCAATTAACCTTTGCTTATCTAAACTCCAATCTTGGTCATGCAAGTACTCCTTATTAAAGTCGATTTGAAAAGCCTTGTAGATTTAAAGTACAATTCATTTACCATATAGGCCTTGTCAAATTTTCTTGATCAATCATCACTAATTATTAAAATGAGTCCTTCACATTCTATTTATGCTCTTTTGCAACTTCTTGTTATTTTCTTCATGTTGGAAGCTCCAACTCAAGCTCAAGAGCAAAGTATAGCCAATGGACTGAAAGAGAAGAGCTTAGTTTCAGCCATTTTTATTTTTGGAGACTCAACAGCTGATCCTGGAAATAACAACTACATAACAACTCCTTTCAAGAGTAATTTCTTACCCTATGGGAAAGATTTTCTGAACCATGTTCCAACTGGAAGGTTTACTAACGGGATGCTAGCCAATGATTTCATTGGTAATTATTCTAAGATAGTAGTGTTCTATGTTTCTTTTCTTTCTTTTTAGGATTAACACTCTGATACTCGAAACCCATTGGCGTTCACTAATTTGAAAGCCACACTTAAATACATTATTCCTGAAATTGGTGTTTGAATTAATGCAGCTAGGTATGTTGGTGTGAAAGAATATGTGCCTCCATATTTGGATCCAAGTTTAACTATTGAGGAGCTCAAGACTGGAGTTAGTTTTGCATCTGCCGGAACTGGATTCGACCCCCTCACACCAACTATTAGTGTATTATTTTTTTAAACATGCATCTCAATCTTTTTCAGAGTTTGTTTTATATGCACTAACAATATAAAAATTTGGTAGTTCAATAAAATATGTACCTAACCTACTATAATAGTATTAATTAGTAGTATTAAATATAATATTGATAATATGAAAAATCTTTACAATGCGGGAGTACATTACTTAAACCTACTATTCAAAATGGATTAAGCTACGGACCCTGATAGGGTAAAGAGTTTACATTGTGACTTTTTATCATGTTATGTTATATATAACATTTCACTTACCTGTAATTACTTTTTAAGTAACCAAATAATGTACACTAATTAACTATATCTAATACCGTGCACTGAGAACTTAAACTTATTTAATATATTGTAGTATATTTGGCCAAGAATACACATGGCTTTACTTGATGCCTGGATGCAAGATTAATTGGTCTCTCAGAATAAATAATCGCCTGATATGAAGAGCTAATCTTAATGTTTAATTTGTTCCTAACTTAGTGCATAAATTTATGATATTTTCCGCCTCATGAGCATATTTATATGTTTTTTTCCCCATTTTGTGATAATTCAGAATGTGATCTCATTATCGGACCAGTTAGAGAATTTCAAGGAGTATCAAAAGAAAATGGAGGCAGCAATTGGGAAAGAGCAGACACAGAGTCTAATAAAGGAAGCATTGTTCGTTGTTAGTGCAGGCACAAATGACTTTGTCGTCAATTACAACACACTTCCAATTCGCCGTAAAACCTACACCCTCTCAGCTTACACAGACTTCTTATTACAGCATGTCCAGCTTTTTCTACAGGTTGGCCACCTACTGCCAAACATAGAACATACCAAGAATCAGCTATTTTAATTTATCCTAAAATAAGTGTCACTCTAAAACGTCAAAGCAAAATTAATATTTTTTCAGTCTTGCCCTCGCTATTTAAGAAATAAAGATGATTAATTATTAATTCCAATTTCTTAAAATAATGACAATTAGGTAAAATATATGCAATACATGTTTATTTTGTAGACAATTATAATTGGACAGAAGCGAATTGAAATATTTAGGGGTAAAACACATGCAGTAGTTGTATTAGTATATAGTACAGCAGTACTTTTTGGACTTTATTTAATGAACTTAGGGGTGGTTTGGTAGCATGTATTATAGTGCGTAATACCCGCATTAAATTTTGTATTGCTAATACCATGTTTGGATGCACCATTTGAAAAAATAATCCCTGCATTGAAACTTGCATTATTTTGTACCATGTTTGGTTGCTTTTTTGTATTCCGCATAAAACATTGCATTGTTAATACAATGTTTGGTTCAAAATTTTGATTTCCGCATAGCTAATACCCGCATAAGTTATGCGGGAATCTATGTATTATTTTATGCGGGGTAGAAGGTGGTATTAATAATGCGGGTATTAATAATGCAGGTATTAAAATTTAAAATGACAAAATTAACCCTCATAATAGTAAGAATATTTTTAAATTATATTTAAGGACTAATTAAATATTTTAAATTATAACATTGTATATTAATTTGTAATATATTAGTGATTCAAGAAATAATCCATACGTTATAATATATGCATAGCTAATACATATATTACTAATACCCACATTATTAATACCCGCATTACTAATACCCGCATTATTAACACCCACATTACTAATACCCGCATTACTAATACCCACATTACTAATACCCACATTGCTAATACGCGCATTACTAATACGTACATTCTTAATACCCACGTAAACTCTATCTCAACCAAACGACCGTTAATTAGTAATTTTTGTGCAGGAATTGGTGGATCAAGGGGCTAGGAAAATTGGAGTGGTAGGTCTACCACCAATGGGTTGTTTACCAGTTGTAATCACCCTTCACTCAGATAATGCATTTACAAAGCGTGACTGTACTGATTACTTCTCCTCCATTGCTCGTGACTATAATTTTAAGCTCCAAAACCAGCTGAATGCAATGCAACTTAGGTTTGCAAACTTGGGTTCTCGAATTGCTTATATGGATATCTATGAACCACTGGTGGACATGATTCTTGGCCGCAAGTATGGTGAGTCATTATTGTTAATCATATTCTATATTTCCAAAAAGAAAAAAAATTAAATTCTATCCACTACGGTGCAAAAAATACTTATACAATAGTCTAATCAATATAAAATAATTGTACGTAAATCACTTGACATTCATATACTTGGTGTAAAAAAATAAATAATGAATTCTAAAGTTCTCTCTCTTTGCTTATTTTTTATTTGTTTAAATGATAGATTTTGAGAAAGCTAACAGCGGGTGCTGTGGAACGGGATTATTGGAAGCTTCATTTATGTGTAACCCCAAGTCATATGTTTGCTCCGATGCATCCAAATATGTGTTTTGGGATTCAATCCATCCAACTGAGAAGACATATTACCTTATCTCACAAGCACTTCAGCCAACAATTGATTCCATCACCAAGAACTAATATTTTATACATTATGTGAAGATCAAATTAATATTATTAGAAGACCACCTTTCTATTCGATATGTATTTTAAAAAGGAGCGAAACAAACACATCTGTTTATTTTTATCAAGTTAATTATCATGCATGAATATAATCTTTATCTCCTGAAAGTATAAACATACAAGACGAGAAAGGACATCTTTATATATGTTTCAAAAGAGAACCTTACAAATTTAAATAAGCATTATCCCAATCAAGATATATAGCGTTGAAGAAAATCACATGAACACACCGTTCATAAAATAACCGTATTTATTTCACTAGTTTATAATGCAGTCACATGTAGGTTTAAGACGAATTATATTAAAATATCCACTGTCGAAGGTCTTACCTTGTACAGATATTTTTTCCTGCAAATTTCGATGAAGTATCTTCAATGGAAATTCACTCAGGAACTTATGAAATTGAGAAAAGAAGGAAGAAGGAAGAAGAAAAATGGTATTTTTTTCTTTTCAAAGCAGCGTATGTAAAAAAAAAAACGGTGCCTTTTTCTATCACAGTTAAAATAACATTTCAGAAATGTTGTTTCTCTTCTTCTTTTTTGTCGTTATTTAATAAAAATAATAAATAATAAATATATAACTAATATATATTTCATAATAACTTATTATTTTGGAATGGATCCTGGTTGACCCACATGGGTGACCCGGTCCAATTTTTTCATCTCCCACTCAAACATAGTCGGTCAACTCTCATTTCAAGTTTGTAACTTTCATATATAATAATGACTAAACTGTGTGGCCAGTGAGCGTATTTCTATATATCTATTAGGAATATATAGCATCTCGATTAACGGAGTCTTAGACTAGATTAAAGTATCCAGTACCTTAGATCATTTATCACTTTATTTGAGTTCATTATTATGTTCTTGTTGCAAAACAAACATAAAGGACCGGTCAATGAACATAATTAATGCGATCATACTCAATGATCTTCTTCATCTCAAGAATCTCTTAATCTCAACTTGATTTTCTTTTCTAGAAATGTTCTGTCATACCGAATCATCCATGATCTCTAGGAAACAACCTAAGATAGCAAACACCAAATTGAATCTCGAAAAACTAGTCAAAGTCATAAGGGTACGATAGTGAAAATTAATTGTAATTTTCAAGGCTTCAATGATAGCAAGTAGAGATTTAAACTTGTACTGCTATAAGGGCATCTAATGCATACGTAGTGTGATTCACGTATCACAGTATTAACTCCTTTCCTATGGAGCGTATGTATGTTCATAAAATTAAATATTGTGCAGATGATAGTTCAGATAACCTATGTCTAACTTTGAGTTCACAAATCTACTAGTTCAATTTTCAATCAACAGAACTCACAGCTGGCATTAAGACAGACTATCACTTTTAATCACACTTGATTAACCATCAAATAAATTATATTTATACTATAAACTTTTAGCTCTCTATTATTATCGCCTTTAATAATAATAAGTAAATAACTTTCTCATCTATATTATCCACTTAGTTAATAGAGGCGATTGTATGTGTGAATAGGCCAATCTTTTGGTTGTCCAACATACTTCAGCTTATACTTAAATTTATGTTCTGAAAATATAAAATAATGATTATATGTATATGAAGCAACAAGAATGGATAATTAGGCTCCAACTATCATTAACTTCAAGAATGTAGTTTTTAAATGAAAACGAATTGTAAAAAAAAATTAAAATACATTAGCACCTACGCAACTCCAACGACTTCACATGTCTATCCTAAGAATCACATATTATGGGTTTCGTTATAGGATCTACTACTAGGTGATGCGTATATATGTATTTCACAATCACTTCTTTATGTACAGCCATGTCTCTAACAAATTTATTTGTAATATCAATATGTTTTGTCTTCCCATGATACTTGGGATCTTTTGTGTAAGCTATTGCGGCTTGACTATCATAATTAATGGTTATTGGTTCAAAATTGTTGCCATACATACCCAAGTGTACCAGAAAATGTTTAAGCCAAACAAATTGTTGCATTGAAAGTGCGATAAATTCAGCAGCCATTGTAGATAAGTCTATGCATGATTGTTTCTTGTTGCTCCTGATATGGCGCCATTGTTCAGTAAGAATACATGTCCAGAGGTGGATTTTCTCTCATCTAAATCTCCTCCCCAATCAGCATTGGTGTAGCCTCTGAGTTGCAGATCGTCACCTTGGTAACATAATGAGTAGCCAGTAGAGCTTTTAAGATATCATAGTGTCCTATTAACTGCTTTCCAGTGTTGTTGTCCTGGGTTAGACTGATATCTTTTAACTAACCCAACAGTATAAGCGATATCAGGTCTAATACACATCATAGCATACATTAGATGACCGACCACATTGGCATAAGGAACCCTTCTCATTTGTTCCATCACTTATGGAGTTTGAGGACACACCAAGCTTTAGCCTTAGAAACAAGAATGTTTATGGGTATGCAGTATTGTATATTAAATCGTTCAAGAACTTTCTTGATATAAGGTTCTTGTGAAGGAGATAAAAATCTCTCTGAACGATCTATTGAAATCTTAACTCTAAGAATGTACGACAGTTCACCCATATCTTTCGTCTCAAATTTAGATGATAGCCCCTCTTTTACTTCTTTTACATACTCAGACTTACGTGCAGCTATAAGTATGTTGTCTACATATAATGATAAGAGCACAAACTTATCTTTGGACCTTTTGATGTATACACAATGGTCTTCATGAATCATAGTGAAATTATATGATATGATCGCAATATGAAAACATAAATTTTATTGTCTAGAAGATTATTTAAAACCATAAATTCATTTATGTTGTTAGGCCAAAAAAAAATATATTTAGTATCACTTGCCTCAAGTTTTGATTTTTTTGTGGATGGTTTCAGGATAAATATTAGTATTTTGTGCTCATATTGGGCGCTTGACTGTGCAGGAATCAAGTTGCATGAACAGTTATTAAAGGTTGATGATTTGAAGCAAAATAAAGTGAATTTTGTAAAGAAATCAAACAAGGAGGGACAACGTAGTGAGGTGCCAAGGTCGTGGATTAGTCGTGAAATGAAATATGAATACAATAAGTCATGACCAGTCATCGTAAGGCTATGGTTCAGCCATGAAGCCAAAAGCAGAATTTTCAAATCTCACAGCTGATGAATATAATTTATTCATGTATTTTCTTATATAAAAATATATATTTTAAATAAAAGCATGAATAAATATATTCAATTCTCCTATATTTTCTAACAAATCTTGCAGAGAAAAGAATACTTGGAATGAGAAATATATCATGAATAAAGCAAATAACAAAAGGAGAAGATATCTACGTATCAACATCAATTGCACGAAATCCATGACATGTCTTCCTCACTATGCAAGAAAGTTGCTACATATCTTGGCTACAATTTTTGCTCCTCATTATACATCTTTTTTATATGGGATTACACGTTTAATAAAGAATGTTGGAATTAAAACAAATGAAGGAGCAAGAGAAGACTTCACGTATCCATGTCATTATGAAAGGAACTTGCTAAACATCTTCATCAATTTGCATTTTTCAAGACTTCACATATCCATATCATTATGCAAGGAACTTGCTACACATCTTCATCAATTGGCATTTCAAGAATTAATGAAGAAATGTTCTTCTATAAATAGAGGACAACTCTCCGGTAGTTAGACATCAAGTCATAGAATAGCTGTTACTCTTTAAAGTTTCTCTTTCTCTTGTCTTTCTTTTACTCGTAGTAAAATACTCCTAGTTTTAAATATAAGTCTTTTATATTGAAACGACCTCGGTCAGTCGTTTCGGAAGTTAGGACTCCGATTGGCGTGCCGATAATTTTAAAATATTCATAATGTCCATTAGGACATGTCTGTAAAATTTGAGCTAAATCAGATCTTGTTTGGTAGGCATCGGAAGAAGGTTTCAGTTTTTATTGTCGATAAATATTAAAAAAGAGATTTTCGAGCTCGGTTTTGGCGAATGAACTCCGATTCGAAATCCGAAAGCGCCGTTAGGTTCGTATGATTTTGTGACTTTTGTGAACTTTCGAAAGTGAATTTTGATGTTGTTCGGCTAGTTTCCGCTAAAATGCCGAAAGTAAAATAATTTGACTTTTTTCATTTAAATTTACATATTGAGTTTCGAGAGTTCGATTTGAGATCCGCCTTCGCGAGTATGTTACATATATTTTGTATAGCTTGTATGCAAAAGTTGGAATTATTTTGAATATCATAGGGTACCGTTTTAATTTTCGTCGCGAAAAGAAAATTAAAAAAAATGAAAAAGAAAGGACAAAAGTGAAAGGCGGTTGCTAAGGGATTTAATCCCTTAGCCTAAATTTTTGAATGGAAATAAACAGAAACGTGAGAGGAGAAACAGAAACATGGAAGTAAGGAAAAAATGCCAGAAAATGAGAGAAGAGCCAGGAAAATAGTAGAATTTTTACCCCCGAAACATTCAGGTAATGATCTTAATGCATTATTTGAGTTTATTACATGTGTTTGAATATGTTTTAACGGTAAAACTTGGAATATTAGACATCGTTTTAATAAGTTCAATTAATAGTTTAAAGGGTCAAATGGACCCCGATAATGGAATTGATTATATATTCGTACTCAGTGAGCTATGGGCAACTTATAAATGTAATTTATTTAGGGTTTGGTTATGTGACCTTAAACCCTGTACATAGGCCTGGCCTGCGTATTGCATATGCGAATAGGGTATCGGGTTCCTAACCGGATTGCCCTAAGATGTGAGGAATGAAGCCTTTAGCCTAATTTGATATATTTTTCTGCTTATTGAATAGAGTGGGATCGTTTGGCAATGAAACCAAAGGATAAAGCGGTTGTTGATTAGCAGAGCTAACTTTTGGAAGAGGTAAGTCATTATATCTATTTCTTTGGAGGCATTTGGCTTCGTGGATTTTCTACCACGTGTTCTTTACATGTGTAGCTGCCGATAGGCGTACTCATTACGCCTTAGCTTTGAATTTACGTTGTATATTATATGTTATGTTCTGTTGCTGGTATTGCATTGAGTATCTGAGCATTGTACTCTGGCTGCTACTGTCCATCCTAAAAATGATTCAAGGTCCCTTACCAAGCAATACGGAGAAAAATTCAAAAGAACACCTTAAGGCTATTGCCTTACGGTCATGTAAGAATCTTGATGATCCATATGCTGACAGACAGAAAAAAAATCAACTAGAACAACAGGTAGACAAGGGTAAGAATGTTGAAACACCAACTGAACTGTCACAAGAGAAAGAAGTCCAGAAAAAAAATATTGAAAAAATAACTCCTCTTCCTGTGACAATTCCTTTTCCACAAAAAAAATGAAAAGAGAAAAGTTTGATAATTAATTTGCAATTTTTTTTGTAATTTAAAGCAAATTCACATTAATATTCCTTTTACTAATGCTTTGTTGCAAATGCCTTCATATATCAAGTTTCTAAAAGAAATCTTGTCAAGCAAAAGAAAATTGGAAGAAGTTTCTGTGGTAATGCTTACTGAAAATGCAGTGATGTACTTCAAAATAAGCTACCACAAAAGCTGCGTGATCCAAGAAGTTTTACAATTTCAATGTACTTTGGGAGGATTACATTTTGAAAAGGCACTTTGTGATTCTAGAGCTTCAATTAATTTAATGTCATTTTCTATTTTTAAAAAATTCGATCTTGGTGAAATGAAAAATACAGTTGTTTCTCTTAATTTGCAGATCAAAATACTAAGAAACCTAAGGGAATAATTGAAAATGTTCTTGTGAGAGTAGATAAGTTTGTTTTCCCTGTAGATTTCATAGTACTTGAAATATAAGAATGTCCTAATGAACCAATAATTTTAGGTAGACCTTTTCTTGCTACAGGCACAACAATCATAGATGTTCATCAAGGACAACTGATTTTAAGAGTCAATGAAGAAAGAGTCATTTTTGATATGCAAAATATTCGAAAATTTTCAGGAGATGAGACATCATCTTCTTGCTTTTCAATTGACATGATTAGTGATCTTGCAGATGAATTTAAAGATGACCAATTGATTTCAGACTCGATGGAGAGATGTTTGGTCAAATCTGGCGCCACACAGGATGATGATCTTGTAGTTAGAAGCGAAGCAGAATTTTGGAAAATGATTTTGAGAAAGAGGATGAAATGCAATCTGAATAAGTTCAAACAAAAATTTAACTAAAAATTCTCCCTTCCCTTTTGAAATATGTTTTTCTTGAGCCTAAACTATTTGCATACACAGAATCCTCATGGAGGGATAAGTACAAACCAATTGTCCAACTGCAAAGGCGATTGAATCCAGCAATGCAAGAAGTGGTAAAAAATGAAGTTATTAAGCTTCTCACAGCAGGTATTATTTACCCCCATTTCTGACAGCCCTTGGATAAGTCCTGCTCAAGTAGTACCAAAGAAAGGAGGTATGACAGTTATAAAAAATGAAAATAATGAACACATACCTACCATAACAATTACAGGATGAAGAGTCTGTATTGATTACAGACGTCTCAATGATGCCACTAGAAAAGACCATTTTCCTTTACCATTTATTGATCAAATGTTAGAAAGAGTAGCAGGATATGATTTTTATTATTTTCATGATGGATATTCAGGGTATAACCAGATACCAATTGCACTAGAAGATCAGGATAAGACAACTGTCACATGTCCCCATGGAACCTATGCATATAGGAGAATGCCATTTAGTTTATGCAATGCACCTGCTACATTTCAGCGATGCATGTCTGCAATTTTCTCTAACATGACTGAAAAAATTTTGAAAATTTTTATGGATGATTTCACCCTTTTTGGTAAAACATTTGAAGATTGTCTCCACCATTTGACCTTAGTTCTTAAGAAATGTGAAGAGACAAATTTGATTCTTAATTGGGAGAAATGTCATTTTATGGTTACCGAGGGAATAGTTTTAGGACATAAAATCACTGCTAAAGAGATAGAAGTTGATAAGGCTAAAATTTATCTTATAGCAGGATTACCTCCTCCCACAATTGTTAAAGGCATTAGAAATTGTTTAGGCCATGAAGGTTTTTACATACGGTTTATAAAAGATTTTTCAAAGATTTCAAAACCTCTGACTAACCTTTTGATGAAAGATGCCAAGTTTGATTTTTTTCAGGTGATTGTTTAGAAGCTTTGAAACCCTTAAGGAAAAATTATCATCCGCCCATGTAGTTGTATCCCCTGATTGGAGCCAACCTTTTGAGGTCATGTGTGATGCTAGTGATACAGCTGTTGGGGCTATTTTAGGCCAGAGAAAAGATAGGATTTTTCAGTCCCATATACTATGCCAGTAGGACTTTGAATGAAGCTCAGCTGAATTATGCTACAACAGAAAAAGAACTATTTGCAGTAGTATTTGCTTTTGATAAGTTTCATTCTTATTTGATAGGAACCAAGGTCATTGTTTTTACTGATCATGCAACTTTTAAATACCTCTTAATAACCCGACCTAGATTGTTAAGATGAATTTTACTTCTCCAAGAGTTTGACCTTGAAATAAAAGACAAAAAGGGAACCGAAAATCAAGTAGCTGACCATTTATCTAGATTAGAGAACCCTCCTTCTGAGTCTTGTGAAATTAAAGAAGAATTCTCTGATGAATATATCTTTTAGCTCAGTTGTGACCCCTGGTTTGCGGACATTGCAAGTTACTTGGTTGGAAAGTGGACGCCCAAGATCTTTCTTACCAACAAAGAAAAAAACTCATATCTGATGCTAAGTATTATCTGTGGAATGATCCTTACTTGTTTAAATATTGTGCAGATAATATTATTAGAAGGTGTGTGCCTGAAGAAGAAATGAGCAAGATTTTGTATCATTGCCATGATGGAGCAATTGGAGGACATTATGCTGCAAATTTAATAGCCTTTAAAGTTTTGGAGGCTGGATTCTTCTGGCCAACACTTTTTAAGGACGCTCGTGTGTATGTTGCACAAACTGACAGATGTCAGAGAACAGGTAACATCACTAAAAGAGATGAAATTCCACTGCAATCAATTCAGGTATGTGAGATATTTGATGTTTAGGGTATAGATTTTATGGGACCTTTTCCTTCATCTCATTCATTTTAATATATCCTTGTGGTTGTTGATTATGTTTCACGATGGGTTGAAGCCATTCCCACAAGAAAGAATGATGCTCGAACTGTGTGCAATTTTCTCAGAAAAAATATTTTTACCAAATTTGGCACACCATGAGTTATCATTAGTGACCAAGGTACTCATTTCATAAATAGACAATTTTCTTCTTTGCTATCAAAATATGGTGTAACTCACAAAACAGGAACACCATATCATGCTCAAACTCAAGGGCAAGTTGAGGTGTCCAACCACGAATTGAAAAGGATACTTGAAAAAACTGTTGGAATCTCAAGAAAAGATTGGGGTTTAAAATTAGATGATGCATTATGGGCATACCGAACGACATTTAAAACGCCAATTAGAACATCCCCATATAGATTAGTCTTTGAAAAAGATTGTCATTCGCCATTCGAATTTTAACACAAAGCTTTTTGGGCATTAAAAGTAATGAATTTTGATTTAACATATGCTGGTAAAAATAGATTTTTTCAGATTAATGAATTGGAAGAGCTGAGGCTGGAAGCTTATGAAAATGTCAAGATTCATAAAGAAAAAATAAAAAATTGACATGACAACTTGATCCGACAAAAAAGCTTCAAAATTAGAGATCAGGTACTTCTGTACAATAGCCGACTCAGGCTATTTCCTGGAAAATTGAAATCCAAATGGACAGGTCCTTACATTGTTACAGATGTCACTCCATAGAGAGAAATTGAAATTCAACGGGTTCATGGAGGAGACAAGTTTAAAGTCAATGGCCACAGGCTAAAATTGTATTTTGGAGGACATGTTGAGCGCCAACCATCAGTAACCATCATAGATTGATGAGTTTCACAGTTACTACGTCGAGCTACCAACGTTAAACTCAGAACTAAAGTTTCATACCCGTAGCCATTGAGGGTGAAGCAATGGAACCTCATAAATCCAACTTAGGTTTGATTAATTAAATGCTTAACCAATTGATCTGGTCAATATCCAAATTACTGTACAACCGGAACATTTCATGAGGGCCTCTACAAAAACAATGTCACCTAGATAGGAGTAACACCATGGTGATCGGTATGCCTAAATTACTAGTTGGTTAACCATTCAATTGTGCATATCTAATATTGGCACAGGTAATTTTCTAGTTTATATTCAAACTAGGACCTCATGAATATTAAGGTGCTAAAATAATTAGTCTATTACACATAGAATATGTGTGGTCACAGTTTCTTTCAAGCTTTCTTCTGTGATCGTAATTTTGAAAGCCAAAAATATATTTTTTATTTAAATTATTAAGTAGTATTTTGTATTTTAATTATCCTAGTTTTATTTTTTTAAATAAATACATAAAAACTTTTCTTTTACTCCCTTTCCACTCATGTTGAAACGTGTTTTCATTCAAGAGAATGAAATGTTCAAATATGGGGGAGGATTATTCTGATTTGTATATTTTAAATATAATGTCTTCTTCTAAACTGTGACTTTTTGTAGGTATTTAATTAACAACATAAATTCTTTACATTATGCTCAATATTATGTCTTTTTATTTTTCACCATATGTTTTTCCATGAACGATTTTGATTTTGTGAAAACAGTCGCAAGCATCTTCGACTCAGGGAATCATTGGGATTGAGAAAATTTATGATCACAAAAGCAGGAAATATCAATAAACTTGGCTAGAACTTGCTCTAAATGTTTTTCGAGGCGAAATAATGGATGACATTGATTTTTGAAAAATGAACTTAGGCCTTCTTTGATTCCCAATTCCAGCCTCTTTATTTTCATCCAAATTTACATATTTTACCTCTTATAACCCTTTTTTGAGCCTTGATCCAAATTTTTTTTAGCACAATATTTCTCTTAAAAAAGGAGCAATATATACACACACACACACACACACACTAGCCGTATATATGTATATATCGTATACACATACACTACTAAAAATCAGGGCTTTTCCGACCGCCGATACGGTGGGACAACGGTCGGCCAGGCGACTGTTGTCCGACCTAACAAGGCGGTCGGCTAATTGGTGGTCGCTCACAGCTTTCCGACTGCCGCGGTCGGATGTCGGACCGAAATACGGTCGGACATCGGTCGCCTAGTTTGTACGTGGAAAAAATAATGTTGAACTCTTCCACCGACGCGGTGGGAGATTTCAAAAAAACTGGGAAAACTGGGCGACCGCAGCGGTGGGCCAGGCGACCGCTGCGGTCGGTAGGCAGTGTATTTCTGGGCTAAGTAATTGGAAATTTTCGGACCGATTTCGGACCGCTGCGGTCGGTAGGCAGTGTAATACCTGCAATTAGAGCTACACCACCTGTAAAAAGAAGAAAAAACAGCACCCAGAAGAAGGTTAGGCTTCTCAAGCCTTAATAATAGTCTAAACAAGGCTTATTGCCTTTAAATAGAAAGTTTAACATTTTACATAACATATCCAATCCGAATAGTGATCCAAACAAGTTAAAACATGTCTAAAACAAGTCTAATACATCAACAATCCATTATGACTACTCCGTTGCCTCAGAACTAGACCCAGAACCCGACTCAGAGCTGTATTGACGCTTGCTCTTGCCTTTCCCCCGGCTTTTGCTCTTGGTCTTGCTCTTGCCCTTCTTTCCCTTGTCCGCACCACCACACATAATGTTCTCCATCATTTCCCGCATGGTTCTCATATTTTCTTCATTGCGCAAACGTTCTTCTTCACTCTTTTTCTTAAGCTCTTCGATTTCAGTGCGCAAAGCGGCTTCCACCGAGGGATTAATTGAACTAGCAGGAGGAGTGTAAGTGCCAAACAAACCTGGATTTAGACGTTCTGAGGCATACTGCGATCCAAGGCCGTAAGCACTTCCCTTCTTTACTCCGCCATTCACCTCCAACCATATTGCGGTTTCCTCTTCTAGTGTCATTTGAGCTGGGGCACTGCTACCACACTCGGATGCCTGAGTCGACATCCTTTCTTCATAGACCGCCGTAGCCTTTTCCTGAAATAAAATTTAATAACAAGAATTAGATTGACAAAATATTGACAGATTTAATAACTTTAAAAGATTTAATTTAATAACTTACATATAGCTCTCTAGCGCGGTCTTCGACCCACACTTCCTCTCCTTTTTTGTTTCTGTATATATGCCTCTTCTTAAAGATTTCAGGCACACGAACTGGCCGCCCTTCTTGCCTTTCCTACAAAATTAAAAAGATGACAAGTTAGATGGAAAATTAATGTGAGTTACATAAAATAATACATACAATTAATTAATAAATTACCAATATCATCCGCTGGGTCGCTGCGCTAACCGAACCCCCGGTGTGCAGCGATCCACCCCTTTCGGAGGCTCGTGCGGCTTTTCCTTGGGCGCTCTTCTTCTTAAATTCTTCAGTATCCCAATATTGTAGAAGTTGTGCCCAAACGTGATCGTATATCCACTCGGGCTTCTTTCCTTTGTTTCGACAATCATACATGCTACCTTTCTCTCTATCTTGGCATTTTCCAAGGAAATTGCTTTTGGCAATGCTATTAAATGCAGGATGCCATATACACTTTGTCTGAAATAATTATTGAATATTAGATTTCTAGAAAAGTGACACTTAACTAAATTATTAAAAAATAAAATATAGTTATTACCTGAAAATCGTCAAACATGCTCATCTTTACCGGGAATGGTACCTGACCCCAGGATGGTCATGGCTCAGTCCATCTAGATTTCATGCATCTTGTGATTATGGGAGTAGCCACCATCGAGGGAGTAAAACTAGATAAAAATTTATAGTTAAAATAAATATACTAAAAAATTAAACTTCATAGTAGAATTAAATACTTAAAAAATAACGAAAAAAATACTTACCCACGGCTACCCTCAGGATAAATCCTCACCCTCCCGTCATCATCATATGATCCTGCAGGACCAATGTAATAAGGCGAGCTCGGCGAATAAAATCGTATAGTAGGTGGTACCAAAGCGTCCACCGGTACCAAGCTCGGATCATCAGAAGGTGTAGATCCAGAAGGAGTAGATGCTGAAGGGGATGGTGACGGACTGGAAGATGGATGAGGCATGGATGATGATGAACCGATGCCATAAGGACGAACGGCATAACCAGGCGATGCAGGAAAGGGCATGCCAGCGGGAAAGGCAGGAGGAGGAGTGAAAAACCTGGAGCATATGCAGACGGAGGATGTGTAGGAAGCATATGAGGTACATGTCCAGGAGGAGTAGTATAATCAGCTGAAGCAGGCGAGGTACTCTGAACCTTTCTTTTTTCCCTAGCCTTCTCCGAAGATGACATATCTGTAAAATAAGCACAATAAATTAGCACGATATAATCAAATAATTATATTTTAGTAAAGTAAAAACAACAAACTACGAACATGTCAGTCATCATCATTCGCGTTAAGGTCATCGGCTATTTCCTCTTCCTCGCTCGTCTCATCGCTGTCAACAAATTCTTCCTCACTTGTTTCAACGTCATCCATATATTCATCCTCAAAATTAGTCATGTTTTTTCTACGTCTAACCACCGATTCATCAAACTTTTCATAGATGCCTTCACTATGTTGCAACTGGTCGGCTAATTCAATATCCGCAATCAAGGGAACGGTAGATACCTCATTTTGATATGCAACATCTAATACATCATCTACTTCCACTCTTCCCACCGGCTTGCCTTTTAGAACAGCCCACCAATTGGCCTTGGTTTTGGATTTGGCTTTGGCTTTGTTCGTTGTCGGTGGATAAGGAACGTACCACACTTGCTTCACGTTCTGGGCAATGATGAAAGGATCATAATGTCCATATGACCTTTTGTGATTAACTTCAACTATTTTAGAACATGGGTCTACCCTCGTACCCTTTGGACTCGGATCAAACCACTTGCAACGAAAAAGCACCAATCTTTTACGAGGCCAACCTACTGTAAACTCTATTTCTAAAATCTCCTCAATCACACCATAGTAATCAAAGTCTACATCCTGGTCACCAGTACCACCTTTCACACACACACACCGCTGTTGTTTGTTTTCTTACCCAAGGACCATTCTCTAGTATGGAACTTGTACCCATTAACAAAGTACTTAGACATCCTCTTGTATTTATAATAAGGCCCGTGAGATATATCATGCAACAATGGAAAGTTTATGCCATTGTCTGGATTGAGTACCTATGTAAAGTTCAAGATAGTTGTACACATTAAACCAACATATATATATATTTATAAATATATATACCAAAAAACTTATGTATTTATTTATATAATGCTTACAAATTCTCTAAACCAATCTGAAAATTGTTCATAAACAGCAGAGGCGCCAAATTGTCCAACAAAGTGACTGGATGATGCGTCAAAAAATCTCATTAGTTAGATTACTGATGCAACTTGAATGTTAGGTTTTAATGTAAAAAGAAGCATACTTGTAAAAAGGCGTGACATCGGGACAATTCAACAAAACATGAGTTGTAGCTGCTTTTCTGTCCCGGTCATTGAACTTGCATACTTCGGTCATTAACTTTCCTCTACCAGGTTGATTGAATATAGAAAATGGTGGATAATTCGGATCATTGTTGTCTCCATCATCATGTCGATCCGGGCTATTTCGCAAACATGGCACATTTTGATCGAAATAATACGAACAAAAATGAGAAGTTTCTCTAGCCAGGTATGCCTCACATATGGACCCCTCAATTTGGTTCCTGTTTTTCACGTCCCGCTTACACTTGCCAATAATTCTGCATGATACATTATATTAATTAATCTACTTGAGATGAATTAAAAAAATGAGTTAAGGACTAATTTAAGAGACCTTACCTCTCAAAAGTATACATCCATCTACAGTGCACCGGGCCTCTCAATAGTGCCTCTTCCGCGAGGTGAATTGGAAGATGCTCCATTACATTAAAGAAACCAGGGGGAAAGATTTTTGTCAACTTAGTCGCGACAACAGGAAAGTTACTTTCCAACGACTTAAGATTCTCTTCCCTCAATGTCTTAGAACACAGCTCCTTAAAAAATAGGCTCGTCTCTGTAAGTGGTTTCCAAACTTTATCAGGCAAGCCATTGAATGCAACTGGGAGCAAGTTTTCCATGAAGATGTGACAATCGTGGCTTTTCATGTGAGTCAATTTTCCTTCTGTCATATCAACACACCTTTCTAAGTTTGAAGCATATCCATCAAGCATCCTCAAATTCTTGACCCAATCACAAATCATTCTTCTCTCATCCAATCCGAATGTGTAACTGGCCTTGGGAAGCCAAATCGTGTTGCCAACTTGAGATAAGTGTAACTCAGGTCGCCTACAAAGTTCCTCAAGGTCCAACCTGGCCTCCACATTATCCTTTGTCTTGTTTCTGACATCCATCACTGTATTAAAGACAGCCTCAAAAAAATTCTTCTCAATATGCATGGGATCCAGGTTATGTCGAAGAAGATTATCCTTCCAGTAAGGCAACTCCCAAAAGATACTTTGTTTAGTCCAATTATGATCAATACCATAGCCAGGTGCTTTAGATGGCCGTTGGTCAGTTACCTTAGGATACACCTTAACCCTATCCCATATTTCTCCTTCTGACAACCTTCGCGGAGGCTCCTCAAAATCAACCTGATTCTTCATAAAAGCATTACTGTTATTCCTAAACGGATGATCCATTGGCAAGAATCGACGACAACAGTCGAACCATGTACACTTACCACCATTTTTCAAAGTGAATGCTTTTGTATCTTCCATACAATAAGGGCAAGCGAGCTTACCAGCAGTGGACCACCCAGACAACATTCCATAAGCTGGAAAGTCATTTATTGTCCACATCAAAGAAGCATGCAGTTGAAAGTTCTGTTTCATTGATATATCATATGTTTCCACACCTTCACCACAATAACTTTAACTCATCAATCAAAGGCTGCAAAAATACATCAATGGAGGCTTTCGGGTTATGTGGCCCTGGGATAATGCAATTCAAAAACAGATAAGGACTAGTCATGCACATTTCGGGCGGAAGATTGTACGGCGTCACAAATACGGGCCAACAAGAATAAGGTGTAGAAGAGACATCAAAAGGAGTGAACCCATCTGAACATAGACCCAACCTTATGTTTCTTGGTTCACTAGCAAATGCCGGATACACCTGATCAAAATGTTTCCATGCCTGACCATCTGACGGATGGCTTAGAATGCCTGGCTGTTTCGTACGATCATGGTGCCATCTCATATGAGGAGCAGAGCTCATCGACGCATACAACCTCTTTAACCTAGGTATAAGGGGTAAGTAATGCATCGATTTAACAGGTATCGGCTTCTTTTTAGGGTATAAAACGGCTTGTAACGAGGCTCCTCACAAAATTTACATTTATCTAATTCTGCATCATCCTTATAAAACAACATGCAACCGTTGACACAACAATGAATTCTCTGGGCAGAAAGACCTAACGTGGAAACCAACTTCTTAGTGTGGTAATAATTAGTTGGTAATGCCATGTTAGTCAGATTGAGATCATTCATAAGGTCAATGATGGAATCCATGGCTACTTGACATATACTAAAATCAGATTTAATACTTAACAATCTAACAGCAACTGACAACTTGGAATGCACTGAGCCTTCGTACAATGGACGACTAGCTTCCTCCAACCGTTTATAGAAGAGTTTTGCCTCATCATTAGGAATGTGCTCAACATTTGGTTGCGATGTACCCGGTTGGGATGGCTCCTCTGGGTACATTCCAAAAGCATCATTAACCATATCGTTCATTCGATAATTATCAAGGTCATCCTCGTTTGAGATCGGACCACTCCCACCGACATAAGCATGTTGAAAATGAATATCACCCCCCACATCCCTAGACTCTCCATGATAAACCCAAACAAAATAATCTGGCATAAAACCCTTCCTATAAAGATGCATTTCAACATCTTCCAATTTTTTTTCTTTTATGCACTTGCAGTCCACACAAGGACACTTAATCTGGCCCCACCGTATAAAATCATCAAGTGTTTTTGCCTTTTCAATAAAATCTTCAACACCTACTGCAAATTCTGCCTTCATCCCCCGCCGGCCGGGATTATTTCTATTAAACATCCAACTACGACTTTCATTAACCATATCTACACAAAAATTACACGTTTGAGATGCATATTAAATTGCAAATATTTAAACAAACATTTCTTTGATACACTACCAATTTTCATAAGATTAAGTAATTGTATAATTTTCTAAGTCAATTATTTTTATATTACTAACTAATTTGTTCTCTAAGATTATCATTTAGTAGTTAATAACACTTCTCATTTGCAACTTATATCTATTTATTCAAAATGATAAAACTATTTACTTATCTATACTTAGTTGGAGTAATCTAAAACTATTTGCAAACTATTCAACTTAGTTGTTGCTCACCACTTATTTGATGAAATGCCTCAAAGAATCTAACTACCAAACTACACTATACACCAACAATTCTATCTCAAAGCAATACTACAACAACAACAACAACACTAGTACACACCATTAACAACATTCAACAACAACAACACTACTAAAGGAACCCATCAACAACAACCCATTCAAAGTGTACTCTTCTCAATGGAACACCAACTTTTTCACTAAAACAACCCATTCAAAGTGTTACTTTCCAATTTATCATCTTCTAAATGTGCATTCAATAACCCAATCATTTTTTTAACAACACCCACTTTTTCAATCAACCTAATTTTAACAATACCAACAAAAATGTCAAACTAGCTTCAACAATTCCCAAACCAAACAACAACACAATGTAACCTAGTTCACAACCAAATAGCAACTACTATGTCATGGATTAATTTCATGAGCTAAAATTCAAACATAGGAAAAAATGACAAAAACGAGCTAAAATTAAATTTAAAAAAAATTGGTGTTTCATCATAAAACTCACCTCAAGGGATGGTTTTGTACTCCACCACCACTAATGTACAATCCCCAACTTTTATAGATGGAAGAACTACAAAAAAATAGATAAAAAAGTTAGGGTTTCGGATTTGGGGAAAAATTGAAGAAAACTATGAAAATTAAACTTACCAAGTTGTAGAGGAATGGAATTGATGTTAAACCTTGTTGATTAGAGATTAAGAGTGTTTTTTTTAATAGATTTGGGTTTAGGGTCGGGTAAGAATGGGAGAAAGAAAGAAAGGAGAGAGAGAGAGAAGTGGATGGGGAAATAAAAAACGGGCTGCTCCGTCTGGTATAGTTTCTGTCTAGCGACCGACTGCCGACCGCGGCGTTCGGCTAGAAAAATTTAATTCGTGTCCGACCGCGGCGGTCGGCTATGTTAAAAAAAAAAAATAATAAAATTACATTGAATTATCCCACCGCGTCGGTCGGACGAAGGCCTCCAACCGAATTTCGGTCTAAAAATGCTGTATTTTTAGTAGTGATAAAAATACACTTTCTTCCAGCAGTTAATAAGCACATATTGATATCAACAAGAGGAAGAAGTCTTAAAAAAAAAGAAGAGAATATATGATTGTTAATGATATTGCAAAGGCATGGAATGTAAAAAGCAGGAGTGCTTAAAAAAAAGATGTAAATACTAAGAACCAAGAAATGTTCGCTCAAAGTTGAAAGGAGAAAAGTCACTATAAATGTATCCTTACCCTACCAGCCTATAGTCTGACATTATAAGCCAAGAAAAGTCCTAAATTTTTTTAAAAATTAATGTTGTGTCTATATTAGTGAAGATAAACATGAAAAGCAAGTCTATGGACTCTGCTATGATACTTACTGAATAAGTGATCATAAATTTATCAATTCTGAAAGATTCAAGAGGCGAAGAATGCAAGCTTTTGTTGATCAAGTCAGAATTCAGAAATAAGGTAAAAGATTTGGTGAATTTAGAAAGGATAATTGCATCGAACATAAAGAGAGATATTTACTTTGAATAAATTTCATATCCTACAAAAGTCGTAATTTTTGAAAAAATTCATAAAAAATAATTGTTTTACTCGAGGACGAGCAAAAGTTCAAGTATGGGAGAATTTGGTGAATATAATTTATTCATGTATTTTCTTATATAAAAATATATTTTTTAAATAAAAGCATGAATAAATATATTCAATTCTCCTATATTTTCTAACAAATCTTGCAGAGAAAAGAATACTTGGATAGAGAAATATATCATGAATAAAGCAAATAACAAAAGGAGAAGATATCTACGTATCAACATCAATTGCAAGAAATCCATGACATGTCTTCCTCACTATGCAAGAAAGTTGCTACATATCTTGGCTACAATATTTGCTCCTCATTATACATCTTTTTTAAATGGGATTATACATTTAATAAAAGAATGTTGGAATTAAAACAAATGAAGGAGCAAGAGAAGACTTCACGTATCTATGCCATTATGCAAGGAACTTGCTAAACATCTTCATCAATTGGCATTTTTCAAGACTTCACATATCCATATCATTATGCAAGGAACTTGCTACATATCTTCATCAATTGGCATTTCAAGGATTAATGAAGAAATATTCTTCTATAAATAGAGGACAACTCTCCCGTAGTTGGACATCAAGTCATAGAATAGCTATTACTCTTTAAAGTTTCTCTCTCTCTTGTCTTTCTTTTGCTAGTAGTAAAATGCTCCTAGTTTTAAATATAAGTCCTTTAAATTCCCTTTTTATATTTTCATACTTTATAATGGAGTAATTTTTTTATTGGGATAGTTGATGAAGCTTGATATACTTATAATACTTATCTCAGTTTTAGTACATACTTGGCCTGAAATTATCTATTTCACATTTTACACTGTGCGAAAATGTTAGTTTTATTATTTTTTACTGTCACTCTTACATATTTTATCTTGCGGTTATTATCATATTAATTTTGTAATTCTCATGGAGCAAAATTAGTATGTGATAACTGATGAATAAAATTAGTAGAGTGAATGTAATTTTTAATAATCTACCATTTCAAGTCCGTAGTCTTGCCTTCCTCAGTTTTAATTCTCACAGAGGAATTGTTGTAGGCAAGATTATTGATTTTCACTACTTTTTAGCACAATTCAGGCAAGAAAAATATTTTGGTTTAACTGTCTCTTGTTATAACTCAATTAATTTACATAACTTCACGGAGTGTTATTAATTGATTATTTTCTTGTGAGCAAAATATAATTGAATTTGAAACAAGTAATTATTCTTTAGAAAAATACATGTCAAAATTGAGGTTTTTATTATAAATATTATCTATTGAATTCAATGATTCCCAACTCTTTTTAAATTGAAAATCTTCCACAAGTTATTTTGTTTTAGTTACAGTTATTTAAATTTAAAAGTTCAAAAACTCACTTTTCATCAATTTGATTCTCTCAAATAGTAGTCGGAATATTCCAAGTCTGTAGCATAGATTTTTCCAATCTCTTTGGGACGATATCTTAAACTATACTAGAATTTGACAAGCACGAGCAGAAATATCCTATACACATTGGACTCGTCAACAACCCAGTCATAATAAGGTCGCGATCCAGCCATGCAGGCAAAATTCTAGCGAAAAAGTGGTGAGGAGCAATTTTGTCCACGAATTTTCTACGAACTATATAAGGTTTTTAACTATTTTCGGCAGCATCTTTACTTGGAAGAGCAAGAAACACCATTTTTAGAGCTTTTTGATGCTTGGTAAAGGCTAGAGTCAATCCTAACTGAAGATTTGCAGAGTTTCTCTAAAACTTCTCTTATTTTCTATTATTATGGAGATTGCTTTAATATTAGCTCTGGTGTTCATAAAAAACATGCATAGCTAAATTCCTATTCGAGGATATTGATGGAATCGAATATTGTGTGAACATATTGATAGTGTTTTCTATATCGAACCGTGTTATTCTTATTTGTTCAACTACATTTTCCATATGGTTAGTTGCATGACCATCAGTTAATCATACCTTATTGCCTTGTGTTTCTTGGAAAAGAATATAGGGTAAGGTTGTTGTTGAAAAGCAATACTTCTGAGCAAGAGGCCGGAAGATAATTGCAAAGATTTAAAAGTGGGGTTAGGAATAACGAAGCTTTATTGTGATCTTAGTGAGCGAGCTAAATAATCACCTAGGTTAATTTGGAATAATAACGTAAGAAATTATTATTCTTGATCAGAAGATATTTATGGTATCTAAAGAGCTTATGATCAATAGGAAGAAAACTGCGAGACTATAGGAAACTTGTCAATAGCTTATTTCAAATAATTCCGGAAAATCTATATCTGAGTTTCTTTCTTCTTGAATTCTTATTAAGTTATTTTAATTGCACACTTTATTTAACCGTAATATTTAGTTCTTTGTACAATCTTAAATTAATATTGTCGCTATTGAAATTTTTTTAAGTTATTGATTCAGTGATATTAAAGTAGTTAAATCTAGATGTTTTCTCCTTGTGGGTTTGACTCCAGACTTAAAGACTGGATTATATTTACAGCGACTGCTTATCCTTTCGAGGACGAGTTTTGAGCATGATCAATCTATGAAGTCGGCATACTTTATACTCTTGACCTTTTTTTACGAAACCTACAGGTTATGCCATATAGATTTCTTCTTCTATTTCTCCATTGAGAAATGCACTATTAACATCCCTTTGATGCAATTAAAGGTCCAAATTAGCCACTATTAAAAAAAAATTAGACTTATTAAAGTAAAACGCACAACAGGCAAAAAATTTTCCTCATAATCAATTACTTCTTGTAGTGTATACCCCTTAGCTACTAGGCGAACTTTGTATCTTTCAATACTATCATCGGATCTTACGCTTGATTTTAAGAACCCGCATGTTCCCAATCGCTTTCGACCCATAAGTTGATCACCCAATTTCCATACTTGTTTTGATTTCATTGACTAGATCTCCTCCTTCATTGCTTTTAACCAACTATCCTTAGTAGATCATATAAGAGCCTCACGTACATTTCTTGGCTCTTCTTTATCTCATGGAGTAACCATAAAGGCTTACGGTTTGATCTCAAATCGACGAGGAATGTGCGAATGATGCGTTCATCAAGCTTGAGATTGACAAGTTGATTTATCAATCGACGAGTTATTCCCACCAAGACCAACAATATTAAATGGATTTTCTTCGAATGGTAAATTGGTGGAAATTGGAACAAATTCATTATCACCACGGAGAACGCCATCCAAATCCATTTGTGTATCTATAGCAGAAGCGGTCTGGTCTGTAGTTTTGAAAAAAGACAAGCCCTAACTTATCACCCCCATTCTAAGGAAAATCATTCTTTAAGAATGTAACATGATGTGATTTAATTACAACTATAGTGTCATTATCTTTTTCAACTATGAACACATAACCCTAAGACTGTTCGGAGTATCGTATAAAGATATACTTTCTTCCCCTTTGACCTAATTTTCCATGTCGGGAAGAAGGAACATAGATAAATGCAGCACAACCCCAAGGCTTTAGAATACTCAAATCGGGTTTTCGATTAGTCCATAACTCATATGGTATAGATGTTGTATTGGGTGAAAATTCAAGCGTGCTTCGAGCAGTGAGCTCGAGGGGTAATTCAGTAAGAATCCCGAAGTTTGTCCTTCGAGGACAGGAACCGAGGGCAGGATTCGTCATCAAGCTTTGGCAAGGCTTATTGCTCGAGCGGTAAGAGGCGTACTTCATCTTGTTGCTTTGTTATCGTTGTATATTTCATCTTGTTATTTTACGACTTTGATACAAATAATTGATTGTTAACCCAAAATAAATCGATTAACTGTCCTAATCAGATATAGGCCAACACAAATTGGCCCCGTCTATAGGGAACTAGCAATAATGTTTGTTCTAAGGTTGCGTTTCAAGCTTTTTAATATCATCCTCGTTAATTCTTATCAATGGCGGACAACACTAACAACCCTGATAATACTGCAATCCCAATTTCCGACCCACCAACTGGTGTCACATCACCAAGTGGTGGAATGCCAATTCCACCAACTGGTTTAGTTCCACCAGCCGATTTAACTCCACCAACCGGTTTAACTCCACCAACCGGCTTAACTCCACCAACTGGGATCAGTCCACCTTCATCAGTTGATCCCTTTTCATAGGGTTCAAATGATCTTTTTCAAATTTACGTAATGGCTACTTTGCATCAGGAGCAATTTGCTGCTCAAACAACTTTTAATAATGAATTTCATAGCTCGTTGCAAGCTCTCTCTGAAAATGGGAGAAGTTCAACAAATCCCACCGAAGCTCCACCTGTTGCTCTTAATGGGAGAATCTCGAACGTTGTTCCTACGGGCACAATGATAGAGGGACTTCCAAATGGAGCCGTATCTGGAAGCTCGAGGACTGCCCCCATTGGGTACTGAACCCTTTGGGGCATCTTCCACGGTGGCTGAAACGAGCATCTCGTCAGACTTTGAAAAATGGAAAAAAGACTTTGAAGCCAAGTTTGAAAAACATGCATTACAAATACATGCATAACTAATACCTACGTAACTAATCTCAATATTTTTAATCCCTGCATAAGTAATCGTCACATTGCTAATACATGCATATCTTCTATTCGAACCAAACGACTCCCAAATTTAAAACCCACACATTTGTATATTCATTGTATATACAGCGCATGGCGATATATTAAACCTCTCGTCCATGCAATGGAGATACATACAAATAACATACAAGAATATAATAATAATAATAATAATAATAATAATAATAATAATAATAATAATAATAATAATAATAATAATAATAATAATAATAATAATAATAAGCAGTTTCTGACGATCGGTGGCCGGCGGAGAAAAGTTACGGGGGCGACTTGGGGGTTTGTAGGGGGTTGTAGGAGGGAGTTCTACGATTTCTCCACCCTTTTGTATGTATCAGCTATGGGTTTCTCTTTAAAAAAAAAATATTGCTACGTTTAAAAAATATTTTAACATTTATATTTATGGGTAGAGTGAAATATTTGTTTGTATAATTATGTAAGAAATTCCATAAAAATTACAAGATTGGAGCGTGTGTTATACTCACTTTACTTTTTTTATTAGTCAGGTTATACTCACTTTACTAGAAGTGAGGGGGCTCATTTGCAAAAATATGACACGGGAAGCAATGGTTTTCCTTTTTGCCCCCGTTAAGAGATGGTTTGCAAAAATGCCCCCGTTAAAATTTAATGAAAAAAATTCGGGGCAAGACTTCCCGTTATATTTTTTCGTTTTCAACACTTATCCCTTCAAGTATTGGCAATAGGCAATACTTGCCGCAATAGGCTGTAAGTCTTGGCAATTTCCAAGACTTGCCATTGACCCCTGCTCGATTTTCCAACACTTGTACGACAAGTATTACAATAGGCAACACTTGCTGCACTGCATCGTAAGTCTTAGCAATTGTCAAGACTTGCCTCTTCCAGTTTTCCCTGCATTCTCGCCGTATAACTTGAAGTATTGGCAAAACAGCACTTGCCCTTGAAGTATAGCCAATTGCCAAGACTTACAAATTTTTTGCCTTGAAGTCATGGCGTGCGGATTAAATAAGGGCATTTTACTAAAACATTTCTTAGCGCGGGTAATTTTGTAAAACCACTTCTTATGGAGGGCATACGGTGAAATTTTTTGAAGTGAGGGTGGTCACAAAAGGGTGATTTACAGAAATAGGACACTTCTGACGCCCTATCACTAATGGACCTCCATTATGAAATTAAAGTCTTATAAATTTGGCCTCAGAAAAAAGCTCCAGGCATTTTCCAGATGTATCTATTAGCAAATACATGGCCATTTCTAGGAGTTTTTTTCTGGCGGCAACAGAGGCCATTTTTGTAACACTTTCTTATGATGGTCAAACTGTAAAAACAACATCGGATCTATCTATTTCGTGAAAAACATTGTTACAAAAGACAGTATTTATTCTCATTCAAACAAATCTATGAGTAATAGATTTCCCGCATATTAAAGTCGTCAGTAAGGGTGGCTAACGGCCCGGTCCGGTCCGGGACCAGTATCGGATTCCGGTTACGGTCCGGAACCGGGCCAAAAAAATTTCAAAACCGGTGTTTAACCGGTCTACCGGTCCGGTCCTAGCTGGTTTAAAAAATTGGTGCCGGATCGGGACCGGTTCCAGCGACCGTTGAGCCGGTCAGTCCCGGTCCGGTCCGGCCGGTTTAACGGTTATTTTTAATTTTTTTAGTTCTTTTTTATGCAAATAAAGTTGAAAATTGAAAAACTTAACAATTTATGTAAATACCATTTGTAATAACTGGGTAAATTATATATTTTAATGAAACAAAATAATTATGTAAATTATATTTTTAAATTTATTAATGTAAAGTAAATAAATAAACACTAAACAAACGTTAATTGGAAATGAAATACATACAATTTATTGAAAATTCGAGAAATACATAATTCAAATGACAAAAACAAACTAGAAATATAAAATTACAAAGATACTAAATAAAGTAGAAATTCGAAAGTACATAATTGAAATGACATAGAAAATTTCTTAACAATTTCTTCAATTATTACGCAGATATATGCCCCCCACACGACGACTCCATTCGTAATTATGTTGTCTTTCTAAGTGTTGTATAAGTTGATTATAGTTTCCACCCACTAAGCTCCACTCTCTTGCACAAATTCTACATTTAGCTTTGTGATCTTCTCTATTATACTCCATAAATTCCCAAATTTCAGACCAACATCTTCGTTCACGACATTCACGACGTTGTGGAGCAGCAGGAGCGGGATTAGCGGGAGCTTGATTTCCAGCCATTATAATTTATAATTTGTTTGGACTTTGGAAGAAATTTAAAAAATAGCCTTTGAGAGTAATTTGAGAAATAAATTGATAGAAAATACTAAATTGTGTGATATAATGATGAAATAATAGGGTGTATATAGATAAAAATAGGTTGGGGGTATGGGGGGGCGTTTAGGGAGGGTGATAGGCAAATATAGCCGTTTTTGGCCATTGGCCAACGGCTATATTTGAAAGAGAGTTGTTGGCCCAAACTGCCGGTCCGGTCCGGTCCGGTTCCGGCCCGGTCCGGCAATTCGGGCCAAATATATTTTTTTCTGTTTTTCCTTTGTGTTTTATTTAAAGTGGTGAAAACTTTGAAAAATATTACAACAAAATATTATTAAGTTTTTACTTGTACATATAACATATGTTTGGAATGTTTAGTTTATTTCAATGTTTAAAGTTTAAACTTAGAATTAAAAAACTTGTAGTATTTTTTTATACTTTGAACTTTGAAGTAATGAAATTTTTGAAGTGATGATTCAAAGTTCAAACTTTTGAATTAATTTGTTAAGTTCAAAATTCAGACTTTAAATTAATTTTAGTAAATTCAAATTTAAACTAATTTACAAACTAATAATTAATTGTAGTATTTTTTGCACAAACTATAAATTAAAAATAAAAAGTATGAAGACAATAATTGTGATTGAATTCCAAGACATGGAGCAATTTTATTGAATTGTTTAAGACATAAGTAGTACAAATTACATCTAAACTTCAAACTTGTAAATTCAAAATTCTTATTTAGAAAATTACATTCTTTTAAACATATTAGCTAGTTTCTTGAGGATAGTTGTAGGCTTTTCTTTAGGAACTGGCCGTTGTTGATCTTGTTCATCATCTCCTTCTGGTTCTTCGTCTTCTTCTTCTTCTTCATTGCCGGTTTGACTCCCTTCACTTGTTCCGTCGCTCAAAATTTGATTGAGATATACTTTGCCTTTTTCCTTAGTAAGTTCTGGTAGACCAAAGTTTCTTCGCTCTGCTCTGCTCTGATCCAATCCCTGAATAAAACTCATGTCTCCATTGCCTCCTCCTTCAACGAATATCTGTGATCTCCAATTTGAAATCTTCCTTGGCTAAAAACGCTTTCCGATGCAACTGATGAAGCTTGAATTGTTAATATATCCCGGGCCATTTTTGCAAGAATTGGAAATTGCGATTCTTGATTCTTCCAATAATCCAACAAATTCTTAGTTCCAAAGTTGTTAAATTTCTTTGGATATTGAATAAAATATACTTGGAACTCGCTGTATTCCTCATCGTACTCGTCATGTTCTGAAAGCAACTTTTCGTCAAGTCCCCCCAAAAATGCTCATCCCCGCATGTGAAGAACTTTGCCCGGTGGATAGTATTGGTTCCGTTGGTGTAGCAGTGTCTGCCCAAGCTCTATACTTTACAAAAACAGCCACGGTATCTGCATAAACTTTAGCAACAGCGTCGTCTACACTTGGATACTCATTAGTAGTAATTTCAATAGGAGTAATTTCTAAATTAGCATATACTTCTCTAACAAGTCGTTCAGTTAACTTAATTTTAAAAGCAGGATGCAACACAGAAGCAATGTAAAAAAGAGGAGGAATTGGAAAAAAATATTTTCTAAATTTTTCAATCATTCTCTCTACAGCCGGTTTGTAAACTTTATATTGCTTATACATTTTCAATAATTTCGATATTCCAGCTATATAATATAACATGGTAGGAGTAGTTGGATAATATTGACCGGAAAATTCTAAAGTAGCTTGATAAAATTTTTGTAAAAACTGAAGAAGATGTTGAACAACTTGCCAATCCTCATCTTTAAGGTGATAGATTTCCATAAAATGTTTATTATACATTTGAGAAATAGGCACTCTATAGTCATAAGCGACAGTCAATGCATCATATAAAGTGTTCCACCTAGTACAAACTTCCTTTGGGACTCTCCTAATTGGCATTCCTAATTCTACACATTTTCTTTCCCATTCTCGTCTTCTTTCTTGTTTTTTATTTCTAAAAATATAAGTAATAGCTATCTGCACCTTTTTGATAATGTGGTTAAACAAGTCAAGACCATCTCTTACTACTAAGTTGTAAATATGACATGCACACCTAATATGAAAAAATTCAGCAAAAGGGGGGTTCAAAATAGGTATCAAGTTCCTAAGTGCATCTGTGTTGTTTGTAGCATTATCTACCGTAATGTTAAAAACTTTGTTAGATAAAAAGTACGTACGACAAATTGATGAAACTTTATTACAAATATAATTTCCAGTGTGTGGTTCATCAACAACTTTATAAGCAATAATACGTTTTTGAAATACCCAATCAGGATCTATCCAATGAACAGTAACAGTAATATAATCACATCCATTAGTAGAACGACCCATATCCGTAGTAAGACATACTCTAGTGTCAAAGTTATCAAACATATATCGCAAATAATCCTGATATTCGTTCTTAAATTTAATAATATCATTTTTAACAGTAGTTCTTGGAAAACCATGAAAAGAGGGATTATATATAGACTGAACATAACGAACAAAACCAGTAGAAGAAGGAAAACTACAAGGTAAACCCTTGAGGGCAACTAGTTTAGCAATAGCTTCCCCATCCTTTTGTTTATCATAAGTAAGAAGCCCTCCTGTTGTTTGGTTAATTCTTGTTTGGGTACCCGAAGATTGATCATGCGCTACTCCCCCATGTTCGGTCCCTAAATATATACCACCCACCCGCGTTGACCATTCTTTAGGATGCTTCTTTTGTAAGTGGGCCCTAAGTTTACCCGTCACACCCTCATTACCCCCAGTTCTAAAAACCCACACCTTATCACAAATCCCACATGTGGTCGTCTGCGCTACAACATTTTTTGATGCAAATTCCCACACCTCAGATCTATCCTTACGTCTAGCCGGTATTCTAGTAGGAGGTTCAGGAGGCAAGTTAGACTAAACTTCGGGTGGACTAGCTTGAAATTCAAGTGTTTCTTCTAAATTAACCCCGCTTTGATTCCCATATCGTGTTTCTAACATTTCGTGATCAAGTATATTATCAGCGCTAACATTATGATAATTTTGAGAATCATCTATGTGGGTGAACTGACTAGAACTACCAGCAATTTTTTTACCCCTATTTCCCCTACGACCACGTGCCCGCCCCCCACTACTAGTTCCAATTGAACCTCTTTGAGACATAATAATAGCAAATAAAATAAATATATATAACAAAAAATATTATAAAAGAGTAGAAGTAGGAACGACCAACCAAATATAACCGTATAATTGAGGTGAAGTTGAAACTTGAGCCTCCACTTCAATTAATTAGTTGAATACTTGATAATCGAAAAATTGCAAAAATAGCCAAATTGATATTTCAACCACGTAGCACCTCCAATTGACCCAATACTTGATATTTTTAAACTTCACCAAATAGCCAAATATAGCTTTGATAGAAACTCCAAATAGAACTTGATAAAGTAGCCAAATTATAAATTTTTAACAAATAGCCAAAGTAGAATAATAGCAATATTGTAGAAAATTTGAGAGAATTAGAGAGAATTAGAAGATTTGTGTGAAAAATATGATGAAATAATGAGGTATTTATAGAAAAAAAATAGTTAGGTGTGGTCATGGGGTGGTAGAGGGGTGAAATTGGCCGTTGGACAACGGCTAGGGGGTCAAAAGAGCCGTTGCCCAACGGCTAGAAACGGCTAGATGCAACAGATTTTTCCTTTTTTTTTTTTTTTTTTTTGGACCGGTCCGGTCCGGTTCGGTCCGGCCGGTTCCGGTCCAATTTTATACCGGTTCATCTGGTTTTTTTTCGCGAAGCCATTTTAGAATCGGCTACCGGAGCCCATTAGGGACCAACGGTCCGGTCTCAACCGGTCCGGGCCAGTCCGAGCCGGTTTCCGGCCCGAATTCGGTCCGGTCCGATTTTGACCGGACCGTTAGTCACCCTTAGTCGTCAGGGCCAAAAAGTGTCATTCAGGGGACATCATAAAAGTTCCATATAGTTTATTCTGAATCGAGGAATTTGTATGATTCACACCTTATTCTATTTATTTTAATGATTTATACTTTAATTTCTTTAGTTATTTACAAAATAACTCCTTCAATTATTTATGAGTAGTAAAGTAGAATTCCAAAACTAGATTTTTCTTTACCGTTTTTTTTTGAGTGAACAACCTTAATGGTCACTCAATTATGACAAATTATGTAAGGTCACTTTTCTTTACTTTATTTTTGACAAAATCACTCAACTTTACCTATTTAACTTGAGAAGTACCTCTAGGCACTTTTTACTAATACTTACCTTAATAATACCTGATAGAATTCTTTAATGCTAAAACTAATAGCCATTTAGCCCGAATAACAACACAATATCCAAAATCCCACAAGTCCAATATTCAATTCTCAATGAGATCATACCTTATCAATTAACTACATGATTTGAAGGGGCAAATGAAATAATAAAAATCTTCCACTACTGTAGGTCATAAACATGTCTAATCATATGCTAAAGATATCGATGTCTAGCAAACAGTGAAGACGGTGATTATGATAAAACAATTTAATGATATAATAATAAGATGAAATAATCCAAATTAATCAATGATTATGGTAATTAAAAACAATTTCATACTTAGTTCTTTGAGCAAATCAATGTGATCGGGTGCTTAACTCGAGGCTTGGGAAAGAGATTAAGTTTTCTATTGTCTCGTGATGATTTGTGCGCATAATGCCATGCACGAAATCTCATTTCAACGGAAACAAGCAGAGACTTGAGAGAGGACAATAAGACAATATGAGTAAAGTCTTTATCCTACCCACTTGTATATGCCTTGAATTTTTTTTATTTTCATTTACACTAGATTCCGCACGCCTCAGAGTAATTTAACTCAATATGTTGGATTTGGATTTTAGTTATATGACACTATAAATAATTAACTATAATTTTTATGAAGCCAATATAAATGAATTTACTCAATGTTTCAAGGCTATCACAACATATAATTGTGATCGACAGTTCTCTTTTTACGGCAATTAAGTAAACTGATGGTGTATAAAATATTACTGCTATATGCTGAACTATTTTTCTTCTATGTTTTGTCATGTATAATTCATATACAGTATCAGACAAAAAAAGAGAGGATTGAAGTTACTGCTTTGTTACTTGGCCTCAAAATTGCAAAGGAACGGAATATCAAGGAATTAACAGTTGAAACAGACTCCAGGATTGTCTGCTCAATGCTTTTAGATAAGAATGACACTTACATTTCTCCCCTGATTGATTGCAGGTACTTATTGGCTGAGCTGCAGGTGGTCAAGGTGCTACATGTGTTCCGAGAAGCAAATAGAGCTGCAGACTCCTTAGCTGCTTTTTGTTGTAATTCTGACCCTTCAGAATTACTTGCTTATATGGGTTGTAATATTTCTTGCTCGGAAAACACCTACTTTTTGGATGTGGCACCTGCTTTTGTAGTTTCGTTGCTTGAGTATGACTCATCTTGTTCTACTGTAACAAGAAGAGTCCAGTTATGTACTGAAACTGTTACGTGTTAATATATGTAAATTAGCCTGTTCTAGCAAAAAAAAAAAAAAAAATGAGAGGGAACATAGGCTAAAACGTGGAAATGTCATTGGTCTTATATAGCCCTATAAGATACAGCAGCTGTTTGCGGGTGGGTTTTCCTCCGTATTATCTAACCACCGCAATGCTATTGGTCGTTGTCGTTATTAGTTTTGCACCAAACTTATTTATTTCAGTAGTACTCCTCAAGATATACTATTTTATAGTGTTGGCCTCAAACTCTATTTCACATGTTAGATAATATTTTTTATTTTCATTTTCTAATTAATTTAGTAACTTTGATAATTTATGGTTTTACATTTCAATATTTGTCATATTTTATGAGAATAAATGACCCTTTGGAATTCCAGCTCTAATTTCTATTTCTAAAGGTAAAGAAACCATTTTCTTTATTAAAAAGATAAATCAAGATATATAGATGCTTCACCCAAATAGTTAAAGGAAAATCGTTATTTAATAAGTTCCAGTTATTGAATTGTCTTTGTTAATTCAATTTAGATTAAATTAAACATTTTTCCTTGTTTTGAGATCCTCTATCCTGGGTTTATTATAAATCATAAAGTGAAGGATTCATATGTGCATATTATCACAAATCTATACTAAATAGATTAATCAAACATAAATCAGAGAACTTACTTGTTTTCCTTATAAGCGGAAGCGGTAGGATTTTTACCACGGCTGGAATTACTGGCCGTCGATGGTTGTCACGTTCTTGACGGAGCAACCCCTTTTTTCACAGTCTAAACATTAAATATGTTGATAGAGAGAAGTAGGAAGAGCTGTATGGAAAAGTACATATATTTTATCTGAGTCTATTACTGTATATATAACTAAATATGCAGTAATTGTCCTCTTATAGGATTCTACCAGGTAACTTATCCTTTTTTACCTGGATAAACTTTAAGAGCACGCCTTTATGGGCAGACTCTTTATCAGATAAACCCAACATCTCCCACTAACACATAATGGGAGTGCTCTTATATTGTGAGAAACATATTTTTATCTCATCTCTACAAATATTCATACAGTGAAATAGACCGTGCGACCGGCATACTATGAGAGCTACGTGCTATACATCTGTTAGGAGTATATAGCCTCTTGTCGAGTACAAACCTGCAAGTAGATTATAAAGTATGCAATACCCTAGATCATATGAATCACATTTTGATATCTCTCAAAATTTCAAATATCATTATTCTTTGTATTCACAATTATAACTCATAAGTTATAACTGGTGCACCTGTGAACACAAATTAATGAGATTCCATTAATGATCTTCCTCTTCTCACGATTATTTTAACATTAGCTCAACTGCTTTTTTAGATTTGTCCCGCCAGACCACATCCATTTTCATGGTCTTTTGGAAACACACTAAATAGCTAACATTAGACTAAGTCTCAAGTATCTAATCAGAGTCACTGAGGGTACACATTTTGAGCCATCATAAGGCTCTGGGTCTCATGCAACAGTAAGTTGAGATTAAACTTATGTTAACCCATGGTCGTGATTAGCACACATGGTATGAAACACGTGCTACAATATTTTTCTCCTTTCCTTAAAAAGCGTATGTCTTTATAAATAATGTTGTATAGATGAAATTCAAACACCATACGTATCTAAATTCGAGTTCCTTAACTCACATCTAGCTCACAAAGTAGACTAGGTGAACATCCTTTCACCTTAATAACCTTATGTCATTATTTAAGCGACTCTACTGATTTTAAACATATAGCTCTCAAATTATCCATTTGATAATTTTTTCTTAAAATCAAGTCTCATCTCCAATTATCACTAAGATAAGGAGGCGGTTGCCTGTGTGAGAAGGCCAACCTCTTGTCTACCCGATATACTAAAATATAATTGAAGAGTGTACTAAACACTCAATAAATCATGAATATGTATGTAAGTAAATCAACTTTATTGATTATCACAGAACATGGTTTTGCGAACAACTGGAAAAACAAAGAATAATACAAAATCTCTCAAAGTCTACGTAAGCCTTGAGACCTAGTGTGTCGCACAAATGCATCTCTAGCTAAAGGCTTGGTCCGTGGGTCTGCTACCATATCTTCTGTAGATATTTTTACCAGGTTCAACCTCTTGCATTTATACATGTCTCTTCCATAGTTATACTTGATATCTATTTGATTAGTATCACAATGATGCTTAGAATTTTTGGTTGCATCAACTGCAGCCTTACTATCACAGCAGACCAACACTGGTTCATCATCAGTGTTACCCAACAAGCTTTTCAAAAGCCTCTTCAACCAAACAGTTTCTTTCGTTGCTTTTGACAGAGCCACATATTCGGCTTCCATCGTGGATAGTGCTACACATGATTGCTTCTTACTCTTCCATGATATGGCACCATAACTAAGTAAAAAAGACATATCCTGAAGTAGACTTTCTCTCATCTAAATCTCCTCCATGATCAGCATCAGTGTATCCAACTAATCGCAAATCTTTGCTGCCTTGATAACAAAGTGCATAGTCAGTTGTTCCTCTCAGATATCTCATGATCCTCTTTACTGCTTGCCAATGTGTTGGACTTGCATCGGGTTGATATCTACTTACCAAGCCAACTGCTTGACAAATATCAGGTCTAATACACACCATAGCATACATTAGACATTCGACTGCGCTTCTATGAGGGACTCGCTTCATCTTTTCTGTCTCTCCAGGAGTCTGAGGACACAAATAATTTCCCAAGTTATGGCCTTTGCTGATAGGAGTGTCAATTGTGTTGCTATTCTGCATATTAAATCGTTCAAGAATTTTCTTAGGACGATCTCTTGAAATCTTAATTCCAAGAATATATGCAGCTTCACTCATATCTTTCATCTCAAACTGAGATAACAACCAGGCCTTTACCTCGTTTAACAACTCCTTATCATTTCCAGCTATAAGTACATCATCGACATATAATGTCAAAATTACAAGCTTATTTCTTGATCTCTTGGTATAAATACAATGGTCTTCATCAACCATAGTAAAACCATTGGATATGATCACGTTTTGAAAGTGTATATACCACTGCCTTGAAGATTGTTTGAGGCCATAAATAGACTTCAAAAGTCTACAAACCTTTTGTTCGTGACCTTTTTCAATGAAACATTCAGGTTGTTCCATATAAATTTCTTCATCTAATTCTCCATTGAGAAAGGCAGTCTTTACATCCATCTGATGTAATTCAAGATCTAAACTTGCTACTATAGCTAGAATCAGGCGAATTGAGTTAAATCACACAACATGTGAGAAAGTCTCTTCGTAGTCTATTCCTTCTTGTTGTGTATAACCTTTCGCCACCAGTTGAGCATTATATCTCTCAATTGTGCCATCCGCCTTGAACTTAATATTGAGAACCCATTTGCTCCTAATAGCTCTGCGTTCTTTCGGGAGATCAACTAGTTCCCAGACTTTGTTGACTCTCATTGACTTCATTTTATTTTCCATTGCTTTTATCCATTTTTCCTTAGAAGGGCATGAGAGAGCATCTTTTGCATTTTTAGGCTCATTTTCTACTTGTAAGAACAACATAAAAAGTTCATCACCTTCGACATTAAATCATCGACGGGGAATATTTTTACGTAAACCACGTCCTTTTAGTGATTCTTCTTCGTTGTTCCCATTTGGATCAATGTTGCTCCCACTTGGATCAAGAACATCTATCCTGCTCCCACTTGGGTCAAGAACATCTATCCTGCTCCCACTTGGAACAAGATCAGTGACCATCTCGCTCCCACTTGGAACAAGATCCATTTGGTCACTGTTTGATGTTTACTTATATTTGAATTCGATGATGAAGGAGGTTGTTGATGTGAAACTAATTCATCATCAGTTAAATTTCTCCCTCTCGAATGAAGTGATCTTTGTACATCTTGATCCTCTATCTCAAACAAGGTTAGGTCTTGACCTACCTCTTCCTTTTTAGGAAACTCATCCTCTAAGAATGTGACATCTCGTGATTCAAATTCAGTTACGCTCCCACTGTCTTGCTGACCAATAAACACATAACCCTTAGAGGTTTTCGAGTATCTTATAAAAATACTTTTCCTTCCTCTCGGACCTAATTTTCCATGTTTGTGAGAAGAATCATGTGTATAGGAAGCGCAACCCCAAGGTCTTAATATACTTAGGTTGGGTGCTCTTCTAGTCCATAACTCATATGGAGTGGTTGCAACTGACTTTGTAGGCACTTGGTTAAGTACATAGGCAACAGTAGGCAATGCATCACCCCAATAACTAATTGAGAGGTTAGCTTGTGCCATCATTGAACTAACCATTTCTAGAAGCGTCCTGTTTCTTCTTTCCGCAACACCGTTTTGTTGTGGAGTATTTGGGATAGTCAACTGATTAACAATTCCCTTTTCATCACATAACTCGTTAAATTGAGTTGACAAATACTCTCGACCTCGGTCAGTTCGAAGAACTTTTATCTTCTTGTCTAACTGATGTTGAACTAAGCTCATATAGCGTTTGAAACGACTTATTGCTTCGGATTTGTGGGAAATTAAATAGACATAACCAAAACGAGTGTAGTCATCCATAAATATGATGAAATAGTACGCTCCATACCTAGCCCTAACATTCATAGGACCACAGGTGTCCGAATGGACTAATTGCAAGGGATATTCAGCTTTAGTCGCTTTACTGAAGGGTTTTCTTGCAGATTTTCCTGCTAGATAACTTTCACAAGTGGACTATTCCACAAGTTCAATGCCAGTAAGCAAACCTTGTTTTGCTAACCTTTGCATTCTTTGTTGGCCAATATGACCAAGTCTAGCATGCCATATGTTTACATCACTATCATATTTATGTGAGGAAGCAAACATAGAAAAACTAGCATTATTATTAAATGAATCATAATCCAAATCCATAATAATAAAACCTCTGGTCACATGACTAATGTTTGGCATTTTATGCCAATGTTTCCTTAATATTTCTGCATGTTTGAGCTTTTTATTCGTCCGTTTTATAGTTTATGAATGTGGTTTTGCACTAATTTTATGTCGTGTGTATGTAGGTTGGTATGCAGTGTATTTGGAGCTTTTAAGAGCATGATTGAGCAAGGAATGATTGGAAATTGATTGAGGATTGGATTGAGCATACGAGGGCACGACACGAGGCGAGTTGCGGAGCAAGGAGGTGCAGTTTTTGGCCTGGCGCGGTAAGCCACGCACCGCGCCTCCCATAGCGCTCCACTCTGGCGCATTTTCCAATGCGCCGTGGAGCCAAAGCGCCTGATGTTCGACGTCTTCTGCTTGACCAAGCGCGGTCGTGGGCGCGGGGCGCCAGTTATAGCGCCCCTGGAGCGTGTTTTGACTTCCTATTTCGTCTAGGCTTAGGTCTAACTTATTACCAGGCCTTTGTAAATCTTATAAATACTATTTTACTTAGTTTTTGAGAGGAGTTCATACTTTGGAGCAATTTGAGAGCACCATACTTCATTGAACAAGGGTTTATTCCTAATCTTTCATCTATTACATCATTTACATCATTATTTCATCAATTCATTGCCTTGTGATTATGAATATGCGTGGCTAAATCTTACGTTCTAGGGTTAGAGTATTATATGAAAGTTGATGTTTGAAGATTGATTCCCATTAATTGAATCCCATAACGGGTTGCTTATTCTTTCTTGATTTCACTTGCTTAATTATTAGAGCTCGATAATTATGCATTATCTATGGTTTTTAGATTGAACTCGAAAGAGGGAATTTAATTACGTAAAAAGAAAGAATAGGACTAGTTTGTGAACCCGGGCATCGGGGAACCAATTTGTGAGTAAGATAGACATATACTTACTCACCTAGTTTAACTAATTATAGAATTCGTTAATGCGTGCACGTGATTTAACCCATAGACATATAGGGATTGAAGTAGTCTGCATAGACTGTGAAGAATCGAAAGGTTTTCACAGGTACATTTACTCTGTTAGTTAGTAACCCGGGATTTAAGAAGTGGAATCAATTAGAAAACTCAACTGGATTGTTCGTAACTCTGACCCTGGACCGTCTTCTTAATATTGTTAACAAACAAAGTTTACACCATTGTTTGACTACACTTCCAGCATTTTAATTATTGCTTTTTAGTTACTAAAAATCTCACCATTGAAGAAAAAAGATCCCTGAATAGTTTGTAGAAATTGTTTATTAAGTGTTAGTCTGAATAGTCCTCGTGGGAACGATACTCGATTTATCACTTTATTACTTGTCGATCACGTATACTTGCGTGTGCGTTTGGGAGCAACAAGTTTTTGCAAAACCAAATAAAGTTGAACCTAAAGTCAATTTGACAGAATTGTCATGGAAAAACAAGCTAAATCCAAGCCTAAGAAAAACAATAACAGAAATTATATTCTGGCGAATTCCTGGAGCATAGAGGACATCATGTAGTGGTAGGTGTCGACCACCACGCAAGACTAACTTGCATGTACCGATCCCTTCAACAGCAACGTTATTGTTGTTGCCCACATAAATCCACTTTGTTCCACGTGAAATACGCCGAAATTACAAAAAAGAATTGTGTTCCCTCGTTATGTGGTTCGTTGCTCCAGAGTCTAAAATCCAATAAAGATTAGATTCAGTCAAAAATACTGGACTGGAAACACAAAGTTCACTAGTATGAGTTTTGTGAAATACCTTTCTAGGAGGCTCAGAGCAATCCTTAGCATAGTGACCTTTTTTGTCACAGTTAAAGCATTTCATCTTTACAACATTGACACGTTTGTTATTGCCTTGTTGTTCTGTCCTTGCTCTTTTAGCAGGCTGAGACTAAGTTGGTCCTCTTTTCTTACCCCAATTCTTTTTCTTAGAGCCACTTTTGGCCTTAGAAGATGTTGCCATATGCAACTCAGCTGTTGGCTTAGCAGCCTCAAGTCGACCCTCCTCCAGCTCAAGAGATCTCCGGACATCTTCCAAAGACGTGATTAGCTGGTTGTGGGTCAAATGCATCTTCATACGATCCCAAGAATAAGGTAAGAACCGTATGACAGCTTGAACTTTTTGCTTATAGGTCAACATATGACCAGCAATTTTTTAACTCCCCGATCATGTTTGTCATAAGCCTCAGATGAGTTCTCACTGAATGTTCTGGCCGCTTCTTGTATGAGTCAAACTTGATTGTTAAGGATCGCAGCCTTTCAATAGTACAGGTACCAAACTTATTCTTCAAAGCAGCCCAAAGACTCATAGCTCTTTGGTGATCCTTAAATTCCCTTAAGATATCGTCATCTAAGGTGCTCAGCAACGTAATGCAAGGGAGTTTTTCTTTTTTCAGGTGTCATAAGCCACACGGTCACGCCTATGTTGAGCCGTGGTGCCTTCCTCTGGCTCATCCATGATGATGTTAATTGCCTCCAGAGCCTCTTGCTCTTCAAGCACATATTGAACTTTTAAGCTCCAGGCCTCATAGTTGTCACCATTGAGTTTCAGCCCTTTGTTGAGCTCAGCAACAATGTTCTTAGCAGCAGTAAATATTTTTTTAACAAAATAAAAAAATATAGTGAGGATCTAAAGAAGGAATTTCTAAACGCAAGTACTATGTTCAACATACATATTTGTATAATAAGCACTAAGTTGATTAAGTTAATAAACACGTATATTAATAATGGAGTCGAAAGTTCACTATGTTCCCAGTCATCGTCTAAAAATTAACCCAATCAACTAACTAGCTTAGTGTCTTAATCATATTTTAGAACAACATTTTGTTTTGCATGATCTTATAATCCCGTACGGATCTAAGTTATATAAATTAATTTAAATTTAAACTTAATTTTATTTAACATATTAAATAAAATAAGTTAAATGTTAAACTAATTAACATTATGTCTTTATTAAACTAATCGTTAAACTAATTAACATTCAGGCGTTGAAATAATAAAATACTTATATTTCATGAAAAACTAAAATACAAATGCTGAATTTATCTTCTAGAAAATTAAGTCTCTTTGACATTTTTTTAAAATCTGAATTATTATTAAATAAAACTCAGAACCGGCTATTCATTTTTATTAGGCTATCTGCACAAATATTACTACATTTTGGTCAAATATGGACCTCTTGAGTATTTAGGAGATTTGCTAATGATTAGTTTTTATATGAGATAGCTTAAAATTTCATGTTCTTAAAAGAAACAGACCTTGTCTGATATCTTAAAGAATAGAGAATAAATAAAAAATTGAGACTCATTAACTATAGTAAATACTAGTATCATTTTGAAAAAAATAATGGGAAGCACTTATCTGTTACATAACCAGCCGAAAGAAGAAGGCTCATGCCCAAAAAAGTACATCAGCCCATACGTGATAAGGCCTATTCTAACTCTACCAAGTAAGGGATACAAGAAAAAAATAACCCTAGAGTCCCCTTCTTATTTTCAGCCGTCAGTGGAAAAAAAAATGTCACAGCCACCATTTATGGAGCACCAAAATCCAAGCTTTCAATTTTTTTTCTTAATCTAGGAAAAAATACTTGAAGGAAAATTTATTGTTTCTTATCCTAGATTACTGCTACTGTCAATTTTTGGAAGATTATAAAAGAAACCATTTGCTTCTTCTTCTCCCTCTCCTATTTCACGCCACCTAGTTGTGCCCATAAAAAAAAAATTAAGAGTTTACAGCAGTCAAGTGGAGCACCAAGCTTCAGATTTTTGCAAGAGAGAAAAAAAAAATACTTTATCTCTTCTTCAATCACTGATACCGTCACACCGTTGTTGGAGTACGAAAATCCTAAAAAAATTTCTTCTTGATTCTGCCATGGTAGGTTCTGTGCGGTTTCATAATTTTGTTCTAAAAAAAATACTTAATGCTTGGTTAGAAACTTATATCAACCCATGTAATATACTTTTTAAGCAGAAATGAGAATCCAAACAAAATTCATTAAATGAAGTATTTTAGGGTTCATATTCTAGTCCATTGTTCTTTAACATATTAGATCAGGTCCTTTGATGTGAAACAGTCTTTCAAATCAGAGTTTTTAAACTTGATTTATTACTCCGATCGTACAAAATATGAAAAAGAAAATTATGCATATTTATTTCTGGATTCACATAGAATAATATAACAAATTACATAATTTTTTTCCGGACCAGAAAACCAACCTATGACATTTGATATCAATGAAGGATTCATATATGTATATTATCACAAATTTATACTAAATATATTAATCAAACATAAATCAGAGAACTTACTTGTTATCCTTATAAGCGGAAGCGGTAGGATCTTTACCACGACTGGAATTACTGACCGTCGATGGTGGTCATATTCTTGATGGAGCAACCTCTTTTTCCACAGTCTAAACACCCAATATTTTATGAGAGAAGTAGGAAGAGCTGTATGAAAAAGTACGTGTATTTTATCTGAGTCTATTACTGTATATAAAACTGAATATACAGTAGTTGTCTTCTTATAGAACTCTACCAGGTAACTTATCCTTTTTATCTGGATGGTGGACTCTTTATCAGATAAACCCAACATAAAGTTTAGATAATAGCTCATCAATAATTCTTAAAGTCTAATGATGGAATTTACATAACACAATGATGATCGATTAAAACTATGAAGTCAAATCTTACATTGTGATATGACTGAAATCTATTGAATTAAATCTTAATTAGCAAGGTGTTTGGCTAGTTCGAGACATAATAAATTTAGGAACTTAATATGAAGCTATCAAAATCATGATTGAACAGAATACTGTGTGAACATGCATAGCTAAATTCCTATTCGAGGATATTGATGGAACTGATCTTGTGTGAATATATTGATAGTGTTTTTTATATCGAACCGTGTTATTCTTATTTGTTCAACTACATTTTTCATATGGTTAGTTGCATGACCATCAATTAATCATGCCTTATTGCCTTGTGTTTCTTGGAAAAGAATATAGGGTAAGGTTGTTGTTGAAAAGCAATACTTCTGAGCAAGTGGCCGGAAGATAATTGCAAAGATTTAAAAGCGGGGTTAGGAATAACGAAGCTTTATTGTGATCTTAGTGAGCGGGCTAAATAATTATCTAGGTTAATGCGGAATAATAACTTAAGAAATTATTATTCTTGATCAGAAGATATTTATGGTAACTAAAGAGCTTATGATCAATAGGAAGAAAACTGCGAGACTTTAGGAAACTTGTTAGTAGTTCATTTCAATAATTCAGGTTAATCTGCATCCGAGTTTCTTTCTTCTTGAATTCTGATCAAGTTATTTTACTTGCACACTTTATTTAACTGTAATATTTAGTTGTTAGTACAATCTTAAATTAATAATGTCACTATTGGAAATTCTTTAAGTTATTGATTTACTGTTGCTAAAGTAGTTAAATCTAGACGTGTTCTCCTTGTGGGTTCGATTCCGGACTTAAAAATCGGACTATATTTACAGCGACTGCTTATCCTTTCGAGGACGAGTTTTGGGCGTTATCAATCTATGACGTCGGCATACTTTATGCTCTTGACCTTTTTCACGAAACCTACAGGTTATGCATATAGATTTCTTCTTCTAGTTCTCCATTGAGAAATGCACTATTTGTTGGGAAAAATTAATTCCCACACAGAAATATTATTCACGGTATAATAGCAACAATGTTAACGAAGTATTGAAAATGCCGTAATTAACGATAATAAAAATAAGAACAAGGACACCAAGATTTTTATGTGGAAAACCCTTCTGAACTAAGTGAAAAACCACGGCCCGAGAGGAGAAAATAATTCCACTATAGCAAGGACTTTTACACCGTGTAGTAAATACCACTACACACTCACAAAAGAAATATCTCTCTTATGAATTTTTCCACCTTATTATAAGACCGCTCACACTCTCTATTTTCCCTCACATAGTATTTTCATACACTGTGTATTCTCTCTTACACTGTGTCTTTCTCTGTGAATCTGGATGATACAAATGAGAAAAATACTGCCCATATTTATAGTGGCAGATTTCATTTGCCTAGCTCATTGCTTACATAAGCAAAAGTAACAATTTCAAACTTTGCAACTAATGAAAGTTGCGCCTAACTTAATAGCTGAAAAAGGAACAGATACCATCTTCCTTTATCACATGGATATTTATGGGGCTGGACCCTACAAATCTCCCCCTCCAGTCCCATACACCTGAAGGAGGGAACTTCCGTCTCTTAGATAGAGCTCATGCCGACAAGTTCTTTGCATAACTCGAACTTGTCCCTTTGAACCACCTTGGGAGCGTCTTGCTCCCCCTGATCAATAATCTCATCAGGTTGCTCCCCCTGCTCGGCAACATCAGCTATCGTGCTTTCTCCACCTCGATAAATTTCTGCATTTGTCTTGTATAACATGTCACGAGCATCTCCTTCTGCAATCACCAATGATCCCTTGGTGAGTCTCCACCTTTGATTTGCAAAGTGATTCTCGTACCCATCTCGGTCCAAAGCAATCCCCGAGATCAAGTTCTTCCGCAAATCAGGTACATGCCGCACGTTCTTTAAAACCAAGGTGCATCCCATATTTGTCTTGATGCACACATCACCGATCCCCACAACCTTCGAGTAACTCGTGTTACCCATCCTCACTACGCCGAAATCACCTGCTACATATCTGCAAAATAAATTTCTTACCGGTGTGGCGTGGTAAGATGTTGTTGTGTCAACCACCCATTCCGACTCTTGACCTGCCAAGTGCATACATTCCTCATTCTCATTTACGATGAGAAGAGCATCTGCGCCATCATATTGCATCATGGTGGTTGTGTTAGCTTCATTATTTTGGCCACCGTATCCGCCTTTGCCCTTTTTAATATTTGGGCAGTTCCTTTTAAAGTGACCCGGATCGCAATTGTAGCAATTTCCATCTGATGTTGTGGACCGGTTCCTGGACTTTCCCCAACCTCCGAATCTACCATAGTAGCTCGAACCCCTGCCTCTACCTTCTGTGCTGAGAGCCTGTCCATGACCGTCAGGCTTTTTTCTCATGTTCTCATTGAGTAGAATAGCCGATGTGACATCATTCCACTCAATAGCAGTTTTACCGTGCAGGATGGTCGTTGCTAAATTATCATACGAGGATGGCAACGAGTTCAGGAGTAAGATGGCTTTATCTTCTTCCTCGATCCGTACTCCGAGGTTGGCCAGCTGCGTGTTTAGTCCATTAAACTCATTAAGATGTGACAAAAAATTCATACCTTCACCCATTTGTAGGGCATATAACTGCTTCTTCAGGTATAATTTGTTTGTCAGCGTCTTCGACATATATAGACTCTCCAACCTTGTCCATATTCCACATGCAGTGTCTTCATCAGTGATGTTATTGACCACATCATCTGATAAGTGAAACCTAAATGCACTAGCCGCCTTTTCATCCATCTCCGCCCAAACCTCGAGCTTCATAGGTCCAGGCTTCTCTCCATCCAGTGCCTTCTGTAATCCTTGTTGGATGAGCAGATCCTTCATCCTTCACTGCCACATTGAGAAACCGCCCTCTCCGTTAAATTTTGCTAACTCGTACTTTACTCCTGACATTTTGTCACCGAGTATAGTACCGCCTTCCGTGAACAGTATTTCTGTAAATGAACAACACCTGTGTTCTGATACCACTTGTTGGGAAAAATTAATCCCCACACAGAAATATTATTCACGGTATAATAGCAATAATGTTAACGGAGTATTGAAAATGCCGTAATCAACGATAATAAAAATAATAACAAGGACACCAAGATTTTTACGTGGAAAACCCTTCTGAACTAAGGGAAAAATCACGGCCCGAAAGGAGAGAATAATTCCACTATAGCAAGGACTTTTACACCATGTAGTAAATACCACTACACACTCACAAAAGAAATATCTCTCTTATGAATTTTTCCACCTTATTATAGGACCGCTCACACTCTCTATTTTTTCTCACAGAGTATTTTCCTATACTGTGTATTCTCTCTTTCACTGTGTCTTTCTCTGTGAATCTGGATGATACAAATGAGAAAAATACTGCCCATATTTATAGTGGCAGATTTCATTTGCCTAGCTCATTGCTTACATAAGCAAAAGTAACAATTTCAAACTTTGCAACTAATGAAAGCTGCGCCTAACTTAATAGCTGAAAAAGGAACAGATACCATCTTCCTTTATCACATGGATATTTATGGGGCTGGACCCTACACTATTAACATCCATTTGATGCAATTCAAGGTCGAAATTAGCCACTATTGACAAAATTAGACTTAATAAAGTAAAACGCACAAAAGGTAAAAAAAGTTTCCTCATAATCAATTACTTCTTGTTGTGTATATCCCTTAGCTGCTAGGCGAGCTTTATATCTTTCAATACTATCATCGGACCTTACGCTTGATTTTAAGAACCCATATGTTCCCAATCGCTTTCGACCCATAGGTAGATCACCCAATTCCCATACTTGGTTTGATTTTATTGACTAGATCTCGTCCTTCATTACTTTTAACCAACTATCCTTAGTGGATCATGTAAGAGCCTCACTTACATTTCTTGGGTCTTTTTTTATCTTATGGAGTAACCACAAATGCTTACCTTTTGATCTCAATTCGATGAGAAATGTGCGGACGACACGTTCGTCGAGCTTGAGATTGACAAATTGATTTATCAATTGATGAGTTATTCCCACTGTGACCAGCAATATTAAATGGATTTTCTTCTAATGGTATATCATTAGAAATTGCAATAGATTCATTATAACTATGGAGAAAACCATCCAAATTCATTTGTGTATCTATAGCAGAAGCAGTCTGGTCCGTAGTTTTGAAAAGAGACAAGCCCTAACTTATCACCCCTGCTAAGGAAAATCATTCTTTAAGAATGTAACGTGATGTGATTTAATTTCAGTTATAGTGCCATTATCTTGTTCACCTATGAACACATAATCCTAAGACTGTTCGGAGTATCGTATAAAGATATACTTCTTCCTCTTGGACCTAACTTTCTATGTCGAGAAAAAGGATCATGGATAAATGCAGCACAACCCTAAGGCTTTAGAATACTCAAATTAGGGTTTCCATTAGTCCATAACTCGTATTGTGTAGATGTTGTATTGGGTGAAAATTCATGTGTGCCTTGAGCAGTGAGCTCGAGGGGTAATTCAGTAAGAATCCCCAAAGTTTGTCCTTCGAGGCCAGGAGTCGAGGGCAAGATTCATCATCAAGCTTTGGCAAGGCTTATGGCTCGAGCTGTAAGAGGCGTACTTCCCCGAGGCAAATGACTTAGCCCTCGAGGAAGGCGTTATCTTTTGGAGAAATTAATTTTGTAACTGATGCCCGTTATGACTGCATTTAAAGGGAAGATCATGGGCTGACCACTATCAAACATGTGAATAATGGCCATTAAGTATATTTATTACTTTGGCATCCTCGTAAATTATAAATCGTTGCTCTTAATAACTAAAAAGGCATTTAGAAAATAATCCAAAATATTTACTCTTGCTCTATTATCGTTGTTCATTTCATCTTGTTGTATTTTTCGTTGTGTTACGACTTTGATACGAACAATTGCTTGTTAACCCAAAATAAATTCGATTAATTATCCTAATCAGATTTAGGCCAACACAAATTGGTGCTGTCTGTGGAAAACTAGCAATAACGTTTGTTCCAAGGTTGTGTTTCAAACTTTTTAATATCATCTTTGTTAATTCTTATCCATGGAGGACAACACTAATAACCCTGATAACACCGCAATCCAAAATCCTGACCCACCAACTGCCGTCATATCACCAAGTGGTGGAACGCCAATTCCACCAACTGGTTTAGTGCTACCAACCGATTTAACTCCACCAACCGGTTTAACTCCACCAACCAGCTTACCTCCACAACTTGGGATCTTTCCACCTCCACCAGTTGATCCCTCTTCATAGGGTTTAAATGATCCTTTTCAATTTACATATTGCTACTTTGAAATGTCTTTAGGAGCAATTTCCGGGTCAAACGACTTTTAACAATGAATTCAAGACTAGTCCTATGAAACCAAGCCAAATTCTGTACCTCGTTGCAAGCTCTCTCTGGAAATTGGAGAAGTTCAACAAATCCCACTAAATCTCCACCTGTTGCTCTTAAGGAGAGCATCCCAAACGTTGTTCCTACGGGCACAACAACATGAGGACTTCCAAATGGAGCCGCATCTGAAATTTTGGGGACTGCCCTATTGGGTACTCAACCCTTTATAGCAGCTCCCACAGTGGCTGAAACGAGCATCTCGTCAGACTTTGGAAAATGGAAAAACGACTTCGAAGCCCAGTTTGAAAAATGGTTCGAGAATGTCTCCGGGGTCAGAAAGCCTCAGCGAGCGTTGGACATTGCAAAATGCATACAACAGCCCTTCAAGCCCGAGGGTGCTCCTTCTCTCATTCCCAAACACTTCAAGCTGCAGGCCTTGAAAAATATGCTGGGACAACCGACTCAGTTGACCATATAACTGAGTATATTGCCATGGTCAAAAGCAATAATTTGACCCCGGTAGAAAGAGAATCCATGTTCCTTAAAAAGTTTGGGATACCCTTGAGAAAGGAGTATTGCGTTGGTATATGACTCTCCCCTACGAGTCAATCTAAAATGTTGAAGAGTTAGCCGATATATTTATCAAAGCTCACACTGGAGCTCAGAAGATTCTCAAAAGAAGGGGGATATCTTCGAAGTTAAGCAAAGGTATCTCAAGCCAATCAAAGATTTCCTCGAGCGATATCAGGCTGAGAGGATGGATCTGGTAACAATAGAGGATAATTTGGTGGTTATGGATTTTGAAAGGAATATAAATGTCAGCAACCCCGAGGCTGATGCTGAGTTAAAAAGAGAGCCTCAGCAGTGGCATGCACAAACTTGGGATGAGTTACATGACAAGGCCACTACAAAGATTAGGCTCGAAGAGGCTGAATGGAGGGGAACAGATCGATACAATTCTTATAGAAATCACCCCGAATCTTCTCGACGCGCCGATGCCCTACAAGGAAACTCAAAGGGTTGTTTTGAGCCCTATAACTCACAGAAACAGCATGTGAGCCAGCTCCTCGGAGGGCCACACGTAAGTCAAAGACTTGGGGGAAAGATCAGCACGAATGCTAACCCAAAGAGTTCCTCGGGGCCATCTCTGGTATCCAAGGATAAAGACTTGCCCCGAATCCCTGATGATAACTTCAGCGTTTCAACCACTGAGTTGGTAAATGCAGTAAAGAGGATGATGGATCAAGGTGTAAGATTGCCGATGGATATGAGAACGCCCCCGAAAAAAAGAGATCAAACTCAGCATTGTGAATTTCATATGGATTATGGACACGCTATCGAGGACTGAAAAAAGAACTACGCCTCAAGGTAGTCTATCTTCTCAAGAAGGGTCTGTTTGCATAGTATCTCACTACCAAAAAGAAACTAAATTTTGCTAAGGATAAGGGAAGAGGACAGCCACCGAGGGCTCAATCTCCTAAAAGAGTTGTGAATGTTATAACTAGGGGATCAGAGGTGAATGGTGTTAACTTCGCTGCTGCAAAGAAATTTGCAAAGCTTTCAATCACCATGGAAAAAAGGACTCGAGCTGGTGGGTCGGGTAATAACATAGCTTCGGATGAGGAAGACTGTGATGGGATGCTGTTTCCCCATCACGATGCTCTAGTGATCATGTTAAGGATCAATGATTTTGATGTCAAGCGAATCTTGATTGATTCTGGCAGTTCTGTAAATATTATCAATTATGGAGCTGTCAAAAAAATATGGTGGAAGGATCTCGTCGTCCCGAAAGCAACCATATTGACAGGATTTAACAACTCCACGGAGAAGATGCTGGGAGAAATCACTCTCATTACCACTGCCGAGGGACTTGACAAGAAAATAATTTTTCAAGTGATGGCCGAGGATATGGCCTACAACGTTATCCTAGGAAGGCCTTGGATTCATGAGATGGAAATTGTACCATCTACTTTGCACCAAGTCATCAAATTCCCTGCCCCATGGGGGAATTCGTGCAATCCGAGGTAAGCAACGGATAGCTCGAGAGTGCTATTCAGTTGCGATGAAGAATGGAGTCGCCCCAGTTGGGCCATCAAAATAGCAATTAACTGGCTCGGGGTCTAATGAAGAGGAGAATTCAATTCTCGAAGTAGGCTCTCAAAAGGAAATGGAGAAGACCCCGGCGTTCATTCAAGAGCCTCGAAGCTGGGTGTTCATGGGTCGAAGCTGGATCCCGAGTCAAAAAGAGCTCTCATCGAATTGCTGAAAGCTAATGATGATTGTTTCACCTGGTCTCATCCCGACATGGTTGGGATCGACCCTAAGATAATGACGCATAAGTTGAATGTGGATCCTAACCACCCTCTAGTAAAACAAAAGTAAAGGATGCACGCTGGCGTAAAGAGAAAGGCTATTCAAGATGAGACCAAGAAGTTGTTCGACAATGATTTCATTAGAGAAATGAATAACCCCGAATGGCTCACCAACGTGGTGGTGGTGCCAAATAAAAATGGCAAGTGGAGGACGTATGTTGATTATACTGACTTAAACAAGGCTTGCCCAAACGATTCATATCCTTTGCCTCAAATAGATAGGCTAATAGACTCCACGACTGGACATAAGCTACTGACCTTTCTAGATGCGTACATGGGGTACAATCAAATTCTAATGGATCTAAGTAATGAAGAAAAAACTTCTTCATCACATATGAAGGGACATATTGCTACAAAGTAATGTCATTTGGTCTCAAAAATACCGGGGCAACCTATCAAAGGCTAGTATGTCGGATGTTTAAAGATTACATTGAGAAAATAATAGAAGTATATATAGAAGACATGCTGGTGAAGTCTATTTGGATGGAAGATCATCTGAATGACTTAAGGGAAGCCTTTGCAATTTTGAGGCAGTATTATATGAAGTTGAACCTCGAAAAATGTATTTTTGGGGATTTATTATCTCCGAGCGTGGCATCGAGACAAATCTTGATAAGATTAAGGCTATTCAAGAAATTCCCGAGGAATTATCAGGTCCAAAGAAAGTTCAACGCCTAACCGGCCAGCTCGCCGCTCTAAGCAGATTTATCTCAAGATCCTCCGAGCGCTGTCATAAGTTCTTTTCTATTTTGAAAAAGAACACTATCTTCGAGTCGACCCCTAAATGTAGAGAAGCGTTGAAGGAGTTGAAGCATTATATGGCAAACGTGTCACTGCTTGCCAAGCCGAATGATGGGGAGACCTTGTTGGTGTATCTTGTCGTATCCGAGGTGGCAGTCAGTGTCGTTTTAGTCGAGAAGAGGATGGGAAGCAGCAACCAATATATTATGTAAGTAAGACTCTCCTCGATACTGAAACAAGATACCCTCATTTAGAGAAATTGGTGTTGGCTTTGATTATAACAGCTCGTAAACTCCGACCCTAATTTCAATGTCATCACATAGCCGTAGTTATAAATTTCCCCTTGAGAACTATATTGCATAAACCTGAATTGTTGGGGAGATTTGTAAGTGGGCGGTTGAGCTAAGTGAGTAGGATATCATATATCAGTCTCGAACTGCCATAAAATCTCAGGTACTAGCTGATTTAGTGTCTGACTTCAGCGGCAAAATACTCTCCGAGGCAGAAAAGGAGAGTTTGGTCTCTAAAGGTCCAACCTCTGGGGTTTGGATACTTTACACTAATGGGGCAACTAATTCCAACAGCTCGGGGCTCGGAATAGTGCTCATAACTCCTATAGGGGAAAGGTTGAGGCATTCTATGAAATTTGAGAAGTTGACTAATAATGAAGCTAAATATGAGGCTGCGATAGCAGGTTTCGAGTTGGCTAAGAAAATGGGTGCTTAGAGAATCGAATTGAGGTGTGATTCGCAGTTGGTTGTAAACCAAATCCTCGGTGACTACTCGAGTCGGGAGCCTAGAATGAAACAATTTGTATCTCGAGCACAACAAGCCCTCGACGCTCTTCAAGAATGGAAAGTACAGCAGATTCCTCGAGAAGAAAATGTCGAAGCTGATGTATTGGCTAACATGGCTTCTGCTATCGAAGCAGGGGACTCGGGGACTGACGCAGAGGTTCGGATACTCATATCTGCGGTGGGAAAAATGAAGCTGGAGGTAAATGCAGTAAATAAACATTGGGATTGACGGACCAAGTTTATTTCCTATTTGGATTTGGGGATCCTACCTGCAGATAAGAGGGAAGTTGAAAAGCTTAGAAAACAAGTGATCCCGTATACAATGGTTCAAGGACAATTGTATAAAAAGCTCTACTGCGGCCCGATGGCCAAATGTTTGGGTCCGGGGGAGTATGGATATGTGACGAGAGAGGTGCACGAGGGCGAATGTGGAAATCAATCCGAGGGAAATGCGTTGATACGTAAGCTTCTTTGAGCTGGCTACTACTGGCCCGAGATGAGTGAAGAAGCTAGATTATTTGTTAAAAAATGTGATAGATGTCAGAAGCATGTTTCGATAATTCACCAGAAAGCCGAGCCATTGCACTCGATCATATCGCCATGGCTATTCATGAAATGGGGGATCGATATTATTGGCCCATTTCCCAAAGCAAATGGTAGTGCCAAATTTATCCTTGTACTCACTAATTATTTTACCAAATGGATTGAGGCAGAATCTTTTACTGAGGTTAGGCAAAAGGAAGTTATCGGCTTCATTTAGAAGAATATCATATGTAGATTTGGAGTTCTGAGGGAGATAACTTGTGATAACGGCCCACAATTCGTCGGCTCAGCAGTTACCACTTTTTTTGCAAAGTGGGAAATTAAACGAGTGGTCTAGACACCTTATCACCTCAGTGCTAATGGGCAGGCTGAGTCCTCGAATAGAATAATCGTGGAAAGCCTTAAGAAGGGGATGGATGAAGTCAAAGGCTCGTGGCCCGACGAACTGCCTGAGGTATCATGGGCAATGCGAACTACGGAGAAAAATAGCACTGGTGAAACCCCATTTACCCTCGCCTATGGGATTGACTCGTTAATTCCTGTAAAGGTCTGTGAGCCTAGCCTTCGATATGCTCATGCAACCGAGGAGTCAAATCAACAGGCTATGCGCGTAGAATTGGATTTGCTTGAAGGGTGAAGGGAAATGGCTTTGGTTCGGTAGACAGCTCAAAAGTGACAGATCGAAGCTTACTTGCATAGGAAAGCTAAGTTCAAGGCGTTCAAGGTCAGTGATTATGTACTAAGGGTGTCAAATCAAACGACCAAGGAAAAAAATGCTGGAAAGTTGGCCTCTAATTGGGAAGGGCCTTAGTGAGTGAAAGCTATCGTAGGGAAAGGATCTTATCAGCTAGAAGATCTCCAAGGCAAGGTTGAGCCTTTAAATTGGAATATCTCCAACTTAAAGTACTATTATTTTTGACATTGAGGTACGTTACCCTTCGTCAGATAAAATATTTCAGCTACGACCTCGATCTGTCAATGTTTCAATGCTTGGGTCAAATGATGCTAATTCCCCATTTTTCTTTGCTTGACCTTTTCAAGAAGCAGAGGGAACAATACACAGTGCTCCGGTCTTCACTTTTCACACCCGACCACTGGGGGGATGCAACCGGGAACTCCAAGCGGAACCCAAAGATAAGCTATCCACGCATCGGGGACTGCCTTCCAAGAATTAGCTTAGTTGATTGTTTTGGTTGCTCGTAGTAGCCTTTTTAACAAAAATTTGCCCAAGTCTCATTATAGCTAGGTCTTATGTAAACACGGCTTGAATCTCATTGGTGAAATAAAACTTGATTCGACGTCTCTTTATTTCTATTCGATGTCCATAGCCGAGTGTTGATTCTTGTGCCATGGCTCAAGAACGGGACGTCGTTCTAAAGCTAGCTCTAACTTAAGATAAATGTTGTCTAAGTCTTGCAAGCAAAATATTTATAGTATAATTTATCGAACACTTCACTTTTAAAGCAGATTAAAAGACAAAGCGACCGAAAATTTCATTAATAAAGGCCCGAAGGCCACAAAAACTATGTATAATAAGGCTCGATGGCCTTAAACTAATGAAAAACAGAAAGGAGTCGTCACTCCTCGGGCTCATCTGAAGTTTCATCCCCAGAACCTTCTTCCTCATCGGCTGCTTCATCATCCGAGCTTCACTGTTCGGGAGAAGCCTATCCTTCAGCTTTTGAGCATTAGTAGCATAACTTTGTGTCTTGGCTATTTCTTCATCCAAATTTGCCCTGGTCTGGCATTGCTTAAGGGTCTTCAGCTTATTTTGGATGATAGCCTAATTTTTATCGACACGAGCCCTTGTTGCTCTCATTTTTTGCTTCGACGAGGAGGATTCCATTTTGTCCTGAAGGGTCTTAACTTCAGCTCTGAGAGCCTCTTTCTCACTGGACAGCTCGTTCATCTTGAGCATGTCGCTCTTCATAGCGAAGTACTTTTCAGCATTCGCTTTGTGTTTTGCATTTGTATCGTCGGTCACCCTCTAGAGCTCGGGTTGAAAGCCTTTTGTCTTAGCATCGAGGGAAGATACAGCCTCACGAGCCTTAGCTGCTTCAAGGTCAAACTTATCGGCTGCTTTTCAAGCTTCGTCTAGATCAAGCTTAGTGCTGAGTAGCTGCTTTTCAAGCTAAGACACTTGGGATTCAAGGCCAGCCATTATTCGATCCTATTTGTTCCCAATCTTTTGAAGGCTGGCGGCTCGATGGAATTTAATCTTAGCAACCTTGATCACGTAAACATAGCCCTACAAGAGTTTGATTAAAAGGTTAAGGCAAGGAAAAAATAGTCGAAGCCAGAAAAGAAGTGAGCAGTTCAAAATATACCTGAATCGCATGATCGGCTGAATAGACCATCAGATCTGCGATGGAGAAGTTCTCGAGGCATTCTTGCTCCAATGGCCCGAGCAGTCCTCTAAGACTTATGGGGACAGACACTTTATCACCTTAAAGGCACAAGTCGGAGGGAATTCCAATCCTTCTTATTTCCCTCCGTGGAGCCGAGTCATTTGTAGGCTCGGAAGCAGTTATGGCCCTTTCTTCAGCACGAGGGGGTGATCGGCAATTTTCTCCTTAGCCATGGAGGAAGTGTCCGCCTCCCTAACGTTATCAGCAGCTTGAGTTGGCTCATCGAGGTTGACCACTTCAACGCCCTCTCGAACTTCCTCATTTGTAGGCTCATCGATCAAGCCTCTACGAAGGGGAGTTGTAGCCTCGGGGCTGGTAGCAACTTTCTCCTCCACTTGAACCCGTTTTGCTTTAGAGGTTTTCTTCGACGCTTGTCTTTTCTTGAACTGCCAAAAGAAGAATCAAAGACATAGAAAAGAAAGAGATACTAAAGTTGAACTGAGCAGGGAAAGCGTTATTACCTTTTGAGGTTCCTTGGTCCGGTGACCCCTCGGGAACTTCTTTTCTTTTTCTTTCTCGAGGTTCCCAATCAGGTCCTCGGGTTCATCTAAAACATCCTCAGGCTCAATAGCCGCTCTACCTGGAAGGCCTATGATGTTTGGCAATATTTGCTTATTTTACCTTAATATATTCTCATATTTTAGTACTTTATATGCTCGTTGTATGTGATAATTGTGTTTCTTGTGCTCGCTTATCGTATTTTTGATATTAGGAATGGTGCGGATGAATTCAAGGCAAGAACAAGCAAATTAGAGTTAATGGACGCATTGGAAGCTATGGTGGAAGCAAGGTTTCCAAGAAAGCCCTGAAGAGTTGGAAGCTATACTGGGAGCAAGGCCTCAACGAAAGCCTTGGGAAGTTGGAGGCTATAGTGGAGGCGTGGCTTCCACGAAAGCCTTGAGACTGACGAGACAAAAGTTTTCCCATCTAGATTAGGCTTTGGTTTAACTTATCCTAGCACTTTGTAAACAATATAAAACCTCTTTAATTTCGTTGTAAAAGGGAGGTCGAATTCTAAGGGCATGTTTTGGAGTTCTTACGCATTGAACCAAGGGTTTAATTCCTTTTCATCATCTATTACAATATTTCATATTTCTTACATGAATTCTTGTGTTGTTATTATGAGTATGTGTAACTAAACCTATCGTTCTAGGGTTAGAGTAAATACATAAAGGTTGACGTTTGAAAGTTGAATTCTTCCTATTGATTTACCGTTACGGATTGTTTATTCTTTCTTGAGCCTAATTGTTTGGTTATCAGGGCCCGGTAATTGAACACTATCTAGGGTTTACAAGTTTAACTCGACATAGGGAACTTATAAATGCAAATAAGAAAGAACAGGGCTTGATTGTGAACCTGGGCATTAGGGAATCGATTTGCGGGTAGGATAGACATATACCTATTCGCCTGGCTTAACTAAATACAGAGTTCGTTAATGCATGCATGTGATTTAATTCCATAGAAATATAGGCGTTAGAGTAGCTTGCATAGACTCGTGAAGAATCGAAAGGTTTTCACGAATATAATTAACATGTTATTTAGCAATCTAGGAAATCAAGAAGTAGAATCGACTGAAAAACTCAACTGGATTGTTCGTAACTCTAACCCTGTACCGTTTCTCTTTTATTGATAACAACCTAGGATTTGCTCTATCACTTGATCTCAATTACTTGCTTTTGATTATTGCATTTAGTTAGTAAAATCTCAACCATTGGAAAAAAAATCCCTGAATAGTTTTTAGGAAATTGTTTGCTAGGATTCAGTCGTAACAATAGTCCTCGTGGGAACGATACTCAATTTATCACTTTATTACTTGTCGATCACGTATACTTGCGTGTACGTTTGGGACCAACAAGTTTTTGGCACCGTTGCCGGGGACTAAATAATTGACTGTTTTCTTTTTAGACAATTTATTATTTTCTATTCAGATTTAATTTTTGTTTTGAGTTTCTTATGCCATTTCAGGTAATAGGTCTTGAATGAAAAGGGAGGGAAAGGACGAACCACTTGAACCTTTTGATCCTGAACCTGAAAGGACCTTATGGAGATTGAGGAAAGAAGCAAGAGATCGTGAAGAACTCGCAATTGTACTTGCTTCCCTACCTATTGGAATGGCAGCGGAACGAGTTTTAGCTGTGCGAGATGTTGCTCTTCCCAGTCTGGAAGGAGTAGCTTCTAGCATTGTGAAGCCTGAAATTACTGGGCACTTTGAGATTAAGCCCGGCATGATACAACTGCTGCATGCGTCTGGGCAATTTGCTGGATTACTGCACGAGGATCTACAACAACATATCCAGAATTTCTTGGAGATTAGTGACACATACACACCATCAGGCATCTCGACAAACTATGTTTGCTTGATACTTTTCCCGTTTTCACTGATTGGAACAACAAGGAAGTGGTTAGAGGCTGGAAAGCCTGGGTTTATCACAACTTGGGATGATTTAGCTAAGAAATTTTTTGCTAAATTTTATCTATCTGCCAAAACAGCGAGAATACGGAGTGAGATTATGTCTTTCAGACAACAGGGTGGAGAATCCCTGTATTCAGCTTGGGAGAGATTCAAGTCATTGTTAAGAGATTGCCCGCACCACAACCAATCTAATGAGGTGATGGCTCACACTTTTGTTGAAGGATTGAATGCTCATACCAAGATCGTGGTGGATGCTGCAGCTGGAGGCCAAGTGTTAGCCTTGAATTTCAATGAGATTTACGAATTGCTGGATAAATTTTCTCAGAGCAATCCTGACTGGCAGGGTGATGGTAGAGCACCAACTCAAAAAGCTGCTGGGGTACTTCAGTTGGATGTATTATCAGCATTAACTGCAAAGGTAGATGCCATAGCTAATCAGATCAATAAATTAGCACTGCCAACAACTCAGCAACAAGCAGCACCAGTCAAATAAGTCCAGCAGTTCCAGAATTTCTGTGAGGTCTGTGGAGAGGATCATACTACCAAGGTTTGCCCCTCCAATCCAGGGTCAGTTTATTACGTGGGAAATCAAAATAGGTTTCAGGGATAGAATCATAATCGATTTGGTAATAGCTATAATATTAACTCACGAAATCATCCTGGTTTCTCATGGAGTGATAATCAAGCTGCTCAGGGTAATACGAGATCTCAGAATAATTACCAGAGTTCACAGCCTCAAGATCAACCACAACAGTCGAACAGTTCAGTTGAAGATTTGATAAAGCAGATGTTGGCAGGTCAGCAGAAAATTATAGCAGACAATGCAGCTCAAGCACAGGCCATAAAAGATCTTGCCAATGCTCAAAAAGATCTGGAACGCCAAATGGGGCAACTAGCTGGAGCACAAAACACTAGATCACATGGTGCCTTGCCAAGTGACACAGAAAAGAATCCTAAAGAATTTGTGCAAGCAGTTACTCTAAGAAATGGGCGGGCTCTAGAAGAAGTGCCTCCAAAGCCGAGGAAGCCTGTTGGTGAACTGGAGCCGAATACTGAAAAAGAAGCTGATAAAGTGGTAGAGAAGCAGCCTGAGCTTGACAATGTCATACCACCACCACCTTTCCCTCAAAGGCTTCAAAAGCAGAAAGTAGATGCAGCTTGCAAGAAATTTTTGGAGATCTTGAGTCAGATACAAGTGAATATTCCTTTGGTGGAACTTTTGCGTGAGGTTCCTAAATACGCTAAGTACATCAAGGATATTGTGGTAAACAAAAGAAGACTGACTGAGTTCGAGACGGTTAGACTTACTGAAGAGTGCAGTTCCAGAGTCCGAAGTAAACTTCCTCAAAAACTGAAAGATCCTGGAGGCTTCACTATTCCTATAAAAATTGGGAAGCATGAGGTTGGACGAGCTTTATATGACTTGGGCACTAGCATAAATTTAATGCCATCATCGGTGTTTCGAAAGCTAGGCCTGGGTGAACAAAGACCAACCACAGTGACCCTGCAGTTAGCGGACAAATCTTTGACATGCCCCGAGGGGGTTATTGAGGATGTTCTAGTGCAAATAGGCAATTTCATCCTCCCTGTTGATTTCATCATTTTGGATTATGAGGCTGATCAAGAAGTCCCACTCATCTTGGGAATAGGATTTTTGGCTACTACTGATGCTGTAATTAGAGTTAGAGCAAGGAAGATGATCATAAGGGTAAATGGCGAAGAAGCTATCTTTAATGTGTTCCGGGCTACTCAACTTCCAGCGCACTATGAAGAGTTATCTATGGTAAAAGTGCTAGATAGGGAGTTGACTGCCTCTGAAAAATCACTTTTGACTTCTAAGGATGATCCTCTTGAAAGAGCACTAATGTATGAAGATGATATGCTGAATGATGAGGAGATTGAGGAATACTTGGAAATTCTCAACATGGAGTGTCGATTCATCTCAGGGTGGAAGAAGTTTGAGGAGCTTGATAGACCACTGATACTAGCTCCTGCTAAACCGTCTATTAAGAAAACTCCAGTTCTTGAACTTAAACCTTACCTGCTCATTTACGATATGCTTATTTGGGTGAGGGTAACACCTTACCCGTAATCCTTTCTTCTTTGTTGTCTGATGTGAAGGTTGAGAAGGTCTTAAGAGTGTTGTGAGAGCGCAAGAGGGCAATTGGATGGACCATTGCAGATATTAGAGGGATTAGTCATTCTTTTTGTATGCACAAGATACTCTTGGAGGAGGGCCATAAGCCAAGTGTCAAGCAGCAAAGAAGGCTAAATCCAGTGATGAATGAGGTTGTGAAGAAAGAAATTATCAAGTGGCTTGATGATGGTACTATTTTTCCCATCTCTGACAGCAATTGGGTGAGTCCAGTCCAATGTGTTCCAAAGAAGGGAGGCATGACAGTTGTGACGAACAAGCAGAATGAATTAATTCCTACAAGAACAGTCACGGGGTGGCGGATTTGCATCGATTATAGAAAATTGAACAAGGCTACCAAAAAAGATAACTTTCCACTCCCCTTCATTGATTAGATGTTGGATAGGCTAGCTGGGCATAAATATTACTGTTTTCTGGATGGATACTCGGGCTACAACCAGATTGTGATAGCACCAGAAGATCAGGAGAAGACGAAGTTTACATGTCCTTATGGCACTTATGCATTTAGAAGGATGCCGTTTGGACTATGTAATGCGTCGGGAACCTTTCAAAGATGAATGATGGCTATTTTCACCGATATGGTGTAAAAATTTGTTGAGGTATTCTTAGACGATTTCTCAATTTTTTGAGATTCGTTTGATGTCTGCTTGAAGAACTTAGATGCTGTGCTGAGCCGCTGTGAAGAAACCAACTTGGTACTCAATTGGGAAAAATGTCACTTCATGGTCCGAGAAGGCATTGTACTTGGCCATAAGGTGTCAAAGCAAGGGATCGAGGTCGATAGAGCTAAGGTTGAAGCAGTTGAAAAATTACCATCACCTATCTCTGTCAAAGGTGTGCGTAGTTTCTTGGGACATGCTGGGTTCTGTAGGAAATTCATTAAGGACTTTTCGAAGATAGCTAACCCCATGTGCAAATTGTTAGAGAAGGATGCAAAGTTCGAATTCGATGATGCCTGTCTGAAGGCATTCGAAGAACTGAAAAAGAGGTTGGTGACTGCACCAATTATTATTGCTCCTAGTTGGTCTCTACCATTTGAGTTGATGTGTGACGCGAGCGATACTGCTGTTGGGGCTGTTCTCGGGCAACGAAAGGGGAGAATTTTTCACTCTATATATTATGCAAGCAAGACTCTTGATGCTGCCCAATCCAATTACACTACCACCGAGAAGGAGCTGCTAGCTGTTGTTTATGCTTTTGATAAGTTCCGATCGTACTTGGTTGGCACTCGGGTCATTGTCTACACTGATCATGCCGCAATCCGGTATTTATTTGAGAAGAAAGATTCCAAGTCGCGACTAATTCGTTGGGTTCTTCTACTCCAAGAGTTTGATGTGGAAATTCGAGATCGAAAAGGGACCGAGAATCAAGTGGTCGATCACTTGTCGAAGCTGGAAGATAGAAAACATGTAGATGAGGGGCCTGAGATAAACGAAGTCTTTCCAGACGAGCAACTTTTTTCTCTGCAGGTAACCGAGGTGCCCTGGTATGCTGACATGGTGAACTTGTTGGTGAGTAATGTTTATCCGCCTGATACTACAGCTGAAAAGAGAAGGAAACTTCTCCATGAGAGTATATTTTATGTCTGGGATGAGCCGTATTTGTATAAAATTTTTCCAGACCAATTGGCGAGGAGATGTATCCCAAGTGAGGAAGTCGAGTCAGTGCTGCAGTGTCATTCATCTCCTTATGGTGGTCATCATAGTGGTGATAGGACAGCTGCGAAGGTGCTTCAGTCGGGGTTCTTTTGGCCTACTTTATTCAAGGATGCTCATGCTTTTGTTAAACAGTGTGATCGTTGCCAAAGAACCGGTAGGCGTCACGAGATGCCCTTGAATAACATCCTGGAGATTGAGTTGTTCGATTGTTGGGGAATTGATTTCATGGGTACATTTCCACCTTCTAATGGCAACAAATACATACTTGTAGCAGTCGACTATGTGTCCAAATGGGTGGAAGTTGTTGCACTTCCCACCAATGATGCAAGTGTGGTATCAAGTTCTTGATGAAAAATATTTTTACTCACTTTGGGACTCCACGGGACATCATCAGTGATGAAGGTACTCATTTTTGCAATCGCTTGTTCAATAAACTTTTGGCCAAGTATGGGGTGCGTCACAAGATAGCTACTGCTTATCATCCTCAAATGAGTGGCCAAGTTGAGGTGTCGAATAGGGAGATCAAGCAGATTCTTGAGAAAACTGTGAATACTTCAAGGAAGGATTGGTCTATGAAGCTCGATGACGCTCTTTGGGCTTATAGAACAGCTTTTAAAACACCTATTGGAACCTCTCCGTATAGGTTGATTTACAGAAAGGCCTGTCACTTTCCTGTCGAGTTAAAACATAAGGCGTTTTGGGCAATTGCGAAGCTAAACTCGGATATGGAAGTGGCAGGTGAAAAAAGGATGCTTCAGTTGCATGAACTAGATGAGTTCTGTTTCCACGCATATGAGAATGCGAAGTTATACAAAGAGCGGAAAAAGAGATGGCATGACAAGCATATTGAGCCTCGTCAATTTGAGCCGGGCCAGTTGGTATTGTTGTTCAATTCTAGATTGAAATTATTTCCGGGAAAGCTGAAATATAGATGGCCGGGCCGCTTTGAGGTAGTTCGTGTTACGGCATATGGAGCGGTTGAATTAGAAGCCCCGGATTCCGAGAAGTCATTTTTAGTGAACGGTCAAAGAGGTAAGCGATATTGGGGAGGTTTGGTGGATCATCGTACCTCCATTTCATTGCGAGAACCGTAAATTGTAGTCCGTCGTGCCACAACGTTAACTAAGGCGCTTCTCGGGAGGCAACCCGAGCTTTGTATGTAGACGCAAAAATAAAAGAAAAAAATAGAAAAAGAATAAAAATACAAAAAGAGTCATGCCACGATGTTAAATCAAGCGCTAGTTGGGAGGCAACCCAATTTTTATTTTTTTCGTCATTTTATTTCTTTAAGTGTTACGTAGTTCTCATTGTTTTTGCAGGGTTTGGGACAGTAGAAAGGTGGATCATTTTCAGGGAGTGCAGAATGATGGTGAGGAAGTGAGCGTCGCTTTGGGAACAACTTCCGAAGTCTACATTACTTGGTAAAATTTGTATTGGGAAATGCTGGGAGAAAAAATGGGCAAGGCGTCGCTTCCACAGTGGCCTTGAATCGCATAGTGAGCTCCCGAACCGTCGAGGCGATCACAAGGCGTCGCCTCTATGATCGCATGGCATCAAGCAGCGAGTTCCCAACTTCTCGAGCGATCCCCCAGCGACGCCTTCTCAAAGCCACCAACTGAATGAGCAAAGATACCAAGCGACGCCTTATCCATCGCCTCTGGTCAAGCAGTGAGACCCCAACGTTCAAGACTATCACCAAGCGACGCTTTCACCAAAGCTCTCACTGCACACGAGGTAAGCCCAAGGCGTCGCTCTTGCTATCGCCTCTAGTTAGGCAGTGGACTTGCACAACTCAAAGCTTTCTCAAAGCGTCGCCCAGGTACGTTTGAACTGAAAATTTCGCGGGTCAACCCGAGATTGACCCGTTGACCCACGAAAATTTAAACATAAAACCCAAGTATTCTTTTCCCTCTTCCATTCTCTTTCACGTCCAAACAGAGAGCAAAACAAAAAAAAATTACCTAGGGCATAACACATCACGTCCAAACAGAGAGAAAATTTTTGCATTAATCCGAAGTTTGCTCAGGTATGCTCTCTCCTTCTGGTTCCCTTCCACAGTTTTTAATGCCCGTCACAACATCACCCACTGTTCTTAGGTCACGGTTCCATTAATGTTTTAGGTGATCTGTGAAGCGTAGTCCAATTCTTTAACTTGTAATTAGTGTTGATTTGTGCTTGGATTCTGAAAGTGATCTCCCAAATATTTGGGAGGGTTCAATACTTTTAAATGTCAATGAACTTGGAAATTGATCCCAGAGCACACCACATGTTTGATGAATTGCCTAAGTGACTAGAAGTTTCAATTATGTGAAGTCTGAGTAGCATAAAGCTTTGTAGGCATAACTTGAACTACTTGATGCTCTAAAAGTTTAGAATTGATCACAATTGTGTGGAATTTGAATTGCTCAAAGCACAAACTAAGCGATACACCATTGTCGCACTTGATATGGGTTGATACCGGCTTGTTCCACGTACCGCTGCCCCGTTAATTTTTACCTTGGTTAAGTTTTGTTGAGTTAGTGTCTTTAAGTAGCTTTGTTTATTGTAATATAGTTAGGTGTAAGTGTGGGGTGCTGGCTCCCCGTTTGCGCACATTGCTTAAGTGTACACTAGCTATGGATTGAATTGTTTCATGATTATCCCTGGGAAGTCTAAGTACCAGGACACTAACGTGCTACTTCAAGGCGCTTCAAGCGTCCATGTGTATTCCAAGAGAGTCTATCGCTTGTTCGAATTGGATTCTAACAATAGAATTTTCTGGTGCAGGTACTATGGTGAAAACAACACAAAAGGCCTCTTCTTCCTCTGCGACACCTGCTGCACCAAGGCAAAAGCTAGAAGTTGCCTCGACTAGTAAAGCCCCCAAGGGCAAGGCTAAGGCCAAAGCGAAGAGCAAGGCAAAACCAAAGATGCCAAAGGGTGCGGTCACTATTCCACGACCCGGGGGAAAACATAGTTTGGATTGCTATTTGTGAAGAAGGGGGAGAGCATGGATTGGTACAAAAACTTCAAGTTGGCCGGCTACATTCCCGAACTTGCCATTGATGAAACTAAATTGATGAGGCGGTTTAGAAGTATAAGAGATGCTATTCACACCATGAAATGGGGATCTATTTTTTAGAGACCGGGGGATGCCAATCTTGATCTCGTGATGGGATTATATGCCAATTGGGATGTGGAACAACCGGAGGAGCTAGTGAAAGTTCGAGGGAAATTCGTGAGGCTAGATGCATCAGCCCTTTGCACCTTTTTAGGTGTGGAGGATCATGACCTTGACGACTTGCGGGACTTCCTTCGCAAGCCGGATTACAAGGCGTTGAGGCAGACCTTATGCGGTGGTGGTGATGAGAGCCATAGGTGGGGCAGAAAGAAGCAAACGGGCCGACACAAATCTATGCAATTTTTCAGGTTTCAAAAGAAAGCTCGAGTTTGGCTCAAATTGATCAATGCACGAATATTTCCTTCTAACCACTTTACTAATGTGACTAAAGTGAAGGCGTGCATAGTCTACTTCTTCATGATGGGGAAACCTGTCAGCATTGGGTATTATATGCTCAAGGCTATGAAGGAGACACGCACAAACAAGTCAAAGCGGTTGCCTTTTGCTAGTGTACTCACACAGTATTTGATGAAAGAAGGTGTCCCTGTTGATACCGTTGGTGATAGGATTGTCCCAGCCTTGGAGAGTAAGTCTGATATTTCTATAGTGATGAGCCCGAGTGCAAATTCTTACAAAATGTCCAATGATGAGCGGCGCGATGTGCGCGATAACTTGGAGGGCCGCAAATACTTAATGATAGAATATTTGGCAAAGAATGCGGGCATGGATATGGAAGGCCTTGATCGCCAGCTTCCATTGTTGGAGTCATCCAAAAGGCTATTGGGCATGACGCAGACCGTAGAGGTGCCACCTAGGGAGGATGAGAATACGGATTCTGACGTGGTTGAGGCGGATCCTGGTAGTGACGAGGGAGAGTGGACTGAAGAGGAAGATGGTGAAGAAGAAGAAGAGGAGGAAGATACGCGCACTCCACCACATAGGCCTAGAGGTTCTTCGAGGGCTCAGGCAGTTGCCCCTACCACTACTTCTCTGGTAGCTAATGATGTTGACACTCCCGGGCATACTGAGCAGGAGGACTCTGATGATGCAGATGATGAGACCTAGGCCGGTGGGCCTTCAGGGAAGTTCTTTTAACTCTTGCACTTTATTTTTGTTCGCACTGAGGACATTGCTTGCTTTTAAGTGTGGGGTGGGGGAATTTCCAAACTTTTGAGGTTATGGATGATTGTACCTTTAGGTATTTAATTTTAGCAATTTTTATTTTGTCACTTGACTTGATTTTTATTTGTTTCTTGCTTTAATATAAAGATGAAAAAAAAATTAGAAAACCAATGAAAAATTCCAAAAAAATTTTATTTTTAGTTTTGGTTAGTGGTACAATCATCCGCCCCGTGGTTTTTCTTATGGCCTCGGTTCTTTTCCACGGGTAGACCTTTGAACCGGGTAATTTTTATTTTTAGGAGTAGTTTAGTAGTAGTAATTAGTAGAGTTCTTTAGAAAAATTGATAGAATGCTAGATGCCTTTGGTTTGTTTTATACCGGTGGATTTAGACTTGAGCATTTACTCTTTGTGAATCCCTTTTGGTCTAAAATTTGTGATGCATGCCTAGAAAAATGTGAATGACCTTTTTTAGACGCTTAGGTTCAATAACTTGACTCTTTGTGAACTATTGGGCCTTAGTGCTTAAATTTCCAAAGTTGCATCTTGTTTGCTTTAACCGAGAGTTGGAATGAAACCGTCTTTAGTGAACTATGTGCCATGTGTGATGTGAGTATCTTTTCTTATGTTCCGTGCCGCATATTGATGTCTAGAACTTGCCCTGTGTGTGTCAAAGCGAAATCCTAGGTCTGCTCTAGTCGGGAGATGATACATGCGTTTCTTTGATAAGCCTATCTAGCCTTGATTAGCCTAACCTTGAATATTATCCTTCTTAAGCCCCTTTGAGCCTATTGGCCTTTTTGTTGGCATCCACATTTCAAGTCTTACCCCTTTTGTTCTTAATAACCTTCTTGTTGAACCCTTACTCCTTATAGCACTTTAATTGAAAAAAATTTGATTGTTTGTGGAGTCGTGGTTGGATAATTGGGTGGCTTTTTTGTGGAAACAATGAAAGAAAATAATATGGTACATTTTGGAAAAAAAAAAAAAAAAAAAAAGAGAATCATTGGTGCAAAAAATCTCAAAAGATGAAATGAAAAAGAAAAAAATAAAGAAAACAAAAGAAAAAAAATCTCAATCCTTGCTAGTGTGGTGCAAAAGTAAATTTGCTTGCTTAAATTTGAGAGGAAATTTCTTGTGTATTTTTGAGTGACTGTTTGGTTGGTTTTGAAAAGAATGGTGGAAAGATAAAAATTAAAGTGATGTATTAAAGTGCTTAGGGAGATAGTCACTATTTATCCATATTTATCCTGCCCGTCCTTTAGCCTACATTACAACCCATAAAATCCTAGTTAATCCCGATTGGAGCGAGCTTACATTAGTGGAGTCCTACACTACGGGCAACCTTATGGTACGTTGTGTGTGGCACGTAAATTTCTTTTGGGGAGCGAGTGAATTCTTCCTATATTACGTCCCTCAATTATTCATGAAATATATTCTTTGTGTGATAGTTGGGACGCTCTCTTGATTTGGTGAGGGCACATGGTTTGCACGAGATAGGTAAATTTTTGACTTCTTGGTTGAGTGAATGGGTGTGATTTTGTGAAAGTTTGGTTTCATTGAGTCGATTTTGGAGGTTGAGATGTCTTGGCTTGGTCGTTCTAGTGTTTTAAGACTTGGTGACTTTTTGTCATGTGTTGAGGGTCACATGGTAGCATAACTTTGTGTCTTGGCTGTTTCTTCATCCAAATTTGCCCCGATCTGGCATTGCTTAAGGGTTTTCAGCTTATTTTGGATGATAGCCCAATTTTTATCGACACGAGCTCTTGTTGCTCTCATTTTTTGCTTCGACGAGGAGGATTCCATTTTGTCCGGAAGGGTCTTAACTTCAGCTCTGAGAGCCTCTTTCTCACTGGATAGCTCGTTCATCTTGAGCATGTCGCTCTTCAAAGCAAAGTACTTTTCAGCATTCGCTTTGTGTTTGGCATTTGTATCGTCGGTCACCCTCTTGAGCTCGGGTTGAAAGCCTTCTCGAAGAGATTTTATCTTAGCATCGAGGGAAGATACAGCCTCACGAGCCTTAGCTGCTTCAAGGTCAAACTTATCGGCTGTTTTTCAAGCTTCGTCCAGATCAAGCTTAGTGCTGAGTAGCTGCTTTTCAAGCTAAGACACTTGGGATTCAAAGCCAGCCATTATTCGATCCTATTCATTCCCAATCTTTTGAAGGCTGGCGGCTCGATGGGATTTAATCTTAGCAACCTTGATCACGTAAACATAGCCCTACAAGAGTTTGATCAAAATTTAAGGCAAGGAAAAAATAGTCGAAGCCAAAAAAGAAGTGAGCAGTTCAAAATATACCTGAATCGCATGCTGGGCTGAATAGGCCATCAGATCTGCGATGGAGAAGTTCTCGAGGCGTTCTTGCTCCAGTGGCCCGAGAAGTCCCCTAAGACTTATGGGGACAGACACTCTATTACCTTAAAGGCACAAGTCGGAGGGAATTCCAATCCTTCTTATTTCTCTCCGTGGAGCCGAGTCATTTGTAGGCTCGGAAGCAGTTATGGCCCTTTCTTCAGCACGAGGGGGTGATCGACAATTTTCTCCTTAGCCATGGAGGAAGTTTCCGCCTCCCTAACGTTATCAGCAGCTTGAGTTGGCTCCTCGAGGTTGACCACTTCAACGCCCTCTCGAACTTCCTCATTTGTAGGCTCATCGATCAAGCCTCTACAAGGGGGAGTTGTAGCCTCGGGGCTGGTAGCAACTTTCTCCTCCACTTGAGCCCGTTTTGCTTTAGAGGTTTTCTTCGACGCTTGTCTTTTCTTGTTGGAACTGCCAAAAGAAGAATCAAAGACTTAGAAAAGAAAGAGATACTAAAGTTGAACTGAGCAAGGAAAGCGTTATTACCTTTTGAGGTTCCTTGGTCCGGTGACCCCTCGGGAACTTCTTTTCTTTTTCTTTCTCGAGGTTCCCAATCAGGTCCTCGGGTTCATCTAAAACATCCTCAGGCTCAATAGCCGCTCTACCTGGAAGGCCTATGATGTTTGGCAATATTTGCTTATTTTACCTTAATATATTCTCATATTTTAGTACTTTATATGCTCGTTGTATGTGATAATTGTGTTTCTTGTGCTCGCTTATCGTATTTTTGATATTAGGAATGGTGCGGATGAATTCAAGGGAAGAACAAGCAAATTAGAGTTAATGGACGCATTGGAAGCTATGGTGGAAGCAAGGCTTCCAAGAAAGCCCTGAAGAGTTGGAAGCTATACTGGGAGCAAGGCCTCAACGAAAGACTTGGGAAGTTGGAGGCTATAGTGGAGGCGTGGCTTCCACGAATGCCTTGAGACTGACGAGACAAAAGTTTTCCCATCTAGATTAGGCTTTGGTTTAACTTATCCTAGCACTTTGTAAACAATATAAAACCTCTTTAATTTCGTTGTAAAAGGGAGGTCGAATTCTAAGGGCATGTTTTGGAGTTCTTACGCATTGAACCAAGGGTTTAATTCCTTTTCATCATCTATTACAATATTTCATATTTCTTACATGAATTCTTGTGTTGTTATTATGAGTATGTGTAACTAAACCTATCGTTCTAGGGTTAGAGTAAATACATAAAGGTTGACGTTTGAAAGTTGAATTCTTCCTATTGATTTACCGTTACGGATTGTTTATTCTTTCTTGAGCCTAATTGTTTGGTTATCAGGGCCCGGTAATTGAACACTATCTAGGGTTTACAAGTTTAACTCGACATAGGGAACTTATAAATGCAAATAAGAAAGAACAGGGCTTGATTGTGAACCTGGGCATTAGGGAATCGATTTGCGGGTAGGATAGACATATACCTATTCGCCTGGCTTAACTAAATACAGAGTTCGTTAATGCATGCATGTGATTTAATTCCATAGAAATATAGGCGTTAGAGTAGCTTGCATAGACTCGTGAAGAATCGAAAGGTTTTCACGAATATAATTAACATGTTATTTAGCAATCTAGGAAATCAAGAAGTAGAATCGACTGAAAAACTCAACTGGATTGTTCGTAACTCTAACCCTGGACCGTTTCTCTTTTATTGATAACAACCTAGGATTTGCTCTGTCACTTGATCTCAATTACTTGCTTTTGATTATTGCATTTAGTTAGTAAAATCTCAACCATTGGAAAAAAAATCTCCGAATAGTTTTTAGGAAATTGTTTGCTAGGATTCAGTCGTAACAATAGTCCTCGTGGGAACGATACTCAATTTATCACTTTATTACTTGTCGACCACGTATACTTGCATGTGCATTTGGGACCAACAACCTACAAAAATCAAAGTGAAGTTAGAAGAAAAGAAATTTTCTCAAATTTCAAAGAAGGGAGAACGTGAAACAATCGAGGTTTACTGTGCCGCTAGCACACCCATTAGTTTTCAGCTAATGTCGCGAAGACCATCCACGATCTTTCATCCCAAGTCTTGGCCTTAATTATCGCTTGCACCCAAGCGATCAAACCCTCCGGGGGTTGGATGGGAATCTTTTCAGGTAGACGAATCGAAAACAAGAGTAAGAAATAAGGAATAATGAAATAAAGTAAGGGATTGTTAAAGCATTCGAAGTGAATACTCACTTGTCCTATTCCACACCTTGGGGAAATTGGTCCCCGAGGATAGGATGTTGGTAGGTAGAAGCACGAAGTGATCGTTCTATCCTCGATCCTCCGTATCTTCACTTTTGGTGATCAGCGAGTATTTACCTCGCTTGTTGAGCTGGACAACCCCATCTTTGTGTATCGTGGGGTAAAAAAGATAAATCAAATGCTCGAAAGTAAAAAGGGACACCAGCCCTTTGACTCAAAAAGTCAAGACATTGAACCACTCTCCAAAAACCAGGGCCAATCTGAGCTAGGCCCAGGTTTTAGGCTCGCAAAAAGGTGTCAATCACCTCATGAACCGGTAAATTAAACCCAATAGAAAAAGGGTAAGTACACACGAAGGAATTCCCTGCCACATGGTGACAGCTATGACTCTCCGGCGCAAGGATGCCAACTTGGACCTCGGGGCCCTATTTTCATTCTTCCCGAACCAAGTGAATGTTGGCTTGGATAATTAAGCTCGGAGTATTTTGGACTGGGATGTTCCTATTCTTCTCAACACCCACCTCGGTTTTCTCTTGCATTTGAAATCATTTGTGAGATCTAGCTTCGAGAGAATAACATGATGAGGCTCAAGTTCATGCAGCTTAGACTTCTTTTTCTGAGGTTTTGGAATTATTACCTCGGTGTTATCACCACCCTCAATTTCCTCAATTGCATAAACGTCTTCTTCATCATCAATGTCTTCAACAGCAGTGTCGCGGTTAGGGGTGGCTTTGCGCCGCTTTTGGCCTGAGTTACCTGCATGTGACGTCACCTCCACGTCGTCGTTGATTGGTAAATGAAACGACCTCCGTCAGTCGTTTCGGAAGTTAGGACTCTGATTGGCGTGCCGATAATTTTAAAATATTCATAATATCCATTAGGACCTGTCTGTAAAATTTGAGCTAAATCAGACCTCGTTTGGTAGGCATCGGAAGAAGGTTTTAGTTTTTATTGTCGATAAATATTAAAAAGAGATTTTCGAGCTCGGTTTTGGAGAATGAGCTCCGATTCGAAATCCGAAAGCGCTGTTAGGTCGTATGATTATTTTTTACTTTTGTGATTTTTCGAAAGTGAATTTCGATGTTGTTCGGCTAGTCTCCGCTAAAATGCCGAAAGTTAAATAATTTGACCTTTTTCTATTTAAATTCGCATCTTGAGTTTCGGGAACCCGATTTGAGATCTACCTTCGCGAGTATGTTACATATATTTTGTATAACTTGTATGCAAAAGTTGGAATTATTTCGAATATCGTAGAGTACAGTACTACTTTTTACCGTAGCAGTGAATTTTAAAAGAAAAAGAAAAAAAGAGAAAAGAAAAAAGAACAAAAAGTTAGGCGGTGGCGCACAGGGATATATACACATTTAACAAGCTTCAGTTTGAACCTCAAAAAAGGAAACAAGAATAAAAACATTAGAACAGAGAAAATGAAATGACGCAGTGAGAAAAAAATGCCAGAAAATGAGAAAAAAGCCGGGAAAATAGTAGAATTTTTACCCCCGAAACATTCAGTAGGATCGTTTGGCAATGGAACCAAAGGATAAAAGCGGTTATTGATTAGCAATGCTAACTTTTGGAAGAGGTAAGTGTTTATATCCATTTCTTTGGAGGCAGCTGGCCTCGTGGGTTTTCTACCACGTGTTCCTTACGTGTGTAGCTGCCGATTGGCGTACTCATTACGCCTTAGCTTTGGATTTACGTTGTATATTATATGTTATGTCCTGTTGTTGGTATTGCATTGAGGATCTGAGCATTGTACTCTGGCTGTGAGTTGACATATACTTCCCGGCAGTCGATGAGAGTCCCGCGCCGGTGAAGGGTTATCATCGCATCATATAGAGGGTAGGAGGATTCCGCCCTCGGAGCAGGAGGATTCCGCTCCATTGCATCATATTGAGGGTGGGAGGATTCCGCCCTCGGAGCAGGAGGATTCCGCTCCATCGCATCATATTGAGGGTAGGAGGATTCTGCCCTCGGAGCAGGAGGAGTCCGCTCCATTCATTTGTCACATGTGACCCTTTGCATCATATTTCATTTCATCTCATTTTAGTTCAGTTCATTTCATTTCATACCATTGTGTAGACTTGTGGTACATAACTACTGTTCTGCTTCTACGTGCATTGCTTATTTGTCTATATATTTCTGGCTCGTATTCTGGGTTGTGGGGATCGGGTTGCACACCGCAATGATGTAAATATATGGCTGCACGCCGCAACAGGATGAATATATGGATCAGGTTGCACGCCCAACAGGATGCATTTATGATTGGTAATATGTTCGGGATACCTATATGTTTTGGTTATTTTACGTGCCTGGTTATTGATGAGTTTGTCATTCCATACGTATTTCTAGTTATTATCTGGCTCTGCCTTTTTATAATTTAAATAAGAGGAATTTGGTTTATCTGTTTCTTCTCCCTGGCTAGCTATCCTATTCTTTTAGGTGGCTAGTCTGCCTCACTAATTAAGTCCTTTTGACTCACCCTTGTTTGTTGTTTGTTTCTTGTCTATCTATTTCGTTTCGGCAGGTTCGCTCCAGGATTGAGTTTGCCATGTTGTGAAGGAGCGAAGACGACTTCAGCTGTCAAACTGAGCCAGCTTTTATTCCGAATGGCCACCAGTTTACTAGTTATTATTTCAGTTGCATTTTGCTCCCTTCAGGAGGTATCTATCTTCTTTTGTACTCTTAGATGTCTAGTCTGGATAGCCCTAAACCTAGTATATTGGGTAGTCAGCTGTAATTTCTTTTTGTACAGCTTAGAGGTATCAGTATGTCAGTGTTTTTTTAAGTCTTGTTCTTATTTATGAATTGAATTATATTTATTTTTCTAATTTAATTGGTAAGAGTTCGCCCGATGGGTCTAGGGGAGGATGTCGGGTGCCCTCACGGCCTAGTCGGATTTCGGGTCGTGTCAATTGGTATCAGAGCCCGATTTAGAGCCTATCCAGACTATGACAGTGTCTAGTAGAGTCTTGCTGACGGGTACGTAGACGTCCGTACTTATCTACGAGAGGCTATGATGGCATTTAGGAAGTTTCACTTTCTTCTTTTCCGATCGTGCATCGGCCTAGGATACAAAAGTATTTTCATTAATTCCTTCGTGGTAATTCTGAAACCCTCGTGCGACAAATCAGCAAACGGTATGAGTTCAAGACGAAGTAGTCTGGCCTGGGGTTAGTACTGACGAAGCCCCGAGTGTATTGATCGTGCTGACGATCTAGTTATGGAGGTCCCAGTTGTACGAGCTCGCGATGGGCGAGGGAGCAGGGCCTTGTGGTTCCCTTGGCTCTCTACGATGCTTTTACGAGAATCTTGGCGACACAGATACCGCATGCACCTATTATTCTCTAGAAAGCTTATTAGGTTGCCGCAGATGCAGATGTTCGGTCTCAGGGAGCTCCTATTCCAGTTCTTAGTATTGTCGCAGTAAAGTATGTCACGGAGGCAGCATGTGTTGTGCCTCTAGTTATTCTGGTTGGTTAGTTAGCCTGAGTAATGGCTCGGTCCGAGCATATGAAAGGGCTGCATTATTTTACCGAATTGAACCTTCCGATATTCTTAAGCAATGCATCAGATAAACCTCGTGATTCTTTTTAAAATAAAATGATGTCATCGTATCCTTCAGGTTCTTGACTATATCGAGCCGTATGATGTTGATTATTCTGCTTTCCAGTTTCAGGGGTCCAGCCTTGAATTGGTGGGCTGCTCTCTTATTAGCTAACTTGGTTCGATTTTTTTTCTAGATTCGTGGAAAAGTTCCTTTCGAGTAATGAGCGAGATAAAAAGTGTTGCCATTTTGAGTGGATTGAAAAGGGTAGCCTGTCGCTTAGCCTGTTGGTGTTTTAGAATATGAGATTGAATTTTATAGAATGGCTGAACATGTATTAGAACTAGTCCATGAGCCTTTCAAGAGATTCAAAGATTTATTGATGACCTTTCTCCTTCCTTGAGATCCCAAATGGCTCGAAAAAAATTGAGCCCGGGATTTCATTTGATGTTGTTGTTGATATTGCTCGAAGGTACAAAGCATACCATAAGTTAGAGTGGGAAGAGAGAAAGCGGGAGAGCAAGAGATCCCGCGGCCCTAATGGGCACCATGGTACCTCATTTGGAGGTAAAAGTTCTGATTATTTTGGGAGGTCACCTTCCAGGTTATCTCATCTCTTAGAGCATGATTCACAAAGTGCGTGAGTAGTTCATCAAGATTAGACTCAGTTTTCTCTTTGTAGCTATCAGCAATCTGTCCTGCTTCCATTTTCACCGAAAAGGTGTTATCATTGTTTGTGAGCCTATCATCTTTGGAGGATTTTTCCCTTACTCCAGCAAGTAGGCAGTCATCCTTTCTCTCGTCATCGGGCATTTACGCATTTACGCAGTCGCAGGGAATTTCATTTAGATCTCAATCAGCCAGAGAAATGCCACCATCCAGTAGAGGTCGAGAGCGTGGTGGCAGTGGTTCTTCACAAGGTGATTATCAGGTTAGTGGCTCAGCTCAGCTGCAGAGGCAGTTCTATGAACTGCTAGTCTGGCAGGATGCTGAGGTATCCGATGTAGTACACCCATGTATTTCTTTTTTCATTATATGTTAGTAAGATTTGATTCTTCCAAATGGTCTGGACTACGTTTATCTTACCATATTTCCATGGCTTCCTTGGATATTGTTTCTATTAAAATCAATTATTGTAGAGGGGTGAGCTTCTAGTATGATTTATTCCTGGCATTTGTGAGACCTTACTAGTTTATCTGGTTTAAATGTGAGAGATTTGTGAGTGGGTATCGGTATTGTTTGCTTGGCATCTTGTTGTGCCTCATTCTGTTGTAATGTCAAGTCAGTCTACCTCTCTTTGGAACTCAGTGTCGGTAGGATGATGGGATTCTTATTCGTCACAATCAGAAAATGTCATTGTTTCTTTCGGTGTAAAGTGGTTAGTAAGTAATATTCGATCTACGTATCTCCTCTTGGTTCAAGACGCTAGTAAAGTCATGTTATCCCATGAGCATATCTGGGTTATGAAAGCATTTTTTTTTTTTTGGTAAATTGTCAGAGTTTCCTTTTTATCGGGAGGTTAAATTGGTATGGATGTTGTTCCATAAAACTCATTTAATATTTATTTCTTCAATTGCGATTCTTTAGCTAGCTTAACTCGTAAATAGTCTAGCTCAAGTAGCCAAGTAAATAAGAAGATGAGCTTCCTGAAGCTCTAATTATTTCTATCCTCAGTCCATTTTCATTTCTTCTTCGTCTGGCACTAGTGAGCTTGGGCGGTTGGTAGCCGCTTAGGATGTTCCCTGTGTTGAGCCAAAGTGCGTGTCAAGGTGGCCGGGTAAGCACATTGTTATTTTTCAAGGCTACTAAGGGTAATGAGAGGCGTTATTTGACCTTTGATTTGATCCATCAGGCGGTGGTGCTTATAGAAAATGTATGGAGTTGTAAACTCGAGAATCGCAGCTGTTTGGAAACTCGAGAGAGTAATTTGGTAGCTCAGGTCTAAGCCGCGTTCTCTATTTAGCTAAGTCTTCCTTAATCCAGCAGGTTGTGCGAGGATGGCTACTTCTATTCAAATTAGTTGCATGGGTTTGTGCTTTAAGTGGAGGAGTCTTTTTCCAAATACTGAATGGTAATACTAAATCTCTAAGGCGTTGATACCCTTTTGTCACGACCCAACCTAGGGCCACGACAGAAACCTACAATGGTGTCGATCATTGCTAAACCCAGTAATAATCTATTAATGCTAGAGATAAGCTGGCAACCTGATCATATACATACATACCTATCTGCTGAAAGCATAAAGTATGGAAAGATCACACGACTTTAACTTGCTGGCAATTAGAACAATGAGCCACAAATTCTGCTATGTCACACTTCATTCCGTCCCACCAATGAATCTGCTTAAGATCATGGTACATCTTCGTCGAATCTGGATGAACAATGTATTTGGAATAATGTGCCTCTATCATAATCTATCCACATAAATCTGCAACATCAGGAACACAAAGTCTATCTTTGTACATGAGAACACCGTCAGTAGTAACCATGTAAGGTGACGCCGGTTTTCTTCTGGCTATCTATCTGTATTCAACTAGAACTGGATCCTCATACTGACGCTGTTTTACTTCATGAAAATTTAGAGTTAAAGGTCTAGTACAGCTTGTCGTCCATCCATCATTGGCATATCTCCTTCACACCTCAACTCTTTGAGAAGTTACTTTAGCTTTATAAGTGCACATGTAATCAACTTTGTGCTAGTATTCTGCCTCAGCTCATGGTCCAACTACATGTCTCTTTTATTTTCACATTTGCAAGACATAATATTTTCAATTCAAAGACAATACCCTGAAGTAGAGTTCAGTCTGGAGATCATTCCTGGTCTGCATCATACTATCCAGAAGTATTTGCATGATCCTTATCCTTATATGATAAACCCTGTTTAGATGAACCTTTGACATACATTAGGATATGAGTAACTACATCCCCACAAGGAGCTTGCGGAACAACACTAACATCAACTGAGATGTTGCATAATGCATTCGTAAAAAATAATATAGCTTGCATCAAATCTTCTATAGTGTATAGTGACAAGGTACTTCAAAAGCTCCCCTTATTGCATCAAGCATGAGCTAATTCTCAGTTCCATCGACCTGTTCTATATCGAAAGTCATATAGAAGAGGTGATTATCGGCTAAATCATGTTATCCCATTCAAAGTTCCGTGTATCTTTGCTTCGAAAATGTAGAACTCTCTTCTCGTGATCAAGGAAGGATCAGCCTAGTCAGAATAAGCTGGGCAATGGTGTTATGATATTATCCAGATATATTTTATTCCAAGAGTTTGGTATTCGTGTTATAATTTTGATTCTGTAATCATGAGAAAAATTCTGTGGGATAGTTTATGAAGGTCGTGCAGGTTCTTTTCTTATCAGCGTGAATCTTGCTTTAGACTTACGCTCGTTCGAGGACGAACGAAGTTTAAGTGGAGGAGAATGAAACGACCTCCGTCAATCGTTTCGAAAGTTAGAACTCCGATTGGCGTGTCGATAATTTTAAAATATTAGTAATATCCATTAGGACCTGTCTGTAAAATTTGAGCTAAATCAGACTTCATTTGGGAAGCATCGGAAGAATGTTTCAGTTTTTATTGTCGATAAATATTAAAAAGAGATTTTCGAGCTCGGTTTTGGAGAATGAGCTCCGATTCGAAATCCAAAAACGTCGTTACTTCGTATGATTATTTGTGACTTTTGTGATTTTTCGAAAGTGAATTTCGATGTTGTTCTGCGAGTTTCCGCTAAAATGCCGAAAGTTAAATAATTTGAGTTTTTTCCATTTAAATTCGCATCATGAGTTTCGGGAACCCGATTTAAAATCCACCTTCGCGAGTATGTTACATATATTTTATATAACTTGTATGCACAAGTTGGAATTATTTCGAATATCGACAGTTTTAATTTTTACCGTAGTAGCAAATTTTAAAAGAAAAAGAAAAAAAAGGGAAAAGAAAAAAGAACAAAAAGTTAGGCGGTGGCACACAGGGATATATACACATTTAACAAGCTTCAGTTTGAACCTCAAAAAAGGAAACAAGAATAAAAACATTAGAACAGAGAAAATGAAATGACGCAGTGAGAAAAAAATGCCAGAAAATGAGAAAAGAACCGGGAAAATAGTAGAATTTTTACCCCGAAACATTCAGTAGGATCGTTTGGCAATGGAACCAAAGGATAAAAGCGGTTATTGATTAGCAATGCTAACTTTTGGAAGAGGTAAGTGTTTATATCCATTTCTTTGGAGGCACCTGGCCTCGTGGATTTTCTACCACGTGTTCCTTACGTGTGTAGCTGCCGATTGGCGTACTCATTACGCCTTAGCTTTGGATTTATGTTGTATATTATATGTTATGTCCTGTTGTTGGTATTGCATTGAGGATCTGAGTATTGTACTCTGGCTGCGAGTTGACATATACTTCCCGGCAGTCGATGAGAGTCCCGCGCCGGTGAAGGGTTATCATCGCATCATATTGAGGGTAGGAGGATTCCGCCCTCGGAGCAGGAGGATTCCGCTCCATTTCATCATATTGAGGGTTGGAGGATTCCGCCCTCGGAGCAGGAGAATTCCGCTCCATCGCATCATATTGAGGGTAGGAGGATTCCGCCCTCGGAGCAGGAGGATTCCGCTCCATTCATTTGGCACATGTGACCCTTTGCGTCATATTTCATTTCATCTCATTTTAGTTCATTTCATTTCATACCATTGTGTAGACTTCCGGTACATAACTACTGTTCTGCTTCTACGTACATTGCTTATTTGCCTATATATTTCTGGCTCGTATTCTGGGTTGCGGGGATCGGGTTGCACGCGGCAACAGGATGACCATATGGATCGGGTTGCACGCCGCAACAGGATGTATTTCTGATTGTTGATGTGTTCGGGATACCTATATGTTTTGGTTATCTTACGTTCCTGCGTTCCTGGTTGTTGATGAGTTTGTCATTCCATACGTGTTTCTAGTTATTATCTAGCTCTGCCTTTTTATAATTTAAATAAGAGGAATTTGGTTTATATGTTTCTTCTCCCTGGCTAGCTATCCTATTCTTTGAGCTGGCTAGCTATCCTATTCTTTGAGTCCTTTTTACTCACCCTTGTTTGTTGTTTATTTCTTGTCTATTTATTTCGTTTCGGCGGGTTCGCTCCAGGATTGAGTTCGCCACGTGGTGAAGGAGCGAAGACGACTTCAGCTGTCAAAGTGAGCCAGCTTTTATTCCGAATGGCCACCAGTTTACTAGTTATTATTTCAGTTGTATTTTGCTCCCTTCATGAGGTATCTGTCTTCTTTTGTACTCTTAGATGTCTAGTCTGGATAGCCCTAAACCTAGTATATTGGGTAGTCAGCTGTAATTTCTTTTGTACAGCTTAGAGGTATCAGTATGTCAGTATTTTTTTAAGTCTTGTTCTTATTTATGAATTGAATTATATTTATTTTTCTAATTTAATTGGTAAGAGTTCGCCCGACGGGTCTAGGGGGAGGATGTCGGGTGCCCTCACGGCCTAGTCGGATTTCGGGTCGTGTCAGTAAAATAGTGTTGAGGGGTTCTGAGACGTTAACTAGTTCATCACCAATGATCATGGTGGCGAAAATGGGGGTTTGTTCCTCAGAAGGACTGGAGAAATTTTGTACTGAGTGAGTCCATATTCTTGAAATGAAAGGTTTGGAAATTGATTACACAAAACTCAAAAATGAAACTCATAAGGTAAAAGAGATTTTACTGTTGATTGTGAAGATGAAAGTGAGGAAGAAGAGGGGTAAGTCGAGATATATATAGTGTTAACAGTCATCATTGTGTTTACAGGGGGAAAATAAAACGAAGGATCACGGTCCAATCAACAGATACCACGTGTGACAATTGGGAATATAAAGTGACAATCGCCATTTTAAATTTCTTGGTATACGTGCGGCCACGTCAGCTTCCTGCTTAAATTCATTCCACTCCCTGAAAACTTTGTCTATTATCCGAGGAGTGGGCGAACTATCTGTATTGGGTGAAAATTCAAGCGTGCCTCGAGCAAACTATGAACAATACCCAACATAATAAAATCATCACAGAAATAACTAGTGCCATATTTTATCTTGGCCAACTGCAAATCAAGACCATATTCATGAAAGACTAAATGAAATCCTAAACTAATCAATATTGTAACTGAGACCAAATTTCGGTGAATTGACGGGGCAAATAGTACATCATGTAGAAATTGAGTTCGGTCATCACACATATCAAGTTTCTAGGTACCAATCCCTTTAACTTCTCCTTTGGAATTATTCCCTACAAAATTTCATCTTGCTCCTTGTGAAATTCGTCAAAATTCTACGAAGGCGTCTCTATCCTACGCTCTATGGTCGGTGTCTCCTGAGTCTACAATCAACGTAGGATGAGTTTAAATTAGATAAGCTGAACAAGAAACATTTACATTTCTATGTACATTTGGAATAAGGTCATATACCTTTTTAGGCTCGGGGTAATTACGAGCAAAATATTCTTTGTTCTCATAGTTGTAGCACTTCTGCTTAGCCATGTTCAATTTCTTCTTAAAAACATAACCATCTTTCTTTCCTTGATGATAACTCTTAGGCTTCTTTGAGGCTTGTCCTTTCCCATTATTCTGAGAAAACCCACCATACTTACATTTCTTGTCTTGTCCACGTTTTGGACCTGAACTTGCCACATACGCACTTGTAGTAGCTTTGTCAACCCCTGGGCGCTCTTCTTTAAGTTCACAATGATGCTAAGCATCTTCCATTACTTTGATGCTAATGTTATATGCCATGTACATTTTCATGTTTTCCCAGTTATGCGGTAAGGAATGGATCACCGCCTAGACCTGTTGCTCGTCAATCAATACATGTCCAATATCTTTTAATTCATTCACCATATTTGACATATGACGAAGATGCTTACGCATAGTATGATCAGGACGTTTCTTATAATTATAAAACTTAAGCGCTCTTCACTTAGCAACATAAGTATGACCAAATTTTTCTTTCAACACATACCACATGTCCTTAGCATTATCATACTCACAGAACTCTCTTATAATATCATTACCATACTACTCAACAATGTAATGCGAGCGAGATAGTTCTTCATTTTTCAAGTTTGATAAGCCTGAAGGTCTCTTGCATGTTGTTCAGTGTTGCCTGCTTTGGGAGGCATCAGAAACACATTAAGAGAGAGGCTCTTCCAAGAAGTACTGGATTTTCATGCTCCATATTTTGTAATTTTTGCATTTAGTTTATCGCCTTTATTAAGCTTGGCGATAATGTTCTTAGCAGAAGTTGACATATTGATATTCAAAACATGTATAAACTAAAGAGAGACAACTAAGTACATTATCTGAGCCTAAATTCATATACATATTATTCCTAAATATAACTAACAATGTCAATATTTATTCCACAATAGATTTAGAATCGAAAGTTCACTAATATGTACTAGTAAATTTAACATTTAATTATGCAAGGAATACTTTATCTTAAATAACTTAAATTCAAGACTAAATAAACAAGAGACAAATTCTATAACAAATATAGAAATATTCAACTTACATAATGACAATTAACATCAGACACCAAAGTCATAAACGTATACATGCTTATCAAATATTACATTACATAGACAACTACTAAAACTAAGCAAACCTAAATTTTAATTCTTTCACATGGAATGGAATAAATCAACAGGCAACAGAACATCCGCTCTCATAATTTTTGGTCGGACTAAATTCAACCTATTTATGTCTCTTATAGGCAGTCTAATAGAACGACACATTTTTCTAGATTTTTATGTCAATGTATTTATACAATTTTTCACAACAACCCGAACTAATATTCTATAAGGTCCAACCATTATGAAAGATCCAGCTAATTTTATCTTGAATCTCTTGCTAAGATTTATCTAGCATATCTCTATGGAACATATTGGATGACAAGGTTGATCCTAATGCATTATTTTTATCTTCACCTATTAACAAACTGCCAAACCACACGATCTTAGATAAACTTGTTAATCAATATAACATGTTTTATAAAGTATATGAGATTCTCTTCTCCAATATTATATTGCAGAGGAATGTTGGCCAAGTCATCAATCACATATTTCATCCTTCTCCTCTAACGTATTGCGTGTACTCATATGGGCGTCTTTCTTAGGCATACCATAATTTTCTGTAACACATACAGAAAAGTTAGGAGTTGCCATAAATTATACACATGTATATTAAATAATGATGCACAATAAAGTATTACTAGAAAAACATTATATGGTAGTTTATGAGGAAAAATGTATCTTAGTCTTAGTACTGTATCCTTGGTTTGACAAGGAATATAATGTTCTGATCCAGAGAAATTTGTTTTTTTCCAAACAAAAAAGAAATTGATTCTAATTGTTGCATTATTCCAGTCCTCTCTTGTTCATAGCTAAAAAAACGACAAAATGGGCACCTCCATTATCCATGTATTTGAAACTAAGCAAGAATGAGGATAAAAATAATAAAAAGTTCTATTAACATCATCATTAGTCATCGATCACGTGCTTCCATTCAACAGGAGTATATAATACTTTGATGATGTTTGGGTTGGCTTAAGCTAGTCGAACCAGCTTTTAAGACACTTTTTAGTTACAGAAGTGTTTGGATAATCCAAAATGGCTTAAAACACTTGGCTTTTAAGGTAAAAAAAAAAATCAAAAGCAATAAGCTGGGTAATTATAACTTATTGCTTTTGGCTTAAAAGTTGTTATGGTTTGACCAATTTTTATCATTTTATCCCACATAATTTTTTCTAATTCGATTAATTCCTTCATTAACAAAGGTCCTAGATTATCCTCCCATTTTCTGTTGTTTATTTAAATAATTTTTTAATCATTTAACATAAAAAAAAAAAAAACTTTTTTACCAAGCACCTCTACAATTATTTTTTTTTAATTCCAACACTTCTATCGAAACACATAACTGCTTATTTATAAAACAAGCTCCAGGACTTAAAAAAATATTTTTAAACAGTTGTGCTTAAAAAATATTTTTTTAAGCTAACCCAATGGGCTATTATCTTGACACCATTCTTTATAACAAATATTCCAAGAAACCATAACGATGGGAACAAAACTTTAAAACGTCAAAAAATATAATATATCTTTTTTGCACCGGTCAAAGTTTTTTCTACAAACCATTAGTAAATATTCCACCGATCAATACAAGTAAAAAATAATGGGGATAACCAGGGCACTGTTCAGACTTTTAAACAATTACGTAAGAACACCAGACACAAACTAATTCTCCACGATTCGATATTTTATTTTATTAATTGTTCTAAAAATAATATCAAAACAGACTATAAAATGTCTTGTAAACACAAGCAGCGAAACATGAATAGGAAACAAATAGTTTCGGCTCGTGATATCAATGAAGAAAATCACACGACGACACAGTTCACAAAATAAATGTATTCGTAATATCAATGAAGAAAATCACACGACGACACAGTTCACAAAATAAATGTATTCATTTCACTAGTCTATAATGCAATCACATGTAGGTTTAACTGCAATCAGATGTATGCCTAACACGAATTACATCAAAGTAACCACAGCCTAAGGTCGTACCTTGTACATACGTTTGTTCCTGCATATTCTGATGAAGTATCTTCAATGAAAATTCACACAGGAACTTATGGAATTGAGGAAAGCAAGAAGAAGAAAGAAGAAAAAGAAAAATGGTTTTTTTTTTCTTTACTGGGAAGCAGCTAATGTAAAAAAGAAATGATGCCCTTTTCTATCACAATTAAAACAATTTTCTCAAACTTTGTTTCTCTTCTTTTTTTCCCTCCTTATATAATAAAAATAATAAATATTAAATATATAACTAATATATATATAATAATAACTTATATTTTGGAATGGATCTAGGTTGACCCACATGAAATCCAATTTCTTTTAGACGTTGTACTGATAATTACACATGTGGTGCTCCCTAATCTTCATAAAGATAATCTTTTTGGAATAGAAATTCTTTTTCAATCTTAAAAATAAAAGAGAACAATTATGTGACAGTATCTCACTAACAATTACTAAGATCATATTTATGTGTCAGTAGAATCTTACGAGTTTATAAGCAGCAAATCTGTTGTAGGCTAGTTGGTTAGGACATTTGGCTCTCATCCGAAAGACCCAGTTTCGATTTCCAGCAACAGAATTTTTGTTTAGTATATACTTTGATTGTAACCTACAATGCACCAAAGAAACTTTTTGGTTAATGTGATCACTTTAGTGATCTCTTTCTAGAGTGTTGGAAATAGGATTCGGGACACTCATGTGGGTCAACCCAGATCCATGTCCAAATATATTTGATTATATATTTGTTATATAAATCATAATATAAGGAAAAATTAGCAAAAGACACAACTATTGATAAACTTGTTTTGAAAAGTTGTGTCTCCTATCAACTATAAAAGAAGTCCTAATTATTAGGAACTTCCAACTTTTTTCCTGCGTACTTTTTCCTTCTGAAAAAGAAAACAACTGAACTCTCCCTCTCTATGTCAAAAGACTTTCTTCTTCTATTATGGTGAAGAAGAAGATTCCAACGAAGAACGGAAGCGCTCTTCTACGAATTGGAACAAACTCTGTAACCAGGTACGACTTAGACTGTGAATTAATCTTTACAGTTCGTGTATTTTACATGTGATTGTATTGTAGACTAGTGAAACAAATACGGTTAGACCCTGGGCAAATTGTATGTTCATGGATTGTGTATAATCCTTCATTGGTATCAGAGCCCGAGTTATTTTATTTCCTAGTCTCTATCTTACTACCGTAAAAGTATTGCAATATGTGGGGAAGATTCCACCTTTACGGTTTGTTTTACAAGTTTTGTTGCATCTTGATTGATAGGCGGTATTGTTGCAACTACGGCTGTGTTTTTTATGTTTGTTTTTCCTTCATGCTTTATGCAAGAGTCAAAAACAAGAAAACTTATTTTTTATTACGTACTGCCTAATTTTAAAGTTCTTGGAGAAGTTAGTTTTGGACCTTTGTTGGTCTGGATCATTTATTGCTATTCATTACATTATTTTTTCAAAAGCCACGTGAAACTTATTTTGTTTGATCATGTTGCTAAATGGAAAAATCATAGTATTTTTGAAAGTGTCCAGGCGAATCAATGTGGCACCGGCTCATCATGTGGATGAAACGTTTTTTAGGGTGAATGGAGAAACACTGTTGTTTTTTAAAAAAAAGCATCAGTCTCTTTACTCCTTATTTTCTCCCGTTTTTGAATGAGCATACATAAGTCAAAGTCTCTATCTATGGTTATATTGACAGAAGAACAATTTTGACAGTTTTTTATTTACTTGGAAACAAGTATTTTGACATGCAAAATAAGCCAAGGAATATTGAATAGCAAAGGGTGCAAAGTTTTTACTGAAACGTGTAGTTATTTCATGTTTGTTCTTACACCTTTCACAACTTTTATACATATAGATGTATAGTTATTTTGTGAATCCCTAGTATTTTGTATATGTTACAAAAGGAGTACATATAAGAAATTAATCACCCTTATCAAAGTTTTTTTGGTAAAAATATTGATGCCTGCCCCAAACTTGGTCAAAGACCATAAATTTGGTTAACGTCCAAGATGTCGTATTAGTGAAGGGGTGTAAATATTGTTCTTTCCTTCTTATTCTTTTCATGGGAAAGTCCATGTAATGGAGATAAGTCTCCAGCATCCCAAACTAAAGATGACAAAAGAAAGGTTCTTTCCATGTCGACATAGTATGGTAACTTAAGCAAGTGTGCTTATAACTAAACTTTTAACAAGTACCATATATAAAGTTTTTTCGTATGACTTTATTTTTCACCATTAATTGTCTTATTATATGCATGTGTGCATATGTAATATGAATATATACACGTGTGTATATATATTTTTTGGTGAGGCTGAACTCCTTTCTGTATTTGTCTGTGTGACATTCTCTTCATATAAGCTACAATTTAATGCTCAATTATATTATTCCATGTTAATTATTTCTATATTTGTTATAGAATTTATATTTAGTTGGTCTTAAATTTAAGTAATTTAAGATGGGTGCTCCTTTTAATAATTGATTATGTTAAATTTATGGAATATTAAAATTTGGATGATGATTGGGAACATAGTGAACTTTCGATTCCAAATATAATGTGAAGTAAATATTAACATAGTTAAATTATTTTAAGGATTAGTATGTATATGAATTTTAGGCTCTACGAAAGTACATAGTTGTCTCGATAAGTTTATACTAATTTATATCAATATGTCAATTGCTATGATAATATTGTCCTAAGTTTAACAAAAGTGTTAACAGTGACAATAAAATCCAGTATGTCCTAAAAGAGCAAGAGGCTCTTGAGACTCTAGATATATCTATGATATCTCCTGAAAGTGAAAATAAATTCCATTTGTAGCTACTACATTATGACAAATTATGAAATTATTCTAAGTCAGTTGCTTATATTCCATATAAGTTATGGATAGATGAAAATTCAATTTTTTTTCTCTTGGGTTTGTGCTGCTTTCTGAACCTTTTTTCCCACATGGATAATTAGTTCCAAGGGGAAGGATGTGTATCTTTCTACGATACTCGATGAAGTCAAGGTTTACATGTTCATATGTGAACAAGACAAGAGTGACACTGTAACTGAATTTGAATCACATGATGTATGTAATTCTTAGTGAATATTTTTCCTAAGTCGGGTGAGATAAGTCAAGACTTGTCTCTTTTATAAAACTGTGGACTAGATTGCTTCCGCTGTTTATGCTAAATGGATTCGAGTGGGAGTCATGTTTGGTGATAATGGATCTGTTCTGATCATTACCAAGATGACTAAAAGAATCTATTTAATATTTTTGATCCCAGTGGGAGTAACTATGAATTGATAAATCAATTTTATCAATCTCAACCTCGACGAATGAGTCGTCTACGTAATCCCCATCGTCGATTTGAGATCGAAGGGGAAGCATATATAGTTACTCCACAAGATGAATAAGAGCAACGAAAGATAAAATAAGGCTCTTAAATACCCTGCTAAGGATAAGTATCTAGAACAATGGAACATGAAATGGAGTTAGTGAAACCAAACTAAGAGTTGGAATTGGTTGATCTACTAATGGGTCATAGCGTCGTTGAGAACAAAGGGGTTCTCAAAATACGCGAAACACTTAATGTAGTATCGAAAAAATATGAGTGAATCCTTGAAGATCAGATTTCAAGAGATCGTTCGAAGAGATTGTTTTCTCCTTTCAGAAAAATCTTATATTAAGATTTTTTTCTTGAACGATTTAATATGCAATAGTGCAAACCCATTAATACTCCTATTTCTACAGGTGAAGTTTCTAGTGGGAGGATGTGTCCTCGTGAATCCACAAGAATATGATATGAAAAGGAATACTGAAAAGCAGTTAAAGGATACCGAGGTATATTAAAAGCACTTGTGATTATCCTTGTAAAGTAAAGGAAAGGATCTACAACTTCAAAGGCTATACATATTGTGATTGAAAAGAAGATTTAGATGAGAGGAAATCTAAATCTATTTTCTTTGCTAAGCAATAGCGATGTGTATATTGTTTGAGTAGCAAGAAACAAGCATTAGCCTTATTTATAAAGAAAGCTAAATTTGTAGCGTTTCTTAGCAACTATGCAAGAAGTTGTTTAGCTCAAACGTCTTTATGATAAATTTGGGTGTGTTGGATAGTGTGTTATTGAATTAATGACAATCAAGTGTGATAGTCAAGTTTCAATAACTTACACAAAAGTCTCATGTATCATTAGAAGACAAACAATATTGATATAAATATAATTTCCTTAGAGACATAGTTGTATATAGAAAAGTGAACATGAAATACATCTCAACGCATTATACAATAGTAGATCCGATAGTGAAACCCATAGCATTTGGTGCTTATGAATGATATGTGAAGTCATTGGGTTTGCGTTGATGTCGATGTATTTATATCTTAACTTTTCCCAAGCATGTTCACATAAAACTGCATTATTGGAGTTAATGTAGTTGAAGCCTAAATTGATTGTTTAGTTGGTTCATATACTTAGAAAGGTTTTATGTTTAGTACATAAATTTGAAGTATGTCGGACAGACAAAAAGATTGGCCTATTCACACAAGCAATCGCCTCTATTGTCTAGGTGACTAATGAGATGAGACAATTATAAACTTATTATTATCAAAAGTGATAATAATAGAGAGCTTGAAGTTTATAATAAGAATGTCACTTGTTTTTTTGGTTAATCATATTAGATTAATTTGATAGTCTGTCTTAATGCCAGATGTGAGTTCTGAAGGATAAAATGTATGAGTAGATATGTGAACTCAAAGTTAGACATGAGTTGTCTGAACTATCATCTGCACAGTATTTAATTTTTTTTGAAAGACATACGCTCCACGGGAAAGGAGTTAATACTGTGATACGTGATTCATACCACGTATGCATAAGGTGACCGATGGGCGATACAAGTGTAATCTCTACTTGCTTATCGTGTGAAGCCCTGAAAATTAAAAGTAATTTTCTTTTCTTTGTACCCTCACGACTTTGATCAGTTTCTCGAGATTCAATTTGGTGTTTGCTATCTTAGAGTGTTGCCAAGAGATCATGGATGATTCGGTCTGGCGGAACATTTCTAGAAAAGCAAGTTAGAATGAGATTAAGAGATTCTTGAGACAAGGAAGATCATTGAGTATTATCACATTAATTGTGTTCATTGGTGCACCCATTATGTTTGTCTTTGGGACAAGAACATAATAACATAATGATGAACTCAAATTAATACAAAGAGATCGCAAGAGAGATGTATGTGATAAATGATCTAGGGTATTGCATACAACAATCTACTCCAAGGTTCCGTTAATCGAGATGCTATATATTCCTAACAGATGTATAGCAACTAAGCTCTCGAAGTATGCACTGGTCACACGGTCTAGTCGTTATGTATGGATATTACAGATTGAGAATGAGAGTTGACCCACTATGCGTGAGTGGGAGATGTTGGAAATAGGATTCGGGACACTCATGTGGGTCAACCCAGATCCATGTCCAAATATATTTGATTATATATTTGTTATATAAATCATAATATAAGGAAAAATTAGCAAAAGACACAACTATTGATAAACTTGTTTTGAAAAGTTGTGTCTCCTATCAACTATAAAAGAAGTCCTAATTATTAGGAACTTCCAACTTTTTTCCTGCGTACTTTTTCCTTCTGAAAAAGAAAACAACTGAACTCTCCCTCTCTATGTCAAAAGACTTTCTTCTTCTATTATGGTGAAGAAGAAGATTCCAACGAAGAACGGAAGCGCTCTTCTACGAATTGGAACAAACTCTGTAACCAGGTACGACTTAGACTGTGAATTAATCTTTACAGTTCGTGTATTTTACATGTGATTGTATTGTAGACTAGTGAAACAAATACGGTTAGACCCTGGGCAAATTGTATGTTCATGGATTGTGTATAATCCTTCATAGAGTATTAAGTTTCGTTTCACTTCACATATATGTTGTTCCAATGTTAATATAGTGTAATCGTCTGGTGAACACAGTGATTAATACAACAAAGTTGTCACATCACATTAAATCAATTAGCTAGATATAAATATGCACCTTTGGAGTTCTAGAATCTGAATGGGTCAATGGGACTGCTGTAAAGTTGATTTTCAAGTTCTCAGTTAAACTCAACAGTACATTCATGAATAAGTGATACTAGCAGAGTTGAAGCTGCAGTTCTGGTCTAAGAAGTATAAGTAGGGGACAACAAGGCTCATGGTTTTCAACTGGGGACTATAATGTTGTCCTCCACCCTTCAGATAGACTAAAAGAGATTGATATTCATGAGAGTGAAGTTAGTGAGTTCAAGGAATTCTTGGAGGATACTGGAATGGTGGATCCTAAATATATTGGTAGAAATTTTACTTGGACCAATAACCATGTCCAGAGTAGAATAGATAAAACACTGGCCAGTTCCAAATGAATGATAAAAGGACAAGGAATGGAGGTCAATATAGTGAACCCTCACTCATCTGACCACTCTCCTTTGGGCATAACTTTTAAATGTGTACAGAGACTAGTTGCCAAGGCATTTAGATTTTTCAATTGCTGGGCCAACCTTACTGAATTTGTCAAAGTTGTGGGTGACTACTAGCAGCATCAGTGTCAACGGAGAAATCTGCAACTAGTCTGGAATAAGCTAAAGCATGTAAAAATTGGGTTAAGAGACCTCAATACTAGGGAGATTGCTGGAGTAGAAAGAAGGATACAAGAAGTGAGGAGTGAATTGCAGTAGAGCCAAGAAAAAATGAGTGACAACAATCAGGTTCAATCCTTAGATGGAATGGCGAGAGAGGCAAAAACAAAGCTGGAGAAATGGGTGCTGATATAGGAGAGTCCGTGGAGGAAAAATCTATAGCCAAATGGCTTAAAGAAAGGGATTCCAATTCAGCATACTTTTTTGTTAGCATAAAATAGAGAAATGCACAAAATAAGATAAAATAGCTCATAAACTCAAATGGGGAAACACTGAAAGAGGAAGTACAACTTTAACAAAATAGCTGCTGGGTCTGCTGCATCATAGATGCTAACAAGAGACCAGCAACTAAAGCTTATTGAGCCAGTCACCAAATAAAAGGTCTATCAAGCAGTATGCAACATAGATGAAACTAAGCCCCTGGATGAGATGGTTATAACTCATGCTTCTTTAAAAAAGGGCACATCATAGGGGATGAAGTCGAAGTTGTCGTTATCAACTCCTTTACCACAAACAAGCTATACAGGTCAGTTAATTGCACAATAGTGACACTAATTCCTAAAGTTCAGCACTCATCTGGTATCAAAGAGTTTAGACCAATATCATGTTGTACCATTCTTTACAAGCTTATATCAAAGATCGTTACAAAAAGAATGCAAGTAGTTATGGATTGGTTAATAGATGATGGGCAGTCAACTTTTGTCCCAGAAAGAGTGGTGACTGATAACATTATCCTAAGCCATGAGCTAGTGAAAGGGTATGGCAAAAAGAGAGTATCTCCTAGGTGCATGATCAATATGGACAAGCAAAAGGCTTATGACTCTGTTGAGTGGATATTCATAGAGCAGATTTTATTCAGCCTAAACTTTCCAACAATATTCACTCCATGGGTCATGCAGTGCATAACAACTGTGTCCTACTCTATGGGGAATTGCTTGAACCTTTCCCTACAAAGAAATGACTGAAGCGGGGAGACCCAATGTCAGCTTATTTGTTTATTTTGGGCATGGAATGCCTAACAAGATCCTTAAAAAGACTCAAAGATAATCCTGACTTCAATTATCAACAAAGATGCAGCAAACTAAACATAATGCAGTTGGGGTTTGTAGATGACCTTCTTCTATTCTCTAAAGGTGTTGTGATCTCTGTACATCTGTAAATGAATGCTTCCAAAGCTTCTCAAGAGCCTCAGGTTTAATTTCTAATAAATGGAAGAGTTACGTATATTTTAGTGGAGTGCAACAGGAGACCCAACAAGAAATACTAGAGTTGCTAGAAATTAGTCAAGGGGAGCTTCCAATCATATATTTGGGGGTACCCTTGAGTCCCAAAAGGTTATCAACACTACAGTGTCAACCTCTTCTTGAAAAGATCCTTGGCAAAATTCAACATCACAGATATGTACTCGTGGAACTAGTGCTGGCAAAATTCATTAATTTTTTGGGGGCCCGCCCAACCCACGGGTTTTTTACACAAATATACAAATTTTCATCCTTAATTACAAAAAAATAGCAATATTTCTCTAATTACAATGCATAGCATTATTTTTCTAACATATTTAATAATAATCTAACACATTTCACCTTCACTTCTCATTTTCCCCAAATTAAAAATTCTCTCACTTACTCTCTCTCTTTCTCCCATCAACCCACCCCCTCCCCCACCACCCCAACGCCATAACCCCACCCTAACACCATCACCACCACCCCACCACCATTACCCCCACCACCCCAGCGCAATCACCCCCTCCCCCGTTTCTATTTCTGTTCGTTCATTTTCAGGAGGACAATGTTTCTGGAGACCGTTTGAGCGGGTCAAAAGAGGAAATTCCTGATTCGTCATCCAGACTTGATGCCTTGAGGGACATAGATGCGAGGCAGCTTAGTTTCAAGTATGTCCTTCCGGCGACTCTCGCGTTTTTGATATCTGCAGCTATCGCTGCTCTACTACAGAATTAAAGTAGTCAGTCTTGACTGTTTTGGAGTTTTTTGTTACTCAACCAGAGGTCCCAGACTTTAGGTGCTTCTCAGAAATTTTTTCACCAATAGAATCACCATGTAGAGTGACCTCTGTGCTTATCCAGTTTATTCGAGGATAACGTTGAAGCTCAATATAAAAGGGGCTGGAACTCCTTCAACACTCTGCGAGCACATAGTGAGAGTATTTTGGATTATCCAGGTTGAAATTACTTAAGGGGCTAAATGAATGAAATTGAAAAGGATGCAGTGAACAAATTTAAAGGTGAAGAATGTACTTATCCATGCTTATATCTTCCTCGAATTTGGAGAAAGCCATAAATTGAGGCGAGGGCATAGTTTTTCTTGAATAAAAAGGCGTTAGAATAGTTCCCTCTGTGCTAACGCCGTGCCTACTTCCTGCCTGTTTTGCTTTATGTTTCAGTTTTTTTCATTATTATCTCTTTCCTTTTTACCTCTAATATAATTTGTTAATAGTGATTTTATCCCATTTTTACGCAATTCTTCAAATATAGACGGTCTGAAACAGTTTGAACGCTGCTGAAACAGTCTTGATACAGTGCAGAAACAGTTGAAACGGTGCTGCAGAAACAGTTGAAACGGTGCAGAAACAGTTACATACGGTGCTGCAGAAACAGTTGAAACGGTGCAGAAACAGTTAGAAACAGTTGAAACGGTGCAGAAACAGTTAGAAACATTTGAAAAGGTGTGGAAACAGTTAGATACGGTGCTGCAGAAACAGTTGAAACAGTTAGATACGGTGTTGCAGAAACAGTTGAAACGGTGCAGAAACAGTTAGATACGGTGCTGCAGAAACAGTTAGATACGGTGCTACAGAAACAGTTGAAACGGTGCAGAAACAGTTGAGATACGGTGCTGTAGAAACAGTTGAAACGGTGCAGAAACAGTTGAGATACGGTGAGATACAACGAGGATGGGATGAGGAAAAGTGAAATTGTGGAAAATGATAGGAATAAAAGTGAAATTGGGGAAAATGGTGGGAGGAAAAGTGAAATAGGGAGAAATGGGAGGAGCAAAAGTGATAGTGGGGGAAATAGGAGGAAGTATGTAAGGGTTTGGTATGTTATGAGAAAATATTGCTATGTTTTTGCTATATTTGTAATTAACTTGTGTTTTCCTCTATATAGGGTAATTTTACTAAAATGTTGCTATGTTTGGTAATTAAGCTCTAAAACTTGTACTTTTATGTAAAAAATCCATATTACATGGGTTGGGTTCTCGTTTAGTTTTACTGGGTAAAATATGGGCTAAAGCCCACGTAACCCATATTAAAAAGGGACAATTACATTGAGAGACACCCCACTCATGAAAATTACCAAAAAAAGACCCCTATTTTGCTACCTTACATGACATAGCACCCCCTCCCTTTTTTTTATTTTTTCTTTCACTCCATAGCACCCCCTTTATAAAGAAAAAAAACCCTAGCCCCCATTTTTCCTCTCCTCCTTCCCTCCTTCCCATTTTTCTCTCTTCTCTTCCCCATAACACCTACCCCGCCGCCACCCCCCACCCTTCCACCACTGCCCCACCGTCATCCCCTCTCCTCCAAGCCACCGATGTCGTCGCCGACGAGGTCGTCACCTCCACCGCCGCTTCTTCTTTTTCTTCTTTTCCTTTTTTTTTTTTTTACTTTTTGAATAGCAATGTTGATTTTGTTGTATATTCCGATCAAAACTCCGGTGAAGAGTTTATTTATCAAGTTTCTTCTTTTTCTTCACTTTTATCATAAAAATTCATTGAGATCTACTAATTTTTTATTAAAAAATTTGTTTAATGTTTAGATCTAGTGTTTTTCTTGTATAAAACTGTATAGATCTTGGATATTTGTTAAGATTTTGTGTAAAATCTGCCCGAGGTACTGTTTAACATTATTTTTGTGAGTTTATACACTTTTATACATTTTTATACAAGTTTATACAATTCTGTAAACGTGTATAAAAATGTATAAATCTGTATATGTACGCATTAACAGTGTATAAAACACATTCTATGCATTGTAAATTTTGTATAAAGCTGTATATGCGTGTATGAACAATGAATAAAATAATATAAATTTCATATTTGTGCATTTTTTTTGGATGTTTTGTATAAAATTTATATTTTTTGTGTATATTTTTGTATTTTCCTTCTTGCACACACAATTTTATAGGTAACATGTATAATTTATTATTTTGATAGATTTAGGTACATAAAATTATCAAAAAATAATTATTTAAACAAATCCACAAATAAAATAAATAAATCCGGTGAATTTTTGGTTTTTCGGCCACCGGCCACCGCCGGCCGGCGGTGGCAGCGGCGGCAGGTCGGTTTCTGGTGGTGGGGGCAGTGGTGGGGGAGGGTGAGGGAGTGGCTCCTAGGGTTTTTAGTTTAAATGGGTGCTATGTTATGTAATTTTGAAAATAAGGGGGTGACATGTTGTGTAATGTAAAAATAAAAGGGTGCTATGGATGAAATGTGGCCCCTCATTTGTAATTTTATATTGTGGGCTGCCTAGTTTTGAAAATTTTCCTATTAAAAATGGGTGTTTAATGGGCTGAAAATGGGTTTTGGACATATTGGTTTGAAAAACTAAATTTCTTTCTCTCTCTTTATTTCTTACCCGTCAAACACACACTCCCTCTCATACAATTTGTAAAACCTGATTTCCCAACAAAACCCATTATTTTCTATCAGTAAGTCCTTGAAAAACAGCAAAGTACTATTTTTGAAGAAGCCATAAAAGACAAATGGAGGTATTATTTCTTCTTTTTTTGTTCTTTTTTCGATTAGGGTTTAATGGTGGATTTGATTTTTCTCTCTGAATCCGCTTGTACACTTTGGGCTAAAAATAATAGGAGAATTATGAAATTAACTAGCAGATTGATTTTCATGTTCTATGTTAGCTTCTTTTCTTTTCTGGAGTTGAGTTTTATTGAAATATAAATAATATTGTTACATGGTTAATCGTGTAGGTAGACATGTCGAAAGAGGTTGTTGTTGATTCTTATGAGATCGGCTCTTCTATTACGTGCACGCGAGCTAAAAGGGAAACTTCTATTGTATGGAAAACTTTTGCTAAATTGCCTCGCAGCACTGATGGAAGGTTAAGAGCGCAATGTAAGATTTGTAAAAAAACTTTTCTAGCTGACTCTAAGGTTGGAACATCAACTATGAAGCGTCATATTATGGACAAACATATTTCAAATAACACAAAAGAGCATCAATCTGAACCAATTGATCAAGCTATGTATCGCGAGAAAATTTCCAAAGCCATAGTTAAGCATAATTACCCTTTCAGTTTTGTAGAGCATCAAGGAAATAGAGACATCCATTTGTTTTTAAATCAAACTGTAAAGACCATATCGAGAAATACTGCTAAGGCAGATATGTTGAAGATGTACGAAAGAGAAAAAGAGTTCCTTAAAAATGAGATATCTGCGATTCCGGGCAGAGTTTGCTTGACATCGGACATGTGGACTTCATTGGCATCTAACGGTTATATGTGTTTGACAGCACATTATGTTGATCTGAATTGGGTTCTTCAAAAGAGAGTCTTGATTTTCCGTCATGTGCCCCCTCCACATTCTGGTGCTGTTTTGGGTCCTTTGTTGATTGAGTATCTTAAAGAATGGGGGATTGAAAAGAAAGTGTTTACACTTACTTTAGATAATGCTTCCTGTAACAATGGTGTGGTAGATACCCTGAAAGAGCATTTGTCTTTGATGCGCTCGTTAGTCTGTGATGGCAAGTTCTTTCATATCGTTGTGCCAATCATATTTTGAATTTAATTGTTAAAGAGGGCTTAGGGAAAGCTGATGCGGCTATTACAAAGATCGGAGAGGGTGTTAAACATATTAAGCATTCGGAAGGTAGAATATTAAAATTTGTTGAATGGATTAAGAATTTGGGGCTGCCATGTTCAAAGAAGCTACGCCAAGATATGGTTGTCCGGTGGAATTCAACCTATAAAATGCTTGAAAGTGCTATTCAGTATAAACAAGCTTATATTCAGTATAAGTTGGTCGATTCGGAGTTCAAGCATAGTCTTATAGAAAAGGAATGGGAAAGGGTTGAGAAGATAGCTGAGTTTCTGAAGCCATTTTATGATATCACAGTATTGTTTTTTGGAAGCAAGTATCCAACCGCCAATTTATATCTCCGAAATGTATGGAAGATTGAGAAGATGTTATTAGAAGAGAAAGTTGGTGGAGATCCAGTCATGAGCACGCTGGCTACTTTAATGCTAAGGAAGTTTAGAAAATATTGGAGGTCATATAGTATCATATTGTCTCTAGCCATTATTCTTGACCCTTGATATAAGTTGAAGTTCGTGAAGTTTTGCTTTTCAAAAATTAATCCTGAGACTTTTGAAGCAAAGGTAAAGGTTATTGAAGAGAATCTACAACTTTTGTTTAAAGAGTACTATGTACCTTCAACCACAATTGTCTTACCGGATGAATATTCTTGTGGTGGTAGTAGTAGCAATGTGATGCGAGATGAACTTGATGATTTGATATTTTTGAGAGCCAAATGGAGTCAAGTACTGGTAAAACATAATTGAACTTGTACTTGGAGGAACCTATTCTTGATCGTAAAACTAATCCAAATTTGGACATACTTGGCTTTTGGAAGGATTATAGGCTAAGGTATCCCGAACTTTCATTGATGGCACGAGATGTTTTGAGTGTACCTATCACCACAGTTGCCTCGGAATCTGCCTTTAGCATTGGAGGTCGTGTCATTGGAAAATTCGGAGCTCTATTCTACCTGCCAATGTTGAAGCGAAACTGTGTACTAGAGATTAGTTAAATAGACAAGAAGGTAACTAATCTTCCTAACATACTTTATGAATTCCATTGCTTCACTTTATTTTCTAATTTACTTATTTTGGATTTCTTTATTCTTTTAAGCTTGCGATGAATCCGACTCCGATGAAGATGAAATTGCTATAGACCTTCGGCCGTATCATGCCAAACTCTTCTCGGTTTGATGGTATTATTCTTGTTCTGCTTGTTGACCTTATTTCTGTCTATCTTTACCTGTTAAGTTTATGTGTAACAACTGCATTAAAACATTAAAAACGTCTAAAAGGAATGTCAACTTGGATATTGGATGTTCCTGATTGTTCAGTCATTTTAGGAGCTGTTGATAATAACTGGAATGATGATGAATTACAGAAAAGTGGCCAATTTCACTCCTTAATTGTTTTATTTCAGTTCAGTTCTATGTTGTCCACTGAACTACTTTAACTGGATATTACAAAGGGGATATGCTCTGTTGAACAGATGAGGCATAGTCGGGGCACAATAACTGCAGCCTGAGAAAATATACATCACCATCCAATAACCTTTGGCATGTCGATAAGCTGCTTAAAAGATTTCATTTTCAAGTATTCTCAAATGCTGTCTTTTGGCTGCAATTATGGTTGTAGAGTGCCTTCATCTGGTGGAACTTTCAGTCTTATAGAATACTTTCAATCTTGGTTGACTACCTAATTTCTACGGCAATATTTAACGGAACGCCAAGACTGTTTAAGTGCATTCCACGTTCGCACGTCTCATGGGATTTCATACATAATGGAGGACAACAACCATGCATAGAGTATAGACAAAGCAGCGTTAATCTGTTAAGTATCTTTCTAGAGTTCTGTGAAATGACACAGAAAGCATAAGTATTCTATAAGACTGGAACATTAAATACTTCACTGGTGATAGCAGAATTGAACTCGTGAAGCAATTATAGAATACTATCGTCGGGTGGGACATTTAACTGGTTGATTGTTGGAAAAGCTTGACCTTGGTTATAGTGGAATTGAACCTGATACATGAATTGCTGCTTAATTTATTCTAGTGGTATATAATCGCTGCCAAAATTTGTACTAACTGTTTTTAGCTTAAATGTGAATGCTTGTGGTTGAACATTAATTTCTTGCGCAGATTCTGATTCAGGGAGTGACTATGATGCAGATGATGCGCACTCTTGATATTTGTTGATTCAAGCAGTGGCTTTTGGTTTTCCTGACCTCCCCTCATGTTGTTGCTTGGTTGAGAGCAGCGTAGATCTTCGTCAACATGACTTTCAACTTTTACCTTTTGGTTCTGGTAGAAGAAGTTGCCTTGGAATGCAGCTGGGAATCATAATAGTTGGCCTTGTCGTCGCGCAATTGGTGCATTGCTTTGATTGTGAAACGACCCCGGTTAGTCGTTTCGGAAATTAGGACTCCGATTGGCGTGCCGATAATTTTAGAATGTTCATAATATCCATTGGGACTTATATGTAAACTTTGAGCTAAATCAGGCCTCGTTTGGTAGGCATCGGAAGAAGGTTTCAGTTTTTATTGGCAATAAATATTAAAAAGAGATTTTCGAGCTCGGTTTTTGCCGAATGAGCTCCGATTCGAAATCCGAAAGCGCCGTTGGATTCGTATGATTATTTATGACTTTTGTGAACTTTCGAAAGTGAATTTCGATGTTGTTCGGCTAGTTTCCGCTAAAATGCTGAAAGTTAAATAATTTGACTTCTTTTCATTTAAATTCGCATCTTGGTTTCGGGAGTCTGATTTGAGATCCGCCTTCGCGAGTATGTTAAATATATTTTGTACAACTTGTATGCAAAAGTTGGAATTATTTCGAATATCGTAGGGCACTGTTTTAATTTTTGTTAAGAAAAGAAAATAAAATAAAATAAAACAAAAAAAAAAGGGAAAACGAGACAAAATAGTTAGGCGGTCACTTGAGCTTATATGCTCAAGTGATTAACGAAAAAAAGAAGAGGAATATAAACAATATGAAACAGAGAAAAATAAAATGATGGGGAGGAAAAAAATGCCAGAAAATAAGAAAAGGGGCCGGGAAAAAGTAGAATTTTCACCCTGAAACATTCAGAGAATGATCCTAATATATTATTTGAGTTTATCACGTGTGTTTAAATATATTTTAACGGTAAAACTTGGAATATTAGACATCGTTTTAACAAGTTCAATTAATAGTTTGAAGGGTCAAATGGACCCTAATAATGAAATTGATTATATATTCGTACTCAGTGAACTATGGGCAACATATAAATGTAAATTATTTGGGGTTTGGCTATGTGACCTTAAACCCTGTATATAGGTCTGGCCTGCGTATTGCGTATGCAAATAGGGTATCAGGTTCCTACCTGGATTACCCTAAGATGTGAGGAATGAAGCCTTTAGCCTAATTTGATATATTTTTCTGCTTATTGAATAGAGTGAGATCGTTTGGCAATGAAACCAAAGGATAAAGCGGTTATTGATTAGCAGAGCTAACTTTTGGAAGAGGTAAGTGTTTATATCCATTTTTTTGGAGGCACTTGGCCTCGTGGATTTTCTACCACGTGTTTCCTTACGTGTGTAGCTGCCGATAGGCGTACTCATTACGCCTTAGCTTTGGATTTACATTGTATATTATATGTTAGGCATGTTGTTGGTATTGCATTAAACATATGAGCATTGCACTCTGGTTTTGAGTATTGCATATACTTCCCGGTTGGCGATGAGAGTCCCGCACCGGCAAAGGGTCATTATTGCATATACTTCCCGGTTGGCGATGAGAGTCCCGCACCGGCGAAGGGTAATTATTGCATATACTTCCCGGTTGGCGATGAGAGTCCCGCACCGGTGAAGGGTCATCATTACATATATTTCCCGGTAATCGATGAGAGTCCCGAGCCGGTGAAGGGTCATTATTGCATATATCTCCTGGTAGACGATGAGAGTCCCGCGCCGGAGATAGGTATCAAGAGTATGTGACTGCATTGCATCATGCCGCATTCATCCCACCTCATCGCACCGCATACTGACTATTGTGTGTATTATATTGTGTTTTATGTATGCGGTATGTACACCATGTTGTGGACATATTACAGTTTGCCTATATATTTCTGGCTCGTATTCTAAGTTGCGGGGATCGGGTTACACGCCGAAACGGTATAAATATATGGATCGGGTTGCACATCGCAGCGGCATGAATATATGGATCGGGTTGCACGCCGCAACAGGATGAATATATGGATCAGGTTGCACGCCGCAACAGGATGAATATATGGATCAGGTTGCACGCCGCAACAGGATGTATTTCTGATTGTTGATGTGTTCGGGATACCTATATGTTCTGGCTGTATTACGTTCCTGGTTATTGAATAGTTTGCGATTCCATACGTGTTTCTAATTATTATCTGGCTCTGCCTTTTCATAATTTAAATAAGAGAAATCTGGTTTATTTGTTTCTTTTCTCCCTGGCTAGCTATCCTATTCTTTGAGGTGGCTACTCTGCCCCACTTATTGAGTCCTTTTGACCCACCCTTGTTTGTTGTTTGTTTCTTGTCTATCTATTTCGTTTCGGCAGGTTCGCTCCAGGATTGAGTTCGCTACGTTGTGAAGGAGCGTAGACGACTTCAGCTGTCAAGGTGAGCCAGCTTTCATTTCGGATGGCCACCAGTTTATTGGTTGTCATTTCAGTTGCAGTTTGCTCCCTTTAGGAGGTATTTGTCTTCTTTTGTACTCTTAGATGTCTGGTCTGGATAGCCCTAAACCTAGCATGTTGGGTAGTCAGCTATAATTTCTTTTGTACAGCTTAGAGGTATCAGTATGTCTGTAAATTTTTTTAAAAGTCTTGTCCTTATTTATGAATTATTATATTTATTTTTCTAATTTAATTGGTAAGGGTTCGCCCGACGGGTCTAGGGGAAGATGTCGGGTGCCCCCACAGCCTAACCGGATTTTGGGTCGTGTCAGATTGGCAATCATAACAGCCCATGTCTAAGTAATTTAGCTTTTCTAAGTCTGATTCTTCTACCAATTATATACAAGCTAACTAGGAGGACTAAGTATCCTGCTTTCTCAGTGTAAACATTATAAAAGATTTATCTAATTCAATTGACATGTATAATTATATGACTGAGTGTGAAATTTTTATTCATGGTGTATTTTATTTATTGTTTCTTTTGTAGAGAAATCTAGAAAATAATTCTTGGTACATCGTTTGAAATAAGATATGTTTGAAATAAGATATCTACTTAATTAGCAAATGTTTAAGATGAAGTCGCACAAGGTTAAAAGTTTTGTTTAGGGTGATATTTGGTGACAATTTTCATTGTTTTAGGGAAGGATTTTCTTTAGTCAAGAAAAATATGGGTTACCCATACAACCTTCCACCCAACCCATTTTCAACCCATCTTGAAAATGGGTGGGTTGGGTTCTAACCCATATTTTCTCAGCCCATTTAAAACCCACCCAAATCCAACCCAACCCACCCATTTGCTCTACATGGAACAAAGCAAGTGTATGCAAGCTATAGTGGAATTTAAGCACCAAGAAGGATAAAGTTTAGGTAAGATAGGTCCACATAACTTATGAGACGAAGAGGGGTTTCTGGGAAAGAGTGCCAAATCAAGCCTCCATGGTAATCCAAAATAGTTATTTAAAGCCAAGAAGTATGTGGAAGAGAGGGGCCTAAGGATATAACATATCAACCAGATGATGACCTTTTCCATTAGAAAGATGTACATTATATTGAGAGGGAAATATGTTAAGGTACCTTGCAGAAGACTCATATGTAATAACCCTTGTGTACCTAAATAGAAGTTAATTCTATACAAAGCAGTGATAGGCTGGCAACAAAAGAAAGGTTGCTGAAGTGGGAAGTTGTCATGTATCACATGTGTGATATGTGACCAGGGAAGGGATTGTACCTCACATTTATTCTTTCTATGTCCCATTGCAATAGTCATATGGAGCAAACTGCTGGCCTGACAAGGCACTAATAGACTAACAATGGGTTGGAGAGAGGAAGTCGACTGGGCTAATCAATTTGCAAGCGGGAATAGTGCAAGAGCACAAGTGTATCGCAAGGCTTTGACTAGCTCTGTGTACTACACCTGGAAAAAAAGAAATCTGAGATACCACCAAGAATAGAAGAGAGAACCTAAGGCTATTTTGCATATCATTATTCAAGAGATATCTCATAGAGGAGTAAGCAAGGTGCAGCTAGCTAGTAGGTTGAACAAGCTGAACTTCTATCCATAATGTGTACTGTTGAATAGCTGGGAACTAGTTAGCAGATAGAACACAACTGAATTAAGGAAATGTCCAGTTCGGCCCTATTTTCTTTATTTTATTGAGCCATAAACGCTTACTTGGTAATAAAATTATTTCTAATAGCAAAAAAAAATCTCTTTCTAAGCACATTATCGTAGGTTTGATAAATGACCTTCTCCTCGAGGATAATCCTACTTGAATTTTACATGAATGATTTGTTATGTATGACTTAACATCTAACATGGAGAATATTAGGTTTTTCCATCTAACCAGCCAAAGAAAGGACAAGAATATTTTTACCTTCATCTAGCTCGCCTGTAATGTCCTAGTGTGTTTTTATTTCAATTGAGCGGAATATTAAACTCTTGATCCCTACTAGTAAACTGCGTACATCTCATCATTTCCAGGCCCTACTTGTGAGATTACACTACATATATTGTTGTTATTGTTGTTAATTTCTTGATCAGGCCAAGAAAAGGTGCACAACTAAAGCAGTTAAATGTGCTCTCTAACCGGACACAACTATGAGCTTGAACTAAAGTAGATCACTATTAACTATTGTAAAATAAAGGTAAAAGAGAGCAAGAATTGTAGACAAGAAATATGGGGAGGAGAAGGATAATTCTATTTCATTCATCTCTTCAAGTGTATATTACAAAGGAGGATAATACATTCTTATATAGGGTGTAAAAGTCATCCAAAGGTTACAAATATTAAGGGACTTAATTAATAGGTACTTGTAACATACAAAAAGATTCATGAATGATAAGTAGTGGAGAAGTGAATGGACATCCACAATAAAGTGGATTTATAACACTCCCCCTTGGATGTCCATTAAAGATGATGTGCCTCGTTAAAAACTTACTAGGAAAAACCCGGTGGGAAAAAGCCTAGTGAAGGAAAAAGAGTACACACATCTTGTAATACGCATTGAGAGCTGCCTCATTAAAAATCTTACAAGTAAAACCCAAATGGGATAAAACCTTGTTAAGGGAAAAAGAGTGCAGCACGTATTTTACTCCCCCTGATGAAAACATCATTCAATATCTTGAAGACGTCATATTCCAAGTTGTATATCAGCTTCTCAAATGTTGAGGTTGGCAATGGCTTAGTGAAAAAAAATTACCAAACTGTTACTGAAATGAACTCTTCAACATTAAATTCATCACTCTCTTGAAGATCACGATTGAAAGGAGTTTTGCTTAATAATATCTCCTTTAGTTTTATCTTCCTTTTAGCTGAATTGTTTATGCAATATTTCATATAATATTGCTGAATCTTCATCTTCAAAGAAAAGCCACATTGTTGCTGAATAAGTTGAGTCCTTGGTCTCAATCATTTATATTGTCGGTTAGCTTGATGCATGGCTATTATCTCTTCATGATTTGAAGATGTGACAGCAACAATGTATTTCGCAAAGTGCCATAATATAGGTATACTTCCACAAGCAAATAGCCAGTTGATATCGAGCTTTGTGGATCAAGTAGATATCATGTTTTCTTCCGATGTCTTCGCATTGAGGAAAACTAAATCTTACCAATAAGCTTATAACAAAAGCTATAACCAGTGGAGTATATTTGGTAAGATACTTTAATGAACTAATTGCATTAAAATATGATATTTCAATACAAAGAAGCTCGCTAACGCGATTTCACCACATGTGGCCGGATTGTTTTAATCCGTATAAATATTTATGAAGCTTCATTGAATAGGTTTCATGGGAACCTTTATATGCTTCACGCATTTTAAATCTTTCAAGGATTTTAATAAATATATTGATGTTCAGTGAGCCACATAAAAGGATGTTGCAACATTCATACACATATCAAGTCTATTATGCACTGCCAGACATATAACATACCTGAAGGTGATTGCATCCACCAAAGGAGAATATAACTCCATGTAATCAATGTCAGATTTTTGTGCCTCAAGTCGTACTTTAAATTTAACGACTTATTTTTATCAATATTTTTTGCCCAAAAATATCTTTGTACACTACTGGCTTTGCACCTTTAGGTGTTCGGACTATAGGTCCAAAACTTCACGTCACTCGAGTGAAGCCGATTTTTGCTTGAATGCATTTTTCTATTTTGGCCAATAATTTCATGTCTGTATTCCAAACAGACTTAAGCTCAAGATCCTCATAATCATATAATATTGAGCTTTATAATATATGTAAGATATCGTCGACGATAATTTTATATCTCGATTCCCAATCCGACATAACATATTGAGATCTCTTCACATTCATAAATTTTCAGGTACCTGAACCTCTCCTGATGGGGTTTTATGAAGTGTTATGTCGTGGGCTATTTTAGAGCCCGCCTCCTTATTTGACCATCATAATCATTTGCTCCTTTCCTTTTTCAAGGAGTAATCTTTGGAACCGAATGGTCTACCACGCCTCAGGCGTGCCTTAGACTCATTTACATAAGTAAATTGTCTCACCAAGACATCAGGAGCATTAGCAGCTGGAATATAATATCTTTCTTTGGGTCAGTAATGCGTCTGGCAGTGACTTGCATTATTTTTATATGAGGATCATAATCAAATGATAATTTAATTTATTTATTCCTCAGCTGCTTTAATTTCTCCCCCTAATGTTAGCCAAACTAACATTCGTTCCCAACTTTATATGGGATCCATCTTTGTGCGTTGCGGTAGAGCAATTGATAATATACCGCACATTATAATTATTAGATGGAAAATATTTGGTTCCTGACCCTGAACCAATTATGAGGGTGAATTCATTTTATGGCATGTCGTGCACAAGTACTGCTTTATAGATATACCATACCTCATACCTGATTTAGGTAGCATTGTTCTCATATGCATGGTTTAGCAATTGGAGGCTTTCAATATATGAATCTGCTAAACTTGCTTGCCAACATTATCAAGATAACTTATTTTAATTGCATAATCTGGAAATATGCTCATAATAAGATTTATTTGAGCAAATATTTAACCTCACAAGTACTATTGCGGGTTTGTAGTAAAACGCACATGTGACCTTATCATAGATGCATCTATTTATAATAATTATATGGTCCACATGACAGGTGAACGGGCCCATATTCACCTTTCATACATTCCAGAAGTGCGGGGATCCTGATCCCAAATTTAGTTGGTCGAATAATTTATTTATCTTGAGAACAAACAGCACAAAAAGAATTCTTGAAGAATCCTGATTCTTCAGTATATACCCATGCGAATTCTCATTTATATACTTTGTGCATCATATTTGAACCGGGATGGTCAAACCGGTCATACCAACTTATAAATTTATTCATCTAGTAAACTAGAAATTACTATAGCATGGGCATTGTAACAATAAACTAAAAGTTTATTGTGGCATGCACATATAATTTTACCACAATTATATTTTAAGTAGTACATACTCGAGGAAGAGGCGGGGAGCTTTTCAAGCACATATATCTCTCCCGACATTCTTGTAGTAATATAAAGATATTCATATCTTTCCATCAAATTTAGTCTCTTAGCCTTTTTGGCAAATGTATTTGAAACTTAACAAGTTTCTTTCGAGACATACTACAATAAGTATTTCATCAATCTCATTCCTCCAAGTAGTAATATTTTGGCTCTTCCGGAGCACTCAAATAGCTTTGTACTACCATATATTTTATTACACCAACCATATGGTGAATATCTCCTTTCAAGGAGAAAATCATATTATTTTTCTCATGGTAAAATCATTATAGGCAAGATCAATTTCTTGCTTCACTTGCTCTTATGTAATTCATAATAATACATAATTATGGCGTACGTTTTGTACGAGAGCAATGACCATTTATGCCACAATAAATAATAGAATTATTATAGTCGAACCTTTTCTAGAGGTGAGTTGTGGTACTTTATCAACCACACATGGGCACGTCCATATTCATCTTTCTCGAACCTCTTCTGGAGGCGAGTTTTGATAGTTTATCACATATTGCCACATTCACTTCGGTGAATGGGTCTATATTCATAATTTTTTTTTTATGAATTGTCTCATTCACTACAAGGAATGGACCATAATCATCTGGACTTGCCTCATGCTTATATGATACATTGAAGGCATTATTATATTTACTGTTTGAACGGTTACTTTTTGAGAACCCTTATTGTTCTCTTATTTATTTCACAATGATAACTATATTTCCATTCGTTGCCACGTCCACGTCCATGGTCTCTATCACGGTAATTATTTTATCGTCTTTTAGACATAAAATTATTTGCCTTCTTTTAGACATAAAATATTGTGTCTTCTTTCAGACATAAAGACATTTTGCCTTCTTTCAAGCATATTATGTTGTGTCTTCTTTCACACATAATGATAATTTGCCTTCTTTTAGGCATATTATGTATTGCTACTACATTCACATCTGAGAATGGAGCATTATATTGTGCTTCCACATTCACCTTATGGAATGGAGCTTGTCTTGCTCCCATATTCATCTTAGGGAATGGAGCATATATTGCTCCCACATTCACCTCTATGAATGGAGCCTATTTAGTGGACGGGCTTAATGATGTTATCAAAAATACTTTAGTTTGCCTCAATCATCATTATGTGTATTAGGACCTTATCCCAATGTCTTAACCGCATAAAGGCGTGTTAGGCCATAATGTGTTGAGACTTAACCAACATTGTATCTTACCCTTATAAAGGTGCAAAAGCAATAATCCGTTGGGACATGCACCCAATATCGTACCTCAACAAATGGCATAATAAGTCACCAGCCATAATCATGAAATCAATTTCACAATATTTCGTGTAATTCTTTTCCTTCATCAAAATATTGCATTTTCATGAATAAATTTGAGACCTTAAGTCTTCTCATTATTGATTATATGTATATTCAATTTTCAAATCAATATTCCTATGAGGTAAAAATCAAGGTATATTTGATTTTTGTAGTTTTAACTGTAAGAAAAAAAATATTTATAACTTGTACTTCACCTGATGGAAGCTTTATGAAACTTATTCTTTCCAAATATGATTGCGAACTGCAAACTCTCAACAGTATAAGCAGTTTAGATAGACTTTGTACAAAATAGTATTTTATAAAATTCCACCATCTATTTGACATGAAAGTAAGAAAGAGAACTTTTTCATGACGTTCTGCCTGACCACACAAATTAAGGATCAATAAATTAAGCAAGCATTTGAACAATACTTGTGATTGTGATCCAGTACTAAGCCAGAAAAAGTTTAGTAAACCCAATCAATATAATGACACATTTAGATGTCTTCTGTTGTCAGAATTCTTCAAAATCTATGACTATAAATTTGGCAAAATACCAAAAATAATTAGCCAATACACGTTTATTGATTCATTATCTAATAATATTTTTAGCCTGTAATTTGTCAAAAAAACACAGAAACGGTATTACATGGAAAATCCACTATGTATCAAAAACCAAAAATTTAAGAGACCATGTTAAGATTGATGACAAAAGGAAGGCTTATATAACTTACTTATTTGGATGCTCCACTGTATGATTGCCACATAAGTACGGATGTCTTAACTCATAATGTGATTTATCAATAAAAATTGCAATTGTCGTTACATAGAGAAAAAACTTTCATAATAACCATCAATAATTAATCAATTAGAATTAGCCATGTAATGTCATAAGCTAAATAGCTAATATTGTAAAGATATGATCTGTTGAAATTCATTATTCATGGTATCATTTTTATTTATTTATTTAAGAATACTATTAGTAAAAGACATTTCAATGAACATCTAGAAAATTGACGCACCTCTTCGATTCTGTTACCTTGTTCATCCTCTTGATCTCATAGCATCCTCATTGTATGTCCCTAAAGCAACTATAAAATGAATCCATATCATACCTAAACCACCTCAAACTAAAAGTCTGCCAAAGTGCATAGTTCCTAAAAGACATCAGTTACTAAAGTTTAGGCGTTTGGACATCTGAAGATCTGAAACTAAACTCGAAGATGGTGACAATAAGGAAGTAATTAGAGACTCGTGCTGATAACGTATTGTAAAATAAAGGTAAAAGAGAGCAAGAATTGTAGACAAGAAATATGGGGAGGAGAAGGATAATTCTATTTCATTCATCTCTTCAAGTGTATATTACAAAGGAGGATAATACATTCTTATATAGGGTGTAAAAGTCATCCAAAGGTTACAAATATTAAGGGACTTAATTAATAGGTACTTGTAACATACAAAAAGATTCATGAATGACAAGTAGTGGAGAAGTGAATGGACATCCACAATAAAGTGGATTTATAACATTAACTAATTTTTAGCCCCACTTAAAATACTTTTAATTAAATAATACGAACTTAAATAATTATCCATCCATACCTAATTAAAATTCAATACCTAGATTTCAGTAATTACTTACCCGGCTATACTCATCCCAAATCCACGATTCACGTTTGTTTCCTCTAATCTCTCTGTAATTTCTTCATTTCCTAACCTTATCTTCCCAAATCTCTTTCTCCTTCACCCCAAATTATTTATTTTTACCATAAAATACACAAATAATCTCTAGACCTATCATATTTATCCACTTCTTTTGGTGATTAGAAAAAGGATGTGGATAATTTAGTTTAAAGTTGTCTTTACAAATTATTTTCTTGTAGATTTTCTGAAACTTTTTCTCCAAATTGTTGACGTATTTTTCTTCCAATTTGTCAACCATTTTTACCATATTGCTGGTTTAGTGCAATTCTCTGCTATTTTTTGTTCTTTTTTTGGTGAAGTGTATTTTTTATAAAAGATGAGAGATGATAAGTGAGAAAACCCACTAGTTCTAATTTACCTCATGAGTGCACCCCCTTGCCTCTACTGCTTCATGATTTACTCTTTCTTTTTTTCTTTTTCTTTTTTTGTATCATTTACAAATAGACAAAGTCTAGAAGATAACTGGAATAATATTATTGAAGAAAATGAAAGATGTTTATCCATTTTTCACCATTATTTGCTTGCTCTTTTTCAAGTTTTTCTATTTTTTCCTTGGAATTTGAATCTCTAGGCATTATTTATAATTTATTTTTAAAGTCTTCTTTTGATGAAATTGAAGCTAATTGTTCAGCAATTAGTAGTTTATAAAAAAAATATGTTTGTTGGTGTGAGAGTTGCTATCGAACAAATAATATTTTTAATTATTATTTAAAACGTAATATACTTTTTTGGTATATCGTATACTCTTTCGGTATACACTTTTTTGTGCTTGAACTAAAGTGTGAGCTACTAACGAATAAATGGGGAGAATTACACAACTATGACACCGATGGCAATGGTTTGCCTAACAGTCCCCATTTAAAATGGTTTGCAAGAATGATGTATGCTAACTTTAAGTAAATACTATCCCCATGGTAGCACTTGACATTTTATCTCTTTCAACATTCTCTAGATAACTTGAACTGTTGCCCTACGGATGGAAATACCCCTACGAAATATTATATTGACGCCTGCATCCCGCCATGGCACTATCCCTTTAAGTAAGTGTTGCCTCCTAGATAGCACTTGACCTTTTATCTCTTTCAACATTCTCCCAGATAACTTGAAGTGCTGCCCCGCCCTCCAAGATAACTTGAAGTGTTGCCTCAACAGCACTTGCCTCTTCACAGGCAGCACTTGCCCTTTATATTTTCCGAAGAGGCAACACTTGTCAATTTATAACTTGAAGTGCTGCCTCCATAGCCACTTACCCATTCAATCTCTTTGCAGGCAGTAGTTGCCCTTTATATTTCCTGAAGAGTCAGCACTTGTCAATTTATAACTTGAAGTGCTACCCTCGATGCCATTTTGCTAAACCATTCTTAAGTGGAGACAAAAAATCATAGCCAGGGATAAGTGGTGAAATTTTGTGGAATAAATTAATGTTTAGAATTTTGTTGTTTTGAATGTAGTATACCTTTTTAGTATATCGTATATCCTTTTGCTATACTTTTTTGTGATTGTATTGAATGAGTTGCTAAAGAAATAATGGATGTTTCATTTTTTGTTGTTTTAAATCAGTATACTCTTTTGGTATACCGTATCCTCACACCTTTTTGTGTCGGATCGAAGTATGAGATGATATCGAACAAATGAATATTTTAGATTTTGTTGTTTGAATATAGTAGACCTTTTTGGTAGACTGTATACTCTTTTGATATATCTTTGTGTGTTTGGATTGAAGAGTATGAGCTGCTATCGAATAAAAGAACGTTTTAATTTTTGTTCTTTTAAATACAGTATACCATACACCCTTTTGTGTTTGGATCGAAGTATGAGCTGCTATCGAACAAATGAATATTTTATATTTTGTTGTTTTGAATACAATATACCTTTTTGTTATACCATATATTCTTTTGATATACCTTTTAATTTATTAGTAATATCTTGAAAGATATAATAGGAAGATCCATAGTTTAACTTAAGAATATACATTATCAACGTACTACACAAATAAATAAATGTGTCGTATACCTTTATAATAAACAATATACCTTATTGATTTACTATTGTATTGAAGCTTAATATAACTATATACCCTTTGTCGACACCTTTTTTTTTCAACCGGTTAAATTTCGAAATAGGATTCGACTTATTGGAACTCACGGGTAAAGACTCTAGCTAAATAAAAATAGATAAATAACTAAATGACTACTATAATATGCATATAATAATTAAGATTAAATAAAAAAGGTTCAAATTCATTAATTGGCTTCTTCCTTGGAGGATTCAACCAAACACACTTCGCAAAATAAAATAAATTATTTAGTACATATAATAAATTAATAATGATAAACCAAAAATTAAAAAAAAAAAAGCATTAGCAAGTTGAATTAGGGGCATTTTGGAGCGTCGTCTTGAAAATATCTATCCAGATGCACCTCGTAGCAAATAAAATTGAGTTAGTATTATAATTAATGAAATGAAGCAAAAATAAAAAAATAATAAGGTCATAATAATAATAATAATAATAATAATAATAATAATAATAATAATAATAATAATAATAATAATAATCATAATGATAATAGTAATAATATATAATAATAGCAATAATAATAATAATAATAATAATGTTAGTAATAGTAGTAGAAAATAATAATAATAATAATAATAATAATAATAATAATAATAATAATAATAATAAAGAAAAAAAGGAAAGGAAATTTTGAAAGTTTTAAGCTTAGATTAGGTGATAGGAGGTTAAGGATACCGTCACGGCTGCAAACACGCGGTAGGTCGTGTTGCCATGCCAAGTGCGGGTCCCGTTGCCTATCCCATTTATTTTGCAACTTTGTATATAAATGTTATCGTCATCGCTTGTTTTGTTTTTGGAGGGACACGTAGGGACATTGTATACGCAACAGGACGGGACATTGTATACGTATCGGGATGGGACAATTGTATTGGCCTCCAAACGTCATTGGCTGAACGGCATAGTATCTGTTCAAATCAGTGCAAGAGCCTCAAAAATAATATTTTTCATAGGCCAGTAAACATTAGTACAACACTGATGTGCAACAATTTACAAGCATAGAAATTATATTGAGCTGCATTAATGAGCAAAACCAAATTCAAGCCACAATAGTTCTGAGATTCACGAGTGACATAGTCATTGTGACAAAGGACAAAGCAATCCCTCCCTTCGTTTAAGGTTAATTTCAGCCACAAGCATGACCGGTCAAACCTGCAAAAAATTCATAACAAACAGTGAGGTATTCGAAACAGGAAACCTAGGAAACATTTCATGCCAAGAAATAATTTTCGGTAGGACAACGGTGGCAGCGATCAGAATCACGGCAAGAAAATGGTGAGGAAGGAGGAGCGACCGCCAGCCTTGGGCAGCGCCGCTGCCACCCCTTCTTCTTTCAATTTTAATCACAAATCAAGAAATAGAGGAGAACCCATAAGCAAAATCATTGAAACAACAATACAGCGGGCAAACGGAATCAGAGGAACTGAACAAACAAGTTGATCGAAGATGGTGTTTTTCCAATCGATTTCACGGCGACGTGTAGTTTCACCACCGACCCATCACTATTCTACTACCCCCATGTCCCCATCTCCTCTGTTCACTGGTGGTGTTTCCACAAATAAAATGGCATTTCGGATCTGTGGGTCCCTTTCCCGTCACCCCTTTTTACTCTGTGTATGTATGGTGGTGCTTAGAACACCATTGTTGGATGTCCATATGTATGTATTGTACGGATGTTGATGATGATGGGTCAGTGTGTTTGGTTGAGAGAGGAGAAAATTACTAGGGGAATATGGGGGTGTGTAGTGTGTGTGTTTTTGGATCTGTTTGTGTGCGCATATATTGTGCTACTGCTACTGGTTTTGTGTGTGGGTTTGGCGTGGGGTGTAATAAAGGGAGAAAAAAGGTTGTAATGTACTGTGTGTGTCTGTGAGATCTGTAATGGTGTATCTTGTGATCATGTGTTTTGGGGGAAGAAGACAAAAAGGGGTGTGTGTCTATATATAATGTTGTCCTCCTCTACCAGTGGTGATGGTGTAAATATAAAGGAAAAAATTGAATTGAGCCGTTAGGGTGGAGCTTTGAGGGGATATTTTAGGAGATTTGGGGACTAAGAGTAATTAAAGAGATTATATGGAGAAGTTTGGGGAATGAGTGATTTTTGAAGGAGATTGTGAGGAAGGAAATATTTTTATCCAAAATAGGAGTAGAGGAGAAATACAAATTAATTTTAAAAATAAGGGATGTACTTGGTTAGATATCGTGTTCGAGTTTAAAAAATAAAGAGACAAAAGAAAAGAAAATATTTTAGGATGGTAGGGATTTTCAAATACAAGAACTGTATTTGGTTACACGTTTAGTTCGAGGTGAGGAGGATTTGGATTTTTCAAAAGAAGTGTGCAAAATTATGGATATATAAATGGACTAAAATTTAACTTAAATGTGCTAAATAGATGTATACGTCTCAATTAATTTAATTTGTTTGTAATTTGTTAAATACGTCTCAATTATATATATTGTATATATAAAAGAAAGAAATGCACATATACAAACAAATTGTATCAAATTACATTAATTACCTATAAATATCAAAAAAAAATAATTATTAAAATATTATAAACAGTTAAGTTGCAAAATAGCTATAATTGAGACGTATTTAACAAATAGCCTAAAATGATGAATCAACCACAATTATGTATATAATGTATAATTAGGGTATATCACACATAAATACATGCTTTCTAATGCATATTTTGTCAAATAGTCAGTATTGCACCTTTAGGTTAAATATAGCCAATTTATAAAAAAATGAGGGACAAAATTCGGTGTCAATAGGTGCCCCCTCTTTGCCCAGGGATGATGAAAAGAATCTTCGGGCAAAGATAGTTGACAAAGTAGCCAATTTTCTCACGATGATAGTTAGAATGTTGGGAAGAAAAATGGGAGTTTTGGGGGGGTAATTTTGGCCAAACCCCGGTCTCGGAGTTGCCTACATATCTCGGGTTTTATGAGAATCAAGTCGTGTATAGTTCTAGAATAGCATGTTGCTTGTGTGAGATGTTTATGACGTGCGATTTTAGATATTAGGAGTAAACTTGTCAGAGTATGCAAAGTTTACGTTTGAATGTACTTTGAAATTTGCTGAGATATGATTGTTGAATATGGCAGAGGCATTGTCGAAGACGAGATAACGTCGATAGATCGAGCATGAGAAAAGAGGCTTGTAATCATCCTGGTCATGAAAATTTGGTGCACGACATACCCATAAAGAGGAGTTTACATGGACATAGTTTCCACTACAATTCGATAAATGGGTCATCTTGCCTTCAATATTGTCTCGGCTGAAATGGAGAATATCGAGAAGTAAAGCACGATAAATACGCACGATTCAAATAGATGGGCACGATTAAGCACGAAAAACCGCACAATTGACACATATCGGCTTGAATAGGAAGGAACCCTTAATGGCATCCAATCAGGAATGAAAGGTTAGGTAGATCACTTGTGTGGGTAGGGAACTTTAGCTCTGGGCGCTTCGGAACTCGGCAAAATAGGCAGTTTCCGGGTGTAGCAAAAGCATTGTCTGTAGGGTTAAGCTTCTTGAATTGGGTTTTGGGATGATGCCTTATATGGTTTTGTGGTTGCACAATTTCATGTGAGCTAGTGATTTTTGGGGAGCAAGTGTGAGAGTATGGGAAATGGCGCAGGGTATGTCGGGAGATCGGGGAGTGCCCTGCAACAAAATCAAGATAAACGCAAATAGATACAAAGATAAAAATAAAGTAAACTTCCCTGTTGAGCTGAGTAGTTGTCTGTAATGTAGTTGTCTAGTCTGTTTTCAGGTGCTTTAAGTGCTAGGGAATATATGCCTCTCCTCTGGAGATATTTATTTGCTCGTCCAAAGATGCAAAGTGCCTCTTGTTAGGAGATAATTGCTTGTCGCGCTAGGCTGTATATCCTGGAACACTGTCGCGTTGTTTCCTGCAATAAGGGTGAACTTTTGCAAATAATATTTGTAAATGCAAAATAGATTTTTTTTGTCATTGGATCGTCTTTCCAGTGCCTCTCGTAAAGAGACCTATGTGCTCGTCAGCACTGCTAACGCCTCCTCATAATGAGAACTTATGTGCTCGTTAACACTGCTACTGCCTCCTCGTAAAGGGAACCTACTGCTACTGCCTCTCATCGTAAGATGTACTGCCTCCTCGTAATGAGAACTTATGTGCTCGTCAGCACTGCTACTGCCTCCTGGTAATGAAAACTTATGTGCTCGTCAGCACTGCTACTGCCTCCTCGTAATGAGAACCTACTTCTACTGCCTCTCGTCGTGAGATGTTTGCCTGTCGTGTCGGGCTGTGTACCCTGCGAACAAAAGTAAAGTGAAGTGCTAAAAATGTAGAATGATGTTACCGTGCGTATACTATTGTCTGGGGCATTGTCACCCTGATTGTCATTTTATTGCGTCTTTGGGTCTTTGGTGAATTTTGAGGCTCAACATCAAAATTTTGCCCCAGTGTTGGCTTGCGTCTGCAAAACAAACATAAAATATGTGTGAGTGTCCAATTCTAAGGCAGACGAGCCTATTGTAGTGGTGCCAGCAAAATAAAATATATGAGTTTGTCCTATTGTAAGTCGGACAGGGCTGATCGTCATATTTTAAGCCTGACGTGGCTAATCGTCATATTATAAGTCTGACGTGGCTAATCGTCATATTATAAGCTTGACGTGGCTAATTATCATATTATAAGCCTGGCGAGGCTAATCATCATATTATAAGCTTGTCGAGGCTGGTTGTCATATTGTAAGCCTGGCGAGGCTAGAGTGTCATCATGTCCGTTGTGATTGCTTGTGAATCTTGTGTTTGTGTTGAAAGATCTGCTCTCAAAGAAAGATTCGTTAGTCGAAACGAAGTAGTTGCATTGCACTGAACATAAATGTATTGGCTTGAATCTGCATTCGTTCTTTAGTGTGACGATTGGGCATATCGATGACTATGATTATATGGATACTTGCATGCCGAAACTGAGGTTTGGTATTCGATTTTGCCGGATTTGGAGGTTGTCCAAAATTGAATTTGTCTTAGGTTGTTCTGGGGTGTCTTCATGTTTCGTACTTTTCAAAAGTCATGGAGCTAATGTATTTGTGGCTTGAGAGTTGCAAGCTCCATTTTGTTGGTTCTAATTGTACCATTGTCTTGCTTTGGTCAATCAGACTCTGAATTTTATTTTTTAGTGCTGGATGTTTTGCGGTGTCAGGGTATTGAATATTTGGGTGATAAGTGTAGATCTTTGTTGGATCGAATTTCGGAATGGGTATTTAGGGAATAGTTTGTTTGTCAGTTGCAAAATCTCCTGATAGAGCTAAAAGAGTAAAGGTGTAAGGTTTTGTCTTTTTGTCTGTCCTTGATCGTATTGAGCCTGACAAGGTTACTGTCAAAAGTCTTGACTGAGGGGAGGTTGTTTATTATGTAAGTTGGGTGCAGTGTGAGGTTATGAGTTTTGGCGGTTTTGGTTGTATAGTGGTTGGATTTCTTTTTTGCAACTCTTGTGTGGGTATAAAGCCAGAAGATTTTGTTCGTCCATACTACAAGTTGTACGAAAGTGGAATTGGGATTGTCTGGGTTTTTTCGGTGTCATATGCTGGTGGTTCAAAAGACTTTGTTCTAGAAGAAAATGTTTTCAGCTTGGCTTGCCATTTCGGCTTTTTCCTGAATGCAGATTCTCGACTAATTTCAGTGTTCGAATGCGAGGCAACCGTAACAGAGTGACAACATGCACAGAATAGAGTTAGTACATCAGCAGGTTTAAAGCAAAAATGACACATAAGCTTAAGAGGATGCCTAGACCGCGGATGATGGATTAGCACTTGAATTTGGAGATTGTGATAGAACACATGGATATCACAAGAGATTGCCTAAGTGTTTTATGTAGCAGCCAAGGTAAGGATTTTGGTCGAATTACCGATGTTTGTTTAAGCAGGAGATGAGGAGTTGAATGTCAATGAAAGTGATAAAGATGTTGTGTAAGGAATAGGTTATGTTGTGGGACAGAAAGGGAGGTTGACTTTTATCGAACACCAACACTTTGAGTGCATTTGTCATCCTTCCTTGCGAACTTGTCTGTCATGATTCCTATGTGTCTTTGAAAGAGATAGTCCATGTTTTCTTACTTGTCTACCAACTGCTGCAATTCAATCTTTGCCTCAAACCTTCCTTTGTTTGATAATACTTTATTGTAGAGAGACCGAACCCGATGCAGGTCGCCCACATGTCATGTATATTCTTAGATTGTTGTTTCATATTGTAGTTGTGTTCATGAGAATTCGTATCACTCCAATAAAACATTCGACCAAAATTGCTCCAATAAGTCTATTTGCATGTGCTTTTGTATCAAATCAACGGTTGGACTTGTAAGTGTCTCAAGGAACTTCATCTTGAGTTCATTGTTTTGTTTTGGTTTAGTCAGTCAAGACATGCTTCTAAATACCCATGGAGTTTTAGGTTCCGTCATATAACAGAATATTTGTCACCGCATCTATGCATTCTTTTCCAAGTTGAATCTGCATGTTAAGGTTGTTGTGCATAAACCTTTGTAACATCAAGTAGGTTCTCCTTATTTCTAAACTTCCATACTACTTTCTGATAACCCTTCGAACGCCTTTTTGACCATGAATAAGTGCAAGTTTGAAAAAACTTTAGATCGCCTTCAATATATAGTAGTGTGGGCTAGAGCAACAAAATAGTCCTTGGACATCGGTGTCAAAAGGTCTTGTGGTAAATTAGGTGTGCCTTTGAGTTCGACCAATATATCTCTTGCCTTGTCAGTTTTCCTCTCCATGTGCATAGTGCATGTTGTATAAAACTTTTCTTGTTTTGACAAATAACTGACAAATACAATTTACTTAACCCTATCTTCTGCCTTGGTATTCAACTTAAGTCAAACTTTTGGATAATAGGTTTTTGAGTTGGTAAAGGGTAAGGAATTATCAGGATATGCGAAAGGCAACTGATATTAGGATTCGGGCATAGAGTAGGGAGATGAGGTGTCTGCCTTAGTAGGAGATTGGATTTTAGAAGAGATTCACTTAGGCAGAAAGAGACCTAGAGCAACAAATAAATTCATGCAATGCACACATATCAAATAAGAAATGCATCCTATAATGCGTAGGGTCGTTTTACGCACGATGATTTGAAAAGAGTTTGTGCCACACGCATATTTCATTTGCTAACAAAATGCGGAGCCTAAAAGATAATATTGCATTTATTGGTCTTTATGACATTGGCTCATATTGAAACAGTGTAAGAGAAGGAAAATACTAAATATTGCTAGGAAATTAGATCATGGCCAGCGAACATTTTTCATGTTGATCCATCACGAAAGGATTCTTCTTCTTCTTCTTCTTCTTCTTCTTCTTCTTCTTCTTCTTCTTCTTCGAACGAGTCTCCCTCGGACAAGCTTGCCTCTGATGAGTTTCCTTGGAAGATGATATTTTCTGCATCGGTTAGGAGCCGAGACATGTCAAATGTGATATTCTTCAACATTTCCCAAGCCTTCATTCCTTTCTCCTCTATTCCTTTGTCCGCCACAGAGTTCATTCCTTCGCTAGCCCATACACCGATAGACTCTATGCGTTTTGTCAGGAGTTCTGCCTTATTGCACCATTTGTCTTTCTCTTTGTTCTTTGCTTCGATCAAACTTTGCTTTTTTGCTATTTTTACTCGTGCCTTTGCCAGTTGTTTGTGTAGCCTCTTGCACTTAGATTCTAATTCATTAGCATTTCTTTTCCTTTTTGTTGTTGCTTTTAGTTGAACAGCCCTTGCTATGTCTTTCCTGAGCCAGTCCGGGTAATCTTCATTATAGCCTGCATCAAACCTGTCTTGTTCAATAGTCTCGAATTCCATTCTATGTCTTGCTCTCCAAAGTTCTAATATCTTATCTTTGAATGGTATCATTCATTCGAAAATATCTGCTTTGAAACTTCCGAGATTTGGGGTACAATCTAATTTCTCCCTACTTGTCTAAGTGCCCTTAAAGGAGTGTATGGATAAACTCCTCTAAATCCAACCAAGATAAGAAAATAAGATCCTTTCGACAGTGTGATCACTGTGATACTGGGAAAGTAGTCAAATATCCATTGCATATTTTCGGATGTCAACTGAGAAAGCATGTGGTACCAGCCTTTGGCAGTCGTTGGCTGGTCCTATTCTCGAGAGCGTTGTCCATGCAGGCGGTATGAGTCAAGATGTAGTTTTCTCTTGGTATGGAGTGGGAGGCTTGGACTATGCTGTTCATCCTTTGCAAATGTTCCATTAACCAAATTTGTAGAAGCAAATTGCAACCTTCGAAAAAGCTAGCACCCTTCTTGCATCTTTCTAAAGCTTGATATATTTCTGCAACAATCATTGATACCAAAGTGTATTTTTTGTCAAAATCCTTGAGTAGGGCATCAACAATTGATACCATGCAAACATCAACTCGTCCTTTGTGTTCTGGAAACACGACAGTCCCTAAAAAGCTGGTAACGAAAAGCAAGTATCCCCCGCTCTTGCCAATCTTCCTTGTTAATACTGAAATTATCTTCGAATTCTTGAAATGCTTCTTCGTACCCGAATTTGATATAGAGAGAAGTCAAAGAAGTTCTTGATTGCCTTATACTGTCTGTGCATAATTCGGGCTTAAACCCTATCATTTCGAAGAACTCCTCAGGTGTAATGTACTTAGGCATCAAGATTTCTTCACTTTCAAATGGTAATTGAGTTAACCCGCCTATTTCTTCCAGCAATGGTGTCAACTCTACACTTTAAAAGTGAAAAATTTCTCAGTCTGCATCCCAATAGTGTATTGTTGCTTCTACTATACCTTTCATTGCAGTGTGCTCAATTAGTAAAATCATATTCTCCAACACTATTTTAACTCGGTCTTGTTGATCTATGCTTAGGTTTTCCCACCAATATTTGAGTAACTGAGGGACTCCAGTAACCATGTCCAATGTTCTAGTGGCCATGATCTTTGGAAAAGATGAAGGAAGGAGAAAATAGGGAAGGAAGATGCCTAAATTCCGCTTGTAAGCAAATGATTAACGTGTGGCAAGGGTTTTTTGAAAACAATGCAGTATTGAATATGAAGAGAAGTGTCGTTGTGGATTGAGAACCCTTTGGACACTTTTAGAAAAAGGTTGCTCATGGACTTTTGACATACCAGGGATGTCAAGTCTTTATATAATGCCTAAAGGATAAACACGCATTATCTGTCATCCCCTCTACCAAGCAGTCATTTCTGCTTTAAGTCAGCTTTTAATGCCTTTTCGGTTATCTTTTGTGTGTTTGAATAGCATTGAATATAAAATGATTCACCGTTCAGAAATAAATGGTCGTTTCTGATTCAAGTTGGGCTTTTTATGCCTCTTAGGTTATCTTTTTGTGCCTTTGAATGGCATTGAATGCAGAATTATTCCAACCACTTAGCGGCTTCTGACTCAATTTGGGATTCTGATGCCAGTTCGGTTACCCTTGTGCCTTTGAATGGCACTGAATACAGAACAATTCTAGTAAACGGTCCACATTTGCACGTTTGATCCTTTCAGTAAATGCATATAAATCATGATGTATGGTCCTAGAGTTATCGGTAAAATCTGGGTTGACTTTGGCCGATTTTATTAACCTCCCAAGAGGACGACTCGGGAGCGGGAATGTCACAAACCAAATAGATTTCAGGTCGTTCCCCCTAAAGAAATTTTTGTGAGGAAGAGGCGATCATAACCACCGTATATTTCAATGCACGATTTGAAGCTGGCAGGAGTGGGGGGGAAGTATGAGCAGTATGCACCAGGTTTAAGAAAGATGTACAAGTTTAAAACGTGCACAATTTGAAATACAATTAGTTCACAAAATAAATTTGTAAAAGAAAAAGAAAAACCAAAAGAAACAAGTTAGTTCTGCAAAATCAAATAATCAAGAAAGAAATAATTTAAAATGATAATGCGAAAAGAATTTAAAGCATGGAATGTGATGTGTGCTCCTAGTGGTGTATAGGAGTAGGTTTCTAGACAAGGTTTCTCCTAAGTGGACAACTTGGAAGTTGAAAGCACGCAAACTGCCAATAGCTTCGCTAGTTGGCTAATTTTGCGTACCTTCCCTAAAGGGTGCTTTGATAGTGGAACGACTGTTGGGTCCACGCAATTGTTCGTTGTGTGTGAAAGTATAAATATTTTCAGGAGTAGAGGAAGTGCAAATGGAATAAACAATTACAAAATGAATATAACCGAGCAATTTAAAGAAAGAAACGCCAAAACTTGAAAATCTAAAGATGAACCTCAATCCTGCAAATAGGAAAAGAAGATAAGTTAGTCTCGAAAAATAATAACAAGAAAATAAGAATCCCAACTAAAAATCCATTGTGGTTAGAACCTTTATATCTTCAGCGGAGTCGCAATTTTGTCGACACTCTTTTTTTTTTTACCCGAACCGATTAAAATTCGAAATAGGATTCGACTTATTGGAACTCATGGTTAAAGACTTGGAGTCACCACCTAACATATTTTTTAACTAGGCGTATTAGGGCACCTACTTTTCTTTCTAGCCAATTTTTATAATTAACTCTGAAACTTAGTCTACGAATCAGAAATTCTAGATAAGGGTAAGTTAACCCGAGATGAAGAGTTTAGGCACCTCTCAGGCTCCACCAAATATGGTTACCGGCCGGACACTATAATTGGGATTCTAAGAAATTAAAATCAAACTAACTAATTAAAAATAGACAAATAACTAAATGACTACTATAATATGCATATAATAACTAAGATTAAATAAAAAAGTTCAAATTCATTAATTGGCTTCTTTCTTAGAGGATTCAACAAAACACACCTCGCAAAACAAAATAAATTAGTTAGTATATCCAAATAAATTAATAATGATAAACCGAAAACTAAAAGAATGCAATAGCAAGTTGAATTAGGGGCATTTTGGAGCATCGTCTTGAAAATATCTATCCAGATGTACCTCGTAATAAATAAAATTGAGTTAGTATTATAATTAATGAAATGAAGGTAAAATAAGAAAATAATAAGGTCATAATATTAATAATAAATAATAATAATAATAATAATAATAATAATAATAATAATAATAATAATAATAATAATAATAATAATAATAATAATAATAATATTGGTAATAATAGTAGTAAAATAACAATAACAATAATAATAATAATAATAAAGAAGGGAAAAAAAAAAGGAAAGGGAATTTTGAAAGTTTTAGGCTAAGATTAGGTGATAGGGGGTTAAGGATACCATCACCGCTGCAGACATGTCGGTCGGGCCTGTTTCCATGCCAAGTGCAGGTACCGTTGCCCATCCTGTTTATTTTTGCAATATTTTATATAAATGGTATCGTCATCGCCTATTTTATTTTCGGAGGGACACATAGGGACATTGTATACGTAATGGTCTGGGACATTATATACGTATCGGGATGGAACGGTTGCATTGGCCTCCAAACACCATTGGCCGAATGTTATAGTATCCGTTCAAATCAGTGCAAGAGCCTCAAAATTAAAAATTTTCATAGTCAATAAACATTAGTACAACACTGATGCGCAGTAGTATACAAGCATAGCAATTATATTGAGTTGCATCAATGAGCAAAAACAAATTCTAGCCACAACAGTTTTGAGATTCACGAGTGACATAGTCATTGTGACAAAGGACAAAGCAATCCCTCCCTCTATATAAGGTTAATTTCAGCCACAAGTATGACCAGTCAAACCTGCAAAAAACTCGTAACAAATAGTGAGGTGTTCGAAACAGAATAGCAAGGAAATATTTCATGCAAAGAAACAATTTCCGATAGGACAATAATGGCAGCGATCAGAATCACGGCAAGAAAACAATGAGGAAGGAGGAGCGACCGCCAGCCTTGGGCGGCGGCGCTGTCACCCCTTATTCTTTCAATTTTAATCACAAATCCAAATGGAGGAGAATATTAGCAAAATCATTGAAACAGCAATACAGCGGGTAAATGGAATCAGAGGAACTGAACAAACAAGATGATCGAAGATGGTTTTTTCCCAATCGATTTCACGACGGCGGTGTAGTTTCACCACTGAGCCATCACTGTTCCGTTACCCCCTTCTCCTCTGTTCACTGATGGTGTTTCCACAAATAAAATGACATTTCAAATCTGTGGGTCCCCCTTTTACTGTGCTTATGTTTGGTGGTGCTCAGAACACCATGGATGGATGTATGTATGTATGTATTATGTGGCTGTTGATGATGATGGGTATGTGTGTTTGGTCGAGAGAGGAGAAAATGACTAGGGAGTATGAGGGTGTGTTGTGTGTGTGTTTTTGGATTTGTTTGTGTGCGTGTATATTGTGCTATTGCTACTGGTTTTGTGTGTGGGTTTGGCGTGGGTGTGATAAAGGGAGAAGAAAGGATGTGTTGTACTCTCTGTATGTGTGTGTGATCTGTAATGGTGTATCTTGTGATTGTTGTTCCTGCGTTCAAATAAATTAGAAGATACAAAAAACCTGCAATATATAATCTGTTAGTAATAGGACAATCCCGAGCCCACAAGTTACTTGTGTCTCCTTAAGAAATCTAACCCCCTCATGATGCCCAAGGTTCACGGGTTAATTTCTCCCAGGATGGAACGGGATAACAGTTCTACCGTAGCGGCACTTCAAACGGTAGAACACGGCGAACACAAAGGAACGGAGAAAATCACACGACTCACTTAATATGCAGAAAGAGAGGGGATGCAGTGAGATATGTTTTCTGTCAGTGTTTTTCTCTGCCCGAGTGTTTCTATCCTCTGCCCGAGGTTGTGTCTATCTGTCAGAGTATTAGTCTATCCTCTGTCCGAGGTTTAGTCTCTGTCTTGTCTCTATTCCAGAGTTTTAGTCTGTCTTTTTCAAGGACTGACAAATGACTAGTTTATATAGCCACCCAAGGGCACACGAAGAGACACATCGGCATTTAATGAGAAAATATGGAGGAATTAATTATTCACTAATGACTGACTTCATTGTGGAGCAATTAATCTACCACTAATGACTGACTTTAATGTGGAGGAATTAATCTGCCCGGTACTGAACTCACTTCAGCTGCCCGTTACAAAAATGGATTAAAATATTAATTATTTTAGTTTTGTTGGTCCAAAAATTTAAGTCAATCAATCATATCAATTGACCGAATCCGAAGCCGAAGCCGAAGCCGAGACGAGAGACGACGACGGCGCGAGGCTTCCCTTCTTCTCAACCCTTCTAAGAGCTAAGAGAAGTAAATCTCTATTTAAACCCAACAAAATCCTTTTCCTCTACCAATGTGGGAGAAAGTGTATTTTCCTACAAAAAGGAACCTTTTCACCTTTCACCCATTTCCCATTCACATTCTTCCATTAAACCCAACAGTGATCATGTGTTTTTAGGGAAGAAGACAAAAAGGGGGTGCGTGTCTACATGTACTGATGTCCTCCTCTACTGGTGGTGATGGTGTCAATATAAAGGAAAAACTTGAATAGAGCCGTTAGGGAGGAGCTTTGGGGGGATCTTTTTAAGAGATTTGGGGATTAGGAGTAGTGATTTTTGAAGGAGATTGTGAGGAAGGAAATATTTTTATCCAAAATAGGAGTAGAGGAGAAATACAAATTAATTTCAAAAATAAGCGATGTACTTGGTTAGATATCGTGTTCGAGTTCAAAAAATAAAGAGACTAAAGAAATAAACATATTTTAGGATGGTAGGGATTTTCAAATACAAGAAATGTATTTGGTTACACGTTTTGTCCTAGTTCGAGGTGAGGAGGATTTGGATTTTTCAAAAGAAATGTGCAAAATTATGGATATATAAATGGACTGAAATTTAACTTAAAGGTGCTAAATAGATGTAAATATGTATATTGTATATACAAAAGAAAGAAATGCACACATACAAACAAATTGTATTAAATTACATTAATTACCTATAAATATCAAAAAATAATTATTAAAATATTGTAAATCCAATTAAGTTGCACAAATAGCTATAATTGAGACGTATTTAACAAATAGCCTAAAATGATGACGCAACCACAATTATATATATAATGTATAATTAGGATATATCACACGTAAATACATGTTTTCTAATGCACATTTTACCAAATAGTCAGTATTGCACCTTTAGGTTAAATATAGCCAATTTATAAAAAAGGATGGACAAAATTGGGTGACAACACCCTTTTGGTTTACTAAAAAATTAAGTAAAAAATACAAAAGGTAAGTTTTGTCTTTTCACTAAATAAAATTTTATTATATTAGATAACAAAGAGAAAGAAATAAAAATATACATTATATCAGTTATTTCTTATCAATTGTAAAAACATAAAATACCAAATAAAAATAAAAAGGTATATTGTATTAATTATTTTTGTTATATCAAGTTTTGTACGAAGAATGAAAAGACAAAAGAGAGAAGAAGTTATACTATATCAATTTTTTTATCACTTATTAATGAAAAAAATATAAAAAAATAAGAAGAAAAAATGTGTACTATACCTATTAGTTTTAGCACTAACATAGAAAAATGGTAAGGACAGGGCAGCACCGTGTACAAGTGAAAAAGAAGCAATTTTAATTTGTTTTTACTAGTATTAAAAAGAAAGAATAGAAAAAAGTAAACAAAAACTAAAGAAAGTAGCAATAAAGTGAATGAAAATACATTACGATAAATGAAAGAAATAATTTTTAAAAAAATTATAAAATAATTGAATTGAATTAAAAAGTAAAAAGAAAAATAAAAAGAGCAAAAATATTGGGCTTAATTTTAGATGTAGGCGCGGGCCTGAACTAGACTCTTTAGTGTGGGTTTTTACATAAAAATACAAGTTTTAGAAGTTATTTACAAAACATAGCAATATTTTAGTAAAATTACCCCATTATAGAGGAAATTAGAAGTTAATTACAAACATAGCAAAAATATAGCAATAGTTTCCCATAACATACCAAACCCTTACATTCTTCCTCCTATTTCCCCCAATATCGCTTTTGCTCCTCCCATTTTTCCTATTTCACTTTTCCTCCCACCATTTCCCCCAATTTCACTTTTCCTCCCAGCATTTCCCCCAATTTTACTTTTACTCCTTCCATTTCCCCCAATTCCACTTTTCCTCATCTCATCCTCACTGTATCTCACTGTATCTCGATGTTTCTTAACTACCAACCACCTCATATCTCGTTGTATCTTTCTGTATCTGCATTGTCCTGCACTGTATCTAACTATTTCTAGACTGTATCTAGGTGTTTCTAGAATGTTTTAGCATTTGATCACCCCGTTTGTTCATTTTTTCTCATTGTTTCGAAACTATTTCACATTTTGCATTGTTTCACATTATTTTTTACATTTTCTTTCGGATTTTTTCACTAGCGGTTTCAGACTGTTTCAGCGTTGTATCTCACTGTATCTAGACTATTTTTGCTTCGTATCAAACTGTATCTCACTGTATTTACGTTGTTTCAGCACTGTTTCAAATTGTTTCAACACCGTTTCAGGTTGTTTTGAACCATATCTAACTATTTCTAGACTGTATCTTGATGTTTCTTGATTGTTTTAGCATTTGTTTCACCCAGTTTGTGCGTTGCTTCTCACTGTTTCTAAACTATTTCACCTTTTGTGCATTGTTTTATATTATTTTTTACATTTTATTTCGGAAATTTTCACTAGCGGTTTCACACTATTTCAGTGCTATATCTCACTGTACCTGCACTATTTTTGCTCCATATCAAACTGTATCTAAGCTGTTTCAGCGCTATTTCAAATTGTTTCAGAACCATTTCAGACCATATCATACTCCTTCAGACCGTATCAGACTGCTTCAACAGTTGTTTCAAATTATTTCAATGTCGTTTCAGACCGTATCATACTGTTTCAACGCCGTTTTAGACTGTATAAAACTGTTGCAACAGTTTTTTCAGATTGTTTCAACAATATTTCAGACCGTATCATACTGTTTCAACGCAGTTTCAAACGGTATCAGACTGTTGCACTTATAAATATAAAGTGACTAGGTTTCATTTACTTTTGAAACAGTAGTTAAGCTCCAATGAGCAAAGTAAGTAATGGTTATTTATCATCCGTGAGCAATAGAACCTTAAAACAAATATTTTTAAAAGATAATACAAGTGCAAAAAAAAATTTGTACAAATAGGAACAGATTAACCATAAAACAAGAGATCAAATTTATTAAACCACTATAACAAATATGTACAACCAGTAATATAAACAGAACAAATATGAGGAAATGCGAATAGAAAAGGAACAGAAACGAAATCTGAACAAATCTGAAGAAACATGAACAGAAACGAAACAAATCTAAAGAAACAAAAACGGAACAGAAACAGGAATATCGACGCCATATCATCTTCCCCGAATAAAAACTCCTGCGAACTACTGCCGGCAATCGCTAATAAAGTCCGATCAGATCCCGGAGATCGAAGAGACGAGTATCAAATCGCCTAAATCTCTTTTAAGGAAAGCTCGTCCTAACTGCATCACCAGCATTGCACCCGCAGGTGTCACAATTCCACCAGCTGCAGTGGTGACTGGTGGTTTTGTTTTATGTTGACTGGATCTATCTGAGAAAGGGATAGTAGAATGATGGGCTTCGATGGATGAAGGACTGTTACTATCGAAACTCGCGTCGGAATCACGGCGGCCATCGGCGGTGGAGATGTACTGCCACATGTCATTTGGTGTTGCCGGGACTGGATTCGGCCGTGCATTTTCCGGTGGCTCTCATTGGTTGTGAAAGTTAGAAGTGTGAGGAAATGGAGAAATTAAACTTTATATAGCTAAGGTTTTTAGAAATGTGATTTCTCTTATTATTGTGAAATATGCTGCAAAAATATTGCTAGAAGAAGTTATACTATATCAATTTTGGTGCTCAGGCTCAGGGAGCCCCTATTCCAGCTCTAAATGTAACTCCAGAAGTTCATACTTCAGGTGGTTATATTCTAGAGGCAGCAAGTATTGTGCCTCCAATTGTTCAGGTTGGCCAGCTAGCCCAGGTAGCAGATCATGTTGATAATTCGGCAAGGTTGCATTATTTTGCCAGACTTACTCCTCCGAAATTCTCTGATCATGCATCAGATAAGCCCTATGAGTTTCTTGATCGATGTCAGCGTATTCAAGAGGCACTTGGTTATCTTGAGCAGTATGGAGCTAAGTATACTACCTTCCAGTTTGAGGGTCCATCTTTAGCTTGGTGGACCGCACTTCGATCAGCTAGGCAGGGCTTGCCTTAGTTAACCTGGAGGGAGTTCTCCTGCCAATTCATGGAGAAGTTTCTTCCTCGTAGTCAGAAGTATAAGAAGATGAGGCAGTTTGAGAGGATTGGTTAGGGTAACCTGTCGGTCTCGGAGTATGAGCTTTTGTTTACTGAGATGTTTGGGTATGCTCCAGATCTTATGCAGGTTCCCTCCGAGAGGGTCGAGCATTTTATTGACGAGCTTTCTCCTCATTTGCGGTCCAAGATGGCTCAAGAGATTGAGGCTGAGACTCCATTTGATGTCGTTGTTTATATTGTTACGAGATATGAGGCATATCATAAATTGGAGATGGAGGAGTTAGAACGGGAGAGTAAGAGGTCCCATGGTCCAGGGAATTCTAGTACCTCATATGGAGGTAGGAGTAATATGAGGTAGGAGTTATTAATAGCAGAGTAGGCCTCATGTTAGGCCAGTTCAATTCCCAACGCGTGGTTTTCAGGACGCACCAGAGCCTCAACAAGGTCAGCCCCAGTTTCCTCCTAGCAACAACAACAACATACCCAGTGTATCCCACAAGTGGGGTCTGGGGAAGGTGAGATGTACACAGATTTTACCCCAACCAAGGTGGAGAGGCTGTGCTAGTATGGCTCAGGTTGTTTCCATTTTCGTGATCAAAGGCATCTTAAAGGGATTTTCCTTTATCTTCATCAGCAGGGTAGTAGCCGTCCTTTGTCTCGCCCTCCAAGGTCTATGCAGCAGCAGCCTCAGGTTGCCCTTTAAGGTCTCAGCCAGCTTGAGGTGCACCACCACCTGGCAGAGGTCGTGGGCGTGGTTCTGTTTGTCCTTCCAGAGGAGGTTCTCATAATGGTGGCTCAGCTCAACCGGAAAGACAACTATATGTACTGCCAGCTACATATGATGTCGAGGCATCTCCAGCTATCGTTACATGTACCTTAACTATTTGTGGTCGAGATGCATATTCTTTGGTGGGTCCAAGGTCTACCTATTAATATGTCTCTCCTTATTTTGCTTCGAGTTTTTATGTTAAATATATGCATCTCTGTGATCCATTCTGTGTGTTCTACTCTTATCAGAGACATGATTATGGTGGATCGAGTTTATCTAGCTTGACCCATGTCCTTTGGGGGTTGTAAGACCCGGATAGACCTTCTAGTGTTAGATATTGTTGATTGTGATGTCATTATCGGCATGGATTGGTTAGCGTCATCTCATGCCACCTTTGATTGTTATGCCAAGTCTCTTCAGTTGTCTCTTCCTGGTTCTGCACCGGTGGTATAGACTGACTCTTATTATCCACCCACTGGGCGCGTTATTTCTTTCTTGAAGGCGAGGCGGGTGATTTATAAGGGGTTTTTGGTGTATCTAGCCATGGTTCGAGATACTACGATGGATATTCCACCCCTCGACTCAGTTTTTGTTGTGAGAGAGTTCTCTGATGAGTTTCTAGATGACATCCTAGGACTTCCTCCTGATCGAGAGGTCGAGTTTGGCATTGATCTAGTGCCAATGACTCGGCCTATTTCTATCCATCCATATCGCATGGATCCGTCACAGTTGAAGGAGCAGTTGTAGGCTTTGCTTGATAAGGGGTTCATTAGGCTGAGCATTTCTCCGTGGGGTGCTCCGGTTCTATTCGTGAAGAAGAAAGATGGGACTATGTGGATGTGTATTGATTATCGATAGTTTAATAAAGTCACCATCAAGAACAAGTAACCCTTGCCTCGTATTGATGATTTGTTTGATCAGTTGTATGGTGCCAGATTCTTTTCAAAGTTTGATTTGCGATCTGGTTATCACTAGCAAAAGATTTGGGAGGCAGATATCCCGAAGACTGCTTTCAAGACTCGTTACGGCCATTACGAGTTCCTAGTTATGTCTTTTGGGCTGACTGTTGCCCCTGCAGCCTTTATGGATCTTATGAATCGAATATTCAAGTAATTCTTTGATTTCTTTGTCATTATCGTTATCAATGACATTCTTATTTATTCTCATAGTCCCGAGGAGCATGATTATCTGAGGTTCATTCGTCAGACCCTCCATGATCGTAAGTTGTATACCAAGTTATCAAAGTGCAAGTTCTATCTTGATTCAGAGGCATTCTTGGGTCATGTGGTATCTAGTGAGGGTATCAAAGTAGACCCGAAGAAGATTGAGGGGATGTGAATTGGCCTCATCCTATTACTCTGACGGAGATTCGTAGCTTCCTTGGCTTAGAATGCTATTATTGGAGGTTTATGGAGAAGTTTTCCACTATCACAACTCCCTTGACTCGCCTGACTCAGAAGGAAGTTCAGTCCCGATGAGTGTGAGGTGAACTTCTAGAAGCTAAAGGCCTTATTGACTTCAGCTCCTGTGATATTTCTTCATTCTAGCACCAGTGGATTTGTAGTCAATTATGATGCATCCCATGTGGGCCTTGGTTATGTTTTTCTGCAGCACAGGAGGGTGATTGCTTATGCTTCCAGACAGCTAAAGCCAAATGAAAAAAATTATCCGACTTATGATTTAGAGTTGGCAACTGTGGTCTCCTCTCTGAAGATTTGGAGGCACTATCTTTATAGCAAGCCTTGTGAGGTGTATACCGATCATAAGAGCTTACAATATCTCTTATCTTAGAAAGATCTTAATGGCAGGCAGCGGAGGTGGCTCGAATTGATAAAAGATTATGATCTCACTATCCGCTATAATCTTGGAAAGGCTAATGTGGTAGCAGATGCTTTGAGCAGGAAGTCCATGGGTTGCTTGGCTTTTCTTTATGCTGACATGCGACCTTTAGCCCGAGAGTTGCAGTTCCTTGGCGACTCCAGCATGAGATTTCTCCACCTAAACTCCATCCGAGTCTTGGCATGTATTGCAGCTCAGTCTTCCTTAGTCAGTCAGATTAAAGAAAGACAATTCGATGATCCTCATTTGCAGGAGTTGCGTGGCCGTGTCCTAAGTGGATGAGATCCCGCTTCGAGTTTGATTCAAATGGTATTCTTTGGTTTAATAGTCGACTATGTGTCCCTGATGTCGGAGATTTGATGCAGTCAGTGCTCTGCGAGGCTCATAGCTCGTGTTATTCTATTCATCCTGGCATTATTAAGATATACCAGGACCTCCGAGAGCTATATTTGTGGAAGGGGATGAAGAGAGACGTGTTTGATTGTGTGTCTTGTTGCTTGAACTGTTAGCATGTTAAGTTCGAGCAACAGAGACCTGCAGGGTTGTCTCAGGTATTACCTATTCCTGAGTGGAAATACGAGCAGATCACTATGGATTTTGTGGTTGGTCAGCCAAAGACCCCGCGACACCATGATTCGATCTGGGTCATTGTTGATAGAGTGACTAAATTAGCTCACTTCATCCTTCTGAAGACTACAGATTCAGCTCAAAAATTGGCTCAGACTTTCATTGATCAGGTGGTTAGGTTGCATGGCACTCCGGTATCTATCATATCTGATCGTGGTTCCTAGTTTACTTCCCAATTCTAGCAGTCTTTCTAGAGGGAGCTAGGGACACATGTACAACTTAGTACGACATTCCATCCTCAAACTGATGGTCAGTCCGAGCAGGTTATTCAGGTCCTGGAAGACATACTGAGAGCTTGTGCATTGGACTTCGGAGGCCACTGTGATGATCATTTGGCCTTGGCAGAATTTTCTTATAATAATAGTTATCAGTCCTTCGTTCAGATTGCTCTATTTGAGGCCTTGTATGGCCGTAGCTGCCGTTCTCCGATTGGTTGATTTGAGTCTCGAGAAGTCGAGGTTATCAGTTCAGAGATGGTTTGTCAAACTCTTGATGTTGTTCATGTTATCCAGGATCATCTGCGGACCGTTTAGAGTAGGCAGATTTCATACTCGGTCTGGAGGAGCCGAGAGTTAGAGTTCGAGGTCGGCGATATGGTATTTCTGAAAGTGTCACTGATGCAGGGTGTAAAGAGATTTGGGAGGAAAATGAATCTTAGTCCCAGAATCATTGGCCCTTTTTGTATTGAGAAGTGCATTTATAAAGTGGCTTACAAACTTGAGTTTCCAGTTTCTATGCTAGTTCATCCGGTATTTCATGTATCGATGTTTCAGAAGTGTATCTAGGACTCTTCCTAGGTGATTGAGTTAGATCTTGCTAAGTTAGATGTCAATCTAACTTATGAGGAGTTCCCAGTTGCTATAGTTGCTAGATATGTCTGGAATCTTCGCCCGAAGCAGATTCTAATAGTTCGAATGAGATGGCACAACCGTCATCATGAGGAGAAAACTTGGGAGCTTCAATCCAACAGGTGCGAGAGGTATCCTCACCTCTTCGATGATTCAGGTTCGATCTTAATAAAACTGAAGAGTTCTTATCGTTGTTTATGATTCTAGTTTCGTAATGATGTAGTAGTATCTGATAAATAGTTGTTGAAATTTTGTGTAAGCGTTCTTATTAATTGTGTGATATCTACTCCAAACTCTGGCTTTCGAGGACGAATGAGAGTCTAAGTGGAGGAGAATGAAATGACTTTGGCTAGTTGTTATGGGAGTTAAGATTCCGATTAGTATGTCGGCAATCTTAAAAGCTCCATAAGGTCCATTAGGACCTATTTGCATAGTTTGAACTAAATAAGACCTCGTTTGGTAAGTCTCGGAAGAAGGTTTCAGTTTTAGTTGTCGGTAAAGTTTAAAAGAGGGTTTCGAGCTCGATTCGAGCAAATGAGTTTCGATTCAAAATCTGAAAGTGCCGCTAGCTTTGTATGATCATTTGTAACCTATGTGAACTTTTGTAGGTGAAATCTGAGGTCGTTCGGATAAATCCCGAAAGTCAACAAAGTTGTAAAACAGAAGTCGGCGAAAAGCATCGAAAGCCACGCTCATAAATTTTGCTGAAATTTCAGTCTAATGTCACTGAGCTTTTCTTCCAATATACATAAAGTTACAGGGTATTCCACCCACTAATGTGAAGGTCTATAAGTCTGGTTTCCAACACATTAAACTGTTCATCAATGTGACGTGGGAGTAAAGAGATACTCGCATTTTCGCGAAACCACGCAGGCAGTCCCTTTTGAGATCCACTATGGCGGTGGCCGACCTTTGAGGGTTTTAAAAAGGTATTTTAAGTCATTTTCACCTCAAATTAGTTCCTATACTTCCTAAATACTCTTCTACATGTCTCTTAAGGGTTTCAAGGGTTGCCAAGAAGATTTCACCATAATTCCACATCAAAGTTGAAGTAAAACAAGGATATACTTTTCTTTGGTATTCCAATGGCATCTAGGGTAATTGGGAGCTAAAATAAGCTTAGGATTCGAGTTGTAGTTGCTGTCTAAGATTGAATTGTTATGTGGACTGCTTGAAATGTGTAAGAAGGAAAAGAGGTTCGTTTGGTGATTGATTTGACCCAGCACTTGAAGTAAGTGATTATATCCATCTTCTTGACGGCCTTTGGCCTTATGGATATTCTACCGCGTGTTTCTTACGTGTGTAGCTGCTGATAGGCATACTTTCTACGCCTTAGCTTCGGGTTTACACTATATATCGTATGTTATGACTTATTATTGGTTTTGTATTGAGCATAGGAGTATTTTATTCCAGTTATGGGTTTGATATGTACTTCCTGACAGTTGATGAGAGTCTCGCGCTGGTGAAGGACTATTATTGCATATATTGTATTGAGATAGGTTTTGGGCACATGTAACCCCATCACATCATATACATTCATTTCATATTTTTATATGTGTTGTGTGAGCTATATGGTTTTGCTGCATTGAATTATCTGTGAATGACATATCTAATTGACTTCTACGACTTCTATTTCCTTGACTAGTGTAGCTATTCTTCAAGGTCGCTAGTTACTCCTCACATGTTGAGTCTTTATGACTCACTCTCTCTTTGTTTCTTTTTGTGTATTTTTTTTTTCAACAGATTCCACTCCAGGACCTAGTCAGTCGCATCGTGATTGAGGAGCAGGACCCTTTCTAGTTGTCTACAATGAACCGACTTGTTCATTGAGTCCGCCTGTTGTAGATATTATAGTTCATTTTACTCCTTTTGGGAGATGTGTATATCTTTTGGACTTCTTAGATGTCTGATCTAGAAAAATATAGACCTATGAATTTTGGATAGTTTGCTGTATTATTCAGACAGCTTATGTATATGTCTTTCTTTTATATGTCAGTCCTTGTGAGTTATCTTATGTTGTTAAAGTTAAATTAATTCCGTTCCAGGTTCGTCCGAAAGGTCTAGGGTGCCCGCACGGCCTAGCTAGAAATCTGGGTCTTGTAAAAAAGATAGCCATTAAAACACAATGTAGATTCAAAAAAATTAGTATCGTTTGGTAAATAAAGCAGAATAAGTGCTACCCCATAAAGTTGGCAAGAAAAGTCACATAATTATCTAAACTAAACCTTGTAACTGTTAGATACTAAACCGCATTCAAAGTGTACCTATTAGATACTTAGAACTTACATAGCAAAAAAGTATTTTTCACCCCTACATGCGCATGGCTTGATACAAAATCAGCTTTTCTTTTTTCTTACAAAATTCACATTTTCTATAAAAGTTGTCGTAATTACACAAATATCATTGCCCCCCCTATAAAGGAGAATCAAGGCCAATTCGTCGTTATTTGTTCATCTAATGAACCAAAACACATGTCTATTTTGTGAATAAAATGACATCAAATCGTTATCACTTCGCTCATATACAAAAATCAAAGTAAAACTTAACATAAGACCAATATGACACAATTTGTTCATAATATGAGAAAATTTATGAATATTATGGAAACAAATAAGTCCACATTATCATTAGTTTGCTCAAATACAAAAATCTAAAAGAAAAAAATAAGATAAGGCCAATGTGGCATCGTTTATTCATACAGTGAACAAAATATCATGCTCATTTTGTCAAGTTGTACTTTTTTTATTCATCCACAAAAATACATATGAAAAATACGAAATCAAGATAATCTGTTTGTATTTACTTACAAATGAGGCAAAGTACTCTGTCTATTTTATAAATAAATGATACAAAATAGTCATCACTTGGCCCATATACAATAATTCAAAGTAAAATAGTATAAGGCCAATTCGACATCATTTTTCTATAAAGTGTGTCAAATACTACATATATTTTAAAGAAATGAGGTCAAATCGTCATCACTTCGCTCATATTAAAAGATCCAAAGGAAAACATAACATAAGCTCAATTCGATATTATTTATTCATACTGTGAGCCAATACTATGTATATTTTGTAAACATATGATTCCAAATTGTCTTTACATTTGAATAATAATAATAATTTTAAAAAATATAAAAAAAATAAATAAATTCGTCGATGCATTCCCCCATACAGGTCATCTTCCCCAAACCAACCCCTTTCGTCTTCTTCTCAAGAATATTGTTCCTTGATTTCAGCGTTCTTAGCATAGAGCAACATGTTTCCCATTGTCATACCTGGCTTTAAACTAAACTCAGAGCGAGTCAGATTTCAGGTTTGACTGGGTAACTCGTTTGAGTAAATGATTGGAGTCGCCACCTAATATAAATTTCTAAGGTTCATTAGGTCACCTAAGCGTCTAAGGTCAAGTCTTTATTAAACTGGTCTAGTTTCAGAGATTCATTGGGTAAGAAGTTCAAATGACTCGGGGAAGAAGGTGTAAGGCACTTCCCCAAGTCCCACGAAAGGTGGTTCCCGTCCGAGTCTATATTTTTGGATGTCTATACAAGATACGTGTTATCACATGTATTACTAACTTATATGGCCAGATTCACAATCAATTTATATACAAAGTCTAATTAGACAAGTCTAGGTAACATGCATATATTTGGGCTTCACATTTATTTATACGGCCTATATTCCGCTCCTATTCGCGTTTATGGCCTCTAGTATAAATACATGATCGAAACATGGATAAATCTGCTAAGAGTGTCAAAAGGCAGCTTATTTTTGCAATTTCAGCGTCTAAGTCATATTTACATAAATAGGCAGTTTTAGCAAAACGATTTCAGAATTTGTCAAAAACCAAATAGGGGTTGTTTTCGAAATCAAATGTTAGCCATTTAGGGTCGGTGTGACTCGTCATTAATTATCAAGCCCTAACCTTAATGGCTATTTGGTCTTGGGGTAAGTTTTGAAAGATATGTGTATGAGCTATTTTTAAAAAGAAGGTACACGGAAGCACACAAATGAAAGTAGGGGGCCGTCACACATAAATATAAGTGTATAAGCATACAAATACATGAATAAGTGGTAATATACTTTGAAAAATACGTATAATAGTTTGTACAAGTGACCCCAATACTTATACACCCCTATACAATATTAGATTAGTGTATAAGAGCTTAAAGTAGGTCGAAAATCAGTTTAACACATAAAAGGCTATATTTCAAAGGTGTATTGGGCCTACATTGTTTACGTGAAAAAGGGGCAGTTCAGTTTTGCAGGAACAGTCATAGCACAATTAGCCCCTGTTCAATAAAAATCTCAGATTTCATGCTTTGAGTCGAAACATGGTGTCAACATTTACCCAGAATTGTCATGCCAGTTTTTAATCATCAAAATATTCTGATTATCATGTAAGATCACAACTTAAAATCATGAAGCAAACACATAGGATGAGAAAAGTTTAGGGAAGGCCCCTGTATTGCCTATTATACAACCTTTAGATTGTATAACCTGTATTACTTGGATACAAACAGGGAAAGCCTAAAGAATATACATATAAATGGCTAAGGGAATGGAGAGCCTCAATTTAAACTGCCTAGGCAATTCAATGTCTTCAAAACCATGTTAAAAAGAGGGTCAGTAGCATCAGCAGACACCCAGCCAATATCCTGCAATTAATGAATAATTGGTATGGTCTTTTGGCCATCCTAACAATCCGCACACTATGATCACAGGCTAACAAAGGTCTGAGGTATGAGGTGACAGAGTCTCAACTTGATACCGGTAGTTTTAGATCATGCAAACATAAGTAGGGTCTTCTCAATGATCTTAAAGGGAAATCAGAGAAGAGTAGCATGCAGTATTGAGAATGTCTATGGCTGTGAGGTGTTCTGTGTGTTTTGTGTGTGACCACTGTGTCCTAACTGAATGAGAATAGCCAGTTTATATAGTGAGGGATGGGGAATTAGAATTCCAACGGGTGAAAGCCAAGAATGGCAAGGGAATATTGTTTCCCAAAGTTAAAAGGGTCCCATTAGGAAGACTTACCAAGTTTAAATCACCTAATCCTTAAAATTAAGGCAAATCAGAACCTATGGCAAATAAAATTCCTCCCTTTTGATCAATAACACATCCAGGTTCAAAAATCGATATACAAAATTGTTTCAAATCAATTTAGGCTCGAAAAATCCCTTGACAGATTTCACAAAAGTCCCTAACTGACACTAGATCAATCAAATAATCAACTTCTATTCAAGATTTCAATCAGAAATTCAAATTGAACTAATTCAAGATTCTAAAACAGTATTTTAGCTTAAGTGAAGTTCTCTAACCATGGGAACTATGCGTTTAAACAGGATAGACGACCAAATTTATTGAAAACATGTAGAACAATCATGTTTAATTTCAAACTATCATAAGTTTTAAAGATTGGGGTTTAGTTAATAAAACACAGGGTTCAAACTATAATAACATTATACTTAGGCATGCGAGAGTTCAAGGCTACTGTTAAATGCATTAGGTGAGAATCAATAATCATAGAGGTTTCATATTGACTAATTGATCAAACAAAAAACGAATCATGTTAATTTACAAAGAATCAAGACAAATTTTAGGTGTTGTATCACATTGGTTCAAATAGCCAAACAAAAGGATTAGAGATTACACGTTTAAGGTTGGAGTCGGGTCAAACTTGACCCGTCTCAAACATGCTTCGCGTGAAGGATTTTCTTCCTTCTTTGGTTGTGGTGACGCCTTAGGCCTCATTTTAGACGCTTCTCCAGCGATAGAAAACCTCCATTGACGAGAGGTTAACTTTGATCTCTGTCGAAACAATGAAATAGTATAGGGGTTTTGTTGCGGAAATTGAGAGGAGTGTGGGGGTGTAATTTGTTTTGGATTTGGCCAGTTGAATTGGCCAGAATCCGGCGATGACAGTAGTGACCTAGTATTTCGTCGAGAGAGAGAGAGATGAGAGGAAGGGCGGCGTAAGCTGGTGAGGAGCGAGGGAGAGAATAGGGTTTGGGGGGGATGAGTTGGATAATTAAAAAAGGAAAATGCATTTCTGGCCATTGGATCGTGTATGTGGAGGTCTGAGATTTAGCCACCTAGGCCATGCGTGGAGCTGAGTGTGTAAGTGGTGTGATCTGTGTTTATACGGGTATATATGTATATGTCGTATAAAAATAGTATACAATGTGTATAAATGCGTAGAAAAATCGTATAAAATGCTTATAAAAATTATTTAAAAATAAGAGAATTAATTTTGAGGGCCAAATGGCTAAGGAAGACTATTATTTTGAATTTTAAAATAGTATGTGCAATTTTATAAAATAGGAGTAATTAGAAAAAATTGTAATTAAACGTACAAATTTTATAAATAGCCGTAGTTTGTGCCAGTTTTTGTTTTAAAAAATGGCCTAATTGATGTGCCTGTGTGAAGTAATGACTTTGAATAGGGGTGAGTGTGGGGTAATTGTGTCGCTATCAGTGCAATTTTGTCTGAATAATGGTTATCGAAACAGGAGGGACAAAATTAGGTGTCAACAGCTGTCCCTCTTTTTCCAGGAATGATTTAAAAGTCTTTGGGCAAACACGATGGCGGAACGACTAATTTTGTTGCGACTCTAGAGAAAAATAATGTGTGTATAAACTTACAAGAATTTTGTCACGACTAATGCGTATGACTTACAAGAATTAACGAGGCGTTAACGTTCCATTGCCAGATTGTGTATCCTACAATAAAGGTGAGTCTTGCAAAATAATGTGTGTATAAACAAATGTAAAACGTACATTCTCGTTGGGCTGGACTGTCTTTCCAGGATTCTTTGTCATATGCAGGTGTGTATGTTATATCTAACTGTGTATCCTTTGCTATGTCAAGTGTTAAATTCGATATTAGGCTGTGTACCCTCAGTCGATGCATTGGGCTGTGTACCCTCTGCAAGAAATAAAATGACAGAATCGACATCGGGCTGTGTACCCTCAGTCGATGCATCGGGCTGTGTATCCTCCGCTAATTTAAAATGACATAATCGACATCGGGCTGTGTACCCTCAGTCGACGCATCGGGCTGTGTACCCTCTGCTAACTCAAAATGACATAATCGACATCGGACTGTGTACCCTCCGCTAACTTAAAATGACATAATCGACATCGGGCTGTGTACCCTCAGTCGACGCATCGAGCTGTGTACCCTCCGCTAATTTAAAATGACATAATCGACATCGGGTTGTGTACCCTCAGTCGACGCATCGGGCTGTGTATTCTTAGCTAATTTAAAATGACATAATCGACATCGGACTGTGTACCCTCAGTCGACGCATCGGGCTGTGTACCCGCTACTAATTTAAAATGACATAATCTACATCGGGTTGTGTACCCTCGGTCTACGCATCGGGATGTGTACCCTCCGCTAATTTAAAATGACATAATCGACATCGGGCCGTGTACCCTCAGTCGACGCATCAGGCTGTGTACCCTCAGCTAATTTAAAATGACATAATCGATATTGGGCTATGTACCCTAAGTTGATGCATCGGGCTGTGTACCCTCTGCTAATTTAAAATGACATAATTGACATCGGGTTTAGTACCCTTAGTCGACGCATCGGGTTGTGTACCCTCTGCTAATTTAAAATGACAGTAAGAGAGATAGGATAACTTTTTGTCGGAACATGTTTGTCATGTGTTGTCGGGTTGCATACTTTCGTGCCTGCATCCAAAGAAAGATTGGTGAGTTGTGCGGGGTAGTTTGGTTTGTGCGTTCTTGGCTTGCTTTGTGCCTGCTTCCAATGAGTGTCGGGACCTTGGCCAGGCTGATAGGGATATATATAAAGTGGTAAATAATGCAAGTATTTTTTAAAAACTTTTATGAGAAGAAAATGAAATGAAATATTTTATCCCCATTGAGTCACGAGTCGCGTTGTGTAAAGTCATGGTTGTTGCTTTTTATACTGCTCCAAACTTCATTAAATAAAAATTGAGGGCGGCCTCAAAATTATTCCCCAGTTTGTGCTTGAAATTTTTTAGAGGGTCTCAAAAATTTCTGCCCCGGTGTCAACTATGTTTGTCCTTTAGGAATTTTTTAGAGTTCCTCAAAAATTCAACCACAATTTCTGCTTTATGGGAAAATGAGATTTTTGTATTTACGCGACCGAACCTTGGGTAGGTTGCCTACGTATCCCACTTGGGGAATCAGGTCGTAACGTAGTTCCAGATTACATGATGTATTACATAATAATGAAACCACTAACTAATGCAGGCTCTTATACATAGTATCTTTTGACGGCATCTGAGTTGATTGATTTCGGCCAAACTTCTCCATCCATTTCTGCTAGTATCAGTGCTCCTCCATTGAGAACTCGGTGAACCATGTACGACCCTTGCCAATTCGGTGCAAATTTTCCCTTTGCTTCCTCTTTATTGGGGAATATCTTCTTCAGCACTAATTGTCTAGGTTCGAAGGATCTATCTCAAACTTTCTTGTTAAATGCTTTAGCCATTCTCCTCTGGTATAATTGCCCATGACATATTGCATTTAGTCTCTTGCCATTGATGAGGGTCAATTGCTCCGTTCTTCCTTTGACCCACTCAACGTCTTTCAACTATGTCTCTTGAATGATCCTCAAAGATGGTATCTCAATTTCAGCTGGTATCACCGCTTCGATGCCATACAGTAGCAAGTAAGGAGTAGCCCCTGTTGATGTTCTCACTGTGGTGCGATACTATAACAGAGAATAGGGTAAATTCTCATGCCATTGTTTGAATTGTCTGTCATCTTGCGCAATATCTTCTTGATGTTCTTGTTGGCTGCCTCGACTGCACCATTCGTTTGAGGTCTATATGCGGTGGAATTGTGGTGCTTGATCTTGAAAACTCCACAGGCTGTTTTCATTAGGTCACTATTGAGGTTGGACCCATTGTCGGTGATGATGGACTCGGGAATGCCGAATCGACATATCATTTTGTCACGGACAAAGTTTGACACCACTTTCTTTGTCACTGACTTGTAAGAGGCAGCTTCCACCCATTTATTAAAATAATCAATAGCTACCAATATGAAACGGTGTCCATTAGAAGCAACCGGCTCGATGGGCCCTATGACATCCATTAGAAGCAACCGGCTCGATGGGCCCTATGACATCCATGCCCCAAGCAGCGAAAGGCCAAGGCGATCCCACGACATTTAACTCATTATGAGGTACTTAAATCATATCTCCGTGGACTTGGCATTGATGACATTTCTTTGCGTGCCTTGTGCAATCATGCTCCATTGTCATCCAGAAATAGCCGACCCTCAAAATTTTCTTTGCAAGCACGAAACCGTTCATATGTGGGCCACACATCTTAGAATGTATTTCTTCTAACAAACTAGCAGCTTCTCTGGCGTCCACAGATCTCAACAATCCTATATCATGTGTCCTTTTGTATAGGACTTCTCCGTTCAAAAAGAAATCATTTGCTAATCTCCTCAATGTCTTCTTTTGGAGCTTCGTTGCATCCTTTGGGTAAATGTCATCTTTGAGAAACCCTTTAAGGTCGTAGAACCAAGGTTGTCCGTCTAATTCTTCTTCCATATGATAACAATATGCTTGCTGCTTTCTCACCGCCACAGGTATTGAGTCAAATGAAATTCTTGATGAGATGTTTGATCATAGAAGAAATGGTGGCCAAAGCATCCGCGAACTTGTTTTGCAACCTGGGTACATGCCGGAACGCTATCTTGGTGAATCTTTGCTTCATCTCTTTTATGCACTCGAGGTATGGCAATATTTTGGAGTTCTTTGTTGTCCATTCTCCCCGGACTTGATGAATCAACAAGTCGGAGTCTCTAATAGCCAGCAGCTCTTGTATGTTCATGTTTACCGCCATTCTACGACCCAGGATGCAATCTTCATACTCCGCCATGTTGTTGGTGCAAGGAAACCTCAGTTTGGCTGTGACAGGGTAGTGTTGAACAGTCCCCGGAACCAACACTGCTCCAATGTCGACTCCTTTGAAATTCACTGCTCCATCGAAGAATAGTCTCCAACCATCATACTCCTCTATGATATCCTCTCCTATGAACATGACTTCTTCGTCGGGGAAATAGGTGTGCAGAGGTTCATAATCATCTCCCACTGGATTTTCAGCCATATGATCAGCTAGGGCCTGAGCTTTTACCGCCTTTTGAATGACAAAAGTAATGTCGAATTCATTGAGCAGCATTTGCCATTTAGCCAATTTTCCGGTAGGCATTGGTTTATGGAAGATATACTTGAGGGGGTCCATCATTGATATCAGCAACGTTGAGTAGGACGTCAAGTAGTACCTTAGCCTTTGTGCTATCCAAGTCAGCGCGCAGCACGTGCGTTCTAGTAATGTGTACTTGGCTTCGTAGGGAGTGAATTTCTTGCTTAGATAGTATATCGCTTGCTCCTTTCTTCCAGTTGAGTCATGTTGCCCCAATATGCAACCAAATGCTGAATCTACCACAGACAGGTACAAGATCATAGGTCGCCCAGTTTCGGGTGGAACCAGCACAGGCGAACAAGACAAGTACTCCTATATCCGATCAAATGCTTTTTGACAGTCCTCCGTCCACTTGATTGCTGCGTCTTTCTTCAGTAGCTTGATGATTGGTTCGCAGATGACCGTGGATTGGGCTATGAATCAGCTGATGTAATTGAGCCTTCCCAGGAAACTCATGACATCTTTCTTGCTCTTTGGTGGCGGCAACTCTTTGATGGCTTTGATCTTGGATGGATCCAGCTCGATGCCTCTTATACTAATGATGAAACCCAAGATCTTCCCCACTGGAACACCAAAAGCACACTTTGCTGGATTTAGCTTTAAATTATATTTGCGCAAGCGATTGAAAAACTTGCACAAATTGTCAAGGTGCTCTGAGCTCTACTTTGACTTGATGATCACATCATCTACGTAGACTTTAATTTATTTGTGCATCAAGTCATGAAATATAGTTGTCATTGCCCTCATGTAAGTTGCTCCAGCGTTCTTCAACCCAAATGGCATAACTTTGTAGCAATAAGTTCCCCAAGATGTAGTGAAAGTTGTCTTCTCATCATCCTCCTCATCCATGAGCACTTGATGATAGCCGGCAAAAAAATCTACCAAAGACTATAGTTCATGTTTCGTGCAATTATCGATCAGGATGTGTATATTTGGCAAGGGAAGTCATCTTTTGGGCTTGCCCTATTCAGATCTCTGTAGTCCACACAAACTCAGTTTCCCATCTTTCTTTGGCACTGGGACAAGGTTGGCTAACCAAGTTAGGTATTTGACTGTTTTCAAAATTCCTGCATTGAGCTATTTGGTTATCTCCTCCCCAATCTTCAACAAAGTAGATGACTTGAAAGTTCGGGTTTTTTGTTTGAGTGGCGGAAAGCCCGGATTGATAGGCAATTTGTGAGCTACTACGTCCGTGCTTATGCCAGTCATGTCATCGTACGACCATGCGAACACATCCTCATATTCTTTAAGAAACTCGGTATACCACTTTTTATCTTCTGCGGTGAGATGCACACTAATCCTTGTCTCTTTTACAGTTTCATCATCTTCCAGATTTATCATCTCAGTCTCTTTTAGATTTAGTTTAGGCTTATTTCAAATCTTTCTATTTTCTCTTGTGTGGTCTCATCAAAGTCATCATACTCAAGCTCAGTTTCCTCAAGCTCCATTGTTTCATTACACGTCGCGATTGTGGACTAAATGGGATTATTAGTTTGATGCTGAAAAATAAAATATTGCAAAATTAAAAGATTAAAACAAAAGTAAAAGGAAATAGTGTGATATTTTATTTATGAATCCTTGCAAAACAAAGTTTGTAGGGAAACATGTGAGAAAGAAAAGAAATGCAAGTCCTACGACTCAAAGTCGGGTTTTATTTTAGAAAGCATGAAATAAACTTTATCCCCCAGCTCTATCAAGGTCCACGGTAAGCTCGGGCCCGGTTGCTGATCCAGTTGTTCAATACAGCTCCAGATTCAACTTTTGTCAGCTCAGAAGGTTCAACATGCTCTTCCAGGATCACACAGCAGTCTTCATCAGATATGAACAACTTTTGAACTCCTGCCAGCAAATCCTCTTCAGTATCTACGATCTTTGGGCCACCTCCTTGTGCTGCAGATACCTCCCTTTTTTGACCATCCAAGTATCCAGACGAGACAAAAATATGTAGGAGAGTCTTGGTGCTTTTCTTGTAAAATTTGAAGTCCAGTGATGCTTCTTCTATGCTCTTCTCATAAGTCACAATATACCTTATGTCGGTTTTCTCATTGTCGGGCCTTATCATAATTTGAATTGGCTCGATCATGCCATCCAGGTTCTTGCCCAAACCTTTACCAGGTTCATAGCCTTGCTTTATCATGATGCCTACAACCCAATCTCCAGGCCATTTTGCAGGTTGTGGGAGTACATATGGCTCTTCAATCACCACCTCCATAGATTCGAATGTTTTAGGTAGCCACACTTGCTTCCCTTTGTTTCTTTTGAGATGCGCTTCCAGTTGGGACGAGCATTAGGTGAGCACATTGGTCGCTTCTCTGTCTTAGTAGGTAAGGTCTCACGAAATTCGCGTGAGAGCACACCCCAATCAGATATGACTGGTTCCCAGACCAAGTTCCTTCCTTCATAGCCTTTGCCTCGACCATCCCAATAAGCACTATAAAAACTTCTCCTCGTTTCTTCAATCCCAGGCGATGTGTTGACTAATTTAGGAGCAAACTGTGCAGTATAACCTCCTTGGTCTGCATCCATGAAGTTCCAACTCTTGTTGTAGTTTTTGCGATGTCCTCCTCGAGTGCCTTGCACTGCTCCCACGAGCTCTACAGTATAAAAGGTTTGCCCATCGGGAATATTCCCTTCAATTGCCGGTATGGTTTGTTCATTGTAAATGAAGTTGTTCCCTTCACCGAATACCACCACCTCTTTGTAGTCCCACTCGAATTTCACTGTCTGGTGTAGTGTAGAAGGCACCACTACAGCCATGTGAATGCAAGATCTCCCCAGCAACAGGTTGTAAGAAGTGGAGATGTCCATGACATGAAACTCAGCATTGAACTCCACGGGACCGACCATGATGGTTAAGTCGATTTCCCCAATGGTGCTTCTTTGCAATCCATCAAACGCCTTTACCTTCATGTCGCTCTCTCTTATCTTGCTTTGATCAATTCCCATTCTCTTCAGAGTGATGAACGGGCATATGTTAAAACCAGGACCTCCATCGATCAAAACTCTCCCTACGAACCAGTCTTCGCATTTGATAGTGATGTGCAAAGCTTTATTGTGACTCAACCCTTCAGGTGGCAGCTCTTCCTCATGAAAAGCAATTCGGTTGGACTCCATGACTCGCCCGACCATGCTAGCCAGATTACCAACCGAGGTATCCACTGGGACATGTGCTTCATCTAACACTTTCATCAAGGCATTTCGGTGGCTCTCCGACTTGAGGAGTAGAGCTAAGACAGAGATTTGTGCGAGTGTCTTGCCCAAATGTTCAACAACGGAGTATTCTTTTGCTTACACTTTCTTCCACAGTCTCTCGGACTCCTCCTCGCTGATGCCTCGTCTACCTTGAACAAGATGCTCAGAAGTGTAAATCCTTCCACTCCTAGTCATCCCTTGTGCAACAACAGTCTCAACTGTTGATTTTCCCTTCTTCTCCGTTTCGTAATCCCATGGTACCGCCTTGTCACTGTACGGGGGAACTACGTCGATGTAGAATTTTGGAGTTATTTCTACCTCAATGGACTCTGGTGCTGTAGCGGCTTGAGCAACAGAAGCAGCGCTGGTATGTCTCCCTTTGCTTTGACAATGGTTCCCTCCAAGTTGCATTCTTCGTTTAACTCGATCAAATTCACCCTATTGTCTCCGTGGTTAAGCAAGGGGTTCTTGTGCATATTTGGAGTTTTCAGGTGGATCACCTTTTGATCGATCAAGTCTTGTATTTTATCTCTCAAGGCGTAGCACTTCTCGGTATCATGACCAGGTCCTCCAGAATAATAGGCACAGGTTTTAGTTTGGTCAAAGTAAGGTGTCATTTTATCAGGCATTTTGAACGGTACGGGTTGTAGGTGGCCAGCTGCTTTGAGTCTCTCGAACAACTGAGTGCGGGATTTAGCCAATGGGGTATAGTTTCTTTTGGGTCTTGGGTTGTTGTTGGCATGAGGCCTTGGTGGATAGGTGTTGGTATTTCGGTGGTTAGGGCTTTGTGGGTATGGTGGTCTTTGTGGTGTTGGATTTTGGAACATAGGTTGAGTATTGTAGACTGGGTAGGTGGATGTGGGTGGAATATATGGGTATTATGGAGGAGGTGTTTGGTAGTAGTGGTTGTGGGTAGGAGAATGATCGAGTGATCCAGCCACGAAGGAGACATCGTCATTCTCTTCCTTGATGTGGTGGCGTTACCAGTTTGTAGGGCTTTGTTAGTGGCTTGTAGTGCGGCCAAACTAACGATCCTACCAGCTTTCAAACCATCTTCAACCATATCTCCAATCTTGATCAAGTCCCCAAACTTCTTGTCTTGCATGTTCAACAACTTGTCAAAGTAAACGTCCTCTTGTATGCGGATGAAGGTTGATACTATCTCTGCGTACTTCATAGGAGGTTGGACTTTAGCGGTTTCATCTCTCCACCTAGTTGCAAATTCTCTAAAGGTCTCGGTGGGCTTCTTCTTCAGCTTCTCCAAATAGAACCGATCAGGCATGGCGTCGGTGTTGTGCCCAAAACTATCAATAAATTCTCCAGCCATCGCCTCCCAACTCGTCCACTTCTTTGTTTGTTGCTTCGAATACCATACCAGCGCATCTCCAGTCAGGCTACGGTTGAACAATTCCACGCGAATCTTTTCGTCATGTCCAACCCCAACTAACTTGTCACAATAAGATCTCAAATGGGCCATTGGGTCGGGACTGCCGTCGAATATGTTGAACTTGAGTATCTTATAACCCTCGGGCAGCTTCAAATCAGGGTACATGCAGAGGTCCTCATAGGCCAGTCCTCTGGTTCCTTTGGTGCCTTGGAATTGCTTGAATTTCTCTACCAGCCACTGGACTTGCTCTTTGGTGTTGTCTAAGTCTTCCTTTGTCCATGCATACATGTCATGATCTTTGGTGGGTGATGCAATGGTTTTTGTTTCAACAGTGAAGGAAGGTAGGTTATTTTGTGGTGCTTTTGGTGGTGCAATGTAGGTAGGGTAAGGGATGTCTTTCTCAGGGAATAATGGAGCTTTGCTGTGAGGGCGAGCGGTTTTGTTTGGTTCAATGATCTCATCAGAACGGGTGAGAGAAACCCTATTTTCCAACTCAAACAACCTCTGTTCCAACTTAGCATTGTCTTCATAGGCAACCATACCTTGCTTTTTGGGAGTTCCATTTCCAACTTTGTCAAACTCAACCATGATATTGCGTCTCGTTTTTGTCCTTGTAGGCAAAGGGGGAGGTGTTGGGATTGATCATCTGGATCTCAACCGGTATTGCGGCGCGGCCAGAATGCACAAACCAAACCTTCAGGGACTTGGGACTAACATAACAAAAACAAAGAGAAGAATGTGAGTATATGTTAGTATTAATAAAGCCGCATCCTATTATGAAAGGGACCTCTTTTGTGCCAGAGGTAGGTCTATCAAAGATTCGAAGTAATGTTTGCACCAAACACATCATTTCGTTTGCATAAGCATAATCAACACAAGCCTTGAAACCCATAATAACGAAATTTTATTTGATTTGCTTGGCTTTATTACCATCACTAATTTGGGACAATGACTCGACTACAACGGAAAAAGGCAAAAGAAAAGACGACTCGACTTAAGACGACCAGACTATGAAGCAAAGAGGTTTTGAATCAAGCATCAGCTCCAGTATCTTCTTTCTCCTTCTTCCCTTCGACTTCTTCCTTAGGTTTGTGAACTAGGCTTATGGGTGGAGGGGCGATGAACATCTCCATCAGATCCTTCCTAGCTTGCATGTCACCCAGAGCCTTTGTGAAGAATTCACAGATTTCTACTCCCATTGTTTCCTTTTCTTCTAATGGTACTGACTTAAAATAATCTCTCAATCATTTGAGAAAATCTTATAGATTCCCAGCAGCTTGCCTCGCCGCCGGGACTTTGCATAATTGAGTTCATCCTCTTTGATCCTATCCTTGTATTGCCTCCTCATCTCCCTCTCTTGTGTTACCCTTAATTCTTTCTTACTTTGGTCGAACTTGCGTCGCAACTTCTTGTATTTTTCAGTGATACTTGGAGCTTTGGCTTTTCTTTTCAGCGTAGCCTTTGATCGGAACCTCTCCCTATCTTCACTGAGCCACTGAGGATAAGCTAGATTAGCAACGAGGTTCACCCTACTGTCTCGGCCACAACAAAACTGCATAGTAAGTCTTCCTTCCCACATTGTCAATATAGTACCAACCATCGGATGCTCAATGTCTTTTATGTCAATGTTGAAGCTTCTCCCTTTCTTCAACTGCAGAGTTTGTTGTGTCATTCCTACTTGCCGAAGGATTCTTAGAGGAACATATTGGTGAGTTCCTCTGAATCCAATCAATGTCAAGAAAGTGGTGTCTTGACCTTGTATGGAAATGATGAAACCAGCACTGTTTTCAATTACCCATTGCACCTCTTGCAACTCTTCAAGCTTGGTGTACCACCCTTGCATGTTCGCGGGGTCCTCCCACACTGTTGTTCCAGTCATGTGGGTGCTATGCGAACGAATGCCTCCTTCCCTTGACGGCCTTGGTGCAGTTGGGCTGATAGGGACACTGTGCAAATGTTCTATCAACCATATTTTCAACAAAAGATTGCACCGCTCGAAAAAGTCTCCTCCTCTTCTACATTTTGTTAGAGCCCTATAAACTTCCCCCAAAATCATTGGAACCAAACTCACTTGATGCTTGTGAGCGCCTTTGCGTAATCCCTCGACCACTCTTCCCAGCCTTATGTCGATCTTTCCTTCTTTCTCGGGAAAAACCATACTCCCTAGAAAAGTACCGATGAAAGCATTTGACTCAGTCCACTCCCAATTTTGAATTTCCCACGCCCTAGTCTAATCATGTCTAAGAGTCGGATCTCCAAATCTAGAATACAAGTACTCCAAAGTGACCTTTCCATCATGCACTCCCTCGACATATGGATCATAAGGAGCGTTCAACAATTCAATGAACTCTTTCGAGTCCACCTCTTGGGGATAAATCATGGTCTCGAGTCCAGGCTCTAACCCTGCTAGTCCGCCAAATTCTTCCAGTATCGGTGCCAACTCCAAGCCATTGAAATAAAACACCGCCTTTTTATAGTCTCAGAAATGTGTTGCGGCCTCGATTAAACCAGGCATGGCAGTGTAAGCCTTGAGAGCCACCAGCTCTCCCAACACCTTTTGAACATGAACCTTACTAACAATAACCAAATCTTCCCACCAGAGTCTGATCAAGTGAGGAGCTCGGGAAACAATCTCGAATTGAAGTGTACCTCTCGCAGCCATAGTCTGAAAACAAACAAGAAAAGGTAAAGATCAAAGCATTCTTATAGTCTTGATCATGCTTAGACAAACGATCAATATTTTGTGCAAACACTTCTTCGAATCCATGCAAATATGCAATTTTGTCATTTTTCGGGTTAAGAACCCTTTCGACATTTGGACATAGGTTTACTAATGGACTACAACGTGCCAAGGACGTATAGCCTTCCTAAGTTTGTCATGATGCAAGGAAAACAAACACGCATTTTGTTGGCAATTATTCTCATAAATTCCAAAATCAATTTTGAAATCCAGTACATGATGACTTTTGCAAATAAAAGATACAAAAGAAATAAAAATGACACTTGACTAGGTAGCACGCTCCCACTCCAGTCTGTCTCTCTTTGCTTCTCGGGTAATCTCTTTGACTTCTTCCATAGCTTTGGTTAAGTATCCCTTAGCCGCCACTAAGTGTAAAATGTCCACCTCGGCACACTCTGAATTCCATTGTTCAAGCTTTGTCCCCAACACCTCTATCTTTTCTTCTAACTCTAATGTATGTTTTCTCCATACTTCGATCTCTTCTTTGTTTTCTGTGTCTATTTTAATAGCTTTCAACATGAATTCTCGGTATCGGATTTGAGCTTCTGCCTCACGATCTCTTATGTCATTCTCTCGACTTGGCCCTACTACCACATTTCCTTTTATGCGAGAGTGTAACCAACTTTTATATTTTGGTTCGCATCCAGCGTTGTACCGGTCTGACGCTAGTGATTCTTCTCCCATGACTTGTCTTCCTATCCAAGATTTTTAATGCTCTCAACTCTTGGAACAACGTCTTTAGTGTAATCAAACTGATAGGCCTACGTGTCTGGTATTAATGATATGATTTGCTTCCTCCCTGCTTGCCTCATCACCATCAGTGGCACAAAGGATGCCTTCTCAGAGCTAATGATGAAGTCCGATGAAGGAAACTAAGTGAACATCCATTGAATTAGTTAACAAAGGAGGTGTGCCCATAGTCATTCCAAAACGGTGAAACGTTTGACTCATTGTGACCTATAAGAAAAAAAGAAGAAAGTAAAGGATTAAAATTCCCCTCCCCTTATGAGAATAATTAGACAAATCAAAATGTGCTTTTATTTTCGTCTTACTTTTCTTTTCTCTCAAATGCACATAAGCATGTCCAAACGTCCCTTCGGGGTTAAAAACCCGTCAGGTAGTTTGGACAAGGTGAAAACTAGCCGGCTCACGGGGAGCCCTTCCTACAGCATGATGCATGCTCATTACATTCAAAGAGTGGTGTAATTCTAGACACGGTTCTCCAAGGTGGACGACCAAGGGATGGGACCATTTAAAATTATTGGTTGTACCACGGACCAATTATATTCCAAAATATCCCTCCTAAAAGGTTTTTTGAGGTGGAGCAACCGTGGGATCCACGTAATCGCCCGTGTGTGTGCAAATTATTATTTTCCAGGAGTGGAGGAATATGAGTGAAATATGCCAAGATTACATCAATTTTCAAGTTCATACAAATAAACAAATAAATAAAAGAAAAAATAAAAAAGAAACCAAGTTAGTAAAATCATAATAATACAAATAACATGATAATAATCAATTAAAATCCCAAAAATAAAGACTCGTTATGGTTAGGACTTTGAATATCCCCAGCGGAGTCGCCATTCTGTTATACATGGTTTTAAACTCAACTCGGAGCGAGTCAGGTTTCAGGTTTGACTAGGTAACTCGTTTGAGTCGATGATTGGAGTCGCCACCTAATATAAATTTCTAAGGTGTATTAGGTCACCTAAGCGTCTAAGGTCAAGTCTTTATTAAACTGGTCTAGTTTCAGAGATTCAGTGGGTAAGAAGTCTAAATGACTCGGAGAAGAAGGTGTGAGGCACTTCCCCAAGTCCCACGAAAGGTGGTTCCCGCCTGAGTCTATATTTTGGGATGTCTATATAAGATACGTATTATCACATGTATTACTAACTTATATGGCTAAATTCACAATTAATTTATATACTAAGTCTAATTAGACAAGTCAAGGTAACATGCATATATTTGGGCTTCGCATTTTGTATATACGGCCTTATTCCGCGCCTATTCGCGTTTATGGCTTCTAGTATAAATGCCTAATCGAAACATGGTCAAATCTGCAAAGCGTGTCAAAAGGCAGCTTATTTGTGCAATTTCAGCTTCAAAGTCATATTTACATAAATAGGCAGTTTAGCAAAACGATTTCAGAATTTGTCAAAAACCAAAAAGGGATTGTTTTCGAAATCAAATGTTAGCTATTTAGGGTCGGTGTGACTCTTCATTAATTGTCAAGCCCTAACCTTAATGTCTATTTGCTCTTGGGGTCAGTTTTGAAAGATAAGTGTATGGGTTGTTTTTGAAAAGAACGTACACGGAAGCACACAAATGCAAGTAAGGGGTTGTCACACGTAAATATAAGTGTATAAGCATGCAAATACATGAATAAGTGGTAATATACTTTGAAAAATACGTATAATAGTTTGTACAAGTGACCCCAATACTTATACACCCCCTATACGCTATTAGATTAGTGTATAAGAGCTTAAAATAGGTTGAAAATCAGTTTAACACATAAAAGACCATATTTCAAAGGTGTATTGGGCATGTATCGTTTACGCGAAAAAGGGGCAGTTCAGTTTTGCAGGAACAGTCATAGCACAATTAGCCCCTGTTCAATAAAAATCTCAGATTTCATGCTTTGAGTCGAAACGTGGTGTCAACATTTACCCAGAATTGTCATGCCAGTTTTTAATCATCAAAATATTCTGATTCTCATGCAAGATCACAACTTAAAATCATGATGCAAACACATAGGGTGAGAAGAGTTTAGGGAATGCCCTCTGTATAGCCTATTATACAACCTTTAGATTGTATAACCTGTATTACTTGGATACAAACAGGGAAAGCCTAACAAATATAGATATAAAGGGCTAAGGCAAGGGAGAGCCTTAATTTAAACTGCCTAGGCAATTCAATGGCTTCAAAACCATGTTAAAAAGAGGGTCAGTAGCATCACAAGACACCCAACCAATATCCTGCAATTAATGAATAACTGGTATGGCCTTTTGGCCATCCTAACAATCTACACAATATGATCAGAGGCTAACAAAGGTCTAAGGTATGAGATGACAGAGTCTCAACTTGATACAGGCAGTTTTAGATCATGCAAACATAAGTAGGGGAGAGCAAACAGGAAAGCCAAGCATAAGAAGACATAGGCACCAGTGATTAAAGATCAAAGATATACCTTTTGAGCAGCAGTAATGAATAAACAAACAAAAGGCAAGTGATGATAAATGCTTGCAGAGACAGAGTTCAAAAAGAGAGAGAGAAGGGTCTTCTCAATGATCTTGAAGGGAGATCAGAGAAGACTAGCATGCAGTATTGAAAATGTCTATGCCTGTGAGGTGTTCTGTGTGTTTTGTGTGTGACCACTGTGTCCCAAGTGAATGAGAATAGCCAGTTTATATAGTGAGGGGTGGGGAATTAGAATTCCAACGGGTGAAAGCCAAGAATGGCAAGGGAACATTGTTTTCCAAAGTTAAAAGGATCCCTTTATGAAGACTTACCAAGTTTAAATCACCCAATCCCTAAAATTAAGGCAAATCAGAACCTATGGCAAATACAATTCCTCCATTTTGATCAATAACACATCAGGTTCAAAAATCAATATACAAAAGTGTTTCAAATTAATTCAGGCTCGAAAAATCCCTTGACAGATTTCACAAAAGTCCCTAACTGACACTGGATCAATCAAATAATCAACTTCTATTCAAGATTTCAATTAGAAATTCAAATTAAACTAATTCAAGATTCTAAAACAATATTTAGCTTAAGTGAAGTTGTCTAACCATGGGAACTATGCGTTTAAACAAGATAGACGACCAAATTTATTGAAAACATGTAGAACAATCATGTTTAACTTCAAACTGTCATAAGTTTTAAGGATTGGGGTTTAGTTAATAAAACACAGGGTTCAAACTATAATAACATTATACTTAGGCATGCGAGAGTTCAAGGCAACTGTTAAATGCATTAGGTGAGAATCAATAATCATAGAGATTTCATATTGACTAATTGATCAAACAACAAACGAATCATGTTAATTTACAAAGAATCCAGGCAAACTTTAGGTGTGGTATCACATTGGTTCAAATAGCCAAACAAAAGGATAAGAGATTACCCGTTTAAGGTTGGAGTCGGGTCAAACTTGACCCGTCTCAAACGTGCTTCGCATGAAGGATTTTCTTCCTTCTTTGGTGGTAGTGACGCCTTAGGCCTCATTTTAGATGCTTCTCCAGCGACAGAAAACCTCCATGACGAGAGGTTAACTTTGACCTCCGTCAACACAACGAAATAGTGTAGGGGTTTTGTTGCGGACATTGAGAGGAGTGTGGGAGTGTAATTTGTTTTGGGTTTGGCCGGTTGAAATGGCCAGAGTCCGGCGATGACAGTAGTGACCTAGGGTTTCGTCGAGAGAGAGAGAGAGAGAGAGAGAGATGAGGGGAAGAGCGGTGTGAGTTGGTGAGTAGTGAGGGAGAGAATAGGTTTGGGGGGATGCGTTGGATAATTAATAAAGGAAAATGCATTTCTGGCCGTTGGATCGTGTATGTGGAGGGCTGAGATTTAGCCACGTAGGCCTGGCATGGAGCTGAGGTGTGTAAATGGTGTGATGTGGGTGTATACGTGTATATATGTATATGTTGTATAAAAATAGTATACAATGTGTATAAATGCGTAGAAAAATTAGTATAAAATGCTTATAAAAATTATAAAAAATAAGAGAATTAATTTTGAGGGACAAATGGCTAAGGAAGACTATTATTTTGAATTTTAAAATAATATGTAGGAGTAATTACAAAAAATTATAATTAAACGTGCAAATCTTGTAAATAGCCGTAGTTTGTCTCAATATTTTTTTAAAAAAGGGCCTAATTGATGTGCTTGTGTGAAGTAATGACTTTGAATAGGGGTGAGTGTGGGGTAATTGTGTTGCTATCAGTGCAATTTTGTCTGAATAATGGTTATCGAAACAAGAGGGACAAAATTAGGTGTCAACAAGCATATGTTGCATATTTACTAAAAGAGTTAATTTTGCATTCAGATATAGTTTTACGGAGTAAATTTTTGCTTTCTACTCCTCCACTTTTTCAATATGCAGCAACCAAGATTAAAAAAAAGAGCACAATGCTGAACCCGCTGACGGCTAGGTTCTCTGCGACGGAAAATAGAGGAACTGGGGATTTAAGCCGACGGTGCCAAATTATAGCACAGTCGATCGCTGTTGTACAAAGGCAACAACGCCGCCACAACTCCGGCTAGATCGATGAGACACTAGCTATTACATGCAACGCTGCTGGAATGGCTCATCAACGGTGTTGTTCATTCTCAGATGGCCGGAACAACAATTGTCTAAAATCTATTCACCGGCGATAGTGATTTTTGGAGAACACAAAGGTTTAAAGTGAAAATATCTTTAAAAGTGCTAAAAAATTTCCTTAAAATATTAGGATCATTGCCCTTCTCCATTATTAATTATTACAAAAAGATAAGGTTAATAAACCTCTCTACTCTCCAATCTCCCCCAACTTAACCCGACATAATAAATTCTTCGGATATTATCAATAATTGCATACTTTTACTAGCACACCTGGGCATGTCTAATCTCCACACCATATCATCGAATGTTGTGGTATGAAAATACCCATTAATTCTGAACCAAACATCTCAAGTTTGAGCTACGAGAATACCATCTTTGATAATTACTACAAAACGAGTTTATTTATCAAAGTGGGACTTCTCGACACATATCTAAAATTTAACGGAAAAGGATCAAATTTGCCCCTCTACTATGCGAAAATATTTAATGTTATCCTTCGTTATACTATCGGAACGAAAATACCCTCGACATTAGCCGAGCGGTTCAAATATACCCCTCATCCGTTAGGTTGTCCTAGGTGGAGGCTGCACATAATGACGTGGCGTTATTAAAATCGAATAAATCAAACATAAGTTAGCAACAGCAAAAGATAATAATTCACAAGAAAACCGTAAAATTTTCGTTTATTTTTCTTCATCTTCCTTAAACCCGACACCACCATTTTAATGGAAGGTCTCCACCTTTTTAAAACTCAGCACAAGCTTGATGACTTTAACTCTTCTCCCTGAAAAGCAGTGAACTAAATCTGCCATCATTTAAGTTTCTCAATCTTTACTCTTACATAAAATGGTACACCACCGTAACTCCGCCACTCCCACTTTACACTTTCACCCCAAATCCATGCAAGGAAAAAAAAGGAGACCCCGTAGCTCCCATTAAACAACAATTGAAAAAATTATAAAGAATTTTTAGGTCTAATTGCTTACATTTCTTAATTTCCTTCTCCAATACAGTTTCGATTTATAGATTGACGAAAAGAAAAATCAAAGTAAACGGGAAATGAGGCGAAACCTCAGTTAAATGTGGCCATAGATGGTGGCAGTGTATTGACTGCCAATTTGCAATTCATCTCTATACATATTGGCTCGGTTTGGAATGTGCAACTCTATGTTTAATCTTTAATGTGAGAAACTTGATCTTCTTTTTCTTCAAGACATGCCAATTTTGGTTGTTCTTGAATTATTCATATATTTTATAGTAGTTTAACTTTATTAAATTTTGCTTCAAATATGGGTTTGTTACTTAAACGAACAATCTTTAATTGCAATTAAAATCCAACGATTTACTTAAATGAACACAGTTGTGTGTTAATGGTGGAGTGGATTAGAAAGAAGAATGAAAAGAGGAGAAAGAAAAGGAATTATTGGACGAGATGGTTACTTTGAAGAAAAAGACGACCTATGTCTTTTTTTTGGCTGATGTGTCTTTGATTTATTTAATTTTAATGCCATGTCATCACGTTTGACCTCCACATTGGATCATCTAACGGAGGAAGGGAATATTGGAACCACTCGGCTAACGCCGAGGGTATTTTCGTTCCGATAGTATAACGGAGGACATCATTAAATATTTTCGCATAGCAAAGGGGCAAATTTGACCCTTTTCCGAAAATTTAATGTTGCCTAAAATAAACACCAAGTGGAGGAAAAAAAAAATATAACTCCACAACTTCAAAAAAGAAAACCAATTTGTACATAAGTTGTCCAAACATTTTACAAGTACAAATCTAAGCTGCATGTATATCGACCGTTCACCACTTTATTGAACGGATGTTTCTCTATGTGATATAAGTAACAACTTTTCCCTTTATAAGGAAAAAAAAAAAAAAAACAAAAAAGAAATTATCCCCTTACTCAGCCTTTTTCTCTTGTTTCCTGAACCTAATTCTGAGTCTAAAGTCAAATACTTGTTCTACTTTCATTACACTAATAAACTCTTTTTTATCTACTTCAACTTACAAGAAGCTACACACACAATAATGGCTGAAGTATCAGATGAGGCTATAATTGAAAAACTATATGAATACGGCGAACGACTCAGCGAATCCAAAGACAAGTCTCAGGTCCCTACTTTTTAAAATTTCACTTTCAATTCTAGGGTTACAATTTGTAAGTACTTTTTTAATTATTGATTAACATTGTAATTTTTTTTTTTGAATAGAATGTGGAGGACTATGAAAATATAATTAAAGCAGCGAAGAGTAGCAATGTTAAAGCTATGCAATTAGCAGCTCAGTTAATCCCTAAATATTTCAAGTTCTTTCCTAGTTTATCAACCCGCGCCATTTATGCTCAGTTCGATTTTTGTGAAGCTGAAGAACTTGGGGTTAGTACTTCTTTTAAACTTACATTGGATCATTTCTCCTTTTGTGCGTGTATCGTAGTCGTGGTGCTATTATTCTCTGTGTCGTTTTAATTTTAGGGAAAAATAACTTGTTAAACAAAATATAGCTAGCGGACGTATAATGTATGTATAATCCATGTATATTATGTATACTGGCTAGGAAATGTAAACAGTGAATTTGACCTGCTATTTGTGTAAAAGTCCCTTAATTTTATCAGATGGCGCATAATTTTCTAAATTCGAGTTATTTACCGTTTTCTCCTTATGATAAGCTCTCTTTGTTGTTAAAAATGTGTTCTTTTTAATAACTAACGTTCATATTAGTGGTCCTTATATGTCAAAAACAACTGACCGACAGGAATGAGTGCAGGAGATTGGAGTCGTCAGTTTGCAGTGTTAAAGTGTGTAGTAGGTTTATAATGTTATGTGTTCTTGATGCTGATTTTCGAAGGCCTATCTTAGGTAGTAAAATCCCGAAACTAGAACTCATAAGTTCAAAATCTTCGATCTGCCTTTGGCTGGAGGTGGGTGAGGGAAAAAAGTTGGTTCTTTTAGATTAAGTTGACATTGGCTTATTGTAATTTTCTTTTCTTTTAGTTGGCCATTTCAGTAAACTTTTTTATTTCTTCTATTCCCAATTAGGATTGGCTGCCCAGTGGAAATCTGTTGTGGTAAAGAATTTTAAAGGCTTATTCAGTATGTAAGATGCTGACTCAATTAAAGCTAAATGAATTGATAAATAGAGATTGGGAGTTGTACGTATTCACGAAATTATTAAAGCAGATTTACTGGTAATAATCTATTGTTCTAGTCTTACATGGTTATGTTTGCGGGGTTCAAGCGCGCGATACACAACTTTGGTTGCATTGAGAGATTGACGTCCAGCTTGTTCTTGGGTTTATTCTTCCAGTATGCTGAAAAGGTTTGGGTTAGAAGGGGTTTCCAATGGGAGCAGCTGAATAAAAGAGGGTGGAAATACCTGAATAAAAGAGACTGTTTTGGTAATGGAGGAAGAGCTTGATTTTTGGATGAAGAAGGAAAATCGAAAGCTAAACTGGAGAACCGCCGAGTAGAATGCTTAGGTATCACAACATAACACCTACTACATAGTCATATACTCATATTTCAAATAGCATTCTGGGTCAACTGTGAAACCAGCTCTGATATCTCTAATAATTCTTTTTATTGAACTCAAATTACCAAAACTATATACGACCAAAAAACTTCGGAATCTGAAAAGTAGGAGAACCAAACAATAAGGCTCTAAAATAACTCTTCAAATGTACAAATACTTATTTATGTTATGTATAAAATCACCCAAACATGTGAAACTTTGCCTCTTTGAATTTTGTCTTTCCTATACCTCTTCTCAAATTTTCTTGATAACTATGCAAGGACTCTTCTAAATCTATTGTTTTTCTTTTGGTGCAACTTGATTCAGTGGAGTAGAGGTTGAAGTATTTGATGTTGGAATGTTAGTTTGTGTATTTTAGATGTGTGGAGATATGAAGACTATGGAAAAACATAATATGAATATAAAGTCGATTAGAAATTCAATCATATAGTTGTATAGAGCAACATGATCAGGCAGATAGAACAGATACTAGGAAATTTCTGAACATTTACTATATAAAACTAGTCCTTGTATACCAGGAAATTGAGAACATCAAAGGAAGTCTGAGACTCCTTTAAGTAACAGGGGAAGTTCTTTTCAATTCACATTATAGATGGTTATTTTAGCATAAAACTTGTTAATGGAGCTCGTTCTTGGTTTTAGTGAAAATGGGAAAGAATCAGTTCAGGGCCAAATATCATTTCAGTAGTACTGCAGCAAGATATATATATATATATATATATATATATATATATATATATATTTTTTTTTTTTTGGGGATAAGGTAAGTTTCATGAAAGAGTACCAAGAAAGGTACTTATTTTTTTTTTTTTTTTTTCTGTTACCAAGAAGGTACTTCGGAAATTCATCAGGGATTACAAAACTGCAATCGCAATTACTGCCCATAAGCTAAAAAAACTGCTACTTTTGAGACAATCTCTCTATCATATTATTCCTACACCAAAAAGTACATATTTCGTATGCATCTGTCCTTTGCAAAAGAAATATGAAGTTACCAACCTTCAAAGCATCTCTTATATCACTCCAACAAAATCGCCCACATGATGCAAGGAAGGATAGTTCTCCAGATATGTATAAAGCTTCAGTTCACACTCTGATTCTGCTAACTTCCCAGTAACCCTTTGATAGTTGTGGTTGAAAGGAGGAAGAAGAAGCGGTGGAGGACGGTCTCTCTCTGCATTTATTGGGTGTTATGGAGGGGAAAAAGTAGGAGAATGGTCGTGGGAATAGAAAATCCGTTACTGAAAGTCGAGAGTTCTCTTTAACTCTTTTATACTTTTGGCGTGAAGTAGAAATACCAACTTTTGTAGAAAGGCGGTTATCTTTTTGGGAGGCTCGATGATCCACTATTAATCCATAGTAAATAGGTTTAACATCACTGAATATAGACTGTTGTGAAACGCCAACCACCACCGTACATCCTCTTCCTAGGGTTTTCTGTGTCAGAGTCACTCCCCAAGCAGCACACCATGCAAAGAGTGATACTTCTTCTGTGTTACTTAGATTTCCATATTGCTTTGCACATGGGGTTTGGCTCTTCAACATGGAACTAACTTCTATAATAAGACTTGAATAAGAAGCATTTTTGAGGATGAATCCTTCCAATTCATTTTGTCCACGTCAAACTTAGTAAACCTGTAAAGCCTTGCCTAAATAAAAAGGAAAAAGATTCTGCCTTGTACAACTCCTAGTCCAGTCCTGCAAAGGTCTTCAGTAAGAAATATCCCAAGAGTTATCTCTTGCCTCTTGGAAACTGATAAATCTTTTTTGTTCAAGTTGAAGCCCATGGGAGCGAATCGCGTAGGGAAAAGAATATCAATGTGTACAGTTTGATTGAACCAAGCACTTTAATGAGGTAGGAAGAGAATGAGAGGCATCTTCTTTCCCATTGTTGAGAAGCAAGAGAGGTATGGAATATGTTTTGACCTCTTTGGAGTGCACCCGAAAATGATAGGGGTGGTTAGAGGGATGCTAGCATCATTAAGAGGATGAGGGAATAAGAGTAGGTAGAACTCGGGGAACAATATCCATTTCTATGATGTGGTCTGTGTGAAGGAAACAAATAGAAAAGATTTGAAGGTGACTGCATAGCTTTACACACATGACAAATAGGTAGTTATGTCTTTCTTCTTCTTTGTGTAAGCAAAAACTGGTTACTTGCTTGAACTCATGTTTTTTCTATCCTTGTTGGAGATGTAATCTTCTTCTCCGAATACATGTCGACACCTACTTGGTGCTGGTGGTCGTTTTTTGGGGGTCGGGGATTGTGTGAGGCAAAGAGTTACCTATAAAAATGAAAATATTAGCTCGAAGCATATAAGGTACTTTGATGGCATTATTTGCTACAATTTATAGCTATCATGGTTGACTTGGACTGACAGACATTCGTGATCTTTTTTTTTTTTTTTTGGACAGACATTTGTGATCTAGTGCTAGAATGGATTGATTAATGTATGATATTCTATCCGTCCCAGTTTAAGTGATGGTATTTGGCTAACACAGGAGTTAGATTTTGTATTTACATTATATGATGAGTGACTTAATCCCAAGCTACTTGGGGTTAGCTGTATGAATGTATGAATCTTCCGTCTTTACTATATTGCTCCATCTAGATCCGCAGTCTCATTCCAATATACAATAGTGGAAAAGAGTATTACAGTTATGGTTGAAAAGTTATTTATTAGGGTTCAAAATTTGAACTCTTGAAAGTGGACAACGTTATGATATGTCCCAAGATGAAAAGAGTGTAAATAAATCGGGACTGTTGGGGCACTTTTAATTTTTTTTTTCTCCAACAAGCAGAGAAGAGTGTTTGACATTGCATCATAATTTGATTTCATGAATCTCAGAATTTGGAAATTCAGTTTTGCTGTATGTTGGAGCAATCCTGATTGGACTTTAGAAGTGGTGAAAGTAGTATTTGCCGGCCCAAGAATATTAAAAGCAGTAGGGAAAGATTAAATCACACTAATAATTGCATTGAAACTTGTCCTACGAGTATTATTTTACTCAGCAAGTTTCTTGTGCATTTTTGCTATCTCGATTTGTTTTTTTTTTTTTTTTTTTTTTTTTTGGGGCATAATTGGAGAAATATAGTAAATAATCTCTAGACTTTGGATAATAACTTTAGCCCGTAAAATACTTGATGTCATGTTCAAGAGAAATAAAAAGGGAGAGAAGACCAGTGCCTTTTTATTTCTTTTTTCATTAATCATCACCGGTCTTATTTTAGAAAATGGGCAGTTAAGGCGGAAAGATTGTGATGAGATCGACCTTTGAATTGGCCCTGTCAGTTACCTGTTCTCTTTACGAGATTTTCATGTTTATTGATTACATGCAAGACCTCGACTTCATTTGTAATTTTTGTTTTTCTTTCTCGGTTTCCTTCTTATTCTGTTTCTTTTCTTTTCTGCTGTCAATCTCTTTGTTGTTCTGAAAATATCCAATTAGCTTATGTAGTTCTTACAACAGTACAACAGTATGGTTTAAGTTTCCCTGCATAGCTTATTGAGGAAAGAAGGGGAGTTTCTCTTCATAGTATTTGCAGCTTGAGTGAAGGCTAGAATATTGTGGCGTTTGATGTTTCTGGGGTGGAGTCATGAACTTTGTTTCATCAATTACTGCATGCAGGTTCGAGTGCAAGCCATCCGTGGACTTCCTCTTTTCTGCAAGGACACACCTGAGTATCTCTCAAAAATTGTTGACATACTTGTACAGCTCCTGACTGCTGGTATAGTAATGTCACTCTCTCCATCAAGAAATTTTTTTATTATGAGCGAGAGACAGATGATCTTAACTTCTCTATCTTACTATTCTTTCAGAGGAAAATGTGGAACGTGATGCAGTAAACAAAGCCCTTTTGTCCTTGTTAAGGCAAGATGTAAAAGGTATGTTAATATTTACCTAGTGACTTTGAATCATGCATGCCATAACTATCTCTAGATAGATTCAAATACTATGTTGCTCGGACCATACAAAAATGCCCCGACGCCCGTGTCGGACTCGTCTAAATGCAAGCCATATACCAGCAACCCAATTATTTAGTTAATTATAAAATGAAAAAATAAGTCTTAATTACACTATAATCATTAGTAGTTTAACTTAATTAAATAGGAACCAAGTTATATTACATTGTTTTTTTGAGAATGGTAACAACTTTGTATTAATAGAAAAATCAGCACCTGGTTAGTGCCAATAATTGTGTGAACAGTTCAAAAATGGCACCTGATCTAACAATTACTTTACAGGCCACCTATTACATCAATCAGGTCCCCTACATCACCCAAAACTCCCTGTTTACACCAAAATATAACAAGGAAGGACAATTCTTTTTGATTTTCTGACTGGAGTTGCTTTTATCTTTAAAGCAACTTGAGTTCCTCTCTTTCCATAACTATCTGCCATATACAAGCTGGGATGATTTTCCATTTGTCTTTCTCTCCATTTCTTTTGCCAATTCCTTTCCAGTTATTAAGAAGCTCCAGTGTGGTTCTAGGCATAACCCAATTAACCCCCATCATACGAAAGAACATGTTCCACACATTTGTAGTTATTTTACAGTGTAGGAACAAATGAGCATTATTTTTTACTTCCTATCCACAGAGAAAACACCTTGAGCAAATCTAGAAACCACTTCTTTGTAAGCTCTCATGTGTTAAACATGCCTTTTTAAAACACTTACCTAACAAAACATGATACTTTTAGAGGGATTTTGACCCTTCAAATGTGTTTCCAAGGCCATACTACAGTCATGGAGACATTCTTGTTTAGGTTCCAATAAGCATCCTTTACAGCAAAGTTACCTTTGTTGTTCAGCTTCCAGACCAACTTATCTGTTCCCTCTGAAGTTCCCTTGGAAGATTCCAGGGTCTGGAGGAAGGTGGAAACTCTGTCTAGTTCCCAGTCATTTAATAATCTTCTAAAGCTCAAGTTCCATCCTTGTGAGCTCCATACTTCACTTATCACTGCGTGTTTCTGAGTGCTTAGAGAGAATAAGTCAGGGTAAAGGACTTTTCTTGTCCAATCCAGTGTTCTTCCCAGAAAAATGTCTTCAACCCATTGCCCACACTGATTTTGATATTGCTATTAAGCTCTGTCGGCCACAAGTTTCTGATGGTCCTCCAAACACTCACCCCATAAGTGGATTTACTTCTTTGGTTGTCCACGGGTTCATCAAGCCAAGCCTTATATTACATTGTTGACTTAAAATATAAGTTCTTTTCGACATTCTTAAATAATTAATTTTTGCATATATTATTCTTATATATTTATTACCTGTATCCCCGAATCCTAAAATTTATGTGATGACCCGACATCTAGATCCCCGCACCAATGTCAGGTACCCGCACCCAAGACCAATCAACATAGCTTTTCGCATCAAGTCCTATAGACCTTGTCATTTTTTTTGTAGTCTATGCTTATAAATACACTGGTGTTTAGTTGGGATAATTGGTCTAAGCAGATGCTTTAATGATCCCTTTTGTATGCTTAGATTTTTATGCAAGTTTTTCGCTTTCTATATAGTATTATATTCTCCAAAAATTGCTTTACTTTAATATGCAAAACTATGAAATAAACTTCATTATAGGAGGGGGAAAACTAAGAAATCATCTTTTATGAATTAATAGGCATGGATGTCATGATATGTTTGTGTGCTGTTTTAATAATGCTTAGATGAAAATTATTTGTCAGCTATTGTTACAAATGTCATTCCAGTTCCAGTGTGTTCCTTAATTAGGTAAAGTGGTAATACACACTTATTATTAGTAGTTTGGTACCGGTCCTGTAACCTCTATCTGCGTGAAGACATTTGCACTTTGGATGCTAATTTTTCGACCAGCTGTTTCTCTCTTCTGAAGGAGAAAGAAGAAAATCCAAAGTAAAGGAAGAAAAATAGGTCAAGTATGCCAAAACAGATCTAATATATCTATCCTGAATGCTTCTTCTTCACGTGGTTTCATGGTATCCAATCCACAGTCCATAATGCACATATGAAATCAGAGATTGAAGAAAGGTTAGGGCAGCCTATAATCAAAGGTCTTAGAACCTCTCCTGCTGCTTCATAGTTGATCTGGAGACACATTGAAGGGGAGAGGGAGAAAAAGAGGACAGGGGCAAGACTAAGAAGGGAGAAGAATGCCTGGAGGGTTAGCACAATTAACAAATAAGCAATTCAACAAAAGTTGCTCTGAAGTAGAAATAACCTGTGCTCTGTTGCAAAACTCTTAATCACTCAGTACTGCTTCGCCTTCTGCTCTGTTACTTCTTTTCCTATGCTTTTCTTTAGGATTTAATTGTGGGCCAAAGATTTTTGATAGAATTTCTGCTCCGGTATAAAGGCAATTGACTTTCTTTCTTTACCTGTAGCTTCATTGACAGCTCTTTTTAAACACATTGAGACTGTTGATGAGCAGATGTCTGATGACAATCTCCGGGAAAGGACATTAGTTTTTATAAGAGACAAGGTAATAAGGCCAATTTCTCTATGAAAGCTGTTAAGATGCCCATTTTGTAAGTCTTTCTTAATGGCTGCATGACATTGTCTGCAGGTATTTCCTCTAAAAGCTGAGCTCCTCAAGCCTCCAGATCAAATGGAGAGGCACATTACTGATCTTATAAAAAAGGTAGTTAGGTATTCTACTCCTGTTCTTTCTGTTTGGTTTGGTTATTTTCTGGGACTTGCATCTCTTCAAAAGCTTTGCTTCTTCTACTATCCATCTGTTCCTGTAGCATCTTGTAAAAGATTCGATATACGAAGTATGTTTCTCTCCTAAAATATGGGGGTTCCTGTAATACCAGGTGAAGAAATTGCATAGATAATAAATGCTGTATGTTCAAGACGATTTTTCCATGAGAATGCAAGAAGATTAATTGCATCCTATTGCAGAGCCTACAAGACGTGACAGGAGCAGAATTTAAGATGTTCATCGATTTTTTGAGAAGTTTGAGCATATTTGGAAATAAAGCTCCTCCAGAGCGCGTGCAAGAACTAATTGAGATGATCGAAGCCCAGGCTGATCTAGATGCACAATTCAATGTAAGTGCTTGTTCCGTTTTAGAATGTTGTAGAGACTTCTAATTTACTGTTCTTCTCACTGTCAAAAAGCATTAGGGTGGTTCATGGGTTTGTTTAGTCCACTAATGCATTTTTTCTTAGTTACTGAAAGTATATTTTCTGAATCTGTAGATCCTACAGTTGGATGTTCAAAAAATATCACATCAATTTAGTCTGTTTTGGGTACTTTTCTTTAGTTGGTTCTGATTTTAGCAATTTCATCCCAAGGTGAAAACGTTTACATTCTCTCATTGAATTGACACCATAAACTCAACACAGTGGAGAACATCTGTTCCAGCTTTTCACATCAAATCAATTAAACTAGTTTCTCGGGGAAAAAACCAAACTAGTTCAAAAATCTCAGAAGCCTTAGAGCTAAACACAGAATTTGGTGACATAAGATAAGAGCTAAAACAAACTCATTGAAATTTATTTATATATATATGTTTTTTATGAAACAGATTGAAACCTTAATGTATGAAAATTGCAGCAATGCAATTATAATCATGAGCATTTGACCTTAAGTATATTGATTCAGTATCTATTTGCATTATTCTCGGATTTATCCTCTTCCATACATAAGTGTTTTCTTTAATGAAACTTGAAAGCAAAGGCAAGTATCCATGAGATATTTGCCAGAGAAGGCAGTGCTTGTGTGGCGAGTTTGGGGCTTTTACATACGGTTATCTTTGTCAAAGCAAAAGAAAAACATAGAAAAAGAAGAAGAGCTTCTCTTTTGTTAAGACATGTGGTACTCATGGACCTTATAAGGTTCCAAGATGTCGCCTCTCACAAGTTACCAGAACCATATACACATGCTTAATTCACCAGTAGCCTTCCGTGTAGTTTTATTACAACTCTTATGGGAAATGGGTGAGAGACTTGGTGTCCGGAGCTCGGTGACCCTACCAAGGATGAAATTTTTGGAGAAGCCCTTAGGATGCCATTGAAGAGGGCACTAACAAAAGATGGACCATACTTCTATTCATTAGCCTGTCATTAGTTGTGCAGCAGGGTAATTTAGTGAGAGGGACAGTTGAGCATTCTTAAGTAGGGATAACTTTACCTTTATATAAAAGCAGTAGGGAAATATATTTGTCTGGAAATGCATGTTTGTCTTTTAGGTTGCTGAAATTAATTTTGTAGCTTTTCACAGATAAAGGTTGCATGTACTTGCTGGATATTTCTAAATCCCTAACATATTCAAAGATATCGAAGATATTAATGCAACAACGGGTGAATTTTTATTGATCATTCGATCTTATTCTTTTTCTTGGCATGTAGTTCCTAAAGCACTAAAATATTGAACCTCATGACCAGCTTGGTTACTTAAGTCAGTATCGTAGGTGTGTTGCACGTCGTAATTCCTAGATCACATGTATCAGTATAATATATATGCCATTTGGAAAGCAATAGATTTCTGTACTATTTTTTCATGTTGTTATCCCTGCGAGTCTGTACTCTTGTTTCCGCTAAAGTTAAAGTACCATCTGTGGGCCTGTTAATCTGCAGTGCAGCTGAACAATTCTTGCTACTTTCATTATCTGATTTATTTGTTTCAAAATTGCAGGTTTCAGATGGAGACCACATTGATAGATTGATAGCCTGTTTGTTTATGGCTATTCCATTTTTCGAGGTTTGTCTTATCTCCATACGTCCTTTTTCAGTAATGAGTGTAACTTTTCTTGCCTAACTGATTTCTATGTTGCATGCAGAGTGGTGCCTCAAATAGCAAATTTCTAAACTACATGAATAAGCATATTTTCCCAGTATTTGACAAGGTAATACCTGATTTCGTGGTATCATAGCATAGTTGTTTCATGTTCCCTCATCTACTAAGAAATAGTAGCTGTTATATTTTGGTTTTTATTTGGTGCTTAAATCTTATATTTTTCAAATAAGGTGCTAATTACCTAAGAAGAATCTAAAGAGTTGATCTTTCTAAACTTCTTTTCTGTTGTGATTATCACTTTTTTCCTTTAGTAGTTTCAAAAGTTGTTCTAACCTTTGTCATCAGCTTCCGGAAGAACGGAAAGTGGACCTGCTCAAGGACCTTGCAGAGAGTGCTCCTTACACAACTCCTCAAGACTCGAGACAGATCCTTCCCTCTGTTGTTCAACTCTTAAAGGCAAGTATTTAGTTGACCTTGCTCATATGCCAGTCTATCAGTTCTTCTCAGAAGTTAATTTTATGTGCAGAAAAAATATACCGCTGATAAACTTCTATATGACTATATATTCTGAAAGTTTGTCTCGGATCTATACGTAGCATTAATTCTACCTTATATTATTCCACAAACAAGGTGAATCCTTTTGTGTTTGAACTACTTTTTGTAAAGATTAACCTTTTCAATTGAACTTTTTCCTTATGAACCTTTTTTTGCTCTTCTAGAAATATATGCCTCTACGAAAAGCAGGAGAAGAGATGAATTTTACTTATGTTGAGTGCTTGCTGTATACATTTCACCACTTAGCCCACAAGGTACATCCCTTTTCCCTTGGATACATATTCTGTATTTGCATGTTGAATTCTCACTGCCTCTTTGTTGTCAAATAGGCTCCAAATGCCTCCAATAGCATATGTGGTTACAAAGTTGTGACTGGACAACCATCTGACAGGCTTGGGGAAGACTTCTCGGAGTATTACAAAGAGTTCACAGAGAGGTAATTTTTTAATCTAATTCTTTTACTGTTTCTTAATTCAGTTTTCAAATATCTCATCATGCATGAGTTCATGTATGTGGGCTTTTTAAGGCTCCCACGTGCCCAAAATCACCTGAAGCTACCTTCTTGGCGATGTGGCACTTTAATGGGGTCACTAGGGTGCAAGTGAGGTTCAAGTGTACACCAAATAAAAGCTGCCAAGTATAGCCGGTCCCACGATATTAACTCTATTGTAAATTGACTCATAAAAGAACCCTAACTCTATTTATACTTGATGAAAATAAACTAATAGAACGACAAAATTGTTCCTAAAATTCGTTCAAGTTGAGCTGTGCATGCTCTGACTGGTTATGCAGAAGCTCAGTGGTTCTGCCCCCTGTGCACGCTCGTGCGCGTTCTGGCTGGCCAGGCACGTGACTGCGCAGAACATCAATGTTCTGCGCGCAATCCCAGCCTCCCTATCAAGGTATGCTTTGCCTGAATCATCAAAGTGGCTCACCAACCACCTTTTAATCAATACTTGAAGTTCGTGTAGCTCCCGGATATGCAATCCTTAGATGTGCTTTTGACTTTGAATGAGTGATCGTCCATTAGACAATTCGAGATCATTTGTACGTGGTCTACTTTACCGGGCTATCCAGGATCGTGTCACATTCCAGGTAGTTCTCATAGTTATTCAAGGTTCTAAGTGCAAAAATCCATAAGGCTCTTGGGTTCTAAGTGCGTAGGGTGCATAATGCTAGAAATGCATCTCTTTAGCAAGACAAAGAAAACATCGTTTCTGCATTTTTGTGAAGTCAAAATTCTTTTAGCAAGAATGGGATGAGGAAAAAGAAGATGAGACTAGTAGTGACCTACGGTAGGAGAGGAGAGGAGTGGGCAAAGCCTCAACACATACCTTAATAGATTGTGAAAAATCTGAGAGAGCGAGATGATTTGAGTGTGAGAGAACGATACCGGAGGTCTCTGTCACTATTGCTAAATCAGCTGCTATTCATGTTTTTCTCCATTTTTCCTTTTCATCGGTCCTATGTCATAATATTTCTGTAACATCATTAAGACATTAAGCCAATCAAGAAAGTAAGCAAACTAATATTCCGAATAAATAACCCAAAAAGATCGAAGAAGAAATTAGTAAATTTTGTCTTTTCCCTATGTAAGCTAGGGGAGTCTCAATGAGCAGCTTGCTATGTGTGTCTCTAGGCGTCCAGGTCACTGATTCGGTGCTTTAAATAACTATGTCAAACTCCTATTGGAAGCACTTGTCCTTTTACCTTACTGTGCATGCATTCTTCTAAGCAGGCTTGAATTAACTTGTCTGCTTTGGTATTTGATTCAGGTTAAGCTGTGTTGAAGAGCTTGCTAAGGCTACCATTAAGAAATTAACTCAGGGCATGGTGGAGCACAACAAAGCATTTGCTGCTGCTAAATCAGATGAAGAAAAGGCAAACATTGTGAGTGCATTCTCCAGCTTTTAACAAACTCTTCCTAGAGCCCGTTTGGCCGAGCAGCCAAAAAATGCTTATTTTTAGAAGTACTTTTGAGAAACAAAGCAGATTTTGTGTTTGGCAAAACTCATTTAAGAAGTTCTTTTTTAAATAAATTGTGTTTGGATAATCTTTACAAAAAATCTGTGGGTATCATATTACGAAAAAGGACATTATTAAAATTCATTTGTGACCAATATCATTTAACACATAGGAAAGATTTAAATATTTTTTTTTTATAAAAGACCTCAGTTAATTTTTTATTTTCATTTAATTTAAACTTTAATATAAAATAAAAATTTATATTAAGGTTTTAATCAATAGGTATAAAGTTAAACTAAAAGAGGGAAGTGGAGAACAAAGTTTAATTTATATTTGAGAGCTATATTGGTTAAACTAATTAGAAACAATATGGTAAATGAATATTTTTGATAAAGATATTTTTGTCTCAAAAAATTAATAAACTGCTTTTGCTTCAGGGAAGAAGCAGAAATTTTTAGCTTCTCCCCAACAGCAGAAAAACTGTTTCTACTTCTTCTCAAAAGCACTTTTTTTTATGTTGGCCAAACACCTCAAATTTCCTCAAAAGTGTTTTTTACTAGGAAAAAAAGCACTTTTGACTTCCCCGAAGCTTGGCCAAACAGGCTATTAAAATGCTACTTAACTGTGCAATTGGAGCAATAAAATCTTTTTGGGTTCTGCAGAAGGCTCAAAAGCAGAATACTACAACAGGGCTGAGAACTTGCAATAATATACTGTCTATGGCACAGGTAATTAAACTGAATTTTAAAATGCAGGAAAATATGTAAAATTTGCTTATATTAGATTGTCTTGAACCAATCATAATCTTTGATAAGCAGCCACTGCATGCAAAATCACCTTCATTCATCGGGGACAAGAAAATCAACCTTTCTTGGAAGGAAGTTGCGAAATCTACAGCACCATCAACTGTGACTTCAACTGGGTATGTTTTCGTTTGAACTGTTATATCCAAAGATGGTGAGGTTACACTAGTTTATATAACCTTTGGCAGTCTCGTAATGAACATTGTCACATGGATGATTAACTGCTGCATGCTGAAATGAATCATTTAGTTACATGGGATGTATATGCTTATGAAAGAAGAGCATCTTATTTTGTTAGATATTTTCTGCTTCCCTTTGGATGTAAGAGCAATTTTCCCCTGCCTTGAGCCAGTTCCTGTCACGGGATGGCTTTTCCCTTAGTTGAGTATAAACCCCTCCCTTGTTTTGGTATTATACATTAATTTGGCTTATCAACAACATAATACATTAATTTGGCTTAACAACAACAACCTCTTAATAGTTAATCCCCAACAAGTTGGACCGGCTATATGAATCTTCTTTGTCCATGCTTCTCCTTTTAAATGTCATCAATGATACCAAGGAAAGCACCTCCACCTCCAACTTTAAAGGTTGTAGGTTCGAGTCACCCAGAAAGCAAATTACCGTATTTTAGATAAAAGGTCATAATGATACAAAATAAAAGGTCATCATGATACCAAATTAAAGAGGAACAACGGTGCTCCATTCCTATCATTGCTGCATCACTCATTCTAGACTTTACTTCTTGGAGATTTATTCACTTAATTTTATTGCCAGCTAGTATTGATTCCCCTGTAAAGCATATTGTCAATGTATTACATTTTCTTGTATTGGTTGTATTAGCATTTAATTATGCTCATTCCAATGGGGTAGGCCGTAGGTGTAATATATAGTCATGTAGCTACTAGTACACTTGCTAGATGGTATTTAATTTTGCGAGTTCATATTTGTCACATTGTAAAGACTTAGGTTTTATTTTGTTGATTATATTAAGTCACTAGGCATGCCTAGTGACCTTTGCTTAGAAAAAAAAAAGCTAAAAAAAGTGAACAAATTAGATTTATACAAAAATAGTAATAATATTTTTTTTTTAATTTGTTTTTATGTAATAATAATATTATTAACATGAAAAACTCTTTAAATGCCAACTAGTAGATATTCAACTATAGAGATCTTTTTCGTCATTTGTGCCCTATCTTCAGCTAATTCTGGTTGATTCTAAAGAATTGTAGGTTCTTCGGAACAACTTCCTTTCATTTGATTTTACGTCGACCTTGTCCCCATCTGGCACATTCACTTTCCATTGTTTCACACCTGGGTGAATTTTTATTGATCATTCGATCTTATGCAAGCAACTCTCAAGCAATATTCTCTCATTTTATTCACAATATATGCTACTTGCACCTTCTGTCAAATGTGGTCATTTCTAATCTTATATATTCTTCTGTGACCACACATCTATTTTAGCATCCGTATTTTTGCAACCCTCATCTTGTGGATATGTTGGACTTTATTAGCCCAACATTCACTACCATATGACAGTGTCGATCTTGTGCTGTTACCTTAATCACCAAAAAAAAAAAAAAAAAAAAAAAAAGAAAAAAAGTAAAAGAGAAAAGAAAAAGAGAAAAGAAAGGAACCCATTGTCGGTCTTATAACTGTTCCGTTTTACTTACCTTTCACTTTGATAGGCATCCTTCCATCATTGCACTCCGGTAGCAGATCTCCATTTGAACCATTTGATTTTAATTCTACGAGTAACATCTCCATCTATCATTCCATTATCCTGAACCAATGAGCCCATATATCTAAGCTGTTTGCTTTTTGGCACCGCAATCCTGTACCCTCACCTTAGTGTCGCTCTTCTCATGTTGGCTAAACTTGCTTGCATGTATTTAGTCTTTTACTTCTACTTATCCTTTATTCTCTAAAGTGCTTCTCCATAATATTTTCTGCAAATTGCTGCTCTTGTCTTCAAATATCCTGGAATTCCTCTCCTTCAATTCATCTTCATTTACATATTCTTCACTATTCTTTAACAACAACAATATACTTAATGTTATCCCACCAGTGGGGTTTGGGGAGGGTGAGATCAACGCAGACCAGAATAGTGATACCACTCAAAGCAGAGATGTCATTGTTATTAGGCAAGTCAGATATGAAAGCTGTCTTACTTCAGCCCCTGCAAAGTTAAAGGCGGACAAGGGTTTGAATATTATGGGCCAGAGTTCGGGACCCATTTTGATTAACTGGGTTCGACATGTACACTTTTTACTTAGTGGATTTTTAACACATTTACAAGTTCCAAGCCAAAGCTCTTGGATTTGAACCATCGAGTGTTATACTCGATCCACCTGTGCAAAGTGCTTCAACCCTAGGGAATTTTCATCCTGATCAGTTTTCCAGCTTCAGCACATCTAGCTACGACCCAACATTAAGCCTCTAGGGTTGTTTTGGAATTCTACATTTTCTTTGCTTTATTTCTTCATGGCCAACATGATAGTAGTACTGTTGATTCCTTTAGATAAAGAGAATACATGGTCTTATCTTAAGTAACTCAATCATCTGAGAACATTTATGTTAGTTCATGTTTTCCGTCATGCTAAAATCCCGCTGTTCTGTGTACTGTGCTTTGCATCTTCTAGATATCAGTAATGAATATCTTACTTCATCAAACAAAAATCCCGCTGTTCTAGCACTATCTAAAGTGAGCACAAAAACATGGTGCACGGCATAGACTAGTACAATCATCATGATCACACAACAGAAATTCATTTGTCCAAGTCCACGTAAACACTTTTTCTTTATTTTGTATTTTGTGTAGTTTATTTTATTTAAATATTTGATATTCATATGAGACCAAGTTAAATCATACTATATCTGGATCTTTCTATATTTTTGAGGTGTTATTATAAAAAGTATACCGGAAAAGACCTCTTGTATGCGGGGTTTTCCCCCCTTTTTATTAATAAAATCATTACCTTTATCCCCAAAAAAAAAAGTATACCGGAAAAAAAAAGACAGACAAGTACAAAAATAAAGATTTTTTTTATAGGTAAAATGATATTTAAAATTAATTGCACTAAGCCAGTGCTTACAAATCAGCTATTGTGTTTAATATTGCATCTACATCTTGTACAGTAACTAATTTGCACCGAGAAGCTAACAAAAAATGCATCTATATTAAGGCTATGTATGTTTCTTTTGTTGCCTTCAAAAATTCTGCAATTTCTTTCGAGCCAAATAGTCAACCAAATGACTCGAGGAGTAGTGTTCCAAGTCTTTTGAGCTTTCTTACACAACCCTTCCCTTGCCAGCACTTCTACAGTTCCGTAATCGACTTATGCATTGTCCAAGACATGCCCAATATTGACAAAAACATATTCCATAACTGACATGTTACCTGCAATGCAAAAAGAGGTGGTAAATTCTTCAGAAAGTTCTTCGCACAAAGTGCATCTGCTGCAAAGATGAAAACCCCTCCCTAGCCACAACCCAAGAGAAGCAGGAGACTTTTAGTGGTGTCTAGTTGAACTAAATTATTTTTTCCCAATAAGAACAAAGATTTTCTTGCCTAACTGTTTGTCTCTAGTCTCTAGAGGCTTTTATAAGTTTTGAAAGTAATTGTTGAACATACTGTTCTTGGGTTACCACTACTATTTGTTATCAATGGACGTGGATTGGCGGTTATTTATTTAAAAATCTCGCTTTAATATGGAAGACCTATTAGCAACGATCTATGTTATTTTAAGAGGGGGCAAGTTACATTTACATAATTTTTTCTCATCTTTCCTAATTTTTACCTCTTTTTTCCAGAGTAAAACGACCTGCTGGTGCTATTAATGGTTCCAGTAGTTCTGCTCCAAAGAAGGGCCGTGGAGGTGGTAGCATGCCAAACCAGTTTGCTGGTAGGGCTTTCCAAGGTTTGTCATATGGTGGGAGAAGTTCAAGAGGTAGAGGTAGGGGAAGGAGTGGTCGCGGAAGGGGAAGGGGATATCGTTAGACGACATCTGATGTCAGTGATGGTCAAAATCTTTTCTTTGAACTAAGAGATGCAGAGACATTAGATTCATCTTCGAGATGCATTTTTGAGATGATTTGCAGATTGAGCAGCATTGTTCCCGTACACGTGATGATATGGATTGTCAATTCTAATGTGGCAGTATGAGGCTGATCTTTCTGAAGAGATTCTCACAACCCGGCAGCACTTGAGCTCTTGCTCCGGCCAACTTAAAAAAATAGGAATATTTAGCGGAGAGATTCTAACGAAGCTTTTGTAGTATTTATCAATGATTTTCATTTGTGAGACAGCTTGTCCTGTTATTTGTTGTTGTCCTCGTTTGATACTTTTAATACCCTGTGCATTAATTTTCTTCTTTCCTGAATATTGCCCAACACAGTAGAAATACTTTATTATGGTTGATTGTTACATTATATGTCCACAGATCCCACAGTTTCCCTGATTAATGAATCGCCAAAGATTGCATCGACTGGAAATTGTAGTAGTATAAGATATGTATGAGACAAAATAATTGCAATGGCTGGTGATGTGACCATGCAGAAAGTGAGCAAGATTGGTAAACATGACAGTATTTTCATTCAAAGTCGCACGTTAAACTATTCATATTTTGGGTTAATACTACGGGTGCATGAGGATTGCAGGCTTACACAAAGTTGATCATTATTCATTTCCGAGATGTAATTTCATGTGCAAGTCCTAGTTGGTTACGGGTGCGTCTAGGAGCAAGTGCACAAAGATAGCAGCTTTTGCCATCGACTTCATCCAATCGCCTAAGCATATATTTAAGCCTTTGAGGTCGATGTCTAAAGTTGGCAGGCAGGTCAACTTCCCATGGTCTGAATTCAAGTGATTATGTTTGCAAAAAATTTTATGAAGTGCCTGCACCTTGAATGATGTGTGCGTTAGTAATTGTCTAAATTCGTACCATCTTCCTTGGCAAAATTAATTTTCATCTATCTAAGTATATACTGAAGAATCGTAACTAACTAGATCGATTCCTACAGATGAGCCTGTATAAAAGCATTTTGCGACTTCTTAGAACATTTTCAGGACTTTTATTTCCATCTTAAGCTTTCGAATTTTGATGCTTAACCATTTTTTTACGCCCTAAGTGAGTTTCGTCCACAATTTCACAATTCATTGAGAAATAGCCAAATTACCTTCCCGCACACTTACAACCTCTTACCGTTAAAACAATACTCAGGCTAGCCACAGAACAAATACTTGAGACTTTGAACTAAACTCCAGTAAAAAAATTTGGAGTTTTATTCAAAGTTTCAGCAAAACTCGAAGTTTTATGTTCAAAGTCCAGTAAAGTCTAGGTATAAATTACCTGAGTAATTCAAAGTCCTAATATTTTATACCTAGACTTTTCCGAATCTGGCTATTTTTCAGTAAATTTGTGTGCGAAGGCTACGGATCAATTAGTGAGCGCCAAACAGGCCCCCGCACGAAATTTTTACCTTAAGTTTTCATTTACAATTGAACATTGAAGAATATACATTGTCAAACCCGAAGGATCGTTTCAATGTTACGAATTAGACCACCATTATTAACACTTTTTTTTACGTAATTAATTAGTATATAAGAGTAGTATTATATGTTTGAATTAATAGTTAATGCGATAATAAGTGCAATTAGAATAAATTAAAATCCAATAACAATAACAAAAATCAGTGAAAATCATAAAATATGGAACGGACACATGAGCGTGCCAGCCTTTGAAGTTTGTTTTTAGCTAGAATATTAAGTTTTGTGGTTGAGAAAGTAGAAAATGCTATTGTTAATATGTGATTTAGCTTTTCTCATTATTCTTAAATGCAACTCCACTAATTATAATGAAAATAAATAAGGGACCATTTAAATGAGAAAATCATGCTTCTTGTTCAGATTACAAATAGCTTAGTTCTTTTAACTCTATCAGATACTTCAAAATAATTTCTTATTCCTAAAGGTTTGGATTATAAATAATTTTTAGTTGTCAAATCATAATATAGTGATACCTATTTAGAGCCATAAAGTGAGCAGCAATAAATAGTACCCATATGAGATGGTTATGGTTTATACAAGATAAACTAATTTATCATAATAACAAGGTCCCGTAGCTCAGTTGGTTAGAGCGTTGGTCTTATGAGCCGAAGGTCGCGGGTTCGAGCCCCGCCGGGACCAAATTCCTTGTTCTGTGTCTTGCTATGCTTTCCAAGTTTTGTCAAGTTTTTTATGTGCGTTGAATAGATCCGACGCCCGATGGTCTTAGTAGCTTCTGTAATGATTAACGTCACCATCGTCAGATCTTAGTAGCAACATAACCTATTTCTATAATGATTTTTCAAAACTTAAATAACATAGACTGCCCAGTATAAAAATTTGAAACTTTCCACTCACCTTAGCATTCCTGCATGACCAAATAATCTCCTTAAATATTGACCAACAGACTCATAATAATAAGAATAATTTTATGTGCTTTCTTGATGATTGATACCATTTTTATATGGGTTGAATTGATATGATCACCCTACTTTTGTGCCTCATCAATGATTATTAGCATTCTTATCTTTCGCTGAAATGATATGATCTTCCTCTTAAGTTACTAGTACTATATTATTCTACTTTTCCACCATTTTCTTCCACATTGAGCAACTCTTAAGCTTATCAAATTATAGATATAATTTGTCTTCATTTATTCGTGTACCCTATTAAGCTTAGTGATTGATGTTGATTGTTTGATATAATTCAATGTTTGCGTCAAAGTTTCATACCAACAGTGTTTCATTATACATTTGAGTATTCGAAGTTGGACCTACTTGTATTTTCCTCGTTCTTTTTTTTTTTTTTAAAAAACATTTATGGCTTTTGATGTGATTGAAACTCTACATCTAAATGGTCTACCGTGAATTTTTAACTAATTGTAACGCACTGTATTAACTCTATTGCCAGTTATCAACATCTTTGATATTATGATTATTGTTTGTGGAGTTATAATTTCTTGAGCAACTTTTCTACTATGTTGATCTCGTGCGAAGAATAAACATGATGCAGGATTTATTTGAAGGCATTAATGAGTGCACCCATCATTCCAACTCAACATATCTATACAATTGAAAACTTTTTCGAAATTTTCTATGGAATCTGCACTGTTGGCACAATAAAGTATAGTGCTGTTAGAAAGCTTTTTTTTATTTTTATTTTTTTATTTTTTTTAAGTTTTCACCCGGTGTCCGGTACCTTTATTGAGCCTCGACTAATTCGAATTCGTGCCGTATAAGGCCCATTTTTGAGGAAACATTCCCCAAATTTTTTTCATATGGAGGGATCCTATCCATTCTCACCACAACCTTGGTGGTGTGCTCTTAGAAAGCTAATATATCAGAAGAGCTCTCTTTTTCACTTTAAAATGGTCGCTCTTTTATATAGCAGTAAAGAGTAAGAGAAAAATTAGTCTTGTGGCATGCACGAGATTTTGGCTGCAAGACAAAATGGGTCGATTTCTCCCTCCCTACCTATACTCGCCGCACAAGATTAAAGTTGTCTGTTTCCCTAACTTTTCCATTAAAATGTGATACAAAATCTCATTTATTTTGTTAGAAAAGTCAATAAAAAGAAAAACAAGAAGCAGACATATTTAACTCTTTAAAAAACGCCAGCAAGACTTAACAGAGAAATCAGAAAATTCACAATTAAAGACATGTCGTTAGTTAGTTCAGCAGTCGCCGTAGCAGTGTCATTTGTTGACTACAGAAACAAAAGATTGATTGTTTAAACCCCCTTTGATTGAGGGGAGAGTGAACTTTTGCTAATCCATTTTTACACAGAAACTGATTATATATTGGGAAATAGCACTATATAAACACTCCATTAGCATTTTAGACAAAATGGCGGATGTATAATCTCACAAGTCGGAAGGTGAGATGTACTAGGCTTTACTCACGTCCCTTATGTTGAGTGAGATACAGAGATAGTTTTTGATAGACCATCAGCTCAAAAAAAAGTATTTTGTAAATAAGTTTAGAAAATAAATAGTACAGTACAAGAATAAAATGTAAAAATAAAAATACCAAGGTTTATGAAACATAAGCAGGATAAATGAAACAACGATACTAATAAAAGTGAAGAATACATGCATATATAATACTCCTATATGTATAATCCATTTATCTGTCGCACTTTTCTTTTTGGTCTGTTAAAAAAAAATGTCACATTTCCTTATTTGTCAACTATTTAATGTATTATCTTTATTTTACCACTATTGGGTCCTAGTTACTTTAAAAGTCACATACAACTTTTTGATTACTAAAATTTTCTCTATTTTACTTTTTCAAGGATAAATTTGAACATTTACAAAGTTAATTTCTATTTCTTAAACTCCGTGCCAAGTCAAACACCGCCACATAAATTGGTACAGAGGGAGCATAATTTTATATTGTATGGTTCTTTTTTAGTTCAACTGCTTTTGGAAAACATCCTGGTCAGTTGTGCAGCTGAGGGACCATGACCAGTGCACATATATTTTTTCACAAATGACAAATGTCCTAACCCTTTTGCTTTTTTCTTTTCTCTCACAGTATTTCTTCTCTTCCACTCATACTATTTTCCACTGCTACTTCTGTCATTACTACTCAATTTTATTTGTGTTTTCAAGAAACCCCATTTGCCAGTAAGGCCTTTTGCTACATGTGAAGAGTATGTTCTTGTAGCCCACAAGATTATTTCCTGATGAACATTCTGTTATCTATGTACTAAACTGCTTTATACATTTTCTAACTTGTTTGAATTGTTGTAGTTGTATATATGGTTTTGGAATAATCTTTTCTTCTCCCAGACCATGCATGAACACGGGATGCTTTGTGCACCGGGCTGCTCTTTTAAATTATTGTAGGCTGTAGCAGCTGCATTCACTGATTGCTTATTCCTGTGAGCTGAAGTTTAACTGAACATTGAGTATTACCAAAGAATTATATCATGCTGTTACAAGAAAAGTTCCCTATAATATAACATGTGCGGCTGATATTATTGGTATATTTTTGCCTTAGGCTGTTCTGCTTAGTGTTTGAAAATGATGGATCATCGGATCCACAAATAAAATAGCTTGATTTTTGTCTTCGAGCCTCTGATTCAAGTAAGTATTAGACGTGGGGTATGAAAGCAAGAAACGTCATACTAATACTCTTTCCTTTTCAATTGTGTTATCCTCTGCAGAGTAAGATACATATAACAAGTGACTTCAATGGGTTCTGGATATTGGCTTAAAAATGTAATCAGTTTGAGAAAAGCAAAAGATGGCAGATCGAAAAGATTAAAGGTAAGCTTCCTTTGATGTTCATTATTGTATATGGTGGTGCTTAAACAAGTTCGTATTCTTAAGGCTGCAAGTGAAATCATTTATAGATACCCTCTAACAAATCATGATCTCTTCACAACCCATTGCTTCTGATATTTTCATGAGTAGCTTTCTGTCACCAGCACTATACAAGATCAAGATAAATAGTTTTCCTTGAGACAGGGAACTTCTATTGGACGCAAAGGAGATGAGCGCTCTCGCAAAGAGCCTTCAAGAATAACAAGTAGTGCCTCTATCAAAAATCAGAGGGAACTGGGAATGCCTCTTGAGGATAAAGTAGCCATAAGGATTCAGACAGCTTTCCGTGCATATGTGGTAAATTCACAATGTGCATTAAGATTATAGCAAATTGATGTGGTTTCACCACTTCCTTCTTATCAAGAATATATATTTCCTGAGTGAATTCCTCTTTTGATCTCTCTCTTGAAAAGCAAAATGCTATATGCCTTTGCAGTTATTGACTAACCTTTCCTTTTTAGTTTCTGTTCCCTGTCCTGATTGTTTGGGACAGACACCAAATTTTGCACACAATCCAGTTATGGAAGCGCATACTTGCAGTTAATCCTTTTGTATTTCTGAAATGTTCCTGTTGTTCCCCTCAGGCAATTGATATTGTTTCTTTCTTCTGTATCCTTTTGTTAGGTGTTGGGGCAACATTGGTGGATAAATTTATGGCTATGCTTCAAACTATGCTGAGATTGTAGTATTTTATTTGATAATATGGCATTAAGCTATTAGACAATATGTTGAATTCATGTTGACTCTTGGAGTGATATTCTCTTATTAGTGCGACATCTTATGTTTGTTGCCACCTGAACAACCATAAAAGAAATTGGGAAAAAGTAGTAATCAGAAAATGTTAGATGATGCAGCTCCCACCCGAATATTTGTATCATATTATCAAGTAACATTACACTCTTAAAGGAAAATGGAGGCTTTGTCCGTCTATATCAAGAGGAACCTATCACACTAGTAACTTTTCCCTTTTCAGGATAAAAAAAGAGAAAGGTATTATCTTAGTTGCTTCTATTTAACTGCAGTTGGTTCATGCAGTACTTGTAGTATTACTTAGAGGTGATGAATCCTGCATAAGTTGTTCCAATTTGTCTTCCGTAAATCGTGTTGTATTTTCAATCTATGAAGCCCTTATTATAATTTGGATTGAGAAGTCCCATATCCTGCAATTGAATTGTTGATCTATTAGTGCAAAGAAAGCAATGATATGGATGACTCAAAGTCTGCATTTAGAGACCCCTTAGCCTGGGATTGCCTTTACTTGAAAATAAAAATGCTGCATCTGATTTTAGTTATTTTCCCACAATAAAGAGATATGAACTTATCCTTCAATGAGAGTGCAATGGATATTGAGTATTCATGTAGATCTCAACTAGTTTGGGTTGAGACGCACTTCTTGTTGTTGAATGTATCCTTCAAAGTGGCCCAGCTATATGTTGTAATTTCAACCAAAGATCCCTGTAATTGTAAAGTGCGTTCCTTAAAAGTCCAACAATCTTCCAATTAATTTGAGCTTGTAGCAGTTCATCTCAACTTCCTTCACACCCTAAAAAATGCTGACAAATACATTAATATTTAAAGAAAGGTATATCATCCCAAAGTCTATAAATATCAGCTCAACTTGCACCTGGTTCTCATTTGGTATGACTTGCATTCAGTTGCCACTGATAAATGATATTCTTTCAGATCCTTCCAAAAACAGAACTCTGATTAATCAGCAAAATACTCTGGTTATTGCTTTATATAATTGTCATAGCCATGTTAAGAGTTTTTGGGGAAACATGGTGAGCAGCAACTTTATTAAATTAATAAATATGGTGAGACAGTAATATAATTTGTAATGATGCATAAATTGATGCTTAAATGCTGTTAATCCAGGTTTGCATTGGCTTCCATTTGCGTTGCATGATCAATTTATTTTCCTAGATGGTCGTCCAAAGAAATTTCCGCTGATTATTTTCTTTAGGTTGAATAGATTTCTTCTCCTTTTTCAGGCAAGAAAAACTTTACGCCGCTTGAAAGGAATAGCAAGGTTACAGTCTCTGACACAAGGCCCTTCTGTGAAAAAACAAGCTTCATCAACTTTGAGCTACATCCACTCATGGAGCAGGATACAAGGCGAGATTAGAACTCGGCGTGTTCGTATGGTAATAGAAGGGCATATTAAGCAGAAGAAGCTGGAGAATCAATCGAAGCTAGAGGCAAAGCTTCATACCTTAGAGGTTAGAGTCAGCTGTCTTTAAATGCTCTTGACTGGTTTTATACTAGATTTATCATAAGTTATTGAAGCCTTCAAATCTTATTTGCTGCTTCTCTTTTGCTCTCAAAAAGTTTTTCTTTTATGGTCTTTAACTAGTACTAGTTCGGTTCACCTTACAAATGATATTTGCCAGAGATGATTACTCTTCGGCTGCAAAACAAGTTTAATTAAACAACTAACCCCTTTGACATATATTGGAAAATTCCAGTAGAGTAGCAAAGGGGTTCAAAAACTGCTTTAGAATATAGGTTAAAATCCCACATTTGACATTCTAATTAATTTTTTTAATCCCCTTGTATAAATTCATGGCTCTGCCACTGCAGGAAGGGCTATAATCTAGTTTTCAGTTGGATTATTCTGAACAGTTGTCCTTATCTGAAGCTTATTTGGAGCTAACCACACAATTACCTGTGGTTGGTCCATCTCATGTGAAGAGAAGACGCATGGAAATCGGTCATAATAAAAAAAAATTGAAGGCACATGAAAAATAGTCTGTGTCTGACAATGATACTACATTGAATCAGTGTATAAGATATCCGAAGGTAGAAGCTTCGACTTGTAGAGTTTAAGCATCTTCTCTTTGAATCAGTGTATCAGATATCTGCATTTGGTTCACACTAAGTGATCTTTCTAAAATACATGACAACCACAGTTTACTAATGCAAAATAGTGGCTTGTCATCTTCTCGGGGCTCAGTCAAGGTAACAAATTTATTCTTGCAATATAGTTCCATAGTTTTTAGTGGAGATTAAAGCTATACTCCGGAAGTTACGTGAAGCTGAGCTTAAAGTTAGACCCCCAAACTTACCAGAAAAACAAATTATTGTGACAGATGCGGAATCGTACTGTAATTGTCTTTTTGTTTCTTGGATAGTTACGTGAAGCTGAGCTTAAAGTTGGACCCCCAAATTTACCAGAAAAACAAATTATTGTGACAGATGCAGAATGGTACTGTAATTGTCTTTTTGTTTCTTGGATAGTTATGTGAAGCAAAAAGTACAAAGTGGCAAAGGGAAGCCAAAAGCTTTGCAAATTCACAAGTACGTTTAAATAACTATTCCAGGACTATGAAGAGGAGACCACTGCAAAAAGTGGGTTTCAGCTCATGTTAATTACATGTGCTAACTCAAAGGGTTCTGATATTTTGAGATAGTTTACCTGAACAACTTGTTTTGCATAGGCTTGGCCCTGATTATGCAGTATTAGACAATCGTTACTTCTATGACATGAGCGAATGGCTGACAGGTAGAGTGGAGTGGTGGCCCTGAAACTATGGAAGTTGTTCTAGCAAGGATACACCAGAGAGAAGAAGCAGCAGTGAAGCGGGAGCGAGCAATGGCATATGCATTTTCTCATCAGGCATGTTAATTTTGATATGATTCTCTATGTTATATAGTACTAGTATTTACACTGTCATTTCAAAACAAGAATCATCAATGTTTGAAATATTATTTCACAGTGGAGAGCAAACTCCAATCCAATGTTTGGATCTAATAACCATGATATTGGCAAATCTAATTGGGGCTGGAGTTGGACGGATCGTTGGATTGCAGCTCGACCATGGGAAAGCCGAACCCCTGTTCAATTAAGTCCAAAAATGGCCAACAGGATTACAAGCAAGACTCCGAAGAGTAATAAACCTCAATCCACAAAAACGCCAGCTTCTGTTAAATCAATTTCTGCTAATTGGAGAGGCACGTTAAAGCCTCGAAAGCTATCCTACGAACCAGCTGATAAGTTAACTGCACAGAAAGGGATTGACAAAGTTGAGGTGAGCATTGACAAACAGAAAGTGGTATCTTAAAGCAACTGAAATAATATTACTTCTTCAACCTGAGATGTTTCCACTCTGCTGAGATGATGGTGAAAAACTTGAAGTTGGACCACAGTGTGCATGTTGAGTGATGTGTCTGAGCAGCGAAGTTAGCAGTGTTTCCTTTAAATTCGCAACTGGCAGTCTTTGGGGTTCCCTGTGGAAGATAAGACTTTTATGGTACTGTGAAGTTGAGCATTGAATTGTCCAGAATCTTTCTGCTATAGTAGATTCTGATTAAGTAGATGAGTTATGCCAAATTTGACCAGTTAAAATGAACTTTCTTTGTTGTACGCCATCACATTGTTTTACTTCTCAGGAGTCCCTGACCTGAGCTTATGTATATTAAACAAATTATACATCGGTTATAATGTGTACAGATAAAGTATAAATCATATTGAAGCTGTTCTTTTATAGGTTCAGAGCTCAGAGCATTAGTTTCATTGTTTCTTTATTGGCTGTCGTGAAATTTCTTGCTCAGAACATCTGCTTTGTACATAGGGTAAAAATATTTTTTGGTAGTAATATCTTAATGGTTGTGATACTTTGTTCGACACACCACTGAGGTTTTAAGGTACTCCTATGCATACGCCATGCTGGTTTGACATATGATGTTCAAGTTTTTAAGTTTTTTTTTAAATTTAATTCTAGTTTGAAAATTTCTTGCTCAGAACTTCATCTATTATCTTTACTGTTTTGATTCAGTTGAGCATGTGAGTGAAAATAGAATTTGAGTTTAACTCGAAGTTAGCACATGAGTGAGTATTGTCCAATACCATATAAAACTAACATAGATCATATTTTCAACCAATTTGGGACTCTAACAGCATGCAACTTTGGACATTTCATTTGATTGTTGCGTGCTAATTTTTGTGTCCACATTAGCATAGCTACTAACTTTCAAATTACCTATCACTTCTGTCATATTTTATGACATACACTATGTTGGTTTAGTTGATTTCCTTGGACAATATTCAAGATTTGATTTCCTTGGACTACATACAACATATTCGAATACACAAGATGAAGCAAATTCAGGGAAAAATCTTAGAAGCAATTGGTGGTGTGAAGAGTTTACATACGAACTCAGGGAAATGAAGGTTACAACAGGATCAAAATCACAAAAAGAGAAAAAAGACAATGCAGGACATTTGTGAAATTTATGCAGTGGCCGTTTGGCCATAGATTCCAAAAAATATTTGAAAAAGAGTTTTTAGAGTTGAGTTGAAAAATGATAGGAGTACTATTTAAAAGTTGAAGTTGTGTTTGTACATATATTTCACTTGACAAAAAGGTAGAGTTTTGTGAGAGAATAAGTAATTTTTTTTGAAAAACTTGAAACAGTGCTTTAAACCACTTTTTAATTTTTCAAAAATCGTTTTTCAAAAAAAGTTGAAAAAGTGATAAGAATTGATGGACAAACAATTTTTCAAAAAGTTTTTGAAAAAAATTACAAAAAATTGTATGGACAAACAGGTAAGAAATTCAGAAGCAAATGGTTGTATGAATCCATTGCTTCTTTTCCAAGTCTGACATGGTAAGAATGGATTCAATGACAAATGTAGACCAATTTTTACCTTTGATGAATAAAAAATTTGAAGTCAATGCATGGTTATAGAATATCAATGTGATACTATTGTTTGCAACAATCATTGCACACACCCACTACCCATTACATGCATCCTCTTGCTTCCCATTTCTCACATGTTTGCCACCTCCTATGCTCATTAGGCAAGTTATCTACAGAGTTTCACATTCTTCAAGTCAAGTAATGATAAATTAAATTAATCATCCATGTTGTTTTAAATATAATTAAGTAAATAAAAGTATACTTACTTTTACTATAACTTAACATTTTTCCATAATATATTCATTCAATTCAAGTTCAGTAATTAGTCATTAAAATGTCAAGTCTACATGTGAGAAAGCGTATTAAAAATATAATTAAAACATGAGATGTTCACGTAATTTAGCTGTCTTTTCCCACAAAAATAAATAAATAAAGGAAACTACGAAGAAAAAGGCATTATTAATAAAAGCTAAGAAAGTAATTTGACAGTTGAGTAGTGCATAAAGTTTAATGTGAGCATGCCTGTGATAAATATGTAGCCCCCATATGGCAACCAGTGTAGCCCAACCAAACAGGAAACCCTAGCTAGGTTTGTTTATTATGGCTAATCTTTGCAGTTTCATAGCCTGTTTGGCATTGCTTCTCCAAAGCCAAAAGTGCTTTTTTTTCAACAAAAGTACTTTTTTTAGAATTTTGAGGTGTTTGGCAACTAAAAAAAAGTACTTTTAGGTAGAAGCATAAGCAGTTTTTCTGCTGTTGGGGAGAAGCTACAAATATCTGCTTCTTCCAAGAAGCAGAAGCAGAAGCAGTTTATTAATTTTTTCTAGACAGAAATATCCTTACCAAGAATTCATATTTACCATATTATTCCTTATAAATTAACCATATCTCTCTCAAAATACAATTATATTTTTCTTTTTCCTATTTTTTTTACTACGTACTTTTACAAATCTTCTTCTTCCAGGACTAATTTTTATTTCTAGGTATTACTATCAACCGTATATAGGATGTCCTACTCTTTAAATCATCTTTTAAAAGCAAGTGATTACTAGAAATTCCTAGTTGCGTTATCACTTTGATTTAACTATATTTTATGTTGTTCAATAACTTAAATTTATATCTTTTACGTTATGTTTTATATTTAACTAAATAAAATTTCTAATTAAAATCTTTTATGATAAATATTCAAAATTATTTTTTGTTTTTATTAATCCAAATGTAAAATGAACTTGGATGTTCTTTTCGTAATTTGACACTGAAAAGTACTTTTCGTAACGATTAACCAAACACAAATTATTTATCAAAAGTACTTCTCCAATGAGTTGTCCAAACACAAACTGCTTATTATCCAAAAGTACTTATTTAAAAAGTACTTATGCCAAAAGTACTTCTCAAAATAAGCAGTTTTTGGCAGCAATCCCAAACAGGCTATCAGTATTGAATTTGTAAAAGTAGTCTACAATTATGAGTTTTCTATGTTTAGGAACCCCCTTTATTTATTGGCCCCCAGTACTGCCCACATGAATAAAAAGCTACTTTCTTGTTGCCATCATTGCTAGATTGAACTACACACATGAAATCCCAATTCCATGGGCTCACAAAATGTCAGGTTTACCAGAGGCAATTCTGGTTCCTTTAACATAATTTGAACTTTAAAACACACATCAAATCAACCCTCATTCTGATAGGATTCATCATAAAATAGATTATTTCTACGCTAGTTGAACTTATTCTAACCCTTCTCCTTTATCTTGATTTAAAGCCAATAACATTTCCGGCCTTTATATATACTCATTCCGTTCCAATTTACGTGAACTTAATTTTTTTTTAGTTCATTCAAAAAAGAATAATCCTTTTCTAAAATTGAAAACAACTTAGCTTTAAACTTATCACTTTATCCTTAATAAGATGATTTATAGTTACACAATGCCAATGACTTATTTTAACACAACCTATAAATATATTTATTTTTTAATTAAATTTTTGTGTCAAGTCGAACATGTTCACCTAAATTGAAACGGAGCGAGTACATTCCTACAAAACCTTGACAAACAAGAATTTTAATGACTCGTAGATTATGCTGATCCAACTGAGTCTTAAATCATGTTTGATCCTTAGTAATTTGTATTGCTTTATCATAGTATTATTACAATGCCATAAAATTGGGTATTTATTGTGCAAGCTGCATGGCATTTAGTGAAACTACCAAAATTGAATTAAAAGATGCCTACATAGACAAAGATAACAGAAGAAGAAAATGGAGCTGCAATTCCCAAAAATGACCTATATGCAATCATGCATTTAGTACTTTTATTACTACTACTAAAGGAGTGACAACTCCAGGTAAATAGGAAATGCTCAAGAACTCTTATCTCGTTTGGGAGGTGGGACTTGAAAGCAATGTCAACTAGATCAGTAGGATCTGCTCCTTTAAAGTTGAATCTACTTCCCTAAATGGAGGACTGACAGCAGCCCGTGCAGAAAGCTTCCCACATTTACGCAGTGTCCGGGGAAGGCTAAATGCAGGAGTGACGACTACGATGCCACATATACAAGACCGATAAGATATATCGTATGCCGTGCAAATCTAGTTTAGTCGGACGAGTAGATACCGGATACTAGATGAGGAAACTAAAAAAAGAACAAGATTGATAAGATGTACCTAAAAAAACAACAATGCTGGTGAATGGTGATACTCAATTTTATGTAGTAACTAAAAGTGGCCAAATGTGTGAAAACTCAGTTTCCTTCATCCCACTAATGTGATGTTGAAAGCAATAAAGACCAGAGCAACAACAGTTTTCTTGCATCATGGTCTTTCAAATTACCTCGAATTCTACATTACATCTAATTCACAACCATTTCAGCTCCTAATAATGATTCTTGAAACAAATAGCAAAGATATTAAGGTATATACATGTTGCATTCTTAGCTTCCATGACTTGGTGAAGAAAAGCTAGAGTTGATATTGCAGAAGGGAAGTTGCATTGGCAGAAGGATTTGAAATTGTACCCTGCCCCTCATCTGCACCTTCAATTATTGGAGAAGTGGAAAGTCCAAATAAATCATCTCTGGCTAATCCAATATTAGCAAAAGAAATAGTCTGAAACTGAGTGCTCAGTGGAACACTAGTTTGGGGAAAATAACTGGACTGAAGGGGTTCCCTCTGACAAAAGAGATGGTTTTGTCCTAAAACTGAGGGGAAGTGATGTGATATAAAACTGAATGTTGAATCCTCTCCAACTTGTGCATTCCAGTTTGTACCTTCTTTAAGTCTAGTCATTCCCAAATTGGAATTGGAATTCAAAGGCACTGAAGTAGTTAAGAAGCCTTGATGATCACCAGAGAAAACAATGGACTCATCTTGAGATGACTGGAAATTGAGAAGGTTGCCTTGGGCTTGGCTTTTGCTTTCTGAGTTAAAATGGCCTTGTGTATAGGTCTGAAATTCACTCAAATATTGATTCTTGACATCATTAGACGATGAAAATAAGCTCAAATTCCCAATTCGGCTGTCATTCAACTGCTGCTGCTGCTCAAGTCCACATTTATATTTTGGAATGTTACCATCGTCTTGACTAACTTTTCGACTCCGTTCTATATAGCCTTCCCCTGGAAACTGATCAGCAGAATAATGCATTGTACCATTAAGTTCAGAAGAATGGCAATGCATCTCTTCTAAATCCATTTTCTTATCAGCAGGGCACCTCTGTTCAAGAGCAAATTGGCCGACTTCGCCTTCGGCATTTCTGTATCCTGAAATACTTCGCCGATTCAGTGCTTTATTTGCGGAGTCAATCTTCTTGGAGAAGACTTCAAAAGGATTGTCAAGTGCATCAATGGCAGCTTTAGCTTCTTTAATTAGCCAATCAATGGCCTTACTTGGACGGTCATAGCCAAGCCGATCTTGCACATCATAGAATTGAATTGCAGTGTTAGGTGAGAGCCTAACACGCCTGTCCTTCGGACCGGTGGCTGTTGAAACCTTGCTGTGCCGGTCTTTTCTTCCGGTAGCTCGGACAATGCGGCCTGCATGGACTTCTATCACATCTGGTTTGGCTCTCTTTGGCTTCCTTTTTAGTGCAACTTTCTTAATTTCTTCTTTGTAACTAGGACATAACTGTGTTTTCTTTTGGTGCTTTGAAACCAAAGTTGCACTAGGAGAAGTGAAGTTGGCCCATTCAGCTTGCTGCAAATGCTGCATTTGGTTATGATTTTGGTAGATTGCTTGAGCATTTTCTTGAAAAACTTCCTCTTCCTTTTCATCTTCTGATTCTTCTTCTTCTTCATCTGATACTTGAAGGTGATGATTCATTGGAGGGTTTAGATTTGGAGTAATCTCTTTCTTGCACTCTTCCAGCTTTTGAGTTGTAACTTTTTCAAGTGTAGTTGGCACTTGGCAAATGCTTTTTTATAGACCCTTTGTGATTTTAGGCTCTCAAATATTAGCTTCCCATAAGCTTGTACTATCTCTGTCCTAATTTATGTGGCACCATTTCCTTTTTTGTTTGTCCCAAAATAAATGACACATTTCCTTATTTAACAACTATTTAATGTATCATCTCTATTTTATCCTTATTGGGCCCTACACACTTTTAAAGTTACCAACAACTTTTTTATTACTCAAATCTTTTCTCTCTTACTTTTTCAAGGATAAAATTGAAACTTTATAAAGTCAACCTCTATTTTTTTTAGTCAAATGGTGTCACATAAAATGGGACGGGGAATAGTAGTTTGTAACATTAAAAAAGTGAAATAAACTGAAAAAATATCTTACTCTACTTCAGAGACAAAAGAACAATAAAATACAGAGGTAGTACTAATAAGCAAAGCGTAGAGTTATACCACTATAGAACAGAAAATGTCTGTCACAGACCGTCAGGTATCAGTTACAGTTTGGTCATGTTTGTCTACTAATTACCAATGCAATATAACAGATGCAATGGTAATTAAAGGTTCATTATCGTTAACCGTAGGACCTGAAAAAAATATTGAATCTCTTTGCCACTACACTAGAATCTTACCAAAAAAAGTGCGTTTATATTATTTGCGCAAGGATACAACTGAGTAACCTTGCCAACACCTAGCTCCGCCATGCCTTAACCAAACATCTTTGAGAGAGCTTAATCCCTCCATAGTGGACTATCTACGCTACTAAATTTAATCAAGTCAACGGTTTCGGCCGAATAACAAATGCATAAAGAATTGGGAAAATTATACAAATAAGCAAAATGGAGCATGGTCTTAAAAAATTGAGTTATTTTTTAGTAGCATTAAAGAATATAGCACTTGCTGAAAGTACAAAAATACCTTTATTAATAGAGCACTTCCCGTAATTACAAAAAAATCACCACACTTTTTTAAAACCGAAATTACAAAAAAAGTTACTGCTTCCTACAAAGCAGAAATGTCAATCAGTCTATGTTTTCACGTCTATTTTTTTTAATAAATAAGGTCAAATCGTCATCGTTTCACTCATATACAAGACAGAAAAAATGTCAATTCATTTTTACGTTCATTTTGAGAATAAATAAAGTCAAATCGCCATCGTTTCTCTCATATACAAAATCAAAGAAAAACATAATATAGAGTCAATCCGGCATCATTTCTTCATATAGTGACAACAAATTATGTTCAATTTGTAAATAAATGATACCAAATCGTACTTACTTTATTCATTCACAAAAATACATATGAAAATATAAAATCAAGACAATCCATCTGTATTAACTTATAAGTTAGCCAAACTACTATGTCTATTTTACATACAGACGACACCAAATCGTCATCACTTTGCTCATATGCAAAACTTCAAAGTAAAAATAAAATAAGACAAATTCAACGTTATTTACTTACAAGTGAATCAAACTACTATGTCTATTTTATAAGCAAATGACACCAAATCGTCATCACTTTACCCATATACAAAAATTCAAAGTAAAAATAAAACAAGGTCAATTCGACACCATTTACTTGTAAGTGAGCCAAACTACTATGTCTATTTTACAGCAAATGACACCAAATCGCCATCACTTTGTCCATATACAAAAATTTAAAGTAAAAATAAAACAAGGCCAATTCAGCATCATTTACTAGTAAGTGAGCCAAACTACTATGTCTAATTTACAGGAAAATGACACCAAATCGTCATCACTTTGCCCATATACAAAAATCTAAATAAAAAATAAAACAAGGCCAATTCGGCATCATTTACTTGTAAGTGAGTCAAACTACTATGTCTATTTTACAAGTAAATGATACCAAATCGTCATCACTTTGCTCATATTATTGACACCCAATTTTGTCCCGGAAGTTTCAATTAAAAGTCTAAATTATTTTAAATTAAAATTAATTTTAAAAATTAAAGGTAATTGATAAATTTCAGTCAAAAGTGGCTAAAATTGCATTGCGTAGCCTTAATTTCAGCTTACCATTGCAATTCCTCCACTTACCTATTAAAATCTAATATCAGAGCTATTTTCGTTCTAAATCCTAAATGCAGCCTATTTGTGTAAACTATACATATAACACCCCACACACTCACTTTCACCCAATTCAGTTTTCCCCTAACCCGTTCCCTAATTCCCAACCCGTAAAGAATCCGACTAACCCGCGGCCTCATCCTAAAACCTGATTACCCTATACGCTTCATCCAAACGCGGTCTTCTTCTCCGTACAGGTGATGTGCTGGACGAATAGCACTATTCCAGGCACATATTCTCGAAGTTTCATTAAAAATCCGAGCTGGAATTCCTCCAAGTCCCCAACGGACACTTTTCTTAAAGGATAAGGGTTAAAAGTTGTACGATCTGGAGGAGATTGTCAATTTTCTCCCTTATCCTATATGAAAAATGTCCATTTTGGGGCAATTTTGAATTTTAAGCTCCAAATCAGAAAACTCTAAATCTGCAGGTATTTAAGATCCTTTTTGTTCATTTTTAGGGGGTTCCAGTTTTTTTAGAGGCATAACTAGAGGCTAAAATTCTATAAGCAGCAGCATAAACATATATGAACATTTTCTCAGTTTTTTCTACAAAGACATAGCGATTACTTGTTTCTATTTGATTTTTGTCGTCGCTTCAACATTTAAGTCATCGACCTCGCTTGAGTCGTTTAGTCGAGTCGCATTCTTCAGATTCACGCTTTAGTTCACTGCCCAAAAACAGGTGATATTTTATTGCTTTTCTGTTTCTTTGTGTTCTTGTGTTTTTTTAAAATGCGATAAGTGAATATAGTTAAACTTTGATAAGTTTATGACTTTTTCTCATTCAAAATGTGAACCTGCAGTTGTTTTAAGATTAAATTGATTGTTAAGCTTAGAAAAAAATGTTTCTTTGAGTTAAAATCAATAACATTATCCATGCTTAAAACTAGTTAACTTGAATCCGGATCCTTTAGCTTTGAGATGGTGAAAATGGCGTTATAAATATGTATGTGCAGCTGGTCATATGTGTATGCAGTTCACTGTGTGTGTGTTCAAGTTCATATGGATATATGCAGTTTTGAAGAGGGATAGATGCAGGGTTCAGGTGCTAGCAGGGTAGCTTAAAGGTTCTGGGGTTGTGTAGGTATAGTTTAGGCTCTTGGTTGATTGTAGGTATTTTGAAGTTTGTTGTGGTGAGGTGCAGGTGATCAGGGAGATGTATGGGTGTAAGGTTGGTCATGGGGGTTTGTTAGGTGGTTTGGATGGTTTGGGTTGTATCTGAGAGTGTTCAGGTTTTTCTGGTGCATAGAGGTTGATGTAGGTGGTGGTTGAATTGGTGGAAGGTTGAGTTTGGTTTGGAAATGGCTTGGCAGGCAGTGAGGTATGCAGATAGTTGTGTGGGTGCTGCAGAGCCCTTTTATGGAGTTTGTAGTTTATAGTAGTGGTGTAAAAAAGGGAGTAGGGTCAGTTTTAGAAAGAAGTAAATGGAGTGATAGGTGTTGTCAAATGATGTTAAGGGGGTTTAGGGTGTTATTTCTGTAAGCAGCAGGTGATAGGAGGTTGAGTCTGTGAGATGTGCAGAAGTTGTGTGGGAAGCTTGTGAGGTGGTTTAAATGTTTGTAGGGCTGGTTGTTTGATTCATTTGATTGTAGGTGCAGTGAGAGGAACCTGAGGTAGGGCAGGTTCCATTTAGGCTAGTGAGGGTGTTTCAGGTTCTTTGTTATTATGCAAATAGTGTAGGGAGTAATTGGCGGCTGCAGGTTATAGTTAGGTGCATTATAGTTCCTGTTTTGCTGTGAGAGTAAAGAGGTGTCTGTGTGGATCATTGTTTTCTGAGTGGTTAGAAGATTATTTAGGCCCAGGTTATGATGTATGGTAATGTCAAAGCTACAGTTTGCCTGGAGGTTCAGTTGTGTGTGTATGAGTTCAAGTGAGTTCACTGGTGTTCTGGTGAAGAGGTCCAGGAAGTCAGGGAATTTGAGGGAGTCTCTTCTGTTCAGTCTGGAGTCATTTGGAGTGTAGCAGAATCTTTAAGCTTGTATAAGTTAATGAGATGATTCATCTCCTTGTCTCAGTTTAACCTTTTTCCTCCGGCTATTCTGTCCACTTTCCTCAGTTCAGCCTTTGTCCTGATCACCCTCTAGACTCCCATGTTTTTTTTAGTGAACTTTCCAGTCTTGGCCTGTTCTGTCTGATGCCTCTAGTTAGTGTATGTATGAAATGCTTGGTTTCTCTAGTTGCCTGAAAGAGTTTCAAGTGCGTGCATCTTCTCTTATATGCTGGTGGTTCTGTGAGGCCATTTAGGGAGTCTAAACTCCAAGTTTGGTCTAGTGTTTGAGCTTAACAAAATCATATTTTGATAAGCTGTATTCAAGATCTTGTTTAGGAAACCCATAACCATAACTTGTGCCAAGTCGAGAGTCAATGTGTTAAGTATAGTATGTCAATCTTCCAACCAATTTGTGTGTGTAAATTGAAGAGAAATGTTGGCCATGTCTATGCAATACCCTCTTAATACTTGTAAACTTGATAAAAAAAATGTGTTAATAAGGTGCAGGGTGCTTGCCTAGTTTTAGCATGAAGTCCTGAACACATTATATTCGGACTCATTTCTGTTTACGTTTGGCTGCATATAAGTAATTGCTAAGACCTCTCCAATGATTCTTTCCAATCCTCTCTGGGTCTGTTCTGTTGAGTTGGCTTTGCTGAATGTTCAAGTAGCTGAATTGAGTTTTTGTTCTCTTGGTTGGTTTGTGAAGAAGGGCGTAATATAATAACTCAGTATGGCTAGTTGTGAGATATTCTCAATATTTAAAGATAGCAGCCTGCAGTCTCGGTTCCTTTAGCCTATCCATTGGATATCTGCCCAGGCTAATGTTTCAGGCTCTCTTTTGTTTCAGGCTAATTATCGATTATCTATAAGGAAATTTTTGGCTGTCCGCTATGTTTTCTTCACATTAAAACTGAAAGTGTATAAATTTTGTTTCATCTGTATCTAATTATAATGAAAATCCTATGATTGTATCTTGTAGGACTTATAAAAAAACACCATTGTATCTTGTTGGAGATCCCCTCAAGTGTGTGATATAGAAAAGAACTTTGCCGCATAATTTTTTTTTTTTTTGAACATATATATAGCTTGGTTATGTAGTCTTTGGTTGTAAGTAGAATGAATTGGGATGTCTGGCTAGCAACTACCTTCTTTAGCACATATTCTCTGGCCTGCATCTTATACTTGATTCGCCTTTTTTTTGTTTTTGTTTTCATTCCATGATTAATTGGTCAAGTTATGTGCGAACAATTACTAATCCTTCATTCCTTTTTTCTTTGGCATGAACAACCCGGGATCGAGTTGGTAAAACTCAAAGTGGGCTTGGCTTATTGGCACTTGAGCCATTCGGTTGACTTAATTGAAATGCATTGCTATCAAGGCTCAAATTATTGAGCTTGCTATCCAGGTTCTACCTTCTAAACTCCCTCTTTCCCGTCCCTTTAGAAAAACATGTTATAGGAAGCCCTGAAAACCGGATTAGGACTTTGCATGTTAGAAGCTCGGTAGGATAGTCGCTTTATTTAAAACTATTATCTTATCGCATGTTTAGAACTGTTTAAATAATCGCTCACCCCGTTTCTTTGGGACGCGCCAATTAATTTAAGGCGATAGAAACCTTTCGTCAATTATTGAGTGCAAGAGAATTACAATTTATTAAAAATTATACAATCTTCATTTATTATTTATATTTTTGAATTAATTATTTATCTATCTATCATTTATTATTTACTTATTTATTTACTCATTATTAAATTAATTTAGTGGTATTTATTATTAATTTGTTTAATCTATTATAATTATGTAGTTAATCAATCAATCAATTACTATCCATTATTCTTTATTTAACTGAATTTATATAAATATTTATTTATTCGATTAAGTTATTACCTTTTCATTATTTATCTATCCAATTAATCAATTATTATTATTATTATTATTTGTCTAATTATTTATTTTATTTATTTAATTAAATTTTATTTAGCCCTTGTTATTTACTTAACTAGTCAATCAACCAACCATTACTTATTCATCCATTTAATTGATTTTAAATTTGGTCATTTATTTATCTAAGTCTCGACATAACTAAATTCTTATCTTATTTCTATTATCCTTATTTAAAATTAACTTTATACTTATTATCCTTAACAAATTCGTGAAAACCACCGGATTAACTGCGTTTAGCGGATTTTCGAAAGTGCTCCTGCAAGGGACCTTCTTTCGAATTTAATAGAACCACTTACTCAGAATCTCTGATTTTAATAAATTTCTTTTAAGTAAAAGGAATAATTGCATTCTTTAATTAACGTTAGGTTCCTAGTAATCCTTAAATTAGGTGGCGACTCCAAAGAAACCCTTTGGAGTCTCAATTTTGTTAAAATCAAATCCTGATTGCATACCTGTGTGCATTTTTTGGGAGGGTTCAACAGCGTGGCGACTCCGCTGGGGATAGCAAATGGTTCTAACCATAAGGCTTTCACGAATTTGTTTGTTTGTATTGTTTGAAATTGTATGTTGATACTAGTATGTGTAGCTTATTTAATTATTGTGTTTGTATATTGAAACTAGCATGATTATATTTATTGTTTATTTGCGAGCATGCTTAGTTAATTTAATTGATTGTTGTGTGTCACGAAAGCATGTCACTATACCCCTATTTGTGCACATATATAAACTGGCATTCCGTTCATATTTCCCCCACTCCTGGGAACCTCTTGCATTCTCACTCAAATATCTGCGAGGTGTGTGCATACGCACCTGAACTTTCTTCCACTAAAGAACCCTTTGACGAGTTGGTGTACCGGCGGATTATCATGGGAGTAATTCGACCACGAAGCCGCCTGCCACTCACCTATTAGCCTCAGCCGTTAACCCAATCTTAGATGGAGCTTTAGGAGCATACATGTATTTACACCTTAGTCAGGACCCGGTCCTTGGTACCACATCCATAGTCAGGAATCCGCCCTTACGTCAATGAATTTTTGAAACCCAACGACAATGCATATTATGTGCTATGTGATAGCGAATCCTTAGTCCTAGCCATGTCTTGAGCAAAATCAGATTTAGAATATTGTCTTTTAGGTTAGAAAATGGAAGAATTTAGCAGAATCTATGTGGTCATAGCAGTCCACAGAGAATTTGAGATCATAGTGCAGAGTTTTGTGAACAAGACAAAGTTGCAGTCCGGGAAAAGTTAGGCAGATTTGGTTGGTTTATGTTTTGGAGATGGTCCGGTATGGTGAGATTTAAGAGCTGAAGCCCCTGGTGTCTTTGAAAGATCAGTGGAGTCTCTCTTATGAAGACCTGTGTGTGTGCAGGTTCACGTTGACTGACCAGCTGCAACTTTATAAAAATTGAAGTATGCTTGTCGCATACTAGGAGAGTGAAGCCCATGTGTCTTCGAATGACCAGTGGGGCCCTTCTTTGAAGACCAGTACGGTGCTGTCTACCTAGAAAACTGAGAGGTTTGATTAAAGCCGAGGACCAGTGAGGAGCCATATGAACAAGGTCTGTGAGCCTTGCAAAACTGAGGAAGCTGAGAGGCTTGTCCAAAGACAAGGACCAGTGAGGTTTTATTTGTAAAAGGTCAATTGGAACCTTTTATGATTTGCAGTCTGGTATTGTGAAGGCAGTTGGAAATTTCAGCCCTGGATGTTGTAAAATAATTGGGAGTTGTGCTTGGAGGACTGTGGATGTTTGCAAAAGGTGTATGGGGGATTGTTTCAGGTTTTAGGCATTTGGGTTAAAATTTTGTGCAGATGTTGTGAAGAGCATGAGTTGTGTTGGAATTTTGAGTTGATACCAACTTTTAGAAGATAGTTGGGATAACGGAATTGCAGTTTCAAGGCGGAGAGATGATTGTTATCAATTATTGTTATTATTTATTGCTTACTCTAAATCTGAATTGCTCAGAACTGGCATGAACTATTTTTCATTACCACTTATTTGCGCGATTAGGCTTACCTCTAGCACAAAGAGGTACCTTACAGGGTAGGACACATTCGCATTTTATTTACGCTCAATTACTTGTATTTGACACATGTCAAATTATCTGTCTAATATGCGATTACTTGCTAAATATGTGCGCTTGCTTGAAATTTGTTGGCACTGATTGCGCTGTGATTAAATTTGTTCAGCGGTATGGTAAGATTAACGTTATGTTACTTCAACCTATCTTTTGTAAAAGGTAACCGCTTTATGAAGTTGTTTATTCATCTATTATCTGAACTCATGCATACCATTATTTTAAAACGTCTTTCAAATGTTATTTTGTTTACCTTAACCCCAGTCTGATCATTTTGCAAAATAACGTTTAACGCTAAATTTTAAAGTATTCGCAAGTGTATTTTCCTTTTCAAAAATAACTTCAGAGGTAAGCAAGCTTTTTCGCATCTGGTTTTCTTTAACAAAATAAGTGTCTGGCTTAAAATTTTGAGTCTTTCCAGTATGGTCTCAATTTTTCCATTTTGAAATAAGTTGGTCCGTTAGTTTCAGCTTTAATAAATTTTATTAAATTCGGTATGCGTTGCTAAAGGGCTAATTGTTTTGATCATCAAAAGAGGACCTATGGTTCATCAAACCGATGTGATTGACTTGAAAGAAAGTGATGAATCCAACCAAGACAAGATTAACAGGGTCCAAGCAACCGTAGTAAGCTTGGAAAAACAGAACTACGCATGTTCTGATTCCAAAGGGGGGATGTGTAGGCTCCTCCATCGGGCTCGACCCTTTAGTATTTAAATTTTAAATCTCCCAGAGATAGAAACTGGGGCAAATTTTACAAAGCAAGTAGAAGTCATGGGAGATTGCAACCGGGGCAGCTTTTGCAAAGCAATTTGAAGTATCAAAAGTCATAACTAGGGCAGTTTTTGCAAAGCAAGTTGAAATATTGAAGTCATAACCGGGGCAGAATTTTGCAAAAAGCAAGTTGAAGACATTGAGTTGGTTTGGTCGTTACTAGAAGCTGTTTTCAAGGATTGGTGCAGACTGTCATTTTGCAAGGAAGAATCGATAGTCGAGCAAAGCATTGATGTTCAAAATAAGCCGACCATTTTAGCAAGTTGTGCCAAAATGGTCTAGCACGCATATTGATTTAGTAAAATTTCCAAAATTATTTTTTCAATTTTTGTCTTGAAAGATCAAATTTTGTTGATCATTAAGTTTTACACCCTCAAATACTTTACTCCTTTGTTGAGTCGGGAATTTGGTCCCATCCATTCGGCCTAATGGCCTATTTTATACTTAAAATCCTTATGCACGCATTGCTATTTTATGTATTACCTTGCTTTTGTTCAATGTGTAGAATTCATTTGTTAAAGGTTGGCTAGCATTGAACACTGAAATGGCTGAGAATCTGCATCAAGGACAAAAAATATGGTTCTTCATGCAAAAATGTGATAAATGCCAACGCCATGGGCGGATGATCCACCTACAGTCTGAGCCTCTTCATTCGGTGGTGTCACCATGGCCCTTCATGAAATGGGGAATGGATGTCGTAGGACCATTACCCAAAGGGAAAAGTGGTGTTCGTTTCATCTTAGTGTTGACCGATTACTTTACAAAATGGGTGGAAGCGGCGGCTCTCACCGAAGTGAAGCAAAAGCAAGTGATCGACTTCATTAGAAAGAATATCATCTATAGGTTCGGCGTCCCAAGAGAAATCGCTTGTGACAACGGTAAACAATTCATGGGGGCAGCCATCACCGATTTCTTCAAACAATGGGGGATCAAAAGAATTGCCTCGACTCCCTATCATCCAAGTGCCAATGGCCAAGCTGAGTCTTCAAACAGGATCATAATTGAAAATTTGAAGAAGTGACTCGATGAGAAGAAAGGTCCATGGCCCGAGGAGTTGCCCGGGGTGTTGTGGGCCATGCGAACAACGGAGAAGAACAGCACCGGTGAAACCCCTTTCTCACTAGCCTATGGCATGGACTCTCTCATCCCTGTAGAAGTGGGCGAACCAAGTCTTCGGTATGCTCACACAGCCGAAGACGCTAACCAAGAGGCGATGCGCATTGAGCTAGACTTGCTCGAAGAGAAGAGGGAATTAGCTTTGGTTCGGCTTGTCGCCCAAAAGAGGCAGATCGAGGCTTACCTCAACAGGAAAGCTAAATTTAGGGACTTCAAGATCGGAGATTATGTGTTGAAAACGGTGAACCAATCAACAAAGGAGGACAACGGAGGAAAGCTTATTGCAAATTGGGAAGGACCCTACAGGGTCAAAGCAATCGTTGGAAAAGGCTCTTATCAAATCGTGTCTCTCCAAGGAGAACCTGAACCTCTGAATTGGAACATCTCCCATCTGAAGCGATACTACTTTAGCCGAGGTAAATATCTTTCCAACTCTTTTTCAATTAAACAGCCACGAGCCGAATGACGCTCCCATGGCTTTTCAAAAGAAATGTACTAACTTGCTCCTCGTTCCATCTTTTTGCTTGACCTCTTCAAGAAGCGAACCGAACCGTTTCCAGTGCTCGGATCTTCACTAAGATTCAGAACCGAACACTGGGGGGGAAAGAGAAGGGTTGATAGCAAGGTCGACATCGAGCCTCCCAACCGAAGCTTATCTATCCGACAACTGGGGACTCATGCCCGAGGATTAGATTTAGTACATTGTAATTTGCCCGATAGCGGCGTATGATCAATCCGCTTTTATTGAAAGTTTGTTTTTACTTTATCTACCCGAGGTCCGTTTCGACTTGGTCTCATGTAAAAAGCCTTTTCGGGCTCATGGATATCAATAAAATGACTTTGTTTCCATTCATACAAGGTGACTTTGGTCTCATTCATTTTATCTATATATAAATCTTGCACACCGAAGCTGCACAATGCATCGACTCGAGGGCGAGACGTCGTCCTAAGTTTGCATCGATTGAATTTAGTCCAAGTCTTGCAAGCATATCAGTTATTTCCAAAAGTGTTCGGTACATATGAAAAATCAACACAAAATTCACAAAGCAATCTTTCATTAAAAGCCCGAAGGCTGGGATTATTTACATCCAAAATATGACTCGAAGGTCCAAAATATAAACATGAAAGCCCGAAGGTTAATATCCAAAAAAGGCACGAAGGTCCCCAAAATAAAGGGAAAACGTCAAAGTTTTTCAAAGTATGAAGGCTACGCCCCATCGGCATCTCCACTGCCCTCTTCGGCGCTATCACCTTCGTCATCTGACCCTTCACTCGAAGGGAGTTCATCCACAATCCTCTGGGCCTCGGCAGCTGCTTCCCTCGCTTTGACAATTTCGTCCTCAAGCACGATCTCCCCGGCCTGGACCTGCTCGAGCGCGCTAAGCCTGGTTTTGACAATGGCCCATGTTTCTTCAAACTTTTCCCTTGTTGCCCTAACCTCGGCTCGCTCATTGAGGTAAGCGATTCTGCCTTCGAGCTTGGATACTTTGCCCCGAAGGGCTGGCACTTCATCCACCTGGCTTTGCAGCTCAACGAGTTTAGCATTATACTCCCCAAGCTTGCTACGATATTTCTCCCCCGCTTCCAGCACCTCGGCCTTGGCCCTGAACAGCTCGGCATCAAGGCGGGCATTTTCAAGGCTCAACCTCGAGCGCTCAGCAGTAAACTCTCTTGTCGCAGCTTGGACACGAGCTTCGGCAGACTCCTCAGCTACGCGAAGGTCAGCCTCTTTCGCCGAGGCCTCATTAGCGCGTTCTAGCTCATTGTTCAGAATCGCAAATCGAGTCTCCAACTCGGCAACCTGCCCCTTGAGAACTTTCTTTTGATCATCCCAAGCGGCGGCAGCTGCTTGGAGCTCTTTAGCTCGGTCACGCTCAAGGTGAACAGCTTGCAGCGCGAGGACCAAACTCTGCATTTGAAACACGATGTCAGAACTTCCACAATAGTGAGATCAACCTATGGGTGTCAAACGGGTATACGGGTCCGGGTTCGGGTTGTAAAATTGTAACCCCGCAGATTCCGGGTATGGGTTTAAATTACGAGTTTTTAACGGATACGGGTTTCGGCTAGAAAAAAAAAACCCGTGCGGGTTCGGGTCTTAGCGGGTAGGGGTACGGGGGGTCTTAACAAATCGGGTTTGGCTTTTTTAATAATATTATTTTAAATACTTAAAACAAATTAAAAAAAGATCAATAGGAAAAACTCAAAGAGTTACTTTATTTAAGATACTTGAACTATTAAAGTCTTAAATATTAAACTTCCAAATTTAAAAAGTGCAATATCAAAACTATAATGAAAATTCAAATTACAAATTTAAATATGCCTAATTCTTTGTGTAATTTCTTCCATGTCATTTCCATCATGCTCCGGTGTAGGTGCCATTGATGGTGCTTGATCACTTAACAGAATTTCTTCAAGGTTATCATCTTGTTCTAGTGAGTCTTCAATTCCTTGATTTCTTCGCTCCGATCTAATCCAGTCTCGTAAACAAACTAGAACGTCCAAAGCATTATTATCCAAAGAGTGGCGGGTATCACCTATCATTTGTCTTCCTTGGCTAAATGCACTTTCTGATGCAACTGTTGAAACTGGTACAGCTAAAACATCTCGGACCATTGCTGCAAGAATCGGATATTGCTTTTCATTCTCCTTCCACCATTTCAACGGGCTAAAGTCCTTAGTGCGAGTCTCCAACTGTCAAAGGCCACCTTCCAAGGAATTATGCTTTCTGTTAGAAAGCAATTAGTTGTATGCGACGACATGTAATTCAAAATATTTTATGTAGTGAATTAAATAATTATATTTTCTAATAAATACGATCCCATAATTACTTTGTCCGACTCCAAGTATCTTATTTTCTGAGGTATATATCGAAATTAATAGTTGAAGTTCTATACCATATTAGAGTAATATATATTCAAACTTTAAAGTGTTAATTTATTATGGAATATAAAGTATTTTTTTAATTAAATAAATAATTTGTTTCTCTTGAACATATTTCACTACTAACAATATGGACAAAAAACAAATTAAACCATGAGTGAAAAACTTGTGTATACATTTCTCTCCACGTACAAGTTTTATTTCTCAGTTTATTTTAACGGGTACGGGAACGGGTATATCCATTAATACCCCATAATTCTGACGGGTCTTAACGGATACGGGTATTTGTTAAAACAAAAAACCCGTTCGGGTAGGGGTATTTTAGGGGGTCTACGGGTCCGGGTCCGGGTTTTTGCGGGTCCGGGTGGGGTCGGGTTTTAATGAGTCCGGGTCCGGGTTTTGACTGGTAGACCCCTACCCGTTTGACACCCATAGATCAACCATATGAAATGCAAACTTAAACTTACCCGAAGAGCTGAAGTGGCGGAGACGCCCATCAAACTCATAGGGCTAAGGTTCCGAAGAGCATGAGCCTCGGCGGGGCCAAGCAAGCCATCAAGGGACATGATATCCTCTTTGTGGCATCTAGCAAGTTAGCATCAGGATATATCTCCAGAGCCCGAGCTGCAATGTTGGTAGGCTTCGGTGAGGCACGAGAAGCTTTAACCGTGCTTTTGATCAGGCCTTCACCCACTTTAGCCTTGCCCTTTCGCTTTGCTGCTTCTTGATCAGACTCATCCACATGTATGACCTCGGTCGTCCCACCTACTTCAACCCTCACTTCGGAAACGGACTCGGAGGCTAGATCTGGCCTCTCCTCGGGGACCAGAGGGGGGAGCTCTTCATCGCTAGGTACGTCGACAAGCCCCCGGCGCTTTGTGGTCATAACTTCGGCAGCAGGAGCAACAACCTCTTCTACCCGGGGACCTTTCGCCTTGGTCGCCCGCTTCGAGGTGACCCTCTTCCTTTTAGCGCCTGGGGAAGGAAGGGAAGCAACTTGTTTAACATAAGTGTGTGTAGTGGTAGAAATGCAAGAAAGCCGACCCAAGAAAATTTCATCACCTTATGAGGTCCCCGGGCTGGATAAACCCTTAGCTTTGTCATCGATGAGCCGTTTCGCCAAGGTCGCCATTTGGGCAACGCCCTCAGCAATGTTGAGCACTTTTCTCTCTTTCGTTTTCTTCTCCCTCTTGCCTCTTTCCTCCTCTCCCCCCTCGACATCCATCTCTGCTTCTTCTTCTTCGTCGGCATCCCTCATAGCCTTGCTTGGAAGGCCTGCACGAATATGTCAAACCAAGAGAAATTAGAACCCAATAGCCCGAAGCGAGCCCTAGAGATCGAAATCATCAACAACTCACCATGCCTCTTGCACGACCATCGGTTCTCTTCCAAACTGGCCAACACTATCCATTGCGGTTCGGGACGCATTTTCATCTGCATCGTCTCGGTGACCCACTCGAGCAAATTCCTCGGTGGGTTAACTTGGACTTTTTCAGCTACAAACCAAAGATGAATAGATAAGCAACAATTATGACAATACAAAACCGAGGGAAGAGCGGAAGCGGGAACTTACGTTGGGCATTCCATACTTCGGAAAAGCCAGGTTCGGTTGACAACAACCTCGTGGGGATGAGGACGTATCGATCGTTCCAGCCTCCATCCCCGTGGTCTTCGCTCTTACTCAAAATGGCGTAAGAACCCCGAGGCAAAAGAGAAACTACCCCGGCTTTGTGAAAGTAAGGGTAGTAAAGTGAGATTAAATGCTGAAAAGTGAAAGGCAAACCGGCCTTGTTACTCAAGTACTCGAGGGCTTGGACGACCCTCCAAACCCCGGGCCCAAGTTGGGCTAAGCAAAGGTTATAAGATCTGCAAAATACATCGATGATGGGATGTACTGGCAGGTTGAACCCTATGGTGAAAGGGTAGGTGAAAACCGAAGAGTAACCCTCAACATGCGTTGACACCGCCGAGCCAGGCGCGGGGATCCTAATTTCAACCTCGGGCCCCAGCGACAATCAGCCCGAACCGATTCAAGTCGCTCTTCGGTTATGATGCTTGGTGTGATGTGGACGGGAATATTCCTCTTTTTCCCCTTTTGGGCGTCTGATTGAGCGTGAACCTTCAGATCCTTGTCATTGTTGAAGCTAGAAGGAATCACCAAACGAGGGTCGATCTCGACCTCGAGGGGAATTTTCCTCTTCGATTTCTTTGATGGCCCCACCTCAGTTTCACCTCTGGGGTCACTAGTCCCACTCGCCTCGGCGACGCCTACCGAGCTGCCCACCTCCTTGGCACTGGTGACGTCATCGACTCCGACGTCACCTCCATCTCCTTCGCGATCGTCATCGCCTATGTCATGTTCTTCATGTAGACTCATTTCGGCCCTATCACGGCCAGCCCTCTCCTTCCGCCTCTGAGGAGCGGAAGCAACAGACGTGGCCTCACCACCACCGCTCGCCTCAACCACCTGCAATGGTGGCACTGACACTACAGCTTCATCGTTCATGGCCATGGCAGCGAAACGCTCGGCCCTCTCGCCGGAATCGCTTGAGCCATGGCAAGAGTTGGTGGCAGAGACAGTAGCAGACATGATGGAAGTCAGAAAGTAAAAGCTAGAGACAGGTTTTAAAGGCAGTAAGTGGTTGTTACAATGGCTGCTGTAGAAGCTCTCTGTTTTTTTTTTCTCTCTCTTCTGATGCAAAGTTTTGAGTGGAAAGGGAGGATGAAAGTGATGTATTTATAGTGTTTGCACACGTGCAAGTGGGAAAACTAATGATGACTGAAACGTTGGAGAAAACAAAAAGACGGCGTGACCGTTCGGAGACCTATCAAAAGCCGCCACGTAATGCGGAACGGCGACCCGATAAATGTGCGACTTTTGAAATTCATGGATAAGGTTTTGCCACGTCGATTTCCCGCTTAAGTTCATTCCACTCCTCGGCGACTTCGACGTCTACCAAGGAGTGGGGGGACTATCTGTATTGGGTGAAAATTGTCGCCTTCGGTCAACACCTCGAGATGGTAGACCGAAGAGAAAACGAGCTGACGCTCCGAAGGAAAATAATCGATCTCGCGGTTGAATCACCGAAGTCAATGTCCAATGGCGCGACCGAAGGCAAGTTAAACTTTGGGCTTCGGTGACAAGCCATCCTACTCGAACAGTAAGGTCAGACGACCGAAGCCTTGAGACAAGGCTTCGGTTACCACCTCGGTTCCAACGGCTTTGCAGCCCACTACTCCGTCCCACTAACTTCTCCATGCTGCTGTTCAGATCGTGGGGGATGCATTTGCTGATGATGGAGAACGTGGGCATGGCCCTTAGGCCTATAAATAGAAGCTCATTTTGTATTATAGGCATCCAGAAATTTGTACTGAAACGCTGCCCAAATTTGTAATCATATTCATATATTGAAATACCGTTATTTCCTTGCATTTTACGTCTTTTTCACGTGTTATTTCAACTTTGATACGAAAAATTGCTTGTATCCGAATCCAAATTCGATTTGTGTACCTAAACTGATTTAGGCCCATACAAATAGTTATGAGATGTTTGTGGTTGTACTATTTATCAGTTGCGTTGCACTATTAAAGAGATACTAAAATATCTGAAAATACGTGTCTTTATCTGAATTTTCGATGTTAATCTTAGACATTCAATTATCAACCATTCAATTAGACATGATATTATAGACCCTTTTAATGTCTTTCTATAATCTAAACCATTATTGTTCTGTGTTCGTTGCGGCTATAACTCAGCCTAAAAGCTGAAAAAGGACCTAAACACTACATTATTGACTTCAGTTTACTTCTGACTACTTAAGACCTTTATGTAGCTCGTTTTATGTGCATATGGCCCTACCTCGTATATACCTTTTCCTTCGGTTCGGATAAGTCAACTTCCTTCGGTCCAGCTGAAAAACGTTAGCTAGCTAGGCTAGCGCGCAATGACTTTCTCTGATAGGGGCTTGCTTCTTTAAGCTCCGCCCAAGCTATACAAGGTGCTGCTCGCTTTCTCTCAGCCACTAGTGGCGACCCTTTTGAAGTATGTACAGTATACTAGATGAGTAATGGCCCGCGCTCAGCACGGGCCCAATAATGTTGAAGCTGGAACCATTATTTCATACTAATAAATTTTGCTTTGAAATGAAACTGCAGAGAACAGTAATTAAGGCATGAGTGGTTATCAAATCAGATATAAATAGCTTCATATCTAAATGTTTTATTTACAAATGTAGGACCAAAATACACATCCTTCCATTAGAGGTACTATATACATGTTGAGAAAAGGTGCATTCACAATGCCATGTTTAGTCTTCATCATTGGTTGACAAATGATATTTGGCACATGTAGATATGTGAAGTAATGATCAAATATCGATAACCATAAGGGTACCAATTTATACTTCAGAGAAATGAAGGAAAATAGGGAACAAAAGAGAAGAAAATTGCTATCACTGCCACCTATTCTTTTAAAGGATATGGTTCAATCTAATAGTCATAACATTCAATGTCTTCTTTACTGTCCGAGAATGCTGTACTACATGGCTGCCAGGTTACATCAAGACATAACCACAGTGGTGTACAAGCTGCTCAAATGAATTTCTTCAAAATGTGATACGCAAAGTTCCAAAGAGTTCGGCCAAGATTATTGAGTACTTTTCATTACAAAATCTATTTCAGGTTTAGCAGTGCCAGAAGCCTACTCTCAAATGTATCCAACTTATGTTCGTCTCTGCTGAAAAACTGTCATTTTCATGTTCCAGCTATGTTGGACTAATCATCAGTAACTTCAAAGACGGATTATAATTATTATTAGGTAATAGACAGAGGATATGGGCACACATAGTGATATAGTTCTTCTGAATTCATAATAAGATAAAATTTTGTAGATGTCTTAGAATTATGCATTTAGCAATTTAAAATGCAACTACGATAAATTGTTGTAAATATAATCGGTAATTGGCTTACCTTTTCACACCATTGTATAATTGGCTTACCTTTATCACACCATTGTCTTTCTTATCATAGATTGTGCCTGTTAAACAAACAAAGTTTATTATTGAAGGAAAAAAATAAGTATTTATAATTTAAAATTAGATGTATATCCATTAGTTTTTGGTATAAAAATGAAAATGTCCAGGGAACTAAGAGGATGATAGATTTTCTCAGTTCATTTCGCGTGCAGTAGATGAGGCAAATTTTATTTTCTTTTTTTGTACTGCAGAGCCTAATTACTCGCTGGATGCTACCGACAATAAATTCTATATCGCTTATGAAGGTAGATGGTAATGAGTAATGACTTTGCCAAAAATGCCAGGAAAGAGCCAAACTTATATATTTAAAGTCAAAGAAGGTGTAGATCAAGATATTAAAGATCACTGTAAAAGGTCACTTTCAGGTGGTATTATAATATTTTCAACGGCTAAATCATATTTTTTCCACTCATCAGCTTGTGGCTGCTTATCAACTTCAAGATTAAGCAATTCAAACAAACTTTTAGCGCATGTCTGAAGATGCAGAAGTAAATTGTTATAGTCAGACTTAAACTGATCAGTAAAGCACAATAAAGACCTGGTCTTTGAAATCTTCAGGGTAAACGAAAGAAAGAGGCCTAATGGTCCTCAAAGTACATATAACTACAGGAGCCATGAATTTAAGACATGAAATTGGGAAAGTTAAAGAGAACAGGAAGAATATTAAGGTAAAAATTGAGATAAATCGTACCTGAAATGACAACACCCAGATGGGAAGATAAAGAATTCAAAAGGCACACCTCGAAAATCTGAAGCAACGCGTTTTCTGGAAGCATTACGAAGGAATTATAAATGTGCTTCTAGAACCCACGGGAGTGAGTGTGGAGTTCTTCACTGATGTTGATGTATATGATTTTTTCCTTTTAGCAAAAACAATTATAGCAAAATGACCAGTTTGCCCCTGGTCGACCACTTTCACCTTTCTATATACTAATAATAATAATAATAATAATAATAATAATAATAATAATAATAATAATAATAATAATAATAATAATAACTAGATGAGTGTTGGCCCGCGCACAACACGGGCCCAACAATTAAAATTTTGATATAATTATGAATGTGAATTTCAAGCTGCACTTTTATTGTATCAAATCAAAACAAGAGTCAATTTCACAGTTTGTGCATTGCAGCACTGAGTGTTTGTGACCTGCATTTATGGTATTGACTATTGAGTAATGAGTAAAACACTGCATAATGTATCTATCAGCTTTAGCTTCCCTCTCTCAGCAATATCCAAGATGTTCAGCAACAGCAAGAAGTCCACTGTAAAAATTAAGCAGAGATCAAAAAATACATATCACTTCTAACAAGTCTCTAAACGAAGCCTCCAAACTATTAGCATGCGTTCGAGTAATCTGTTCTTCTGTGACTCGAGTAACCTAAACTACTTACTACACTGGCTGGAGCTTTGATTTGTTTTCTCTTTCCTCAGAGGGTGTATGAACATCAACAATCATTTTTGAACCGTTGAGAGGATCCTTCGAAATAAGCAAATACACTATGATAAAAATGTACTACAGTAGGTAAGTAATGATGCTAAAAATCGATCAATATCTAATAGAAGTCAATGCCAAAGAAAGCTTTCAATGTGACACTTGAAATAAAATTTCTATGAGGTTACCAATAATTGCTGATTAGCTAGGTAGGCAGCGGCGTAGTTAGGTTGACCCGAGGGTGGTCAGGCGAAAAACCTTTGCCGGAAAATTATATTGTGTGTATAAGTCAAATAACGCATATATTTATAATGATGAACAACCTTAACACAAATGGAAGAACAGTCCAGCCGGCAATGGTTGTTAAGAGTAAGCTCAAGCTTGCTTGTTCGAATCCCCGCTTAAGAGGTTTTATATATTTTGCACCTCATTCTTGACTCTGATATAGTATGTCATTATTACTTATATAGAAAGACTAACGAAAAATTTTAAAAATTAAGCTGGGGAGATACGAACTTGAATGGTTGAATGTTTGTGGTTAATTAGGCGAACTTGAATGGTTGAATGTTTGTGATTAATTAGGCAACATGATCCCAGGGAGTGAAACTTTAACGCCGAGTAAATTTAGGAATTTAACAAATTAGTATTTTTAGAAAAGATATATTAAATGGGATCTTAAATTTTTTTGTAGTATTTGTTAAAATTAAATCTTTACAAGTTGTCTTTAAGGTAAATTTTCCTATAAACAATACTCTACCCAACTTTGCTAACAAAACAAAGCTATGCCAGAAAGCTCTGAAGCAAACATGGAAAAAAAAAATCTCTTTTTGAATTCTACTATTACCAATAGAATTTTTTGTGTTAAGTTCTTTATGTTAGTTTAATTTATAAAATAGTAATTTTATTATACATGTTTTGATAGTTTAACTAAATATTACCTAGCATGATAGAAGTTTTGGCGCTACCATTCTTAGAAAAAAATTATCAACACCTTTGAAGTTTGAACAACCTTGGAGAAAATTCTGGCTACGCCACTGTAGGTAGGTTTTTCTCTTCCTATGAGGGGTTTGATGGAAAGTTCATTAAATTGATGTGTTTGCATTAAAATTTTGTGGTCTTTTAAGGAATACAACATATGAAAATCTTATATATTTAAGACATATACAATTTAAGTTATAAATATATATTAGTTTGCATTATTCCTGTTTAAGCGCATTACAACTTATCACCTTATAGTAACATTTTCGTACAAGTGCAGCTGACAAAATTATACCCGGATGAACAATTCCAATATGGCGAAGGATTTTTTATTAGAATGATGTATATTAAGAATGCATTATTTTCATAGAAGTGCATATTACTACTTTTTACCTCCATACTATCTAACATTTTCTCACAAACAGCCAACCCGCTGGGCATTCATATATCTGGTAATTGCTTAAACTCATGAAACAATCCAAATAATTAGTTAAACTCATCAAAAAATAGCAATAATACGACGAATAATCGTTGAACAAAATATTAATTGCTTAGCTTCGAGGTGGAGCCTCGTAATGCTAACAATTATCATAATGCTAATTTAAAAGATCAGATACTTAATGGACTATTTATTGATATTTGTTAAAAGCCCAATTAGAGAGATTTGAATTTTATCAGAATCTTCCTCATAAAAAAGATGATTTCCTCTTTCCGTCTTTCGGACGTGCCTCTTCTCTTTGATTTAGTTCATATCTTTTCCATTCTCTTCCTTCTTTCTTTTTTTTTTTTTATCTATTTACTGTTATATTCTACTGGAAAATGACTTTGTTGGACATGGAAAATGAAGTAAGGAAAAAGGTATATCAAAACGTGAAAAAATCCAACAATATGCATAGAAACGAAAATTCTATAACTCTGCATACCACGATTTTCATGAATAGAAAACCAAAAAAAAAAAAAAAAAGAAACCCAGAAATATGGTTTCATAAATCGTAAAAGCTGATTATGAAAAGATAGAAATTTGAGTAATAATGAAACTGATCATGCCTGGTGACACATGAGAAGATGAATCGAAGGCATCCTTGAAACTTGAAAGCATGAAGAACTATGATCGATGATGCTTCCAGAGAAACATTTTTAGTGATGAAAGCCCCATCCACGTGTTGATATGAGAGTAAAAATACTGATAATAGAAATAATGAAGTAAATTTACAGATATACCCCTGGTCGACCACTTTCACATTTCTATATAGTTGTAAATAATGAAGTAAATTTACAGATATACCCCTGGTCGACCACTTTCACATTTCTATATAGTACTAGACATGCATAGCCCGTGCTCAGCACGGGCCCAACATCTAACAAAGTATTACAAAATTTATAAAGAAGAAAAGATAGTTACCGTTGATACGTTGTAAAAAATTTTGCCAACTATAAGTTCCAAATACAAAATTTTGCATTCTTTAGCTTGGTATAGCAAAATTTGCATAACTAATGAATTTGCTAAGCAGCAGGATCAGTTAAAATGACAAAATACAACATCAAACTGCCTTCTTATATGTTGGCTTCCCCGGTCGCTTGTATCAGCAGTTCATCACATAATGTTGTCTATTATCTACTGCACAGATCAACCCTCTCATCCTTTCTTAATGCTTGTGTCGATCTGTAATTTGAGAGAGAATAAAAGATACATGTCTGTTAACTTTATCTATGTAATCAAGTTTAAAAATTGGTTATTTGGCATTTAAAGAAGATGGAACTTTTACAATCACCCCAAAAAATATTAAAGAGCAATTTGCACAAAGAAAGATCAAATTACATAGGTGCTATCTAAAGTTCATTTAATTATGTAATAGAAAATAATTTACAAACACACAACAATGTATTTCTACTAGATTTGTGGAACAATTTTTCTCTAATAATATGCAGTGCATAACAAACCAAAAGAAGTTCAAGCTTGTAGTAATCCATCACGAAGGAAGAACCATAATAAAGTGAACCAAAGGCAGCAGAGTCGTTTTTAGTCCATTCATAAATTTCCTCAACATTTAAGTGCATCTAAAATTATATTTTTTTCCAGATCCACCAAAGCAAACACAGAGCGGAAAAAATCAGCTTCCCACATAAGTCAAAAGAGTATGCATCAAAATCCAGTGTGATATAGTTTGCACAGTCATACTTAACCTTGCAAGAAGAAATGAAGGCTACTACCAACTTATGGAGATTACTATATGATCCCATCCCACTGCTCAAGTAGCTTTAGCCTCGAATAATCTCTCCAAACAAAAATTGGCATTTCACTATTCTTCCCATTGCATACTACTTTATTGCAAAAGACTCTTACCACATGTCGCCTTTTTAACTTAATCAAAATGAAGGAATAACTTTTGCATCGCATTCTAATAGCTAGACAAAAATATACAAACTAATTACTCTTTTGTCTCCAAAACAACAGCACATGCATCAGTTGAAGTTCATATACAAAGTATGCACTTTTCAAATCTCAACTTAAGAACTCATTTAGTTAAACAATAAACCACAAAAATAATAAATTTAACCCCATATTTACACTAAACAAAAGTTCCATTATAAATATAGTAGTAACTAAAGTGATTCAAAGAGTAGGACCACAATAGTAGAAATCGGTTTTAGAAAAAATGGACCTTAAAGTCCACTGATAGCTAGCATTTCATTCATTCGGCACAATCAACTCAAATATGTTTAAGAAGGCATTTACTGGTGCATTATACACCATTATGACCCCAAATTGAACTTGTCATAGCAAAAGACAAATTTAAAAAAACGTAAAATTCACTATGCACTACTGGCCAAAAGAAAAACCTCTTCTAAAGGGAAAGCGCCAAACTGTCTCACGCCGATTTGATAAATTGGAGTCTTGTAATAAAAAAAAACATGCTAGTAATGTAGAAAATTAAGAATAAGAGAAGAGCTTTTGAAGAACAAACAACTTTTGACAATGATATTAACACTAATATGGAATTGATTATAGTCTAAAAAGAGACCACAAAGTTGTAACAATAACAAATACATGCCAATGTGCCAGCAAGGGAGCAATTTTAACTCACTTAAAAGCTTTAAGAAATCGCACATTAGATGATCGTTAGTTGATAACTCAAATATCAAGTCGAAATAACTCTAGCAGCAGTAGTTTAATGTGTTTTCTTTATCGATGAAGCCCAAGTGTTCTTATTGGTGCTCTAGATTAGATTCTTCATCAATTTCTCCCAATAAAACCATCGAAACATCAGTTTTTATGTTAGCAAATTATCATCGAAGAGTAAATATAAAGCTATTAAAAAATAACCAAAATCTCAAAGTTACTCAAATCAAACAGGAAATACACAGAATAATCAAGAACAATTGGCAGAAGATGATAAGATAGTACTTACTCAGATGAAAAAGTAAAAGATGCCGAGAATTGGATCAAAGATTAATTGCAACCAATTAGAGAAACTATGTTGAAACTTGAAACAAAGAAAGAAGAAATGAACACTTTTCTGGATTTGTGTTGTGACCATGGAAAAAAAGACACGTGGACTGATATAACAAAATCAGCTAAGACTATGAAATTACCATATTACCCCTGGACGACCAACTTGGCTCTTCTATATAATAGAAACTAGTAATAACTAATAATATCGAGCTCTCTTTCAGCGCAAACAAAAGAAAAAATATATATATTTTTAATCTTTTCTAAAAAATACTACATAATATTAATGAAAACTTTTTTTAGCTATACAGAAATTGTGATAAGTTTAAGACCACGCACAGTCAAAAGAATTAGAGACATGCAAATATTATGACTTGTTTAGAACTATTAAATTTCAAAAATTTCGATTTATTTTTAAATTTTGTGTCCGGTTATCTGAATCCTAAAGAAACCAAGGCAGCGTTTGTATTAAAACCTAAAAAATTCACCATTTTTTAAACAACTACAACCTTAAGTAACTAGCTAGAAAAAGTTTGTGCGTTTTTTTTTTTTTTTGAAAAAGGGAAATAAAGTGAAAATTGTTATGTGAAAAATGAATAAGTAAATACACACTTATGCGCATGTATGTGTATGTCTATATGTGTATAACGGTATTAACAACTTGCAAGCATCTAACAGATGTTAAAATCATTAATTAGGTTAAGGTATCCCTCACCATACTTGGTCATATTTATCTCTTCAAATCCTAACTTTGAATGACATAAGGCGAACCTCGATCATTGATCAACAAACTCAAGTTACTCAACGCACAATTACCACAAAGTTTCAAGGTACATAGTATTATTTAGATTTTTTTCCACTTGTATTATTTGACAATATCTCTTGTACACATTGGTATGTAGTACTGTAAGAAATTTATTTACTGCAGTGTGAAATACTTATTGGCTACTTAAGTCAATTCTTGATTATTTCGAAAGAGAGTTCATTAATTGTACAAATTTGACGGAACGATATATTTGGATTGAGTTTAACTTATATGCACCGACAGTACATGTAAACTTTCTTTTTACAGCATCGGCTAATTAAAAGCATATTACAATTAAAGTTTCAAGTGTTTTATTTGTTTTTATATTCTGAAGCCTAATACTCTTTTAAATAGCTAATCTAGTTTAGAAAATGGACCAATAGTTGAATTACAATGAAAAAATTGGCCTTCAAGGATCACAATGGAAAAAATCAGCATATAATTAGTAATTTGAGCAATAAAGTGAAGACACAAACTTGTCTTGACCAAATCGTAGGAATAATTAAAGTTTTAATTTAAAAACAAACAAGAACACTTGAAAATTTAGTCGTATAGGCTTTTAAATAGCTGACGGTATAAAAAGAAGGTTCATACTATCGGTGCATATTAGTCATACTCGTTAGGATTAGGTTATAAACGGGAGGTTTTCATATTCAAAACCTCAAGAAAAATGAAGCAAAAGACCTCCTCAAGTGTTCAATTAATTAAATGATCCACTATCTTCTTTTTGACTTAATTTCAGTGAAGAAAAAAGGCTGAACTTAGTTAATTGGGATGCGTAGGGCCCTTTTAAATATAGGAAAAGTTCTTGGCATTTGTGAAACTTCTGAGAAAGTAAAGAACGACACAATAAGGCGGGTCGTTAATCAGCTCATTCCATCTAAACGGGCTCTCGCTCTGATTTTAATATGTTCTCCCTCCTTCACTTCCTATTTTTTTCGAAACCCTCTTTAGCTTCTCGAGTAAGTTTTCTCCCTCACCACCAACATATTCGTCAGTTTGATTGCTGCCTAAACCATCACCTTTTTTAATAATTTTCGTCCTTGTTGAAATATTATAAGCACCACTTGCAGCAATAAAGAAGGTTCCGATTTCGTCTGGTGAGAAACCCTAATATTGTTAAATTTTTATTTTTTGGATTCTTTGTAAGTTGCAGAACTTATTTTTAAATGCCAATGGTGTTTTGAAGAAATTTTGGTGTTTGTCGATTGTCCTTTTTATATTCATTTTTAGGTTGTTTATTGTTTTGATTGATTAATTAACTTGGTTGTTGTTTATCAATTGACTCTATTACGTATTCGTTTTGATTGGTTAATATGTGGATAAGTTATGGCAAGGTTGAAGGTAAAGAATACAACTCCTCCAAGCACTAGAAATAATAAAATTAAAAATAAGAGACGCTGATAAAAAATTAGAAGCAGATAACAATCAATCTCTATGTGCTGAAATTGGTGAAATGGATAAACAATCAACATCAGTTGACAATGAATATCCAGGTGCTGAAGTTGGTGACACGGATAAACAATTAGCAACAGTTGAAAGTGAATCACTAGGTGCTGAAGTTGGTGAACGAATAAACAATCAGCAGCAATTGACAATGGATCTCCAGTTCCTGAAGATGGTGAAATGGATACACAATCAACAACAGTTGTATGTTGAAGCTGGTGAAATGGATAATCAATCAGCAACACTTAACAATCAATGTCCAATTGTTGAAGGTGAAACTTAACCCAAATAGAAAATACCATAGAGGATTACTCTGAACAAGATATAGTGATTAAAGACGCACGAACTGAACCCAAACTGAGGAGACATTCCACAGTTACATTCGTTGAAATCGATTCTTATCAAGTAGACGAATTTTTTAAAGTAGGGAAAGCTAAGAAAAAGATGGATCAAAGTATTGAAGATGATAAGAAAAGTGTTGATGGTGAGGAAGGAAATGGAGAAGCAGGAGAAGAAAATGGTGAAGAAGAAAAAGGTGAAAAAGATAATGGTGAAGAAGAAAATATTGCAGAAAAAAATGGTGAAGAAGAAAGAGATGAAGAAAAGGTTGAAGATAAAAGAGCTTTCGTATCTGTTGGATAGTATATTTTTTCCCAAATGCATCAAGAAAATCAATGTTCGAAGGTATGGTTTTTTAACTTGGCTTGATGAATTTCAGCATTTCCTATTGAAGATATCTGTTCAATCTAGCATAAATAAGTATTACGGATTCAAGAGTTTGTTGAAAGAAATGGAATTACATAGAGTTTTGAGGAATATGTGTTTGGTTGGTTCCCCGGATTGTCCCGGTATTGGTATTTCAATGGACAAATGGTCACTTACTACTTCTCCATAGAATTAAAGATGAAAAGCAGCGTCAAGTTTTGTTCGTGGTTGAGGGAAAACCTGCTTGTTTTGTGCTTTGGGAGTTTGCTCTTATGATGGGTTAGAATTGTGGGAAAAATCAAGTGATAAAAGAAAAAATATGTGTTTAAGAGAGGTGAGAAATTTTTCTCTGTCTCATTGAAAGATGGCAGTGGTGAAACCGTTAAGGCGACATCGATGAGTCTCTTGATGTTGTTGAAAACCAATAAAAGATTTGACAAAGAGGAACAATTAAAGTTGTGTCTTTTTTGGTTTCCCCACACGATATTGATGGCAAGTGATACTTCAAAGACTATTAAGAATGAGTAGATTTTGATGGTTGATAATTTGGAGTTTTGCTCCAGCTAACCATAAGGCAGGGAGTGCTTCAAGCTGACTATTAAATATCTGAAGCACACACTTGACATGGCCAAACATTATAACAGCTACATTGAGAAATGAAAAGTACCTGAATATGCTTTGGTTGGCTTCCAATAGGCATTCCTGGTAAGTCTTCAATAAATCAATTAGTTGATTTAATATTTTTAGTTATCATATTCTGATAATATAGTTTCATCAGAGGCTTGAATCAATGGAGTATTTCATGACATTGGAAGGAGGGAAATAATGTTAGTGGATTCTCCTCTTCCAAAGCCTCGGATGCTCAAATCGTTTTAAAAAAAAAACTAATTAACTCCTTCGATCCATTCCTAGCAGGAGAACATAAAATTAAAGTAACATTGCTATATTTTCGTGTCATTAAGTTAGCCGGCCTTAATAGTTATCAAAATTAATCTAAATAGTACCATTCTGCTTAACTTATATCTAGATTGTACACTCTTGCTTAATTCCTAGAATCAGATAGTTGGAATTAGGCTCGAGGATGTGATATATTTAGATGTTATTATAGATGCGGCAGTGGATGCCCTAAAGGCTGATTCCAAAGGGGCCACAACCATCAAGAAGAGAGTGATGGATCCTGCTAGTGAAGATGCCATAGATGAAAATGGCAAAGGTGATCAAGATTGGTAGAGCTGATCGAGGAATTATTGGTGAAGGTGCAGGTCCTTCGAGTGATGGTGCAAGTGATGCAGGTTCTTCTTTGAGACAAGTGCTCTCACAGTTGACAACAATGAAGGCTCAATTGGCTAATGTTTCTAAGCTAGTAATGGAACAACCAAAGACGATAATAAGCAAATACTTGTACTATCCTTCTACGTGGTTGATGAGCAGAGGCAGATCTATTTGGGGCCGACGGGGTGCTATGACACCCGCTAACCTTGGCCGAAACTGTGTGTATATATATATATATATATATATATATATATATATATATATATATATTTTGATAGAATTGGATAAATCCTAAAAGTGGGACCCACTGAAGTAAAAGCTTGCATGGTGCCACTGACGAGAGAGCTAGGTTTTCTCCCTCTTGACACAAGATCGATCCCACATGACAGCATCACATCAGTTTTTTGTTAACTCCCACTCCAGATGCTCTACTACTCTTCATTATTTTTTCTTTCTTTTACTTTGTTTATTAATTCTACTTTGATTCATTTTTAACTAATTATTGGTGAATTTTTTATTCTTCTTTGTTTGTTTAAAGATATAAAATAACAATGTTCTTTCTGTACACACAAAACTTTATCTACCATTAATTCACACGAGTATTGCTTTAGGCAATAATTGTTGAGGCAAATTATTCTCTAATTTAATTACTTATGAAATTCATTCTAATTTTAACTTATATTTAGCATAACTGTCAAGAACATTGCCATCCATAAAGTTAAAAAAGTGTGAAGTATGTGATAAGCATTTAAGTAATTGTTTAGTTTGTTCCATAAAGTATAAGGTATTTGCAAACGTAAAAGTAATGTCATAATTATAATCAAAATTCTAAGTGTTGTTTAGATGTAATGATTTTGAGAGTTAATGATAATTATTCATATTTATTCTATATATATACTTTTCTCCGAGTTGTTATAATTATCGAAAATTTTATATTTTCTGCCAAGTTGCTATTAATCGAAAAATACAGAATAACTGAAACAAAACTCAAAATAGGTCAAACAACCAAAATATATATTCTATATGGACCATCTAGGTAGCAACATCTTTATGTTTAAAAGCAGTGTGGCATATACCTGTCAATCAGGCCGGGCTAGCCCGGTACCGGACCGGACCGGTAAAAGACCGGACCGGACCGGATCGGTCCATTATAAACGGTCCGGGACAAGAAGGAAGCGGGTTGCGGGCCGAGCCGGGCTTAAGAAAAAAGACCGGTTAGCCCGGACCAGTAAAAGACCGGTCTTTGGCCCACCGGTGGACCGGACCGGACCGGTTTTTTCATAGAAAAATTATACTATATATCGAGGAAAATTGAGAGATGCTTTTACCAAGAATCATACAAAATATAATGTAGCATTTAGTCCCTTTTAGAATCCCTCAATATGCAATAGTATCAAAGATATTTTTAGCTTCATTAAGTACAACGAATAAACATATTCATTTGCTATTTTTTCAATTCTAATCAAGAATATATATATTAATTAAGTATTTTATACAAATTATCGTCTTGGTTGTAAGAGAATTTGATAGTCTCAATTTCTCACCATTGAGTTGTAGTATTAAAGTTGTATCTATTTGACTAAGCGTACTATAGTAATGATGAGATAGTACTTACTTAAAATAATAACAGTGATCTTTTACTTCATGAGTTGTGCATCAAATTAACATAGTGATTAAACTTGGTTTCCATCAATGAGTCAAAGTATATGATTCTCAAAATATTTGATCATTTCTTTCATGCTTTCACCTTCATTCTCTTTTTATATAGGATTATATGTCCTTCCAATTGCAAGTACAAAGTGATAGGCTTAGCTAAAATATGAAAAAGAAAAAAGAAGGAAAAAAAATCGGATCGGACCGGACCGGACCGGTCCGGTGTTTAATGGGCTAAGGTCCGAGCGGGGCTTCAATTTTTTGAAAAAAAGACCGGTTCGGACCGGACCGGTAATGGCCCGGACCGGACCGGACCGGTACCGGGACCGGTGAGCCGACTCTTAATGAGCCGGTCCGAGCCGGTCCTGGCCCGATTGACAGGTATGTGGCATTTGGTGCCTCCAAATTCTGGACTCGCCCCGGTTGATGAGGCACGGGAAGGAAAGAAGGGAAAGGAAATGGTGCATGGGTAGATCACTGATACTTTGCTAACAAAAAGACTGGAGGCTATGAATACTTCAATATTAGCACCACAATATAAGGTAGTATGATTAAGTACTTGATCGTCGTCAGAGATCATTTAATTATTGTATTCTTCGTAGTCTTAGTATAAATAGTTGTAGTAGTTGTGAGGATAGACTTTTAACTAGACTTTTGAGTTATACCCCTAAAAAGTTGTCCATTTAAGATTTATTGCATATTGAACTCCCTCTGTTACACATTATTCAATATGTAGATTTAAAAAAAAAAAAAAAAAAAAAAAACACACACTCCCTCTGTTCCGACAATTTCCTTATTCTTTAGTTCTAAAAAGAATAATACAAATTATAAATTAAAAATAATTTAATATTAAACTTATTACTCACCCTTAATTAGATGATTTGTAGTTGCACAAATATATATGACTTATTTAGATTACAAATTTTAAAAATTATCATTTCTTCATTAAATTACAATTAAAGTCAAACTATGTTATCTTTTATGGAACGGATAAAATAGTTTTAGACATGATCATAAGAATGGATGGAAGTCATTCTAATAAATGCGGTGATATATTAATCACGAGATCAATGGAACATAATTTTGGCCATCCTGGACTAATCTAAAGTCTTGCTAAATCATATGGAGACTGGAGTCATATTAATTTTCGTAACCTGTCTTGCTGCTAATGTAGAAATCAACAAATCTAATCCAACATAATTGTTCTGAAATTTTTGAAATAGAGTGTATAATTTTCACTTTTTATGTTTTTGTTAAAGTTATTAAGCTCGACTATATTCACGGTAAGCAAAAGAAAAAGGAAAAAAAGAACCGTTGTCTGAATCCTATGCCCACGTTACGTGGATCCCGAAAAGAATGTTTATAGCGCAACGAATAAGAGGAAACTTTCAGAAAAGAGTGGGGGTAAGCAAAATGCCTACAGTCACCCGCTATGATTACACAACATCAAAAATTAGTGTGTACAGGAAAGCCTTGAAAGTACAAGAGTTCAATGATACATCAGTGAAGTGACATGTGGAGAACTAGAGCCCACCTCTTATGTTTAGTAGGAATCATACAACTTCTCTAAAGTTGACAAGAGTTCCACATAATTAACTCATAGAAAGATCTTTAGCATATATAGTGCAGTGGGTCTGCCTGTAGCCAGTGAGCCAGTTTCTTCCAGTTGCATATTTCTAATTACTCCTAGTTTTGTAGCAGTTTTGATATTTCAAGGGGCGCATGCTGTCTCCTTCTGATATAGTCATCGATTAACTCCATAGGCAGACATAAAAAATTACTCATACTTATTGATCTTTACTTAGATTTAAAATTAAAATTTTAAAGTTTAAGTTCTACTTATTTCATTAATTATTACTAGGTCACAGTTTCACACTAATTTGATAGCGCTCCATGAGTATATAATAAAAGGAAAAATGCAAAAGGCAAAGATAGACTTTCGAAGTTAGTTGGCGATTCTATTTGGACTTCTGAACTTTTCAAGCAACCAAACACACACGTCATTTTGACAGAAGTATATCTATATTTGAACGCTTGAGCTTAACAGACCATGTGCGTGAAACACAATCTCCATCCTGTAAAACTGGACACACTCACACGAGAGAAATAATATTGGGGTGAAAACTCTTTCAGCGTTTGATGAGGGGAGTCCCCTATTTATACAAAAGTAACCTAGAGAAAACCTAACCCTAACTTAGTGACTAAGTAAACCTAACCCTAACGGGCTTGGCCCAATATACATTATAATACATGGTTAATCTATTTACAACACTGAACGAGCAGAGCCTCAACGAGCAGAGCCTAGCCTATTTACGGGCAGAGCCTATTTACATTACCCCCCCTCAAGTTGGAGCGTGAGGGTTCCTTATGCCCAACTTGTTAAGGAAGAATTCAAACTGGGCGCGTCCCAGCGCCTTTGTAAAAATGTCAGCCAGTTGCGTGGTCGTAGGCACATAGCTGGGACGAATGACTCCTCCGATAATTTCATTCCGAACAAAATGACAGTCGACTTCGATATGTTTAGTGCGTTCATGAAAGACAGGATTCCGAGCAATATGTAACGCAGCTTGACTGTCACATTTTAAATTCATCGGAGAAGCGTGATCAATTCCAAGATTCCATAAAATCCCTTTCAGCCACTTTAATTCACACACAGTCATCGCCATCGATCTATACTCTGCCTCAGCGGAGGACCTCGACACGATCTGTTGCTTCTTCGTTCTCCACGATATCGGCGAATCCCCTAACGACACATACCAACCTGTTAACGACCGACGTGTCAACGGACAGCCTGCCCAATCAGAGTCACACCACCCGTGCAATCTCAGATCACACCGAGAAGGAAATATAATGCCTTGTCCCGGACAGCCCTTCAAATATCGAACAACCCTGAGTGCCGCTTCCATATGCTCAATACGGGGACTCTGCATGAATTGCGACAACACATGCACACTATAGGACAAATCCGGTCGCGTAAAACACAAGTAAATCAATCTACCAACCAGTCGCCGATAGCGTTCAGGATCTTTGATAAAACGACCAGTCGCAAGTGCCAAGCGATGGTTTTGTTCTATCGGCGTACCAACCGGTTTTGCCCCCAACAAGCCCGCTTCCGATATGATATCCAATGCATACTTCCTCTGACACAAGAAGATTCCTTTCGGAGCCCTTGCCACTTCAACTCCCAAGAAGTATTTCACGGCACCTAAATCCTTCATATGGAAACATTTCGAGAGATATAACTTAAAAATTCGTATTGCCTTCGAATCGTTACCAGATATGATCAGATCATCCACATACACAAGCACATTCAAATGCACATTTCCCTTCTTCATCGTAAATAATGAGTAATCCGAATAGGATTGTCGAAACCCATATTGCTTAAGTGCAGCAGACAACTTCGCAAACCAACATCGGGGAGCTTGTTTTAATCCATACAATGACTTTCGAAGGCGACACACAGCTCCTCTCCCCGTCATGCGATGTCCCGGAGGCAATTTCATATATACTTCCTCGTGAAGATCACCATGCAAAAATGCATTGTGCACATCCATCTGATGCAATTCCCAATTTTTGGCAGCTGCTACGGCCAGAAAAACTCGGACAGTCACCATCTTCGCAACGGGCGCAAATGTCTCCGTATAATCAACCCCTTCGATTTGGTGATTTCCAAAAATCACCAATCTTGCTTTGTACCTTTCAATAGTTCCATCAGAGTTGTACTTTATCTTGTATACCCATCGACATCCGAGGGCCTTCTTCCCCGTAGGCAAGCGAACTATCTCCCAGGTTCTGTTCGCTTCCAATGCCTTCAATTCTTCCCCCATGGCTGTTCTCCATTTGTCACTTTTTACCGCCTCCGAATAGGAGGCAGGCTCATGTCCTTGCGTTATAGCTGCAAGAAAACTCACATGTTTCGAAGAGAAATTATCACAATTGACATAGTGTGCTAGAGGATAGGGCTTACCAGAGGGTTGTTGAGAAACAGATGAACAAGCAGACTTTCGAACACAGGACGATACCCGGTGACCCATCTTTTGGACCGTATTAGTAACAAAGTCTCTCAGCAAGATATTCTCTTTCTTAGTTCGTTTTCCCCGACCCAACTCTTCGGGCTCAACTTCGGGAACAACCTCAGGTTCAACCTCCAGAGTGGCCGCCGGAGTCGCCTCTTCGGGTTCAATCACCGGAGTCACGACTTCGGGTTCAACACCCCTCCTTCCTTGCACACTCTCCTCTTCCTCCTCCAATGCAACGGTGACAGAAGCCGTATCTTGTGTCCGTTTTTCGGCATCAGTCTCCTTGGAGGCAAATGGAAATTCCTTTTCGTAAAACACCACATCCCTCGAGAACACAAACTCCTTTGTCTCTAAATCATACAGTTTCCACGCTTTCTTCCCATTTGGATAACCCAAAAACACACATCGACGACTCCTACTTTCAAACTTGTCACTTGTTCGTCCTTGATTGCGAGCATAACATAAGCACCCGAACACCCTCAAATGATCATAGTTTGGTGTCACACCCATCAAGATATCGTAAGGTGTCTTCCCATTCAACAACCTAGTGGGTGTCCGGTTAATCAAATAACATGCCGTCATCACACATTCTCCCCAGAAGTCAATCGGTAAATTAGCTTGAAAACGTAGCGCCCGTGCCACGTTTAAGATATGTCTATGTTTCCGTTCAACTCTACCGTTTTGCTGGGGTGTCCCCACACACGAAGTTTGGAACAAGATCCCTAGTTCGAGAAAATACCCTTTCAGACTTACAAATTCGGTTCCATTATCGCTCCGAACGCACTTAACCCGTTTATTGAATTGTCTCTCCACCATAGCAAAGAAACCCTTCAATTTTTGTCCGACCTCTTTCTTATCAACTAACAGGAACACCCATACTCCTCGTGAACAATCATCAACAACAGTTAAAAAATATGATGCACCACACGAAGACTCAGTTCTATAAGGACCCCACAAGTCACAGTGAACTAAATCAAAAGGTTCAGCAGCTTTATTATTACTCGAAGGAAATACATTTTTAGTTTGTTTTGCCCTAAGGCATACATCACATGCTTTTTCTTCTAAGCTACCTTTCCCACTATCTTCTAAGACTGAAAGAGATTTTGTTACTTGCATCGAAGGATGTCCCAATCTTTGATGCCATAAGTCTACCACTTCGACCTTCACAGCTTTCACCACGGGTATCGTCCGAAAGTAGTAGAGTCCGTTCTTTTGTTCACCCGCTCCAATCAACTTCCCCGTAGCCCGGTCCTGCATAACACATAAATCATTAGTGAAATTTACATTGCAACCAACTTGATTAATTAATTGAGACACAGAAATCAAGTTGCAAGTCATCTCGGGCACATATAACACTCCGTGAAGAACCATGTCTTCGTTAAGTCTGATGGATCCTTCCTGAGTCGCCATCGTACTGCTTCCGTTCGGTAAACCTACCGGACACTTTGGTATTGTTTGTAGATTCTCCAAAATACCTATCTGACCGGTCATGTGATTTGACGCCCCCGTGTCAATAATCCATGAAGGATGAGTTTTCTTACCGATTGATGGCTCACTTGGACTTGCCTTCTCCTTTTTCAGCAAATCGAACAACATCTGCAGCTGATCACCTGTTATTCCGGACAGGTTAGTCTGCCCGGGCACACTCACGTGTCCGTTTTCTCCATTCTCGAGCTCAGCTTGAGCAGCATTTGCTCGATTATTTCCACGTCCCCGACCAGCATTCGAACCAAACTGTTGATGTCCACGACCTCTTCCACCTCTGTTACCTTCAGCTCTTCCTCTACCACGTCCTCCATTCGAAGTGCCTTGCTTCGAATAATGCACCCACCCCTCCGGATAGCCAATGACTTCATAGCAGCGTTCCGGAGGATGTCCTCCTCGATCACACAGGTGACACTCCTTATAGCCTGTCTTCGGCTGTTGTGATCGTTGTGCAGCAAACGCCGTCACCTCTCCTCGTTCTTCCTGAGTTCGTGCCATTCCTTTGACCCGTTCATCTTGGATCACCTTTTGGTAGACTTGATTCATCGATGGCAACGGTTCCTGAGCCAAGAGATTGGAACGGACAGTTCCATAAAGACTTTCATCCAGGCCCATAAGGAATAAGTGAACCCTATCTTCTTCCCTTTTCTTCTCCAGTGCAACCGTTAGATTGCAAGTGCAGTTTCCACACGAGCAAGTTGGAAACTTATCACAATTTCCTAGTTCTTCCCACAACATAGCCAGCTTTCCATAGTAAGCAGCAACAGTCAATCCCTTTTGCTTACAACTGGCCAAAGCTGCTTTTAATTCCTGAATCCGAGGTCCGTTTCCCACGGAGAAACGTTCTCGAATACTCTCCCACAGATCTTTCGCTACTTCCATGTGCGATATGGTGGTCCGAAGAGTAGGCTCGATCGAATTCCTAATCCACGACACCAGAAGAGAATTGATAGTCCACCAATCCTCATAATCTGTCGACTTTTCATCGGGCATCTTGATCGACCCGTCAACAAAACCAAACTTCTTCCTTGCACGCAGCGCCGTTCTAACCGACCGCGCCCACTCCTCATAGTTTTCACTGGTCAACTGGACCTGTGTGATAATCAAACCAGGATTATCATTCGAAGTGATATCGTACGGAGAGATTGTCTTCCGTACGGCTGCAACATCACCTTTTGGAACCTCCATTACTTTTCTATTTGAAGAGTTTCACGATGGCTCTGATACCATGTAAAACTGGACACACTCACACGAGAGAAATAATATTGGGGTGAAAACTCTTTCAGCGTTTGATGAGGGGAGTCCCCTATTTATACAAAAGTAACCTAGAGAAAACCTAACCCTAACTCAGTGACTAAGTAAACCTAACCCTAACGGGCTTGGCCCAATATACATAATAATACATGGTTAATCTATTTACAACACTGAACGGGCAGAGCCTCAACGAGCAGAGCCTAGCCTATTTACGGGCAGAGCCTATTTACATTACATCCACATGTGTCAAATGAACAAATGAAAAAGAGTAAAATTTATTTACATCCCCCATTTTGCTTTAAAAATTAATCTCCTTCCTGTCCACTTAACTATGAACAATACTCATTCTCCCTCTAAATTCTATACCACGTCTATTTTACCATCTATATGATGTGTTTTTAAACTATAAAATAAAATTTTAACCAAAATATACATATAATCTACATAATATTATATCTTATTATAGTAATTAAGTTCAATAAAATTGTAAATAGTATAATCTTCTTATGAAGTTATTACAAAATCTATCACTATCATTTTATAATTTTTATTTTATTATTAAGTTTATTAAGTACTTATGTATGTATTTTTTTGAGATTTTATTTTAAAAATATAGTGACATTTTTCCTGCTTTACCAAACATAATACTACATTTAAAAAATACTATCAAACATAGCAAAAATATCAAAATGTTGCTATTGAAACCATAACTCCTTTTTTCTCTCCCTTACCCGTTCCCCAAACTCTTCTTCGTTGCCCCAACCCCCACCTGTGTTGACACCCAAGGTTGCCCTTTTTAAAAAAAAAAAAATAATTGACTATATTTAACTTAAGATGCAAATTTAACTATTTGAACAAAATATGCATAGAAAACATGCATTTATTTATGTTATCCTTCTATTTATACATTATATATTTTGAAACGATCTTAGGTAGTCGTTTTGGGAGTTAGGACTCTGATTAGTGTGTCAATAGTCTTAAAAGCTCAGTAAAGTCTATTAGGAATTGTCTGTAAAATTTGAGCTGATTCGGACCACGTTTGGTAGGATATTTTAGAAGCTTTCCGTTTCAGTAGTCGGTAAAACTTAAAAGAGGCTTCGAGCTTGATTTGAGTAAATGAGCTTTGATTCGAAACCCGAAAGTTGCGTTAGGTTTTTATGATCATTTGTGACCTGTGGAAACTTTCGAAAATAAATTCTAAGGTCGTTCGGTCAATTTTTCTAAAATTCCAAAAGTTAATAAATCGACCTCTTTCCGTGTGAGCCGTATCTTGAGTTTTGAAGATCCGATTCGAGTTTCGTCTTCGTGAGCATGTCACACAAGTCTTTTATGAGTTGTGTCCAAAATTTTGAATCATTCCGAGCTTTGTAGGGTCCTATTTGGAGCCATAAACCAGCACAGCTGTTGCTGGTGCAGTTTTGCTGGCTTTTTCACTCTTAAATCTATTCCAATCCCTTCCAAACAGTCCCAAGGAGAAAATTTGATACCAAATCATTCCAATATCATTAGGTATCAATACTATAACATTTAATTGCATTGAATCACGATTCATAAGTTTGAATTTCTTGAATTTGAATTGAAATATAGGGTAAAATTTATGAAATTAAGGAATTTAATGAAATTTAATTCGAATATGAAAAGAAAGGATACCAATGGACTCGTGGGATTATGAGAAGTTCAAAAATGTATAATTTATGGGCTACCGGTGAAGCCCGGCCCATTGGTATTTTGGTAATTTTCCTTTCTACTTCGTATAAAGGTTAAATATTCTCTCTTCGGGCACTTATAAGTGCGAATATATTTCTTTCGCTCAAAAAAGTATTATTTTGAGGGACCTCGGGCAGGAAATTAAATGAAGCTGTTCAGTAGCTATTCCGACCTAGAACCTAAGGTAAGTGATAATATCCATTTCTTTGACGACCTTTGGCCTTATAGATATTCTATCACGTGTTTCTTACGTGTGTAGCTGCCGATAGGCGTATTTCCTATGCCTTAGCTTCGGGTTTATATTGTATATCATATGTTGTGTCATTGATTTGATATTTCATTAAAAGTAGGAATGTTATACTCCAGTTGTGACTGTGGTATGTACTTCCCGGTAGACGATGAGAATGACACGCCGGAGATAGGTTTTGGGCACATGTGACCCCGTTGCATCATAACTCATTCATTTCATGTCTTCATTTGTGTTTTGTTGGTTATGTGACATTGTTGCATTTATTATCTGTGCTTGGCTTATCTGTTTGCTTACTATTACTTCTGTTTCCCTGACCAGTTTATTTATCCCTCAAGGTAGCTGGTCATTCCTCACTTATAGAGTCCTTATGACTCACTCCTTCTTTGTTTCTTGTCGTGTCTTCTCGTTTCGGCAGATTCTGCTCCGGGACCCAGTCAACTACGTCATGATTGAGGAGCACTACGTTCCTAGCTATCTACGGTGAGCCAACTTGTTCATTGAGGCTGCCAGTTATAGATATTATAGTTTTTCTTATTTTTGCTTCCTTTGGGAAATGTGTATATCTTTTGGACTTCCTAGATGTCTGATCTGGAAACCACTAAATATATATTCCCTCTGTCTCACTTTGTTTGTCATACTTTCCTTATTAGTCCGTCCCAAAAAGATTGTCATACTTCTAAATTTAGAAACAATTCAACTCTAAACTTACTTTTTTATTTATTTATAGCCACACAAATATCTATGGCTCATTTTAGACCACAAGTTTCAAAAGTCTTCCTTTCTTTATTAAACTTTGTGGCAAGTCAAACTACGACAAACAAAATGGGACGGAGGGAGTATATCTTGGGCAGTTAGCTGTATTATTTAGACAGCTTGTATATATATCTATCCTTGTGAGTTATCTTATGTTGTTAAGGTTAGATTCATTCCGCGTTCAATGTAATTCTATGCCAATTATATCTATTCAGTTGGTAGAGTTCGCCCAACAGGTCTAGGAGAGGTAGTCGGGTGCCCGCATGGCCTAGCCTGAAATTCGGGTCGTGTTATATTAAAATTGTGGATATATTACATAATTGTATCATTTAGACTATGTGTTAAATACATGTCAGATTATGGCTATTTTTTGTAAATTAGTGCATTTATAATATTTAGTAAATATTTGTGGCTAATTATTCTTCAATAATTTAATTTGACCCCAATTGTATGCATGTTTTTTTACATAATACCCATATTTGTATTTTTTCTATCTTACTCAGTACCTTTAGTTAAATATTTGTCTAGTTAAAATACGTTTAGTACAAATATTGTTTATCATCTATATTTCGAAGAATTTCTTTTATTCTTCTCTTTATTAAAATATCCTTTAAGTTGAACCTAGACAAAAGGTAGTCCAAATGCACTCCCCACATTTAAACTTTTTAAAGAAAACCCTTCCATATTTCATCGACCAAAACCTAGGGATGGGCACAAACCGAACCAAACTGAAAAAACCGACCGAACCGTAATTTTTTAAAATTTGATTTTTGATTTTTTGGTTTTTGGTTTTGTTTTGGTTTCATATTTTAAGATTTTCGGTTTTACGGTTCAGTTTTTGGCTTGGGTAAAAACGATTCGGTTAAAATCAAAAAATATATATATATATATATATATACACACACTTTCCGGCTGTTTGAGTCGCGAAAGGGCTACCGCGCAACGTGCCCTTGCTTGGTGGGTCGTTAATTCAATTAGCCAAGATTTTGACCGGATACGAAATCACTGGTGCTCGAGCAAGTTTCAACAATACCATTGTCACCCCCGGCCTGGTATTTTGACCGGCTGAAGCAGCGGCACTTCTACTGCATTCCATTCGAAGTAGTCGAAAAAGTCTTTTCTTCTGTAGAAGACTTTTTCCGAATGGCATAATTTTCCGACACTACGTTCCTCGATCTTCAAAGTCAGTTTGATTCAAACACTGTACCTATGGGATAAGGATCGAGGAAGGGGAAAAACCGAAGATTTCACATAGTACTTTTATCAATCTGATTTATTTCATACCATATATATATATATATATATATATATATATATATATATATATATATATATATATATATATATATATATATATATATATATATATATATATACTACTACTATTAAAAATAAGTTATAAGTCACCTCCGTTATATTTTTGTTAAATATCAACCCTCACCGTTAGCTAAACTAATATATTTGCCCTCAATTTTAACGGTGACCATTCCCCCCCCCCCTTCTCCCCCACCCAGGTGGCAGCCATCGAATGCTCCTAACCAATTAACCCAATCCCAGCTAAATTTAACCCGCCCCACTAATTTAACCCAACCCAACTAAACAAAAAACCCGTCACTTACCCCTAAATAAAACAGGAACCCCTCTCCCCTTCATTTCACTTATTTTACCCGCGCACCAGCTCCCTCATTTTCCCTCAAAATTTATTGTCCTCAATTCGGGTTTATAATCACTAAATTGTGCCATTTTTAATTTAAAAATTCGGTGCTAGCAATGTCTTCTGGTAGTAGTTCATATGATTGTCGAAAGAGGCTTTGCAGATGTGGTTTGGTTGCTCACCACTTTACGGCTTGGACACATTCTAATGCCGGTAGGAGATTTTATAAATGTCCACAACCTGAAGTGAGTAATCTGGATATTGTAGTGTTTTAGTTTTATGTTCATCATCATTTCAGTTGTAGAGCATTTTTTTGACCGAAACTTGTGATTATTTCTGTTTATTGCAGAGAAATTCTTGTGGTTATTGGGAGTGGGACGATGATGTGTTACCAGATAGGGCATATATTGTCATCAAACAGTTGAAGACGAAATTGGAAATGGCTGAAAAAAACAACGAGAAATTGACTGAAAAGCTCGAGTTTGAAGTGATGAATTCCAGGAAATTGCAAGAAAAAATTGTACTAATGAAGAAGGTTATTATGCTTTTATGGGCTGTAATTGTTGGTGTTATTATTGCTCGTTTGTGATTATTAGTGAAGATTGTTTTGAATTCCATGGATTTTTTGTTGAATAAAAAACTATCTTCTTGGTATGCATTGTGTTTGTCAAAATGTGTGAGTGATATTGCACATAGTTAACTGATAATAATAAGAGGCTAATCATACCACTAAAAGGTTGTTGATCTTACAAAACACTTAAACATGAAACTTAACAGGTCATATAAGTAGCAATGAAATTGAAATACAATAAAACTTAAACATAGATGACTTAAATAAAAACATAAACAACCTTCTAATTAATCACTAACTTCACAGATTCGGGGGTGGTGATGCTGGCGGGGACCCTGGTGGCAACATTGCTAGTGCTGGTGGTGACATTGGTGGAGTGTAGTAGTCCTCGGCACGTTCTCCCGCCTCATGTAAGATGGACCTAACCATCCTCTCCAACCTTCGTATTGTTGTGTCCCTCTCCGCATTCCCTTGTTGTATACCCCAAATTTCATTACGAATTGTCACAAGTGTCTCACTCAAGTGATACAACCACAAGTTAATAACTTCAATTTCCCATCTTGGTTCAAATATTGGAGGGGTTCTTCCTGTGCGACGAGGGACCCTTGAACGGAATTGTCTCCATTGGTTATTGTTGGAACTTGAAGGATTCATTGTGATGTTTGGGATGTTGTTTTTGCTTTTGTGATGTTGTTTTGTGATGCTATTTGGGTCACTATTTAAAGGAAATAAAAGGGTTATTGAAAAGGCACAATTAATCGAAATAAAAACTGTCATCAAGGAGAGCTTTGAAGAGTCATTAGACATTAGGATTCCAATAGATACATACATTCATTCATTTGCAAATGAAAGGTCACATTCATTCAATAAGTAGAACAGGCCAAAGAGGCATAACTGCTAGCATAATTGCACGGCTAAAATATTATAATTCACATAACTAACATAATCATAGAGGCAAGTTTTAAATACTAAGTTACTGCATTAAGGTCATAACTGTTAGCATAATTGCTTAATACAGTTGAAGTGACAAATGGATGTCATATTATAACCTCAAAACGAGATACTACCTAGGCCATAATATCACATCCTACAGTCAGCACCAATAGATAAAGTATCAGCCACATAGTCTAAAACATTCAGGAAATATTACATCAAATTGTCTTTGAGAAACAAGTATCTCATAGTAGTACCCCACAAAAACTAAGTCACATTCCACTTTTGAGATCACTTTTTCCCCCTTGAATTTGTCCAGTGTCAATTTAGCTTGCATCTGCAGCTGGAGAGTAAACATAGCCTTTTTACCATTCCATTTGAGACCTGGTGGTGAGAAAGGCATATTGGAAGGTTCACAAGCACCAGATTGGTCACCTTTGAAACTGATTGCTCTCTTTCCCAATGGCTTAGTAGGCAGCTGTCTAGCATGAAGCCTTGTCTTAGATTCTGAGACAACTTTTGGTCTCACAGCAGGGACATCTTCATCAACAAAGTAAGGGAAGTCAAAATCTGCAAATGTGCTGGAAATGCTTTCTTGAGAAGGGTTGGAACTGCTAGTGCCTTGGATTTGAACAGTTAGCATAGGGTTGACAACATATGGGCTGACTTGAGACTCTTTTGGAAAAGATGAGAAGTGTATCACAAAAACTTGTTGCTACCAAACGCACATGCAAGTATACGTGGTCGACAAGTAATAAAGTGATAAGTAGAGTATCGTTCCCACGAGGACTATTCAGACTGGACTCCTAACAAACAATTTCTTAAGAACTATTCAAGGTTCTTTTTCTTTGATGGTGAGAGTTTTACTAACTAAAACAATAATTAGAACAAATAACTGAAGTCAAGTAACAGAGCAAATTCTAAGTTGATATCAATAAAAGATGACGGTCCCGGGTCAGAGTTACGAACAATCCAGTTGAGTTTTCCAGTTGATTCTACTTCTTGATTTCCTAGATTGCTAACTACAGGTTAAATGTACCCGTGAAAACCTTTCGATTCTTCACGGTCTATGCAGGCTACTCCAATCCCTATATGTCTATGGGTTGAATCACGTGCACGCATTAACGAATTCTGTGATTAGTTAAGCTAGGCGAGCAAGTATATGTCTATCTTACTCACAAATTGGTTCCCCGATGCCCGGGTTCACAATCAAGCCATATTCTTTCTTATTGCGTTCATAAATTTCCTCTTTCGAGTTCAATCTAAAAACCATAGATAGTTTTCAATTATCAGGCCTCAATAATCAAACAATTATGATCAAGAAAGAATAAACAATCCGTAATGGTAAATCAATATATAGAAATCAACTTTCAAACATCAACCTTCATGTATTTACTCTAACCCTAGAACGAACAAACTATATAATTAAGGAGAAGAATAAGCGAAAAAGAGAAAGAACTTGTTAGAAGACATCTAGGGCTCATCCCCTCTCCTCCAAAACTTGCTCCCAAGTCTGAACTCCTACCAAAAACTAAGTAAAAGAGTATTTATAGGGTTTACAAACGCCAAGTAATAAGTTAGACCTAAGCCTAGACGAAAGAGGAAGTAAAAATCCGCTCCAGGGGAGCTATAACGGGCGCCCCGCGCCCACGATCGCGCTGAAACAACCAGTGAACGTCGAACTTTGGGCGCTTTTGGGGCGCTCCACGTGGGAAAAAGCGCCAGGCCAATTTCCTGTTTTCTTGCTCCGCAACTCGCTTCGTGTCGTGCCTTCGTGTGTTCAATCCAATCCTCAATCAAAATCCAATCTTTTCTTGCTCGATCATGCTCTTAAAAGCTCCATATGCACTGCATAACAACCTACATACACACGACATAAAATTAGTGCAAAACCACATTCATAAACTATAAAACGAGCGAATAACAAGCTCAAACATGCGGAAATATTAAGGAAACGTTGGCGTAAAATGCCAAACATCACCACCCCACACTTGAACCCTTGCTCGCCCTCGAGCAAGTCACAACTAACTTCCCAACCTAGGTAAAACAGGTCCGCCTATGACTATGGTTGATACCAATCATTGAACAAGTGCACATATGACTACTATGGATCCATAAACATGCCAACAATTCAACAAGCTCAAAAATATGAGAACAACCACCCCAAAATAGCTCTAATACACAAACTCAACTCATTGCAACCATGCTCCCACAAAATCACACCTATCTACTCAACCAAGAAACCATCAACTTCACCTATTTCATGCAAACCGTGTGCCCTCACCAATATGAAGCAAAAGAGTGCCCCCCTCCCCCCCCCCCCCCAAAGTCGCACACAACAATAAATATCACGAATAGAATGGGGGCAATAACAAACGAATTCACTCACTCTCATGAAAGTCTCACATGTCACATACAATGTACCATAGGCTTGCCCGTAGTGTAGGACTCCACTAATGTAAGCTCACTCCGATCGGGATTAACTAGGACTTTAAAAAGGTCGTAATGTAGGCTAAAGGGTGGGTAGGATACATATGGTAATAGTGACTACCTCCCTAAGCACTTTAATACATCACAATTATTTCAAACGCAATTCTCATCAAAGCCACCCAATCAACACTTCCACACACACACCTTCTCAACAAGTAGCATTATTTCTTTTAAGCACATACTAGCAAGGAATGGATATTCTTTTCTCTTTATTTCTTTTTCCACAATTTTTTTTCTTTTCTTTTCAACTTTGCTTTTTTTTTTTTTCAATTTCATTATTTTCCAACCTTGCCAATGCTCATAAACAACTACTACACAATTCATTCAAGTATTCCCCTCATTGGTTCCACTCAAAAACCTCTCAATATTCAACCACAGCTCCAAAATAATATCACAATATCAACTAAAGTGCTTAAGGAGTAAAGGGCCAAAAGAGAACAATTTAGAACAAGTGGGTAGGCTCGGGGTGTGGGTGCCAACAAAAAGTTCAAAGAAATCACAACAATCAAGTCAAGGTGTATATGTAAGGGTAGGCAAATCAACAGAAGGCCTGTATCATTTCCCGACTAGAGCAAACCTAGGATTTCGCTTTGCACACACACCGGGCAAGTTCTAGACATTAATATGCAAATATGGAGCAAACAAGAATATGCTTCACACACACATTGCACATGATCCACACAAAAAAGCTCCATCAACAACTCTCAATCAAGCATTTAGAGTGCAACTTGTGGAAAATTAAGCACTAATGCACAAAGGTTCACAATGAACTCACGCAAGTGGACTCAAGCATCTCAAGGGGGTTATTCCATTTTTTTTTCTAGGCATGCATCATAATTTAAAATCCAAGGACACCACAAATAGCACATACAATCAATTGAAGTCCACCGGTATCAAACAAATCAAAGGCGCCTAGCATTCTACCTATTTCCTTCGTCTAGGGTCACCTCTACTAACTATTCTAATCCTAAAAAAATAAAAACTACCCGGTTCAAAGGTCTCCCCGTGGAAAAGAACCGAGGCCATAAGAAAAACCACGGGGTGGATGACATGTACCACTAATAAAAACTAAAAGGAAAATCTTTTTGAAATTTTTCATTGGTTTTCTAATTTTTTTTTCATATATTAAAGCAAGAAACAAATCAAAATAAAGTCAAGTGACAAAGGAAAAATTCTAACGGTACATGCATCCCTAACCTCAAAAATAAATAAAAGGGTAGTTCCCCCACCCCACACTTAAACTAAGCACTGTCCTCAGTGCTAAAAATAAGAAAGTGCAAGGTAAAGAAAACTTCCCTGAAGACTCCAGTGCTTGGTGCTAGCATCCTCCAAGCTTCCATATAGTATGAGGTACTCATACTTCCCTCATCAGGTCATCAATATTAGGCAAGGGTGAGGACACCCCACACTTAGCCTCGACATTACATGAACCTGCAATCCAAGGAAAAATAAAAACTACGTGACACTATAAATAAAATAATACAAGTACAAACTCGGGTTGCCTCCCGAGAAGCGCCTTAGTTAACGTCGTGGCACGACGAAGACAACTTCTTCACTTTTTCCTCCACCTTGAACTAATGAATTGAATCCCCAACTTTGCCTCAAGCTTACGAATATGGTATTGGGATGGTGGAAAAAATACAAAAGGACCAAGTAACCATTGTCGCATTTTGCACTTCTTGGCCTTTACATGAGGGATGTCGTTTTGTCTCCTCAATATCACAAACTTTAAAATATAGGCATCTTGTTCCTCCACCTTTGGTTTCTTCATAGGCTCGGGTGGCTCAATTTTCATGTCACCATCCAAACACAATGTTGAAAAATGATTGGAATGAGGTCCAATGCGCTTCAATTCTAAATTTGCATTACTTTTGACACCCTCACTTGCAGAAACACTAGAGTCCTCAAATATGATGTTTTCTATTTCCTCACTTGACTCTAATGTAATTTTTTCAACCTTGCCATCATCAACTAATATTTGGTCGAATGACAGGAATTCCACTTTTTGCTACTCAAATTGGCTTCTAAGCTCTTATTTCTCAAATCTACTATCACGACAACTGATAATTGGGCATTAGACATGTTGAACCCCCAAAAATATTAACCCCGAAGGATTAAATTTCAGGAATATCGACAGGATGGACTAACTCTTTTGGAGTTTTTGGAGTCGCCACCCAATTTAAGGAAAAACAGGGAACCAGATAAACAAATGCGTGCAAAACTCTGTTTTTATAAAAAAGACGGTCTTTCGTTCAGAGATTCTAAAGGTAAGAGGTTTTGCTAATTTCGAAAGAAGGTTTTTAAGGCACTTTCGAAATTCCGTTAAAAACGGTTAATCCGACAGGTTTCCAAAATATTTGCAAGTGCTATTTATGCGCTTTTTCTAAAAATAATTAATTGAACTATTAATTAATTCGACTAATTAAATTTAGTGAGTTTTCAAAATATTTAACAGTTTATTCAAAAGCATTAATTATTTTCAAAATAAATAAATAAATAAATAAATAAATAAAGCGCATTTTCTTTTGAAAAGGAACGATTTGATCGTCCTAATTTCTTTGCCAACTCGTATGTGATAGCGTATAAATGACACTTGCTTAATTTCAACTTTAAAATACGAATATCTCACCATAAGGTGGAATTTATGTTTCAAGTCGCTTTTGCAAAGTTGTTTCGGGACATTTAGAAGTTAATTAAAACTTCTTTATAACTTTTGACTTTTTTTTAAAAGAAACTACTTCGTATCAATAAGATAGAAGCCTTTTCTTATAGTCATTTATTAATCTTGGTTTTATGAAATTTTGCACGCATTTGCCTAAATGGCCTGATTTGCAACAAATTAAATAACGACTTCAAAATAAAGATAATGAACATAAAGTGAATCAAATAATCCAAACAAATCATATATATATATATATATATATATATATATATATATATATATATTAATAAGTAAAAAAATTTCTACAAAGTTTACATAAATATTCTAAAGGGGAAAGGAATGATAAGAGTTAAAAGATAGAACGCGGAAAGCAAACTCGCGAAACGAGCCTTGGATTTCTAAATTTTCTAAAGTCTTGAAAACTTGAACCCGAGCTTGACCCCAATGCAACTCCAAGCCAATGAACCATCCCATTTGTGAGTTAGCCGAAACTCGATCCCAAGAGTGTTTCATGCAAAAACAAATAGTGATAAAGAATTAATAGATGCCTTTAAAGATTGGATACAATTTGCGAATTAAGCAAAAGTGTAAAACCACACAACCTGTGTACTAATTGGAGGAAGAATCCAATACAAATCCAGTAATTTCGATAGCGCACATGAAATTAGAACAAAGCAAAGCAGGCTCACAAATTCGACATTCAAACAGTAAAGAGTAGCAAAAGTCCTCCCTGGCCATTATTTAATTTACAGTCTAAATGGATTCAATCACTTATTAACAAAAATAACCATGTAAACAACCAGACATTTTAACCACGTCAGTAGCTTAGCTAATAGTAAGAAAACGAATAGAATCAAGTAATTGTCATATAGCCAAGGGAACAAACAAAACTAAACCAACAGCCACTTGATAAGCCTTCCAAGATATACACTTTCCTATATTCAGCCACAATGCAAAAGGAGTCTAGGCCAAATACATATGGCTTAGAACAGGACCACAAATCCGAAAATAAAATTTGTCTCGCCATTCTTACTTACTTTCTTCTACTACATACAGAAGAACCTAGTATCCACCTTACTAGCTTCAAGGCAAGCAAACATAAACCACCCTACCTCATAAAACTTCTTTTACTATTGACAGAAAAATGAACTAATAAGGGACAATTAATGCAACAACAAGAAGAAAATGGACCATGGAATTCTATCTCTAACAGGCACAAGTTCAGACTGACCCTTTTTCTATTCAGCACCAGCAGAACCACCATTAACTCAAATACACTTTCTCACACGCTCCCTCAAAGCCCTTCTATAAACCAGAAACAAACAAACTTTACATTCGCATACAGCTCAGCCTAAGCCCATCTACACTTCACCAAAACAAGAAACAAAACTTACCCTGAGGAACTCCAGACTACTCAGAGCCTCCAGACATCCCAGAACTCCGGAACTAACCTAGATACAACCCACAACTCAAGCAGGAAAAAGATTTTACCAGGAAGAAATGCAAGAAAAATAGACTGAAATAAAGACTACTAAAATGAATCAAGAATAAGCTGAAAATACTTAATTAAACTAAAAAGAAGCATGAAATGGATGCAATCATAGAGAAGCTTAAACTTGAATCCCAGGAATACCAAACAGACCTACAGCACTGCCTCAGAGCCTAACAACACCATATACTCCTTCCCAAATCACCCTGCAAACACCAGAATTTCCTTTACCCAACCTGCAAACCAACCAGGACTAAACTAAACATCTACAACACACCTACAAAACTCCCTCAACCCCTGCAACTGCCTGTTATACCTGCTGCATTCTGACCCCTTGCAGACAACAAAACTGAAGAATCTCACTTTGAAACATACATACAACACCCTGAAAGCTATCCCAGAACCCTTTTCTTCTACTTCACTGCCTGCATATCACTCACATAAAGCTACCCTGAACTCCTTCCTACTGCCTGAGCTACCAGGCCACCTACACCAATGCAAACAGCCCCTACCAACCTAAGGCCATCAAAACAGCCTCCAGCAAACTGAACCAAATAAGGACTACCAAACCCTCTCTCAACTGCCCAGTTACACCTTTCACAGCCTGCAGCTACTCACTACCTCACAGCCTAACAAATATCAGAACCCTCAACTTCCTGAACTCCCTCTCAAACAGATGTAGAACCAGAGAGACAATCCAGAAACTCATGCTATAGAGTCACACTTAGAATTTAAAGAAAAAAAAAAGGAAAACAGGAAGCACATTGATGGAAGGTGCAGGTACCAAGAACACATTACCAAAGATAAAATCAGACATGACTTTGATATAAATCAGACAGATTTTCATTATAATTTTACAATAGGGACACAAGAGGGTGAAGACTGATCTGGTATGTGCTCAGACTAGGAATTGAGAGTAATAAAGACATGATCTCAGCTTAAACAAGACATCAGAATTAGCGAAGATCAAAACTTTTAGCTTCTATTCATGATTTGTAAACATAACTCGCATCGGAACTCATAGACAGAAACATGGTTTCCAAACACAACTAGTAAATAAGAAAAAGAAACAGTCCATTTTTATACTGCAAACTGAAGAGAAAACGACAGGCTTAAAAGGGACCTCTGGACTTATTCCATGCTTAAACCTCTTTTAATCTAAACTAGTCATGAAGAATATACAATAAACTTTACATTTTACATGCTAAAGAAACATAAACAAGCAACACAAGCTATATGTTGAGAACACAAGCAGATTAAGATGAAAGCAAAATAAGAATATGAGAGAAAAAAAAGTATTACCTATTTCGACGCAGCGAGCCGGGGCGAGGATCGAAGACTACGACTCGAACACAAGTAAAGATTAGAATGGCGACACGACGATACAATTCGAAAACTAGAAATCAATGAACCGAAGATGACCTTCAAACTGGAAAATGGAACTTGTATGTGTTATATTCTTGATGCCTTTTCTCTTCTTACTGCCGCTGTTCCTCCTCCATATGCCTTCTATTTATATCCGTCCCACATTTAGGGTTCTATGGTTGTGAGAAATACCCAATCGACCCCCTCCAACGGTACCAATCGGATAAGATTCTTGGTACGGAGATGGATGAGCTGGAATGGGGACCAGTTTTTGGCATTTCTGCTTGAAATTTCGGGTCATCCCCGCTGGGGAAGTGGGTTAGGGATTAGAAATGGGTTTATGGGTAATTGGTTTTCTGATTTTTGGGGAAGTTATGTTAGGGATTTTAGCTTAAAACGGGGCTTGCACGGGTAGGCTATAATTTTAGGCTGGGGTTGCACATTTGGCCCTTTGGATAAAATTAATAAGTTGAGGGGTTGCGCAGATAGGACGAATTTAAGGCTATGGATTACGATATTGGCCATTTTCTTTTAACATCAATTATTTTACTTTTAATTTTTATAAATTAGCTTTAAATAAAATAATTTGACGCTGGTTAAAATGCGTAGGGACAAAATTGGGTGTCAACAGCTGCCCCTCTTTACCCGAAAAGGATGAAAGAGTTTTCAGGGTAAAGATGTTGACATAAAGCCCATTTTGTCCCGACAAAGCCAAGACTTCGATTCCAAGGACCAAAGTGCGAGGCTTATGGACATGGCCAAACTCCGGTTTCTGAGTTGCCTACATATCTCGGGCTGAAAGAGAATCAGGCCATATGTAGTTCAACGACACTTAGACACGAAAATTTGCACGATTGATTGAAAAAGACACACAAATAGGAAAGAGTTCAAACTGACGCCCTAACCCGAAATGAAAGATTAGGATAGAATTTGCTTGTTCGAGTGCGATTCTTCAGATCCTCGTTGACGAGTCTGGCTCATATCAACGATTGCCCCAGTTCACTGCTAAGAAAGAGTTCCACGTTATGCTCCAAATGCTACTGCGGTGCTGCTAATATCCTGCAATAAACTCGACAAACGGTAAGTGCGTAATTGCAAATAAGACTTAATAAATGGAGTAAGAAATGAATAACGACAATAAAACTTGTAGATGTTGGTTGCAATATCAATGACAAGCTCGTCTCCAATCAACTAGAAGAAATCTGGCTTTGTGAGATAAGATGACTTCAGGGCCGTTGGTAGACTTTTGGAAATGACTCATGATCGAGTCTCCAGTTCTCTATGGTAGGCTTCATAACAATAGCGTCTTCGATTGTCTACGATAGGCTTCATAAAAAGGCCTCCAATTGTTTATGGTAGGCTTCAAATGAGAGTGACATCTTCGGTTGTTTACGATAGACTTCATAATAATGCCTCCAATTGTTTATGGTAGGCTTCAAAACAATAGCGCCTTCGATTGTCTACGATAGGCTTCATAAAAGGCCTCCAATTGTTTATGGTATGACGTCTTCGATTGTTTACGATAGACTTCACAATGAGGCCCCCGATTGTTTACGGTAGGCTCCATAATAATAGCGCCTTCGATTGTCTACGATAGGCTTCATAAAAGGCCTCCAATTGTTTATGGTAGGCTTTAAATGATAATGACGTCTTCGATTGTTTACGACAGACTTCATATTAAGGCCCCCGATTGTTTACGGTAGGCTTCATAAAAAGGCTTCCAATTGTTTATGGAAGGCTTTAAATGATAATGACGTCTTCGATTGTTTACGATAGACTTCATAATGAGGCCCCCGATTGTTTACGGTAGGCTCTATAACAATAGCGCCTTTGATTGTCTACGATAGGCTTCATAAAAGGCCTCCAATTGTTTATGGTAGGCTTCAATGATAATGTCTTCGATTGTATACAATAGACTTGATAAAGAACCACGCCACCGATTGTCTACGGTAGACTTGGTAAATGTGATGTCTCCGATTGTTTATGGTAGACTTCATAATAGGGCCTCCAATTGTCTATGGTAGGCTTCAATGATAAGGCCTTCGATTGTCTACGATAGGCTTCAATAATAATGTCTTCGATTGTATACGATAAACTTATTAAAGAACCACGCCTCCGATTGTCTACGGTAGACTTGGTAAATGTGATGTCTCCGATTGTTTATGGTAGACTTCATAATAAGAGTCTCTGATTGTACACAGTAGACTTGATGAAGTAGCTTCTTCGGTTGTATATGATAGACTGGATTATAAAACTATCATAATAAACCCGTTGAGATAATAAAACCGATTGCATACGATTAATCTGATATAAACACCAATTGTATATGATGGATCCAATAAAAGAAAGCCATTAGAATAATATCACCAATGGTATATGATTGATCAAATATAATAAGGTCATTGGAATAATATCACCGATTGTATACGATGATTCCAATATTGAAAGTCATTTGAATAATACCATCGATTGTGTGCGATGATTACAATATAGAAAGCCATTGAAATAATATCATCAGTTGTGTACGATGGATCCGATGTAAAAGCCGTTGGAACAAAACCAACAATTATAGAATTGATCCAATATAAGAAAGCCATGGGAATAATACCATCGATTTGTGTACGATGATTCCAATATAAGAAGGCCATTAGAAAAATACCACCGATTGTGTACAGTAAATCTAATATAGAAGGCCATTGAAATAATACCATCGATTGTATACAGTAGATCTAAAATAGAAGACCATTGAAATAATACCATCGATTGTGTACCATGGATCCAATATAAAAAGTCATGGTCTTTGATAATAACATCCTTGATGGTCTGCGGTACTAATGATACCTCAATCAGATGTCTATGACAAATTTTGATAACAATTTTGTCAAAATAATATCACCGGTTGTCTATGATAAATAATGACAATAAAGTGATGTCTTCGGTTGTCACCAATAGACTTGATGTTGATACTTGTAAAATAAATGTCCTGGTAAATAAAGTTTTCATTAAATTCATATAAACAGGAAAATGTCAAAGATAAAGGAGATGTAAAGCGAGAGTTTAAGCCGTCCGGCTTATATTTGGTGACGCCATAAAGGGTTGAGTGTTGCTCTTGAGTAAAATTGAAGTTAATGCTTAATTCCTGCAAAGAGTAAAGTAAAGTTGTTAATAAAGCAATAAGGTTTTGATTAAGCAAGGGCAAAATAGAGGAAAAATAAAATCGTTTCGCGTATGCGATGAATCAAATAACGCTTCCAATCTCGGTTGATTATCTTGGCAACATTGTCCAATGTGTATGACAAAATGGTTGTAAATTTTCCTCATTTTGCTGCTTTTGAGAATTCCTGCACTCAAAGAAAAATTGTTAGTTTTGGGAGGGAGGGTGAAGCGTTTGATTCATGCTGACTCGAGCCTTCATCCTGCAACTGCTTCCTTTTCTCTCGTTGTCTAGACTTGCGGTCCATCTTTTGAGACTTGGCCAACTTATCTTTATCAAGCAATACGACCTTTTGCAAAATTTGCCCCAGTTATGATCTTTCAAATCTTCAACTTGCTTTGCAAAATTTGCCCCAGTTGCTTGCCTTAAGGGAGACTGAAAATTTTAATATTATAGAGTCGAGCCCGTTAAGAGCGCCTACGTATCCCTCCACGGGAATCAGACCGTGCGTAGTTCTGCTTACATAAAGATTTGGGGAATATGGCAATCTAAGTGCGAAGCCGAATCCGAATAGGAATGCCTACACATCTGCCCAGATGCATAGTTCGAAATTACACCATCAAAGATAAACAAGCCCTAAAGCATTACAAAATCTGATCGAATCCGATGTGGATTGCTTACTTATCCCGTTGCCATTCCAGGAATCAGACCAAAAGTAGTTCAGAATTACATAAAAGAGGAAATAGGGGAATCTTACGCTAGTGTAACCGAGCTCTATGTGAGTTGCTTACGTATCCCGCCTTGGGAATCAGGTTACGCGTAGTTCGCATTACATAGAAAATTACATTGAAATGAAAAGACTGATTTTGCCGCTTGTCAAATGTAGTATCTCTTGATTGTTCTTGATTTGATATTGGCTAGGGATTTACTTTACCTTCTTTGGCAACAAAACTTCTTCAATAAAATCTGCCCCAGTTTGGGTTTGTCTTGATTTGTCCTCTGCGTTGAAAGCTTTTGGTCCTCCCGACTTTGTAAGTTCGAGAGCTCTTCTTTGTTGTTTGGCTCTTTGGTATCCCAATGGTACCTTTTTCAGCCTCATCAACTGATATCAAGTGTATGCCATACTCATCATCTACCAAAGGGTTATTATCAGCAGGTGTATTCCCAATGAGTTGAATCGAACCTTCTTGGATTAGAGTTTCAACTGCATTTTTTAGACTGTGGCAATTTTCAGTGTCATGTCCTGGAGCCCCTGAATGATAGGCACAATGTTTGGTTCCATCGAACCATTTCGGAAGAGGATTAGGGGTTGCATCAGCAATAGGGTGAATCACTCCAGCTGCCCTTAGCCTTTCATAAAGCTGACTGTAAGGTTCCGCTAAAGGCGTGTAGGTTTTATATGTCTTCTTGACAGGATTAGTGCGTGGCTTTGGTACGGCTAGGCGATTTTGAAAAGTGCGGACTTGGGGATTGTTAATTTCTGATTGGCGGCCAAATGATTGCTGGTAGTAAACGGGTTGAGCATTGTAGCCTGGATGTGGATTGCTTTGGTGAGTAGGCTGGGATAATGAGTTCTTGGTAGTAATAATGCCAACTTCTTTCTCTTTTTCCTCTAAATTTCCCAAACCAGTATGGATGGCTTGCGCAGTTGCTTTCACTGTAGCAAAACTTACAATTCTCCCCGTCTTAATCCCTTCTTCAACCATTTCTCCCATCATAAGAAGTTCAGAATAGGGTTTACCCATCATAGGGAGCAAGTGCATGTAATAAGAATCATTTTGAGCTCGGATGAAGTACTTCACCATGTCTTTCTCAGTCATTGGTGGTTGCACCCTTCCAGCCTGTTCTCGCCATCTCAGTGCGTATTCCCTAAAGGTTTCTGTTGGTTTCTTCTTCATATTGGACAAGGTTATAAGGTCAGGAGCCACCTCGATATTGTACTCAAACTGCTTTGTAAAATCATTGGCTATGTCATCAAACTCACTCCACTTGCTTACATCCTGTCTTGAAAACCATTCAGCAGCAATACCTTCTAGACTATGACTGAAGAAGACCATCAGAAGTTCCTCTTTACCTCCCGCAACCCTCATTCGGTTGATATATTTGGTCAAATGAACAAATGGGTTACTATGACCATCATACATATCAAATTTTGGCACTTTAAACCCGGGAGGAAGAGTAACGTCAGGGTATAGATAAAGATTGCGGTATGAGATGCTTTGACGTCCTCTAGACACTTGCAAATCCTTGATGGATTGCTGCATGATTTTCATCGTTTGGATTATCTCCCCTTGCTCAACTGTCCTTCCCCGCTTCTTCACGGTTACGGGCACTTCACTTTGTGGCACGTAGTTAGTGAAATCCACGTTCTTACCATTGGAGTCATGCTCATAGTATTGGGCTTCAGGATATCCTTGTCTTGGATCATTGGCATTTTGAGGAGCAACAGCCACAGAAATGGGTGCTTTGGATCGTGGAGGACGAGGAGTATCTTTGGCAAGTAAATATTGATAGTGAGGCAAGTTGCTCTGGTTAATGAATGCATTTGAGATGTTGTTAACTGGTGCAGGCATATGAATGACACTGGAATTTAAAGGTGTGTTCGGATTGGCAGTTTCAACATTGGGATTCAGAGTTGACAGCACGGCTGGCGCGTTTTGGTGGCTCGACCCTTTCATTCTGTCTAGTTCAGCTTGCATACACTCAATCTGCTTAGCCATTCTAGCAATTTGTTCATCAGGAACAACAACTGCTTGCTCATTAGAAGATGCAGGGATACCAGTCTGATTATCAGTCATTGCTTGCTTCACTTTAGATTAGACACTTAACCAACTCGGGAGTCAACACGAATCAAACTCTCTCTGTTCGGGGAATAATCAAACAAAAGAAAAATTCAAAAGGTAAACTATGTTAGTTTGTGTGTCATTAACAACATTGCATACAATCACGTAGCGCGCGTCACGTAGCGCTTTGCATTTTTAAGCAAGTTTGACATGTGGCAATCACAATTAGTTGAACGTAAATAAAAATGCGGGCGCGTCCTACCCTGTAAGGTGCCTCTTTGTGCTAGAGGTAAGCCTAATCGCGCAAACAAGTGGTAACGAAAAATAGTTCATGCCAGTTCTGAGCAATTCAGATTTAGAGTAAGCAATAATAATTGATAACAATCATCTCTCCGCCTTGTCACTGCAATTCTGTTATCCCAACTAACTCCCAAAAGTTGGTATCAACTCGAAATTCCAACACAGCTCATGCTCTCCACAACATCTGCACAGAATTCTAAACCCAAATGCCTAACCTTAAACAATCCTCCACATCTTTTGCAAACATCCTCGCTCCTCCAAGCACAACTCCCAATCATTTACAACATCCAGGGGTGAGATTTCCAACCGCCTTCACAATACCAGACTGCAAATCATGAAAGGCGCCAATTGGCCTTTTACAAGAAAAACCTCACTGGTCCTCGGCTTTGGACAAGCCTCTCAGCTTCCTAGGTTTTGCAAGGCTCACAGACCTTGTTCATAGGGCTCCTCACTGGTCCTCGGCTTTGATTAAGCCTCTCAGTTTCCTAGGTAGCCAAGACCGCACTGGTCTTCAAGGAGGGACCCCACTGGTCATTCAAAGACACAGGGGCTTCGCTCTCCTAGTATGCGACAAGCATACTTCAATTTTATACAGTTGCAGCTGGATAATCAACATAGGCCTGCACACACGCAAAGCCATTCAAGAGAGGGACCCCACTGATCCTTTTAAAGACACCAGGGGCTTCGCCTCTTAGATCTCACCACACCAGACTATCTCCAAAATACGAACCAACCAAATCTGCCTAACTTTTCCCCGACTGCAATTCTGTCTATGATCTCAATTCTGCTAAATTCTTCCATTTTGACCTAAAGACAACATTGGAGACAAAATTCCAAATCTGATTTTGCTCAAAACATGGTTAGGACTGAGGATTCGTTATCACACAGCACATAATATGCATTGTCGTTGGGTTTCAAGAACCCGTTGACAAAAGGGCGGTTTCTTAATTCTTGGAAACGGTATCAAGGACCGGGTCCAAACTAAGGTGTATATGCATGCATGACCTAATCTCCTTCTAAGAGTGGGCTAACGGTTGAGGCTGATTCAGACCTATGCGGGATAAACCTGGCCCCATAAACCAGTAAAACCGGCCATGACAAAACCAGGCAAACCATATCCCAACTAACTTTGGTGACACGAAAGAAGTTTCAAAGAGTGAGGTAAGGGCAATGCCCTTCCTGCATAGCTACCCGTCAAGCGGGTACCCCGTGATGAAATCGAGGAGGTGAAAGAGAATTGACAGGCTCCATGAGGGAGGAAATATGAACGGAATGCGGACTATGCACAAATAAAGAAATGATTCCTACAATCTAAGGCAAACCAAACAAACAGATATAATAAAGCAAATAAATTAGGCATGCTAGTTGCAAATAATTGGAAACCTTTATGGTCAAAACCTTTATTGTTCCCCAGCAGAGTCGCCATGCTGTTGAACCCCCAAAAATATTAACCCCGAAGGATTAAATTTCAGGAATATCGACAGGATGGACTAACTCTTTTGGAGTTTTTGGAGTCGCCACCCAATTTAAGGAAAAACAGGGAACCAGATAAACAAATGCGTGCAAAACTCCGTTTTTATAAAAAAGACGGTCTTTCGTTCAGAGATTCTAAAGGTAAGAGGTTTTGCTAATTTCGAAAGAAGGTTTTTAAGGCACTTTCGAAATTCGGTTAAAAACGGTTAATCCGACAGGTTTCCAAAATATTTGCAAGTGCTATTTATGCGCTTTTTCTAAAAATAATTAATTGAACTATTAATTAATTCGACTAATTAAATTTAGTGAGTTTTCAAAATATTTAACAGTTTATTCAAAAGCTTTAATTATTTTCAAAATAAATAAATAAATAAATAAATAAATAAATAAATAAAGCGCATTTTCTTTTGAAAAGGAACGATTTGATCGTCCTAATTTCTTTGCCAACTCGTATGTGATAGCGTATAAATGACACTTGCTTAATTTCAACTTTAAAACACGAATATCTCACCATAAGGTGGAATTTATGTTTCAAGTCGCTTTTGCAAAGTTGTTTCGGGACATTTAGAAGTTAATTAAAACTTCTTTATAACTTTTGACTTTTTTTTAAAAGAAACTACTTCGTATCAATAAGATAGAAGCCTTTTCTTATAGTCATTTATTAATCTTGGTTTTATGAAATTTTGCACGCATTTGCCTAAATGGCCTGATTTGCAACAAATTAAATAACGACTTCAAAATAAAGATAATGAACATAAAGTGAATCAAATAATCCAAACAAATCATATATATATATATATATATATATATATATATATATATATATTATATATATATATATATATTAATAAGTAAAAAAATTTCTACAAAGTTTACATAAATATTCTAAAGGGGAAAGGAATGATAAGAGTTAAAAGATAGAACCCGGAAAGCAAACTCGCGAAACGAGCCTTGGATTTCTAAATTTTCTAAAGTCTTGAAAACTTGAACCCGAGCTTGACCCCAATGCAACTCCAAGCCAATGAACCATCCCATTTGTGAGTTAGCCGAAACTCGATCCCAAGAGTGTTTCATGCAAAAACAAATAGTGATAAAGAATTAATAGATGCCTTTAAAGATTGGATACAATTTGCGAATTAAGCAAAAGTGTAAAACCACACAACCTGTGTACTAATTGGAGGAAGAATCCAATACAAATCCAGTAATTTCGATAGCGCACATGAAATTAGAACAAAGCAAAGCAGGCTCACAAATTCGACATTCAAACAGTAAAGAGTAGCAAAAGTCCTCCCTGGCCATTATTTAATTTACAGTCTAAATGGATTCAATCACTTATTAACAAAAATAACCATGTAAACAACCAGACATTTTAACCACGTCAGTAGCTTAGCTAATAGTAAGAAAACGAATAGAATCAAGTAATTGTCATATAGCCAAGGGAACAAACAAAACTAAACCAACAGCCACTTGATAAGCCTTCCAAGATATACACTTTCCTATATTCAGCCACAATGCAAAAGGAGTCTAGGCCAAATACATATGGCTTAGAACAGGACCACAAATCCGAAAATAAAATTTGTCTCGCCATTCTTACTTACTTTCTTCTACTACATACAGAAGAACCTAGTATCCACCTTACTAGCTTCAAGGCAAGCAAACATAAACCACCCTACCTCATAAAACTTCTTTTACTATTGACAGAAAAATGAACTAATAAGGGACAATTAATGCAACAACAAGAAGAAAATGGACCATGGAATTCTATCTCTAACAGGCACAAGTTCAGACTGACCCTTTTTCTATTCAGCACCAGCAGAACCACCATTAACTCAAATACACTTTCTCACACGCTCCCTCAAAGCCCTTCTATAAACCAGAAACAAACAAACTTTACATTCGCATACAGCTCAGCCTAAGCCCATCTACACTTCACCAAAACAAGAAACAAAACTTACCCTGAGGAACTCCAGACTACTCAGAGCCTCCAGACATCCCAGAACTCCGGAACTAACCTAGATACAACCCACAACTCAAGCAGGAAAAAGATTTTACCAGGAAGAAATGCAAGAAAAATAGACTGAAATAAAGACTACTAAAATGAATCAAGAATAAGCTGAAAATACTTAATTAAACTAAAAAGAAGCATGAAATGGATGCAATCATAGAGAAGCTTAAACTTGAATCCCAGGAATACCAAACAGACCTACAGCACTGCCTCAGAGCCTAACAACACCATATACTCCTTCCCAAATCACCCTGCAAACACCAGAATTTCCTTTACCCAACCTGCAAACCAACCAGGACTAAACTAAACATCTACAACACACCTACAAAACTCCCTCAACCCCTGCAACTGCCTGTTATACCTGCTGCATTCTGACCCCTTGCAGACAACAAAACTGAAGAATCTCACTTTGAAACATACATACAACACCCTGAAAGCTATCCCAGAACCCTTTTCTTCTACTTCACTGCCTGCATATCACTCACATAAAGCTACCCTGAACTCCTTCCTACTGCCTGAGCTACCAGGCCACCTACACCAATGCAAACAGCCCCTACCAACCTAAGGCCATCAAAACAGCCTCCAGCAAACTGAACCAAATAAGGACTACCAAACCCTCTCTCAACTGCCCAGTTACACCTTTCACAGCCTGCAGCTACTCACTACCTCACAGCCTAACAAATATCAGAACCCTCAACTTCCTGAACTCCCTCTCAAACAGATGTAGAACCAGAGAGACAATCCAGAAACTCATGCTATAGAGTCACACTAAGAATTTAAAGAAAAAAAAAAGGAAAACAGGAAGCACATTGATGGAAGGTGCAGGTACCAAGAACACATTACCAAAGATAAAATCAGACATGACTTTGATATAAATCAGACAGATTTTCATTATAATTTTACAATAGGGACACAAGAGGGTGAAGACTGATCTGGTATGTGCTCAGACTAGGAATTGAGAGTAATAAAGACATGATCTCAGCTTAAACAAGACATCAGAATTAGCGAAGATCAAAACTTTTAGCTTCTATTCATGATTTGTAAACATAACTCGCATCGGAACTCATAGACAGAAACATGGTTTCCAAACACAACTAGTAAATAAGAAGAAGAAACAGTCCATTTTTATACTGCAAACTGAAGAGAAAACGACAGGCTTAAAAGGGACCTCTGGACTTATTTCATGCTTAAACCTCTTTTAATCTAAACTAGTCATGAAGAATATACAATAAACTTTACATTTTACATGCTAAAGAAACATAAACAAGCAACACAAGCTATATGTTGAGAACACAAGCAGATTAAGAGGAAAGCAAAATAAGAATATGAGAGAAAAAAAAGTATTACCTATTTCGACGCAGCGAGCCGGGGCGAGGATCGAAGACTACGACTCGAACACAAGTAAAGATTAGAATGGCGACACGACGATACAATTCGAAAACTAGAAATCAATGAACCGAAGATGACCTTCAAACTGGAAAATGGAACTTGTATGTGTTATATTCTTGATGCCTTTTCTCTTCTTACTGCCGCTGTTCCTCCTCCATATGCCTTCTATTTATATCCGTCCCACATTTAGGGTTCTATGGTTGTGAGAAATACCCAATCGACCCCCTCCAACGGTACCAATCGGATAAGATTCTTGGTACGGAGATGGATGAGCTGGAATGGGGACCAGTTTTTGGCATTTCTGCTTGAAATTTCGGGTCATCCCCGCTGGGGAAGTGGGTTAGGGATTAGAAATGGGTTTATGGGTAATTGGTTTTCTGATTTTTGGGGAAGTTATGTTAGGGATTTTAGCTTAAAACGGGGCTTGCACGGGTAGGCTATAATTTTAGGCTGGCACATTTGGCCCTTTGGATAAAATTAATAAGTTGAGGGGTTGCGCAGATAGGACGAATTTAAGGCTATGGATTACGATATTGGCCATTTTCTTTTAACATCAATTATTTTACTTTTAATTTTTATAAATTAGCTTTAAATAAAATAATTTGACGCTGGTTAAAATGCGTAGGGACAAAATTGGGTGTCAACAAGACACCTCAACCATATCACTCAAATTCTCCTCTAAGTCGTGAATAGTCAAGCCAAATTCGTCGATCTCTTGCCTGAGCACAATCCTTTCTTCCATAAATTGCCTCGCCATATTTGTAAGTTCACTCATGAGATCCCCATAAGCTTCTAAGAGTTTGGCTTGCTCCATTAGCCAAGTTTCGCTAACCACCTGCACTTTATCACTCCTGTCAAACTCACAAACATCATTAGAATCATCACAAATTTTATTGGGGGAAGGAGCATGACACTTAGGACAATCATTCCACTGACCACCACACAATTTACAAAAATTCCAATAAAAGGTGGTAGAAAATTCACATAACCAGTCTCGCAGGGTTGAAAGACTCGGACAATTTTTTCAAAAGTGATGTCCTCCACAAAGTAGACAAGAATCAATAAAATTTGAGCAACCATCATTCAACCCAATTTCATTAAAAGATGCTAGTAATACAATAATAAACTAAAAATAAAAAAAAAAATTAAACCTGAATAGAAAATAATAAATTGTTCAAAAAGAAAACAGTCAATTTAGTCCCCGGCAACGGCGCCAAAAACTTGTTGCTCCCAAACGAACACGTAAGTATACGTGGTCGACAAGTAATAAAGTGATAAGTAGAGTATCGTTCCCACGAGGACTATTCAGACTGGACTCCTAACAAACAATTTCTTAAGAACTATTCAAGGATCTTTTTCTTTGATGGTGAGAGTTTTACTAACTAAAACAATAATTAGAACAAATAACTGAAGTCAAGTAATAGAGCAAATTCTAAGTTGATATCAATAAAAGATGACGGTCCCGGGTCAGAGTTACGAACAATCCAGTTGAGTTTTCCAGTTGATTCTACTTCTTGATTTCCTAGATTGCTAACTACAGGTTAAATGTACCCGTGAAAACCTTTCGATTCTTCACGGTCTATGCAGGCTACTCCAATCCCTATATGTCTATGGGTTGAATCACGTGCACGCATTAACGAATTCTGTGATTAGTTAAGCTAGGCGAGCAAGTATATGTCTATCTTACTCACAAATTGGTTCCCCGATGCCCGGGTTCACAATCAAGCCATATTCTTTCTTATTGCGTTCATAAATTTCCTCTTTCGAGTTCAATCTAAAAACCATAGATAGTTTTCAATTATCAGGCCTCAATAATCAAACAATTATGATCAAGAAAGAATAAACAATCCGTAATGGTAAATCAATATATAGAAATCAACTTTCAAACATCAACCTTCATGTATTTACTCTAACCCTAGAACGAACAAACTATATAATTAAGGAGAAGAATAAGCGAAAAAGAGAAAGAACTTGTTAGAAGACATCTAGGGCTCATCCCCTCTCCTCCAAAACTTGCTCCCAAGTCTGAACTCCTATTAAAAACTAAGTAAAAGAGTATTTATAGGGTTTACAAACGCCAAGTAATAAGTTAGACCTAAGCCTAGACGAAAGAGGAAGTAAAAATCCGCTCCAGGGGAGCTATAACGGGCGCCCCGCGCCCACGATCGTGCTGAAACAACCAGTGAACGTCGAACTTTGTGCGCTTTTGGGGCGCTCCACGTGGGAAAAAGCGCCAGACCAATTTCCTGTTTTCTTGCTCCGCAGCTCGCTTCGTGTCGTGCCTTCGTGTGTTCAATCCAATCCTCAATCAAAATCCAATCTTTTCTTGCTCGATCATGCTCTTAAAAGCTCCATATGCACTGCATAACAACCTACATACACACGACATAAAATTAGTGCAAAACCACATTCATAAACTATAAAACGAGCGAATAACAAGCTCAAACATGCGAAAATATTAAGGAAACGTTGGCGTAAAATGCCAAACATCACCACCCCACACTTGAACCCTTGCTCGCCCTCGAGCAAGTCACAACTAACTTCCCAACCTAGGTAAAACAGGTCCGCCTATGACTATGGTTGATACCAATCATTGAACGAGTGCACATATGACTACTATGGATCCATAAACATGCCAACAATTCAACAAGCTCAAAAATATGAGAACAACCACCCCAAAATAGCTCAAATGCACAAACTCAACTCATTGCAACCATGCTCCCACAAAATCACACCTATCTACTCAACCAAGAAACCATCAACTTCACCTATTTCATGCAAACCGTGTGCCCTCACCAATATGAAGCAAAAGAGTGCCCCCCTCCCCCCCCCCCCCCCCAAAGTCGCACACAACAATAAATATCATGAATAGAATGGGGGCAATAACAAACGAATTCACTCACTCTCATGAAAGTCTTACATGTCACATACAATGTACCATAGGCTTGCCCGTAGTGTAGGACTCCACTAATGTAAGCTCACTCCGATCGGGATTAACTAGGACTTTAAAAAGGTCGTAATGTAGGCTAAAGGGTGGGTAGGATACATATGGTAATAGTGACTACCTCCCTAAGCACTTTAATACATCACAATTATTTCAAACGCAATTCTCATCAAAGCCACCCAATCAACACTTCCACACACACACCTTCTCAACAAGTAGCATTATTTCTTTTAAGCACATACTAGCAAGGAATGGATATTCTTTTCTCTTTATTTCTTTTTCCACAATTTTTTTTCTTTTCTTTTCAACTTTGCTTTTTTTTTTCAATTTCATTATTTTCCAACCTTGCCAATGCTCATAAACAACTACTACACAATTCATTCAAGTATTCCCCTCATTGGTTCCACTCAAAAACCTCTCAATATTCAACCACAGCTCCAAAATAATATCACAATATCAACTAAAGTGCTTAAGGAGTAAAGGGCCAAAAGAGAATAATTTAGAACAAGTGGGTAGGCTCGGGGTGTGGGTGCCAACAAAAAGGTCAAAGAAATCACAACAATCAAGTCAAGGTGTATATGTAAGGGTAGGCAAATCAAAAGAAGACATGTATCATTTCCCGACTAGAGCAAACCTAGGATTTCGCTTTGCACACACACCGGGCAAGTTCTAGACATTAATATGCAAACATGGAGCAAACAAGAATATGCCTCACACACACATTGCACATGATCCACACAAAAAAGCTCCATCAACAACTCTCAATCAAGCATTTAGAGTACAACTTGTGGAAAATTAAGCACTAATGCACAAAGGTTCACAATGAACTCACGCAAGTGGACTCAAGCATCTCAAGGGGGTTATTCCATTTTTTTTTCTAGGCATGCATCATAATTTAAAACCCAAGGACACCACAAATAGCACATACAATCAATTCAAGTCCACCGGTATCAGACAAATCAAAGGCACCTAGCATTCTACCTATTTCCTTCGTCTAGGGTCACCTCTACTAACTATTCTAATCCTAAAAAAATAAAAACTACCCGGTTCAAAGGTCTCCCCGTGGAAAAGAACCGAGGCCATAAGAAAAACCACGGGGTGGATGACATGTACCACTAATAAAAAATAAAAGGAAAATCTTTTTGAAATTTTTCATTGGTTTTCTAATTTTTTTTTCATATATTAAAGCAAGAAACAAATCAAAATAAAGTCAAGTAACAAAGAAAAAATCCTAACGGTACATGCATCCCTAACCTCAAAAATAAATAAAAGGGTAGTTCCCCCACCCTACACTTAAACTAAGCACTGTCCTCAGTGCTAAAAATAAGAAAGTGCAAGGTAAAGAAAACTTCCATGAAGACTGTAGTCCTTGGTGCTAGCATCCTCCAAGCTTTCATATAGTATGAGGTACTCAGACTTCCCTCATCAGGTCATCAATATTAGGCAAGGGTGAGGACACCCCACACTTAGCCTCGACATTACATGAACCTGCAATCCAAGGAAAAATAAAAACTACGTGACACTATAAATAAAATAATACAAGTACAAACTCAGGTTGCCTCCCGAGAAGCGCCTTAGTTAACGTCGTGGCACGACGAAGACAAATTCTTCACTTTTTCCTCCACCTTGAACTAATGAATTGAATCCCCAACTTTTCCTCAAGCTTACGAATATGGTATTGGGATGGTGGAAAAAATACAAAAGGACCAAGTAACCATTGTCGCATTTTGCACTTCTTGGCCTTTACATGAGGGATGTCGTTTTGTCTCCTCAATATTACAAACTTTAAAATATAGGCACCTTGTTCCTCCACCTTTGGTTTCTTCATAGGCTCGGGTGGTTCAATTTTCATGTCACCATCCAAACACAATGTTGAAAAATGATTGGAATGAGGTCCAATGCGCTTCAATTCTAAAGTTGCATTACTTTTGACACCCTCACTTGCAGAAACACTAGAGTCCTCAAATATGATGTTTTCTATTTCCTCACTTGACTCTAATGTAATTTTTTCAACCTTGGCATCATCAACTAATATTGGGTCGAATGACAGGAATTCCACTTTTTTCTCCTCAAATTGGCTTCTAAGCTCTTCTATCTCAAATCTACTATCACGACAACTGATAATTGGGCATTAGACACCTCAACCATATCACTCAAATTCTCCTCTAAGTCGTGAATAGTCAAGCCAAATTCGTCGATCTCTTGCCTGAGCACAATCCTTTCTTCCATAAATTGCCTCGTCATATTTGTAAGTTCACTCCTGAAATTCCCATAAGCTTCTAAGAGTTTGGCTTGCTCCATTAGCCAAGTTTCGCTAACCACCTGCACTTTATCACTCCTGTCAAACTCACAAACATCATTAGAATCATCACAAATTTTATTGGAGGAAGGAGCATGACACTTAGGACAATCATTTCACTGACCACCACACAATTTACAAAAATTTCAATCAAAGGTGGTAGAAAATTCACATAACCAGTCTCGAAGGGTTGAAAGACTCGGACAATTTTTTCAAAAGTGATGTCCTCCACAAAGTAGACAAGAATCAATAAAATTTGAGCAACCATCATTCAACTCACTTTCATTAAAAGATGCCATGTAAACTAGTAATACAATAATAAACTAAAATTAAAATAAAAAAATTAAACCTGAATAGAAAATAATAAATTGTTCAAAAAGAAAACAGTAAATTTAGTCCCCGGCAACGGCGCCAAAAACTTGTTGCTCCCAAACGCACACGCAAGTATACGTGGTCGACAAGTAATAAAGTGATAAGTAGAGTATCGTTCCCACGAGGACTATTCAGACTGGACTCCTAACAAACAATTTCTTAAGAACTATTCAAGGATCTTTTTCTTTGATGGTGAGAGTTTTACTAACTAAAACAATAATTAGAACAAATAACTGAAGTCAAGTAACAGAGCAAATTCTAAGTTGTTATCAATAAAAGATGACGGTCCCGGGTCAGAGTTACGAACAATCCAGTTGAGTTTTCCAGTTGATTCTACTTCTTGATTTCCTAGATTGCTAACTACAGGTTAAATGTACCCGTGAAAACCTTTCGATTCTTCACGGTTTATGCAGGCTACTCCAATCCCTATATGTCTATGGGTTAAATCACGTGCACGCATTAACGAATACTGTAATTAGTTAAGCTAGGCGAGCAAGTATATGTCTATCTTACTCACAAATTGGTTCCCCGATGCCCGGGTTCACAATCAAGCCCTATTCTTTCTTATTGCGTTCATAAATTCCCTCTTTCGAGTTCAATCTAAAAATCATAGATAGTGTTCAATTATTAGGGCTCAATAATCAAACAATTATGATCAAGAAAGAATAAACAATCCGTAATGGTAAATCAATATATAGAAATCAACTTTCAAACATCAACCTTCATGTATTTACTCTAACCCTAGAACGAACAAACTATAGAATTAAGGAGAAGAATAAGAGAAAAAGAGAAAGAACTTGTTAGAAGACATCTAGGGCTCCTCCCCTCTCCTCCAAAACTTGCTCCCAAGTCTGAACTCCTATCAAAAACTAAGTAAAAGAGTATTTATAGGGTTTACAAACGCCTAGTAATAAGTTAGACCTAAGCCTAGACGAAATAGGAAGTAAAAATCCGCTCCAGGGGCGCTATAACGGGCACCTCGCGCCCACGATCGTGCTGAAACAACCAGTGAACGTCGAACTTTGGGCGCTTTTGGGGCGCCCTACGTAAGAAAAAGCGCCAGGCCAATTTCCTGTTTTCTTGCTCCGCAGCTTGCTTCGTGTCGTGCCTTCGTGTGTTCAATCTAATCCTCAATCAAAATCCAATCTTTTCTTGCTCGATCATGCTCTTAAAAGCTCCATATGCACTGCATAACAACCTACATACACACGACATAAAATTAGTGCAAAACCACATTCATAAACTATAAAACGAGCTAATAACAAGCTCAAACATGCAGAAATATTAAGGAAACGTTGGCGTAAAATGCCAAACATCAGTATCTCTTGACTCATTTATTCTTCAATGTCTTCATCCACCAAACTTCTTCTCTTCTTTGCTGGCTTCTTTGTTGGCTTCTTTCCTGACTGCTCCATTGGCAGCTTTCCCTTGGAGTTCTGTCACACATAAATAAAGCTATATTAACTTATGCAAAGTGTAAAGTAAAAGCAATAAAAACTTAGAAAATATGTGTCCACAGTTTCTGCAATTCATAACTCTCCCTTTCCTAGATGCAGACCACTCTCCAGCTCTCTTGCGTGCCTCATCTTTTTCCCTGACCCTCTTGGTTCTAGGTCTTCTAGCTTGGTTGATCAGTTGGGGTGGTTCCATTGCTTTGGATGGGAGTACTTTCCAGAATTTCTCCCCTCTTACAGGTTCCAACTTGTGAGAATAAGTCTTCAAGAATGCCTCATTGCTATACCACCAATGAACTGTAGATATAGGGTTAATCCTCCTGTGTAACATGGCTTTTATTGCATGGGCACATGGTATGCCACTAAGGTTCCAGGTCCTGCAGCTGCACTCTCTTTTTCCTAAATTGACAGTATGTGTATCACCGTCCTCAGTCACCTCATACCCATTGTCATCACTAAAGTTCACCTCACACTTGTGTGCTATTTTTAAGTAGTCATCAAACAAGTCCTTGCATTGAGTACTGATTTCTTCCTTCCACAATCTCACTTCAGCTTCCTTTTCACTCACCATCTTCATTACCTTCACTCTTATCTCCTCAAGCATCTTGATTATTGGTTTGTATCTTGCATCTAATATCCATGCATTGAATGATTCTGTGAAATTGTTATCCACTCCCATATTTTTACAAACAGTGTCAAAATAGGCCCTGCACCAAGACTGGACTGGATATGTAACCAAGTCCTCAGCAGCAGCTCTCTCCAATTTCCCTATTTCCCCCAGTTGGTCATGAAAGTCCTCTTCATAAGTGGCCCATGCACACCACCAAAGCAGTTTTTTCATTTCTTTGGATCTCCATCTTTTACACCAGTTTGCTTCAATGTGTCTCACACAAAACCTATGTTTTGCTTGTGGCAGCACATCTCTCATAGCCACATGTAAGCCCTACAGCATTATCAAACAAGTTAGTATACTCAAAACAAGAAAATGACATAAACAAAGTAATGGACAGAATATGAATACCTTCTGCATATCAGACATGAAAGTGTATCCTTCTCCCATATTGAGGTCCAATGAGCTCTTCAAACATACTAAGAACCAGTTCCAAGTAACTTTTGTTTCTCTGTCAACCACAGCCCATGCAATGGGATAAAAGTGGTTCATTGAATCTTGACCAATAGCCACCAAGATCTGGCCTTTGGCCTTTCCTCTCAAGTAGGTACCATCCAGACCAATAAAAGGTCTTAAACCATCTTTAAATCCATTCTTCATAGCTTGAAAACAAATGTACATTCTTAAGAATCTTCTTCTCCCTTCACCAGCAGTATCTTTAGACAAGTTTACAACAATATCACTTCCAGGATTACTTAGTCTCAGTTCATTTGCATATGCTTCCAACTTATTGTATTCATCTTTAAAGCTACCATGTAGCTTCTCCAAAATCAGTTGCTTAGCCCTCTTGCATTTACCATGGCTAGCATTTATCTCAAAAGCAGCTTTCAAATCAGCCCTCATATCTTTGATTTTGTATTTAGGACTTTCTTGAATCTTCCTCTTAAAATAGTGAGCAATTGTAAAGTAGTCTACTCTTTTGTTATTATAAGCTATAGGACAGTCATGTTCAGAGTTAAGAGTCTTGAAAGTAACACCAGGACAGTCTCCCTCCCTTGAAATTAAGCAAACAAATGAATAGCCCCTTTGACATTCATACCTTAATCTTTTTTTATCACTCTTAAGAAGAATTAGCTCTTTTTTATTAGCCATAGCATACAAGTTCATATACTTTCTAGCTTCTGCAATGTTTTTGAAAGTCATATGCTCATCTAGTTCAAGGTAGTCAAGCAGTTTATCAATAATGGCACCTTCCTTTGACTAGCAATACTTTCCAATTCTTCAGAATCATAATCTGACTCATCTGATTCTATATCACCGTCCCCATCAGATGAGCTGCAATCTGTACCTACTTGTGCTAAGACATGGGTCCCTTGATCACAATCATTCACCTGAGGATTAACCTCTTGATCATGACCATTCAGCTGAGGATTAACTTCCTGATCATGATCATTCAAATCCTCAAGATCATAATCAAAGACCTGAGTAACATTGTCCAGATTCTGACCAGAAATGGGACTACTAGTATCATGAACATGTTCAACAATATTAGGTACAGTCACAGCTAGCTCACACTCATCTACAACATACAGGTCTATAATATTGAAATCAGCAGAAACCATCCCCAACAAACACCTAATCCCATTATCCCTTCAATCTTATAGGAGCTACCAGAAGGTGTTAACACTATTAGCACTATTAGTTGTTGTACCCCAATAAAGTCTAACTTAGTACAGAATTCATCTACAATATCTATGAAAGATAAGTGGTCAGGATCATAACCTTTTCAAGTATGCAGCAGCTTCTTATCATATTTGAGCTTAGGGTCTCTGACCCAATTCTCCACCATAGTTGAATATAAAATCCACAGTTTGCATAGTTAAATAGCAAATAAAGGAAAAAAAATTAAAGTCACAACCTGTGGGGTCCACATTATTTAAATATCTAACCATGAGACAGTCCTAATAAACTAAGAAGCTGGACCACATACACTTGAGATTTACATTAAAGGCACAACAAATACTTAAAGTGGTTCTTATTATAATACAAAATACAATTTTTGAGACAATGTTGTAAAGGACAAACAAAAAAGGAAGCATCTTTCATCACATGTCTCCATAAAGTCCTTAAACCCTTACAAATAACAGCTGATATACCCTACATCACAAATAAGAACCATCCCGAACTATTAAACCCTATTCCACCAACCAACAATAAGTCAGTGGGGTCCACAGTCGGGAACATGAGTAAATGCACATGCAGTGAACAATTCCAGCAAATATACACTATAAATACTTGAAAACCCAACATATATACATAAACAAACATGACTCTAAAGCAACATGTAAGAACCCTAAAAATCCGAACCATCTACTCACAAACAAACAATAAAAATGCTAGATTTAAACATAAGAAGGTTAAATCAACATTTAAAAGCAGGAAAACTCTTACCTTTTACAGCATTTGAACTTTGATCTTTAGCGCCGTTTTGATTAGGTTTTTTTATAAAGAGGGAAAATAAGTGAAATGAAGGGGAGAGGGGTTCCTATTTTATTTAGGGGTAAGTGACGGGTTTTTGTTTAGCTGGGGTGGGTTAAATTAGTGGGGCGGGTTAAATTTAGGTGGGATTGGGTTAATTAGTTAGGAGCGTTGGATGGCTGCTACGTGGGGGGGGGGGGGGGGGAATAGGGACCGTTAAAATTGAGGGCAAATATATTAGTTTGGCTAACGGTGAGGGTTGATATTTAACAAAAGTATAACGGAGGTGACTTATAACTTATTTTTAATAGTAGAGGGGTAGATACGACCCTTTTCGGTGTATATGCCTAATATAGGCCTTTTTTGTCATTAAATTTTAAAATTAAAGCCCATAAAATTACTAAGTAGTTATCTCATACCTCAAACTCCACTTCCATGTTCTTACAAGTTAGTACAAAGCTAAGTGAAAAATAAATTATAAATGTACTTGCTCTTAAATTATATTATTTAGTTTTAAGAAAACCAACTAACTTGAATGATTTTGCCAAATTAGTTATATGTGAAAACCGAATTACTAAACCGGATTAAATCGAACTATAAATCGAACCGAATTCTTAAAAATCGAACCAAGCGAATTAATTTTTGTTTGATTTTGGTTCCTAATATTACCAAACCAAAAATTGAAAAATCGAATCGAAATTGTCCAAACCAAACCGACTGAACGCCCACCCCAACCAAAACCACTCTTTTACCTTTTCCACTCACTCCTTTTAGCGTCTAGATTTTTCACTGCAAAAGGAGCTTGACAAAATCCTTTTAATTAAGAATCCTTCTTCCCCCATCAGATACAACGATTATCATTTCCATTCTTGATTTCTTTTGACTGTTGGAGTTTAGTCAAAATTTCTATTTGAATATCATTCTCCACACATCAAAGGGGATAATTTTTAAAAACACCATCATCACCAACCCTTCTCCTCTCTCTATTATACACACAGGGGTCATTTGGTTTGCAAAGGCCTTAAACTTATACCCTCACTAAAACCAATATAGCATTACATTACTTAATGCAATATTTAGTTGCACACTTCTTACCCGCATAAAACTTAGCATTACTTGTGCAATATTTGGTTTCAATTTTTAATTTCAACATAATTAATACCTGCATTAGTTATGCGGAAATCTATGTATTATTTTATGCGGGATAGGATGTAGAATAAAATATGGGTATTAATAATACATGTATTAAAATTTTAAAATGATAAAACTAACATTCATAATAGTAGTCTTTGCCTTTTTATTTTTTGAAGATAAACTAATATTACAAACTATAAATTGTTTATTGATTTGTAGTATGTCAATACTTTAATGAAAAAATAATATTTGTATTACAATCTCTATTACTAAAATACAATATAATTAATATCCAGATAACTAATACCCTCATTACTAATATCTACATAACTAATACCCTCATTACTAATAGCTACATAACTAATACCCTCATTACTAATACCTGCGTAATTAATACACACATAGCTAATACCCACATAACTAATACACACATAACTAATACCCGCATAACTTCTCTTCAAACCAAACATCCGACAGTGCACAAAAATGGAGCAAGGCAGTGGAAGGGTGCATCGATCAAAAGTGAAAACCATAAAGAAAAGGGGATCGGGAAGGGGATCCAAGGCAATATACCTCCGTTGAAAAAGAAAAGAAACATAAGCAAGACATATATACAAGACCAGATCGTAATAGTACAAATCGAAGAGAATCCAACTCGATTTTCGCGATTGATGATGTTGTTTCACTGATTGATTAACCTCGATCTCACGACTGGTTCTTCACTGCTTAGCCGGGTTTGACGGGTGTTGCCTCACTGTAGTGATGTGTTGGTGTTCTTTGTTCCATTCAGTTTTGTGGGTTACCCTCTGTTATTATGAACGGATCTCCACTGATCGTTGCCAGTTTTTGGTTATGTTGGATAGTTCCGCAAATTGGATATGATATGTCACAAGGCTCTTGTGATGGTTTCTCTGTTTCTTTAAGTTGTTTTGGATAGTTGCTCGTTTTATCATGTCGTTTAATTTTGCTATTGTTTTACTGACTCTGTTGATTCAAACCAAGTTATACTGTGTTACTGGCTTATGAAAATGCCCACATTTGAAGCTCCGCAAAGACTGGTGAACAATTTCACTAATTTGAACAAGATACTACCCAACCAATAACAATTTTGGAGGCCAATACAGTCCCGTCTCGATTACAACATCATAGTTCCTTACGATTTTTACCCCTTCGAAAACAAAAACAAGGCGATGATGATATGTATATGCTTTGTTTCAAAAAAAGCCGGATAGAGCAGTGGGATCGACACTTGGCATGGAAATCGGCCGGCCCTCGTGTTTGCAGCCGTACTGACATCCCTAATCTTTATTACGATACAATCTGAGTCTTAACCTTTTAAAATTATTTTTTTCTCTTTCTGTTCTCTTTTTTTTTTAAATATTATTTCATTTATTTTTTTAGTTATTAATTATATTATTTTCATACTGATCCAATTTTATATTTTTGCAAGGTACTTCTTGGCGAGAATCGTCATAGACGACGGTTTTGGAGGAGGAAGAATATTTTAAAATTACTATTACTTATTATCATATTTTCTTATTAATTTTTTGTCTTAACGTTGCACTAACTTGCTTGTTTTATTTGCGAGGTACATACGAAGTCTGCTAAGGAAGACGTCGTTGGAGAAGAAATTAATAGAGAAGACAAAAAAATTTATTCAATTTTATATGTAAATATTTGTATCTAAATTGCATGTTATAGTGGAACTTGTTTGCTTGTTTTTTAATTTGCTTTCGAATCCCAACTGTTTAGTCCAGCTGGGAATTACTATTAGTAGAATCTTGGAGAAGCCTAACACCTTCCTCTTTGATTAATTTGAACCTCTTACCCGTAATCTCTAATTCGCAGACTAAGTTTCGGGGTCAACTCTAAAATTGGCTAGAAACCAAGTAGATGCTCTAATACACCTAGTTAAAAATTTATTTGGTGGCAATTCCAAATTTTACTTGTGAGCCCATTAGTCGAGTCCAGTTTCGAGATCTAGCGGTTCAAAAAAGGGGTAACAAAAGAATGACAACTCTACTGGGGGTAGTGATGTAGGGAAAACTACGCAGAAGCAAACAAACTAGACAAGCGGAAGCAATAAACGAGATAACAAGAAATATAGACTGGGAAGACAAGAAATGAGAAGAAAGAAAGAATCAAACTCTCATACGTTAGTTGATTCGAGGGGGAAAAGAGACTCAAACCAATCAAAGAATCATACTATAACGATCCCCATAGATTCCAAGTTAACGAGATACATGAAGTCTCGGGCTTCAACAAAGAAGGCAAAGCCTCTTTTCTAATTTTTCTCTCTATGAGATTCAACAATGTCTAACTAGCTAATGAAGAAAATAGCTAAGGAGAGTTTATATAGTACTCCCATACATGTTTGTGAAATGACTAAAATCCCATAGTTGGAATTAATACAATATAAGCACTTAGGGATTAAATAGGAATTACACCACAAAAACAAGTCTTCAAACTTCCCGGAACTAGGCGCCCTGCCTAGGGAAACAGGTGCCCCGCCTGATGCTGAGTAGAGGGAAGTAGGCGCCCCACATAGAAAAGTGGGCGGTCTGCCCAAAAAGCAGGCACCCCAAGCTCCTGAGAGCTGATCTTTAAGTAGGCGGTCCGGCTCTGTTAATGGGCAGTCCGGCTCTTTCTGGGAGGTGTGGAGATGGCTCAAGATGGACTCTAGGTGTTCCTCCTTGGTCCGTAGTCGGTCCTCCTTCCATGGCGCTCCAATGCATGATCCTCAAGTTGCTTCCGGAGGCCTTAACGTGTACTCTTTGTGCTCTCAAGCTTGGCTCTTGATGGTTGGCGCTTTGGCTCCAATTTGCCCCGTATCATCCTTTCCTTCTTGAAAGGATTTCGTCCCCGAAATCGAACCACCGAGCCTACATTCAAAATAAGAACAAACAAATCTTCCCACTACAAGAGTAGGTTAGTGCCAAAAGTGTGGAAAACACACTCTTACGATAAAGCCAAGCATCAATACTAATAAAAAAACTCATGTCTCCAAAGGAAACAACAAGTACTTGACTCAGAAGGAAAGTGCGTCTAACACAAAGACATTAATAGGACATGGAACATGCAAGATATAGCAATCAAATTCCCTCTGACCCCTAAGCTTATGACCAACATACCAAGCCTTCAAATCAATATCATCACTATGTGACACAACGGCTTTGGCATGCTCAACACTCAAGGTGTGATTAAAATATGGAATGGAGTAGGAAAAATAGTTCAATCGACAACTAACATCAAATACTCCACTCTCCTTCTTAAGAGCACTCTTACACAAACCAAGAGGTACCTCATCACCTCCAAATTTACCTCCAAGACAACCCTCGTCACTAGAAAAACTCCCAAGGGAGGTCTCAAACAATGGATTATCTATAGAGTTAAGTATTCCAATCTATGGAGGTTCAAACTCACACTCCACTCTAGTTTGATACAATTCACCATTTTCATTGAAGTTGCCCTCATACAAAGGATTAATATAGGCACACTTCTCAAGTTCATTAGCAAGCAAAGGTGAAGTTCTCAAACTAGAGGCAACATCTACACTTAAGGAGTCATCGAAAATAATTCGATCCATCTTATACACTAGAGACTCCTCAAGGTCACGACTATCCTTACTACGACACAAGAGACCTTTACTATCAAGTAGGCATTCAAAGGGAAGAATGGGATATTCAAGAAATTCATTTTCTCCTTTATCAAATATGGGTGGGGTGTCAGAACAAGGCTCATAATAAGGTTCAACATCAATACTTTCACTAAAGAGAGGTTCAATGCAAACCGAGCTCACATCATGATGTGGCTTTTCAACCCTCTCAACTGTTAGTTCATTTGCACACACAAGTTGACCAAATGGCTCTACACTAGTTGCGAACACATTGTAATCATAAATATCATCAACTAGTGTGGAGTTATCACAAATGCTATCACAAGACAAGGAAGTAACGTGCTCAGGGGAAGAAGAACTAGCACATACCTTTGAGTGGCCATCTTGCTCACTCAATGCACTTGAAGTGTCATGAATAGTGTCTCCACCTTGTACCTCACATTTTGAATCACCTTACCTTGTCTTTGCATTTTGGAACATGGTTGAGGCTCCATCGGTTTGCCTCCAAGAATACCTACACAAGTATTCACACCAGTAGAAGAAAGAGATAAAGGGTTAGAATAAGGGGTGTCCTCACTCTCAATGATTCTTTTTCCCTCTTTTATTTTTCCTCATTTTCTTTTCAAGGTCGGGTGTAGATTCGGGTGGTGACATCTCTACTCGAGGAATGTCACCGGTCACTCCCTTACTCCTCTCTATCTTTTGTCTCTCAAATTCGGGTGAGTTGGGACGAGGCCCAAGAATACCCATAGCTGGAGTAGGTGGACTTTTTACATCAACCTGGAATCTAGGACTTGGAGACTCGTCACTTGATGTCTACTTCTTCGTTGGTGAACCACTCGTCTTTGAAACTTGTGGTTTTGGGTTCACCTTGTTGACAATTGTCAACCCTTCACTTGCACTAATCCCACCACTTCTTGCAATTGTAGGACTTCTTAATTGTATATTTTTACCCATGGAATGAAGTTCTTGACCCTTGCTCCTTTGCAAAGCCAAATAAGGTGTACTAGTAGGCAATTGGCCTATCGCCCGATAAGGTACAAAGTCATAGACTCTTTGCCCTATGCCCACAAGATACGCATCCTTCATAGCACTATATTGTACCCTCTCGTCTTCCAACCAGGGCTCACCTATCCACACATCAACATGACGCATAGGATACACATCACATCATACATAACAGTTATAATTCCTATGAGATTGAAGTACCCGAGTTTCCTTGGAAACTCACACTCCATCATACTCATAAGGATGCTCTAGCACATGGCATGGTATCCTTAGCCTATCATCCACAATTGGCATCGGTATCACTAATCTTGAGCAAGTATCCTCCAATACCATTTACCTCAACAACGTACCTTCGCCTACCCAAGTTTTGTAGATTGGCATCCAAATGAGAACTTGAACGCCCACGAGTGTCAACACCAACAACTTGGGTCTCCTTTATCCCTCCTCTCGTAGCATCATCGCTAGGGTAACATCCACTTTCCATCACTCTTCCAACATTAGAAGTGTTGTTGAAAGTCGAGGAAGGAACCTTGCCATGGATCCCATAAGTGCCTCTCGCCTTGGTTCCATAGCCACTAGCACTACTCCTACTACAACTACCCATACCCTTCACGGCATTGATAGAATAATACAATCCCCTTGTAGCAAGAGCAACACCATCTCTCATACCACCCTTCACATGGGAATTAGAAGCATTAGGTCGCTTAGCGTACCTAGAAGATGCAAACTTCTTTTTCCCATTGAACAACCACCTCCTCCTCCCATACTAATGGAAGAATCTCTACTACTGCCTTGTACACCATTAGAAACACCAAGAGAAGATGCAAATGAATAATTCAAATAATCAACCTCATCATCTATTCTCTCTATGTCACTTTTAACATTTTCATATTCATCACAAGTAGAGTAAGTAGGATCAATGTACCTTGAAGCGTCATCATCTTCGTATTCTTGAGTAGAAGTATAAGGATCAACATCATAAGCCTCATAGTCTTCATCAACCTCACGATCATCATAGTGAACCACTTCATCACCATAGGAGCCATGGTTTTCCGAGTCATCATAGTAATGCCCATCATCATCATTATAGGAACCATAGTCTCCATCATCACCATACGAGTCATAGCAACTCGCATCATCCCCACATGAGCCATAATCTCTACCATCATCATCCGACATTGTTGCAACACCAAAGAAAATAATCTCACAAAAATCACTCCTTCACGTGTATCACTCAATATATGAACACTCAAGGGCGAGGCCTTAATAACTTAGAAACCACGGTGATCACAACTAGTATGTCCAAGTATTAGCTCGGAGTGGAATTAATGGGACTCGATGTACGGACGGTTATTTAAAGTGCGCACTTGAGGCCAAAGAAAGTTCTACGAATCTTCTTTGATTTATAATCTCCTCTATGCATGAGTGTCCTAATACGCTAAAGATTTAGTGTCTTTCGAGTAGGCCAATTACCCTAGAAATACTAACCAAGAGGTACGGAAGCAAAAGAAACACGAAAACCTACGAAAAATCTACCCGGGCACCCTTCAGGAAAACAGGTGCCCCGACTCTGTTCAGGGGCGGTCCGCCCAAAAATCTTCAGAGAGTAGAGGGGGCGGTCCGCCTATAAAGTGGGTGGTCTGCCTATTGTGTGTTTCAGCACAGTTCAACAACGGGTTTTTGGCTTTTGCACCCAATTTTTTAATGGTTTTCGATTTATTTTCAATTCTAATGATACCCAAAGATGTATATGATGATTCTAAATATTTCCCAATAGGTTTTAACCCCAATCAAATAACAACAAATCGATTTCGATTCTTGAGCAAAGTTCTAGGGTTTTTTAAAATTTTGGAAATTTGAATTCTTCAAATTTTGAAATACATCACCAAATCATGAAATTTTGGTATCAAAAGAACGGGAATCACATATGGAACAAACCCCAATGATTTTCAATGTATGGGTGTTCCAATCCAACAAGTTCCAACAATTTTTTTATTTTTTTCAACTTTTATTTTTTTTTAATTTTTCTTCTTTTCTTCAAGAACAATAATAAACTAGCACAATGAACAAGGAACGTGAGTTTGTAAGAACATAACCCGAGCCTTTCTCTGATACCAACTGATGTAGAGAAAACTACGCGGAAGCAAACAGATTAGACAAGCGGAAGCAATAAACGAGATAACAAGAAATATAGATTGGGAAGACAAGAAATGAGAAGAAAGAAAGAATCAAACTCACATACGTTAGTTGATTCAAGGAGGGAAAAGAGACTCAAACCAATCAAAATATCATACTAGGATGATCCCCACAGATTCCAAGTTAACGAGATACATGAAGCCTCGGGCTTCAACAAAGAAGGCAAAGCCTCTCTTCCAATTCTTCTCTCTATGAGATTCAACAATGTCTAACTAGCTTAAGAAGAAAATAGCTAAGGTGAGTTTATATAGTACTCTCATACATGTTTGTGAAATGACTAAAAGCCCAAAGGTGGAATTAATACAATAGAAGCACTTAGGGCTAAAATAGAAATTACACCACAAAAACAAGTCTTAAAACTTCCCGGAACTAGGCGCCCCGCCTGATGCTGAGTGGAGGGAAGTAGGCGCCCCACCTGCTGGGAGTAGGTCCCCACATAGAAAAGTGGGCGGTCCGCCCAAAAAGCAGGTGCCCCAAACTCCTGAGAGCTGATCTTCAAGTAGGCGGTCCGCCTCTGTTAATGGGCGGTCCGCCTCTTCCTGAGAGGTGTGGAGATGGCTCAAAATGGACTCTAGGTGTTCCTCTTTGGTCCGTAGTCGGTCTTCCTTCTATGGCGCTCCAATGCATGATCTTCAAGTCGCTTTCGGAGGCCTTGACGTGTACTCTTTGTGCTCTCAAGCTTGGCTCTTGATGGTTGGCGCTTTGGCTCTAATTTGCCCCGTATCAGGTAGTAAGGTTCTAACCTTAACAGACTTTAAATTGGGATTCTTTGTACTTGTTTCCTTTTCTTGCCATTTTCCAAGACCAACATTTCTTCCTTTTTTTTACAGGATCAAAGTTTATCTTTATTCTCCGCGCTCATTTTTTCGAGACTATCCTTTCTTCCTTTTTTTTTGCAGGATTGGAGTATATTTTTTGTGACTTAGCTCTATTTTTTAATTTATGTAATTGAATTGACTTTGTATTTTTACTCATGTTCCTCCACTCTAGAAATATTTTGAGAGTGGGACCACGCTGGGGCAAGGTTTCTTGGCCTTCGCCTTTTCTCTTTCACAATCATTCTTGAAAGAACCCCCAGGGTTGAGTCATTCAGTAATGTAGATGACATCCCAGAACTTTCCCTTTTCAAGTTGTTTGCTTGATAGGAAATGGCCAAGTCAATTCCCAATCTTAGACCGTTTTAGGATCATGCATCATATGCCATGCTTTAAGGGTTTTCGCATCCTCTACGAGTTTTTTGATCCCTTATCAACTTGATCAAATGTCGGTTTCATGACTCCAATGATCTTTGTTCATGAAGTACTTGCAGTTTGAAGGATCAACGTGTCGTTATGCTAACTATTTGTTCTCAAATGGAGGCGGGGTTAGTCTAAGTTTAATCTTTGTTTGCACGTCATTATGATCAAGAACTTTTCCAGAGAAAACATTGGTAGAGCAAAGGAGACCAGAGTTGAAGAAGAGCCGCTTGTCTAGTTTTTAAGCTCAATTTTCTTCAAACAAATTGTATTTACATGTATTGAATTTAAAATTTAATAAAGTCAATCTTTATAATTTTGGGGATATAAACTTGCAAATTCAGAACAATGAAATGAAACATAAACACACGATCATCCTTCAAACATCATACAAACCTTAGGAAGACTTGACATCCTTGGCATGTTGAAGTACATTAGTTTCCTCATCCAAAATGGCATTTTATATGTTGCATTGATTTTGGAGTTTGTTATTTTGTGTAAATATACTCCAAAATCTTTGTTAGGCCCACATCTGGCACAAAAGAGGTCCCTTGCACAATAGGACGAGTTACTTCTATATATATTGCATATGACCATGTCTATCTCGACGCTAATTTATTTATTATTTTTTATTAAGTTTTATTCCTATTTCTAGACACCGTTAGGAGCATACATCACATTCCGTGCTTCAAAGGCTTTCAAAATCTCCGCTGTTTTTTTTTAGGAAAAAATCTCTAATTAACAGTTTTACTTTACAATTATTTTTTACATTATTAATATTATCTTGCTTGATCATTTCTCGGGACTAACTTCTTTCTTTTGTTTCTCTTTTTGTTCCTTCTCTTTATTAAATTTATTTTTATGAAACTTTTTCAACTTGTGCATATTTTTTTAAAACTTACGCATTCCGCTCATACTACCTACCACTCCTGGCAACTTCAAAATCGTGCGTTAAAAACAATAGTTACAATCGCCCCTTTCTCACAAAACATCCTTGGGGGGGGGGGAAATATTTCAGAACCTAGTTGGTCCGTGGTACAGCCAACAATTCTAAACGTTCCCGCTCTCTAGTTGTCTGCTTAGGAGGATAATAAAAGACCAGGTCTAGTCAACCCAACTCTTAGTGACGACACTAGGAATTATGCATCATGACATGTTATTAGTCGACTTGCTTTCATGTCAAGTAGGCCAACTTGTTCAAACAATCTGAACAAGTTTTTCGACCCAAAAGAACGTTGAACATGATTATTTGCATTTACCTTAAGGACCGAACGTATAAATGTGGACCATTTATTTTAAAATAGTTGGAATTATTTTGTATTCAATGTCATTCAAAGGCGCAAAAGGTAACCAAAGAGGCATCAAAATCCCAAGTTGAAGTAGAAACGACGACTTATTTCCAAATAGTTGTATTCAGTGTTATTCAATGGGGTAAAAGGTGACCGAAGAGGCACTAAAAGCCCACATTGCAGCACCGTTCGGTAAATGAGATGACGCATAATGTACGTTTTTCCTTGAAATGTTATATAAATCTGGAAAGGCTTGACATCCTTGGTATGTCTAAAATCCAATAGCAACCTTTCCTACATGTTAAAGGGTTCTCGACTTGAAACGACACATCTTCTCATCTCCTGTTCTGCATTTTTCTGAAAAATCTCTTGGCACACATTAATTGTTTGCTTGCAAGAGGAATTTTAGGCATTTCCTTCCCTTTTTTTCTCCTTTATTTTCCCCTTTTTCAAAGATCATGGTCAGTAGAACATTCGACATGGTTGCTGAAGTCCTTCAGTTGCTCAAAGATTGGTGGAGGAACCTAAGCAGAGGTCAACAAGATCAAGTTATATTTGTATTTAGAAATCTGATCTCACTAATGGAGCACACAACATTGAAAGAGATTGCAAGTGCACTTTTAGGATGCAGACCGAGCAATGTTCTACTTTGGAGGTGTGGAATTAACACCGTTGCTGAAAGAAATAGGCGGATTGACTCAACTCCCATTTGACAGTGATGAAATTTTGACGCCTAGAAATATTGTACCCGAAGAGTTCTTTGAAATGGTAGGATTCAAGCCCGAACTGTACACAGATAGCATAAGGCAGTCAGGGATTTCTTTGACCTCCCTCTATATCAAATTTGGATATGAAGGGGTATTCCAAGAATTGAGTGACGATTTTAGCATTAACTAGGCAGATTTGCAAGAGCAGAGGATACTCATTTTTGTCATAGGCTTTTTAGGAACTGTTGATGTTGTATTTCCGCAACACAAGAGAATGGTTGATGTTTGCATGGTATCAATTGTCAATGCCCTACTCAAGGACTTTGACAAGATATACTAAGGTACCTTTGATTGTGGCAGCACTGTACTGAGCTTTGGAAAGATGCAAGAAAGGCGCTGCCTTTTCGAAGGTTGCAATTTGCTTTTACAAATTTGGTTGATTGAACATTTGCAAAGGATGTGTCATGACCCTTTTTTAACTTAAAGAAAGCTAGTTTTAAAAGTTGTGACTGGTGTTAATAGGTACACAGTTATTTAAGAGATTTTTGGAGTTGCCACTTGACAAGTTAAAAGTGTGCAAGGTCACCAAAATGGTATACCTAAAACACCTATGACTCGTAAATGGTCACCAAAATGGTGTACCTAAAACACCTATGACTCGTAAATGGACTGCTCAGAGTTCCGGGTAAGGATCTTAGTTGACTCTCAGGAAGGTGTTAGGCACACTCGATTCCTGCACCAAGCACAGTTGCTTTATTGATGCATTTCAACTTTTGAATTTGTTTATTGTATTTGCCTTGTTTTGTTACGCCTTGATTCATTTAATTAAATTACTCGTTCAAATGAAAATTTAAATAGAGATATAATCGCGCGAGCACTTCATTCGTTTGAAATCTTCTGACTTAAATTAGTTAAATCACGCAGGCACTTCACCCATTCAAAATCTCCTGATTTAAATGAGTCTCAAGTGAACAAATTATGTTTAATAGTTTCGGCCTATAAAGTTCTCCTAGACATTATTTCTTCTGTCGCTTGACAATAAAAGTTTAAACATTTTTGCACCTTCCTTCACATTTTTAATTCGCAAATTGACTAACTTGTTGCGAAGCCATCCCTTTGCGAGACGAAAAATTCAACCAAAATCAAAATGGCTTGCTGTCTCTTTAAATCTTTAACAGATTGTATTTAAAACATTTTCACTTCTTATCTCATTTGCAATTCTATTTCAGATTTGTCTAATTATTTTGATTTATCCTTTAAAGCGAGTTAAACAAATTTCAGATTTGAAGAAAAGCCGTGGATCAGCCCCTTCTTACTCAAGTTATCATTTTACTTTTAGATCTGGTTCACTCACATAGATATGGCTGATACTTTCAACTGCTTATGGTAATGTTTCTTACTTTGCAAATACAACTACCATTATCTACGTGACCCAGAATTTATACATGGCAAGTTTTAATGAATAAAAGCATAAACATGGGCAAACATGGTCTCATTGACATTTATATTCACTCAAAAAATTAAAACAAAATCATAAATAACTTAACAAAGTTCAAGAGTTACCTAATGTGTTACAAGCTTCCCAGCAAAACAAATGATAACCACCAGCCTTGAACTAGCTACAGCAAACAGTACCAGCAACAAAGCAAACCATTTCCCTTTCATTTATTATGTTAAACAAGACATGAAACCCAAAAGTCTCTCCTTTATTCCTCTTTCTCTCAAAATTTCTCCCTTTCTTTTCTCTCTCTTTATTTATTATTATTTTTTTTTTTTGCTATCTCTCAGATCTGAATTTTTAAGAGTAAAAAGTAGTATTTTTCAGCTCTTAGAAAGTGTTTTCTCTGATTTTTTTGTGTGTTCAAGGTGTCTCTCTAATGCAGTAAAAGTCCTCCTTTTAAAGGAGAAAATAGAGCTATTAGCATAGCTCTTCCCATGATACAAAGACCAAGGCATTTAATGCCTATTACCTCTTTTATGCTTCCCCTCTCACCAACAAAAAAGGAAGGCTGAACATTACCTCTTTTGTGCTCTACTCTTTGTCCCATTGATTGACTTTCTAGCTCTCTTTTTCAAACTTTCAGACTTTCACATTTCCCCAAAATTGATACTACACAATTCATGTTCAACATTATTTAACATGGTTGCTAGACAAACAAAACCAGATTATGCTTGATCATTCGACAACAACCAGACAATGCTTATTTTAACACTTAATCAGAACTAAACACAAAAAGGAATTCAGCTCACAAGATACAAACACCAAGATTAATACTTGATAATGAACAAACATCCAGTTCAATCACAAGACTTAAACTAAATGACTCAAATCAGAATTCCACCTATAACTAACATGAGCTAAACAATAGGCTTATAACCTGATACTTGAACAACTGATCATTAACTCATATGATAAACTATATCAATATAATAATTTTTATTTCACAAGCTAAGTACAACACATAAACAAATGAAGCCGAACTAGTCTGACTTATGAGCATGAATTGTAGCTAACAACACACACGCTTCCTGATTCACGAAACTAACAATTGAAACATAAACATTGTTATCTATGGCTTAACAGGTTTTCACAAATTTAAACTCTAAGGATGAAGAAAAGGGAGCATACTAAGTGTAATCTAACCCATCGAACTACCACATCGTCAATGCTATAGCCGCTGCAGCATCTCCGCGTCATCATATCTAGCTCCTGCTTCGACACCCCTATTGCCTTTCGACCCTACACAACTGATACTACTACCTCGCCATCTACTTCATCACTAAACCACCACTGTCTTCTAAGGATATCACAATCGCATCACCACCTCAGATCAGTTTCAATATCACAACAACATTATTAAGCCGCCTCGACTTTACTGCATCGTCGACACATCCACTGCCTTGCCAAAAATACATTAATACTCCCGCTGTCCCGCTGCCATAGCAATTGGTCCAACGCCACCACTGGAACCACAAGCCATACAGCCTCACCATGGCTTCACCACCAATCGTCACAGGCATCACCATAGTTTGCATAATAAGCTATCTAGCCAAACTCGATCATCAATAGCTGGTCCTACCCGTCACTGCTTCATCGAGTTATCAACGTCGTCATTACCACGACGTTGCTTCCACTATTGACAGCTTTCGATTCGCTTCACCATCACTCCCAGCCATAAAAACAACTCGTCACTACACACACCCTGATACCACAGCGCCACCACAGCCATACATCGTGCCACCAAGGAATGAAAATGAGAAACGGGCAGCGAGACGAAAGAGGAAAAGTGCTGGGGTTTTTGGGGAAATATACCTTGAGAAATGGGTAGAGCATAACGAGACAAGTCCGTATATGTATAGTACAATCAGAAAAGTTGAGCTACCGTTGGAAAAGTTTTAGCCGTCTTTTAAAATCTCGATCCACACCAATTCACTTATATTTTGGAAAAACCAATGCTATATTAGAGTAGAGGGCGTCGAGACGAGCTCGGGGATGTATTTGGTTTTGACCACCGGTGGTGGTCGATGGCGGAGCCGGCGGCTAAACGGAGGTTTTTGGTGAAAATGAAGTTTGGGCAAGGGTTTTGCTTTCTCTGAAGTTGTTAAGGGAAAAAGAACTAAAATGGAAAATTTTTGCCTTTCAAACAAAGGTTTGGGCCGGGTTTAAACTTGTAATGGGCTGGTCCAATTTCGTTTTGCTTCTTCAGAATTTACGTGGCCTAAATGACCATTTATCACACATAAACTAATTAAACACTTTAAGTTGCAAAAAAATAGACAAAATATCACAATCAACTAAATATGCAAATAAACTATTACTCATATCAAATTCTATTTTTGATAATTTTGATAATTCTCTTCTCACTTAAATAGCTAAAGTAGCTGAGCTACTCATAAAATTATAGCAAAACATGTAAAAATCTAAGGAAAACTAACACAACTATTTTTGAAGAAACTTGATTTGGTGTCAAAATTAGGTGATTATAGCTGCCCATATTTGTTCGAGAATATGAAGAGTTTTAGGACAAAGACGTTGTCACGACCCCTTTTTAACTTAAAAAAGAAAAAAGAAAAACTATTTACTTGTTTTAAAAAAGGTTGTGACTAGGTGTTATTAGGTACACGATTTATTAAGAGATTATCGGAGTCGCCACTTGACAAGTTAAAGGTGTGCCAAGTCACCAAAGTGGTGTACCTAGAACACCCTTGACTCGTAAATGGTCTGCGTCAAAGTTCTGGGTTGACTCGCGGGAAGGTGTTAGGCACCCTCGAGCCCTGTGTCGAACACAGTTGCTTTATTGACGCATTTCGACTCTTTGAAAATAGTTTGTTTATTTTGCCTTTGTTTTATTTCGCTTTGATTTGATATTAATTTTTCCGTTCGAATGGAACTCGAATCGAGATATAATTGCACAGGCACTTCACCCGAACAAAATCTTCCGACTTAAGTTAGTTAAATTGTGCAGGCACTTCACCCAAGCAAAATCTCCTGACTTAATAGAGTTCCGTTTAATACATTATATTATTTGCTAAAACAGGCTTCAAAGTGTTTCGGTTTAAAACTCCATAATTTTATTAACATAAATTTAATCTTACCTACAGTGACAAATGGTTGAAGCATGTTGATTCATTGTTTGCATTAAATATCTCATTCGCATTTTACGGCGTTTCCAAATTTGTCCTTTTTATACAAGTTAAAACATTCTTTGAAAGGCTATTTTACAAATGAATCTTAAGTTTTCCTATTTTTATAAATTGAAATGGCCAAGGTAGCCAAATTCTTTTCAATACCGGCCCACAATTAGTTAAAAGTCTGGCAATTTTATTTTTCCCTTTTTCACGTGTGATCATTAATGTTTTATAGGTATGGACTGTAAAACATACATGGAATATAAAAAATTTAACTACTTTCATTTGCAGTACAACTGAGTGCTCTTAAAGTGATAAGCTATACAATCTCATTCAAGTTTTGGGCCTTTAACATGATATGTTTCATTCACAAATAGCAATAAACTCTTACAACATTTTAAAAGAGAAAATACCTGGTGTGATGAAACTTAAACTAAGCAAAGCTCAAATTCACAAGCTCAACAACATAGCCCAGAATAGCAACATCACAGCAACGACCCTAGAACTAGAAACTCTTTCCAGCTAGTGAGTTAACTCGTCAAGCAACAACAAAGTAAGCTGCTAGCCGGTACCCAGAATCAGCGGCAACAAAAGAGCAAAACCAACAGCCAAGACCCAAAGACAACTTCTATTCAAGACCCAAATCCTGAGATTAAAGAGACCCTTTCCCTCCAAACTCTCTTAAGTACTTATGCACTCTTTTCCCTATCTATTTCCTAAGATTTACTTCTTTAAAGTGAAGAAGTTTTCTTCCAGAATTCACAAGTGTAGTGAGAAGTGTTTTCTGGTGTGTAGTATTTTTTAGCTTAGTGAAGTGTAGAGAGAAGTGAGAGTGTATTATTTTCAGAATGTGTGCTCTCTGTAATGTTTTTTTTTTTTAGACTAGTGAAGAAGGGCAGCCTTATATGGATGGAAAAGAAGGCGAAAGGGGGTGAAATTTTTTGTTAAAAGTGATGGAAAGAGGAGGAAAAAAACTAAGGTGAAAAAAGGGGGAAAATAGTTGTCCCAAAGCTGGCTGTGAAGACCAAAAATTACCTCTTCCATGTTTAACTCTCACCAACCTCAAAAAGCAAAGGCTGCACCTTGCCCCTTTTATCCTAATCTTTGTCTTACTTTTTCCCTTTAAGATTCCCTTTTAAGGGATACAAAAGAAGGCAAACTCTAAATTTTTGAACTTACTGCATCCACAACCAAAATTTATTTCCCAACTAAGACTCAAACTCATAGCCTACTAACCAATTAAAATCTGAACCAAAATCCCCTCTCCAACCCAAACTTAGTCCTAAACCACCTAAAAAAATACTTTGGACTTCAAAGTCTTCACTAAAAGAGACCAGAATTACAAAAGCAATACCTAATGACTTGTTTGCTTAACACTCGACAACCAGAACACACATGTTAATTGTCACAAAAGTTCATACATACAGACACCAATTCCTACTTAAACGGGATCAAGAACAACAACAGTAGACAATCCATGGATTAGAACAAACATACTGCAACCCACAGTTAGTAGTGAATTCAGAATGAAGTAGCAAACGGAGCTAAGCAAAACTCTACCTATCCACGGACCAAACATGTCTCACAATTTCCTTTTTCCAATTTTTGTAGATAATACATATGAAATACATATCCCGGAACTGAAACAAGCAGGCTCGGACAGAATTATGCCATGGCTAAACAATAAGGAAACACATGTTCATACAATAACAAGCCAAACCTTACTTGAACTAGACAAACGGAACCAATGTGATGAACAAGAATTAGAACTCTGGAACATGTTTATTTTTATTTCAATTCACAACAGCATCCTCATACATACGATTCACATTTCCAAACAAAACTCCTAATAAAACTATTTTCTATCATTAACATAATCTAAGCAAAACAGAAAATGGAAGGAAAGGCTAAAGGTTTCGTCTAACCCATAGCGTCAAAGCACCATCGCTGTCCTTGAGTATCGCAGCTGCCTCGAGCTCGCCTCACCACAAGCCATCACCACTGTCACAGTTAACAAAATGCTGCCTCCACACTGCCCATTACAGCAGCGTCAACGCCACTATAAGGCTCCGCTGCCCCTATATCGTCATGCCACTGCCATTGTCACGGCTTCACCACCAATCGTCATCGCTGCAGCGTCCTCGGAACGTCACTAGCCTACCATGCTAAGCCAATCATATCACTCCCTGCTCCGTTCTATTATAAACAGCTTCCAAAGAACCACCACCAATGTCACCACCCAACAAAACAAACAAACATACATACCACTGCACTAAACAGCCCCGTCCCCATCAAATCTTTGTCATCCCATCATTAACCTACCAACATTTAGTCATCCTCGTTACCTCTATCATAGAATCAAACAAGAAAATACGGGAACAAACTCCCAAGAATTAAACGGAGTATGGGCAGTGGAGAAGAGAAGGGAAAGGGAGGGATTCTCATGAAAAGTTACCTTCACAATAGTATAGAGGAGAGTGAGAGGAGTCCAAGCACATAAGGGTCGCCGGAAAAAATTGAGCTTCACCGAAGTAGAGTGATGACCGTCCTTTTAAAGCCCGATCTACGCAAATTGAAGGGGATTTTGGAGAAGATGAGTTCGGATATGGAAAGAGGGGACTGAGGCGGTTCTGGAAACATATTTTGATAATTTTCCGGTGGTGGCCGGCCGGTGGTTGACGACGGCCGGCCGGCGGACTCAGGGCAGAGAGGCGGAGTCTGTTTCATTTCCGGTGGCCAAGAGAAATTTGGGCATAATTTGTTGAGTCATAGGAGACTTGAGGGTGTGTGGAAGTAATGAATGGAAAATATGGGTATAAAACCTAGATCTAACGGTTGAGAGTGAGTGGAATAATGGGTCAGGCTTAGTATTTGGGCTTGATTGTTTAGTGTGGGCTGCCTGTTTGTTTGCTTCTTTTTTTTTTTTTAATTTAACTTGCCTAATTTAGCCATCTAATACTAGCAAAATCTTACACATTTAAACTAACAATTACCCTAATTAACTAAAATTAAATAATTTACAACATCCACAAATAACACATGAAATATTTTAATTAACACAAGAACGTAGGCAAAACGTACTCAGAAATTATCCTATTTTTGTTAATTTTCTAGCATTTTTCTTCTAATTAATTAATTAAAAATAGCCAAAGAAAAGGTAAAATCACATAACAATGAATACACATATTTTATGCATTTTTGTATTTTAGGTGCCAAAATTATGATTACAGACGTAATCGACAATTAATTTTTGCTTTTCGGTCCTAGCCAAAGAATGCTTTGCAAAATTGTGACCTTACCCTGATTAACAAGGTTACCTACATATCCTCGGACTAAGGAATCAGATCAACGTACTTCCTCACGTGCTTTAGCTGGGACTAACGCATTCAGACAGATACTAGACTCTTCTGGACTCACAGGGACTTACATTAGACACTTCTATACATAACGGGACTAACTCTAAACACTTTAAGCCATATTGGGACTGACTCGACATTTCTAGACTTATCCGGACTGACTCGACACACTTTTGACATACTATGGTTGTTGCTGCTGGTCAATTGTTGCTAGTTGTTGGCTAGTGGTCATTGTTATACAGGAAAATGAAATACAAGATTTGAATAATAAAGTTACAATTTTTAGGCTAAGTCTTCATGCTTCATAAGCTGATAAACTGGTCTGAAGCTCCCACTACCCAAGTAGGTCTTGAAAATTTGAAATTGCCGCTCGGGCGGGATTTGACTTGAAAGTTGAAATTGCCACTTCGACGGGCCTTGACTTCAAAGTTGAAATTTGCTGCTTTGACGGGCTTTGATTTGAATATTAAAATTGCCGCTTTGACGGGCTTTGACTTGAAGGTTGAAATTACCGCTTTGACAGGCTTTAACTTGAAAGTTGAAATTACCGCTTTGACCAACTTTGACTTGAAAGTTGAAATTTCTGCTTTGATTGGCTTTGACTTGAAAGTTGTAATTGCCGCTTTGACGGGCTTTGACTTGAATGTTGAAATTTTCGCTTTTACGGGCTTTGACTTGAAAGTTGAATTTCCGCTTTGACGGGCTTTGACTTGAAAGCTCAAATTGCCGCTTTGACGGGCTTTCACTTGAAAGTTGTAATTGCCGCTTTGACGGGCTTTGATTTGAAAGTTAAAATTGCCGCTTTGACGGGCTTTGACTTAAATGTTGAATTTACCGCTTTGACGGGCTTGGACTTGAAAGTTGAAATTGCCGCTTTGATGGGCTTTGACTTGAAAGTTGAAATTGCCACTTTGACGGGCTTTAACTTGAAAGCTGAAATTGTATTTTGGGTGGACTTGGACTTGAATGTTGAAATTACCGCTTTGAAGGGATTTGACTTAAAGTTGAAATTGCCGCTTTGAGGGGATTTGACTTGAATATTGATTTGCCGTTTTGACGGGCTTTGACTTGAAAGTTGGAATTTTCGCTTTGACGGGCTTTGACTTGAATGTTGAATTTTCTGCTTTGACGGGCTTTGACTTGAATGTTGAAATTGCCGCTTTGACAGGCTTTGATTTGAAATTTTAACTGCATCTTGAAATCTGCATATTCTTTGATGATCTCTTTCATGGTACACTCCTTGGCGTGTCATTCTTTGTGCCGATGTGCAACATTGAGCTCCAATTATCAAGGTTTATTCTGACTTGCTCTAGTACATCTACGAAACTGTAACAAGTTTTGTAAAACTTTCTTTGCTCGTTTGATGTTGAAGAATTTGAAATGAACTAGACAGAATGATGGAAACAAAAAAAAAAAGCTTCAACAAAAAGACTGAACAAAATGACGTCCCTTACGGGATAGGAAAAAGACTGAAGAGATGACGACCTTATTAAACATGACATGTATTTTGGAATCAACTCTTAATCCGCTCACATAGTCTATCCATGACTTTGCCCGACCAGCCTTTCCAATCTTGTTTGATGGCAAATCTAACAAGCCTCATTCGACTAGTAGCGCCCTTTCAGGTTTTCACCAACTAGCCTCTCTCTTTGTTCTTTTACCTCACATTTGTCTTGCAGGGCCCTTTTAGGTTTTCACCGACAAGTTTTTTTTCTTTTTCTTTCATTTTTCTGCTCTTTCCACATTGACCTCTCATCTTTCCTTACTGGTTGACCCCGTCTTTCTCTTACCCATTTTGTCTTTCCTTAGCTTCTTCCCTCGGAGATTTCCTTCTTTAATGACCATCATCCACCCAGCTCTTGATTGCGATTAATGACAAATAAATAGGACTTCATAGTGAGCAACCTTTTCCCTGACACTCTACTCGGCTTGACATTCTCAATGATCAGTCAGAAGGGTCTTTGATTGGACTGTAACATGGGATTTAGTTAGGCTAGGAAAAGTGTTCGTCATAACTCTCGAAAACAACTCATGAGATGACTTGGTGAACACTAAAAACTTTTGAATCACCGCTTTTAAAAATAAAACAAACTTTTTTCTCAGTTTAGGCAAATTGGGGATTCTCTTTTCTTTCTTTTTTTTTTCTTTTTTTTCTTTTTCTCTCTTTTTTTCGTTTTCTCTTTAATTTGAAAGTGGTATGAAAGTATCTCATGAGACGACTAGATGGATGTTTTGACCCTTGAAATTATTTCTTTTAAAATAATAAAAAAACTGTAGTCCCAGTTTAGTGAAACTGAGGAATTTTCTTTTGAATTGTCTAAATTAATATATAGGGGATATTGAGATTATCCCCCGAGATGACCATAATGAAAGTTAAAGGGATATTGACTTTCTCCCTTTCTTTTTAAAAATAAAAAACATGATTTTTCTCCAGTTTAGGATAAACTGAGGAGCTTTGAGTTTCTTCCCTAATGTTGAGACTGATATGTCGAATATCTCATAAAACTTGTGAATAGATGGTACAGCAAAATAGAAGTTTGTTTTTATTTTATTTTATAAAAAATAAAATAAAAATAAACTTCTGCCCCAGTTTATCATAAAAATGTGGAACTGAATTAGTTTTGACATTGGCCGCACACTTGGAGGCAAGTTTTGCGTCAATATGAACAAGGAAAAATGAACGTTTCCTTGGTGTGACTGCACCCGAATGGTTGCCTACGTATCCTTTTGAGAGGAATCAGGTAAAACGTAGCTCTACCACTTAATGGTAGATTTTTGTTGTTTTTACTTTCCTCTTTTTCTTTTTCCTGTTTTCTTTAATCTTATCAAATTGATTCGAAGGGAGGGTTGGCCAACGAAAACACAAAAAAGGCTGACAAAGGATATAGTTTTGGGTAGAAGAAATGAAAGTTGTTCGTCATCCCGATCCGAGAATGCCTCGCACAAATAATGATTCAATCATTTGACTTGGATTGATCCACACGTGTCCTCGACTTCTGCTTTACTGATGGTTCTCAAAACTGGTATTCAACTTGGTTCGAAGTGACCGTGCACAATTTTGAATTTCTCACCGATCTCCCTTATCGGATGAATACTGATTAATTCCCACTTATTTTATTCCCTTTTTTATCCCTCTTTACTACTCAGATAGCTCACAATGTCGGAGCGCCTGTTTAGATCAAGACGTAAATTCCACATGCACGTCATGTTATTAAAGCCGACAAAACATAAAAACAGAACACTAAGGAAACAAGACCAAGAAATAAGAGACATAATTTTGAGACGAGAAAATGATCTCGCTTATCATTGAATTAAAGACATGAGTGTTTGAACACCAAAACAAGCAAAATAAATGTACTTGGATTACAACCCTTAAATAACCAAATACACAGAAAGCATTACAAAACAAGCTACAGTGTTTCCCAGTCGTTCAGTTACAAGTAAAGGCCAATGTACTGCACCTATGCATCATAGACTCGCAATGGGTTCTGAATATTTGTTGCATTTGAGCCTTCTACTTGAATCTGAGCCTTCGACTTGAATCTGGATCGCCTTCTTGAGACTACGACAACCATACGTGTCGTGCCCTGGCATGTCTGAATGGTAAGCACATTGATGAGTATGGTCTACCTTCGCCATTGAAAGGACATTTCCAGCAATTGGCTTCAGCATATTCAAGTCCTTCAGCTTTTGGAAAAGGTTGGAGTAAGATTCTCCAATTGGTGTGAACATGTTCTTTTCTTCCTTATACAGGTTCTGATGATAAGCACTTGGGCCAAAAACAGGAGGCCCCTCTGGCCGGTAAAGAAGATTTGGTGGAGCTTGGAAATGATTATGTGAAGCTTGGTGAGTGGGATATGTAGGTTGTGAGGCAGGAGCACGCCATTGTGGATAGAAAAGTGCTGGTCCATACGGATGTGCTACATGGATTGAGTATTGTGGAGGAAGAGTGGAATATTGTGTATGTTCTGAAGGGTAGTAGGGTTGTGGAGGACGTATTTGTGGAGCTTGGTATGAGTGGGTTGATTGTATCTTTTCTCGCTCCCCTTTTGTGAACCCGAACCTACCATGGCCACATCATCTTAATTCTTCTTCCCAAAAGCTCCCGCGTGGTTCCGTACTACTTGGGTGGTCCGTCTTAGTGTTGTCTGGCTCACAATCTTGCCAGCTTTAACTCATTTCTAAGCCATTTTGCCCATTTGAAAACCTCGTGAAATGGCTTTCCCCATGCAAGAATCAATGCACCCTAAAACTCCTCATCTTGAACTTCAATGAACAAACGAACCATGTCTTCTTCTGGGATAGTGTGGCTCACTCAAGCAGCCTGTTCACGCCATCTGAGGGCATATTCCCTGAATCTTTCACTTGGCTTCTTCCTTATCGCATCCAAAGAGGAGCGATCCGGCATGACTTTAATATGGTACTTGTCGTGGTCATAGAATGCCTTTTCCATGTCCTCAAATGTTGGCCATTTGGCTACATCCTACCTCATGAACCATTCGACTGCTGCTTCTCCCAAGCTTTCAGAAAAGTATGCTATCAAAAGCTTATCTTTCTCGACTCCTCTTATTTTGTTATAGTTTGTCTTCATATGAACCCTTGGATCACCCTGCCCGGTGTATGGCTCGAACTTGGGAAATATGAACCCATCTAGCAATTCCAATTTAGGAAAAGGGCAAAGATCCTTGACGGATATATTGGCATGACCTCCATATCCTTGCATAATTTTCACAGCTTGTTCGAAACTCTTCACTTTATGAAAGACCTCATTCTCGACCGGCTTTGCCAGATGGTTGACCTCAACCCGAGACTCATGATGGAACCCTTGATCATATGAGTCACTATGCCGGAAATTGGGTTCATAGGGTTGATCATGGTGACGGTCCCCAGCCTGCAGATGTGGATCACTGTATGACATGGGCATGGTAGGCCTAGCAGGCCTGTAAATGCTGGAACACGTGCCAAAAGTGGGCCATACTGCCCTTGTGGTGGAGGCGGTGGTGGAGCCAGGGGCTGTAGTTCAGTTGCATTTGTTACGCCACAGACAGGGGCGAGACCAGAAGGAAAAGTTGGATCCTCAACTGGTGTAGATGTTCCTGATGTCTGCTGGAGAGTTGTTGGCACGACTCTATCTAGTACAGATGGCCTGGGAGGGGGTGCCTGCCCTAGGGTCATTGCATGATGCATGTTGGCCACAAGTTGTTTCAAGGTTTGGACCTCCCCCGTCAACCTTTCATTTTCCAATGCCAAAAAGTTCCCGGGCACCGGTCTCAGCTCTTTCTCCATCTGATAGCATGGCTATAGGTGAAGTCACAGGTCCCTTTGACCTAGTTCCGTACGGATAGGTCAATGCCAAAATTCCATACCAAATATCCAAACTCCAAGAGCTATGGGCAAACAAATCAGGTTAATACAAAAGAGTCACAAATTGCAAGCCTATGGTTGTTATGTGTCATCCGGAAATAGTTCTTGGCGCAAGCTGAGTGTATCGACCGTATCCCCCAAAATATTGCTTATGTGTCACGTTAGACAGAGTCGAAACACACATTGTAGTCGACATGTAACTCGAAACATGGACATGCTTAGTTTTTTATTTCTTTTTTTCCCTTTTATTATCTGCAAAAAAAATCCGTTTTCTATACAACAAATGTAATTTAAACAAATGATATGAGACGAATTCAAAATAATATTTAACATGACACGCGACTCAAAAATATAAACAAACTGATATGATATTGGGCAGGTACACCCGGATGGTGAAAATAATGAGACTCGACATTTTAGCGGAGTCAGATTATTCCACGAGGGTCGATGCGAAATACAACTCAGGTAATTGCAATTTATCATCTGTACCCTGACTTGACCTTAGAAAAAATAAAATAACGTGGGAACCCAAAAAAAACTTTTTTTTATTAAATGAAAAATTAAGACTCGACTTAAGATTCAAAGTGAATTTACAAAATCCGGTCATTATGACGATACGACAACTACTTCGACACCAAAATTGCCACAAATTAGACACATGAATGGTTCCCAATATTTCTCCATTATAACGATGTTAAACCCCGATAAATTATTCTCAAAGCTCATGACTAGAGATGGACACAGACTCAAACACAAAAGGGTCCCAAAATTTTTACCATTATAACGGCGAAAAATATTTTCTAATACCTAGGGTCCAGACTCGTACATAAGATTTGACTCAAAAATTCATCACTATAACGGCGTAAAATGACAACTAAAAATTTTTCGAGACACGGGACAACCCCATTTTCTATTATTTCCTTTTTTTTTTTTGGAAATTTGACACCCGCCTCCTGGTGATCGGTCAGTATAACAACCTTACGACTAGAACAAATGTAACACATCTTATGCCCATGATGTGTCTTTTGCAGACGCGGGCCCCATCATGGCATAAGGAAATCAACCTAGACAAGTGCAATACCGGTGTACCACACCTCACTAAGTCTAATGACATGCAGATAATTCGGCCTAAATAAAAGCTCGTGTCAAACTCTAGGTGACTCAATAGGTTCATGATATAATGATTCAGCCATTTGGAAGTACCTCGGGGGTACCGGTCGACAATGTCTAACGACCTAACCCAACATACCTCCTCCTAATCAAGGTTAACTTTTTGTGTTTTGACACACGATAGAAATTCCAGATGAAGAAGTAAAATTGGCGTGCTTGTGTGTAGTGTTCAAGATGACTTAAAGATGTACGAGAGAAAACAATTGTGTATATACAGTTCAAACATATCAAAGCAGTAACAATCAAGGCAACATATAAAAAAATATTCAAAAAGCCGAAAAGCGACAAATTTTAAAGCCTCAGACTGAGTTTTCACTTTCTTCCCCAGCGGAGTCGCCAAGCTGTCACGACCCTTTTTTAACTTAAAGAAAGCTAGTTTTAAAGACTGTGACGGGTGTTAATAGGTACACAGCTATTTAAGAGATTTTCAAAGTCGCCACTTGACAAGTTAAAAGTCTGCCAAGTCACCAAAATGGTGTACCTAGAACACCTATGACTCATAAATGGTCTACATTAGAGTTCCGGATAAGTATCTTGGTTGACTCTCGGAAAGGTGTTAGGCACCCTCGAGTCTTATGCCATGCACAGTTGCTTTATTGACGCATCTCGACTTTTGAATTTGTTTATTTTATTTGCCTTGTTTTGTTACGCCTTGATTCATTTAATTAAATTACTCGTTCAAATGAAAACTCAAATCGAGATATAATCGCGCGAGCACTTCACTCATTCGAAATTTTCCAACATAAATTAGTTAAATCGCGCAGGTACTTCACCCATTCGAAATCTCCTAATTTAAAAGAGTCTCAAGTGAACAACTTATGTTTAATAGTTTCGGCCTATAAAGTTCTCCTAGACATTATTTCTTCTGTCGCTTGACAATAAAAGTTTAAACATTGTTGCACCTTCCTTCACGTTTTTAATTCTCAAATTGACTAACTTGTTGCGAAGCCGTACCTTTGCGAGACGTCAAGATCGAAAGATTCAACCAAAATCAAAATGGCCAGCTGCCTCTTTAATTCTTTAACAGATTTTATTTAAAACATTAGCACTTCTTGTCTCATTTGCATATCTATTTCAGATTTTCTTAATTATTTTGAATTTATCCTATAAAGCGAGTTAAACAAATTTTAGATTTGAAGAAAAGCCGTGGACCAGCCCCTTCTTATACAAGTTATCATTTTACTCTTAGATCTGGTTCACTCACATGGATATGGCTAATACTTTAAACTTGTTATGGAAATGTTCCTTACTTTGCAAATATAATTGTCATTATCTACATGACCCAGAAATTATACATGGCAATTTGATTAATAAGAGCATAAACATAGGCAAACGTGGTCTCATTGGCATTTATATTCACTCAAAACATTACAAACAAAATCATAAATGAGTTAATAAAGTTCAAGAGTTACCTAATGTGTTACAAGCTTCGCAGCAAAACAAATGATAACCACCAGCCTTGAACTAGCTACAACAAACAGTATCAGCAACAAAGCAAACCATTTCCCTTTCCTTTCTACGTTAAACAAGACATGAACCCCAAAAGACTCTCCTTTATTCCTCTTTCTCTGCAAATTTCTCCCTTTCTTTTCTCTTTTTTTTTGTTATCTCTCATATCTGAATTTTTAAGAGCGAAAAGTAGTATTTTTCAGCTCTTAGTGAAGTGTAGAGAGAAGTGTTTTCTATGATTTTTTTGTGTGTTCAAAGTGTCTCTCTAATGCAGTAAAAGTCCTCCTTTTATAGGAGAAAATAGAGCTATTGGGATAGCTCTTCCCTTGATACAAAGACCAAAGCTTTTAATGCCTATTACCTCTTTCATGTTTCCCCTCTCACCAACCAAAAAGAAAGGTTGAACATTACCTCTTTTACGCCCTACTCTTTGTCCCTTTGATTGACTTTCTAGCTCTCTTTTTCAAACTTTCAGACTTTTACATTTCCCCAAAATTGATACTACATGATTCATGTTCAACATTATTTAACATGCTTGCTAGACAAACAAAACCAGATTATGCTTGACCATTCGACAACAACCAGACAATGCTTATTTTAACACTTAATCAGAACTAAACACAAAAAGGAATTCAAATCACATGATACAAACACCAAAATTCATACTTGATAATGAACAAACATCCGGTTCAATCACAAGATTTAAACTAAATGGCTCGAATTAGAATTCCACCTACAACTAACATGAGCTAAAAATAGGCTTATAACGTGATACTTGAACAACTGATCATTAACTCATACGATAAACTATATCAATATAATGATTTTTATTTCGCAAGCTAAGTACTACACATAAACAAATAAAGCCGAACTACTCTAACTTATGAGCATGAACTGTAGCTAACAACACACACGCTCCCTAATTAACGAAGCTAACAATTGATACATAAACATTGTTATCTATGGCTTAATAGGTTTTCACAAATTTAAACTTAAAGGATGAAAGAAAAGAGAGCACACTAAGTGTAACCTAACCCATCGAACCACAAAATCGCAAACGCCATAGCAGCTGCAGCATCTCTGCCTCATCATATCTAGCTCCTGCTTTGACACCCCTACTGCCTCGCGACCCTACACTACTGCTACAACTATCTCGCCATCTACTTAATCACTAAACCACCACTGTTCGCTAAGGATATCACAATCGCATCACCACCTCGGATCAGTTTCAGTATCACAACAACATTAATAAGCCGCCTCGAGCTCACTGCATCGTCGACACCTCCACTGCCTCGCTAAAAACACATTAATACTCCCGTTGTCCCGCTGCCATAGCAACTTGTCCAGCGCCACCACTGGAACCACTAGGCATGTTGCCTCACCATGGCTTTGCCACCAATCGTCATAGTCATCACCGTAGTTTCCACCATTGACAGCATCCGACCCGCTTGACCATCGCTCCCAGCCATCAAAATAGCTTGTCACTGTACACACCCCGATACCACGGCACCACCACAGCCACACATCGTGCACCAAGGAATGAAAATGACAAATGGGCAGCGACAGGAAAGAAGAAAAGTGCAGGGGGTTTTCGAGAAAACATACCTTGAGAAATGGGTAGAGGATGACGAGACAAGTCCGTAGATGTATAGTACAACAGGAAAAGTTGAGCCGTTGCCGAAAAAGTTTTAGCCGTCTTTTCAAACCTCTATCCACACCGATTCACTTGTATTTTGGAAAAATCAATGCAATATCGGAGTAGAGGGCGTCGAGACGAGCTCGGAAATATAATTGGTTTTGACCACCAGTGGTGGTCGACGGCGGCTAAACGGCGGTTTCTGGTGAAATTGAAGTTTGGGCAAGGGTTTTGCTTTCTCTGAAGAAGTTAAGGAAAAAAGAACTAAAATGGAAAAGTTTTGCTTTTTGAACAAAGGTTTGGCCCGGGTTTAAACTTGTAATGGGCTGGTCCAATTTCCTTTTGATTCATCAGAATTTACGTGGCCCAAATGGCTATTTATCACACATAAACTAATTAAATACTTTAAGTTGAAAAAAATTAGACAAAATATCACAATCAACTAAATATGAAAATAAACCATTACTCACATCAAATTCACTTTTTGGTAATTTTGATAATTTTCTTCTAAATTAAATGACTAAAGTAGCTGAGATACACATAAAATTATAGCAAAACATGTAAAAATCTAAGGAAAACTAACACAACTTTTTTTTTTGAAGAAACTTGATTTGGTGCCAAAATTAGGTGGTTACAGGATGAACAACATAGACCAAGCCTTCTATTCCACACCAAGGGAGGACTACATTTTAGCGTACATCGTTCGCATAGACAATACTCTTAAAAATGGGACTGACCAACCACCTCCAAACGCTGGCACCACATGATCTGTCGATTGGCATCTAAAAATGTGCAACAGATGTTTGACTACTTTCCCAGCCCTGCAGTTAATCACATGGTCTAAATAAGCCTCATTTCTTATTTTGGTTGGGTTTAGAGGAGTTTACCCATACACTCCTTTAAGGGCATATGGACAAGCAGGAAGAAAGTAGATTATACCCGAAATCGCAGACATCAGATGTTTAAAAGTGGATATATTCGAACGAATGATACCATCCAAAGACATAATATTGGAACTTTAGAAAGCAAGGCATTGAATAAAACTTGAGACCATTGGACGTGACATATTTGATGTAGGCTATGACGAAGACTACTTAGATTGGCTTCGAAACAACATGGCAAGAGCGGTTCAACCAAGGGGAATAATAAAAAGGAAAACAAGATGATACTGAGTTAGAATCCGAGTGCAAGAATCTACAGAGACAACTAGCAAGGACAGAAGGAAGTAGCAGAAAATGAAATTTCACCAAGAGCAAAGAAAAAGACAAATGGCACAATAAGGAAGAACTCCTGGAAAAACACACAGAGTCTATAGCTGTATGGGCTAGCGAAGGAATGAACTTCGTGGTTAAAGAAGGAATGGAAGATAAAGGAAAGAAAACATTAGAGATGTTGAAATATCTCATATTTTACATATCTCGGCTCTTGAATGGTGCAGGCAGCGTCATCTTTCAAAAAGACTCATCAGAAGTAAACTCGTCCGAAGAAGACGAATCTCTTGAGGATGGATCAACTTGAAGGATGTTTGCTTGGCCATGATCTAGCTTCCTAGATATGTTTAGCTTTTCCTTCTCTTACATTGTTTCAATATTAATCTATGTAGTAACGACCCAAATACTCCACTTATGCAAATTCTTCCTTTTAGAATAATTCTTCATCGTTTTAGCAAACAAAATGATACGTGTGCCACAAAGCATATTTCAAATCATCGTTAGGGTTACCTCATGCATAAAATGGTCCCTTGTATTCTAGGACGAATTTTTTATTGGCTATGTGTGCATTGTCAAACATGAAATTGTTTGTTGCTCTAGGTTTCTTTCTACTTAAGTGATTCCCTTCCTAAATCCAATAACCTACCAAATGCAACTTCACTCCCAAATTTTACTTCAAAATCTTTTGCATGTGCTGATTATTTCCTATCCCTTACTAACTCAAAGACCTGATTTTAAAAAAGGTTGGCTCAAGTTGAATATCAAGGCACAATATATGGTCAAGAAAAGTACACTTGTTAGTGATTTGTCAAAAAAAAAAAGATGGAATTATTGCACCAATCATTGTGCTTATGAATTAGGAAATTGATAGAGTCGGAAATTTGATTAGTAAATTTCAAGGGTACCTCTAACATACCACAAGAATTACCGAAACTAGTTGCTCCAGTCTATACAGTCATAGCACCTGCAATACAAGAGTGTGACCTAAAGCATTTTTCAAATTTGCACGTATTCACGGTCGAAAAGGCAGTCAAAGGAAGGAAATAAAGAATTTGAAAGCAAATAGAACCTACTTAATGTAGCAAAGATTTATGCACCACAACCAGAAATTGGCAGGCTGATTCAACTTGGAAAAAAAGGTAAGGATATCGTGACAAAGCTCCTATTACATGACAAAACTGAAAAACCCATGAGTATTTGGAAGAACATCCCTACCAACTAGCAAGTGTGGGACAAGACAATGCACTCGGGATGAGACTACTTGATAAGACACTTACAAGGCCAACATTGATTTAGTACGTAGAGCAAAGGAAAAATGCAACATAACCAATCTCTAAAAGGCCTTAGGCAGTAATTTGACTGAAGTACAATCTAATAATATTGAAACAAGCATAAGTAGTTGTTTCAAGAACTAGGACTCTGTTTGGTGTGCCGACAGTCTTAAAAGCTCCCTAAGATCCATTAGGACATGTCTATAAAATTTGAGCTGATTCAGACCTCGTTTGGTAGGATTTTTGAAAAGGTTTCCGTTTCAGTTGTGGGTAAAGCTTCAAAGAGGTTTTCGAGCTTGATTTGAGTAAATGTGATCCGATTTAAAATTCGAAAGTTGTGTTAGGTTCACATGGTCATTTATGACCTGTACACACTTTAGAAAGTGAGTTCCGAGGTCATTTTGGTTAATTTTTCTAAAATCCCAAAAGTTAAGAAATCGACCTCTTTCCGTGGAAGCCGTATCTTCACCTTTGGAGATCCGATTTGAGTTCCATCTTCGCAAGCATGTCATACAAGTCTTGTATGATTTGTGTACAAAATTTAGGGTCATTCCAAGATTTTTAGAGTCCCATTTGGATCCAAAAGATGGTGCAAAAAGCTGCACTGTAAGCAGCTTATTTCAATGTATAAATACAGCTTTTAAACCCATTTCGGGTCTAAATAATTTTTTGTCATTTGAAGACTGTTCCGAGCCAAAGTATAAGTGTCAAGTTGCTATAAGTCATTATGTCTCACTCCTATAACACTCAATTGTGTTAATTCATGATTCTTCGCTAGAATTTCATGAAATTGAATTGAAAAATTGGATTAGAACCCTAAAAAAATTATAAAATTGGGAAATTTGATCAAATTAAACTCAAATATGAAAAAAAAATGATATCATTGGACTCCTGGTATTATGAGGAGTCCGGAAATGTATAGTTTATGGGTTTTCGGCTAAGCCTGGCCTAGGGGTATTTTGATAATTTTTTAACCGTCTAAAGAATAAATACTCTTTCTTCTGGCACTTATAAGTGTGAATATATTCCTTTGGTTCAGAAAAAAATTATTTTTAGGGATGTTGGACTGGAAAAGAAGCTGTTCAGTAGCTATTTTGACACAGGACCTAAGGTAGGTGATTTTATCTACTTCTTTGATGGCCTTTAGCCTTTTAGATGATCTATTCGCATGTTCTTTTCGTGAATAGCTGCTGATAAGGCATACTTACTACGCCACATCCTTGTTATGTATTTTCTTGTTATGTTTCTTGATTACTGGGATGTTATGTCATCTGAGGGCAGGAGGATTCCGCTCCTTGCATCATATTGAGGGTAGGAGGATTTCACCCCGGAGTAAGAGAATTCTGCTTCATTCATTGGGTACATGTGACCCTATTGCATCATGTTGCATTCATCTCAAGACCTTCTATGTGCTTGCTACCTGTATAAGACTGCTACTCGTCCATTTGTGCATTGTTTAAATGTTATATGTCGTTTCTTTCTGTTTCTTTTGCTCATTTGACCATTTTTTTGAGTTAAATAGCTATTCGCCTATTGAGTCCTTATGACTCACTCTCTAGGGGAGGTTGTCGGGTGCTCGCACAGCCTAGCAGCAAATCTAGGTCGTGTCAGTTGGTATCAGAGCCGGTTTAGAGTCTTTCAGATCATGACAGTGTCTAATAGAGTCTCGCTGATTGGGCCGAAATATCTTTACCTATCTACGAGAGGCTATGGTGGCATTTATGCAGTTTTCTTTCTTTTTTTCCCCGTCGTGCGTGAATCTTCTTATCTAAATTTAAATATCTTTGTTAATTCATTCGTAGTTTACGGTGAAAACACGCGCGACTGCTCAGTGAGAGACGGAGGAGCCAGAGGTAGCCCCTATGTCTGATGCTCCATGAGGTAGAGGTTTTGGCCGCGTTAGAGGTCATGGTCGAGGCAGAGGTAGAGCTGCCCAGGCCGCAAGAATGGTCGATCATACTGATCTATTGTAGAGGTTCCAGCAATGCCAGCTCCTGGTGGATAGGGAGAGTAGGGTTTATTTGTTCCCCCAGCACTCCATGATGCTTTATAAGATTCTTGGCGGCGCAGGTGCCCCAGAGACCTCATATTCTAAAGGCAGCTCCTCAGGCTGCTGTAGATGTTCCTATTTCTCAAACAGCTCCTCAGGCTGCGGTAGATAAAGAATAAATACTCTTTCTTCTGGCACTTATAAGTGTGAATATATTCCTTTGGCTCAGAAAGAAATTATTTTTAGGGATGTTGGACTGGAAAAGAAGCTGTTCAGTAGCTATTCTGGCACAGGACCTAAGGTAGGTGATTTTATCTACTTCTTTGATGGCCTTTAGCCTTTTAGATGATCAATTCGCATATTCTTTTCGTGAATAGCTGCTGATAAGGCATACTTACTACGCCACATCCTTGTTATGTATTTTGTTGTTATGTTTCTTGATTTCTGGGACGTTATGTCATCTGAGGGCAGGAGGATTCCGCCCTAGGAGCAGGAGGATTCCGCTCCTTGCATCATATTGAGGGTAGGAGGATTTCGCCCAAGAGTAAGAGGATTCTGCTCCATTCATTGTGTACATGTGACCCTATTGCATCATGTTGCATTCATCTCATGACCTTCTATGTGCTTGCTACTTGTATAAGACTGCCACTCGCCCATTTGTCCATTGTTCATATGTTATATGTCGTTAGTTTCTCTTTTCTTGGCTCATTTGAATATTTTTTTGAGTTAAATAGCTATTCTTTTCCTATTGAGTCCTTATGACTCACTCCTTACCTGTTTCTTGTTTTGTATATTCGTTTCGACAAATTCTGCTTTAGGATCCAACTAGCGTCACGAGTGAGGAGCTAGGCGATTTCAGCTGTCTGTGGTGAGCCAGCTTGTTCGTTGAGGCCACCAGCTATAGATTTTATTATTATGTCTCATTTTTGTTCCCTTCGAAAAATGTATATATTTTTTGACTTCATAGATGTATGATCTGGATGGCTCTAGAGTTATGTATTCGGATAGTTAGCTGCAATCCTTCAAGAAGCCGATATATATGAATGTTCCGTGTATATATACATAATGTATGTGTCTACTCCGATTTTCTTATGCTGTTGAAGTTAATTTCATATCATTGCTTAGTTGAGTTCATATCGTTGTCGGGTCTAGGGGAGGTTGTCGGGTGCTCGCATGGTCTAGCAGAAAATCTGGGTCGTGTCAAATATGTATTTTATAAGGAAAGGGAAAGCTACCGCAATCGAAGCACCTGACACTATCCCGCCATTTTTTTGAACTACGCCTGAACTGATTCCTAGTAATAGCAGGATATATAGGCAACCCACACCGGGGTCGGGCCTTTCGCAACAAATCTTACCCAACATGTAAAAGTTGGTGCAAAGATTGAAACGCATCAGTTGGTTGGCAAGCCTCAAAGACATTGATGAGTATCTTTTGCAAAAAAGCACAAGCATCGCGCTGACAAATCTGCATGACGAATTGAAACTTGAGTGGAATTGATTCACATTATATAATGAATATTTCAATTGATCAGTTTTTTGTCAATCATCTTCTTCACCCGTATTTGATCTCCCGCAGGTAGTAGCAAACTTGAGTGGAAGAGATAACTTGAAGTTTATTCCAGGTGATATGTTTGACAAGATTCCTCCGGCTAATGCTGTCTTACTTAAGGTAATTCTACTCTACCTTAATTATTGTTTAAATTATAATACTCTCACTTTATGCTTGCCTTTATTTTGTTTAGTGCAACATTGGGTGGATAAGTTTTCATCGTAATATTGGATTATACACTGGTCTAAGTACTTCGTTATTAGCTAGTATGGTTATAGGTTGTTCGGTCATAGACGAATAAGTTGCACAATTACTTGTAATAAAATGTATATCTCCTTATTTTTACGGAATCGGCTTGAATTTGGCTCCAGTAATTGCTAATACACTGCTAGATGAGTGACATGTGGATTCAAGTACTGTTATAAAGGAAGAATTCAACTAATTTCAATCTCCTTTTGGATTTTTGGTTAACCTCTATAAAAGGCAATCGTTGAAGTTGAACAAAAGAAAATAAAAAGTGTGGTTACCTATGTAAACAGGAAAAGTTTATACTATGTACTTTTATCTCCTACGTAAGTCTGCCATTAACAAAGGGTTTGCTATTCGCAAGATTTGTCTCAATGTGGTAAACTCCTCTCAATCCTAACTTTTCTGTGAAACTTATAGAAATTTTTAATTCAAATTGTACATCATTCAAGAAATATAAATGGTTATTCTCTTTGTAGAGTTAAATTTACTCATCTCTTATCAAAAGCATATATTGTTGTGAGATGTTGAATATTTTTCATTATTCTATGTATTTCAATTTGTATGTTATAGTCTGATTTGTGTAAAAAAAGAATTTAAATTTTATAAAATTTGTAGTATAAAATGAATCATAAATCTTTGTGTAGAAATTTGGAATTAAATTATTTTAAATTTAAAAATATGTATTATTTTTTAAAAAGACTAAAATAAATAAAATTATGTTATTCTTTTTTAAATGGGGGAGTATAAAAATACTTCGGCAAATTATCTTGAAAGAATATTTATTAATTCACTCTTTCTAAAACTTAGTTCATTCCAAGATGGAAATAATGTCAATAAGATTAAAAAAAAAAAAAGATAAATGGGGTAAATAGAAGAAGAATGTTTGGCCAAGATACGGGAAATTTTGATCACTAGCCATTTTTGGACGCGCTCATTGGGGACTATCCACCATTTTCAAATTCATTGAAGAATAGCCAAAAATTCGCGCGCACACTTAAGCTCCATTAGCGTTGGAAAAACACCCCAGACTAGTTTCATAACAAAATACTGGGGCTTTGAAAATACTGGGGCTTTCAAAGCCCAAGTATTTTATTATGAGACTTTATATATAAAGCTTCAGTCCCATAACAAATGTTGGGGCTTTGAACAAGTTTTGTTCACAGCCTCAGCATTTTGTTATGGGTTATGGGACTTTATATATAAAGCTTCAGTCCCATAACAAAATGCTGGGGCTTTGAACAAGTTTTGTTCACAGCCCCAGCATTTTGTTATGGGACTGAAGCTTTATACAAAGTCTCATAATAAAATGCTGGGGCCTTGAACAAAACGTGTTCAAAGCCCCAGTATTTTATACTAGGGTTAGTTTACTGAAGCTTTCCAGTATAAATATTGGGGCTTTGAACAAGTTTTGTTCAAGGCCCCAGTATTTATACTGGGATTTGTCCGGAGGTGGCTATTTCTCAGCAAATTTGTTTTTGACGGCTAAAAATCAATTAACGCGCGCCAAACAGGTCCCTGTACGAAATTTTTACTCAAGATACCAGCAAATATAGATAAAATATTAATTTGATTTCAATTTCTCAATGTGCACTGCCTTGAGCCTTTATCTTCTTGGAATATGTGGCTCTTGAAAGACAGTTTAGGGTAAAAAACTTTGGCGTAGACACGCAGATTTTACATGGGTAACCACACAGTTTTTTTTAACTCAACTATTGCCTTTATAGAATTTAGCCAAAATAAAGAATGAAGTTAAATTGAATCCCTGCCTTGAAAACACAGGATACCACGTATCACTTAACTGTCGATACTAGACTCATCAAGATTTAACTAGACTCATTTTCTGTGTAAACAAGAATCGATCAATAGACCAAAATCCTTGCTCTGACTGCTACATAAAATACTCAGACAATTTTTCGTAATCTGTATGTGATTTATAATAGTCTCCAACTCAAGCGCTAATTTATCACCCGCAATCTAGGCATTCTCTGTACTATTTTGCTTCAAACAATTGCAATGAGCTATTTGTTTTGTGTTTTGTCACCTTATTATGATTGGCTTGTATTTGAAACACCGAAATTGGCCAAGAATCTGCATCTAGAAGAAACTTAAATGACAAGACAAACTGAAACACTTATTTCTGAAGCAACGTCTTCAGAACCACACACATATGGCATCAAGAGGGATGTAATACAACAAGATATCTTAGATTATTCAGGCAACCCCAGCCCTACTACTATGCAAGTTGTGGTGATGGACAAGCAAAATCAGCTAGCAATATACCTGCACAAGAGACATAGCAAAAAAACCCAACCAAATGAATCTAAAAAGCTCCAGAATGTTGAAAAAAAAAATAGTCGTAACAGCATATTAGTCATCATGACCAAGCACCAACCATTATCAACCAAAATCAGTAAAATTCACAGTTTCCCACTACTCCCAACCTACACAATGTACACCCACCAGCCATCAGGATTTTCTACGACAATCTTACCTAGATCAACATAATCAGAAATAAATAAAATGAAGAAGTCTCGCACCTATATGACAAGCACATTTGAAATACCAAAGGATCAAGGGATCTTGCGACCAAGAGATAGATGGTTCCATGAATACCTACGTCCAATATTTTGGTACATCAAAGATTTGCACCTATCACTTATAAATTCAATGTTATGACACTACATAATGCCCATCACGAAATTAAGAGTCTTCGACCAAGACAAGATAATGGTACTACGAAAGCTAGCAAATGACAACTACAACTCTCAACTGCAAAATGTGTGGAAAAAATACGCCACCTACAATTATGGAGATACGAGTCCAGCTGGCGAGACTAGACTTAACATACAAGTTACCGAGCACAGAGGATACCCGCCTGCTCCACGAATTACGACTGTTCATGCAGTTCAGGCGTAAGACGCAAGGCATACATCCCGCCGCCTTAGGGTTTACAGTCTCCTAGTTAGGATTTCGTATATACCACCACCTGGAGCTTATAGGCTCATAGCCTGTATTAGTCTTTGTATTTTACAGTAATTAGGACTGGGTAAATATCTACTATAAATACCCCTTCTTACATTGTATTGTACACTAAGCGATTCACACTGAATTCAGTTATTCTCAAGGAATAATACTACTTACTTTCTTGTTCATTACTTTTCTCTGTATCTACTTACTTTTTCCATCGTTTATACTGTATTTCTTGTGACCCTTTCATAAATTTAATTTTTTAACATAGACGTTCAATTTTAGGCATAAACAGTTTGGCGCCCACCATGGGGCCCAGGACATTGTAGGTATTCTACGAAGGAAAAAGGCGCAGTAGTGTCAGACAACCGCAACTACGTCGCATGGGATTCTAGTATCAAGATCCAACAAATGACTCATAATTCGGTCGACACGGCTGAAACTATGAAAGAATATATAATCAATGTCCTTTTACTCGCTATCACGTCCGGAACCCTACTGAGATACCAAGCTTTATAACATGTCAGACAAAGCGATACTGGCAGTCCAGGGGGCCCAAAATCCTGTCAACACAATTTTTGGGAGGCCCCGAGTTAGCAGCATCAGGACCAGAACCATCATGGTCTGTGAGGCCCATCAGAAGATAACCAAGAAACCTCATATCAACGCCATCGAGTTTGATAAAAAATACTCACGGCGAGTTATATACCCCTACTACGATGCATTACCTTGTGGGTACATGACGCTCTGGTCAAACGCGTGTTGGTAGATCCAGGCAGTGCGGTGAACATCATTCACTGGGGAGTCGTTTGCCAGATGGAGGTGCAGAACTAGATAATTCCCAGTCCATACAACTATAGCCAGCTTCAACAACTCCAACGAGAAGCCTGTAGGAAAAATACTCCTTCAGGTACACCTTCTAGGGGCAGCGAGGGTCACATCCTCCCAAGTAATGACATGCGATCTCTCGTGTAAATTATCTTGGGAAGACCCTAGATTCACGAAGTACGCGCAGTCCCATCCTCCCAAGTAATGACATGCGATCACACCCTTGTTTGTTGTTTGTTTTTGTCTATCTACTTCATTTCGGCAGGTTCGCTCCAGGATTGAGTTCGCCACATTGTTCAGGAGCGAAGACGACTTCAGCTGTCAGGATGAGCCAGCTTTTATTCCGGATGGCCACCAGTTTTATTGGTTATCATTTCAGCTACATTTTGCTCCCTTCAGGAGGTATCTGTCTTCTTTCGTACTCTTAGATGTCTAGTCTGGATAGCCCTAAACCTAGTATGTTGGGTAGTTAGCTGTAATTTCTTTGTACAGCTTAGAGGTATCAGTATATCTGTGTTTTTCCTAAGTCTTATTCTTATTTATGAGTTGTATTCATATTCATTTTCCTAATTCAGTTGTTAAGGGTTCCCCGACGAGTCTAGGAAAGGATGTCGGGTGCCCGCACGGCCTAGCCGGATTCCGGGTCGTGTCACATTGATAGTGGAATTTGTGTCAATGTAGTGAGTTCCACTTTGATTGATCAACTCAAGCTTCCCACTAGGAAAAGTTCACAATCTTATAAGCTACAATGGTTGAATGAATGTGGAGAATTAAATGTGACCAAGCAAGCTTTGATCAAATTCAAGATAGAAGACTACCATGATGAGCTTTTATTTGATGCAGTTCCAATGCAAGCTTGTCACATTTTTCTTGGTAGACCTTGGCAATATGATCGCTTAGCAAAGCATGATGGCAAGACTAAAAAGTATACCTTAGAGTTGGAAGGTCGGAAGTATATTCTTAATCCACAATTGACTTTGGCTCAAGTGGATGAGCGGTATAGAAAGAAGAGGGAGTTGAAGTTGAAAAGAGAGAAAGAAAATAAAGAGGGAGTTGATGGCGGGAAAAGAGTGGGATTTGTCACACAAAAGAGTGAGGAAACAAAATAGGGAGTGAACATGTTCTTGTCAAAGAAGAAGTGCTAGAATGATGTGAAGGAGGAAATGCTCATGATTCTCCTCCTACACAAGGACCATGTTTTGCTTACTAATGAACTAACCACTTATTTACCTAGTTCTATTTCTTCTCTTTTGCAAGGTTATGAAGACATCTTTCCCGAGGAGTTGCCTAGTGGATTGCCACCACTAGAGGCATTGAACATCAAATTGACCTTGTTCCGGGCTCCCAATTGCCCACAAGGTCGCCTATAGAATCAACCCAGAGGCCACTACAGAGCTCCAAAGACAAGTGGAGGAGTTGCTTGAAAGAGGACTTGTGCAAGAAAGCTTGAGCCCATGTGGGGTCTCGGTCATCCTAGTACCAAAGAAAGATGGGACTTGGCGCATGTGTGTGGATTGTAGAGCCATCAATAAGATAACAGTAAAGTATCGGCATCCTATCTCTAGGTTAGATGATATGCTTGATGAGTTGTGTGGTTCTTATGTGTTCTCTAAAATTGACTTGAGGAGTGGCTACCACCAAATCTGAAAACCGGGTGATGAGTGAAAGACGACCTTTAAGACTAACTTTGGTCTTTATGAGTGGCTTCTCATGCCTTTTGGCTTGTCCAATGCTCCTTCAACCTTCATGAGGTTGATGAACCATGTGCTTAAATCTTTCATTGGAAAATTTATTGTAGTTTACTTTGATGACATCCTTGTTTATAGCAAATCCATTGATGAACATGCTAATTATTTGAAACAAGTGTTTGATATTTTGAAAAAGGAGTAATTATTTGCTAACTTGAAAAAGTGCTCCTTTTGTGTTGACAAAGTTGTGTTTCTTGATTTTATAGTGAGTGCAAATGGTGTGGAAGTGGATGAGGCTAAAGTGGAGGCCATTAGGAATTGGCCCACTCCTAAAAGCATTGGTGATGTGAGAAGTTTCCATGGGTTAGCTAGCTTTTATAGGAGGTTTGTAAGGGGATTTAGCACTATAGTCGCATCATTGACCGAAGTGATTAGGAAGGATAAGGCATTTGTGTGGGGGAAGAAATAAGAAGAGGCTTTTGCAAAATTGAAAGAAGTGCTTAGCTCTACACCTCTCCTTCAACTACCCAATTTTGATAAAACCTTTAAAATTGAGTGTGATGCTAGTGGGGTAGGAATTGTCGCCGTGTTGATGCAAGATTAAAAACCCATTGCCTATTTTAGTGAAAAACTTAAAGGAGCAACCACTAAATACTCCACCTATGACAAAGAATTGTATGCCTTGGTGAGAGCATTGGCTCATTTGCAACATTATCTTTGGTCAAAAGAATTTGTTATTAGAACTGACCACCAATCTTTGAAACACCACAAATCCAAAGAGAAGTTGAATGTGAGGCATGCCAAATGGGTGAAATTCCTTGAAACTTTTCCTTATGTCATCTATTACAAAAAGGAAAAAGAAAATGTAGTGGCGGATGCCTTGTCAAGAAAGTTTGTGCTTCAATCGAGAAGACAAGTGTGCCAGATTGTTGCCTTCCCTGAAGTTATGTCTGATTATTGGATTCCCCAGTATCCTCATGAAATACCTGAAGTTAGAAATAATATTATTGTAAGTTATATGATCATTTTGTAATATGGAGATGATTTTGGTAGAGTCAGATTCAATCTCCAATGGCCGGATATGCTTCTCGACTGCCAATTGGAAGCCCAACTTGAATGCGTGGAGCTCCATATGAGTGTGGCTAAATCCAAGAACTTTTTGCACATAATATAATACGAAGTCACATGTAGAGATTCTGAATACTCCTGCAACACTACCAATATTGTTAGTGCAAATATAGGCCCTATATATATTGAGCTAGAATGTACCAGGAGGCGGAGGATACCACTTAATATGTATGGAAAGAGAGTTTCAAGAGCTGACCATCTTACTTGTACAATGTTGAAATTTTAGGGCTCTCATCAAAATAAGATTAAAAGATAGATGACCTCTCAAGTTATTATGGATGTTGCTATTTCTGTTAAGCCAAATGTGCCATAGGGCAAAAGGAAAGAAAAAATTCCCATGAGGCCAATTAATATTAGTGTTGGTAGTCAAAATATGTTGATCTTTAAGATTGAGAAGCCAGTTAGTTGAGTTGGAATACAGTACTTGGGGGAAAATTCCTATGGCTGCCCAGAATTGTTGGACAATGTTACAATTAAGTAAGATGTGAGCAATTTATTGGAGGAATGACAGAGAGCGTCAACATTAAGACCAAAACTACTCAGGTAAGCTCTAGTAGGAATACGATTATAGTAGATTTGCTAGAGGAAGAAGTTAATTTTGTTAGGGCTATTTAACTTCTTAATCCAGTTAAAATCTTTTTCACTTTGAACTAGGGGTGAATTATCTAGTAGGTGGAGTTTGTAGTAAAAAATTCTTAAGACACCAAATTGGAGTATCTTTGTTAAGAGAAAAATTTGACATATCAATAGACTGAATTGTGTCCATGAGCTCGTAGGGTAGATCAAACAAGATTTTAGTCAAATCCCAGCAATTATGTCACCATACATCACTGACTTTAAAGTTAATGCCAGTCAGTTAGTGTAATGAAGGGGTCCTTCATTACTTTTCAGTTACTTTAACTTGAATTGCAATTAATTGACACTTGATATTGAATAAAGAAACCACTAAGTGATGTGGTGTAGTGGATGGGACGACTCTTTCCTTAACCAGAGGTCTCGGGTTCGAGCCCTGGGTATGGAAAAATCCTTGATAGTGAGTGCTTCCCCCTAATGGGGCTCTATGCTGTTCGAATCCGAATTAGTTTCATACCCTCCAATGAGGGTACTGGATACCGAGTGGAAAACAGGGTACTGGATACCGGGTGGAAAACAAAAAAAGACATATTGAACAAAGAAACAATATGTTCCTCTGCCCTTTGTCTCTCCTACCAACAGAGAAATAAAGGAAGAAAAGTATTAAAACAAGAGATTATAACTAAAACAACATTTATAATGAATATAAACTTTTTCCCTCTTTTTTCGCTGCGAGCCAAGTACATATACCAAATTTAATTATGAGTTTAATTGATATTCACCGATGGTGAATTTTATTTATATCGTCAGGTAATTAAAGCTTATTCAAGTAAAATTTTCAAGTATTCTTATTTGTTTTAATGTTTAAACTTTAATTATGTTAATGATTTGACCAAATCAAGTCTGTGTCTTTCCTTTATTACCTGAGAAATACCGAGTATATGCTACTCTGTTGCTTTCATTGTGATCCAAAAAAGTTAATTTTTTTATCATGAATCATCCATTTTTCATAAGCTAGATTAGTTATGTAAAAAGGAGTATTAGACTTGAATATCATAATAAACAAGAATACTTGAAAATTTACTTAATAGACTTTTATTTAAATGACAATATTGGAAAAAATTACATCATCAATGGATATTAGTTAAATTCTTTAATAAAATAATCACAACTCAAACTCAAGCAAGTTGGAATTAACTATTTGAAATCTCACCAATTACCATCCATGTCACTTCATTTAAGTTTTCTACATGCTTATCATATGGAGTACCAATTTCAATCTGACTTAAAAAATACAAAAAGTAAATGTCATTAGTGGATTTTGTTAAAACAAAATATATAACCTAATATCAGTATTATTATATTAAGAGAAGTTAAATCTATAATGGGATTTTTACACTCTATACCCATAAAATTTAAAGTATTTACAAACCATACCCATTACAAATTATACTATCCATAAAACTAAAAGTATTTACCCAACCTACCTATTTATTATTGTATACTTTTGTTATGCCTTATATGTGTATACCTTTAAAGTATATTGCATAAATTATGGCCTTATAGGTGTATACCTTTAAAGTATAGTGCATAAATTATGGTATACAAGTCTGGAGGGACATTTATTACTGTATACCTTTATTATGCCTTATAGGTATATACCTTTATGGTATACTGCATAAACTATGGTATACAAGTCTGGGTGGGTAGAGTGGGTAAATAATTTAGTGGGTAGGTCAGGTAATATTTGAAAATAGTGGATAGTGGCTGTAATTATTTTAGGTTTTGTGGGTATTTTTGTAAGTGTCCCATCTATAAACGTGTTAAACTGCTAGCAGTACATACTGGACCCAAGTATTGGATTTCAAACCCCTTTTCAAATTAGTATTAGGATATTTTACCTTATATACTCATTAAAATCATAATATTTACAAAGTCATACCTATTAAAAATTACATTACCCATAAAATTAAAAGTATTACTCAACCTATTCATTTATTACTGTATATTTTTGTTATACCTTATGGTATATACCTTTAAGGTATACTGTATAAATAATAGTAGTATACAAGTCTAGATATGAGTATATATATCTTTAAGGTATAGTACATAAATAATAGTATACAAGTCTAAATGAGCAGGACATGTAAATAGTTTATGGGGATAATTTGTAAATATGAAATTTATGGGTACAGATGGGTAAATATTTTGATTTTGATAGTATTTTCGTAAACCTCTTATGCCTTTGTCTCTCACCTCACTAACAAGGTAGAGGTTTGCTTACAGGTTATTTTTTTGAAAGCCCAATTGTGGAATTATATTTGATTTGATATGTTGTTATTGTTGTGTTTATAAAATTCCAACTTACACACATACTATAATCAGTATAAGAATAGAGCAAATGAATCTAAGCGAAAACGAAGGGATAGAGAACAATAGCTTTGTGGTAACAGGTGGACTTGGCCACTTTGTCTTGAGCTTATTAGAAGGGGTGCTCGTATTGTTAAAGCTTTTGATCTTCGAACCAATTCTCCTTGGTCCCATCAACTTCTTCAACATGGGGTTCATTGCATCCAAGGTACTAATCTTTTTTTTTTTTTTTAGTGATACTTGTGAAGTTCAAAATTGTTGTTTTACATCTTATTGATCTGGTTGTTGCTCGAAATATTTTCCTTCTATCTGTGTCAATTTAAGCGAAACTATTTGACTTGACACAAAATTTAATAAAGTATGGAAGATTTTTTAAACTTGTGGACTAAAATAAATTATTGGTATTTGTGTGGCTACAATTCATCTAATTACGGACTAAAAAGGAAATAGGTAGTGGAACGGAGGGAGTATCAACATAGAGAGAAACCCATAAAATTAAAACTGTTTCTCACTGTGTCCCAGTTTATGTGGCACTATTTTCTTTTTGGTCTGTCTCAACAAGAATGTTATCTTTTTATGAGTAGAAATATTTTGCTTTTAAGAAATGGTTTTTCGCCACACAAATTTCTATGGCTTGTTTTAGATCATAAATTCAAAAGTGTTCTTTCTTCCTTAAATTCTGTGTCAAATAAAACATCGGCACATAAATTGGGATGGAGGGAGTAGTAAATTACTTATTAAACAAAATTATTTCGAAATTGAGGTATTCTTTCATTCAACCTATTTGATTGATAGGCGGTTTTTTTTTAAAAATATTTTTTGCCATTTTCTCAAATATTATGCAATGAAGTTAAATCAATAGAGAAAAGTTTTGACTGAATTGATCTAATCTTGGTTCGTTGATGAATTTTGCTATATATAAATAAAAGTCTAATATACTGTGTCGAATTAGCTCAAAACTGATAGGACCGACTAAGGGGTATTGGAATGAAACGGTCTTTATCGGTCTTTATGAGCAGTAATAACGTTATAATGGCACCCGCTGAATTCAAATCCTGGATCTGCCCTGTGTATAGACAAAAGAAGTTGGTAAAGTGAACTATCTTAAGATTGGTCTTATTTGGCCAGCTAAATTCTCAATTTTGATCAACATATGTAATAAAAGGATCATGAAATGAGGTTGGTTAGTGAAAAGATTCCAGCTTTTAGGGGTATTGGAATGAAACGGATCTGAATAGTGAGCAGAATGGATGTAGTTGTTCAGAGATAGCCGACCCCAACTTTATTTGGTGAGGCGCGTTGTTGATTGATTGATTGTAAGGACTTGAATATTGAAAAACACTCTGTAGTCTTTAGTTATTCTAGGTGAACTATTTTACAGCAGCTCAATTTGCTTTGTCTTCAAAATTCAGGGGATATAACAAACAAAGAAGATGTTCAGAAAGTACTGCGAGGGGCAGATTGCATTTTCCATCTTGCTTCCTATGGCATGTCAGGGAAAGAAATGCTCCAGTATAGTCGTGTTGATGCGGTTAATATAAATGGAACTTGCCACATTATTGATGCTTGCCTTGACCATCAGATAAAGAGGCTTGTTTATGTGAGCATGCCTAACGTAGTTTATGGTGGTAAGGAAATTGTTAATGGAAATGAAAACCTACCTTATTTCCCTCTCGGTGACCATGTTGATTCATATGGACGCAGCAAATCTATTGCTGAACAGCTAGTCCTAAAGAGCAATGGTCGACCCTTCAAGTAAGTATCTTTGTAGGGACATTTTCATTCACAATGGATACAACCAACTCTTAGAAGAAAAGCAGAATATAAGATTTGTACCAAACTGCCGTTATCCCTGCATATTTACCTTTGTGTAATAATGTGTGTGTATACGTATATTTATGGTGGTTGACATCCAAACCCGCAGCTTGATGTTGTATTGACCTAATCCACATCGCTGTTTTCTCTCTTCTTTGCATGTATGTTCACTGCAAAGTAAAGGGAACGGCAAATGCCTGTACACCTGTGCAATTCGTCCAGCTACTATCTACGGACCAGGCGAAGAAAGGCACCTGCCAAGGATCATAACTCTTGTACAATTAGGTCTGCTTCCATTTAAAATCGGTTCACCAGATGTGAAATCAGATTGGGTTTATGTGGACAATCTTATATTGGCACTTTTATTGGCTAGCATGGGACTTTTGGATGACATCTCTGGCGGAAAAGGGCCTCCCGTTGCTGCTGGCCAACCTTATTTTGTATCAGATGGTAAGTATTTCTAGGCTTATATTTGTTATATAAAGTGGTAATTACTTGTTAAAATTGTGATCTTGGTAATTGTCTAGAGGCTTAGGCTTGAATATTGGACCTACTAGTTGCTTATCAGAGCACAAATTTTTTCTAAGCAGATTAGTTGTCACTCACTGCATCACCGTCATCATTGATCTTCTATTGCAGGGGCTCCCATCAACAGTTTTGAGTTCCTTCGCCCTTTACTGAAAAGCCTGGATTATGACCTCCCAAAGACATCAATTACCGTCTCTCAAGCTCTTCTTCTGGGGAAAGTTTCCCAGGCCTTCTACTCCATCCTGCATCCTTGGTTAAATTGTAGGTGGCTTCCTCAACCTCTTATCCTTCCTGCTGAAGTCTATAAGGTTAGTGCTTCATTCTAGAGTCACTAAGAGAAATGGCTCTCGATTGGGAAAAAACTTGCATAAATCCATTATTGCTACTCATGAGTAGACTTGAAAGGCTCCATCGATATTTTTCTATTTTGGGAACACTCCCAGAATTATATAGAAATAAACCATTTTATAGTTATGTCATTTATTATAAAGCAGAGAATAACTGATTGAGTGCCTTCTTTTTTCCTCTGGCCCCATTATCAGGAATGTTGTTGCCAGCATATTTGAAGAGATACAGTACATGATGAAGTTGAAACTCTTCTGACCTGTTTTTAAATACTTTGATCGTTTGACCTTTGGTTAAGAGTTGGCCTTTTCAATTACGCCTGTGTTTATACCATGGTTTCAAATTCAGTGTTTGTGAACTCCCTGTCATGGGCACAACATTTTTCTCTAAAAGTGTTTAAGAGGTAGAATTCTGGTTGATTTTTGGTATTCTGCTTGTGCTAGGTTGGTGTCACTCATTACTTCTCGTTCCTAAAAGCAAAGGAGGAACTTGGATACATCCCAATGGTGAGTCCTAAGGAGGGCATGGCCGCAACAATCTCATATTTTCAAGAAAGAAAGAGGAAGAGTTTGGATGGACCTACAATATGGGTATGGCTGTTTTCTGTGATTGCAACGTTGGCAATGTTTGGTGCTGCATTCCTGCCTGATTATGGACCCATTCCCTATGTTAGAGCATATAGCCTCTTCTTCTTTCGTTCTATGTTGGTATTGAAAGTGTTGTTTGTTCTAGTAGCTGCCGCACATGTAGGTGAAGCTATATATGCAGGGAATCTTGCAAAAACAGTAGATCCTGCAAATGCAAGAGGGTGGTTTTGGCAGACATTTGTTTTGGGGATTTTTTCCCTACAATTCCTGCTGAAGAGAGCTAAAAAGTAGGATTTCCATATTTCTTTGTACTTCTTTTTATAACTTTGATGTATGTAAATTGAACTCTCACTGTTTCATATTATATGTCATATCAGAGTTTAATAAAGAAATGAAAACTTTTGAAACTGATAGTTTGAAGTAAGACATATACAGAGTCCGTTTGGATTAGCTGATATAAAGTGGTTGATAAGCACGTGGTGTTGAAAAGAATTTTCAGGTGCTGAATCTGATTTTATAAATAAGCAGTTAGGTGTTTGGATGTAACTGCTGAAACTGGTTAGTAAAAAGAGATGATAAGAACATTTTAATTAAAATGACTAAAATATCCTTCAAGGTATTTACAAAAAATATACTTCTAAAAGTATTTTACCCAAAAAATGAGAAATGACAAATATATAAGAATACGGAGAAATGGTAAATTTTTTGTTCAAACTAGAAGTGTTTATAAGCTGAAAATTCACAAGTTGATGGTGACCAACTTATTGTTTATGGCTGATTTTAGCTTATAAGCACTTTTGGTACTTATCAAATGCGTAGATAAGCTAAAAAGTACTTATAAGTTGGTTGCCAAACACCCTCATAAATCATCTCATTTAGGGTGAGTTTGAAGTTTTATTTCCAAATCTAGAATTCCGTCATATTTTTTTATATGGATTAATAATAATTTGTGTTATTCTTTTTGGAACGGATGAAGTAATTGATCATATCAAGTTGAGAAATTATGAGAACTTTTCAATAATTCACTCTCACTTACTCACTCACACTCGAGATTAAACACATACTGAGAAAGGATTCTCATGTCATACTGAAAAAGTAGACAACTACAAGTAGATTAGAGTAATTTCTGTAAAATTCATTAAAACTAGTGATCCTGAACCAATGGCAACTCGATTTGATTCTTGCGTTCTAACAAATCGTAATTTTTACTCGACTCTGTAATCGACAAAGGTATGGGAGAATTCGTTGTTTCTATTCATGAATGTAAATGCTTCTTAGGAAATGAGTTTATATAGTATTACAAGGCCTAATAATGTCTCCATTAATGAATCTATCATTACTTTAGAAAGCGTAACAGTTAGAATCATAATCACGTGAGTTAATATTATTTTTGTGTGTGTGTGTGTCTATTATAGGATATGTTGGACCTTAAAGTGGGTACATAAAAGTTTTAGAGAAATGTTTTGTGTGTAACCTTGAGATTCCGAGAAGATTTCGTGACCTTTAGTGGTTAATATTGACCCAAAAACTACTCATGCCAGAGTAGGAGTTTATGATAAATTTCCCGACACGGCCAAGGCACACGCGCAACATGCTATCACCTTGAACTCTGTGGCGCCACAGGATGGGGCCTATTCAATCAGGCAGGGGTCGAACCTGTGCCGATCACACGGTGACTTTATAGAATAGAGTTATATCTGATTTAATTGGTACTCTCCATAAAAGAAAAGAAACAATATGTGTTTATATTTAAAGTTCATAATTTTAATGTTCAAATTATTCAGGTGCTTTAAATGTTTTATGCTTTCATGGTTTTAAAGTATTACGTTACATATCATGTTTTTTTTGAATGTCTCGTTTCCGCTTTTGTGGAGGATCATTGAGACTCACTAAGTACCCTCATGGTGCACTACGTTCTCTTTATGGGAACCTACATTGGCCTATGTCAATATAGGCACAGTTTTGCAAGCAAGTAGGTTATGAATTAGGATATCCTCCCACTACCTAGTTGATTGATAAACTGCGCATTTGTTCGTGGAGATTATTTGTGTCCTACTGTTTCTTATTGTTAGTCATAGTGTCAGATTTAAAAATTTTAGAAGCTTCATAGACAATCTAGCAGTAGGGTGTGGTTGTCCATTTTGCATGATCTTGCACAGAACATAATAAAGTTATTTATTTGATTGATACAATTTCAAGATATGAGTTCTGTCTCATAATTAATTTATTGAAGTTTTGTTTTAAAGATTACATCATTTGCATAACATGACAGTAGAATATCTCAGACAAGTTTATAGGGTTCGCTTGGTCAAGTTTAGGTATTGAGTGTCAGTCGCAGCTTGTTTAGAAAACGGGTCGTGACATTACATAGAGAAACCAGACCCGGGGGACTAAGTCCGAGGCTGGCAAATCAGCACCTACACCTATCACTCACGAAGAAGTCCCTTACTCCTATCAAAGAAGTTGGGGTTCCTTCCTCGACAGCGTCGTCGGGTGTACCATCCTCTTTCTCGACCAGATCTTCAGGAGGATCTCCACCATCATAGCCTCCCTAGCTAAGGTCATCTTGTTCAACGGCCCCTCTCGACCTAATCATCAGTGAACTCGATCTCCTGCTCGGTTTACTCATGCCCGCATGACTCTGGTGTCAACATCCTCTGCTCACGCGCCCATCACGCCCCCTCTAACGGAAGTCTGCAGAACGACACTCAGCTCACAGAGACTCTCCAACTCCTGAGAGCGAAGACCTAACCCATAGCTTCAAAGCTATAGGTAAACTCCCATGGAAGCGAAACACACGTGTACAAATGCGCATGCTCAAATAAATATGTATTGTACTCTTGAAAATAAAACACAAGGGAAAGTAAACTATGCGATGTACTATTTTTTCCTTGGCAAGGTTTTGTCCCAATTGGATTCTCTTTGTAAGGTTTTTAATGAGGTAGCTCTCAATGCGTATACTCTTTAGTCAACAACGGGCCATGTTGCTGATCCACTATCAAGGCTAAGTCGTCCAAAGATTTCAAAGAGCCGTTGAAACATCACTTCACCTCCCGAGTGCTTACGACAGCACTCAGCAAGTGAGGAGACTAACTATGCATAGATTACACCGCCCCTAATCTTTTTCCTATATAGGCTAGGAAACACTTAACCTACTTTGTAATGGGCCAAGGGCCTCATAAATAGAATCTAATATGGTTAGGATTCTAATAGGGTTACAATTTGGGTAAAGTTTGGCCTGTAAATACCCCAATCACCTCATTATAATATTCTCTCAAGAATTATTTAAAAAGTTCTACTTTGCTCTTCAATATACAAGGATTCAATTCTTCTTTATTCAAGGAATACATCACCTATTTAATCGCTTTTATTCGTTATCTTCAATATTTCACTATTGCATGTGTCCTTATTTAAAATTTAATTGATTGTTTTATCTAGCGTGCAATTTTGAGCATAAACAGGTTGTGATTAGCCTCGCACAAAAATATTTTCCCTTTCTTGAACACTATCTAGTCGAGGCAATGGTTTTAGGGATGACAATTTTTATTTTTCTTTTGAAAAATTAATTTTCTGATTGTCCTCTACTAATAGCAAAATTTTGTAGCTTCTCTTTAGCAGCTGGTACAAAAATCTTTTGAGTTTTGACTAAACACCTCAAATATTTAAAAGTTAGTTTTTTAACAAGAAATATTTGTAGCTTCCCAGAAACTTGACCAAACATGCTTAAGAACCAATTATTAACATAAGACCAATTAAAAGAAGGTAATGAGGTCAGCCCAAATTCTATAGAAAGAAATATTAAATCATTACTTATTACTTATAAAAAATTTCAACTGTTTTACATTGCCACAAGTAGAAATTTCTTAATTATTTTAATATTAGTTTCTTTGCTAATTTACTAAATTCAGTATGAACGTATATACTTACACCGATAGATTTTATACTCTTTGTAAAATCTATCATAGTAAGTTAGTAATTAATATTTTGATAATAATCGATTATTACTCATTACAGAATTATTTTTGTGATTTATCTAATAGTGTTAATATTTTTTAAACTATAAATACATTAAAGTTACTCTCATATGAATGTTAATTTCCCATGTGCTTACTAACATGTAACTGAGTGTAGGGTTGAAAGTCCCTAAACAATAGATTGTTCTGTAGTATAGCTTTGAGAAAATGACATAAATTGTCCCTTATTTTTAGGATAGGTTCAAAATTATCCTTTAAATATAATTTGAATCAGTATTAGTCCTTTAAGTTTGCAATAACTTGATAAGTTTGGTATCCATCCAAACCAAACTAACGGGTCCATGCTCCAAACGTTAAAACTAATGTAAGTTTCCTCTCATCGCGTATTATTTTCCCCCAAATTCACTGTATGTAGAAACAATAATTTACCAAGTTCTCACAACCATGGTTGATCTTTGTGAAAATTTTGGCCAATATAATGATCTTATGATTTGAAACCAAGGGGTTTTGCGCTCAACTAAACAAAATAAAGAATGTCATGGTGAGAGATTTCTTTTTTTTTTTTTTTGATGTAAGAATGTGATGTCGTGATGCAATTTATTATTTTTCGATTGAGTTTATTGTAGTGTCTGATTGAATTTCTTGGCAAATTATTTCAGTTTCCTGGCAAATTATTGCAGTTTCCCTGCTATTTTTAGAGTGCTAGTATTTGGTTGCTTTTATGTGTTGCAGTGTTTAGAAAGTTCTGCACTTTTTCCTTATCATAAAAAATTCTACAATTTTTTTCCTGCTTTGTGTCGCATTTCGCCCCAATTTTGGGCTGCACTACTCTGCAAAAAAGATGGTAGATGAAGCTGGACATTGGTGATGATGTTGTTTTGTTGAAGTTGGCAGACGGAAAACTTTTTTGACATGGAACTCATTGATGTAAACAACAGTATTTTAATATTTTAATAGTTCGTTTATGTAAACTCTATTTACTTATTTGAAATGGAACAACTCTTTTGCCTATATATTCTCTCTATGTTAATTACTCTCTCTGTCCTGAAATAAGTGTTTGGGTTTGAATTGGTATGGAGATTACGAAAATATGGAAGACTTTTAAATCATGCGGTTTAAAATTAAAGTTCTGTGTAATGTGAGTCAGTGCCTTTAAATCCTGTAGTCCAAAATAAATTTTAAAATTAAAAAGTTACCAAATATGGAAAGATGCACTCTTTTTGAGACAAACTAAAAAGGAAATGTAGACACTCATTTTGAAATGGATGGAGTATATTTTAACTTGTAAGTGAGGGAAAATATTGCTTCCTCCGTTTGTTTGGTTAGTTTGGAATGGATAGAGACCAAACTTGACAAGTTTTTGCGAAATTAAAGGACTAATACTTGTGCATATTATATTTAAAGGACAATTTTGAACCTACCTCTAAAGATAAGGGATAATTTAGGTCATTTGCTCAGAAAACCTCAAAACTTTGATCTCTCCATTCCAAATTACTACCATTTATAGGGGATTTTCAAAAATACTCATACATCTCATCTTATTTACAAGGCTCTACTCATTACGTTAATACTCATAACATATTTACATCCTGTACCCATTAGCTAATTATTTCCTTATTTTGAAGCATAAGACAAGAAACTCAGGTCTCTCTCTCGCCCCCCATATTTTTTATTATTTTTTCTCTTCTTTTCTTTTGTCATTCTTTTATTATTCTTTTTTCCTTCTCCGTTTTCACTCTTCTTTTTTTTTTCTTTCACCTGCTCTAGCATTATTCATGTCTCCCCAATTTTTTATTTTTATATTTATTTTCTTTCTCCGTATTCTTATTATACTATTTTTTTTTTACTTTTTTTCTTTCTCCAAAAAGGTATACTTTGTTCAAAAACACAAAAATTGAGATATTTATTTGCTCGATAGCATCATGCACGTTGGTCCAAACATAAAAGGATATACCAAAAGAGTATACGATATATCAAAAAGATATACCTATTTAAAAATAATAAAAATTAAAATATATATGTGTTTTAAAATATCTCGCACTTTGATCCGAATATAACAAGGTATCTCAAAAGAGTATACAAGATACCAAAAGGGTATACTTTGTTCAAAACAAAAAAAAAACTGAAATATTTACTTGCTCGATAACATCGCATACTTTAATCCGAACACAAAAGGATATACTAAAAGAGTATACAGTATACCAAAAGGGTATACTTTGTTCAAAACAACAAAACCCGAAATATTTATTTCCTCGATAGCATCACACACTTTGATCCAAAAACAAAATGGTATACCAAAAGAGTATACAATATACCAGAAAAATATATTTTATTCAAAACAACAAAAACTGAAATATTAATTTGCTCGATAACACCACATACTTTAATCCAAACACAAAAGGGCAATTTGATCCAAACACAAAAGGGTATACCAAAAAAGTATATAGTATACCAAAAGGGTGTACTTTCTCCAAAACAACAAAAACTGAAAATTTATTTGCTCGATAGCACCAGACACTTTGATCCAAACGCAAAAGGGTATACCAAAAGAGTATACAATATACCAAATGGATATACTTTGTACAAAACAACAAAAATTAAAATATTTATTTGCTCGATAGCATCGCACTTTGATCCAAACATAAAAAGGTATACTGAATGAGTATACAGTATACCAAAAGGATATACTTTGTTCATAACAACAAAAACTGAAATATTTATCGCACTTTGATCCAAACACAAAAAGGTATACCAAAAGAGTATATAGTATACCAAAAGGGTATACTTTGTTCGTAACAACAAAACTGGAGTATCTATTTGCTCAATAGCATCGCACACTTTGATCCAAAACACAAAAGGGTATATCAAAAGCGTATACAGTATACCAAAAGCGTACACTTCGTTCATAACAACAAAAACTGAAATATTTATTTCCTCGATAGCATATACCAAAAGAGTATATAATAGACCAAAAGAGTACACTTCGTTCATAACAACAAAAACTGAAATATTTACTTCCTTGATAGCATCGCATACTTTAATCCAAACGCAAAAGAGTATACCAAAAGAGTATACAATATACCAAAAGGGTATACTTTGTTCAAAACAACAAATACTGAAGTAATTATTTGCTCGATAGCATTACACAATTTGATCCAAATGCAAAAGGGTAAACGAAATGAGTATACAGTATATCAAAAGGGTATACTTTGTTCAAAACAACAAAAACTAAAATATTTATTTCCTTGATAGCATCGCACACTTTGATCCAAATACAAAAGGGTATATCAAAAGTTTATACTGTATACCAAAAGGGTATACCTTGTTCTAAATAACAAAAATTGAAATATTTATTTGCTCGATAGGGTCGCACATTTTGATTCAAATATAAAAGAGTATACCAAAAGGGTATACTTTGTTCAAAACAACAAAAACTAAAATATTTATATGCTCGGTAATATGGCACACGTTGATACAAGTACAAAATGGTACACCAAAAGAGTATACAGTATACCAAAAGGGTATACTTTGTTCAAAACAACAAAAACTGAAATATTTATTTGCTTAGTAGCATCGCATACACAAAATAATATACTTTGTTCAAAACAATAAAAACTGAAATATTTTGTTTGCTCTATAGGGTCACACACTTTGATTCAAACACAAAAGAGTATACCAAAAGAGTATACAATATACCAAAAAGGAGATTATTATTACTCAAATACACTCGCCAAGACACGCGCTTACCGAAATATTCAAACTCCACCTACCAAAATAGAAAGTACACACCCTTCTTTTCTCAATGGAGCCGCCTGATGGTGGATCTCCAGCGCATACAGTAGATAAAAACATACCCCTAACTGAGACGAACCCACCACCACCTTCATCTATTGGAGGAACTAATTCTTATGCTAATGTAGTTAATATTCCACAAAAACAACCTGAAATGGAAGAAGCGTTTCTTGCTAGAAAAACAACTCATAATGGGATCCCTGCATTGATCTTTAAAGCGAAAGACTACTATGGAACAATGGCGAAACCGTGTAAAAGAACTCTGGTTGGCAGATTTCTAAAGGCAAGACCACAAATAGAAAGAATTAGGTCAAAATTCTCAGAGAAGTTTGCACTAAAAGGGATAGTGAAAATTGGTGTATGTGATAACTTTAATGTATTTATGGACTTCTCTAATGAGGAGGACTTCAATTCAGTATGGTTCAGGAGAGTGGTTGAAATCAGTGGACAACAAATGTGGTTGCAAAAATGATCGTCAGACTTCAAGCCAGAAGAAGACTTGCCATTTGCACCAGTTTGGATTCTTCTTCACAAGCTGCCATATCACATGCACTCTTGGGCTTATATCAAGCAGATCGTGGGATAAATTGGCATATCATTGGAATTGGACGCAGCAACAAAGAACAGGACTCGACCAAGCATGGCAAAGGTACGAGTAGAAATTGACTTGTTAAAACCTCTGCCTTCTAGTGTATGGGTTGGTTATGAGGATGAAAATGCACCACTAAAAGGCTTTGAGCAGAAAATAGAGTATGAGAGAGTACCTAAATACTGCAAATTTTGTAAGAAGTTGGGACATACAGTTGGAAATTGTAGGGTTCTAGAGAAAAAAAGAATTATGGAAAGTCTAGAGGAGGAAAGGAAGAGGGAGATGGATTTGAACAATCAAGAAACAAACAAGAGGGGAAAGAATAAGTCTGAGACATTGAATCAAGGAAGAGAATTTGAACAGGGTGGTATAGAACAGATAACATTAGAGGTAATAAAAAATGCAGAACATGAGACGACTAGAAAGGAAAATCATACCAATGTGGACGGGACAAATATGGAGAAGGAAAACTCAGGTAAAGATAGCACAGAAAAGGGAGGAAGCACAGAGGAAAGGACTAATGTTTCTGATAGAAGCAGAGGAATCAAGAAGAAGAAAGGCATCAAGAAGGGCACAGTAAAGAAAAAACCAAAGGTAACTTTCAAGTCAGGGAAGTTTTATCAATTGATAGATAAGCAAAGATCTACCAAAGAAAGAGAGATGAGGAGAAATGGAAGAGCAGATGGGCATACAACTAGTATGTCAAAGGAAGCCACAAGCAATAATGTTGTAAGAGTAGAGGAAGATGTTGTAGCCTCTTCTAATGACAGTAGAATGCAACAATTGCCATGTAAAGAGGGCAGAAGCACCAGCATACACAGGGTTCAGGAGTCGACACTAGGATCTACAAGTATGGCATTCAAGAGTAGAGGTGAGACAGATCCAAGAGAAATAGAAAATGCTGAAGAAGGGGAAATATTTGAACAAGTTAATGAAACTCCTCCAAGTTCTGAAGAGGAGGCAGAACAGGATTTAGCTGGGAGTGAAAATAACAGCAATGACATAGAAGATCCCTACTAAAGTCATCTGAAGGAAGTGGTAGGGAAATTGGGACTGTCTCCAGTCAGAAAGGGAAGAAGTAGGACCAGAAAATCCAGAAGAAATGACAAGAAGGCTACACTGAAATCCAATCCTGCAAAGGGAAGGACACAAAAACAACTCTTTTGATCTTTGATGATTAATACAATTTTATGAAATATAAGATGGATGAGAACCAAAAAAGGCAATCATAGGCTCAAAAATTTAACTACAATAAACAACATTCAATTTGCTGCAGTCTTTGAACCAATTATGAAAAAAGAAAAAATAGAGGGATACAAAAAGTTCTTGGGGTTCGAGCACTGTGTATCTAATGAGACAGGACAGATCTGGTGTTTCTGGTCAGATAATCCGGAGGTGAATTTGATAGCTATGGAGGATCAACAAGTTACTATTAAAGTTAAAAAGAAAAACAGCTCAGAGATTGCATTTGTGACTGTAGTACATGCAAAATGCTCAGGGAGGGAAAGAAAAGAGTTGTGGGAGAGCTTGATTCAAACTGAAACTTTGGTGGATGCACCTTGGTGTATAGGGGGGATTTTAATGTGATAATAGAAGCATCAGAAAAAGTGGGAGGAAGACCTCATAGGGCATACAAGAGTTTTGACTTTATAGAGTGCATGGATGCTTGTGGAGTTACTAATGTTGGATATGTGGGCTCCAAAATTACATGGTGTAACAACTGGTGTGCAAAGAAAAGAATCTGGAAGAGACTGGACAGAGTTTTCATTAATGATATTTGGATGCAAAAGTTCAATACACTGTTGTCAGACATTTGAATAGAACGGGGTCTGACCATAGACCTCTTCTAATGAAATGCAAGAACAATCAGTCAGAGACAGTTAAATACTTTAGGTTTCTGGATTTTTGGATTGATCAACCTGGCTTCTATGACATAGTAAAGGAAGTATGGAACATGCACATAATAGGGAATCCCATGTGGAAGCTACAACAAAAGCTGAAAGTACTAAGTAGAAGGCTTGGTGTCTGGTCTAGGGAAGTGATTGGCAATGTCTATCAAAAACTTGAAGAATGGGAGCTGATTACTCAAGAAGCAGAAGAAGCAGATCTTATTAAAAACTCTGACATGTCAAGGGAGAAGTTAAATATGGCCCATGCTCAATATGTCAAGTGGATGGCAATGGAAGAATCAATGTTAAGGCAAAAATCCCAAATTTAGATGGTTTGGAGAAGGAGATTGTAACAGCAGATATTTCCATAATACTATCAAGGATAGAAGAAGGAGATTACACTTGCATAGAATTAAAAACCATAAGGAAAAATGGATCCAAGGAGAAGAAAAAATAGCTAAAGCAGCAGTTAGACACTTTATAAAGTTGTTTAATTTAGCTCCTGTGGAAGTGAATCCTGATACTTTGCAGTGTATTCCTAAAATTATTACTGAAGAGGACAATAGAACATTGGAGGCTATACCTGAGGAAGAAGAAATCAAAGCAGTTGTTTTTTAAATGAGTCCAGCTAGTACAGCTGGACCAGATGGATACAATGGTTCCTTCTATCACAAATGCTGGGAAATAATTAAAGGTGACTTAGTGGATGTGGTACAAAGCTTTTTTAGGGGAAGTAACTTAACCAGATTCTACTCTCATACCTGTCTAGTGCTTTTGCCAAAAACAGAATCTCCTAACACATTTTCAGACCTTAGACCAATCAGCTTGAGTAATTTCTCAGCTAAGATAGTGTCTAAGGTTCTGTCAAAGAGACTAAATAGACTACTGCCAAGGTTGATTTCTGAAAACCAAAGTGGTTTTGTCCAAGGTAGAGTTATTACAGATAATGTGTTGTTGGCACAAGAGATAGTGCAAGGGATATCTCAGCAAAACAAAGGAGGGAATATTGTGATGAAGTTGGACATGGCAAAAGCCTATGATAGGCTTTCTTGGAAGTTTCTAAGTGCAGTAATGAAGAGGTTTGGTTTCTCTGAATGGGGGCTAGAGATAATTGAGAAATTAATCTCTAATGTTTGGTACTCTATCATTATAAATGGTTCAAGACATGGATTTTTCACATTATCTCAAGGATTGAAACAAGGGGATCCTCTATCCTCTTCATTGTTTATTCTAGGAGCAGAATTGTTGTCCAGGCTGCTCAACAATCTTTTCTCTAACTCAATGTTTGTTCCTTTTTCTATGAGCAGGAAAACACCTAATGTCAATCACCTTGCCTATGCTGATGACATAGTAATTTTTGTGGAGGCAAAGGGAAGTCTGTTAAACTAGTGATGAAGCAGATAAGGAAGTATGAGAAGAGCTCTAACCAAAAGGTGAATGAAGACAAAAAAAAATTTCTGCACTGGTCCAAGAACTTATATTTCAAGAATCAATAAGATCATTGATAAAACCAGTTTCAAGCACAAAGACATTACTTTCATCTACCTGGGATGTCCTATATATGTTGGGAGGAAACAGATGAGTTATTTTGATCCAATGATAACAAAGATACTTGATAGAATCTCAGGATGGTAAAGCAAACTGTTATCATATGGTGGAAAGGTTACTTTCATCAACCATGTGCTGCAAGCAATTCCTTCATACACCCTTGCAGCAGTTAACCCTCCAAAAAGCATTTTAAAACTGATAGAGAAACACTTGGCAAGATTTTTCTGGGAATCTGAAGGAGAAAAGGGGAAGTACCAGTGGAGCTCCTGGCAAATTTATGCCACACAAAACAAAAAGGTGGCATTAAAGTTAGAAGGCTGGAACATATTAGTGAGGCATTTGCGTGGAAGAGATGGTGGAACCTCATAACTCAACATTCTTTATGGGCTAATTTTGTGAAAGCAAAGTACTGCAGTAGGAACCATCTAGTTGCTAAAGCTCCAAGCACTAAGCAATCTCATTCCTGGGGAAAACTGATTAAGGTGAGGGATATGGTGGAGAAATGCATAATATGGAAAATTCAAAGTGAAAATACCAACTTCTGGTGGGATAATTGGACAGGGAAAGGTGCATTAACTAATCTGGTAGGCCATCAATCAAGGGCTGCAAAGGTTACTGTAGCAGAATTTATGTGCAATGGTTGCTGGAATATGCAGAAACTGTCAAAGAAACTACCTGTAGAACTGGCTCAGCATATCTCCAGAATTAATATTGGAGATCCAACCAAGGATGACTATGCTATATGGGAACCAGCAGAGAAATGAATGTTTTCAACTAAATCTGCATACCAGGAGGTCAGGATGACAAGGCAGAAGGACAGAATAAGATCAAAAGTGTGGCATCCCAAACTTCCTTTTAAATTTTGTGGTGTTGTAGATGATCGCTTATGATTCTTTAGGTATCTAAAGGTTAAGAAACAGAATGAAGCAATGTTTTATCAAGATTTCAAAGGGAAAGTAAGATGCGTTCTGGAAAAAATGGATAAAGGGATCAAGATTTCAACGGCCAATCAGAATAAATATGTACATAAATTACACAACTAGACTCAAAGGGTATAATAGTAAAAAAAACTTCTATTGAAGAATAAAAAATTAAAACACATAATCTAAATCATGAAATTTATATTAATTTTTTATCCTACAAACCAGTCATTCAACAAGATATAAACCCTGCATAACTAATACCTGCATTATTAATACCTGCATAGCTAATACCCACATTGTTAATACCTGCATTAACTGTTAATACCCGCGTAAAAAAAAAGTTCAACCGAACGACCCCTAAAGGTATTCTTTATCTATAACAACAAAACAAAAACATTAATTCATTCGATAGTATTTCACACTTTGATATATCTACAAAATTACATACCAAAAGAATATAGATTTACAAAAACAACAAAATCGAGCCTACACATGATAGCTATACACTGGAATTTACATTGAAACATGATTTATCACTAAGCTATAATAGTCTAGCAATAGCTGAAACAAAAGGAAATTTAGGTTCCTTTCGGCTAATCCGACAAATCCGCCACAGTGCGAGCTACGTCGTCGTTATTGATTCACGTTGTTATTGATTCACGTTCGCGAGCAGCGTAGTAGCCTTGCCGTGCCACTGTCTCGTTCGATGCTACAGCGTCACCAACGCACACGCCAACGATGGTGGTGCGTCACTGCCTCGATTCCACCATGACCAACATCATCGCAACAGTCCCCTAAACACCATCACAACTTCAATGGCTCGTTACCACTGCTGAGGTGCATTATCGTCGTCATTTCATCCTCAGATTACTACTGCTACTACACCGACAGGGACAACCACAAGACAAATATCATCACACACCGCCTCAACCACTGGAAGTACATATTGTAGATAGTTAAGAATGTGTTTCCACTCCATCACAACTTCAATGGCTCGTTACCACTGCTGAGGTGCATTATCGTCGTCATTTCATCCTCAGATTACTACTGCTACTACACCGACAGGGACAACCACAAGACAAATATCATCACACACTGCCTCAACCACTGGAAGTACATATTGTAGATAGTTAAGAATGTGTTTCCACCGTAATAGAAACAAGGAAAATTACTAGAGAGATAAATGAAACCGAGAAATGATGCCAATATCTCATAACAAGTTTGATAGATTTGAAATTATCAGAAAGATGAATGAAACTAAGAAACAATACTAATGTCTCATAGAATACCCTTGTACTCTCTCTCTCTCTCTCTCTCTCTCTTTCTTTTTTCATTCAGAAGCAAGGACAAGTTAATAGCTACTACCCTTGCACATCACACGAGCTTATAAAGAAAAACCAAGCTTCTACCGGGTTACGTATAAAATCAATCATCAAGTGTCCATCAGAGTACCTGCCAGAAGGTTTACCAAAAAAAGTCTCACCAAAAGGAGGATAAAGTCAGAAACGTTACTGGTACATTTCCAGTATCCAAATTTTAATCTCCAAAGTTGAAAATTGCTGAAAAATGACAAGTCCCCGATTCATCAAGAACCAAACTTGAACTATTTTGATTCTTAAATATTAAACCCCACAAAGGAAAAACTGAAATAACACAACATCCAGTATGACTTCAATCATTTGCTTAAAATACTAAAGGCAGACATGTGAGCAACAACCAACAGAGAACTTGGTAAAAAAAATTACAATAAATTGATCTTCATCTTCTTGTGATACATCCTCTCTAGCCAGAGTTTTTCCTTTTTAAAACAACACACAAAATACATACAAAGTTGAAAAGACCAAATAAAAAAATACCTTACCTTAACTCTGCATTGCAAATTGTTCCCTGAATGCAAAATCAACTTGGCCTCGTTATTTTAAAAGCAACCAGCTCAAGAAAGAATTCAATTGGAAGGGAAAGACCAATATACCTACTATAGTTACATATTTCATTCGAAGCATCTCAAACTACTTACAAGCTTCTGACACTAATAATATTTTAAGACTTTATCCACCTTCACAAGTTACTGAAGATGTTTCAGTTAGCAATTCAAGGTTTACACCAGGTCCTCATGTATTTCAAACCAAATCAACTTTCCATTAACTGTTATGTTATTTGTTCTATTAAGAAATGCTAAATAACAAAATCAGAACCAAAAATATTAATCTATATACAATAAAAATAACTACAAATGGAACTTTTCAATGTACTTACTTTTTTCACCACTCCATACCCAAAAAAGAGAAAAATAAAAAACATAGTAAGAAAAAAAGTAGCAACCAACTGAGAAAGCTAAATAGAAGTAAAACTAACATTTTCTTGAACTTGCACAAACAACCAACAAATGTATAACTTGGAAAAATTAATATATTGCAAGAAAGAACCAAAAAAAAAAAAAAAAAAAAAAAAAAAGAAAGAAAGCAAGCATACCTTGAAATGATCTGCTGGCACTCAAAGCATTTGTTTTTCTCCTTGTTAAAGAGTATTTTGGATAAACAGATAGATATATATATGCAATGATAGGCGCAGATTTGAATCGTGAAAATTGCAAATATGACCAATATCGAACCTCCGCCACGCCACTGCCTCATCCTATCACAACTTGACCAAACTCGAACCAACACGATAGCTTCATCACTAACCACGACTTAAAAATGGGAAATGGTGCATGGAAGATGACGGAAAATTGAGATGTTTTCAACCAAAATTAAGACTATAAACGTGTAGAGGAGAGTAAGGCGAACCTGTACATATATTGTTTGGCCGAGAAAAGGTTGCAGTCGCCGGAGTTAGGATTTGACCATCTCTTAAAACTCCAATTTACGCAAAATCAGTGAGAATTTGAAGAAATTGACTTCATAAATGGAGAGTAGGGTCAAGGCGGGTTGGGAGGTATAGTTGGTTTCTACAACATGTGGCGGTAGACGGCGGTGAAACGGTTGGACGGCGGTGGGACGACGGTGGTGGTTGGTTTGTCGATGAGTGAGTTAATTTACTAGGTCAAGTGAAACTGTGAATGAACCAAATGAAAAAATTGGGTAAATAAAATGGATTGGATGGTATACAGTGTAAATAAAATGGGCGTAATGGGTAGTTGAGGTAAACCAACTTTACATGAGTATAAAAACATAACTATTTTACTTATTTGGGCAGTCCATGTAAAAATCGCCCATTTATATTGCAAAGTTTGTAGGGAATTTTACAGAAATTCTGGCTCAACTCTCATATTTTTAGTCCCCATAAAAAAATGCTTACTATATTTTTAGCCCATATTACCAAATTTATCTAACGGGTTTTGGCGGTCTTTAGTAAATTTTAAACTAATGTCTAGCACACATTAAGAAAATTTCCTACTGATTGGGGTTAAAAAATAAAGACTTATTTTGGGACCAAAAATTTAATGGTGTTGCCAAAAATGTCTAATGGGCGCAAAAACTTAGATGTTTGAATTGTCACAACATATAAGAATGAAATGAATGATTCTTTTTTTTTTTCTATAAAAAGTTTTCCACTAAGATAAAAGTGAAATTTAACTTAAATTATTTTTATATTTAGAGAATTATCATTCTTTTTGGAATGAGCTAAAATGAATATTGTGGCATAAACTAGAATGAAATGAGTATTAAAATTAGTTTTGTGAAAAGCTAAACCAAATTCAAATGTAAAAGCATCTAAAAAGTAGAGAAATAATGAAGCAAGATTAGTGATTACTAGGAAGGTGAAAATTTATCCACACCGAATGTTTACGGCTAACTATAACAACTAATTATGGTAAAGTGATTTAATGAAACGAAATACATATTAATTAATCATGATTGAATAAAAATAATGTATTTTTAAACAAATGACATGCATTTATTAGTTGGATGTAAACATCTGTGGAGGTATTTACCTTACGAGGATGGTGTACTTTGATAAACTCAGTACGCAATTAATCCGGATACAACTACTACTCCATGAAAGATGTTATTATCATCAATGGAATAGGGTCAAATTTACCCATGTACTATAAAAAATAGTTTAAATATACCTCTCGCTATTATTTCGATCCAAATATACCCTTCTCGTTATACTTTTGGTTCAAATATACCTCTCTCGTTATAGTTTGCCACAAATCTGCCTCATTTTAAATGATGGTCACTTGTCAAACTCAGAATCAAATAATTCAATTTTAAATACCTTATTCCTTTAAAACCCACCAGCTTAACCTGACTCCACGCATTTTCATAATCTTTTTCTTCGCTTTTATCGCTGGAAAAAAAAATTCGATTCCTTTAGATAAATTTCTATCCTTGTTGTATGTGTTTGTGTTCCCGTTAGCTAGATAAATGAGTAATTTTTAGAACGTCATTATACTTTTTAGCTTGAGAAACTGTATGGTGCCCTATTCAATAGATAAACTCGAAAAACTAAACCAAAATCAAATGTAAAAGGATCTAAAAAGTTGAGAAATAATGGAGCATGATTAGTGATTACAAGGATGGTGAAAATTTACTCATATACCCCACCATAACAAGTAATTATGGTAAAGTAATTTAATGAAAAGAGAATGTATATTAATTAATCATGATTGAGTAAGAATAGTACTCCCTCCGTTTTATTTTATTTGTGCCGTTTATTTTTACACGTCCCTTAAGAACATATTAATGAGGAGGTATTTTTGACTATTTTACCCACCATATTATTCTGTCTTCAATAAATGTTAACTCTTGTTTCTACTTTCAATATCAATTAATACTATGGGCAAAGTAGAAAAAAAAATGATTAATTTTACTTTGAACTCCTATATAAACAAATAATTTGAGACGACTGTATTGGGTAAAAATCGACTCGCGATGATTCGCCCCGGTCATGAAAATCCTGGCGACCGAACACGTCACAGCAGGACGAATGCCGAAGCGATTGAATAAGTCGCCGAAGCCAAGAAACCGAAGGTCGATACCGAAGGCGAGCCGTAAGCTGAGCTTCGGTAGCAATCACCTCGGTCCAACTGCAGGGCCAAGCCACCGAGGTCAATCATTCTCACCTTGGTGGATCCCCTCGGTTTTCGCGGCTTTGCAGCCCACTACTTTGCCCCACTAACTTCTTCAGTTGACATCAAGATCGGGGGATGACGCAGAAGCAGATGATGGAGAACGTGGGCAAGGCTTTAGCTCTATAAATAGAACTTCATTTTGTATAGTAGGGATCCAGAAATTTGTACTGAAGCGCTGCCCAAATTTGTAATCACATTCGTATATCACAATACAGTTTATTTTCTCGCTTTTACATCTTTTTCACGTGTAATTTCAACTTTGATACGAAGAATTGCTTGTATCCGAATCCAAATTCGATTTGTGTACCTAAACTGATTTAGGCCCATACAAATTGGCGCCGTCTGTAGGGATATAAGCAGTAACGCTTTGTTCCAAAGTTCCGCATCCATTTTTTGTCCAAAGTTTGCGATTCAACGTTATGGCTGATAACAGTAACAGTGGTAATGATAGCGATCGGGTTAACGTTCCGTTGAACCAATAGCCCATCGCCCCGATGACAACTGAAGAATTCCAGATGTATGTTGTCACTACGCTAAGAGCTCTCTAAAGTAAACAGGATGAGCAAGTAAGCATTAACGCCGAATTCCGCGCTTCGTTGGAGGCGAGGAATAATATTACCCCAAACAGCACCCAGCCTTCGGCTCCTGGTGGAGGCATCCCGCTCTTCGTTCCTCCGGGCACGATAACAGGGGGACCTCACAACGAAGCCACGTCTGGGGGCTCGGGGAACAATGCAACTGCCACGCCACATTTCGGAACGGTTCCCACCGTGGCGGAGACAACGTCCTCGGTTGACGTTGAAAGAATGAGTAGAGAAATCGAGGCGCGCGTGGAAAAGCGCCTCGAAGGCGTGCCAGGGATAGCGAAGGAGGAAGACGACCTCGACATCGACCAATACAGGGAGCAACCCTACAAGCCCGAAGCGGCTCCAGCCCCAACTCCCCCGGGCTTCAAACTTATATTCCTGAAGAAATATGATGGGACAATTGATCCCAAGGAGCACATAAACTTAACGGCTACGCAGCTCGAGTCGATGTTTTTAAAGAAGTTTGGTCAGTCGTTGGAGAAGGGAGCTCTTTGGTGGTATTTGTGCTTGCCAGCGGGGTCAATCTCCTCGTTTAAGGAAATGTCCAGAGCCTTTGTCAAGGCTCACACCGGGGCGCAAAAGATCCTCCAGAGGAAGGAGGATATATGTGAGGTGAAGCAGCGGCCCGGAGAGCCACTTAAAGAGTTTCTTGAGCGATTCCACGCTGAACACATGGAATTGCCTCGGATGGATGATACTTTGGCCATCATGGCGTTCGAAAAGGGTATCAATAGTCGCAATTCAGGCGCTGCCGCTGAATTGCGTAAAGAATTACAACAATATCAGGTCCTGACGTGGGAGGATCTGCATAGACGCACTTACTCCAAAATCAGATTGGAGGAAGCTGAGTTCAAGAACCGAGGTTATCAACAACATAACCGAGGTGAGTCTTCAAATCGCGCCGAGGCGCCACGAAGTAGCTCGAAGGGGAGGTACGAACCTTACACTTCGACGAGGCAGCATGTTAGCTAGAGGTTGGTAAACACCCTCGGTAATTCATACCCAGCCTTTCATATAAGCCAAAGGCTCGGGGGGAAGGTTCAACCCAACATGAACCAAAGAAACCCCTCGAGCTCCGCTTCGGTCCCTAAAAAGGATCATCCTCGGATCCAAGATTATAACTTCAACATATCGACCTCGGAGCTGGTCAATGTTGTCAAGGGGACAGCCGGGGTAAGGGTTCCCAAAGATATGAGGACCCCGGCAGACAAGAGAGACCACAATCTGCATTGTGAGTTCCACGCAGATTATGGCCACAGAACCGAGGACTGCAAAGCTTTGCGCCTCGAGGTAGCCCACCTACTAAAGAAGGGAGTCTTGGCTGACTTCCTCACTGATAAAGGGAAAGACAACTTTTCCAAGAACCGAGGTGATGGACAACCACCTCGAGCTCCAACCCCGGAGAGAGTAGTGAATGTTAAAACCGGGGGGTCAGAAGTGAACGGCGTGAACTTCGCCGCAGCCAAAAAGTTCGCCATGCTCTCCATCATCATGGAGAAAAGAACCCGAGTTGGAGGCTCGGGCAATGATATTGTCTTCGACGACGATGACTGTGATGGGATGATGTTCCCTCATCACAACGCTCTAGTTATCATGTTGAGGATCAACGACTCTGACATCAAAAGAGTCTTGATCGACCCCGGTAGCTCAGTCAACATAATTAGCTACGGGGCTGTTAAGAAGATGTGGCTGAAGGGTGAAGTTGTTCCCAAGTCAACAGTGTTAGCTGGCTTCAACAACTCCACGGAGAAAACATTGGGTGAGATCACACTCAAAAACATCGCCGAGGGGGTTGCCAAGGAAACACTGTTCCAAGTTATGCCCGAGGATCTAGCTTACAATGTGATCCTCGGAAGGCCATGGATCCACTCCATGGAGGCTGTCCCTTCCACTCTACATCAAGTGATTAAATTCCCTACACCTTGGGGGGTTCGATCAATCAAGGGGGAGCAAGGGAGTGCTATTCGGTTGCGCTAAAGAGTGGAGTCGCTCCGGTTGGGCCAAAACAATAGCAACGACTGGATTCGGGGTCAAGCGGGGGGGACGCCCGAGGAGAAGTCGAAAAGATTCCGGCTTGTATTCAAGAGCCTCGGAAGCAAAAGGCCGAGGACTCAACTATTGAAGAGTTGGAATCTTTCACTCTATTGAAAGATTTCCCCGATAGGAAAGTGTTTGTCGGCTCGGAGTTGGACCCGGAGTCGAAAAAGGCAATCATAGAAGTTTTAAAGTCCAACCATGATTGTTTTGCCTGGTCACACTCAGACATGACAGGTATCGATCCAGAGATCATGACCCACAAACTGAACGTAGACCTAAAATTTACCCCGGTGAAGCAGAAGAAAAGACCTCACGCCGGGGTCAAAAAGAAGGCGATCGAGGACGAGACCGCCAAATTGCAAGAGAATGGCTTCATTAGAGAAGTGAAATACCCCGAGTGGCTGGCCAATGTTGTGGTTGTACCGAAGAAGAATGGCAAGTGGAGAATGTGCGTAGATTATACTGACCTAAACAAAGCTTGCCCCAAAGATTCATATCCACTACCACAAATTGACAGGTTAATAGACTCCACGGCTGGACATAAACTATTGACTTTCCTGGATACATATTCGGGGTATAACCAAATTCTCATGGACCCGAAGGACGAAGAGAAGACCTCGTTCATCACAGACCGAGGTACCTTCTGTTACAAAGTGATGCCCTTCGGTCTGAAGAACGCCGGGGCGACATACCAAAGGCTGGTGTGTCGCATGTTTAAAGAGCACATCGGGAACTCTATGGAAGTCTACATAGACGACATGCTCATCAAATCGATTCAAATGGAGGATCATTTGAATCATCTGAGGGAAGCTTTTGTTGTATTGAGGCAATATGGTATGAAATTGAACCCTGAGAGTGCGCCTTTGGCGTAGGATCAGGCAAGTTCTTGGGTTTTATTGTCTCCGAACGAGGAATCGAAGCCAACCCAGATAAAATCAGGGCTATTGAGGAAATCCCCGAGGAGTTAACCGGGGTAAAGGAAGTTCAACGCTTGACTGGCCGAGTCGCTGCCTTGAGTCGCTTTATCTCAAGATCATCGGAGCGATACCACAAGTTCTTCTCCGTTTTGAGAAAAAACAATCACTTCGAGTGGACACCGGAGTGAAAACAGGCGTTGAAAGATTTGAAACAATATTTGGCTAACGCACCGTTGCTTGCTAAGCCAAAGGAAGGAGAGACATTGCTGGTATATTTGGCGGTGTCCGAGGTGTCAGCCAGTGCAGTGCTGGTTCGGGAGGAAGATGGCAAACAACAGCCCATCTATTATGTGAGCAAGACACTCCTCGATGCTGAAACCAGGTACCCACACTTGGAAAAATTAGCGCTTGCTTTACTCATTACTGCTCGGAAACTACGGCCCTATTTTCAATGTCACCCAATAGCAGTAGTTTCAACTTTCCCCTTGAGAAATATATTGCACAAACCAGAGTTGTCGGGGAGGTTATCCAAATGGGCGGTAGAGCTAAGTGAGTATGACATTACTTATCAACCTCGGACTGCCATTAAGTCCCAAGTCTTGGCAGACTTCGTGGCTGATTTTAGTATCCGAATTTTGCCCGAGGCGGAAAAGGAAAACTCCATGGCAAAAGGATCCCCTTCGGGACTATGGGTGCTATACACCGATGGGGCAAAAAACTCCAAAGGTTCGGGGTTAGGCATTGTATTGAGGGCACCCACCGGGGGAAAAGGTCAGGCATTCGGTTCGGTTAAAAAAGGTGACGAACAACGAAGCGGAATATGAAGCAGCTTTAGCAGGTTTGGAGCTGGCTAAAGAAATGGGGGTTGAAAGAATCGAACTGAGATGTGACTCACAATTGGTAGTCAACCAGATTCTCGGTGATTATACGACTCGAGAGCCCAGAATGCAACTATACTTGGATCGAGCACAAAGGATTTTAGCGCAGTTCCAAGAATGGCAAATTAAACAAGTGCCTCGGGAGGAGAATACCGAGGCTGACGCCTTAGTGAATCTTGGTTTGGCGATCGATGAAACCCACTCGGGGACTGATTCAGTGGTTCGGTTGCTATTAGCACAAATGAGAGAGATGAAATTGCAAGTTAACTCAGTGGATAACCGTTGGGATTGGCGAAGTAAGTTCATCTCCTACTTCGACTCGGGGACTGTCCCTCAAGATAGAAAAGAAGCAAGGAAGCTGAGGACTTAAGCAGCCTCGTATCACTTGATCGAGGGCAATTTGTACAAAAGGTTGTACTGCGGCCCGATGGCCAAGTGCTTGGTCCCCGAGGAGGCAAGGTACGTGATGGCTGAAGTGCACGAAGGCGAATGTGGCAACCACTCCGGGGGAAAATCCTTAGTGCATAAGTTGTTAAGAGCTGGGTATTATTGGCCCACAATAAGTGCCGATGTGAAGGCCTTCGTGCAAAAATGTGATAAATGCCAACGCCATGGGGGGATGATTCACCAACAGGCTGAGCCTTTTCATTCGGTGGTATCACCATGGCCCTTCATGAAATGGGGAATGGATGTCGTGGGACCATTACCCAAAGGAAAAGGTGGTGTTCGTTTCATCTTAGTATTGACCGATTACTTTACAAAATGGGTGGAAGCGGCGGCTCTCACCGAAGTAAAGCAAAAGCAAGTAATCGACTTCATCAGAAAGAATATCATCTATAGGTTCGGCGTCCCAAGGGAAATTGCTTGTGACAACGGTAAACAGTTCATGGGGGCAGCCATCACTGATTTTTTCAAGCAATGGGGGATTAAAAGAATTGCCTCGACTCCCTATCACCCAAGTGCCAATGGCCAAGCTGAATCTTCAAACAGAATCATAATTGAAAATTTGAAGAAAAGACTCGACGAGAAGAAAGGTCCTTGGCCCGAGGAGTTGCCCGGGGTATTATGGGCCATGCGAACAACGGAGAAGAACAGCACCGGTGAGACTCCTTTCTCACTAGCCTATGGCATGGACTCTCTCATCCCCGTAGAAGTGGGCGAACCAAGTCTTCAGTATGCTCACACAGCCGAAGACGCTAACCAAGAGACAATACGCATTGAGCTAGATTTGCTCGAAGAGAAGAGGGAATTAGCTTTGGTTCGGCTCGTTGCCCAAAAAAGGCAGATCGAGGCTTACCTCAACAGAAAAGCTAAATTTAGAGACTTCAAGGTTGGAGATTATGTGTTGAAAACTGTGAACCAATCAACAAAGGAGGATAACGGGAGCAAGCTTATTGCAAATTGGGAAGGACCCTATAGAGTCAAAGCAATCGTTGAAAAAGGCTCTTATCAAATCGAGTCTCTTCAAGGAGAACCCGAACCTCTGAATTGGAACATCTCCCATATGAAGCGATACTACTTTTAGCCGAGGTAAATATCTTTCAATTCTTTTTCAATTAAACAGCCCCGAGCCGAATGACGCTCCCATGGCATTCATAAGAAATGTACTAACTTGCTCCTCGTTCCATCTTTTGCTTGACCTTTTCAGGAAGCGAACCGAACCGTTTCCAGTGCTCGAATCTTCACCAAGATTCAGAACCGAACACTGGGGGGAGAGAGAAGGGTTGATAACGAGATCGACATCGAGCCTCCCAACCGAAGCTTATCTATCCGACAACCGGGGACTCACGCTCGAGGATTAGATTTAGTACATTGTAATTAGCTCGATAGCGGCATGCGATCAATTTGCTTTTTATTGAAAGTTTGTTTTTGTTTTTTCTACACAAGGTCCGTTTCGACTTGGTTTCATGTAAACATCCTTTTTCGGGCTCGTGGATATCAATAAAATGACTTTGTTTCCACTCATATAAACTGACTTTGGTTTCATTCATTTTATTTAAACCTTGCGCACCGAAGCTGCATAATGCATCGACTCGAGGGCGAGACGTCGTCCTAAGTTTGCATCGATTAAATATAGTCAAGTCTTGCAAGCATATCATTTATTTTCAAAGTGTTCGGTATATATGAAAAGCCAGCATACAAAGCTCACAAAGCGAAGATACAAACAGGCTTTCACTAAAAGCCCGAGGGCTGAGATTATTTACATCCAAAAAAATGACCCGAAGGTCCAAAACAGAAGCATAAGAGCCCGAAGGCTTACAAAACAACACTACAAAAGATCTATGCCTCGGGAGAATCGCCTCCATCCTCGGAGCCCCCCTCGGCGTCTTCATCCTCTTCTTCATCTTCACCGCCACTCGAAGCTTCACTTGATGGGAGTTCATCAATGATCGCTTGGGCATCCGCCGATTTTACTTCGGCTTTTGCAATCTCCTCATCTAAGTCAATCTCCCCGGCGCGGCATCACTTGAGCAGCCTTAGCCGAGACTTGATAATGGCACATCGCTTGTCCAGCTCGGCCTTTTTTACCTTGAGCGCAGCCCTATCCTTTCGATTGGCGATCTCATCTTGAAGAGCTGCAATCTGAGCATCCTTAGCTGAAAGCTTGGAGGTTTCACCCTCTAGCTTCTTGATATGGAGTAAATGATCCTTCAGCTGCTCATGGTGCCTTTTGGCCATATTCACAGCCTCGGCCTTTATTCGAGACAACTCACTATCCAGCCTCGCAATTTCACCCTCCAACCTCGAACGCTCAGCCTGAAAGTCTTCACCGAGGAGTTTGATTTTAGCCTCGGAGTTCGCCTCGGCTTCGCGCAGAGTGGACTGAGACTTGGCCAGCTCGGCCTTCAGCGAAGCAATTTGGGCGTTGAACTTGTCCCTTTGCTGATCCCATAAGCGAGACACACGCCTAACCTCGGCGGTCCTCGCGGATTCGACCCCGATGGCCTTTAGCGAGAGGATGAAGCTCTGAGCAAAGATTAAAGAATCAAGGTCAACTACGAACCGAAGGTAAAGATGAAAGTTTTTGATTTAATTATGATAAAACTTACCCTCACAGCGTTGGAAGCCATAGTGCTGTATAGTTGGCCAGAAGTGAACTCCTGCACAACCTTATCTTCGGTTGGCCCCAGCAAAGGCGTAAGACTTAGAAGCTCCTCCCGGCCGCATGCTAACAAGTTTGAGGCAACTGGCACCTCCAGTCTCCGATAAGACCCCACCGAGGATGAAATCCTCGCGGGTTCGGAGTGCGCCTTGACCACACCGGCGCCAACCCCTTCTTCAAGTGCAGCAGTGCCGGCCTCCCCAACTTTAGCCTTGCCCTTAGCTTTTGCCGTGGCTACATCGTGTTCGAGTTCTTGATCCTCGAGATCAATAACGTCGACATCCCTTCGAGCCAGAACCTCGGCAGCTGCGTCATCGGGCTCGTCAATCAATCTTCGACGCCCTTCCACTTCAGGTTGAGGAGGAGCCACCACCTCGGTTTGGGGAACTACCGAACGGGAGGATTTCTTCGAAGTGGCCCTTTTCCTCTTCACGCCTGCAACAGGAGAAGAAGTTAGAATAAGAAAACAAAGAAGGAACAACATTTGGTGATATCAACCGAAGACGGATGTCACCTTTGGAGGTCCCTTGACCGGGGGCTCCCTTGGAAACTTTTGAAGACTTGGAAGCCTTCAACCCCTTGTACTCTCCAGCCACCGCCGCCAGATCATCATCCGACTCGGTTTCCTCCCCATCCTTCTTTTTCTTCTCCTCCTTCTTCTTCTTCTTCTTCTTACTTTTTTTAGTGTTGATGGCACGGTTTGGAAAACCTAGCACCGAGGGAAGGAAAGTCAGAAAAACAAGATCAAAGTCCCAAAGCGACCCATCTATCAAAGCATTACCCAAAAACTTACCATGCCTCTTGCATCGCCAGCCAAATTCGGCGGCTATTTTCATCCATGTCCTCTGGGACGAGTAAGAGCTCCGGTCATCGCTTTGACCCAAGCGGTCAAACCGGCCGGGGGGCACGATGTCCACCTTGTTGGCTGAAGACACAACAAAGAAATGAAATCAATCAATAGGGGTAAACCACCGAGGAGTAAAATGTGAAAGGAGGAACACTTACGTGTGTTATTCCACCGTTCGGGGAAATTTGGCTCGGCGGATAAAACCTTCGTCTCCAACAAGATGTACCGATCACACCAGCCTCGGTCCCCATGATCTCCACTCTTATGAAGAAGGGCAAACTTGCCTCGGTTGTTCAGCGCCACGACCCCGGCCTTGTGAAAGTAGGGGTAGTAGAGTGAGATGAGGTGCTGAAAGGTGAAGTCTATCCCGGCCTTCGTGCTCAACCAATCCATGCACTGAACCACCCTCCAGACACCGGGGCCAAGTTGAGCCAAACACAAGTTGTAGGCCCGGCAAAAATCATCAATGAATTTATGAACTGGGAGAGAGAAGCCGAGGGTAAAAGGATAGGTATAAGCGAAGGACAACCCCTCAATGTTGTGGCACACCCGGCTCATTGGATCGGGAACGATCACTTTCACCTCGGGCGCGAATTGGCATTCCCTCTGAACCCGCTCAATGTGAGCTTGAGTAATGCGAGTCAAGGTGGTATTCACGGGGATATTCCTATTTTTCTCCTCCTGGTCGGCTGTTTGAGCTTGAAGTTTCAAATCCTTGCTATTGTCGAAGTGGGAGGGAATGATCTGTTGAGGTTCAAGTTCTTGCTCCAAGGGAATTGAGGGCCCCGAAGATCCCCCCTCGACGGCATTTCCACCATCGACCTCGTCCACGGCATCATCGCCCTTGGCACCGTCGTCCTCACCATCACCTCCGTCATCATCATCTCTGAGGAGGGCGTCACTAAAATTACTCAGCATGACGTCGTCGAGCATGGCGTCATCCTCTCCTGCATCGACCTCCTCCTCCACCGCCAACTGGCGCATAGCCCTTGCCTTACAGCGCTTTATGCCCCCAACGTCCGACGACACCTCGCCGCTCTCCACCGCAGTCGTGGTGACCGCCGGCGTAGCAGCGGCGGCGTCGCCACTAGCAGCAGCCATAGCCATGGGCGGAACTCGCACTCTCTCACCCGAATCACTTGAGTCTTGTCTAGATATAGTGGCAGACATGGCGTTAGTTTAAGGTTGGAATTTTCTTGAAAACAAGGGTTGATCAGAGAGGAGTATGGAAGCTTATGTTCTTCTTTCTGAGAGCTCTTAATCGAAGAAAGTGAAAAGTGAAGAAAAGGATTTGGTAGAGGAGTATTTATAGGTATGGAAGAGTCAGACTGTGGGGCACCATCATCATTATAACGTTGGGAAAGCCAAAATTACGGCGTGACCGTTCGGTCAACCAACATATGGATGACACGTGTCGATAAGAAGTGACCTGATGAGACGCGGGCCGTTGACGAATTTTGAAATACTTGGACAAGATCAAGCCACATCGCTTTCCCGCAAAACTTCATTCCACTCCTCGGCAACCCCAGTAGGTAACCGAGGAGTGGGGGGACTATCTGTATTGGGTAAAAATCGACTCGCGATGATTCGCCCCGGTCATGAAAATCCTGGCGACCGAACACGTCACAGCAGGACGAATGCCGAAGCGATTGAATAAGTCGCCGAAGCCAAGAAACCGAAGGTCGATACCGAAGGCGAGCCGTAAGCTGAGCTTCGGTAGCAATCACCTCGGTCCAACTGCCGGGCCAAGCCACCGAGGTCAATCATTCGCACCTCGGTGGATCCCCTCGGTTTTCGCGGCTTTGCAGCCCACTACTTTGCCCCACTAACTTCTTCAGTTGACATCAAGATCGTGGGATGACGCAGAAGCAGATGATGGAGAACGTGGGCAAGGCTTTAGCTCTATAAATAAAACTTCATTTTGTATAGTAGGGATCCAGAAATTTGTACTGAAACGCTGCCCAAATTTGTAATCACATTCGTATATCGCAATACAGTTTATTTTCTCGCTTTTACATCTTTTTCACGTGTAATTTTAACTTTGATACGAAGAATTGCTTGTATCCGAATCCAAATTCAATTTGTGTACCTAAACTGATTTAGGCCCATACAACGATTATTTATAATAAAGAGGATAAATAAAATGAGATAAAAGGAATATATTATAAACAAATGACATGCCATTATTGATTGGGTGAGCAGTGCGGGTAAGTAATTACATGGTGTACTATTTGATAAACCCAAGAGGTAATTAATCCAATACAACAACTACACCATGAAAGATGTTATTATCATCAATAAGAAGATTGTCAATAATGTCTTCTATATCATCATCTCCAAATTCATTTCGCAAACTCATCATAATGGATTCATTTAATAATAATAACAATTGTACTTCTTCTTCTTCTCATCAAAGATTATTAGCCTTAGCTCAACAATTACGTCTATACAAACCAACCCCACCACCATTAGACATTATTGATGATGATGTTGAGGAACAAAAATTGGAAGAAAGTGCAGGAAAAGTGGTATCCCAATTGGGTTTTCAAGAATCAGTTACATCAGTTGGTATTGTGAAACAAGAAAGATTCAAACCCAAGAAAGCTGCTGTGTTGATATGTCTTTTTGAAGGAGATGATGGTGAACTTAGAGTTATTCTTACTAAGAGATCTTCCAAGCTCTCTACTCATTCTGGTCAGTCAAATCTTTGACATTAATTATTTGTATCAATTAATTATGCAGGGAATTTTTATTGATTATCATAGTGTATTACTGGTATCTCTTTATTATGGTTATTACTAGTATTTTGCTGTCATTACTTTTCTCAACCTCACTCGAGGTAAGGGTAAAGTATACGTACATCCCACCCTCCCCATACTACACTTGTGGGATCACACTGGTATGTTGTTGTTGTTGTTGTTGTATCATAGTGTAATAGGGTTATGGGATATTATATGGATAACTTGTAACTTATCTTAGAGGACAATTTTTCTTATTATGGATATTAAAATGTAGTTAAGCCTCCGGGCGTTTGGTCTAGTGGTGAGAGTGCAACGCGTGATGTGTAGTTTAGGTGTAGTTGGGACTAGCCATACACAAAATTTGGGTTAAGTGGAGAAAGGTAGAGGCTGGGCCCTATTTTCCACTGAGTTTTGAACTGATTGGTTTCCGACGATTTCTCGGTTATAAAAGAAATTGGTATATATGAATGTGATCTAATGCATGCAAAATGTATGCAGTTTATGTTGCCGATGATGATATTTTTGTGGTTTGATTTGTTTGGAATTTCAGTCAGCAAATTGGATTCTGCTCAGCTATATGTAAATGTCGTAGCTTTTAAAAAATTCATGTGTTGTTTTTGCATGTTAAAAGTGTGCAAGTCTTGAAAGTTAACCAATTTACTTTTAGATTATTAAGAGGATCGTAGTCCACCATCGGTAATTAAGACATTTAGTCTATCTGATATCCTGGTTTTCGTCCAGTTGATTGCTAAAACTAAGCTGACATATTTGTCTTTTTTCTTGAGATTAAGGCTTGATGCTTCTGAAAACCAGTTTGATGCTTCTGAAAACCAGTTTGATGCGTGTATATGTTGCTGCTAAATGTTGTTACTTGGATGTTTAGGCAACTTACCATCTTTCTTGTGATTTATAAGTACTGTGGCTTGCAAATTTTGTCTAATTGATCCACATTTTTGTTATTCAGGATAGGAACCTTCTATTATCTTATCACCAAATTGTCTAAAGTACTTTAATCTGACATTTTCTGTTATTTCTACTGTCTTCTCCTATGTGATGCTATGCCAGGTCAGCTGATTATAACTAATATGTCATTCATGCAGGTGAAGTCGCATTGCCTGGAGGAAAAGCAGAAGAAGGAGATACAAGCGATGCTGACACTGCAACCAGAGAAGCAAAGGAGGAGATAGGACTAGATCCTTCACTAGTTAATGTTGTGACTTGCCTTGAGCCATTCTTGTCTAAGGTATGCGGATATCATCTATAATAGGAAAATTCTAACCTGTCAAGAACTTTTGGGTGGATGTTATCATAGTAATCGATGAAAGACAACTTGTTTCCTAATAAACATGCTGAATTTTTACCCTGAGCTTTCTAGGAATGTGCACAGTTTTTTCATAGAAGTTGCTTGTCTACATAAATGATAAGAGAGATGTGTATGGAGTGTAATGGTGAATTTGCTGAGGGCATCTTCTCGGTTCACTTTTCTGGAAAATCTGTGCTAGTTGGTTGTGGAATTTGGTATGGACAAGACACTTTCATAAGGCTCTTGATGTATAAGTTAATCTATTTTTTTTTTTCCAAGAAGATTAAAACTATTTATAGCATTCTTCCTTAGATGACCTGTGCTCTACTGATGTTACAACTCTGTTAATTTAGCCTCAATGTCCTCAAGTATGTGATCTTTGGCTATGTGTTCTTTTCTTCTGCATCGTACTGTATGATCTCCTGCAGATCTTCTATGCTGGTTATCTCAGAAGTTCACTTTACATTGCATGAAAGAGAGCACAGTTGTGCTTCTCATCCCAAAGTTATCATTTCTACCGGTCAGCAGTAAAATCAACCAATTTCCAGAGTAAAATAAAACGCTGGATAACATAAACACACACATTCACAAACTAATTACACAATACTAGATCTGAGTTTAGACTAGCAAAAGCATTACTAACCGGATTTCCAATCATTGTTATCAAATAAATTCGAAAATTGCTGTTGGATTAGAATTGGAGATGGTAAATATCAGCCCTCTTTGAATGGAGCGAGGTAGTGGAGGCGATCAATGTCGATATCTTAGTAGCATTACATAGTTTTCTAGTGAGCATTTGAAATGTCAAACCATTCTCTTCAATCAGCATTTTCTTGGAAATTCACATAACTAGCCACATGTTTATTCATGTCTATCATTACATGATTGAAGAGCTACCTTACCTGTCTAAGTGGGATAGTTTAAAAAATGACAAACAACCTGAAAGATTTTCTGTTTAAACTACATTAGCACTTATATGATGCTAGCCGACAGATAGCATCGTTCAACGCACATCATGCACATCAACTTTGCTTTATTTTCAAGTAACATCTGTTAACTGAAAGTCAACATATAAATCCTTTAATCCTGTCCGCTCCACTTTGGTTGGTATCATCATTCCACTAGTCAAATGACTTCTGTCAAACACTGGACCTAATATATCCTTATCAAGAAAAAGTTGGACCTGATATAAGTGTTCATGACTAACCTTACGTCATTTCTAAACCCAGATACAATTGATCAGAAAAAGATCTGAGAGTAAGAGCTTAAATCATATTAGTAACATGAAAATTTAAGCAGTCTTGTAGCAAGGCTGCGCACGAGAAGGAACCTAAATTAGAGAAGGCAGTGATAGGCGTTTTACTGGTGGTACATTCTAGCTAGGAAGATGGTTGGCCATGGATATGGTTTGAGGAAGTAACCTATCAGTTCTAAGCAGCTTCTATCTCATATAGAAAAGCATCGAGAACTTTCAGACAAATACAACAACAACAACAACATACCAGTATATGTAGGAGGGTCTGGGGAGGGTGAGATGTACGTAGACCTTACCCCCACCAAGGTGGAGAGGTTGTTTCCGATAGACCCTCGGCTAGGAATATTTTGTTTATGAAAACAGTCAAGACAATAATATCATGCTAATTAGAATGAGAAAACTGCAATATATTCAAAATAAATAGGTAATAGCAATACATATAAAGGTGAAGACTTCGATTGAAATCGTCTATAAATGCCCACACCCCTACTACCTACCTAACCTTCTACCCTAATCCTCGACCTCCACATCCCCTATCTAGGGTTATGTCCTCGGTGATATGGATCTGGACTGTATCCTGTCTAATCACCTCAGCCCAGTTCTTCTTCGGTCTACCTCTACCACTCCGTAGATCAGCACTGCCAACCTCTCACACCTCCTTACCGGAGCATCAACACTCCTCCTCCTCACGTGTCCGAACCATCTTAATCTCGTCTCTCGCATCTTCTCAGCCAACTTTCAGACAAATATTGAGCTATATTTAGGCATCCCATAAAAACAGAAAGTAGACGATGGAGCAAGTCCATATAGAGTAAGAGAAAAACAAATAGTCAATGTTCACATATTTATGCTATGATTTTAGATCTAGGTGGAGGTACGGTTGCACACTTGGGTTGAGTAGAATGTAAACATATCATCTGCTATTAGGCCATCCATTTCGTTTTCTTCCAATTTGAGTAGCTTTCCATCAGCAGTCAACCATCTAAACTACAGAGGAATACATAATAAGAGAAAAAAGGCTTAACAAATGTTAAGAAGGATTGGATAAACATGCAAATAACAAGAAATTCTTCTTATTTACATGACTAACCGCATCAATTTAGCAGAAGCAATTGTGTGTTTTAGGTTACGTTAATTTATCACTTTATAGTTTCATATACTTACTGCAAGGCATTATTCTGATATTCTACAGCTATGATTGGAACTTTCTGCTACTCATGTAGTTGGGTGCTTAAACAAGCTGGCATGACATGTTCGGTGTTTTAGGTCCAGCTTAGTTTTATCAAAGTAGAACCACTGGTTACTTATCAATTTTTTTGATGAATAAGCAGCTGGAGGTTTATGGTAGCGGTGTTTTACGTCTCTGGCGTCCAACTTTATTGTTACTTTTCAGAACCATTTTTTCCTCCCATTAAGTCCTGACTTGGTGAAGTTCTTCTGATTGTCTTTTGCTAAGCTAGGAATTATTAAGAGTAATGTGCTTCTTGTTTGGCTGAAACAATTACAGATTTTTGTGTAGTTAGCTCATCCGTTTTATTTAAGCTTTATCAAGTTTGTCCTGTCTCAAACTTAGTGCTGCTAAAAGTTTTGCATTTACTGCGTTAGACCTGCTGTTAGTAAGGTTTATCATCGCTGGAAGAAGGATGAAAATAAGGCCTAAGTGTGTCTATTTTAATTATTTATTAATGTGTATTTATTATAGCAGTTACCTAGCAGTTTTTTAGCAGTTTGTCAGTTATTTTGGTATTAAGAATAAAGTCTGGACAGAAGCAGTTTTATTCTGTAAGGCTTGTCTGTAGGTTTTTCTTTGGTTGTGGGAGGATAAGGCTCCTCGATTGGATGTTGGGTGTAATCTTATTCTAGTTTCTGTATGTTTACTTGTAAAACTTATTCTACTTGTTGGTGGAAATAAAATGTAGTGTAGTGTTGTCTAATTCTGTGTTGCTTTCTGTGTGTTTCTGAGTTTGGAAATTGACATATCAAAGTTAGGAAAAATTGGTTCCTAACAAATTTTGTATCAGAGCCTTGATGGTCTCAACCAGAATGGAAGGAAGAATTGAAGGGTTGGAGAAGATAGTGAACGAATACAAGAAGAGATTGGATCAGTTCGGGATTGCATAGGACAGTTAAGTTACGAGACTGGATGCTAAGAAAAGATGAACCTGACGCTGAAATTCTTCAACATATTTAAGGAAAATCAGCAGTTCAAGCAGATCCAAGTAGAGAGGCGGAAGTGATGGCAGAGAATAGCGGCAATTGGGGAGGTAATCGACAACGAAAAGAAATTCAGCCACATATTCGCAATGAAATACATCCTAGAAGACTGGAATTACCCTTATTCTCTGGTGATAATCCATATGGGTGGCTTAACATGGCAGACCGCTATTTTAATTTTCAATCGCATCGTGACAAGGATAAGTTGGAGCCTGTTGTTGTTTGTCTTTAAGGAAAAGCCCTAAATTGGTTCTAATGGTGGGAGACAAGAACGCTGGTAGTCACATGGGATGTGTTCCGAGTAGCCATACTCCAGCTATTCACTCCATCACAACTAGGGAACTTATGCGAGGTCCTGATAGGGTTGCAACAGACAGGAAGCGTGTCCGAATACAGAGAAGATTTTGAATTACTTTCAGCGCCTTTGAAAGATGCTGATGATGAAGTTTTAATTGGCATTTTCATAAATGGATTGAGAGAAGAGATCAAAGCAGAGTTGCGTCTTAGCAAACTGGGAGCGCTAACACAAATAATGGACCAAAGCCAGCGCATTGAAGAGAAGAATTTGGCCCTTAGCCAAGCCCACTTGCCAAGAAATTTGCGAATGGCGCTTCCCAGGAGTTCAGCTCCTTTTCTAGTGAATGACAATAGTCGAATAGGAAGTTCTACAAGTCCTCTCGTATTGCCACAACACCACTTAATTTTGCACGTGCTACAGCAGCACCACGACAATATCAAGAGCTAAAGCAAGGAGAGATGGTGCAAGCAGGGACGGAAAATTCTATAAGGAATGGAGGAGCATACAAAAGGCTATCTGATGCTGAGTATCAAAAGAAATTGAGAAAAGGACTTTGTTTGTGTTGTGATGAAAAATATGGTCTCAATCATAAGTGCAATTTAAAGATGTTGAATCTGCTTATTGTTGCACCAGAGGGTGATGAAGAAGAAGGTTTAAATGAGCATTCAGAGGAAGCAACAACAGGCAGGACATACCAATTAAATGTTCAAGAACAGCTAGAATCACAAAAGTTAATGGAATTGTCCCTGCACTAGAGTGCAGGGTGAAACTCTATGCAGAATTGTTTCCGCAGTTTCACCTTGAGGAAATGTTGGGGCGGGTAATGTTAGACCTGTTGTTAGTAAGGTTTATTATCGCAGGAAGAAGGATGAAAATAAGGCCTAAGTGTGTGTATTTTTATTATTTATTAATGTGTATTTATTATAGCAGTTACCTAGCAGTTTTTTAGCAGTTTGTTGGTTATTTTAAATTATTGGTATTAAGAATAAAGTCTGGACAGAAGCAGTTTTATTCTATAAGGCTTGTCTGTAGGTTTTTCTTTGGTTGTGGGAGGATAAGGCTCCTCGAAATGCCTTGGATGTTGGGTGTATTCTTATTCTAGTTTTTGTATGTTTACTTGTAAAACTTATTCTACTTGTTGGTGGAAGTAAAATGTAGTGCAGTGTTGTCTAATTCTGTGTTGCTTTCTGTGTGTTTCTGAGTTTGGAAATTGACATATCAAAGTTAGGAAAAACTGGTTCCTAACATACTGCAATCATGAAATCATTTTACAAGCAACAGAACAAATGCCTGTTCTAGGATGCTAGATCCGTTTGTACTTTTAGGTTGCATGTGTGTTTCTAATGCATTTGTCATTTATGCAGCATCTTCTTAGAGTTATTCCTGTCATTGGGATTCTCTCCAATAAAAAGGAGTTCAATCCCACTCCTAATATCGCCGAGGTAGAAGCAGTTTTTGATGTCCCATTGGAGATGTTTCTCAAGGTATGTATTCTCGAATATTTCCTTCGGGTAGTCAAAAATAAGTTTCTTCCATTTCTTGAATAATTTAGTGGAATGTCTTTGTTCAGGATGAGAATAGGAGATCAGAAGAAAGAGAGTGGATGGGAGACAAGTATCTGATTCATTTGTTTGACTATGAGATGGACAACAGGAAATACTTGATATGGGGTCTAACTGCTGGGATTTTAGTTAGAGCAGCATCAGTTGTGTTCCAGAGACCACCTGCTTTCTTGGAACAGAATCCTAAGTTCAAGCTCCCTAGGGTAGTAGACAAGGATACTACAATGAGTTAAATTGAATTTATCCATGTTCTTGTATAATCCAGCATGTATAATAAATCTATTGCTTATGTATTCTTCTGACCATCCAATGTAGTCAATGTGAGACCACGGGTAATAAATACAGCATTTTTTCCTCAAATACCTTCCCCACATGATTTTTGCATTACAAGTTTAATCCAAAGTTTTTCTGTGAAGTGAGTTAAAATTATGGGAGACCACGGCTCCAGTCTCAGCCGAGACAAAAAGCGTAAGGTGATTCCTTCCTATCTACCAAAACTTTGGTGGTCACTAGTTGCACTGGTATGAGGTTATCTACCAAAACTTTGGTGGTCACTAGTTGCACTGGTATGAGGTAGCAAATATCCAGTGAAATGATCAAGTTGTAGGCAAGTTGGTATTCCACAAACTTTTGTAATTAATTTTGGTTTCTGTCACGTAAACAGCAACTCCATCAAGTTGGTCAACCTTCAGCTAGATTGAAAATAATAGATCTCTTCCTCCATCACATCCCCCCCCCCCTCCCCCCACCATGGTATAATGTTTTTCCTCCACATGGATCTGCACTGTTGATGAGATAGCAGGGGCAAAGTGAAGGCTAGACCTTTCGAGCTTGGGGTTCATGAAAGAAAGGTGGCTAACTTGGTTACTGCTTTAGAACTACAACTGGATTTTGTAGTACCATTTTATGTATTCATGTTGTGTTTTTGATAAGATTCAGAAATCTGCAATAACTTCCTAGAAAAGGATGTTAGAAAGGATATGGGGCTACTAAACTAGCACCAGCTAAGATAGATGGTGGCTTCTTTATTGCCTATTGATTTGTTTACCTTATCCTAGACACGTTGTAAAGTTGATGTAAAGGCTACGAGAAAGGAAACAAGCGAGAAAGTTAACAAGTAGTACTGGTTAATTAAGTTGGGTTCACTACTAGTAAGGCTACCTTGGGCTGAAAGGGTTGCCAGCCAGCTAGCTGTCATCACCTCATGGGAGAAAAATCTTTTGTAAAACTGATGAAAAGTCTTGCAACTTTTATTGTGTTTGTATTGGTTAAAATTTTCCTAAACGATTGTTGAGTAGTCTTATGTCTATTTCTTAAAGTGATTCCTTATCATCAATTAAAACTTTGGTACATAATTATTCATACTCATACTAGTGAGAGAGAGCAAGTAATTTAATGGAATAATCAAGGTGTATACAACGGATCCGGGCACAACCGGCACCAATATAAACACTAAATTAAATTAATACACCTTCCTCTAGCAATCGAAATGGAAAGAAGAAAGGAAATATGTGTTGGACTGGACAGAGTCATGAGCAAGGTGTATGCTACTCTAGTATTTAGATGACAAAATTGACCAGTTAGGGATACTGCATATATATAACTCTGGAAGCGATCTCAAAAGTCCAAAACCCCTTCAATATCTCTCTCTCCTCCTTTTCAGCACCAATGGAATCTAACAGTAACAGATCAGATAGACTCGTGAAATTAGCTGAAATGCTTAGTCTTTATCATCCTAATGATCAATCTCTGGATAGCTCCTCCAACACTATCAATAATCACATCCAAAATCAAAGTCCAAGAATTCAAGAATGCACTGTGAATGAGGTTGTTCCCAAAGAACAAGAATTGAAATCAGAATCTGGGACAGACCCCATAGCAGGTAATTCAAGAAGAGCCAAGTCCAACAGGGCTGCAGTTTTGGTTTGTCTATTTGAAGACCAAGAAAGCTGTCTTCGTGTAATCCTCACCAAAAGAGCTTCCACACTGTCTACACATTCTGGTAAGTATTTGATAGCTGAAGTTCTTTTCTTTCTCATTTTAGTTTAAATTTATACCGTGGTGTCCGGATCAGCTTGTGCGCACCTTGGCTATTCACAAAGGCTGTAGGTTTGGATCTAATTTTTGTGATCAAATGCATTATCTGTTGTGTTTAGGTGAAGTTGCTTTGCCTGGTGGGAAAGTAGAAGAAGGCGATGCCAATGACATTGAAACAGCATTGAGAGAGGCTGAAGAGGAGATTGGATTGGACCGTTCGCTTGTAGATGTTGTCACTGTTCTTGAATCCTTTACCACCAAGGTAATGCATTTTGTCTTCATTAACTTCATTTGAGTCACATTTTTTATAGTGTTATGCCCTTTTTAAGGTTTCTAAGTTCCATGAATAAACTGATCAGTAGGGACAGATTTATTAGTTCACTGTAAGCCTGCCTTCTTTTATAGAGGGTTAAGGGATCAAATTTCACAGACAACAATAGTGCTATAATGGAACTAAGTAATCAGTTCTTGAGAGCCGTGTGCAAAATTACGTGACATAACCCAAAAATGCATACTATAATCTAATGTAGATTTACTGATACTGGTATGAATGGCATACACATTTCTATCACACGAACACCAGTAACGCATAAAGTGGAAACAGCGTCTTGTTTTACTTCAAGCAAAAGTAAAAAGGAGCAATTTCAAGGGTGATTCGTAAAAGTTCTTTTCTAGACTTACATTATCTGGGAGGAGAAATGGTTAAGTAAGTTCTAGCTGAATGTCAAGTACATCATCTACTCATTTTCTGTCATTTCTATTTCGAGTAGTTTGTTTGATCTGTTACCTTTGCAGCTTATGATCGGTGCTTAATTCAGACATATGAACTGTAGGTTGCAAATTTCAAATGTAAACAATTTTGCCTTCATTTTGTAGGGACAATAATAGGTCAAGGGAAGTTTGTTAACATAGTTCTATTGTCATGATGCTACCCTATGAAATCTTCCCTAGGCATCTCCTTAAACCTTGGTCCTATAAGATTCATATGACTTTGGCTCAACTGGCGTTCTTTATTTTTTCTCAGAAGGGAATTACAGTGATTCCAGTTGTCGGTATACTTTGGGACAGGAACGCATTCAACCCAGTTATAAATACTGCAGAAGTGGAAGCAATATTTGATGCACCTTTAGAGATGTTTCTTAAGGTTAGTGAAGTCTAGAAACTCCCGTTTTATTTACAAGCTTTGTCTTCTGTTCTTACCAATATATTTGTGGATTTAGGATGAAAATCGACGAGAACAAGAGTTTGAATATATGGGAGATGAATATGTACTCCAGTTCTTTGATCATGAAACAGAGAATGAGAAGTATATAATATGGGCTCTAACTGCTGGCATTTTGATTAAAGCTGCATCAGTTGTGTACCAGCGGCCCCCTGATTTTCAAGAACGAAGGCCTCAATTTTGGCGCAGAAGTCGCCAGTGAAGATGATGTTGCCAATTCTCTCCTGAAACTTTTGTCTTTTGAAGTTTGAACACAAGGGATAGTTCCTTCAAAATGAAGTGATGCAAAATACCAGTACGTGCATATACAATTGGTATACATATCCTATATTATAGCCATTGTATGGTGTGTAACAGCTAATAGTTTTGAATAACTTGTTCATTGTTTTGTACCAATATCTTATTGGAAGAAGTTGGCAAAGAGAAAATGAGTGGAACTGGAATGAAACACACTTACATTTTTTTGATGTTACACGATCATTAACTAGTATATACTTCTGTACACATCAATAAGCTATTAGCCAATTTTCTGTGTATCTTTGTTTCACGTGAAACATTTCGTATTCTTCATCTGAAAGCAGTTGATTTTTCGAAGGAAACATTATCGGATATAGTCTTTGTTAGGTTCCCAGTGATTGTGATCTGAGGGTACAAGTCAAGAATGTGTTACTGTCCAAGGAGGGTGTGTGTGTGTGTGTGTTTTCCTGTTCAGAAGGAGGGTGTGTTGTCTGTGTGCCTAAAAATGAACATCCAGAAATCGGTCCAAGCATATACAAGACCATAATAAATGGACAAGAAATGTTGTATACAATGTTTCAATTAAATTTGCTTCCTCAAAAAGGCAATGAGAGAGCTAGATTCAATGGTAAAAATACCAAAAAATCTAATTTGAACTTGATATGGATCGATCTCAAAACAGATTATGGTTGAGCCTTAGCCTGATCCTAGTCTTAAAGTCTACGAACAAACATAGTATCGACCTGTAATTGCTAATGAACACTTCGTTTTCTGATTTTTCTTTTTCAAACCAAAAAAGCTGATACAACAGTAGAAACTCGATAGATAATGGACATACCTTGTATCATTCTCTATTTTAATAACATGCTTTTTCCTTAGCACAGTCCGAACTCATGAAGTGTATCTAACCCAACAATCACGCCCCACTTTCTTACCACTAAACCAGATCCCTAGGGGATTTGTACAGATTGTGGTTGGCTTCATTTCTTGGCACATAAAATCATTGCCTTCCTTCTTTCTTTCTTTTCTGGAGCAAGAATATTTTGCCTCTACTAATATCTAAAAGCACTGACCCGAGACAAATGCTTTGTATACGGAATTTATTACATTCTAAATATTTGGTCTCTTTCTTCTTTTGTTTTTTGATGTTCCACAGTATCTAATAAGAGGGGATGAACTAATGGAATCATAATAGCTGCTATAGAACTAGCATTACAGAAAATAAAAGTAGTATGTCTACAGGTAATTCTGAACCAATATCTTAAGCACTGTACAAAGACAAGCTTAAGCGATACTCCAGTTTTACATATTGTCAAAAATCTTTAAATGATTTGAGAATGGAAAGTACAGCCAAAAGTAAGTATTTTGCTCTGTGAAACAGCTTGTGCAGGCAAATGTACTCAAAGATTGCCCTCTCTATACCTCCTTAGCCGAAAACCTCATAAAATTTCTCAACAACAAGTAACCCGGAGTCAATAGACTCCAATGGATCCTTCCTCAGTCTGTGTCTTAAGCAGTTGGGAATGACAGTGGCAATATCCTCTGGAGTTACCTTATCTCTTCCTTTAAGTGCAGCCAATGCTCTTGCTGCCCTGTTTGTGACTATATCACCTCTCAATCCATCAACATTCAGTTCTGCACAGACCTTGGAGATTTTAACTCGAAGATCATGATCAATCGTAACAGCAGAAAGAGCGCTCCTTGCTGAGGAGATTTGGCTCTGGAGCTTTTCTTGTTCTTCCTTATATGACTCCCGAAATTCCTTGGGATTCCTATCAAAACGAGCTCTTTCCTCAACGATCTTCACTCTGAGCTCTGCATCTCTCACAGTTCCCACTTGGGCATGCATTCCAAATCGATCAAGAAGCTGTGGCCTAAGTTCTCCTTCTTCAGGATTACCTGAACCAATAAGGATAAATCGGGCAGGATGGGATATTGAGATCCCCTCTCTTTCAACAGTGTTCCATCCTGATGCTGCAGAATCCAAAAGAACATCTACCAAATGGTCATCCAAAAGATTAACCTCATCGACATATAGTATTCCTCTGTTAGCTTTAGCAAGAAGACCAGGCTCAAATGCCTTCACACCCTCAGTAAGAGCTTTCTCAATGTCGATTGTCCCACACACCCTGTCCTCAGTAGCACCCAGTGGTAAATCAACCATGTTGATTTTGGTAAGAGATACAGGAAGCTGCTCTCCGCTCCTCAATTTGTCACGGACGTCTGCACTCATTACTTCTTGGTCTTCTGGATCTGAGTTGAATGGATCACCAGTAATAACTTTGATTTCAGGAAGTAAATCAGTCAAAGACCTGACTGTGGTGGACTTCCCTGTACCCCTATCACCCATTATCATTACACCTCCAATCTTTGGATCAATAACATTTAGCAAAAGGCATAGTTTCATCTCATCTTGTCCCACTATAGCAGCAAATGGGTACACCGGTCTCTGGCTATCCTCGGCAAGTTTCTGAGCCTTAAAATTACAAAGTAGGTAAACTTATCAATATACTAGATAAACCAATAAGTAAGAAACAGTGAGAATTCATTGCCTTCTAAATAAATCAGTTTCCCCAAATGAGAGAACTTTCTATTCTGAACCTAATGAAACTATTTAGAACTCTACAATGAATTATTCTTTTCATCAACTTTTTTGATTGGTTATCCTTGCCATCACACACACACACACACACACACACATATATTATTTGATACCTGTGGTGTACGGGTCAGCTTGCGCACACCTCAACTAATTTGTTACCTCCTACCAGCACAAGTACCAGGTACCTCTATCTACCAAGGCAGATGGAAAGAAATTACCTACCGCAACTCTTTCTACGATATGTAATAGATCTTTTGATAACCGTGGTATCCGAGCCAACTTATAAATTCCATGGCATACCTACTCCCTCCCACCAGCACAACTGCTAGATAACATTGTCCACCAAGTCTTGGACAGATAGGAATCACCTACCGTAACTCTTTCTACGATATATTTTGTGGCACCCTTTCCATTTTGGGACATCTCATTATGTTTGAAATCATTCCATTTCCACACACCTTTCAAGAATTCAAATTAATTAAGATATCCAAACTTTCAACTTTGATATCATGTTCTATCTATCAAACTAACTAAGACTTACTATTAGTTTAATAATCACTTCCAGTATCACTAATATATAGAAACCCTCTACCACAACTAACTCTACTGTCTTGCTAAAAAACTGATGAAATTACCATATCCAGAAATACCAAGACAAATGAAAATTGGTACCTTTTCTTGAGCAGGGTTTATTTCTGTAGCAACATTGGAGATTGCTACATGGAATTGGGACCTCCCCCCTTTCTTAATCCCTCCATAAAACTTCTTACCTTGACTCTGTCCTGCAAATAAACAAACAAAGCCTATCATATTAATGACCCCACTTTCAAGAATCCAAAATTCATAGAATCAATGAAAATCAAGAATTTAGAAGGGGAGCCTTGGAACAACTGGTAAAGTTGTTTCGGGGTTCGATCCATGGACAAACATCACGCCCTTGGGGTGCGGTCATGCATGAATGCGAGATGTTCTGTGCATCGGGCTGCCCATGTTAAAGAAAAACAAGAATTTTACAATTTGTTGAACTACATAATGCAGTTGGTAATACCTGAAGATGGGAAGAGGGAGAAAATGGAAGACTTAGAGGAGGAGCGAGAAGAGAAGGATTTAGAAGCTAGTATAGCTGCAGCTGAAGAGGAAGTTCCAAGAAGTGAAGCCATTTGTATTTTGTGTGTTTTCTCAGTAAAGATGTTTGGTTTTGATAATTGGCAATGGCATTAGTGTGTTGGTCACTACTCCCTCACTCAGGGACTAACTACTGGCTTGGCTTGTGTTGTGAGAGATCAGGATAAGACGATAGATTTCCGGGTCATACGTTATGGTCCATTGCGTTTTAGCCTCTACAAATTGCAAAAATTACACAAGCTGTCATTGTAGGAATTTTTTTTTTAAAATATAACAATATTTTATCCTTTATATTTTATCCACTTTATCAAATATAGCAAAATTTTGGACAATGCTACAAAAGATAGATTAAAAACCTTAATTCTATTTCTTTTCTCTCTTCTCTCTCTTCCCCCCCCCCCCTCTTCATTGTCGCCGACGTCTTCCCCATTATAGCCCTTCCTCCCCCACCCCTTCTCTGTCGTCGTCCTTTTCTCCCCTTCCCTGTAGCTGCTTTGCTTTGATCTTCATTGTGATGTGGTGCTGCTACTATTGTTGTACAGATCACCGTTGTTTGGTCAACGATCGTCGTTGGCGCATTGCGGTGTTTTAGATTCGACGTGTAAAGCAGATCGTCGAAGCTTTACACGCCGGCGATGCTTTTTCCGCCGCTGCTATGTAATTTTTTTTTTTTTAGTGTTTTCGGTGGATATGACAGATCTACGACAGCTATGGTGTTTTTTGGTGGTTGTTGAATGTAGGGGGATGTATGAAAGATATATACTCATTGTATGTGTCACGACCCAACCTAGGGTCACGACGGATGACCAACACTAAGTATCGATCATCATTAATTCTGCTGATAATCTGCTAACCATTATAACTGATAAATAGAATAAGCATAAACCTAGCTGATAAGAAGTATGCAATGCAAATAGCTGACAAGCCTAACATAAGCTGACATACATAACATACTGACTGCACCACACAGGGACATATCTACAGGCCTCTAAGAGTGATGAACTGAATATACAAAGGACGAGATAAGACCCCGCCATACCCAAGTTGGCTGACTGTACACATACCAAAAGATAAGTAACTCCGGGAGTAAGCGGAGTGACTCCAGTAGCTGATAGATGGCCTACTAACATGGTCCAAGCATTGATCTATCTGCACCTGCGCGGCATGAAACGCAGCGCCCCAGAAAAGGGCGTGAGTACGATATGTACCAAGTATGTAAGGCATGAGCATATAATATGTCATAGCTGAATGAAACTGTAGGCTGGAATATAAATATGTAAACATGAGCTGGAGCATAGCAATATAGCTGGAAATCTGAAGAACGTACTAAACATGATATGAATATAAGCTGAAGTCTAGCTGAATCTGAACCTGAAGACTGAGCTGAACTATACTGATAAATAACTGTAATATGACTGATAGCTGGTTACTAGAAACTGGAACTGATAACTGTCAACTGATACTGACGCTAAGAACTGGTGGCTGATAACTGAGAACTGATAACTGTCAACTAATACTGACGCTAAGAACTGGTGGCTGATAACTGAGAACTGATAACTGTCAACTGATACTGACGCTAAGAACTGGTGGCTGATAACTGAGAACTGATAACTGTCAACTGATACTGACGCTAAGAATTGGTGGCTGATAACTGAGAACTGATAACTGTCAACTGAGCTAAAGCTGAGCTGTTATCTGAACTGGTACCTGTCTGGTGTTATGGGCTATATCCCCCCAAATCAGGTAACTGAACATCTGAACTAGTACCTGTCTGGCGTTATGGGCTGTATCCCCCCAAATCAGGTACTGAAAACCGGAACTAGCCTCATGTATAATCATGCAGTGCATACTGTGGCTATATACGCATATATAACAAACCTGGTGGGTGTTATGGGCTATATCCCCCCAGCCAGTAATATCTAGTCTCTCTGGTCAGAGTGTGTGAATGACACCCGGTCACACTAGGTGTTTCAACTCCCGCCTGAACCAGAGGGGCTGTATCCCCCAGACGGGTAGTATCACACGCGACCGGACCGTGTGTCCAATGTCCAGCCTCTATGGGGGACTCCAAATCACACATAACATGATCACAATATAAGCATAAGCATGTATGAGGCATAACACATGTGGCGACAATATATATGGACTCAAAGGAATGATAAGAAAACTCTGGATGGAATTGTAGACACAACCTGAAACTTAGAATCTGTCTAACTCTTTGATTTTTATAGAAATTTCGGCAGAGTTTCCTCTAAAACTGGATGATCCGCAAAACAGAACCAACACTATACTATACACGGGAATGGATACCCGGATAAACTGATAACATAAACAAATTAACTGGATAACAAGATGAGAGTGGCGTAACAATTCCACGGATGTACAGAATTTCTAGACAGTACCAGCGTCCTGTATTGCATCATAGTTTTGAGGGTGCAGATAAAAGTTATAGACCTCATGGTCTTCATGAAAGTTGTAGATATATGTCTTAGGGTTCTGGAAATTCTTAAAGAATCTAAATATCAATTTTGTACAAGGAGTTATGATCAATATACTAACAACTGTCCAAAAATAAAAACAGTTTTCCAGATTTTGAAACGTTTTGTCTTTCTGATTTGGACGTCTTTCACCTTGGATTTTAGTACCAAATTAAGTATATACAAGGTTTCCTTGGTACCATGCAAGTTTCTCACAAGAAAAACTAAGTTTAAAACTAATAAAAGCTTCAAAATCTAAAAGATACATGCCTTGCCAAAAGAAAGGTTTAGCCTTACATACCTTTGATGTTTCTAGCTTCTAAACTTCGTTTCCTTTGAATTCCACACCTTCTAAAGCTTAAACAAGCTATAAAATAGAATTTAGATACTTTACTTAGCTATGAAGTAATTCTAAAACTCAAGCTATAGACGAAATTGAAGGTAGCATAATGTTACCCTAATCGCGTAGAGCGTTTTGACGCAATCCATCTTCCGTTTCGTGTAAAAAATGATGTTGTTTCTTCAAAATAAAAAAATATGGATTAAAACTGAAGTAAGGTCTGTTTAAGTCGTGGTTTTACTGGAAATGTCGAGAGAGAGAGAGAGAGAGAAATTTCTCTTTTATAATAAAAACATTTCATTTCTAGTCCTCTTTTGCGCTTATATCCCTTTTTCTGGTCTGACTTCTGACGCTCATATCTTTTTATCTATAAGTTATATGAGCAAACCGTCCAACAACACTCCAAGACCTTCAATTTGGTATATGATATGTCCCCAAAAGACTTCATATAACACATGAAATTAATTGCTGAAAAAGCTCCGTTACAAGGCAATTCCTTAGTCGGTTTTTCCGCAACTTAAATCTGATTTTTCCCAAACTTTATATTCAACATATAAACATCATATATGGTCATATTATTACTTTAAACTCACTTAAATCATTCTTAACATGATATTATAATGATATACGTCAATTTAGACGTACGGGGTGTAACAGTATGCTCTATATATACAGTGGATATACACCAGACATATAATGGATAAATACTTTACTTACAGTAAATGTATAAACTGTATGTTAGTTTATCCATTATAATTATTGTGTATGTCCTATGTATGAACATATATACGATGTACATGCACTGGACATACAAAGAATATATAGACAATACACAATAATTGTATTTGGTGTATGTCTAGTTTATGTACATTTTTTATTGTCTATACAATAAAAAAAAAATACTACACATACAAAAAATTACTAAAAAAATAAAAAAAAAAAAAAAACTTTTCCGGCGACCAAAGGCAGCAACCTTAAGGTGGCAGCTTTCGGGGCGACGCCTGGGAGCTTGGCAGGGGTAGTAGGAGGGAGTTCTAGTTTCTCCCACCTTTATATATATATATATTTGATATGTTTTAAAAAAATTGCTATATTTTAAAAATGGTGTAATGTTGATATTTTAGCATCAAGTTGAATGTATCTTTGCATAGTTATCGTAAATCACACCTAGAAATTGTAGAATTTTGAAGCTTTTGTGCAAAATAGACAGTTTTTCGGCTGATATGACAGTTTTAACTCCTAGAATAGCCCACATCAAACAAAATTGCTGGCAACGCCAAGTCTAAAAAATGATTTGGATATCACCACACTTTTTACAGGGCCAAATTTATAAGACTTTCCTTACGAGAGACCAAATATGTGACAGAAAGTCAAATCACCCGATATCATGTAGTATAGCTAACAGGAAATTGCACAAGTAGCTTATTTCAGGCCGCTTAATGCGCGTCCGTGTTTTTAATACACTTTGCAAGGCTGATCATTTTGTAAATGTCATCCCCAAGGTAAGCCTAGGGACGAGGTTAAGCTCTGTCTTTTTTTTTTTTTTTTTTTTTTTTTTTTTTTTTTTTTGTGCCTTGAGGAATACAATTTGGCTTATGTTTAAACTTTTAATGTGAAGTTAACTCTATTTCAAGTTTCGCCAACTGAAGATTTGTAGTTACTGTAGTTGCAATAATTTTAATAAAGTGATTGGCTCTTAAATGGTGAGGGAAAATAGGCCGTTAGATTAAATTCTTACTATTGGGAAAACTGCCAAAATAGTTACCTTTGCAAACATTCTTACAGTTCCAGCCACTTATGGGCGCACTTTTGTAGGAGCTGGCGTGCATATCTTCAGACCATTGGGGTTAAGCTGTTTAGTTCTTTTGATCTGAAGTTGAACTTTGTTATTTTTTCTTTCTTCTCAACTTCACAGTTGGGTATGAATTTGGCCCACTTTCACCAAATAATTTAAGTTGCATGAATTTGACAGCATGGGTATTCAACTTCAAGAATAAACTTGGAAATAACTTTTTCAAAGTGACTAAAAACTAAATATCATAAATAAAACTGGTTGTCTAGTTATTTCTTTTTTTTTTTTTGTTTTTTTTTTGTTTGTTTTATCCATTGATTTAAGTACAAATCACTCCGAATAAAATAATTCCAATAAGTTTCCTCCATAGTAACTGGTTTTGAGAGTTTACCCCCCTTTTAACAATGTTTTAGTAAATTATGCTCTTATTGTTTGGAGCCAACACTTTAAGTTATCAATTTGCAAGTGTTGTCTTTTAGGAAGAGGTCAAGTAGAAAGTGTTGCCTATTTATATTTTATACAAGTAGTTATTAGAGTTGAGATAACTTTGCTTGACCATTAGGAGAATTGCGGTGACAGTTACATTTATAGGGCTTATATCAGATTAAATGGTCTAGATTAATGCCACAAAAATGGAGAAATATAGACAACACTTCAAGTTATTTGGGAGAATACAGGAAGAGATTGGAAGGGGCAAGTGCTGCCTAGATTATATATATATATTTTTTTTGGAGATGTGAGATTCAAGGGCAATTATTGCCTAAGAAAGATGGGTCAATTGTACCTTTTTGGCAGTATTTACGACCAAGTGCTGCCTAGGCAACACTTTTTTTTAGAGAATGTGAAATTCAGGGGGCTTCAAGGGGAAAGTGTTGCCTATCAGTTGCGTGAGAAATAGGGATCAAGGCAAATACGGGCTCTGGACTATAAGATTCATAGGGGTATTTGTCACGACCCAATTTCCAAGGGCTCGTGATGGCACCTAAACAACATTTGCCTAGGCGAACCAATGAAACAAGATGCGGAAAAGAACAATAATGTGAAAAGATCATAAATGGATATATAAATATAAAAGTGTGAAGTCCAAAAGAATATATCCACAAAAGAATTGGAGCATTCTAAGAGTGACTCAATAAAGTATGAATATACATCAAAGAAATCTGAGTCCTATCTCTAAGTGACTCCGGCGGTATGCCACCACGGTCTGTGTGGTCGGCTCACCTCAATCAAAAGTCTCAGAAGCCTCGGGAACCGCTAACGTCCGGGCTGCTGACTGGATGAAGGACCTGCGCACGTAGCAGAGTAAGTTATGAGCCGAAGCCCAGTAAGATCACCGACAGGCCCGCTAAGGTACCCTTGCGGGACAAGTCGCTACATGCATCATAAGCAACAACATACTATAGTAATCATACAATAAAGTAGTGAAATCACAAATAGATGTAACACATTCCATACACACAAGTAGTAACCAGAAGTCTCAAGGATTATGCCCATCCAACGTAAGGCATAGGTCAACTCAGCGGCGGTTTGGAGGTCCAACCTCTACTCCCGTGCCGACTAACCTAGACCTACGATGGACTAGCAACACCACTACTAAGTATCAACCATATACCGTGACCCGAAGTCACTATCACAATCATGAATAAGTAGACCAACGACCCGTAGTCGTTGGCTCATCTCAAATCTGTCTACGATCGCACCACACCCCCTGTCAAGTGCGTCGTATCTCAATAAATCAAGTGACCACGCCACACCCCCTGTCAAGTGTGTCACATCTCAAAGATCAAGTGTCCACACCACACCCCCTGTCAAGTGTGACACATCTCATAGTATAGGCGACACCACACCCCCTGTCAAGTGTCCCTCTAACAGTATTAATATCCACGACATTAATAACAATAACAGAAATAATAACAGAAATATTAATTACGATAATATTTCACAGTCACCGTAACCCAGGTTGGTTATGCTAGCTGAACGTAAGGCGAAGGTTAACCCGACCACAGTTTGGGGGTACAATCCCTACTCCCATGTCGTCCAACCCAAGGTTACGTATAGACAGCACTACCCAACCCGGCACGTGAACAAATCAAGTACCAATATCATACAAAAGCCGGCAAAATCCTCGGCAAGACATTTATCATGACATGCCGGCAACATCCTCGGCCATGTCCCAAGTTCTTGCTATCTAAGCATGGCGTAGCAAGCGTTACTACGATATAAATTTAAGCTACCTCGACGTAGCGTTTAGACCGGCACATACCTCGGTCGAGTCACAATCTCGCTATTTATAACAAACAATAATAGCAAGCAATTCACATCATTAATCCTAACCATTGTTAGGTACATATATGCGTACATGAAGCATACTAGCATGAAGGAAGAGTCCACAAGCACAATAGAGGTCAAGTCTCACTTACCTCGAAATTCGGGCTCAAATGCCGGGAAGAATCTCCTTTCCCGCTCGCCTTGTCCGCGAAGGACTCTCCACTAGGTCTATTAAGACAAGATATAGCACATATGAGTGCTCAATTATAGCTATTTAAGCCTATAGGCATCCTAGGGTAAAAATTACCAAAATGCCCCCGGGTAGGGCCGAGCCCTAAATTTACAAAAAGTACTTTTCCGGACTCCCCACGCTCCCGTGAGTCCAAAAGTACACTTAGATTCCACATGCGAGCCTTGCTCGATGTCTTTCCCCAATTCTTAAGAATCTAGGGTTCTAACCCATTTCCAAGAATCAACCCTTTGATTCTTGTGTTAATCAACATAAAGATGGATTGAAAGGGCTTACCTTAAGTGTAAGTATGATTGGGTCTACAAGAAATACCCAAAAATCGCCTCAAGAGCTCACCAAATGATTTTTATAAGTTATGAACCGAAATGGCCCGAAATGGCCTTTTTATAGCAGTTTTTTTTTTTTTTGCCTCTGTGACAGCTTCTTTTGAGAAAATCATAACTTTTGATAGAAATGTCCAAATGACCTGAAACTGGTGCCATTAGAACCACAACTCAAAGGGCTGCAACTTTCATGTTTTGAGTTTTTCCTAATTCCTTACGGATTGGCCGAAAAATCAGCTTTTATCCGGCTGTGTGCGCCAAAACAGAACAGAAAAGTCGCACCAGATTTTCTACTGTTTTAGGGGCAAAACGGGACACTACGAAGCTCGGAATGATCCCAAATTTTGCACACAAGTCATAAAATACTTGGGTGACATGCTCGTCAAGACAGAACTCAATTCGAACCTCCAGAACTCAAAAAGTGGGTCCCACGGCAAAGGTTCAATTTTCGACTTTCGCCAAAATAGCGAAATTTAACCAAACGATCTCGGAATCCAATTCCGAAAGTTGCTACAAGTCACAAATGACTATACGAACCTAACGGAACTTTTGGATCTCTCATCGGAGCTCATTTGCTCAAATCGAGCTCGGAAACCTCTTTTAACTCTTTTAAACTTCCGAAACGGGGACTTTATCAAAGGTCCTATCAAACGAGGTCCGTTTTCAATTTTGAAGGTTGCTACATATCATAAATGACGAGACGGACCTAACGGTGCGCTCGAATTTTCCATCGGGGTTCGTTTACTCAAAACGACCTATCGAAACCCCAAATTCCTTTCCGGAATTTCATAAACGGATCCTTTTCTCGAAAACCTATCAAACGGACTCCGTTTCGACTCAGATTTCACAGACGGGTCATAAATGACCTAACGGAGCTTTTGGGACTGTCGACACGCAAATTGAGGTCCCGGATCCCGTAACGACTATTTGAGGGTCGTTACATTCTCTCCCACTTAGACTCTCGGCCGTCCTCGGACGAGCCTAAGTCTAAGGTAGGATCCACACACTAGCCACGGAGCTGGCACGGATTTCGAGGACCCCTCGGTACCACCCGAAATCAATAAAACTTAAAAATGCAAATTCAGGCTTAGAAAATACAAGGATTTCATACCTGAATCATCGAACAAGCGCGGATGCCTCTCACGCATCTCGGACTCAAGCTCCCAAGTGGCCTCGGCAATGGAGTGATGCCCCCACTGAACTCTCACAAGCGGGATCACCTTCGATCTCATCTTACGGACCTCTCTAGCCACAATAGCAATAGGCTCCTCCGAATAAGCTAAGTCGCCATCTACCTCCACGGAAGCCATATCGATCACATGAGATAGATCGTGAACATACTTCCGGAGCATGGACACATGGAACACCGGATGAACAGACAGAGAGGGAGGCAAAGCCAGTCTATAAATAACGGCGCCAACGCGCTCCAATATCTCAAAAGGCCCAATGAACCTAAGACTGAGCTTGCCTTTCTTCCCAAATCTCATAACACCCTTCATGGGCGACACTCTGAGGAATACCCAGTCCCCAACCATGAACTCAAGATCTCTCCGCCTCCGATCTGCATACGATATCTGCCGGCCCTGAGCCGTGCGGAGTCGATCCTGAATAACCCGGACCTTATCTAAGGTCTGCTGCACCAAATCGGGCCCCAACACCTGGACCTCACCAGACTCGAACCAACCGATAGGCGAGCGACATCTCCGACCATACAATGCCTCAAACGGAGCCATCTGGATAGAAGCCTGATAGCTATTATTATACGCAAACTCTGCTAGCGGCAAATGGCTATCCCAATGGCCTCCAAAATCAATAGCACACGCCCTCAACATATCCTCGAGGATCTGAATGGTCCGCTCAGACTGGCCATCAGTCTGCGGGTGAAATGCAGTGCTGAGATCGACCCGAGTACCCAGCTCTCTCTGAAAAGATCTCCAAAACTGAGTTGTGAACTGAGCACCTCGGTCAGAAATGATAGAAACAGGAGCACCATGCAATCTCACAATCTGCTCAATGAAGATACGAGCCAGACGCTCCGAGGTATAAGTAGTCCTCACTGGAATGAAGTGAGCCGACTTCGTCAGTCGATCAACTACTGCCCACACCGAATCATGCTTACCCACGGTCAGCGGCAAACCAACTACGAAATCCATAGTGATCTGCTCCCACTTCCACTCGGGAATGGGAATAGACTGGGTCACCCCGGCTGGCCTCCGGTGCTCATACTTCACCTGCTGGCAATTCAAACACCGAGATACATAATCAGCAACATCTCTCTTCATCCCTTTCCACCAATACAGCTCTCGAAGATCATGATACATCTTCGCAGTACCCGGATGAATGGAATATCTCGAACTGTGAGCCTCTGCCAAAATCATCTGCCTCAGCTCCACAATGGCTGGAACACATACCCGGCCGTTAAGCCGGAAAGCACCATCATCACCAATCACGAACGAGGACACTCCCCCACTCAGGACCCTGTCCCGGAGATCTCTCAGATAAGGATCCTCGAACTGCCTTTCCCGAATCTGGGAAGCTAAAGACGACTGAGACCCCACATATGCAAGCACCCGGCCTGGAACAGAATCATCAAACCGAACCCCACTAATGGACAAAGCCTGCAACTCACGGGCCAACGGCCTCATATCAGCATCAAGATAGGCGAGGCTACCCATGGACTTCCTACTCAAGGCATCGGCTACAACATTAGCCTTTCCGGGATGATACCAGATAGAAAGATCATAATCCTTCAGCAGCTCTAACCAGCGGCGCTGTCTCTCATTCAAGTCCTTCTGAGTGAACAAGTACTGGAGACTCTTATGATCGGTGAATATCTCACATGGCTCGCCATAAAGATAGTGCCTCCACAACTTCAGTGCAAACACGACAGCTAACAGCTCCAAATCATGGACATGATAATTCTTCTCATAGACCTTCAGCTGTCTCGAGGCATAAGCTATCACCTTACCCTCCTGCATCAGAACGCTACCCAGGCCAACACCCGAAGCATCACAATATACGGTGAATCCCCCGGATCCACTAGGCAAGGCCACCACTGGCGCTGAAGTCAACAGAGTCTTAAGCTTCTGAAAGCTAGACTCACAGGCATCGGACCACAGGAAAGGAACATTCTTCTGGGTCAACTTCGTCAGAGGTGCTGAAATAGAAGAAAACCCCTCGACGAACCGCCGATAATAACCTGTCAAGCCTAAGAAACTCCAAATCTCTGTAGGAGAAGTAGGCCTAGGCCAACTCTGAACGGCCTCTATCTTCTTCGGATCAACACACACCCCATCCTTGGTCACCACGTGACCTAGGAAAGATACAGAACTGAGCCAAAATTCACACTTGGAGAATTTGGCATACAACTGCTGATCCCTCAGAGTCCGAAGAACAACTCTCAAATGCTGCTCATGCTCCTCCCTGCTCCTCGAATAAACCAAGATATCATCGATAAACACAATGACGAAGGAGTCAAGGTAGGCCTTGAACACTCGGTTCATCAGATCCATGAAAGCAGCTGGGGCATTCGTAAGCTCGAAAGACATCACCAGAAACTCATAGTGGCCATATCGGGTACGAAAAGCAGTCTTGGAAACGTCCTCGGACCGAATCCTCAACTGATGATACCCCGACCTCAAATCAATCTTCGAGAAGAAGGTAGCACCCTGAAGCTGATCAAACAAATCATCAATACGCGGCAAAGGATACCTATTCTTGATAGTAACCTTATTCAGCTGCCGGTAATCAATACACATCCGCATAGAGCCATCCTTCTTCTTCACAAATAATACCGGGGCACCCCATGGAGACACACTGGGCCTAATGAAGCCCTTATCGAGCAAATCCTGAATCTGCTCCTTCAGCTCACTTAACTCAACAGGAGCCATACGATACGGGGGAATAGATTTAGGCTGAGTGCCTGGCAATAGATCAATGCAAAACTCTATCTCCCGCATAGGCGGTAAACCCGGCAAATCATCAGGAAACACATCCGGATACTCACAAACAACCGGAACTCTATCAAGGGATAACTCCTCTGCCCGGACATCCCGAACTGAAGCAATATATCCCTCGCACCCACTAGATATCATCCTCTGCGCCTCCAAGAAAGAAATGATCCTACTCTTCGGAGAAGGCCTGGAACCTCTCCATACAACCCGAGACTCACCCTCTGCCCCGATCATCACGGACTTGGCATGGCAATCCAAAGTTGCATGACAGGAAGCCAGCCAATCCATGCCCATAATGACATCGAAATCAGACATATCGAGCAGCATCAGGTCCACTAAGGACTCTACACCACAGATGGAGATCATACACTGCCGATAACCCCTATCTACACATATAGAAGACCCGACAGGGGTGGCAACCATAAAGGGATCATCTAAGAAGACCAGATTCCTGCCCAAGCAAGGGGCAAATCCCGGCGACACATACGAATAGGTAGACCCCGGATCAATAAGAGCATAAGCATCGCGGCCACAGACAGAAATAATACCTGTGATGACATCATTGGATGCCTCAGCATCCTGACGAGTCATAGCATAGACCTGCGCCGAGCCTCCTGAACCCGGAGCTCTCTGAGACTGCTGTCTAGGAGGAATCTGAGAAACGGGCCTGGCGGCCTGAGGACCAGATGGTACCATAGCTGCGGATCCCTGGCGACCTGATGAAACATAAGGGCAACTCCTGACATAGTGCTCTGGAGACCCACACTCAAAACATCCATCACCTCTACCTCCTCTACCGCCTCTACCACCTCTGCCACGACCACCTCCAGACGAACACCTCCCATGATGCCTCTGATGGCACCTCCCGCACTGCGGCGGACCAGACTGCGAAGAGCCACCCCGCCTCTGGGATGACTGAGGCCTCGGGGTCTCTGAAGAAAAATCCTGGGCAGGCAAAGCAGCAGCCTGGGGCCTAGACTGAGAACGGCCCTGATGACCCTGACCCCTCTGAGCGGATCCACTATACCCACCAGACTGACGCGACCTCTTGGCCGCCCTCTCCGCGTCAGCCATGGCGAAGATATCCTCCATCCGCCGCGCCACATCAACTATCTCAAAATATGACTTGTTGCCCATATCAGGGGCAACAGCTACTTGCAAGCGGGGATGAAGACCCTCAACAAACCGGAGGACCTTGTCCCTCTCCTGAGCCACCATAGCCGGCGCAAACTGAGACAACCACAAGAACCTGGTGTCATACTCTGAAACAGACAGGTTTCCCTGCCTCAACCCCTCAAACTCGCGCCTCTGAGCATCGTGCTGACTCTGGGGCACGAACCTGCTCATGAACATAGACACGAACTCAGCCCAAGACAAAGGAGGGAGGTCACTAGACCTCTGCCGCATCATGGAGACCCACCATGTATCCGCATCTCCCGATAATCTGAAAGAAGCACACTGCACCCCTAAGGTGTCTCTAGTACCAAGAACTGTCAAAATCTTCTCACACTTCTGAATGTACCTCTGGGCAGTACATGTAGCTGAGGTACCGTCGAACTCTGGAGGCTGAAGCTTCATGAATGACTCTATCCTCCGGGCAACCTCCTCAGTGCCCATAGGAGGAGTAGAAATAACAGGACCTGCCTGAGGAGCAGAAGCAGAAGGCTGGGCAATATGATCAGGAGCAGCCTCAGAAGTAGGCGTGCTCATAACAGGGGTGGTCGGCTGAGGAGCCGAAACAGGAGCTGCAACATCATCTCTGACAGGGACCTGATGGCTAGACAAGGCCATCAGTCTCATATACTCCTCTGAAGAGATCACAACGGTGCCTGGCACAACAGCAGGCACAGGGGGAATAGATGCTGACAGAGTCGCTGCGGACACCGCAGGGATAGCTGTGTCCTGCCTAGTGGCTGACGGGCGACCTGCCCGAGTCTTCTTAGCAGCTGGCGGCTGCGTAGGTGCTGATGGCTCTTCCGCAGACGCGGGTGTAGAAGATGCAACCCTCCTGGCTGAGGATGCTCGCGTCCTCGCCATCTGATACAATACACGAAAAAGGGTCAGCACCTATATAAGCTACTCAGCACGAATAGAGATGAAACGAAGGGAAAACATTTCCTAACATGCCCTTGTCGCCTCTCGCTCATAAGTATGGTCGACAACATACCCATAAGCAAGACTCTACTCAGACACTGCTCCAAGACTCCTAGGACTCGAATTAGAACCTAGGGCTCTGATACCAAACTGTCACGACCCAATTTCCAAGGGCTCGTGATGGCACCTAAACAACATTTGCCTAGGCGAACCAATGAAACAAGATGCGGAAAAGAACAATAATGTGAAAAGATCATAAATGGATATATAAATATAAAAGTGTGAAGTCCAAAAGAATATATCCACAAAAGAATTGGAGCATTCTAAGAGTGACTCAATAAAGTATGAATATACATCAAATAAATCTGAGTCCTATCTCTAAGTGACTCCGGCGGTATGCCACCACGGTCTGTGTGGTCGGCTCACCTCAATCAAAAGTCTCAGAAGCCTTGGGAACCGCTAACGTCCGGGCTGCTGACTGGATGAAGGACCTGCGCACATAGCAGAGTAAGTTATGAGCCGAAGCCCAGTAAGATCACCGACAGGCCCGCTAAGGTACCCTTGCGGGACAAGTCGCTACATGCATCATAAGCAACAACATACTATAGTAATCATACAATAAAGTAGTGAAATCACAAATAGATGTAACACATTCCATACACACAAGTAGTAACCAGAAGTCTCAAGGATTATGCCCATCCAACGTAAGGCATAGGTCAACTCAGCGGTGGTTTGGAGGTCCAATCTCTACTCCCGTGCCGACTAACCTAGACCTATGATGGACTAGCAACACCACTACAAAGTATCAACCATATACCGTGACCCGAAGTCACTATCACAATCATGAATAAGTAGACCAACGACCCGTAGTCGTTGGCTCATCTCAAATCTGTCTACGATCGCACCACACCCCCTGTCAAGTGCGTCGTATCTCAATAAATCAAGTGACCACACCACACCCCCTGTCAAGTGTGTCACATCTCAAAGATCAAGTGTTCACACCACACCCCCTGTCAAGTGTGACACATCTCATAGTATAGGCGACACCACACCCCCTGTCAAGTGTCCCTCTAACAATATTAATATCCACGACATTAATAACAATAACAGAAATAATAACAAAAATATTAATAACGATAATATTTCACAGTCACCGTAACCCAGGTTGGCTATGCTAGCTGAACGTAAGGCGAAGGTTAACCCGACCACAGTTTGGGGGTACAATCCCTACTCCCATGTCGTCCAACCCAAGGTTACGTATAGACAGCACTACCCAACCCGGCACGTGAACAAATCAAGTACCAATATCATACAAAAGCCGGCAAAATCCTCGGCAAGACATTTATCATGACATGCCGGCAACATCCTCGGCCATGTCCCAAGTTCTTGCTATCTAAGCATGGCGTAGCAAGCGTTACTACGATATAAATTTAAGCTACCTCGACGTAGCGTTTAGACCGGCACATACCTCGGTCGAGTCACAATCTCGCTATTTATAACAAACAATAATAGCAAGCAATTCACATCATTAATCCTAACCATTGTTAGGTACATATATGCGTACATGAAGCATACTAGCATGAAGGAAGAGTCCACAAGCACAATAGAGGTCAAGTCTCACTTACCTCGAAATTCGGGCTCAAATGCCGGGAAGAATCTCCTTTCCCGCTCGCCTTGTCCGCGAAGGTCTCTCCACTAGGTCTATTAAGACAAGATATAGCACATATGAGTGCTCAATTATAGCTATTTAAGCCTATAGGCATCCTAGGGTAAAAATTACCAAAATGCCCCCGGGTAGGGCCGAGCCCTAAATTTACAAAAAGTACTTTTCCGGACTCCCCACGCTCCCGTGAGTCCAAAAGTACACTTAGATTCCACATGCGAGACTTGCTCGATGTCTTTCCCCAATTCTTAAGAATCTAGGGTTCTAACCCATTTCCAAGAATCAACCCTTTGATTCTTTTGTTAATCAACATAAAGATGGATTGAAAGGGCTTACCTTAAGTGTAAGTATGATTGGGTCTTCAAGAAATACCCAAAAATCGCCTCAAGAGCTCACCAAATGATTTTTATAAGTTATGAACCGAAATGGCCCGAAATGGCCTTTTTATAGCAGTTTTTTTTTTTTTTTGCCTCTGTGACAGCTTCTTTTGAAAAAATCATAACTTTTGATAGAAATATCCAAATGACCTGCAACCGGTGCCATTAGAACCACAACTCAAAGGGCTACAACTTTCATGTTTTGAGTTTTTCCTATTCCTTACGGATTAGCCGGAAAATCAGCTTTTATCCGGCTGTTTGCGCCAAAACAGAACAGAAAAGTCGCACCAGATTTTCTACTGTTTTAGGGGCAAAACGGGACCCTACGAAGCTCGGAATGATCCCAAATTTTGCACACAAGTCATAAAATACTTGGGTGACATGCTCGTCAAGACGGAACTCAATTCGGACCTCCAGAACTCAAAAAGTGGGTCCCACGGCAAAGGTTCAATTTTCGACTTTCGCCAAAATAGCGAAATTTAACCAAACGACCTCGGAATCCAATTCCGAAAGTTGCTACAAGTCACAAATGACTATACGAACCTAACCGAACTTTCGGATCTCTCATCGGAGCTCATTTGCTCAAATCGAGCTCGGAAACCTCTTTTAACTCTTTTAAACTTCCGAAACGGGGACTTTATCAAAAGTCCTATCAAACGAGGTCCGTTTTCAATTTTGAAGGTTGCTACATATCATAAATGACGAGACGGACCTAACGGTGAGCTCGGATTTTCCATCGGGATTCGTTTACTCAAAACGACCTATCGAAACCCCAAATCCCTTTCCGGAATTTCATAAACGGATCCTTTTCTCGAAAACCTATCAAACGGACTCCGTTTCGACTCAGATTTCACAGACGGGTCATAAATGACCTAACAGAGCTTTTGGGACTATCGACACACAAATCGAGGTCCCAGATCCCGTAACGACTATTTGAGGTTCGTTACAGTATTTTCGTCCAGAATTTATTCATTAAACTTAGCAGAGAGCATTTTTTCAAGCCACTATTTTACAACAACAACATACCTAGTGTAATCCCACAAGTGGGGTCTGGGAAAGGTGAGATATACGCGGACCTTACCCCCACCAAGGTGGAGAGGCTATTTCCGATAGATCCTTGGCTAGGAAAAATATTTTTAAAATACTTTAAAAACAAACAAAATATGATGGCTCAAGTGCACACATAAAACACGTTATTACAAACAAGGTAAGAAACACTATGATAGCTCAAGTACACACATAAAACCTGCAACAACCAGAGCATGTAATCCCTAGATGAATAAAGCTACTATGCATAAAAATAATAAAGCTAATAATCTTCTACCCTAATCCTTGACCGCCACGCTTTCATGTCAAGGGTCATGTCCTCGGTGATCTGGAGGTGAGTCATGTCCTGTCGAATCACCTCGCCCCAATTCTTTTTTGGTCTACCTCTCCGAAGACCCATCACTGCCAGTCTCTCACACCTCCTTACTGGAGCATTTGTGCTCCTTCTGGTGTGGGGGCAAAAAAGAATATCATTACTTATGGTGTAATGTTTCTACAAATGAGCCACTAAGAATTCGTATTTAAAAGAAACAAAATACGTCTAATTTGGAAATTATAAGGTAACCACTGAAGAGTAATTATATTAAAAACCTTTCGAGTAACTCTGCTACTCTTGTAAAGACTCATAGGTAAGAAAACCTTTAATTTGGATAAGGGGTAAATAGTAATGTTGCTAGAAAATGAGGCCATTAAGAGAAATGGATCGTGCTCTCTTTCAATTGAAACTTACCTTGTCACTTAAGAGAAATTAATGTGAAGATGTTCGTTTTTACAAAGATAAACTGACCCTCTAACTATGCATTTTTAAGAACAATAAGCAATGTATGTCTTTTCGAGCAGATTAATCTTCAGACAAAGAAAGAAGATGAATAAACAAAGACTTTTGACCACAATCTGCGTCTATTTCTCTCTCACTAGAATAGAATCTAAGAATTCCCAGTGCTAGTTTCTGCTAATATCCTTAGGAACTTAGGATATTTGGCAGCCACTACAAAATAATTCTCTATCAATCTTGAATAGGTGTGGTGGATTCATCACAATTTAATAACCTTAAAAAATTATGAGCTTGAAAAGCTAGTAAAAATCATTCACAAGTAATTACCTGAAGATACTTACAGCATTTAATTTGGATAATATTCGTTAAAGAATGGTCTATTTGAAATTTGTTATTGTCCTGAACTTCATTGCTGATGTCCAGATTGTTTTTTTGAAAGGTGGCTTGATAATTTTTATATACTACCTCCGTCCCTTAATAAGTATTCATTTTCTTCTTTTTACTTGTCCACTTTAAAAATCAATGCTAATTAATTATATTTTTCTAATCTTACCCTTATATTTAAAGAGGTAAGAGATTATTAATGTACTTAAGTTTAATTATGGAGATTAGTAAGTAAGAACAAATTAGTTACACATAGTAATTAATATTTTGCTAATGGGCCTGAAAAGAGTGAAAAATTGATATCTAGCCAACTTTGAACGCCCTAAGTGAGTTTTATCTACTGTTTCAAAATTAATTGAGAAATAGCCAAATTTTTACGTGCGCACACTTACAGTCCATTAGCATTGAAAAACACTCAGATTAGTCGCAGTATTGTTTAACCGTAATTTCGTTTTATTAGGTTAAGTCACAATTAAATTTATAAAGCGGAGTCACGGTCAATAATCGAGATTAAATGCTCTTTATGAAAAGATATAAATGACGGTAATAAATGCGAAAAAGTAAAGATACGATCGATGCGATGAAATAAATGAATATTTGAACAAAAGGAACCGTGCTCAGGCCGTATAGACTTGATCAAATTCTCTTCCTCGTACTCTTTATGATATTCAATCAATGGAACATTAAATGAGATCTTTCGACTATCAACAGTAGTAATAAATATTCGCTGAAGATAAAGAGTCGGATGTTAATAAATAGTTGGAATACAAGTGTATGTTCAGAGAAGCATTAGATTCAATGCTTGTGACTTAGATTACAATATATAGATAACTACGTGTCCGTTCACAAGCAGTTGTAACTCCTTAGTCGAGCAGTTGCGTTGTTTATGGATAAGATTTCTATTTCGAACTGGCTTGATTGATGAGCCGCGACTTTTCTGGCCGTGGCGACTGTTCATCTGTCCGTTGTAACTGTCCATCTTCGATTCTATCCATTGCCTTTATGTCCATTCACAGTCATGTGTCGTCCATACGTCGTCCTACGTGGATGCTTAGTCACCAACTTTGGTGACGACGGATTTAACCCAATACAGATAGTCCCCGCACTACTCGGGCAGAGAATCTGGTCGAGGAGTGGAAAGCGAGTTTTGAGCGGGAAAGAACTTTTTGGAATTTATCCCAAGTAACATATTTGAATCCTTGTACTCGTATTTGGATGCTGCCCGTTGAACCCTTCATAGGCTTTTGATTGAGTGACGTTTTATCAGTGTGAGCATTAAATGCTCCGCTAAAGACAAAACGTGCAAGTTGTCAATTCCATTCCACTTTTTACTGAGAAAGTAACTGTTGCGCGTTCCGAGACTGCAGGTGTGATGATTAAACTGCGCCTACTCACGTCTTGCACGTCCCAAGGCAAGAAACCGTCACTCCGATTTTTATTTCATTATTTTCTTTAACAGCTGGATTTATTCACTCCTTGCGCGGATGTCCGCCACGTGTAGGGCGGGTCGGGCTTTACCAACTCTATAAATATAATTTCCACCATCCTAAATTCTTTTACTGCATTCCAAATCTTATTCGAACCTTCAAAGCTTCAAAACGCCCTTTTAAAACCCTCTAAAACGCAGAAAATTCTTCCAATTGCCTGGTCCAAATGTCTCCAAAAGCTAAGAAAAGCTTGAATATGGATGCTGTGGCTACTAGTTCCTCAGCAGCAGCTGGTCAGTCCACGAGTTCCCCGACTTCAGTCGCTGATGTGATTCCGAAACTCTGGGGAAATCTTGAAAATGACTGTTCGATCAGCTCGTTCAGTCATTATGGCAACATAAGGTCGTGGCCTTCAAGTCGATTTAAGAGTTCGATTACTCCTGACCTTTTGCCCAAGGTTAAGGAAGATTGCGGCTGGAATGATGATGTTGTAGTTTCTTGCCCTTTTCCGACGGAGAATATTACTTCTACGAGAACTGGGTGGACGGCCATATCAACGTACCCATTCACGATAGGTCACACGCTCCCGTTGCATCCTGTTATAGAGGACATTTGTAAATATTATCTTATCTGCCCGGGGCAGCTGTGTCCGAGTATTTATAGGATTGTTTCTTTGCTACAATGGTTTGCCGACGAGACTGAGCAGGACTTTAATTTTAAGCATTTTGTCTCTCTGTATAGCCTTCAGGTCGCGAGAGATGGATATATCAATGCCCGTATGAGGGGAAGAAAAGCTCTAGTGAGCAAATATGAAGATACAGGAGACAGAGGTTGGATGCATAGGTATGTCTATGTGCAGTCTAAGCTTCTCACACGTGGCAGCAAAACTAATCTCCGCGAGATGTGGAATAAAACTCGTAAGTCCCTGAGTCTTTGTATTGAATATTCTCCGAACTACGTATTTGCACCTTCTAATTTACACTCTTTGTTGGTCAGCTGACAAGATTCCCTACGATGGTCTGATTACCGAGGAGGAACTGTCTGCTTGGGTTGAACCAATTCTGGTAGAGTTCACTCATGAGCAGAGGCAGTGGTCTCACTATGCTTCCTTAAAACATTTATCGAACCCTAGCACCCATGGTAAGCTGATTACTTGAATTCCTGCTAACTTATGCAGAACTCATTACAGTATTAATATGCCTCTATTCTCAGGCCTAGGTACTGGTGGTAGCTATTTCCCTGCTCCTCCTCCTGAGGAAGTGATTGTTGATCCTGTGGCTGAGATCAACGAGGAGGCGGCTGCTATTCTTCAGACTGCTGCAGCTATCAAGGCCAGGGAGGGTGGTGAGGAGGTCCTCGCGAATTTAAAGAGAAAGAAGTCTGACTCGGAAAAGAGCAGACCCAAGAAGAAAACGAGGACAGCCCGTAAGACTCCTCAGCCTTCCGAGAAAACAGTCGAAATCAATACTGCTGCTGCTGATACGCCCAAGTCTGGGCAAGAGAGTGTTAGAAGCTCGGCGGCGGCCCCTGAATCTGCTGAGCCTGTAATTTTTGACATTTCAGATTCAGATGCTCCCGATGTGAGCTTGACTCGGAGGAAGAGGGCATCTCTTCGAGGTGGTAAGAAGAAGGATGTAGAGACTTCTTCTTATGCTTTCGAGGAGAGTCCCCGAGTCAGTGGTGAAAAAGGAGATAGGTCTGGGGAGGTAGGGGAAGAGGGAGTGCGCGAAGACTTTGCTTTCTTCCCTGAGGGCCCAGAGTTGGATGAGCCTGCACGGGTTGGTGGCCAGCAGGACGATTCTGAGCGAATCAGCCACAGGCGGCCTGGCAAAGAGCCGATGAGAGAGGAGGGTAAGGAGGAAAATGAGGAGGTTGATGAGCAGAGGAAGACTGAGGGGGAGGATGAACCTCAGGTCTTTCATTACAAAGACATGATGAACTTGGCTGGCGATGGGGTGGCGCCAGTTTATCTGCAAGAGTGCGACACCCTGGGTCCCGACGAGGCAGGTGACATCGAGATCTCCCGCACTAAGCTTACTAGGCGAGTATCTTTAGAAGGGAAGGTTGGGGCGTACTCTGTCAAGGGCATACGCCATAAATTTGGTCCCCAATATCCCTCTGAGCAAGCGAGGGAGCCTAGGCCGTGTATGAGGGAATGCGACTTTTCCATTTCCCCGGACACAGATTTTTTGACGAAGCCTGGCCACTTAGTTAAAGTGATGTCCAACCTGATTGGTCCTCGCGAGGAGTGGAACATGCGCAGTATGAGCGACGAGCAGCTGGCTTATGCAATCGCTGAAGATACTGCTCGGGTAATGTTTCCCCCTTTACTCCTTTACTTTTACTGATACCTTAGTTCTAATTACCTACGCATTTTTACTTGTTGCCAGGCAAGTATGATGGCTGCCGAGATCATGTTCCGTTCTAGGCTGAACAACCAGGAACAAGTCCTTGGCCTTAAGAAAGATCTTTTGAAGGCTCTTCGGGACAATCAGGCCTTAGAAGAGGAAAAGCAAGCTCTGATCGGGGAGAAGCGGGTCCTGGAGGGGAGGCGTGGCTTCTTTGAGGATAAGATAGACAGGTTGGAGAAATCCAACACTGAGGCTAACGACAAGATAAGCACACTCCTCGAGGAGAGGGACCGTCTTCTGGATGAGAAGGAAAGGTTTGCGTTATCTTTTGAAGATCTGAAAGCTAAGATGGATGAGCAAGGTCGTCAGATTTCCCAACTTGCCCATGAGCTTAATATGAAAGAAGTTACTCTGGAGAGCATCCGCAACGCTTCCGACCTGATGTTGAGAAACATGAACAAAGCTGAAGCTGAATCTCAGGCTGCTCGAGGAGAACTACAAAAGGCCAAAAGTCGGGCTGTGGAATCTGCGAAGGTCCAAGAGCTACTGACGAAGGAGTTGGCGAATTTGCGGGATCGTTATACAATCGACTCCAAACTGGAAGCTCTTGAGGCCAAAAAGAAGTTGCTTATCCAAATGCAGCGCGGCCAGATTAATGTCGATTTAGTCCTTGATCAGACCATAGCAGCTATCATCAGTGTTAAGCAAGTTTTGGGCATGGAAGTAGGAGCTGACGACGATGATGTCGAAGAAGACGAAGAAGGCAGTGAGGACAATGAAGATGAAGATTTGGGTGGGGATCCGACTGATGGAGCTAGTGCATCAGGTCGAGACCCTGGCCAAAATGACGATTGACGCCTCGTCTAGTCCTTCTTGTAAATTTATTGGATGTCGCTAACTCTGAATATTGTTAACTTATGAATGAATGTATATTTTGGCTGCTTCCTTTTTGTCTGACTGGCGAGGCTTGACGACCACTTTTGGTTTCTCAAGTTTCGCTTATGTGAATGCTGTTGTTATTTATTGCTTAGTGAGGTTTTTAGAGGTCAAAATTATATTTCAAATCTTAGTGTCTGAGTTCCCTTGTTGGTGTTAATCTGCGCAGATGTTTTGAAATAAAATCTGATCATAACCAGGTTAAGTTACCCTTAGTTAAGATGACTGAAATCAGGCCCCCTGGGCTGGACGAAACCAGGCCGTTTAGGCTGACTGAAATCTGGCCGTGTAAAATGGTTTTGCGATAAACTTCGCTTATCATACTTGACAATTGAAAGTTTTGCAGAAAAATTTTGTTAAGGTTACCCTTTTATTTCTATTGAAAAGGATAGGTAACCCAATGACCAGAACACAGGATTATTTGGTCATGAACCAGAACACAAGATTATCTGGTCGTAAAGTTGTAGGATTTGGGCGAAAACTGGCCGCAAAATGTAGAAAATAGCGTAGCACAAGTAAAATAGTTCTATTAAACTTACTTGATTCTGCTTAGTTGTGGATTTAACGAATGATCGTGACCTTGCTCTGCTCGAAGGTCATTTACGTTAGCCGGGACTTTGGCCTACTAGGGCCTCTGCCACCCCCCTGTTTTTATGTTGAAATTTCGTAATTTCAGACATAAAAAGACAATGGGTGAAACGCTGAATCAGAGAACACATATAACCAAAAGAGGAGTGTGTCCGTTGCGAGATTTGAACCCACAGCCGCGAAGCACGAGGACTTCGAGCTCTACCAGTTGAGCTAAACGGATCTGGCCTTTTGAAGACCGTTAGTACCATTTAGACAAAGATAAGAAAACAAAGCAACTTAAAAAAAAAAAAATGAAGGCAGGTAAGCAACAGAAAATGGATAGAAACACTAACCCATGTACCACTTAGAAGTAGTACCTCTTCAAGTGAGTCACGTTCCAACTGCTGGGCAGAAGCGATCCATCTGGTCGTGCCAAACGGTATGAACCCTTACCAACGGATGCAACCACCTTGTAGGGACCCTCCCAGTTTGGACCAAGTTTGCCGACGTTTGCTTCTTGCGTATTCTGGGAGACTCTACGCAATACAAAGTCCCCGACTTCGAAGTTACGTAGCCTCAGTCCCCGATTATAATATTGCTCTATCCTTTCTTTCTGAGCCACTACTCGTATAAGTGCTAATTCTCTGCGTTCTTCTAGGAAATCCAACTCCTCGGAGAGGTTGACTGAATTAGATTCTGCAGTTGCATGAGCATATCGTAGACTTGGCTCGCCGATTTCGACTGGAATCAATGCATCAAAACCATATACTAAGGAATAGGGCGTCTCCCCGGTGCTCATTTTTGTGGTTGTTCGATATGCCCAAAGAACCCCGGGGAGTTCTTCCACCCAGCATCCTTTGGCCTGCTCGAGACGCTTCTTGAGTGAGTCCACTATTATCTTGTTGGTCGATTCCGCCTGCCCGTTTGCCACTGGGTGATATGGGGAGGAAGTAATCCTTTTAATATGCAGATCCTCAAGGAACTTTGTGACCCTCTGACCAATGAATTGGGGACCGTTATCCATGACAATCTCTTTGGGTGCTCCGAATCGACAAATGACATAACGCCAAAGGAAATCGACTACTTCCGTTTGACGTATCTTTGAATATGCTGCAGCTTCAACCCACTTTGTAAAATAATTAGTAATGATTAGCAAGAAACGTACCCCTCTGGGTGCAGTGGGCAGTGGCCCAACGATGTCCATTCCCCATTTCATAAACGGCCACGGGGAGATGATTGAATGCAAGGGCTCTGCTGGTTGATGGAGGAGATGTGCGAACCTTTGGCACTATTCACATTTTTTGACAAACTCGTTAGTATCTTTTTCCATTTTGTCCCAATAATAGCCTGCTCGTATAAGTTTTCGCGCAAGCGCCTTTCCTCCCAAGTGATTTCCACAGCATCCCTCGTGAACTTCCCTCATCACATACTCTGTTTGGCTGGGACCTAGACATTTGGCAAGTGGGCCTGCAAAAGTCTTACGATAGAGGGTGCCATCTATAATTGTATACCTGGCAGCTTTTATCCTCAGTTTTCGAGCAGCCTTAACGTCTGATGGTAGGGTTCCATGCAGTATATAATTGATTATCTCATTCCTCCAATCCCAAGTCAGACTGGTCGTGTTGACCTCCATTGCGTCTTTATCGATTGTTGTACATAGGAGATGAGCTACGGCCACTGAACCTGCTGCTCCAATCTCTGTGACTGAACCCAAATTTGCCAAAGCATCGGCCTCATGATTCTCCTCTCGTGGGATCTGTGTGGCTTCCCAATTGTTGAATTGTGCCAGCAAACCAGTAACTCGGGCAAGATACCTTTGCATACGAGACTCCCTTGCGACGAAACCTCCAGTTATCTGGTTGACGACCAGGGCAGAATCACTCTTAAGATGAATCCTGTCTGCTCCATAATCTCGAGCCAGTTTTAACCCTGCAATTACGGCCTCATATTCGGCCTCATTATTAGTAATAAAGGGACATTTTATGGCCTGACTAATGGTCTCCCTCGAGGGAGTGGTGAGGACTAAGCCTAACCCTGACCCTTTTACGCTTGAGGACCCGTCAGTGTGCAAGGTCCAAGTCCCCGACTCCGATCCGGCGAAAAGAACCGCCTCACGTTGAGCATCAGGGTACATAGTGGCACTAAAATCTGCGATAAAATCTGCTAGAGCTTGAGATTTTATGGCTACCCGGGGTTGATAAGATATATCAAACTCACTTAATTCTACTACCCATTTTACTAGCCTGCCCGAGAATTTAGGTTTGTGTAAGATATTGCGCAAGGGGAAGGTAGTAACTACAGCTATTGAGTGACTTTGAAAATAAGGTCTTAATTTACGGGCAGCGATTACCAATGCTAGTGCTAATTTCTCCAAAGGTTGATAGCGGGTTTCAGCATCTAATAAGGATTTGCTAATGTAATAAATTGGTAGTTGCTTACCTTTGTCTTCTCGAACCAAAACTGCACTTACCGCAGACTCGGACACGGCCAGGTAGAGCAATAGTTGTTCACCTGGTTGTGGTGTTGAAAGTAAAGGCGGGCTTGACAAGTACCGTTTCAAATCCTTAAGTGCTTGCTGACATTCAGGGGTCCATTTGAACTCCTTATTCTGTTTCAGCACGTCGAAGAAGCTTTTGCACCGATCAGATGAGCGGGAGATGAATCTCCTCAGCGCTGCTACTCTCCCGGTCAGCCGCATTACATCTTTTCTGTTATGAAGTACGTCGGGGATGGCTTCTATCGCTTTTATCTGGGCGGGGTTCACCTCGATCCCTCGCTGGGAAACGATGAAACCAAGGAACTTCCCTGAACCCACTCCAAATGCACATTTCTCTGGGTTGAGTTTCATGTTGTATTGATCAAGGATTCGAAAGGCTTCCTTCAAATGAGCTAAGTGATCTTCTGCCCGTTTGGACTTGATCAGCATGTCGTCGATGTAAACCTCCATGGTTTTGCCAATGTGTTCGTGAAACATCCGGTTGACTAATCGTTGGTAAGTTGCACCTGCATTTTTAAGTCCAAAAGGCATTACTTTGTAGCAATACGTACCTCGGCAAGTAATGAAGAAAGTTTTCTCCTGGTCGTCGGGATTCATTAAGATTTGGTTATAGCCTGAATATGCATCAAGGAATGTAAGCACTTCGTATCCGGCCGTCGCGTCGATTAGTTGGTCAATTTGAGGTAGTGGATAAGAGTCTTTCGGGCAAGCTTTGTTCAGATCAGTGAAGTCGATGCAGACCCTCCACTTGCCGTTTTTCTTTGCCACTACGACCACATTGGCCAACCAATCTGGATACTTGACTTCTCGGACGGAGCCAATCCTGAGCAAGCGGTCAACTTCGTCATTTATGATCTGGTTCCTGAATGCTCCTTGTTGGCGCTTCTTTTGCTTCACCGGGCGGTAGTATGGATCCACGTTCAACTTATGAGAGATAATCTTCGGGGAGATTCCTGTCATATCTGCATGTGACCACGCAAAGGTGGTGTGCTCAGGAACCGTGCTCAGGCCGTATAGACTTGATCAAATTCCCTTCCTCGTACTCTTTATGATATTCAATCAATGGAACATTAAATGAGATCTTTCGACTATCAACAGTAGTAATAAATATTCGCTGAAGATAAAGAGTCGGATGTTAATAAATAGTTGGAATACAAGTGTATGTTCAGAGAAGCATTAGATTCAATGCTTGTGACTTAGATTACAATATATAGATAACTATGTGTCCGTTCACAAGCAGTTGTAACTCCTTAGTCGAGCAGTTGCGTTTTTTATGGATAAGATTTCTATTTCGAACTGGCTTGATTGATGAGCCGCGACTTTTCTGGCCGTGGCGACTGTTCATCTGTCCGTTGTAACTGTCCATCTTCGATTCTATCCATTGCCTTTATGTCCATTCACAGCCATGTGTCGTCTATACGTCGTCCTACGTGGATGCTTAGTCACCAACTTTGGTGACGACGGATTTAACCCAATACAAGTATTTTTTACTGGGATTCATGTTCAAAGTCCCGGAGCTTCATATATAAAGTCTCAGTATTTTATACAGGGTCTTTGAATTAAACATGTTCAAAATCCCAATATTTTGTATTGGAATTCATATTTAAGTGATTGTACTGAGATTTTAAAATTTTGTACATAAATTCCAGTATAAAATACTTGGATTTTTCTGATTGTGACTAGTCTTTAAAGAGCTGGATGATTTTCATTTAATGCGTTGTAAACAGACTACGGGGCCAAATTTTTACTGTGAAAAGAACAAAATAGACAACATAATCGTGCTTCTTTAATGGAAAAACAAGGGAGATTTACAAATATACACATACATCCTATTTTATTTACATGGCTCTACCCATTATATTTACACTCATAACTTATTTACACTCTATACCCATTAGCTAATTACCTTCTTATTTTAAGGCATAAAATAAGGAACTCAAGTTCCTCTCTCTCCTCATATCTTGTATTATTATTTTTTTCTTTTTCTTTGTCATTCTTTTTATTATTCTTTTCTCCTCCTCCGTTTTAACTATTCTTATTTTTTTTCTTTTTTCCATTTTTATTCTTTTCTCTTTCTATTTTATTTCTATTTTCTTTCTCCAGTTTCTAGCACTATTCATGTCTCCCTTTTTTTTTATTTTTTTTTATTTTCTTTCTCTGTAATCATATTATACTCATTTTTTTCTTTCTCCAAAAAGGAATACTTTGTTCACAAACACAAAAACTGAAATATTTATTTGCTCGGTAGTATCTCACACTTTTATCAAAATATAAAACGGTAGACCAAAAGAGTATATGATATATATAAAAAAAGTACTTCTTTAAAAATAATAAAAATTAAAATATTTATGTGCTCTGAAACATCTCGCACTTCGATCCGAATATAACAAGATATACCCAAAGAGTATACAGTATACCAAAAAGGTATATTTTTTTCGAAATAACAATAATTGAAATACTCATTTGCTCGATATCATCGCACACTTTGATCCATAAAAGGGTATACCAAAAGAGAATACAATATACCAAAATGGTATACTTCTTTAAAAATGATAAAAATTCAAATATATATGTCTTCTGAAACATTTTGCACTTCGATTCAAACACAAAAGGGTATACCAGAAAAGTATATAGTATACCAAAAGGGTATACTTTGTTCAAAACAACAAAAACTGAAATATTTATTCGTTCAGTAGCATCGCGCACTTGGATCCAAACACAAAAAGGTATACCAGAAGAGTATATACTATACCAAAAGAGTATATTTTGTTCAAAACAAAAAAAACTGAAATATTTATTCGCTAGGTAGCATCGCACGCTTTGATCCAAATACAAAAGGGTATACCTGAAGGTTTGCAGTATACCAAAAGGGTATACTTTGTTCAAAACAATAAAATCTGAAATATGTAGTCGCTCGGTAGCATCACACACTTGGATCCAAACACAAAAGGGTATACCGGAAGAGTATACAGTATACCAAAAGGGTATACTTTGTTCAAAACAATAAAAACTAAAATATTTATTTGCTCGATAGCATCACACACTTTGATCTAAACATAAAAGGGTATACTACAAGAGTATACAGTATATCAAAAAGGTATACTTTATCAAAAATAACAAAAACTGAAATATTTATTTGTTCAAACACAAAAGGGTATACCAAGAGAGTATACATTATACGAAAAGGGTATACTTTGTTCAAAACAACAAAAACTGAAATATTTATTCGCTCGGTAGTATCGCACGCTTTGATCCAAATAAAAAAGGGTATACCAGAAGAGTATACACTATACCAAAAGGGTATACTTTGTTCAAAACAACAAAAACTGAAATATTTATTCGCTTGGTAGCATCACACACTTTGATCCAAATACAAAAGGGTATACCGGAAGAGTATACAATATACCAAAATGGTATACTTTGTTCAAAACAATAAAAATTCAAAGATTTATTCGCTCGGCAACATTGCACACTTTGATCCAAACACAAAAAGGTATACTACAAGAATATATAGTATACCAAAAAGGTATACTTTATCAAAAATAACAAAAATTAAAATATTTATTTGTTCAAACACAAAATGGTATACCAAGAGTTTATACAGTATACCAAAAGGGTATACTTTGTTGTTACACAAAAAGGTATACTACAAGAATATATATTATACCAAAAGGGTATACTTTATTCATAACAACAAAAACTGAAATATTTATTTGTTCAAACACAAAATGGTATACCAAGAGTTTATACAGTATACCAAAAGGGTATACTTTGTTCATAACAACAAAAACTGAAATCTTTATTCACTCGGTAGCATCACACACTTGGATCCAAACACACAAGGGTATACCAAAAGAATATACACTATACCAAAAGGGTATACTTTGTTCAAAACAACAAAAAATGTAATATTTTTTCGCTCGGTAGCATCACACGCTTTGATCCAAATACAAAAGGGTATACCGGAAGAGTATACATTATACCAAAAGGGTATAGTTTATCAAAAATAATAAAAACTAAAATATTTATTTGTTCAAATACAAAAAGGTATACCAAGAGAGTATACAGTATACCAAAAGGGTATATTTTATTCATAACAACAAAAACTGAAATATTTATTTGCTTAATAGCATCTGACACTTTGATCCAAACACAAAAGGGTAAACCAAAAGAGTATACAGTATACCAAAAATTATAAATAGTGATAACCATGATCATAACAACGAAAAAAAATCAAGGTGTAATATTTAAAAACTCCTACATGGTCCTAGCAACATACTGCCACAATAGAATGCAAGTCAATGAAAGTGGCCAAGATTTCTTCTAATAATTCTGTTATGCTTCAAGGTGAAAGAAGCAGAGTTTAATGGGAGAAGGGAAAATAATGTGGTCTACATAAAAAAAAAAAATGCAGGTATTTTTTATTAATTCTTTCAACCTCAATTTCAAATACTTTTGACTTCAACTCAAATATTGTCCAAATGCAACACAACTAAAGAGCAAATTCAATTTGTTTTGGTTCTTTGAGATTGTCTATTGTCATGATGACGGTCAATGTATTTACTTATTTGTTTCAACAAACATAAGCATTTTTTTAATTACCAAGCCTTTTCCCTTATGCACTAATACATTGTAGGTTTTCGGAGAAAACCAATTGTGTGGGAATATGCACTAACCTGTGCAAGATGCCCTCTCAATTGTTCATCAAGGATACATTAGGAATGGCGGTGAACATGGTATAAAGTATGTATATAGTGATGCCAAATGCTAATACATAGTACTTTCTTTAAAAAATTCTATAATGTATTTGTGCCTAATATGCACCATAGTAAAGTATTATGAGAAATTTCTACAGGATTAATACTTCATCAAGAAGAGTGAGAACTTTGGTATACTTGCATAAATGTGTATTATACTAAAACCAGATGAAAATCTGCAACGTAAGATACAATAAATTGCTATCACCAGCAATACTACAACCTAACGTTAATCTTCTACAAATTTTATGGTTTAAGTCACAAAATTCAAAAACTTTCAACCACAATGTATAGAATTTAGAGAAGCACTGATTCACGTACAAAAATGATTTAGAAATATTTTGAATTAACAACTTCTGATATGTGAAATATTATCCATTTAAAGGCTCTTACCAAAAAAAAAGTTGAGCAAATAATGTCTAAGGACAGAACATGACAGATAAATATATGGAGTACTATATTCCATGATCAACCCAAAACACATCTCTTATAAGAACCCAAACACAATCAGTACAAGAACTGTTATACTGTACTTCATAATAAAGAACCAGTTTCTATACATAAACATTACCACAAGCATCACTTACTAAAACTTGACTAATTATACGACCATAAACCAAAGTAAATAAAGAAAGACATTGGAAATTCTTCCTGTAACCCGTCTGCAACCACGAATCACCACTGCCTCGCCACCATGAATCATCAATATCACAGCATTGCAAAGTAAAATAGACACACCCTTGTCACCTTAATGTTGCTTCCATCGCCATCCCAATCAGTCACAAAGTCGCTGCTGCAAAAGCCAACACGAGTTGCTGCACTTCACCATAACTATTCATCGCAGCATCATCGCCACCTCCACAACTATCAACGCTGCGTGTTTCCGTCCTCACAACACCAACTTTCAGTCATGTCGCAGCTCTGCTAAGCCATCACAGCGTCGCTCAAGTGTTTACCATCACAATGCCAGTGAAATCAAATTAAGGGAAACGAAAAAATGGGAGAAAGGGAGAGGTGAGAAATGAGGAAAATGGAGGGAGTTTCATGAAAAATTACATTCGCAAAAGTGTAGAGGAGAGTAAGACCAATCCACTGATTTATAATTTGACCGAAAAATGTGAAAGTCGTCGGACTTAGGGTTTCGACGATATTTCAAGTCTCGATCTACGGACAAATTGAGGGAATTTGGGAAAATGAAGGTCAAATATGGAAAGAGGAAGTTGAGGTGAGTACTAGAGTGTAACTTTTTTGCCGGAAGATGACAGTTGATTGGTGGTCGACGGCGGCCACGGGCGATTTTCAGGCGGAGAGTAATTTTGGCAAGAATTGGCTTATCTAAGATTTTTGAAGTGTATAATGAAAAAAAATAGTAATAAAAATTGATTTTATACCAAGTGGGAGTTGGGCTTGGGAAAAAGGGGCTGCTCATTTGTCTTTTGGGCAGGCGAGTAAATATCTATACCAAAATGGGCATGGAAGGTAAATATTTATATCAAAATAGGCATATAGTGAAATGAAGTTTAAAATGGGTAAAAAAATGTAATATTTTATAAAATATGGGTATGTGGTGTAAAAACCCCAAAAGAAAACCAAGGGATTTTTATACTCTTAATCATTTTTAAAGTTGTTACTAACATAATCAGCACAGGTATTGAGAATTTTTAAAAATAGCACTAAAAATAACATTTATGGCAGTGTTTTAAAAAGTCTACTATCTTAATAGAAATCTAATTTAAAATATGAAATCCTAATAATTTAGGCTCAACCCCTAAATTCCCCTCTCCATCCGTCATCCCTCTACAATTTCATCACCTCATCCTCATTTTCCCTTTTCCAAAAGAAACATCTCCATAATAGCCGTCTAATTAAGTGGCAGCCGAGGACAATATATAATGTATATAAGTATTCTATTGTGAAAATTAAAATATATGTTTGATCTACATCTTTCAAATTTATTTATATATAATGTTTATTTCAAGTTTAATTAGATATATACACTGCTGTTTTACCATTTTTCGGATTCGGTATTTTTTACTCACAGTGTATATTTGTTTCAATTCAGGGTATACCCGAGATATTCGTTCACTTCAAGAATATACCCTAGATATACTGTGTATTTTTTCGTATATGTAGATGATATATGTATTTTTAACATTGTAACATTTATTATTTTTTTAGCATATGTAACATATATTTTTATTTTAAATTTCTTTCAATTCAAAACATATATGATGTATATTGATGTCGGGCAATCCGTCACTAGACCCTTCACTCGGAGTCAAGCCAAGAAGGTTCAAGAGGTGCATTTATACTTGGAGAGGAAGGGCCTCAAAGATGGAAGCGATTGGAAGCCATTCCGTATGATCAATGCTCAGGCGCCCCGCTTAAAAGGCCCAAGCGCCCTGCCTGAGGAGCCAGGCGCTCCACCCTGAAAGACCTGCAGCCAGGCGCTCCGCCCAAGGTCCAGGCGGACCGCCCAGCCTACCTCACTGATCAAAATGCACAACTTCTTAGGCGCTCCGCCCAAACGCTGAAGGGGCGAGATTTTGAGTGTTTAATGACTCTTTTGGCCCTGCGTGGTCTTTTAACTTAAAGCCTAATGTGTGGGCATCTTAGACCTTTCATTAAAGCTTGGCAAGCCCTTATAAATAGCCTAGTATAGCCTATTTCATTAGTTAGTTAATTTTGATGAATGATGAATATTGTTAAGAGTAGAACTCTTTGGTTAATGAAACAACCTTGTTTGAGACTTGTTTTTCTTCTAGCGGATCTAGATGAATTCCAACCCCTCCCCGATCATTCTACTTGCGGGTTCTGGGTGTAGCCCGAGGGTAGTTGCCTAGTGTAAGTGTTTCTTGACAATCTCTCGGGGTGTATCGAAACTAGTTCTTCGGTGCTACTTGGGTTATTCGTTTGAGCCACGTCTCGCTATTATCTTTATTTTATCGCTTCCGTACTTTCCCTGCATCAGTTTGGTATCAGAGCAAGGCTCAGGTTTTCTTTCTACAAACCCCCGATCCTTGATTCTTCGTGCCTAGTACCTTTCCTTTTAGTTTCTTGTTGTTGAAGTTATTAGAAAGAAGAAAAAACAAAAAAATTGAAAAAGTTGAAAAATTAAAAAATCAGGCATAACTTTTTGGTGTGTTTGATTCATGTTATGGGTGTTATTGGAGATTGATCCTTGTTGAAAAACCGTCATTTTGATACCAAAAAATACATGGTTTGGATTGGTATTACGAATTTTAGAAATTTGAAAACCCCAAATTGCTTAAACCCTTGTTCTTGATGATTTGCTTGATTTATGGGTTTGTTGGGTGATTAATTGTGGAATTGATTATCGTGGTTTGTTCTAGATTAAAAAATGAACAATTTGATATCAATTTTGTGGGATTTAGAGTTGTATAACATCAAATTTGAAGAGTCAAGCCCACTTTTGAAACCCTTTTTAAAACTCCAACTTTGAATCTTTGATTGATGCTTGTGCTGTGATTGTTGGTTGTTTGAGTGTAAAATTCATTGGGGTTTGAAGAAGATAACAATCTACAACTTTGGGTACCTTGGATTTTTGCAAAACATAGTGGAATCGATCCAAAACTTGGATTAAAATTGAAGAAAATCGGAGTTTGAGAACAGAGGCTCGACATCTAGGCGCTCCGCCCAACCCCACTGGTGATTTGTGAGGCGCTCCGCCCACCCAGAGGGCGCTCCGCCCATCCACTGGGCGCTCCGCCTAGTCCACTGAAGGTTGTTCGGGTAGTTTTTCCTAGGTTTTCTTGTTTGTTTGTTTGGATAACCTATAACTAGTGCTTATCTAAGTAATCTTCCTACTTAATTGACACTAGTCCATTCAGCTTTTAGGTGATTCGTGCCTAGTTGGAGAGTAGAACTCCAAGAAGACTCGTAGATCCTTTTGATTTAAGTCCTCACTTTAAAGTGCTTATTGTTCATTGAGTCTCACAAACTCCACTCACCCCGGAGTACACTTGACTCGTGGATAGTTTGATTGAGTTGAGGGATTGTTATTCATCTACGTGAAGCTTCTAGACACAAGTTCGAGTGAAATATCCACCACTACTAAACGAGTGAACTGAGTGAAACACAAGTGAGGGTGTGTGTGAGGCGATTTCACTAACGTTTGTTCTTTTTGTAGGTACAATGGCCAACGAAGGTGAAGATTTTTGTAAAGAATACTTCGGTTAGTATCCTTGCTAAAATGGATATCATGAGTCAAAGGATTGAAACTCTTGACAGGGTGACCTCAAGTGCCCAAGTTGAGCAAGGAACTTCGAGCGTCCAAGTGGAGAAAGGGACCCCGAGTGTTCAAGTTGAGAAAGGGACCCCGAGTGTCCAAGTTGAAGTCGGTGAAGGCTCAAGTAGCCCCACCGTTACCCCGGAACAAGTTGTTGAATTGCTTATCAACAACGGGTAAAGGATGATCGTGAAAGAATTGAAAAAGTATTGGGCAATCCCCAACGAGTGGGCATTCCCCACTTATTGGGCAATCCCCACCTTTTGGGCAATCCCTAAAGGAATGTTCCACTCCCAAGAGCCATTCGAAATGTGCAACCTCTTGAGCAAGTTGATGAAGCTCAAGAAGGGGAGGACGAAGAGTATGGTGGTAGTGACTATGGAGCTCCTAATCCAAATGGGAGAGCCATGAATTGGGGACATAATGTTGATAGGGGTAGAGGCCGAGGTCGAGGGCCACCCATAGGGAATGTTGGAGGAATGCTAGGAGGGATTATGGTGGTTATGGAGACAACTTTAGAGGCCAACCGGAGCCTTATCAAGGGGGTTGTGATAACAATAATCTCAATAGTGTGAGGCTCACTATTCCTTCCTTCAAAGGGAGTAGTGACCCGGTGGAGTACATTGATTGGAAGTTGGCTATGGAAAGGATGTTTGACACCAATAACATGACCGAGGAAAAGAAGGCCAAGTATGCTATTTCTTCTTTTGAATCCTTTGCTTCTACTTGGTGGGAATCGGCCCAGAGGAATAGAAGGAGGAATGCTTTGGCTATCAATGTGACTTGGGGTGAATTGATCCGTGCAATGGATGAGGAGTATTTTACTCAACAATACCTTCAAGACCAATACATACGCTTTTATGAGTTGAAGCAAAGTTACAAGACGGTTGGGGAATACTTCAATGAATTTGAACAAATCCGGATGACCCTAGATTTGGATGGGGAAGATAATGAACCGGCCGTGATTCGTTTTAGAAGTGGTTTGAATCGAGACATAGCTTCTCAATTGAAGTTTCACAAGTATGAAAACCACTATGATCTCTATGACGATGCGGTTGTAGCCGAGAAATGGCACAAGGATGAGAAGTCCACTCGCTACAAGAGTAGCACTCCTACTCCCATGAGTAAGCCAAAGGAGTGCAAGACTCCTACTCCAAATGCAAGATTTCCAAATGCAAGTGGTGCAAGTGCTAGTAAGGATGTGAAGAAGCCGTATGAGAAGTACACACCAAATGTAGGAGGTAATTCTAAAACCCAATTAAATGCTCCTACTTCTTCTTCTATTCAATGCCACAAATGCAAGGGGTATGGTCACTTTGCTAAAGAGTGTCCTACAAAAAGGACCATGATTCTGGTTGGTGATGGTGCTTATGAACGAGAGAGTGAACCGGAGGATGAGGGAGTAGATGGAGATGAGGTGGATGATGTGGAGGAGGATACGGTTGAGGAGGATGATCCTCATGCTTTCCTAGTTGTGAGGAGGAGTTTAGGTGCTATGCTTGTGGAGGATAGTGAGATCTTGCAAAGGGAAAACCTCTTCCATGCTAGATGCCGAGTCATGGGTGTAGTTTGTTCCATGATTATTGACTCGGGAAGTTGTGCCAATGTTGTTAGTCAAACACTAGTTTCCCAATTGAAACTACCCACTTTGAAACATCCAAATCCTTATCTTTTGCAATGGCTTAGTGAGTGTGGGGAGCTAAAGGTGGTGAAGCAAGTAATGATTAAGTCCAAAATGGGGAACTATGTGTATGAACACATGTTTGACGTACTACCTATGCAAGCTTGCATCTATTGTTTGGTAGGCCATGGCAATTTGATAGACATGTGGTTCATGATGGCCGTGTTAACACTTATACGGTCAAGCATGAAGGGAAAAAGTTTGTGCTCAGACCCTTGTCGCCCAAGCAAGTAAGTGAAGATTATAGGCGCATGAGGGAATTGAGAAAAGCGGCAAAGGCTAATTCGGTTGTTGAGACTAGTCCTTTGACCAAGAGCTTGGTGGTGACTCCACCATCTTCTACCAGTAGCATTTGTGCCATGATGCAATCGGGTGAGCTTTTGAAAGGGAATAATGGCAACAAACTACTCATTTGCCTAGTGCACAAAGGTATGATTCTTACTTCCGAATTTGATTATTCTTCTAACCCTTTGCCTAGTGCTCTTGAAAGTGTTTTGAAGGTTTTTGGAGATATGTTCCCGGATGAGATGCCCGATGGTTTACCTCCCTTGAGGGGTATTGAACATCAAACTAACTTTGTCTCGGGCTCTCAAATTCCAAACAAAACGGCCTATAGAAGCAATCCCGAAGATACAAAGGAGTTGCAACGGCAAGTGGATGAATTGCTTACAAAAGGCTTGGTGAGAGAGAGCTTGAGTCCGTGTGCCGTGCCCGTCATGCTTGTCCCAAAGAAAGATGGCACATGGAGGATGTGTGTGGATTGCCGAGCGGTCAACAAGATCACGATAAAGTATCGACTTCCCATACCTCGATTAGATGATATGCTTGATGAGCTTAGTGGTTCTAGCATCTTTTCAAAGATAGACCTTAGGTCTGGTTACCATCAAATCCGGATGAAACCCAGGGATGAATGGAAAACCGCATTCAAGACCAAGTTTGGTCTATATGAATGGTTGGTGATGCGCTTTGGCCTCTCCAACGCACCTAGTACTTTCATGAGGCTAATGAATCATGTGTTGAATCCATTCATCAACAAATTTGTAGTCGTCTACTTTGATGATATTTTGATATATAGCAAGTCATTAGACGACTATGCTGATCATTTAAGGCAAGTACTTGAAGTGTTGAGCCGAAAAGCTCTATGCTAATTTTAAGAAATGTGCCTTTGGTATTGAAAAGGTAGTCTTCCTTGGGTTTGTTGTGAGTGCCCAAGGAGTGGAAGTGGATGAGTCCAAGGTAGAGGCCATTTGTGATTGGCCTACTCCTACTACTGTGACTCAAGTGAGGAGCTTTCATGGTCTTGCTAGTTTCTATAGACGATTTATGAAAGACTTTAGCTCCATTGCCGCTCCACTCAGCGAATTGGTGAAGAAGGACAACCCTTTTGTGTGGGGAGTGCCTCAAGACAAGGCCTTCTAAGAATTGAAAAGTAGGTTGAGTACCGCCCCTCTATTGCAATTGCCCAACTTTGGAAAGGCATTTGAGATTGAATGTGATGCCTCGGGGGTGAGAATTGGTGGTGTCTTAATGCAAGATAGAAAACCCATAGCCTAATTTAGTGAAAAATTGAAGGGTGCCTCTTTGAATTACTCTACGTATGACAAGGAGTTGCATGCCCTAGTGAGAGCTCTTTCTCATTGGCAACACTACCTTTGGCCTAGGGAATTTGTGATTAAGAGTGATCATGAGTCACTCAAACATCTTAGGAGCCAAGAGAAGTTGAACAAGAGGCATGCCAAGTGGGTAGAGTTCATTGAGTCTTTTCCCTATGTCATTTAATACAAGAAAGGGAAAGACAATGTTGTGGCGGATACATTTTCTAGGAAGTTTGCTCTAGCCACAACTCTTGCTTCCAAGCTCATGGGTTTTGAGAGCATCAAGTTGATGTATGCTCATGACCCTAAGCTAAAGAGCATTCATGAAGCTCTTGAGAAAGGAGAAAGAGTTGAGAAGTACCAATGGGTTAATGGCTATATCTTTAAGAATGGTAGAGTCTGCATACTCGAGTCCTCATGGAGGGAATTGCTTGTGTGAGAAGCACATTATGGAGGACTCATGGGTCACTTTGGTAGGGATAAAACCTTGGCCATTCTCATGGAACAATTCTATTGGCAAAAAATGGGGATGCAAGTTGAGAGACTTTGTAATTATTGCCTTGAGTGCAAGTATGCTAAGTCCAAGTCGAACCCCCATGATTTGTATACGCCTCTCCCCGTACCTACTAGCCCGTTGATGGATATATCTATGGATTTTGTTATGGGATTACCACAGACTAGGGGGGACATGATAACATTTATGTTGTCGTGGATAGGTTCTCCAAGATGGCTCACTTCATTCTATGTAAAAAGTGTGATAATGCACAACATGTTGCTTTTTTGTTCATTAATAATGTGTTAAAGTTGCATGGTGTGCCTCAAACAATTGTGAGTGATAGGGACACTAAGTTCCTTAGCCATTTTTGGAGAAGTTTGTGGGGTGCTCTTGGCACCAAATTGTTGTTCTTTACGTCCCACCAGCCTCAAACCGATGGGCAAACCGAGGTGGTGAACTGAACTTTTGGTGCTCTTCTTAGAGCTATGACCCGAGGTAAGGGTGGGACTTGGATTGAAAAGTTACCTCTTATGGAGTTTGCCTACAACTGCACTTTGCATAGAATGATTACTCCATTCGAGTGTGTTTATGGTTTTAACCCCTTGATTCCCTTTGATCTAACCCCTTTGCCAAGGGAAATGGTTGTTAATTTTGAAGGTAAAACCCGAGCTAAGGCCTTGGTTGAACTCCATGCTAAGGCGAAGAAGAACTTGGAGGAAGCTTATGAGAAGGTAGCCGCCAAGAAAAACAAGGGACGCAAGAAGGTGGAACTCAAGAAGGGTGACTATGTGTGGGTGCACTTCCACAAAGAAAGGTTTCCAAACCTTAGGAAAGGGAAGTTGGCACCCCGAGGGGATGGACCCTTCCAAGTGCTTTCAAAGATCAATAGCAACACTTATGTGGTCGACTTGTCAAGTGAGTATAATGTCTCTAACACTTTTAATGTTTCTGATTTGACTCCTCTTGATGTAGGAGAAGATGGAGCCAAGGGCAATGATGCTTGGATTTTGAGGACAAAATCTTCCCAAGAAGGGGAGGATGATGCCGGGCAATCCGTCACTAGACCCTTCACTCGGAGTCAATCCAAGAAGGTTCAAGAGGTGTATTTATACTTGGAGAGGAAGGGCCTCGAAGATTGAAGCGATTGGAAGCCATTCCGGATGATCAAGGCTCAGGCGCCCCGCCTGAGGAGCCAGGCACTCCACCCTGAATGACTTGCAGCCAGGCGCTCCGCCCAAGGTCCACGCAGCCTACCTCACTGATCAAAATGCACAATTTCTTAGGCGCTCCGCCCAAACACTGAAGGGGCGAGATTTTGAGTGTTTAATGACTCTTTTGGCTCTGCGTGGTCTTTTAACCAAAAGCCTAATGTGTGGGAATCTTAGACCTTTCACTAAAGCTTGGCAAACCCTTATAAATAGCCTAGTGTAGGCTATTTCATTAGTTAGCTAATTTTGATGAATGATGAATATTGTTAAGAGTTAAACTCTTTGGTTAATGAAACAACCCTGTTTTGGACTTGTTTTTCTTCTAGCGGATCTAGATGAATTCCAACCCCTCCCCGATCATTCTACTTGCGGGTTCTGGGTGTAGCTCGAGGGTAGTTGCCTAGTGTAGGTGTTCCTTGACAATCTCCCGGGGTGTATCGAAACTAGTTCTTCGGTGCTACTTGGGTTATTCGTTCTAGCCACGTCTCGCTTTTATCTTTATTTTATCGCTTCCGTACTTTTTCTGCATCATATATGTAGGGTTAACCAGTTCATGGTTAGCATATATCTATATATATCTATATATCTATCTTCTATACTATATTAAAAGCACGAAGCCTCTTAGAAATATTGATTGAAATTTTTGCCCTTCATTAAAAAATTCTACAATAGACAAAATTGTTATTTACTATGTTTTTATATAAATTATCATTTACTATATTTTTATATTTTACTTATTACATTTAAGATAAATTAATATGAATTTGAGTTACTTTACGTCTAAAGAATCCAACTGGGAGACGAATAGGAATGTCCTACTATTTTGAAGTTCGAAAGCCAATCTAACTAGGGCTATTCATTTTTCGGTTAACCCATTAACCCGAACCGATAAAAAATTAATGAGTTATTAGTATCGGTTTATTGGGTTAATGGTTCGGTAACGGTTTAATTTTTTTTTGATATTGGGTTATCGGTTCGGGGCTCGGTTTTGCCCAATTCCTTTATGGTTTAACCGATAACCCGATAAGATATAAGTATATTATATATCTACCCTTATAGTATATAAAGTCATTTTAGTAACCCTAAGTCTTTCATTTCAACTTTCAAGTTTCACGCAGCTTTTCCTTTGAACCTTCGGTCCTCACGTCGTCCACTGTAAATCACTAAGTCTCGATTTCACTTCATGTTCTTTCTCTTTCTCGATTTTCCTTCATCTTTTTTCTCAATCAGTCTTTCTCGATCTACCTTCATCTTCTTTTTCTTTCTCGATTTTTCACAGACCATTTCTCGCTTTCAATCTTCCTCATTTGACTGATTTTTTTATGACTTTTGTTCAGCCCAAGTCTTTACAAGGTTACAACTTTCCAGTAAGCTACTCAATTTTTCTTATCTTAGTTCTTGAATTATATAATTTGAATCTGTTGTACGCATAAGTTTTGTTTGATGCTTAGAATTTCATGTTTCATTTTAGTTGCTAATGAAACTGAGATTTAACTATTTTAATAAAGTTTGTATTATTTTGCTTACTAACTTCAGTGTGCACATGGCTGAAAATCTAATAAAAGATAAAGTGATTGGTGAGAGTGGAGCTTCTAATTCGAACGGACTAGTCAACTTGATTTTGCTCAGTCAAAAGTAAGGGAACAAAGGAAAAAAAGCCTCGTGCGTGGGATCATTTTGAGGAAATTGTTGATGAAGAAGGAAACAATAAATCAAAGTGTAAATATTGCCAACATGAATATTTTGCTGACACTAAAGACCATGGTACAACTTCTATGCTAACTCATATCAACAAATGTCCAAAGAATCCTTATAAACTTGCAACGAATCAATCAAAACTAGCATTTCAACCAATTTCAGGGGGTACTAAATGTGATGTTGTTGTAGTTTCTTGGAACATTGATCAAGAAGAGTGTAGGAAGGCTTTATGTCGTATGTTAATTGTTGATGAGCTTCCTTTTAGTGTTTGAAAAAGAAGGTTTTAGAGACTTTATGAAAGTGGCACAACCTACTTTTCGAGTTCCTTCCCGTAGTACTGTGACTCGGGATGGTTTTGATCTTTTCAATGAGTTGATTAAGTTTTTTAAAGAAGTTAAACAAAGAGTATGTCTTACAACTGATACATGGACTTCCTTACAAAGAATGAATATATGTGTATTACCGCACATTGGATTGATAAGGAATAGACTATGCATAAGAGGATTCTTAACTTTTGTCCAATTTCTAGTCATAGAGGTGAGGATATGGCAAAAGCTATTGCTAAGTGTTTGCTTGATTGGGGTTTACAAAAGATTTTTACTATCACAGTTGATAATGTTGGTTCAAATGATGTGACAGTGAGGGAGTTGTCTAAGCAATTAACTAAATGGGGAACTAATTCAATGAATGGTCAACACCTTCACATGAGATGTATGCTCATATTATTAATCTTGTTGTTCAAGATGGTATAAAAGAATCAGATGTCTCTATTGAACGTGTTAGGCAAACAGTTAGATATATTAGGCAATCTCCTGCTAGGTGGAAGAAGTTTCAGGAATGTTGTGAAGATGAAAATCTTGTTAAGAAATCTTTATGCTTGGATGTTCCTACTAGGTGGAATTCCACTTACTTGATGTTGTCCAGGGCTATCGAATATGAAAGTGCAATTGTAGATTATGCGGATTGTGATATTGGCTTGTCACATCATCTTGAGCTTGTTGATTCTGTTGATGGAACTCTTGAAGGTAAACTTTCTTCTACTGATTGGGAGAATATAAAGAGAACTGCTAAATTTCTTGAACTCTTTTACAAACTCACTTTAAAAGTTTATGGATCACTTTATGTGACATCAAATAATCATTTTCTTCAAATTGGTCAAGTTGCTATTTATTTGAAACGATTGATAGCAAGTGAAGATGTACTTTTGGGTTCAATGGCCGCGAAAATGAAGGAAAAATTTGACAAGTATTGGGGTAAACCAGAAAATATGAATAAGATGATTTTTATTTCATGTGTTTTGGATCCTCGCCACAAGTTTACTACTGTTAGTTTTGCACTTGGGAGGATGTTTGGAGACAAAGGGCCAATTGTTGAAACGGAAGTACATACATACATGACTTCGTTGTTTAATGAGTTGCGTTGTTTAATGAGTTTGCAAGCTCCGGTTTAACAGATAAAGGTATTCAAGTTACTTCATCTTTTCCAAGCTCTTCATTAGACACCGTGGGGAACTATTAGTTCAGGAGCTCCTGATTTAGATGAATTCTTTGATTAAATAAGGAGACATAAAGCATGTAGTGGAGGTGTAGATACTAAAACAGAATTGGAAAAGCATCTTGCAGAAGATGTTGAAATTGAAAGAGCAGACTTTAATATATTACATTGGTGGAAAGTAAACTCACCTAAATTCCCTATTCTTGCCGAGATGGCTCGGGATGTGCTTGCTATTCCTATTTCAAGTGTGGCATCCGAATGTGCATTTAGTAGGGGGCACATTCTTGATTCATTTAGGAGTTCATTGACTCCTAAATTAGTCAAAGCTCTAGTGTGCCTTCAAGATTGGTTTCGGAGTGAATCACTTCCCGTAAGTATTGAAGCAGATTTAGATTTTCTAGAAAAACTAGAAGAAGGTATGTAATTGATTTTTTTTATTGTATTTTATTTTTTAAGTAGTTTATTTTATATATTTGTTGTTTGACGTGTTAATATATATTTTTATTAGATTTTGCAAAACTTGGGAGAGAACCGATGTCTAGTTTTGAGTTGGAACCTTGGTAAGTTAATGCTTAAAGAACCTGACAACTTTTATTTCCTAGTTAGCTTCTGCACCTATTGGATTGTTGAATACTTGAATTGGTTTCCTATGTATACTAAACATATGAATAACTTGCTACTTTTAGTTGTTTAATTATTTTGTTTAATTGGTTTCTTGAATTGGTTTGTTTAATTGTTTTGCCAAGTTGGTTTCTTGAATTGATTTCCTAGTTATAACATGTTTCTTGTTTTATTATATAGGTGGAACCATGCCTGAACTTCCTGTTCGTCGTTATCGTCGATCACATATTTGGCGTTATTTTGAAAGAGTTGAAGAGAGTCAGGATGGATGGTGCACTGTGAAATGCATTTATTATGGCACTCAGGTTCGTTACCATCTGCGAAACACCGTCACAAAACCTATGTTGCGTCATCATAATCGTTGTTTGGAGCGCATGGAGCGTGCAAAGATTGAGCTCAATTAATCATCAATTTTTGGATTTAACTAGATTGTTTGGTGGATGGTCTATGTTGTGTCATCATAACTGTTAGAATTTGCCGCTGCCTGCTTTGTTATTTTTTTTTCTCGAATCTGCTGCTGTTCTATTTGCGAATCAACAGTTTAAAGTCTGTAGTTGTTGCTACTGTACTGTTCTGCTGCAGTTTAAAGATTGTTACTGCAATTTTATTCGGATCAGCTGTTATGTTTCTGCTTTGTTACTGCTCTGCTGTTCTGTTTCTGCTTTGTTACTGCTCTGCTATTCTGTTTCGGATCAGCTGTTATGTTTCTGCTTTGTTACTGCTCTGATGTTCTGTTTCTACTTTGTTACTGCTCTGCTGTTCTGTTTCTGCTTTGTTACTACTCTGCTGTTCTATCTTAACCTGTATCTTGTACAAAGTGACAAAAGCTGCTATTAGTATTTCATCATATATTGAATAGGAGTAGATAACTGATTCACTGGCAATACAATTACTAGTTGAGGTTAAGTTTGTCATATATACAATATGCTTATTGTAGGTCCAGTCTTCAGCAGGAGTCTTGTAATCTTGTTAAACTTATACACTAGTAGAAAATGTAAAATTCTGATCTAGTGCTAAAGAAATCATTTACGTTTTAAGTAGAGAGTGAGATGGGCTCAAACAGACTAACAAGAATAGTGAATATTTATGTACCTAACCTTAATTTTTTTGGAATTGAATTGTGTTGCAATTGTTGTTGTACATGATGACACGTTAAGACCTATTGTTTCTGGTTACGCCAAGAACACAAGAAGCAACACTCAATTGCTCCAAAGGTACAAGCTAAGTTGTAATGGGGTTAAACGTTGTTATAATAGCATAGTAATAGCTTAACTAAATACGGGTATTTAACGTTCGACTTCATTGTGACTTCACCTTCATATTGAATGCCATGTTTCCAGATTTGTTTTTATTTCATTTACTTCAATTGCAGAAACCATTATTATTACTACCATACTATTCAATGGTCAGTGCTTCATTAATTTTCATATTATCATGGTAATGGAACCTAATAAATCTAGAGCTATTTTTATTGACGAGCATTTATACATTTCTTTTATAGTGTTTCATTTGTTCAATTTTTTCAGAATCACTTTTATCAATTAAAAGAAGGAAAAAAGTCAACACTTTTCTTTATTAGGAGTAGTATTAATTACTTCCACAACCCTTATAATATTTCTTAGTTGGCACTACAGTCAATTACTAGGACAAATGCAGACAGAAGGAAGAATGTAGAACATAACCAAATCATTAAAATTGGTAGGCCTAAATTTCTTAACTGTTAAATCAAAAACCGAACCGATAAGATCCTAAAACCGATAACCGATACCTTATCGGTCTGCTTATTTGTTTAGCACTTTTAAAAATCGAAAACCAATATCCAAAACCGATAAGGTCTAAAACCGAACTGAACCGACCGATACCCACCCCTAAATCTAACTATAGATGGATAGAAAACCTTTTAATGCCTTTTAACTTTATATAATGCCAAGGATTAGCATATTGCAATCTCAAGATTGCCGGAACAGTTCCTTTTCTTTTTAATAATATCTTCTTTTATTTCTCTCTTCATTTTTTCTAGGATTAAATATACTCATGACACTATTCTACCCATATACAATATATATAAATATATGTGATCAAATTGCATATAATATGCAGTTTTTACCATTTTGAGATTTGAGTTTCGTTTAATTTTTCTCCTTTCCTTTTATATTTTAATAAAGCTCCATATTGATATTTAGTTTTGTATATAATGCTATTCAAGTTGTTCAATCTGTTAGATGTATTTCAGATTGATTAATTAAGAACTTGACTTTGTTTTAGGTTTTTCATTGTGTCTTTATTGAAACACAAGTAAGTATGTAGCTCATAAACTTTTCTATTTAATAATGTCTTTTTGCCTATTCATTCTAGGATTAGATATTCATAGTGATGGGATGCTAGTCCACTTATGAAATATATGATCAAATTGTATATAATGTCCAATTTTTGCCTTTTTGACTTTTTGGATATCATTTAATATTTCTCCTCATACTACTTTCTGTTTTAGAAAAGTTATTAATTGAGTGTATTATTCAAAATATTCAATCATAGGTTTATTTATGGTTAATAAGGTATGATGTGAAATTTGTCTCAAGTTCTGCATTGCATGTTAATTAGGTGAGTAAATCATGAACTTTTTTCACTACTAAAATATCCGGCTTTTTCGACTGCCGGATTTCGACCGACATTCGGTCGAAGAATTTTTTTTTTTTTAAAAGGCTTCGACCGAAAATCGGTCGAAAGGGCAGTCGAAACCCCCGAAATAAATCACGGCAGAAACCCCTTTCCCCATTTCATCTTCTTCCCCAAACACACATATACTCTCTCTACCCCTCCCCTCCCCCCCCCCAACCTCTATACCCGAAAACAACCATAACCCACCCCCAAATTCAAAAAAAAAAATATATCACATTCTACCCTCCTAAACACTACATATAACAACAAATTCAAGGTAAATTCTTAGTTTTAGTGTTATTTTAATTATTTTCTAAAACTAAAACCCTAACTTTTTAACTCAATTATTTTTGTAGTTCTTAAGCATATAACTAGTGGGGAATCATAATTAAGTGCTATTGGAGCACAAATCAACCTTGAGGTAATTTTTTTTTATATAATTCGAATTTAATTTTTTTTTAATTTCGGCCTATAATGTTGCATAGGTAGTTAATTATTACTCCCTCCGTCCCAAAATGAGTGTCTACCTTTTCTTTTTTGTTTGTCCCAAAATTAGTGCCTCTTTCTGCATTTGGTAAGTTGACTATTCAAACATCATACATGGCAAGTTTACAACCACAAATTCAAAGGACATTTTAGTACATTACACTCATCTTTAATTTAGAACCACAAGATTGAAAAGTCTCCTTATATTTCTTAAACTCCTTGATAAGTCAAACTAAGACACTCAAATTGGGACGGATGGAGTAGTAAATTAGTTTATTGTAGTTATTGTTGATGTCGAAGAACTTGTTTGGTGTTGTTAGCTCTTATAAAGTTAGGTTTGTGTTGTTTGGGATTGTTGTAGTTGTTGGGGATTGTTGGAATTGTTTGATAGTGGTGTTTGGAATGTGTTGTTGCTTTGGTATTGTTGAAAAGATGAACATGTTATGCCTAAAACGAATAAGTTTTTGTTGGTTTGAATTGCTTTGATAATGGTAATTAATAGGGTGTTAGAAGGAAATATTGTTTGGGGAATTTCATCAAACAAGTTGCGAGCATTAACAAACCCGACCACATTAATCTTGCTATAGTGATTACAAAAAAGTGACAAGCTAAGATAAAAAATTTATTGCGTTAGGCAAAGCATATGACATAAAACTTTATAATTTAATAATTAAAACTTGATAATCTTATATTTAAAAAAATCATACATATTGTTTCTCAATCTTGCAATGTTTGTGTAGATATGGACATTAATCGACGTCGTTTGTGGATGGATAATAGAAATTTTCCTGGGCGGCGAGGGTTGAGGCCTTCGTTTGTAGCGGGTGTTAAGGAATTTCTTGATAATATCCGTACAACAGACGATTATTTAAGGCATGGAAAAATTAAGTGTCCATGTGAAAAATGCAAATGCGTAAAGACACAAGATTTGACGAAGGTAGAGATACATCTTTATAAGAAGGGGTTTATGCCAAATTACTATGTTTGGTATAATCATGGAGAGCCGTGGGATTTGCAGGAGCACCTTCAAAATCTAGAAAATATTCATGGCGGTAGGAGTTCTCCGGTTGTGGAACCAGACCTTAATAATTATAGAATGGAGGATATGGTACATGATGCTTTTGGGATGTACTCGGATAATGATCCCCTGCAGCCGGGTACATCACAGCCAAACATTGAGCACATTCCCAATGCTGAGGCAAATCAATTCTGTAAACGGTTGGAGGAAGCAAGTCATCCATTTTATGAGGGCTCGGTGCATTCCTAATTGTCGGTTGCTGTTAGATTGCTAAGTATCAAATCAGATTTTAGTATTTCTTAAGCTGCCATGGATTCCATCATTGGCCTTATGAATGAACTCAATCCGACTAAGATGGCCTCCTACTTCTCAGGTGCCACATTCGCTTCCTACAGAAGCCCCTGCAGGATATGATCCAGATTTTTTCAGGCCCCCTGGCCCGTCTCAGTTGCCTCCTGGTTGGCGGCATGACTTCACTAGTTATGACATGACTGAGACCCAGGCCGTTCCCACACAGGGCGATCCCCCACAGGGCGATCCCACACAGTCCCCTGCTAGAGCTACTCCGTCTGGGTCTACTCAGCCGCCTTCAGACCCATCTAGCTTTGCCGGCCCATCGGTCCAGCAGGAGATCATGTACTATGATCCGAGGTCGCCCTATTACATCGGTGAGCCTGGCACATGGGAAGGAGGGCGGTTGATTATTTATCCCGAGGGGGATAACAGGTAAGTATCTTATTTTTTAAGTTCTTATCTATTTAATTAGTTAACATTTAATTGTTAGTATTTCTACTAACTCTTGTGATTTTTATGTAGCTTTTGCCCCAACACTGATGCTACTCCGATACTGACGAGATGTATGAGATCTCAATGGAAAGAATCGTGGCCAACCTGGGGCGCGGTGCCCCCTCATGTAAAGAAGCGGATAATGCACGCTTTTGAGGTGATAAATATGCATCAGGTTTATTACTAATTGCGGTTTTTCTAATGATTATGTTTAAATAAAATATTTTGATATTATTTCAGGCTGAGTGTAAGTGGCATCCGGCTCTGGACTATAAAGTCTGTTCCAACTTTCCAAAGAAATGCGGTGAGTTATTCAAGAACGCAATGTATAATGCGCGTACAAAAGGAAAAATGCCCGGCTTCCTCTATGATCATCAATGGAAAGATCTGCAGCAATATTGGCAGACTCCCGAATTCTTGAAGAAGAGCGAACAAAGGAAGAAAGCGCGAGCATCAAGTAAGGGTGGATCGCTCCATACGATGGCTCAGTTAGCGTTGCGACGCAGAAGATGCGATTGGTAAAGTAATTTAATTTATATGAATTACTATAATCGTTTATTTTTTATCTAACTTGTTCACTTCTTTAATTTGTAGGAAAAGAAAGAAAAGCGGACAATTCCAATCCCTGAAATGCACAAGATCCGACATATCAAGAATGATAAAAAGGGCGGAGAAGTCTGGGTCGAGCCCCGCGCAAAAGAGGCTAGGGTAAGTTATTAAATTCAAACTTTTTTCGCGCCAATCCTTCAACGTTTATACTTCATATTTGTACCGTTGATATATTTCTGTTTTTTACGAAAGAGCTACAAAGGCCGTTGAAGAGTGGACCTCGACCCAACAATCTGAATGCGGAAGCAGTACCCCAGCTCCCCTAACGCTCGAGCACGAAACCAATTTATGGTTGGAGGTTAATGGAGGGGTGAAGAAGGGGTCCGCATATGGCCTTGCAACACTCTATTCATCAGATAAGCATAAGTCAAACTATTTGGGCTCGTGTGCTACTGCTCCTTCAAGCTCTGCTGATCCTGAGGAAATGGCTCGGGTGAAAGAGGAGATCGCAGAGCTCAAGAGACAAAATGAAGCTATGCGCATAGCAAATGAGGCTCATCAAAGACAAACGCAAGAAATGTTGCAAAAGCTCCTTAAGCGCAGAAAAAAATCCAAAGGAAAGCGAAAGAGCAGACGTCGACACAATTCGTTGTCTGAGTCTGATGCCGAATCTAGTTCAGGTTCTAGCCAGTAGTGATAGTTGAACCATAAACTGTGTGTTAAGTTTATTTGATAATTGTAACACTATTACTGATGTTGATCGACTTGTTTCTATTGTTTGGCTTGTTAGCCTTGTTGTTGAATATCGTTTATGAATCTGTTTTGGCTGGTTTTGCTGCATGTTCTGGGTGTTGCTGAATTTACAGGTGGTGTAGGGCTAATTGCAGATTTTATATTACAGGTTTTTACAGATTTTCGACCGATTTTCGGTTGACAAGTTGGTCAAAACGTTTTACCAACATTTCGACCGAAAGTCGGTCGAAAGGCCCTTCGACCGAAAGTCGATCGAACAGGCCTGTCGACCGACTTTCGGTCGAAGAACTCATTATTTAAGAAAAATAAATACACGTTCTCCGACCGACTGTCGGTCGAAAGCCGGTCGACCTTTCGACTGGTATCGGTCGACACTGCTTTTTCGACCATCATTTATTCGACCACCGCAATCGGTCGAAGATTGGTCGAAATATGGACCGTTCTCCGACCGATTTGGCGGTCGGAAAAGGCGGTTTTTCTAGTAGTGTTTTAAAGATTATGTGAGTTAATTATAGGAGCGAATGAAAAAGAGATGTGAGTTAATTATAAGAGAGATAAAAATTAGTATCTTTTATAATAAACCACATAAAACTATTCATTTGAATGATTACAATGCTGTTTTATTTGAAGACAAAGTAATGCACGTGTACTTACATATGCACAAAAAGGTTTTCTATTAACCCTACGTTTTGCTAAATTGATGTACTTGAAATATTTTATTTATATCATACAACAGTAACCAACTTATTTGGAGCCAAATTTTATATCTTCATTATATCACGGTCAGAAAAATAGGTGACGACAACATGTTGAATCAATGAAGAAAGTCTTTTTGATTTGGTTCCATTTTTCAACCGAGCAAAAATTCCAAAACTATATATCGTGGTCTTTGTTCCCGAATTAATTAAAATGGTATCGAGTTCGGTTTTGGTTCTTTTGTGTTGCTCTCTATTTTTAGAATTTTGAATTTTAGCAATTCATCTATATACTATTCTACCTCTAAATAACTAGCTATAACTTCTTCTTCTTCTTCTTCTTCTTCTTAAAAAAAAAGAAGATTTAGCACTTCAATTATTTTTTTGGAAATTAAACTCATGAACAATAGTCCTATTACAATTGCTTACGAATTCAGTACTCTTTATCCGTATCAATGATTTAATCGGTAGCATGAGATTATGTTAATACAGTTTTGACTTCGACGAGAAATTTTTGTAGATGACATAGAGGGGAGCAGAAAAAATTTGGACCGACCGGACACTAAAAGAGAATGTTTGGTTAAAGTATGTTTTGGTCGTGCGATAAGATCTATATAGGCAAGTACCATTGGAAGAAATTGGAGTGTGCTTTATCTTTATGTATTTATTCTAATGTCTATGTCTGGTGATTTCGTGCTACTTACATCAAGCTTTTGTTTTCATAATCAGGTACATGTTGTTATTCCCATTCAATCTTAGCTTCAAAGTATTTGCATAAGTTTCCGATTCAGAGTTCTTTTATAATAAAAAACGTTGCTTTCTCTGTGTGACCAAATTTAAAAGTTTTTATTTAAGTTTATTGTGTTTGATTTTGTGGGTAGACTTAAAAGTTTGTTCGTTTTACCTAATAATTTGTTTTGTATTTGTATGCTCAAACTTTTACTTTTGTCTCTTATCTATTATTGACTAACTAAACGCTTCAATATTCATCTAGGATAATGATATTATAGATACGGCAATCTGTGTGTAACTCGTGAAATTTTCAAATACCTTTTGACAATACGCTATCTACCGGTTTGAATGTCTACATTTACAAGACTGTCATATTCAATGTGCAAAGGCGATGGAAAACTACTTCATAACATGAAGTACATAAAAATTATATACATACAATTGTTCGACTATTGGAGATTTGAACGGAATTGAGGTGTATAATTTATAACTCAAAGGTATCAAACATGTTTCTCAAAATAATGGTTGCATCATTATTTTTTTATCTGAAGTTCATAAAGTTGAATGCACTCTTTAAATCTCATGTATCTGATTTATTAATAGCCGCTATTACAGGACTTCTGATACCAAGAGAATTCCAACTTGCTGCTCTTCAAATTCTCTGTCCAATCATGCTTTTAAATGTAGCCAATATAGATTTGCATAGGATTATATATGCCTAAGGTACTTACAAAGTGAAACCTGCATTAATCTTTCCACAAGTTAGTAACAGATATAGAAATAATTTTCATAATAAACTTATAAGTACATGTTTGCATACTTTATATCTAAAACTTATTTTCTTTTTTGTGTTTTCAGATTACTTCTTTCTATTTTTTAATAAAAGATATTCTTTCCTGGTATATAAATTAAGTTTGGCTCGAATATTAATTATCTTCTTTGTTAATGTCATATTTGTTGTTTATATATATATATATATATATATATATATACACACACACACACACTCATTGCATTTTTTATTACAAAATACACAACAAAGTAACTAGGGATATATAACATAGCAACGTTGTTGCATTTTTTATTGCAAAATACACAACAAAGTAACTTAGGGATATGTTACATAGCAACGTTGTTTCCATGTAGTTTTTGAGGATTAAACATGCATAAATTAACAAATAACTTTATCTTATTCATAAAGATCAAAGATATATATACTTGATTGAAGTTTCAACTATTTCTGCCAAATTGAAATTTGGTTAGCGACGTTATTAAAAGAAAAAGGAATTAACTCCTTAGTATTATGGATACTAATTAATTTGTCTGGATCTTGCGAGATTCTTGGAAATCCCATTATTTCAGGATGCATTCCTTAGTATGCTATTCTTGAAATATTTATGGTGCCACATTTTTGTTGACAAAATTAGGTTGCTAGGATTAGTAATTATTGTTTAAAAATTGTACATTTATGAAAAAACCAAATAGCTTGAGTAGTCTCAGACTCTCAGCAAGGAAAGTATATACTACTACTATCTTAAGCACTTCTGATATGAAAGTTCCACGTAGAACTGGAGATTTCACTTCAAGAATCTTAACCTGAATGTAGTTCTGTAAGTCTGTAATATTTTTTATTTGGGTAAAACTTTGTGTTTAAATGTTCTGACTAATAGTAATCTTTTCTTAAGCAATACTGCTTTCTGATGCATCGAACCAGTCTCTCTTGCAAATTGGATGTGACAGACACTTATTGAGAGGACATCTTATGTTATCATGTCAATTTTCATCTAATGAACAGATCAAAAAGAATATTAATACACTAAGGGGACGTTTGGTATGGAGACTAAGTTATGCAGATATTAGTAATATAGTTATTAGCTATGCATGTATTAACAATGCAGGTATAGCTATGTGTATTAGCAATGCAGCTATTAGTTATGCATGTATCAATTCTGGTTGAAGAGATTATTTATTCTATTAATATTGTAGTAAAACTTAAATTATGCATTATTTAAAAAAAAAAAAAAGATATTTGTTTACTATTGTCGGTAAATAACTCTAATAAGTTCAATAATTTATGGCAAATCAACTATAGCCACTAAAAAATATACAGTTCTGTTAAATATCTCATTCCTACCCAAAATATCTCATTCCCTACCCAAACTAGTTTACAAAACCCTAAAAAACTCTTCAGAGATCTCATATGTAGTTTTCTTCCTCTTTTTCTCCATCCATGAATGGATGAATGGAGTCCCCCGAGTCATAAAGTTTGATCGGGATTCTGATGATGTTCTTCAGAATGTCTTCATTGTGGCATGTGCACTGATTACTGTGTGCTCTTCATCTAACACGGTGGTTGCTGTGTGATCCACGCTCAATCCACTCACCATGAAGGGTGTGAGCAGTCGTCAAAGATAATAGTACCCAACAAGAGTTGGGGTCGTTTTCCACAGGGAGCTAACAAAGCAATCTATTAGTCTTAGGATGAATACTGACGGGTTTTAAGAATTGTCCATATATTCCTAAGGAGTAAAAGTAGATTTGTGTTAACTACGACTACAACTAATATAAAACAACTAAATAAATATGGTTGATGTAAACTATGAGAATGAGCTAGGGGTTTACCCAATCCAATAGATTCTCATAACCAAATACTTGTATTAACCTCACAAATCTCATGGGTAACGTCCATGATCAGACCTCTAATGTATTCCTCAAAACCCTCTGGGGCGGGGATGACCTTTTTAGGTCTTCCTCTTTAGATGGGGTAGGCCGCAACCAATGTAACCCAAATTCTTGCTAGTCTCCATTAACTTACACCTTCAACCCCGTTCGGGTGATGAAAGTAAAGTAGGGTTAGGTTCAAGTATGGCCGTGCCTCAAACCCTAGTTAAGAAAGTACGATAGAGAACTAGATTTATGTTAATCTATTGATTTTACAAGATTACGTACAAGATTTAAGCTAAGATAATCAAGTTTTCATGAATAAACCCCTAGTATGAGTTTAGCTACTCATAATAGGGTCTAACACACACTTAGTAGAAGATGAAATGACAAGAATCATGTAAGAATATATTACAGATAATAAAGTCCTTACAATAAAATGCAAGTTGAAACCCTCCCTTAGCTTCCAAGAATATTCAAAAATATATAAGACAATATTCTAAGCTCAAAAAGTTTCTTCTTTTCTAGGAGGCATAACCGGCTATTTATAGGCATGGATTTTCAAACTAGTCTAGTATATACAAATTTTTCATTTTGCCTTATTTTACGCCAAGCCGCCGAACATTCGGCGAGTAGCCTAATGAGTTGCTAGCTCGCCGATGTTATAGTTGACTGATCTTTCCTTTTGAATTGCGACGCAGGTAACGCGGGGTGCCCTTGTACTTGCAGACAACTCTTGAGCTTCGCAGATATTTTGGATGTTCTGTGAACAACGGCGGGTTCGTCTCTTCTTCTGCGGAGTCGCCGCTTACTTTTAGCATGTCATCCACCCTTTAGTTGGTTGGAAGGCTTGAACTCTTTCCTCCTTTGATGGATGTCTGGCCTCTTGAGCCGCAGATTCAGTGAGGCCCCGATCCTATTGCTGCCTTATCTCCATGTTCTTCAATTTGTAACCAAAGTGCACTTGTTTTTGCTCTTTTTCACATTTTCTTCAGCTTTGTATATCAATTTCTCTTAATGACCTGAAACACAGAGAATAACATAAGATTCACTCAAATAATAACGCTTTTAAGACACAAAAACTACTTGAAAAGAGTTGTAAACACGCACAAAATACCAACACATCAACTCCCCCAAACTTAAGCTTTTGCTTGTCCTCAAGCACATTAAGAACTATCTCATGTTTTATTTTCTTGGCACCGGGATTGAGTTCACAATAGAATGAGACAAGAAGAAGTTTATGACTTCGATTGGTACTAATACTTAGTTTCATACATGAGAATCCAACCAATCAACCACAAGCGCCAAAGTTTCAACTACATCAACTAGAGCTTTTAGTGGTAACTAAAGCATGAATAGTATAATTGATCTCTTAACTCACCTAAGGCTCTCTTGGTTGCACCTTCAAGTCTCAAGTCCCTTAATGCTCTCACTACAAAGAATGAGTCCCTATCTCTTAAAATAATTTAAACAAAAGGGACCCTCAAGTTTTAACCTCTTACTCTAAAAAATTAATGCAAGTTAAGCACATACAATGTCATAAGCTTGGCCGTAGTGTCACTTGTCATTTCCTTTCATATCAATTAATGGAGGATCAAATAGGACTTCTAAGGTTGTAATGTAGGCTTTTGGATAAATGTAGGGTATAATTTGGATAAAGAGTGACTAAATTCTCTCCTTGGGCACTACATTATCTTTGCAATCATTTCACTTTGAGCTTTCTTTTCATATTTAGCTATTATTCCCATTTTTCCTTCTTGTTTTTTTTTGCTTTGTGGCTCTTATTCTTTCACTTGCTTCTCTTTCTATTTTTGTCTTTTCAATTTGTCTTTTGCTATTTTTGTACTATTCTTGATTTTCTTCTTCCTCTTTTGCAACTTTTCTATATAATCATCTTCCTTTTCGAAGAGCCACTGAGCTTTCATTTCTTTGTTCCCCTCCCCCAAATTTAGACTTTAGTCTAAGTTGCACGTCTTTCAATGCCTTAAAGAGGTAAGGCCAAGAGAAGGGTTTGTGCTATTAAGCACATAGAATTGGCTCGGGCTATTTACATGGCTATCAAAAGAAAGGATATTAAGGCTTAGAGTTGGCTAACAAAAGATTAATTTCATTTGGTAGCTTGAAAGGCTCAAACGGCTCAAAGAAATGCCTATCATCCTATCCAGCCACTAATTTGTCACTCCATTCATTTTTAAGGACACACAAGCCAAGTTCTAACATGCATATGCAATTAAAAAGCTTTAAGTAAGAACTCACCTCACTAGCATAAGGGACAATAGACAAGAACATCAACTTTCAAATACTTAAGATGCGGATTTAGCCTATACTACACATGCATAAAGTCATCAAAAGAACCTAAAGGTTATAGGTGTAACTCTCAACAAGCAATACACTAAATTTCTCATAGGTGCTCCTAATGTGTTGGTATCAAACAAGTCACAAAATAAGGACGACACTTCTATGATTAGAGTCCTAAAAAGTGCCGGGTTCAAGAACTACATTCTTGGAAAAAAGAAGCGAGTCAAATAAAACCAAGAAGGTTATTTACTAATTTCAAAACTATTTACAAAAGTGGTATTTACAATGAGGTGGTTGTTGTTTCGGGCCCAAGTAAAAATGAGTTCCACGAGGGCTGCCTACGTATCGCAACAAGTGCGACTCAGAGGAGAGGAGACAACATCCCAAGCATAGTTCAAGGGAGTGCCTTTGGAATCTTTTCTTTTTGGGATTTTCATAATTTTTCAATTTTTTTGGGTTTTTTTAAAAAAAAAATATTTTTGGATTTTTCATATGATATTAACAACAATTACACTATGAATTCAAAATATGAACATAAACACAATTAACAAAGACAAGAATTAAAGATAACATCCTAAAATTAAGTTAACATCCTAAGTTAAACATCTATATAAATATAAAACATAGATCAAAACATAGTTTAGGATATATCACAAAAATTCAATTATCCCACCCCAAACATGAGAAGTTGCTATGTCCCAAAGCAACTAAACAAAACAAAACATGAGTTTAATAGGTAAGGGGTAAGATTGCTCCATAAAGATGGTCATGATGATGGTGGAGGAGCTTTGCCCTTCTCAAATGGAGTTGTTGGTGTTTCCTTCTCACTTATTGGACTTTGGATTTTATCAGTGGGAGCTGATGATAATGTTCTAGTGCTTTTCTGTTTGCTTCTTCTAACTTGGCTAATTGTTCATTCCTTGCCTTTTTTGCCTCTGTTGCTTGTGCTTGCACTTTTTCCCTACTTCTTCCATTCTCCTCATATCTTCTTCTATTTTTGGCTCTTTCATTTCTCCTTCTTTCTGGCTTTCTCTTCTTCTGTTTCACCTTCTTTCTTTCCAACTTCTTTCTCTCCTTTCTTTGCAATGTCATCCAGCTTCCTTTTCCTCACATATGCTTTAGGGTGTTCTTTGAAAGCACTTGCTTTTTCATCCTCTTTTGGCTTGTCGGCCACTTTTTCTTCACCTTCTCTTCTCTCTTTTGTTTCTTCAATTCAGGGCCTTCATTTCTTGCTTTTTCTTCCTCCTTTTTTTGTTTTTTGATTTCTTGTTGCCTTTTGAATTTTTCTTCTCTATGAACTTGGAGCCTTGCCATTATCTCCTCAGAAGTTTCTTGTACTTTTGTTGTGGTAGTTGCTTCTTCTAGTTCCACTTCCTGCATCCCCCTCTTCACTATAACTAGCCATCTCTTCCTCTTCACCAACCACCTCTACCTGTACTCCTTTGTTTGCCTTGCTTGGTTCAGTCATTTAGGTTGCTCCTTTACCAATCTTCAATTGCTTCAGTGCTGTTCTTGTTTTCAAATCTGAGTGCTCTAGGTCTCCCACTCTATCAGCTAACTCAGCCACCTATGTAGTGTTGTCTGTCACAGCTTTGGTGAGTTCTTTTATGGCAATAACAATGGGTTTAAGAGCTTTCTCCAGTTCAACAGATGGTCCTCTTAGAAGGTTCACTTTGGTGTCCAGGCCCACAATATTGTCATTAATCTCCTTCAGTGCCTGGAGAATATTGAAGAGCTGAAATTGCTTGGTTGAGACTGGTTCTATTGATGGATGAGGTGCTAGGATCTTTCTGACTGGTGATCTTCTTCCTCCCTGAGATGTTGCAGCTGCTATTTTATCCTTGTCCATTTGAACTTCTTTTTCCCTTTCTTTCGCTTCATCATCTTGAATTTTTTTTAGATCCACATTGCAATTAGCTTATTTTATATAGTCAAAATCAAGCAACATGGGACTTGCTTCATTAACTTTGTGAGCAAACTGGGGAAACAATAGGCAGTGGAATTTGATGGGCTTTGGTGTTGTTTCTGTCATAAATGACTTTTCCCACATCAACATTGAAGTAATTCATGATGGATGCTATGAGGACTGCTTTTTTATTTGTAATTCTTGTGTCATTCAGGGAAGGAAGGAATCTGCTGCTGATAACTGCATTCCATCCTTTGGCAATCAAATTCAAATCTTTCTTTCTGATTAGGATTCTTGGTTTGATCCAAGTTGGCACAATCCTAGGTGCAGCAATTACAGCTGCAAGCCATGTTCTCAAGCTTCCTTCTTGTTCTGTGCCCCACAGCTTGTCTTTGCTGTCATATTCCCATTGATCAAGTGTTGGCAAACCATAGACTTCATTGATCTCATCATTGCTGAAGAAGACTTCCATCTTTCTCACCTTTACCTTGATTGATTTCTCTTTCTCTTGCAAGAGGTTTGAATAAAATTCTTTCACCATCACTTCATTATACTCACCAGGGGGCTTTAGCAAAAATTCCCATTTTCATCTCACAATCTCCTCATAGAACTCATCACCATACTTCTTGGCCCATTGAATCTTCACTTGCTTTTCTGGGTTTATGGTTCTTTGTGCATAGAGCATTGCTTCAGCTGCTTTATTCTCGTTGAACCTATGGTTGAGGATCTTTTGTGTTCTCCTTGGTTCTTTGTCGAATTCCAACTTGATTTGCAATTCCTCTTCTCCCCAATCTTCCACAATAGATTTAGCTTCTTCAAAAGTGTTTGAGGGTCCTTGGCCAGGGGTGAACTTTTGTTTGATTGGCTTAGGTCCACAATATTTTTCCCATTTTTCTGTGCCTTTTTCTCTTGGTCAGCTCTAGCTCGATTGGCCTCCATTTTATTTTTCATCTCAGCCTCCCTTTTCTGTTCTTTGGTGGGTGGTTTCTTTGCTCCCTCTTTTTTAGCTATTTGTTTCTTGATGATTACGTCGGCAAAACCAACTCAAGAAATGTGTTAGTTAATAATCACTATACTATTCTACTCCTAAACTAGGCTAAGATTCAACTAAACTAGCATATGAAGTTCATGGAACAGGATGGATTACTTGGAAATTTCAAACAGGTTTTCTGTAGCAATTGAAACGGGCAGCAGAAATAACGGCGAGCTCGCAGACACGAAGAGGCGGCTCGCAGAACCAAATGCTGAGAAGCACCGGCGGGACGCCATATGAAGTGCTAGATGCATATTCAAACCGCAGAAATTAAAAACTTTCTGTGAGAGGCGGCGGCCCTGCAAAAGAAACTGAGGGTTCGCCGAATCACTTCGCCTTTCAACTTGCGAGGGGCACTTTATAGTGGCGACTCACATAACATAATGTGGACAAAGAGCCGTGAGTCGCTTTTCAACATGAAAGGGGAAATCCTCACTCGCACAAATTTCAAGCTCATTGATAGCATCAGCGGCCACACACATGATTTTACAGCTACGCCGAGTGTCTTCTGCAATACATTTTGCTGCATATTACCTTATCGGCGGCTTGCCGAATCCTTGGTCAATTTTTCCTATAGTGCATGGATTCCAAATTTTTCCAATCTCACTTCCCTTAACACCCCAAACACACTCCTATGTGGTCTTTTCAACTTCTTATCAGTTTCAAACACTCTCTCAAGAACGAGATCATATTTTTAACCAAATTTCATGAAAATTCAACCAAAAATCATACCAAGGTCAAGACTTTTTCAAGCTTTCAAGCAAACAAGGTATGTTCGATGTTTCATTCAAGTTCAATTTTTGGGTTATTTTATTATGCTCTCTTCTTCTACTTCTTTCTTCACTTAAAACACATAAGGCCACAAATCACACACTCTAGGATTTCAATTTCATGAGATAACTTCTAAGAACAACCCCTAAAATCAACCTAACATGGATAACAAGTTAATCACTAAAACCCCACCCCAACATGATGTTCTTAACTACCCCACATGTAAAACATGAAAATTTAAAGCAAGGGGTTGCATTCTTAGCGGATTTGAGATGAAACTTAAATTGGGTAGAGGGAATGGCGGAGGTTCAGTGAGATCAGTGTGCGTGAGTGATTTGGAGTATTTTTTAAGACAGTGGTGTGTCAGAATAGTGAGTTCCAGTGATGGGGTGCTTTCTTTTTACGGTCTGGGGTGAAAAGTAGAAAGAAAACTTACCTTGGGGCCTTTTATAACCATGCCTATGAAAGTAGCAGCCCGCCGCTATTTCGACGGGTCGCCTAATTTTTGGCGTGTAGGACTTTAGTCCTCCTGTTGCGCACAAGTGGGTTGGTCCGCAAAGAGGCCTGTGGAGTTAGATGTGCGAGTGGCCGAATGAACTGCTGAGTACTTCTTCACTCCACCGAAAAATGTTCCTTACTGATTAGTCTGGCGGCCAGCACTTCAGTTGGTGGACTGCAATTTGGACTCCAACCTTCACTCGACGGTCCTTCCCACTTTTCAACTTCCTTCAAAGTTTCTTGCTTTCCATTCTTTACATTTTCCCTGCACTAACACCACTTCAACCAAGATCAAATGCAGTCATCACATAACTCCACATGAAATTATTACACTAACTACATTGCTAAAACTAAAAATGCTAAAAGTAAAACTTGGGTTACCTCCCAAGAAGCGCTTGATTTAACGTCGCGGCACGGCAATTTTATCTCATCCTTCAAGGATCCAATAGATAGATGCAAGCGGCCTTCCTAGGTTCGGCTTCACATCCTAAGTAGTGCTTCACTCGTTGGCCATTCACTCGAAAAGTTTTGGCACTATCCTTTTCTTGCAACTCGACCCATCCATAAGGTGATGCTTCCACCACTTTTAAAGGTCCACTCCATTTGGATTTCAGCTTTCCAGGAATTAGATGCAATCTTGAATTGAACAATAGCACCATATCTCCCGCCTTGAATGCACGGTTCCATATCTTCTTGTCATGAATGATCTTCAACTTTTCCTTGTCGAACTTTGCATTTTCATAGGCAAGAAATCTCATTTCCTCGAGTTCATGCAACTTCTCCACCCGGGACTTGGAAGCTTCTTCTCAATCCATGTTGAGTTTTTTCGACGCCCAAAGAGCTTTATGTTCCAACTCCACGGAGAGGTGACAAGCTTTACCAAAGACTAACCAGGATTGTGAAATCCCTATTGGAGTCTTGTATGCCGTGCGATACGCCCATAAGGCATCATCCAACTTTTTAGACCAATCCGTCCGGTTCACATTAACCTATTTGGCTAGAATGTGCTTGATCTCTCGATTCGATATTTCTACTTGACCACTTGTTTGAGGATGATAAGGTGTAGCAACCTTGTGTCTTACCCCATATTTATCCAACAAAGAGCTAAAGGATCGATTGCAAAAATGAGTTCCCCCATCACTTGTGATGGTGCGAGGGGTGCCAAATCTTGTGAAAATGCTTTTCTTTAGGAAGGCGGTGACACTTCTAGCTTCATTGTTCGATAAGGCCATTGCCTCAACCCTTTTAGACACATAGTCAACCGCCACAAGGATGGACTTCATACCATAAGAGCTTGAAAAAGGACCCATTAAGTCTATTCCCCATACATCAAAGAGGTCAACTTCCACGATGGGTTTTGGGGCATTTCATTCCTTCTTGAGATTCCCCCATTCTTTGACATTGGTCACAACTCTTTGTGTACTCATAAGCATTTTTGTACAAAGTAGGTAAAAAGAAACCACATTCAAGTACCTTTTCCGCCGTTCTCACACCTCCATGATGTCCTTCTTATGGATCGGGGTGATATCCTTCAACAATATCTCCTTGCTCGGCTTCGGCAACACATCTTCTTACCATTCCATCGACACATACTTTGAAAAAAAAGGGATCATCCCAAAAGTATTATCGGGCATATTTGATCAACTTTTTCTTTTGATTGAGTGAGAAATCCTCTGGGATCTCTCCACATGCGAAATAATTGGCTAAGTCCGCGTACCAAGGAGTTTCCTATCAAGATATCACCAATAACCTCTCATCCAAAAAAAAAAAATTATTGATCTTAAGGGTTTCTTTTGGGAGATCCTCCTCCTTCAAATGGGATAAGTGGTCCACCACTTGATTCTCCGTTCCCTTCTATCAAGTACCTCAAGATCAAATTCTTGTAACAAGTTTACCCATCGAATCAACCTTGCTTTTGGATCCTTCTTGGCCATCAAATATTGGATTGCAGAATGATCGGTATGCACAATGACCTTAGATCCAATTAAGTAAGATCGAAATTTTTCAAAGCCAAATACAATGGCTAGCAACTCCTTCTCCATCAACGTATAATTTTGTTGAGCCCCATTCATGGTCTTGCTAGCATAGTAGATAGGGTGAAACATATTCTCAACTCTTTGGCCAAGTACGGCCCCCAATGCAATATCGCTAGCATCGCACATAAGTTCAAATGGAAGATCCCATTTTGGACGCACTATTATCGGTGCGGTTGTCAATATCAACTTCACCCCTTCAAAGGCTTTCAAACATGCCTCATTAAATTCAAACTTAGCATCTTTTTCTGACAACTTGCACAATGGGTTGACAATCTTGGAGAAATCTTTGATGAAGCGGTGATAAAATCCCGCATGTCCCAAGAAGCTTCTCACTACTTTGACGGTAGTAGGAGGTGGAAGTTTGGAGATGACTTCTATTTTTGCATGATCCACTTCAATTCCTTTCTTGGACACCTTGTGCCCTACGACTGTTCCCTCTTGAACAAAGAAGTTGCATTTCTCCTAATTTAGCACAAGTGTTTCTTCACACCTCTCTAAGACCTTCTCTAAGTTAGATAAACAATCTTTAAAATAATCACCCACTACGGAGAAATCATCCATGAACACTTCTAAGGAATTTTCCACCATGTCATGAAAGAGTGCGAGCATGCACCTTTGAAAAGTAGCCAAGGCATTACAAAGCCCAAAAGGTATTTTGCGGAATGTAAAAGTACCATATGGGCATGTGAATGTTGTCTTATCTTGATCATTTGCTTCAATTGAGATTTGATTGTATCCCGAATATCCATCAAGAAAATAATAGTAAGCACGGCCGGCCAAATGATCAAGCATTTTCTCAATGAAAGGTAGGGGAAAGTGATCTTTTCTTGTTGCATTGAGCTTACGGTAGTCCATGCGCGCTCTCCAACTGTTCACAGTTCGAGTTGATATATTTTCACCTTTTTTATTGTGAACTACCGTCATCCCTCCCTTTTTAGGCACACAATGAATGGGTGAGACCCATTCACTATCGGAGAGTGGAACAATCACGCCCGCATCTTACCATTTTATGATCTCCTTCTTGATAACTTCTTGCATTGGAGGATTCAACCTCCTTTGATGTTCTACCGTTAGTTTACATCCTTCTTCAAGAAGAATCTTGTGAATGCAAACTCCCGGGTCAATACCCCTTATCTGCGCAAGAGTCCACCCAATTGCACTCCAACTAATTGGTCTTCTTGTTCTTTGATTAAGTAGGAAGAGATGAATATGGGAAGAGTGGAGTTTTGGCCTAGAAAAGTGTATCGCAAGTGGCTTGGGAGTACCTTGAGTTCAAGGTTTGGTGGTTCTTCAATGGAGGGATTTGTGGGAGGATTTGTTCGGTTTTCAAGATCAAGGGAAAGGTTTTTGGGAACATAGGGTTTAGTGCCAAGTCCTTCCAATGCCTCCACACACTTGGCAACGCTCTTTTCACTATCAATGTCCACGTTCCAAATCACTGCGGTCAATTCATCCACTTGACTCACTAGAACACTCTCTTTATTCACAAGTGCATCCACAACTATATCCACATAAGAACAAGTAGCTTCCTCTTCCATAGGTTGTTTCAGTGTTTTGCATATATAAAATACAATCTTCTCACCATTGAATCAGAACGTGAGTTCTCCCTTCTCCACACCACAAAGTGCTCTCCTGGTAGCTAGAAATAGACGCCCAAGGATAATGGGGACATCAATGTCCACGGGGCAATCAAGTATCACAAAATCCTCCGGGAATATAAATTTCTCCACCTTCACTAGAACATTGGTGACTACTCCAATTGGTTGCTTCATGGAGCGGTCGGATATTTGCAAATTCATGTTGTAGCCTTCGGAACTTCTTTGGTAGTCAAAGTCTTGTAAACCCCATACGACATCAAATTGATGCTTGCTCTAAGATCACATAGAGCTTTAGTGAAATGTGTCCCTCTAATTGTACATGGAACCATGAAGGCTCTGGGGTCCTCCATCTTTCTTGCCATATGCTTTCAGACAATTGAACTACATTGATGATTTACCTTTCTTGGCTCATAATCCTCATAATTCTTCTTGGTCACAAGATCTTTCACAAGCTTTGCAACATTTGGCATTTTGGTCAATATATCAACCAAAAAGAGGTTGATGGATGTTGATGCTTTGTTTCATACTCTTTTGTGGGAAAGCAAGTGGAATTTTGGGAATGGAACTTGGACTAGGAAGGCTTTATTTGGGTGGCGGAGTTTTCTTTGGTTTGACTTTTTGAGAGGTAGTGACTTTGGGACTTGGTTCTTGAGGGATTGCCTCATCATCAACTTCATGCCTTGGAATCTCTACTTCCACATCATTTTCTTCATCATGGTTTAACTCCTCTTTTCTTTGCTCTTCCTTTTGCATTTCTACTTCATCACCATCTTCTTTTGATTTATGATCTTCCCATATTTTTCCACTCCTTGTCATAATTTGCATCACATGATCTTTCCCATTCCTCTTAGGATTCACTACCGTGTAACTTGGTAACGCACTTTGAGGTCTTTGGTTTACTTGGTGAGAAAGGGTGCTCATTTGAGATTCAAGAGACTTGATGGAAATGTTATGAGAATTGACCGTTTGCTTTATCTCCTTGATATCACCGGTATAAATCTCTTGATTCTTGAGGACTTCTCCTATCATTTCTTCCAATTTCGATTGGCTGCTTCCTTCATTCTGACTTTGCTTGTAAGGAGCTCTTGGTGCATAATTTTGAGAAGCACCAACTCCCCTTCCACCTTGATTGTTGTTCCAATTTTTCCTTCCTTGATCTTGCGTCCATTTGCCTTGTTGATAAGGCCTTTGATAATCGCCTTGTTGGTAAGTCACAAACTTGGCTTCTTCCTCATTATGGATATTGAAACATTGTTCCGAAAAATATTCCTCTTGCCCTCTTTGAAGAAGGGTTAGAGGTTGGCCTCCGGGGTTGACATACCCAATAGGAGCCACTTGATGGCCGTTATTTGTAACTTGAAGATTTTCTACCTTGTTCACCTTTTTCTCTTCTCTTATTTGGCACCGATGTTGGTGTTGATTTAGGCCATTTGTTCCGCTTGATCCTCAAATCTTTTCATCATCATTTGGTTCATTCCTCCTTCACCACTAGGGTTTTGAGCTCTTGATTGCCAATCTTGAGATTGCTTGGCAACTTTGTTGAGAATTTCCTCGACCTCTTGAAAAGTGTGATCCATAATAGCACCTCCACATAAGTTGTTCATGGCCGATTGGTTATTTTTGTTGAGCCCTTGTTAGAAACATTGTAAGAGCATATCATCTTCAAAGCCATGAATTGGGCAATGTAGCAAAACTTCTTGGAAAGCTTCCCAAGCCTCATATAATGGATCAGTAGGATCTTGCTTGAACATATACACCTTGTCTCTCATTGACACTTGCTTGCCCTTGGGCAAGAATTTGTCCAAGAATTTCTTCACAAGTTCCTCCCAAGTGTAGATTAAGTTCTTTGGTAGTTTTTTCAACCATGCCTTAGCCTTCCCTAGTAGAGAATAGGAAAAGATTCTTAGGCGCAAATATTCTTCCGTACAATGTGCCGACTTGTAGAGATGACATATTTGCACAAAATTCTTCAAATGTTCCGTTCAGTCATCATGCTTGCTTCCACTAAAAAGTCCATTTTGATAAAGTCCATGAAGGATTACTTGTGGGGTATTGAAAGTCATATTTCCACGAATTGGTGGTGGCACAATGGCACTTGCAAAAGTGTCCAAAATCACTTCCTCTTCAAAATCTTCTAATTCTTGAACATGATGATTATCATTTCGACCACCCTTTGCATTCCTGGTTCCAATTGTCATTGCGAACATTCACCCAATTGGTATTGGCTCTTCTATTAGCTTGAGCACTATGGCCTCCTTGGTTTGCACCTCGGCCTCCTTTATTAACGTTGTCACGTCTTCGGTTTGCACTGCCGCAACACCATCATTGTTACAAAATCGAACTCTCTGATTGGCTTGAGCATTGCCATGAGGAATTCCATCATTTGGGTTCAACTTGAGGGTCTTCATTCTCCTCAAAGACATCATGAATTCCATAACTCTCCTCACTAGGAGAAGTGTCATCATAATCTTCTTCAGACTCGTCGTAATAATCATTCGGAGCAATTGGAGTATTTGGAAATGGAACTCCCTCATTGGCACGATTGTAGAGGGGGTTCCTCATAGCTCTATTTGGATTCCTTCTCATACTTGGATTCTCCTACACACTGTAAAAAATAAAAGGAAGATAAAATGGCAGGAACAACTAGCAAGACTAGAAGACAAAATATTCAACCTAATAGATGTATCGTAGCTCCCCAAAAACGGCACCAAAATTAGATCCACGCTCAATCCACTCACCACGAAAGGTGTGGGGTAGTCGTCAAAGATAATAGTATCCAACAAGAGTCAGGGTCGATTTCCACAGGGAGCTAGCAAAGCAATCTATTAGTCTTATGATGAATAGTGATAGATTCTAAGAATTGTCCGTATATTCCTAAGAAGTAAAAGTAGATTTTGTTAAGTACGACTACAACTAACATAAAATAACTAAATAAATATGATTGATGTAAACGATGAGAATGAGCTACGGGTTTACCAATCCAACTAGATTCTCATAACATAATACTTGTATTATCCTCACAAATCTCATGGGTAACGTTCATGGTCGGACCTCTAATGTGTTCCTCAAAACCCTTTCGGAATAGGGAGAATTCTCTTCATCAAGCCCGTTAGGATCAATAATGAAGTGCTAGAAACCCTAGTCCAAAGACCCGAGCAGGAATGATCCTTTTAGGTCTTCCCCTTTAAATGGGGTAGGCCGCAATCAATGTAACCCAAATTCTCGCTAGTCTCCATTAACCTACACCTTCAACCCCATTCGGGTGATGAAAGTAAAGTAGGGTTAGGTTCAAGTACGACCGTGCCTCAAAACCTAGTTAAGAAAGTACGATAGAGAACTAGATTTATGTTAACCCACTGATTTTACAAGATTAAGTACAAGATTTAAGCTAACATAATCAAGTTTTCATGAATAAACCCCTAGTATGAGTTTAGCTACTCATACTAGGGCCTAACACACACATAGTAGAAGATAAAATAGCAAGAATCATGTAAGAATATATTAAAGATAATGAAATTCTTACAATATAATCCAAATTGAAACCCTCCCTTAGCTTCCATGAATATTCTAAAATATGTAAGACAATCTTCTAAGCTCAAAAAGTTTCTTCTTTTCTAGGAGGCATAACAGCCTATTTATAGGCATGGATTTTCATACTAGTCTAGTATTTACAAATTTGCTATTTTGCCTTGTTTTACGCCAAGCCATTGAACATTTGGCGAGTAGCCTAATGAGTTGCTAGCTCGCCAATGTTATATTTTACTGATCTTCCCTTTTGAATTGTGATGCAGGTTTGGCGGGGTCCCTTGTACTTGCAGACAACTCTTGAGCTTTGAAGATATTTCGGATGTTCTGTGAACAGCGGCGGGTTCGCCTCCTCTTCTGCGGAGTCGCCGTTTACTTTCAGCATTCTATTCAGCGAGCCACCCTTTAGTTGGCTAGAAGGCTTGAACTCTTTCCTCTTTTGGCAGATGGCTGGCCTTTGAGCCGCAGATTCGGCGAGGCACCGATTTTATTGCTGCTTTATCTGCATGTTTTTTAATTTGTAGCCAAAGTGCACTTATTTTTGTTCTTTTTCACATTTCTTGTGCTTTGTGTATCAATTTCTCTTAATGACCTGAAACACAGAGAATAACATAAGATTCACTCAAATAATAATGCTTTATGACTCTAAAACTAGTTGAAAAGAGTTTTAAATACGCACAAAATACCAATACGTCACTGTGATATTCCTCTTGTCATGCGGGGTCAGGAGGCTTAACTTCTTCTGCTATCGTAACGCTTCTCTTCCAGGACATTGTGGATGTTTAGGTAGCTCCTTCAACAACACTGGGTTGAGGCACCAATTCCTGGCTTCGCTTCATGGTGGCAAGAGGATATAGCTTCGATCCATCAGCCTGTTAAAAAGTCACAACTTTCTGAATCTATTCACGATTCATGGCTTCCACCTTGTTCGTCTGATTCGACCGGGTTGGTGTTGCAATGCCTCATCGGTCGCTGGCTGTGGGATACCCGGGGGAAAGCCACCCTTGTGGTAGGTTCCCAGCTCAAGCCTCCCCATCTTCGATAGGCTCCCAATAGCGCTTGAAGATCTGCGGGGCAGTGTACTCTCGTTTGACCAGCGGGGATCGAAGCAGATTTTCTAGTTTCTCTTCAAGTTCAGTGGATGAGATGGAAGAAGGCTGCTCCGTGCTCAGACGCTTTCGAGGACCCTTGCTTTGATCAAGGTATCCGGGCCTTGGTTACGTCAGTGGGTGTGTGCCGAAGGTTTCTCGGGCTGACATATCCCCTGATGCCGGGAGAACTTCGAACTGCTTAGCGGCTTGTAACTAAAATCTAGATGAAGGATCTTCAGCTTTGCAGATTTCGAGAAGTTTTGCCTTTTTAGTTTTTTTTTAAGAATACCTGTACTAAATAATACTGTAAGGACTTAATTGTATATTATGAGCCTACATGCTGTTTTTCATTAATGAAACAGGAGTTCATTAACATTTTTATGCATACTTGTGTAGTTAAGCAACATATTTTCTGTGCCTTTTTGGGCTAGTGTCTTTAAAAGACGGGCGTGCGCAGTGACGGGCACTTCATTGTGTCAGTAAGTGATGGCTTGTATTGCACCCACAGTGGGATTTCTTTAGCCCATATATGTAACAGGGCATTTTTACGTTCCAACTAGAACGTCTTTGCTTGTATACTCGAGTATTTAACATTTTGTGGCACTATGCAGGCGGGTGTCCCCACCAGCATATAGGTACAATTTATTGAATTGACGAGTTCAACATACGAATAATGCCTGGTGGCTGAGCTAGACGTGGTCTAGCTCTAAGCGAGTAGTTTACCATACTATTTATAACAAAAAAATGGGTGTATTACTTCAACTTAGGTCTGGCCGGGGCTATGAATATTTGGATCGTAGATGGATCTTAATTGTAAACTGACATTGATGCATAGGACTGCGAGGGCTGAGCTGTTGTGGGTAAAAACCCGTAACATAACTTAGAAGTATAAAAATACTGTAACGAAAATTAAAAAAGAGAACTAGAGTCATAATTAGAGTGAATACTAAAAATAATTGTACTTCCAATGTCGAACGGAGGCATCTGCCAAGGCTCCCTCGTCGGAGGGTGTTGAACCTCGGGATGTGACCCGTGGGCTGCTGACTACCCTATGGTATAAATCCCTGTTGATCAAACAATAATGATTTGCCTGCCTCCGCATTTGTCTGCTTTCTGACTTGTCTTCGGGGAGTATTCCCTTGTTCAAGTAGTTAATCAGCGTACGACGCTCAAGCATTATTTCAAAATATTAAGAAAAATAAAGGATAACCCTTAGGTAAAAGAACTATAATCAAGACAAACTTATCAAGTTTCTAGTTTGATAAATCCTAAAATAATAAGAACCTAACTGCTCTGAAGCGGCTTCTGTGTTTGGAACTTCAAGGTTCATCAGATCCATGGGGGTTAACTCAATCACTATCTGCTGGTCATCTGAATCAGTGCATGAATCTTCGGGTTCTTTTTCCTCATTTGAGCTTTTCTCCTGATAGACAAACTCCCATTTGTAAAAGTTTTTCAAAAGTGTTTTGATTTTTTCTTGCCAATCTGGCGCACAGATGTTCTCCGTGGTAAAAACCTCATTCACTTGGCTGTCCACCAACTGGGAATTACTGTAGAGGCTGACTTACCTGGCCCCAATATGTAGGCTAAGCCAAGAGCTTGAATTATGGATTCATAATTTGGTTCAATGCTCGGACCTTTCGTGGCCTTGTAGAAGTCCTTCTCAGTGGATGTATTGATCCATAAGTCAAGGTTGGCTTCTTCTCCTTCGAGATCCACGTCCGCATGGATTGCCAGCCCCTGGACTTGATCATCTCTGCATTCTTGATTGACTCCTCTGCTTTCAATGCTAATTCCTCTAAAAACTCTTAGGTGAAACCTTCGAGAACCTGTGACTTGGGCCAGTACCAAGCTACAATGTATTAGCCACCTGGGTCCCTACTATTTTGCCAGTACCTCAGAGAGCTGGTACCATAATTCTGCTGCCTTGGGAATTAGATGGCTCATCTCCAACAACCATTCCCTCAACTCGTCAATTTTTATTCTGGCCTTACACTCTGTAGTCTCATACCAAAAGATTCCTCGACGAACATATTTAACTTGGCTATCGGCCCTTCATCGTGTCTTCTATCGAACATAGGATAATCTCCGGGCAAAGGCCACTCACTCCGTAAGTCGCTAACCCCGTACATGGTCGGGTATTTGAAGACTTGATGGAGTGTTGAGGGTACTCCCTTTACACTTTATACCCATGGAAGTCCCAGGATGACATCATATGACAGATTACAGGTCAATACCTAGAAAGTGGTTATGCTCATCACGCCCGGATATGAACCGGTAGTGCTAGTTCTCCAACAGGCTCCTTGCGAAGGCCACTGAAGCCGATTATCTTGCGAGGGCTCAGAATCATCTGATAGTGTTGGTTTATATTCTGCAATAGCCTCCCCCGATAATGTTTACATTACTCCCTGGGTCAACCAAAGCTTGCTTGATCTTAAGATTGGACACCCTGATGGGGAAGCGAGAGCGCTTGATGCTTTCGTTCTTCTTCTGCACTGAACATAATAGGGCTAACAGATGACCTCGATGTTTCAGCCCCCAAGTTGTGACTGGTCCCAGTTTTGCAAAGATCGCGTTGATACTCCACTTTCCCTTAGAGTCTGATGCTTTTGACCGCATTGCTCTTTCTTCAATCAAATCCTTGAGGTGCCCTTCCTTCAATAGATGCTCAATTTCTAACATCAAGGACTTACAGTCGACCGTGGCATCGCTGCTGCTTTGATAGAAGTCACATTAGGCCGATAAATTCCTTCCAATCGCTCCTTTTATAGTTGGCGGCCATCGTACTTTTGGGACTAGTTTTCCAAAATGATCGGTAACCAGTTCCACGGCGTTGACTCACAAACCAAAATCTCTAAAACTGCTGGGCTCTGTTTGTTTCTCCTGAGTTCTGGATCTACGGGTACTGCCCTACTTTCCCGTTCCTGCATGGCTTTGAGTCTTTCCTTTTACTCTTCTATCTCCTTCCCCCGATGGACTTCGTACTCGTTTTCTTCGTTCATCTTCGGAGTTGTAGGAATGCTGATGCAGCCCAAAGTACTGATCAAGTGCTCGACAATCCACCGAAGTCAATGACAGATCAACCGAGGCCAATGACACGAAGCCAAGTCAAATTGCTCCATGACATGCACATTCATTTGGCTTGGCCGGAAGGAAGTATGTGTTCAGAGGAGGAATCACAATGTGCTAGATCCGAAGGCCACACATTCAAATTTGAGCCCGAGGACAAAGTGACCGAACACCAACTCTTGGCGCCAAGCAGCACAGAATCGAACACAACAAATTGTGTTCGAAGTCAAGTGAGCGCCCGATGACAAATGTGTTCGAGCAAGCAACCAAGTACCGAAGTCCAGGCTGCCGAACACTCACCCAAGTGTGATCGAGCAAGCAACCGAGCACCCAAGTCAAGGCTGCCGAGCACACTTTAGTTCAGCCCTGCAACGAGATGTGGAAAAGCTTTGCAACGCTTGTCTCGTTTGCAAGAAAGCTAAATCGAAGTCCAACCCTCATGGATTGTATACCCCGTTGCCTGTTTCTGATCGACCTTGGGTAGATATATCTATGGACTTTGTCTTGGGGCTACCAAGATTGGGGGGAGGACATGATAGCATCTTCGTTGTCGTGGATCGATTTTCCAAAATGGCTCACTTTATTCCTTGCAAGAAATGCGATTGTGCACAACATGTTGCTTCCTTGTTTATTTCTCATGTGTTAAAATTGCATGGTGTGCCACGTACAATTGTGAGTGACCGGGACTCGAAGTTCTTGAGTCATTTTTGGAAATGTTTGTGGGGTGCCCTTGGCACCAAACTACTAACCGAGGCTAATGACACGAAGCCAAGCCAAATTGCTCCATGACATGCACATTCAGTTGGCTTGGCGGGGAGGAAGTATGTGTTCGGAGGAGAAATCGTAAAGTGCTAGATCCGAAGGCCACACATTTCAAATTTGAGCCCGAGGACAAAGTGAACGAACACCAACTCTTGGCGCCAAGCAGCACAGAATCGAACACAACAAATTGTGTTCGAAGTCAAGTGAGCGCCCGATGACAAATGTGTTCGAGCAAGCAACCAAGTACCGAAGTCCAGGCTGCCGAACACTCACCCAAGTGTGATCGAGCAAGCAACCGAGCACCCAAGTCAAGGCTGCCGAGCACACTTTAGTTCAGCCCTGCGTGACTTGTTTTTATTGGTCATCTGTGACCATTTTATTACTTTACCCTTAGTATTTCCTATATAAACATTATTCCATTCCATTGTAAGTAGCTAGTTTTTGGATATTGAGTAATGAATGAAATTGCCGAGAGCATTTCCTGTCTCCGATGAGAGCAAACCCCAGTGAGGGAGTCTTGGACTTGTTGCTTTCGGTGAATCCGATTGAACATTTCCTCTTTGATCATTTAGTTTGCAAGAGGCAATGTTCTCTTGAGGATTATTGCATAGTTTAGGTGATTCTTGACTATCCTTTCGATCGAGCTTTGAGACAAGTTCCTCACTGTTCTTTCGAAACGAAGCAAGTATTGTCTTGCTTCTATCTTTTTATCTTGTTTTTTGCTGTTGACTCGGTTGCTAGGCTTATCTCCGGATTGGCTTGCACCAAATGCTCTAGCTCCGGACGGAGCTTTCTAGTGTACCTCTGATATAGGGCACGCCATGTTAACATAGGGTGTTGAGTTATACTTCTCTACAACTCCTTAGTAGCTAACGATCCTCTGGAGTTCAGACTTTTGCCAAAATCTACCACATCAATATTGTTGGGAACTGGAGGAAGCTCTATGCGTTCCCTTTAGAGCATTTCTAGTTAGTCTTTTAACAACTCGTCGTCGTGCTGCCGAATCTCAAAGATATCCTCTATGCACTTCTCCCGCTTACGAGTGCCAGAATGTGCTTTCTTGAACGAATCCTGCATCTGGATGAATGACTAGAATGAGCCCATCAGTATCTAAGGGTACCAAGCGAGGGCGTCCTTAGTCAAGGTCGAGCTGAACCTCTTCATCTCAACAGATTGGATTTCTTCCTGAGTGATTTCGTTGCTTTTGACGGCTATATAGTATGCAGCAATGTGCTCATCCAGATTGGTCGTTCCGTCGTACTTTAAGTTATCTAACAGGAAGAAGTGCTTTGGTACGCGGGTCGGTGCATCGCTTGCTTTGTATGCATATTTGTAAAAAATTTGTTCATCTACGGTGGTAACCTAGGGTGGAGCGCCTGGCACGTTACCAATCCGATTGTGGATGGCCTTTAGCTCCTTTAGGATGTCCTGGATGACAGCTGTTTCTTTGAGGTATTGATTATTGACTGTCGTTGAGCCTCTAGATGCGGCATCCATGTTGAGTCTGCGATTAGGAACGAATGCCGGTGAATCGTTCATGGGCACTGGTCCTCGTGGGGATGGTGGCCTCTGAGACGATCCAGCAAACATCGCTCCTAGCTTTTGGGTCATGCCCTCGACCATGTTGAACGAGTTCTTCTTTGCCTGTTCTGACAGGGTTTTGATGAGATTAACAAGGAAACTTCTAAACTCAGAATTACCTTCGCATGATTGATCGCCTTCGCCATCACTGGCTACATGGACTGGCGGGATCCTTTGGCTGCACGCTGTGATTGCTAGGATCCTGTGCAGATTCATCTACTGCATCAGTAATGTTCTTTGGGATGTTGTCATTTTTGTTTGACATAAATGCGCCTTTTCCTTCGTAGAATACTTACAATTTCCTGAGCCCCACGGTGGACGCGAAGCTGTTTATGCCTAAAATCGGACGTCTAGGTTAAAAAATTAAATTTGTAGGGAGTCACAAACAATACAGTAAAATACGATGAAAAAGTAAGTAAATATAGAGAAAACTAATCAACAAGAAAATAAGTAGTAATATTTCTTTAGAATAGCCGGAACCGGTGTGAATCGCTTGATGTACAATACAATGTAAGGAGGGATGTTTATAGTAGAGATTTACGCAGACCTAATTATGGTAAAATACAAAGACTAATGAGACAATGGGCCTATAAACTCAAGGCGATGCTATATGCGAAACCTTAACTAGGAGACTGTAAATCCTAAACCGTTGGGATGTATACCTTGTGTCCTACGTCTGTACCACATGAACGGGTGTAACTCGTGGAGCAGGTGTGTATTTTCTGTGCCCGATGACTTGTATGATAAGTCTAGTCTTGCCAGCTAGAGTCGTATCCCCATAATAGTAGGTGACATATTTTTTTCCACACAACCATCGCCGGCCATAATACTCGTTCCCGATCACGGGATCAATCTCATCATCGTCATCCTGGTCCTAAACCCTAATTTATCTCAATTTTCAATTTATTAGTTGCCTTAGTTAATTGCTCAATAAGTAGATAAAATTAATTTTAGATTCTGCAAATATTAGATGTAGAGAGAACTGGGAAGCAAATGCAAGTGCTTGCCGTTTGAAATTATCGCGTTTTCATTTCTGGTGCTGATGCTCTTTCATTTAAGAAGTTTATTCTGTTGATAAGCATCTCGAGTCCTTGGTAGTTTTTACAGAAGTTTTTAGAAGATTCAGGAGTTGATCACTGCAAAGATTCAGGAGTTGGGGGAGAAGCTGGTAGCTATGAGGGTTTGGGGGCATAGGGGAGATGCGGACAATATGTGGACTATGACAGCTGATTCTATAAGGAGAGCAGTTAGAGAGGTGCTAAGGGTCTCAAAGGGTAACAACAATAGACACAAAGGGGATTGGTGGAGGAACGAAGAGGTCCAAGGAAAAGTGGAGACCAAGAAGATTGCGTAGATGAAGTTGGTGGAAAGCAAGGATGAGGAAGTAAAACGGTCTAATAGAGATATATACAAGATGGCGAAGAAAGAAGCGAAGCAGGCGATTATGGATGCTAAGACGACATCTTTTGAACGTTTGTATAAAGAATTAGTAGATAAAGGTGGAGAAAAGAACCTGTATAGACTCGCCAAGGCAAGGGAGAGGCAGTCACGTAACCTTGACCAAGCAAAGTGCATTAAAGACGAGGATGGCACGATATTGGTGGAAGAGGCTCACAATAAGCGGAGATGGAAAGCATATTTCCATAAGCTCTTAAATGAATGGGGGACAGGGATATTGCGCTGGGTCATTTAGAGCACTCTGAGAGATGTCGTGAGTCAAAAGACGTTAGGTCTATAGAATTTGAAGAGGTTAAGGAGGCGCTCCGTAAAATGAAAAAGGTAAGAGCAATTGGGCTTGATGAGATCCCAGTAGAATTTTGGAAGACTGCTGGCAAAGTAGGCGCGGAGTGGTTAACTGGGTTGTTCGAGGTCATATTTCAGACTACTAGAATGCCCAAAGAGTAGAGGTGGAGTACTATGGTCCTGTTGTACAAGAACAAGGGTGATATTCAGCACTGCAACAACTATAGGGGTATCAAACTTCTAAGCCATATTATGAAAGTTTGGGAAAGGGTGGTTGAGAAGAGGATGAGAAAGGATACAACTATCTCCGCGAACTAATTCGGGTTTACGCCGGGCTGATCGATGATAGATGCTATTCATCTTTTAAGGAGGTTGGTTGAGTAGTATATGGATAAGAAGAAGGACTTACATATAATGTTCATTACTAGAAAAGGCCTATGACAAAGTCCCGAGAGAGTTTTTGTGGAGATGCTTGGAAGCTAAAGGTGTAGCTGTGGTTTACATAAGAGCGATTTAAGACATGTAGGACGGAGCGATGACCTAAGTGAGAAGAGTAGGTAGAGATTCAGATCACTTTTTAGTCGAGATGGGGTTGCATCAGGGGTTAGCGCTTATTCCAGTTTTGTTTGCTCTGATGATGGATGAATCAATACGGAGTATTCAAGGGGAGGTGCGATGGTGTATGCTTTTTGCAGATGATATTATTTTGGTTGACGAGATGCGCGGTGGAGTTAACACTAAGCTGGAGGTTCGGAGGTAGACTCTAGAGTCTAAAGGCTTCAGGCTGAGCAGGACGAAATTAGAGTACATGGAGTGTAAGTTCAATGATGTATCTCATGAGTCCGAGGTGGAAGTGATGCTCGATACACAAGTCATTCCCTAGAAAGGAAGCTTAAAGTATCTTGGGTCGATTATCCAAGGCAATGGAGAAATTGAGGATGATGACATACATCCTATAAGGGCAGGGTGAATGAAGTCGAGGCTCGCCTCGAGGGTCCTATGTGATAAGAAAGTGCCACCTAGACTTAAAGGTAAATTCTATAAAGTGGTCGTTAGACTATCCTTTATATATAGGGCGGAATGTTGGCCAGTCAAGAATACTCATTAGAAGATGAGTGTTGCAGAGATGCAGATGATTAGATGGATATGTGGGTACACTAGGATGGATAAGGTTAGAAACGAGGTCATCTATGACAAGGTGGGAGTGACTTATGTTGTTGACAAGATGCGCAAAGTAAGGCTGCGATAGTTCAGACATGTAAAGAGGAGGAACCCAGATGCCCAGTGAGGAGGTGTGAGGGGTTGGCAGTGTCGTGTCTAGGAGGGGTACAGGTCGACCGAAGAAGAATTGGGCTGAGGTACTTAGACTGGATAAGGCCCTCCTCCAGATCACCGATGACATAACCGTAGATAGGAATATTGGAGGTCGAGGATTAGGGTAGAGGGTTAGGTAGTAGTCAAGATTTTTATGTTTTATAAGCACTAGTTTGATTCATTAATATTTGCTACTCCTAGCTTATTCTTTTATTATTTTCATTTATGTTATATATGCATTAGTTGATTCATATATTTTGCTATTCCTAGCTTATTTTTTTAATATTGTGCTTTGATATTTTTTTGTCACCTAGGGTTCTCTATGTTTTGATGGCAGTATTGGTCTTATCATTGTGTTTGCATCTTATTCTCTCTTTGTTCTTGTTTATAAAATACTTTTCTTTAGCTGAGGGTCTATTAGAAACAACCTCTCCACTTTTGTAAGGGTAAGGTCTGCGTATATCTCACCCTCTCCAGACCTCACTACTGGGATAACACTAAGTACGTTGTTGTTGTTGTTGTTGTAGTAGTAGTAGTAGTTGTTGTTGTTGAATTACTGTTTTAGCTCAATTAGAAAGTAATTATGAAGACTAATAACCGAGACAACATTATGTTAATTAATTAGGTCAGTTAATTGCTATTGTAACTCTCATAGAGTTCGAGAGAGTCTGATCCAATAGGCTTAGTGCATGATTTTTGATTTATTGAATTGCCGTTTTAGCTCAGTACGAAGAATTAGTCTTGAAGACTAGCAACTGAGATGACATTATGTGAATGATTTGTTTGCTGCAACTGTTATTATAGCTCTTATAAATTTTGATAAAGTTTGCTATAATAGGCTTAGGGCATGGTTTGATTTGTTTAATTGCTAGTTTAGCTTCGTAGAAAGACTAAGTGACACGACACTATGTGAATGATTTTGTCTGTTGCATTGCTATTATAGCTCTCATAGATGATTTTGTTTTTTGGTAGGTCATTCAATTTATGGTGTGGCTTATAGGTGGATGCAATGTTTATATTATTCAATGATTAGTTTATTCATTAAAAAATGTTTCTAACAGTTTATATTTTCAATATTGCACTACATTAAACTCATAATCAAACAACTAAATAGAATTAAGATCACTACAACCAAAACCAAAGTCATAGATTTCTGATCCATCAACCTGTTACACAAAATGTTACTCCATGCCAGTATTAACCAAACAAAATGAAGAAATTCTTAGGAAATGAAAACATGCACACTTACGGTTGTGCTTTTTATTTTGCAGCTTGATGAGATTCCTAAGCTAACTTCTGGTTGCAGCGAGTTCAACACCTGCGCATAACATTTCTTGGAGAAGAGGAAGATGAACCAAACGCTACTTGCGAATCATAGTACTCTGCTTGACTTGCTTGAAATTCCTTAACTAGTGGACACATATGTTTTCATCAATGCTGTAAGAATCACACGTATAGAAATGAAATTGTAGCCATGATTTTGTCGATCAGATAGCGTGACTGTTGAGAATTTCTTATAAACGCAAGGTACCAGAGAGAATTCTCTATTCTTTTTAGTGTAGTGTGAAATTTGTTCTTTTGGATTTTACATATTTCCATATAAATGTTTGATGAGAAGTGGTTCTTTTAAGCTCATGTGTATATTGTTTGTCTTTGCAGATGGGATGCCAAGCTTGAAAAACAGAACCATATTACTTAAGAAAATTGCTCCTAGAATAACATCAATTTGGTAATTTAGGAGATAGCTCTACAATCTACAGAAGTATGTTCGAAAAAATTCAGGTCCTTTATATTCTCGAACTCACCACATAATTAATACAGAGAAGGTGATTTTTTACTGTTGATAACAGGAGAAGAAAGAGAGTGTGAAAAGGTTGGACTAGCCTTGTGAATTTGGATTTGAATGTTTTGATATTTTAACAGTTGGATTCGTGAAGTTGTTTTAAACAACCATATAGCTTTGTGAAGCTGATTGCACAAATGACTTTCTATAATAAACTTGTGGTCCTTAGAGATAGAACTCTTCGATATGCGGCAATGCAGTGAAAACCCAAGTATCAATGCCTTCAGTGATTAATGCCACACGTTGCATGTCAGCTAAAGTTTTATTTTTTATTTTTATTTATTTTTTGTTTTTGTTTTTGGGTATGTTATAGCTGTTTAAAATATTGGTTCCTTATCAAAAATTATAAATGTTACTTTTGCTCTTACACTTGATAGGTCTATGAATTTCTGTATCCTGTTCGCTTAGTTTGTTAGAATCTATGCACCTCCTAAAGACACTAGAAGGGGGATTGAATAGTGTCTACCGATTTTCGTTACTAGAACCTGGTTCTTCTGACGTAGAACCTAGTTCTTATCTTATCTCTTATACTGCTTCAAACACTGCAACTCATCACAACACACACACAGAAGACAGAAGGATTTTACGTGGAAAACTCCTTGCTCAAGGGAGAAAAACCACGACCCACACTCTGGGATTTTAGAACTGAATCTACTAACACAAGAGCAAAGTTTCTGATTACAAACTCTGTAACCAAGGGGCTACACTCTAGGCCCTAAACACTACTAAAAGCTAAATTCTAGCTTTCCAGTAATCATACAAGAGTTCACCTAATACATACGCTTCTGAATAAGCCAATAGATAAAACTATGAATGCTCAAACGACGACAACTTACAACTCAATGAACCTAGACAGAATATCTAGACTCAATACACTGCATGCACTCAAGTTGTCTTCTCCAGGATACTCACGTAGAAAGATGCTAGATCGCCTTTGTATACTCTCAACTCTCCGTTTGTGAATAACTGATCTACGACTGTCTCTACTACTTGTATTTATACAGGTCTTGAAACCCTAGTTGAGTTCTACAAGGAATCCTTTTAATTATGGCAAGTCAGGATTCCTAGTAACTCTTTTCCTTATTGAAGTCCAACTCCTTTTCACACTTCGAAGACACAGCCTGGGCACCGCCTCTTTTAGTCTGACTAGGATGCATATTCATTCACGCGCCACTATTCCTAGTTCCGCAGGGATTTGCAATCCGTAACTCTTTTCGATCAAGCGTGCCCTTCATTCCAAGGATTAGGTTCTTCGTGGGAACCTCTGAGTCCTTTTCGTTTGTCATACTTCAAAACCAGCTCTCAACAAATTCCCTCTTTTTGATGATGACAAACAAATATTGCCCAAGAACCTGAATAGACATAAACCAAAAACACAGGAACAAAAAGTAATAAGTTCAAGAAAAACTAAACAGATGAATTAGGTCACAAACACCCAAACATTTTCCTTCTTCCCCCTTTTGGTATCATCGAAAAGATTCAAATACCTGCATGAACTTGGCAATAACACCCAGTCTAAAAGGCAACAAGTCAGTAGTAAGAGCAAACACAAGCAAGAATAAGGGCCCAAACAAGAACCAATTACTTAAGCAGGAAACAGTCATAAGCATAAGAAAATGAAAATCATCATCCAGGTTGTGATATCCACACAACCCCAGTATTAAGTACACAACTGAAAAAAAACAAATTGTTTTAAACAACCAGCATATGCAATCAGGAGAGAATAGGAGGGGTAGACAATAGGTAGAAAGAGGAGGACAGGACATGAGGACTTAAAACTGAATGTTGAAGTGTTTGACAAGCGCCTCAAGTTGCTTCGTATTCTTGGCCCTTTCCATCACCAGCTCGGCCTCATACTTGTGGCAGTCTATCTTCAAACGATCAATCTCTTGATCCTTCAACTTCAGCTGTCTGTGGAGCTCTGTATTTTCTATATTAACCTCAAGGACATGAGTCTCCAGCTCCTTCACAGCATCAATGGCCTCTTCAGGTCCATAGTCCTCACTTTCCTCTTCTTGCTTTTGCTTGGCCTGCATTGGTTTCTTAGAAGCTCTGCTTTCTTTGAAGAAGTCACAGTTTTTAAGCACATCGTGCCCAAACATTTGGTGAATGGGTGGCTTCTTCCCAGCTTCCAGGGGAACCCCAAAATGTTCAAGTACCTGCTGGAGGATGTAGGAATGCACAAGGGAATGTGGCTTCTGATCTGTGTCAGCAATCCTCTTTATATGTCTAATTACCAGCCCAGGCAAATTAATCTTTACCCCCTGTCCAGCAGGTCCATGTATGTCAGGTCCAAAGCACTAGCTTCACAGTTCCTCTCTCCTCTAGGAAGAAGGAACCTATGCACAAACTCAAACAACAACTGGTGTGCAGGTTCCATCTCCTTCTTGTCTACCTTCCTCTCTTTCCTCAGCTTGGGTTTTCCTGAGAAGTTCTTGACAACATCCAGAGGAGTGACTCCATCAGTCCTCTTTGGCCATTTCAGCTTTATATACCTGCAATAACCTTCAGCAGGTATGTCAAGAATCACTCCAAGCCCAGGTCTCCCAAACTCTATCTCTATTCCCCTCACTTTGGTGTACACTCTCCTAGCATTCACTCTGCAATTTGTGTAAAACTCTCTGATCTCATCAACATACAGCTTTTTTTCTTTGTTGGCAAAAAGACTCAACCAACCCTGGTTAGCCATCATTCTCAGCAATGGCTTCATATGAAATTCCTTCTCATCATGCAAGATGCTGCCAGGCAACACCTGATGCTTAGAGAAGAAAGCCACCCTGTCAGCTTCATCCTCACTACCTCTCCTCCTTTTTCTGGTCTCAGCTTCACTATCTGTATCAGAGTCACTTGGCTCTGCATAACTCCCAGCATCATCACTTTCTTCTTGTGCTTCCTCAGCTCTTCTTCCTTCTTCTTCCCTCTTCTTTGCCTTTCTATCTCTTACATTTGTCATTGTTCTTTCCAATTTACCAACTTTCTCCAGTTGTTGCTTCAATGCAGACCTGGTGCCAACCCTCCTGACAACAGGCTCATCAACAATCTTGTCATCACTTTCCCCACTAGCTTCATCAACCAGTCTTGTTTTTAGCACTGGCTTTCCCCCTTTCACTAGTTTCCTTCTCTTCCCAGGCTCCACTATATTTTCTTTCACAAACACAACTTCCTCTTCATCTTCCTCTCCTGCCATTCTCTCATCCTCTTCACCAAACTTCCTTTCTCTTTTTGGTTCTTCAGCTTTCTTGGCAATCTCTTTCTGTTCAGCCTTTTCTAAAACAATCTCCTCATTCCCTTCTTCCTCAGAATCTGTCCAATTTAAATCTGCATCATCAGCGTCAGTGGAATTTGGACAAGCAACATGCTCTTGAACCAAATTCTCTGAGGCTTCAGCAAGACCAAGTCCTCCAACTGCTGGACTTTCTGGCACAGATTCTTTCTCATTCTTCTCAGTACTATCAACTTCTTTACAAGGTTCCACTTCACTTTCTCTAAGGGTTTCAACAGGATCTTGTTCCCTAAATTGTTCTTTCACTCTTTCTGCAATGTTCAAATCTACACCAGACTCACCAACTACAGGCACCTGTAAATCTTTCCCAAGTTCATCCTGTACACTATCTTGCTCTGCTTCACATGAGTTACCCCTATCTACTCTTCATGCTCAACACCTATTATTTTGTCTAGTCCTGTAACTAGGGTTTCAGTTTCTGTAGTTCCAGGGCTGTTTATATCTACTAAAACGACAGGCGTAGATGAAATAGGATCAGGGATTACCTCATGTGGTGATTGTGATGAACTTTGTGCGATGGGTGTAGTAGAAACTGCTCTTGACCTCATCTTCTTTACCAGTTTCTTGTCCCCTTTTTGAAGAAATTTTGTACGGGCCCTCGCGATTCGTTCTTCGAGAGTGGATGGGGGTGGTCTTTCAGACATTGTGAAGAATTTGTGAATAGTTTCTGAGATTTCTAGAGAATTTTCTGTTTTTAGGGCTTGAGAGAGAACATTGGTGTAGTAGAGAAGAAGTGGTTGAATGGAGGGGGATTGTGGGTGTATCGACAAGGGGAAGGGGTTTTGTGATTTGACAACTTCTAGGGAAGGCAAAGAAGTAATGATGGAAAATAGAGAAGCAGCTTTTTGAACTTTTTGAGAACCGGGAAGAGTTAAAGATTTGACGGTTATGGACTTATTTGATATACCCTTTTTAAGTAGTGAGGTCCACCAAGTCAAATAGAATTCTACCTGAAAAAGGAATGTGTTCCTATAATTTAGGACAGTTATAAGAACATGGAGGATCTCCCTTGACACACGTATGATTGAAAATTTAATTTCAGTTATGACTTCTATCATGCAGGGTAGTGTGAATGTACCTGGACATGATTCCTCATGCTTTACTTGGTTCCTTCTTAGTACATAGTAGGTTCTTCATGGGATCACATTATTTTCACCTGGTGCTAAAAAAACTGAACGAGTGTACTTATTCAAGTACCGAGTTAGACTGGACATTAATGACAAAATTCAAGCATGAGCAATTGAATACTTAACTAACCAATCATAAAGGGATTACCTGCTGGGTCATCCGTGTATTTTGGTCATCCCTAATTCCAACCTGTTCCTCTTGAACTGTACCTTGTTCAATTCTTTGGTAAATATGTCAGCAATTTGATCTTTAGTCCTGCATGAATTCATAGTAATCAGACCCTTTTCCACATTATCTCTCAGGAAATGGTGTCTAATATCAATGTGCTTGGTTCTTTTATGTTGGACTGGGTTCTTGGCAATATTCACTGCACTAGTGTTATCACAGAAAATAGGCACTGCACCACACTTGATACCAAAGTCCTCCAGTTGTTGTTTGATCCACAGCAATTGTGAACAGCATGATGCAGCTGCCACATACTCAGCTTCAGCAGTTGATAAGGCAACTGAGTTTTGCTTCTTTGTAGCCCAAGAGACCAAACAAGGACCTAGAAAGTGTGCCATTCCTGAAGTGCTTTTTCTGTCCACCAAATGACCTACATAATCTGCATCAGCAAAACCAATTAGTTCAAAAGTATCTCCTCTTGGGTACCAGAGACAAAGGTTCTGAGTTCCTTTCTAGTATCTCAGGATCCTCTTCACAGCTGTCAAATGTGACTCCTTGGGCTTGGACTGAAATCTAGCATACAGTCCTACACTGTATACTATGTCAGGCCGACTGGCTGCGAGATAAACAAGTGAACCTATGATTCCTCTATATTTTGTCTCGTTTGTTGAAGGACCTAGTTCATCCAAATCCAGCTTCTTCCCAGGTGCAATGGGAGTAGTCATTTCTTTCGCTCCTTCCATGTCAAATTTCTTCAGTAGTTCCTTGACATATTTTTGCTGGTGAATCATAGTTCCTTCAGGCATTTGCTTTATCTGCAATCCAAGGAAGAAATTTAGTTCTCCCATCATACTCATTTCAAATTCACTTCCCATCAGATCAGCAAATTCTTTGCATAGCCCCTCATCAGTGGCTCCAAAAATGATATCATCCACATACACTTGAACCACCAATAGATCTTTTCCTTTCTTTTTGAGGAACACCGTGTTGTCAATCTTTCCTCTTGAGAAACCATTCTTCAGTTGAAATCCTGAGAGTCTTTCATACCAAGCTCTAGGGGCTTGCTTCAATCCATAAAGAGCCTTGTCCAGTTTGTAAACATGATCAGGGAATTCATTGTTTACAAAACCTGGTGGCTGTATCACATAGACTTCTTCATTCAGGTAGCCATTTAAGAAAGCACTCTTTATATCCATCTGATATAGTGTAAACTCCATGTATGTATCAAAAGCAATTAGCATCCTGATGGCCTCCATCCTTGCCACTGGTGCAAAGGTTTCATCATAGTCTATTCCTTCTTCCTGACTATAACCTTGAACTACTAACCTTGCTTTGTTTCTCGTCACTATACCATGCTCATCTAGTTTGTTCCTGAATACCCATTTTGTTCAAATTATTGATCTGTCCTTTGGCTTAGGAACTAGGTGCTACACTTTGCTTATTTCGAATTGATGTAGTTCCTCCTGCATGGCTAGAATCCAATCTGGGTCTTCTAGAGCTTCTTTTACGTTCTTTGGTTCCAGAGATGAGAGGAAGGCAAAGAAAGCGCAGAAGTTATTCAAGGCTGACCTGGTCATGATTCCTGTATCTAATTCCGATAGAACATTTTCCAAGGGATGAGATCTTTGATGTTTCCATGGCCTGAGTTGAATATGACTGGAAGAACCTGCAACATTGTCCTGGAGGGTTTCTTCCTGATTTGCTGGATCATCAGCTTCATCAGAGGTTCCCCCTGTCAAGTTGACTCTTTGTTCCAATGTGCTTGGATCTTCACCTGATGTATCTTTGTCTTCTGAGTCTTCCAGTACATTCACACCTTCTTCCCTGCTAAGGCCAATCACTTGATCTTCTGTCTCATTTTCCTCCAATGCCTTGTCTGATTCATCAAAGACAACATGCATACTTTCTTCCACTGTCTGTGTCTTTTTGTTGAACACTTTGTATGCTTTGCTTTGGGTAGAATAACCAAGAAATATTGCCTCGTCACTCCTAGCATCGAACTTTCCCAAGGGTTCATTGCCATTGTTGTGAACAAAGCATTTACAACCGAAGGGTCTTAGGTGAGGGATATTTGGTTTTCTACCTCTGAGTAGCTCATATGGGGTCTTGTCAAGAATTACTCTGATGGAACATCTGTTCAGCAAGTAGCATGCAGTATTTTTAGCTTCAGCCCAGAAGTTTCTTGCAAGCCCACTTGACAACAGCATAGTCCTGGCCATATCCTCCAGAGACCTGTTCTTCCTCTCAACCACTCCATTTTGTTGGGAGTTCTTGGAGAGGAGAAGTTATGATCTACGCTGTTTTTTGCACAATACTCAGAGAATTTTGAGTTCTCAAACTCAGTTCCGTGATCAGATCTGATACTGATGAGTTCAAGGCTTAACCTTTTCTGAACTACACCAGCCTAGTCTTTAAAGCTGTCAAAAGCTTCATCCTTAGTAGCCAAGAACAGAGTCCATGTGTATCTAGAGTAGTCATCAACAATCACGAATACGAATCTCTTTCCTCCTCTACTCCTGACTCTCATAGGTCCACACAGATCCATATGCAAGAGTTCCAGTGGTTTTGATGTACTTACCACCTTCTTGGACTTAAAGGATGATCTCACATGCTTTTTCTTTACACATGCATCACACATTTTTATGTTTTCAAATCTCTTACTTGGCAGTCCACGAACCAGCTCCTTTGATACAAGCTTATTCAGTTGGGAGAGACTTGCATGACCCATTCTTTTGTGCCACAGCTGAGAGTCACTTTCTTGTACATTCAAGCATGTTAGGTTATTTTCAGGTAATGACTTCAGCGATGCTTTGTATACATTGTTCACCCTCTTTCCTTCCATTACAATTTCTCCACTCTGTAGGTTCTTCACAATGCATCCTACAGACGAGAACCTCACTTCATTTCCTCTATCACATAGTTGGGAGATGCTCAGCAGATTGTGTCTAAGACCATCAACACAATAAACATTCTCAATAGCATGATCCAAAGTTCTCCCAATCTTTCCAATTCCTACTATTTGACCACTTTTTCCTCCTCCGAAGGCCACACTGCCTCCTTGAAATGCTGCGAGTGAGAGAAAGTTTCTTCTATCTCCTGTCATGTGCCTCGAACAACCACTGTCAAGAATCCAACTTGGGTTGTTCTCCCTCACTCCAGCCTGTAAAATAAATTAGAGGTTAGCCTTAGTAACCCAGACGAGCTTGGGTCCCTTCTTACTAGAAAATGGGTGAATCAAGTCCTGTCTAGCCCATTTAGGTAAAACACTTCTTTTGTTCTTGGCCTTTGCCTTACTGACATGTATGCACTTTTGTTTGACATGTCCTGTTTCACCACAAAAAGTACATAACATGTTGCAAGGTAATGCCACATACTTGCTCTTAGGGTTATATGGAGGCAGTGGTTTCTTAAATCCTAATCCCTGCTTTCCTTTATTTTGATTTTCAAGAACCCAGTTCATCGCCTCTGATTATTTATTCCATTTAATTAATCTGGTAAGCTCAAATTTTAATTTTTCAACCTTTTGACTTAAAACCTTGTTCTTCTCAGTTTCCTCATACAGAATTTCGTTTGCTCTTTTCAATTCATTTTCCAAAAAGGTTTGAACTTCACTTCTTACTCGCTTACCATTTGCACTTTCTTTTAACTGATTGCATTCCAGTTCTAGCTAAGTGATCTTATAGTTTGACACAAGGGTCTGTCCTTTCAAGGTGGTATTGACTTCTTCAAGTTCAATGTTCTGTTCTAGGAGACTCTTGTGCTTAGTTCTAAGACTACTTAGTTCTTCAGTTAGTTTATCCTTTTCAAGCTTCTCCTTTTCATAACCCTCGATCAAGGTGGCAGTAATTAAAATCAAGTTTTCAGAAGAGTATGTATGCAAAGTTTCCTTTAGTTCAGATAGACATACCTCTGCTGAGTGAGCATCTTCAGTTTCATCAGTTGCCATGAGAGCAGAGTCCTTCGTTTGACTGTCATCTGAGTACACCTCCTTCAGCCTTTCCCAGACTTCCTTGGCCGACTTGCATTCAGATATTTCAGCAAGTACATCGTAGGTGAGTCCTCTTTTCAAGTACCATTCAGCTTTGGAGTTTGCCTGTAACCAGTCTAGGTCTTGAGGATCCAGTTCTTCTACCTTCTTTGGCACTAGGACACCATTTGCAGCTCTCTTTACAGGAACATGGGGTCCTCTCTTCACAATCAGCCATAGACTATAGTCTGCTGCTTGCAAGAAGATCTTCATCTGTTTCTTCCAGTTCTTGTAGTGAGTCCCGTTGAACACAGGAGGCCTTGACGGATCTCTTCCTCCTCTATACTCTCGAGGGTCTTCTTTATCAGAACTGTTGTCTGACATACCCATTAGTGCCAGTGGCGGATCATCTTCAGAATCCTTTTCATGATCGGATTCACTATCAGTTGGTCCCCATGTAGCATAGAAAGCCTCCTTCTTCTTTCTCCTTTCTGCTCTGAAGTTTGGAGGTCGTCTTGACTTCTTCTTATCTTTGTCAATTTCCTTTGGCGACTCCTTCTCCTTTTCCTTGGATGCTCTATTTTTCATCTATTCTATTTCCCACATAGGACAGTCCACTACAACATGATTCTTTTTGAAGCACTTAAAGCATCCTGAATAATCAGGACTGTCAACTATGTTCTTCCTGCTAGAACTCTCCTTGCCACTTCTTCTGAATCCTTTGAACCTTCCCAGATTAAGCTTCTGTCTTAAGGCACTTACCATTGCTGCTTCAACTGATTGAAGATCAACATATTTATCAGTTTCTTCTGTTGCTTCAAGGGCAAGGGTCTTGTCCTTCTTTACAGCTGGTTTAACTTTTGAGTCCTTCATCATCTCATGAGTTTTCAAACTCCCAACCAATTCTTCAAGTTTGATGGATCTCAGAGGTTTGGATTCAATGATGGCAGTCATCTTTGGTTCCCATGCTTCAAGAAGCACATTCAGGATTTTATCAACCATCTCTATTTCAGGCAATTCCATATCTAGAGATCTCATTTCATTTATGATGATGGTCAACCTGGTCATCATATCCTGAATTTATTCTTTCTCACCCATGGTGAAAAGTTCAAATTGTCTCTTCAACATTCTCCTTTTTGAGTCCTTCACTTCTGTGGTTCCTTCATGCGCAACCTGCAAGGCATCCCATATTTCCTTAGCCGTCTTATAAGATGATACTCTATTGAACTCCTCAGGACCAAGACCACATATGACCAACCGTTTGGCCTTGTGATTCTTTTCAATCATCTTATAATTCGTCTCGTTGAACTCTTCTTTCAGTTTAGGTTCTTGCTTGGCAGTGACTCCTGCACCAACTATTTTAGTGGGGATCAGGTTTCCTTCAGAGACTATCGGCCAGAGTTGATAGTCTTCAGCACATATGTAATTCTCCATCCTGTTCTTCCACCATGCATAGTATTACCCATTAAACTGTGGGGGTCTCTGAACTGACTGTCCTTCAGTGATGGTAGGTGGTGCACTCATGATTCTGATCCTTCTCAAGGTGTTAACCTTTCATAAGAAGACCCGCTCTGATACCACTTGTTAGAATCTATGCACCTCCTAAAGACACTAGAAGGGGGGGGGGGGTTGAATAGTGTCTACCAATTTTCGTTACTAGAACCTGGTTTTTCTGACGTAGAACCTAGTTCTTATCTTATCTCTTATACTGCTTCAAACACTGCAACTCACCACAACACACACACAGAAGACACAAGGATTTTACGTGCAAAACTCCTTGCTCAAGGGAGAAAAACTACGACCCACACTCTGGGATTTTAGAACTGAATCCACTAACACAAGAGCAAAGTTTCTAATTACAAACTCTGTAACCAAGGGGCTACACTCTAGACCCTAAACACTACTCAAAGCTAAACTCTAGCTTTCCAGTAATCATACAAGAGTTCACCTAATACATACGCTTCTGAATAAACCAATAGGTAAAACTATGAATGCTCAAACGACGACAACTTACAACTCAATGAACCTAGACAGAATATCTAGACTCAATACACTGCATGCACTCAAGTTGTCTTCTCCAGGTTACTCACGTAGAAAGATGCAAGATCGCCTTTGTATGCTCTCAACTCTCCGTTTGTGAATAACTGATCTACGGCTGTCTCTACTACTTGTATTTATACGGGTCTTGAAACCCTAGTTGAGTTCTACAAGGAATCCTTTTAATTATGGCAAGTCAGGATTCCTAGTAACTCTTTTCCTTGTTGAAGTCCAACTCTTTTTCGCACTTTGAAGACACAGCCTGGGCACTGCCTCTTTTAGTCTGACTAGGATGCACATTCATTCACGCGCCACTATTCCTAGTTCCACAGGGATTTGCAACCCGTAACTCTTTTCGATCAAGCGTGCCCTTCATTCCAAGGACTAGGTTCTTCGTGGGAACCTCTGAGTCCTTTTCGTTTGTCATACTTCAAAACCAGCTTTCAACATAGTTTATTAGTAATTCATTGTCAATTAAAATATCCCTCTGTAGTTGCTCTTTTTTTGTTACAACAAAGATGCTTTCCATCCCCTCCTAACCTTGAAACAAGTAAAAAGATTTCAATGTATTTTTTTTTGTCGATGAGGACGAAAAAGAAGATCTAGCTGCTTTGCATGATTTAATTAACAATACAAAGATTACTCTTTTTAAGCAAGTTTGGGGATGTTAATTAATGAATAATAAAAATTGTAAAAGAAATTAATAGTCAATGATAGTTATTCAGTTACAGTTGATCTTTCTTTTCTCTAGTGTCCTGATGTATTTGTAGGTGTTGGGTTTTTGGAATGTGAAGAGTGTGAATGGAAAATAGGTGGAAAGGTGAAAAAGGTTCTTTTTTATAAAGGAAATGCACTTTCTCCCACATTGGTTGAGGAAAAGGCTTTTGTTGAATTCAAATAGAGAAGTGCTTGTTTTAACTCCTAAAAGGGTTGAGAAGAAGGGAAGCTTCGCGCCGTCGTCGCTTCGGATTCGGATTCGGTCAATTGATATAATTGATTGACTTAATTTTTTGGACCAACAAAAACTAAAAATATTAATTTATTAATATTTAATATTAATCCGTTTTGTAACGGGAATCTGAAGAGAATTCATTCCTCCACCTTAATGTTTTCCCTTATTCTGCCTTCCCATGGCTATATATATTTGTCTTTCATCAGTCTCTTAATACACAAAGAAACACACATAAAATATCTGACTGCCTCCTCTCCTTTTCTGCGTACAATTAGTAAGTCGTGTGATTTCTCCGCTACTTTGAGTTCGCCGAGTTCTACGGTTTGAAGTGCCGCTACCGTAGAACTGATATCCCGTTCCTTCCTGGGAGGAATTAACCCGTGAACCTTGGACAACTGTGAGAGGGTTAGATTCCTAAAGGAGACACAAGCAACTTGTGGGCTCGGGATAGTCCCATACACACCGATTATACATTTTGATTTTATATTTTCTGATATTTTTGAATGCAGGAACAACAAGCTTAAGGAATCTAGCGTTATTTATTTTCTACATTTAAATAAATATCGTTTAAGAAGACGGGTTAAAGAGACTAAAACCTTCGTGGTTTTCTACTCCTATTTACTGTTAGTTAATCTGTTTGTGGAGACTAAAAGCCTTCGTAGTTTTTCTACTCCGACTGTTTAAACAGTTTGTTTGTATTCGGTTTGAAGATTTAAATACTTCACCGGTTGTTGATATTGTTTCTTCTTGTGTCATATTGACAAAGATGACAAATAGAGTGGATCCAACTGTCCCCGTTGTGAGTGCTACTACTACCACAGTTTCTGGTGCTGCAGGGTCTAGCCGTGCTGCTACTGCAACGGATATGCCACCTGCAGAAAAGCCGGGAAAGTTTTCTGGTGTGGACTTTAAAAGATGGCAGCAAAAGATGTTCTTTTATTTGACCACTTTAAGCCTGCAAAGGTTTATTAAGGAGGATGCTTCGGTCCTGACTGATGAAACACCTGAAAACGAGCGCTTCCTTGTGATTGAGGCTTGGAAGCATTCTGACTTCCTATGCAAGAATTATATTCTAAGTGGCTTGAATGATGACTTGTACAACGTTTATAGTAATGTTGAAACGTCAAAGAAATTGTGGAATGCACTGGAAAAGAAATATAAGACTGAAGACGCTGGACTAAAGAAATTTGTGGCTTCCAAATTTCTGGATTATAAGATGGTGGATAAGAAATATGTTGTATCCCAAGTCCAAGAACTTCAATTCATTATCTATGATCTCCTTGCTGAAGGTTTGATCCTGATATTAAAAGTATTAATTATATTGTTGCTAACAAACTTTTCTCTGAAGGTTTGATAATTAATGAGGCATTTCAAGTTGCGGCCATGATTGAAAAGTTTCCTCCGTTATGGAAGGACTTTAAAAATTACTTGAAACATAAGCGCAAGGAGATGTCCCTTGAAGATTTGATTGTACGCTTAAGAATTGAAGAAGACAACAAATCTGCAGAAAAGAAGGCTCGTGAAAATGCTACGATAGCGGGAGCAAATATTGTTGAGCATAATCCAAATCAGAATAAGAGAAAGAAGCCTTCTGGAAGGAAGACCAACCCTAGCAAGAAAAAGTTCAAGTGAAATTGCTACAACTGTGGCAAGCGTGGGCATAAGTCCGCAGACTGTCGTGTTGTAAAGAAGGACAAGGACAGGAAAAAGGAAAAAGGTCAAGCCAACATGGTTGAAGAGAATAAATTGGCCCATGGAGTGCAAGACATTGATCTGTGTGCTATGATTTCTGAATGAAACTTGGTTGGAAATCCTAAAGAATGGTGGATTGATTCAGGAGCCACCCGCCATGTTTGTGCTGTGAAGGAAGCCTTTGCTTCATATGCTCCCGCTGGACCTGATGAGAAACTCTCTATGGACAACTCTGCAACGGCCAAAATTGAAGGATATGGAAAGATATGCCTCAAGATGACATCTGGCAAGGTTGTGACTCTGAACAATGTTCTTCACGTTCCTGAAATGCGGAAGAACTTGGTCTCTACTGCACTTCTCGTTAAAAATAGGTTTAAGTGTGTTTTTGTTTATGACAAAGTTGTAATAACTAAGAATGAGCTGTATGTAGAAAAAAGTTACCCGACTGAGGGCCTTTTCAAACTCAATGTAATGGTCGTTGACACTAAGAATAAAATTGCAGCTTCTTCTTACTTACTTGAGTCAAATAATTTATGGCATTCTCGTTTGGGACATGTCAATTATAAAACCTTGCGGAAAATGATCAATTTGGAAGTATTGCCTAAATTTGATTGCGAAAAGTCAAAATGTCAAATATGTGTTGAGTCTAAATATACTAAACACCCTTACAAGTCAATTGAAAGGGATTTTGAACCATTAGACTTAATTCATACGAACATTTGTGACATGAAGTCAATACCATCTCGCGGTGGAAAGAAGTATTTCATAACTTTTATTGACGATAGCACTCGTTACTGCTATGTTTATTTACTTAGTAGTAAAGATGAGGCAATTGACGCATTCAAGCAATACAAAAATGAAGTTGAAACGCAACTTAACAAAAAGATCAAAATGATAAGAAGTGATAGGGGCGGCGAATATGAATCTCCTTTTGCACAAATATGTTTGAAATATGGCATTATTCATCAAACAATTGCCACTTACACACCTCAATCTAATGGGATTGCGGAAAGGAAAATCGAACATTAAAGGAGATGATGAATTCCTTGTTAATAAGTTCGGGTTTACCCCAGAACTTGGGGGGGGGGGGGGGGAAGCTATATTCACGGGTAATCAAATACTCAATCGAGTTCCCCATAGCACAACATTTTCCATTCCATATGAAAAGTGGAAAGGAAGGAAGCCCAACTTGAATTACTTCAAAGTGTGGGGGTGTTCGGCAAAAGTGCAAGTCCCAAAACCCAAAAGGGTTAAGATAGGACCGAAAACAGTTGATTGTGTTTTCATTGGATATGCTATAACTAGTAAAGCATATCGATTTCTGGTTCATAAATCAGAAAATCTCGACATTCATGTTAATACGGTGATGGAATCCGATAGTGCTGAATTCGTTGAAAATATATATCTGTATAAGAAGGAATGTGAGTCAGTTGGTGAAAGATCCAAATAGACCTTGGGAAGGAACTAAAGAAAGTTCACCAAATGAGAAAGAACTAAGACGTAGCAAGCGTCAAAGAACTTCTACTTCATTTGGAGATGACTTTGTCACTTTTCTTTTGGAAAATGAGCCTCAGACGTTTAAAGAAGCCATGTCTTCTTCAGACTCTCCATTTTCGAAAGAGGTAGTCAATAGTGAAATAGAATCTATTTTCACCAACCATACTTGGGAGTTGGTTGATCTTCCTCCTGGAAACAAACCTTTAGGTTCTAAGTGGATTTTTAAAACGAAAATGAAAGCTGATGGCACTATTGACAAGTACAAGGCAAGGGTTGTTGTCAAAGGCTATAGACAACAAGAAGGTCTTGACTACTTTGACACATACTCGCCGGTAACCAGAATTACATCCATACATATGTTAATAGCGTTAGCCACCGTGTATGGTCTTGAAATCCATCAAATTGATGTTAACACAGTGTTCTTAAACGGGGATTTGGAGGAAGAAATTTACATGGAACAACCTGAAGGGTTTGTGGTTCCGGGAAAAGAAAAGATGGTGTGTAAACTTGTTAAGTCACTTTATGGACTAAAACAAGCACCTAAACAATGGCATGCGAAATTTGATCATACAATGTTGTCAAATGGCTTTAAAATTAACGGGTGTGATAAATGTGTTTACATTAAAAACACTCCTAATTATGTAGTCATTGGTTGCTTGTATGTGGATGACATGTTGATGATGAGTAATGACATTGCCAATATAAATGCTACAAAATGCATGCTAACTAGAAAATTTGATATGAAAGACTTAGGAGTTGCCGACTTTATTTTGGGTGTTAAAATCCATACGACTCCTCAAGGTCTAGCTTTGTCTCAATCTCATTACATCAATAATGTGCTTGAAAAATTTAAATATTTGGATTTTAAAGTTTCAAAGACTCCTATTGATGTAAACCTTGCTCTTAAAAAGAACAAAGGTCAAAGCACGTCGCAACGGGATTATGCTCGTGTTTTGGAAAGTTTGATGTACATCATGAATTGTACTCGTCCAGATATAGCTTGTGCTATAAGTAAACTAAGTCGATACACGCGTAATCCCAATCAAACTCATTGGATGGCAATGAAACGTGTTTTGGGATATTTATAATACACCGACGACTTTGCATTGCATTATAACAAGTATCATGCGGTCATTGAAGGATATTGTGATGCCAATTGGATCACTGGCACAACTGATTCTAAGTCCACAAGTGGGTATATTTTCTCACTTGGTGGAGGAGCAGTAACTTGAAAATCGTCCAAACAAATGTGTATTGCCCGCTCTACAATGGAAGCTGAATTTATAGCTTTAGATAAGGCCGATGAAGAAGCTGAATGGCTTCGGAATTTTTTGGAAGACATTCCGTTCTGGCCTAAGCCGTTGACACCAATTTGTATGTATTGTGATAGTCAATCGGCTATAGGGCGAGCTAAAAATGTCATGTATAACGGTAAGAATCGTCATATACGTCGAAGACATAAAACCATTAGGGACCTACTCTCTAGAGGAATTATCATCATTGATTACGTGAAGGTAAGGGATAATGTGTCGGATCCGCTTACAAAAGGCCTAAAGAGAGAGGCGGTTGAGTGTTCATCGAAGGGAATGGGACTATGGCCAAGGACAAGTCATCACGGCGGCAACTCTACCTAGGAGACTGGAGATCCCAAGAACTAGGTTCAAAGAGAATACAAAGTTGTGTATGACGGTCCAACATTGTCAAATTAAATTTTTGGTCCATTCTCGTGATGAGACAATTTTCAAGTACCAAGGATAAAATGCTAGAGACGTTTTTTAATGATTGTCTAAGTTTGATATTGTAATTATCAAATAGTGTACATCTATGGGATTACACATTTAGAAATCACCTATGTAAGTGTGAAGTGGAAGCCGCTTCAAGAAGAATTCTGTGTGGCCAATTCTCTACGCACGTATGAAACCAGGCTGTGTTCATGGCTGAAACGAACACAACAGTGAGAACCAAAGACGGTTAAGGGTTAGTTGTGTGACTTAAGTTGTCTAGGTATACACCAAAGCTCAATGGTTCAAAGATATCAAATCTACCGATTGACCGAGTATATCCGATGTATGTTCACTACGGAAAGTTCAAAGAGAAACCTACTTATCCTGATTCAGCTAATTCTTTCTTGCAAATCACATAAGTCTGTCATGCATATTTTCATAATAGCCATTCCCCATTCATGTAGGGGATTGTTGGTTTTTTGGAATGTGAAGAGTGTGAATGGGAAATGGGTGGAAAGGTGAAAAAGTTCCTTCTTATAAGGGAAATGCTCTGCCTCCCACATTGGTAGAGGAAAAGGCTTTTGTTGGGTTTAAATAGAGAAGTGCTTCTTTTAACTCCTAAAAGGGTTGAGAAGAAGGGAAGCCTCGCGCCGTCTCCGTCGCTCGCTCGTCTCGGCTTCGGCTTCGGCTTCGGCTTCGGTCAATTGATATGATTGATTGACTTAATTTTTTGGACTAACAAAAACTAAAAATATTAATTAATTAATAATTTATTATTAATATTTAATATTAATCCATTTTTGTAACGGGAATCTGAAGAGAATTCAGATTGATTCATTCATCCACCTTAATATTTTCCCGTTATGTATTATATTAGCCATTAGTGTGGTCGTTTTGTAACAGCCACATTTGAAAGGCTGTGTCTCTTCATATTCTGCCTTCCCATGGCTATATATATTTGTCTTTCATCCGTCTCTTAATACATAGAGAAACACACATAAAATATCTGACTGTCTCCTCTCCTTTTCTGCGTACAATTAGTAAGTCGTGTGATTTGCTCCGAGTTCTACAGTTTGAAGTGCCGCTACCATAGAACTGATATCCCATTCCATCCTGGGAGGAATTAACTCGTGAACCTTGGGCAACTGTGAGGGGGTTAGATTCCTTAAGGAGACACAAGCAACTTGTGGGCTCGGGATAGTCCCATACACACCGGTTATACATTTAGATTTTGTATTTTCTGATATTTTTGAACGCAGGAACAACAATAGGTGTATATGAAAATCTTTAGGTTTCAAAGCTGGTGCAAAATAAGTATGTGTTTGTACACAAGCACTGGTGCAAGTATTTGAAATTGTTCCCTTTTGTTCCTAACTTGCGCTTACTCTTTCATTGTGTCATTAGCAACCACAAGGCGACCACACTAAGCAGATCCAAGTATCCAACTAGTAACTTTGTTAGGCTGATTGGAAACTAAAGTAGTTAAATCTCCTTGTCTTCTAATTCTCCTGCTGTCAAATTTTGCTATGTGGTGATTAAATTTTGTTATAGTTTCAGTTATTTTTTTCTTAAAGCCCGATGTGCCTCATTCTATTGGTTGCAGGGATGTCACATATGTCACTTCTGATGGTAAAATCATAGTTGCTGCAGGGTATAGCTCTAGCAGCTTTAATGTTCATATGCGACAAAGTTGCTCCACTTGCGACAAGTTATTGGAAGATATCCTCCACCAGAATTATCCATGCCACAAAATTTCACAAGATGCTACAGATAACTCGATTTCACAGGTTTCTAATATCAGTTTCTGAATTCCTTCATTTTCATTTTTTCAGCTAATTTTGCAAGTCTTTGCAATTGTAAAGATTGAAAAAAAATCATCTTAGTACTCAACTGTAACGAAGTGTCTTAAATTTTATGAGAATCACAGAAATATATAAGTCATTCCGTTCAAAATCTTCTCATGATTACAATTATGTATACATTTTTGCAGTCTAATATTCACATAGAGAGAAGAGACGCACAAAAACAGAGACAGAGATACCTACAAACTAAGAAATTATGTTTATACAGCACATTGACATGTACCAAATTCTATTTAGACCTCTCGATCTAAGCAGATGTAAAAATTTCTAGAGCCATTTAAAAAACACAAATGGTCTGCATAATATTGAGTGCTTAAATTCCTTTTTGGGCTGGAGAGTAGTTGGTACGTAGAGGTGCACTGAACTAGAAAATAGTGAGAAGATTCATCCTTTGTATATGTATGTACTTTAGAGTTCCTTTGCACCACTAAAGGTAGAGAGCTCTTTAGAATTATTTTAGTCTGCTAAGTTTCGTATATTAATTACCATAATTTTTCGACTCTTTTTCCTTTCTTTTTTGGGGTATATAGTCTCTTCGTGTCTCAATCAAAGATTTGTCAACAACATTTTGGAAATTAGGACATCTTAGGCTAGCTCATTATGTGCACTCATTGTTGTAGAAGTCTCACATGATCCCTGTATATTCTGGAGGATTTCACCTTATTCAGCTGAATCAAAACTGTAAAGCTGAAGGGCAAAAAGTGATTAATTGAATTATGCTTTCCCAAAATAAAAAAAAGAAAAAATGAAAAGATTCTTTCTTGGGCTTGACCGGACTGAATTTGGTGAATTATGCTAGCACAATATTTTTCATTTTTCACTTCTATAGCAGGGTAAAGTGAAGGGGAAACCACACGTCCCTATCCAGAGAATTTTCTTAAAGAGGTCTTACTGCACAAGTAACAAAGAAGGATTAATTGTAATTTTTTTATTCTATCATTGCAGGTTGTGAAGTAAATCAATGCTAGTTATCAGACTTGGTTTGATGGATTTTACCTTGATCCAGAGTAGAATAAATGCTTCTAAGCTGTTCAAGTTTAACACTAGTTATCAGATTTCACATGAAACTACTTACTGGACTAAAGCTATTTTCATGTTCTTTTATGTTGTTGAAACAAAAAATATTGATGAGTTTTTGTTTGGTGGAATTTAATGAAATATTATACATTTCGTCATGAATGTTAGTATTATTGAATGAATAAGAATTTTATGGTTTGAAAAATTATTTTAATCCATACTGAAATGGCGCTAGAATCTTCTATTTTACTGGTTAAAATTACTTTTTACGCGGAATACATGTGATGAACCAAGCCATTATTTGTGCCAGATTAGTGGCAATTTAAATTACTGGCAAATAAATGTCGCTATATCTAAGGGTCTTTTAGCGGCAATAGAATTGGTTTACCAGCACTCAAATTAATTGTCGGGAAAACTTTTAGCGACAGTAACATTGCCTGCTAATAGATTATTGCACGTAAAACTATTAGCGGCAATTGTTAATGCCGCTAAAAGCCATATCATTTGCCGCTAAATGTAACTTTTTTTGTAGTGTTTGTGTAGTTTCTTTGCAAAACTGTCTATCCGTTTTCTCTTTAGATATAAATTGAGTCATTCTTTGGAAAGAAAAATGTTTCAAGTGTAAAGTGGAAGGGGTAGTTCTGTTATTTTGAATATTAATCCATGTATAGCTAGTACATGTATTATTATTCCACCTCCTATCCAACATAAAATTATACATCATTTCTCTCACTATCTTTATGCGGGTATTAACTATGAAGATGCAAAATGCAATCAAACATTGTATAAGCAATACCATTTTTAATATCAAGTTCAAAAATCTACCAAACACTGCAATAAGTTATGCATGATTTAATACATGTATTCGCTACTGCGCAAGGCCTACCAACTTGATCAACACTGGCAGAGTAATTTCATATGCTGGCTATTCATCAGAAGACTTAACCTATATATACCGACAACGTAAATAAATTCTATTGTTCGTGTAATTTAATATATTGGAACATGTCGTCTGTCTTGTTTTTCCAAGTTACTAGTTAAATTTCTTTTACAATAGTAGTGTTTAAATGTTAAACTCTTCATCATATTTATCAAAACTTGCAGATTTCTCAAAAAGTTTTAGAATTTTTGTGACCTATATTCTGTTGACGTACTTCAGCCTTCTAATGTATCTCCCTCGTCCTCAAGTGAAGAGTTAATTCCAATTCATGTTGAAAAGAAACTCCCTGTTAGTACACAATACTGCATTTAAATTCATGCAAAATGTGATGTTTGGCAATATTTGCCTATTTTACCTTAATATTTCCTCGCATTTTGATATGTTATTCGCCCATTACACAAAATAATTGTGTTTTTGCGCTCACTTATTGTGTTTGTAATTTTAGGAATGGTTTGGATGAATTTGAGGCAAGAACAATCAAAATGGATACAAACGAGCAAAGAGTTGATGGACTTAGCGAAAGGTGGGATATGGCATTAGAAGACAAGGCTATGGTACGAGCTGTAGATATGTTACAGCTTCAGAATTTGGAATGCTGTGAGGCATGCGACGCCTTCAGTACAGCGCGCGACATCCAGATGTTGTGAGCCATGCGACGCCCAGAGAAAGCTTTTGTTGATTTGAGCACCACTGTTGTGGCAATGCTATTACGCAAGCGACACTTGCCTCACGGTTTGAAGTCCGGTGACCCTAACTTTTCATACTTAGTTTAGGCTTCAGTTTAACGTATCCTAGCACTTCGTAAACATTATAAATACATTGTAATTTAGGTTTATAAGGAGGTTGGACTAGGAGGAGAGCGGAGGAGCCCTAGATGTCTTCTAAACAAGTTCTTTCTCTCTTTCTCTTATTCTTCTCATTAATTCTATAGTTTGTTCGTTCTAGAGTTAGGGCAAATACATGAAGGTTGATGTTTGAAAGTTGATTTCTATCTATTGATTTTTCGTTACAGATTGTTTATTCTTTCTTGAGCCTAATTATTTAGTTATTAGGGCCCGATAATTGAACACTATCTACGATTTACAAGTTGAACTCGATAGAGGGAACTTGTGAATGCACATAAGAAAGAATAGGGCTTGATTGTGAACCTGGGCATCAGGGAATCGATTTGCGGGTAGGATAGACATATACCTTTTCGCCTTGCTTAGCTAAATATAGAGTTCTTTAATGCGTGCATGTGATTTAATCCCAAGGCGTTAGAGTAGCTTGCATAGACTCGTGAAGAATCGACAGGTTTTCACGAATATAATTAACATGTTAGTTAGCAATCTAGGAAATCAAGAATTAGAACCAACTGGATTGTTTGTAGCTCTGACTCTGGACCGTTTCTCTTTTATTGATAACAACCCATAATTTGCTTTAGATTACTTGACTTCAATTGCTTGTTTTTAATTATTTTTTTCTTTAGGTAGTAGAAAAATCACAATCATCATCGAAAAAGATTCCTGAATAGTTTTTAGGAAATTGTTTGCTAGGATTCAGTCTGAACAACAGTCCTCGTGGGAACGATATTCAACTTATCACTTTATTACTTGTCGACCACGTATATTTGCGTGTGCGTTTGGGAGCAACAAGTTTTTGGCGCCATTGCCGGGGACAAAATAATTGACTGTTTTCTTTTTGAACGATTTATTATTTTCTATTTAGGTTTAATTTTTTGTCTAGTTTATTATTGTGTTACTTGTTAATATGGCATCTTTTAATGAAAACTGGTCGAATGATAGTTGCTCAAATTTTGATGATCTTTGTTTACTGCGTGGAGGAACTCACTTGTAGAAAAATTGTCCAAGTCTTTCAACCCTACGGGACTGGTTATGTGAATTTTCTACAATCTTTGACTGGAACTTTTGCAAATTATGTGGTGGTCTGTGGAATTCTTGTCCTAAGTGTCATACTTCTTCCCCAATCAATTGGTGTGATGATTCTAATAGTGTTTGTGAGTTTGACAGGAGCAATAAAGTACAGGTTGTTAGCGAAACTTGGATAATTGAGCACACCAAACTCTTTGAAGCATATGAGGATTTCTCTAAGGAAATAACAAATATGACGAGGTAATTTATGGAATAAAGAGTGGAGCTCACCTAAGAAATTGATCAATTTGGCTTAGCTATTCACGACTTGGATGTGAATTTGAGTGATATGGTTGAGGTGTCTAATGCCCAATTATCAATTATCGTGAATAGTAGATTTGAGATAGAAGAGTTTAGGAACCAATTTGAGGAGCAAAAAGTGAAATTTCTACTATTCGAACCAATATTTGTTGATGATGTCGAAGTTGAGGAAATCACATTACAGTCAAGTGAGGAAAAAGAAAACATCATATTTGAGGACTCTAGTGTTTGTGCAAGTGAGGGTGTCAAAAGTAATGCAATTTTAGAATTGAAGTACATTGGACCTCATTCCAATCATTTTTCAACATTGTGTTTGGATGGTGACACGAAAATTGAGCCATTCGAGCCTATGAAGAAACCAAAGGAGGAGGAACAAGGTACCTATATTTTAAAGTTTGTGATGCCGAGGAGACAAAACGACATCCATCATTTAAAGGCTAAGAAATGTAAAATGCGACATTGGTTTCTTGGTCCTTTTGTATTTTTGCCACCACCTTAGTACCATAGTCATAAGCTTGATGCAAATTTGGGGATTCAATTCATAAGTTCAAGGTGGAGGAAAAAGTGATGAAGTTGTCTTCGTCGTGCCGCGACGTTAAATCAAGCGCTTCTTGGGAGGCAACCCAATTTGCTTGCTTTACTTTTTTATTTTTATTTTTTATAATTACTATTTTTATGGTAGTATATTACTTTGAGTGATTCTTTGGATTGCCGGTTTATGTAATGTCAAGTTTAAGTGTGGGGTGTCCTCACCCTGCCTAATATTGATGACCTGTTGGGGGAAGTCTAAGTACGTCATGCTATACATAAGCTTGGAGGATGCTAGCACCAAGGGCTAGAGCTTTCAGGTAGTTTTCTTACCCACTTGCAATATTAATTTATTTACTTGTTCGCACTGAGGACAACGCTTGATTCTAAGTGTGGGGTGGGGGAACTTCCATTATTTTTGAGGTTATGGATAACTGTACCATTAGGAATTTATTTTTAGCAATTTTTATTTTTGTCACTTGACTTTATTTTTATTTGTTTCTTGCTTTAATATATAAAAAAATAAAAAAAATTTAGAAAACTAATGAAAAATTAAAAAAAAAAAATTCTCTTTAGTTTTAGTTAGTGGTACATGTCATCCACCCTGTTGTTTTTCTTATGGTCTCGGTTCTTTTCCATGGGTAGACCTTTGAACCAGGTAATTTTAATTTTTTTAGGAGTAGTATAATATTAGTAGTAGAGTATTTTTAGAAAAATGGTAGAATGCTAGGTACCTTTGGTTTGTTTGATACCGGTGAATTTGAACTTGAGCATATGCTATTTATGAATCCCTTTTGGTCTTAAAATTATGATGCATGACTAGAAAAATTTGAATAACCTTCTTGAGACGCTTAGGTTCAACTACTTGACTCTTCTGTGAACCATTATGCCTTAGTGCTTAAATTTCAAAAATTGCACCTTATTTGCTTAAACTGAGAGTTGGAATGAAACCGTCTTGAGTGAACTATGTGCCATGTGTGATGTGAGGTATCCCTTCTTATGTTCCGTGCTTGCATATTGATGTCTAGAACTTGCCCCGTGTGTGTTCAAAGCGAAATCCTAGGTTTGCTCTAATCAAGAGATAATACATGCGTTTCTTTGATTATCCCTTTTAGCCTTGATTAGCCTACCCTCTAATATTATCCTTATTAAGCCCTTTTGAGCCTATTGACCTTTTTGTTGGTACCCACATTACAAACCTTATCCCTTTTGTTCGTAATTTTCTTCTTTTTGAACCTTACTTCATTGAGCACTTTAATTGAGATATTTGATGTTTATAGAGTTGTATTTGGAGAAACTGGATGGCTTTTGAGTGGAACCAATGAAAGAAAAATATGGTGCATTTTGAAAAAACCATCATTGGCGAGGTTGAGAAAAATATTGAAAAGAAAAAAAATGAAAAAGAGATAAAAATAAAGAAAATAAAAGATAGAAAAATCTCTATCCTTGCTAGTGTGTGCAAAAAGTAAAGTGCAAATTGCTTAAAATTGAAAGGAAAATCCTTGTGTGATGTTTGGGTGGTTGCTTGGTTGGTTTTGAGAAGAATTATGAAAAAATTGAAAGTGATGTATTAAAGTGCTTAGGGAAGTCGTCACTATTTTATCTGTATTTATCCTACCGTTCTTTAGCCTACATTACAACCCTTAAAGTTCTAGTTAATCCCGATTGAAGTGAGCTTATATTAGTGGAGTCCTACACTACGGGCAAACCTATGGTACGTTGTGTGTGGCAAGTGAACTTCTTTTTGAGAGCGAGTGAATTCTTCCTATATTATGTTTCTCATTTATTCTTGAAATATATTCTTTGTGTGATATCTGGGACGCTCTCTTGATTATTTTTGGTGAGGGCACATGGTTTGCGCGAGATAGGTGAAGTTATTGACTTCTTGGTTGAGTGAATGTGTGCGATTTTATGAAAGCTTGGTTTCACTGAGTCGTTTTTTGAGATTGAGATGTTTTGAGTTGGTTGTTCTAATTTTTTAAAATTTGGTGAATTTTTGGCATATTGTGGGTCACATGGTATGTATTTATGCTTTTGTTTAATGGTCGGTATCAACCATAACCATAGGTAGACCTGCTCTATCAAGTGTTGGTATCTAGTTGGGGAGTTGTTTTTGGTGATTGATCGAGGGCGAGCAAATGTCTAAGTGTGGGGTGGTGATGTTTGACAATATTTGCCTATTTTATCTTAATATTTCCTCGCATTTTGATACGTTATTCGTCCATTACACAAAATAATTGCGATTATTGCGCTCACTTATTGTGTTTCTGATTTTAGGAACGGTTTGGATGAATTCGAGGCAAGAACAATCAAAATGGATACAAACGAGCAAAGAGTTGATGGACTTAGCGAAAGGTAGGATATGGAATTAGCAGGCAAGGCTATGGTGCGAGCTGTAGATCTGTTACCGCTTCAGACTTTGGAATGCTGTGAGCCATGCGACGCCTTCAGTACAGCGCGCGACATCCAGATGCTTTGAGCCATGCGACGCCTTCAGTACAGCGCACAACATCCATATGCTGTGAGCCATGAGACGCCCAGAGAAAGCTTTTGTTGATTTGAGCACCACTGTTGTGGCAATGCGATTACGCAAGCGACACTTGCCTCACGGTTTGAAGTCCGGTGACCCTAACTTTTCCAACTTAGTTTAGGCTTTAGTTTAACTTATCCTAGTACTTTGTAAACATTATAAATACATTGTAATTTAGGTTTATAAGGAGGTTGGACTAGGAGGAGAGCGGAGGAGCCCTAGATGTCTTCTAAACAAGTTCTTTCTCTCTTTCTCTTATTCTTCTCCTTAATTCTATAGTTTGTTCGTTCTAGAGTTAGGGGAAATACATGAAGGTTGATGTTTGAAAGTTGATTTCTATCTACCGATTTTCCGTTACAGATTGTTTATTCTTTCTTGAGCCTATTTGTTTTGTTATTAGGGCCCGATAATTGAACACTATCTACGGTTTACAAGTTGAACTCGACAGAGGGAACTTGTGAATGCACATAAGGAAGAATAGTGCTTGATTGTGAACCTAGCCATCAGGGAATCGATTTGCGGGTAGGATAGACATATACCTATTCGCCTTGCTTAGCTAAATTCAGAGTTGTTTAATGCATGCATGTGATTTAATTCCATAGAAATATAGGCGATAGAGTAGCTTGCATAGACTCGTGAAGAATCGACAGGTTTTCACGAATATAATTAACCCGTTAGTTAGCAATTTAAGAAATCAAGAAGCTGAACCAACTGAAAAACTCAACTAGATTGTTTGTAGCTCTGACTCTGGACCGTTTCTCTTTTATTGATAACAACCCATAATTTACTTTAGATTACTTGACTTTAATTGCTTGTTTTTAATATTGTTTTCTATAGGTAGTAGAAAAATCACAATCATCATCGAAAAAGATCCCTGAATAGTTTTTAGTAAATTGTTTGCTAGGATTCAGTCTGAACAACAGTCCTCATGGGAACGATACTCAATTTATCACTTTATTACTTGTCGACCACGTATACTTGCGTGTGCGCTTGGGAGCAACAAAATGCAATCTACTTCACCAAACTTTGAATTATTATATAATGCCATAATCAAATGTTATCATTCTTTGGCCATGTCGCAATTGACTACTTGATAAATTATACTAACAAGATTCATAAGCATATAGTTATCAGTGTGAGTCAAGATAGCTGAGCTTATGATTCTATTAGTCCCTCTTACGAACAGAATTTAAGTTACGGAGTGTCATGTTCTCACACACAGGGACAGAGCGAGAGGGATGGTAGGAGGTTTATGTGAACCCTCTTCACGGGAAAATCACACTATAAATATAAGGTCAAAATATCTTATTTTTATGTATAAATAGTAGATATTGAACCCTTCAAAATTCTGCCTCCGCCACCACTCATACGACTTTATAAAAATGCACTATTAGGATCAACTATAGTATTCAGTAGACTCTTAGCTTCTCTGTTCTGTTATTAGAGGGGAGAGTGAGAATAGGGTCTTTTGAAGCATCCAAAGGGCATAAATAATGGAACCAATGGCCATTTTCTTTGAAAGTTTTGCGACCAAAAATTTGGGCTTTGAGCAGATCATATTGTTTAAAAGAAAAAAAAAATCAGGTTTGATGAATTGAGTTATTATTTAATGGTAGGTTAATACTCTAAAGGGCTAAAGATAAAACACTTTGATGGTTTGATGTACTTGATTATTTGCAATCAGATATATGCCGGCGCACATTGCTGCCATCCTAATGGAATCTTATAAAGCATAGGATTAAACATAAGAACATGCCTTGTTGATGATACTTTGATTTAGCTATGCTCTTGTAGTTATCTTAAAAAATCTTCCTTTGTTTTCCTTTTCGAAGCATTGCTTTACTAATCAACGCTCTTAGGATTTTACGACATGAAAGCAATGATAAGAAGATTAACTTGTATACACAGATGAACTAAATTCTTCTATACCATCAAATGAGCTGTCAAGTGAAGGATCGTCAACAAGAACGTTCTAGTGCGTTTGCAGATTCAAAATCTAACTACATAAAGTTTTAACAATCTTAATGTTGAATCCTTTTGTTATTGTACGTGAAAAACGTCTTCAAGGACGTATATTAAAGAGCAACCCAATAGTTTATGAATTGGTAGAAGTGCATCTCATCTAATAGAATAAATAAAGTTGATTTTTTTATTATAGTCGCCAAAGATATACTCTCACGTATAATTAAGTCTTATCTGGTCTAAAGACGGTGGAAATCCTTCTCATGATTGTAATGGCAACTTGCTTTGTCGATTTCATTGCTTCCATTAACAAGTTCAATGTAGAAAACCAGCTGCTTACGTCTATTCTACAGGGCAGTTAGAATCCTATAAACTTAACATAATTATTATTAGTTAGAAAATCAGCAAACAAGTGATATTTACTCCAATCCTGCAAATCCTTAAGATGGATTAGCACTAATTTTCACACTAATAGCAACACTTATGCATTATTTTTTATTTGTCTTTTTTTAATGTTGGCCATCTTGCATTAGTTATTTACATTTGAGACTGCTGCTACCTAAGAAATAAAGATTCACCTTTTAAAGTTTCAAAATTATCCTTGTAAGATGTAAAGAAAAAGTAACAGAAAAGATTGGAATAATAAAAAATTTGTTGGTAGCTTTTAATGTAAGTAGAGTTCAACAAGATTAGAATATAGATAATTTTATTAATTAATTCTCAACTAAGGAGATGTGTCATTCTTTTTTGACAGATCAAAAAGGAAAGCGTGTCATCTAAATTGGAATGGATAGAGTATATAGTTAACTAGCTTGTTTTGAATTAAGATGCGGTAGTACGTAGTTACACATAACTGATTCTCCTGTATTGCTGGCCATTTTTACCTACAACAACGAAATAGGTCTATCGTTTTGACTAATTATCCAACGGAACTCCATCAAATGTAACATTGGTTATTATGTTCTTTTGCGTGGCATCTCATTTTGCATAATATGATGATAAACAAATGAGGTCACCTACAAAATGACGAGCCAAAAATGTTTAATATTAAACAGAACATGGTAGAGAACATATACTTTTTATCGACACACAACAAGAATAATATTATACTCCCTCCGTTCCATTTTATGTGTCATAATTTGACTCGGCACAAAATTTAAGAAATAAAGGAAGACTTTTGAAACTTGTGGTGTAAAATAAAGCAGAGATGTTTGTGTGGTTGTAAATCATTTCAGTAATAGCAAAACTGTAATTTTGAAGTTAAATTGTTACCAAATTTAGAATGCTGCCATTCTTTTTGGAACAGACGAATAAGGAAATGCTGCCACATAAATTGGATCGGAGGGAGTACTATTTTGTCTTTGTTCTTTCCACATAAGCAGTTAGTTAGTTAAATGATTTTAGAAACTTTATAGTATCTTAGTACAATATTGACTAATGATTTCCCAAAAGATTATATTTACGCGGAGACAACCCTCCACCTCCACTTACAAGTGTCAACATGGCCAGTTACAATTGTTTTACATACAAATCTCCTATGTTATTCCGATTTACATATAATACAACTAAGTTATTATATTGGACTTAAACTAATCCAAAACAACTTTTAATATGACGTGATATTGTCTACTTCAGTTAAACCCTCGTAATATTTCTTATTTTCTCAAGGCCTCACACCATTGACTGCATTCCTAACTTTTCAATCTTTCAGCTACTAATTTGAGACTTTAATTATTCTTGCCCCCAAAAATTATAAATCTCTCTCATTATGCTTTGTATGATATGCTGAAGCACCTTGCAGACAGCAGACAAGGAAAGGAGTCATAAACAGATCCTTCATGAAAAAAGGAAGAATAGCTCCAGATCAGTCAGTTGGATAAGCACATTCAGAAGAAAAACAATTATCGACAACTTGCCTATTTAGGAACTTGAAAGAACAGTGTAATGTATTAAAAATCATAAAAAGTATCCCATGACCAAGATCTCATCAGTTTAATGGGGAATGCCAATTTTGATGCAGCGATTTGAATATAAAGAAGGAATTATAAGCATTCTAACATGAAGAAAGAATTACTAAGATGCAACGATACGACAAAAGAAACTTTCAGGCTGTGTTCTTTTTGTTTCTTTTACTCTTTTTAATGTTTTTCCTCTTCCTTTATTTATTAATTTAGTAGTATTTATTTTCGTTTTTAATGATAATGAGCCCACGATAGATCTTGGACCTATTCATATTAGATAAACAGAATGTGCATGAGCCACTTTTCAGGACAACCTAATCTTATAACCTGCGCAACATGGGCAACCACAACATTTATTCTTGTCGTGATATATGAAGCTCTGTCTCATATCAGTTAAATTAGGAGGTCCATTACTGGATTTTGTGGGGGGTAAACTTACTTTGAGAATTATTCCATGAAGGATTATAATCACAGTCATAAATCTCTGCTAAATAGATTAATTAAGAAACATAAGCGATAACTTACTTGGTCTCTTTATAAAAAAACCGGAAGCAATAGATCTTGAACCGTGGCTGAAATTATTGGTCGTTGGTGGTTGTTACAGTAACGGAGCAACCCCTTTATCCATTGTCTAAACACTAGATATTTTGGTAGATAGAAGAGTAGGAAAAAATACGTGTTCTTTCTCAGAGCGTTTCTTTATATATATAACAGTATATAGGACTACTAGATAATTTATTTTTTTTCGTGGATAGACTTTAAGAGCATCCCTTTATGGGTAGACTCTTAAACCCAATATCTCCCACTCACACATAATGGGAGTGCTCTTACAATATGAGAAACAAATTCTCATCTCATCTATACAAATATTCATAAAGTAAAATAGACCGTGCGGCCAACATACAGTGAAAGCTCGGTGCTAAAAATCTGCTAGGAATATATAGCCTCTCGTCGAGTACAAACATGCAGGTAGATTATAAAGTATGCAGTACCCTAGATCATATGAATCACATTTTGATATACTCTCAAAATCTCAAATATCATTATTCTTTGTATTTACAATTTTAACTCATAAGTTATAATTGGTGCACTTGTGAACAGAAATTAATGAGATTCCATTAATGATCTTCCTCTTCTCATCATTCTCTTAACATTAGCTCAACTGTTTTTCTAGATAAGCCCAGCCAGACCGCATCCATTTACATGGTCTTTTGGAAACTCACTAAGATAGCTAACATTTATCTAAGTCTCAAGTATCTTATCGAAGTTAATTAGGGTACGATTATTGATCCACCAAAAAGAGGCTCTGGATCTCACACAACATTAAGTTGAGATTAAACTTATGTTAACACATGATCGATATTAGCAAACATGGTATGAAACACATGCTACAATATTTTCTCCTTTCCTTAAGGAGCGTATGTCTTTATTTCTTAAAGAATGTTGTGTAGATGAAATTCAGACACCATAAGTATCCAAAATTTGAGTTCCGTAAACTCACATCTAGCTCACAAAGTTGACTAGGTGAATATTTTTTCACCTTAATAACCTTATCTCATTGTTTAAGCGACTCTAATGATTTTAAGCATATAGCTCTCGAATTATCCATTTGATAAGTTTTCTTAAAATCAAGTCTCATCTCCACTTATCACTAAGATAAGGAGCGACTCTAATGATTTTAAGCATATAGCTCTCGAATTATCCATTTGATAAGTTTTCTTAAAAATCAAGTCTCATCTCCACTTATCACTAAGACAAGGAGGCAGTTGCCTGTTTGAGAATGCCAACCTCTTGTCTACCCAATATACTAAAATTATAATTGATGAATGTAATAAACACTCAATAAATCATAAATATTTATGTAAATCAACTTTATTGATTGTCAAAGAACATAGTTTTGTTCCCTTCATATATCTCACTATCCTCTTTATTGCTTGCATATGCTGGACCTAGGTCAGATTAATATCTACTTACCAAGCCAACTGTTTGACAAATATCAGGTCTAGTACATACAACATACATTAGACCTCCAACTGCACTTCTGTAAGGGTCACCTCATCTTTTCTGTCTCTTCAGAAGTCTGCGGACACAAATAATTTCCCAAGTTATCGCCTTTGCTGATAGGAGTATCAATTGGGTTGCTATTTTGCATATTAAATTGCTCAAGAATTTTTCTAATGTAATTCTCTTGAGAGAGATACAATAGTTTCTTAAGACGATCTCTTGAAATCTTAATTCCAAGAATATATGTAGCTTCACTCATATCTTTCATCTCAAACTAGGATGACAACTAGGACTTTATCTCGTTTAAGAACTCCTTATCATTTCTCTATAAGTATAACATCGACAGACAATGTCAAATTTACAAAGCCTATTGCTTGATCTCTTGGTATAACACAATGGTCTTCATCAATCATAGTAAAACCATTGGATATGACCACATTTTCAATGTGTATTTAGCACAGCCTTGAAAATTATTTGAGGCCATAAATAGACTTCAAAAGTCTACAAATCTTTTGGTCCTGACCTTTTTCAATGAAACAATTAGGTTGTTCCATATAAATTTCTTCAGCTAATTCTCCATTGAGAAACACAGTCTTTACATCCATCTGATGCAATTCAAGATCAAAACTTGCAACTATAGTTAGAACTAGGCGAATTAAGGTCAATCGTACGATGGGTGAGACGGCCTCTTCGTACTCTATTCTTTCATGTTGTGTATAACCTTTCTCCACCAGTCGAGCCTTATATTTCTCAACTATGCCATCAGCCTTGAGCTTAATCTTGAGAACCCATTTGCTCCCAATAGCTTTGCGTCTTTTCAGGAGATCAACTAGTTCCCAAATTTTGTTGGCTCTAATAAACTCCAGTTCATCTTCCATTTCTTTTGTTCATTTTTCCTTAGAAGGGCATGAGAGTGTCACTTTTACATTTTTAGCCTCGTTTTCTTCTTGTAAGAGCAACACATAAAGTTACATCTTCAATACCAAATCCTCGGCGGGAAATCATTTTATATGAACCATGTCCTTGTTGTGATTCTTCGTCGTTGTTTCCATTTGGATCAACGTTGCTCCACTCGGATCAAGAACATCTATCTTGCTCCCACTTGGAACAAGATCAGTGACCATCTTGCTTCTATTTGAAACAAGATCCGTTTGGTCAATATTTGATGTCAAATGATTACTTACATTCGTATCTGATGATGAAGGAGGTTGGTAATGAGAAACTAATTCATCATCTCTTAAATTTCTCTCATTCGAAGGAAGTGATCTTTGTCCATCTTGATCCTCTATCTCAAACAAGGTTAGGTCTTGACCTACCTCTCATTTTTTAGGAAACTCATCCTCTAGGAATGTGACATCTCGTGACTCAAATTTAGTTAAGCTCCCACTATTTTGCTGACATACAAATACGTAACCCTTTGAGGTTTCTGAGTATCTTATAAGATTCTTTTCTTTCCTCTGGGGCCTAATTTTCCATGCTTGTGAGAAGAATCATGTGTATAGGCAGTGCAACCCCAAAGTCTTAATACACTTAGGTTGGGTGCTCTTCCAGTCCATAACTCATATGGAGTGTTTGTAACTGACTTTATAGGAACTTAGTTAAGTGCATAAGTAGCACTAAGCAATGCATCACACCAATAATTAATTAGGAGGTTAGCTTGTGCCATCATTGACCTAACCAATTCTAAGAGTGTTATGTTTCTTTTCTCCGCAATAATATATTGTTATGGAGTATTTGGGATAGTCAATTGACAAACTATTCCTTTTCATCACATAAATTGTTAATTGAGTTGACAAGTACTCTCGGCCTTGGTCAGTTTGAAGAACTTTTATCTTCTTGTATAATTGATTTTCTATGAAGCTCATGTTGCATTTGAAACAACTTATTGCTTCTGATTTGTGGGAAATCAAATAGACATAATCGAAATAAGTGTAGTCGTCTATAAACGTGATAAATAAAATGCACCATGCCTAGCACTGACATTCATAGGCCCACAGATGTCCGAATGAGTAATTGTAAGGGATTTTCAAATTTAGTCGCTTTACTGTAGGGTTTCCTTTGCAGATTTTCTTGCTAGAAAACTTTCACAAATGGAGAGTACCAAAGGTTCAATACCAGCAAGCAACCTTATTTTGCTAGCCTTTGCATTCTTTGTTGGCCAATATGACCAAATCTAGCAGGCCAGATATTTATATTACTATTATATTTATATGAGGAAGCAAACATAGAAAAACTAGCATTACTATTGAATGAATCATAATCCAAATCTATAATAATAAATCCTCCGGTCACATGACCAAAATCAAATAAAGTAGAACCTAAAGTCAATTTGATAGAACTGTCATGAAAAAACGAGCTAAATCCAAGCCTAAGCAAAACAATAACAGAAATAATATTCTGATGAATTCCTAGAACGAAGAGGACATCATCTAGTATTAGGTCTCGACCGCGATGCAATACTAACTTGCATGTACCGATTTTTTCAATAGCAACCATATTGTTGTTGCCCACATATATCCACTTTTTTCCATGTGAAATACCCAGAAATTCAACAAAAATATGTGCTCCCTATTATGTGGTACGTTGCTCCCGAGTCTACAATCCATAAAGGATTAGATTCAGTAAAAAACAATGAACTAGAAAAACAAAGTTCACTAGTTTGAGTTTTGTGAAATAGCTTTCTAGGAGGCTCAGAGCAATCCTTAGTATGTGACCCTGTCACAGTTAAAGCATTTCACCTTTGCAACTTTGACACGTTTGGGACATTTATCATTGCTTTGTTGTTCTGCCCTTGCTCTTTTAGCTAGCTGAGACTGAGTTGCCCTCTTTTCTTACCTTAATTCTTTCTCTTTGAGCTACTCTTTGCCTTAGAGGATGTTTCTATGTGCAACTCAGCTATTGACTTTGTAGCCTCAAGTCGATCTTCTTCCAACTCAAGATGTCTCCAGACATCTTCCAGAGACGTGACCAGTTGATTGTGGGTCAAATGCATCTTTATATGATCCTACGAATTAGGTAATGATCGTATGACAGCTTGAATCTGTTGCTCATCCGGCAACTCATGACCAACATCTTTTAACTTCCCAATCATGTTTGTCATATATCTCAGATGTGTTTTGACTAAATGTTCTGGGCGCTTCTTGTATAAATCACTTAATTGTCAAGGATCAAAACCTTGTAATAGACAGGTACCAAACCTTTTCTTCAAAGCAACCTAAAGACCCATAGTGACACGACCCGGATTCCGGCTAGGCCGTGCGGGCACCCGACATCCTCCCCTAAACCCGTCGGGCGAACCCTTACCAATTAAATTAGGAATATAAATATAACAATTCATAAATAAGGACAAGACCTAACACAAAAACACAGACATAATGATATCTCTAAGCTGTACAAAAGAAATTACAGCTGACTACCCATCAAACTAGGTTTAGGGCTATCCAGACTAGATATCTAAGAGTACAACAGAAGACAAATACCTCCTAAAGGGAATAATATAAAACTGAAATAATAAACATAAAACTGGTGGCCATCCGGAATAAAACCTGGCTCACCCTGACAGCTGAAGTCGTCTTCGCTCCTTCACAACGTGGCGAATTCAATCCTGGAGTGAACCTGTCGAAACGAAATAGATAGACAAAAACAAACAACAAACAAGGGTGAGTCAAAAGGACTCAATAAGTGGGGCAAACTAGCCACCTCAAAGAATAGGATAGCTAGCCAGGGAGAAAAGAAACAGATAAACAAAATTTCTCTTATTTAAATTATAAAAAGGCAGAGCCAGATAATAACTAGAAACACGTATGGAATGACAAACTCATCAACAACCAGGAACGTAAGATAACCAAAACATATAGGTATCCCGAACTCATCAAAAATCAAAATACATCCTGTAGCGGCGCGCAAACCGATCCATATGTTCATACTGTCGCGGCGTGGAAACCGATCCATATATTTATACCGTCGCGGAGTGCAATCTGATCCATATATTTATACCGTTGCGGCGTGCAACCCGATCCATATATTTATACCGTTGCGGCGTGCAACCCGATCCCCGCGACCCATAATACGAGCCAGAAATATATAGGCAAACTGAGATATGTCCACGACATGGTATACATACCGCATACAATAAAATACAACACAATACACATAATAGTCAGTATGCGGTGCAATGAGATGTGATGAATGCGGTACGATGCAATGCAGTCACATATGCCTGATACCTATCTCCGGCGCGGGACTCTCATCGTCTACCAAGAGATATATGCAATAATGAACCTTCACCGGCTCGGGACTCTCATCGATTACCGGGAAGTATATGCAATGATGACCCTTCACCGGCTCGGGACTCTCATCGATTACCGGGAAGTATATGCAATGATGACCCTTAACAGGCTTGGGACTCTCATCAATTACCGGGAAGTATATGCAATAATGACCCTTCACCGGTGCGGGACTCTCATCGTCAACCGGGAAGTATATGTCAACTCACAGCCAGAGTACAATGCTCAGATCCTCAATGCAATACCAACAACAGGGCATAACACATAATATACTATGTAAATTCAAAGCTACGGCGTAATGAGTACGCCTATCGGCAGCTACACGCATAAGGAACACGTGGTAGAAAATCCACGAGGCCAGGTGCCTCCAAAGAAATGGATATAAACACTTACCTCGTTCAAATGCGACTCAACAACCGCTTTGTCCTTTGGATTCATTTCCAAACGATCCCACTCTGAATGTTTCAAGGTGAAAATGCTACTTTTTTCCTGCCCCTTTTCTCATTTTCTGGCATTTTTTCTTCTGCATGTTTCTTATTTTATTTCTCTATTTTTCGTCAAGTCTCTCTCTGTTCTGCTATCAATTCGAGCTTATAAATGAGCTTTAAGCTCATCAGCCGCCTCCATTCTTTGTTTCTTTCCTTTTTGTATCTTTCATTTTTTATTTTTTTTCTTTTCTTTTCACGATGAAAATTAAAACGGAATTCTACGATATTCGAAATAATTCTAACTTTTGCATACAAGTTATACAAAATATATGTAACATACTCGCGAAGGAGGATCTCAAATTGGACTCCCGAAACTCAAGATTCGAATTTAAATAAAAAAAAAAGTCAAATTATTTAACTTTCGGCATTTTAGCGGAAACTAGCCGACAACATCGAAATTGACTTTCAAAAGTTCACAAAAATCACAAATAATCATACGAATCTAACGGCGCTTTTGAATTTCGAATCAGAGCTCATTCGGTAAAACCGAGCTCGAAAATCTCTTTTTAATATTTATCGACAATAAAAACTGACACCTTTTTCCGATGCCTACCAAACGAGTTCTGATTTAGCTCAAATTTTACAGACAGGTCCTAATGGACCTTACGAATATTTCAAAATTATCAGCATGGCAATCGGAGTCCTAACTTCCGAAATGACTGAACGATGTCGTTTCATTCTCCTCCACTTATACTCTCGTTCATCCTCGAACGAGCTTAAGTCTAAAACAAGATTTTCGCAGATAAAAAGAGAACTTACACGACCTTCATGAGTTACTCTACGGGCATTATTTCCTAATTACAAGATCAGAATTATAACACGCATATCGAACTTTTGGAATAAAATATATCTGGATAATATGGCATACCATTACACAGCTTATTCTGACTAAGCTGATTCTTCCTGGATCACGAGAAGAGAGTTCTACATTTTCGAAGCAAAGATACACGAAACTTTGAATGGGTTAAAATGATTCAGCCGATAATCACCTCTTCGATATACTTTTCGATATAGAATAGGTCGATAGAACTAAGAATTAGCTTACGCTCTCACAACGCCTTAGAGATTTAATATTTATATTCATTATTGTAGGAAGACTCATCCACTTAGAGCTTCAGCTCATACAGCTAAGTTGAATAAAAATAGTCATCCTCGCACAACCTGCTGGATTAAGGAAGACTTAGCTAAATAGAGAACGTGGGCCAGACCTGAGCTACCAAATTACTCTCTCGAGTTGCCAAACAGCTGCAACTCTCGAGTTCACAACTCCATACATTTTATATAAGCACCACCGCCTGATGGATCAAATCAAAGGTCAACTGACGCCTCTCATTACCGTTAGTAGCCTTGAAAAATAACAATGTGCTTACCCGGCCACCTTGACACGCACTCTGGCTCAACACAGGGAACATCACAAGAGGCTACTGACCGCCTAAGCTCACCAGTACCGAACAAAGAAGAGATGGAAACAGACTGAGGATAGAAATTATTAAAGCTTCAGGAAGCTCATCCTTTTATTTGCTTGGCACCCAGAGCTACACTACTTCTGAATCAGGCTAACCAAAGAATCACAATTGAAGAGATAGACATTGAATGAGCTATATGGAACAAAATCTATGTCAATTTAACCTTCTTATAAAAAGGAAACTCCGACAATTTACCAGAAAACCCTTTTATACCGAGACAAACTTGTAGAATAACATGACTCTACTAGCGTCTCTAACCAAGAGGAGACACATAGATCATGTATTACTTACTAACCTCTTTACATCGGAAGAAACAATGACACTTTCTGATGGTGACAAATAAGAATCCCATCATCCTACCAACACTGACTTCCAAAGAGAGGTAGACTGACTTGGCATTATAATAGAATGAGGCACAACAAGATGCCAGGCAGACAATACCGACACTAACTGCAAAATCTCTCACATTTAAACCAGATCAACCAAGAGGATCTCAGAAATGCTAGGAATAAATCATACAAGAAGCTCACCACTCTACCGCAACCGATTCTTAATAAAAACGACATCCAAGAGAACCATGGAAACATGATAAGACAACTATTTCCAGATCGATCGAAAGAATCAAATCTTACTCATATTTAAGAGAAGAAGAAATCTCAGGGTCTACTATATCGGATACCTCAGCATCCTGCCAGACTAGCAGTTCATAGAACTGCCTCTGCAGCTGAGTTAAGCCACTACCCTGATAATCACCTTCTGAAGAGCCACTGCCACCACGCTCTCAACCTCTACTGGATGGTGGCATTTCTCTGGCTGATTGAGATCTAAATGAAATCCCTGCGACTGTGCAGGTGTCTGATGACGAGAGAAAGGACGACTGCCTACTGGCCGGAGTAAGGGAGAACTCCACCAAATTGACAGGCTCACGATAATGATAACACATTTTCAGTGAAAATGGAAGCTGAACAGGTTGTTGATAGCTATAAAAAGAAAAACTAGGTCTGATCTTGACGAAGTACTGGCGCACTTTAAGAATCACGTGACACAAGCTGAGATAACCTGGAAGGTGACCTCCCAAAATAATCAGAACTCTTACCTCCAAATGAGGTACCACGGTTGTCCACTAGGGCCACGGGATTTCTTGCTCTCCAGCTCTACTCTTCCCGCTCTAACTTATGGTATGCCTAATACCTCTGACCAATATCAACAACAACATCAAATGAAGTCCCAACCTCAATTTTTCGAGCTATCTGGGATCTCAAGGAAGGAGAAAGGTCACCAATAAATTTTTGAACATTCTCGGAAGGCTCATGGACTAGTTCTAATGCATATCTAGCCATTCTATATAATTCAATCTCGTATTCTGAAACACCAACAGGCTAACCGCCAGGCTACCATGTCCCATCCACTCAAACTGGAACACTTTTCATCTCGCTTGCTACTCGAAAGGAACTTTTCCACGAATCTAGAAGAAAAACCGAACCAAATTAGTTAATAAGACAGAGAGGCCTATCAATTCAAGGCTGGACCTTGAAACTGGAAAGCAGAATAATCAACACCATACCGCTCGATATAATCAAGAGCCTGAAGGATACAAATACCCTGACATTATTTTTTTTAAAAAAAAAAATTCATGGGGTTTATCTGATGCATTGCTTAAGAATATCTGAAGGTTCAACCGCATAAAATTATGCAACCTCTTTGGGCAATCGGATTGAACCGTTACCTCGGCTGGCTAACCAGCCAGAACAATTGGTGGCACAACACATACTGCTTCTAGAACATAAACTACTGCGGTAACATTAAGAACTAGAACAGGAGCTCCTTGAGACCAAACGTCTGCACCTGCGGCAACCTGATAGGCTGCCCAGCGAGTAATAGGTTCTAACGATATCTGAGTCGCCAAAATTCTCGTAAAAGCATCGTAGAGAGCAAAGGAAACCACAAGGCCCTGCTCCCTTACCAATCACAAGCTCGTACCACTAGGACCTCCGTAACTAGATCGTCAACACGATCAAAACTCTCAGGACTTCGTCAGTGCTAGCCCCAGGCTAGACTGCTTCGTCTTGAACTCATACTGTTTGCTGATTTATCGCACGAGGGTTCACAATTACCACGAAGGAATTAACAAATTAACGAAAATACTTTTGAATCCTAGACCGACGCACAATCAGAAAAGAAGGAAGTGAAACTTCCTAAATGCCATCATAGCCTCTCAGAGATAAGTACGGACGTCTACGTACCCATCAGCGAGACTCTACTAGATACTGTCTTAGTCTGGATAGACTCTAAACTGGGCTCTGATACCAACTGACACGACCCGGATTCCGGCTAGGCCGTGCGGGCACCCGACATCCTCCCCTAAACCCGTCGGGCGAACCCTTACCAATTAAATTAGGAATATAAATATAACAATTCATAAATAAGGAAAAGACCTAACACAAAAACACAGACATAATGATATCTCTAAGCTGTACAAAAGAAATTACAGCTGACTACCCATCATACTAGGTTTAGGGCTATCCAGACTAGACATCTAAGAGTACAGAAGAAGACAAATACCTCCTATAGGGAGCAATATGCAACTGAAATAATAAACATAAAACTGGTGGCCATCCGGAATAAAAGCTGGCTCATCCTGACAGCTGAAGTCGTCTTCGCTCCTTCACAACGTGGCGAATTCAATCCTGGAGCGAACCTGCTGAAAGGAAATAGATAGAAAAAAACAAACAACAAACAAGGGTGAGTCAAAGGGACTCAATAAGTGGGACAGACTAGCGACCTCAAAGAATAGGATAGCTAGCCAGGGAGAAAAGAAATAGATAAACAAAATTTCTCTTATTTAAATTATAAAAAGGCAGAGCCAGATAATAACTAGAAACACGTATGGAATGACAAACTCATCAACAACCAGGAACGTAAGATAACCAAAACATATAGGTATCCCGATTTCATCAACAATCAGAAATACATCCTGTTGCGGCGCGCAAACCGATCCATATGTTCATACTGTCGCGGCGTGCAATCTGATCCATATATTTATACCGTTGCGGCGTGCAACCCGATCCATATATTTATACCGTTGCGGCGTGCAACCCGATCCCCGCAACCCATAATACGAGCCAGAAATATATAGGCAAACTGAGATATGTCCACGACATGGTATACATACCGCATACAATAAAATACAACACAATACACATTATAGTCAGTATGCGGTGCAATGAGATGTGATGAATGCGGTACGATGCAATGCAGTCACATATGCCTGATACCTATCTCCGGCGCGGGACTCTCATCGTCTACCAAGAGATATATGCAATAATGAACCTTCACCGGCTCGGGACTCTCATCGATTACCGGGAAGTATATGCAATGATGACCCTTCACCGGCTCGGGACTCTCATCGATTACCGGGAAGTATATGTAATGATGACCCTTAACAGGCTTGGGACTCTCATCGATTACCCGAAAGTATATGCAATAATGACCCTTCACCGGTGCGGGACTCTCATCGTCAACCGGGAAGTATATGTCAACTCACAGCCAGAGTACAATGCTCAGATCCTCAATGAAATACCAACAACAGGACATAACACATAATAGACTATGTAAATTCAAAGCTACGGCGTAATGAGTACGCCTATCGGCAGCTACACGCATAAGGAACACGTGGTAGAAAATCCACGAGGCTAGGTGCCTCCAAAGAAATGGATATAAACACTTACCTCGTTCAAATGCGACTCAACAACCGCTTTGTCCTTTGGATTCATTGCCAAACGATCCCACTCTGAATGTTTCAGGGTGAAAGTTCTACTTTTTTCGGCCCCTTTTCTCATTTTCTGGCATTTTTTCTTCTGCATGTTTCCTATTTTATTTCTCTGTTTTTCGTCAAGTCCCTCTCTGTTTTGCTATCAATTTGAGCTATAAATGAGCTTTAAGCTCATCAGCCGCCTCCATTCTTTGTTTCTTTCCTTTTTGTCTTTTTCCTTTTTCATTTTTTTTTCTTTTCTTTTCTTTTCACGATGAAAATTAAAACAGAATCCTACGATATTCGAAATAATTTCAACTTTTTCATACAAGTTATACAAAATATATGTAACATACTCACGAAGACGGATCTCAAATTGGACCCCCAAAACTCAAGATGCGAATTTAAATGGAAAAAAAGTTAAATTATTTAACTTTCGGTATTTTAGCGGAAACTAGTCGAAAAACATCGAAATTCACTTTCGAAAGTTCACAAAAATCACAAATAATCATACGAATCTAACGGCGCTTTCAGATTTGGAATCGGAGCTCATTCGGCAAAACCGAGCTCGAAAATCTCTTTTTAATATTTATCGACAATAAAAACTGACACCTTTTTCCGATGCCTACCAAACGAGTTCTTATTTAGCTCAAATTTTATAGACAGGTCCTTATGGACCTTACGAATATTTCAAAATTATCGGCATGCCAATCGGAGTCCTAACTTTCGAAACGACTGACCAAGGTCGTTTCACATAGCTCTTTAGTTATCATTGAATTATCTTAAAATATTATCATCTAAGGTGCTCAACAACGTTATGTTGAGCTAAGGAGTGTTTCTTTTTTCAAGAATTATAAGTTGCACAGTCATACCTATTGTTTATGCCTAAAATTGGTCGTCTAAGTTAAACAATTAAGTTTGTTGATGGGTCACAAGAAATACGGTAAATATAAAGAAAAATAAGTAAAACAGAGAGAAAAAAATAGACAAGAAAGTAAATAGTTTTATTCCTTGAAAATAGCCAGCTTTGGTGAGAATCGCTTCATTGTACAGTACAATGTAGGAGGGATATTTATAGCTACTATTTATCCAGTCCTAATTATGGTAAAATAAAAGACTAATAAGGCCGTGGGCCTGTTTACTCAAGGCGGTGGTATATACTAAATCCTAACAAGGAGACTGTAAACCCTAAGGCAGCGGGGGTCTGTACCTTGCATCCTATGGCCCATGCTGGCTGAGCAGTCATGTAGACATGTATCCTCTGTGCCCGGTAACTTGTAAACTAAGTTTAGTCTCGCCAACTGGACTCCTATTCCCGTAATAATAGGTGGCATATTTTTTTGCCCACACACTTATGCTGAGCCTTGTGCCTTCCTCAAGCTCATCCATGACAATGTTAATTGCCTCAAGAGCCTCTTGCTCTTCAAGCACATATTAAATTTTAAGCTCCAGGTCTCATAGTTGTCACCGTTGGGGTTCAACCCTTCGTTGAGCTCATCAACAATGTTTTTAGCAGCAACAAACATTCTTTTAACAAATAAAAAGAACGTATAGTGAGGACCTTAAAAAGGGATATCTTAACGCAAGTTCTATGTTTAACATACATACATATTCGGACAAAAATACTAAATTGATTAAGTTAATAAACAAAAGCATTAATAATGGAGTCGAAAGTTCACTATATTTCCAATCATCGTCCAAAAATTAAATACATGAAAATTAACCTAGTCAACTACCTAGCTTAATATTTTAATCACCTTTAAAATAATATTTTATTTTCATGATTTTATAGTCCCGTATGGAACTAAGTTAAATAAATTACCTTAAACTTAAACTTAATTTTAAATTTCATTTAACATATCAAATAAATAAATCAAATATTAAATTAATTAAAGTTTATGTACTCGTTAAACCAATTAACAAATAGATTAAATATTAAATTAAATAATATACCTAACATGTTAGATAAATTATAAATAATAAATTAATGTTAAACTAATTAACAACTAAAAGTAAATGTTAAACTAATTGAAATTTTAGGTAATTGGTGTAATATATTAACAAGTATACCTTATGTTAAACTAATAAATATTTCATGCAATCGCTAAACTAACTAAAAATTTGCTTAATGTTAAACTAATTAACATTTCATGCAATTGAGATAATACAATATTTATAGTTTAACCAAATATAAATACTAAAGTTATATTCTAAGTAAAAAATATGCAATCTATCTTTTATAATCTGAATTTATTATAAAGAATTCAGAATTTTCAAAAAAGAGCTTTTTTTTTTAATCATTACCCAAAATAATGTTAAAGAGTATTTCTACATCGCCCACTAGCCAAACTCTCAAATATGCCATTCTTTATAGTGCATTTTACATAACTATGTAAGCTAACATTCTTTTTTATACAAAAATATCAATACTATTTTTTTAAGCATATATGAAACTAGGCATTGAGCCTAGTAGCTAATATATTAATAAACACAAAAATAAAATTCCAAAGTCATTACATTTGTTGCACCTTAGCAAGTGCAAATAAAATGCGAAGCTAGCTAACTAAATGTTTAATATAATTGTAAAATTAGCTACACAGTGCATCCTGAAGGTACAAGTCACTATCCACATGCCAAGAGTCAAAATCGAGAAGAACCACCTCAAAGCTCTCACTAGGTGCCATGATTTCAAGACCAAACAAAGAAACTATGAATGTTAAGACCAACTTCCATTCAACTGCTCCAAGTGTTGCAACCAAGTTTCATTACCAAGCATGGAGTGACATAATCCCTTGCCTAGACTCTCGCTGGCTCCATCAAAAAGGTCTGCCCGTGTCCAAACTCCCTAGCACAGCTCGCTAGAGAGCTTGTTAAGGATGAGCAATTTCTTCCCACAATAAAAATAAACGTCCCACGACCGCTAGGCAGCTCGCTCGGTGGGAGAAAATTCTGCCAAGTGCCAAAACGCTTGCGCGCGAGCTCGTTGAGGCGCAAAAAGTTTTGCCTGTCTGCCTCTGTTTTATTGTTGCTGCTCCATGCGCTCGCTAAGGAGCTCATTGGCAACGAGCAAAATCAGCCCAAAACCAAAAAATCCACTTGCACGCTCGCTACAATGCTCGGAAGGATAACTTAAATGTTATCTTTCAACGTGTCCTAAGGGAGGGGAGCACAATGGCAGGTGTTTTAGCTAACCTTGTTTTCTCTTTTGCAGGTTAGGTGGCCTTTCTTTCATTCTCTGATTTACCTATTGCAGGGAGAAGGCTTATTAATATGGACAAAGCACATATTCCTAATCCTAGGATTAGGATGGCAAAGAGAAGAGCACTGAATTGATGTTTGCACTCATCATGCTTTATGATTCTTTCTTGCTTGGGCGCTATGCATTGTCATTCTCTTTCCCAGTGGTATAGTGTGGTACCATGCTTATTCTGGGGATAAATTGGTAGTGTATGAGTGTTTGAGCTTAAGTAAGATCATTATATTGAAGGGACTAATTGTTAGATTGGATGCAAGGAGGAAAATTCATGTGTTGTTGGATTGTTTAGTGGTTGTGCATAGTTTGTTCAAATGGAAAAAGTCGGGCAGAACTTCATTGAGCTCAACAAAAGGCCTAGCAAGCTAAAGAATTTGTTATGGAGGCTGAGGCAGATTTTGCTCGACCTTCTCAACTTCCTTCAAAATACACCAAGGAGGATCCAATTCTCCTTCTATAAAATTCTTCATCACGAGTGAATCTATCTCCAAAACTAAAGGATGAAGCTCCTCCTCTACACAATAAGTCAAGTCCTCTAAAATACTCTTTGCCTCAGCTACTATGTTGGTAGTTTCTCCAATATCCACTGCTATAGCATATACCAAAATCACCCGGACAATCTCTCACAAAAAAACCAAAAGAACTATGGCCTGAATTACCCCTAAAAACCCAATTAGTATTTCACTTGAACCACCCTTGAAAAGGTGACGACCATGCCACTCTCTTAGTCACAAGAAGTGGTCTATATTCCTCAAAGAACTTGTCCATGTCCGACCATAAAGGAGTAATTCCTATCAACCATGGATACCTCACCTTTGCCAAAAAGAATACAATTTTATTTACCTCATGAATGACTCTATTAACAGATATTGTACCTCCATGTTTCACGACATTCATTCTCTTCTATAGCTCCCACGTAATTATTGCAGACATAACATGATAGAGTGGCTTCAATTTTGAGCAGCAATCGGTATTCCACCAAATTCTAATAGCCTGCCTCAGCTGAACTAAATGAGTATAAATACATGCAACATCTAAAAAAATCTCTATACCCTTAAAGTAGCCGGACTTGTTAAGAATACATGAGTCAAAGTCTCCTGCTGACTATTCTCGCAACACCAACACCTGGACACCACTAAAATCCCTATTTTCCTTAACATGTCATCAGTTGGCACCTTAGAATGCCAAAGTCTCCATATGAAAAGTGATATCTTAAATGGCAAACCCTTAACCCACACGAACTTGTACACATGTTATGGATTGATTCTACGTATGAGAAACCCAAAAGCACTACTCACAGAGAACTTACCAGAAGTAGTAGGCATCCACTATGGCTCGTCCCAGGTATCTCCATTTCCTGCAAAGTTAATGACTTGCCTAATGTGATCATCAGTTTTCTCCAAAAAGATTTCATTCAGCAATTGGCCGTTCCAGCTCCCATTAGCCATCAACTATGAAACATCTTCAATGTGCTCATTGATGATAAAGTCATATGATACAACATGATACAAGGCACCCAGCTTTGTCCAATTTTCATGCCAGACACTAGAAGTACCTCATTTCAGGTGCCACCAAATTTTATGCTCCACATTTTTCCTTGCCTCCAGCATTTTTTTCCATACATGAGAACCACTTTTAATGTCTACCACAGTTGGAGGCTCCTTTTCACAATACTTGTTCCACATAAAATCACCCCATAAAGACTTAAAAGTCCGAAATCTCCACCAAAGCTTAGCAAAGAGAACCTTTGACACATCAAATAATGACTGAAGTCTAGACCACCCTTTTCTATGGGCAAGCTAAGATTTTTCCATAAAACCCAGTGTCTGCTCCTCCCTTCTTCCTTGTTACTCCAGAAAAACCTTGCAAATATTTTATGCAATTGTTCCAACACATACTTTGGAGGATCCAAAACTGAAAGCATATGAGTGGGCATGCTTTGTAATACACTGACAATAAGTGTTGCCTTACCTCCATAGGACAGAAGCTTCGATTTCTAAGAGTGCAATTTAGCATCCACCTTCTTAATCAAATCATCATAGTTGCACTTCTTCCTCCTTGTACAGAATACATGACACCCCAAATAAGTAAAAGGGAACACTCCATTTGCAAAACCTGTAATCTTACCCACAGACTGGTCTAAAGCATCTGACACTTTAGAATGCATATAGAACGAACTCTTCCCCTATCAATCAGTTGTCCCGAAATCTGCTCATATTTGTTCAACACTTCTATTAGATTCTTTCAATGAATAAGGCTCAACAGAAGCAAAGATTATGGTGTCATCAGCATAAGCAAAGTCGTTCAAAGGAGTGGACCACTTAGGCATGCCATAACCAATAAATTTCTTGTCCTTAAACAACCTACTCAAAGCCCTTGACAACACCTCAGATGACAAAATGAACAAAGCTGGTGAAAGAGGATCACGCTGCTTAACACCTCTAGTAGAATGAAAGAAACCCGAAGCTTGACCATTAACTAGTGTTGAATACCAGTTATTCGACAGTAGTCTCCATATCATATTGATAAAGTGTTTAACAAATCCCATCTTCTGCAGCACATGCAGTAGAAATTTTCAAGACACCCTTTCATATGCCTTGGCCATATCTAGCTTTCTGGCCACATTAGCTGGTTTACCTCTCTTCCTAATGCCTGTGATTATTTCATGTGTAAGAAGAATATTTTCAAAATGGCTCCTACCCTTCTCCAAGCCCGGCTGATTAGAAGATACTCAATATAGGAAGCATTTTCTCCAACCTATCATGCACCACCCTGAAAATAACCTTATTTGTAAAGTTGCTCAAACTTATAGGCCTCAGGTCCGAAAAAGTCTGAACCAACAGCTTCATAGGCAAGTACACAAAGTTGGTATGCGTGACGAATTTAGGCACAGAAGCACCATTAAAGAAGGCCAAAACCATACAATACCAACTATATTCCAGCACACTTGGAAGAAATTACCAGTAAAACCATCCGGACCATTAGCGCTGGCGCCACTCAAAGCAAAAACAGACTGTTTTACTTCATCAATAGTTGCGTACCTATAAAGATCTTACTTCTGATCCACTGACACAATAGAAAGAACATGTTGGAGTAGCTCAAAATCAACTGGATCCTCCAATGTTAAAACTAACTCTGATAGAATTGACAAGTAGCCCCACAGATCAATTCTTGATTGTCAATCTAGTCCCAATTGCCATCTTGTATTCTTATATGCTGTAGTTTACTCCACTTTTCATTAACATGATTATGAAAAAATTTAGTATTCCTACCCCTTCAGAAAATCAAGAAAAATTTGCTTTCTTCTTCCAATATTACTCTTCCATGCTATAGTATTTTTTTTGAGCTTAGCCTGAGCCATTTGTACTACAACTCTATTCTCAACAGATGGATCTTCTTCAAAAAGTATCACTTTAATCTTCACAATGTTCTCCCTAATAGCAATCTGCTTGAAAATGTTCTAAAAGTATCCCTGCTCCACTTTGACAGTGCACCTTTAACACTCGTTAGCTTCTGCTTGAATACTAAGAAAGGATCACCAACAAAATCTTCCCTCCAATATTCTCGCACCACATCATTGAATGTTTCATGCTTCGCCCAAAAAGTCTGAACCAACATAGGAAGCATTTTCTCCAACCTATCATGCACCACCCTGAAAATAACCTTATTTGTAAAGTTGCTCAAACTTATAGGCCTCAGGTCCGAAAAAGTCTGAACCAACAGCTTCATAGGCAAATACACAAAGTTGGTATGCGTGACGAATTTAGGCACAGAAGCACCATTAAAGAAGGCCAAAACCATACAATACCAACTATATTCCAGCACACTTGGAAGAAATTACCAGTAAAACCATCCGGACCATTAGCGCTGGCGCCACTCAAAGCAAAAACAGACTGTTTTACTTCATCAATAGTTGCGTACCTATAAAGATCTTACTTCTGATCCACTGACACAATAGAAAGAACATGTTGGAGTAGCTCAAAATCAACTGGATCCTCCCATGTTAAAACTAACTCTGATAGAATTGACAAGTAGCCCCACAGATCAATTCTTGATTGTCAATATAGTCCCAATTGCCATCTTGTATTCTTATATGCTGTAGTTTACTCCACTTTTCATTAACATGATTATGAAAAAATTTAGTATTCCTACCCCTTCAGAAAATCAAGAAAAACTTGCTTTCTTCTTCCAATATTACTCTTCCATGCTATAGTATTTTTTTGAGCTTAGCCTGAGCCATTTGTACTACAACTCTATTCTCAACAGATGGATCTTCTTCAAAAAGTATCACTTTAATCTTCACAATGTTCTCCCTAATAGCAATCTGCTTGAAAATGTTCTAAAAGTATCCCTGCTCCACTTTGACAGTGCACCTTTAACACTCATTAGCTTCTGCTTGAATACTAAGAAAGGATCACCAACAAAATCTTCCCTCCAATATTCTCGCACCACATCATTGAATGTTTCATGCTTCGCCCAAAAAGTCTAGAACCTGAAAGACTTCAGAAGATGCACATCACCCTCCCTACAAGTAAAAAATAAAGGAGAATGATGATAACCAGTGTTTATAAGGTGTTCCACTTTAAGAGATTGAAACATATTTTGAAATTGAACATTCACAAGTATCCTGTCCAATCTCTCAAAAATACATTCATCATTAGGTCTCCCATTCCACCAATTGAAGGGGATCAAGGAAAAATACTCATAATCTTTAAGGGCCACTGGTAGCCCTCCAATCCTTTCTTTCTCACTAAGCATAACATTAAAATCCTCTCCAATTAGCCAAGGCATCTCTAGGTCACTACCAAGATAGTATAAATTATTCCACAACTCCAATCTTTGCATATCACTACATTTTGCATATATAAAAGTTACCACCATGTGTTGGGCAATATTTTGGTGCCGTAACTTCATCGTGATTTGTTGGGCAGTATCATTGACTGCCTCCCACTGGACAACAACATCTAAGAAAATCCAAATCTTCCCATTCAAGTTATACAATGCAACTTCCATACCCATCCTTCTCTTATATCTTTGAATATGTCTTGAATGTTGACATATTACAAAAAAGCCATGCTCTCTATTCATATTAATGACTCTCTGAAAGGCCTGCTGAGTATTAACAGACCTTATATTCCATATGAGAGCTTTAATCATCATTTATACGTGGATACAACCTTTTTGGGAATATTCTACTTGGATCCTGAGGCGCATTCTGCTTTTTGCCTTTCTTGCCTCCCTTTACAGTAGTCCTTGATGATACATCACCTTCCTTTTCGATTTGTTTGAAGTTGCCAGTTGTAGATTCATCATTAGCCTCATCTTCTATTTTCTTCTGCTCAACTATTGATTTTTGAAGATCTCCAGTATTCACATTATGTGTAACCAAATCATGAAGTACTTGATTTGGAGATTTCAGTGGAATATTAACTTGTAACTGCATTGAATGATCAGTCCCTGAGGTACATGCAATCGGAACAGCTTCTATAGCCCCTGTGTTGGTTGGAACAGTCATCACTAGCTCACCACTCTCCTTGCCTAGGGAACTGCAAACAGAGTTAGCTTTTGGCTCAAAATTACATACAGCCTCATTATCCTCACTAGTCACATCATACTGATTATCATCATCTTGTAAAGATGGTATAGATAATGCAGTAGTATTCAACGCACAATCTTTCTCCACATTAGGCCTACCCTTAACTGGAGAACTACCAATATCCTTCTCTTGTCCCTTAGCCTGGATACCAACTGCAGCATCTTTATCAGACACTAATACTCACCAACTTCATTGTTCTTTGGATGATCTTTAAAAGCATTGGACACCCACTCCTTAGTGTTACCCTCATCAGCAAGTAAACTAGAGACAGGATTTACATTTGTTCGACCTTCACCATTATTATCATTCAAATTTGTAATTGATTTTCCTGTTGCCTTACTTTCCTTTTGAACTGGCATAGAAGCAGTATTAGTAGTAGTATTACCTTTTCCAGCAGCTTCAACCTATTTTTTAACTAGTGAATCATCCTTGTCAGCCTCATCAGCCAGTGCCTGGAATGCATTCCTAGTATCAATCTCCTTAGCCTGGACAGTCTCCTTATTTTGCTTTGGGACTATTTTTTTTCTAGCTCCTTCATTTATAATATAACCTCTATTATCCCTTTTATATTTATTTGTCCTTCTCTACATCCATCCTTGCTTTGCTTGATTAATAAATGGCTTTCCAACCACCTTACCACTAGCTAAGATTTTAGTAGTAGCTGCAGCAGTACCAACGACCTCCTTCTCACGTACATCATTCAAAATTTCATCGTATTATTTCTTGTGTAGTTCACGATGAATAATCCAGCATTCCATCTCATTGTGACCTTGCTTCTTACAGTTCTTGCAATATTTAGGCATGTAGTCATAATTGATTCTAATCTATTTTGATTTTTCAGTTCCATTCTCATCAGCATCTTCAACAATCTTCATCCTTTGAGGAAACTTAGCTAGTAAATGAACTTCCACCTTCACCTTTGCACAGCTTGGACGTGTACCATTCAATGTTGCAGCATCAACATGGAATGGGTCTTCCCACTGCCTTTGCTAATGAAAAAATATATTGATTCCCAAAGAAATTAGGGGGCAACTATGGAAAGGAAATCAAAGCAATGGCAATAGCAATTTTTTTCATCAGGCTTCCACCAGGGATTCCACTTTATGCACCTCATCTGCTAGTAATCACCTTGAGCATTCAAATAAAAAGCAGGCTTTGATATAAGTTAATATAATCCTCTATTAATGACAATTTGATCAAAATATGATTGTCTTCAATCAATTTAATAGAGCAGAGACCGTTTATCTCACACTGAATAGGAATCTTACGTATTTATTGAATATTAGGTTTTCCATAAGAATATTTGCCTAAAACTGCATGTTGTAATCTTAGTTCAACAATGGAACGTTGCACCTCATGTTTTTTCCAACGCATAAGTGGTTTACCATGCAAATATTCAATGGTTTTGTCCGGAACTTTATCTAGGGTTTGCATAGGAGCATTTAATGCTTGGGTTTTTATAAGATTTGCGTAGGGTTGTGGTGGTATAGGGTTTTAGGTAGTAGAATGCCGAGTGGGGATGGGTGGGAGAATGACTGACCAACCTCATAAGGAGGCTGGCCAGTGGCCATGGGTGGCTGCTAGTAGCTGAACGACGGTGATCGCCTAGGAGTCGCCTTAATTCGTCGTCGGGTATCGAGAGAACGAGTTTCTTTTCTCTAGATCTATTCTTGTCAATACTATTTAAATTTCAAAACATAGCAACATTTTTTTCAATACATAGCAAATACATATAAAAGGGTGATAAAACCCTAGATACTCCTCCTGCATTATCATACAAACCCAGCTGCCACCCCCATGACTACGCCGCCTCGGTCACTGAAAAATGTCTTTTAGTATATATATATAATATATATATATATATATATATATATATATATATATATATATATATATATATATATTTTTTTTTTTTTTTTTTTTTTTTGCGGATTTGTGTGTATTTTTGTTGTATGAACAATGGTACACTAGGCATATAGTGAAAATACAGTAGGCATACACCTATGCACAATGTAAATGTAAGCACAATGTAAGCATGTTTAACACCAGACATACACATCATATATAAATGTAGAAACCAAAGTACGGTTTTTATATTTATTTTATGACAACTATATAAACATTGTATGTTTGATGTATATTCACTGTATATACGTGCATACACCATGCATATAATGAGAATACACATATAATACATTCCCCACAATTAACAAACACTAAAGATACACCACAACTACCGTAGATCCGCCGTATCCCACCATTTTTTTTTTTAAAGAGCAAACAAGCAGCGCCATGGACAAAAGTCACCAGAAAACGTTGGATCTTCTATGCTGTAGCAGATCTGTTGCACATCGGAACTTCAACGAAGGCGACTGCGACACAGGGAGAGCAGCGACGCATTACATAAGCAATGTGCCAGTGACACACAGTCGCTGGATCTGATCGGAATAAGACGGGGACAGAAGAAGTTGATAGGGAAGGGGGTGGGAGAGAGGAAGACGATAGCGTTCGGGTGATGGGACGCCTACGACGACGATGACGACGAAGGAGCTTGGGGGATGGTCGCCGGTAATGGGGAAAGGCTAGGGGCTGTGACAGGTTATGTCGAGAGAGAAGAGAGAGTAGAGGAAAAGGAAAATTAGAGTTTTTTTTAAGTATTCTATGTTTGGTAGCATTAGAAAAAATGTTGTTATGTATAGAAAAAGAGAAAATTATTGACATGTTTTTTTAAAAAATTACCTACAATAAAACTTGTGTAATTTATCTACTCTTTATAGCATTGAAGTGGGCCGTTAGCCTAGTTTTATTGTTAAATCTGTCTAAGTGAAATAAAGAAGAAACACAAAAATAATACTATAGTAGACACTATTAGAAGAGAAACCCTAAAGACTCTTCTTCATTTCCTAAATTTTGCAGCAGCCGCATGGAGCACCAGGCTCGTAAAAAGAATTGATTATGAATCAACTTATGACGTCTTAGATACAACTATAGATCACTGTAAATCAACTTTGTAACCGACTAATTTCATATCGGTGTTTAGAACAGATGATCTATCATCCAAATTGTGTAGTAAATTTCAACAAAAAAAAATATTAATAGTTCTTGATGAAAAGATTAACTATTCAGAACTATTTTATAACCAGAAAATCGGCATATGAGCTCTGATACCAATGAAAGATTAGAAGTATAATTATAAATCTATACTAAATAAATTAATCAAGAAATATAACCCGAGAACTTAATTGTTCTCTTTGTAAAGAAAACGGAAGCAATGGATCTCGAACCGTAGATAGAATCACTGGTCTTTGGTAGTTGTCACAGTAACAAAGCAACCACTTTAGCCACAGTTTAAACACTAGATATTTTAGTAGAGAGAACGGTAGGAAAAAGTACGTATTCTTTCTCAGGGTATTCACTATATATATAACAGTATATACAGTAGGTTTCCTCTTATAGGACTCTACTATGTAATTTATCTTTTACCTAAATAGACTTCAAGAGCAGCCCTTTATGGCTGGACTCTTAAACCCAACATTTAAGAAAGAATACTTGAGTTTTATGTATATACAATTTGTATTCTGTACATAGTTACGCATACAATCCGGCCATGAAAAGCTTCTGATTGCAGGTAATTACTATATAATACTTCTGTTCGTATCAACTTATTAGGTAAAATTTTTATTATGACAAAGTTTAAGAAAGAGAAAAAAATATTTGAAATTTGTGGTCATATAGCATTATGTAACATTTGTATGACTATAAGAGATTCTCACTAAGGATAAGATGAGAAATTGAAGTTAAATTGGTTCTTATTTTCACAAAAATTTATTCTTTTTTCAACGAATTAAAATGAAACGGTTACATATCAACAAGCAGAGAGAGTATACATTTATCAATGATATGGAACAAAAAGTGACTCACCTCCATTGTCAGTACATATACTCCTTCCGTCCTAACATTTGTATGACTATAAGAGATTCTCACTAAGGGTAATATGAGAAATCGAAGTTAAATTGGTTCTTACTTTCAAAAATTATCATTTTTTTTTCAACGAATTAAAAATAAAGTGCTGTTGCATATCAACAAGAAGAGAGAGTATACATTTATCAATGACATGGAACAAAAAGTGAGACACCTCCACAGTCAGTACATATACTCCCTCCGTTTCAATTTATATGACGTAATTTGACTTTGCACAAAGTTTAAGAAATAAAGATTAATCTTGTAAAGTTTCAAAATTACCCTTGTAAGATGTAAAAAAAAAAATAAAATAAAGAAGATTGAAGTAATTGAAAAGTTGTTTGTACTCCCTCCGTTTCAAAATGATTGTCACAGTTCGGATTTCGAGAGTCAAACGAGTTTAGCTTTGACCGTAATATTTTTATATGTCTTTTAAATATTTTGAATTATTAATTATTGTGACTTATAGTACTTTTTATGTAGTTTCTAAATATATAAACATCGTTACAAAAAACTTAAAGATTATATGTTTAAATTCACGGTCAAAATGAACTCGTTTGACTCTCGAAATCCGAATTGTGACAATCATTTTGGAACAGAGGAAGTAACTTTTAATGTAAATGGAGCCCAACAAGGGTAGAATATGTAACTTCATTACTAATAGAAACAATCAATTATATATAGGACAAGATGAGTAGTCATCCAAGTCATAAAAACTAATCTCATAATGGATGACATAAGGAGGGGAAACGAAAGTTAAACTATAGGTAGAACAATTTTTTTAAAAATATATTACGTATATATAGTTATAATTAGTGGGGACATTTGATAGTGGGGTTAACATGAAAAAAATAACCATTAAAAAAATCCGATATTCCAAATATTTCTGGTTACAAGATCCAAAATCTCTTTTCTATATGCACAATGCACATGATTAAAAAGGTTTCCACCCTTGGACACTTCCATTTGGATTCCCTTATATATTTGGATGTCTTGATGCCTTACTTAATCGAACTCTTTTATACATCACAATTCTTAACCCCTGATCAGCATATACATGGCCAACTCAAATTCCATACGCATAAGGTCAATATTCCTTCTATTACTATTACTCATTGCACAGGTACATATTTCAACAGCCACAAGCTATCGTGGGGTTGAAAGCATGAGGGGGAAGATAGACAGCCAGCGGATATTACGTGAAATACTTTTTGACTTGGAAACTACGAAGATGATCATGCAAAGTAACAGGAGGGTATTGGTGGATGCAGACAGGGTGGCACCCGGAGGACCAGATCCACAACATCATTAGCAAACAACCTTGAAATGTGAATATTATTATTCCCATATTCCAAAATCTGTTTAATTTTGTGTTCTAAAGATACGATCTCTTGTGTCATTTTCTTTTATGGAAGTCTATCAATACTTGGACAAGTTTTCTTGAGCTAATACCCAATTGGGTAGGAGTAAGTTTCTTTCCACTAGTAGATACTTGATTCATATCTACCGTTTCTGATCTTGTAGAGTGTAGCTTCGCTAGAGCAAACAAATTAAAAAGAAACAAAACAAAATAAAAAAATTTAATGCCCATTTTAAAGTCCAAAAATACCGAAAACCAAACAAACTGATTTTTTTTAAATTTATTTTTAAAGCAAGTTCGGGATTTCCTTTTAACAAATCCAAAAACGAAATAATCGAATCAAGTGGACGAAATATACACTTCTTATAACCTGGAACATCATGAATGGCTTATCCAAAAGAATGCATATACTAAATTTTAAACAATGGGTACTACTTTTTTGAGCTTTCTAAATTTGGAAAGCTTGGGCCTCATTAATAATGTGAAGACGACACAAACTGTGTATAGGAGGATAGGTGTCTGGGCCTTCCAATAAACTTTTAGTCATCCATCGATAAGCAGCATCTGTCAAGTGATAACCATCCCAATTTACATATTGATTAGGATCCTCACAACTTCTTGCTGGATAGTTGCCACATTGAGCCAATATATTGAAATTATATGGACCTCCACCGCCACAACATGCTACAAGTGGAGATTCAGAAAATCCTGCAAAATAATCAAGTAAACTTGTTATACTAGAAGTAATTATAGTAACTAATCATAATAAATGGATGTAGTTATCTAAAATAATAGGGATAGTAATTAATGTTCTGAGGAAGATTAATAGTCTGTTTGGCCAAGCTTTTCAGAAGCCAAAATTATTTTTTTTCCAAAGAAAACAGCACTTTTGAAGAATTTTGAAGTGTTTGGCAAAAAAAAAAAAAGTACTTTTGAGAAGAAGCAGAAGCAGTTTTTCTGCTGTTGGGGAGAAGCTACAAATTTCAGCTTGTCCCCCAGAAGCAGAAGCAATTTATTAATTTTTTAAGATAAAAATATCCTTACCAAAAATATTTATTTACCATACTATATTTAATTATTTTAACCAATATATTTTTTAAATATAAATTTAACTTTATTTTCTGATTCCCTCTTTTGGTTTAACCTTATTTATATTGATTAAAAACTATAGTATATATTTTCTTTTATATTTTATATTTCAACTAAATGAGAATAAAATATTAAATTAAATTTTTTATTGAAAAAATATTTAAATCTTTGATACGTTTAAATAATATTAGTCGCATAATGAATCTTACTGATACACTTTTTCATAATTTGACACTCAAAAGTATTTTTTGTAAAAATTATCCAAAGACAAATTATTTAGAAAAGCAGTTCTCAAATGAGTTGGCCAAATACAAACTGTTTTTTTTTTCAAAAGTACTTATCTGAAAAGTACTACCGATAAAAGTACTTTTCAAAATAAGCAGTTTTTGGCAGCTTGGCCAAACAAGCTCTAAGTTCCACTGATTATGTAAAATGTATTTATTTGTTAGTGAATGTAAGATAAATCCAAGTAAAATACCGTATCTGTGAGGAGCACGATAAAGTCGCATTGCAGCATTATAATAATCAGCGTAAATAATATTGACATTGGGATGAAGCTCTCGAAGACGATTTAATTCCTTTTGAAGAAGTTCATTATGATAGGATGTAAACTGATTTGGCCAAATGAGACAACCCAACTCATCATATTCTTCTTTGTTTGTGCTCCAGTAATCTGTCAAATAGGATGCAGCACATCCAATTGGTAACACACTTGGCACCATTATTGTCTTAGCCCCAAGCTCCACCAGTTCCTGCATTTAATAAAATAAATAAATAAATAAATCATATTTAGTTACTCTCTCTTTTTCATTTATGCGGAATTTTTTCCTTTTGAGTTCAGTTAATCTGATCATTATTTCATATGATAGAGTTGTGATAAATTTTTATGCGTATTAAAGATTAATAAGAATGTCTAACTTTTTATTGTTGAAGGAGCCACATAAAATTAAGAATTGAGACATTTGTGAAAGAAAATGATACTTCCACCCAAAAGTCAAACGATTTTGTCCCTTGATGGAAAAAAATAAATTACTCCATCCGTTCCGAAAATAATGACATAATTTTCTTATTAGATCGTTTTACAAAGAATGATACAATTCTAATTTTAAAAATAATTTAACTTCAAACTTACTACTTTACACTTAATGCGATATTTTATAGCCATATAATTATTTATGACTTATTTTGGATCACAATTTTTAAAAATTTCTCCCATATGTTAAATTTCGATCTAGGTCAAATAATGTCTATCCTTTGTAAAATTGAAAGAGTATTATTTAGAGTATGTTTTTCATTTTTCCAATCATACCAATGAGCATAAAGGAGCTAGGCACTTACTTGAGCACCTGCTCCAATAGTTTGGACAACTAAAGGGACGATGGGCAGAATGTCATTGACACGTTTGCCCGAAAGAAGTGCATGTGTGTAGTCATTGCCTCCAAATTCCCCAAGAAGAAATAAAGAGCTCTCCAAATATTTTTTGCAACCTGTCTCCAAAAGAACCCAAAGGAACAGGTAAAATCGTGCTCAAACTTTTCAATTTTATCTAAGACTTGGATACGTAGTTGTCTGACTCACTCTCGGTCACTCCAATTAGACTTATTTGCTTTTTTAGTTGTACATTATATTAATCCTAGTTCACTTCTCAATAATTAGTTTTCAAAAGATTAGTACTCCATAAAATAATTCACCTGAAGGGCTATGACATAAATACGGGAGCCTTTGTTTGAACCAATCCAATTGATCCCACATAGAAACATTTGTGACTATATCATAAATTCCCATCTTCTCATAGAATTTTGCATCGATGGCTCGTGATCCAACCACTGCAAAGTTTATTCCTGCTTCCCCAGTTTCTCCTCCATCTATAACGTCACTTGAAGGTGGTGGAAGTGGAAGTCCATAATGTTGTGCTGCCACATCACAAAATACAAACATCAATCATGAACTGACCAAATTAATTAAATGTTGTTCCATATTCATAAAGAATAACTATTACACGAGGAGACTAGCATCTACACAAGAACAGCAAAAATGTAGTCTAACAACAAAGCGTACGATCAAGTAGTACCATATATAGCAGTACGTATTAATTAGTGAGATTAATATACATTTTACCCAACAAATGTGATAAAAGAAAATACTTGACCATTCTTCCCCTTCCCCTTACATAAGCCCTAATGTAGTAAAAAAACACATACGATGTAGTGACTGTAACTTCATTCTGTTAGATTTTAAATCCGACATAAATTTCTCCCTATAAATCCCTCACTATTCCACGAGTTCGTCCACTTTAAAAAAAAAAATTACTTACTATTATGGACATTTTTAAATCTAGAGTTTACATGACCTAAGAATTCCCAGTTTAATATATCATAAATAGAAAAGAACCTAAATACTAAAGGAAAAAAGAGGAAAACTGAAATAAATCAAGTTGTTTTACTTAAAGAAATTAAACGGAAATGAATGAAGTTAACTAGAATTGCAATATACATATGTTGAGAAAAAGAACTAGAATTGCATATAATATTAGATTGTTAACAGTGAATTAGGGCATGGTGAATCCTAAAGAATTAGTACTATATTTTATGGAGTTCTAAGATACCAACCAATGAAATCTATAAGAAGACGGCCATCGGAGCAGCGACCAGTGGGACGGTTGAAGTATGTGTTGCCATAGGGAGGAAAATACATGTGGGGTTTACTACTGCCTGGTGGATATAAGTGTACTAGGTTACCTGCATCAGTTAGAGAATCACCAAATCCAAAAATGGCAGTGTAATTACAACTTATACAAGGTTTAGCAGAAGCTAGAAATAGGAAGAAGATGCATGCAAGAAAGTAAATTATATGTTGATCACAGGAAGAAGAAATAGAAGAAGCCATGGAAATTTTGAACTGCCTAATTCTCAAATTGCATTTGCTTAAATAGTCGTAGATAAGAGTGAGTTGTAGAACGTGCCGCGATAAGGTACTTTCTAATTCTATTTGTTAGCTATAGAAAATTAATGTCATATCTCACATGGTTGCATTTATTATGATTTATGCACGTTCAGCGACTTTGATAGAAATGATATTGTGCTACAATATGCCTCACATGTCAAGTTATACTAATCCAATTATTGCTTGATTGTTATAAATTCATTTATTTGTTTGGATGACCACTAATCACTATTTACTCAATTCTAATCTATGGTTTACTATCCCATTTTCTCCTGCTTAATTCCTCCCCACTAAGTGACCACTAATTCTTTATTAAGTCACTACTTAATTCTTGTAAACCTTTTGGTTGATTTGTAACCTATGTATTTGTATCCTATAAATAGAGCATATTTGGCTCTGTGGAAGACACTTGAAATACTTGGAGAATAATACATGTTCTTCCTTCTCCTCTCATATATTTTATCTTGTTCTTGCACTACTTTACTATTAGTTTTACAACACGTTATCAACACGAGTCTCTATTTTATTACACGATTTAGAAGAAATGAAAAACAAATTATGATGCAATTGATAGAAGCCAACGTTCTGGATGCTAATACAAGATAAGTTTTTTTTGTTTCTAAATTCATTCATATTATGGTTTTTGTTAATTTCAAAATTAATAGTACCCTATTTTCATTTTGTTTTATACCACTTTAAATTATGGAAACTTTTCATTGACTACAACTTTTGTCTATTCTTCCATTGTTTGGTTGATTTTGTAGCTATTCTTTGACAACAATTTAAGGGTGCATGGCCTAGCAACATGATATTGTAGAGCAGTTCTACTCATGTTTAAAGGTAAACTGCTTGTGAGAGCAAACATGCATTATGCAGTATGGTTAATATTTTACTCTCACATGGATGTATGGAATGAAACAAATATGGTAACTTTTAAAGATGCTTCTTTGATTTATAGTTGGGTATAAATTTTTATACTCTTGGTAAGTGGAGACCGGAGAAATAATGCTTATTTTTATGATCTTTACCCGATATATTAGTGTTATATCATTGATACATGATTATAGTACTATGCTTCAATTACACGAAGCATGAATGCCTTTGAGTATTGTCCTTCAAATCGCATCATATGTACACACTTTGGCCTATTATGCCATTAGTTAAGGGTAAGACATCATATTCAACTCTCAATGTATATTATGGCTTAACACGCTTTTGCGATAATAAGATATTGATGGCATAATGATGATTGAGGCAAACTAAAGTATTATAAAAAAGATAAAGTATTTTTAATAAAAATCATGAACCCCGTCCATTAAATAGGCTCCAGTCATAGAGGTTAATATGGGAGTAATATATGCTCTATTACCTAAGATAAATGTGGGAGCAAGACAAGCTCCATTCCATAAGGCGAATGTGGGAGCACAACATAATGCTCCATTCTCAGATGTGAATATAGTAGCAATACATAATATGCCTGAAAGAAGGCAAATTATCATTATGTCTAAAAGAAGACACAACATAATATGCTTGAAATAAGGAAAAATATATATCTTTATTTCTGAAAGAAAACACAATATTTCATGTCTGAAAGAGGACAAATAATTTTATGTCTAAAAGACGATAAAATAATTACCATGATAGAGACCATGGACGTGGACGTGGCAAGGGATGAAAAGATAGTTATCATTGTGAAATAAATAAGAGAACAGTAAGGTTCTCAAAAAGTAACTGTTCAAACGGTAAATATAATAATGCCTTCAATATATCATATGAGTATGAGGCAAGTCCAGATGATTATGGTCCATTCCTTGCAGTGAATGAGACAATTCATAAAAAAATATATTATGAATATACCCATCACCGAAGTGAATGTGGCAATATGTGATAAAAAATCAAAACTCGCCTCTAGAAGAGGTTCGAGAAAGATGAATATGGACGTGCCCGTGCGTGGTTGATAAAGTACCACAAATCACCTCTAGAAAAGGCTCGACTATAATAATTCTATTATTTTTTGTGGCATAAATGGTCATTGCTCTTGTACAGAACGTACGCCATAATTATGTATTATTATGAATTACGTAAGAGCAAGTGAAGCAAGAAATTGATCTTGCCTATAACGATTTGACCATGAGAAAATAATATGATTTTCTCCTTGAAATGATATATTCACCATATGGTTGGTGTAATAAAATATATGGTAGCACAAAGCTATTTGAGTGCTCCGGAAGAGCCAAAATATTACTACCTGGAGGAATGAGATTGATAAAATATTTATTGTAGTATGTCTCGAAAGAAACTTGTTAAGTTTCAAATACATTTGCCAAAATGACTAAGAGACTAAATTTGATGGAAAGATATGAATATATTATATTACTACAAGAATGTCGGGTGAGATATATGTGCTTGAAAAGCTCCCCGCCTCTTCTTCCAGTTTGTACTACACAAAATATAAGTATGTGCATGCCACAATAAACTTTTAGTTTATTGTTACAAAGCCCATGTTATAGTAAACTAGAAGTTTACTCGATGAATAACTTTATGAGTTGGCATGACCGGTTTGACCATCCCGAAATAAATATGATGCACAAAATATATAAATGAGAATTTGCATGGGTATATATCGAAGAATCAGGATTCTTCAAGAATTCTCTTTGTGCTGCTTGTTATCAAGATAAATAAATTATTCGACCAACTAAATTTGGGATCAGGATCCCGGCACTTCTGGAATGTACAAAAGGTGAATATGGGCCCGTTCACCTTCTATGTGGACCATATAATTATTATAAATAGATGCATCTATGATAAGGTCACATGTACCTTTTATTACAAACCACAATGATACTTGCGAGGTTAAGTATTTGCTCACATAAATCTTATTATTAGCATATTTCCAGATTATGCAATCAAGACAAGTTATCTTGATAATGTTGGCAAGCAAGTTTAGCAGATTCATATATTGAAAGCCTTCAATTGCTAAACCATGTATATGAGAACAATGCTCCTAAATCAGGTACGAGCTATGGTATAAAGCAGCACTTATGCAGACATGCCACAAAATGAATTCCTCCTCATAATTGGTTCAGGGTCAGGAACCAAATATTTTCCATCTAATAATTTTAATGTGCAGTATATTATCAATTGCTCTACCGCAACGCACAAAGATGGATCCCATATATGGTTTGGGAACGAATGTTAGTTTGGCTAACATTAGGGGGAGAAATTAAAGCAGCTGAGCAATAAATAAATTAAATTATTATTTGATTATGATCCTCATATAAAGATAATGCAAGTCACTGCCAGACGCATTACTGACCCAAAGAAAACTATTATATTGAAGATGCTAATGCTCCTGATGTCCTGGTGAGACAATCTATTTATGTCAATGAGTCTAAGGCACGCCTGAAGCGTGATCGACCACTCAGTTCCAAAAGATAAATCCTTGCAAAAGGAAAGGAGGAAATGATTATGATGGTCAAATAAGGAGGCAGGGCTCTAAAATAGCCCACGACATAACACTTCATAAAACCTCATCAGGAGAGGTTCAGGTAACTGAAAATTTATGAATGTGAAGAGATCTCAATATGTTATGTCGGATTTGGAACCTAGATATAAAATTATCGTCGACGATATCTTATATATATTATAAAGCTCAATTTTTATACGGTTATGAGGATCTTAAGCTTAAGTCTTTTGGAATACAGACATGAAATTATTGGCCAAAATAGCAAAACGCATTCAAGCAAAAATTGACTTCACTTGGGTGACGTGAAGTTTTTGGACCTATAGTCCAAATACCTGAAGGTGCAAAGCTAGTAGTGTACAAAGATTTTTTTGTGCAAAAATATTGATAAAAATAAGTCTTAAATATAAAGTATGACTTGAGGCAGAAAGATCTGACATTGATTATATGGAGTTATATTCTCCTTTGGTGGATGCAATCACCTTCAGGTATGTTATATGTCTGGCAGTGCATGAAAGACTTGATATGCGTATGAATGTTGCAAAAACATTTTATATGGCCCATTGAGCAACAATATATTTATCCTTGAAGCATGTAAAGGTTTTCGAAAAACCTATTCAATGAAGCTTCATAAATATTTATATGGATTAAAATAATCTGGCCACATGTGGTAAAATTGCGTTTGCGAGCTTCTTGGTATTGAAATATTATATTTGAATGCAATTGGTGCGTTGAAGTATCTTAACAAATATACTCCACTGATTATAGCTTTTGTTATAAGCTTATTGGTAAGATTTAGTTCTTCCTCAATGCGAAGACATCAGAAGAATACATGGTATCTACTTGATCCATATCGACTTGGTATTTATTTATTGTGGTAGAATACCTATATTATGGCATTTTATAAAATCAATTGTTACTGCTACATCATCAATTTATGAAGAGATAATAGCCATGCTTGAAGCTATGCGACAATATTGGTGATTGAGATCAAGGACTCAACATATTCAGCACCAGTGCGGTATTTTTTTGAAGATGAGGATCCCAGTAATATTATATAAAATATTGCATGGATAGTTCAGCTAAAAAGAAGATACAACTGAGGAGACAAATATTCAACAAGATTCCTTTTTAGTCGTGATCTTCAAAAGAATGATGAAATTAATGCTGAAGAATTCACTCCAGTAATAGTTTGGTGGATCTGTCCATTAAGTCATTGCCAATCTCAACATTTGAGAAGCTGATTTACAAGATTGGAATGTGTCGTCTTCAAGATATTGAATGATGTTTTCATCAGGGGGAGTAAAGTATGCATTGCACTCTTTTTCCCTTAACAAGGTTTTATCCTACTTGGGTTTTACTTGTAAGGTTTTTAATGAGGCAGCTCTAAAGACGTATTACCGGATGTGTGTACTTTTTTCCTTCACTGGGCTTTTTCCCACCGGGTTTTTCCGAGTAAGGCTTTAACGAGACACATTACCTTCCAAATGGTCATCCAAGGGGGAGTGTTATAAATTCATTTATTTGTGTGGATGACCACTAATCACTATTTACTCAATTGTAACTTTAGGTTTACTACCCCACTTTCTGCTACTTAATTCCTCCCCATTAAATGACCACTAATTTCTTATTAAGTCACTACTTAATTCTTGTAAACTTTTGGATTGATTTGTAATCTATGTATTTGCAACCTATAAATAGAGCACATTTGGCTCTATAGACACTTGAAATACTTGGAGAATAATACATGTTCTTCCTTCTCCTCTCATATATTTTATCTTGTTCTTGCACTACTTTACTATTAATTTTACAACATTGATAAGTTATACCTAGTGCTCCTCTTTCTTTCTTCTTCCTCTTCTAAACCACCTTCTGCGACTTATCCACTGCCTTCTTTATTTTTCGCTATTCTTTCACTATTTTACTCTTTTTCTCACATACCAAGATATTTCTATTTTATGGGATGTTCCAGAAGGGACCAAGTTATTCATGTGTGATACAATTATTTGCTTGACAACTTATAGCCAATGGCCCTTTCGTTTTCTTCTTCCTCCTCTTGCGTTTAGTCTTCATCCACTTTCCCTTTTCTTCTTTCCTTTCTCTTTATCCTGCTCTTATTTCTTCATTTCTATGTTACAATTAAGATATTTGAGGCACTACAACAATTTAGGTCTTTAAACACACGTAAAAAGTGTGGCCTAAAATAACAGAAAATGTGACCTTAGATCAAAAGCCACAGTTTTCGACTTAAGGCAACACTTTTTAGGGGTGGCCAAATCGAGTGTTGTCTTTTTCCTAAGACCACGTTTTTCATTGACCGAAGGGCACACTTTTTACATACCCCTTAGAGCAATGGTTTTAATGTCCTATGATTATACTTTAGAAGTGTGGCCTTTGTTTATATATAGGCCACATTTTACATGTGTGGCTTTTGTAGCAACTCTTTTAAAGTGTTGCCTTTGTTAAAAAATTACATTTTTTTAAGATATATCCAAAATAATATATCTTGAGATTATTGCCAAAATACAAAATCTCAAGCCATAAATTATCTAATAAATATCAATAAAAAAAAATACATACACTTAAAATGAACTTTGAAATATAAATATACGTACAACATTAACTAATAAAGAAAATTGCCCAAAAGTTGTATTAGCAATATAGTTTATGAAATTGGATGTATTGATATAATATAGTAATAAATTACTTTAAACACATTTAACAACTGAAATTAGCATCTTAGGAAATAGGTTTCTTTTCTAGAACCATTCACATCATCTCTTGATTTTGGAACTAATCTAATTCCTGTAAGCTTGACCTCCCCATTAATCTTTGCAGCAGGTGAACTTTCATTGTGCAGACCAGTAGAAATTTCTGAAGATTTCTTGACGATAAGTTTCCAATTTGTATTTTCTTTGTTCTCTTCGGTATATTTGTCCTATACCTGCAATTGAGGCAATAAATATTGAGTCTATTATAGCCTACTAACAATATGACACATTTATATCTATGTCAGCTTCAAATAAATCACATCAGAAGAGTACTATAAAATTGGAGGGACTCAAATATGTGAAAGCTAAGGGACATATTTAAAGGGAAAAGTATGTTTTGCTCCTTGGAGGAGCACAAAAACGATAAGAGTAAGTGCTTCAGAAGTAGTGAAAGATGTGTTTAAATTCCTCGTTACTAAACTATTGTTGCGTGAGTAAGCCCACTGTGTGGGTATCACTCTCATGTCCTAATATGATTGTATCAAAACAATGTTCTGATTGGAAACCATACCGTTAAGTATCTTTGCTCTTAGTAACATGTCTGTGTTAGAAAATTTAGGAGAGCAAGACAACACAAAACAACAGTCAAAACTCACAAAGAAGAAAATGGAGGAAAGAAGAATTTCTATTCAACTTGACTTGCTCAAGTGGCTAGGAATACATGACTATTTATAGGATAGCTCTTTCATGTATCTAGCCTACACTACATGTAAACACATTAACTTAGTCTACACTTTACCTCTCCAAAGATACATGAATGACACTAACACATAGATGAATTCACACTCTAATACATGTACTAACTTAATATTCTAGTTCATGAACTAATGTAAACATATGTAGACAAATGTAAACTAATGTAAACTAAATGGAAACAAGTTTATTTTGTTCATATTTCAACATCCCCTTAAACTTGTTTCATCACTCCAAGTGCCATCCTTAGCTTTTGAAAAAGCTCAATCTTCAACGGCTTGGTGAAAATATCCTCAATTTGATTTTGCTTCACGTGCTCAAGCTCCACAACTTTATTAGATATGCAATCTCTAATAAAGTGATATCTAGTATCAATATGCTTGCTCCTTTAATGAAACACCGGGTTCTTGGCCAATTCAATAGCCGATTTATTGTCAACAAAAATCTTTGTTCCATCCTCTTGTGGTTGGTGAAGTTCCGCCAACAAGCTCCTTAGCCAAATTGCATGACAAACACAAGAACATGATGCCACACACTCCGCTTCACAAGTTGAAAAGGTCACAATTGGTTGCTTCTTAGAATTTCATATAAATGCAGAATTTCTAAGAAACAAGAGAAACCCGGTAGTACTATTTCGACCATCAATATCACCAGCCCAATCACTATCACTATATCCAATAAGCTTGGAGTCTTTGGATGATGAATAAAATATTCCATAGTCAAGTGTATCTTTGATGTACTGAAGTATTCTTTTGGCTACCTTCAAATAGGAGGTAGTACGCTCTTCCATAAAGCGACTCACAAGTCCAACATAAAAAAGAATATACGGTCTTATACATGTCAAGTACCTTAAGCTTCCGATAAGACTCTTAAAAAGTATTGATCTTTTCTCCATTTCCATGCTTGCATACTTTAACTCCACGTTCAACGGGGTGCTCACCGGATTGCAATTCTCCATATCAAACTTCTTGAGAATTTCTTATGCATATTCTTCTTGAGAAATAAAAATTCCACGATCCCTTTGTTGTACTTTAATTCCAAGATAGTAGGACATTAATCCAATGTCCGTCATCTCAAACTCTCTTGTCATAGCCTCTTTGAATTCTTCAAACATCTTTAGATTATTTCCTGTAAAGATCAAATCATCTACATACAAGAAAACAAGTAAAATGTCACCATTTTTAGCAATCTTGACATAAAGAGCATGTTCATATGGACACTTTGAAAAACCATTTGCTTGAAAATATTTATCAATTCTACTATTCCAAGCCCGTGGGGCTTACTTCAAGCTATAAAGTGTCTTCTTCAATTTTAGCACTTTGTCTTCATGTCCTTCAACCTTATTGCCTAAAGGTTGATTAATGTATATTTCCTCTTCCAAAACACCATTCAAGAAAGCCGACTTGACATCCATTTGATGAATTTTTCATTGATTTTGGGCTGCCAAAGAAATAATAAAATGAATTATTTCCAAATGAGCAACCTGTGCGAATACTTCATCATAGTCAATACCGGCCTTTTGCTTTTATCCCTTAGCAACCAATCTTGCTTTATACTTTTCCACCTCTCTCTTGGAATTTTTCTTCAACTTGTACACCCATTTGACACCAATGGTGCCTTTGCCTTTTGGAAGTGTGGTCAACTCCCAAGTATCATTCTTCTTGATTGCCTTGATTTCTTAATCCATGGAATCTCTCCATTTGGTATTTTGGGCAGCATCCTCATAAGTTAAAGGCTCACTATCCACCAACAAACAAAAATGAGTCATATAAATCTTCTCTACCACTTCCGTATTTTCGTACAAGTCACGAAGACTTTTAGTCTTCTGAAGCACTTCACTTGAATAATTTGGACTTGACTCATCTTTTTCTTGATCTTGTGCTGGAGGTGTTGACGGTGGTGTGATAGGCTGCTCCCCAACTTCATCACCATCTTCATCAAAGAAATGACTAAAAGAGTAATCTTGCTCTTTAGCTTTCCATTCCCAAGCATTCTCTTCATCAAATTCTACATCTCTACTTATGGTGACCTTGCCATTTCTTGGGTTATATAATTTATAACCTTTAGAATTTTGATCATAGCCAATAAAAGCATACCTCTCACTTTTATCATCAAGCTTGGACCTCTTCTCATCCGGCACATGTCCATAAGCAATTCTCCCAAAAACTCGTAAATGAGCATCTTTTGGCTTGAAACCGCTCCAAGCCTCTTGAGGTGTTTTGTCACGAATACTGTTTGTATGACACAGATTTGACAAGTACACCGTACAAGCAACTGCTTCAGCCCAATAATCCTTTTTCATATTCTTGCTCTTCAACATACTCCGTGCCATGTTGAGAATAGTCCGGTTCTTTCTTTCCACGATGTCATTTTGCTGTGGTGTTCTTGGAACTATCAAAAAATGAAGAATTCTATTTTTTTTCACAAAAAGCCTTGAATTCATTTGAAATGAATTCTCCATCATTATCGGACCGCAATGACTTCACTTGATTTGTTTCTCCACCATGCACTTCAATTTTTTTAAAAATTTCAAACACCTCTAATTTTGCCTTCAAGAAATAAACCCAAGTTTTTCTAGAAAAATCATCCATGAAAAGTAAAAAATAATTACCTTTACCAAGTGAAGATGGCTTGATTGGTCCGCACACATCCATGTGAATCAACTCCAATGGGCATCGGACTCTTGTCAAAGACTCTTTAGGAAAGCTTTTCCGTGCTTGCATTCCAAAGAGACATGTTTCACAAAGTTGGCTCGGATGATCAATAGTTGGCAGCCCAATCACCATGCTCCTTTTTCATTAACCTTAGACTATCAAAATTCACATGACCGAATCTCATATGCCAAAGCCAAGATGAATCTTTGGCACATAATAGCAAGCACCTTGAAACATCACTTTGAAGATTCAAAATAAACATTTTATTATTAGCCTTAAGAACTTTGGCTAACAATATCCCATTTTCATATCTCATGAATAATTTTTATCCTTCAAATGAATATCATAATTTTTCTCCAAAAGTTGTCCCAAACTTAAAATATTACTTTTCATCTCCGGTACATACAAAACATTAGAACTTAATTGGTGACTACCATCTTTCAAACGAATTAAAATCGTACATTTTCCTTTGATTTTAACTCGTGAAGAGTCTACAAAAGTGATATTGCCACCATTCAACTCTTCTAGCTCCATAAATAAATTCTTATTTCCACAAATATGGCTACTTGCACCGGAGTCAAGGTACCATTGATTCTCTCTACACTTTCTTCTCCTTTGCAAGCAAGAAGTAAAGTGCCATCTCCATCTTCATTTTTGTTCTCCAAAAAATTATTTTTCTCCTCCATAGTATTTTTGCATTCCCAAGAAAAATGACCAAATTTATGACAATTATAACATTCAATATTAGACTTATCATACCCTCCTTGATTTTGCCTCCATCCTGTACCTCTTACACGGCCTCTTCCTTGGTTATAGTCTTGGATTTTATTCTCTTTGCTTGGTGGTTGACTACCACCTCTTCCTATTCTACCACGACCTTGTCCACGTCTACGACCTCTTTGTTGTGAGCCACGCTTTTTATCTTTCTCCTTGAAAGAAAGTTTTGCTTGCAACGCTTGTTCAACCGATTGTTCGTTCGGTTTCTTAAACTTTTCTTCATGTGCTTGCAAAGAACCCGTGAGTTCTTCAACGGCCATGGTGTCTAAGTCTTTGGACTCTTCAATAGCCACAATATAATTAAATTTTGAATCAAGGGATCATAGTATTTTTGCAGCAACCCTATCATCACTCAAGTCTTCACCATATCTCTTCATTTGATTGACAATAGCCAAAACTCTTGAAATATAATCTTAAACAGATTCGGATTCCTTCATATGAAATGAGTCAAACTCTCCTTTTAAGGTTTGGAGACGAACTCTGTTCACTTTATCCAATCCTTTAAAGGAAGTTTGAAGAATCTATGATGCTTGCTTGGAGGTGGTTGCATTTGCAACCTTCTCAAACATCTTCTCATCCAAACTTTGATGGATGAGAGTGAGCGCCTTTTGATCTTTCTTCCTAAAGGAAGCATCATCCTCCGCTTCATCACCTCCGACTTCCACCGGTTCCCAAACATCATAGGCACCAAGTAAGGCCTTCATCCGGATACAAAAATTTCCATAGTTTTCTTTTATGAGAATAGGAACATGGAGTGGAGTTCCATTACTATTTGTCATCTTTCTCCAACTTTGGTTTTCTCTTAAATACACCGACTCTGATACCAAATGTTAGAAAATTTAGGAGAGCAAGATAACACAAAACAACAGTCAAAACTCACACAGAAGAAAATGGAGGAAAGAAGAATTTCTATTCAACTTGACTTGCTCAAGTGGCTAGGAATACATGACTATTTATAGGATAACTCTTTCATGTATCTAGCCTACACTACATGTAAACACATTAACTTAGTCTACACTTTACCTCTCCCAAGATACATGAATGACACTAACACATGGATGAATTCACACTCTAATACATGTACTAAATTAATATTCTAGTTCATGAACTAATGTAAATACATGTAGACAAATGTAAACTAATGTGAACTAAATGGAAAAAAGTTTATTTTGTTCATATTTCAACAGTCTGTTCTTATAAATTTCTAGTGCAATGTCTTTCAACAAGCTGATCGTATTAACAAAATGTTATCGTCAGAAATCAAAGTAACTTTTGATGTAGTTCATGAGAGTATGTTTTTTCACCTCTAAAAATAAAATACTTAAAGCATGAATGGAGAAGACAGCAAACGTAGAGATTAGTTTCTTGGTTCATACCTCATGCCAAATAAGAAAATTTGCTTCTTGCCCTAACATTAGAACAATTACTTCTTTATCGACCTATCATAAAAAAATAAACAGTCATAGAAGAAATCATCAGCTAGCTTAAAATTGCAAGAATAAAACGTTATATTTAATGGACTGTATTTTAAAGAACTCAAGCATCTATTGCAGCTAATTAATTACTTCTTCCCTCCTCTATAAGTAAAGTATGTGATTTTAGGACTGCTGGATCCTTATTAGGCTTTTTGCTCAAGTTCTGCATATATTGTTGTCAATTGCTTTTTCCAGGTACAAGGTAACTTTCGGGCAAGGACCATTCATTCCATAAGTCGCTGACCCTGCTTGATGTCGGGTATATGAAGACGATTGAGTTTTGAGGGTACTCCCTTTACGCTGTGTATCCATGGTCATCCTAGGATGACATCATATGAAAGGCTACAAGCTAGTACCAGAAAAGGTGTAATGCTCGTCACACCCGGGATGTGAACCGGAAGAGCTAGTTCGCCGACAATTTGTCACAAAGGCCGTTGAAGCCGGTTATCTTGCAGAGGCTCAGAATTATCTGGCAGTACTGCCCTATTTTATGGAATACCTCCCTCTGGATTACGTTAACGTCGCTCCCTGGTTGATCAAAGCCCACTCGATTTTGAGATCAAGCTACTTGATTGAGACAATGAGCGAATCTTAGTGTTTCACTTCCTTTTCCACCAGGCTAAACGCAATCAGACTAGCAAGTAATTTGGGCACTTTAGTTCCCCAGGTTATAACTTGTCCTTTCCTTGCGAAGATGGCGTTGACGCTGCACTTGCTTTCACAGTCTGGCGCTCTCGATGGTCTCATTCCTTCTTCAATCAAATCCTGGAGGTGCCTCTCCTTCAATAAATTCACAATTTCCAACATCAAAGCCTTGCAATCAGCTGTGGCGTGGCTGTTGCTCCGATAAAAATCGCAGTAAGGCATTGAGCTCCTCCGGGTTGCTTCTTTTATAGTGGGCTGCCACCACACATTTGAGCCTAGTTTCCCAAAGTTATTGGCAACCAGCTCTACGGCGTTGAGCCGCAATCCAAAGTCGCTAAAACTGCATGGCTCTGTACGTGTCTCCTGAGGCCCGGTCACCCAAGAATTTCCTGTCTTCCTATTTCCCGCTTGACTTTGAGTTTTTCGTTTTGTTCTTCTTCCATCTCCTTCCCCCTCCAGTGATGGACTTCCTGCTCGCTTCCATCATTTAGCTTCGGGGTTTTAGGAGCGGTCTGGCTCAAGATAGAGTTTCTCCATATATCTCTAGTGCAAAGCATTCCATTTTGTCACATGTTGTTGAGTTAGACTGCACTGCAACTCCTTAGTGGCTAATGAACCCCTAAAGTTTAGGCTTTTGCCAAAGGTTAACACAATAATGTTCCCGAGAACTGGAGGGAGCTCCATGCAAAATCTGTCCAGGTGCTAGATTTCTAAGATATCTTCCATGTGCTTATCCCGCTTGCGAGCTCCAGAGTGTGCCTTCTTGAACAGATTCTGCATCTGGGTGAATGACTCAATCGAGCCCATAGGTAGCTAAATGTTCCATGCGAGGGCCCTTTTAGTCAAGGTCGATCTGAATCTCTTCACTAGAGCGGACTGAGTTTCTGCTTCAGAGATCTCATTGCTTTTAACGGCTGTATAGTATACAACAATATGCTCATCTGGATCAGTAGTTCCGTCGTATTTAAGATTATCCGTCAGGCAAAAATACTTGGGTACATGGACCGGTGCAATACTCACCTTGTATGCCTGCTTGTAAAACTTCTACTCATATGTTGTGGTAACCTGAGGTAGATCACCAGGTACGTTACTGATCTGATCATGGATGGCCTTCAGCTCTTTCAAGATATCCTGAATGACAGGTGTTCCTTTGAGGTCTTGATTATTGATTGTTGTCAGTCTCAATGGACTGCATCCATGTTGAGCCTTCGATTAGAAACGAATGCTGGTGAATCATTCGCGGGCGCTGGTCCTCACGGGGATACTTACCTCTGAGACGATCTAGCGAACATTGCTCCTAATTTCTCGACCATGTTGGCCGAGTTCTGCTCTGCCCGTTCTGACAGGATTTTGATGAGATAAAAAAGGAAGCCTCGAAACTCAGAATTTCCTTCGTGCAGTTCATCGTCCTCACCATTGTTGGGTACGTGGACGGTTTCTTAGCAGGGTCTTTTGATTGACCATTAGGATTACTGGGATCCAGTACGGAATCGTCTGCCGCATTGGTGGTGTCCTTTGGGACGTTGTCGTTGTCATCTGACATGACTGCGCCTTTTTCCATATAAACCTACAATTGCCTGGGCCCCATTGCGAGCGCCAAACTGTTTAGGCTTAAATTTGTTCGTTTTAGGTGAACCAATTGAAATTGTTAGTGGGTCACAAGAAATACGATAAATACGCAGGAAAAGTAAATAAATATTGAGAGAAAAGTAATAAACAAAAAAGTAATAATCTTATTCCTTGAGAATAGTCGGATTCTGTGTGAATCTCTTGATGCCCAATACAATGAGAGGAGGGGTATGTATAGTAGTGATTTACCCAATCCTAATTACAGTAAAATACAAAGAATAATAAAGGCCATGGTCCTAAACTCATGGCGGCGGTATATACGAAACCTTAGCTAGGAGACTGTTAATCCTAAGGTGGTGGGATGTATACCTTGCGTCCTATGCTTGCGCTGCCTGAACAGCCGTGGCTCAAGGAGTCGACGTGTATCCTCTGTGCAAAGTGAATTATAGGATAAGTCTAATCTCTCCAGCTGGACTCGTATATCCGTAATAGTAGGTGGCGTATTTTTGTCCATACAATACCAAGAGATGGCGACCTCCTAATAAAGGGTGGAGGCTCTTTCTTTGTCAGATAAGGCCCATTTTGCACAGAAACTAATATGCATAAACACATTTACACATACCATAGTTCAAACTACCCACAACATTTTCTCTCTCATGTCAAACTGCTCTCAACTCATAAAGGGACAAGATTAAATTCTAGGCAGGTAAGCCATCCCCAACCATTCTAATGTAATGTTTTTCGTCTTTTTTAAATCATATTATCACTTTTAACTCCAACTCCTAAAATTAAAAAAAATGAAGCTAAGGATTCAAAAATTAGAAGTGAAATTCTTACCAGATGTAGACCAGTGGAGTGATAGGCGAGGATGAGCGTGTGAGTTAGTGGTAGAATATATTTTTGGTGGCTGGTATTTAGGAAATCGTCGGTTGTGTATGGGTTGGTAAAGGGAGGATAAAGAGGTCAAAGTTGACCTAAGTGTCCCTTTTATACCACCCAATGGGTCGGGTCCCTTTTTGAAAGGGCAGTCTGCTTCTTAGAAGAAAGACCGCCTCTTACATTGGTTTATTGGCTATGCTTTAAGTCAGAAAGGGTAGAAAACCAAGACATAGGCGGCCGCTGTTTGACCTCACAGTGAGTTTCAAAAATAATTAGGCGACCTATACTATTCGTTGCCCAAAAAGTCAGAGAGCATGCATTTCCATACTTAGCCAAAAAATTTGAAGCTATTAGTTGGGTGGCAGCCCAATGGCAGGGTGGCCGCCCAATGGAAGGGTGACCTGCCTTGGTGGTAAGGGCTCTCCTACACTGTTCGTCACCCAAGAAGTCCTGAGAGCATGTATTTTGACAGTAAGCCAAATTTTTGAACACTAGAGAAAGGGAGGCTGCCTAATGGAAGGGCAGCCACATGTTCTTCGCTCTCATACTTAGCCTTTTGGGGGACTTCATAATAAGTTGGTATTTTACCAATTTCAAGAATAATTTTTACTTTTATTTTTGGATCCGAAATTGTTGTTTAATGTGCTTAATGTAATATTATGCTTAGTTACAGGTTACAAGTGCTGATTGAAGAAGATTGAAACTAAAAGAGCAAAAAGTGGAGCCAAAGTATTGAATGTAGCTGCAGCAGGACAGAGCGCTTCTCCCTCAAAGCCAAGATAGTCGTCTTTTGCCCAAAACAGTGAGCATGAAATTTTGGAGCTCAAGATGGGAGGCCCACCTCTACCTCAAGACAGCCCCCTTCTGAAGAATAGACGAACGCTTACTCAAGGTACGTGCCGCCTATATCGTGAAAGATGAAGAACAGGCGACCGCCTATTCAAGGGATGGCCACATAAATCTAGAAAAATGAAGCATAAGTGGCCGCCTACATGAAGATGCGCTCCGCCTCAACTTGCTAGAATAGAGATGAAGTTGGCCCATGTATCAAAGAGCAACCGCCCTATGTTAGGGGGCCGCTCAGCCCTGAAAGGAAGTCTTGTCATTAAAAGTTGTACCTTGTTTCTCCTTTATAGAAACTCTCTAAAGTGCTCAAGCAGGCCCAATTTCGATGTGCAGCTTGGACCTGCTTAAGAGGGCATTTCAGTAATTTCAGCTGAACCACCTTATGGAATTGGTTACTTTTTCACGTTACTGTAGATGTTTCATTAAATTTTACCTGTGTTGACTATACTATCCTTCTACATTGAGTTTTGGGGTCCACACGGTTTTACTTTATTCAAGCCATATCCTTGGAGAGCTGTATTACTCCTTTTGAACGGTGGGTCCTTTTGAGCTATTACCCCATATTTTCCACCTTATTACCAAAATATATTTGGTTAGCTCTGTAAATCTATCAAAGGACGAGCCTATGTTTTAAATGCTCAAAAGTGCATTTACTCTGCTGATGTTATGCCTTTCCCTATTTTTTCCCCTAAAATGGGGAAATTCCTATTTTAGGAAAAACTTACTCCAACCATTCCCCCATTTTTTTCCTAAAAAGAATATTCCTTTTTATATTCTTCTCTCTTCTATATTATATTATTATCTTTATCTCAATTTTATTTTCTTATTTCCATTAAACAAATTCTATCTTTTATTTTCTTTTTTTTTACATATTTGTCACACATAATTTATATTCAATATAAATTTATTTTCTACCATAAAATTTTAAACAATATAATTTGTAAGAAAATATTAAAGATTATACATATGAACGGATAATTCAAATAAAAGTGAAATAATTGTGATACAAAATAATTAAATACATATTACATTACGATAAAATTCATTCGAAATACTACAAGTAGAACTTCAATTTGCACCTCTATGCTCCCATAAATGATCTATTAATGCAGTACGAAGTTCAAAATGAGCATCTTTGTTCCTAGTTCTTCCGTATCTAGCTAAAAATTCTTGAAATCGTTGATTTTCATCTACTGCCATTTCTACTTCTGGAACCGGACCTTCCAAATCATCTTGAATTTGATCATGTGTGGGCTCTAATGAAGGATTTTGAGAAGTTTAACGATGGCGATGTTGAAAGAAAGAAACCAAGAAAGCAAGACTATGCTAATATATCATCGGAGTCTGAGGCTTCTAACGATGAGGATTTTGCAGGTGATTTCACTCCATCACAACGACCATGTGGGGTGAAGAAAGCAAAAATGAAGAGAGAAGTTAATGAAGGTTACATGAAGATGGTCCAATCAGAAAATACTCGGATGGTTGAGGCGATTAATAATGCAACTGAGAGACAAAAAGAAACAAATTACATTGAAAAAGAAAAAGTAAGACTAAAAGAATTGAAATATGATCATAAAATTGTGTCCACAAATGTTGATTCAATTTTGGATCCGCATCATCGTGAATATGTGCGACAGGAACAAGAACGAATAATGAATAAAAGAAGTCAACAACCACAACAGTCACAACCACAACAATCATCTGCCCCATTCACTCAGTACTATAATAATTTTTTTGAACCTGGAAATGACATGCCTCACTACTAAAATATTACATTATTCAACGTAATTTCAACTTTAATGTATTTCCAGTTATTATGTATTTTAATTTAATGTATTTCCAGTTTTAATGTATTTTAATTTAATGTATTTTCAATTTTAATGTATTTCCAATTTTAATGTATTATTATTTAATGTAATTTCAATTTTAATGTGTTTTTATTTAACTTTCTTTTTTTTTTGAATTTTAGCAATTTTAAAAATTTTATATTTGCACCTTTCATTGTTTTTTATGGTTATATCTTTTTTATACAATTATAACTCATAATAAAATTAACTACCAATTTTACATAAAAAAATATATACACGATAATTAAATTTTCAAAATAATACGACAATGCTAAGACTATAAATTATTTATATAAAGATATTATATAAACATAATTACATTTATATAAAGAGATAAATTAAAAAGTTAAATAATAAAAATAATATTATTTTAATGGTGAATAGTAAATAGGGAGATGAATAGTGCGTCCCCAAATTTGCGGAAACACTATTCACTCCTTAATTTGGGGACACAAATAGGGAGTTATTGGAGTAAAATTTCCTTAAATGTATTCCTAAAAATAGGAAAAAGAGGGTTTAGGGACAACCCTTGAAGTTGCCCTTAGGAATCTTTTTGATCGCCTTTTTCTGAATCAAGTACCAGATTTGGTATCTTCATATCGTCATTGGTGTCTTTACACTCCAAAATAGGAGGCTCCAACCTCCTAAATTCTACATTAGCCTTTAAAACTCGGTGCTATTTTTGTATTCTCAAAGTGCCCACTTTGAGTAGTAGATGTAAATGACCAAAGTAAAAGATTTTGCACTTTAATTGAAATGGCTGGACTACCTCCTAGTATCAAATAATTTAATTTTAATTAACTTAATACTCTAAAGGCAAATAATATTACAAACATATCAGTATCACATATAATAACTAATTATTACTTAAATAAATATGAGCAAATGAAAAAGGCTATCTTAATATATTTCGATTAGATAGACCTATTATAATTAGCATCAAAATTGAGAATTTCTTTCCTAAAAATGCAGGTATTGGTTAATAACGTCAAATGTAAAATGTGTTTACCTTGACAAGACTTATAAAATGAGAAAAATTATAATTAAACCATCCCTACTTTCCAAAAGAACGAGAAAGCCGAGAAGTTGAAATAAACAAAATAAGAAGAAAAACAGGTTTATTCATATATAGGTAAGGATATTGTGAGAATATGTAAGTTGGGGCTCAAGATGTAGAAGAGCCTGCAATAGAAGATTTGACAAGTAACTTGGGCAAAGAGTTGTGCCAAGACGTCGACAAAGACATCTTGAGGATGGAAGTTAACATAGTGGCAAGTTCCAGACATTTGAGGAGTTATGAAGCATGCATGTGAAATTTTTGTTTTAATACTCTTTAGACATTCAATTAGTAAATTTATTTTGTAACATGGGCCCCCTTTATCTAGTATAAATATAAAATTCTAGGGTTTTATTATGATTCTATTTCTACTTTTATTATATTCTACTTTGGGCAAGAATTGAGAAGTAAGTAATAAGATTCTTCCATTTTGTAAGCATCTAACACTTGTTTTTCATCAATCAAATATATGTTTCATATCTTAATTATATTCCCTAGCATGTCTTTGATTCAAATCCCTAGTAAACTCATACAAAGGGTGTAAACATGCTATAGTGGTTAAAATTTAATGGGTAACACTTAGATTTACTTATTACATCTTGGGTTTTATTATCTAGCTTCTATCACCATACTTAACTTTAGTGATCATAACACTAGGGTTACATGCCTATTTAGCTACAAAAACAAATACTAATTAACTAAAACTTCAACTTCAACAACATCATGGTACCTACAAAGACAAAAACTAATTTGCTAAAACCTTTTGTTGCCTCCCAAGAAGAGCCTTGGTTAACGTCGTGGCACAATTCTGACCCATTCTATCATGGATTGATCAAAAACTACGAAGGCCACCACTTTGGTGCATTCCATCACTCCCACGTAGTGCTTCGCCTAGTACTCATTCACTCTAAACCCTTAGCCATTAATATCCTCCAAATCAAGAGCACCACAAGGAGAAACACCAACCACTTGGAAGGATCACTCCACTTGGACCTCAACTTTTCTGAAAAAAATTTGAAGACGAGAGTTGAACAACAACACAAGATCACTCACTTTGAACTGCCAGATCCATATCCTCTTGTCGTGCACCATCCTCATCTTTTTCTTATAAAGCAAGGAATTATCATAAGCATTGAACCACATTTCATCAATTTCATTTAGAGGTTCCATTCTTGATTTTTAGGCCAATCCCCAATCCAAGTTCAACTTCTTCAATGTGCACAATGCTTTATACTCAAGCTCGATAGGAAGGTGTGAAACGACCTCGGTTAGTCGTTTCGGAAGATAGGACTCCGATTGGTGTGCTGATAATTTTAAAATATTCGTAAGGTCCATTGGGACTTGTCTGTAAAATTTGAGCTAAATCAGACCTCGTTTGGTAGGCATCGGAAGAAGGTTTCAGTTTTTATTGTCGATAAATATTAAAAAGAGATTTTCGAGCTAGGTTTTGGCGAATGAGCTCCGATTCAAAATCCGGAAGCGCCGTTAGGTTCGTATGATTATTTATGACTTTTTTGAACTTTCGAAAGTGAATTTCGATGTTGTTCGGCTAGTTTCCGCTAAAATGCCGAAAGTTAAATCATTTGACTTCTTTTCAATAAATTTGCATATTGAGTTTTGGGAGTACGATTTGAGATCCGCCATCACAGATATGTTACATATATTTTGTATAACTTGTATGCAAAACTTGGAATTATTTTGAATATCGTAGGGTACCGTTTTAATTTTTACCGTAGCAGCGAATTTTAAAGGAAAAAAAAAGAGAAAAAGACAAAATTAATGGGTGGCTGGATGAGCCTATATAAAGCTCAATGATAAGCTCCAAATGGATGGAAATAGGGAAAATGAACAGAATACGAGAAAACGAGAAACAGAGAAAATTATCAGAAAATGTCAGAAATTGAGAAAAGAGCCGGAAAAATAGTAGAATTTTCACCCTGAAACATTCAGGTAATGATCCTAATATATTATTTGAGTTTATTACGTGTGTTTGAATATATTTTAACGGTAAAACTTAGAATATTAGACATCGTCTTAATAAGTTCAATTAATAGTTTAAAGGGTTAAATAGACCCCGATAATGAAATTGATTATATATTCGTACTCAGTGAGTTATGGGCAACTTATAAATGTAATTTATTTAGGGTTTAGTTATGTGACCATAAACCCTGTACATAGGCATGACCTGCATATTGCGTATGCGAATAGGGTATCAGGTTCCTACCTTGATTGCCCTAAGATGTGAGGAATGAAGCCTTTAGCCTAATTTGATATATTTTTCTGCTTATTGAATAGAGTGAGATCGTTTGACAATGAATTCAAAGGACAAAGCGGTTGTTGAGTAATTGTGCTAACTTTGTAACAAGGTAAGTATTTATATCCATTTCTTTGGAGGCACCTGGCCTCGTGGATTTTCTACCACGTGTTCCTTACGTATGTAGCTGCCGATACGTGTACTCCTTACGCCTTAGCTTTGAATTTACATTGTATATTGTATGTTATGTCCTATTGTTGGTATTGCATTGAGGATCTGAGCATGGTACTCTGGCTGTGAGTTGGCATCTACTTCCCAACTGACTATGAGAGTCCTGCGCTGGTGAAGGGTTATTATTGCATCATATTACATTCTTATGCATTACATTACATATCATATTGGGTGCAGGAGTATTCCACCCCAGGAGCAGGAGGATTCCGCTCCATTGTATCATATTGAGGGTAGGAGGATTCCGCCCCAAGAGCAGGAGTATTCCGCTCTTATGTCAGATATTGAGTGCAGGAGAATTTCGCCTCAGCTTTACATTATATCGGTGCAGGAGTATTCCGCCCAAGGAGAATGCAGGAGTATTCCGCCTCTGGTTTATATTATATCGCGTGCAGGAGTATTCCGCCCCAGGAGCAGGAGTATTCCGCTCCAGTTGGTTATCATATTGGATTCCCCTTGAATGCAGGAGTATTCCGCTTCGGGATGGGATTAAGGGAACATGCGACCCTTTGCATCATATTTCATTTCATTTCATTTCATCTCACTTAATTTCATTTCATCTCAATTCATACCATTGTATAGACTTGCGGTACATGACTACTGTTCTGCTTATATGTGCATTGCTTATTTGTTGATATGTTTCTGGCACGCATCCTTGGTTGAGTTTATAAGTTTCTTACGTGTTTTCGGTTGTTATCTGGCTCTGCTTTTTTATAAATTAAATAAAAGAAATTTGGTCTATCTATTTCTTTTCTCCCTGGCTAGCTATCCTATTCTTTGAGGTGGCTAGTCTGCCCCACTTATTAAGTCCTTTTGACTCACCCTTGTTTGTTGTTTGTTTCTTGTCTATCTATTTCGTTTCGACAGGTTCGCTCCAGGATTGAGTTGGCCACGTTGTGAAGGAGCGGAGATGACACGACCCGAAATCCGGCTAGGCCGTGCGGGCACCCGATATCCTTCCCTAGACCCGTCGGGTGAACCCTTACCAATTAAATTAGGAAAATAAATACAATTCAATTCATAAATAAGAATAAGACTTTAAAAACAACACTGACATACTGATACCTCTAAGCTGTACAAAAGAAATTACAGCTGCCTACCCAACATACTAGGTTTAGGGTTATCCAGACTAGACATCTAAGAGTATAAAAGAAGACAGATACCTCTTGAAGGGAGCAAAATGCAGCTGAAATAATAAACAATTGGCTCACCCTGACAGCTGAAGTCATCTTCGCTCCTTCACAACGTGGCGAACTCAATCCTGGAGCGAACCTGCCGAAACGATATAGATAGACAAGAAACAAACAGCAAACAAGGGTGAGTCAAAAGGACTCAATAAGTGGGGCAGACTAGCCACCTCAAAAAATAGGAAAGTTAGCTAGGGAGAAAAGATACAGATAAACCCAATTCCTCCTATTTAAATTACAAAAAGGCAGAGCCAGATAATAACCAGAAATACATATGAAACCTTAAACTCGGCCAGGAATACAAACCAGAATCATATCAACAAATAAGCAATGCACATATAAGAAGAACAGTAGTCATGTACCGCAAGTCTACACAATGGTATGAAGTGAGATGAAATGAAATGAAGTGAGATGAAATGAAATGAAGTGAGATGCGAAGGGTCACATGTGCCCGTAATCCCATCCTGAAGCGGAATACTCCTGTATTCGAGGGGAATCCAATCTGATAGCCAACTGGAGCGGAATACTCCTGCTCCTGGGGCGGAATACTCCTGCACCGGATATAATATGAACCAGAAGCAGAATACTTCTGCACTCTCTTGGGGCGGAATACTCCTGGACCCGATATAATGTAAAGCTGAGGCGGAATACTCCTGCACTCTCCTAGGGCGGAATCCTCCTACCCTCAATATGATACAATGGAGCGGAATACTCCTGCTCCTGGGGCGGAATACTCCTACCCTCAATATGATACAATGGAGCGGAATACTCCTGCTCCTGGGGCGGAATACTCCTGCACCCAATATGATATGCAATGTAATGCATATGAATGACATATAATGCATATGAATGCAATGTGATGCAATAATAACCTTTCACCGGCGCGGGACTCTCATCAACAGCCGGGAAGTAGATGCAACTTACTACCAGGGTACAATGCTCAGATCCTCAATGCAATACCAACAATAGGACATAACATATAATATACAATGTAAATCCAAAGCTAAGGCGTAATGAGTACGCCTAGCGGCAGCTACACACGTAAGGAATACTTGGTAGAAAATTCAAGAGGCCAGGTGCCACCAAAGAAATGGATATAAACACTTACCTTGTTACAAAGTTAGCACAATTACTCAACAACCGCTTTGTCCTTTGAATTCATTGCCAAACGATCCCACTCTATTCAATAAGCAGAAAAATATATCAAATTAGGCTAAAGGCTTCATTCCTCACATCTTAGGGCAATCCAGGTAGGAACCTGATACCCTATTCGCATACGCAATACGCAGGCCAGGCCTATGTACAGGGTTTATGGTCACATAACCAAACCCCAAATAAATTACATTTATATATTGTCCATAACTCACTGAGTACGAATATATAATCAATTTCATTATCGGGGTCCATTTGACCCTTTAAAATATTAATTGAACTTATTAAAACGATGTATAATATTCCAAGTTTTACCATTAAAACATATTCAAACACACGTAATAAACTCAAATAATATATTAGGATCATTACCTGGATGTTTCGGAGTGAAAATCCTATTTTTCTCCGGCTCTTTTTCTCATTTTCTGGCATTTTTTCCTTATTTCCATGTTCCTGTTTTCTCATCTCACGTTTCTGTTCGAATGTTTTGTTCTAGAATTGATCAGGTGGGGGATTTATATCCCCACCGCCTAACTTTTGACTTTTTTTTTCCTCTTTTCGCGATGAAAATTAAAACGGTACCCTACGATATTCGAAATAATTCCAACTTCTGCATACCAGTTATACAAAATATATGTAACATACTCGCGAAGGTGGATCTCAAGTTGGACTCCCAAAACTCAAGATGCGAATTTAAATAAAAAGAAGTCAAATTATTTAACTTTTGGCATTTTAGCGGAAACTAGCCGAACAACATCGAAATTCACTTTCGAAAGTTCATAAAGGTCATAAATAATCATACGAACCCAACGGCGCTTTCGGATTTCAAATCGGAGCTCATTCGGCAAAACCGAGCTCGAAAATCTCTTTTTAATATTTATCGCCAATAAAAACTGGAACCTTCTTCCGATGCCTACCAAACGAGGTCTGATTTGGCTCAAATTTTACAGACAGGTCCTAATGAACATTACGAATATTTTCAAATTATCGACACCCCAATCGGAGTCCTAACTTCCAAAACGACTGACCGAGGTCGTTTCATTTTCCTCCACTTAAACTCTCGTTCGTCCTCGAACGAGCCTAAGTCTAAAGCAAGATTCGCGCTGATAACAAGAGAACTTGCACGACCTTCATGAGCTACCCCACGGGTCTTCTTTCCTGATTACAGGATCACAATTATAACACGCACATCAAAACCTTGGATAAAAACATAGCTGGATAATATCGTAATGCCATTCCCAGCTTATTCTAACAAAGCTGGTCCTTCCTCGATCACGAGAGGAGAGTTTTACTTTTTCGAAACAAAGATACATGAATTTTTGAATGGGTTAACATGATTCAGCCAATAATCACCTCTTCGATATACGTTTCGATATATAACAGGTCAATGGAACTAAGAATTAGCTCACGCTTGACACAATAGGGGAAGCTTTAAAAGTACCTTGTCACTACACGCTATAGAAGATTTGGTGCACACTATATTATTTTTACGAACGTACTATGCAACATCTCAGTTGATGTTAGTGTTGTTCCGCAAGCTCCTTGTGGGAATGTAGTTACTCATATCCTAATGTGTGTCAAAGGTTCGTCTGAACAGGGTCTATCATATAAGGATAAGGATCATGCAAATACTACTGGATAGTATGGTGCAGACCAGAAATGATCTTCAGACTGAACATCTACTTCAAGGTATTGTCTTTGAATTGGAAATATTATGACTTGAAAAAGTGAAAATAAAAGAGACATGTAGTTGGACCATGAGTCGAGGCAGAATACCAGCAATAAAGTTGATTACCTGTTCACTTATAATGTTAAAGTAACTTCTTAAAGAGTTGAGGTGTGAAAGAGATATACACACCAATGATGGATTGTCGACAAGCTGCACTAGACCTTTAACTCTAAATTTCCATGAAGTAAAACAGCGCCAGTATGAGGATCCAGTTCTAGTTGAATACAGACAGATAGCCAGAAGAAAATTGGAGTCACCATACAGGGTTACTACTGACGGTGTTTCCATGTATAAAGATAGAATTTGTGTTCCTGATGTTGCAGATTTACGTGGTCAGATTATGATAGAGGCAAATTATTTCAAATACACTGTTCGTCCAGGTTCGACTAAGATGTACCATGATCTTAAGAAGGTTTATTGGTGGGACAGAATGAAGTGTGACATAGCAGAATTTGTTGCTCAGTGTTCTAATTGCCAGCAAGTTAAAGTCATGTCATCTTTCCAGATTTTATGCTTTCAGCAGATAGGTACGTATATATGATCAGGTTGCCAACTTATCTCTATCATTAATAGATTATTAGTGGGTTTAGCAATGATCGACACTCATTGTAGGTTTCTATCGTGGCCTTAGGTTGGGTCGTGACAAAAGTGTTATCAACGCATTAGAGGTTTAGTATTACCGCTCAGTATTTGGAGGAAGACTTCTCCACTTAAAGCACAAACTCATGCAGCTATTTGAATAGGAATAACTATCCTCGCACAGTCTGCTGGACTAAAGAAGTTTTACCTAAAAGCTGGACGTGGGAAGACCTAAGCTACCAACTACCCTTTCGAGTTGCCAAACAGCTGCAACTCTCAAGTTCACAACTCCATAACTTTGCCGTAAACACCACCGCCTGATGGATGGTACTTCTATATAAAAATTTCTGTAGAGTTTTCCCTGAAACTGGATGATCCGCAAAAACAGAACCAACACTATGCTATACATGGGAATGGATACTTGGATAAACTGATATCGAAAACAATAATATGCTTACCCGGCTACAATAACGCGTACTGTGGCTCAACACAGGGAACATCACAAGAGGCTACCAATCGCCCAAGCTCACTAGTGCCGGACGAAGAAGAGATGGCAACGGACTGAGAATAGAAATAATTAGAGCTTTAGGAAGCTCATCTTCTTATTCACTTGGCTACTGAGCTAGATTACTCACGAGTCAAGCTAGCCAAAGAATCGCAATTGAAGAATAGGTATTAAATGAGCTCTATGGAACAACATCCATATCAATTTAACCTTCCTATAAAAAGGAAACTCCGACAATTTATCAGAAAACCCTTTATAACCCATATAAGCTCATGGGATAACATGACTGTACTAGTGTCTTGAACCAAGAGGAGATACATAGATCGAATATTACTTACTAATTACTTTGCACCGGAAGAAACGATAACACTTTCTGATGGTGACGAATAAGAATCCCATCATCCAACCAACACGGAATTCCGAGAAGAGAGTTAAACTGATTTGATATAATAAGAGAAGGTGGCACAACAGGACACCAAGCAGGCAATAGCGACACTCACTATCAAATATCTCATATTTAGACCAGATAAATTAGTAGGGTCTCATAAACGCCAGGAATAAATCATATTAGAAGCTCACCCCTCTACTGCAACCGATTCTTAATAGAAACTACATCCAAGGAAACCATGGAACATGATATGACAGACCATCTCCAGATCGATCGGAAGAATCAAATCTTACTCACATATAAGGGAAGAAGAAATATATAGGTCTACTACATTGGATGCCTCAACATCCTGCCAGACTAGCAGTTCATAGAACTACCTCTGCAGCTGAGCTAAGGAACTACTCTGATAATCACCTTCTGAAGAACCACTGCCACCACACTCTCAACCTCTATCGGATGGTGGCATTTCTTTTGCTAATTGATCTAAATGAAATCCCCTGCGACTGCGCAGATGCCTGATGACGAGAGAAAAGACGATTGCTAACTTGTCGGAGTAAGGGAAAACTCCTCAAAGGATAGCCAGACACACAAGTATGATAACAGGAAAACTCCTCAAAGGATAATCAGATTCACGACAAGGATAACACCTTTTCGCTGAATATGGGAACCGGATAGATTGTTGATAGCTACAAAAAGAAAACTGAGTCTATTTTGATGAACTACTAGTGCACTTTGAGAATTACGCTCTACAAGCTGAGATAACCTGGCAGGTGACCTCCAAAAATAATCAGAACTCTTACCTCCAAATGGGGTACCACGGTTGCCCACTGGGTCCACGGGATCTCCTACTCTCCCGTTCTAACTCTTCCCGCTCTAACTTATGGTATGCCTCGTTCCTTCGAACAATATCAACGACGACATCAAATGAAGTCCCAACCTCGATTTCTCAAGCCATCTGGGTTGTCAAGGAAGGAGAAAGGTCACCAATAAATTTTTGAACATTCTCGAAAGGCTCATGGACTAGTTCTAATGCATATTCAGCCATTCTATACAATTCAATCTCATATTCTGAAACACCAACAGGCTATCCGACAGGCTACCTTGTCCAATTCACTCAAACTGGCAACACTTTTCATCTCGCTCGCTACTCGAAAGGAACTTTTCCACGAATCTAGAAGAAAAATCGAACCAAGTTAGCTAATAAGAGAGCGGCCCACCAATTTAAGGCTTGACATTGAAATCGAAAAGTAGAATAATCAACACCATACCACTCGATATAATCAAGAGCCTGAAGGATACGCTGACATCATTTTTTTTGAAAAAAAAATCACGAGGTTTATCTGATGCATTGCTTAAGAATATCAGAAGGTTCAATCGCGTAAAATAATGCAACCTCTTTGGGCACTCAAATCTAACTGTTACCTCTGCTGGCTAACCAGCCAGAAAAATTGGTGGCGCAACACGTGCTGCTTATAGAACATAATTTACTGGGGCAACATCAGGGACTGGAACAGGGGCTCGCTGAGACCGAACGTCTCCATCTTCGGCAACCTGGTAGGTTGCCAAGCGAATAATAGACTCTTGCGGTATCTGCATCGCCAAGATACTCGTAAAAGCATCGTAGAGAGCAAAGGGAACCACAAGGCCCTGCTCCCTTGCCCATCACAAGCTCGTACTGCTAGGACCTCCGTAACTTGATCGTCAATACGATAAAAAACTCTCGGGACTTCGTCAGTGCTAGCCCAGGCTAGACTGCTTCGTCTTGAACTCATACTGTTTGCTGATTTCTCATACGAGGGTTCACAATTACCACGAACGAATTAACGAAAATACTTTTGCATCCTAGACCGACGCACGATCAGAAATGAAGGAAGTGAAACGTCCTAAATGCCATCATAGCCTCTCGTAGATAAGTACGGACGTCTACGTACCCATCACCGAGACTCTACTAGACACTGTCTTAGTCTGGATAGACTCTAAACCGGGCTCTGATACCAACTGACACGACCCGAAATCCGGCTAGGCCGTGCGGGCACCCGATATCCTCCCCTAGACCCGTCGGGCGAACCCTTACCAATTAAATTAGGAAAATAAATACAATTCAATTCATAAATAAGAATAAGACTTAAAAAAAAAACACTGACATACTGATACCTCTAAGATGTACAAAAGAAATTACAGCTGCCTACCCAACATACTAGGTTTAGGGTTATCCAGACTAGACATCTAAGAGTATAAAAGAAGACAGATACCTCTTGAAGTGAGCAAACAGCAGCTGAAATAATAAACAATAAACTGGTGGCCATCCAGAATAAAAGCTAACTCACCCTGACAGCTGAAGTCATCTTCGCTCCTTCACAACGTGGCGAACTCAATCCTGGAGCGAACCTGCCGAAACGATATAGATAGACAAGAAACAAACAGCAAACAAGGGTGAGTCAAAAGGACTCAATAAGTGGGGCAGACTAGCCACCTCAAAAAAATAGGAAAGCTAGCCAGGGAGAAAAGATACAGATAAACCCAATTCCTCCTATTTAAATTACAAAAAGGCAGAGCCAGATAATAACCAGAAAAACATATGAAACCTTAAACTCAGCCAGGAATACGAACCAGAATCATATCAACAAATAAGCAATGCACATATAAGAAGAACAGTAGTCATGTACCGCAAGTCTACACAATGGTATGAAGTGAGATGAAATGAAATGAAGTGAGATGAAATGAAATGAAGTGAGATGCGAAGGGTCATATGTGCCCGTAATCCCATCCTGAAGCGGAATACTCCTGTATTCAAGGGGAATCCAATCTGATAACCAACTGGAGCGGAATACTCCTGCACCCGATATAATATGAACCAGAGGCGGAATACTCCCACACTCTCTTGAGGCGGAATAGTCCTGAACCGGATATAATGTAAAGTTGAGGCAGAATACTCCTACACTCTCCTAAGGCGGAATCCTCCTACCCTCAATATGATACAATGGAGCGGAATACTCCTGCTCCTGGGGCGGAATACTCCTACCCTCAATATGATACAATGGAGCGGAATACTCCTGCTCCTAGGGCAGAATACTCCTGCACCCAATATGATATGCAATGTAATGCATATGAATGACATATAATGTATATTAATGCAATGTGATGCAATAATAACCCTTCACCGGCGCTGGACTCTTATCGACAGCCGGGAAGTAGATGCCAACTTACAGCCAGGGTAAAATGCTCAGATCCTCAATGCAATACCAACAATAGGACATAACATATAATATACAATGTAAATCCAAAGCTAAGGCATAATGAGTACGCCTATCGGCAGCTACACACGTAAGGAATACGTGGTAGAAAATCCACGAGGCCAGGTGCTTCCAAAGAAATGGATATAAACACTTACCTTGTTACAAAGTTAGCACAATTACTCAACAACCGCTTTGTCCTTTGAATTCATTGCCAAACGATCCCACTCTATTCAATAAGCAGAAAAATATATCAAATTAGGCTAAAGGCTTCATTCCTCACATCTTAGGGCAATCCAGGTAGGAACCTGATGCCCTATTCGGATACGCAATACGCAGGACAGGCCTATGTACAGAGTTTATGGTCATATAACCAAACCCCAAATAAATTACATTTATATGTTGTCCATAACTCACTGAGTACGACTATATAATCAATTTCATTATTGGGGTCCATTTGATCCTTTAAAATATTAATTGAACTTATTAAAATGATGTATAATATTATAAGTTTTACCGTTAAAACATATTCAAACACACGTAATAAACTCAAATAATATATTAGGATCATTACCTGGATGTTTCGGGGTGAAAATCCTATTTTTCTCCGGCTCTTTTATACTCTTAGATGTTTAGTCTGGATAACCCTAAACCTAGTATGTTGGGTAGTCAGCTGTAATTATTTTTGTACAGCTTAGAGGTATCAGTATGTCTGTATTTTTATTTTAAATCTTGTCCTTATTTATAAATTATTATATTTATTTTCCTAATTTAATTGGTAAGGGTTCACCCGACGGGTCTAGGGGAGGATGTCGGGTGCCCGCACGGCCTAGTCGAAATCCGGATCGTGTCAGTTGGTATCAGAGCCCAGTTTAGAGTCTATCAAATCTAAGACAGTGTGTAGTAGAGTCTCGGTGATGGGTACGTAGACGTCCGTACTTATCTACGAGAGGCTATGATGGCATTTAGGAAGTTTTACTTCCTTCATTTCTGATCGTGCGTTGGTCTAGGATGCAAAAGTATTTTTGTTAATTCATTCGTGGTAATTGTGAACCCTCGTATGACAAATCAGCAAACGGAAGGAGTTCAGGGCGAAGCAGTCTAGCCTGGGGCTAGCACTGACGAAGCCCTGAGAGTTTTGATCGTGCTGACGATCTAGTTATGGAGGTCCCAGCTGTACCAGCTCGCGATGGGCAAGGGAGCAGGGCCTTGTAGTTCCCTTGGCTCTCTACGATGCTTTACGAGATTCTTGGCGACGCAGATACCGTAAGAACCTATTATTCGCTGGGCAGCCTATCAGGTTGCCGCATGTGCAGACGTTCGATCTCAGGGTGCTCCTTTTCTGGTTCTTAATGTTGCTGCAGTAAATTATATTCCAGAGGTAGTATGTGTTGTACCTCTAATTGTTCTGGCTAGTTAGCCAGCCGAGGTATCAGTTCGGTCCGAGTGTCCGAAGAGGTTGCATTATTTTGCGCGGTTGAACCTTCCGATATTTTTAAGCAATGCATCAGATAAACCTCGTGATTCTTTTTAAAAAAATAAAATGATGTCAGCATATCCTTCAGGCTGTTGGTTATCTCGAGCAATATGCTGTGTATTATTCTTCTTTCCAATTTCAGTGTCCAGCCTTGAATTGGTGGGCCGCTCTCTTATTAGCTAACTTGGTTGGGTTTATCTTCTAGATTCGTGGAAAGTTCCTTTCGAGTAGCGAGCGAGATGAAAAGTGTTTCCAGTTTGAGTGGATTGGACAGGGTAGTCTGTCGGTTAGCCAGTTGGTGTTTCAAAATATGAGATTGAATTCTATAGAATGGCTGGATATGCATTAGAACTAGTTCATGAGCCTTTCGAGAGATTCAGAGATTTATTGATGACCTTTATTTTTTCTTGAAATCCAGATGGCTCGAGAAATTGAGGTCTGGATTTTATTTGATGTTGTTGTTAATATTGCCTGATGGTTCGAGGCATACCATAAGTTAGAGCGGGAAAGTAAGAGATCCCACGGCCCTGGTGGGTAACCATTTCGAGGTAAAAGTTCTGATTATTTTGGGAGGTCACCTTCCAGGTTATCTCAGCTTGTGTCACTTGATTCTTAGAGTGCGCCAGTATCTCATCAAGATCAGATTCAGTCTTCTCTTTGCAGCCATCAACAATCTTTCCAGCTTCCATTTTTTAGCGAAAATGTGGTATCATTGTCATGAGTCTGGCTATCCTTTAAAGAGTTTTTCGTTACTCCGGCGAGTAGGCAGCCATCCTTTCTGTCGTCAGGCACCTGCACAGTCGCAGGGGATTTTATTTAGATCTCAATCAACCATGGAAATGCCACGATCCAGTAAAGGCTGAGAGCGTGGTGGCAGTTATTCTTCAGAAGGTAATTATCAGTGTAGCGGCTTAGTTCAGCCGCAGAGGTAGTTTTATGAATTGCCAGTATGGCAGGATGATGAAGCATCCGATGTAGTAGACCCGAGTATTTCTTCTTCTCTTAAATGTGAGTAAGATTTGATTCTTTCGATCGATCTGGAAATGGTGTGTCTTATCATGTTTCGGTGGTTTCCTTGGATGTCATTTCTAATAAGAATCAGTTGCGGTAGAGGGGCGAGCTTCTGGTATGATTTATTCCTTGCATTTGTGAGACCCTACTACTTTATTTGGTTTAAATGTGAGAGATTTGTGAGTAAGTATCGGTATTTTTCTGCTTGGCATCTTGTTACGCCACCTTCTGTTATTATGTCAAGTCATTTTACCTCTCTCCTCGGAAATCAGTGTTGGTAGGATGATGGGATTCTTATTCGTCACCATCAGGAAGTGTCGTTGTTTCTTCCGATGTAAAGTAGCTCGTAAGTAATGCTCGATCTATGTGTCTCCTCTTGGTTCGAGATTCTAGTAGAGTCCTGTTATTCTATGAGCTTGTCTTAGTTATAAAAGGGTATTCTGGTAAATTATCAGAGTTTCCTTCTTATTGGGAGGTTAAATTGGTATGGATGTTTTTCCATAAAGCTTATTTAATGTCTATCTCTTCAATTGCGATTCTTTTGCTCGCCTGACTCGGAAGTAGTCTAGCTTTGGTAGCCAAGCAAATAAGAAGATGAACTTCCTGAAGCTCTAATTATTTCTATCCTCGATCCATTTCCATTTCTTCTTCGTCCGGCACTAGTGAGCTTGGGCGATTGGTAGCCGCTTGTGACGTTCCCTGTGTTAAGCCAGAGTACGTGTTATTGTAGCCGGGTAAGCATATTATTGTTTTGGATATCAGTTGGTATCCATTCCCATGTATAGTATAGTGCTGGTTATGTTTTTGCGGATCATCTAGTTTCAGGGGAAACTCTTCAGAAATTTTTATATAGAAGTACCATCCATCAGGCGGTGGTGTTTACGGCAAAGTTATGGAGTTGTGAACTTGAGAGTTGCAGCTGTTTGGCAACTCGAAAGGGTAGTTGGTAGCCTAGGTCTGTCTACGTTCAGCTTTTAGCTAAATCTTCTTTAGTCTAGCAGACTGTGCGAGGATGTTTATTCCTATTCAAATGGCTGCATGAGTTTGTGCTTTAAGTGGAGGAGTCTTCCTCCAAATACTGCATGGTAATATTAAATCTCTGAGGTCTTGATATCACTTTTCTCACGACCCAAAGTAAGGCCACGGCAGAAATCTACAATGAGTGTCGATCATTGCTAAACCCACTAATAATATATTAATGACAGAGATAAGCTGGCAACCTGATCATATATATGTACCTATCTGCTGAAAACATAAAGTCTGGAAAGATGACACGACTTTAACTTGCTTGAAATTAGAACATTGAGCCACAAATTCTGCTACGTCACACTTCATTCCATCCCACTAATAAATCTGCTCAAGATCATGGTCCATCTTAGTCGAACCTGGATGAACAGTGTATTTAGAACAATGTGCCTCTATCATAATCTGTCCACGTAAATTTGCAACATCAGGAGCACAAAGTCTATCTTTATACATGGGAAAACCATCAGTAGTAACCCTGTATGTTGACTCCGTTTTTCTTCTGGCTGTCTGTCTGTATTCAACCAAAATTGGATCCTCATACTGACGTTGTTTTACTTCATGAAAAATTTAGAGTTAAAGATCTAGTGCAGCTTGTCGTCCATCCATCATTGGCATATCTCCTTCACACCCCAACTCTTTGAGAAGTTACTTTAGCGTTATAAGTGCACCTGTAATCAATTTTGTTTTTGGTATTCTGCCTCAGCCCATGGTCCAACTACATGTCTCTTTTATTTTCACTTTTTCAAGTCATAATATTTCCAATTCAAAGACAATATCCGGAAATAGATGTTCAGTCTGAAGATTATTCCTGGTCTGCATCATACTATCCAGTAGTATTTGCATGACCCTTATCCTTATATTATAGACCCTGTACAGATGAACCTTTGACATACATTAGGATATGAGTAACTACATTCCCACAAGGAGCTTGCGGAACAAAACTAACATCAACTGAGATGTTGCATAGTGTGTTTGTAAAAATAATTTAGCTTGCATCAAATCTTCTATAGTGTGTAGTGAAGAGGTACTTCAAAAGCTCCCCCTATTGCATCAAGCGTGAGCTAATTTTTAGTTCCATTGACATGTTCTATATCGAAAGGTATATCGAAGAGGTGATTATCGGATGAATCATGTTAATCCATTCAAAGTTCCGTGTATCTTTGTTTCAAAAATGTAGAACTCTCCTTTCGTGATCAAGGAAGGATCAGTTTAGTCAGAATAAGCTAGACAATGGCGTTATGACATTATCCAGCTATGTTTTTATCCAAGGGTTTGATATGCGTGTCATAATTCTGAATCTGTAATCATCAGATAATATCCGTGGAATAGTTTATGAAAGTTGTGTAAGTTCTCTTGTTATCTGCGTGAATCTTGCTTTAGACTTAGGCTCGTTCGAGGACTCGAGAGTTTAAGTGGAGGAGAATGAAACGACCTCGGTTAGTCGTTTCGGAAGATAAGACTGCGACTGGCGTGCCGATAATTTTAAAATATTCGTACAGTCCATTGGGACTTTTTTGTAAAATTTGAGCTAAATCAGACCTCGTTTGGTAGGCATCGGAAGAACATTTCAGTTTTTATTGTCGATAAATATTAAAAAAAGATTTTCGAGCTCGGTTTTGGCGAATGAGCTCCGATTCGAAATCCGGAAGCGATGTTAGGTTCGTATAATTATTTATGACTTTTGTGAACTTTCGAAAGTGAATTTCGATGTTGTTCGGCTAGTTTCCGCTAAAATACCGAAAGTTAAATAATTTGACTTCTTTTCAATAAACTTTCATATTGAGTTTCGGGAGTACGATTTGAGATCCGCCTTCGCAAGTATCTTACATATATTTTGTATAACCTGTATGCAAAAGTTGGAATTATTTTGAATATCATAGGGTACCGTTTTAATTTTTACCGTACCAGCGAATTTTAAAGGAAAAAAGAAAAAAAAAAAGAGAAAAAGACAAAATTGATGGGAGGCTAGATGAGCTTATATAAAGCTCAATGATAAGCTCAAAATGGTTGGAAACAAAGAAAATGAACAGAATACGAGAAAACGAGAAACAGAGAAAATTATCAGAAAAATGCCAGAAATTGAGAAAAGAGCCGGAAAAATAGTAGAATTTTCACCCCGAAACATTCAGGTAATGATCCTAATATATTATTTGAGTTTATTACGTATGTTTGAATATATTTTAACGGTAAAACTTAGAATATTAGACATCGTTTTAATAAGTTCAATTAATAGTTTGAAGGGTTAAATGGACCCCGATAATGAAATTGATTATATATTCGTACTCAGTGAGTTATGGGCAACTTATAAATGTAATTTATTTAGGGTTTGGTTATGTGACCATAAACCCTGTACATAGGCATGGCCTGCATATTGCGTATGCGAATAGGGTATCAGGTTCCTACCTTGATTGCCCTAAGATGTGAGGAATGAAGCCTTTAGCCTAATTTGATATATTTTTCTGCTTATTGAATAGAGTGGAATTGTTTGGCAATGAATTCAAAGGACAAAGCGGTTTTTGAGTAATTGTGCTAACTTTATAACAAGGTAAGTATTTATATCCATTTCTTTGGAGGCACCTGGCCTCGTGGATTTTCTACCACGTGTTCCTTACGTGTGTAGCTGCTGATAGGTGTACTCCTTACGCCTTAGCTTTGAATTTACATTGTATATTGTATGTTATGTCCTGTTGTTGGTATTGCATTGAGGATCTGAGCATGGTACTCTGGCTGTGAGTTGGCATTTACTTCCCGGCGGTCGATGAAAGTCCCGCGCTGGTGAAGGGTTATTATTGCATAATATTACATTCTTATGCATTACATTGCATATCATATTAGGTGCAGGAGTATTCCGCCCCAGGAGCAGGAGGATTCCGCTCCATTGTATCATATTGAGGGTTGGAAGATTCCGCCCCAAGAGCAGGAGTATTCCGCTCTTTTGTCAGATATTGACTGCAAGAGAATTTCTCCTCAGCTTTACATTATATCGGGTGCAGGAGTATTCCGCCCCAGGAGAGTGCAGGAGTATTTCGCCTCTGGTTTATATTATATCGGGTGCAGGAGTATTCCGCCCCAGGAGCAGGAGTATTCCGCTCCAGGTGGTTATCAGATTGGATTCCCCTCGAATGCAGGAGTATTCCGCTTCGGGATGGGATTAAGGGCACATGTGACCCTTCGCATCATATTTCATTTCATTTCATTTCATTACATCTCACTTCATTTCATTTCATCTCAATTCATACTATTGTGTAGACTTGCGGTACATGACTACTGTTCTGCTTATATGTTCATTGCTTATTTGTTGATATGTTTCTGGCACGCATCCTTGGTTGGGTTTATAAGTTTCTTACGTGTTTTCGGTTGTTATCTGGCTCTACCTTTTTATAATTTAAATAAAAGAAATTTGGTCTATCTATTTCTTTTCTCCCTGGCTAGCTATCCTATTCTTTGAGATGGCTAGTCTGCCCCACTTATTTAGTCCTTTTGACTCACCCTTGTTTGTTGTTTGTTTCTTGTCTATCTATTTTGTTTCGACAGGTTCGCTCCAGGATTGAGTTGGCCACGTTGTGAAGGAGCGGAGACGACCTCAGCCGTCAGGGTGAGCCAGCTTTATTCCGGATGGCCACCAGTTTATTGTTTATTATTTCAGTTGCATTTTGCTCCCTTCAAGAGGTATCTGTTTTCTTTTGTACTCTTAGATGTCTAGTCTGGATAACCCTAAACCTAGTATGTTGGGTAGTCAGTTGTAATTATTTTTGTACAGCTTAGAGGTATCAGTATGTCTGTATTTTTATTTTAAGTCTTGTCCTTATTTATGAATTATTATATTTATTTTCCTAATTTAATTGGTAGGGGTTCACCCGACGGGTCTAGGGGAGGATGTCGGGTGCCCACACGGCCTAGTCGAAATCTGCGTCGTGTCATGGTGACATGCCAATTGGTGTCTTTTAAAGCCGTTTTATATGCCCAAAGTACTTCATGCAATTTCTTTTCCCAGTTGGTGTCTTGTAAGCTAAAGTGCTTCATCCAATTTCTTTTTCCAATCTTCACGATTTGCATTCACAGTCTTGGTCAATATTTGCTTTATCTCCCGATTGGGCACTTTAACTTTTTCGCTTGTTTGAGGATGGTTCGGAGTAGTAACCTTGTAGTTCACTCCATACTTTTCAAGAAGGGAGTCAAATGGCTTGTTGCAAAAATGAGAACCACCATCACTTATTATGGCTCTTGATTTGCCAAAACGTATGAAGATGTTCTTATTTAAGAATGTTGTTACACTTTTTGCCTCATTATTTGGTAAGGCCACTGCTTTAACCCACTTAGAAATGTAATCAACGGCGACCAATATATACTTCATCGCCCAAGAGGAAACAAAAAGACCCATGAAGTCAATCCCCCACACATCAAACAACTCAACCTCTGTGATCGATTTTTGGGGCATCTCGTGCCTTCTTGAAATTCCTCTAGTCCTTTGGTGTTAATTGCAACTTTTCACAAATATATGTGCATCCTTATAGATTGTAGGCTAATGGAAACCACACTCCAAGATCTTGGAGGTGGTTCTAGTCCCACCAAGGTGCCAACCATAAGATAAAGAATGCATCCTTTCAAAAAATTTCATTTCTCAACATCGAGCACACATATCCGAATAATCCCGTCCGTACAAATTCGAAATAAGTAAGCTCATCCCAATAGTAATGACAAGCATCCTTCATAAGCTTCGTTCTTTGGTTGTACCATCTCCACACACCATATAATTGGCTATCTCGCATACCATGGCACATCTTCCCAAGACACGGCAAGAACCATTTCATCTAGAAAAGCATCATTGATTTCATTATCTTCCTTGGGTCTCCCCTCTTCTTCCAATTGTGATAAGTGATCTACTCTTTGGTTCTCGGTACTCTTCCTCTATTTAACTTCCACATCAAACTGTTGCAACAAAAGGATCCATCGAATCAACCTCGGCTTTGAATCTTTCTTGCTCATCAAATAACGAATTATGAACTACAACATTAGAACCCATCAAGTAGGCCCGTAATTTGTCAAAGTTAAATACAACCACCAAGAACTCCTTCTCTGTTACCGTATAGTACAATTAGGCCTTATTTATCATCTTTCTTGCATAATAGATGAGATGGAATAGCTTATCAACTCTTTGACCAAAAATGGCACCCAAAGCAACATTTCCCAATTCGGGCTAACAATAATTAGAGTGGTGGTCAATCTTCTTCTCAACTCTTCAAATGCTTTCAAACAATCATCATTGAACACAAACTTTGCATCCTTTTGAAGAAGCTTGTACAAAGGATGTGCTATCTTGGGAAAATCTTTCATGAACCACCTATAGAACCTGGCATGTCCAAGAAAGCTTATTAGACCCTTCACAGTGGTAGGTGGAGGAATTTTAAAAATCACCTCAATATTCGCTTGGTCCACCTATATACCATTCCTTTAAACTTTGTGGCCCAACACAATCCCCTCTTTTACAAGATAGTGACACTTCTCCCAATTGAGGACTAGCTTCGTTTCCTCACATCTTTCCAAAACCTTATCTAGGTTATTCAAGCTACCCTAAAAATAGTCGCTATCCTAAAAATAGTCCCTAACCACATAAACATCATCCATAAACACCTCTAGGAAGTTATACACCATGTCATGGGATAGGAATGCGTACATCTTTGGAAGGTGGCGGGAGCATTACAAAGCCCAAATGGTATCTTGCGGAATGCAAAGGTGCCATAAGGACATGTGAATTTGGTTTTATCTTGGTCTTCCACCTCAATAGATATTTGATTATAACCCAAATACTCATCCAAGAAACAATAATAGGCCCTTCCCGCCAAATGGTCCAATATATGATCTATGAAAGGCAAGGAAAAATGGTCCTTCATTATGGCAATATTAAATTTTCGGTAGTCCATGCACACTCTCCACCCAGTCACCGTCCTAGTGGAGATTAACTCACCCTTCTCATTAAGAGCTATGGTCATACCCCTTCTTGGGCACAAATTAAAAGGGGAACACCCACTCATCATTGGACAAAGGCACAACTACCCCTATATCTAACCATTTGATGATTTCCCTCTTTACTACCTCTTGCATGGCTGGATTGAGTCTTCTTTGATGCTCTACCTAGGTCTTAAAACCCTCCTTAAGTATGACCTTGTGAGTGAAAAGACCCGGATCAATACCCAGATCTGCAAGAGGCCATCCTACGGCCTTGATTATCTTTTTTGCAACACTTTCAAAAGCATATTTTCCTGCACACTTGATAAAGGTGAAGAGATAATGATAGGCAAAGTAAAATTTGGGCCAAGAATGCATACGTCAAGTGCGTAGGAAGCACTTTCAACTCCAAAACCGATGCTCCTCAATAGAAGGATTTGTAGGAGGCACCTTCTAGCTTTCCAAATCGAGGGAGAGCTTATTTGGAACATATGGTCGGGACCCAAGCCCTTCCAAAGAATGTACACACTCTTTCACACTCTTCACCATCCATGTCTATTTGCAAAACATGGAGGCAAAGGTATCATATTAAGTCATCTTCTAACTTTTTTTTTTTCTACCAAAGCCTCCAAAATCATATTAACATAGGCGCAAGTTGCATCCTCTATTGGTTGCTTCATAGACTTGCATACATGAAACACAACCTTCTCACTATTTAATGGGAACGTCAACTCCCCTCTTTCAACATCACATAATGCACTTCCCGTGGCTAAGAAAGACCGTCCAAGGATAATTGGAACATCAAAAATCGACGGCGCAATCCAATATAACAAAATCTGCCGGAAAAAATAAACCGGTCTGCTTTGACTAAGATATCATCTGTTAGCCCAGTTGGCCTTTTAATTGAATGATCGGCCATTTGTAGCTTCATGTAGATAGGTCTTCGCTTTTCAAGTCCCAAAATCTTGTAGATGATATAGGGCATACGATTAATATTTTCCCTCAAATCACACAATGCTTTCTCAAAGTATCTCCCACGAATAGTGCATGGTATAGAGAATGCTCCCAGATTTTTCATATTCAAAGGCATCATATGGGACATAATCGCATTATATTGGTGAATCACTTTAATTGTTTCTAAGTCTGAAAACTTTTTTTGGTAACCAAGTCCTTCATAAACTTTGCCATATCCGGCATTTGGCCTAGGGCATCAACCAATGGAAGATTAATGGTTTTTGTCACAATCTTTTCCAACACTTTCTTGGCATGGTTTGCTTGTCTCAATTTTGCATTTCTTTGGGGAAAGGGAAGAGTAGGCTTTGGGATAGTGGTTTGGGTAGAATTGGCTTGTTTGGGTAGTGGAGTTTGTTTGGTGGCTTTTTGGTAGTAGTGGGTTTTGGGGTTGGTGTTACCTTTCCATTAATGCTTTGTGGTTCCAGCTCATCATGCATATCGTCACTATCATCTACCTTATTAAGACTCACCTCCACTTCTTGATCTATCTCTTCAAGCACAACATCATTTTCATCCCCAGCCATCTATGGATCATCCCAAGTTATTCACTTCTTGCTTTGATAGCCATTACATGATCTTTCCCATTCCTCTTAGGGTTCACTACTGTTTCACTTGGCAGGGCCCTTTGAGGTCTTTGATTCCATTGATGAGAAAATTGGTTATATTGAGACTCAAGCACCTTGATGGATTTTGAATGTGAATTCATTGTTTGCTTATCTAGCTGATATCCCTTGAATCGGCTTCTTGGAGCTTTAACATAATTTCCATCATATCTTCCAATTTTGAATTCTTGGAATTACTTTAACTTTGTTGAGGCATATTGGTACCACTTTGATTTTTTTGAGTTCCCTTCCTTGGTTGGTGCCATAATATCTATGAGAGTTCCCATTGGTTATTGCCTTGTGATCGTTGCCTCCATTGGCGTTGAATTGGTTGGTACCCTTCTTGATATGGTAGCCTTTGTCCTTGATATGCATTGACAAAGTTAGCCTTCTATTCTTGCTCTTGGCAGAGATGGATCTTCGATTTCAAGGGGATGAGTTCACCACTATTAGGAACATAGTTACATCATCTCAAAAATGGTAAGCGAACAACCTTCGTCGAAATATTTATTGTGTATATAGGTCCGATATCATTTTATATGATGATACTAAGGAAAAAAAGATATTAAAAAAAGTTATATGTGGATTGATCCTTACAGAAATATGTAAGTGAACCACCACTTGTCCAAGTGAACCATTTAAACTTTATAGTATGGTTCCCAAACATCATATAAGGTATATTTTATTAAATATGTGTATCGTATATCTAGTTTTGTTGGGAAAGTATGGGTTCCCGTGAACCACCTATTTAAGAAAAGAACTGTCCTTAGCTCTTGGTACCCTTGACTTCCATTTTACCCTTCTTGGCTTTAAGGAACAAAACCCATTGGAGCATACCCCTGGGGTTCATAACCCATAGGATAGGGTTGATCTAAGTAGTTAGGCCCACAGTTAACTTCCTTGGGAGCCATGTCAATTGCATTGACATTTTTTTTTCTTGTCGCCTCTTAGGTTTGCTTCAATTGGTTCTTGGCAAGCAACTCAACGGTTATAACAAGTTGAACCATTCTCTCATCTTTGGCTTCTTTAGCTTTTGCAATGGATTCATTGTTAGAATCACTTCTGGGTTTCCTGCTCACTCTTGTTGATGATGTCGGCCGATTATTGAAAAGTGTCCTCCATTATGCCTTCCTAAGCAACATAGTTGATAGTTGTTTGGTTGTTGTCATCAAGACCTCTATAAAAGGTCTCCAATAGGACGCTATCCGAAAAACCATGACCGGGACAAATATGGATAAGTTTTGAGAACCTTTTCCTAGCCTTAAGTAGAAGCTCTCCAACATGTTGTTGGAAGTAGTATATGTTGTCTCTCAAGTCCACAAACTTGCCTAGAGGAAAAATACTCATCTAAGAAAACCTTTACCAACTCTTCCCATGTGTGGATACTCCTACTTGGAAAACCATCCAACCACAACCTAGCCTTCCTTTTAAGACATAACTGGAATAACATAAGGCGGAAAGCATCATCGTTCACATTACCATGTCGGTTGGGAGTGAAAATTTCAACGAACATTTTGAGATGCTTGTTTGGGTCTTCATCTTCCTCACTCCCAAATAGACCTCGATTATCAAGTGAATTCATAGTGACCAACGACATTTGAAATGTAGCATTGCCCCTAAAATGACGAGGGATAATAGCTCCAACATAACCATCATCATTAATTCCTTCACTTCTCATATTCCTTCTTTCTCTATCCTATTGAGCTTGGGTATTTTGTTGAACATTGGGAGTACCATCAACTTGATCTCCCCTGGTGGGTCAAGTATCTCAACATTATCCTCGGCAATCACACCAAGCTCCTCCACACGATCATTAGGAGGGGGATGGAGGAGGTGGTGGAGGAGGAGGTGGAGGCCCTCCTCCAAAATTTTGAACTTGAATTCTTGGGGCATTCGTCAAAGACCTACAATTTCTAAGACAAACAAAACCAAAAGTGAAAGGATCAAGGATCAACTAACTAAGACAATATACTAAACTACTTAGACTAAATGGTCAAACCAAAGTTCCCCGACGACGGCTCAAAATTGTGATACGGTGTGAGAATGGGGTCACAATTACCTGTTCATGAGAATAGGATCAAACACAAGGAATCGTTATTGACTCAAAATTAGCTAAGTCGTTTACTTTCAATGTGTTAGGATAGTGAATCCTAGAGTTAAACTTATATGAAATTATACTTGTAATGAAAATCGAGAAACTTTTATTTGTTATCTATAAATGGAAAGAATTAGACTCCTAATCGCCACCTAGTCCTCTAATCTAATGGTTAGTAGCTAAGCCAAATCCCAGTTTAGGTTATGCAAAGGATCTCGCACGAATTAACCCAATTCACCCCGCTTGGTGATGAAAGGGACTAACCTCTTGCCCTCTCGGTGCAAGGAGGTGTTGCTTGGAGTTCAAGCAAATAATCCCAAGTAAGGTATCCCCCTATCGGTGTTCAACCCGTTACCCCATTGTAAATACAACAATAACTACCCCCAGTATCTCGTCACTACCTTACCCATTCCTAGAAATACCCTCTCAATGTAAATCTAATACTTTAGAGCTCAAATTGAGTTGTACACATTAACTTGTAATGATATGAGATTGAATGTAGTGAAATGAGGTATTCTCAATTAGTTTAAGGCTTATTATAATAGACTTACTAGATTATTGAATTAGGTTTTGATTAGAACCCTACCAATGGATTTATTTACTCATGCTTTGGAATGAATCAATACTTGTAATGAATAGATTTCGTATTGAAATAATTAATAGGTAATGAATATCATCAAATATAATTCATCCTTGTACAAAGATTGAAAGCTTGTCAAAGAAACAATGTATTCTCTCTCTAGCTTGCTCTCTAAGTCAAAGATGATATAAAATTTCTAACTCTATCTATTTATAGTCGATGGTAAAATTAATTACCATAGACTATAAATTCATATGTTCTGAATATTTTATTTAACCGAGAATCAATCGGAAATATCCTCTCCATATTAGTCGGGGTAAGGTCTGCATACATCTCACCTTCCCCAAACCACTCCAAATTAGCATAAAAACGTGAAACCAAGCAATGACTCATCATTTTCCTTATTGATCGGTCGGTTTTGGAATCAAAGACAAAAGTGTAAGCGAGTTATTGTAAGCAAAATGCTCACGCATCACCACGTCACTTGACACATGGCATGGACTTGGGCTTTAAAATGGGCTAATAGTCATTTGAAGCTTGGGCTTATTATTAGGCTTAACTAATTAATCCAATTATATTATACTCGTCCACAATACTTATTAATTTGGACTAATATATGTTGAATTTATTATATAACCCCAAATTATCTTTACGCGAAAGTTAGTCCAAATATATTAAGTGGGACAATATATTCGTGTCTAGAGAAAACTGAAATATCTTCATGAATTACATGCTAATTAAGCTGGAAAGAGGAAGGCTTTAACAATTATATTCTATGCAATCAAGAAGCTTGACGTAAAATACACCAGCAACAAACAGAGAATATCCTTGCTGAAACTTTTTATAATTTAACTATCATTAGAAGTGTCATTGCAATCAAGAAGCTTATGGGCTGGTAGTCATGTAGAAACATAAAATTACACAATCAAATGTTTGTGTGTCAACAGCTTCCCTAAGAAATATTGTAGGAAATTAATGTCAAGATCAATCAACAATTACATTAGAAAATTAAGATAAAACAAAGGAACTATTCAGTTTTTTTAACCTCATATCTTTCCTGTGGGATGTTTCAGGAAATACTAATATAATACAGACATTGTTTACACTTATCAAAGCAAAAAGGTTTCTCCCAAGTTTGCCTAGCATCAAACACTAAGCACGAGCATCTCAAATGACTTGAAACTAGTGATAAATTCAATTAATGATTTAGTACACACATTAGGAAAATAAGATGTTATGTCCATCCAGAGATAGTCTACCTTATACCATTACATTCCAAACTTATCTTAAAAATTCTGGTCTCAAGTGTCAGGCATTAAAGATGCAGGTTTCCACTTTTGAGGATGATTGCTGCTGAAGTTGTTAAAGCGGAAATTTAAGCTAAATAGATGTACCTGTCATTATCAAATTCTCATAGTTTTAACACTCAAACTTTTTTTGCAGCTTAGAGTCAACAATGGAATACCACTAAAATAATAATACTTCTGAAAACTAAAATCAGTGACCTTGAGAATGATAGCTATGTTTATAAAGTGAACTAAAACCACTCAACTTCAGAAGAATGCACCAACAGCCACGAAACAAAGGAAACAACACAAGACAACAAAAACAATTTTTCCATACAACGCTAAGAGTCGAACAACTTTATTAAATGTACCAGTAGCCAAAAACAGGTTCCCCAAAAATAGAAATTAACTTTCTGAAACTTCAATTCATTAAATTGAGAGAAAATTTATCTCTCTGTCTTAGCTACACACAACTATCAAATCACAAGATTCTAGTTTAACTACATATTAATATACTCTCAAAGTAACAAGATAAAGAGCTTGTTTGGGTGGACTTATAAGCAGCTTTTTTTTAAGTAGCTTATAAGTCAAAAGTGACTTATAAGCCAGTTTTTGAAAAGATTTCCTAACTTCTCAAAAAGTGGCTTATAAGTCACCTAAGAGCTTATAAGATGAAAGAGAGAACTCAAAATCGCTTACCATGAGACAGGGGAGACGAATAAGCTATTAATCTTAAAAGTCGATTTTAAGTCCTCAAGTTTCAGAGAAAGTAAACACATCAATCCCTTAAGATCCCATTTAGGTGAGCTTAAAAGTGGCTTATAAGCTTATAAGCCAATTAATATATGTTTGGTAACTTAAAAGTTTTTGGATTTATAAGCCATAAGTGGCTATTTTTGAGAAGTTAAGAAATCCTAACTTCTCAAAAAGTGGTTTTTAAGTTACTTTTTGACTTATAAGCCACTTAAAATAAGTTGCTTATAAGTCCACCCAAACAGGCTCTAAGTGTTATCAAACAGATCAAAACTTTACCTTGAAGATAGATGAGCTTGTTAAAAAATTAGGGTTTATTCGAGAGAGATGGGTGCTTTATTTTGTTTGTTGGGGGCATTTTTCTCTGACCTCTCTCAAGTTTTCAATTAAAAAAATAAACTATAAGTTTTAGAAATTGGGTAGATGACCTCCTCCTTTTTAATCATGATTAGGACTTAATTACAACAAAAAATGACTACACGTCCCACCCCCCCCCCCCCCCAAGTTTCAAATATTACACTTTAACCCATTTCCAAAAAAGGAAAATTCCCCCCACCCCCAAAATTTGCCGCCTCCATTGCGCTCTTCTTCAACTGAACCTCGTTCCAGGGCCCAAATCCAACCATTTTTTTCCATAGCTATTAGAAATCTAATTTTCATCTTCAATTTGCTCTCATTTCGTGATTTATGGTTGTGGGAAGCTTTTAAAATTTCAATTATCATCTTTTTCAAAAGGTTCTAACCTGTCTGTCGTGGTGGGTGCAATTACTTCGAATTGAGTTGGTATCAACTTCATCATGGTATACGAAGTGATTTATTGAGCTGGTAAGCTGCTTTATCATCTCCGCCATTGTTTTTGTTCCATTAGAACTATGTTTTAGTTCATCGACATGTTTCAGTATATTATTGACTTGTTCATATATCAGTAAATAGAGTTGTTATGGGGTGCTATGCAGTAGTGGGTGCTAATTACAATGGACAATGGGTAGAGACGCCTAAGTGCTTATCTTGGTGTTCCACTACTAGTTCAATAGTACCTATTGCATTGAAATGAGATGGTACATTTGACGATGTATCCATTAGTTTTATGGTTAGTGTTGCACCTGCTAGGGGAAAATAGCTCATTCGTTTATTAGGAATGACAGTGATCTGCGCATATGCCTCCTAGATGTAGATGGTAATGGTTGAAGGCCTATTCTTATATTTCGCGGGTCGAGAGGTCCGTCGCAGCTTCAAATACTGCTGCAGCATCTCCCATAGCAGCTGATGATCAAATGGTTGAGTCCAACAATATTATTGGAGATGGTACAAGAAAATCACTCTTGTACAAGAATGTTGAGAAGGCTACGAGCCACCATCCTCATGCCTTCGTGGGAGATAAAAGAACATGTGCATGTAAGACATTTATCAAAAGGGGCAGGAAAAGAGTTTATCACATTCCATCCATCAGAGTATCATTTACGTCCAAGAAGAGAAGGAATAAATGTTCAAATTATAAGCTACCCGGCCATAAAAAACAACTTATCCTCTGGCTCGAAATAGATAGTGATTTATTATTTATTACTTTTTCTCTAATGAGTTTAATAATTTATTTTTCTGAATATTTGTAATAACTTGTGAACTGAATAATTTCTGTATCTTTGCTTCCAATATACCAGTGCTTACTCGATCTTGTTGTTTATTAGAATTAGATATGTTGATAATAGACCCTTGCTTGTTGCACTTGAGGTTCTTAACTCTCGATTTTAACAAGTTGACAAAAAATCTTTACTAGCTTTATTGATATCTGTAGTAATCAGTTTTGGTTGAAGACTTTTTGAATATAGACCAACTCAGCATAGACTGAAGACATCATTTCCAAAAATTAGCGTGCTAGTGGATTGTGTGGTAGATAATAGCCAGTTGAAACGTCTGCCAGGTTCTTTAAAGGGTGCACTGGCCCAAGTAAGAACTATCCCATCGGATACAATGGCTCCAGTAACACCTGTCTCTTGACCTTCTTCCCCTATAGATTATAAATAGGGCCATCATTTCCTAATTTTTTCAACACCCATCAACAAGTTAATTTATCTACTTTTTACACCTCCTTGATCTTCTCCCTTTCTCTAAAACATGCCAGATGCAGTCTGGCCGGATGGATGGTACATCCGAACAAGGAACCATACATGCTTCACTCTAACTGTAAATAGATATTCATGTATAAATGATGACCTAGTAAATTCCGTACTTTATTCTTTAATATTTGGATTTGTTTACCTTAGTTATTTGATTTTTAACACATTAAACGTTGTACTATTTGATTATAGCTTTTTCCATGGAACATAACAAATCGTTTACCCGACTATATGACGCAAGATATTATCTACAGTGGTGATGTTAGATTCTTCATGGAACTCCGTGTGACACTGAGTTGCAAATCGCTTCAGCGAGGTTGGTTATGGTTTGTTAACGATCGTCATATCTTTCAAGGCCATGATCTCCACTTCTAAATAATGCGCCAACATCCTGAATATGGTGTTTATTTTCGTGTGCATATGATGCCACTAACAAGAGGACCTTTTTATGAGTAAAGAAATCTCTTTTTTTTATTAATGTATTTATTAAAAATATTATCAATGGAAATAAGTGATATTTTGTCGGCGTATAAATTTTGGTGTTCCTATTGTTAAGATTGTTATAAGTTCTTATTTTTAGGCGAAGTATGCATAGTTGACGATCTTCCAATTTACCTTTAATTACCGTCTTATTGTTAATATACATAGAAAAGTTGATGATAAACTTTTGTTGCGCTAGAAATTTGTATTTGTTGGTCATGTATGTATGATAATCGATCATGCGGTGGTTAACACTATACTTTAAATAGGTTTATTCATATCTGTAGTTGAAAACTTTTTTTGGACTAGGAATAAAATAGTGTATTAACTACTATACATGATCTTCACTAAATAAATGTTGGATTTCTACTAAATTGAATATTTGTTGTTCTAGTTGGCTATTCGATCATATGCCAAAATTGCATAGACTAAAGACAAATACATTATGTCAAATAATGATAACTAGTTTCCATATGTTAATTGAGAAAAAACTTAATGAGTAAGCTAAGTATATTGATAGATACATAATAGGTGAGTGGAAAACATGTCATGTTGTTTAATAGGTGCACTGCCCAAGTTTGGCATGTCCCGTCGGAGAGAAGGAAAAGTCTCCCCGGGAACATGGTTTAATCATGACTGTAAAACTCCCCCCTCCCCCCGCCCCTATCTGTTCACCTTCTTCTTCATCTATAAATAGGACCATTGTTTACTATTTCTTTCATACAATTCCAACTAATAAATCTCAACTTTTTTAAAGCTTTTTTCTTCGTAACAATGGTGGTCCCATCCACCCAAGATACACTCTTAATCCGTCAAGCACTAGACATCCTCATACGAACAATTAATGAGGACAGGCAGCAGCAAGAGATAAACATTCAGCGTATTGCACATATTCTTCATACAATGTGTTGCCGCATCGGTATCAACCCCGACCACATCATCACCCCCCCCCCCCCCACATAATTCCCCTTAATTTGTATGTTTGTTTTAAGTTTTTAATGTTTTAAGTTAGTTTAATTATATATGCATTTTATTTTCTATTATTTTGTAAAGAGCTTTCTGATTAATAAAACTCTTTAATATGTAATTAGAAAAAAAATGTGAATGGAATTGGGGGAATTTTGCTGCCGTCGTACTAATATTTGTGTTGCTATTGAATTAATTTTTTTCTGCTTTGTTTTCATCGAAGAAGATGACTGGATTTGTCTAACATAATAATAGACCAAGTGAAGTTGATGAACAAATTAACATAGAGACTAGGACAAATTTATGGCGTTACCTGATAATAAACCACTTAAAGTGTTTAAATAACTAAAAAACTAAACATAGAGACGAGAGATTTCTGGCGTAGATCTCATGAACTTGATAATAAACGAGTTGAAGTTTATGAACAGCTAACATAAAATCATCGGAAAAGGTGGGTGATGTTAAAAACGTCTGTACTGAGATAGAAATTTCCACATATAAATTGATAACCCACTTCAAGTATACAAACAACCAAAATAAATATTCAATGTGCCAGTACACTTTCTAAAATTACTATAATTTCTATAAAAGTTGATATACAAGTATTTAAGATTGACATGCATCACTGCTAAACATGATTTAATATGAGTGAGACAATACATTTTTTAATGAAATAATTATAACATCAGACTATTATAACATCGGGTATGTTTTTGTTGTAATGTGGTGAATTATAAAAATAAAATATAAATGACTCCCTGTCAATTCATTCGCATTGTAGTTTGGGCTCTAGGGTAAAGGTAGATCATTTTCGCTTGTGGGTATATTATCAACGATCCAAAATTATACTGTTTTTGATTGTCAACATTGTTCAAGTTGATAATATACAGACATGATTTTGCTTAAAATAATATAAAACCCCTATATTAAACACTAGTAAGGAGTAGTTTAATAATCTACAAACTAGGAAACCACTCGTATGACAAATTTGTTGCATAATGTACCTTAATGACTGTCAATAGCATTGATAAGGAGTGACATTGAATGACATATATACCATAATGTATAAAAGTGTTAAAGTTCTGAGAAAGCATGACCTTTTTCTCTATGCATGGAAGAAGATCATAATGTGAGAAGCGAGCAATGCTTTGATTGAGTAAATGGATCATAATTCACGAAGCGAGTAATGCTAAATTATTATTTACCATCGTCATATTGTTTTGATTGAGTAATGGATTATTTAGCATCATTATATTGTTGTATATATCCATTTACTCAATTAAAACATTGCTTGCTTCTCACATTTTGATCTTCTTCCATACTTAGGAGGAATCCTTGCCAAGATTTGAATTCAAATCTTCAATCTATGCCTTGTATGTACTTGATTGTCAAAATCTTACCATTAATTGCTGGAATCATGTCGAATCTGGAAAGATTTGTTCCGAATCTCGTCTTTAATTCGAAACACTGAGAGATGGAGAGAGAGACGATTTGCCAGCGCGGAGAGAGAACAGGAGGAGCAGGGGCGTTAATGGCGGAGGAGAGGAGGCGAAGCCGCGGGGTGAATCTAGATGGAAAATGGAGCAAGAGGGGAGAGAGGAGAAGGCAGTGGGGTGTTTGGATAAAGGGGGGTGTTTGGATAAAGGAAAATGAGAAAAGATGTGGTGGGGACTGACTTGGACAATGTGATTGGCTGGGAAGGTGCCATGTATGCGCGTGTGGGCTGATGTGTGTGTGGGGGTCCAAAATAATAAGATGTGTATATATAGCATATATTATAGGGTGTATATTAGTCTATATTTAGTGTATATGTAGGTATAATTAGCCGATAATTGGCTTAAAAATGCTAAAATATGAGGAGTAATATTAAAGACTTGGGAAAAAAAAATAATTAGCTCAAAATAGTTATAAATAAATTTATGTAATATTAATTGAATGTAAATAATTATAAAATGGATACTCAAGTGTATAAATCGCATAAATAGTTACAAAATTGTGCAAGTATTTTGAAAACGACTTAAATGATGTAGTTATGTAATATAATCACCTTGAGATACGTATGTATATAGATAGGACGTTGGTGATAGGAATAATATAGATAAATGCATAATAATTGACGCAATTTTGTCTAAAAAAATAAAAATTGCACTTTTCAAAGTTTTGTATGATAAATTTGTAAATGGGAGGGACAAAATTAGGTGTCAACAATCCTCAATTTCATCTGCATAGGGCACATATAAATCCTCCCACTCCGATCTCACCTCTTGATCAGTATGGAATAAGTAAGGGCGCACAATTTGGATAGAAGTCGAGCAAATTAGTTTCTTACAGTTTGAATAAAAATATTAAATGACATGAAAATAGCGCAATGGTACCTTAATTTTATTTTCTCTTTCCATAAATGAATCAATGGATTTAGGCACCCTTTTTCTGTACCATTTGGTCATCCGAGGGTATGATATAGGAGATTGATCTGTCAGCGCATCTCTCATTCCAATGGCAGGAAAAGCTTCATTGACCCAGGCCTTAGATAAAAGATTTAATCAAACTACGAAAAAATGAAAACTTCACAATCAACTAACTATTGGTTTATTGTAGACTTACCAAAAATGCCCAGGGGAAGTAAAAAAATCATCACCAGGTAGTTTTCCTTTCTCACTGAAGGTTTTATAATGCTAGGCCATGTCAAGCTTGGGCTTCAAATATTCAATCATCAGCTCGAAGCACAACCTGCCCCATGGATACTTGGAGAAGAACTCCAGATCATGAACCATACAAACCCATTCCTTCTCAAACAGACTTTGAAGTATCCTTTGCCATCAATATCGTGTGGAGAAGCACCAAAAGGCACATTTTCAACTTTTCCACTTGGTCAAATCTTCTGCTAGATTTCAACACCCTCCACCGCCTCGACGATGTCACTTTAATATTCACCTCAGTAGATGATTTCCAAGTTAGTTTTTCATAAAATTCCTTGCCTTTCTTCACAACCTTTTTCTTCGGTTTATCGCTGGGTTTTACTCCACACTCCAAACCAGCCATTAGTGCAAACTTCCTAAGTCCAAAACAAGCCGGCTTCACATCAACCAAGAACCAAACCTCCAGACGCTTTTTATCCTTTATTCTATGAAGAAGTAGGGAGTAGACCATCTGTCAATTGAATTGCCAAAATTGAAACATTTCAAGGAACTTCCCAAAAACAGTCTCCTTAATTTCTTTCTAATTTCAAGGTTTTCAACAACTTTTTAAATAAATACAAATTTTTAATGCTAGATCGAACGGATATCTTCGCCGAGAATGATGGAATTTCATCAAGCCAAGTTTTAAGTCGATATCTTTGAAGGTTGATTTCCTTGATGCATCAAGGAGCTGATAAACGGTCCAACTCACACTCAGGCTTCCTGGCTTAATCCTCTTCTTGATCAGTTGCTGCTGCTTCTTCTTCTTCACCTTCTTCACCACTTTCATCTTCTCCTGATTCCTCTCTATTTCCTTCATCACGAGCAGCAGAACTTTGTCCATCATCACCACCACCACCACCACCATCCATGCTTTCCTTATCTTTCCCTGCATCGGAGAGTTCATCCGCTTGAAAAGCATCGATTTTAGCCAAAAGATCCTCAATTTGGGGTTCCATTTGGGCCTCTTCCACCACAATATCTTTTGCAGATTGTTCCTCTACGGTCTTTTGAATCTGGGGTTTTTTTCACCAACTTCAGCATCCATTAAACCAGTTCTAACAAGTGGAGAATCATTGTCATCTGCTGCTGGATTATTAGCACTTTCAGGAACTTCACTGCTTGCGGATTGATTGTCATCTGCTTCTGGATGTTTATCAAGTTCGGCAACTTCAGTTTCATCTAATCCACCACTTGGAGGTTGATTGTCACCTTCTGCTGAATGTTTATCCAATTCAGCAACATCAGTTTCAGGAATTTGTCTAACACTTTAATTGTCATCTTCTTCAGATTGCTTACTAGCCTTTTGGTTTTTAGATTTACCGCTTCGAGCAGCCGTATTGATTTGATTCTACCCTGCCATTACTTTATCTACATACAGAAGCAATCAACACAAAGTAAACTACGATATTTAAAAAAAATGGAAAAATTGGAAAGAACAATAACAAAAAAAATCAAAATTTCTTCAAAAAACACCATTGATGTTTCTTCATAAGTTCTAAGACTTGTATGAGAACCAGAACAAAAATTCAACGGTACTAGGGTTCCTCATCTGAAGAAATTAGGATTTCTTGAAATTCTTCAATAACTACTTCAAATCTTCGAGAAAATTATTAAATAGCTGGATGAGAGACGATATCGTTTCGGAGAACTTATGAGGGGACGTGAAATCGGTTCGTAAAATTGTAAGAGGCGCGAGCAAAGAAGAACCTATTTCTAATTACCCCTTTTTATTTTTGACCCGACAAAATAACTCGATTTTGGTTATGCTTATATATTTTTCTATAATATGCACTTTTACCCACAAGTTTTTCTATTTTTAATCAACCCTCCGACCCCCACATAACCTCATTTAACTATTCCCTCCCCTCCCCCCAAAAAAAATAAGTCAAAAGAAAAAAATGAGGTCATTTAGTTAAGTCAAGTTTTTTGGGGGTCTTTTAGTTAAATCTTCACTTGTTTCTTTTAGAAGAATAGAGGGGTTTCTTTTCTTTTATGGAAAAGAGTTAAATTGAAATAATTTGATTTATTTGGTTTAGCGCCTCGTTTACACGCTCATGTGCTATTATTATGGATCAGATATTGGCTTTTCTCGGACTAGATTTTTATCTCTTCGTTATATTTAAAATTAAAATATGAAATTAAGGACCAGAGTTAATTCTGGCCCCTAAAGGTCTCCTTTAAGGACTGATGTTTGGCATTTTATGCCAATGTTTCCTTAATATTTCCTCATGTTAGAGCTTTTTATTCGCCCATTTTCTAGTTTATGAATGTGGTTTTGCACTGATTTTATGTCGTGTGTATGTAGGTTGTTATGCAATGCATATGGAGCTTTTAAGAGCATGATCGAGCAAGAAATGATTAGAAATTGATTGAGGATTGGATCGAGCACACGAAGGCACGACACGAGGCGAGTTGCGGAGCAAGGAAGAGGCTGATTTTGCCTGGCGCTATAGGCCGCGCGGCGCGCCTCCCAAAGCGCTCCACTGCTGGCGCGTCATCCAATGCAGCGCGGAGCCAGAGGGCCCAACTTTCAACGTCTTGTGCTTGTCCAAGCGCGGTCGGGGGCGCGGGGCGCCAGTTATAGCGCCCCTGGAGCGTGTTTTGACTTCCTATTTCGTCTAGGCTTAGGTGTAACTTATTACTAGGCCTTTGTAAACCCTATAAATACTCTTTTACTTAGTTTTTGATAGAAGTTCAGACTTTGGAGCAATTTGAAAGCACCATACTTCATTAAACAAGGGTTTATTCCTAATCGTTTATCTATTTAATCATTTATATCATTATTTCATCAATTCATTGCCTTGTGATTATGAATATGCGTGGCTAAACCTTACGTTCTAGGGTTAGAGTATTACATGAAAATTGATGTTTGAAGATTGATTCCCATTAATTGAATCCCATAACGGGTTGCTTATTGTTTCTTGATTTCACTTGCTTAATTATTAGAGCTCGATAATTATGCATTATCTATAGTTTTTAGATTGAACTCGAAAGAGGGAATTTAATTACGTAATAAGAGAGAGTAGGACTAGTTTGTGAACCCGGGCATCGGGGAACCAATTTGTGAGTAGGATAGACATATACTTGCTCGCCTAATTTAACTAATTAAAGAATTCGTTAATGCGTTCACGTGATTCAACCCATAGACATATAGGGATTAAAGTAGCCTGCATAGACTATGAAGAATCGAAAGGTTTTTACAGGTACATTTACTCTGTTAGTTAGTAACCCGGGATTTATGAAGTAGAATCAATTGGAAAACTCAACTGGATTGTTCGTAACTCTGACCCTGGACCGTCGTCTTAATATTGTTAACAACCAAAGTTTGCACCATTGTTTGACTACACTTCCATCATTTTAATTACTGCTCCTTAGTTACTAAAACTCTCACCATTGAAGAAAAAGATCCCTGAATAGTTGTTAGAAATTGTTTGTTAAGTGTCAGTCTGAATAGTCCTCGTGGGAACGATACCCTACTTATCATTTTATTACTTATCAACCGCGTATACTTGCGTGTGCATTTAGGAGCAACAAGTTTTTGGCGTCGTTGCCAGGGACTAATTATTGACTGATTTCTTTTTGAACGATTACTTATTATCTATTCAGATTTAATTTTTTGTTGAGTTTCTTGTACTATTTCAGGCAACAGGTTTTGCATGCAAAGGAATAGAAAAGACGAACCATTCGCACCGTTTGATCCCGAGCCTGAAAGAACCTTGAGAAGGGTAAGAAGAGAAGCGAGAGACCGAAAAGCACTAACAATTGTACTTGCTTCCTTACCCATTGAAATGGTAGAAGAACGAGCAGTAGCAGTACGACATGTTGCTCTTCCCAGCCTAAGGGGAGTAGCGTCAAGTATTGTGAAGCCCGCTATCACTGGGCACTTTGAGATTAAGCCCGGCATGATTCAGTTGCTGCATGTGACTGGGCAATATGCTGGATTACTTCATGAGGATCCGCAGCAACACATTCAGAATTTCCTGGAGATCAGTGATACTTATACACCAGCGGGAGTTCCTACTGATTATGTTCGATTGACTCTGTTCCCGTTTTTACTGATTGGTGCAACAAGGAAGTGGTTAAAGGTTGAAAAGCCTGGGTCTATCACTATTTGGGAGGATTTGGCTAAGAAGTTCCTGGCTAAATTTTATCCGTCTGCCAAGACAGCCCGGCTGAGGAGTGAAATTATATCCTTCAGACAAATAGAAGGAGAATCTTTGTATTCAGCCTGAGAGCGATTTAAAGCCCTATTGAGAGATTGTCCATACCACAACTAATCCAATGAGGTTATTGCACACACTTTTGTTGAGGGGTTGAATGCACACTAAGATCGTGGTAGATGCTGCTGCTGGAGGCCAAGTACTGGCCTTAAATTTTTACCAGATCTATGATTTACTTGACAAGTTTTCGCAGAGCAATCCTGATTGGCAGGGTGTTGGTAGAGCTACTGCGCAGAAATCTGCTGGGGTACTTCAATTAGATGCAGTTTCAGAGCTAAGGGCGAAAATGGATGCTATTTCCAATCAAATCAGCAAGCTAACTCTGCCGCAGACTCAACAACCAGCAGCTCCAGTGCAACAACTTCAAGTCTTTTGTGAGGTTTGTGGAGAGGATCATGCCACTAAAGTCTGTCCATCTAATCCAGAGTCAGTGTATTATGTGGGTAATCAGAACAGGTCACAGGGTCAGAACCGAAATCAATATGGTAATAGCTATAACACCAGTTGGCGTAATCACCCAAATTTTTCTTGGAGAGATAATCGTGAGCAGCTTCAAGGCAATGAGAGACCCCAAAATAATCTTCAAAATGCACCACAGCAGGGGTCACAGTTGAAAGGAAATTTGTGCAAGCAGTTACTCTGAGGAATGGTAGAGTTCTAGAAGAAGTTCCCCCAAAGCCAAAGAAGCCTGTTGGTGAGTTAGAGCCCAATGCTGATAGGGAGGTGGAGAAAGAAGCTGAGAAAGTGATAGAAAAGCAGCCCGAGCCTGCTATTGTGAGACCACCACTACCTTTCCCTCAGAGATTTCAGAAGCAGAAAGTTGATGCAGCATGCAAGAAATTCTTGGAGATCTTGAGTCAGATTCAGGTTAATATTCCTTTGGTGGAGCTTTTGCGGGATGTTCCTAAATATGCTAAATACATCAAGGATATTGTTGCTAACAAGAGAAGACTGACTGAGTTCGAGACAGTTGCACTCACTGAGGAGTGTAGTTCTAGAGTTAGAAGCAAGCTTTCTCAGAAATTGAAGGATCCTGGCATTTTTACTATTTCCTTAAAAATTGGGGAACATGAGGTTGGACGAGCTTTATGTGACTTGGGTGCTAGTGTGAATTTAATGCCTTCATCAGTTTTCAGGAAGCTAGGCCTGGGTGAGCCACGACCAACTACTGTGACTCTGCAGCTGGCTGATAGATCCTTGACATGCCCCGAGGGGATTATTGAGGATGTGCTTGTACAAGTGGGTCAGTTTATATTGCATGTTGATTTTATTATTCTTGATTATGAAGCTGATCCTGAGGTTCCTCTCATATTGGGAACTGGATTTTTGGCTACTGCTGATGCTGTTATTAGAGTTAGAGCTGGAAAGATGATCATGAAGGTAAATGGAGAAGAAGCTGTGTTTAATGTGTTCGGAGCTACCCAGCTTCCTTCCCATTATGAAGAGTTGTCCATGGTAAAGTGATAGATGATGAGTTGACTGCTGATGAGAGGTCATTCTTGGCTTCTAATGTTGATTCTCTGGAGAAGGCACTTTTATGTGATGATGATGATATCCTGAAGGATGATGACATTGAAGAATATTTGGAGGTTCTTAAGATACAGAGTAGATTCATCCCAGGGTGGAAGAAATTTGAGGAGCTTGATAGACCGTTGACCTTAAATCCTGCTAAACCGTCTATTGAGAAGGCTCCTACTCTTGAGCTCAAACCTTTACCTGCGCATTAGCGTTATGCTTATTTGGGTGAAGGTAATACCTTGCCCGTGATCCTTTCTTCTTTGTTGTCTGATGTGCAGGTTGAAAAGGTGTTGAGGGTGTTGTGAGAGCGCAAGAAAGCTATTGACTGGACTATTGCTGATATTAGAGGGATTAGTCCTTCTTTCTGCATGCACAAAATTCTCTTGGAAGAAGACCATAAGCCATCTATAGAGCAGCAGAGGAGGCTAAATCCAATTATGAAGGAGGTGGTGAAGAAAGAAATTATCAAGTGGCTGGATGCTGGTATTATTTTTCCTATCTCTGACAGCAAGTGAGTGAGTCCAGTGCAATGTGTTCCAAAGAAGGGGGGCATGACAGCGGTGAATAATGAACATAATGAGTTGATTCCTACAAGAACAGTCACAGGGTGGCGAATTTGCATTGATTATAGAAAGCTGAACAAGGCCACCAGGGAAGATCACTTCCCACTTCCCTTTATTGATCAAATGCTGGATAGACTTGCGGGGCACGAGTATTATTGTTTCATGGATGGGTATTCGGGCTACAATCAGATTGTGATAGCTCCTGAAGATCAAGAGAAGACTACTTTTACTTGTCCATATGGCACCTATGCATTTAGGAGGATGCAGTTTGGGTTATGTAATGCCCCGGGGACTTTTCAGCGGTGCATGATGGCCATTTTCACCGACATGGTGGAAAATTTTGTGGAGGTATTCATGGATGATTTCTTAGTGGTTGGTGCTTCCTTTGATGATTGCTTGAAAAATCTAGATGTTGTGCTGAGCCGCTGTGAAGAAACAAATCTGGTGCTGAATTGGGAAAAATTTCACTTTATGGTTCAAGAAGGCACAGTACTTGCGCACAAGGTGTCAAAGCAAGGGATCGAGGTTGATAAAGCGAAGATTGAGGCTATTGAGAAATCACCACCACCTATCTCTGTTAAGGGGTGCGTAGTTTCTTGGGACATGCAGGGTTCTACAGACGTTTCATAAAGGACTTCTCCAAAATTTCTAATCCCATGTGCAAGTTGTTGGAGAAGGATGTGAAATTTGAGTTTAATGATGCTTGTCTCAAGGCATTTGAAGAGTTGAAGAAAAGGTTGGTAACTGCACCAATCATCATTGCTCCTGACTGGTCTTTACCATTTGAATTGATGTGTGATGCGAGTGATAATGCTATTGGGGCTGTTCTAGGCCAAAGAATTGGAAGAATCTTTCACTCCATCTATTATGCAAGCAAGACTCTTGATGCAGCCCAATCAAACTATACCACCACTGAGAAGGAGTTGCTAGCTGTAGTGTATGCTTTTGATAAATTCAGATCTTATTTGGTTGGCACTCGTGTTGTTGTCTACACTGATCATGCCGCAATCCGGTATTTGTTTGAGAAGAAGGACTCCAAGCCTAGACTAATTCGATGGGTTCTCCTATTGCAAGAGTTTGATGTTGAAATTCGAGATCGCAAGGGGACTGAGAATCAAGTAGCTGATCATTTGTCAAGGCTGGAGAATAGAGATCATGTAGATGAAGGGCCTGAGATTAAAGAGGTATTCCCTGATGAGCAGCTTTTTGCTTTAGATACAGCCGAGGTGCCATGGTATGCTGATATAGTGAACTTAATTGTGAGTAATGTGTATCCTCCTGGGGCTACTGCTGAGCAAAAGCGCAAGCTCCTTCATGAGAGCAGATTTTATGTATGGGATGAGCCTTATTTGTATAAGATAGGCCCTAATCAACTAGCTAGGAGATGCATTCCAAGGGAAGAAATTGAGCCTATTCTACAGAGCTGCCATTCCTCTCCTTATGGTGGCTATCTTGGTGGAGATCGAATGATGGATAAAATTTATTGATATATTTTTACAGTTAAATATTAAGTATTTAAATAAAACGTGAATAAATATATCCATCTCTCACATATTTTCTAACATATTTTGCAGGAAGAAGAAATTATTCAAGGTGAAGAAAAATAAAGGAATGGCCATTGATGATTACATTATTCATAGTGTGATTATAACACTGATAGTAATGTCCGTGAATTGTTTTACGCTGAAGAATAAAAGCGCAAACGGAAGAAAATTTATGGAATGAAGCTACGTATGAAAAATTTATCAAAACTCAACTCACCTTGGCCATCTTGAAATAGTTTCTACCACCTTAAGATATGCCATCTTAGGTAGAAATTTGGCATGGAATCTTTTCTATAAATAAATGCCAAAGTTGTATGAAAAAGGGCATCAAATTTTCATCTTGCAGAGAACTACTTTCTCTTGCTCTTTTTCGTTCTTTTATAACATTAAGCTTTTGTAGTTTTCTTTTGTAGAAGAAATACTACTTCTTCCTAGTCTTTATATTTTTAAAGTTTTTCTTACTCCATAATGGAGTAATCTCTTTTGTTGGGATAGTTGATGAAACTCGGCAATATTTATAATACGTATCTCAGTTTTAATACATGCTTAGCGTGAAGTTTTTAATCACATTTTAACACTGTGCTAGAATTATAGTTTTTACTAAATCTTTATTTTCACATCCGTCTATTTTATATCTAGGTTATTGTTATATTAATTTTGTAATTCTCACGGAGCAAAATTAATGTATAATAACTGATGAATAAAGTAGTAGAGTAAAAACTATTTTTCCAAGTCTGTAATCTTGTTTACCTCAGTTTTAATTCTCACGGAGGAATTGTTGTAGGTAAGATTATTGATTTTCCGTAAAAATATTCTCACGAAGTTTTACTACTTTTTTAGCACAATTCAGGCAAGAAAAATATTTCGGTTTAATCATCACTAGTTATAATTTGATTAATATGCATAACCTCACGGAGTGTTATTAATTGATTATTTTCTTAGTGAGCAAAATATAATTGAATTAGCAATAAGTAATTATTCTTAAGAGAAATACATGTCAAAACTGAGATATTTATTATAAGTATTACCAAGTGAATTCAATGATTCCCAACTCCTTTTAAATTTGAAATCTTCCAGAAGTTCTTTATTTTAATTTAAGTAAATTTAAACTAAAAACTCACCTTTCATCAATTTGACTCTCTCAAATAGTAATTAAAATACTACAAGTCCGTAGCATAGAATACCCAATCTCTGTGGGACGATATCTTAAACTATATTAGAATTTGACACGAACGAGCAGACAATTCCTATGCACTTTGGACCTCGTCAAATTTTTGGCGCCGTTGCCGGGGATTGGCGTACATCTACTTCGGACTAAATATTGGATTACTAATTTGAGGACTTATTAATACAATTACTATTAACTTAATCTACTAAATACTACTATAACTATACCTAATACTAACCTCTAATAATATTATATTGATTACTGCTTCTAACAATTTTGCTTCTCCCTCTAACATTTTTCTTTCTTTCTTTAGTTTATATTAATATTACTAACTTTCTCTACTGACACTATACTATATCCTTTACTATATTCTGATAGTGAAACATTCTACTTTACCAGTTTTTTTTCATTGTCTACAATACCTACTATTTTTATCATTTACGTGTCTTCTGTTTTAACCATATTATTACTACTATTATTTTATTAATATTATAACCATCAGTACTTGTTTTATTATCATCTTTTAATACATTATAGTATTATCTTTCTCCTACCACTACTTCTATTATTAGCGTTACTACTGTTGTAGCATTATTATAACTTTTATTTTTTTTCCTTCTTTCCTCTTTGAAATATCATTACCTCTTATTTTCAATCATTTTCGTTCACTTTGTTATGTTTACTAGTATTACTATCTTTTGTTCTTTTTAGTACATCATTATTTACCTTTTCTCTTTATAGTATTTTTTTTTATAATAATATAATTATTATACTGTTATATCTAATAATAGTATAATATATTATTTTACTTTTTGTATTTTTTTTTCAAACTTTTTATTACCATTCCACCTACTACTTTCTCCTTTACATTCTCTTTTGTATATCTACCTATAGTATAACTCTTACTCTTATCGTAAAAACTTCCACCTATAGAACCACATCATTCTTCATATCACCATCTTGTCTTCCATCACTTTAACTACCTCCCTACTACTATTACATCTTACTACTTTATCTAATTAACTACTTACTACTCTTTACTATTTATTATTACTACTTTTTTTTTCTCCTAGTATTAGTCATCGTTCTTCCACCCTTGATTTTATTTATATTATTATTATAAAAGAAAAAATATTTTTTTTTTATATATTAAAAATATTTTTTGTTTATATATCTAAGTTTATACCAGTATTTGAAATTTCTCCTACTAAATATTGCTACTATTGTTACTACTACCTATGAGTCCTATAGATTTTTGTCACTAACTTTCAATACAATCACTACTTCGTCCTACTAAAAATAGTATTATTATTATTATTATTATTATTATTATTATTATTATTATTATTATTATTATTATTATTATTATTATTATTATTATTATTATTATTAATTTTTAGATTACAACTCACTGTTTTGTTTTTGTCATTTTTTTTCCTTTGGCTATTATTATTAGTGTTAAGTATAATACTATTATTATTACCTATAGCTTTATCTTTAGTAAACAATATAATCTACTTTGTATTTAATTTATCTTTTTCCTACTAAATCATTACAGCTATCACTACTATCTATACATAACAATAGCATTATATTATAGTGTAATATTTCTTTCTACTATTGATATATACTACTTCTTTAACTAATACTAATTATCACTAATATTTTTATATTCCTTTTTAATATTTCCTTTCAACTAGTACTATTATTATTATTATTCCTAATATTTTCTTGTAGTGTTACCATTTCAACTGTTAAAGAGTTCATTTTGATTTTTTTTTTCTTTTTACTTTAAAGAATTTCACGTAGTTTATGACCCGCTCTTCTAATAAAGAGTTGGTCATTTACAATCCTGAAATTGAAAGATCTTTGAGATTGCGCAAGAAAGGACAATCATCATCTTCTAAAATTGTAACTTGTGACAAAATTGGGCACCAAGTAGGAGATAACAATAACCCCTTGGGAACCCCACCACCAGTCCATGTAGAGGATCAGTTTGATGAAGTGACACCAAGACCAGCAAATAGAATCCTAAGGGATTATGCTAGGCCAGACCACTTTAACTGTGAATCTAGTGTCAGAAACCCACCTGTAGCAGCCAATAACTTTGAAATTAGGACCGGCCTAATTCAAACAATTCAACAGTCTTGCACCTTTACTGGTGATCCAAGTGAAGATCCACATAGCCATTTAATTGATTTCTTGGAACTAGTTGAAACTGCTAAATATAATGGAGTGCCTCCTGAAGCAATTAAGTTAAGACTATTTCCTTTTTCTTTAAAAGGAGATGCCAAGACTTGGTTGCGAAGTTTGCCTCGAGGTTCTATAACCACATGGGACCAGATGACACAGAAGTTTTTGAATAAATATTATTCCCCTGCTAAAACTACAAAGTTAAGACAAGATATTTCTAATTTCTTGCAGACTGACACTGAGTCAGTTTATCAAGCATGGGAAAGATTAAAATCAATGTTAAGAAAATGTCCACATCATGACATTCCTGAACATATGCAGTTGTATATTTTCTATCACGGATTAACACGCTCTTCTAGAAACGTGATAGATGCAGCTGCAGGAGGTTCCATCATGGGAAAGACCACAGAAGAAGCATTGCAATTGTTGAATGAAATTTCTGAGAATGCAATCCAGTGGCCATCTGATCGTGTAACCATCAAAAAGACTGCCACAGTAAACCAGGCAGATGCATTTAATACACTAACACAACAGATTGCCTCCTTGGCACAAAAGTTTGAATCTTTTCAGGTGAATGCACAACAACCAAGCCAGTCTGAGGCTTGTGATATGTGTGGAGGAAATCATCTTAACCATGAATGCCGCGCAAACAATCGGAATGATGAGCAGGCTAATGTCATCGGTTACAAGCCGTACCCTTTTGGAAGCCCAATGGCACAGAAACATCCAGGATTTCAGTGGAGCAATCCAAATGGTGCTGAGAACTCTCAAAGCTTCCAGAAGCAACCAGCACAGGGTCCACCTGGATACCAAAATCAAAATCGTGGGCAATCGAATTTCAAGCCATATCAACAAGCAGCTCCATATCAGCAAAGGCCTCAACAAGCTCATTCAAGTCTCGATGACTTGTTGTACAAGTACATTAAGGCCACTGATGAAAAGATGGAAAGCCAAAACTCAACCCTCAAAAACTTGGAAATTCAGGTAAGCCAATTGGCAACTCTTATTTCAGAAAAGATTCAAGGTCCCTTACCAAGCAATACGGAGAAAAATCCAAAGGAACACCTTAAGGCCATCGCCTTACGGTCAGGTAAGAATCTTGATGATCCATATGCTGACAGACAGGAAAAGAACCATTTTGAACACCAGGCAGCAAAGGGTAAGAATGTTGAAATACCATATGATCCATCAGAAGAGAATGAAATCAAGAAAAAAGATGAAAAGAATTTTGAAAAAATAACTCCTCTCCCTGTGGCAATCCCTTTTCCACAAAAGATGAAAAGAAAAAAGCTTGACAGTCACTTTACAAAGTTTTTGGAAATTCTGAAACATATTCACATTAATATTCCTTTCACTGATGCTTTATTGCAAATGCCTTCATATGCTAAATTTTTGAAAGAAATTTTGTCAAGCAAAAGGAAATTAGAAGAAGTTTCTGTGGTAATGCTTACTGAAAAATGCAGTGCTATACTTCAAAATAAGCTACCACAAAAGCTTGGCGATCCAGGCAGTTTTACGATTCCATGCACTTTGGGAGGAGTATATTTTGAAAAAGCACTTTGTGATTCTGGAGCTTCAATAAATCTGATGCCATTTTCTATTTTTAGAAAATTGGATCTTGGTGACATAAAAAATACTGTTGTCTCTCTTCAATTTGCTGACCAAAGTACTAAGAAACCTAAGAGAATTATTGAAAATGTGCTTGTGAGAGTAGATAAATTTGTTTTCCCTGTAGATTTCATAGTACTTGAAATGGAAGAATGTCCTGATGAGCCAATAATTTTGGGTAGACCTTTTCTTGCTACAGGTAGAGCAATCATAGATGTCCATCAAGGACAACTAATTTTAAGAGTAGACGAAGAAAGAGTCATTTTTGATATGCACAAGATTCTAAAATTTCCCGGAGATGAGACATCATCTTCTTGCTTTTCAATTGACATGATTAGTGATCTTGCAGATGAATTCAAAGATGACCAATTGATTTCAGACTCATTGGAAAGATGCTTGGCCCAATCTGGCACAAGGCAGGATGATGATCCGACAATTATAAGTGAAGCTGAAATATTGGAAAATGATTCTGAAGAAGAGGGAGAAATGCTATCAGAAAATGCTCGACCAAAAATTGAACTCAAAATTCTCCCTTCCCATTTGAAGTATGTTTATCTTGAGCCTGAATTATTTCCTGTGATAATTTCATCTTCTCTGACTGTAGAACAGGAACATAAATTGATTGAAGTACTGACAGCACATAAAGGAGCCTTAGGGTGGACTATAGCAGACATCAAAGGCATTAGTCCAGCTATTTGCACACACAGAATCCTCATGGAGGATAGCTACAAGCCAATAGTCCAACCCCAAAGGAGATTGAACCCAGCAATGCAGGAAGTTGTGAAAAATGAAATAATAAAACTTTTGGCTGCAGGTATTTTTTACCCTATTTCTGACAGCCCTTGGGTAAGTCCTGTTCAGGTGGTACCAAAGAAAGGAGGTATGACACTTGTCAAAAATGAAAATAATGAACTCATACCTACAAGAACAGTGACAGGATGGAGAGTCTGTATTGATTACAGGCGTCTCAATGATGCCACAAGAAAAGACCATTTTCCTTTACCATTTATTGATCAAATGTTAGAAAGAGTAGCAGGATATGGTTTTTACTGTTTTCTTGATGGATATTCAGGGTATAACCAGATATCAATTGCACCAGAAGATCAGGATAAGACAACTTTCACATGTCCTCATGGAACCTATGCCTATAGGAGAATGCCTTTTGGTTTGTGTAATGCACCTGCTACATTTCAGCGCTGCATGTCAGCTATTTTCTCAGACATGACTGAAAAATTTTTGGAAATTTTTATGGACGATTTCACCCTTTTTGGTAAAACATTTGAAGATTGTCTTAATCACTTGACCTAAGTTCTTAAGAGATGTGAAGAAACAAACTTGATTCTTAATTGGGAGAAATGTAATTTTATGGTTACCGAGAGAATTGTTTTAGGACATAAAATCACTGTTAAAGGGATAGAAGTTGATAAGGCAAAAATTGATGTTATAGCAGGATTACCCCCTCCCACAACTGTTAAAGGCATTAGAAGTTTTCTAGGTCATGCAGGTTTTTACAGACGGTTCATAAAAGATTTTTCAAAGATTTCAAAACCGTTGACTAACCTTTTGATGAAAGATGTTAAGTTTGATTTTTCAGGAGTCTGTATGAAAGCTTTTGACACTCTTAAGGAGAAATTATCATCTGCCCCTATAGTTGTGTCCCCTGACTGGAACCAACCTTTTGAGGTCATGTGTGATGCTAGTGATACAGCCGTTGGAGCTGTTTTAGGCCAGAGAAAAGATAAAATTTTCCGTCCAATTTACTATGCCAGTAGAACATTGAATGAAGCTCAGCTCAACTATGCCACAACAGAAAAAGAACTACTGGCAGTAGTATTTGCTTTTGATAAGTTCCGTTCCTATTTAATAGGAACCAAGGTCACTGTTTTTACTGATCATGCAGCTTTAAAATACCTCTTAGCAAAGAAAGATGCCCGCCCTAGATTGTTAAGATGGATTTTACTTCTCCAGGAGTTTGACCTTGAAATAAAAGACAGGAAAGGGACAGAAAATCAGGTAGCTGACCATTTGTCTAGATTAGAGAACCCTCCTCTTGAGTCTAGTGATATAAAAGAAGAGTTTCCTGATGAACACATTTTTTCTGTCAGCTCAGTAGTAACTCAACCACCCTGGTTTGCAGATATTGCAAATTACTTGGTTGGAAAATGGACACCTCGAGATCTCTCTTACCAACAGAGGAAAAAACTTATATCTGATGCTAAATATTATCTATGGGATGATCCTTACTTGTTTAGAATTTGTGCAGATAATATCATTAGAAGATGTGTACTTGAAGATGAAATGTCAAAGATTTTGTATCATTGTCATGATGGAGCAATTGGAGGACATTATGCTGCAAACCGAACTGCTTTCAAGGTTTTGGAAGCTGGATTCTTCTGGCCAACACTTTTTAAGGATGCCCGTGTGTATGTTGCACAATGTGATAGGTGTTAGAGAACAGGTAATATCACAAGGAGAGATGAGATGCCATTGCAATCTATTCAGGTATGTGAAATATTTGATGTCTGGGGTATAGATTTTATGGGACCTTTTCCTTCATCTCATTCATTTGAATATATCCTTGTGGCTGTTGACTATGTTTCACGATGGGTTGAAGCCATTCCCACAAGAAAGAATGATGCTCGAACAGTGCGCAATTTTCTCAGAAAAAATATTTTTACCAGATTTGGCACACCACGAGTCATCATTAGTGACTAAGGGACTCATTTCATGAATAAGCAATTTTCTGCTTTATTGTCAAAATATAGTGTGACTCATAAAACTGGAACATCGTATCATGCTCAAACTCAAGGGCAAGTTGAGGTTTCCAACCGTGAACTAAAAAGAATTCTTGAAAAAACTGTTGGAATCTCAAGGAAAGACTGGGCTTTAAAATTAGATGATGCATTATGGGCATACCGAACGGCGTTCAAAATGCCGATTGGAACATCTCCATATAAATTAGTCTTTGGAAAAGCTTGCCATTTGCCTGTTGAATTGGAACACAAAGCCTTTTGGGCACTGAAAGCATTGAACTTTGATTTAACCTCTGCTGGTAAAAATAGATTTTTGCAGGTTAATGAGTTGGATGAACTGAGGATGGAAGCCTAAGAAAATGCCAAGATTTACAAAGAAAAAACAAAAAAATGGCATGACAATTTGATCCGACCAAAAAATTTTAAAATTGGAGATCAGGTACTTCTTTACAATAGCCGTCTCAGGCTATTCCCAGGAAAACTGAAATCCAGGTGGACAGGTCCTTACAATGTTACAAATGTTACTCCGTACGGAGCAATTGAAATTCAACAAAGCAATGGAGGAGAGAAATTTAAGGTCAATGGTCACAGGCTAAAATTGTACTTTGGAGGACATTTTGAACAACACCCTTCAGTAACCATGATAGTATGATGCGTGCCACAGTTACTACGTCGAGCTAACGACGTTAAACTCAGAACTATGGTTCTTTATCCCGTAGCCATTGAGGGTGAAGCAATGGAGCCTCATAAGTCCAACTTAGATCTGACTAATTAAATGCTTAACCAATTGATCTGGTCAATATCCAGATTATTGTACAACCGGAACATCTCATGAAGGCCTCTACAAAAACAGAGTCACCTAGACAGGAGTAACTCCATGGTGATCGGTACGCCTAAGTTACTGGTTGGTTAACCATTCCATTGTCCAAATCTAATGTTGGCACAGGTAATTTTATAGTTTATATTCAAACTAGGACCTAATGACTGATAAGGTCTAAAAATAATCCAGTCTATTACACATGGAACATGTGTTGTCACAGTTTCTTTCAAGCTTTCTTCTGTGATCGTATATTTGAAAGCCAAACAGATTTTTATTTTACTAATAAAATAGTATTTTTATATTAATTATGTTATATTTATATAATTCAACTACCACTTGATCCTTCTTCATTCTTATTTTTTTTCACCCTTCTTCCTTTCACTTATCATAAAAAACATTTTCATCCAGGAGAATGAAATGTTCAAGTATGGGGGATGTTATTTATATATTATATAATTTTCCTCTTATTTATGGTCTTAATTGTAGATTTTTAATTAACAATATAAATTTTTGTTCGTTCTGTTCAATATTATTTCTTTTTATATTCACCATATGATTTTTCATGTCTATGATTTTGACTTTGTGAAAGCAAGAGCAAACATCTTCAACTCAGAAAATCATTGGAATTGAGAAAAATTATGATCACAAAGAAGGTAGAATCAATGAACTTGGCTAGAACTTGCTCTGAATGTTCTTCGAGGCGAAATAATGGATGATACTGATTTTTGAAAAATGAAATTAGGCCTTCTTTGATACACAATTCAAGCCTCTCAATTTTCTATCCAAATATACATATTTTTATCTTTTCAAACCCTTCTTTGAGCCTTAATCCTATTTTTTTCCCCCAACACCATGATATATTACAAAAAAAAAATGATATATATGATATATGTATATATTGTTTACATAAATATAAAGAAAAAAAAAGAGTTATTGTTTCTTCCAGCTTTGAATGAGCAAAGATTAAACATCACCAAAAGGAAGAAATATTACCAAAAGAAGCAATGTTGTGAATATATGAATATATATGATATAGCAAAAAGAAAAAAAAAAGGGAAAAAAAATTGAAAAAAAAAAGTATTACCGAATGGAGAAAGAATTGAGAAATGTGAGCTCCAAGCTGGAAAAAGAACAGTCACTATCAAATATCCTTATCCTACCAGCCTGAAGCCTAACATTACAAGCCATGAAAAGTCCTAAAAAGATTTTGAAAGTCAGTATTGAATCTATATTAGTGGAGATGAACATGACGAGCAAGCCTATGGACAAGACTATGATACTTATTGAATACATGATCATAACTCTATCAATTTTGAAAGATTCAAGGGGAGAAGGCTGCAAGTTCTTGTTGATCAAGTCAAAATTCAGAAATAAGTTAAAGAATTTGGTGAAGTAAAAAGAATAATTGCATTGATCATGATAAAGGAAGTTTATCTTGAACAAATTTTCTATCCTACAAAGATCATGAGTTTTGAAGAAAATATTTATTATTATTATTATTTTTTTTTTAAAAAAAAAGTAATTTCTTTTTCCTCGAGGACGAGCAAAGATTCAAGTATGGGGGAATTTGATGGATATAATTTATTGATATATTTTTATGGTTAAATATTAAGTATTTTAAATAAAACGTGAATAAATATATCCATCTCTCGCATATTTTCTAACATATTTTGCAGGAAGAAGAAATTATTCAAGGTGAAGAAAAATAAAGGAATGGCCATTGATGATTACATTATTCATAGTGTGATTATAACACTGATAGTAATGTCCGTGAATTGTTTTACGCTGAAGAATAAAAGCGCAAACGGAAGAAAATTTATGGAATGAAGCTACGTATGAAAAAGTTATCAAAACTCAACTCACCTTGGCCATCTTGAAATAGTTTCTACCACCTTAAGATATGCCATCTTAGGTAGAAATTTGGCATGGAATCTTTTCTATAAATAAAGGCCAAAGTTGTATGAAAAAGGGCATCAAATTTTCATCTTGCAGAGAACTACTTTCTCTTGCTCTTTTTCTTTCTTTTATAACATTAAGCTTTTGTAGTTTTCTTTTGTAGAAGAAATACTACTTCTTCCTAGTCTTTATATTTTTAAAGTTTTTCTTACTCCATAATGGAGTAATGTCTTTTGTTGGGATAGTTGATGAAACTCGGTAATATTTATAATACGTATCTCAGTTTTAATACATGCTTAGCCTGAAGTTTTTAATCACATTTTAACACTGTGCTAGAATTATAGTTTTTACTAAATATTTATTTTCACATCCGTCTATTTTATATCTTGGTTATTGTTATATTAATTTTGTAATTCTCACGGAGCAAAATTAATGTATAATAACTGATGAATAAAGTAGTAGAGTAAAAACTATTTTTCCAAGTCTGTAATCTTGTTTACCTCAGTTTTAATTCTCACGGAGGAATTGTTGTAGGTAAGATTATTGATTTTCAGTAAAAATATTCTCACGAAGTTTTACTACTTTTTTAGCACAATTCAGGCAAGAAAAATATTTCGGTTTAATCATCACTAGTTATAATTTGATTAATATGCATAACCTCACGGAGTGTTATTAATTGATTATTTTCTTAGTGAGCAAAGTATAATTGAATTAGCAATAAGCAATTATTCTTAAGAGAAATACATGTCAAAACTGAGATATTTATTATAAGTATTACCAAGTGAATTCAATGATTCCCAACTCCTTTTAAATTTGAAATCTTCCAGAAGTTCTTTATTTTAATTTAAGTAAATTTAAACTAAAAACTCACCTTTCATCAATTTGACTCTCTCAAATAGTAATTAAAATACTACAAGTCCGTAGCATAGAATACCCAATCTCTGTGGGACGATATCTTAAACTATATTAGAATTTGACACGAACGAGCAGACAATTCCTATGCACTTTGGACCTCGTCATCGAACAGCTGCAAAGGTACTTCAGTCTGATTTATTTTGGCCTACTTTATTTAAAGATGCTCATGCCTTAGTGAAGCAATGTGATCGTTGCCAAAGAACGGGTACTATTTCTAGGCGTCACGAGATACCTTTGAACAATATCCTGGAGATTGAGCTGTTTGATTGTTGGGGGATTGATTTTATGGGTCCATTCCCACCTTCCATGGGCCATAAATACATTCTTGTGGCGGTTGATTATTTGTCTAAATGGGTGGAGGCTGTTGCACTTCCAACAAATGATGCGAGTGTGGTGGTGAAATTCGTGAAGAAAAATATTGTCACTCATTTTGGGACACCGCGGGCTATAATCAGTGATGAAGGTACGCATTTTTGCAACCGGTTGTTCAATAAATTATTGGCCAAGTATGGGGTTTGCCACAAGGTGGCCACTGCTTATCATCCCCAAACTAGTGGCCAAGTGGAAGTATCTAATAGAGAGATCAAGCAAATCCTTGAGAAGACTGAATGCCTCAAGGAAGGATTGGGCTATGAAGTTAGATGATGCTCTCTAGGCCTATTGAACTGCATTTAAAACGCCTATTGGAACCTGTCCATATAGGCTTGTTTACGGTAAGGCTTGTCACTTGCCCGTTGAGCTAGAGCATAAGGCATATTGGGCAATTCAAAAGCTCAACCTTGATATGGCCTTGGCGGGGGAAAAGATAATGCTTCAATTGCATGAGCTTGAAGAGTTCCGTTTCCATGCTTATGAAAATGCAAAGTTGTATAAGGAACGGACAAAGAAGTGGCATGACAAGCATATTGAGCGTCGTCAGTTTGAGCCCGGGCAGCTGGTGTTGTTGTTTAACTCGAGGTTGAAGTTATTTCCGGGCAAGGTGAAGTCTAGATGGTCGGGGCCGTTTGAAGTAGTTCGTGTTACCGCACATGGAGCGGTTGAATTGAAAGCCCCGGATTCGGAGAAAACATTCTTGGTAAATGGCCAAAGGGTGAAGCATTATTGGGGAAGTTCGATGAATCATCGTACCACCATTACTTTGAGGGACCCATGATTGATACTCGTCGTGCCACGACGTTAAATAAGGCGCTTCTCGGGAGGCAACCCGAGTTTGTACTTGTAATAGTTTAGTTGTTTTGTGTTTTATAGTGTCACGCAGTTTTTGTTTTTGTGTGTCGTTTTTGTAGGTATCGGGAGTGCTAAACGAGGTGCAGTTAATGTATTGAGGGGTATGGGACGCTTTGAGACATGTCCCGCGCTTGGGTTTGCACTTGGAATCGAAATTTGGTGGGGAAAAATGGCCAAAGGGTGAGCGTTTGGGAGTGCCCCGTGCCTCCCAACGTGCAAAATAGACACCTGAAGCAAAAGCCTTGGCGCGTTTGGGAGCGCCCCGCGCCTCCCAACGCGCCGAGGCAAGCAGATTGTTGAGTTTTGCCACTGCGGTTGGGGCGCGCCACATGAGGCAAGGCACCCGGCTAAAAAATGGTAAAATCCGGGTCCAAACGGGTTTTAACCCGCGACTCGGATTCCCTCTCTCCTCTATACCCGATCCCTACTCATTTTTCTTCATTATTTTCTCTTAAAAAACTCCCTCAATCTCCCCCAAATCATCCCTAATTCTTGGAATCAATCACAAGTTTTTTTCAACTCATTCTAACATCTTCAAGTAAGTGAATTCTTACCCTCCCCTCTCCATTACATGTAAGATTAACAAGCTTTTTCCATGGTAGATTTCTTAACTAGTTTGCAAGCTCATGCTTAGAAATTACTCTTAAATTGCTTAAATTGATCATTATGCTTCATGGTTAGCTTGTGTAATTGTAAAAAGAGATCTCCCAATAATTTGGGAGGGTTATCACATTACAAAAGTCATTGAACTTGAAAGTTGAAAAGTGTGGACACCAAGTGTTTGTGAAAAAGCCTCAACCATGAAAATTGTCTAATATTATGAATTCTTGAGTAGCAATGCAATCCTTAGGCTTAAGATGAACATTAAGTGTCGCACACACATAAATATTGGCTATTTAGCACCCGCACTAGCTTGATCATGATAACAAAAAACGTGGCACATTTTGTACAAAGCTAGTTTTGGCTAAGTGTAGGGTTGCTTGTGTTATTGAGTTGGTTTGTTGATACATAGAGTGAGCGATAAGTGTGGGGTGGTGCCCTACTAATTGTGCTTGAATTGAATTTTTGTGCTTAATTTGACATCTCACATTGGTCTTCTTGTTTGTTGTAGGCACCATGGCTGTAACACCCCACAAACCAAGTTCTTCATCCGCCTCGGCCCCTAAGAAATCACTCCAAGCCGGGCCTTCTTCTAGCAAGCCAAAGGGAAGGCACCGGCCAATCCCAGGGCCAAGCCAAAGGCCAAGGCTAGAATCCCTAAAGACGCGGTGCCTATACCAAGGCCCGGGGGCAAGACACAATTTGGTCTCACTTTTGTGAAGAAGGGTGAGTGCCAAGCTTGATACAAAAGTCTGAAGCTTGCGGGGTACATTCCCGAGCAAGCCATTGACAAGCGGAGAGTGATGCAAAAGTTTCGAGGGGTGGGTGATGCTATTCATGCCTTACATTGGGACTCGGTCTTTGAGAGTCCGGGGCATGCCAGCCTCGACATAGTACAGGAAATCTACGCCAATTGGGAGCCGGATGAGGCGTGGAAGGATGATGATATGGTTACTGTGCGGGGTGTGAAGGTGAGATTGGACCACACGGCGTTGAATGCCTTTTAGGGGGTCGAGGACCCTGACTATGATGAGCTGAGAGACTTTATTAGAAAGTCTGATTATAAGGCTCTGTGGGACACATTGTGTGGTGAGAGCTCCACTCATAGGTGGGAGCGAAGTGTGTTCGGAAGACACAAATTCATGTTCTTCTCGCAGTTTTTGAAAACAGCTCGCGTGTGGATAAGATTGATAAATGCACGCATCTTGCCTTCATCTCATTATTCCGAGGTCACCAAGACTCGAGCGTGCATGGTTTACTTTTTTATGACCGGGAGGTCGGTTAATATCGGCTACTATATGTCGCGGTTGACGAGAGAGCAACGGGAGTCAAAGATATGTAGCCGTTTGTATTTTGGGAACATTCTTACCCGGTATCTGGAGCAGGCTGGAGTCCCAGTGGATGAGATCGGGGATCGCATTGTCCCCGACATCGAGAAGCCTTTTGATATTTCCGCGGTAAAGGGTGTGACCACTACTGCACCAGTGAGACTGACGGCTGACAAGTGGCGGGACACAGACGCCAACTTGTCCGCACGTCACTACTTGATGATGGAGCACATGGCCCGGCAGTCTGACATGGATATGGCGGCTCTTGATCGCACCGTGCCTTTACTGGAGTCTTCGAGATGCCTGTTGGGCATGACTCAGGCAGTAGAGATGCCCCCGGAGGAGGATGAGAACACTGATTCGGACATTGTTGATCGTGATCCGGACAGTGAGGCTGTGGAGACTGATGCTGAGGGCGGTGCCTCTGATGGACAGGAGGAGGACTAGGTCCGCACTCCTGCGCACCACCCAGTGTAGGCCAGCTGGCTTTCAGGGAAGTTTCCTTTACTTTTGCGCTTGCTTCTTTGTCGCACTGAGGACATTGCTTAGTTTAAGTGTGGGGTGGGGAACTACCCTTTATTTATTTTTGAGGTTAGGGATGCATGTACCGTTGGATTTTCTTTTGTCACTTCACTTTATTTTGATTTGTTTCTTGCTTTAATATATGAAAAAAAATTTGAAAAAAAATTAAAAAACCAATGAAAAATTCCAAAAAGATTTTCCTTTTAGTTTTTATTAGTGGTACATGTCATCCACCCCGTGGTTTTTCTTATGGCCTCAGTTCTTTTCCACGGGGAGACCTTTGAACCGGGTAGTTTTTATTTTTAGGATTAGAATAGTTAGTATAGGTGACCCTAGATGAAGAAAATAGGTAGAATTCTAGGTGCCTTTGGTTTGTTTGATACCGGTGGACTTGAACTTTTTGCATGTGCTATTTGTGGTGTCCTTGGGTTTTAAATTGTGATGCATGCCTAGGAAAAAAATGGAACGACCCCCTTGAGATGCTTGAGTCCACTTGCTTGAACTCGTTGTGAACCTTTGTGCATTAGTGCTTAATTTTCCACAAGTTGCACTCTAAATGCTTGATTGAGAGTTGTTGATGGAGCCTTTTTGCGTGGATCGTGTGCAATGTGTGTGTGAGGTATATTCTTGTTTGCTTCATGTTTGCATATTAATGTCTAGAACTTGCCCCGTGTGTGTGCAAAGCGAAATCCTAGGTTTGCTCTAGTCGGGAAATGATACAGGCCTTCTTTTGATTTGCATACCCTTACATATACACTTTGGACTTGATTGTTGTGATAATTTTGACCTTTTGTTGGCACCCACACCCCAAGCCTACCCATTTGTTCTAAATTGTTCTCTTTTGGCCCTTTACTCCTTAAGCACTTTAATTGATAATGTGATATTATTGTGGAGTTGTGGTTGAATATTGGGAGTGTTTTTGAGTGGAACCAATGAGGGGAATACTTGAATGAATTGTGTAGTAGTTGTTTATGAGCATTGGCAGGGTTGGAAAGTAATGAATAGAAAAAGAAAAAAATGAAAAAAAAAGAGCAAAGTTGAAAAGAAAAAAAATTGTGGAAAAAGAAATAAAGAGAGAAGAATATCCATTCCTTGTTAGTTTGTACTTAAAAGAAAAAGTTTCTACTTGTTGAGAAGGTGTGTGTGTGAAAGTTGTTGATTGGGTGGCTTTGATGAGATTTGTGCTTAACTTAATTGTGATGTATTAAAGTGCTTAGGGAGGTAGTCACTATTACCCATATGTATCCTACCAGCCCCTTAGCCTACATTACAACTTTTTAAAGTCCTAGTTAATCCCGATTGGAGTGAGCTTACATTAGTGGAGTCCTACACTACGGGCAAGCCTATGGTACATTGTGTGTGACATGTGAGACTTTCATGAGAGTGAGTGAATTCGTTTTATGTTATTGTCCCCGTTCTATTCATGATATTCATTGTTGTGTGTGATATTTGGGGGACACTCTCTTGCTTCATTTTGGTGAGGGCACATGGTTCGCATGAAATAGATGAAGTCGTGGCTTCTTGGTTGAGTAGATAGGTGTAATTTTGTGGGAGCATGGTTGCAATGGATTGATTTTGTGCATTTGAGCTATCTTGGGGTGGTTGTTCTCATGTTTTTGAGTTTGTTAAATTATGGCATGTTGGTTGGACCTATAGTAGTCATGTGTATATTTGTTCAATGATCGGTATCAACCATAGTCATAGGCAGACCTGTTCTACCTAGGTGGGGAAGTTAGTTGTGACTTGCTCGAGGGCAAGCAAAGGTTCAAGTGTGGGGTGGTGATGTTTGGAATTTTATGCCAATGTTTCCTTAATATTTCCTCATGTTAGAGCTTTTTATTCGCCCGTTTTCTAGTTTATGAATGTGGTTTTGCACTGATTTTATGTCGTGTGTATGTAGGTTGTTATGCAGTGCATATGGAGCTTTTAAGAGCATGATCGAGCAAGGAATGATTTGAAATTGATTGAGGATTAGATCAAGCACACGAAGGCACGACACGAGGCGAGTTGCGGAGCAAGGAAGAGGCTGATTTTGCCTGGTGCTATAGGCCACGCGGCGCGCCTCCCAAAGCGCTCCACTGCTGGCGCGTCATCCAATGCGGCGAGGAGCCAGAGCGCCTACCTTTCGACGTCTTCTGCTTGTCCAAGCGCGGTCGGGGGCGCGGGGCGCCAGTTATAGCGCCCCTGGAGCGTGTTTTGACTTCCTATTTCGTCTAGGCTTAGGTGTAACTTATTACTAGGCCTTTGTAAACCCTATAAATACTCTTTTACTTAGTTTTTGATAGAAGTTCAGACTTTGGAGCAATTTGAAAGCACCATACTTTATTGAACAAGGGTTTATTCCTAATCTTTCATCTATTTAATCATTTATATCATTATTTCATCAATTCATTGCCTTGTGATTATGAATATGCGTGGCTAAACCTTACGTTCTAGGGTTAGAGTATTACATGAAAGTTGATGTTTGAAGATTGATTCCCATTAATTGAATCCCATAACGGGTTGCTTATTCTTTCTTGATTTCACTTGCTTAATTATTAGAGCTCGATAATTATGCATTATCTATGGTTTTTAGATTGAACTCGAAAGAGGGAATTTAATTACGTAATAAGAGAGAGTAGGACTAGTTTGTGAACCCGGGCATCGGGGAACCAATTTGTGAGTAGGATAGACATATACTTGCTCGCCTAGTTTAACTAATTACAGAATTCGTTAATGCGTCCACGTGATTCAACCCATAGACATATAGGGATTGAAGTAGCCTGCATAGAGTGTGAAGAATCAAAAGATTTTCACAGGTACATTTACTCTGTTAGTTAGTAACCCGGGATTTAAGAAGTGGAATCAATTGGAAAACTCAACTGGATTGTTCGTACCTCTGACCCTGTACCGTCGTCTTAATATTGTTAACAACCAAAGTTTGCACTATTGTTTGACTACACTTCCATCATTTTAATTACTGCTCTTTAGTTACTAAAACTCTCACCATTGAAGAAAAAGATCCCTGAATAGTTGTTAGAAATTGTTTGTTAAGTGTCAGTCTGAATAGTCCTCGTGGGAACGATACTCTACTTATCATTTTATTACTTGTCGACCACGTATACTTGCGTGTGCGTTTGGGAGCAACAAGGACCGAAATTCTAACCCTTCCTAAACTGCTCGTCCCTCAAGATCATTTGTCTTGTAGTGTTATTTCATAAATTTAAATCCAATAACATTTAATTGTCTACACCCACCAATTAAATCCATAAGAAGACGACCATTAGAGCAGCGGCCAATGGGACGATTGAAGTATATTCGGCCATAGGGAGGATAATACATGTGGGGTTTTCTACTAGGTTGATATAAGTGTGCTATGTTTGGTGCAACCGTAAGAGAATCACCAAATCAAAAAAAATGGGAGTTAATAACCTAAATGGTCATCCAAGTTATGATAATTAATGGAGAAAGCCGCTTTTGAATTTCTTATATCAATAAAGTCACTCATGTTTGCCATATATCTCAAAAGATCACTGTGGCATAGAAATTCATCTTTCTCTTACTGGAAAGATGACGTGGCATGTCATGTCACTTTACTAAATTTTACGCAAAAATCATTTAATCAATGAATTTTTGAAAAGTCTGTATTTAATTTCGAAAAATATTTTCTTTTACAAAATAAAATATTCGCATATCTACCTGGTAATACTCAATTAGTATTTACCCAATAAATAAAAAGTTTATCAAAATAAAAATATCTGATTGTAAGAACAAAGAAATAAAAAATGCTAGCAAATAAAGAAAATTGATGGCTCGATAAAGTAAAAAGTTCACCAAATAAAGGTTGATTAAATTTAAGTTTAAAATTTTGGTGTGGTGGAAAATTGTCCCCGAAAAATTATAATTAACTTTTTTTATAGATATTTCAATATTTATCTTAAGAATAATCTTAAGTTTGTTATTCTTGACTTTTATTCTATGAAATAAATTATTTGTCGAGTGACTTTTCTTCTTATTTACGTCAATATTTTCACCTCTTTGTTGATCTTCTCAATTTAGTGCATCTGTTATTTCTAAAGAAATATTATCAATCTACTTAATATTATTAAATAAATTTAATCGAGTAATTAATAGGACAATACTTTACATAGTTAAAAAAGAAAAGAGATCAATTTTTTGTTTGTGAATCACTGACACGACACGAAGTTTATTTGAGAAACAACGACAAATTTGATAAAAATTCATAAATTGAATAACCATATTTCAAAGTATAGTAGGGTGATGTGGCGTGCTCGGTCATCTTTCTAGTGAGAGAAAGATGGTTATCCTTGCTATAGTGATTATTTGAGATATATGGACGAACATTAGTAACTTTATTGATACAAAAAATACAAAACTGATTTTTCTCCCTGATTACTATAACTTAGATGACTATTTAGGTTATTAACTCCTAACAACGCCAGTGTAACAACTTGCACAAGGTTCAACAGAAGCTAGCAATACAAAGAAAGTGCATGCAAGAAAGTGTCACGGGGGCGGTTTTTTACAACCAAAACCTGCCGACATTTTCCCCGTGCGGAGGCAACGCACCCTTGCGAAGCCCAGCCTTTCCAACGCTTTGTTTATATACTAGGGTTATTTGATTTCGTTTTAATACTTAGCACAAGTTGTAACAGCAAGATAAACGTAAAAGCAACACAACGATATACGGGAAACCAATTCCCAACCTTTATATTATCACGTAAATACAAAGGAACGGCCAGCCTTGGCCAAACGTCTCCTTCCCTCAGGAGGACGTTTATTCTATGTGTTTTCTCTACATTTTTCTGTCCAAGTTGTATAAATGAATAAAACAACTAATATATACAAAGGGGGTAGCCAAAAAGGCTTTACAAATGGATAAGGGACGAAATCCTACAAAGCAGCCCACTCAGCCCATGATCTCGGCCACATCAGCCACGTTTTAGGCCATGCTTCAGCGCCCAACCGCCTGCTCATGTGCCCTGCACATGCCTTCATCATTCAGCCTTCGTCCAGCCGACTCAGCTCATCGTTCAACAGGTTTTGCTTTGTCGTTCAGCACATTACGTCCCAACTTTGGCCAAGTGCCATGCACCACACTTAGCCAAGCCAATGCTTGCCTTGGCATCACAACACCATGTCATGACACCCCGATGCCCACAACGTCGTTTGCCCGCTGCCTCATTCGTTTGCCACCCGACAACCGAAGTTGTTCAATTCATTGTCCACACTTAGACAACCCCAAGACACTAGGCTGCCTAGCCGTCGTGCCATCAATGTTAGACAATCAGTCCAGACATGTTCTTGATCCCACCAAGCACATTAAGCCCGCACTTGTCCAACCGTTCGTCAATCATGTTGTCTTGCACCCGTTCATGCCCAAACTCGTGCCATGGCCGAATCCCACAAAACCAAGGGTCTAACAAACCACCCCGCACCACCTGAATTCGACGCCCTCGTCGAACAGATTCAATAACACCCCACAAATGCAATGAAACGCCACAAAAGTCACAAAAACCATTTGCTACATTTTCCCCCCAAGTGCAGCGTTTTCCCATGCCTTTGCCTATTTCCCTTGCACATTTTTATGTTGTTACAACGCCTTTGTCAACCCTCCAAGCCGTTCACCACAAACAGCCCGCTCCTTGTGTCCACCACTTGCAAAGAAATCACAAATCTAACAACGTTGTGCCTTGTTTTTATCTCGTTCCAAATGCAGCCCGTCGACTAACACCACGAGTTCAACACGTTTCCCCCATTTGTTTGTCTTGTCTCCTTCGTTTTTGCAAGTCTAACACATAGCCATGCTCAAAAATTGAGCAACTATGCTGATTATTCCCGAAATCAGCCCACTTGAGACAGAAATTTTACGTTTACTTACTTGTTTTGCCATTTTCAAGTACTAAAACGGCCTCCCCTTGAATCAAAGTCATCCCGAGCCCTCTCTTGATGTCTTGATCAGCCATTTCCACGCACCAAACAACCTGCTCGTTCTGATACCAGTTGTCACGGGGGTAGTATTTGGCAACCAAAATCTGCCGAGGTTTGCCCCGTGTGGCAGCAAAGCACCCTTGCGAAGCGCAGCCTTCCCAACACTTTGTTTATATAATAGGGTCATTTGATTTCGTTTTAATACTTAGCACAAGTTGTAACAGCAAGATAAACGTAAAAGCAACACAACGATATACGGGAAACCAATTCCCAACCTTTATATGATCACGTAAATACAAAGGAACGGCCAGCCTTGGCCAAACGTCTCCTTCCCTTAGGAGGACGTTTATTCTATGCGTTTTCTCTACATTTTGCTGTCTAAGTTGTATAAATGAATAAAACAACTAATATATACAAAGGGGGCAACCAAAAAAGCTTTACAAATGGATAAGGGACGAAATCCTACAAAGCAGCCCACTCAGCCCATGATCTCGGCCACATCAGCCACGTTTTAGGCCATGCTTGAGCGCCCAACCGCCTGCTCATGTGCCCTTCACATGCCTTCAGCATTCAGCCTTCGTCCAGCCGACTCAGCTCATCGTTCAGCCGGTTTTGCCTTGTCGTTCAGCACATTACGTCCTAATTTTGGCCAAGTGCCATGCACCACACTTAGCCAAGCCAATGCTTGCCTTGGCATCACAACACCATGTCATGACACCCCGTTGCCCACAACGTCGTTTGCCCGCTGCCTTGTTCGTTTGCCACCCGACAACCGAAGTCGTTCAATTCATTGTCCACACTTAGACAACCCCAAGACACTAGGCTGCCTAGCCGTCGTGCCATCAACGTTAGACAATCAGCCCACACATGTTCTTGATCCCACCAAGCACATTAAGCCCGCACTTGTCCAAACGTTCATCAATCATGTTGTCTTGCACCCGTTTTTGCCCATGGCCGAGCCAACATGCCCAAACTCGTGCCATGACCGAATCTCACAAAACCAAGGTTCTAACAGTAAGCTATCAGCTGAGAAGAGAAAGAGACGAAGCCAAAGGAAACTGCCGAATTCTCAAAATGTATTTGCTTAAATAGTACTCTTTATTTTTCTGTTTTCATTTTAAATATTCTATTTAATATTCAGTTTGTTAATTAGCTATAGAATAATAATGTCACAAGGTTTTTATTTATTGTCCTCTGTCCAACCACGTTAATACTTAAAAAATACCACTTTGGTTCATTTTACCTACAATATTCCTTGAACATTTTAAAATCTTTGGTTCATACATATATATATATATATATATATATATATATATATATATATATATATATATATATATGAACACACACACACACTAGAAGTTCACTAAATTAACACGAAATTAATTTGAAAATTAGTGGTACATTTTGAAAAAAGGAAGTAACAAATGAATTCATTTTTTTTAGAAAAATAACATAAGATATTTAGAACAAATTTAGTTTGATAAAACAATTAATATTAGGTAAAATATAGTGTAGTTCATATGTTAATTTTTACAATTAAAATGATTTTCCAACTTATTTGACATGTACACACTCTCAAGCTACCTTTTAGACCCTTAGACATGTCGGTTTATATGTGGGCTTGGCCATGGAAAGAGTTTGGGATGCTGCTTCTTGCCATAGGAATAATGACGGCAGAATACAACACAACGGTTACGTGTTTGTGCAAGGGCATGTTGAAAGTGCCTTGAATGAGGAAAGGCATGAGTGGGTTGATTTGACAAATATTTGGGGCATGATGTTGGCATGTGAGCATGTCAATATAATATTGGAATCAGGCCGAGGCAGTGCCAAGAGTGGCACATGCGTGAGAAAATGCCAAGAGTTGGCATAGGCGCATCTTGAGCAGGACGAGATGGCAAACGAGTTGGCAAATGACTTAGCATAGCTTTGAAGCATCATGACTTGCTGGAATGTGACAAAAGTACGCTGTAGGAACGTATGATACATGGGCAAGAAGTGAACCAGGCGAGACAAGTGTGTGTGGCATGGCGTAACTTGCAAGCAATGCAAAGTGCACGACTTAGCGACAGGCGGTGTTGGCATGTGCATGGCCTGTGGCATTGTGGGATAATCTGCTTAGGAGCAAGCCTTGGAACCAAAAGAGTGTCTTAGCTATGTACATGATAAGGGCAAACATGAGCAGCCTTGGAAAGGGCATGATTTTCACATGGGCAGCGGTCACAAGACATGTGCAAGGCACATGACGGGGGTTACGGGCAGTTACTTATCCTAATCTGAACGTGTGGCTTATTTGGCTAAGTATTTGGCATATTTTTAATTATCCTATTAGTGGGGGATGCCCTCTACAAGTTAAGGTAGTTATGGGCTTTTTATTTGACTAGTATACAAGGGTGCAACCTATTATATAAAGGCATGCAGCCCCTAAAGTCATAGAACTCAGCATGGAGGGAAGTATGTGAGAGAGACATAAGAGTGTGTCTCATGTCTAGGCTTGAGAGGGGAGTCTAAGCCGACTTGAGTGTGGTAAAATATGTGTCATACCTTTTCAAAACAGTAGGCTTACTCGCCTTAGTCCAAGGGGGCTGCAGAATAGACTTTTCTTCCAAAGTGTTGGCATTTTTGAGACATTGGTGCCTAGTGTTTGTGGTATTATGCCAACTCGGATTTCCTTTGTTATTTGTTAGTAAATGCCACAACTCGGATTTTCTTTGTTATTGGTTGAAAAATATAAGGTTGGGAAAGAGTTCCCATAAGGATTGTGTTCTTCTTATTTATATGTTGCTGCCTATTTTGTTTCTAAGTGTTTAAACCTTTTCAAACGATCCTATGTTAAAATCTATGTGGTGGGAAAGACTTAGTTATGTAGGGACATGACCACTGCACGGGTGGCTGGTTTATGTGTTCAAACTCACCTTTGTGACAACTGGTATCAGAACGAGCAGGTTCATGAAAAAGGAACGACATGTAGATCAACACATCAAGACAACGGGTTAGATGGCTTTGTTCACGGAGAGGCTATCAAGTACTCTGAAAGGGCGAACCAAGTAAGTAACATAATTTTCTCGAGTTTGTGGGTTTTTTTTTTGTCGAAAGCAGTTGGGTTGTCCAATTTTTGGGCACGGTTTCGTGTTGAACTTGCAAGTGAGAAGGAGACTAGATGAACAAATGGGAGAAATGTGTTGAACTTATCGTTCAAAAAGAGGGGCTGAAGTTGGGAACAAGATGAACACAAGACTCAAAGTTATTGGACTTGTGAATTCTTCGCAAGTGTCAGATACATAATGTAGGCTGTTTGTGGGAACGACTATAATTTTTCTAACTGAGGGCGCTGCTAAAACACTAAAATGTGCAAAGGAAAACGGGCAATATAAGAAAAAATGTGTTGCACTTGAGGGCAAGAGGAGCGTGAGGGCATGGTTGCTTGATTTCTATTTTTTTTTTTTTTGCATTTCTGGGAGTGTTGTTGAGTTAATTCCACGAGGGCATTGAATTCAAGTGGCAGGAGTAGTTTTTTTAGACCCTTAGACATGTCAGTTTATGTGTGGGCTTAGCCATCGCAGCATTTTGGGGTGTTTCTCCTTTCCATAAGAAAAATGCGGGCTGAATGCAATACAACGACTATGTGTTTGCGCAAAGGCATATTGAAGGGGACTGACTTGACAAATATTTGGAGCATGATGTGGTCATGTCAACATAATATTGGAATCAGGCCGAGGAAGTTCCAAGAGTGGCACATGGGCGAGAAAAAGCGTAAGATTTGGCATAGGCTCACCTTGGGCGGGACAAGGTGGCAAACAAGTTAGAAAATGACTTAGTATGACTTTGGGACATCATAACTTGGTGGAATGAGGATCAAAGTGAGCTGTGGAAACATAGGATACATGGAAAAGAAGTGAAGCAGCCAAGACAAGTGGGTGTGGCATAGGTGTAACGCGCAAGCAGTGCATAGGGCACGACTTAGCAACAGGCGGTGTTGACATGTGCGTGGGTTGTGGCATCGTGGGATAATCTGCTCAGGGGAAAGTCTTGGAACCAAAAGAGTGTCAGACATGTACATGATGAAGGCAAACATGAGCAGCCTTAAGAAGGGCGTAATTTACACATAGGCAGCGGTTTCAAGACATGTGCAAGGCACATGACGACGGTTACGGGCGGTTACTTGTCCTAATCTGACCGTCTGCTCTTATTTGGCTAACTATTTGTTATGTTTTATACTATTAGTGGGGGATGTCCTCTACAAGTTAGGGTAGTTGTGGGCTGTTTATTTGACAACTGTAAAGGGGTGCAACCTACTAGATAAAAGCATGCAGCCCCTAAAGTCATAGAATTCAGCATAGAGAGAAATATGTGAGAGACATAACAGTGTGTCTCATGTCTAGGCTTTAAAGGAGAGCCTAAGCCGATCTGAGCATGGTAAAATATGTGTTATGCCTTCTCAAAATAGTAGGCATAGTTGTCTTAGGCCAAGGGACTGTAGGACATACATTTGTGGTAAAGTGTTGGCGTTAGTGTTGGTGGCATTGTGGCAGCTCGGGTTCCTTTGTTATTGCTAAATAATATAAGGTTGGGAATGAGTTTCCGTAATAATTGTATGTTCTTCTTACTTATATGTTAGCTGCCTATTTCGTTTCTAAGTGTTTAAATATTTTCAAATGGCCCTATATTAAAATTTAATTGTTGGAAAAGGCTGGGTTAAGTTGGATGGCTGTTTTATGCGTTGAAAATCATCCCGTAACACTACCTATAGTGGAAAGAATGACATTAGGAATACCAACCATAACATCAATACCGTATTTGCCAAAAGCTTTAAAGTGTGACATAATCAGCACCAAAAAGCTTAGTTCCTCCATTCCGTTTCATTTGATTTTAAAACGAAGTTGGAGGAGTAAATTTAGTAAGCATCACCTTTATTAAAGGCTGATCACTTTATGTCATCATTTTTTATCCTACATCAAATTACCATTTCCTTTAGCAGTCGCTCTTAACGTGACTTTCCATTAAGGGAAGATTGTATTGTATTCGGTATGCGTGGGAAATCTCCCATAAAAGGCCGATTCACTAGATTGGATCATTTTGTTCAATTATTTGATTATTTAATCAGATATAGATGTGAACATTCATTTGGAAGCAAGTTGCTTTTGTTGAATTTTGTCATATTTCTTTAATTCCATGACTACAGACAACTCTTCTGCATGCATTCATGTTAAAAACTATGTTCGGATGAATGAGTTGTCTCATATCTGGCAACTAAATCCATGTGAGTTTTCTATCTGGCAGCTTTCACAAATGTAAGAACATGTTTTATTGTCTTTAAAGTAAATATATTTGAGCTAACGTTTCGATTATTTTGATTCAGCAAACGAGTATATTAGGAAAATAAAATCCTTTGACATGCATGCTTAAAAATAAGGAATGTTATATATGTATTAAAATCTAATGTTTAGACATAGCTACTTGATCGGTGCATGAATCGTGCGGATTGGTTTGGGGGGGGGGGGGGGGTGGTTTATAGGATTATTAAATGTGAGATTGGGAAGATGAAGAGGAGAGTCATCAAAGGGATCGATAGTTTTCCTCGAGTCTTCTGGTGTTTAACCGTAGGCATTTTGTTAGGAAGTTGGTGGACTTATCATGAATTAGATCGGGAGCGGGGTGGACTATTTATGCCGGTGCTGGTGCCTGCGGCAGCGCCTCTGGAGCCGGCCCCCTAGTTGTTCTCTTTCCTGCTTTGATAGTGGCTTAATCCCTTCATAGTAAGGGAACGCGATTTAAGATATTTAGTTATCTTCCTCAATCAAACAAGGACCTAACAAATTTCATTGGTGTCATTTAGCTTTTGGATTCATTACTCTTATCATAACGACAAAATCAATTATGAATTCGACCGGAAAATTGATGAAAATAGCTGTTATTTGTCGCCAAATTTCTAAATATATTAGATTTGTTGCTAGGGCATCACAAATATCGCAACGAATTTTAATTTTTGTGCTGAGAGGTTAGCTACAAGCATATCTGCTACAAATGACAATTTGTTGATAACCCATCGCTAAATATATTTAGCAACAAAATTCACATGTCGTTATCAGCTGTTTATTTTTTTAGTGCACCATTTCTTTATATCTTTTTGGCCAAATTTGTACCCATTTGGTTGAAACTCCGTTATATGACTAAAACATTTTCTATTTGCTTAAAATAATGAAGTTCCAAAAAAACATTTCAAATTTTATCAAAGAAGAAGAAATGCGTGGTTGGAACAAATAACTGTTGCATCAGAAGAGGAAATAAAAAAACACATACTTGGAACTCCATTGATTTGGCGAAAATGTTTTTTTGACTAGAAAGAAATTCTAGCAAGACCTTTTTACAGATTTGACACGTAAAAAAATGAAATACGCATTTGGAAGAAACAATTGTGAAGCTAAAAAAGAAATAAAAATCAATGCAATGTTTGAGATCCATTATTTGGACTAGAACTTTTTTATTAGACAAAAATATTTGAGTTATAGCCAAAACACTTTTTTCGCATATTTAGCAAAAAAGATACAAAACTATAACTAACAGTTATTGCACCTGGAGAAGAAATAAATGTAGATATGTTGTTTTTTTTTTTTTTTTGTTGTTGAGATGAAATATAGATATGTTGTTGAGATGAAATATGTAATGCATATTTAGGCGAAACAATAAGAAAGACACAATCGGAACAATTAAATCATTGTATATGACTGTGTGATAATTAACAGATGGAAAACACTCACTTGCGGGCAATTTTTTCGAGTTTGTTCGACTCCTATGCGTTTAAAGAAAGCTTATTCACGCTCATTGTCATGTTAGCGTCTAGAGAAGTCAATGCTGTAAAATTGCCAAGCACATGAGGGATAATTAGAAAAAAAATGTCAAGGAGTGAATCAAATAAAAGGTATTAAGCTCGAGGCCCTTCCCAGACTATTCTCCCAAAATACTAAAAAAATAAAAAATAAAAATTGGTAGCTGATGAAATTATTCTACAAAACTATGTACTGATGACATCTTTCCAACATTTTAATATACTTTTGTGGCCCAAAATTATATGGTATAGTTCTAACTTGTACGCATTTGTAGCACGATGTTCCAGACAAACCGTTTCCAACTTGTAAACATGGTGAAGAATATTTTCTTAAAACTAAGCTTAAACTACGATATGGGTATCCATGCCTAGCTGGCTTAGCAAGTGGCGTAAAGAACTAATCCTATTGCTTCAATATATTTGGTAACATTTCATCTTTATCCCATTTTGTTATGGATGACTCCTTTAAATTTAAAAATAATTTAGCTTCTAGATTTCCATTCAGTTAATCGTTTATAAGAAGGGCTTAAAAAAGCAAGTGCCCCCCCCCCCCCCTCCCACATAAAATTTTATCCCTCATTTTTCTATAATTGGTTAAATTTAACTTAAAGGTACAATTTAACTATTTGAGCAAAATATGCATTGGAAAGCATGCATTTATTTATGTTATTTCTTATCTAAACATTATACATTTAACTGCGGTTATGTTATGTAATATCGTATCATTCAGGATATTTTCTAAATAAATGTCACAACTGTGGCTATTTGCGCGATTTACTGCGTTCATAATAGGATTTTTTACATAAAAGTACAAGTTTTAGAGCTTAATTACCAAACATAGCAACATTTTAGTAAAATTATCCTATATAGAGGAAAACACAAGATAATTACAAATATAGCAAAAACATAGCAATATTTTCCCATAACATATCAAACCCTTACATTCTTCCTTCTAGTTCCTCCATTATCTCTTTTGCTCCTCCCATTTTTCCTTATTTCACTTTTCCTCCCACCATTTCCCCTCAATTTCACTTTTACTCCACTCATTTTCCCCAATTTCACTTTTCCTCATCCATCCTCAATGTATCTCGTTGAATCTCACTGTTTCTGCACCGTATCAACTGGTTCTGCACCGTATCTCAACTGTTTCTGCACCATTTCAACTGTTTCTGCACCGTATCTCAACTGTTTCTGCACCGTTTCAACTGTTTCTGCAGCACCGTATCTAACTGTTTCTGCACCGTTTCAACTGTTTCTGCAGCACCGTATCTAACTGTTTCTGCACCGTTTCAACTGTTTCTGCAGCACCGTATCTCAACTGTTTCTGCACCGTTTCAAAACAGCAGCGTTTCAGCACCAAAACTGCTGCAATTCAGCACCAAAAAAACTGCAGAAAAACAGCAGCGTTTCAGCACCAAAACAGCAGCGTTTCAGCAGAAAAACAGCAGCATTTCAGCACCAAAAAAAATGCAGAAAAACAGCAGCGTTTCAGCTGCGTTTCAGCAACAAAACTGCTGCAATTCAGCACCCAAAAAACTGCAGAAAAACAGCAGCATTTCAGCTGCGTTTCAGCACCAAAACTGCAGCGTTTCAGCTGTGTTTCAGCACCAAAAAAACTGCAGAAAAACAGCAGCGTTTCAGCTGCGTTTCAGCACCAAAACTGCTGCAATTCAGCACCAAAAAAACTGCAGAAAAACAGCAGCATTTCAGCTGCGTTTCAGCACCAAAGCAGCTGCGTTTCAGCTGCGTTTCAGTACCAAAAAAACTGTAGAAAAACAGCAGCATTTCAATTCAAATTATTTTAGCACCGTTTCAGACCGTATCATACTGTTTCAACGCCGTTTTAGACCGTATCAGATTGTTTCAATAGTTGTTTCAGATTGTTTCAACGCCGTTTCAGACCGTATCATACTGTTTTAACATCATTTTAGACTGTATCAAACTGTTTTAAACTGTATCAACTCCCATTTCAGACTGTATCATAGTGTTTTAATGTCGTTTTAGACTGTATCAGACTGTTTTAAACTATATCAACTTCGTTTCAGACCGTTTAAACTGTATCTACTCTCATTTTAGACTGTATTAACTCCGTTTCAGACCGTATCATACTGTTTCAACATTATTTCAGATGTATCAAACTGTTGCAATAATTGTTTCAATGTTTTTAACGATGTTTCAAACTGTATCATATTGTTTTAACGCCATCAGTCATGAACAAGAGTTCAAATTAATTAATCTGACAAATCTTTACAAAGAGGCACAGAAACAGAAACGAAATCTGAACAATTATGAAGAAACAGAAACGGAACAAAAACGAAATAAATCTAAAGAAACAGAAACGGTTGACAGCAGATTCCAGAAACAGAAACGAAATCTGAACAATTATGAAGAAACATAAACGGAACAAAAATGAAATAAATCTAAAGAAACAGAAACGGTTGACAGCAGATTCCCAAACAGCAACTGCAGTGCTCACAAATGTCTGGATACAATCAGCTATTATCACCTTGCACCTATCATGACAAACCACATCCGCCATCGCGGCACATTAGTTGAATTCTTCTGGTCATCGACATTCAACTGCTTATGTAAATACAACTCTGTAACCAAATTTCTAGCAAAGCTACCAACAACAACCGAAACAAATCCCATCCCAACTTTACTCATCATTCTATCCATCATTCTATCCATAACCTTATCAGCAAAACTCAGCCTACCACCCACCTCTCCAATCTATGCTTTACTTTCTGATCCATAGCCCTTCAAAATCCCAACTGTTACAGCCTCGGAACAACAGATCTACTATTCTAAGCTTCTTTAACCTCTCTGTCACATTCGTCGGAGTAACAACAACGACGACAATAGGTCTCCGGCGATCGCCAGACGAAACGTGTTGCTTGTCTCGCCGGAAATACCACCGGATCTAACTGGGTTTCTGGTAATGATGTTTCTGGTAACGAGTATTTGGTGATGGATTTCTGGTAACCAGCGGTGGGGGTGATGGCGCTGGGTGGTTGTGATGGTGCTAGGGTTGGGGTGATGGTGTTGGGGTAGTGGGGGTGGAGTGATGGAGGAAGAGAAAGTAAGTGAAATATTATAATTTGGGGAAATGAAAGTGTGTATTGATTGTTGTAAAATGTGCTAAAAAAATATTGCTATGTCTTGTAATTTGAAAAATGTTGTTATTTTTTTGTAATTAAGTGTGAAAATTTGTATATTTGTGTAAAAATCCCTTCATAATATGGGGAGTGCACGAAAGACCACTTTTGCAACTGGTCTTTGAGCACAGGCCACTAATACAAAAATATTTAGTTTGTGGCCACTTTTGCTTTAAAGAGATTGAACTTCAGTCCAGAGGCCGGATTGAAGTTCAGTCCTTAAAGATTGTACTTCAGTCCAGGGCCATATAGATTGAAGTTCACCCCTTAAAGGCATAACTTTAATCCAGGGCTATGTTGACTGAAGTTCAGTCCTTAAAGATTGAACTTCAATCCAGGGCCATATGGATTGAAGTTCAGTCCAGTCCTTAAAGATAGAACTTCAGTCCAGGGCCATGTTGACGGAAGTTCAGTCCAGTACTTAAGATTGAACTTCAGTCCAGGGCCATATGGACTGAAGTTCAATCCTTAAAGATGGAACTTCAGTCCAGGGCCATATGGACTGAAGTTCAGTCCTTGAAGATGGAACTTCAGTCCAGGGGCCGTATGGACTGAACTTCAGTCAATGATCAGAACTTAAGTCAATGTTTATTTAGTAAAGGCCCAAAAGTGGCCTCTAGTGTAAGACCAAAGAAAATAGTGGCCTCAAACCAAATACCGGTGCTAAAAATGGCTGCTGGGTGAAATTTTTACTTATAATATGCACTAATTATTCGTAGCTATTTATACTTAATTAACTCAGCTTGACCCCAATTATTTAACGTGTGCATTTATTCTTTTCCCTTATATACAATATATATTTATATTTTATATTTTTGTTCTGCCCCTTAAGTTAATTATAAGTCCAATTAAAATGTCCAGTCCAATTTTATTCCAAATTTTGCAACATTCGTTTGTAATTTGAATTTTTTATGAATTGTCCATCAATCTCTAACCAAGTTTCTAAATCACTTATTTTTCCAAAATATTCTATACCATTTCTTTTAATCAAACTCATTTCCTATCTTTTGTTTTAACGAGTTTCTTTTTTTTTTTTTTTTTTTGGTCGAAATGGAAAAATTTTGTTCAACCAACAAAACATTTTACACCTTCCCACTCATTTGGACTCTAGAGTGAGATCTCAGAATAACAATAATAACTCTATCTAGCTCGCAACTACAATTACACGGGATAAATACTTAAACTATCTAACTACAGCTGTTACTCAGAATACTAACTATATGAATCTGAAGAACTATGTCCCTAATTCTCTGGTGACTCGTCTTTATCTTCCCTTGAAATTTTCTACTGTTTCTTTCAGCCCAGACATGATATACCATTGCAGCAAAGAGAAAACTAGGTATCCGGGCTTTTGGCCTTTTGTTGTTGCATCTTTTTGCAATCCAGTTGACTTCCTCAGCCCAATTATTTACCCTTCTGTTCTCACATATCCAGGTGAGCAACGAGGACTATATAGCTCTTGAGTATGGGCAAGCAAAGAATAGGTGATTCATAGTTTCCTTAGCATCTGATGTACACAGTACACACTCAGTTGGTACTATGATGCCCCATTTGGCAAGCCTGTCCTCTGTGGCAAGCCTATGGTGTAATGCTAGCCATAACATGAAGTGGTGTCTAGGTATGATACCTTTAGTCATTACCAGATTCCTCCATGGATCTTTAGGTAGTTGTGGGATGAATGACTGGTAGGCTTTTTTAATGCTGAATGTTCCATTGACTGTGAATTTGTTCAGCTCAGACTCCAGATTATTAGGTATCCATTTCCTTGTATCTAGCATTTTCCTTACAAGCCAAGAATCCTGCCTTGGAGTAGGGAGATGAGCTAGATCCCTCCCTTTAATATAGTATGTGTTGATCTACTGCACGCATGTAGTATCTTTCTTATGTGCCACTGCCCATAGCTATTTGCATATAGCAGCCCTGTTCCACTGCAAGAACTCTATGATGTTCAATCCACTAGCTGATTTGGGTTGGCACAGCTTGTCCCAAGCAACAGGGGCTTTTCTGGAAAACTCATTGCTGCATGTCCACAGGAAGGTCCTGCAGACATTTTTAACCATTGTGACAATTTTCTTTGGCAATAAAAACACTCGAGTCCAATAGGTTTGCATTTCAAACAAGTCACTCTTGATCAGTTGCAATCTTCTACTGTAAGACTTGAATATTGTAGTCTAGCACCTGATTTTTGCTACTATTTTCTCAACCAGTGGTAAACATTGCTATATTGACAGCCTTTTGGATGACAAAAGAACTCCCAGGTATTTGAATGACATTTCTCCAAGGGTGAAGTGGAAATTGTCTAAGAGTTGAGCTTTAAACTCCTTTGTTTCTCCAACTACATATAGGGAGCTTTTATCCAAATTAGCTTTGAGACCAGAGACTTATGAGAAATGATTGAAAGCTTCCAGCATAAGAGAGACGGATGCCATATCAGCCCTACAACACATGGGCAAATCGTCTGCAAAGCATGCAAAACAGATGTGGACAAACTCTAGTTTGGAGCACCTTGGCTGATAATTAAAGTCTGGATTGGTTCTTAATTATTTCAAGGATCTATTTAGATATTCCATTGTCAACACAAAGAGGCAGGGGGACATAGGATCCCCTTGTCAAACCCTTTCTTGCATGAAACCTCTCAGTTAATCCCCTATTAATCAACAGAGAGTGGCTGACTGTAGAGACACACTCCATTATCAATGCCACCAGCTTGAGAGGAAATCCAAATTCTAGAAGTATCATCTTTAGGAAGTTCCATTCAACTGAGTCGTATGCTTTTCTGATGTCAATTTTTACTAGACATCTGGAAGATACTCCTTTCTGACCATAACCTTTAATCAATTCCTGAGAAATCACCACATTGTCTAGTATGTTTCTTCCCTCAATAATTGCAGATTGAGAGTGCCCAACTAGGTCGTCTACAACCTTCTTAAGCCTTGTGGTAAGGACCTTAGATATCAGCTTATAGATGGTTGTGCAGTAAGAAATAGGTTTGAAATCCTTAACAAAAGTAGGATTAGCCACTTTAGGGACCAAAGTAACTATTGTGCAATTGATCTCCTTTAGCAGCTTACTATTTTGAAAGAATTGGTGAATAGCAGCCATAACTTCTTCTCCTACTATGTGCCAGTTTGTTCTAAAAAATTCAGCAGGAAAATCATCATTTCCAAGAGTTTTGTCAACTGGTAGCTCCTTGAGTGCTTGAAGGATCTCTTCCTTTGTCATAGGCTCCAATAGCTGCTTCTGTTAGGCTATGGACAAGCAAGGACCATATCTAGCTATACTTGGATTTATGCAGGATAGTTTAGTGGCTGAGCTGCCTAATAGGTTCTGAAAAAAGGAAGTGAACTCTTGCTGGATCATGTCAGGATCTATTAAGCTAGTGCCATGTTCATTACAAATAGAGGCCACCCTATTTCTTGCCTGTCTAGCTTTGAGATGAGCATGGAAGAACTTTCTATTGGCATCCCAGAGGCTATTAAAGTAGCTCTTGACTTTTGTCTGAGCACTCGTTCATGTATGCTTTCCTATTTTTCCATCTGAAGGATTGTTTCTTTCTCCTCTGAAATTAGTTGCACATTGAATAAGTCACTTGCTAACTTCTCCGGAATATCTGAGAAGCCATCTTTGAGTGAGCTAAATTTGGATTCCAAGGAGGAGTATTCTTTGTTGAATCTTTTAGATTTGACTCCAATCAGCTTTAATTTCATCCAGATGCTATACATAGTGTAGCCTGAGATTGGTTGCTTCCAGAGTTTGCATTCTAGAGAAGAGAATTTAGCAGTCTGAAAGGCTTCATGAGTTGCTAGTGTGGTACTTCAGTGTTCAACATGATAGAGCTATGGTCTGAGCATACCGGGTTGAGATATACTGCATCAATGCTTGTGTACTTTTGAAACCACTTGTCATTTCCAAATACCTAATCACTATGCCTGTAAATCCTATTTTTAGCTTCCCTTCTATTACACCATGAATATGTCCATCCCGTTCTAGTAATCTCGCCTAATCTTGTATCATTAAGACAGTCCTAGAAGTCTGCAGTCTCAGAAGGATGGACTGGTTCACCCTGTATTCTATCCTCTACAAAGAGGACAAAGTTAAAGTCTCCAAGCACAATCGATACTCTGTAACATTTTCAGTGTGTGCCAAAGTTGTTTTCTCTCTGCAATGGTATTGAAGCCATATACAAAGCTAATTTGACATTGGAATTTAGAGTTCATTTCTTGTACTTGGCGATGAACAAGTTGAAAGCTAACCACGAGGATAGTCATATTCACAGCAGCGGACTTCCAACCTATCCAGATCCTACCATTATAGGCATGTGTATAATCAGCATAAAAGGACCATTCATTGCCAAACTTTCTTTTAATTACAGCAGCTTTATGAACTTTTATCTTTGTCTCAAGGCAAGCTATCAGGTCAACTTTGTGTTCAAATAAGAAAGCCTTGAGTTCTTTCTATTTGAAGGCCTTGTTTAGGCCCCTGATATTCAATGCACATAATTTCATGGGGGAAATCTGGGTATGGCCTTATCTCAGCTATCCCTTGGACAACTCTATCATCTTCAATATGAAGGGGTGCAAATTGGTTTTGCACCGGGATACAAGAAGCCCTCTCAGTAGTCCCTTGAGCCCTGGCTATTAACCAGCTGTGCATTCTTTTCTATAATATCTGTATTATGAGCCTTTGTTGCCGGTGATGCACCCTTTTCATTTACTGTCATCCTTGGATTCTGGACTTTAGACATGTGCTGTTGTTCAGTGGTTTCCTGTTCCATCTTAGGCAGATCATATTCATTTGCATTCTTCTGTATCCAATATGGTACAAGTTGTTTTTTCTTCTTTCTATTCCTTCTCTTTCTTTGTTGAGGGAGTTGGATTGGTTCTACCTTTTAACCCTTGTTACATGCTCCTATATTGTGGCCAGCAGACAAACAATCTTGGCCGAACTTGGGTCTCCACTCGTATTCAACTGGTTGCTTCTGATAACTACCATTAGGTTTCTCAATTGGTAACACATCAGGTAAGGGTTAGGAGATGTCCATCTCAACAAATATACGAGCATATGAAATTCTATCCCTCCGAGCCGTAGGCCAATCAGTGCAGATAGGTTTGTCCAAGAAACTTGCAATACGACCCAGCTGCTCTTCAGCCCAGTAGTAAATAGGTAGACCAGGGTAAACAGCCCAAATTAGAATGACCCGAAGAGGTTCCTTGTCAAATTAAAACTTTGGTTCCAAATTTTTTAGGATCATAGGTCTGTGATTAAAAGTGTATGGCCATTTTGAAGTGCGGAAACCTTATGTTCTTAAAATTCAAATCGAAAGATGAAATACCTATCGTCGTGTAGGAAGACACGCGGGGTAGTCAGAAAGTCCCAGACTACATAAATAAATTTTAACATTTCTTTAAAAGTGGGAGAACATCCCATTACGTACCCAATCAAAGCACAAGTCCACTTCTATTCTGTTCCGCTACTTCAACTTGGTTCAATCTCACTGTTTTTCAGACCATTTTTTAGCACAGGTGGATAGAAATTGAGTTTCATACCTTGGTTCTGGGTTCGGTAGCCCTTCACCACTTCCGCCATGCTTGGTTGAGATCTAGCTGAAAAACTCAACTTCCTAGCTGCTACGTTGTTTGGTGGACCTCCTTATTATGATTCCGAAGACTCTACGACTTCTGGTATTGCGATAACCATCGGGGAACTACCCATACCCGGTATCCAGCTAGCTAAATTAAGTGGAGGCAGAGGCTGCGGTATCCCCATATCTGGTGTGACTATTTGTGATTTGTTCCCATTAATCATCGAAGCTTTTTGGGCAGTCTCTGATTCAGGTAAGACATGGTGGTTGGTGCACATTAGCTAGACGGTGCTAAACGTACGCCTAAAGGACATGTTTTCTAGCTCCTCGTCTTAATGGTTAACTTTTTGTTTAACGAGTTTATTAGAACCAGTCAATGAGATAAGAAAAGAAGATACTTGGCCCTAATCTCTGATGAACAGATACTCTCCCAACGTTCAAAACCTCAAATTACTCGCTAATTTCCCTTTAATCTCTCATCAAATCCCTTAACTAGAATCCCCAACGTCCAAAATAATTTCAAGATTTGATTCAAACATTTCCCCCCAATGGCTCTCTCTCTCTCTCTCTCTCTCTCTCTCTCTCTCTCTCTCTCTCTCTCTCTCTCTCTCTCTCTCTCTCTCTCTCTCTCTTAAAGTTAATGGGTTCAAAGTAAATGTTTCTAGCACTATGCTCATTGTACTGTTAAAATTAGGGGTGTTCATGGTTTGGTTAAAAACCAATCCAAACCAAAAAATAAACCAAATCGATTAAAATAACCGATACTTTATTGGTTTTTGTTTGGATTGGTTTTTAATTTTAAAAATCGATAATATTTGGTTTGGTTTATAATAAAATAACTGAATAAATAACCGAACTAAACTATATATATATATAATACACACACACACACACACACACACAGAGACATATATATATATATATATATATATATATATATATATATATATATATATATATATATATATATTATATTGTTGACACCCAATTTTGCCCCGATGACTTTCTAAAAGTGATAATTTATTAAAATATTTTATTAATTAGGTAAATTTTTAAAATTAGAAGCATAAGTAATTTGATATGAAAAAGGCTAAAGAGGCAATACACACCCTAAATTCTAACTCACCCGCGCAAACAATTACCTTTAAAGTTAAACCTAGACGAGGCTAAAATCGCCCCTAAATCTAAAATTTGGCCTACCTATGTAACACTAACTATACACACACACACACTCCCCCCCCCCCCCCCCAATTTAAATGCTTCACCCGATCTACCCCAAAAGATTTCCAAAATCACAAAACCCTAAATCGCTAAGTTCCCCCAGCCGCAGCCCATTTAAAATAGATATTGGTATATTTAAAAGGTATAAATTTAGGTTAAGTGAATTTTAGAAAAAACAATAGGAATTTTGATTAGCTCATATGTCAAACTTGAAAAATATGAGAATTTCAGCATAGGTCTTCCATGTAGTTAGCATGCTTAAACTGAATTAAGTAGATTAATACAGTCTTAAGAGTTAAACAAAATTTGTATGTCATGTGTAACGTCTAATAGGTTCTAAATCTTCTTAGTATCGCCTCTATAACCTGATTTAAAAGGATATTAGTATTAGGAATGAGAACATTGTAAAAGGTCACGATTCTTTAAAACGAGCTAAAACTGGTTAAGTTGATCATCATTAGTTTAAGCTGAGTAAAAGAGTGATGCTTGCATTCAGGTTTGGTGTTTAATGTATTTAAAAAAAAGAGATCATAGGAGAATCTTTTTATCTAGGTGTGTTGTCCTGTTCTTTTCCTAAATCTTTAAATCTGCAGATAAGTAGTGGGGACAAAAGTATGTTTCTAGGTTGTTCTCTGGTTTGTTGTGGGAATCAGGGGTGTTCAAGTCCTGTTTGATTAGGCAATATGGTTGTGGCTGGATTTGATGGGTGCTCTATTGTTCTTGGAGAAGAAGATAGTTTTTCTGCTTAGTTGAAAAGGGCTCTGGTGGTAGCACGCAGCTATAGAAGTTCAGGGAGGGTATAAGTGCTGGGTAGCTGGTGTGAGAGGCTAGTTACTATTTGTTCAAGTGTTGAGAAGATGCCAGGGGGTTGAGGGAGTATTGCAGGTAGGTCAAGAGGTTTGCAAGTTATGAAAATTAGGGAATCAAGGTGTGTGTGCAGGTGTTAGGAGAGGTTGTAAGGGGTGTTAGAAGTCTAGAGTATGTGCATTTGTAAGATGAAATTGGAGGAGGTTTTAGGTGATTAAAGGTGATTCTGGAGAAGTATGTTGCTACAAGGGGTATGCAGGTTTCTTGGAAGTGTTGCAGGTTAAGGGAGGGAGTGAATGGGATGTGAGTTGGTGAAGGGTGATCTGGTTGGTCTAGTATCTGCAAGTGTGTATGGAGTCTTGTTGGTTGCAGATTTTAATGCTGAATTGTTGCAGAATGTCAGAGTCTCTTGGCTTGCAGTTTGTGCTAGAGGATGTGTTAGTAGTATGCAAGTAATAGGGTAGGTCTTGGTAGGGCAGCCGTTGTAGATTGATCAATGGATGTTTGCAGGGGCTTAGGGTGATCGCAGTTATGTTTTCCTGCAAGATAAAAGGGCCATGAGGCTAGTTATTTATTGCTGTAAGTTTAGGCACTCTAAGGGTGTTCAGGTGGTTTAAGGAGTCTTCAGGTGGCTTGTGAGTGTTTGTGTGTCGAAGAGTTCTGAGTGCTGCAGTTGACTAGAGAGTCTGTGGGTGTATGGGAGGAGTTATGATGAGTTGCTGGTGTGTGAAACAGGGGGTTTTCCTGATGCTGCAGTTGTCTGGAGGTTTATAGATTATTGTTAGAGGTTTTATTGGTTCTGCTATTTGTTTAGAGGTTATTTAGTTGGTTTAAGTGGCTTGATAGAAGTTTAGGAGTTGCAGTTTTGGTTGATTGAAAGTCATTGAGGTTTCTTTCTCTTGAATGGCTAATGTGTTTTGGTCCAAGCCTTAAGTTTAAATAATTCAAAAGATGTAACCTGGTTTAAGTTTCGAAATGGTCTGAATGTCATGAGGTAATGTTTAAATTGCATGAAATTGTATAAATTCATTTATGCAGTTTAAAACTAAGCTAGCTGCTTTAGGTAAAGTTGTGTGTTTACCAATGTGGTCTTATTTATGTTTAGGACCAGTGAGGTCCTATTTTTGTCTATGACCCGTGCGTTCTAGATGTTCGTGACCAGTGCGGTCCTTCTTATATAATTGTGACCAGTGAGGTCTTTTCTTATAATTGTGACCAATGAGGTCTTATCTTATGATTATGACCAGTGCGGTCTTATTTTATTCAGTTATGTGACCAGTGAGGTCTTATCTGCCTGTGACCAGTGCGGTCTTGTTTTATTTGTGACCAGTGCGGTCGTATTCATCTGTGTCTACTTGTTTTCTACTTGTCATTACTTGTATGCTAATTTTCTTTTCCTCTAATTTTTGACATGAACACATCTGGGAATGAGTTTGTAAAACTCGCATCTGGGCTACTACAATTGAATTGGGTGGATGAATATTGTGCGTGGAGTTAAAATTGCATTTTCGGATTCTATCTTCTAAGCTGCTTCTTTTCCTGTCCCTTTAGAATCCATGTTAGGATCCATATAAACTGGACTAGGAGTATTATAGAATAGAATTTTGTCGAATAGAATTTGTTTGCATGTTTGGAGTTATTTTATGGAATCATTTGTTCCCATTTCCTTGGGACCTGCTAATTAATTTGACAAATTAACAATCTTTTGTTAATTAATGAGTGCAAAAATAAAAAGAAACAATTGAAATTTACACTTTTAAATCATAATTAAATTATTTAATTATTTTACTTATTTATATTATTATTTATTTATTTAAATAATTATTTATTATTTATTTATTTATTTTATTATTTATTTAATTAGTTATTCAATTAACTCTTATTTATTAATTAACTATTAATCCTTCCTTATTTATCTATCTATTTTTATTCAGTTATCTAATCATTATAATTAAACAATTATTTTTTTTTATTTATTTACCTATCTGCTTATTTACTTATTTTATTTTACTTTATCTAGCTTAAAAACTCATAAGTTCTTACTTATTAAAATTCGTGAACACCATCGGATTAACCACTTTTGGTGTATTTTTAAAAGTGCTCCAATAATAAGGATCTTCTTTCGAAATTAAATGAACCACTTACCCAGAGAATCTCTAAAATATTTCCCATATAAAAGGGATAAAATTTCACTCATTTTAATTAACAAATTGGTTCCTAAAATTTCTAAATTGGGTGGTGACTCTAATGAAACCTTTAGAGTCTCCATAACGATGAACTTTATACCCGAATTTTACCCTTAAACCGGTAATTATTATGGGGTTCGACAGCATGGCGAATCCACTAGGGATCTTTGATGGTTCTAACCATAAGGTTTTCATGAATTAGTGTTATTTGTTTGAATTTTATGATGAAATTGGCATGTTTACCTCCAAACTAGCTTTATCTGTGTGTTGAATTGAATCGAGATTGTGTGTATGATAGTATGAAACATGTCATCACTTATGCTTAAAGTCCGCATTCTCTCATATTTCTTCCATTCATGAAATTTGTCAATTATTTTCACCTCGTCGATTTCATCACGGGGCACATGCATGATGTGTAGATATGTGGAAAGGGCATTGCCCTTCCCCACTCTTTGAATTTCATTTGTATCACCAAAGTTAGTACGAGATAATGGATGTTATGCTTGGTTTGACATTAGTCGGTTTTATTGGTTTCATGTGGGCAAGTTCTATCCCTCATAGGTCGAGTTAGTCTCAACCGTTAACCCACTCTTAAAATAAGTTTTTAGGACATTGCATGCATATACACCTTAGTTTGGACCTGGTCCTTGGTACCGCCTCCATGAATTAAGAAACCTCTTATCGGTCGACAGGTTATCAAAATCCAACGACGTTGCATATTGTTTGATCGTGTGGATACTATAACGAACCCCAAGCCATTTGCCATGTCAAATTTGAGAAAACTTCATGTTGTGTCTTTTGTTGTTTTGTAGATATGGACCTAGACCGCCCCTTCCCTTATTTCAGAGACATTCAGATGATCATTTCCACTCCTCACATTCTTAGAGAATGGTGGGATAACATTAGGATGGAGCATGGTTCGGACGTTGTAAGGACGATTGGAGTCTCATTAGGGCTCTAGTTCACTTTTGGGACTGTGAGTAGGGTGTTTTCCGCTTCTTTGATTTTATGCTTTGCCTGACTCTAGAAGAAATTGCTGGCTTTAAAAGTTTTACTATGGAGAATCATGAGGCCATCGTACCTAGGGCCAAATGTTGGAAGAAGTTCTCTAGATCGCTGGAACTTAACTACTTCGCACCATTGGTAGCTAAAGGTCGGGACTATGTGTCGTTGAAATATCTGTTTGATTTTTTCGGAAGAGCGGGATGTTATGATAGCCATAGGAGAGAGTCAAATGCAACAAAGCTAAATGGGAAATTCTCAGGCCTCGTGTTTTTATGCTTGCTTTACTTGGTACTTTAGTGTTTCCTACTGGCTATGATGGGATTGATATCCGGCTTAGCATTGTAGTAAGGTCTGTGTTTGAAGGAGTGAATTGGTCGCCAACTACTTTGGTACCCATGATTCTTATATTCTAGGCTCTTTGACTGAGTCTGCTAAGTTGACGGGGTATTGCTTTTCGGGTTGCAGTGTCCTTTTGCAATTATGTTTTGTTGAGCATTTCCATCGCCGAGGATCATTTGATGATATTATTCCCTAAAACTGAGATAGGATTTCTACCCACCAAGCAAGGATGGAGAACTTTGATCGTTCCTGTGATGTCCATGTTTGGTATGGTTTTCTGCATGGTTTGAATGGAAGGGATATCCATTGGAATTATGCTTCATTGGATGCTGCTGAGGCTTGTCTTAGAAGCCCTCGTCTTTATTACATTGAGTTGATCAGATTTAGGAGCATCCGGCTTTATGTTCTTATCCGTGTGATGAGGCAGTTTAGGTTACGCCAGTCTATTCCGCTTGTTGCTCGTGTTTGGGATTTTGAGTTTGATTATAAAGCACCTACTCACATGGTTCCGAGAGCGGAAGAGATACTTCATGATTGGGATCTTCTATATAAATACTCAATTCTTCAAAACCGGCGTCCGCCATGTTCTCCTTACTACTATGCATGGGTGATTCAAAACAAAGACATTGTTCATTTGCACCCGAGTTTCTTGGATCAGACTGGCATTGTTTGTCACGACCCAATTTCCAAGGGCTCGTGATGGAACCTAAATAATATTTGCCTAGGCGAACCAATGAAACAAAATGCAGAAAAGAACAATAATGTGAAAAGATCATAAATGGATATATAAATATAAAAGGGTGAAGTCCAAAAGAATATATCTACAAAAGAATTGGAGCATTCTAAGAGTGACTCAATAAAGTATGAATATACATCAAAGAAATCTGAGTCCTATCTCTAAGTGACTCCGGCGGTATGCCACCACGGTCTGTGTCGTCGGCTCACCTCAATCAAAAGTCTCAGAAGCCTCGGGAACCGCTAACGTCTGGGCTGCTGACTGGATGAAGGACCTGCGCACGTAGCAGAGTAAGTTATGAGCCGAAGCCCAGTAAGATCACCGACAGGCCCGCTAAGGTACCCTTGCGGGACAAGTCGCTACATGCATCATAAGCAACAACATACTATAGTAATCATACAATAAAGTAGTGAAATCACAAATAGATGTAACACATTCCATACACACAAGTAGTAACCAGAAGTCTCAAGGATTATGCCCATCCAACGTAAGGCATAGGTCAACTCAGCGGCGGTTTGGAGGTCCAATCTCTATTCCCGTGCCGACTAACCTAGGCCTACGATGGACTAGCAACACCACTACTAAGTATTTACCATATACCGTGACCCGAAGTCACTATCACAATCATGAATAAGTAGACCAACGACCCGTAGTCGTTGGCTCATCTCAAATCTGTCTACGATCGCACCACACCCCCTGTCAAGTGCGTCGTATCTCAATAAATCAAGTGACCACACCACACCCCCTGTCAAGTGTGTCACATCTCAAAGATCAAGTGTCCACACCACACCCCCTGTCAAGTGTGACACATCTCATAGTATAGGCGACACCACACCCCCTGTCAAGTGTCCCTCTAACAGTATTAATATCCACGACATTAATAACAATAACAGAAATAATAACAGAAATATTAATAACGATAATATTTCACAGTCACCGTAAACCAGGTTGGTTATGCTAGCTGAACGTAAGGCGAAGGTTAACCCGACCACAGTTTGGGGGTAAAATCCCTACTCCCATGTCGTCCAACCCAAGGTTACGTATAGACAGCACTACCCAACCCGGCATGTGTACAAATCAAGTACCAATATCATACAAAAGCCGGCAAAATCCTCGGCAAGACATTTATCATGACATGCCGTCAACATCCTCGGCCATGTCCCAAGTTCTTGCTATCTAAGCATGGCGTAGCAAGCGTTACTACGATATAAATTTAAGCTACCTCGATGTAGCGTTTAGACCGGCACATACCTCGGTCGAGTCACAATCTCGCTATTTATAACAAACAATAATAGCAAGTAATTCACATCATTAATCCTAACCATTGTTAGGTATATATATGCGTACATGAAGCATACTAGCATGAAGGAAGAGTCCACAAGCACAATAGAGGTCAAGTCTCACTTACCTCGAAATTCGGGCTCAAATGCCGGGAAGAATCTCCTTTCCAGCTCGCCTTGTCCGCGAAAGACTCTCCACTAGGTCTATTAAGACAAGATAAAGCACATATGAGTGCTCAATTATAGCTATTTAAGCCTATAGGCATCCTAGGGTAAAAATTACCAAAATGCCCCCGGGTAGGGCCGAGCCCTAAATTTACAAAATGTACTTTTCCAGACTCCCCACGCTCCCGTGAGTCTAAAAGTACACTTAGATTCCACATGCGAGCCTTGCTCGATGTCTTTCCCCAATTCTTAAGAATCTAGGGTTCTAACCCATTTCCAAGAATCAACCCTTTGATTCTTGTGTTAATCAACATAAAGATGGATTGAAAGGGCTTACCTTAAGTGTAAGTATGATTGGGTCTTCAAGAAATACCCAAAAATCACCTTAAGAGCTCACCAAATGATTTTTATAAGTTATATGGTCGCTTTGCATCTGAACACTGAAATTGGTCAAGAATCTGCATTCAGAAAAGCCGAAATGGCAAACCAAGCTGATAACATTTATTTCTAAAATAAAGTCTTTCGAACCACCAGCATAGGACACCAAAAAAACTCAGATAAGCCCAATTCCACTTCAATACAACTTGTAGTATGAACGAACCAGAATCAGCTGGCATTATACCCACACAAGAGTCGCAAGAAACAAATTCAATCGCTATACAACTAAAACTGGCAAAACTCACAAACTCGCACCGTACCCCAACTTGCACAATAAACAATCTCCTCTCTGTCAAGACTTTCAATAATAACCTTATCAGGCCCAACACAATCAAGGACAGACAAAACCTCACGCCTTTACTCTTTAGCTCAATCAAGAGATAATGCATCCAACAAACGAACTACTTCTTATATACTCATTCCAAAATTCAACCCAACAAAGATCTACACCCATCACTCAAAATTTCAATACCGTGACACCGCAAAATACCCAGCACAACCCAAGACAAATACAATATTGGAGACAACCTCCACATCCGACAAATCCAACCTCAGTCTGAGAATGCAAGTGCCCACGCAATCAGAGTCATCAATCATCACACTAAAGGACGAATGCAGATTCAAGCCAATACATTGATGTTCGATGCAATGCAACCACTTGGTTTCAACTAAAGAATCTTTCTTTGAGAGCAGATTTTTCAGCACAAACACAAGATTCACAGGCAATCACAACGGACATGATAGCATCAGCCTCGTCAGGCTTAAAATATGACGATTAGCCTCGTCAGACTTATAATATGACGATCAGCCACGTCAGGCTTAAAATATGACGACTAGCCCCGTCATGCTTAAAATATGACGATCAGCTTTGTCAGGCTTAAAATATGACGATTAGCCTCGTCAGGCTTATAATATGACGATCAGCCACGTCAGGCTTAAAATATGACGACTAGCCACATCATGCTTAAAATATGACGACTAGCCCCGTCAGGCTTAAAATATGACGACTAGCCCCGTCAGGCTTATAATATGACGACTAGCCCCGTCAGGCTTAAAATATGACGACTAGCCTTGTCAGGCTTATAATATGATGACTAGCCCCGTCAGGCTTAAAATATGACGACTAGCCCCGTCAGGCTTAAAATATGACGACTAGCCCTGTAAGGCTTATAATATGACGACTAGCCACGTCAGGCTTATAATATGATGATTAGCTCTGTCCGGCTTAAAATAGGACAAACTCATATATTTTGTTTTGCAGGCACCACTATAATAGGCTCGTCCGCCTTAAAATTGGACATACAACCGTATTGTTGTTTATTTTGCAGGCACTGCCATGATATGATGATCTATCAAAGGCAATAAACTGGGGCAGAATTTTTGAGGATCCCCTCAAAAATTCCCAAAAGACGCAAGCTGACACTGGGGCAGAAATTTTTGAGGTCCCCTCAAAAATTTCACGAGAGACGAAGTACAGAAACTGGGAGTTCCCCGAAGAAAATTTGACCAAAGGCCCAACATTCGTGAAAGCATTATAAAAGCAGACAAAAACGACGACTTTCCTAGCGGCGTTGCAGACAGGATAATGACATTTTATTTTTAGCACTTCACTTTACTTTTGTTCGCAGGGTACACCACCCGGCGACAGGCACTTTACTTTTTGTTCGCAGGGTACACAGCCCGGCGTGATAGACAAAATAGCTCTTGACGAGCAGGCGAAATAGCTCTTGACAAGGAGGTAAAATAGCTCTTGACGAGCAGGCAAAAGCTCCTGACAAGAAGGCAAAATAGCTCTTGACGAGCAAGCAATATAGCTCTTGACGAGGAGGCAAAATAGCTCTTGACGAGCAGGAAAAAGCTCCTAACAAGAAGGAAAAATAGCTCTTGACGAGCAGGCAAAATAGCTCTTGACAAGGAGGCAAAATAGCTCATGACGAGCAGGCAAAAGCTCCTGACAAGAAGGCGAAATAGCTCTTGACGAGCAGGCAAAATAAGCTCCCGACGAGCAGGCAAAATAGCTCTTGACGAGCAGGCACTTATGATACACAAATATCTCATAACGAGGGACCACGACACATTGACAGTTGACAATCCAACGACAGGAAAGTCCATTTTACATTTACAAATATTATCTGCAAAAACTCACACTTTATTGCGGGAACAGCGGGACAGTGTTCCAAGGTACACAACCCGACACGACAAACAGTTATCTCCTAACAAGATGCACATAAGTGAATATCCCCAGAGGAGAAGCATATATTTCCTAACGCTCAAAGCACCTGGAAATAGACTAGACAACTACATGACAAATGAGAGCTCAACTTTACAGGGAGTTTACTTTATCATCATCTTTGGTTGCGCTTATCCTACTTTTGTTGCAGGACACTCTTCGACCCCTTGGCAGACCCTTGAGCTAATTCCTATATTTCCATACTTTCCCAGAAAGTCATTACTACACACAAAATTGTGCGATCTGCAAAACCTCAAATGCATACTATGCACCATTCTGGAGCTCCATTCTAGAAGCTTGATCTCACAGACAATACTTTTGTTATACCCGCAAGCTATCTATTTTGCCTAGTTCCAAAGCACTTAAATCTATATTTCCATACTCCGCACAAGTAACCTACCTGATCTTTCCTTGTCAATCGGATGTCAGTTTTGTATTCCTTCCTATCCAGGCCTATCTGTGTCAATCGTGCGTGTTCTCGTGCTTAATCGTGCCCATCTATTTGAATCGTGCGCATTTATTGTGCTCCACTTCTCAATATTCCCCAATTTGATCGAGACAATATTGAAGGCAAGATGACTCGATTATCGAGATGAAGTGGAAACTATGTACATGTAAACTCCTCTTTATGGGTGTGTCGTGCACCACATTTTCATAACTAGGATGATTACAAGCTCTTTTCCCACGCCCGATCTATCGATGTCACTCGTCTTCGACAAAGCCTCTGATATATCCAGCAATCATATCTCAGCAAATTTCAAAGTACCTTCAAATATTAAACTTTACATAAGTTCACTCTTGACATCTCAATCGTGCGTCATAAACATCTCACACAGGCAATATGCCATTCTAGAACTACACACGACCTGATTCTCATGAAACCTGAGATATGTAGGCAACTCAGAGACCGGGGTTCGGCCGAAACACGCTAAAACTCTCATTTTCCCTTTCAGCATTTTTCATGCCCGTCGTGACAAAATTGGCTACTCCGTCAACTATCTTTGCCCGAAGACTCTTTCATCATCCCCGGGCAAAGAGTGGCAGCTGTTGACACCCAATTTTGTCCCTCCTTGATGTTTGGCATAATATGCCTATATTTCCTTAATATTTCCTCACGTTTTAGTACCTTATTCGCTCGTTTTATAGTTTATGAATGCGGTTTTACACTGATTTTATGTCGTGCGTGTGTAGGTTGTTACGCAATGTAATTGGAGCTTTTAAGAGCATGATTGAGCAAGAAAAGATTGGATTTTGATTTAGGATTGGATCGAGCACACGAAGGCACGACACGAGCGAGCAAAGGAGCGAGCAAACACAAAAATTGGCCTGGCGCTGTAGGGGGCGCCCCGCGGGCCCCACCGCGCCCACTGTTCCTGCGCGTTTTTCAGCGCGCCGCATGCCCAAGGCGGCCAACTTTCGACGTCCTCTGTCCATTGTCACGCGTTCCGAGGCGCGGGGCGCCCGCTATAGCGCCCCTTGTGCGCGATTTTACTCCCTATTCCTCCTAGTTTTGGGTCTAACTTATTACCAAGGGTTTGGAAACATTATAAATAGTTTATTACTTAGTTTTTGTAAGGAGTTCAGACTTTGGAGCAAATTTGAGAGCTCATAACATCAAGACAAGGGTTTTTCTTCCTTCCATTAATTTATTTCATCATTATTTCATTATTACATCAATTCCTTGTGTTGTTATTATGAGTATGCGTGGCTAAAACTATCGTTCTAGGGTTAGAGTATTACATGAAGGTTGATTGTTTGAAGATTGATTCCCATTAATTGAATCCCATAACGGGTTGCTTATTCTTTCTTGATTTCACTTGTGTAATTGTCAGGGCCCGATTATTACGCATTATCTATGGTTTTTAGATTGAACTCGAAAGAGGGAATTTAATTACGTAATAAGAAAGAATAGGACTAGTTTGTGAACCCGGGCATCGGGGAACCAATTTGTGAGTAGGATAGACATATACTTGCTCGCCTAGTTTAACTAATTACAGAATTCGTTAATGCGTGCACGTGATTCAACCCATAGACATATAGGGATTGGAGTAGCCTGCATAGACCGTGAAGAACTGAAAGGTTTTCACGGGTACATTTAATCTGTTAGTTAGTAACCCGGGATTTAAGAAGTGGAATCAATTGGATAACTCAACTGGATTGTTCGTAACTCTGACCCTGGACCGTCTCCTTATTACTGATAACAATCAAGTCTTGCTCCATTGCTTGAATTTACTTTTACCATTTAATTACTGTTCTTTAGTTAATAAACTCATCACTATTGGAAAAGATCCCTGAATAGTCTATATAAATTGTTTGCTAGAATTCAGTCTGCATAGTCCTCGTGGGAACGATACTCATCTTATCACTTTATTACTTGTCGACCACGTATACTTGCGTGTGCGTTGGGAGCAACAAGTTTTTGGCGCCGTTGCCGGGGACTAATTTTTGACTGATTTCTTTTTGAACAGTTTATTAATTTCTATTCAGGTTTAATTTTTGTTTTGAGTTTTCTGCTGTTTCAGGTATTAGGTCCTGCTTGATCTTTACCTACAGGAATGGCAGAAGAACGAGCTTTAGCTGTGCGAGATGTCGCTCTCCCCAGCCTGGATGGAGTAGCTTCAAGCATAGTTAAGCCAAGAATTACTGGAAACTTTGAGATTAAGTCCGGTATGATACAACTGTTACATACGACTGGACAATTTGGTGGATTGCTTCATGAAGATCCGCAACAATATATCCAGAATTTCTTGGAGATCAGTGATACTTATACACCAACGGGAGTTCCTATTGATTATGTTCGTTTGACATTGTTCCCGTTTTCACTGATTGGGGCAGCGAAGAGGTGGTTAAAGGCTGAAAAGTCTGGGTCTATCACCACTTGGAATGATTTGGCTAAGAAGTTCTTGGCTAAGTTTTATCCATCTGCCAAGACAGCCCGGGTGAGGAGTGAAATTATGTCCTTCAGACAGTTAGAAGGAGAATCTTTATATGCAGCCTGGGAGCGGTTCAAAGCTTTACTGAGAGATTGTCCACACCACAACCAATCCAATGAGGTTCTTGCACATACTTTTGTGGAGGGGTTGACTGCGCACACTAAGATCGTGGTAGATGCTGCTGCTGGAGGTCAAGTACTGGCCTTAAATTTTGACCAGATCTATGAGTTGCTAGATAAATTTTCGCAGAGCAATCCCGACTGGCAGGGTGATGGTAGAGCTACTACGCAGAAAGCTGCAGGGGTACTTCAATTAGATGCAGTTTCAGAGCTACGGGCTAGGATGGATGTTATTTCCAATCAAATTAGCAAGCTAGTTCTGCAAAAGACTCAGCAACCAGTGGCTCCAGTGCAACAACTCCAGAGCTTTTGTGAGGTTTGTGGTCAAGACCATGCTACAGAGGTTTGCTCTTCTAACCCAGAGTCAGTTTATTACGTGGGTAATCAAAACAGGCTGCAGGGTCAAAATCAGTTTGGTAATGGTTATTATCATGGTAATATGAGAGCCCCGAATAATTACCACCCACTCCCAGCTCCACCACAGCAGGTTAGCAGTTCAGTTGAAGAGATGCTAAAGCAGATAATGGCGGGCCAGCAGAGAATGATAGCTGACACTGCAGCCCATGCACAGGCCATACAAGATCTTGCCAGTGCTCACAAGAACTTGGAGCACCAGTTGGGGCAGTTGGTGGGAGAAATAGGTACTGTTAAAAAAGAGCCTGAACAATGTCTTGCAGTGACTTTAATTGATGGTGGAGAGCTGATGACCAAGTCTGAGGAGAGAGCTGAAATTGAGAAAATTGAAAAAGTGGAGAAGATGAAGAAGAAAGAAGAGAGAAAGGAGGCACCTCGGCCACCTCCACCATTCCCGCAGAGGCTTATACAGTCGAAGGATTTGGCTCAGTATCAAAAATTTGTGAGTATGCTGAAAGAACTCCATGTTAATATTCCTTTGACTGATGTGTTTGAATTGATGCCATCCTTTGTGAAGTTCTTAAAAGAGATTCTAGTCAAGAGGAAAAAGCCTCAAGAGATAGATTCAGTTGAGTTAGTTGAGGAGTGTAGCACAATTTTGAGCCAGCTACCTCCAAAACTTCAAGATCCTGGGAAGTTTACTATTCCTTGTACCATTGGAGGGCATAGTATCACTGGTGCATTGTGTGATTTGGGTGCGAGCATAAATCTCATGCCTCTGTCTGTTTGCAAAAGGCTAGGGCTAGGAGCAATCAAGCCCTCTTCAGTTACTCTTAAGATGGCGGATGGATCACTCACTCACCCTGAGGGTAAGTTGGAGGATGTGTTGATAAAAGTTGGTAAGTTTACATTCTCTGCTGATTTTGTAGTCCTAGATTATGAAGAGGACCGAGAAGCTCCAATCATTTTGGGGAGACCATTCTTAGTCACCTCGAAGGAAATTATTGACATGGAGCTGGGTGAGATGACTGTTAGAGCGCATGGAGAAAAGGTTACTTTCAAGGTTTATAATGAGAAGGAGCACATAGCTAAGGTGGAAGAATGCTCTATGATTGAATGTGTCAAACAAGAACATGGAAGTAAACCACATGTGAAGTTGAAGATGGGTTCTCTAAAAGAAGGGAAGAAAGCAAAAGTTCGGCGTAAGAAGAGAAGACATAATGGCTGGAAGTGAGCTAAAAGTGTCGTCGTGCCACGACGTTAACTAAGGCGCTTCTCGGGAGGCAACCCGAGTTTGTACTTGTATTATTTTATTTATAGTGTCACGTAGTTGTTGTTTTTCCTTGGATTGCAGGTTCATGTAATGTCGAGGCTAAGTGTGGGGTGTCCTCACCCTTGCCTAATGTTGATGATCTGTTGGGGGAAGTCTGAGTACCTCATACTATATGAAGGCTTGGAGGATGCTAGCACCAAGGACTAGAATCTTCAGGGAAGTTTTCCTTACCTTGCGCTTGCTTATTTTTAGCCCTGAGGACAGTGCTTAGTTTCAGTGTGGGGTGGGGAACTACCCTTTATCTATTTTTGAGGTTAGGATGCATGTACCGTAGGTTTTTCTTTTGTCACTTGACTTTATTTTTATTTGTTTCTTGTTTTAATATATGAAAAAGTCCAAAAAGATTTTCCTTTTAGTTTTATTAGTGGTACATGTCATCCACCCCGTGGTTTTTCTTATGGCCTCGGTTCTTTTCCACGGGAAGGCCTTTGAACCGGGTAGTTTTTTATTTTTAGGATTAGGATAGTTAGTTGTAGATGACCCTAGGCGTAGGAACTAGGTGGAATGCTAGGTGCCTTTGACTTGTTTGATACCGGTGGACTTGAATTGATTGCATGTGCTAATTGTGGTGTCCTTGGTTTTAATTTGATGCATGCCTAAAAAAAAAAAAAATTTGAACAACCCCCTTGAGATGCTTGAATCCGCTTGTTTGACTTGATTGCTAACTTTTGTGCATGAGTGCTTAAATTTCCACAAGTTGCATTCTAAAAGCTTGGTTGAGAGTTGTTGATTGAGCCTTTTTGTGTGGACCATGTGCAATGTGTGTTGTGAGGCATGTTCTTATTTACTCCATGTTGCATGTTAATGTCTAGAACTTGCCCCGTGTGTGTGCAAAGCGAAATCCTAGGTTTGCTCTAGTTGGGAAATGATACTAGGCCTTCTTTTGATTTGCCTACCCTTACATATATACCTTGAAAAAAATTGTTGTTGTGATTTCTTTGACCCTTTTTTGTTGGCACCCACACCCCGAGTCTACCCATTTGTTCTAAATTGTCTCTTTTGGCCCTTACTCCTTAAGCACTTTAGTTAATATTGTGTTGTTACTTTGGAGTTGTGGTTGGATGTTGGGAGGTTTTTGAGTGGAGCTAATGAAGGGGAATAATTGTGAAAATTGTGAAGTAGTAAAGCATTGGCAAGGTTGGAAGTTAATGAAATTGAAAAAAAAAAAAATGAAATGATAAGAAAAGAAAAAAATAGCAAAGTTGAAAAGAAAAAATTGTGGAAAAAGAAAAAAAAGAGAAAGATATCCATTCCTTGCTAGTGTGTGCGTAAAAGAAAAAATGCTACTTGTGTGAAGGTGTATGTGTAGAAGTGTTGATTGGGTGGCTTGTTGAGAATTGTGTTTGAATTAATTGTGATGTATTAAAGTGCTTAGGGAGGTAGTCACTATTACCATATGTATCCTACCCGCCCCTTAGCCTACATTACGACCTTTCTAAAGTCCTAGTTAATCCCGATTGGAGTGAGTTTACATTAGTGGAGTCCTACACTACGGGCAAGCCTATGGTGCATTGTGTGTGACATGTGAGACTTTCATGAGAGTGAGTGAATTCTTTCTATGCTATTGTCCCCATTCTATTCTTGATATTCATTGTTGTGTGTGATATTTGGGGGACACTCTCTTGCTTCATTTTGGTGAGGGCACATGGTTTGCATGAAATAGGTGAAGTTGATGGTTTCTTGGTTGAGTAGATAGGTGTGATTTTGTGGGAGCATGGTTGCAATAAGTTGAGTTTGTGCATTTGAGTTGTTTTGGGGTGGTTGTTCTCATATTTTTGGTTTTGGTAAATTGTTGGCATGTTTGTGGATCCATAGTAGTCATGTGTGCATTGGTTCAATGGTCGGTATCAACCGTAGTCATAGGCAGACCTGTTTTACCTAGGTTGGGAAGTGAGATGTGACTTGCTCGAGGGCGAGCAAAGGTTCAAGTGTGGGGTGGTGATATTTGGCATAATATGCCTATATTTCCTTAATATTTCCTCACGTTTTAGTACCTTATTCGCTCGTTTTATAGTTTATGAATGCGGTTTTACACTGATTTTATGTCGTGCGTGTGTAGGTTGTTACGCAATGTAATTGGAGCTTTTAAGAGCATGATTGAGCAAGAAAAGATTGGATTTTGATTTAGGATTGGATCGAGCACACGAAGGCACGACACGAGCGAGCAAAGGAGCGAGCAAACACAAAAATTGGCCTGGCGCTGTAGGGGGCGCCCCGCGGGCCCCACCGCGCCCACTGTTCCTGCGCGTTTTTCAGCGCGCCGCATGCCCAAGGCGGCCAACTTTCGACGTCCTCTGTCCATTGTCACGCGTTCCGAGGCGCGGGGCGCCCGCTATAGCGCCCCTTGTGCGCGATTTTACTCCCTATTCCTCCTAGTTTTGGGTCTAACTTATTACCAAGGGTTTGGAAACATTATAAATAGTTTATTACTTAGTTTTTGTAAGGAGTTCAGACTTTGGAGCAAATTTGAGAGCTCATAACATCAAGACAAGGGTTTTTCTTCCTTCCATTAATTTATTTCATCATTATTTCATTATTACATCAATTCCTTGTGTTGTTATTATGAGTATGCGTGGCTAAAACTATCGTTCTAGGGTTAGAGTATTACATGAAGGTTGATTGTTTGAAGATTGATTCCCATTAATTGAATCCCATAACGGGTTGCTTATTCTTTCTTGATTTCACTTGTGTAATTGTCAGGGCCCGATTATTACGCATTATCTATGGTTTTTAGATTGAACTCGAAAGAGGGAATTTAATTACGTAATAAGAAAGAATAGGACTAGTTTGTGAACCCGGGCATCGGGGAACCAATTTGTGAGTAGGATAGACATATACTTGCTCGCCTAGTTTAACTAATTACAGAATTCGTTAATGCGTGCACGTGATTCAACCCATAGACATATAGGGATTGGAGTAGCCTGCATAGACCGTGAAGAACTGAAAGGTTTTCACGGGTACATTTAATCTGTTAGTTAGTAACCCGGGATTTAAGAAGTGGAATCAATTGGATAACTCAACTGGATTGTTCGTAACTCTGACCCTGGACCGTCTCCTTATTACTGATAACAATCAAGTCTTGCTCCATTGCTTGAATTTACTTTTACCATTTAATTACTGTTCTTTAGTTAATAAACTCATCACTATTGGAAAAGATCCCTGAATAGTCTATATAAATTGTTTGCTAGAATTCAGTCTGCATAGTCCTCGTGGGAACGATACTCATCTTATCACTTTATTACTTGTCGACCACGTATACTTGCGTGTGCGTTGGGAGCAACACTCCTTTTCTCTATAATTGGCTATATTTAGTTTAAAGGTGCAATATTGACTGTTTGAACGAAATTTGCATTAGAAGACATGCATTTACGTGTGTTATCCCCTATCTATACATTATATACATAAATATGGCTATATTACATAATTTCATCATTTTAGGCTACTTGTTAAATACATCTCAAATTATAGATTTGTGCAATTTAACTACATTTACAATATTTAATAATTATGTGTGGATATTTATATGTAATTAATTTAACTTGATACAATTTGTTTCATGTGTGTATTTTGTCTTTCTTCCATATATGATTCATATATATTTTAATTTTAATCTTTACTACGCACCTTTAAATTAAATATCAGTCTAATTAAAATATCCTGTTAAAATTTTATTACATAATATTGACATATTAATTTGAATTAAAATTTCAAATCATCTTTGAACCTGGACGAAGATTCGACCAGATACATCTATTCTTACATTGCATATTCTTCTTTTTCCCATAAAACATCCAATTCATTTCAAGAGTTGGCACATACTTTGAATGTGGTGTAAACACTGTAGATACATTATTAGGAGGTCTTTTTAGGAGGTTGGACGGGGAGGAGAGTAGAGGAGCCCTAGATGTCTTCTAAACAAGTTCTTTCTCTCTTTCTCTTATCCTTTTCTTTTAATTCTATAGTTTGTTTGTCCTAGGGTTAGAGCAAATACATGAAGGTTGATGTTTGAAAGTTGATTTCTACTGATTGATTTATCATTACAGATTGTTTATTCTTTCTTGAGCCGAATTTTTTGGTTATTGAGGCCTGATAATTGAACACTATCTAAGGTTTACAAGTTGAACTCGACAGAGGGAACTTGTGAATGCACATAAGAAAGAATAGGGCTTGATTGTGAACCTGTGTATCAGAGAATCGATTTGCGGGTAGGATAGACATATATCTATTCGCATTGCTTAGCTAAATATAAAGTTCTTTAATGTATGCATGTGATTTAATTCCATAGAAATATAGGCGTTAGAGTGGCTTGCATAGAGTCGTGAAGAATCGACAGGTTTTCACGAATATAATTAGCCTGTTAGTTATCAATCTAGATTCCCCAACGTCCTTTTAGAATTTTAGGCTATATATTTTCGTTTTGACTTTGAGGAACGGACGGAAAATAGATACTTCAACACACACCATTACATTGACCCCTACAGAGATCTCCCTCACCCCTCATCTTCAGCAGACCCATACCCACACACACCATCAAATGCACACACAAATCCATAAACAGAGCATAATATGCACACACACGCGCATACCAAAAAATGGTGGAAATACACCACCGAAACATATCCAAGAAAGAGGGAAAAACGGAGGCCAATCAGATCAGAACATCATTGACGAGGGTGGAGGATATCTGAATCGGGGCACTGACGTGGTGGCAATGCCGTGTTTTCTGCCGGGAATCACAGGCAGTCGCCCCCTCCCTTCGTTTCCACCGATGTTCCATCCGCTGCCACCACCGGAAACTTGATAAGAGTCTCACCACCGGCCATACACCATCGATTCCTTCCTTGCACTCGACTGTCATTTTTTTTTAGTCACCGTCGCATTCTGAATTTCGCCGTAAAACAGTGTTTCCGGTGTATCTGTTTCTTGTCCTTGGTTCCGTCTATTTTTCTGAACTTGGTCATTTTGCTTAAGATCTGTTGGACCCATTTGATTTGCAAATTTGTTAACAATGTTCGGACATTTCTGGGATTTGTTGTCTAAGATCCATGTCACTGCTTTATGATTTTCGGATGCACTTGCTGCTATGGTTTTACTTGCTATTACCATGACTTTTTCTCGTGATTTTGTTCTGCTAAGGCTGTTCTACAGGCTATTCGATTGATTTCTATAATGTTTGACTGGGACCCACAGTTTCTTACGAATTTCAATTATTACTCTAATTGGTTTATTGGCTAAATTGCTACATTTAAAGTTGTTAATGACTATTTTGCTTTGAGAGTTTTTGCAGCTTCTCCTATGTTGCTATGTTGGGCTAATCTGACAGTTGATATCTCAGTCTTGAAGCCTATAAAAAATACTGATATTGACGGATTTGAACAGATGTTAAACAATGTCCACGGCCAATGAAAAAATATATTTATATATATTGACGCCTCGGGACTAATTGAACAAGATACTACACGGTCAATGACGTTTGGAGGCTAATACACAAGTCCCGTTCCGTATTTACGGTTCCTTACGTGTCCCGAAAACAAATAAAAAAGGCGATGACGATGCATATCACTTTGCAAAGTAAGCGATAGCGGAGTAGTGGGATTGGAAGTGCTTGGCATGGCAACACGACCGGCTCCGTGTTTGCAGCCGTACCGACATCCCTAACCTCTTCTTGACGCAATACATATTCTGAGCCGACACTTTTAAAAATCCCCTTCCCCTTTATTTTAAAACTATTATTATTATTATTATTAGCATTATTATTATTATTTTAAATTATTATTATTATCATTATTTTCATTATTATTATTATCTACTAATGTTATTATTATCATTATTATTGTATTTTTACTATTATCAATATTACTTATTATTCACTAATTCTTTCACTTATATTTTGCGAGGTAAATTCGGATGGAAGACAGCCTACCTTTGAAGAAAATACTTAGAAGAAAAGGACTTTTATTATTATAATTATTATTATTATTATTATTATTATTATTATTATTAATTGTCCTTCGATTTTCCTTCACGAATAAAATACTTAAGCTCTCAAAATGGATTATTTACTCACTTTTTTATTACTATATTTAACAGAATTTCACATGGTAAGCTCTTTTGCTACTAGCCGATTTTTACGTGGTTAGCTCTTCGCTACTATATTTAGAAGATTTCTACTTTGTGAGCTCTCTCTTTCTTCAATGGAGATGTCCTCCCTTAAATAGGGAACAAGAATGGAGAGATAGGTGATGGTGATTCGACAGCAACTCTATCTCTCTCATATCCTTCTTTATAAATGCAATCCACGGCAAGAAAAAGAAGATGAACAAATTCAAAATATTGTTACGAGAAAAGACAGAGTAATACTATGATGGGAGTTTAAAGTTAAAAAGTTAAAGTTTAATGAAAGGATGTTGTAAGTAGAAACTGAGGGAGGCTAGAAAATATCCTAAAGATTTGGTGAATTTGGTTAGTTGTATCTTTTGAAAACTGGGACTAGAGGCGTCTCTACTGTGAAGACGAAATGGATAGCAAAATATAGGATTTAAAAAAAAATGATAACTTTGTCAAAGTGAGGAGAAAAGAACAACTTTTATCAAAGTGAAGAGAAAAGTCACGGGTGAAAAGACATACAAAAAAACTAAGAGACAAAAATGAGTAATAAAAAATGAAAAATTAAAAGGAAAATAAAAGAAAGATGTAAAAGAAAAATAAATGGGTTGAACAATAAACCACTGAAATGGAATTAAAATTATAGACTTTCCATCTCTTCTCCTTTAATTGTTTTTGCTTACTTTTTATATTTAATATTTTTTCAATCTTTTGTTTTCGATTTTCTCATAAATATATAAACTAAAGAAAGTATTATTTTTGCCACTTTCGTGTGAGATATGATGAAATTGGATTAAATATACAAAAAAAAAAAAGTTTTAAAAAGTAGGGTAAAATTACATTATTTTATAATTTTCATGAAAACACTAAATAAGCTAAAAATAAGGCAATTTGTAAAAAAGAATGGTCAAAATTGGATGTCAAAGGTTGTCGTCCTTATTTTATTGGAAATTCAATAGAATTTTCAAGAAAAGAAGATGAAATTGTAGCCAATTTTTCCCGTCTAGTTATTTGAAGGAAAAGGGTTCAAAAAAAATGTGACCGAACTCAGGTTCTGAGTTGCCTACATATTGAGGGTAATAAGGGAATCAGGTTAAGTATAGTTCAAGAACAAAGTGGTGATCCTGTGAGGTCACAAAAAATGAACGAGGATGGAAAAGATCCTCGTTGCCTCGTGGACAGATTGCTAAATTGCCCAGTAGGATTCCAATAAGACGCATGCAGAGTGGAGGTGATCGACCATTGTTGAAGAGCTTGATGTCCTTTCCTAACAAAATCTTTCCTTGTTTGCTGGATAACAAGAAAGGTGTCTCCAAATCAATATGCAGAGCGGTTTATAATATAAATTAAAGAATTGATTGTAGACTCATTCACATAAAGCATGGAAGACTTCGACAGCTGCCGTCTATCTTCAATGTAAAGTGCTTGCTGAGATGCCATTGCAATTTGTTGTGCTAAGAAATAAGGTGCTTCCAAATCAATTGGCACATCGGTCTTTGCTATAATCAAAGGGGAATCTAGAAATTGTTGTTAGACTGAAATGTAACACAAGGACAAGTCACGTCAGAGCATAAAAAGCTTTAAGTTAATTGTTGAAACCAGTCACCATTGAGAGCTAAGAAGGAATGGGCAGTTATAGAGAGAGAAAGTTAGAGAGAGAGAGAGCTGGGAAAAATATCTTCTTCTAATTTGGAAAATGGCAACTCTACTCAGCTGACTATGCTAGCTACTATATATATACATCCATCCTAGCTGACTAGGATAGCTTAGTCCCCAAGCTACATTACCACTAACCACTCCTAACTACTTTAACCAACTAAACTACCAGCTAGGCTAATTACAATGCTTTGTATAATTACTTCACTTCTCAACACTCCCCCTCAAGCTAGAGGGTGCAAACAAATTTAGCACTCCTAGCTTGCACAAGAGATAACCATGTTGAGCTCTCCCAAGAGCCTTAGTGAACAAATCTGCCTCCTGCTCCTTTGTGCCCAAATACTTAGTTCTAATGATATCTTGCTGGATTCTTTCTCTGACAAAATGTAGATCAATCTCTATATGTTTTGTCCGTTCATGGAATATAGGATTTGCAGATATTTGAATAGCTGATTTACTGTCACTCATTAGCTCAACAGGAAGTCTGACTTCAGCTCCTAGCTCTTTGCACAGCCCAACCAGCCATAAGACCTCTGCTACCCCTGAAGCCATGCTTCTATACTCTGCTTCTGCAGAGCTTCTGGAAACTGTGGATTGTTTTTTCGACTTCCAGGAAACTAATGAGTTCCCAAACTTCATCACATATCCTGTTGTTGATCTTCTTGTGACTGGGCATGAAGCCCAATCTGCATCACAAAATGCAGTAAGAACTGGCCTGTGCTCTGCACTTAGTAAGATTCCCAGGCCTGGTGCTTGTTTTATGTATCTGACCACTCTTACTGCAGCATCCAAGTGTGACTTCTTTGGGCAATGCATGAACTGACTCAGTATATGCACTGCATATGAGATATCTGGTCGTGTCATGTTCAGGTATAAGAGTTTGCCTACCAACCTTTGATAGACCCCTGGATCTCTTAGCCTTTCATCTCCTTTGTAACCCACATACTCATCATACTCCACTGATGTCAGCCTATGATTACATTCCATGGGTGTAATGGCAGGTCTTGAACCTGATAGTCCTAGCTCAGTGATTAGCTCTAGAGCAAACTTCCTTTGGTTCATTAGGATCCCCTTCTCTGATCTTGCTATTTCAATACCAAGGAAATATTTCATCTCCCCCAAGTCCTTTATCTTGAAGTGATGCTGCAGTGCCTTCTTTGCTTCCTCTATTAAAGCTAAGTCATTCCCAGTTATGAGGAGATCATCTACATACACCAAGATAATCACCTTGCTGTGTCCCTTTTGCTTAGTGAACAAAGAATAATCAAAAAAACTCTGTCTGAATCCTGACCTCCTCAAAGCAGTGGTTAACTTCAAATTCCACTGTCTAGATGCTTGTTTCAATCCATACAGGGATTTGTGTAGCCTGCACACCTGATTCTCCCCCTGGCTAGAAAATCCCTGTGGCAGTTGCATATACACCTCTTCCTCTAAATCTCCCTGTAAAAATGCATTATAGACATCCATTTGGTGCAAAGGCCATTTGTATGCAGCAGCTAGTGTCAACACAACTCTCACTGTGACCATCTTTACCACTGGAGAAAATGTTTCTTGATAATCCAGGCCTTCCTTCTGGCTGTATCCTTTTGCCACTAGCCTGGCCTTGTACCTCTCTACATCTCCATTAGCCTTATACTTCACCTTGAATACCCACTTACAACCTATGGGTACCTTCCCCCTAGGTAATGAGACCACTGATCAAGTTCTGTTGGCCTTCAGAGCATCAAGCTCTAATTGCATAGCTGCCACCCATTTAGGATCCCTGGCAGCCTCTGCATATGAATTGGGCTCTCTGATGTTGGTAACCTTAGACAAGTAGGCCTGATAACCAGGTGCAACTCCCTCATGAGATAAGTAATTCTGCATTGGATACTGAGTCTTTGGTGTGGTCCTTGAGTGAGTGGCCACAGCTGAGCTCTTGGGACACACATAATCAGTCATCCATGCTGGTGCTTTGCTGATCCTAGAAGATTTCCGGCCAGGTGCAATGGTACCTTCATGCTGCACACCATCATGAACAGGTGGGTCAATGGTCTGTTGGCCTTGCTCATCTCCTGAGAAATCCTGCAGTGTATGTGGGGAATTTGTGCAGCCTTCATCTGGTATTGTATCTGGTGATGCTGTGAAGTCTTCATCAAGTATAACTGGTGCCTCATTGATAGGGGCCAGAACCCCATTAGGAAACACTCTGAGTTTTCCTTCCTTCAGCAGCTTGAAGGGAAACACTTGCTCTTGGAACTTGACATCCCTGCTGACAAAAAAGGTATGAGAAAGTAGGTTGTACAGCAAGTACCCCTTCTGAGTGGATGAGTAACCCATCATGACTGCTCCTATTGATCTGGACTCCAGCTTGTCTCCCCCTGGTATCTTGCTTGCAAAAACCAGACATCCAATAGTCCTTAGATGACATAAGATTGGTGCCCTTCCAAAAACCATTTCAAAAGAAGACTTGCCTTGCAAAACTGATAGAGGCAACCTGTTGATGACATACACTGCAGCTTGCACACATTCTCCCCAGAATCTGAGGGGTAGACGTGCCTGTAATCTCATTGCCCTTGCCACTTCCAATATGTGTTTATGTTTCCTCTCGACAACTCCATTTTGTTGGGGAGTATACACACATGAGCTTTGATGCACAATACCAAGGGATTGAAATAAATCATTACAAGCTGTACTAAAAAACTCAGTACCATTGTCACTCCTGAAGACTTGAATATTTGTTGCAAACTGATTTTGTATTAATGTGAAGAACTGTTTCAGTACAACTATTACATCACTTTTATCTCTTAGCAGATAGACCCATGTCATTCTGCTACAATCATCCACCAGTATGAGGAAAAATCTATGGCCTGCATGAGTCACTACCTTATATGGCCCCCACACATCTGCATGTATCACCTGAAAGTTCTTAGCTGACCTATTTACATTTTGAGGGAATGGCAATCTTCCTTGTCTTGCCATGGGGCATATTAGGCAGCCCTTTATTGTACTAGTACTATGTCTATACTGTACATTAGGTATCATTCTAAGCACCTTTTCTGGTGGATGTCCCAGTCTCCTATGCCAAGTATCCAGATCTTCATTCTCTGTATTGGTTTTTGCTGATAGAACAGTGGTTCTCCTTTTTGTATTTTTTGGACATTCTGCTGTATGTTGTAGATGATATAAGCCTTGTGATTCTTTACCAATCCCCTTCACCTTCCCATTGTGAAGGTCCTGCATTATGAAAAAATCAGGATAGAATGTGATAAAACAATTTAAGTCCTTTGTCAACTTGGCTACAGATAAAAGATCATGTTTGAATCCAGGGATATATAAAACATTGCCAATTCTTTCACCATTACTCAGCTTGCAAGATCCTGTACACTCAATCTCCAGAGACTGTCCATCAGGCATATATACCTTTCTTGCTCTATGTTGGCCTATGTTATTGATGTCACTCAGTAATGACATGTCATGAACCATATGGTTGGTTTCACCTGAGTCAACTATCCATGCACCACTGTTGTGTTTGGTACTAACATTGTGAGTTTGGATCATACCTGTCATGTCATATCCATGATCAATGTCCTTCCCTTTACTGAGCATTCTTAGAATCTGTTCATACTGCTCTTGTGTAAACATCCCACCAGATTGCTGTGATTGGACCTGTTGTTGTTGACCATGTCCAGGAGCATTTGCTGAATGGTTTCCACAGCTGGTCCCAGGGTACTTTGCTTGTTCTGTCTCATGTGCAGCCACATTAGCAGTGTGATATGTCTCAGAGGCTGCATTAGGCCCATGTGAAGTGTTGAGATCTGTGTCATTAGGGTATCCGTGAAGCTTGTAGCAGGTATCTCTTGTGTGCCCTTTCCAATTGCAGTGATCACAATAAAGGTTCCCCTTTCTCCCTCTGTTGTTACTTCTACCAGGATAACCTCCTCTGCCATTAGAATAGCCTCTAGAATTTGAACCTCTTCTGCTACTACCCCCTCTTTGACTATTGACATTGTTCTGAAGGTAATTTCCCCGGTTAGAATTAAAATTTCCAGTAGTGTATAGTGATGTACCCTCAACTGTTTCTGATCCAGCAGGCAATTTCCCTAAGGCTCTTTGGCTCTCTTCAGATATAACCATGGAGTATGCTTTGTTCACATTGGGAGGAGGATTCATCATTAAAATCTGACTTCTACATTGAGCATATGACTCATTTAATCCCATGAGGAATTGCATCATTCTCTGATACTCAAAGTGCTCCAAGTATTTTCTTGACTCAAGGCAATTACAGCCAGGACATGGCATGAGTGCATCAAATTCATTCCAGAGTTCCTTCATTTTTGAAAAATAAGTTGACACTGAACTAGTTCCTTGAATCAATGTGGCTATTTCTTTATGCAGGAAGAAAACTCTAGAACCATCTACCTTATCAAAACGCTCTTTCAAATCAGTCCAGACCTTACTGGCACTAGTCGCATACACAATACTGCTGAGTAGTTCCTTACTCACTGTGCTCATAATCCATGAGAGTACAATAGCATTACATTTTTCCCAAAGTTCATGAAGGGTTGGATCAAAGTTTTCTTTTACACATGTCCCATTGACAAAACCTAATTTGCTCTTACCTAGTAATCCTATATGCATAGATCGACTCCACAATGCATAGTTTTCAGGTCCTGTTAGCTGAATAGAAATAAGGGAACTACCTGGTGTGTCAGAGGGTTGTAGATACAGCGGATGATTGTGATCTATTTGATTGTTAGATCTGTGATTACTCATTCCTCCAGTCCATGCGGTGGTGACTCCACTTCCGGCGAGTCCTGTACCAGTGTTTGCCATTGGCTAAATGAACACAGAGTAAACTGAAGCTAAATTCCGGTGATCGGGATGAACTCCGATTCAATTCTCCGGTGGCTCTGATACCATGTTGAAACCAGTCACCATTGAGAGCTAAGAAGGAATGGGCAGTTATAGAGAGAGAAAGTTAGAGAGAGAGAGAGCTGGGAAAAATATCTTCTTCTAATTTGGAAAATGGCAACTCTACTCAACTGACTATGCTAGCTACTATATATATACATCCATCCTAGCTGACTAGGATAGCTTAGTCCCCAAGCTACATTACCACTAACCACTCCTAACTACTTTAACCAACTAAACTACCAGCTAGGCTAATTACAATGCTTTGTATAAAAGCATGGATAATTTAAAGCAAATGCAAAACAATCTTGGAGGGGAACATAAAGCAGTGCAAAAGCAATTTTACAAATCAATTGGCAAGGTGGTCAAGCGGTGAGGCAAGGAGGACCTCTGGACGGATTGTCATACTGAAAAATAAAGCAAGACAAAGTTATGATAGATCGTAAAACGCTTCAAGTCAAATAAAGCATGGATAATTTATAGCTAAGTGCAAAGCGATTTTGAAAAGAAAAAAAAATTACAAAAGTGATCTGACAAATCAGTTTGCAAGGTGGTCCAGCAGTGAAGCCATGAGGACCTTAGGACTGATTGTCATAATGAAAAATAAAGCAAGGTAAAGTTATGATAGAGCGTAAAACGCTTCAAGTCGAATAGAGAAGGGATAATATAAAGCAAGTACAAAGCGATCTTCAAAAATAAAGAACTACAAAAGTGATTCAAAAAATCAGTTGGCAAGGTGGTCCAGAAGTGAAGCAAGGAGGACCTCAGACTGAATGTCATAATGAAAAGTAAAGCAAGTAAAATTTATGACAGTGCATAGAAAAACTTCAAGTCAATAAAAGCATAGATAATTTAAAGCAAGTGCAAAGCAATTTTGGCAAGGAACATAGAGCAGAGTAAAAGTAATTGACAAATCAATTGGCAAGGTGGTCCGACGATGAAGCAATGAGGACTCCTAGAATTGACTGGTATGCTGCAAAATATAAAGTAAAGCATTAATAAGCGAAATCATGCTTAAATGCTAGCTTTTAATGCGAATAGGAAATAGGAATACCTCCTTTTCGGCGATAAATCATCCAGTAGAGTTGCAAAAGAGAAAAACTTGTCCCTTTTCAATTTCAGGGATCGGGTAAGTTGCGAAGTAAACATTTCCAATTTGCGATTTCAAGGAGGGTGAAGGTGCAAAGTCTGCCTCCAGATCTTTAGCGTGGCGATTTCCTGTAAAAAATAAAATTTAACTTTTTGTGCATAGTACAACATAATGTTAGCACAAAAGTATTGTCTCCAATTGTATCCAAAGACTTAATTTTGACACCCTACTGAAATGTAGGAAAATAATAAAGTAAATATGGTAGAGACATGCAAAACTAATCCAACGGGGACTTTTAATATTTCTGTGGTTGCATGCTCCTGTAATGTCATATATGTGCAAAAAGGTTTGGAGCGAGAGTACAGTTGATCATACAAATATCTCTTAATTCACCAACCATTAGTATTGTGCATAGGAATTATGACCAATTGTTTTCCAACAAGTTGAAATCAATTTCGAAGTGATTCCTACGACTTCAAATGATACCTTAAGCAAACTTAAGTGTTAACAAGATCTGCTCGTCTTGCTTTAGCAAAAGTGCCAAACTATGCTTGTCTCCATCATCTAAAGTGTCCTTACCATGAAAGAAAAGTCCTAAATCACACAATGGAGATATTTTAACATTGCGACGAATAATAAATGCACTCACTCTCACAAAGATATTCAATGCATGCAATTAAGATACCATATGATTGGCCGTCATGTAGGTATCCACTAATGTGAGGAAAACTCAGAATGTGATCAAGTAGGACTTTATCATTGGCCTGTAATGTAGGCTTGGGCATGAGATAAAATATATTTGCATAAGAGTGACTACTTTCCTTTGAGCACTACACTGTTTTCTCAACGCTTACTGCGCTTTGTTTTGTTTTGCTTCCTGGTAGCACTTCTGCTTGATTTCTCTATGCTGCTTGTTACTTCTTCTTTTGCTTTTGTTTTCCACTTTTTTTTTTTTTTTTGCTAAGGGTGACTGAACCTAGGAAAGGTTGCCTACATATCCTATCGATGCAGGAATCAGGTCGGACAATAGTTCCAAATATTTTGTCCGAAAAAAAAAAGATTTTAGAGTTTTCTTGCTTTGGAATTTTTCTTTTTGAAAGTAAGGAATCAACTTTTTTAAAGCAATTGTTTTGAAAACTTCTAGAATCCTACTCCCATATGTAAGGAAGAATGATTTTTCTCAAGTGTAATCAATATGCATAGGTAAGTAGGCATGAAAAGGCTCACATCTTCTTTTGCTTGCTTGTGATTTATGAATCTTTGATTGTACATCATTTACTTTATCGCCTTGCTGCTCTAGTTCTCAATGTTTTCCTATGTACTCAAGGAGGTTGGCCAAAAGAAAGATAGTGCTCTTGAGCACTCAAAAAAGGTATATGCTAAGACGCAGTTGTCCAAAGAAAAGGCTTTAAGGCTCAAAGAGGAAATACTAAGGACCACATGTTATTTGGTAGGCTTGAAAGGCACAATCAGATCAAAGAAGGCCAACAATCACTTCCCAAACCAAGTGTCACTCAAGATTTCGTCTCAACAAATATTTGGGCCAAGTTATAGATCGACATAAGAAACATTGATTTTTCAATATCAAACACATCACACAATGCACAAGAAATGATGCAGATAGATTTGGTCTAGCCTTACCTTCAGAAAAAAGAGCTTCTCAAGTGTTACTAGAGTGCAATCAAGAAGCACCAAAAGGAATCTATGATTCACCACAAAATTGATCATCTCCATCAAACCAATTCAATTAAACACTTTTCTTTTCCTATACACAATGCCAAATGTATTCAAAGAACGAGCGTGTTGAATTTAAAGAAAAGAATGTGATATTGTAAACAAGTCTGTGTGACGAATACATCGTGAAGTCCGGAGGTCCGTTGACAACTCCTTATTGGTGTGAAGAAGCTCAGTCAGTGTCTTGCTCGTCAAATGAAAATGAAAATGGTGGTGTTTGAACGAAAATTGTGGTGTATTTGGATGAAAATAGTGGTGCATGGATATGTTATGGAGCTGAGAGAGAGTGGGAGAGTCTATTGAGAGATGGAGAATTGTGTGTGAGAGAGAGAGAGATGTGCGATTTCCCTTACTATATAATCCTAGAACCTCCCCAATTCTCTCATTTCATGAAATTAGAAACATAGGGAAACCTATGCCAATTTTTTACAACCCGCCGCGAATTATAAGACCACCCCATTGGCGCCATAGCTCCGCTGTCTAGCCACTGCAGACAACTGTCTTCGGTTTTCGAAAAATACAAAGTAAATATTTTGTTGTTGGATGGAACTCGTTTCACCTCAAAAGTCTTTTGGGTATAAATTCTTATGTTTGTGTCCAACACTAGAGGCTGGTCAAATATTATAGGGTGTTTTGTTGCTGTTTTGGTTGAGTGTTGGCTGGGTTTTAATTGTTTCTTATGTTCTTGGATCTTCGGCACACTAGGTAAACACAAATCAACTTTATGTTGATCATGAAAATTTCAGCATGTTTACAAGCCTGAAAATTAATTTGTGCATGTATGATTTTAATTATTTGAACTTGTTGTGTTCAAGATTTTTTGCTTTATAAGAGAAGTTGGTAGCTATTGAGTTCATACGTACTACCTTTTCTTTTAGTAAAAATTTCGCGTAAGGCCTGTTTGGCGCGCGCTAATTGATTTATAGCCATCAAAAACAAATTCACTGAGAAATAGCCATCTCCGGACAAGTCCCAGTATAAAATATTGGGGCTTTGAACAAGTTTTGTTCAAAGCCCCAGTATTTTATTATGGAACTTTATATAAAGCTTCAGTAAACTAACCCCAGTATAAAATACGGGGACTTTGAACAAGTTTTTGTTCAAAGCCTCAGTATTTTGTTATGGGACTGAAGCTTTATATATAAAGTCTCATAACAAAATAATGGGACCTTTGAACATGTTAGTTCAATGCCCCAGTATTTTGTTATGAGACTGAAGCTTTATATATAAAGTCTCATAACAAATTTTGTTCAAAGCCCCAGTATAAAATACCGAGACTAGTCTGGTGTGTTTTCCAATGCTAATGGAGCGTAAGTATGCGCGCGAATTATTGACTATTTCTCAATTAATTTTGAAACGGTGGATAAAACTCATTGAGCGCGTCCAAAAATGGCTACGCATTAAAATTCCCCTTTCTTTTATAATCACAAAAAGCTTTTGTATAAAATAAGTAGAAATGTGAGGCTTTGCAAAATAAGTGTGGACCTTTTCTGAAATAAGACGCAAGTGCAATATTTTGAAATCTGGACAAAATAGGCAAACTTGGGACTAACTTTAAGTAAAAGCCAGCCTTTGAAAAAAAATAAATAATGAACCTTTTTTTTCTTTTAACTTGGGTCTCAATATGAAATCTAGACAATGAAGGGGGCAATTTTGCAAATGTCAATTGCCCAATAAATCAAGATCTTGAGCCAAACGAAACTTGGAAGTGAATTTTACATTGAGTAGACCTTTTTTAGTCTTTCTAACATAAAATGGATACATTATTCATTATTTATGTTATCTAGACATTTAACTATAGGCATTCCACTTATTATGGCCATTACTTCTCATATCAGACTTACCTAGTTTAAAGCCTATATTTGTGGGATTTTATGGGTAATGACAATTAATATTCTGCATATCCACTTAAAGGTTTAAATCTAATTAATTCTCACAATCAATTATCTCATCTTTTTAAGTTAAATTAGCATTAATGATATAATAGTAACTTCTAAAATTATCTCCCTCATTAACGTGCTTCCACATACACACCCCAATATCCATACACACTTCTGAGAAAGAAAACAGATCAAAATTAATCATCTCTCAGATCCAAAAAATATCAAGATTCGGCGGTAGTATTGGATTGATGGGTCTTGTTGACGATGGGGGTAGTATTGGATTGATGGGTCTTGTTTCCCAGGCTGTTTATCGTGGCGGAGGACATGTTCTTGGGTAAATTATTAAACCCGTCTCTTTCTCTAATGCGGAACAAAGTTCTAACAACTTGCCAAGCATCTGTGCACAAAGTCAAGAATCGACAAAAAACTTTCAAGTGGATCGTGGAAGTTAGAGGATGTATTTAGTTGTTCTTATTTCCTTATTGTGTATTTTCTTTCCATTTGTTTTGTTTTCTTTCTCATCTCAAGTGGATCGGTTATGTATTTGATCATCACCCCACTCCTAGGCAAGTTTTGGACCACCTGGGAGCAGATCATACCCATCATGGTGCTTAGGATCCTAACAATATGGATTAGTTATTCACTTATATTCATGTTGTATGCATTTTTTAATTGTTATATTTTTTGCAGTAGTATATAACTGATATTGCAGAATATTTTTTCTATATTATGAATTTATTTTACATAGATGACAATATAACTGGAATATGAAACTATATCTGAGTATATTCAAGACATATTCATGGTATATTTATTTCGAATTTAACTATATCTGGTATATTCGAGATATATCCATGCTATATTCAAGAGATATTCATCGTATAAATGGAATATGCAACCACATTTGAAAACTAACAGTGTAGGTATTCAAGATATATTCATGGTATATTTGCAAGGTTAACAATCATATGTGGTAATATCTTTGTTATCCAATCCTTTCACGCAAAAAAAATATTTAATGATTACAAATAATTTTGGTGGAATTAAATATATATAAGCGTCAAAAATTAAAAAAAAAAAAAAAAAAAGGAAAATCGAGCCAAGAAGATGATTTGGATGGAATAGTGCTCCATAATTTTCTCCTTATTAGGTGGGAGTTGAGCTCCTTAATTTTCTCCTTTTCTTAACTACTTTTTAGAAATAGAACTCAGACATATTTATATTGGGTAAATTTTAGCTAGCATATGTGAAGATGTTCAATGGATATTTGAATGTAGGGCCATGGTATATATTTGGTTAGATATGAAATTTACCCAACTTGGAAATGGACGGGAGAGGATGGAATTTATAATTGGGCTTTTTACACTACATGCCCACATTTTATAAAATATTACATATTTTTACTCATTTTAAACTTTATTTCACTCCATACCTATTCTAACCTAAATATTTACACGGACTACCCACACTAGAAAGTTCTTCTTTTAGCCACGGGTTAACCGTAGCTAATTAACCGAGGCTATCTACATCAGTTAGCCACGGGTTAACCGTAGCTAATGACTTATTTTAGCCACGGTCAGACCGTGGCTACTGAAACCGTAGCTAACAAGTTGTAGATTTAAAGATCCAATAAACATTCGCCACGTAAGACCCGTGACTAATTTGATTTTTATATTTTACTATTTTTATATTAACCAGCGTTCAACCGTGGCTAAGTAATTCCATTTTTTTTTAAAAAAAAATTAATATTTAAATAGGAGACATGTTGCTCCCAAACGCACACGCAAGTATACGTGGTCGACAAGTAATAAAGTGATAAATCGAGTATCGTTCCCACGAGGACTATGCAGACTGAGTTCTAGCAAATAATTTATTTAAACTATTCAGGGATCTTTTTCCAATAGTGAGGATTTTGTTAACTAAAGAACAGTAATTAAATGGTAAAAGTGAATTCAAACAATGGAGCAAGACTTGGTTGTTATCAGTAATAAGGAGACGATCCAGGGTCAGAGTTACGAACAATCCAATTGAGTTTTCCAATTGATTCCACTTCTTAAATCCCGGGTTACTATCTAACAGATTAAATGTACCCGTGAAAACCTTTCGATTCTTCACGGTCTATGCAGGCTACTCCAATCCCTATATGTCTATGGGTTGAATCACGTGCACGCATTAACGAATCCTGTAATGAGTTAAACTAGGCGAGCAAGTATATGTCTATCCTACTCACAAATTGGTTCCCCGATGCCCGGGTTCACAAACTAGTCCTATTCTTTCTTATTACGTAATTAAATTCCCTCTTTCGAGTTCAATCTAAAAACCATAGATAATGCGTAATAACCGGGCCCTGACAATTACAGAAGTGAAATCAAGAAAGAATAAGTAACCCGTTATGGGATTCAATTAATGGAAATCAATCTTCAAACATCAACCTTCATGAAATACCCTAACCCTAGAACGATATATTTAGCTACGCATACTCATAATAACAACACAAGGAATTGATGTAATAATGAAGTAATGATGAAATAAATTAATGGTAGGAAGAAAAACCCTTGTCTTGATGTTATGAGCTATCCAATTTGCTCCAAAGTCTGAACTCCTTTCAAAAACTAAGTAATAAACTATTTATAATGTTTCCAAACCCTTAGTAATAAGTTAGACCCGAGCCTAGACGAAATAGGACGTAAAAACGCGCACAAAGGGCGCTATAACGGGCGCCCCGCGCCTCGGAACGCGCGACATTGGACAGAACCCGTCGAAATCAGCCCGCTACAAGCCTGCGCCGCATGGAGAACCGCGCCAGCCAGTGCGCGCTATGGGCTGCGCGGCGCGTGGGGTATGGCGCCCAGCCATTTTTCTGTTTCGCTTCTCCTTTTCTCGTTTCGTGTTGTGCCTTCGTGTGCTCGATCCAATCCTCAATCAAAATCAAATCTTTTCTCGCTCAATCATGCTCTTAAAAGCTCCAATTGCACTGCATAACAACCTACATACACACGACATAAAATTAGTGCAAAACCACATTCATAAACCATAAAACGAGCGAATAAGGTACTAAAACGTGAGGAAATATTAAGGAAATATAGGCATAAAATGCCAAACATCACCACCCCACACTTGAACCTTTGCTCGCCCTCGAGCAATCACAAATCACTTCCCAACCTAGGTAAAACAGGTCTGCCTATGACTATGGTTGATACCGATCATTGAACAAATGCGCACATGACTACTATGGATCCACAAATATGCCAACAATTTACCAAAACCAAAAATATGAGAACAACCACCCCAAAATAGCTCAAATGCACAAACTCAACCTATTGCAACCATGCTCCCACAAAATTACACCTATCTACTCAACCAAGAAGCCACCAACTTCACCTATTTCATGCAAACCATGTGCCCTCACCAATATGAAGCAAAAGAGTGTCCCCCAAATATCACACACAACCATAAATATCAAGAATAGAACGGGGACAATAGCATAGAAAGAATTCACTCACTCTCATGAAAATCTCACTTGTCACACACGATGTACCATAGGCTTGCCCGTAGTGTAGGACTCCACTAATGTAAGCTCACTCCAATCGGGATTAACTAGGACTTTAGAAAGGTCGTAATGTAGGCTAAGGGGCGGGTAGGCTACATATGGTAATAGTGACTACCTCCCTAAGCACTTTAATACATCACATTCAAATTAATCATCAATCTCATCAAGCCACCCAAATCAACAACTTCTACACATACACCTTCACACAAGTACCATTTTTCTATTAAGCACACACTAGCAAGGAATGGATATTCTTTTCTCTTTTTATTTCTTTTTCCACAATTTTTTTCTTTTTCTTTTCTTTTCAACTTTGCTATTTTTTTTTTCTTTTCTTATTTCAATTTCATCCAACCTTGCCAATGCCTTTCACTACTTCACAAATTTTCAATTATTCCCCTTCATTAGCTCCACTCAAAAACCTCCCAACATCCAACCACAACTCCAATCAACAACACAATATCAATAAAGTGCTTAAGGAGTAAGGGCCAAAAGAGTCAATTTAGAACAAATGGGTAGGCTCGGGGTGTGGGTGCCAACAAAAAGGATCAAAGAAATCACAACAACAATTTTTTTCCAAGGTATATATGTAAGGGTAGGCAAATCAAAAGAAGGCCTTGTATCATTTCCCAACTAGAGCAAACCTAGGATTCCGCTTTACACACACACGGGGCAAGTTCTAGACATTAACATGCAATATGGAGTAAACAAGAATATGCCTCACACACACATAGCACATGGTCCACACAAAATGGCTCCATCAACAACTCCCAATCAAGCATTTAGAGTGCAACTTGTGGAAATTTAAGCACTCATGCACAAAGGTTAACAATCAAGTCAAACAAGCGGACTCAAGCATCTCAAGGGGGTCGTTCCATATTTTTCCTAGGCATGCATCAAATTAAAACCCAAGGACACCACAATTAGCACATGCAATCAATTCAAGTCCACCGGTATCAAACAATTCAAAGGCACCTAGCATTCTACCTTTTTCCTACGTCTAGGGTCATCTACAACTAACTATCCTAATCCTAATAAAAATAAAAACTACCCGATTCAAAGGCCTCCCCGTGGAAAAGAACCGCGGTCATAAGAAAAACCACGGGGTGGATGACATGTACCACTAATAAAATTAAACTAAAAGAAAAATCTTTTTGGAATTTTTCATTGGTTTTCTAATTTTTTTTTCATTTATTAAAGCAAGAAACAAATAAAAATAAAGTCAAGTGACAAAAGAAAAATCCTATGATACATGCATCCCTAACCTCAAAAATAAATAAAGGGTAGTTTTCCACCCCACACTTAAACTAAGCACTGTCCTCAGTGCTAAAAATAAGAAAGTGCAAGGTAAAGACAACTTCCCTGAAGATTCTAGTCCTTGGTGCTAGCATCCTCCAAGCTTCCATATAGTATGAGGTACTCAGACTTCCCTCATCAGGTCATCAACATTAGGCAAGGGTGAGGACACCCCACACTTAGCCTCGACGTTACATGAACCTGCAATCCAAGAAAAAACAAAAACTACGTGACACTATAAAATAAAGTAATACAAGTACAAACTCGGGTTGCCTCCCGAGAAGCGCCTTAGTTAACGTCGTGGCACGACGTCCCTTTTTAGCTCACTTCCAGCATTTACGTCTTCTCTTCTTACGACGAACCTTTGCTTTCTTCCTTTCTTTGAGAGAACCCATCTTCAACTTTACATGTGGTGTACTTCCATGTTCTTGACTAACACATTCAATCATAGAGCACTCTTCAACCTTAGCTATGTGCTCCTTCTGAGTATACATCTTGAAAGTAACCTTCTCTCCATGCGCTCTAACAGTCATCTCACCCAGCTCCATGTCAATAAGTGACTTCGAGGTGACTAAGAATGGTCTCCCCAAAATGATTGGAGCTTCTCGGTCCTCTTCATAATCTAGGACTACAAAATCAGCAGAAAATGTAAACTTACCAACTTTTAGCAACACATCCTCCAACTTACCATCAGGGTGAGTGAGAGATCCATCTGCCATCTTAAGAGTAACTGAAGAGGGCTTGATTGCTCCTAGCCCTAACCTTTTGCAAACAGACAGAGGCATGAGATTTATGCTCGCACCCAAATCACACAAGGCACCAGTGATATTATGCCCTCCAATGGTACAAGGAATAGTAAACCTCCCAGGATCTTGAAGTTTTGGAGGCAGCTTGCTCAAGATTGTGCTACACTCCTCAACTAACTCAACTGTATCTATCTCTTGAGGCTTTTTCTTCTTGACTAAAATTTCTTTTAAGAACTTCACAAAGGATGGCATCAATTCAAACACATCAGTCAAAGGAATATTAACTTGAAGTTCTTTCAACATACTCACAAATTTTTGATACTGGGCCAGATCCTTCGATGGTAATAGTCTCCGCGGGAATGGTGGAGGTGGCAGAGGTGCCTCCTTTCTCTCTTCTTTCTTCTTTACCTTCTCCACTTTTTCAACTTTTTCTATTTCAGCTCTCTTTTCGGACTTGGCCATCAGCTCTCCACCTTCTATTAAAGTCACTGCAAGACATTGTTCAGGCTCTTTTTTTATAGTGCTTATTTCTCCCACCAACTGCCCCAACTGGTGCTCTAGGTTCTTGTGAGCATTGGCAAGATCTTGTATGGCTTGTGCATGGGCTGCAGTGTCAGCTATCATTCTCTGCTGGCCCGCCATTATCTGCTTTAGCATATCTTCAACTGAACTGCTAACCTGCTGTGGTGGAGCTGGAAGTGGGTAGTAATTATTCGGGGCTCTCGTATTGCCTTGATAATAACCATTACCAAACTGATTTTGACCCTGCATCCTGTTTTGATTACCCACGTAATAAACTGACTCTGGATTAGAAGGGCAAACCTCTGTAGCATGATCTTGACCACAAACCTCACAAAAACTCGGGAGTTGTTGCACTGGAGCCACTGGTTGCTGAGCCTTTTGCAGAGCTAACTTGCTAATTTGATTGGAAATAGCATCCATCCTCGCCCTTAGCTCTGAAACTGCATCTAACTAAAGTACCCCTGCAGGTTTCTGCGTAATAGCTCTACCATCTCCCTGCCAATCAGGATTGCTCTGCGAAAACTTGTCAAGTAAATCATAAATCTGATCAAAATTTAAGGCCAGTACTTGGCCTCCAGCAGCAGCATCAACCACGATCTTAGTGTGTTGGTTCAGCCCCTCAACAAAAGTGTGTGCAACAACCTCATTGGATTGGTTGTGGTGTGGACAATCTCTCAATAGAGCTTTGAATCGCTCCCAGGCTGAATACAAGGATTCTCCTTCTAACTGTCTGAAGGACATAATTTCGCTCCTCAGCCGGGCTGTCTTGGCAGACGGATAAAATTTAGCCAAGAACTTCTTAGCCAAATCCTCCCAAGTAGTGATAGACCCAGACTTTTCAGCCTTTAACCGCTTCCTTGCTGCCCCAATCAGTGAAAACGGGAACAACGTCAAGCGAACATAATCAGTAGGAACACCCACTGGTGTGTAAGTATCACTGATCTCCAGAAAGTTCTGAATCTGTTGCTGCGGATCCTCATGAAGTAATCCACCATATTGTCCAGTCACATGCAGAAACTGAATCATGCCGGACTTAATCTCAAAGCCCCCGGTAATAGCGGGCTTAACTATGCTCGATGCTACTCCCTCCAGGCTGGGGAGAGCAACATCTCGCACAGCTAAAGCTTGGTCTTCTGCCATTCCTGTAGGTAAAGATCAAGCAGGACCTAATACCTGAAACAGCACAAAACTCAAAACAAAAATTAAACCTGAATAGTAAGTAATAAACTGTTCAAAAAGAAATCAGTCAATAATTAGTCCCCGACAACGGCGCCAAAAACTTGTTGCTCCCAAACGCACACGCAAGTATACGTGGTCGACAAGTAATAAAGTGATAAATCGAGTATCGTTCCCACGAGGACTATGCAGACTGAGTTCTAGCAAACAATTTATTTAAACTATTCAGGTATCTTTTTCCAATAGTGAGGATTTTGTTAACTAAAGAACAGTAATTAAATGGTAAAAGTGAATTCAAACAATGGAGCAAGACTTGGTTGTTATCAGTAATAAGGAGACGATCCAGGGTCAGAGTTACGAACAATCCAATTGAGTTTTCCAATTGATTCCACTTCTTAAATCCCGGGTTACTAACTAACAGATTAAATGTACCCGTGAAAACCTTTCGATTCTTCACGGTCTATGCAGGCTACTCCAATCCCTATATGTCTATGGGTTGAATCATGTGCACGCATTAACGAATCCTGTAATGAGTTAAACTAGGCGAGCAAGTATATGTCTATCCTACTCACAAATTGGTTCCCCGATGCCCGGGTTCACAAACTAGTCCTATTCTTTCTTATTACGTAATTAAATTCCCTCTTTCGAGTTCAATCTAAAAACCATAGATAATGCGTAATAACCGGGCCCTGACAATTACAGAAGTGAAATCAAGAAAGAATAAGTAACCCGTTATGGGATTCAATTAATGGAAATCAATCTTCAAACATCAACCTTCATGAAATACCCTAACCCTAGAACGATATATTTAGCTACGCATACTCATAATAACAACACAAGGAATTGATGTAATAATGAAGTAATGATGAAATAAATTAATGGTAGGAAGAAAAACCCTTGTCTTGATGTTATGAGCTATCCAATTTGCTCCAAAGTCTGAACTCCTTTCAAAAACTAAGTAATAAACTATTTATAATGTTTCCAAACCCTTAGTAATAAGTTAGACCCGAGCCTAGACGAAATAGGACGTAAAAACGCGCACAAAGGGCGCTATAACGGGCGCCCCGCGCCTCGGAACGCGCGACATTGGACAGAACCCGTCGAAATCAGCCCGCTACAAGCCTGCGCTGCATGGAGAACCGCGCCAGCCAGTGCGCGCTATGGGCTGCGCGGCGCGTGGGGTATGGCGCCCAGCCATTTTTCTGTTTCGCTTCTCCTTTTCTCGTTTCGTGTTGTGCCTTCGTGTGCTCGATCCAATCCTCAATCAAAATCAAATCTTTTCTCGCTCAATCATGCTCTTAAAAGCTCCAATTGCACTGCATAACAACCTGCATACACACGACATAAAATTAGTGCAAAACCACATTCATAAACCATAAAACGAGCGAATAAGGTACTAAAACGTGAGGAAATATTAAGGAAATATAGGCATAAAATGCCAAACATCAAGACATTTACTAAATTCTATAACACAATGAGACCCAAACATATAAAATTATATGCTATTAATAATCAATGTCTCTTAAAAATGTAACTGTAAGCTATTTGTACATATTAAATAAGATTTAATCACACTTAAAGAGCTTATTATATTCTACTTAGCTTCCAAATGAGTTACCTATTTAAAGATTTTTCTTTTCATATTTTTTAATGTATACTTTTGTAGTACACAGTATACCTTACTGGTATACTATTACACTAAGTCTCAATACCACTATATACCTTTTCGGTATATCACACAAATAGATATTTTAAATTTTATTTTATTTTAAACACGGTATACCTTTTTGATAAATCGTATACTCTTTTTGTATACATTTTTTGTGTTTGCATCGAAATATGAGATGCTATATAATAAATGGTTATTTTATTTTTTGAACAAGTTTATTTTGTTTCGATCCAAGTGTGCGGTACTACCAAGCGAATAAATATTTTAGTTTTTATTGTTTTGAACAAAGTATACCCTTTTGTTATACTGTATAATCTTCTGGTATACTCTTTTGTGTTTGACTCCAAGTGTGTGATGCCACCGAGCGAATAAATATTTCAGTTTTTGTTGTTTTGAACAAAGTATACCCTTTTGGTATACTGTATACTCTTCTGGTATACCCTTTTGTGTTTGGATCCAAGTGTGCAATGCTACCGAGCTAATAAATATTTTATTTTTTGTCGTTTTGACCATAATATACCCTTTTGGTATATTGTAAACATCTTCTGGTATACCCTTTTGTGTTTGGATCCAAGTGTGCAATGTTACTGATCGAATAAATATTTCAGTTTTTATTGTTTAGAACAAAGTATTTCCTTTTGGTACACTTCATACTCTTATGGTACACCCTTTTGTGTTTGGATCCAAGTGTGCGATGCTACTGAGCGAATAAATATTTCAGTTTTTATTGTTTTAAACATAGTATACCCTTTTGGTATGCTGTATACATCTTCTGGTATATCCTTTTGTGTTTGGATCCAAGTGTGCGATGCTACCGAGCGAATAAATATTTCAGTTTTTATTATTTTGAACAAAGTATACCTTTTTGGTATACTGTATACTCTTTCAGTATACCTTGTTATGTTCGGATCGAAGTGCGTGATGTTTCAGAGCACTTAAATATTTTAATTTTTATTATTTTTAAAGAAGTATGCCTTTTTTTGTATATCATATACTCTTTTTGTATACTGTTTTATGTTTGGATAAAAGTGTGAGATACTATCGAGCAAATAAAATATTTCAGTTTTTGTGTTTGTGAACAAAGTATGCCTTTTTGGAGAAAGAAAAAAAAATTAAAAAAATGAGTATAATAAGATTACGGAGAAATAAAATAAATAAAAATATAAAAAAATGGGGAGACATGAATAGTGCTAGAAACATGAGAAAGAAAAAAAGAAAGAAAATAGAAAGAAAAAGAATAAAAATTTGAAAAAGGAAAAAAAAAAAAGAATAGTGAAAGCGGGGAAAGATAAGAGAATAATAAAAGAATGACAAAAAAATGAGAAAAAAATAATACAAGATATGAGAAGAGAGAGGAACTTGAGTTCCTTGTTTTATGCCTCAAAATAAGAAGGTAATTAGCTAATGGGTATAGAGTGTAAATAAGTTATGGGTATAAATGTAATGGGTAGAATCATGTAAATAAAATAAGATGTATGTGTATTTTTGTAAATCCCCTTTATAATTTGCAATTTGCAAAAAATACCCTTTTAACTTGGGATTTTTACATAAATAGCTCTCAATATACTATATTAACAAGTCACCTAACACTAACATATTTTAGCCACAATATTTATATTTAAAATTTAATTTATAATTAAAATATGACATATAATTAGATTGATATTCTTTATATATTGCTTCTATACACATATATACATATATATTTTTCTTATATTTTTTAAATATTTATATAATCAAATTATATCTAATAAATATGCTAGGAAAAGAAAGAAAAGATAAAATATGGTTACAAAAAGTGGATAAGAATTGAAAATAGTTATATTGGGTAATAATCCCTTTTTAACTTTAAACCAAATCAGCCACAATTGAACATGTGAAATTTACATAGAATAGACATTTAGAAGTGTCCCTAACATTAAATAGATATATTGTTCCTTATTTATGTTATATAGACCTTTAACCATAGGTATTCCACTTTTAATAGTCATTACTACTAATTTCACACTTACCTAGTTAAATGCCTATTTTCGTGGGATTTATGGGTAATGACAGTTTTTATTGTGCATGTCCACTTTATAATATTGAATAATCTATAATTATTTTACATAATCAATTATCTCCTAATTTTAAGTTAACCTATCCACTATAGAGGTAAAATCAAAAGTTTTTTAAAAAAAAAAAAAAAAAAACAGGTGTGGGTAATATAAACAGTTACATTACTTCTGCCTTTACAGTTTCTTCCATTTCTCTCACTTTGATTAGGATTCTATCTAATATATACAGTTAACAGAACTTTCATCTTCTCCGGCCGTTGCATGATTTTTTTTTCCAGTATGACTTATTCAGTGTTCATTTTTTCCTTTGTCTATTTGTTATTTCAGTCTTTATAATCTAATATATGCTAGATATTTGTTTATATCTAGTAGAATTCAACTGTTTTAACTTTATTTTTTTTTTGTTTTTTTGTTTATTTGGTACAATTTAAAGACTCTTAATGGCTAGACGAGGGGTTAAGAATGACAGGAAACCCATGCATGTCAACGATGATGATGATTTCGAGGATTTTGATATTTCCTCGCTGACCAAAACAGGTATCGACACACCAAGTTGTGTCACAAAGTCAACGGCCAAACTGAATAAAAGGAAGAGGCCTCGACAGACTGACAATGTCAAGCATAAAACCAAAAGGGTTGGTTCAGACGCTAAAGGTAAAGCTGTAAAAATTGGCACATCGAGTGATGACTCTGACAGCGACTCCCCTGTTATTGGTAAGAAAAATAAAGTTTTGTATGGTCCATCTTTCTGTTCTATTAAAAAGAAGTTATTTCAAGTGAAGAGAAATAAATCAGCTAAATCTGTTAGGAATGACGACTTTCCTTTGGTTCCTGTGGAGGTATGTTAATATAATATTCCGCACGTGCGTATTTTTTTTATGTTGATTTATTTAGTATCAGTGTACCTTTGGTACATATGTCACTGATATACTCTTCATATTAGTGATATTGTACCTAATAAGATGTAATTAATTTTCATATCGTGAGTATAAATTGTACATATTAGGGCATATTCATTTAATTTGCAGATGTGTGTGTATTTTATAGATTATAACATAGACCCACCATAGTTGTTATATAGCTAATTGTATTAGATATTAGTGTACCTTTGGTTCATACCTAGCTGATATTCATTTTATATTAGTGATATGATACTAAAAAAGATGTTTTTAATATGCATATCCACAGTATACATTGTACATATAAATATCTATTTATATTCCTATTTATTGCCAAATTAAAGTTGTTATATAGCTAATTGTGTTAGATATTAGTGTACCTTTGGTACATACCTAGCTTATATTCATTGCATATTAGTGATATGATACTAAAAAATATGTTTATAATATGCATATCCACAGTATACATTCTACATATAAATATCTATTTATATTCATATATACAGCCAAATTGAAGTTTATTGTTTCAGTGTATGCATTTGATTGCTTGCATAGTTTTTTCATTGGAATGTAACTAATATGTAGTGTCCCAATTATAATTTTTGTTTCTCTGTTTTAGCCAATGGAACACTATTTTCGTCCGGACCAATACCGAAGCCGTAGGATACGTACACATACATATGTTGAAGTTGTCCCAACTATCAAGGAGGTTCTTACTGACAGCTTGTTGGAAATATTCAGGCAGTCTTGCTTTGGTCATTTTCTGGATATGCCTAGCTTTGTAACGTGCAATAAATTGTTGAATGCTCTGTTGATACGAGAGGTATGTCCTCCAAAGCATGATACAGACGCATTGTGGTTTGATTTTTAAGGCAATAAATTGAGGTTCGGCCTTATGGAATTTGGGTTAGTAACTGGTCTCTACTGTGTTGGTGATCACTTAAAGGATTATCATTCTGTTGAGCCTAACAGACGGATGCAGTTGTACTTTGGTGGAGCCTCAAAAGTTACAAAGTCTGCATTAGTTGAGCGTTTTGTTAGTAAAAAATGGCAAAGTGATGAAGATGCTATAAAGCTTGCAACTTTATTTTTCATCCGCAAATTTCTGTTTTCCACTAAGAATTCTGCTAACCATGACACCACTATAGGGGAGAAGGAATTTAATATTATTGAGTGTGGTGCATGGCAGACCTTCCTTTGGGGTACAAAAGTATTTTTTTTTCAACTATTACGTCGATGCATGACAAACTGAGGCCCTCTCTGTAGTGTTAGTGTTTCGCCGGCTTGTCGTATGCCTTGCAGGCATGGTTCTATGAATGTTGCCCGACTGTACATCAGAAGATTGCATATAGGGTTGCAAACACATCTCTCCAAATTCTTAACTGACATGTTAAGAGGACTCATAACTTTGAAGAGTTGCAGAATGATTTTTTCAGTTTAAAGAAACGCCAGGTATACTTCCATTAGTTTTGCATTAATGTATGCTGTTAACATTATTATTTATAATATTCTTTCAATATTTTATTAATATCCCTAAATAAATGCTTTTTATCTTGAAGCTTTAATATCTTTTTAAACATTCAATTTGTTAAAGGAAAGAGTTTACCGACCGCATAACAATTCATTCTTGTGTGTAGCGCGTGGGCCCATGTCTCCCGGACGATCATAGTACGGCCGCTCATCTAATATAAAATCAATGAGTAGATCTCACCTCCCCTTCCCCATATCACAGCCGGAAGGGATAGCGTATCCACAGAAATGTCTATTATATTCCAAGGTTATTTTCTAAAAGATTGAACAGACCAAAGAAGAATATGTGACACTTCAACTACCACAGTCCACGTCAGATGACTTTGATACAGAGATCGGAGTTGAACCTCCACGGGATGGTGCAGATGCTGGAAATCAAGATTCACCAACTGTAGGAGTTGGAGGTCAAGCAACTTCTAGTCATGCAACTCAACACTTATCTCCAGATATGCAAGTCTTGTTTGGTCAACAAAAAATGTTGCAAGCTGACATGTCTGCTTTGAAGTTGTATATGGTTAAATGCTTTGACAAGATCTTCAAGAAGCTTAATATTGATCCTGTTGATACTGGAGAGAGCAACTGTTTTACTGGGGTATGCATTTGTCCTTTTTATTCTACATATTTTCCTATGAATTATTACAAATATAATATACCGTGTCTTTTTCAAATATTCAAAGATTTCTGGATCAGACCTTGCCTCAGATGAAAAAGGCAAGGATCAAGCTGGTGATCCCTCAGATGTGCAGTTAGATCAGGAAGAGCAAGTGCCTTTTGCGTATCAATTCAATGGTATCCATTATTGCTCTTTAAACATTCCATTCAAAATTCATTTGTTTGTTTGGTGATATTTTTCCCTTTATTTTGTTTGTCAGGACCTGCTGAAAAGCAACCTGCAATGTTCCATGATGAAAAAGGTGCCTCTGATGGGAATGAAATGGAAAATTTCAAAGGTATTCATACTGTATTTTTTCCAATATTCAATTTATATTCAATTACAAAATTCTATTTAAATACCTTTCCTTAAATACTAAGTTGTTTGTGTGCTATTTGTTCTTTCTATTTTTTTGTCAGGAACACAAAAAGTGCAACAAAATATGTTTCATGATATGCCAGGTATATTGGATGATTTTGAAATGGAAAATCCTCAAGGTATGCATCTAATATCAGCCCAATATTCAATATATATTCATTTACAGTTTTTGGTCTAATGTCTCTGGCAATCTATAAAAAAATATGGACAGATTTTATTTTTTCTTTAAATTTTATCATTTTCCATCTTCTACCTAGTATTCAACCAAACTGTGCATGAAGGTCTTTATATAGATGCCGAATATGATATTCGTGACACATTTAGATTCGAAGACATCGATTTCACTAATCCCTCTGTAGTTGCATCTAACCCAGTTCAAGTTGAAGTCAATGTGGGTTTTGATGACAACTCCATAGAAAATGCTGATGTTCAAGCAACTGACTTGGATAGTCATCGGCAGAGTGATGACAATGAGCATGACTGTGCAGCTGGTAATATCCAACTTTGTCTCCAAATACATTCATAGTTTCTTTGTCTCTAATTGCCTTAAACTGCTTGGTTCTATGAAATGTTTCTATGTCAATTGTCAGGTCAAGACAAAATAATTCCACCCGTGAATGGTGAGTAGGTCCTTAAAACAGATGCTTGTCCTTCTGATAATGGTCAAGATATACATATTTAAAAAATATATTTGTAATTTTGTAGCTGTTTTTTGTTGTAAAAAGTTATCTCCTTACCATATTATTATGCAGGTGTTCAACACAATGAAAATGAAGAAATCATCATAGATGATCATTCTAAGATACATGATATGCAAGTTGATGGCAGTGTTAAACACACCGTGTCTTCTGCCCAAAAAGTCGATGTCCCAGTTGGAGGAAACACATTGGATTCTGTTGTAGACCCCCTTTCTCAATTGGGGGAAAAACAGTGGCATGATTTGACTGCAAGAGCTAAGGAGGTTGTTAAGAAGCGCGTTCAAGAAGGTAATAACTGCATCAATTAGTGAGCCTATCAATAATGTAGTACCAGAGGACACATTGCATGTGGTTGACAATCCGAACGAGGTGGACGGACTTCCTCGTGATGTTCCAGATGTGACACCTCATATTTCTGTCCACATGAGAGCTGTGTCTAAATTCAAAAAGTCACCTTTTATCAATGAGTTTGGCTCGAGTGAAAAATCTCCCTTCAGTGGTACATGCTCGCAGCTGGCTAAGAGAAGCACCTTCCATCTCATCCACCCCTTATTGCGTGAGATACGCATCGAGCCTGATATGAAGCTTACAAATAGATGGGCACCCTGGATTGACCATAAAGTGATTGCAAAATCAAAGGAAGTAAAAGACATAAACTTATTGCATATTAAACCCCCATACATTTTTTTTGTCATCCTTGGTTTGATATTGTTTTGCATGGTTGGAAATTTGTATCCTGCTAGTATCAATAATCTTGTTCCAAAATTCAATTTTGGAGTGTATGTGGTGGACAAGAAGGAGTGGTTTTGGAGTGTGTGTGGTGGACAAGAAGGAGTGGTTCAATGTGCTTAACTATGGTTCAAAAAATCTATGCACCACGGTATTCTTTGACAACTATCACTGTCAAAACTTGAAATATAATAGTAATATACAATGAGTATCTGCTCTGCATACCTGAAATATGTACTGAATATACTTATATGATATCAGTAAATATCAAAATATACTTGTTGTATGCAATGAATACATTAGGAAATCCCCTGTTTGGTCTGTTTCTTATATACATGCTGATCTGATTTAGCAAAATATAATACTAACTACATTGCTTTTCTTTTTATTAAGCATCTGGACGTCTTGTTTTACTATTTGCGTAAGAAGGCAAAGTACGATCAAGACATTACTGTAAGAGTCACAACCACAGATTGTCAGTTTGATGCCATGCTTAGAGCTGTGTATTCTAATTTCATAAGGACTGGCAAAGACATGGGTGTTGTAGATTCTGCTACAGTGATCACTGAGTACATATGTGGTCGTAGTTTGCGGTGCAATACTCCTTGGGTACTTGTTGACGAAATTTTGTTTCCTATCATGGTTGTTCATGACTGGCATTGGATTTTAGCCAGATTGTCCTTGAAGGAAAGGATTATCTACGTTTATGACTCTAAACCAGGAGATGCCTCATACAATGAAGAAGTTATCCAGGCTATGGAGCCATATGCAACCATATTACCTATCTTCTTATCTACCGCTGATTTTTTTTTTTTTTAAAAAAAATGCCTGAGTTGTTCTACACGGGTTCTCCTTATGATGATAAAGCTTTGGGTGAACCCTTCTTATTGGTCTTCAGTCCAAGGCCACTTGCTATGATGCAACGGTACGTAGTAACTCAATTACTTTTGCCCTCTCAGTGCATAAACTTATTAATTGAGTTTCTATTGTTTTCATTTATTGTTGCATCAGTTATTACGTCGTGTTTGCTGCTGTTTTTGCTGAGTATTATAAACAGCACCAGTCCATGCCTTTTGATGAAGATGATCTGTCTGGAATACGCGGTCGTTATGCCATGTATCTGTGATATTATGAGATGAAAAAACAGATGGAATGTGCTATCAGCGATGAGGAAAACTGAATAGCTGCTGCTTCTCTTTGTTTTTTAGTTATATCTTTTGAACTAAGTTGTTTACGACACTTTGTTTATAAGTTAATGAATTATATTTTGGATGGTTTTTGTGTTGTTAAATCTGATTGGTATTCAAATTTGAATAGTGTTATTTCTTTTGCTTTTACAATATAAATGCAGAGAAGTTCGTATTTACACAGCTATGTTGTATGCTGCTTTATCAATGTTCACATTTCTGTTATTCAGTATTTAAAATATACTGGTAATATGGACTTAAGTTGTATGTCAAATGCAGGGATGTAACCATGTACTGGTAATATGTACGTAAGTTGTATGTCAAATGCAGTGTTGTAATGGTTGTGCATACAAAACACTTTTGGTTTTGATCAATGATATAAATATTCTAATAATATCATCAGTTAGACAAACTGATATGCAAGTAATATATCACTCTAATTACATTGCACTGAGCTTACAAGAATCTCACACGAATCTGCATGTTCTATACCTAGCCATTAAGTACTGTTCCGGAAATATACACATTTTTCCTGCACAACCATTGTAATAGCATGCTATGTTTAGAAGTTTGTGTACAACCATTTTGTCTTTGTTTTCTACTCATCATGTCCAAAGTATTCATGTAAATTAGTTCTATATTCCTTTCTGTTGAAACATACTATAGAAAAATAACTAAATTCATTAACATACAGATTGTTACAACTGTGTTGTACATTTAGCATATCAACTTGAATAAGGACAAGCAACCATGGTAGTAACAGCTGTGACAACATGAATATTGAAGAAGGAAATGAAAAGAATCTATTAACTGGTTTTGACATACTAATATATTCCAAAAGTATGCAGAGAATATCTAAACTGTAATATTCAGATAGTAAACTGAATCATAAAATCTTATACTCCATTTCTTGGATGCAACAATGTTGTCATCAAGGATGTCTTGGAATTTTTCTCCCAATGGTGTAAATGTATCCATAGCAAATTGATATTAATGACAAACAACCATGGTACTAACAGCTTTGACAACATGAATATTGAAAAAGGAAATGAAAAGAACCTATTAACTGGTTTTGAATTGTATGATCAATACACGCATATTTTTCAACCAAATAACATGCAACCAATTATTTTAATTCAAAAGCAGTGAATACTTCTGTTAATTGAAAAATTATTCATAGCCAACAACTAAGTCTTAAAAACATCCTTCAACAGAATATCTTTAGAGAAGTATTCAACAAATCATCATTTCAATTAAAATCTAATAGGAGCATTCTTGCAGGTCTTGTGATTGTGCCCTTGATGACCGCAACGTGCACATGATATTCGCGCCTTCTTCAGCAGTTTCTCCCAAGCAGACTTGAATCTGGTGGTTTGGGTCTCCCAACTGGTTTCCTACCATCTGGTGGCAGCACAATTTCTTTTGCTATCTCCTCAGACACATTCCATTCACTCTCACCTTGAATAGGATATACTGGTACATTATACGTCTTCAGCATTGATGCTTTCTTGTAGTAATCCGTACAATATTCAGCTGGTTTAATGTGCATGTTATCCAACACTGCTAGTGCGTGTTGACAAGTAGTTTCATCAACCTGAAACCTACCACACGTGCACGTTTTCTCGCGAAGATCTACGATATGTTTCACTCACCCATATACCACGGTGTACAAAAGATTGGTTGAAGGAATAATCTGCATACCATTTAGATTATAACAATCTATTTCGTGAATTACGAAATAGATTATGCTTTATTAATAAAATAATATACAGAATATGCAGCCACTATGTAATCTGTATTCACCAAATATAAGTTCAATATTACTGCATACTAATATATTTAGAAAGTATGCAGAGAGTATCTAAACTGTAATATGCAGATAGTAAACTGAATCATAAAATCTTACACTCCATTTCTTGGATGCAACAATGTTGTTATCAAGGATGTCTTGGAAGTTTTCTCCCAGTGGTGTGAATGTATCCATTGCAAATTGCCTATTTTTTGCTGTCCACATTTGGAACATATCAGTCAGATACTCTATCAATGCTAGTATTGGGAGCTTCTGAGCCTGCCTATTCGCTGCATTCACTGACTCTGCAATATTAGATGTCATAAAAAATGAACGCTTAGTCAGCGCGTGTGCTATTGACCATCTGTGAAAACCAATGTTAAAAAGGTAATCCTTTGCTCTACTGTCGATATCCTCAACATCCTCCATTGCTTTATCAAATTGTCCAACTGTGTATGCTATTACTAGGCGATAATACACATCTTTCAATTTATTTTCACCCTTCTTGAACTTCAAATTAACATTATTCCATAAGTGAAATACACATACACAGTGAGGTATTTTCGGATAAATCGTCTTCACTGCCCGTGCAATACTCTCATGCCTATCAGACACAACACACATACCATCCCTAATTCCATATGCATCTCTTAAACATCCAAAAAATCACTCCCATGACGTATCGTTTTCAGAATCAACAACGGCATACGCTAGCGGTAGAATATGACCTACATACAAAATAAAGGTTGTTATATTTATGCGAATCTAACCACTTAAAATTGATGTTATCAGTAATATCATTTTACTTTGGGTATATCAGTAGAATATTCAATTAGTGTTCATATTTAATTTTTAAGAAATAGAAATTCACAGTTACAGTCTAAAATATCACTAGAATATTCTAAAAATATACCACGGATATGTTGAAAATACACATAGGACATCAAAATCAAAGATTTACCAGAACCATCCAACGTGCATGATATTAGCATTGTACCTCCATATACACCACTCAAAAAGCTACCATCGACTACCATCACTGGCCCACAATGTTGCCAGCCTGTTATAAAAGCATTCAATGCAATAAAAACATATAGGAAAGAATGATCTTCAGATTTCTTTAGCCTTGTAACCAAGCCTGGGTTAGCTTTGTTCAGCATATAAAGGTAACTTGGAATCTTTCCATATGCTTTATTTGGGTCTCCCCTCAACAATTGGATCGCCTTCTCCTTACATCTCCACGCTTTCATGTAATTTAGTGTGAAACCATATGTTTTCTTCAACTTCATGATTATATCTTTTGGCGTGTATATTGTTTTTGGATCAGCAAACCTTTCCTTCATTAGATTTCCAATAATATCTGCATTTGTACGCCGATGTGAACTCAACCTTTTCTCAATTGGGCAAGTGTGAACATTGTTGAACTTTCTTATCATGAAAACCCTTGAGCTATTCAAGTTTGATGCGCGAAGCATCCAATTTCATGGGTTGTTCACACAAATTACAGAGTACCTAGTTTGATAATACATGAATTTTTGATGTCAATATGCATAAAATACTCACAAAATATTTAGTAATATATAAACGAACTTTAAATGATAACTAAATACCTTTTAGTCGAAGACCTATCAACCTTTGTTTCAAACCTTTCCTTTAGAGCGTAGTTCTTTACAACACTCTGCAGAGTTTGCTTGTCTTTATACACCTGATTTTCCTCTATGTAGTCAAGTTCTGGGTTCTCAATTACACCAATTTGCTCAATGGGTGCACGTTCAATTTCATCAGTTTTACTTGAAAATATCATGTCGACTACTTCAGGTATGTTAATATTATTCAGTGGGTCAGCAGCCCTCAAAACATTGGTATTTACAACCATTGCATTCGTGCTTGAACCAGCACCAAGGATTTTCTCTTCTGCGGTAATGCAAAGCGGATATTCACTCATCTTTGTTGATTTTTTTTGCTCTACATACAGTTGAACACCCATGTTATTCTTAATTGAGATCGGTTGGAACCCTTCTTCAATTTGATATTTGATATCCAGCGTGTACATAGAAGTATCAACTGCCAGTTGAGACACAATTGCACCTAAAAACATGGTGTACGAACAGTCTTGTTGAAGTAGAATACCATCAGCTTTGAAATTGATGAACTTGAAATCGTCAACCCAATCTCCAACATATTGAATTAATACCTTAATTGAAGACATATTTGACTGATGTTAAAAAAAATTACTTGAAGGTCACTGATATTCTTCTGTGATCGATTTGCTTGATTTATGGAATAAGTAGAGAACTCCTGCTTCTTTTTATGGTGAATATCTCCAATAACTCTGAGATATACTTGCCTACAAATCAACTTTAGAATGGATATATATTAGGCACAGTTAGATCATTATGTTTCCTTAGATCATTATGTTTCCTGAATTGTCATTCACATTTTCGTTCAATCTGGGATATCCTGAATTGTCGTTTAAACTGAATATCCGTGCCTGTTCAGATTCCTGAAATAGTGATACCAAAATTTACGCATATTTTGTTATTGTATTTTAGGAAAAGATATTCACATAAATCTATTTTATCAAAGTATTTTTGGCTAGCCTTTGTTGTTTGTTACTTGTGTCTATTTAAATGTAGTACCATGATATTTATTTGGTTTGATATAAAATTTTTCCATTGAACAAATAGGACTGGCCCTTGACGTATCTTGGCCCAAATTATTTTTGCAAAAGCAACCCAATTTTGACAAACAATTGCTTCTTTTTTCTACAAACATCCTTCACTTTTAATAGTACAACATTTTTTGGCAAGCAACCACCTCCTTAACAAATGGTCCCTCTATTTGGAAAATTAATCAGTCCTTTTTTAGGCCCATTAAAAGTGACAAATTCTTTCGAAATGAACAAGACCACTGAAGTTGAAAGAGACAATATACCTTTAATTTTCGTTCAAAAATCAAAGCATTACATTATTTAAACGGCGAAATAGCACAATCAATTATTTCTTAAATCACAACACGACAACAAAGCTACTATATTCAGCACAGGACTCGAGGATGTCTAATACCTTTCCTAAAGTCAACTGAGAACCTTACCTGAATCTCTCCATTTAACGAGTCAAAGGTGTTCTAAAGGTACACCAATTGGATCACTTGCCACACCTTTGAACTTGTCAAGTTGCGACTCCGAGTTTAATATATTTTTTACCTTTAAACACTAGTTACAACCTAAAAATTAAGAAAACCTCCTTAACTTTAAAGAATTATTTTTAATATAAGGTGTGACAACTCCCAACTAAAAAACATTTGCTGGAGAACAGAGACCGACATCCTAAGCAAAAGAACTGTTACAAGAATCATAGTTCTGTCTTTATTCATGAGTGTTGTACAGAGACATCGAAATATCCTAGCAGCTTTAGCGTCAACAGCTTATTTCCGCCGCGAAATTGGCTTCTATTATAAACAAATAGTCCTCATGTTGATGCCGACATAAAATTCAATACCATAAAAATTGTATTCATGACTTCAATACTATGTCCAAATATGCTTAATTCGCCTAGAAAATTGGCAAAATTATATATAGGTGGTGCCGATTTTATATCGCAATCCAACTTAAGTTAAATTAAGAACAAGCTTTGAACAAAATAGACCGATGTGGCGTTGATCTTGTGGTTTTTGTCTACTTAAGAAAGTCTTACAACTTTAACCTCCGTCAAGAAAAGTTTTTGGCAATCACCTGAGGGGATATTCTTATGGGGGATATAATTTAAGTTTTTTCTTACGTGGCACTAAAAGTATCCTTTTTCCGTAAATCTTACAATTAGGAATAACGGGTTTTTAATTGCAATTTACAAAAATATATAACCAAAAGCTCTAAATTACACAAACTAGCAATATTATACCACTTCACAAAACATAGCATCAATTTTCTTACATATAATATATAAATTTCACCAATCATAAATTAGATTTTTTTCCTCTTTCTTCCTATGCCAGCTCCTACTACTGCAACCCTAATAGTTGCAAACACCAAGTCACTGCCGAAACATTTTTTTTGAAGATCTAAAAAATGAAACACACAAATATACACATGTAACCCATTGATTTTTTTTTAAAATTACTATTGCAAACTATATATAAACCAACATACACGTAACCACAAAAATACAAGCTATTAGTATAATAACACACACATACAAGAATCTAAAGATATACAAAGTAAACATACAAAATATACATATATGCACTCCGACATACAAACATACATATAATGATATACACATACACTTGTGCACTTGTATAGTTATTCATGTAGATACACAAATATACAGATACATACAGTTGTATAAACTAAACAAACATTTACTTTCACTTTCAAACAACCACCAACAACAACCATAACCACCAAGACATACACATACACGAAAATGTAAAAGTATACATGGATATACATATATTAAAAAAAAAAAAAAGACGAAGCAGCGGAGCTTTGGAAGACGCCAACACATGTACCAGCAGCCACGTTGTAGCAGCAGTCCCCAGCAGCACCAGCCACACAACTACAGTTTCTTGCGTTGAGGGGCGAGGTGGCAGTTACCAGCGCTGGGAGGAGGCGGCTGGTGAGGGGGTGGAGGATAGAGAGAGAAGGATAGAGAAAGAGAGAGAAAGATATTATGGTTAGGTGTTAGAGAAAAGGAATTATCTAAATGGTATGATTTGTAATAACCAATTAATATGTCATGTTTTGTAATGCTTAGTAATATCGTGATAATGCGTAATTAAGCTCTTAAAGTGACTGCTTTACTTGTTATTTCAAATATATTTTTACTTCTATCAATTTTTTCTTTCAATGAAATCCCTTTATTATAACAAATAGGTATTATTTTTAAGAAAATATTACTACAATTTATATTTGATAAAATTTTGTGCAAAACAGTTTCAGAATGGCACAATTCAGTTGATAGCACGGGATGGGTTTTGGGGTGGGGGTGGGGGGGTGGGGGAGGTGGGGTGGGGGGTGAGGTGGGAGTCAGGGTGTGTGTGTGGGTCTTGGAATGGTTGGTCAACTGTGCGTAATAAATGTAAACGTGTTCGGTGAAATGGTATTTTTGTCTATCTGTTTGTAGGTTTCTTCGGAAATAGAATAGAAGCTGCCAGGAAGGTTTTAATTGGGTTCTCCGTGAAACATAAAACCAAAGTCCATTAGGATATTGAGATTAAATTCAGTATTAAACCCCTTTCTCTCAACAAACCTACCTAGCAATCAAGAAAGAGAAAGAAAACCAACTCTTGACACCCCACCACAAGAAATAAAGAAACCATGTGTTGCTGTGGAGATGATTGCCAGTGTCGCCCTTTAGGTTTTCTATTGGGTCTTCCCTTTGCCTTTGTCGCCCTTCTCCTCTCCATCGTTGGTGTTGTCATCTGGATTGTTGGGTAAGATTTTTCTCCTTCTATGATACAGGGACATGTTTTGCGTGTTCAGCTGAATCCAATTCTTTAAAACTAATCATGTTGTATATAAAAAAGGGAATTAAAATGTATACGTCTGATCATAGTCTTATTAAATCAAATCACTCTGAATCTTGAATTTCGCATCTTTTGGCACAATTTTTCTTGATTTGAGTATGGACTAAAGATTGATTTATGTTTCCTTTTTGCAGAATCACGTTGAGTTGCCTATGCCCCTGTTGTTTATGTGTAACAGTATTGGTAGAGCTGGCTCTGGGATTGATCAAAGCTCCTTTTTCGGTTATGAAGTGGTTCACTGAGCAGATTCCTTGTTAGTAGAACATCATGTACAATTCATCTCCCTAATTTGTAGGGCGTAATTCTTTTTATGTCTATTTTTTTTTTCTTGTGGAGAAATAAATTAGATTTTATTGTTAAATTTGTCTCCTTTTTCCTAAAAATATGATTCTAGAATTTTTTTAAATTTTTTTTTTTTAGAGATTGATTGCATTGTTATTGATATATTGGAAAAGTTAAACGCTCGTTGATATGACCAATTCAATGCTGCAGTTACCGAACAACTTTTATTTATGTTTTTTTTTTAATATAAATATTTGCTGTCAATTTTTTTTTTTTTTTTTTGGGTCTAAACATTTGCTGTCAACATTGAATGAACAAGTGTGGCCTATCTGTTTGCTTTAACAAGTCAAAGACTCTTGGTCTGATCTTGATTCTTATCAATGATTTCATTATTGATCACATGGGACAGATAAGGCTTTTTGGACGCTTATACTATGGGAATATCATCTTTCAGCCAGCCTTTTTAGGTTGGGTACAATACATCAACTTGACACAATTTAATTAATTCATACATGAAATCTTGAATTATTTGTTTCCTAATTATTTTTTAAACTTGGTTATTTGACTTCCTTGATTCATCTGACCAATCTCACCAGATAGAGGTGAAAATCACGAGCTGCCACGTGATAACTTTTTCCACGTAAAGTAAAATGTATTTTATTTCATTTTCAAATCTACTAATCTTTTAAATATTTTTCGGAGAAATTTATAAAAGACTTTGGAACCTCGTTATTTAGGTTAAAGCCTTTTTATCTTGCTAAAAATAGTGGAGTTTCAGTTAAGTTTCTTGCAAATTCGCCTTGAAAAAGAAAGACATAGTTATAAAAAGTAGTGATTTCACTAAGATGATATATAAAAGAAATACATAAGGAACTCCATTGTTTTGGATAAGCCTTTCTTTTGTTTTGGCTAAAAATAATGAAGCCCTTCCACAAATTTGGAACGAGAAAAGAAAATGCAGAGTGACAACAAAAATCATTGCCTCTAAAGAAGATACTAAAGTCTATTACTTTGGCTAATTATTTATTTGGCTGAAAGTGTTGGAGTTTCAACCAAGTCTTTTGTACATATTTAACAAGAAAAGAAGGAATATGCAATTTGTCCAAATAGTCTCGGTATCTAAATAAGAAATACACATTTGAAACTTCATTATTTGGCAAAAACCTTTTGTTTTGCTAAATACATGTTGTTCCAATCAAGTTGTAAAAATTTCGCTCAGATGCCATTTTTGCCACTGGTCTTTACTTTGAGTCCACTTTTTTTATTAGTTTTGCATGAGATGCCATTTTTTAGAACTTCAATCCTTGTGAGCTGAACTTCATACCACAAAGGTTGAAGTTCAATTTCAGCCCACAAGGGTTGATGTTTACGCATCTATGCCTAAAAGTTCAGACCTTGTGAGTTGAAATTGAACTTTATTCCTCAGGCATAAAATTCAGCCCACATGGATTTGAAGTTTGAACTTCAGCACACAAGAATTGAAGTTCCAAAAAGTGGTCTCTCATGTAAAACCACTAAAAAAGTGGCCTCAAACCCAAGACTACTGTCAAAAATGGCTATTCGTGTACTTTGCCCAACCAAGTTTTATTCACTTTTTATGTGGGATGAGCGCTTTTGTGCATGGTCTTTATTTGGTGAGCTATTCTTTTGTGGTCTTTAAAGCATAAGTACTTTTTGCTCACAAAAATATTTCCACTTCTACTCTTTAAACACTTGTCTACATTGTTATTTGGCATTCATCACTTTCTCTCTCTAGAAAACTCATCTCCTACTTCTCTCTAGGTTACCACCATTGACCGCATTGACCGCCGTTGACCACCACCGACCGGCGGCGGAATGTTGCAAAAACTATATCCCCAAATTCGCCTTGACTTCCTCTTTCTATTTCTGCTATTGATTTTTCCAAAGTCAAGCTAAATTAGTGTAGATCTGATTTTTGAAAAATCTAGAAAAACTTTTTCCGACGATCCTTTCGACTTTTCCGGTGTGAACCAACCAATACCAAGTTTTGTGTGAGAATGGGCGTTCAGGAACCCCTCAAGTTATTTTCCACGCCTTTTATTTTCTCTTTTTTTAAATTCTAAAGCTGATTGGGACTAATCAAGGACCAAATTAATATTTTTAAAACTTGAGGATCGTTCTTAGAACATACAAATTAATCATTTCAAATCTTAGGAACCATATAACTCCCCCCGCGTGTGTCTCTCTCTTCATCTTTCATCACTTCACAACTTGCACACAACACAACTTGCACGAAATCTCAACCAAAATTCTCTCAACTTCTCTGTTGTTTTTCAAGGAATCCGACAATCAAAACAACAAATATTCGCAGTGTATTAAATATAAAAGATAAACATTGTCCTTATTTTTAAACTATGGTGTAAATCTTGAACCTAGGGTTTTTTTTTATTTCTTCGTTGACAGTGATTAACGCAGCTTTGGGTGTTTGTTTTTGAACAATAGGTGTAATATTGTATTGAAATTGAATGGAATTATGTGTTTTAATGCGGAAAGTAGTTCCGAATGACAAGGGGGATTTTCGCTGTTCAAACTGAGATTTTTAGGCTTTTTACATTTGTTGGTTATATTTTAATGATTTCTGGGTTTTCTGTGAACCAACACTGCTTTATTTAGTTGCAAATAGAAGTTATAGCAGATATACGTCTTTTGATGTTCCGAACACCTTAGTATCTTCACAACAGTTCATAAGAGGTTCTAAACATCTCATTGGATGTTTATGATTTTCTGTAACTAAAATTTGTATCCCCTTGTTTTGCAGAAAAATGATAAATTTACGACCGAGAAAATTAACACTGAAAGATGAAGATGAGCAGAAGAAGAAGCCTACAAAGACTCTTAAGAAGGGAATTTCTGAAAGAAAGGGCCCTGAGCCGAAGAAGAATTCTGAGAAGCCTACTACTTTAGATTCAGAATGGACTCCTACAGATTTAGAACCTATTCCTAAACGCCCAAGAACAACTAAAAGGAATAGAAAATTGGTTGTGGAGAGTGACGGCAGCCAAGGAGAAGTAGTAGGTCCCTAAAACAAAGGTGAAGCAGGTGATAAATAAGAGGAAAGCCAAAGCCCAGCACGAAGTTACGATTTAAGTAAAGGTGGGGAGGCTTTGGAGAGGGCTGCAGATAAGGTTGAAAGAAGAGTAGATTCAGATGACGTCGCTATTGATAAATTATTAAAAATTGATTTTTGAGGACTGTAGGAAGATGGTGATTTTGAAAACGAAGAGGAAGATGGTGGAAAAAAATGAAGAAGGTGATGATTTAAGTATAGAAAAAGGAGAAGAAGTAGAGGGGGAAGTAGATGAGTCGGGAGAATCCAAAAAGCATTAAAAGAAGAAGATAGGCGGAGGATGTAATTTTAAAAAGCAACTTAATGAAGGATCATATAAAAAGAGATAAAACAGATGGGGAAGCTGTAAAGGATGTAGTTGGAAATGTTGAAGAGGAAGCATGTGAAGAGAAGGAAGCAGAAGGAACATCTGGAATGAAGGAGAAAGAAGACCAGGTGATAGTTGAATTGAAACTCGTGATTGTTCGGAACATTAGTGTGAATGTTCTACACGACCTTTTAATGTTCCCAACATCATCATGAAGGCTGGTAACATTCATAGAGTCGTTTTAAACATTCTTACAGGATGTTCTAAATGTTAGTTATAGTCGTTCAGAACATCATCATCACCATATTCCGAACATTTAATTTTTTTCCTTTAATGTGATTTAATATCATTATGATTTATTTTATGCTAAACTTATGTTAAGTATGAAGACGTTGGTCATCTTATTTTTAAGAGGAAGGTTGAGGAGCTCTACGACACATGCCTGACCTAGAATTAACCTTTTAATGAGAAGATTACTGTTCGATCATCGTTGGCTAGGGCATGATAGAGTTCAAGACGGTTTTAAAAATATTGGAAGTGAGAAAGGGATTTGCTCATAGTTATTTCGGTCATTTCTTGCAATTACCAGGGTATCCACTGTTCGGCACCAAGTTGGTGCATAACCTCTTCATGTGAAAGATACTTTGCAAGAAACAGAAGGAGGTTTGGATATCCTTCAATGGATTGCCAGTGCGTTTTGGCCTATCCGAATTTGCACTAATGGCAGGGCTAAACTGTGGTGCCTATCCAGATAAAAAGTACATGGAAGAAATGAAAGAGAAGGGGAAGGAATTATGGAAGTTTGTTGTTGATTATTTCAAAGAGAACAAGAGGAAGCAGAAGGAGAAAGAGAAGAAGGAAAGGGAGGAGAAGTAAAAGAAGGAAAAGAAGGAAAAAGAGAAGGGGAAGGGGAAGCGGAAGGGGAAGGTGGGGTGGAAGAAGAAGGTGGAGGTGTCACCCTCACCCTCACACTCATCCTCATCTTCATCCTCATCCTCACCCTCACCCTCACCTTCACCCGCCAAGAGGAAGTTCAACAAGCCCAAAAAACTAAAGGAGTCGAAGAAAAAGCAAGCTGTGAAGTCTGGTGACTTGCTTGACTTGGTTTGTTCTGGATAGTACCCAAGAAGTGATATTTGAATCTGTCCATGGCTTGGTTTGTTCATACAGTTCTGTGTGCGAGGGATTCCAAATATGAAATAAAGGAATGAGTGGTGTGCTTGGCTGCTGATCTTGAGGCATTCCAGTGTTATTCTTAGGGTAGGATGAGTTTTGAATTAACAATGGAATATCTGATAAAGCTAATGGAACCTCGTGCGGAAGGAAGCCAGACTTACAATCTTTATGGCTTTCCATGGGCATTTATGGCCTGGGCTCATGAAGCTATACCTGCTTTGTGGCCAAAGGATTTGCCAAAAGAAAAAACAATCCCAAGGATCATAAACAGGCTTACTGAAATTTGTGAAAGAGATACGGACAGGTTGTTTGAGCAACATGATATTCCTGTAAGTATTCCATTTTCCATATATGTTATGAAATGTTTGGAACAACTTGGTGCTTGTTGAGACATTTCTATTTGGTGTTCAGAACATCTACCATGAAACATCTCTGCACCAACAACTGCTTCACTCTACGATGTTCGGAACATCATGGCTTTGATGTTTTAAACAACTTGCTGTTTGTTCCAAACAAATGTCAAAAACTTTTTAAAATTTATTTGATATTTATTTTTTGTTGTGGGGTATATTAACAGGTTTTTCACCTTTTCCTCATTCCTACTGATGATGAGCTGGAGCTGGATTTCTATCAAAACATTGTGCCATTTGATGACTTTGAGGACGTCTTTATGGATTCTTTGTGTGAAATGTTGGCGGATGCTACCAGTGTTGGTCTTGTTGGTGGCACTACAATGTGTATTTTCAAGAACAATCCTGCGACCCTTCCAAGACAAGTGATAGAGAGTAAAGCTAAGGAAGGAGAAATTGAGAGGATGTTTGGAAGTGATGGGGAATATGATGAAGAGAGAACTGATGGCCTGCAAGATGTGAATATTGATATTAGAAACAAAGTTGATGGTGATGGTGAAGTTGTTGGTGAGTGTGAAGTTGTTGGTCTCACTGAAGTTGGTATAGTAAAGAGGAGCTCCAATTGTAGAGGCTACAAATGTGATGAATGCAGCGGATGGAGGGAAGCAATAAAGCAAAAGATTCTAGCTTATGAGCAAAAGTCGTGGCTTATGAGCAAAAGATTGTGTCTTATGAGCCAAAGATTGTGGCTTCTGAGCAAAGCAAAGGTATTCTTCTAGTGGTGATGGATTCAGCATCTCCAAATGTAGCAGTTGCAATTATAAAGATTGCAACGATTGGTGTAAAGGTATGGGATGGAGATGGTGGCCATGCAGGAGACGATTAAGCAGTTGAAGAGCAAAACAATTATAAAGGCGAAAAAAGGCTGTGAAATCACCACAAATAGAAGAGAAGAAGAAGCAGGAAGAAGTTGCTCCGAGGTTTCAAGTGAATATTTACACCTATTGAAGTAGAAAAAAGTGGATGCTAAGAACGCATTTCTAAAAAAGAAGAAGCAACAACCAAATATTTTTCTTAAATTGCCGATGAATTTCAAGGATTTCAAAATGCTGATGGAAAAGAAAGAGTGGCTGTGGGACATTGTAAGCTTATTTTTTTACTGAACTTCTCGTAGTTGCACGGACCATACTAATTGAGTTCGGAACATCTTACTTATGCTTAGAACAACTCATGCATTTCTAACTTCTTATAGATTTCTAGAACATCCCACATTCGTTCTGAACATCAGTGTGAGATGTTCAGGACGACGGACCTTTCCTTCACTCACTTATACCCCAATTTATTTTTGTCTCTTAGTTGTTCTGTAGTATGTTGAAGCTGTGCTGACAATGATGCGGGAGAGACATGTGAAGTACCCCTATCATTATGATCAAAGTGACATCATTTTGGATATGGTATTCTTGACAAACATGAAAAAATGCTACTACCAACTGGAAGAAGATGCGCAAAGAAATAAGCTACTATTTGATGTGGCATTGAGGACATATGAGTTTGATGATGATTTTCTGCACTATGAACATGGAAAGCTGCCCTACCCAGGGGGTAGGTGTTGGGCTGGTGCAAAGGGGATCTTCACCGTCTTCAACATCAACGACAATCACTATGTGACGGTGCTGTTTGGCATGGTGCAAGCGAATGTTTTTGTGTATGATTGCAATCATGGGGTTAATGATGATGAACACTTCTTGCCAATAATCGCCCCCATTCTCTTTATGTTCCCGATCTATGTCAGAAATTCTAAGCTACTCAAAGACTTGGCTCCGAAGTGTAAGGAATGAGACATGTGGGAGTTTGAGAGAGTGCACAGATCACTTTGTCTACAAAATCTAACAGCGAAATCATGTGGAGTGTTCTCGTTGATGTACATTGAGCATCTTCTCACAAACACCCCCATGGACAAAATTTGTGACAGTGAGGTTGATCGGTGGAGGCAACGTTTGGCCGTTTGTATTTTTGACGGCAAAATGAAACCTTAATTTGGGTCTGTAATAGTTGGATAATCTTTTAAGTTTTATATTGGTATATAATTAGGTGTGGATAACTTTTATTTTCTTAGCCAAGTAATGCATGAGTAATAACTTTTGATGTGCTTAAATGGATAGCTTACTTAGTCGGCTTAAAACAAACATTCAAATATATTGGTCAGTTGTTCAGCATTCAATAGAAAAATGACAGTTATAGTAAAATTTAGACGAATTAAAATGATGTTTCAGAACGACCAATTGTCGTTCCTCGCAAACCTAGAGATGTTCCAAACTTCTACAACATTTATTTAAGTTTACTTGAATATGAACGTTCTGGAACAACAATAAGCCGTTCCTTAATATATCACTGATATTCCAATTGTCATTCAACTCCTCCACTTCTGTTCTTCAAAAAATGCAAACCAGATATTCACTCGAGACACAAACGGCACAATAACATAATAAACATATAAAATTATAACTAAAATAAACATAAGCAATCGAACTTAGGGTGCATGTTGTGGAGCTTGTGGTGGTAATTCAGGTGGTGTTCCTGGTGGTGTGGAGTATGAGACATAATCAGTTCCCCTTTCAGTAAGCAGCCCTTTAAGCATTCTCTTCATCTTTCTTATGTCCCTAAGATAATCCTGGAAGAATTCTTCGAACTTGAATTTCCATTCCCACACTTCATACCTTAGTTGGTCCAAGCCATTGTTCGAATTTTCAGAATCTTAATGTGAACACGAGGAAGGTATTCTAGGCCATCTTGAATTCGATGCTCCTCTTATTCTTGGTCGACGAGGCATTTTGAAATGTTTAGAATCAATGTGTGATTGTTGGGTATTTATAAGAGTAAAGTATGAATCGACGAGTCTGTTGGGAATGATTTTCTGGAAAGTGACTTTTGATGAAACTCGTAACCGTTGTGTACTATTCAAACGAGGATGCAACTGTTAATTATAACCGTTGTGCCTTTTTAGACTTTATGGAGTAGTTCGTAACATTAGTGTGTTGTTTGGGATATTGTGCTTATATAATTATGTATGAATTACCTTTTTGTTTAATTAGCAGTGTAATAATATTGTGTCAATTGTTCAGCATTCAAACAAACATTCACATAATATATTCTTTTAATTGCTCAACATTTTTTCAGAAAATGTAAAGAGAAAAAAATGTGTTCATAATTTATTCAGAACGACATTACAATGTTCCTCGCTTAACTATTGATGTTCCAAACACCGATATCTCATTGTGTAAAGGATTAATATGACGGTGTTCCAGAACGACGTATACTCGTTCTGCACATAACAATAGATGTTCTAAACGGATTATACACTTATTTAGAAGAACCAGGCAAAAATATCCTTCATTGATCATCATTGTCAGCGCTTTGCAAAAGGAATGCTAATTATATTAGCATTCAAACAAAGAAACTACATAATAAACATTCAAAATGAAATTAATATAAACATCCAAATCTAGGGTGAAGCTACTGGTGAGGAGTATTAGTCAAGGTAATACATCCTCTTATCCGCAAGTACCCCTTTGAGCATTCTTTTCATCTTTCGCATTTTCTTCTTCATCCTTCTGACGTCCTTTTGTAGTCATGGAAGAAGTTCTCGAACTTGAACTTCCAGCCCCACACTTCAGCCATAAGTTGTTCCAAGATGTCATTCTCCCTTTCAGTTCGTGGTGAGTCTGGTATTTGAGCTAGTGGTATTTCAACAGTGTTTTGCCTAGAGGTGGATGCTCCTCTTGACGTGGAGCCTCGTGCTCCTCTTGAAGTGGATGGTCGACGGGCTATTTTTGTATTGTTTTTTTTGTTGTTAGTTGATGAATGTGGATTGAAATAGTTTGAATTTTTGGGTATTTATAGGAGTAAAGAGAGGCAACCGAAATGTTTGTTTGGACGTGCGTGACTGGTGCAACAACTTGCATTGTAGCCATTTGGTGTATTGGTATTTGAGCAACTTGTATTGTAGCCGTTTGTGTATTTAAAATTTTGAATGTCTAGTTCGGAACGTCAGCATATACAAGTATAATTCGCGTAAATAATCCTTGACAAGATGTTCCAAACATCCTTTCAATCTAGCAACAACTTGTAGTGTAGCCGTTTGGTGTATTGGTATTTGCAACTTGTATTGTAGCCGTTTGTTTATTTCAAATTTTGAATGTCTAGTTCGGAACGTCAGCGTATACAAGTATAATTAATGTATATATCCTTGACAAGATGTTCCGAACATTCTTTCGATCTAGCCCAAACTCGTGAACAATTATTACATTGGGCGCGTGAACAACAATTATTTACCAACGGTAAAAACATATACCACCCAACACATTATATATCCGTTCATTATTTTTCAAACAAGTTTACAAAAATAAATCAAACATTCTGTATAAAATGTCTAGTAGATCCATTAATAGTGGCAGTGTAGTACCATTTGTCGATGTGGAGATTATGCGAAGTTAACAACATCGTGGACTCAAGTAAACCCAAGAAGGTGGTTTTATGGATGCAAATATGGGCAGGTTAGTTGATGGGTTTATTTTTTTCTTTTTATGTAGGGAAAGGGCTGCAACTAATTTAGATGGCATGATGAAGAGATTCCAGATCAAGCGAAGAGAGTAATATGGGGTCTACTTAAGAAGTTGAAAGCTGTTGTAGAAGAGAGGAAAGACGCACAATTATGGCGAAAAAAGTTTGGTGTTGTGGTAGTGCTAATTGTTCTCATATTCTGCACTTGGATCAAGTGTTGGTTCATAGTTTAGGTTCGATTTAATTCCACTTGTTATGTTTTGTGTACTAATGATCAGATGAAATTTCATTTGAATTTGTTATATTGTCAAATAAATTACGATTGTAACTTATTACGTTCCGCATGAACCACCACATATTTCAATCATATAGCTATCTATTCTGAACATTTTAAAACAATATACGATGAAGATGGTAAGAATGAAACAAGCGCACTCCGAACGACTGTATAAATGTGACAAACATCTATAAGATGTTCGAAACAACTATGATAGAAGGATCATCATTTGTCACTCTAACAAGTAGAATTAGTCATTTATAGTGATAATTATCTTGATTTAGCCCTGGAACATACTTGTAAGGTTCCGAACGTTTTATTTAATGTTGAAACACAAAGTTTATGTTCTGAACGAATATAAAGATTTTATTAACTTTTTCAGAAATGGAGGATTAGAACAAGAGGTCGTTCGGAACATCTTATTGTAATATCCTAAACGACAGTTGATGTGTTGCGATGTATAAGCAAACGTGCAGAACATAAATTAAAAATGTCGTAAAGCAAATATGTGCACAACTACTTGATAAACAGTACAACTACTTAAACAATTAATACATAATAGCATCTCGATTATTGTTTTGGCCAGCAATACCTCCACTGAAGTGATTTTTCAAAAGACTCTCAATCCGGTCTAACTACAATTGCATCTCTTCAAGTTTTGCCACAAGTGTAAGAATGACCCTATCAATATTATCTGCAACCTCCTTACTGTCAACGACTTCATAGTGCACGTCTAGCAATCTAGCAGGAACCGACTTGTTTGGAGGGTGTCAGACTTGATAGTACTTATTTCATGGATCGTTCAATGCAATACCATAATTATTACGGCTGGCCATCTGCATGCAAGTTGTTTTTTTTTTTTTAAAAAAAAAAAGAATCAAAGTGGAGTTATGTTTAAGAAAATATAAACAGTAATGAGTTAGAAATTATTTTTTGGGAAATCTTTACACACACACACACACACACACACATAAAACCACAAAAAATACTTAGAAAATATGGATAAATTGAGTACCACAACTTGTTCTTCGTTGATGTAGAAACTGAAGGTAATAATTGGTAAATGCTAACACTATGAATTGTGAATTTACTTCATCAAGGGGGGTATTTATAGATGCTTTGTAGTGCCTTTTCATTTGTAGTGCCTTTTCAGTAGCAGATTGAAATGAAGGAACACATCTTTACAAATGTGAATGTGTTTAACGTGTGGAACCCTTTTGGGTGGTAAAGTTGTAGAAAAGCAAATATGTACACAATAAAAATTATACAGGTAGGACGAAAAGTCCATTATACAATTCAAATAGAAATCCAAATAAACGAAATTGTTCAAACATTACAATTCAAATTGGGGTTTTGGGTTTGGGGTCAGATGTTCCGAACGAAAATAAAGATTTTCTTAACTTTTCCACATTGGAGGATTGTAACAACAAGTCGTTCGGAATATCTTATTGTAATATCCTATACGACAGGTGATGTGTTGCGAACTATAAGCAAATATGTGCACAACATAAATTAAAAAATACAGTAAAGCAAATATGTACACAATATAAATTAAAATTGTAGAAAAGTAAATATATACATAATATAAATTATACAAGTAGGACGACAAGTCCATTATACAAATCAAATAGAAATCCAAATAAATGAAATTGTTCAAACATTACAACGAGGACGAAACTTCGTCTAATTCACAAATTTAGTTTGTAAGCTGACTTGTAACTTCAGTTCCACTACGACCAACGCGGCATGTATTTCTTTTGTGACCATATCTCTTGCAGTTGCTGTATTTATTTTTCCTTTTTGGAAGACGTTCCCCAATAGATCGAATCCGTTTAACCCTTCTCCTTCCTGGCTTGTTCTGCTTTGGAGATGGAGGCACTAGATAAAGTATCTTATCGGCATGGACGGCCCATGATTCTTCAGGAGGTACTGTATTGACAGGCTCTGCATAGGCAAGGATGTATGCTTGTGTTGTGTAATATCCATAAGCGTATTCATACACTCTACCTCCATATTCATCGCCATGCAACCCCTTAGTTGCTGTCATAACATGTACACAAGGTAACTCATCAAGATCAAACTCCCTACACGTACATGTCCTCTTATATAAATCAACTTCTACCTCAAACCCTGGACTAATGATTTCGAAACCATAAGTTCCTTTCCTGTTGAAAACTAGCTTATCTCCCACTTCTTTATTCTTCCTTATTTTAGTTTCAACATCTGGGATACATAAATTTGGGTGGTTGATTAACTTCATAGCCGTAGTATGGAATTTTTCTGCAAAGTTCCTACCTATATCTTTCAAGAGGGGAGCAATATGGTATTTTCTTTGCTCCTTCAGCATGGAATTAATGGACTTAGCTATGTTTGATGTCATAACTTCAAACCTAATAAAAAAATAGTATAATAATCTAATAGATGTTCCTAACATAAAGCACAAGTTCATAACGACAAGAAGAAATGCGGAACATCCAAGATGTTCCTAATATTAAGCACAAGTGCAGAACGGCATGAAGAAGTGCGGAACATTAGTAAAAATGTAAATATTCTTATAAATGTTCTACACATCAATGATATGTTCAGAACGCCCTGTGAGTCGTTGGAACAGATTTAGGAAAGCATGACAGTAATATAAGACCTTGTTATTGATAGTTTACCTGTTTTTTTGGGAAATATAATCTCCTCCATCTATGATAGCCAATAACATTTTCAAGATAATCCACTACCCTCCAATCAATACTCCTGATCTCATTCATAGCATCGGTGAACTCCTCTACCCGGTATGCCTTTGCTGCAGTGTAGTAATTATGAAGACTGATTCCAAACTGAAACCTTGATCGAATATTTTCACCAAGGTTCCACATGCAAACTCCATAGTGAGCAGAAGGAAACACTTGGGCAACCATCGTCGAGATGCTCGGATGTCTATCCGAAATAATGCACAACTCTTCACTATCTGAAACTATGCTGCGTAATTTTTCGAAAAAGTACTCATATGAGGCATCACACTCTTTGTCTACAACACAAAAAGCAATAGGGAATACGTGACTCATTGCATCCTAAGAAACAACAGATAACAACACCCTTCCATACTCACCAGATAAATGTGTACCGTCAACGGCTAGGACTTTTCTCACGTAAGTTAATCCCCTGATCCACGCTCCATAAGAGAGAAAAAAATACAATAACTTCCTTGTGCTAGAAAGCCTCAAATCTGTCTTGGTTCCTAGATTCTTACTCCTAACCATATAAGCATAAGCATCTAGAATTTCAATACCTTTCTCATGTGTTCCCCGTATCAAAGCCTTTGCAAATTGACAGCCCCTAAGACACTTCCAGTAGCTAACCTTACAACCCAAATCGGTATTAAGGGACTCCTTGATAGCTTTTGTGGTTGGACCTTTTCCCTTTAAATATTTACCTTTCATGAACTCACCAATTATCTGGGCAGAGGCGTGTGAATTATGACTGGAATGATGTTGGACACCGCATGTGTGCAAGTTATTGCAAACACTAATGTAAAACCTATCATTATTTTTATACCTCATTGCCCTTATCCACCATTTGCATTTCACATCTAAACATCTAGCATTAAGAATATTTGCAGTATTCTTCAATGCTTTGTAATTAAAACGATGTTTAACTGCTACAACCTTCAATTGGGTGACCAGTTCTTTCTTATTGGAGAAAGTCATACCTTTTTCAAAACATGTGCCATCGAGGAAGTGGAATTTTGGTTGGCTGCTTTGTGTTGAAAGCACAGGGGTATACATGGCAGGATCTTCATCTACATATTTTTCTTCTGCTTCTTCTTCTTCTTCATCTGCATCTACGCCTCCTCTGTCTTCTTCTACCCCTCCTCCTTTGTCTTCTTCTACTTCTTCATATATGTCATCCAATCGCTGACTAAAATAATGCCCTCCATTATTTGGCATTTCTTAGTCATAGAACCAACGCATTCCTCCGTCCTAGAAACCATAATTACCTTTAGAATGGGCCTAGCACCATTACGATCAACATAAGCCATATAAAGGCGTACATCATCATCATTTTTTATTGTAACGGGAGGAATCTTTTGATTTGCGGCAACACTAAACATGTAAGTAATGTAAATGCCCCTCGCATTGTCTCTTATCTCCCAACTTCCGATGATTTGTTAAGTAGAATATCATACGTAACATCTCTGGGCACAAGAATGGGTCTTGACTCTTTAACCTTTGGAACCCAAGCATAGCATTTAAAACGCTCAACTCATTCACCTTGATAATTAACTCTTAATATAACCTCACCCATCGATGGTCACCTGAAATAAATTGGAATGACCAACTATTAGTATCAAATTGATAATATTTATATAATATGTTCCAAACCTTAGTGTTTCTTGTTTGGAACATTGTATACTGACATTCTGAACATCATGTTACAGTTTTTCATTGCTTAATGAAAGATGTTCCAAACTGCTAACAGTATGCTCCAACATCCTAGTAGGATGTTCTGAACATTATTTGAGAAATTTCCAATATTTACATACGATGTGTAAAATGCTAACAATATGTTTGGAATTACAGTTACGACCATAGGAACGTCTAAAAGGATGTTCGGAATTGCTGGCACGATGTTCAGAGAAACTGAATCCGTAACAACCTCGAATAAAAAAACAGTTAAAAATATGTTCTAAGTTTAGTACACTTATAAGAGATGACTGAATTAATACGATTACAATTAGAGGAACAAGATTACTCCTTTAATGGATAAGAAATGAGCAACTTTGGCAAATTTAACGAAACACCGTATAACCTAAATGTGGATGGTCTAAGCTTGTATTGCGTAAAACTAGAGATGATATTGAGTAAATAATGTGGAGGACGAGATTATTTTGATATACGAAGAAGCTCAGCAGTGCAGCTATGGTGGAATTTTGAGCGGGAAATGGAATGGGGAAAATGGGGGAGAGGAGAGAGGGAAGAGCAGCATGTAGATCTAGGTTTATGGCCAAATTTGGCAAAAATCAACCTTTTATACATGGACCATTGTGTAACATAAAAAATATTGGGGGTGAGAAGGTTAGGTAGTAAGAATCTTTTAATGCCATTAATGATTAGAGGACCCTATACTGCATGATTAAAACTTGAGCCTTTTTCTACTAAAAAAAAATTGGAGGGTCCTGCCATGCCAATGCTCCAAGTTTTGTTACTGATTTTTGGTTTATCAACCACACTGTAAGTTAGCAAGAAGGCATGACTTCAAACTCAACTGGTATATATTTGGTCTGTTAACAAATGAACGGTCAGAAGACGGTACCATGTCAAATAGACCTTTACATAGAATGTTTAGCTTACCGAATGCATTAGAAGATGGTAATTACCGCATGCATGCTGGTGGTCATAAGTGGCCCTAATTTTTCATACTATATATGTACTCGTACAATGCATAATAGATTGCTTCAATTGTTTAAAGGGTGGGTACATAAGTTTACCTAACTGCTTGTGTTATGGTAATATATGAGTTGAGAATCCTTGAAGAGACCCAGCTGCAGGCCTTCCAAATCCATTCGGCATCATTCAAGACATAGTAGAAACTGTTATAGTTTTTAGAAGAAATTAATTTGTAACTCTTTTAATTGAATTTATAAAAATGATGACTATTTGATATCATTTATTTAAATGAATGAAGTATTTTCGAATAAATGATGTCGAATTAGTTTTGTTTTATTTTTACTTTGATTTTTTATATATGGAAAAAATAATAATGATTTGATGTTATTTGCTTGTAAAATTGACATGGTAGTTTGACTCATTTGTAAACAAATGATGCCGGATTGACCTTGTTTTATTTTTACTTTGAATCTTTATATTTGGGCAAAGTGATGACAATTTGATGTCATTTGCTTGTAAAATAGAAATAATAGTTTGACTCACTTGTAAGTAAATGATGACAAATTGGCCTTGTTTTTATTTTACTTTAGATTTTTGTATATTGGCAAAGTAAAGACGATGTGGTGTCATTTGCTTGTAAAATAGACATAGTAGTTCTGCTTAATTATGAATAAATATGGCTGGATTGTCTTCATTTTATATTTTTATATGTATTTTTATGAATTAATGGAGTGAAGTCGATTTTGGACTCATTTGTTTGCAAAATATAGCGAAAAATTGATGACTAGCCAATTTTGCACACGTTAAATGAGTTCCATCCACAGTTTCAAAATTCATTGAGAAATAGCCAATAAAACACTCGCGTACATTCAGGCTACTGCCGCATATATTGAATTTACTAAACTACCCTTAAAAACCTACAGCTCAACAATAAATACAAAATAACGCGTGGAAAAAAACAGAACAAAGCATACATTACTTCTCTCAACTCTCCAGATCATCGTCTCTCTTCCGGAACTTTCAAATTCAAACTGTAAAAGCTAATTGCAGGTGCGGTTCCACAGTTTCTCCGACGTTTCTGTGCTGAATTTGAATTATATTACATAAATATATCTGTTTTCGTGATTATAATCTGAATTTGTTTTTTTGAAACGCGAATTTACTGTTATATATAATTAATATGAATCTGAATTAAGTTCATAAGAGTATGCAATACCTAGAATTGTATTACGTTTAAGCAAAAGCCTGATATCCCCAGCATATTGTGATGTGACCTTGCTTCAACGTAACACTAACCTCCAGCATTTCATGCTGGGTGATTAATGTTGAAGCAATGTCCCAGTAGAAATATCCTGTTGTCCAACACTAAATGCAGGGGCTTAGTGTTACGTTGAAGCAAAAGCCCCGTTATAAATTTCCTGTAGCTATGATTACATTTTAGCTTAGCACTTCAATATGGCCTGATATCCCCAGGATATTGTGATGGGACCTTCGTTCAACGTAACACTAACCTCCAGCATTTAATGCTGGGATTTCTGTTGAAGCAATGTCCCATTAGAAAATATCCTGTATTCCAACGCTAAAAATGCTGGGGCTTAGTATTACGTTGAAGCAAAGCCCCATTATAATATCCTGTAGCTGTGCTATATTAGGATATAAACTTGCACTTCAAAATGGCGTGATATCCCCAGGATATTGTGATGGGACCTTCCTTCAACCTACAGCATTTAATGCTGTGGATTAGTGCTGAAGCAGTGTCCCATTAAAAAATATCCCCAGCACAAAATGCTGGGGTTTAGTGTTAAGTTGAAGCAAAGTCCCATTACAATATCCTGTAGCTATGCTATATTTTACCATATAGAGCTGCACTTCAAAAATCCCCCTCCACCCTGTATAATTAGCAATTAAACTATGGAAATGTATATTTATCTTATAGGTTAGCAGTTCTTAAGCTTTCATTATTAAGCTACAATTACAGTATTTTACCGTGTGGATTTCTTTGTAACTTAGTTTAGTTTTACTGTCTTTTGTAACTACAGGTGATGGCTAAACAGTGTATTGTTCTTGCATTCAATGGGAAATGGACACCAGATTATAAGTACATAGATCATGAGACAAGGATTTTTCTACATAGTGAAACAGATACTTTTCAAGATTTCAGAAGAAACCTTTGGAAAAAGATAGATTTAGACGAAGAACATTGTGAGGCATTCATATGGTTTGATATGGAACTTGGAACAAGCAAAGGTGTCCCTATAAAAAATACCGATGATTTAATCAGCTGTTTACACTTGATGAAGAACAATTCCGAGTATAGGAGTAGACGTTTCATAGTTGACATTACACAACGAACTCCACAGTCTGAGAGAGTTGATTACACTGAAGGCCAAACGATAATGCAAATAGACAACGATGATGCTTTTGAAGTGATAGTTTTGACACCTCCATCTGTGGAAGCTGTAGCAGTAGATCAACAGCTAATGCATGCTGAAAACACAGAACAACAGCTTGTAAATATTGAACTTCCTGAGCCATCAAGTGCTGGAAAAAAGAGAAAGAAGTATTCAAGTAAGAAAATAAGAGAATCTCCTCGTCCAATACTAAAAGAAAATGCAGATTTGGACGACATCAAGGTGGGATCAATTTTTTTAAACAAACAGTGTATCACTAAATGTTTCCAGACAACTGCAATTGCACACCATTTTGAATTCAAGGTTGTGAGATCAAGCACAACGAGATATTCACTGGCATGCATGAATGAAAAATGTGAGTGGACTGTTCGATCTTCCAGAATTAAACAATCCACACTGTTCAAAATACTGAAGTTTGAGAAGAATCACACTTGCTCGGTGGATGATAGAAAAAGAGACCAAAAACATGCTACGTCAAAGATTGTTCGAGATGAGATAGTTGAGAATCTAAGAGACGATAATTATCCTGTTAAGCCTAATTTTGTTGTTGCAGAGATTAGAAGGAAAATGGGAGTTCTAATCTCTTATAATAAGGCATGGCGTGCTATAAAAGAAGGAGAGTCTTTAATTAGAGGAACGCCTGAGGAGAACTTTCAGAAGTTACCAGCATATTTATATGTGCTAAAAGACATCAATCCAGGCTCACATGTTGCTCTTCAAAGAGATGACGAGAACAGGTAAAAAAAAAAAAGTGTACTTATATATTTTTGTGTAGAATTCCAGTAATGCCAATTAAAAAAATCCTGAGACTGCAGTGTTATTTGTTCGATTCCCGTCACAAAAATGCTGTGATGTCGTCATTATGTATAAGTGGGGTTCCAGTATTAAAACCTGAGACTCAAAAATTTTAACATGAATTTTACTGATAACACTGCAATTCTATTATCCAAGTTCAAATATATGTTTTTTGCTTGTGCGGCATCTAACAAAGGCTGGAAACATTGTAGACCTGTGATAGTTGTCGATGGAACATTCCTTAAGGGGAGATATTCAGGCACACTATTGGTTGCAGTGACGAAAGATGAAAATAACCAAATCTTCCCACTTGCCTTTGGAGTTGTCGACTCAGAAAATAATCTGGCATACAATTGGTTCTTTAGACAGTTGCGCATTGCATTTGGTTGTCGTGAGAATTTACTGTTCCTTTCAGATCGTAATCCTGCAATTGCAAATGGGATTGCAAATGTATATCCTGAATGTGCCCATGGTATCTGTGTATATCATCTGGAAAAGTACCTTAACAAAAGGAACGTGAGTCCTGCAGTGATAAGTATATTCAATAGTGCATGTCGTGTCTACACGATTGCAGAGTTTAAAACAGACATGAATCAAATGAAGGAAACGGATAGGGCAACCTATGATTACCTCATGGAAGAACCACCAGAGAGATGGACTAGAGCTTGCTGTCGAAATCGAAGATATGACATGATGACATCAAATATTGTGGAATCAATGAATAATGCTCTGTTACATGCTCGGGGGAAATCAATACTGTCAATGGTGGACAACATAATGAACAAGCTACAGACCTGGTTTTATGAGAGACGGAAAAGTGCGCAGGATATTTTCTTTGCAACATCAAAATGGACAGATGATGAATTGAAAAAAAAATAAAAAAAGCATATAGAATGAATGTGAGTATTTTGGGATGTCATTTGCATTATGTCAATGATAATTCATTTGCATTATGTCAATGATAATTCATGAAGTCCCGGGTTTTGTGCTGGGACTACATGGTATGCAAAAGCGGGGGATCCAGTAATTTGCAGCATCATATGTGTTATGCTAGTCAAGTGATCTTATACATTACATTTTTACAGGTTGACCGGACTGCGGATCAAAGCTTTAAGGTAACAGATGAAGGGAGAGAATTCATTGTTTGTTTGAAGAAAAAAGAATGTCAATGCCTCAAGTTCCAGATGGATGAAATGCCTTGTGAACATGCACTTGCTGCTATAGACAGAGTGCACCTAAACAAATCGGACTATTGCTCTATATGGTATAAAAGAGAAACATGGTTAAAACAGTATGAAGCGGAAATCAACACTGTTGGACATGAAGAATCATGGGTTGTACCTGATAGCATTAAAGTAGAGATAACAAAACCCCCAGATTTTAAAGTTAAGGCAGGTAGAAGACAGGAGAAAAGATTTGTCTCGACTGCAGAATATGTAAGACAAACGGGGAAACACTGTGGGATATGTAGAAAGCGTGGACACAACAGAACATCTTGCAGACACACTCCAGTACTTCACCCATATTCAAAGAAACATAACTCCCAATAGGTATGTCTCTCTATATGATTTTATTTTTTAATTCTATTTTAGTGCAATTCAACACCCCAAAGCTGGCTATGTTAAATTTTTTTTTTTTTTTTTTTGTTTTTCAGTTAGGAATCGCATCAACAGTAGATAGATAGAAGAATATTCTTCTCTATTTTCATCCAGTCGCAACAAATCTGATGTCAAAAAGGACTATTCACTTCTAGAGAACTTTTTTTTTTTTTTTTTTACATTTTACTTCCTCTGTATTCTTTAACAAGGATTATTATATATAAAAAATACACTTCTCACTCGTTGCTGTGCAAAATAGTTGTCTCGATTTATCTATTTTCTAGTTTTTTTACTTATTGAACAACAAACACTTTGATCTTGCTTAAATAATAAAAACACAGTACTTAGAAACACAGTTCATACAAGAAAAATCATTGTTCATAATTCGACATTAACTGAAAAAACACACATGAAAAAAAAGACAAACAAAGATCCCACATTAACAGAAAAAACATAAAAACTACTAAAACTTATTCAATCACAATAGGCTTCTGGGCTGATCCTACATCTTCGTTGCTGCTACCATCATCATCATTGTCGTCATCATCATCATCATCATCATCATCATCAACATCATCATCATCATTGTTTTGGCCTTGACCAACCTGACGTTTTACTAATGAAATTTCAAAAACCATAGTGGCAACGCCGTTGTAAACCTCATGAACAACATGATTAAACCGAAGAACATCACCCAGTTTGTAGCCTTTACGCAGAAGCATCTCCTTCCATCCATTGCACAACCTTGAATGTACCTTCCCAGCCTTGAACTTCATTTCATAATCAGTGTCATCATTTTCACAAAGTAAAAGTGCACTTCCATTGACCTTTGGCAGCTTCTCTTTCCAACTCTCTGGAAAGATCTGAAAAAATAAACTTTAACAGTTAATACAAAAAAAACAATGAAAAATTACATGAACAAAAGCATAAAAAATAATTGGTAACTTTTTTAACATACAAAATCATCTCTTTTGAAGTATGATTTTGTTATTTGCATACTGAAATTGCCTAGTTCCTCCCAACGATCATCCTCCATATTATTGTTTCAATGAAAAAATAAATTAGTTGCAATCTTTGTTATTGTTTATTTCAACTGCAAAGCCTTATTTATAGCCTAGGAGTTACTAACTTTTGTTCAACTGTTATGGTCAAAGTGAATATGTATAGTCAAAATGAGATTGAGTATCACTATAAATGTAGTCAAAAAAGCTGTGTTTCTATGTTCTTCCCTATGTTTCTTCCAGTTCGAGATCTTCTCGTATGCCAATGTTATCCTGATATAATGCTGGTACCCGAGATATTTGCTGACACACTCTTAAAAACTGTAACAGCTTCTATATTTACAGCACCATGTCCCTTAAACTACTGGTCACAGCATAAAAATCTGGGGGATTAGTATTACTTTGAAGCGAAGTCCCATTACAATATACTGTAGCTGTGCTATTTTTTAGGTTATAAGGCTGCAGTTCAAATTCACCCCCCCCCCTGTTGTCCCAGCATTAAAATGCTGGGACTTCGTATTACATTAACGCAATGTCCCATTACAATATCCTGTAGCTATACTGCATTTATCAACAGAAGAGTAGTTACTTGTCACCTTAAACTACTGGTCACAGCATAAAAATCTGGGGGATTAGTATTACTTTCAAGCGAAGTCCCATTACAATATACTGTAGCTGTGCTATTTTTTAGGTTATAAGGCTGCAGTTCAAATTCACCCCCCCCCCTGTTGTCCCAGCATTAAAATGCTGGGACTTCGTATTACATTAACGCAAGGTCCCATTACAATATCCTGTAGCTATACTGCATTTATCAACAGAAGAGTAGTTACTTGTCACCTTAAACTACTGGTCACAGCATAAAAATCTGGGGGATTAGTATTACTTTCAAGCGAAGTCCCATTACAATATACTGTAGCTGTGCTATTTTTTAGGTTATAAGGCTGCAGTTCAAAATGTTTTAATCAGAAATGCTGAGGCATGTATTGCTAGGACTATACATAAACATTATTTAAGAGTCAACAAATTACACAAAAGGAAAAATTACAGCCAATTTCATTAACAGTGACATAAAAATTACATAAAAGCATACTTCTAAAAACACAATCTGTTTGCCTTTTTGAATACATGATATCATTGTAAAACAATTACTAATATGTGAAAGAACAACAATACATAATATATCAATTTAAAACATTGTTTATTCTCCATAATTCCTAAACACGGGCTCCCCTGGCCCTGCGCTGTGCAATCGCAGCGGATCTGCCATCACCTTAAGCAATTCCATCAGTTTTTCATAATATTGTCGCTGCGTGTACCTTAAATTCCACAACTCATCTTCGCATTTCTTTCTGAATTCATTCAAGTATTCAACCTCCTTCTTCAGATATTCAAAACGCCAACACAGGTCTCTTGGTATTGTAGGCAAGTTCGTATCATGCCTTCGAGTTGATGGTCCATAACCATTCTGGAAAACCTGTCTACCATTGGATGGTCCGTGGCCATTGGATGGTCGGTGGGCATTCTCCATAGATACTTTTTGATCAAATACTATTTGACACAATTTCTTTTTTTTTATTTGTTCAATAAAAAAAATGACAAATTGGATTTCTCTCTATCTGTTTTATGGGTGGGAATTTATATAGATTCGCATTTGTTTGTAAGAGTCACTTCTGGAAATTCTGAAAAGGTACAATGTGTATTTTGTCGTAAGTTCTGATAAGTCACACTGTTTACAATGGGTCACACTGTTTAACCGGATTTTGAAGTACTTTGTGTGTTGTCCAGCATTAAATTCTGGGGCTTATAAAGCTCGAATTCAAAATCACCCATAACGAAAATGCTGTGTCTTGGTGTTACGTTCAACGAAAGCCCCATAACAATATCCTGGGGTTTGGTGTAAAAATACTGGGGAATATATTGCTGATACTATACAAAAACATTATTTTTACAAACAAACACAACAGGCAAACATACAGACATTTTCAATAACAGTAACATAAAAATTACATAAAAAAGGATACTTCTAAAACACACAAAAGAAGTATCCTCAAGTACAATAAAGATAAATTACACTTGCTTCACATGGAAGCATAAAAATAGAACACTGCGAAACACATAAAAAAATACAGTAAAACATTAATGATTACTAGGAACGCGAGAGCTAGAACAAGAGGTTGAATCTGTGAAGTTCTGCAATTCAATGTCCAAGAGTTTGTCAAAAAGTCTATCCATATCTCTGTTGTTTTTCTCTCTGAAAGCTACAAAAAATTCAAACAACACATCCAAGTTATTCTTCACGACTGATACCTCAGTTTTCAAAAACTCAAGATCACTTTTCAAATTCCTAACATCGTTATTCAACTGGCGCCATTGTTGTCTTCTTACTTCATCATTGCAAGCCATTTTTTATTTTATGCTTTGTTATTTTTCCTTTTTTTTGGAATAATATTTTTGTTTTGTACAAGTGAAAAAACAAGACCACTGTCTAATTTATAGAAAACAAAAACAGAAAAAACATGTAAAGAATATTTGTTCTATTTTAGCTGACATTGTAAGTCAAAAAAAGCTGTAAAGATTCCTTGCTTCTTTCTTTGTAAAGAAGAGGTCGTATCTGTATAGGAAAAGATTAAACTGAGATTTTCAACTGTATTAAAGTAACAGTATTACACAGTTGACAACACAAAAAGAAATCAAACAGATTCTTGGAAGATTCTATACATTAGAACAGACTCTCTTTTGTTCAAAAAATATATTGAAATCCACAAAATATTCCCTACTTTAACTTTCGAAATCCACAGCATTTGTGTATTGTCAAAAAAGTAGATAGATTCTTTTGTCATTTTACATGACAAGTCAAATCAATAAAAAATCTTACAAGATTCTGCAAGTTAAATTACTATAACAACACTTTTACAATATTTAAAATGCACAATAGATTTTGTTTTTTGAATGTGAGCAACATTTTCATAATTACATAAATTAATAATATTTATTCATATATAATAAACTGTTGTCACATACATTAGTCCCAGTACTTATGCTGGGGCCATGGTATTATGCAGCTGAGAAACAACAGCATTTTGATCTGGAGGGTCCTATACTTGGTCCCAGTACTTGTGCTGGAGCAATGGTGTTATGCAGTTGAAATTAACAGCATTTTGTTCTCACTTATAGAGAATTTTTTTTTTTTAAAATTTTACTTCCTCTGTATTCTTTAACAAGGATTAATATATATAAAAAATACACTTTTCATTTGTTGCTGTGCAAAATAGTAGTCTCCATTTATCTATTTTTTAGTTTTTTTACTTATTGAACAACAAACATTTTGATCGACCACAACAACACAGTACTTACAAACACAGTTCATAATGCTAAAAAGGATTCTTCATAATTGATCAGCTGCTGAAAAACTTAAAAACACAGATAAATAAAAAACACACACAAACAAACATACCCATATTATCTGAAAAAACTTAAAAACTACAAAAACTTATTCAATCACAATAGGCTTCTGGGCTGATCCTACATCTTCGTCGCTGCTGCCACTACCATCATCATCATCATCATCATCATCTTCTTCACCCCCTCCCTCACCATCCTGATGATTTATGACAGAAACTTCAAAAACAACAGTTGCATTATCATTGAATATGTTGTGGAACTGGTGATCAAAACGAAGTATATTGCCTATCCTGAAGCCTTTTTTATTAAGCATATCCTTCCATCCATTACACAACCGTGCGTGCTTCCCAACTTTGAAGCTCATCTCATATACCTCATCATCATCTTCACACAATATGCATGCCATTCCATTTATATTTGGCAGCCTCTGCTTCCAACTTTTTGGAAAGATCTAAAAAGAATAATATTTCACAGTTAATAATAAAATCACAAAACACTAAAAAAATAAATGAAAAAAATAAAAAATACTTTGGTCATTTCTTTTAACATACAAAATCATCTCTATCAAAATAAGATGATGTGATTTTCTTGTCGAAACTTCCTAGTTCCTCCACACGGTTCTCTTCTTCTGCCATATCTTCTTTTCAAAAAAAACTTTACAGTTTATAAGAGGAGATGAAATCTCAAAAAACTTTGTACTTTGCTTTAACTACAAAGGGTTATTTATAGTAAAAAAAGTGAGTAACTGTTAGTCAGTCGGCATGTATTTTGGCAAAAATACATTAAATGTAGTCAAAAAAATTATATTTTCTATGGACTTTACAGTTTCTATAGGTTATCAATTTTCAACAAATATTGTGTAACTTAAATTACTATCACGAAATTTAATAAATATTAATTAAAATATAAAAAATGGCTCTCACATAAATTAGTCTCCCCCCCCCCCCAGTACTTGTGCTGGAGCCATACTGTTATGAAGGTGAAAATGACAGCATTTGGATCTGGGGTCGTATACTCATAATTGTAAATCCCCCCAGTACTTTTGCTGGACCTATATTGTTATGCAGTTGAAATATAACAGCATTTTCATATGGGGGCTGCTATTAAATAAATTCAAGAATCACGAAGTTTAATAATATTTATTCATACATTCATCCCCCAGTACTTTTGCTGGAGCTATATTGTTATGCAGTTGAAAAATTACAGCATTTTGATATGGGGTCCTATGCTAATAACTGTAAACTAGTTGGAAATTATAGACTAATAATTAAAAATGACAACATAGAAACTTCACATAGAACTTCATAACAACTATAAGTTGATATGTATTTATAGAATAAATTCAATAATGTAATAACAGATGCAACTTATAATTGAAAAGGCACCATTACATAATATTTGTGATGTTGTTTACTGAACAATCACAATTCAAAAAACAACAGTTATATTACACATATATAACTGCCCCAAAAACTCAGATATTGTTTACCAAAAACTCAGATATTGAACTAAAACACAAAATATATGCTATCTTATTTCAAGCATCTTCAACAGTAGAGCCAGAACTAGAACTAGAACTAGAACTTGAACTTAAAGGTTCTAGTTCAGGCTGCCATATACGAACATTTAAAACCACACGATCTAAAGATTCCAGAACCCTAAAATGTAACGTACTTCCTACTCCAAGATTGTTAGTGCGTACAAACTCCCTCCATCCATTACACAGTTTCCTCTGTCTTCTCACTTTTAGGTAGTTCATCTGGAAATGAATACCACGGCAAATAAGAGTGGCTGGAACATCACGTCTGGGAAGCCTAATTGCCAACCATACTGGCAAAATCTACAAAACAAAACAAAAGAAGAAATGCAAACTTTTATAATAACATCAAACTAAAACAACACTTTAAAAAAATGCTATGATTAACTCACAAATTGATCTAATTCAGCATCCAATTCACTTAACACTGCTTCGACGACTGTTCCCATCTTATTTATGAAAAATGTTCTCTAATATGCTGGGTATAGATTATTTATCTAATATTAAATTTTGTCCAGCTCTTATGGTCAAAGAATCGATTAAAGATATCACAATAAATGTAGTAAAAAATGGTAGGTTTGTTTGGTCTTCCCTAATAAAGTCCTGACTTTTCGAATCCCAATGTTGCTGGTATTTCTTTATTTTTAGACCAAAAACCACCACTTAAAAAAACCTGGATCTGCTTATATATTTACCATAACGTCCCAGTGTAAAGACTGGGTGAAGTCTGCAAAGCATAACAAGACCAACAAACAAATAACACTTTAAAAAAAAATGGTGTGATTAACTTACAAATTGATCTAATTCAGCATCCAATTCATTCAACACTGCTTCAACGACTGTTCCCATCTTAAAAATACAAAAATATTTGCCTCTTCTATTCAGTAACAAAGTAGTCTATTTATATTAAAATAATTGTACAAGAAAACTTCTCAATTATACTGTATTGTCCTTGTGCTTTTGGATGATAGTAAAGATTCTTCATTCTTTATATAAAAGCTGCACATTGCTTGTTCTTTTCCTTTACGATGCAGTGGAAAAAGTGCATTGGAAAAATAAAAATAAAAACTCAAATGTCCACAGCAAAAACATCTGGGGCGTCCATGTGCCTTAAAATACTAGCCCCAGGTTAAACATCTGGGAGGCAGTTTGATCCATGCGCCTTGTTTTACTACTCACGGCAAAAACATCTTAGCAATCCCCCAGCATATTAGATAACATTTTTCACACAAAACAAACACAAACTTACAGGCATTTTAATTAACATTATCATAAAACACAAAAGAAGTATCCTCAAAGTACAAGAAAAGATAAATTACACTTGCAGATGCAACCATTAAAAACATAACATTTATAGAGGCCTGACTTCATTTATCTTAACTAAGGGCAACTTAACCTAGTTATGATCAAATTTTACTTTGAACATCTGCGCAGATTAACACCAAATAAGGAACTCAGACACTAGGATTTGAAATATAATTCTGACTTCTGAAAACCTCATTAAAACAGCGAATACCAACGTCATTCATATAAACAAGACTTGAGACCAAAAATGATCATCAAGCCTTCATCAGTCGGACAAAAACAGAAGTAGTCAAAATATACATTTGTCCACAAATTAGCAATATTCAAAATTAACAGCATCTAGTAAATTTACAAGGAGGACCAGATGAGGCCTTAGTCATCATTTGGGCCAGGATCTCGACCTGATGCACTAGCTCCATCAGTCGGATCCCCACCCAAATCTTCATCTTCGTTATCCTCACTGCCTTCATCGTCCTCTTCGACATCATCGTCGTCGGCTCCTACTTCCATGCCCAAGGCCTGCTTGACACTGATGATAGCTGCTATGGTCTGATCAAGGACTGAGTCGACATTAACCTGGCCGCGCTGCATTTGGATGAGCAACTTCTTCTTGGCTTCAAGAGCTTCCAGTTTGGACTCGATTGTATAATGATCCCTCAAATTCGCCAACTCCTTCGTCAACAGCTCTTGGGTCCTCACAGATTCCTCAGCCCGATTCTTGGCTTCTTGCAGTTCTCCTCGAGCAGCCCGAGATTCAGCTTCAGCCTTGTTCATGTTTCTCAACATTAGGTCAGAAGTGCTACGGATGCTTTCCAAGGTAACTTCTTTCATATTAAGCTCATGGGCAAGCTGAGAAATCTGGCGACCTTGTTCATCTATCCTGGTTTTCAGATCCTCGAATGATAGTGCAAACCTTTCCTTCTCGTCCAGAAGACGGTCCTTCTCCTCAAGGAGGGCGTGTATCTTGTCGTTGGCCTCAGTGTTGGATTTCTCCAACCTGTCTATCTTATCCTCAAAGAAGCCACGCCTCCCCTCCAGGACTCGCTTCTCCCTGATCAGAGCTTCTTTCTCCTCTTCTAGGGCCTGCTTGTCCTGGAGAGCCTTCAAAAGATCTTTCTTCAAGCCAAGGACTTGTTCCTGGTTGTTCAACCTAGAGCGGAACATGAGCTCGGCAGCCATCATACTTGCCTGGCAACAAAATGAAAATATGCAGGTAATCAGAACTAAGGACTTAATAGGAATAAAGAAGTAAAGAGGGAAACATTACTCGAGCAGTATCTTCAGCAATTGCGTAAGCTAGCTGCTCGTCACTCATGCTACGCATGTTCCACTCCTCGCGAGGACCGATCAGGTTAGACGTCACTTTAACCAAGTGGCCAGGCTTCGCCAGAAAATTTGTATCCGGAGAGATAGTGAAGTCACACTCCCTCATACACGGCCTGGGCTCCCTCGCTTGTTCAGAAGGGTACTGGGGACCGAATTTGTGACGAATACCCTTAACAAAGTAGGCCCCAGTCTTTCCTCCTAACGATACTCACCTGGTAAGCTTTGTGCGAGAGACCTCAACGTCACCTGTTTCCTCGGGGTCCAGAGTGTCGCACTCTTGCAGATAAATTGGTGCCACCCCTTCACCAGCCAAATTCATCATGTCCTCGTAATAAAAGACCTGAGGTTCAGCCTCCGCCTCAGCTTTCCTCCACTCATCAACCCCCTCATCTTGCTCCTCCTCTTTTTCCTCAGCCTCCTCTCTCATCGGCTCTTTGCCAGGGCGCCTGTGGCTGGCTTGCTCAGGCTCGCCTTGCTGACTACCAACCCGTTCAGGCTCATTCAGCTTTGGGTCCTCAGGGAAGAAGGCAAAACCTTCGTGCATTCTTTCTTCCCCCATTTCCCCAGCTCTATCCCCTTCCCCATCATCAACTCGGGGACTCTTCTCGAAGGCATAAGAAGAAGTCTCTACATCCTTCCTCTTATCACCCCGAAAAGGTGCCCTCCTCCTCCAAGTCAAGCTCACATCGAGAGCCTCTGAATCAGAAATATCGAATATCACAGGCCAGCAGATTCAGGGGCGGCCGCCGAGCTTTTAACACTCTCCTGCCCAGCCTTGGGCGTATCAGCAGCAGCAGCATTGGTTTCAATTGTCTTTTCAGAAGACTGAGGACTCTTGCGAGCTGTCCTCGTCTTCTTCTTGGGTTTACTCTTTTCAGAGTCAGATTGCTTTCTCTTCAAGCTCGCAAGGACCTCCTCACCACCTTCTCTGGCCTTAACAGCTGCAGCAGTTTGGAGGATGGCAGCTGCCTCCTCGTTGATCTCGGCCACGGGGTCAACAGTCTCCTCAACAGGAGGAGCAGGAAAGTAACTACCACTAGCACCTAAACCTGGGAATAAAGTCATATTAATACCACAGTGAGTTCAACATAAATTAGCAGGAAGTTGGGTAATCAGCTTACCATGGGTACTAGGATTTGACAATTTCTTTTCTGAAGCATAGTGGGACCACTGCCTCTCCTCGTGGGTGAAAGCTGCCAAAATGGGTTCAACCCAAGCAGACAACTCCTCCTCGGAAATCAGACCGTCGTAAGGAATCTTGTCAGCTAACCAATAAAGAGTAAAGGTCAGAAGTTGCAAATACGTAACTCAGAGAGTATTTAATACAAAGACTCAGGGACTTACGAGTTTTGTTCCACACCTCGCGGAGATTAGTTTTGCTGCCACGTGTGAGGAGTTTGGACTGCACATAAACATACCTATGCATCCAACCCCTATCACCTGTATCTCCAGAATTATGCACTAAAGCTTTTCTTCCTCTCATACGGGCATTGATATACCCGTCTCTTGCAACCTGAAGGCTATACAAAGAGATAAAATGCTTAAACTCAAAATCTTGCTCAGTCTCATCGGCAAACCATTGTAGCAGAGAAATGATTCTATAAATGCTCGGGCACAGCTGCCCCGGGCAGATAAGGTAGTATTTACAAATGTCCTCTATAACAGGATGCAATGGCAGCGTATGGCCTATTGTGAATGGATACGTGGATATGGCCGTCCAACCAGTTCTCACAGAAGTAATATTCTCCGTTGGGTAGGGGCAAGAAACTGTAACATCATCGTCCCAGCCGCAATCTTCCTTAACCCTATGCAAGAGGTCGAGAGTAATTGAACTCTTAAACCGGCTTGAAGGCCACGACCTTATATTGCCATAATGACTGAACGAGCCGACTGAAAAATCATTTTCAAGGTTTCCCCAAACTTTCGGGATCACATCAGCAACCAAAGTTGAAGAACTCGTGGATTGACCACCTGCTGCTGAGGAAGTACTAGCCGCAGCATCCATATTGAGACTTTTCTTGGCTTTTGGAGACAACTGGATTAAAAGATTGGAAGAGTTTTTGCGTTTTAGAAATTGTTAGAAAGGTGTTTTGAAGCTTTGAAGGTTTGGATGAAATATGGAATGGAGTAAAAGGTTTTCAAGCTGGTGAAAATCATATTTACTAAAAAAGCGACTGTTGCGTGCTTCGAGACTGCAGGAGTAATGATGAAAACCGTCATTTCGGTTCCTATTTTTTTAACGGCTGGATTTTCCAAATGGGTCACAGCATTTTGTCCTGGAGTCTATGATGCTTTGTTATGCACAGTCCCATGTTTTAGAACTGGGACACAGCACTAGTTAAACACAAGGGTCGCAGCATTTGGTGCTGGGGTTTATGATGCTTGTTATGCACAGTCACATGTTTTAGAACTGGGACACAACCACTTGTTAAACACAAGGGTCACGGCATTTTGTCCTGGGGTCTATGGTTCTTTGTTACGCACAGTTCCATGATTTACAACTGGGACACAGCACTTGTTAAACACAAGGGTCACAGCATTTGGTGCTGGGGTTTATGATGCTTGTTATGCACAGTCACATGTTTTAGAACTGGGACACAACCACTTGTTAAACACAAGGGTCACGTCATTTTGTCCTGGGGTCTATGGTGCTTTGTTATGCACAGTCCCATGATTTAGAACTGGGACACAAGCACTTGTTAAACACAAAAGGTCACAGCATTTGGTGCTGGGTCCTATGATGCTTTGTTATGCACAGTCCCATGTTTTTGTACAGGGGGATTAAAGTATTTAGCATTCCAATTTATATAGTTCCCAAGCTAATAAATAATAACAAACAAACAACATATTAACTATACATACTTCAAAAAATGTATACACTGCATTGTTTATAAAAAAGATTAATAAAGATTCAAAGAAGAGGCACCCTTCCATGTTCACAAGCTAGCTTCTCATCATGCTCTCCATAATCATCATTCAATTTCTCTGGTGGAGTTTCATAGCCTTCATCTCTTTTTGATTTTCCATGCGACAGTAGATTAACAGCAACCATTCTCCTGTAAATACTAATGGCTTCTACTCCCCATTCCTGTTTAAACAAATCCTGTCCAAGCATGAGTAGATCTGTAAACCTTGTTACAAAAAGACCACAGTCTGTATCTCCTAATTGTTTTGGTGCTGCTTGATAAACAATATCAAGTTTCTTGTACGTCGTACCAAAATTAGGATATTCTGTATGAAAATCCATCTCTTTTAGTAGCTTAGGTATAGCAATTGCATACATTGCCATCTTGATCTTCACAAAATCTTCATCCCCATCAAAAACCGAATCATAGACATCTATTCTATGATCTTTTATAGAATAAACTCCCAACCAATAATGAGTGCAAGACATGTAATCATTAGGATCAACTGAAGCCTTCCTAATTGGCATAAAAACTTTTTCGACTTGACCCCATGCTATGCCACATTCATTAGAAGACCCATTCACACACTCAAGTAGGCTATTCTGTGCAGTTCCTTCATACTGTGCTAGGTAGAAATCTAACTCAATCTTCTCTAAATCGTCCAATGTCAAGTCATGAATTCCAAAAACAACTTCTGCTGGAGGATCGTATTTTTTTTTCTTTTGTTGACCACGAGTCCTTTTTGATCCTTTCTTTTGTTGGGCCTTCATTTTTTCAAAATTTTCTTTGTTCTTCCACTCTTCTTCCATTCTATCCTTCTTCTCTTTTATTCTCCTGGTCTTCTCTTCCTTTGCCATATTTTCAAAATAGGATTCAACCTTCGAAAAGAACAACGACTCTACAAAAAAATCAAAATTCAAGTCTGTCGTTGTGAACAGCGCTGAGTAATTTGTGAAATGATATACATGTTTCTTCCTCAGATAGTACAGTATAACATCAACATGCTGCATGACAAAAAAAATCACAAAATGCAAAAAAAAAAAAAAAAAATTAGTTAACAAATATATATATAAAACACTACAGAACCAATAATAAAAAAAAGCTGTAGAAAACCTCATTGGTAAGTGGATATCTTCTATCTGCAATCTCTCTAAACCATATTTTGCTCTTCACTGAAACACTATACAATTTAATTTTATTCTGTGAATTGATGTCTGCAATTTTGTCATCATAAAGATCATCACCCCTGAAAAAGTTAAACACAAACAACATAAAGAATACAAATTTACTAATATAATCCACAACACCGTGTAACTTAAAATACACAATAACTAAAAAAAATAAAATAAAATAACTTACACTTTAGAGACGCTGTTTTTATCAGTCACTTTCAAGCCTTGCTTCAACCATTTGTCAAAAATTGCCAAACAATTAGACGTGGCATTGACAGTATGAAAAGGGCATACACGCCTATAAGAAGGCTTCCAATCACACTTTTCCTTTGGATGAAAAGGCCTGAATGGAGATAATAAGTGGCGGCTAATCTTACGAACCCTATGTCCCCTGCCTAACAGCTCTCCTCCTTCTGGATGATTTGATGGTTTCTCTGGCAAAACAGCTAAATCCATAACTTCCTCCTTTTTCACTGAACACTGCATTGCCGACTGTTGTTTACATGAAGACACATCTGCATAATTACTTGCACAGACATTTGTTCCAGCAACCTTCCTTGGCTGTTCAGGTGTTTTCATGGCTGAATCCAAAGCAGACTCTTGCTCCAGTACTACAACAGATGCATCAGCAAGTGTCGTAAGTTTTGAATTGTCTTTCTCTATTAATGCCAATTCTGTACCACCCTTACTTTCTGAGCGATCGATATCCATAGAATCATGCCTGACACTATCAATCACTGCTGCAGTCTCTTGCGATAGCTGTGTCAAGCCAATTGAAAATGAAGGTGCATCTATGCAACCAATATTCATGATGCTTTTGCTTACATCAGCCAAATTTTCACCAATTTTAGGTTTGAGGGGAGATGCAATTTCAGGAGAAGCATCATTATCACGTTTCTTCCTTTTCTTGCTGGAAAATGCTTTCAAACCCTTTTTTGGAGACAAATGCTCAACACCTTTTTTAAGATCTTCTTTAGAACCTTCTTGAGAACCTTCTTGAGACCTTTATAAATAAAGATAATATATCACACATTTGCGAACAATAAGAACACAAAATAACTATAAAAAAGACGATTACATACCTTCTGGTGTAAAAACAAGACCAGCTATGCAAAGCTCGCTGACAGCCCTAACTTCAAGTCGAACCTCAGCACTGTGACTGCGTTCATTGACAACATCTTCCTTATCAGCTTTAACATTTGTTGCTTCTGTAAATGGAACAAGACAAACTATTCATTGACCAACCAACAGGATATTTTATGCTGGAGTGTGGACCATGCAAAATATGCAACATATTTTCGCATACCAGGAGTCAAAAACATTTGGTTATCAGCAAGCTTAATTGGTTGACAACCTTCTTGAGAACTTTCTTGAGAGACTTCAAAACAAGATAATTTGTTACACATTTTCAACAACAACAATAGGAACACTATTTATTATATAAAAATTACTTTTACATACCTACTGGTGTCCAAATACCAGTTTCAACAAGATGCTTTAATTCATTAATTTGTTCTACAACCACAGCACTTTTCCCAGATTCACAATTATTACCTTCTGTAAAAATAAATAAGCACAATACATTACATTTCTCTATAGAAAACAGAAGTGTCAAAACACACATATTTAAAATACATTCCCATTACTATAGACTTCCCAGACATTGGTGCTGGGGCACAAATACTTCATATGAAAAATTCACAGTATTTTGTGCTGTACATATAGTGCTTTGTTATAGAAAATCCCATAATTTAGAACTGGGACACAAGTACTTGTTAAACAAAGAGTCCCAGTATTTTATTATCTGGGACATTAGCCTATCATAAAAACACAGTATTAGTGCATAATATGTTGGTTCAATCTACCAACAAATTTTTTTCTTCTTACCATTCAGTGTGGGATAAATTGTTTCATCACGAAGCTGAACATCTGTTGGATTCAAAGATACATCATCGTCTTTAGATGGACACTTGTCCAATAAATCAGATGAATGATTCTGTTTATCTGCATGTACAAAAAATAAAAAATCATTACATTAAACAAAAAAATTCCCTTTTATTTAAATTACGACTATACAGAATACTCTATTTGACTACCATGACTTTGTTGATGATTGTCTGAATTTGATGGCGCCTTTTCTAAACCATCTGTACCTTTTGCTTCATCAATAGGGTCACTGGTATCAGCTTTGTAATGCTCTAAAACATCCACAATCATTTGATCACTTGCATCTATTAAAGGAGCTGCAATACCATGATCACTTTGTACACTACCACCAAGCTCTGCCTGATTAAATGTTTCTTTGAAAACACTATTGCGACCATCTGAATAAATCAAATTATCAACAAAATGACTCTTTTCATTTCTACTCCTGGTAACTGATTTACTTACAGACACACCACAGTTTTCTCCGAGATCACTTGTTTTTGATTTTGCAACAAGAAGCAGTAATGCATCTAACTTTGCATTCAACTGATCTGTAATCCTCTTCTCCATGTCAGCAAGATCTTTCTTTACACTATTTTCTGAGGAATTGATCATATGTTGAATCTTGCTCTCAGTAGGTAAGTTTACTTTGAGATTAGCTGTCAATCTCTGGTAAAAGAAAAAACATTAAAACCACATAAGAAAAAAAAATTAAAAGACAAAACCCACGAAGAATTTCACCTTTACAACTTCATTCATGTCAATAGATTCTGCTGTTGAACTAGTCTTTGAAGATGACTTTGAGGGTGATTTTGAAGTTGAAGCATGTTTAGATTTATGCCTTATTGGTCTCACTGAGGCATCCTCCCAAAACTATTTAAAAGTACATTTCAAAACCAACAAAAAAGTAAAACAAATAAATAACAAACAAAAGCAAGTACTCATAAAACTCACCTGTTCATTATGAAAGTAGTCATCACACAAGACATTGTATTGAGGGGTAAAAGTACATGTGTAACGAAGCATCACAGGTTTGATCCTAGGGCGAACAGTAAAATACTGCCTGAACACAGGGAACACCTCTGCCACCCAGCAACAGAATAGGAAGGGCATACCAGGAAACAAATAAGTAGAAGAACCTGGCTTTATGATTGATTGCAAATGGTGTACCATTTGACGATATATCTCAGTACCCCACTGATAACAGCTATGCACCTCTTCATTATCAATAATAATCATATGTTGATCATCCACTACTCTAGGTAATTGCCGGCCCAATAAAACAGAATTAAGCAAATATAGCTCGGCTAGTTTAACAGCATCATCTTGCTCTAATGGAACATCCAATCGTGCAGCAGACACTCTATTCAGATTGCCCTTGCTCTTTGGAGCCAGTCTCACATAACTAGAATGATGTTCAATCAAATCAAGCAAGTCATATAACTTTAAAGTCCACTTGCTGTCCTTTTTATTAACATCGTCTTCAGGATTCCTGAAATACTTCTCTTTTAATCTACTCTTTGAAAGCTTAAAAATACTTATATCTACAATACTGGAAATATTAAGACCACTAACTACATGAAAATCATCAGCTGTGAAATCCACTATATCACCAAAAACTTTAAAGCTAAGCTTAGTGTTGTCTGAAGAAACTATTTGAGACTGGAGAAAACAATTTATAAGCCTCCCAGAATATTTAGCATCTTCCAAAAGCATAAACTTGCCGAACGACCCTTTCTTCAGTTTCTCCAGGTAATCCGCAGACAGCAACCCTTCGATTAATCCACGATACTCTGTGTCACCTTTCCACTGGCAATCACGATTTTTCCACTGCGCAAATGGAAGCAATATACCATCGTCGTTTGGCAGATTATCCGTAACCTCATCACTTGGAATAATCTCCATTGCTGTAACATTAGCACATGTATTAAAATAAAAACAAAGGAAAATTAACACATATATGCTGGGGGTACAAGTAGTTTATCTGCACAGTCACAGTATTTGGGATGCTGGGGGTACAAGTGGTTCATGTGCAAGGTCGCAGTATTTGTGCTGGGGGAGAGCTTGGTAGCCCAACCCCTCCCCCCAGACATTGGTGCTGGGAGCACAAGTAGTTCATGTGCATGGTCACAGCATTTGGTGCTGGGGCCTATTATGCTTTGTTATGCAAAGTCCCATTTTTAGAACTGGGACACAAGCACTTAATAAACAAATGGGTCACAGCATTTTGTCCTGGAGTCTATGATGCTTTGTTATGCACAATCCCATGTTTTAGAACTGGGACACAGAACTTTTTAAACACAAGGGTCACAGCATTTGGTGCTGGGGTCTATGATGCTTTGTTATGCACAGTCACATGTTTTAGAACTGGGACACAACCACTTGTTAAACACAAGGGTCACGACATTTTGTCCTGCGGTCTATGATGCTTTGTTATGCACAGTCCCATGATTTAGAACTGGGACACAAGCACTTGTTGAACACAAAGGTCACAGCATTTGGTGCTGGGGCCTATGATGCTTTGTTATGCACAGTCCCATGTTTTTGTACTGGGGGAGAGCTTGGTGGCCCACCCGCTCCCCCAGACATTAGTGCTGGGTACACAAGCACTTGTTAAACAGAGTCGCAGTATATACTTCTGGGGCAAAGGGTTTGACAAAAAAAAACCGTTGCCCCCTTTCTAAAAAATAACCCACCATTTACAATGGACAAGTACCTCTTAAAAACACACAGTCCCAGTTTTTTATCATGGGCAACAGCCTATCCACAACAGAAGGTCACAGTATATAGTTCTGGGGACAATGGGTTTCACAGAAACAAAGCGTTCCCATTAAAAAAACCCTACCATTTTAAAGGAAATCAAAAGCTTATACTGTACTCCAATGAAAATCTAAACATTGTTCGAAACAAAATCAAAACCTAAATAACCCATATACACGTACAAAAATGAAAAAAAAAACAATACGAAGTAAACACAGTTACCTTAATATACGAAGTAAACACAGTTACCTTACACACAAAGCTTCAAAATCTCAAAAATAAGAAATTGCTGTATTTCGAAAGAGAGTTCGTATAGTTTGATAGAGTTCAAAAGTCACAGTATTAAACAGAGAAACAAAAACACCGAATAAGTTAAAAATAAGGAAGGTTAAAACCGGAATTTCCAAAATGTGTAAAACGACATCGTCATACTATTATTTTTAAAAAACGCGTCTAGTGGCTAATTCTCAGCGAATTTGTAAACAGAGGCTACGCATCACAAAGCGGGTGCCAAAGTGGCTTCCCCGCGAAATTTTTACCAAAATATACTTAATATTTGGTTCAATAGATGCATAAACACAGCCAGATTGTCATTATTTCTAAATATTTAAGTATTTGAAGGTCTTTTTTATGAATGTGTGAAGTGAGGCCGATCTGGTCTCATTTTTTCACAAGACAGACATAATTATATGAATAAATACACTTGGATTATCGTTATTGCTAAATATATAAGCACTTGAAGGTATTTTTTGCGAATGAATAAAGTAAGGAAGATTTGGCATCATTTCTTCACAAAACAAATATGAATTTTTGCTTATTGTATGATGAAATAACGCGGGATTGGTCTTATATTTAGTTTTGCTTTGATTTTTATATATGAACGAAATGGTGACGATTTGGTGTTATTTTATTCACAAAATAGACGTGAAATATTGACGGATTGGCTGCCTTGTATATGAGCAAAACGATGATGATTTGGCGTTATTTATTCACAAAATAGATGTGAAACACGACCGGGGTTTGCATTGTTTTCTGCTGTATAGGAAACAGTGGCATTGTCTATAATTTTTGAGGTAAAAAGGTGCGGTGACATTTTTGTAATTACGGGTTCAAGAAATGGTTGGTATCATTTTTGTAATTACGGGAAGTTCTCTATTAGTAAGGATATTTTTGTACTTTCAGCTTCATTTAATGTTAAAGTGCTTATGTTTTCAAGACCACAAAAAAATAGCTTACTAAATAAAGACCATGTGCTTTTCTGCTTATTTTCGTAATTCAATAATGGACATGGTCTTAATTTGCTAAGCTATTTTTTGTGGTCTTGAAAACATAAGCATTTTACTTAAATGAAGCTAAAAGTACAAAAATACCCTTACTAATAGAGAACTTTCCGTAATTACAAAATGCCGCCGACCATTTTTTGAAGCCGTAATTATAAAAATGCCACCGCACCTTTTTGCATTCGAAATTACAAATACCACTGCTTCCTACACAACAGAAAATAATGCCAAGTCTGGTTGTGTTTCACGTCAATTTTGTGAATAAATAATGCCAAATCGTCATCGTTTCTCTGATATACAAAATCAAAGCAAACAAAATATAAGACAAATCTGACATCATTTCTTCATACAATGAGCAAAAAATCATATCATTTAGTAAATAAATGATGTCAAATCGGTCTTACTTTATTCATTCACAAAAAATACCTTCAAGTGCTTATTTATTTAGAAATAACGACAATACGAGTGTATTTATTCATATAATTATGTCCATCTTGCGAAGAAATAAGGCCAATTCGGCATCATTTACTCACAAGTGAGCCAAAATACTCTACCTATTTATACAAAGAAATGATGTCAATCCGTCATCACTTTGCCCAAATACAAAAATCCAAAGTAAAAATAAATCAAAGCCAATTCGGCATCATTTACTTACAAGTAAGCCAAAGTACTGTATCTATTATACAAACAAATGATGCCAATCCGTCATTATTTTTTCCAAATAAAAAGATTCAAACTAAATAAAATAATGTCAATCCAGCATCATTTGTTCATAGTGCAAGGCATATCTCTCTTAGTCATTTCATCAAACACTTTACGAGCACCACTTCCAAATCAATGGTAACCATGGTAGTAACTTTTCCTAATCATATTAGATATCTTTCCAAGTTAGTCTCTTAAATGTACCCACCTGTAACCAATCCATCATCCAAGTTAGTCTGGTAAAGCCTGCCATGTCCTTCAGTATTGCAGCCTACAATCAAACAACTACACAAGTAAATGACAAAACTTAAGAAATAAGTAAATGATTTTGAGAACTTTGGAGACATTAATTGGAACATTTAAACTGTTCTCTTGGAAGGTCGACAACATTTGCTGCATTACGGGTAAAAAAAAAAAGAGCCAGCTAATTTGACATAAAGAATGCATTTTTCATTGATCTCGAAGAACAAAAATAAATGCATCTCCATCTAATTAATAAATCAATAGTTATTACACGTGATAGTTAAATTAACAAACTGACGAGGCTACAGTGTGCACCACCGTACCAAAAACCAAAAACGCGATTACTCCGACCAAACACCGCCAAATAAACATCGACATTGGGTTATTTACTGTGGTTGTTACGGTGGTAGCGCGGCTGTTGTGGTGGCGCCATGAGTTAGTGATGGTGGTTGTGGTGAGGTTAGAATTTGGTGTATAGAGAGAGAAAATGAATTTGTAGAGAGAGAAAGTGTGAATGTGACATAGTGGTAGAATAATGTTTAAAAGATAAAAGTGAAAATTCTATTAAAATTGTTAAAAAACTGCTTAGACTTTAAAAACCAATGAAAAATAGCTCATCAAATCAAGACCATCTCCAAAAGTGCTCATCCTGTATAAAAAAATGGTTTTATTTTGGTAGAAATTTCAGTGGGTGTCTTTCTACTTGGCACCTATATAACATTTGTCTCTATTTTTTTGAAGTTTTGAAAATATATAAATAAAATGCGTCATACTTCTTCTTTTTCTTCTTCTTCTTCTCCTCCTCCTCCTCCTCAATTTTCATCTTCATCCCATAGTTATGAGCACACAACAAAGATTGAAAAGGAAAGCATTATGTGACTGTAGAATTGAAGACTTATTACTTATTTGTAGTTGAAAATGAGTAGGCAATGTTCGGCACCATTATTGGTTTCGTTTGGTTTAAACAAACTTGTTGAAGAAGACAAGTGAGTCAACTAATTTTGAAGGTTTGGCTTGAATCTAATAATTCGGAATTGTTGGATTTGTATAGAAAGTTAAGATATTAAATTTGGCATCATATTTGGATTTGATTTAGTCTAAGTTGGATCAATTTAGAAGCAAAAAATACATTGGTGAAATTTCTAAATAGAGAAGTCCTGATGATTTGCCCGGGGAAGCGCAGAAATAGCCAGTTTTTTGCTCGCCTTTACAATTGAAGTCATTTTTTAAAAACTATTTAATTTTTAGCCATTTTTTGAACTTCAGATCTTGAGGGCTGAACTTCAGATTCTGGGGGTTGAACTTCAGACCTTGGGGGGCTAAACTTCTAACCTTCATGTATGAAGTTCAACTTCAGACCTTCAGATTGAACTTCAGACCTTTTATGCCTTCATACTTGAAGGTTTGAAGTTCAGCCCCCAAGGTCTGAAGTTCGCAAAAGTAGTTAAAAGTCGAATAATTTTTAAAAAGTGACTAAAAACAAAATGCAGAGGGAAAAGTGGCTCTCTAAAATACTTTTACTGATTCGCCGGGATTGGTGAATAATGCTTATGGAAAAATTTGTAATAAATTCTTGATGTATGGATCAATTTGGAAGTAAAACATGTTACTGAAATATTTGCACATAGAAGTTCTGAATTTCATTATATTTCATGAACAAGGTGTGCCAAAATTATAGGACAATTGATCGTCAGAACTAGTCGCAACTTGCAAGTCTTGCCTTCACATGAGTTTCTAATGATTCGTCAAGATTTGCAGCCAGGTTCTAACCTGCAACTCCAAGTTCTGAATTACCCTATATGTGCAAATCACACATTCACGTATTATAATTTGGCCAAAAAAGAAGTAATTCACCGTTGAAATAAATAGCAATTTTATCAAAAATAAATTAAAATGAAATAAAGTAGATGTAAAATGTGTATTTAGGAAGAAGAAAGAAGACATATATAATTGGAACAAATAAATTAGTGTATATGTTTATGAGACAACTAACAGTTTAAAAGTACTCCACGTAGAATCGATCTTCTTCTTTACCGGATATCAGAAAGAGAGAAACAATATATTCTTTTTTGGTCATATCAGCCTTCAGAAGTTAAATACTATCAAATATATTGTTTGTTCAGGGTTGGTGTGTGATAACTAAGAAATAAATTCTAATGTGAAATGTGCACTAAATAAATGATGTGAATTTTAAGGGTGCAAAATATCGATATATTAGGCCTTTACTGAATTTTAGAAGGGTGAATGCCACCAACATTCTTTAATGATTCTTCGGCCATTTCCGTGATTTCACCCAAATGGTAAAAGTGAGGACTGAAAATTTTCTTCAACTTGATGATTACGAACATCTGGAAAATTACAACTGAAGGACCGTTACTTCCTTCTGTGGTTGGAGACTTAGAGCAGCAACAGACAGTTCCAAATGACCCAACTACCTATGGTGAGGCATATTATTGCATGCTTGAAAAGAATGCTAAGGCAAATAAGATTCTTATCTGTAGACTAGAACTTGATAAGTAAAACAGGATATGTGTTTGCACTAATGCCAAAGAGATTTGAGATGCCCTCCAAGTTGCTCATGAAGAAATAAATCAAGTTAAAAGTCAAGGATCGAGCTGCAGATGAGAAAGTATGATCAATTATTCTCAATGACTGATAATGAACCTAATCATGATATGATGACCAAGTTCACTATTATTACAAACGTTAAAATCATTGGAAAAAATTTCAGATAAGATTTGGTGAGTAATGAGGGTATGAACTCAGGAAGAATTCTAATGCAAGGACAAATCTAAGAAGGACATGAGCTTGGCTCATAAAGAAATTAAATAAGGTAATCCTTGACTGAATGATAGGGAGATGGCATATTATTTGAAAAACTCAAGAAAGTCCTGAACATACTAATAACAAGTTCAAAAGAGAAATCATGGGAAGAATCAAGATAGTTGATAAAGCAAATATCACGGGTTGCTTTAAGTGTGGTAAGATGGATCATTCGTTAAGAATTGCTTAAATTGGGAAACTGAATGGAAGAGAGGAAAGGCTGACAAGGACAAGGAATAGAAGAAGAACTATTGTCTAGCAAACTTCAGAGCCTAGAGAAGGAAGAAAAATAGGCCTTCATTGTGTCATGGGGTGAATCAAACAATGAGGCAAAAGAAGAGGTAGAAGATAACTCTTCTCTCACCTTTTTGGCCATGGATGAAGGAATCTATAAGGAACGATTCATTGACGGACCTCCTATATTTAAGGGAACACGCTACAACCGGTTGAAGAAGCATAAAAAATATTCTTGTAGGCAACTGTTTATTCTCTTTGGATGATTACCAGGCATGGACATGTGTCCCTCTCTAAACTGACTCACATGATATACAAGTTCCAAAGGTTTTTGCGGAACTATATTGAGGAACTAACATGGCTTCAAGAGAATGCAAAGGTGATTGTTATATTGAAGACTCGGCTAGATACAGAAGTTCAAAATTGAGCTTCCAGTTGTAGTACAACAAAGGAAATCTGAACTTATGTGGAGGCTCTTTACAATATAGAATTGAAGGATGAACCTGCACAACATCTTCTTACACAATTTGAGAATGCACTTGGCAAGAAACCTCAAGAGGAGGAATCTGCACCGATGGCAAAGAGTGATGACGAACCTAAAAATGACCTTACTAAGGTAATTCTTATTAAACTAAAACAAAACCTTCATAAATACTCTCATATGAAACTCTATCTTCTAATACATATTTTAATTAAAGATCAATATGAAAAACTGAATACTGAGAAAGACTAACTTTTTTATGTAGTGTATGAGTAAAACAATGATTGAAAAAGTTTTGAATTGAATAAAACTTAACTTGGGGTACCGTACACCACCTCAAGGAATAGGTTTTACAAGTTAAAATAAGTAACTTTGAACTTAAACTTGAAAGTCTAAAATTAAATAATTAATATGGTAAGAACCTAGTTAGTGAGGTTCAAATTAATCAGAAATTGAGCTAAGAAAATTAAAAGATAATTTCTATAATGAAACTGAAAAGAATTGTGTGCATCAAAAAAAGTTTGACAAACCTAACCATGAGCTTACCAGAATCACAAAGTGAAACAGGTTTTCAGAAGCTATGAACTGGGTGATTGATCACCATAACAGAGGTAAAAAGGGACTAGGTTATGGGAAACAAGTTTCTGCTTGGAACTCCAATATATGGGATTACTTGAAGGTGTGTTATGCACTCATTGTGGTATTACCGATTATTATAAAGAAAGTTGCATGACTATTAAAAAGGCATTCGTGAAAAACGTGTCATTTGTTTTATATAGTGGGCAAAAATTATTTTAATTCATCTATTCCATCATAATAAGGGACCCAAGTTCCTAAAACTAACCTATTTGTTTTGCATGCTGGAATGAGAATGAACTACCAAAGCTAGATTCTTCATAGTGGTTGTTCAAGGCATGAATGGAGATAGAAGAAAGTTTCTCTCTCTCGCGGCATTCCAATAAGGCAGTGTGGCATTTCAAGAAGATAAGAAAGGTGAGATTGTGGTTATTAGCAAGGTTGGTAAATCTCTTACCCATGCAATTGATGATGTGCATTATGTTGAAGTTTAGAAGCACAACTTGTTAATCATCTCTCAAATATGTGGTAGAAGTAATGTAGTGGGTTTCAGTGTTTCACCTCTTGAGGTTGTAGTGTCAACAACTTACAGTCCCATAAAGTGGTTATGGAATGGAAAAGAGTCAATAATGTCTATAAAGCATCACTTTTTTCTCCTCCTAAAAATAATGTGACTTGTCTGGATGTCCTCGAAAATGATACAATCTTATGGCACAAAAGGCTAGAACATTCTAATTTGACTCAATTAAACAAACTAATATCCAAGAAATTGGTTCTAGGATTACCAAAAACCAGGTTCAAAGATAGTAGAGTGTGTGATGTGTGTGTTAAGGGAAAACACATAACAACCTCATTAAATTCAAAGAAGGTTGTGAGTACTTCTCGACCACTTGAGCTGATTCATATATACTTATGTGGTATTATGAGGGTAAGGAGCAAATGAGATAAAAGTTTTGTGCTTGTAATAGTTGATGACTACTCTAGGTATACCTTCACCTTGCTTTTAGAATATAAGGATGTAGCTTTTTGAAAACTTTCATGCATACCTTAAAATGATTTGGAGGAAACTAGGTTGTCAACTTGCATGCATCAGGTCTAAGCATGGTACTAAATTTGAAAATATGAAATTTGCTGCATTCTATAACTTGCATGGTATAGATCATAATTTTTCTGCTCCCAGAGCCCACAACAAAATAGTGTGGTTGAAAGGAAGTATGTCCCTAGGGAATATGGCAAGAACAATGTTAATATTGACTTCTCAATATTTTCTAGGTTGAGGATGTTAATATTGTATGCTACTTGTTATATAGGTGCTTTATTTGTCCCATCCTTGAGAGTACACCATATGAACTACTCAAAAGAAGTAAACCCAACATTAAGCACCTTAGGCCTTTGATTATAAGTGTTTCATGAATAAAAATTTCAAGGAGGCTCTGGGAAAGTTTGATCTTCGTAGTGACGAGGGAAAATTTTGCGATATTCACCATGTAATAAAGGATGTAAAGTTAATAGTAAAAGAACGTTGTGTGTACAAAAGGTGCATGTTATTTTTTATGAATCTGAAAATTTGGCTTGAGAAAAGCATGCATAGTTAAAGTATATGTTGATGACATTATTTTTGTGCTATAATTGACTCCTTGTGTAAGGAGTCACAAATGAATACGATGGCTGAACAAAATATCTTTTTGGTTTTTCAAATCAAACAAACTTCTGAAGGTACTATGATCCATCAAGAGAAATACATCAAGGAACTACCAAAGAAGTTTGATATGAAGAGTGCCAAAACTATGCGGCAGGTTCTAGTCAAAACCAAAAGAATCACATATGTTTGTTGTGAAAGAATCCTGAGATACTTGAAAGGAACTCTGGGCTTACAGATATAGACTATTCTTGACATCTTGGCATGCTTTCTATGTGCCTGCTTAGTTTCATGGGCTACAAAGAAGAAAAACTCTTTGACTCTTTCAATAACTAAAGCTGAGTATGTGGTGGCAGCCTCTTGTTGCTCACAAATCTTGTGGATGGAGAAGCAGCTGGATAACTTTGGTATAAAGAAGAAACCAGTGCCTATCTTCTGTAGCAACACAAGTGTAATCAACATTTCCAAGAAACCTGCTAAACTTAAAAGAACCAAGCAAATTGATATTAGGCATCACTTTTTAAGAGCTAATGTTGAAAAATGCCTACTTACAATTAAGTCAGGTATGAATTAGGACTAGATAGTGGATTCCTTTACATAAGTATTGAACATGAAAAATTTGAAAGGAACGGGTTGGAATTGGGGATGACCAAAATACACAAAATGAGCAGCTGGTTCTCCTGGTGATAAGCTAGTGAAGTGTCTTTTTGTCTACATGTTTTAAATGGATCAAATTCTCTTTTCTAATTCTATAATGTACAAAGTATAAATTCAATTATATTTAGAGAAGTTCTGATTCGTATCTAATGTTGTTACCCTAAAGTCAGACATCGGAAGATACTTTGACTTGAGAAGAACTTAGAAGAAACGGGCATACAGATCTTCAGGTACGCACCCAAACACTTGAATTAAAACCGCATTGAAAGTCTTCATTGGTTCACCCATCGTTAGTTATAACCTCTTGAAATTAGTGCCCCACGTTGTGCCAAGTATTAAGTTTCAAATATAAGTAAGCACACTTGGTGGGCAGTTTCTCAAGAAACCTGAGGAAAATGGTAACTTTAAGTCTTTTCCCAATCCCATCCAAATTCAAAAAGGTCTTTATTTCTTATTTAGGCTATAACTTCCCTCCCACTCCAATGAATCGTTTACACTCTTCATTTCTTTCTTATTTTCTTCATCCAAACCCTAATCTCTAACAGCTCTCTTTTTCTCCCAAAACCTGAAACAAGTAACCCACAAAACCATAATGTTATCCATGTCAAAACAAAAAGTTGTATTTGGCTCTAAGAAAGCCGTAAAGGATTGTGTCGTCGCTATTGTGAGGATATTAGTTGTAGGAGCATAGAAATGAAGAGTCTTTGCTATAGGGGAATCTGAGTCTTAGGTGGGCCAACATCAATACTCCATCTAAAGCTACTAGTATAAAAAATCAACAATAAGAACAAAACAGTTGAGACTCTCTCAAGCCTGAGGTTACCTCTTTAACTTTTAAAGTGCCTCGTTCAACTAATAGTAGTGGACTTCATGAAAAGGTAGTTGTATCTGAAAAAGGAGATGTCGTTTGATACTGAGAAAATGCAGAAACTGGTTGAAACTAGTGGGGGGTGAAAATCTAAAGGAGAAAGAAGTTGAGAAAGAACCTTTGAGAGAGTCTACTAAAAAAGGCAGAGGTCACGATCGATAAACCTAGTTCAGAGGCCGATTCCTCTATCTTTCCAAAAAAATAGAGGAGAAAAGTGAGGGGTCTTGTTGGTGAATAAACTTCTTCAACGACTAAGGGATTAGTAGAAAGACATGGCTCTACTACTGCTTCTTTTATAGTTGATAACGAAGGGTTGATTTTGTCTAATGATGAGAACTTAAATAGGCGGTTGATGGCCTGGGATGTAGGAGATCTGCTATCTATGAGGATCTTTCTAACTTTATTGGTCCCATGGTTGATGGGTAGAGAAATTAGGGTCAACCTATACCGTGTGATTTCAGTGATGAAAGTGATACTGAAGAAAAGGTTGTGATTGTGAAGGAGAATAAAGAAAACCTATGAGAGAACCTACTGAAGCTGGTTCTTCCAAGACTGAAAAGAAGAGAAAATTAGTGAGAGGAACCAGTGAAGAAGAAAGTTCTAGGCTGATTGATGAGAGTGATGAAGAAGGTGGTAAGGAGAAGGTAGAGAAAAGTAGTCATGAGAAGAGTGGTCCCTCGTTCACTGGTCATAAGCTAGCTACAAGGGCTTTAGTAAAGCAAGATGAGGAGAAACTGGTAGAGGCCACAACTAAAGGTAAGAGGACCAAGAAACTACGCAAAGAAAAAAAACTGAAATAGACCAAGTTTCCTAGTTGAAAGCTTGAAAAATTATGAAAGGGAGGGAGGGGATCATAAGTGATGTGGAAGAATAGGGTATTACAAGGTTGGTGTAGAAACTAGAGGTTCAAGGTGGAAGGACCAAATGCTTGGCAGAATCAAAGGTTGTATGAGCCAGAGGGGAGAGAGTTTAGAACCCACTGCAAAGTGAAAGTTGAATTGGTTAAGACCAGAGTTAAAAATTTGGAGATTGTCTTTGACAAGGAGAAACTAGGGAAATTCTGGATGTTCCAAATAGTGGGTATGTTGAGTATGTGAGGTTCAAAAAAAAAAAAAAAAAAAAAAAACGACTCTGACTTGACAATACTTGCTTTGGGCAGTGCATTACCAACTACTCTGCCACACTTCACATCGCCTATTATATGCCGCACAATCTACTTTGCGTATTCGCTAAGTTACACGTCTATTAATATATGTCATTTATTTTTTGATTGTTTGAAATATTGTTTTGTCTTTAGTCTATGCTCGAATATCTTCCAACTTATACCAATACAATATTTTCGATATTACAAGTATAAATCCAGCAACTATATAGTGTCGACCATGTAAAGTAATTTATAGTTTTATTCCTAGTTGTCCAAAAAAATAAAATTGCCACTACAAATATTTATTTTCATATCGATAATCGACCTATTACAGTATGCAATCAACAGCTATAGTTCATAATTTAATAAATTATTTAGTTATCAGCGATCATTCATGTGCAAGCTTATTTTAAACAGTACCAAAATGCATTGAATGAAACTCTAGTTGATAAACGAAGCAGGTCATACATTACCAGAATGGATTGTCAACTCTTTAACAGTCAAACAAGATTAAAAAAAATATTGTCAACTTTTTAACACTTAAACAAGATTTAAAAAATAATCCTCAACTACAATTGTTTAACACTAAAACAAGATTAGAAAAAAAAAACATCAATCTTTTGAAGAATGACAAATCAATCTTTGTTCTCATCTTTGTTAATAAACTCTTTGTAATGACTCTCCAAGATACCCGACATTATTTCTTTGGGATCTTGACCAACTTCTCCATTCAAGTTCGATTCCATCCTCCGCTTCATAAAACTGTTCCTCAGCATCCTCACCATTTTTCATCTGCAGTTTATTATCATTCACACTGGTGGCATCAAATCCATTGGCATTGGCATCAACTGCATTTGCATTGACAACGGCATCGGGATCAACTACCTTAGCATCAACTGCATTGACATTGGTGGCATTGGCATCAATTGCATTGGCATTGGCGGCATTGACATCAACTGCATTGGCATTGGTGGCATTGGCATCAACTGCATTGGTATTGGTGGCACTGACAGTAGCAACCACTTCACCAAATCTACGCTTTTTTCTCAGAATTGTAGTGGTCTTTGGAGCAGTACCATGGTCCATTGCCTTTCTCTTCCTATGCCTCATCAACCATGCAGATGGACGGTACAATCATTTTCATATTGTCCTCTTCGGTTGTTCTGCTAGCATCTTAGCAACATCAACCAATTTGTCCTCCATTCTGTCAGCCTAGCGAGCACAACATTCAAAGAAGGACCTGCAACACTGACACCACCACTTGAAGGATCTGCACCTTCACCAACAATTCCTGTACGATCTCCACCAATATCTTCATTGCCTCTTGCATTTTCTTCTCTATCTACATCCATATCACATTCACCAACAGGATTAAGAACAATTTTCTTGATTGTTGTGGCCCCCATAAATTCAGCCCTAAGGGCATCCACTGACCCATCCTCAACTTCATCTACATAGGGCACATATAAATCCTCCCACCCCGATCTCACTTCTTGATCAGTAGGGAATAAGTAAGGGCGCATGATCTGAATAGAAGTTGAGCAAATTAGTTTCTTACAGTTTGAATAAAAATATTAAATGACATGAAAATAGTGCAACGTTACCTTAATTTTATTTTTCCTTCCACAAATGGATCGAAGGATTTAGGCACCACTTTTCTGTACTATTTGAGAATCCGAAGGCACAACATAGGAGACTGATCTGTCAGTGCAACTCTCCTTCCAATGGCAGGAAATGCTTCATTGACCCAGGCCTAAGATAAAAGATTTAATCGGACTATGAAAAATAAAAACTTCACAATCAACTAATTATTGGTTTATTGTAGATTTACCAAAGATGTCCAGGGGAGCCAAAAAGAGCATATCCAGGTGGTTTTCCTTTCTCACTGAAGGTTTTATAATGCTCGGCCATGTCAAGTTTGGGATTCAAATATTCAATCGTCAGCTCAAAGCACAGCCTGCCTCATGGATACTTGGAGAAGAACTCCAGATCATGAATTATACAAACCCATTCCTTCTTAACAGACTCTGAAGAATCTTTTGCCATCAATATCGTGTGGAGAAACCACAAAAAATAAATCTTCAACTTTTCCTCTTGGTCAAATTTTTTGCTAGTTTTCAACACCCTCCACATCCTCGTCGATGTCACTTTAACATTCGCTTTAGTGGATGGTTTCCAAGTTAGTTTTTCATAAAATTCCTCGCCTTTCTTCACAACCTTTTTCTTTGCTTTATCGCTGGGTTTTACCCCACACTTCAAACCAGTCATTAGAGCAAACTCCTTAAGCCCAAAATAAGCTGACTTCCCATCAACCAAGAACCAAACCTCCAGATGCTTTTTATCATTCATTCTATGAAGAAGTAGGGGGTGGACCATCTGTCCATTGAATTGCCAAAATTGAGACATTTCAAGGAACTTTCCAAATACAGTCTCCTTAAATTTCTTTTCTAATTTCAAGATTTTCAACAACTTTTTAAATAAATACAAATTTTTAATGCTAGATTGAACATATATCTTCGTTGGGAATAATGGAATTTCATCAAGCCAAGTTTTAAGACGATACCTTTGAACATTGATTTTCTTGATGCATCGAGGAACTGATAAACGATCCAACTCATACTCAGGCTCCCTGACTTCATCCCCTTCTTGATTAGTTTCTTCATCAATTTCTTCTTTAGTTGCTTCTTCTTCTTCTTCTTCTTCACCACTTTCATCTTCTCCTGATTCCTCTCTATTTCCTTCATCACGAGCAGCATAACTTTCTCCATTATCACCACCACCATCATCCATGTTTTCCTTACCTTTACCTATATCAGAGAGTTCATCCGCTTAAAAGCGTCAATTTCAGCCAAAAGACCGTCAGTTTGGGGTTCCACTTGGGCCTCTTCTATCACAATATCTTTTGCAAAGTGATCCTTTACAGTCTTTTGAATCTGCACCAACTTCGGCATCAATTAAATCAGTTTCAACAAGTGAATATTGACTGTCATTTGCTGCTGGATTATCAGCACTTTCAGGAACTCCACCACTTGTGGATTGATTGTCATCTGTTTCTGGATGTTTATCAAGTTTAGCAACTTCGGTTTCATCTCTTCCACCATTTGGAGGTTGATTGTCACCTTCTGCTGAATGTTTATCCAATTCAGCAATATCAGTTTCAGGAATTTGTCTAACACTTTGATTGTCATCTTCTTCAGATTGCTTACTAGCCTTTTTCTTTTTAGATTTACCGCTTCGAGCAGCCGTATCGATTTGATTCAGCCTTGCCATTACTTTATCTATATATAGAAGCAATTAACACAAAGTAAACTACAATATAAAATAAAAAGGAAAAAATTTGAAAGAACAATAAATAAAAAATTAAAATTTCTTCAAAAAACACCATTTACGTTTTTTCATAAGTTCTAAGACTTGTATGAGAACCAAAACAAAAATTCAGCGATACTAGGGTTCCTCACATGAAATCGAAATTTCTTGGAATTCTTCAACTGCTACTTCAAATCTTCGAGAAAATTGTTAAATAGCTGGATGAGAGACGAAATCGTTTAGGAGAACTTATGAAGGGACATAAAATCGGTTCAAAAAATTGGAAAAGCGCGAGCAAAGAAGAACCCGTTTCTAACTACCCATTTTTGATTTTTGACCCGACAAAATAACCCAGTTTTGGTTATGTTTATATACTTTTCTATAATATGCACTTTTACCCACAAGTTTTCCTATTTTTAATCAAGCCCTTGATCCCCACTTAACCTCATTTAACTATTTTTTCCAAAAAATAAGTCAAAAAAAAATGAGGAGGTCATTTAATTAAGTCAAATTTTTTAGGGATCTTTTAGTTAAATCTTTGCGAGCTACTGCCAGTGCAAGTAGGTTGAGGATGTTCCAAAGCCATATGTGATTGACGTAATTGTCCATGGCTACGCGCATCCCTGATATTTTTCTTGTCAAAATAAATACAATTGGGCAACAAGAAAAGGTATTGTGGGGATTTTAAAATAATTTTCCAATACACAGTGAAATATCAAATTGAACATACCAAATATTTTATTAACACTTCAAACCCGTCGTGGATTATTTTTTTGGATTTCCACAAATATTTCTCAATATACCATATTAATAAGTCACCTAGTACTAACATAATTTAGCCACAATATTTATATTTAAAATTTGATTTATAATTAAAATATGGACATATAATTAGATTGATATTATTTATATATAGCTTCTATACACATACATACATACATACATATATTTGTCTTATATTTTTTAAAAATTTATATCATTAAATTATATCAAATAAATATGCTACGAAAAGAAAGAAAAGACAAAATATAGTTACAAAAAGTGGATAAGAGTTGAGAATGGTTATGTGGAGTAATAATCCCTTATTTGTTATGTTTCATTTAAGAGCATATCATGAAGGAACCAATTCCTTTCGAAGTTTTTGCATGAAATTGTCACTTCTGACGTTGCTCTTACAATTTTGACCCCAATCGGAAGAGTCTTATGAAAATGGCACCGTTAGTAAAAGACACTGGTGACGCTAGATATTTCTATCGCCAGGTCTTTCCTAATAAAAAGGCCTGGTGATCACCAACACTATCTTACAGAGTTATTCTTAGAATTTTTTAATGGGGTCTAATTTCTGACGGGCCACCAGAAAGTATTCTCTTTCTGTAAAGCCCCCAATCCTTTAGTGATTTTTATATTGTATAGACATTTGGAAGCGTCTTTAACATAAATTAGATATATTTTTTCTAATTTATTGCATATAGACATATAGACTTATGTAGGTATCCTTTTTTAGCCATTTTCAAAATCAGATTAAAGCCCCTAAGCGTGCCTACTTTTATGGGAAGTTGGAACTTTCTGTTGGACTCTATTTATTACTAGTAATTAATCTGAATTAACTACTTATTTACCTTGTAAGTTATCTTCTAATTTTATGCTTATATCGTAATTAAAGCGGTAAACGAAAAGTTTAAAATTTCAAATACAAAATTAAATCCAAATTTCCTTTTTATCTACTGCAACTTCTATGCCTTTTTCATTCGTAATTTAAATAACAATATCATAAGTCTTGGTCTAGCCTTCGTCTTCTCCACTGTGTTCTTTAACTTTTTCCGGTAATTCCTGCCGATTTTCATTTTTTATTTGCTTAGTTTGGTGATATTTTCTTAATATAATTTAAATAACATAAATATTTTCTTATTTTTAGTTGTTTTTCATAATTTTAGCTACTTTTTATTTGATTTATTGGGTACAATTATACAGTTTTAATGGCTAAGCGTGGGGGTAAGAATCTCATAAAACCGGTGCATGTAATTGACGATGACGATTTTCAATATTTTGATATTTCCTCTCCGAACAAAACAGCCGTTGAGACATCTAGTCTTGTCACTAGGTCCACTGAATAGTAACAAGAGGAGTCGTCAGCCTGACAATCGCAAAATTAAAACAAAAAAGGTTGGTTCAGATGGTAAAGGTAAAGGAGTAAGAGTTGAGTCATCGAGCGACGATTCTGACAGTGAGCCCCCTGTTATTGTTAAAAAAAGAAAGCTTTGTGTGGTTCATCTCCATCATCAGTGAAGAAGAAGTTATTTCAAGGGAAGAGTAAGAGAGCAGTTAAATCTGTTAAAAGTAATGACTTTCCTTTGGTTGATGTCGAGGTATGTTAATATAATATTCCACGCATGTGTATCACCTACAATTTGATTTATTTATTTCAAGTGTGCCTTTGTACTTACTACATGGATATAACTTGCATATTACTGATATTCGACTGTAACTATGCATACACATTGTATATGCTATTTACATGTTAGTTGAAATAATCACAGATTTAACATATTAGAGGGATATAGCTTGCATATTTTTCATTTCTTGTTTGTGCATGCATATTATACAGTATATACTGTATATATATTAGTGATATAAGAGTATATTGTACATACTAGAGGGATACTTATTGCATATTAATAATATTAATCTTCAAATGCATACAAACAGTATATATACTACATACATATTAGTGATGTTCACCTTAGCATAATATGAATTAAGCAATATACACTGTATTCTCCATCATATCATTTTAGTATCTCATTAGATATTTTTAGTTTGTATAGTTAGTTATTATTCTTATATTTATACATTATGTTAATTTAAAATTTCGTTTTGATTATTTTTCATTTATTTGTTGTGGTTGTACTTATTGTTTTGTTTAATTCTTGTCTTTAATATTTATTTTTGTATTAGCCATTGAAACTATATATTCGTCCGGATCAATACCGAAGCCGTGGGATATGTACTCATACAAATGTTGAAGTTGTTCCAAGTATCAAGCAGGTTCTTAATGACAGATTGTTGGGAATTTTCAGGCAGTCTTGTTTTTGACATTTTCTTGACATGCCTGCCTTTGTAACGTGTAACAAATTGCTGAATTCTCTGTTGTTGCGAGAGGTATGTCAGCCAAGGGATGATTCCGAGGCGTTGTGGTTCGACTTTTACGGCAGTAAAATGAGGTTTGGACTGTTGGAGTTTGGTTTGGTTACTGGTCTCAACTGTATTGGTGATTATTTAAAAGAGTACCATATAGAAGTGCCTAACAGATTGCTACCGTTGTACTTTGGTGGATCATCGAAAGTTACAAAGAAAGCATTAGTTGAGTGTTTTGTTAGCAAAAAGTGGAGAAGTGATGAAGATACTATTAAGCTCGCTGCTTTATATTTCATCCATACATTTTTATTTTTTACAAAGAATTCGGCAAATTTTGACACTAATATTGGAGAGAAGGAATTTAATGTACTTGAATGTGGTGCATGGCAGACCTTCCCATGGTGTACAAATGTGTTTTTTGCGACTATTATGTCGATGCATGACAAGTTGAGGCCCTTTCTACAATGTTATCGCTTTGCTGGATTGTCGTATGCCTTGCAGGCATGGTTTTATGAAAGTTGCCCCACTATGCATGACAAGATTGCTTTTAGAGTTGCAAACACATCCCTCCAAATTCTTAATTGGCATGTAAAGAGGACTTATGATTTTGAAGAGTTGCAAAAAGGGTTTTTCAGTTTAAAGAAAAGCCAAATTGATTTATTTATTTCAAGTGTGGTTCTGTAGATACTACATGGATATACCTTGCATAATAGTCTTATTCATATGTAACCATGTATAAAATTTATATATGATATTCAAATATAAGTGATATATAGTCATAGCCTGTACATACTAGTGGGATATACCTTGCATATTAGTGATATTCCTATTTTAACATGCATATTCACAGTATATACTACATACATATTATTCATATAGGAGAATACAGTACATTCAAGAGGGAAATGTATTGCATATGTGATATTAAACTTGCAACATGCATACAAATAGTATATATAGTGCATACATATTACTGATATTCAGCTTAGCGTAGTGTGAATACATGAATATACATAGTTTACATTCTTTATACCATTATAGTATTCTATATGTTGGTTCTTTTTTATGATATTTTCCTTGTTTATTGTTTAAGTGTACCTAAAATATTTAACATAAAATGCTTGTTTTAAGGTACTGTTTATAAAGGTTGAACCTACTGAAGATGAACTTGTCAGACTTAAACTGCCGGAGCTTAAGTCACTTGACATTGGTCCAGATGATGGTGATGAACCAACATGTGATGAGGCTGTTGGTGTAAGTCAAAATTCACCAACAGTAGGACCAGGACATCAATCAACTACTAGTCGTCTTAATCATCACCGATCAGTCGATGTGCAATTATTGTTTGGGCAGCAGAAACTGTTGCAAGCTGATGTCTGTGAGTTGAAGTTGTATATGGTCAAATGCTTTGATAAAATCTTCGAGAAGCTAAATATTGATCCGGATGATTTGGGAGAGAGCCATGATTGTGTTGGGGTATGTATTTGTGCTTGTAATTTGCTTTTGTTGGTTAGGTTCATTATTAACCTTTTTCTTCTTATTATTAAAGGTTTTTGGGTCGGACAAAGCAACAAATAAAAGAGATCAACATCAGGCTGATGGTCTCTCTGTTGAAAATTTTGAGTAGGAAGAGGAATTGAATTTTGCATATCATTTCTATGATATTTATGTATTCATGTCTTTGCAATTTTGCATCCCTAAAAAATGTGTGTATCTTGAGTTATATTGGTATCTTAATTTGTTTGTTTCCAGGACCTTCTAAAAAACAGCCACAGATGTCCACGATAATGCAGATTTACCTGATGGATGTCAAATGAAAAATCCTATAGGTATTCATACTTAGTTTTCTTCAATATAAACAGGTTGTTGCTATAAAATTGCATTTTTAATTGTCTGTTATTTTTTTGTTATGCATTGTTGGTTTTTAAGAATGATCTGTAAATAAACTTTTGTTGTTTGTGTATCTCTTTTGTTTAGAAGCCGCAGAAAAGGTGCAAGATATGTTTCATAATGAGCAAGTTAGCTTGGATGGTTTTCCCTTGTACAATCCTCTAGGTATCCATGTCATTTGTGTCCAGTATGTATTGAATATTCACTTTAAATAGGTCATTCTAACTCCTCTGTTTTTTTCCTGTTTCTGTAAGTGTTGCTACTGAGCATGATCCAATTTTACATGTTCTGCAAGGTTAATATGTTTTTCATGCACATCAATTGTGTGGTGTTAATAAATTTGAAGCTATTATGCTCTTTAATTTTTAATTTATTTATTTTATTTTTTGTATTTTACTTGCTGTTATTACCTACAAAAGAGCGATAGAAAATGTCTCAATCTGTGCAAGTTAACTCAGATGGAAGTGAATTGGTCAAACCTCAAGGTATACCTATTATATTTTCCCAATATTTACTGAGTATTCAATGTAAATATACATTTGTTCAATACACTTCTCTTTATTTTTTTTATGTGGTTATTGTTATTTCTTTTCCTGTTAGAACCTACGCAAGAGGAATAAAGAGATCCTCATGTTGTTGAAAGTAATTCAGATGGAATTGAGATTGTTAATTCTCAAGGTATTCACAATATATGACTTAAATATTAATTAAATATTCATTGAGTATTTTCCCAGTATTAACTAAATATTCAATCAAAATATTCATTTGTTTGATAGATCTCCCTTTTTTTATTATGTGTTTTTTGTTATTTCTCTTCCTGTTAGAACCTATACAAGAGAAGCAAGGAGATCTTCATTGTGGGGAAGGTACTGCCGATGGAATTGACAAGGTTAATCCTCAAGGTATTTACAATATATTTTTTTAAATATTAATTGGATATTAATTGAATATACATCTGAATGGAATTGAAATCTAGTTAATAACAACAGTTTCAAGGTATTATCTTTGGATTTGACAAACCATTATACCATATTTAGTTTAAATGGTCACTGTGTTTAACCAACTGTGTTTAAACAAAGACATATTCTTTTATGGTTTCTTTTAATATTTCCATTTGCTAGCATCCTAGTAAATGAATATCTGCATGTAGGTCATTTTATGGATGATGGTTATGATATCTGCGGTGCTTTTAGATTGGGCGACATTGAATTTACTAATCCTAGTGTTGTTATTGGCAAGCAAGTTTTTACCAATGTCAAAGATGGGTTTGTTAACAACTCTGTTGAATCAGTTGAGGTTCAGGGAAGTCCCTTGGACAGTCATCAGCGTACAGATAACATTCATCATGATAATTCTTTTGGTAAAATTGAATGCATTTGTAAAAGACATCTTTTATTTCCTTTATTCTAATTACCTTAAGATATTTGATTTTTCAATTATGTTCCTTCTAATTGTCAGATCAAGAAAAAGTTAACATAAACCTGAATGTGGAGCAAGTATTGAAAACAGATAAACATCCTTCTGTGGTAGATCAAGGTATGAAAATGTTACAGATGTTTATCATTATAAGAATTTTGTTTGTAAAAAGTAGTTTAGTTGATTCTCAAACTATTAAATAGGAAGTCATCCTACTGGAAAGGAAAACTTGATCTTTGATGCGGGGCTGAATATTCATGATATGCAAGCTGCGTGCTGTGTTAATCACACAAGTGAAGACTCTCTTTCCCAATTGGGTGAAACTCAGTGGCATGAGCTCACTGCAAGGGCTACTGAAGTGGTTAAAAATAGAGCTCAAGTGAATGAGTTACCTTCTGCGTCTTGTCATGGCATACCTGCTGACATTCAGATGAATGACTTACCTGACAATGCTGAGCAATAAGATAACAGAGAGCATCTTTTGGATAATGTTGTTGAGGAGGAAGGTGGTCCCATTTATTAATGAATTTGGCTCTAGTGGGACATTCTCTGAACTGTCTCCGCGATGTATCTTTCGTCTCATCCATCCCCTGTTGGCAAACGTACGGACTGAGCTTGATTTCAACCTTACAAATCAATGGGGTCCCTGGATTGATCGAAAAGTGATTAGCAAATCTAAGTAAGTATACAAAATTACCTATGCTGCATCATTTACCCTTATAGGTTTCCTATCATCAGTGTTTATTTTTTTATTACAGGCTAGGTAATCTTTATCCAGCTCGGAAAAATAAGTTGAATCCCAAGTTTAATTTTGGTGTGCATGTGGTTGACAAGAAGGAGTGGTTTCATGTACTCAACTATGGATCAAAAAACCTCAGTACCACGGTATTCGTTAATAACTTTCCATTCTATCCTTATTATATAAATATTCATTAGTTATTCAGTTTATATGCATGTTATATGCATTTTAACTATTATATATTTATGCACTTTCCTTCACATACTTAGTCTATAACTGAAATATGCAGTAGTTATGCTGTTTACATTCATGGTATATGCACAGAATTTGTATTTATACATTATGAACTTATCATTCATAAATTACAATATAACTGGAATATGCAACCTAATTTGAGTATATTCATGATATGGAGTCGTTGAACTTTATATTGTATGCAACTATATAATTTACATTAGTTATTCAGTGCATATGCATGTTTTAGGCATTTTAACTATTATGTATTTATGCACTTTCCTTCCTATCCTTAATATATAACTGAAATATGCAGTAGTTATTCTGGTATATGTACAGATTTTGTACATATGTATTATGATATAACTGGAATATGCAACCTAGTCTTACTATATTCATGATATATGCAGTCATTGAACTTTATCTATGTACTGATGTTATTTAGCAAAATTCAATACTAACTAAATTGTATATATTTTGTCAGCATTTTGATGTCTTGTTTTACTATTTGCGTAAGAAGGCAAAGTATGATCAGGACATTATTGTCAAAGTCACAACCACAGATTGTCAGTTTGATGCCATCATCAAAGCTGTGTATAATGAGTTCATCAGGATGGGGAAAGACCTGAGGGTTGTAGATGATGCTAAATTGATTTCTGACTATACATCTGGAAGTAGTTTGCGATGCAATACCCCTTGGGTTCTTGTTGATGATATCTTGTTCCCTGTCAAGGTTGTTCATGATTGGCATTGGATTTATGCCATATAGTCTTTCAAGGACCGGTCTATTTATGTGTATGACACTAATCCAAATTCACCAGCCTATAATGAAGAAGTCATCCAGGCTCTTGATCCGTATGTTACCATGTTACCTCTCTTCTTATCTGTCACTGATTTTATATAAAGAAGAGCAGATTTGTTCGACAGTGGTTCGCCTTATGAGGGCAAATCTATGGCTGATCCCTTCATTTTGCATTTTAGTCCAAGGCTACCGTCGTTAATGCAACGGTACGTTGTATGCCAATATCTTTTCCCTCTTCAGATTAGTAAAATGTATTACAATTATCTAATGCTCCTTTATTTACTGTATCAGTGATTATGGTGTCTTTGCTGCTGCTTTTGCGGAGTATTACATTCAGTACCAGTCATTGCCTACACCAGAAGATGACCTTTCTATTGTACGGAGTCATTATTCAATGTATCTCTGGCATTATGGGATGACCAAACAACTGGATTGTGCTGTTAGCGATGAGGAGGACTGACAACCTATTGTTTCCCTTCTTTTTTTTTTTTTTGGAATTTTTGAATTATGTCTTTTAGACAATTCGCTGCTAAGTTATTGAAACTATAGTTGATGGTTTCTTTTTAATTCTGACAATACAATTATGATTGCCTTATGCTATTTATTTTGTTTACAACAGTACTTTTAACAAATTAGTTACTACATATTGAATTTTAAATATACTATGTCCAGGCTCCCTTCCCTTATATGTTGTTTTTACCTTTAATAATTTTTACAGAGGAATGCCAGTTATTCTAACATGTACAGTCCCTGTACCAATCATCTTTTTTCGAACTTCTGTGTTGTATTCAAAAAATATCATAAAGGTATTTGCCCAAATATGCAAGTTTTATGTCATTTACATATAACCTGCACACAATTATCTATATATATACTTCAATGATCTATTATAACCTATTTAAACATGCGGCATAAGTTTCTCTTTACTGCCTCTCTTGGCTGCATTATTTGATTGCTGACTGCATATTTTGTTAATATTTGTAGTATATTAGGTCCCGCTGCTGAAATTTAACTGTTTTCTTACAATTGGTTTGATTAACAAAGATGTCAAATATGTGCAATGTATATCTTCACTGCACTGCATTTGGTTGCATTGAAGATTCAAAATTAAAGTGGTGCATACAAGCACTTAAAGAAGGAAACTTAAAAACAATCACTTTTGGAACAAAGATAGAAGTAAGAAATTTTTTATTAAATTAATAATAAAAGTTACTTAATCTTGGAAACAAAAATTAAAAAACATATTAAAACATCAACCTTCACTAAATTAACAGTTGTTTAAAATCTTATCGGAGCATTCCTACAGGTCTTGCGGTTGCGACCTTGATGACCACAAGTGCACAAGATATCTGAGCTCTCTTCAGTGGTCTCTACCATGCTGACTTGAATCTTGATGTTTTTAGTCTGCATGCTTGTTTTTACCATGTGGTGGCAGTACAATTTCACTACTTATCTCCTCGGGTACATTCCGGGCACTCTCACCTTGAATTGGATACACTGGTACTTCATATGTCTTTAACATTGACTCCTTTTTGTAATATTCAACACAGTATTCAGCTGGCTTAATGTGCATGAAGTCCAGCACAGCTTTGTGTGTTGACAAGTAATTTCATCAAGTTGATACCTACAACATGTGCATGTTTTCTCGCGTAGATCAACAATATATTTTACCCTCCCATACACTACTTTGTAAAGAAGATCAGTTGATGGAATTACCTGCAAACAGTTTACATAACGCTTCATATATATTTTATGCATATTTTTATATTCTGCATTTCTATTTCATACTTACTGAATATTTTTTGCGTATATATTCTGCATATTCAACAATCACAAGTGCTCTTACGCAATTTGCAGTCACATTCCATTCCAAGCAATTATTAAATTTATTTATACATATGTATATGCTGAGATCATTCAAATTAATTGCATTATACTTCTTCACTTTTTAAGGGATACTAATTGGATTATATGTGTTAGTCTATATGTAGTAATTATTCAAACAATATGCAAAACTGAATGAATGAACTTTCATTCCATTTTTTGGAAGCGATAATGTTTTCATTTAGGATTTCTTGATATTTATCTCCAAGTGGTGTGAATGTGTCCATTGTAAATTGTCTTTTTTTTTTTGCAGTCCATATCTGGAACATATCTTCTCATGTACTCCATCAATGCTTCAATTGGGAGTCTCCTTGCCTGCTTATTCGCTGCATCAACTGACTCTGCAATATTAGATGTCATAAAGAATGTTCGCTTAGTCTGTGCATGTGCTATTGACCACTTGTGATAACCAATTTTGAACAGGTAATCCTTTACTGTAATGTCGATACTCTCAAGGTCCTGCATTGCTTTTTGAAATTCATCAACTGTGTAAGCCATTACCACTCTAAAATATGCATCTTTCAGTTTATCTTGACCCTTTTTGAACTTCAACTTAACATTTGTCCATAAGTGGAATACACAGACACAACGAGGTATTTCTGGATATACTGTCTTCACAGCCCGTGCTATACTTTCGTGCCTATCAAACTCGACACACATGCCCTCCTTTATACTATGTGCTTTTCTTAAACATTCGAAAAACCACTCCCAAGCCGCATCGTTTTCAGAATCAACAACTGCATAGGCTAATAGTAGAATACGTCCTACATATAAAATACGTTCCTGGAATTATGCACTGGGAAAATATATATATCAGATATGAACTAAATATTCATTTGGTATTCTGTATTGCATATCAGCTAAGTTGTAACTAGAGGTTGGTATGTTAAAAATATATAGCAGATATGAACTAAATATTTACTAAATATTATATTTAAATACTTACCAGAACCATCCAATGTGTAGGCTATTAACATCGTACCACCATATGCACCGCTCGAAAAACTACCATCCACTACCATTACAGGCCTACAATATTGCCATCCCTATATAAATGCATTGAGCGCAATGAAAAAAAACAAAAATGAATCATCATTAGTTTTTTTAAGCTTTGTAACATATCCAGGGTTTGCCTTGTTCAGGACGTAAAGATAACTCAGAATTTTTCCATAGGCTTGAATAGGTTCCCCCTTCAATAATTCAATTGCCTTCTACTTACATCTCCACGCTTTCATGTAGTTGAGTGTAATCCCGTATGTTTTTTTCAACTCCATTATGATGTCCTTCGGTGTGTATATTGTTATTGGGTCTGCAAACCTTTCCTTCATTATATTTCCAATAATATCAGTACTCACTCGCCGCTCTGAAATCAACCTTTCTTCTATTGGACAAGTGTGGACATTGTTAAATTTTCTTATCATGAATAGCCTTGAGCCATTCAAGCTTGATGATCGAAGCATCCAACTACACGGACTGTTAACACAAACTACCGAATACCTAGCAGTAGCATTCAAGTATTCTTTATAAATTAATACGGATATAATATTTACAGAATATATTGTAATATGCATTCAATATTAATTCAAAAAAAAACTTACTTCTTTGTTGAAGACCTATCAACCTTAGTTTCAAACTTTTCTTTTAGAGCATAGTTCTTTACAACACCTTGGAGAGTTTCCTTGTTCTTATATACCTGATTTTCATGTATGCTATGTTCAGGATTTTCAATGACACCGATTTCATCAATTGGTATACCATCAATTTCATCATTGTTACTTGAAAATATCTTCTCGACTACTTCAGCAATATTGATATCCTGGATTGGACCTTGATCCCTGCAAATATTCGTACCCAATACCGCTGCATGTGTGCTCGAATCAACTTCCTGGATTTTTTCACTTACTGTGATGCAAAGTAGATATTCGCTCATCTTGGTTGCTTTCTTTTGCTCCACATAAAGTTGAACACCCATATCATTCTTCATGGAGATTGGTTAGAATACTTCTTCAATTTGATACTGGACATTAAGCGTATATTTAAATGTATCTACTGCCAGTTGAGAAACTATTGCACCCATAAACGTTGCATATAAGCAGTCTTCTTGTAATAGAATTCCATCAGCGTTGTAGTTGATAAATTTGTAATCGTCAACCCATTCTCCTTCATATTGAATTAAAATCTTAATTGGTGACATATTCTGATGATATTCACGCAAAACAACGTTCAATATGAATGTTGATTCCTCTTGAATGTGTTATATAGATACCTTCTGCTCTTAAAATTTATGAATATTTCTGTGATATTTTTTGGGTAAATATCACCGTATATATGGATATATATAGTGGATTTTTGATTACGTGCCTGGTGGGATTCTTGAAATTTTGGCTGATGAGATTCCATAAATATTCAGTTAAGCGACGTGATCTTCTGAGATTTTCACGCACACTTTTAAGAATTTAGGATATGTACGAACCTATTTTTTAGCATCTTTTTTGGTTAGCCATTGATGTATATTAAATGTGTCTATTAAACAGTAGGGTTATCTCATATATTTGGTAAGTTATGAAATTTTCCCAATCCTTTATATGGGGCAACACCTGGTCCAACCCAACACATAATATCCATAAATTAAACATATATTGCACATTCATAAGTACTCCCTCCGTCCCATTTTAGTTGTCGCTTTAGCAAGTTTCATTTGTCCCGAATTAATTGTCGCTTTAGCATTTCAAGACATTTTTTACCAATTCTTTCCAACTATGCCCCATATTTAATAAAGAAGTATTTCCTAGAAAAGTCAATCCAGTTTCATTTATTAGGGGTAAAATAGTAAAAGACATACCCTATTTATTGATTTCTTAATAAGCGTGCATAAGCCTAAAGCGACGACTAAAATGGGACGGATGAAGTATTTTTAATAAATGCTAATGAGATTATACAGTTTTTTATTCCGTTTGTTTTTTTATACCCCTTGTAATTTAAGGATAGATGTTTTCTGGATGTATTGGTCTATTTCTGTTCGATCGCGATGGTCCTGTTCGATTGCGGGATAAGACCATGATTGGTTCCGAAGGCATATCTTGAGAAGATCGATGGGGAATGACTTCGATGGAATGGTTCGATCGATCATGTCGTGACGCGATCGGAAAGCTCGAAGACAGCTGTTCTAATAGTGATAACTGATCTTATCCTAATTTTATCGGAACAGAACCAGCGCATTTCATGGGACGTGGAGAGCTGTTGAAGAAACGTGAGAAGTCAGACTTCTTCTAGGGTTGGTCACCTCCACTTCAAACTATAAATAGATCCCATTTCTCCCATTTGAGGACACGTTCAGCAGAGAAAAGAAACAACATTATTTTTACAGCCACCAGCTATATTACTACTCACTATACCATTGTTCATTTATTTTCATTATCAAAGTAACCATTGTATTAAACATCAATCGTGGCCTGTTTCAAACGTGGAGGAAGATTCATTTCTTTCATCGAAGCAGCAGCCTCCGATTCTTCAATACAATAAGCTTTTATCGCTTTATTTATTTATTCGCTATTATTCATTTCGTTGTTTGCATGCTATTTCCATCATTTGGTATTCTAATTCATCGCAATCGATCTTATTAATCTGCTATCGTTGCCTTGGTCATATAGTTCATTATTTAATTTACTTAATGATATCGAACATATTAGCTGAGTTATTACTATCACTTTTTGATCATATTATTATTTGGTTGAATACATTTCCGTTGATCGCATTTATTTATCATTATATATATATATATAAATTTGTCATCGAATCTGACTAAAATCAAGTATTCAGCATCAAACAAAATTAACACATAAGTCATCTTCGATAGAAACTCGTCCGAAACCAGGTCATCGTAAATTGCTAATTCATTATTTTCCTTCATTCGTCCGTTCACACCTGCCTTTGAATTGTTCATTCCGACTTCGACATCGAATTTGCCTATTTATACCTTTGAAATTGATATTTGCATTGTCTTCGAATTGAAGCCTAGAAAATCGATTACTTGTCAACGTAAATCGCCTATCAATCGATCGAATTGAGATATAAACGGTCGCCTTAGACTCACTAAATATAAATTTAATTGTAAAACCTGAAATACATTTTTAGGAAATACAATTTGGCGCCTACCGTGGAATCTAGGCAATCGATTTATTCCGAAATTTGAATCGTTTGATACTACTTATGTTTGCTTTTTTGTCCTGAAATGGCAGATGAACGTAACATTGATGTTACTACCACTTTGAACGGTCAACAACAGCTAAATCCCAATGACGGGGTTCATGTTCCGATCAATGTTGAAGCGGTCGATGAGTCTACCAACCACGAGCAGGATCCAATTCATGACGACATTCCTACGGGTTCACAGCTGAACGCGCCCCAAGGGCGACGACCCGGTAAGGAACCTGCGGTCGAAACTGAGTCGGGAGATATGAATGTGGCACTGATCTCGTATTTGAAAAGGCATGACGCTCAGTTCGAAATGATACAAGAACAGTTGAAGGTCCTGTCTAGCTCTATCGGAAACAGAGCGCCCACCTCCCCGATCATACCCCCCGCAAGCATTCTTACTTCGGTTCCTCAGGGCGCCGTAACAGGGGGACTTGCAGTGGGGGTCGGATCTGGAGGATTGGGTACGGTCGTCGTGGCTATGGGAGCTCCGGCCTCCGTTACGACAGAAGTAAGGATGTTAGCTACGATGCAAACTCTGCTAAATGACATAGTGGATAAGAAATTGAATGAGATAAAATCATCTATGGAGAAATTGCCAGGTGTTCCGAAGCTAACGGATGAAGTCGCTATGAAATCGATTTCAAAGCGTCCGTTTCCAGCAAGTGCAGCCCCATTGCCCATTCCTAAAAATTTCAAGTTGCCAGAAAGTTTGAGATACGATGGTACCACAGATCCAAGGGATCACATTGATATGTTTTCGGTTGCAGTTCAGGCAAACGACCTAACTTCGGAAGAGATCAGTTCAGTCAGCCTTAAGAAGTTTTGTGAAACTTTGAAAGGGGCAGCACTGAAGTGGTATTTGCAGCTACTTGAAAAACGAGATACTGAATTTCGATGATAGGGCGGCTAAGTTCATTCGATCACATACTGAAGCAAAAAAGATAGCGCCAAGGGTGGAAGATATCCTGAACGTTAGGCAGCGGCCGGGGGAAACTATCAAACAGTTTGTGAAACGATTTAATGACGAAAAGATTCATATCCCAAATCTCGAAGAAAGGTGGGCTTGTTTGACTTTTGCTAATAACTTGCGCACTGATTCAATAGAGGCGTGGAAGTTAAAAGATCGTCTTAGGAAAATCAACGCATGGACGTTTGACGATCTAATCGTGAGTGCGAACCAAGGATTAGGACTGAGGAGGAGGAGTTCCAGCTAGCCCGAAATAACCATCAGTATGATCGACCACCACCACGGAGAGTCGAGAACGGCAGGCGAAACTACAGGGACCAACGATGGGAGCCCTACAATTTCCCTCGAATGGGGAGCGTTAACCACGAAGCTGGTAGTTCGAAGAATCGGCCGAGGAGAGGGCAGTCGAACACATCTTCGGCTCCGAAAGATCGGCCACTGCCTCCAAAAGTGACGGAGTACAATTTTTGCATATCGACACCAAACTTGGTAAATCACTTGAAAGGGATGGGTGATAAGGTCGTAAAGTTTCCGGGTCGCATAAAAACAAATCCAAACACAAGGGATGAAAATCTATGGTGTGCATTTCATCATGACTTCGGCCATACAACGGAAGAATGTAAGGCGTTGAGATACGAAGTGGCCAGCTTGCTACAGAAGGGGCACTTGGTAGAATTATTGACTGATAGAGGGCGAAACAATTTTAATAAGAAAAAACATGACGAGCCGCCAAAACCTCCTGCTCCTAGGAAGACGGTGAATGTTATTACCGGAGGAGATGACGTTTGTGGAGTGACTTACACTACAAAGAAATATGCAAAGGTCTCGTTCACACGAGACAAACGAACGCGGGAGGACATGAATGAAGAGATTGTGTTCGAGGATTTCGACTTCGACGAAAGGATTCATCCCCATCACGATGCACTGGTAGTAACGATGAGGATCGACGATGCCGATGTAAAAAGGGTATTAATCGATCCTGGCAGTTCGGTTAATATCATACATGCAAGAGTAGTTGAACATCTGTAGTTGAGTGATGAGATCGTGCCTCGCTCAACGGTGTTGTCGGGCTTCAATAATTCAAGCGAAGTGACCGTTGGAGAAATCACAATTAAGACATATGCGGAAGGCGTTGAGAGTGAAACATCATTTCAAGTGATGAAAAGCGAGATGGCATACAATGTGATATTGGGTCGGCCGTGGATTCATGCTATGGGAGAGGTCCCCTCGACTCTACATCAAGTTGTAAAATTCCCTACCCCATGGGGAATTCGTGAAATAAGAGGTGAGCAGCAGGCTTCTCAAGAATGTTACTCAGTAGCTGTTAATGATGGCTTTCGAAGACCTCACTGCGGCTCCGTCATGTGCTTCGTCACAGTTAGCGGAGTCCGAAGTTGAAGACGAATTCGCACAGGTTCCACCATGTGTGAGAGAACCGTACAAATAAAAAGCCGGAGACTCTACGATAGAAGAATTGGAAGAATTAATGTTATTCGATGATAAGCCTGATCGGAAAGTCTGTGTGGGAGCAGAACTGGATCCCGAAGTAAGAGCAAAAATCATATCCTTCCTCAAGGATAATTCTGATTGTTTTGCTTGGTCCCACGTAGATATGGTGGGAATCGATCCAAAAGTTGCCACACACAAATTAAACGTCGATCTAAAGCATCGGCCGGTGAAGCAAAAGAAACAGTCGAATGGGGGATTCTGGAGGAAAGTGATCAACGATGAAGTAGAAAAATTGTTAACGAATGGGTTCATTAAAGAGGTTAAGTATCCAGAATGGCTTGCAAACACTGTCGTAGTACCAAAGAAAAATGGCAAGTGGAGAGTATGCGTCGATTATACCGACCTCAACAAAGCCTACCCAAAAGACTCGTTCCCACTGCCTCACATCGACAGACTGATCGATTCAACGGCAGGGCATGAAATGTTGAGTTTCTTGGATGCCTACTCAGGCTATAATCAAATTTCGATGGACCCAATAGATCGGGAGAAAATTTCGTTCATCACAGACACGGGGACTTATTGTTACACAGTCATTGCCCTTCGGCCTTAAAAACGATGGAAGTGTTTATCGATGATATGTTGGTCAAGTCTCTGGAAAAGGGAAACCATTTAAGTCATTTGGAGGAAACTTTTACGATACTAAGGCGGTTCAACATGAAACTGAACCCGGAGAAATGTGAGCTCGGGGTCGGATCCAGAAAGTTCTTGGGATTCATCGTATCGCAAAGAGGAATCGAGGCCAATCCAGACAAAATCAAGGCGATCGAAAGCATTTTCGAAGACCTGACCACGGTGAAAGAAGTTCAACAGCTGACCGGTCAAGTAGCCTATCTCAGCAGGTTCATCTCGAGGTCATCTGAACGATGTCACAAGTTCTTTTCGGTGCTGAGGAAAAAAAAAATTTTTGAGTGGACACCAGAATGCAAAAAGGCTCTCAAAGAACTGAAGCAATACCTGTCCAATCCTCCACTTCTATCAGAGCCAATCGAAGGAGAAGTGCTGCTGATCTACTTGGCCGTTTCCGATGTTGCTGTAAGCCATGTCCTCGTTCGCGAGGATGGAGGTAAACAATTTCCTATCTATTATGTTAGTAAGACACTGTTAGATGCAGAAACAAGGTATCCACATCTAAAAAACTAGCACTTGCACTAGTCACTGCTGCACGAAAGCTAAGACCTTATTTCCAATGTCATTCAATATCTGTCATAACTACTTTTCCATTGTGAAATATTTTACATCGGCCAGATCTCTCTGGTCGATTGATGAAATGGGCGGTCGAGCTGAGTGAATACGACATCACTTACCAGCCTCGCACCGCCATAAAATCTCAAGTTTAAGCTGATTTTGTAGCAGACTTCAGCGCTAACATCTTCCCAGAAGCAAAAAAAGAAGAGTTGATGATGAGAGATCCAGATCTCGGAGTCTGGGTAATATACACCGATGGAGCTTCGAATGTAAAAGGGACCGACCTCGAAATCCTGTTGATAGCACCTACCGGTGAGAAGCTCAGTTATACGATCAAATTAGATGCAAAAACTAACAATGAGGCCAAATATGAGGCCCTCGCTGCAGGTTTAAAGATCGCAAAGGACTTGAAAGTCGAACGACTAGACATCAAAAGCGATTCTCAGCTGGTGGTGAATCAAATCCAAGGCAATTTTTGTGTTCGAGATACGAGAATGCAGCAGTTGCTCAAAAAAGTACAAAATCTTCTAACTTCTTTTCAGGAATGGAAAATAGCTCAGATACCGAGGGAAGATAACATCGAGGCAGGCGCCTTAGCCAACCTTGGTTCTGCAGCAGCTATCGATGGAAAGATCGACGAAACAGTGGTTCATTTGTTCAAATCCCCACTCTGTCGAAGCATCAAAGAGGTAAACAACGGTAATCATACTTGGGATTGGAGAAACAAATATTTGTCTTATTTGCAGGCAGGCACCCTTCTCAGCGACAAAAAGTCTGCCCGATCACTTAAAGCTAAAGCAGCAAGATATTGTCTCCTGGAAAATAAACTCTACAGACGAATGTTCGGTGGCCCTTTAACAAAGTGTGTGGGACCAGATGGGACAAGCTATGCGTTGAAAGAATTTCACGAAGGCGAATGCGGCAATCACTCCGGCAGCAAATCGTTGGTTCGAAAGATAATAAGAGCTGGATACTATTGGCCAACGATCGGGGATGATGCCAAAGAGTTCGTTCGCAAATGCGATAAGTGTCAATGATTTGGCAACCTCATACATCAACAAGCAGAGCCACTTCATTCGGTCACGTCACCGTGGCCATTAATGAAATGGGGAATGGATTTGGTCGGGCCGCTTCCAACAGCGCCCGGTAAGGTAAAATTTATTTTAATTCTTACGGATTATTTTTGTAAATGGGTAGAAGCAATTGCTTTGGCTAAAATTCGTGAACAGGAAGTCATCAAATTTATTCATCAAAATATCATCTGTCGTTTTGGGATCCCAAAAGAGATCACATGTGACAATGGTAAACAGTTCGTAGGAAGACGGATCACTTCCTTCTTCGAAAAATGGGGGATCAAGCGAATTGCCTCAACATCTTATCACCCCAGTGCAAATGGACAAGCTGAGTCTTCCAACAAAACAATAATCGAGTATTTGAAGAAAAGGATGGATGAGTCAAAGGGCAATTGGCCGAACGAACTCCTCGGAGCGCTGTGGGCTCATCGGACAACGGTGAAACACAGCACCGGGGAAACACCGTTCTTACTTGTCTATGGAGCAGAAGCGCTGATATCGGCGGAAGTGGGGGAACCAGTCTTCGGTTTGCCCACTCCACCCAAGAGGCGAACAAAGAGGCTATGCTGATAGACTTAGACCTGGTCGAATCAAAAGGAGACATGGCATTCGTTCGAATACAAGCACAGAAACAAAGGGCAGAAAATTACCTCAACAAAAAAGTCAGGTATCGATCTTTTAATGTAGGAGAGTATGTGCTAAAAGTCAAAAGACCGAAGAAGGATGAGCCCAACGAAGGTAAACTAGGAGAAAATTGGGAGGGACCCTATCGGGTCAAGGCAGTAACCGGAATAGGTTCATACCAACTCGAAACAATGGACTCCAAGCCAGTCGATTTCAATTGGAATATCACACAATTGAAGAAATATTACTTTTGAAATTCTACGGTATCATCAAGCTTTATTTTCTATATTTCTCTGAAATTTCCATTCTCTTTCCATCATAAGTAGTTGCTCGATCGATTATTTGGTACAAACACTTTTAGATGATAGGCATAGTTGGAATTGAATGATGACAAGCATCACCCATGAATACTTGAGCTCAAAAATGCTCCAATCGGGGTCGATAAGTCTGACGAACATTCTAACGTGGTCTTCATCTATAACGGCTTTTTCAGTTTTTGTCTCCGTTTCAGGTATCGAAATCAAGGACCAGTGTTCGGCTGCTCATCCTTCGCACCCAAACACTGGGGGAGGGGATGGAGTTAGTAAGATGGTCGCTGTCGGAAACTGGGGACTGCCCAGGAACCGGGGACTACCCGTCGAAAGGAGAAACGAAATCGATTGAAATCAGTACTGGGGACTTGTTCGAAATCCAACAAGTTCAAGATCCCAACGCTCACTCGAACTGGGGACTCATATGTACTTCAAATCGAACTAGACTTTGTCGAAAATCTCAAACCCTGACGCTTTTGTTCAGAGTCGGGGGCTATTCGTTTAGATGAGTTATGTAGCATGTAAACGATTCGTTAGTGGTCAAAAATTTGTGCCTTCAAACGGCCACATCATGCAACCGATCGAATTGTACGATCCGAAAATGTATTAAACGCCCAATAGCGGCTAATATTTCGATGGTATACAACACTTGGTCATATTTTCAGACTTTTCATATTTGTCAACAGGTGTTATCGGTCTAAACATTAGCGAATTTTACAATTCCAAAATTTTCACCAAGTGTTCAAAGCAATTTTTTCATTCCGAACTTCAAAATGTTCGAGGAGCGCATTACGTGAAAGTGAGACGTCATTTTTTACTATGCACTAAACATTGGGCCCCAATCACATTTCTTCCGACGACTGTTGCTAGACATCAAAACTTTCGAACGATTTAATTGAGTCATCTTCAAAACAATACAGCGATAAAAAAAGTCAAAGATAATTCATTCATTGAAAAATATTTACATGATTTCGTCGAACGACCACATTACATAAAAATCCAAAACGACTAAAACAACAAGTCGTAAACAGCTTTAGTTTATTCATCACCATCCCCATCAGAACCTTCATCGGAGGAGCTCGCTGGAAGACCAAGATCTTCACGGGCTAACCGCACAATGGCAACGACATCATTCAGTTCGGTGGGAACATCAATATCTCGATCCAACATCTCTCTAAGGACATCGCGCCTTGATTCGGCAAGGATAAGGTCCTTTATCTTTTCAAATTCTTCCTCGAGATCGTGCCTTAAGATGTTGATTCCTTTTGAAGCAGCAGGTTCCTTTCCGACAAGCTATCAGCTTGAACCTTTAAGTCCTCGTTGCTTTTGCGAAGGATGCTCAACTCTTCGAACTTATCAGCTAGTTCCCGATCTTTGCTCTCTAAAGCAGAATTGAGTATGGCCAATTTTTGTAAAAACCGAACACACCAAAGAAATTGAACACACTCACACGAGAGAAGAATAAGATTTGGGTGAAAACTCTTTCTTTTATTGATGAAGGGAGTCCCCTATTTATACAAGAGAAAACCTAGTAAACCTAACTTAGGGACCAAGTAAGCTTAACGGGCTTGGCCCAATATACAACTTACATAACCTAATCTATTTACATATCTAACCTATTCACAATATAACTTCATTACCCCCCCCCCCCAAGTTGGAGCAAGAGGGTTCCTTATGCCCAACTTGTTAAGGAAGTACTCGAACTGGGCACGTCCCAGCGCCTTCGTAAAAATATCAGCAAGTTGTGTGGTCATAGGCACATAGCTGGGACGAATGTTTCCTCCGATAATCTCATTCCGAACAAAGTGACAGTCGACTTCGATGTGTTTAGTGCGTTCGTGAAAGACAGGATTCCGAGCAATACGTAACGCTGCTTGACTGTCACACTTCAAATTCATCGGAGACTTGTGATCGATTCCAAGGTTCCATAATATCCCTTTCAACCACTTCAATTCGCACACGGTCATCGCCATCGATCGATACTCTACCTCGGCAGAGGACCTCGACACGATCTGTTGCTTCTTCGTTCGCTAAGATATTGGTGAGTCCCTAACGACACATACCAACCTATTAACGACCGACGTGTCAACGGACAACCTGCCCAACTGGAGTCACACCACTCGTGCAATCTCAGATCACACTGAGAATTAAATACGATGCCTTGTCCCGGACACCCTTTCAAATATCAAACAACCCTAAGTGCTGCTTCCATATGCTCAATACGGGGACTCTGCATGAATTGCGACAACACATGTACACTATAGGACAAATCCGGTCGTGTAAAACACAAGTAAATCAATCTTCCAACCAGTCGCCGATAGCGTTCAGGATCTTTGATAAAGCGACCAGTCGCAAGCGCCAAGCGATGATTTTGTTCTATCGGTGTACCAACCGGTTTTGCCCCCAACAAGCCTGCTTCCGATATGATATCCAATGCATACTTCCTCTGACACAAGAAGATTCCCTTCGGAGCCCTTGCCACTTCAACTCCCAAGAAGTATTTCAAGGTACCTAAATCCTTCATATGTAAACATTTCGAGAGATACAACTTAAAAATTCGAATTGCCTTTGAATCATTACCCGATATGATTAAATCGTCCACATAAACAAGTACATTCAAATGCAAATTTCCTTTCTTCATCGTAAATAATGAGTAATCCGAATATGATTGTCGAAACCCATATTGCTTAAGAGCAGCAGACAACTTCGCAAACAAACACCTGGGTGCTTGTTTTAAGCCATACAATGATTTTCGAAGGCGACACACAGTTCCTCTCCCAGTCATGCGATGTCCTGGAGGAAATTTCATATATACTTCTTCGTGAAGATCACCATGCAAAAATGCATTGTGCACATCCATCTGATGTAATTCCCAATTTTTGGCAGCTGCTACGGCCAGAAAAACTCGGACAGTCACCATCTTTGCAACCGGTGCAAATGTCTCCTTGTAATCAACTCCTTCGATTTGATGATTCCCAAAAATCACCAGTCTTGATTTGTACCTTTCAATAGTTCCATCCGAGTTGTACTTTATCTTATATACCCATCGGCATTCGAGGGCCTTCTTCCCCGTAGGAAAGCGAACTATCTCCCAAGTTTTGTTCGCTTCCAATGCCTTCAATTCTTCCCCCATGGCTATTCTCCATTTTTCATTTTTCATCGTCTCCGAATAGGAGGTAGGCTCATGTCCTTGCGTTATAGCTGCAAGAAAACTCACATGTTTCGAAGAGAAATTATCACAATTGACATAGTGTGCTAGAGGATAGGGCTTACTAGAGGGTTGTTGAGAAACGGATGAACAATCAGACTTTCGAACACAGGACGATACCCGGTGACTCATCTTTTGGACCGTATTAGTAACAAAGTCTCTCACCAAGATATTCTCTTTCTTATTTTGTTTTCTACGACCCAACCCTTCGGGTTCAACTTCGGGAACAACTTCAGGTTCAACTTCCGGAGTCACCACTTCGGGTACAATTTCTGGAGTCCTGACTTCAGGTTCAACACCCCCCCCTTCCTCGCACACTCTCCTCTTCCTCCTCCAATGCTACGGTGACAGGAACCGTATCTTGTCTCCATTTTTCTTCCTCAGTTTCTTTGGATGCGAACGGAAATTCCTTTTCATAAAACACCACATCCCTTGAGAACACAAACTTCTTTGCCTCCAAATCATACACTTTCCACGCTTTCTTCCCATTTGGATAACCCAAAAACACGCATCGACGACTCCTACTCTCAAACTTGTCACTTGTTCGTCCTTGATTGCGAGCATAACATAAGCAACCAAACACCCTCAAATGATAATAATTCAGTGTCACACCCATCAAGATATCGTAAGGTGTCTTCCCATTCAACAACTTAGTGGGTGTCCGGTTAATCAAGTAACATGCCGTCATCACACATTCTCCCCAGAAGTCAATCGGTAAATTGGCTTGAAAACGTAGTGCCCGTGCCACGTTTAAGATATGTCTATGTTTTCGTTCAACTCTACCGTTTTGCTGGGGTGTCCCTACACAAGAAGTTTGGAACAAGATCCCTTGCTCGAGAAAATACCCTCTCAGACTTACAAATTCGGTTCCATTATCACTCCGGATGCATTTTACCCGTTTATTGAATTGTCTTTCTACCATTGTAAAGAAGCCTTTCAATTTTTGTCCGACCTCTCTTTTATCGACTAACAAGAACACCCATACTCCTCGTGAGAAATCATCAACAACAATAAAAAAATATGATGCACCACACGAAGACTCAGTTCTATAAGGACCCCACAAGTCACAATGAACTGAATCAAAAGGTTCAGCAGCTCTATTATTACTCGAAGGAAATACATTTTTAGTTTGCTTTGCCCTAAGGCATACATCACATGCTTTTTCCTCTAAGCTACCTTTCCCACTATCTTCTAAAACTGAAAGAGAATTTGTTACTTGCATCGAAGGATGTCCCAACATTTGATGCCACAAATCTACCACATCGACCTTCATAGCTTTCACCACGGGTATCGTCCGAAAGTAGTAGAGTCCGTCCTTTTGTTCACCCGCTCCAATCAACTTCCCCGTATCTCGGTCCTGCATAACACACAAATCATTAGTGAAATTTACATTGCAACTAACTTGATTAATTAATTGAGACACAGAAATCAAATTGCAAGTCATTTCAGACACATATATCACTCCGTGAAGAACCATGTCTTCATTAAATCTGATGGATCCTTCCTGAGTCGCCATCGTACTGCTTCCGTTCGGTAAACCTACCGAAAACTTTGGTATTGTTCATAAATTCTCCAAAGCACCTTTCACTTGTGCTTGCTTTCTCCTTTTTCAGAAAATCGAACAACATCTGCAACTGATCACCTGTTATTCCGGACAAGTTAGTTTGTCCGGGCACACTCATGTGTCAGTTTTCTCCATTCTCGAGCTCAGCTTGAGCAGCATTTGCTCGATTATTGCCACATCCTCGACCAGCATTCGAACCAAACTGTTGATGTCCACGACCTCTTCCACCTCTGTTACCTTCAGCTCTTCCTCTGCCACGTCTTCCATTCGAAGAACCTTGCTTCGGATAATGCACCCACGCCTCCGGATAACCAATAACTTCATAGCAGCGTTCCGGAGGATGTCCTCCTCGATCACACAAGTGACACGCCTTATAGCCTGTCTTCTGTAGCTGTGATCGTTGTGCAGAAAACGCTAACACCTCCCCTCTTTCTTCCTGAGTTCGTGCTATCCCTTTGACCCGTTCATCTTGGATTACCTTTTAGTAGACTTGATTCATCGATGGCAATGGATGCTGAGCCAAGAGATTGGAACGGACGGTTCCATAAAGACTTTCATCCAGCCCCATAAAAAATAAGTGAACCCTATCATCTTCCCTTTTCTTCTCCAGTGCAACCGTTAGATTGCAAGTGCAGTTTCCACATGAACAAGTTGGAAACTTATCACAATTTCCTAGTTCTTCCCACAACATAGCCAGTTTTCCATAGTAAGCAGCAATAGTTAATCCCTTTTGCTTACAACTGGCCAAAGCCGCTTTCAATTCCTGAATCCAAGGTCCGTTTCCCACGGAGAAACATTCTCGAATACTCTCCCACAGATCTTTCGCCACTTCCATGTGCGATATGGTGGTCCGAAGAGTAGGCTCGATCGAATTCCTAATCCACGACACCAGAAGAAAATTGATAGTCCACCAGTCCTCATAATCGATCGACTTTTCATCGGGCATCTTGATCGATCCGTCAACAAAACCAAACTTCTTCCTTGCACGCAGCACCGTTCTAACTGACCGCGCTCATTCCTCATAGTTTTCACTGGTCAACTGGACCTGTGTGATAATCAAACCAGGATTATCATTCGAGGTGATATCGTAAGGAGAGATTGTCTTCCATACGACTGCAGCATCACCTTTTGGAGCCTCCATTACCTTTTAACTTGAAGAGTTTCACGATGGCTCTGATACCATGTAAAAACCGAACACACCAAAGAAATTGAACACACTCACACCAGAGAAAAATAAGATTTAGGTGAAAACTGTTGCTTTCATTGATGAAGGGAGTCCCCTATTTATACAAGAGAAAACCTAGAGAAAACCTAGTAAACCTAACTGAGGGACCAAGTAAGCTTAACGGGCTTGACCCAATATACAATTTATATAATCTAACCTATTTACATATCTAACCTATTCACAATATAACTTCATTACTTTTAGATCGGAATTGGCCTTATGTTCGCTTAGCTGTGCGTTCAAAGCTCGAATTTGCGACTCCAACTCCGATTGACGAAGAGCGTGCTCATTCGTACTTTTGTCGAAGTTGGCCAAAAGTTCAGCGTACTTGGCCTCCGCAGTTTTCAGCTTCCGATGCAGTTCCTCCCCAGTCGAAGTAAGATGAATAATTTGCTCGTTCAAAACTTTAGCCCCATCCTGAAGCTGGCGAATCCGATCGGCGGTCTCGATCGCCATTATGAAGTTCTGAAAATAAGTCACACAGGAAAGTCAAAAAAGGGAAAAAGAAAGCAAAGAAGTTTACGCAAAAGAAAGAATGGACTTTACCCCGAAGGCACCAAAAGAAATCTGTGAAGGCAAACTCAGGTCTTCGTGCGTATTCTACCGAGCTTGCTCCATCGGGCCAATGACATCGAACAAGTAATCCGCCGGCCGCTTTGGGCATCTAAGAAAATCCACATTGGGCGGCACTTCTATCGTTAGCGATCTACGACCCCTTGTTTCAGAATCGCCCAAAGCGGCAAAGGCAGCAGCTTCTTCGCCTCGAGGAAGAGGTACTATCGGATCAGCATGATCCGCACCAAAGAACGATGACCCCGTTTCTTCATCGTACTTGGATTTCGTCGTCGCCGTCGGCCGATCCAAAGCTGGCATCTTCCCTTTCGCTGGATCCCTTTCCCCGAGTTCACGATCAAAGGCTTCAATCATTTCCCCCTGAGTTTCAGGCACAACGCCCAAGAAAATGATGGCACCTTCTCTACTGGGCAAGCCTCCCGAGCCCGAATTGACTTCTTCGGCTACAGGGGAAAGTTGATAATCATCAACCGAAAGATCTCCCTGTTCAGCCACTTTAAGTTGGATGGCTCTTTCCTGGAGTCTCTCATTCACTGGCTTTTTGGGACGCCTCACCAATCGGTCAGATCCCGATTCGTCCCCTCATGTCAGCTAAAAAATTTGGGAAGAAAAAGTTTAAAATTGTGAATTCGTTCAAGAGGGAGAAACAAACAAAGCACTAACGAGTTCGGTTCCAAACGCTCGGGAGCAACTCTTTTCCGGGATCAGTTAACTGCTCCGTAGGAATAAAGACAAAGTGTTGATCCCACCCCCGAAGATCATCATCGTTGTCGGATATCAAGGCCCGCTGACCTCGTTTTGCCAAATTTATCACCCCTCCTTTGTAAACTCGAGGGGAATAGATGTTGAGAATGTGGCGAAGTGTTAAATCTACTTCCGCCCTCTCCGCGATCCATCTCATGATCACTATCGTTCTCCATATCGCCGGAGAAAATTGCCCGAGGCAAATGTTGTACATCTTGCAAAACTCCTCGATCACGTTATCGACCGGGAGAGTAAAACAGATGGTAAAAGGGTAGGTCAACACTACTCAATGATCCTCGGTGTGCGTAGCCAGAGTTGATTTCCTTGGAGGGCACATCACATTGATGTCGCCAACCTTCCAACCACATTCTTCACGAACTCGTGGTATCGACTCTGGCGTGACCGCGTAATATACCAAGTCGATCAGAATATTCTTCTTCTTATTTTGCTCCGCCTCGCTCTGAACACTGACTTTGCAGTCATTCACATAAGTAAACTTCTTCGGTAGAATCTCCGAATACGACTTTTTGGGAGCATAATCTTTCACCTTCCTCTCTTTCCGTTTTTTGCCTTTCTTGTCCACTGAAGTGCCAGCGGCGGTAGAAGTCTGCTCCGCCACCATGCCAGACTGCGGCGGGGCTGTGGCGGCAACTGCCGCAGCAAAAGTAAGATCAGCATCAGTTATGTTTTGGGAAGGAGTAGACATTATCAAAGAACAAAATCAACGGTTTGAACAGACAACTTGAAAGATTTGAAGCAGAAGTTGACAAGAATCAGCAAAAAAAATTTCTGAAATTTGCTTAGAAGAATTAGAGAATTTTGAAAGATTTGGAAGTGGTAAAGTTTGTAAAGTAAGTTTGAAGTTGATATTTATAGGGCAAGAGCCATCATTGCCTCGAAAACTGATGAAAACTGCCACCCGCACGATCTCTGACACGTGCGGCGATGGGAAGTTGAAGCGACAACTTGACGTTTCAAAATAGAGGGACACAAACGCTCCACGTGTTTTCCCGCTCAAAATGTCAAGCCACTTGCCAAGTTTTACGGACACACGACTTGACAAATGGGGGGACTATCTGTATTGGTTGATTTCTGTTGGATCGCGATGGTCGTGTTCGATTGCGTAATAAGACCATGATTGGTTCCGTAGGCAAATCTTGAGAAGATCGATGGGGAATGACTTCGATCGAATGGTTTGATCGATCATGTCGTGACGTGATCGGAAAGTTCAAAGACAGTTGTTCTAATAGCGATAACTGATCTTATCCCACTTTTATCGGAACAGAACCAGCGCATTTCATGGGACGTGGAGAGCTGTTGAAGAAACGTGAGAAGTCAGACTTCTTCTAGGGTTGGTCACCTCCACTTCAAACTATAAATAGATCCCATTTCTCCATTTGAGGACACGTTCAGCAGAGAAAAGAAACAACATTATTTTTACAGCCACGAGCTATATTACTACTCACTATACCATTGTTCATTTATTGTCATTATCAAAGTAACCATTATATTAAACATCAATCGTGGCCTGTTTCAAACGTGGAGGAAGATTCATTTCTTTCATCGAAGCAGCAGCCTCCGATTCTTCAATACAATAAGCTTTTATCGCTTTATTTATTTATTCGCTATTATTCATTTCGTTGTTTGCATGCTATTTCCATCATTTGGTATTCTAATTCATCGTAATCGATCTTATTAATCTGCTATCGTTGCCTTGGTCATATAGTTCATTATTTAATTTACTTACTGATATCGAACATATTAGCTAAGTTATTACTATCACTTTCTGATCATATTATTATTTGGTTGAATACATTTCCATCGATCGCATTTATTTATCATTATATATATACATAAATTTGTCATCGAATCTGATTAAAATCAAGTATTCAGCATCAAACGAAATTAACACATAAGTCATCTTCGATAGAAACTCGTCCGAAACCAGGTCCTTGTAAATTGCTAATTCATTATTTGCCTTCGTTCATCTGTTCACACCTGCCTTTGAATTGTTAATTCTGACTTCGTCATCGGATTTGCCTATTTATACCTTCAAAATTGATATTTGCATTGTCTTCGAATTGAAGCCTAGAAAATCGATTACTTGTCAACATAAATCGCCTATCTATCGATCGAATTGAGATATAAACGGTTGCCTTAGACTCAACTAAATATAAATTTAATTGTAAAACCTGAAATATATTTTTAAGAAATACACTGGAGTTTAGAGAGAGTAACAAATTGTGGTACCACTTTTCTTAAAAATTAATCCCAAGGACATGCATCATCATTTCGAGATGCATGATGCAGTGTTGTAGAAAAATATCTCTCGAATTTCGGCCAAGACGTCATGGTACGCCCTTCATATTTGATTTCTCGAATTATACCGTGTTTTGTATTAATACATCAACAATTTTTAATATTTTCCCATACAAATAATTGATATGTATTAATTTGCAAGTTGTTGTAAGAACTGCTAAGCATGACGTACGCTGTCTTTGCTTCTAATAAAGTATAAGAGATGAGCGTGTTTAAGACTTTTCTTCCCGTCATGTCTTAGAGTTAGGATAAACTCGCAGCATATAGTAGAGCTCTTTTTTATATACTTCATCCATCTCAATATGATCTAGTAATTTTTTGTTTTTGTTTTTAGTATAATGACATTCTTTTATGTTTGAATATAATATTTTAACTTTACAATTTTAAATTCCTCCTTAATAAGGTATTTTATCGCTACAAAAGTATTTATGACTTGTTTCGGATAAATAACTCTTTTTTTCTTTTATAAATTTAGTGTTAGTCAGTGAAAATCACATAAATTGTGAACTAGTAATTTTTTTTTCCACATTGATTTTATATTTCCTCATGATATATTATAACTTTTGTTTCGGGAAAGGGCAGGACTGGTGCAAAAGCTGTAACATTTCAAACTGAGAGCTACAAACTTTCCAAATTCGATGACTTCATTACGGATTTAAATTACATGCACTTCTCGTGGAAAGATTAATTCTTTACACTATAATGTAGTTTAATTAACGTGTCATAGCATATTAGTAACTTATTAATTTTACAAAATTATTAAATAAGATTGACACATAAATTACATTATAAGTATTTAGCCTGATTATATGGAATTTTTTACACGATAACATAAAATATATTCGTTTCGGATTTCAATGATGTAAGGAAAGAGGCCTATCTTGCGACTAGATAGGCAAATCACAAGTTGTAAGAAATGTGGAATGCATGTCAAAGATTTGAGTGCGATTTCTTAGGGCGGCATTCCACTACCCACAAGAGTAGAAGAAAATATTGACAATTACTCTATTAGATAAAGATCATATATTTAGTCAATATGAAAAGCATGCAGTGTAATTACAGTGACCCTGCCTACCACAGGTCTCTTCAATCCTCCACCTCAAACCATAAAGACAAAGAAAGTGACGATCAGGTCAAGCAAAAGTTGTCTCCAATTCATGTCTCCTTTCTGTATTAAATGTCCAGATTAACTTGGTCTCGTCAACTTTTGATTGATTATAACGTATATCAATTATCTTATCTTGTCAATGTACTAGATCTTCATCTTTATAGACTAACTACGATATTTGACCAAAGTAATCTTAATCTTACCAAAGTAATCTCAGCGCATACCTTATATATAACCACTGTATTGGAGATACGTTAAAAATCACGGAGCTATTTCTTGTAAACTGTAGAGAAGGGTTTAAGATTGAAGTATATGAGTTTTGAATTCTAACCCTTTTCAATTACAGGGTTCTAGAATGATGATTTTTATATATTGTATAGATTTCTAAAAATAAAATAAAGGCATGATTTAAGTTAAATTTATTGGATTCAATTGAACCGTGACCTAATCGTACATATGCACTGGCAGGGATTTGCGTGGAGGTTCAACAATGGCTGATAATGAACGGCTCTAATTTCTTTGCGGAGAAGTCGATAATCGCGAAATTCTCCCGAAAAGTGTTGTAGGAATTTAATCCATAAAGCTCAGCCGTTGTGTTTCTTCTCCATCACATGATTGTTATGAGAAAAAACTGCATGCCAAGACAATATTGCACTTTATATGACTTCTGAATTCAAAAGAATAAATTATTAAAATTTTGAAAACTAGCAATGAATTACTCCTTTACGATAAGCTAAAGGTGGCCTATATATGTAGAATAGGCACCAGACGTACAGTAGCTTCTAACTTCTAGATCCAAACAAAAGTAACCTTTTAGGACTTTCAAATTGTAAATAACAAATCATTGAAAATTTGAAAACTAAGTAGCAATCAATTGCACCTTTATGCAAAGTGGTCCATATATATGCCAATCTTTCCTATTCTGAGGAGGCTGGTGCACTACTAGAAATTGATTTATTTGCGTCACAGTTTGGAGACGGAATTCCCTCTCTAAAAAGTGTTTGGAGACGGAATTTCGTCTTTGCGCGTCCTTTGCGAAAAAGCGCGTCGTTGGACAACTTCTGTCTCCAAATGCAAAAGTCACTGACACACTGATCCAAGAATGTGTCAGTACTCACTGACTTTTGCATTTGGAAAGGGAATTTCCCTCTCCAACATGAAATGTATATATTATTTTTATTATTTAGAGACGGAATTTCCTCTCCAGTAAAAAAGACGGAATTCCCTCTCTAGTAAAATAATTAAATTTTTTTTGTTGGTTAGAGACGTAATTCCGTCTCAATTATAAATCCTGCTAAATAAAAACATTAAAAATTCGCTACAAAGCAACCAAAAATAAAAAACCACCTGTTTAACATAAAACACCTGTTTAACATAAAACAAAGCCACCACGACCAATTAAACAATTCTACATACATGTTCCATCATTAAGCATTCAACACAAATAAAAACTAAAGTATTTAAGTAGTAACATATTCACAAACTTAACAAACCATGAGACTAATCCGCCCCTTGGGAGGAGCCACTTCCTCGCTCCTTATCTCTCCAAATCTTTGCCACAATTTCCTGTAATTTCTTCATATTCTCACGGTCTTCCAACCGTTGCCTTTCACTATCTAGTAGCCTTTGCTCCATTTCCGCCAATTTAGAGCGCAACTCATCATCCACAGCTTGTGGTGCAGGTGAAGAAGAAGAAGAAGAACAATTAGCATTGACAATACCTACACGAGAAGGCTTCTTGTACCTCGAAAAAGGCGGCTAAAAGGCTTCCCAGACTCATCAAGGTTAATGAATAAATCTTACCCTTCTTCACTACCTTGTTCTTCATAAAGGCACTAGTGTTTCTCCTAAATGGATGGTCATCTAGCAGAAACTGGCGCTGACAGTCGAACCATGTGTGCTTACGCTCATGTTTCAAATAAAATGCTTTTGTATCTTCCATACAAATAGGACAAGATAGCTTACCAGCAGTGGACCAACCAGACAACATGCCATATGCAGGGAAATCATTAATTGTCCACATCAATCAAGCATGCAATCTAAAGTTTTGCTTCAAGGAACAATCGTATGTTACAACACCATCACGCCACAATATTTGTAACTCATCAATCAAAGGCTACAAGAATACATCAATGGAGCCTTTTGGGTTACTAGGACCAGGGATAATACAAGTCAGGAAAATAGGCCAGCAAGAATATGGTGCAGCAGAGACAGCAAACGGAGTAAACCCATCAGGATACACTCTATCGAAATGCTTCCATGCTTCTCCATCAGACGGATGACATAGAATACCAGATTGTCGTGTACGTTCATGATTCCATCTCATATGAGGAGCGGAACTCATTGATGTATACAACCTCTTTAACCTTGGTATAAGAGGTAAGTAATGCATCGCTTTTACTGGGACCTATTTCTGTTTAGCATTTTTGACTGGCTTGTAGCGAGCCTCACCGCAAAATGTACAAAATTGCATATCTTTGTTTTCTTTGTAGTATAACATGCAACCTTTTTTACAACAGTGAATTCTTTCTGAAGATAGCTCTAAAAATGAAACCAACTTTTTTGCATCATAGTACGAGGAAGGCAATCCCAATTTACTTATGTTTATTTCATTCAAGAGTCCAATGATCTTATCCATGCCTCCTTGAGATATGTTAATCTGATTTAATACTAAGCAACCTAACTGCCACCGACAGCTTTGAATGACTTGCCCCCTCGTAAAATGGGCGACTTGCTTCTTCCAACTGTTCATAGAAGAGCTTCGCCTCATTATTGGGAATCTCCTCAACATTCGGTTGAGAGGGTTCCCCTTGGTACATTCCAAACACATCATTCAACATCTCATTCATAGGATAGTTATACCCGACATAGTCATTTTGGAAGTTCTCTCTATGGACACTAGGGTTACACTCTCCATGTGCAGTCCACACAAAATAATTTGGCATAAATCCTTTTCTATAAAGGTGCAACACGACATTTTCAATTGGTTGCACGTGGCTACACTTGCATTTCACACAAGGACATTTGATTGAACCCCCTCGTATATATTCAGGAAATAGTTTAGCTTTAGCAATAAACCCGTCAACCCCATCTACATAACTTTTCCTCGAACCCATATTTTCATAGAACATATTGTACATCCAACTACGATTTTCATCATGTTCCATCTACAAAAGTTACAAACAAATAAATATAAATCAATGCAACAAAATATAGCAATTTTTCTAGCAAACTATAGGTGTATAACATTATTGTTAAATTATGTTGTATATTAACTTTTTAATTAACTAACTAAATCAAACTCCCTACATTTATTTTATTTGACATGTTCAATAATATTGTTCTTAATTATTTCTTTCTAATTATCCTTGCATTAAATTTATCTACTTTATATTGTTTTTCTAACAATTTCTAAATTTCCAAGAACTAATGACATTTCTAATAATCCAATCTAACCAATATTCTTAATAATGAGGGGAATATTAAACAATCACACAAGTATACAAACATGATAGAATTATACAATAAATTCAACATTGATAAGGATGAAAATGGAGTGTCAAAGTTGGTATTGGGGAGGGGAAAATGGGGGCCGAATTAAAGGGTGGGGAAAATGGGGAGGGGAAAATAATTCGAATTACAGCTAAAAATAATGGGGAAGATGAAGAAAACTTATTTGAATAAGTTGTTCGGATGATTGGGGGAGTTTTCGCATGGGCAGGGGGTTATTTTCGCCGGGGCAATGAGTTTTCGCGAGGGGGAGGGTTTTGTTTTTGGGGGAGATAATGAATCTGAAAGAATGGGAGAGTGTGTATATTTTTAGAGTTGGAGACAGAATTCCGTCTCCAACTCTAAAAAATTTAAGTAATTTTTTATTCCTGCACTGATTGGAGACGGAATTCCCTCTCTAACTGATTGGAGAGGGAATTCCGTCTCCAACCTTTTTGTAGCTTTTTCATCAATTTCTAGTAGTGGTGGAGCAGTATCGGTACAAGAATGCATATGGTGTTCATTGATCTAGAGAGGCTTATAACAAAGTCCCAAGGGAGGTATTGTGGAGATTCTTGGAATATAAAGGTGTTCCGGTAGCATACATCAAAGCAATTAAGGACATGTATGATGGAGACAAGACCCGAGTAAGAACACTGGGAGGAGACTCATAACACTTTTCAGTCGAAATGGGGTTGCATCAGGGGTTAGCGCTAGTCCGTTTTTATTTGCTCTTGTAATAGATGAATTAACCAGTAGTATTCAAGGAGAGGTGCCTTGGTGTATGTTATTTGCAGATAATATAGTTTTGATCGATGAGACTCGTAGCAGAGTTATTGATAAGCTGGAGGTTTAGAAACAGACTTAGGAGTCGAAAGGTTTCATGCTGATGAGGACGAAACAGAGTACATAGAGTGTAAGTTTAGTGGTCTTTTTAAGCGTCTGAGGTGGAAGTGACGCTTGATAGTCAAGTCATCCCCAAGAAATGTAGCTTCAAGTATCTTGGGTCTATAATCCGAGGAAATGGAGAGATGACGAGGATCTCACACATCGTATTGGAGTAGGGTGGACAAAATGGAGGCTCGATTACGGGATCCTATACGATAAAAAAGTGCCACCTAGACTTAAAGGAAAGTTCTACAAAGTATCTGTAAGACCAGCTATGCCGCATAGTGCAGAGTGTTGGAAAGTTAAGATTACACACATTAAGAAGATGAGCATAGCAGAGATGAGAATGCTTAGATGGATGTGCGGGCATACTAGGATGGATAAGATTCGAAGCGAGGTCATACATTACAAGGTATGAGTGGCATCGATGGTGGAAAAGATGTAAGCGAGACTGCGATGATTTGGACATATGAAGAGGAAGAGATTAGATGCTCCAGTAAGGAGGTGCAAGAGGTTGGCAATGATGGGTCTACGAAGAGATAGAAGTATACCAAAGAACAATTGGTGATAGGTGACTGGAGAGGACATGACTCACCTCCAGATTACTAAGCACATGACCTTAGATAAAAAAAAAATGGAAGTCAAGGATTCGGTAGAGGAATAGATAGTACTCGTGCAATTTCTTGGCATATTAGCATTAGTATTAGCCATATATATGCTACTTTTATTTTATTTTTGCCTTTGTTATTATTGGTGTTTTGTGTTTACTTTCATTAAATCTTGTGTTGATATTGTCTTTGCAATATTTCATAATTGTATTTTCTTTTAGTCGAGGGTCTATCGAAAAACTACTTCTCCGCCTTGGTGGGGGTAAGGTCTGTGTACATCTCACCTTCCTCAGACGCCACTTGTCAGATATCACTGGAGATGTTATTGTTGAAACAAATTATTAATAGAGACGGACAGGTGAAATGGCTTACAACTATCTAAGTAACATCTAAATATTGAACGAAAATGCTCTTTATATTGACATGAATCATTTGTATAATGAGGAGTGGTTGGCCTCTCTTATACAACTTTGGTACAAGTTCTTAATAACCTACCAACTCTCCGGAAGCTACTAATAAGTCCTCTCTCAATTGGATTACTCAACAAGGTTACACTGTTATATGAACTCAAACCAAGCCTAATTTATATCCTAATTCTTTGGCGTGCAAACCAAGTCCACATCGAAAATTGAAAAGAAAAATAAGCTACATATAAGGTGTAGGAATTTCTTAATGGTGTGAGGTTTTTTTATAAAAACTGTGTGAGTTTGTCCAAATGGACAATATCACACCATGTTAAGAATGTCTTTAGACTATTTTAGCCCAACAACGCTTATCAAAGCTCGTGTTTTTGCCACAACAAACTTGTCTATAAGATAGATAAATCGTCTCCATGTTAAAATCCTAGTTGGCACATCCGCCACTTGATCAAGAAAACTAACGTCATGAACTTGAAGATATTCTGCAAGTTTCTCTCTAATAAAAGGAAAATCTCATTCAATGTGCTTAGATTTAGCATGAAATGTTGGATTAGATGCAAGATACGTGGCTGAAATATCGTCACATAGATTAGGAGCTTGAGATGGGACGATGCAAGGTTCATGAAAGAGGTGATGTAACCATGTAGTGTTTGTTGTTACCGCAACTAATTTCCTATACTCGGCTTCTATGCTAGAGCAAGCAACATCTTTATGCTTCTTAGAACCCTATGAGGCCAATTTCTGGCACAAAAGATGAAACAGCCATTAGTAGAGCGTCGATTATCGGGGCATCTATCCCAATCAAACATCATAAAATCCATTAATATGAATTGTAGGAGATGGTCACAAGAGTAGTCCATGTTTGTAAGTAAATTAATGTATTTTCTCTCTACCAGCTTAAGCTATAAATGAGATGGCCACACACTTCCACATAGTATTAGAGCCGGTTGAGGTCTTGAGTTCAAATCTCACTGTCATCCATCATCAAAAAGAATTTTCATGTGTTTAGTACATGAAAAAGAATTAACGCCGCAGTGAGGGGGTGTGAGAAGAACTAATCCAATCTATAAAGTGTCGTTTCGCTAACAATTTAAACTTTTAGATGAGATGGTCACACACACTTTAATATTGAATTCCTTCAGAATTAGATAAATCGGAGATATAAATTGCTCCCTCCGTCCCAATTTTTATGACCTTGTTTGACTTGACACAATGTTTAAGAAAGAAAACAAGACTTTTTAAACTTGTAGTTTAAAAAAAATTATAAATTTGTATGATTATGAATAATCTCATACAGTAAAATTATTGCTAAATCTAGAAAGTAATTATTCTTTTGAAACGAATTAAAAAGAAACATGGTCATATAAATTGGGATGGAGAGATTACCTAGTGACAAAACTATGATTGGCAAAAGTTCACCAGTAAATAGATGAAGTAGCAACGATGGAGGAACATTTGCAATAACATAGCGTTGATTCTTACACTAGCATTTTAACTAATTGTTACAGAAGGCCCTTTAGTAATATAAAAAATAGCACGTGAGTTTCTTTTTTTTTTTCTTTTCTTTTTCATGATATTACAAAATCATAGATTATGGAGAGTTGTGGCGGTAAATTTGAAGGTGTACAAAAGTTATGCACTCTATGTTTAGAAATTAACCTCATTATTAAAAAGTTATTATGCCCATAGAATTCAGATTATAAAGGGTCGAGAGTACGTTTTGTTCTTCCACTATTCTCTCCCTCTTCCAATAATGGAAGAGCGGCTTAAATTTGGAGCTGATCTAAATTCAAAGATGCTCCAGTGATGGAAATTTATAAAGGTGGTCTGTTGATAAAATTGTTGATTTCATATGAACCAATTAATGCAAGGCTCTCAAAATTCTACAGTACAGTCCAGCAATATTTGGACCCAAAGGATCTAAATATGAAGGGAAATACATGCATCAAAAGAAGAAAAATAAGACAAAAAACAAAAAGCAGATGAGATGAAGAAAATGGAAATCTAAACCATATCTTGTAGTATATACCAGCTACGTTGAAAAGGATAATACATATAATAAGTAGTACTGCTATAAAATAAAGACCAGCTGTTACGTTTTCATAATTAGAAAAGTGAAAAAAGCCCACCTATCAGTTACAAACTGTAGATTTTGAATGGATCAAACCAAATTGAAACAACCAAAAGAAGAAAAAGAAATACTACAAAGTGTTTTGGACAGTATCAATATTTACAGCAAATCATCAAAATCTAAACTCTCCGGAATTTCAAATTTCATGAAATTACTGCAATAACTCTCTTTCTCTTCTTCTGTGCCTGACAAAGGTGTATCAAAGCTGAAATTCTGACTATTCTGATTGCTGCTATTGTTTAAGGACTGAAATGTTGAGTTCTCAGATGCATCAGGCGTAGAAGTATGACTATAGTTTTGTGGAGGTAGCATCATATTTTCTTGGAATATTTGTCCATTCATCAAATAACGTCCCATGTTACCTTGCATGGACTGGGAAGATGAACACGAAACATTTTGTTGGGTGCAATTTGGTATTTCAGGAATTTGGTTGTGAATCTGATTAGTATTATGTTGGAAAATAGAGGACTGGTTATGCAATGGGGAATTCACTAATTGACTTTGTAGAAGTTTTTGGAGTAACATTTCAGGCCCTTCAGAGTTTTGAATATGCTGAGGGTTCAATAATTGGTTTTCTTGAAGCTTAAGTAACAAGAGTTCTTGATTTTCAGAGTGTGGTAGAAAAAGAGTATTTGCAAGTTTCAGAATTTCAGGGTTTACGAGTGCTTGTAGTCCAAGTAAGCTGGAAAGATTAAGTTGAGTTGAGTTCAGAAGAGATGATAAGTCTAAGAAATCAAGACGAGGGCTATGAGTCACTGGATCAATTCCCATCCTCAATAGCCTTTTCCTTATATGTGTATTCCAATAATTCTTGATTTCATTATCTGTTCTTCCTGGTAAGCGAGCTGCTATAGCCGACCACCTGAAAACAAAATGCAAGTATTGGTGAGACATAACATATTTAAGTAATCAAAAGCATACTTTTTAACTTGAATTTATAGATGAATATTGTCACACAATTAATATGGTAGCAGAAAAGACAAGATGTTCCCTATTTAGATCTTAACGCCACCCAAGAAACATGAAAAATACTTCAACATATTTGGACCATAATTAGAAAAATGGTCCATGCTAATAAAGGAGTCAAGTTGAGACTTAAAATCATAAGGTAATGAAAAGTGTTTTCTCTCTAACTAATAGTTTAAACTTTTAAGATGGTCACAATTCAAGAAAGTAAACAAATTATCAGTTGTAATAAAGGGTCACGAAGTAGTAGACCTTTGCATAAAAGAAGAAGTGAAACTAATGATGTGAAATATTGAAAGAAAAAGAATGATAGATATCGTACTTGTTGCCAAGAACACTATGAAGTTGGATAATAGTTTCTTCTTCTTCAAACGAGAATCTTCCTCTCCTAATATCAGGTCTCAAATAATTCGTCCACCTAAGACGACAACTCTTTCCACACCTTTGAAGTCCTGCACAAAAAAGTATTAAACCACCTATTATTTATGACAAAAAAGTAGAACAACATAGTTCGTTTATGTTCATGCCCAATAATAGCTAGATAAATCATATACCAGCATTTTTCGGAAGGTTACGCCAGTTCCCAGGGCCATGAACTTGAATATACTGAATGAGTTTGTGATCTTCCTCTGGAGTCCATGGACCTTTCTTCAGTCCATTTTTATCACAACATGGTGATCTTCCCATGGCTATATTTTCTTCTAGTTGTTATGAAGATTATTGAATAGTAATAAGAGTTATGGTGATAAGGAATTAAGAGAAGACTGAGATTTTGAAAACCAAAGTGAGAATTTGTAGGTCCATATGGGATGATGTCCCTTATTTATAGATGAGAAGCGAAGTGCTTAAAACAGATTGAGGTCAACCGTTTATTTGGGACCGGCCTCATTTTACGTCTTTAATCCCCTCTCTTTGTCTGCTTTGTCATGAGGTGAAATGTTTAAAAGGTGGTTTAAGTTAATTATGTCTTGTACACACTGGAAAATTTGGAAGTGTAAAATAATTCTACATTTTCGACATCTATTAATTATCATATCATCATAATACTAATTAGTACTCCCTCCGTTTCAAAAAGGATGAATCTTTTCACTTTTTGAAAGTTAATTTGACTAATCTTTGAACCTAAATTAGACTATATTAAATTAATATTTTCAAATAAAAATTTACATATTCAAAAACTATACGAAAAGTACTATAACATGCAACTCTTTGCATATCAATATGATGAAAAAAATCATCTTAAATTGTTGGTCAAAGTTCATCCAGTTTGACTCTCGAAAAGCGAAAAGGTTCATCCATTCTGAAACAGAGGGAGTAGTAATATTTATCATAGAATTTACCTTTAGTAACTTTGTCAGTGAACTAATCAACCTAAAGAAAAAACTACATTTGTCACTACATACGAAACTTACGTTGTTTAATTTTCAGGAGATTATGGTACATATTGTTCGATTTGAACTAAGGTCTACATGAATTTATCGTTTGGACTATGCCGCATCGAATCTAAAAAATGCACTTGCCATGTGAACTTGTGCTATGCTTAGTAAAATTCGTCACAACGCAAGTTCATGGTACGTATTGTCATGGTACATATTGTTCGATTTGAACTAAGGTCGCATGAATTTATCGTTTGGACTATGCCACATCGAATCTAAAAAATGCGCTTGCCATGTGAACTTGTGCTATGCTTAGTAAAATTCTTTACTCTTCTGTCCCATTTTAATGTGAGATTTGTCTAAGGTCTCATCGGTACCATCTTCAGAAGCCTGCCAACTTATAAGTCTGGTGCTTGACCCGCCGCCCTCCATCACAAGTGTCACAAATTCATCATCAATTTATTTTATATATTAAAACGAAGGCAGATTCGAAGTGGTATTGAGACAACCTCTTTAAGACCACCTGGCCCACGCAGTGTTATGCACACAAGGAGAGTGCGTGTGACCAAAAATAAAAAGGCGAATGTCAATGTAAGTTTGCCATATGGCATTTTCTTTATTAAAAATGCTTTGTAATTAAAAATATTTTCCTTTTACATTGTTTTTCATTCATTCCTTTTCTTTTATTTTTCTTTCTCTTCGTTGCTTTTCTTCTTCACTTGGCTGAAGCAAATTTCAACACCAGCACTAGTGGATGGGTTTATGGTACTTTATTAGTGAAGGATTTATGTGGTGATAGAATTAATATGTTTCTGGTACAAAAATTGTAAATAATTTTCGATTCACGGTAATGTAAGTGAAACTTAATGGATGGATGTTGTTTCGAAAAGAAGATGGCTTGCGGAGAAGACGACTTGGGGTGGGAAGATTTCTTTTTCTTTTTTCGACAATTTTTTTTCCATACAATGACATGTGTCACTCTAGGAGTGATGCGTGTCTAGCACACACCTAGCTTATAGTGGTTATTGGTGTGTTAGAGGTCAAAGATACACTTCGAATAACTATAGAGGTACTAGAATCCCTACAAATTTTGAGGGTGTTACAGCAAATTTGATTAAATTTTAAGGGGTAAGTATGTATTCTGCCTTTAAATAAATATGATTTTACTTTATTTGTATACAGAGCATTTTCGACCAATGAAATTCTATTGCAACCCCTTGAATACAAGTAACAAGCATTGCCTGATTACATATAATTTGAAGCTCTTAAAAGAAACCTAGCAACGATTTTTTAACAGCAAAGACTTTTGGATTTAATCTGATAGAAGAAAATGTATAAACTTTTGAGGAATGGTTAGGGACAAGTGGCTTCTAACTAATGGTTTTGACCTTCGCACCAATGTCTTCAAACAATGACTGATTAGTCGGTATGGTTGGTAGTTTTCCCCTACCAATTATGAGGACAGGATTTCATGTTTTAATTTCTGAATTGTTTGCTTCATTTGAACGAAAAGAGCCCTTTTTGAATTAATGTTCTGTATTACACTCGAGATCTCATCGATTACGTTTGTGATCATCAGCATTCCACCTTGTCACCTACTCCCTCCGTTCTATTTTATGTGTCATAATTTGACTCGGCACGGAGTTTAAGAAATAAAAAAAGACTTTTGAAACTTGTGGTTTAAAATGAGACATAGATATTTGTGTGGTTGTAAATCATTTCATTAATGGCGAAACTGTAATTTTGAAGTTAGATTGTTACCAAATTTAGAATGCTGTCATTCTTTTTGGAACAGACTAAAAAAGAAATGCTGCCACATAAATTGAAACAGAGGGAGTATATTTGATGCTTGGGACCAAATCTTGGAGACCAAGGTCCAAGTTTTTTATAGCTAAGTGAAATAATATACATTTACAACAAAGGTCGCTGTAGTCCTCAATGTCTCCTTCCAAGGAAGCCACTCAATGCTTATTAGAGAAACAAGAGCTAAAATGTGAGAATAAATAACTCAGTGTAAATGTACGTAAGATTTGACAAGCGTCGTTCATTTGAGTTTTATTGAAGGCTGTAAAAAAAAGAATGATCTCTTCAAAGAGAATAATTATAGTAAGTTTAATTTATTTATTGAAATTAAAAAAGGGCAGTTCATTGCTGATTTTTTTTGTGTTCACGCAGCATCAAAGAAGGACCAGATCCAACTGAATGTAATATACCTAGCCCACTCAAGCATCATTGACAAGTTTACGACTCAAACCAGTGATCTATTGATCACACTTAACCTTATTTATTCATGCAAATTAGCAAATATCACTTCCAACTTTTTCTTCATCTTTGGCGCGGAAAAGCCTAAATAATTTTCATTTCAATAATACGTACGCTCTAAACAAAATATAGTCATGTGAATGCAATCACTAAATTATTTATGGATAATATGGGCATGGCGAGATTTTTTTGTGATTACATTCCTTGCTTTGATTTTTGAAAGAATTGATTTCGCTTAATTATAACGGCTGTACAGTATCTATATAGATTAGTTAAAACTTTTAAAATAACGGAGTAACATGCAAGTTAAATAATAAGCGGCTATAGAATATCACTACTTATTAGATAAGTTAGAACTCTTTAAATAATTACTTGCAGCCACTTTGCAAATCAAAATTTTCACAACTTTTTGTAATTTTAAATTTCATCCTTTAGAAACACGTGTTAGTGTACAAGACGCCAAAACTTCACATTGGAGACATTGTGAGGTCAGTCAATCCAAGACCATACACGTACGTTAAAGAACAAGTGTATGTTGCTTAATTCTAATTTCTATCAATGATATAACGAGCCAACAAGGCTCCTTAGGTCTCTCATGGCCTCATCACTACTGTCAGCAGTCTGCGAACTACGCTGTTTAAAGTTTAATCAAATTGAAAAAAAAAAACAAAAAAAAAAAGCTCCACAACCAAACATTACACATGGCTGCAAAGTGCAATGTGGACATCTTTTGTTATCCACAATATTGCCATCTTTTACGTTTTTCTGAACGGCGGTGTTATAATTATTGTGCAGCACAATTTAACTGTAAATCTGCTAGGAGTACTTTTTATAATCAGAAGTACCAAATAAGTCCATGAAAATTAGTAGTAACAAAGAAGAGATAAATTTATTTAATGAGTTTTTGTCCCCGTTACAATTTGAGCGATATTCTCCCACAGTTTTTGGTCTTTTCATTGACCGACAGAAGACAAACTTGAATGAAATATTGCTTTCTCGCACCATAATAACTTTGAAACTTCACTTGTTCAACTTCATTTTGCTGTCCACCTTTACTGTGTAGTGTGTATTCTGTAGAATGCTTTTGCCGCATGTGTTCTCATTTGGTAGTACTATACAAAGTTTCTTTTTTTTTTTTTTTTTCTTTTCGTCTTTTCCCCCATTCGTAGTAGATAACTTCACATGCTATATTGTGCATATTTGGAAGTTTTTAATGGGAGTGTCATATTTTATGATTGCAAGAACGAGGATTGACAATAGATTTCCTTCAAAAGTGCGCATTTGGTGTGATATTGCATACAATTACTACCATAAACTTTTATCTTATTTGCACTGAAACTGAAAAAGAAAAATAATTCTTCCACGTTCCAAGTTAGGAGAAGGTGTTTCACTTGATATAAAATTTAAGACAAAAAGGAAGAAGTTTGAAATTTGTCTAAAACAAATCATTTACATTTATGTGACCATAAATTATCTCCTTAAATATAAACTGAAAGTTTAAAATTAAATTAATTATAAATAAAAAGATATGATATTCTTTTTGGTATACACTAAAATTAATTGTATGACACATACATTGAAATATGGATACTTATAATTAAACTGAGTTTAAATTACAATGGCATGAAGCCTCTCATAGCCAATATTTTATTCGACAAATGTATTGAGTTTGAATGGGCGAGCCTGTCTCTAGGAACTAATATGCCATTAATTACAAGCTAGATTACAGGCGTAAAATTCGTGAATTTGTCTAGACACAACTTGCAAATATTTAATCTTCGCAACATAAGTTGAAACGAAATGAGTAAAAGCTTTCATTTGTCACGTATGGCCATACAATAAAAGCAAATACTCGTGCAGCAAGTCCCTAGAGGCTGTATTAGCTAGCAAGAAATGCGTAGCTTTTTCCACAGTAGCAGTCCAGCAACATCTAAAGTTTGGCCTCATCACAAGCTTTTAAACAGCCTAAAATTCAAAGTTTGCTGAACTTCTGGTATTTTGATTCCTCCACCCTTTAGATAACCAAAGAGATTTTGGTCAAAAGGCTGTATTTATTCTCTCTCTTACTGACATTTTTACATTTACAACCAGCTCCAAGGTCAAATTACCCTTCCCTCACCCTGCTCGCTGGGGGTTGCTTGCCTTTGTTGTTTTACTCTTCTTCATCTTTGTATCTACTATAGAAAAAACACTCGTTATATTTGTCTCCTTTATTGTTCTACTAAGAAAATATGTTACTGCCCCTGTTTCAATATATATAATATAGATTGACCCGATATGGGATTTAGGAAAGAAACAAAAATTATTTTGAAATTTGTGATCTCAAACAAATTATATCATTTGTGTGTTTGTAACTTGTAAGGCTTTTGAAAGTTATGATCTTAAACATGCGGTAGTATTTGTATGACTATAATTATAGCAGCTCATTAAGAGTAATAAGCTGGGAAGTCTAAATTTAATTATTACAAATATAAAAATGTGTCATAATTTTTATAACAGATCAATAAAAAAATAGTTTTACATAATATAGATTGGAAAAGGAATACCTAGTTCTAGAATCCGACCTATATACATTGATAACATTAAAATTTCATATTCTATCAACCAGTTGACATGTCCTCTCTAGATTACAAATTTCACTTTCAGTGGACAGTAGTATATATTCCTTCTATCCTAATTTGTTTGAACATATTTGGATTTCGAGGGTAAATTTTTTTTAATTTTGACCATAAATGCGGACATAGATAAACTTCTTGAAAATTCAACATATTTTTAAGGCATATGAAGCAATTACGGTCAAATGAACTCTTTTGGCTCTCGAAATTCAAATCTTCATATAAATTAGGACATAGGGCATAATTATCTTTTCAATAAGCTCATACTGTTAAAAAATTCTCCACTATTAATATATGGAGGTTAAATTTGAATTTAGCATATATGCAAAGATATTAGGGAGATTTACAAATATATACAATCCTAACACCAAAATTACAAAAAATACCAACATTATTCTATTTTACAAAAAATACCAATATTTTTTTACACATTATATACAAAAATAAACAAAACTAATAAATTAGGGTTCCTCCTTCTTCCTACTGCCCCCCCCTCCGATACCCACGCCAGGCGGCGGCGCCGCCTAGTCACCGCCGGCCGCCGCCATCCACCACCGGTTTTTTTTTTTTGTGTGTTTTTGAATCTAAAAAATGACATACACATAAATACACATATAAACATTGATTTTTTTTTTAAATTAAAGTTGGAAAATACATATAAACAAAAATACATGTAAATACACAAAAAAATTGTGTTATACATACACTAAACACACACACATACACGAATCTACAGATCTACAAACAAAACATACAAATTTATGTGTGTGACATTTATTACTTGTAAACACAAAAATACATACAAAAAATACAAATAGATGCTCGGATATATATGTTCATACAGTGATATACGCGTACATATATTTGTATGCTAAAAATTATTACATGTATATACACGAACATACAGATACATACACTTGCAGATCTGAATTTGAATGTGTATATTCAAATGCAAAAAATAAGAAGGAGAAGCAGATCTGAACTTGTATTAACAAAATACAATTGTATACATAAAAATACACACATATACACGTACAAAATGAAAAAGAAAAAAGAAAAAAGAGGAGAAGATCGAAAAAGAGAGGAGCATATCTGCTCCAATTCGCCGTGGTGGAGCACGCAGCGGCGTCGGCCGGCGAGGGGGGTGGGGCGGGTGGGTGGAGGAGAGGAGAGAAAGAGAGAGGAAGAAGTTAGGGTTTTGGGTAGAGAGGGAAGAAAGGAAATGAAAAATTGTATATTTTGTAAAATGTGAAAAAGTGTTGGTATATAGGGTAATTATTTAAAAGTATCGGTATGCTTTGTAATTAAGTGGTTTAGTATGTCAATTAGCGCAAAAATATCAAGATTTTAAAAAGAATATTTAAGATCAAAGACGAATTTCATCTTGTGTTCCCTGTTTCGTGTCCACGAGACAACTCAATCTTCATTAACTGCTAAAAATATTAATGAACTGCTTGAGAAAATCACATTACTAACTAGATGAGGATAGTGTCCCGATCAATAGTTGCCACTTGTATACGTTAATTAAGATTAATTTGACTGTTTGATATAAAAATTTCGAAGTTTGAAACAGAAAAACCTCATTTTGTCAGCTGTGCCTGTTGCATGTCCGCTAATCCTTTTTCAATAAGAAAAACTGAGATTATAATTCGTCACAAAGGAAAAAATCCATGGATCTGCTTACAACAATTATTTACTGATTCTGGTAATAGTTGTCACAAATATAAGGCTTGCTTGTGGAGAACTTGCCCCAAATAGTCACCACGTCATGAGAGTTGACTCCTGTTGTCCCTTACAAACGAAAAAGAACACTAACAATTTGGTTATTATGTGAATGTCGTTAGGTTTATTGTTGTGAGGTGTTCAATAGCCTTCAACAAACTTTGAATTATAAAGCTTCTTTTTTCCTCATTATCTCCTAAATTAATTATTTTAACTGGTAGAGTCGCATTGGTTTATATTTGGTGTGAAGCAGATACCAAATCGAATCAAATGGATGCTGCTGCTGCATCACTCTATGTGATCCATGCATATTTGTTTAATGCAGTGTCTCCATATAAGACGATAACAATAATAAAATGAAACACAAGTTGGATTCATGTATCGTGTATAGGAATTAGGGATCATAACCATTCAATTTTAAAAGATAGTAACAATTGGTGATGTTTTTGGCATTGAAAATGGAGAAAATAACCGACTCTTTGTTTGTAGTGCAAAGTAATTTTTTTTAAACTTTTCTTTTGGAATGTTCATCACCTGCTCTCGAATTCCAATTAATTCAAATTTGTGTTCGGTACGACTCATTAAATAGAAAGCACACTGCACACTGTACTAGAATTTTTTCATTCGTACAACTCTAATCACAGACTGTAGTTAAGTGAGAAATGTTATCTATCTCACTACCACCTTTGATATTAATAATGTGTAAAAATTTCTAAATACGTACGTGGTCTATAATCCATGCAGATGTGTGTATGAAGCGCGGTGACATCATAAGTAGTAGACGCACGTCTTCCAGTGTATTTTATCCAGATGTTTCCAGATATTGATATCTCCTTTGTTAAAAACGTAATTACCCCAATATTATATCTTTTAGGCAACGGGGACACCTAGATTCTTCCTCGTCTCAAATGTTTAGCCGTTTTACAGATTGACTTGTTCGAAATATTTGTCACCCTTAGTAAAATTAAAAATCGTTTGTTACAAATTACTCCCTCTGTCCCATTTTGTTTGTCATAGTTACTATTTTCAGAGTCAAACTTCTTAAATTTGACCGTAGATTAGCATATAAAGTTTTTAACTTTTTTAAAATAAAATTTACATATTTGAAAACTACATAAAAAGTACTATAAGCTACAATAAATTACAACTTAAAATATTTAAAAGATATATATAAAAATTATGGTCAAAGATAAACTTATTTGACCCTCGAAATCCGAACTATGACAAACAAAATGGGAGGAAGTAACTAGTTACACATTCAGAATTTCGTTCGGTAGACTGTTAATTAAGTAAATTGAGAGATAGTTTACATAAATATTTTGTGATTCAGACTATTAAATGTTTTTATTAAGGAAAAAAAAAAGATAAAAGAAAGAATGTGTTCTCTCTACAGTAATAATAGCGATTGGGGAAAAGTAAAAAGTTTTCAAAAGCAGTATCAAGGAAAAATCACTTATAAAAAACAAATTCCTTAATGTCGCTTCTGCAAAATTAAAAAATGACCACATGTAATATATGATATGTACACGATACTTAATTAGTTCAAGCATTTCTATTTTAAAGTAAACTAGTTAAATTGCCAAAGCACTGCTTCATATGTAGGCACAAGAAAACATCTTTAAATAGGAAAAATGATATTTTTGAGACTTTTTCTGAGATGGAAGAAACTAAACAAATTCATGTAAAACCAGAAAGATGTTTTTGATAAAAACGGACGATATTTATAATTTTTCTTTCACAAGGTAATCTATGTTGGAGATTAATGTTATCCTACTGTCAAGTCCAATTCAGTTGTATATTTTGAATTACAAAATATTGTTAGTTAATGATAAGAGTCCTATGTAGAGCAGCTCACTTCAAAGCTATCCTAGCTTATCGTGTACGTGTAAATACATGTGTATATAAGAGGTTGTATACCTCTTCTACTGATACAAGAAAATAGAGTTTTAACTCTTTTGCCTTTTTCCCTTTGATGGTATCAGAGCAACAGCAAGACTAACGTCTCATGGCTTCCCAATCTATCACCAGTCTCACTACCCCAGCCACAACCAACAACAGTAACTCATTTACACCAAACATCTCGTATTCCCACTTGATCAAACTAAATAGGCACAACTACATTCTTTGGAAGTCTCAAGTTCTTCCAATGCTAAGAGGTCATGATCTAGAAGGTTATGTTGATGACACTCATATATGTCCATCAAAATATGTTTCGAATAGTCCCACTGGAGGGAGCACAACTCAATCTCCAATTAGCTCTGCCTACCTGACTTGGAAGAAACAAGACCAACTTTTACTAAGTTGGCTCTTATCTTTCTTAACCGAGGGAGTTCTAGCACAGGTAGTAGGATGTTCATCATCAAGAGAGGTCTGGAAAGCTTTAGAAAGTATGTTTGCTTCCCAATCCAGGGCAAGAATTATGCAACTCCGTTTGCAATTGCAGACAAAAAAAAAAGGAAGTTTGACAATGGTTGATTATCTTCAAAAAATGAAGACCTTTGCAGATAATATGGCGGCAGCGGCTCAACCAATTTCTAATGAGGATTAGATTTTGTGCATTTTAGGAGGCTTAGGGCCTGATTATGATGCTTTGGTGGTGTCCGTGACATCAAGAGTCGAGCCAATCACCATCACTGACATTCACGACTTATTACTTAGCCATGAATCTAGGTTAGAACAGATGAATCCGGTTGAACTTGGAATTGGTCAGGCTAATCTCTCAACAAAAAATTTCAACAACAAAAAAGGAGAGGCTAACTACAAGAGAAATCAAAGTATCAACAATTTTCATGGAGGAAGAGAGGGTAGAGGCCGTGGAAGAAATACATGGCAGAATCATTCTCACTTTTCCAATTCTAACTCTACTCCTAGATCTTACACTACTTCTGTCCAGTGTCAAGTTTGCTCTAAATTTGGTCACACTGCTCTCAACTGTGACCACAGGTTTGGTCATGCCTACCATTCTCCTAATAAACAACAAATAGTTGTCATGATTGCTCAGCCATCTAGTGTTATTGATCCGGCATGGTTCCCTGATTCTGGCGCAACTAATCATCTTACCGATGACTTGAGTAACCTGAATGTGCATGGAGAGTATACTAGGAATGAGCAAATCCATGTGGGCAATGGTACAGGTTTGAAAATTTCTCATGTTGGTGATTCGAGTATATCTACACCATCTTGGCCTTTATTTTTGCGTAATCTTCTTCATGTGCCAGCAATTACTTAAAATCTCTTAAGTGTGTCACAATTTACTTCTGATAATAATGTGTTTTTTGAATTTCATCCTAACTTTTGTCTTGTGAAGGATTGAGCAATGGGGCAGGTGCTATTGGACAGGACTCTTGATCATGGCTTGTACAAGATTCGTTCCAGCCCCCTTTCATCCAAGTCAGTTCTCAGGCTTCAAGCGTTACATGCTTTAAAATCTTATTTTGATCTCTGGCACAACCGTTTAGGTCATGCCCCAATAAAATCAGTGAATAAAGTCCTTAGGACAATTCAAGTACCAATTGCAAGTAGTTCTCTGTCACAAGTTTGTGCTTCTTGTCAATATGGGAAAAGTCATAAAATTACATTTTCTACTTCTTTGTCTAGTTCAAGTCATCCTCTAGATTTAATTCATTCTGATGTATAGGGGCCAGCTCCTTATCTTTCCAATAATAAATTTCGTTATTATGTGGTGTTTATTTATGATTTTAGCAAGTACTCTTGGATATATCCTATAGTGGCTAAACATGAGGTTCTTAATATATTCTTACGTTTCAAATCTGAAGTTGAAATGTTTTTTGAACGTAAGATTAAAGTTGTGCAATCTGATTGGGGAGGCGAATATAAAAAATGTTCAAAATATTTTGATCAAGTAGATATTGTTCATCATGTGTCGTGTCCTCATACTTATGTACAAAACGGATCTGCTGAAAGAAAGCATCGACACATAGTTGAAACTGGCTTGACTCTACGTGCACATGCCTCCATGCCTTTACATTTTTGGTGTGATGCTTTTACTACAGCTGTATATCTTATAAATCGAATGCCTACTCCATTTTTGAGTAACTTCTCCCCATATGAAAAATTGTTTGGCAAGTGTCATGATTATAATTTCCTAAGGGTCTTTGGTTGTGCTTGTTACCCCTATCTAAGACCATATAACACTCACAAGCTTGCCTTTAGGTCTTACCAATATGTCTTCATGGGCTATTGTTTACAACATAAATAGTATAAGTGCTATCATGTTTCGAGTGGTTGTATGTACATATCTCGACATGTCATATTTGATGAGACTTTAATTTATTCCCTTTCTCCAAATCTCACCAATCTCAGAGCTCTTCCTTAATTTTTCCTTCCACTATGCAGAACCCTTTAGTAATTGTTGCACAGTGTCATAGTGCCCCAAATCTGCCCATAGATACATCTACTCCTCTACCCTCCTCTCAACCTACTCATCATGTAATTCCCAGTACTTCCAACTCTGCGCTTTCTCATTCTCTTGGATGCAGCTATTCACCTTTAAATATACCACTATCTCCTTCAATTAATCCTGAAGCCTCACCCTTTATTGACATTACAATTGATCTACCCATTGCCAACATTACTCTGCCTAATTCTAGTTCTCAGCCTGTTTCTACACTTGTTCCTAAAGAGTCCAAAAATAAACCTGCTCCACCTCCTCATCATATGGTTACACGCTTGAAGGAAAAATAGTCCACTCTCCAAGCAATACGACCACCAAGTACCCTCTCCCTCCATCTTCACTGCCTCCGGAACCTACATGCTATACTCAAGCATATAAAGATCCTAGTTGGAGACAAGCCATGCTTGAAGAGTACAATGCTCTCATACAAAATGAGACATGGTTCTTAGTACCTTCTACCGATGCTAAGAATCTTGTGGGATGTAAGTGGGTGTTCAAATTAAAGCTTAACCCAAATGGCTCCATTGAACGCTATAAGGCACACCTTGTCGCAAAAGGTTTTAATCAAGAAGCTGGGGAGGATTATCATGATACATTTAGTCCGGTTGTGAAGCCTACCACTATCCGTATTGTTCTCACATTGGCTTTATCTAAAGGGTGACCTATCCGCCATCTTGATGTGAAAAATGCATTTCTTCATGGAAAATTAAATAAGGAAGTGTATATGACACAACCAACGGATTTTGTCGATCCAAAGATCCCTCATTATGTTTGCAAGCTTCATAAGGCTCTCTATGGCCTTAAACAAGCTCCTCGGGCATAGTTTGAACGACTTAGCTCCTCATTGTGTGAGCTTGGATTTTCTTCTATCAAATCTGATACTTCCTTATTTATTAGGCAACATGACTCACATCGCACTATTGTCTTAGTTTATGTTGATGATCTTTTAGTTACAAGAAGCTCGAAGGCCCTTATTTCACAATTAATTTCTCATCTAAAGGACTTGGGTCCTCTACACTAGTTTCTTGGTATTGAAGCTTCGTTTACCTCTCAAGGACTGGTTCTGTCTCAAGCTAAATATATCTGAGATCTTTTGACAAGAGCTTCCATAGATGGTGCAAAGTCAATATCTACAACAATGGTTGGTGGCTTGCAATTATCACAATTTGGTTCTACCTCTTTTCATGATCCTGCCTTTTATAGAAGTGTGGCTGGTGCTTTATAGTATATCACAATTACTCGACCTGATGTGTCTTTTTCAGTAAATAAATTATTCAAATTCATGCATTCTCCAACTGAAGCTCATTTCAATGCAATGAAACGGCTGCTATGATATTTGAAGGGCACGATTCATCTTGGTTTACTACTAAAACCTGCCTCCTCCTTACATATTAATGGATATTATGATGCGGATTGGGCAGGGTGTCCTGATGATAGAAGATCTACCCATGGTTACTGCATTTATTTGGGACCAAACCTTGTTTCTTGGAGCCCTAAAAAGCAGCACATTGTTGCTCGATCAAGTACTGAATCTGAGTATCGAGGCCTTGCCGCTGCCACTTCAGAGATTACTTGGATACAAAACTAGCTTCGAGAACTCCATGTCCCTTTGCCTCAAGCTCCTAGACTGTGGTGTGACAACTTGTCTGCCACCTACTTAACAGCAAATCCAATCTTCCATGCTCGGACTAAGCATATTGAGCTAGATTTTCATTTTGTCCGAGAAAAGGTGGCTTCAAAAGACTTAGTAGTCAGCTATATTAGCTCCATTTATCAAGTTGCGGACATACTAACTAAAAGCCTGTCCACTCGATGGTTCGTCTTCCTTCGAGACAAGCTTGCTGTCGTTGCACCACAACTGCACTTGCGGGGGGCTGTTGGAGATTAATGTTATCCTACTGTCAAGTCCAACTCAGTTGTATATTTTGAACTATAAAATATTGTTAGTTAATGATAAGAGTCCTATGTAGAGCAGTTCACTTAAAAGCTATCCTAGCTTATCCTATACGTGTAGATACATGTGTATATAAAAGGTTGTGTACCTCTTCTACTGATACAAGAAAATAGAGTTTTAACTCTTGTGCCTTCTTCCCTTTTAATCTAAACATACAAGTGAATTTATTCAACCCAAAGGTCTTGTTATAACCTATGCACCTCCTATATTTCCTTCTTCCCCCTTTTGGCATCATCGAAAAGATTCAAATACCTGCATGAACCTGTCAATACTATCCAGTCTAAAGCACAAGGCAACAAGTCAGTAATAAGAGCAAACACAAGCATAAATAAGGGCCCAATCAAGAACCAATTACTTAAGCAGGAAACAATCATAAACATAAGAAAATGAAAACTATCATCCAGGGTGTGATATCAACACAACCCCATCAATAAGTGCACAACCGAAAAACAAATTGTTTTAAACAACTATCACATGCAACGGGAGAGAATGAGAAGGAATAGAATAGGTAGAAAGAGGAGGATGGGACAGGAGGACTCAAAGCTGAATGTTGAAGTGTTTGGCAAGCACCTCAAGTTTCTTCGTATTCTTGGCCCTTTCCATCACTAGCTCGGCCTCATACTTGTGGCAGTCTATCTCAAACGATCAATTTCTTGATCCTTCAACTTAAGTTGTCTCTGGAGCTCTGCATTTTCTGTATTAACCTCAAGGACATGAGTCTCCAGCTCCTTCACAGCATCAATGGCCTCTTCAGGTCCATAGTCCTCACTTTCCTTTGCTAGCTCTTGCTTGGCCTGCATTGGTTTCTTAGAAGCTCTGCTTTCCTTGAAGAAGTCACAATTTTTAAGCACATTGTGCCTAAGCATTTGATGAATGGTTGGCTTCTTCCCAGCTTCTAGGGGAAACCCAAAGTGTTCAAGTACCTGCTGGAGGATGTAGGAATGCACAAGGGAATGTGGCTTTTGATCTGTGTCAGCAATCATCTTTATATATCTGATTATCAGCCCAGGCAAATTGATCTTTACCCCCTGTCCAGCAAGTCCATGTATGTCAGGTTCAAACCACTAGCTTCACAGTTCCTCTCTCCTCTAGGCAGAAGAAACCTGTGCACAAAATCAAATAGCAACTGGTGTGCAGGTTCCATCTCCTTCTTGTCTACCTTCCTCTCCTTCCTTAGCTTGGGTTTTCCTGAGAACTTCTTGACAACATCCAGAGGAGTGACTCCATCAGTCCTCTTTGGCCATTTCAATTTTATATACCTGCAATAACCTTCAGCATGTATGTCAAGAATCACTCCAAGCTCAGGTCTCCCAAACTCTATCTCTACTCCCCTCATTGTGGTGAACACTCTCCTGGCATTAACTCTGCAATTGGTGTAGAACTCTTTGATCTCATCAACATACAACTTTCTTTCTTTGTTGGCAAACAGACCCAACCATCCCTGGTTAGCAATCGTTCTCAGCAGTGGCTTCATGTGAAATTCCTTCTCATCATGCAAGATGCTGCCAGGCAACACCTGATGCTTAGAGAAGAAAGCCACCCTGTCAGCTTCTTCCTCAGTACCTCTCCTTCTTTTTCTGCTCTCAGCTTTACTATCTGTATCAGAGTCACTTGGCTCTGCATAACTTCCAGCATCATCACTCTCTTCCTGTACTTCCTCAGCTCTCCTTTCCTCTTCTTCCCTCTTTTTTGCCTCTCTATCTCTTACATTTGTCACTGTTCTTTCCAATTTACCAACCTTCTCCAGCTGTTGCTTTAGTGCCGACCTGGTGCCAACCCTCTTGGCAACAGGCTCATCATCAGTCTTGTCATCACTTTCTCCACTAGCTTCATCAACCAGTTTTGTTTTCAACACTGGCTTTCCCCCTTTCACCAGTCTCCTCCTTTTTTCAGGCTCCACTTAGTTTTCTTTGACAAACACAACTTCCTCTTCCTCTTCCTCACCTGCCAGTCTCTCATCCTCTTCACCAAACTTTCTCTTCCTTTTTGGTTCTTCTGCTCCCTTAGCAACCTCTTCCTTTTCAACCTTTTCTAAAACAATCTCCTCATTCTTTTCTTCTTCAGAATCTGTCCAATTTAAGTCTGCATCATCAGCCTCAGTGGAATTTGGACAAGCAACAGGCTCCTGACACAAATTCTCTGAGGCTTCAGCAAGACCAAGTCCTCCAACTACTGGATTTCTGGCACATATTCTTCCTCATTCTTCTCAGTACTACCAACATCTTTACAGGGTTCCACTTCACTTTCTCTAAGGGTTTCAACACGATCTTGTTCCCTAAGTTGTTCTTTCTCTCTTTCTGCAATATTCAACTCTACACCAGACTTTTCAACTAAAGGCACCTGTAAATCATTCCCAAGTTCATCCTGTACACTATCTTGCTCTGCTTCACATGGGTTCCCCCTATCTATTCTGTCATCATGCTCAACTCCTATAATTTTGTCTAGTCCTGTAACTAGGGTTTCAGTTTCTGTAGTTCCAGGGCTTTTTATGTCTACTAAATCAACATGAGTAGATGAAATAGAATCAGGGATTACCTCAGACGGTGATTGTGATGAACTTTGTGCAATGGGCGTAGTAGGTACTGCTCTTGACCTCATATTCTTAACCAATTTCTTGTCGCCTTTTTGAAGAAATTTTGTGCTGGCCCTCGCGATTCTTTGTGCGAGAGTGGATGGGGGTGGTTTTGCAGACATTGTGAAGAATTTTGTGAATAGTTACTGAGATTTCTAGAGAATTTTCTGTTTTAGGGCTTGAGAGAGAACTTTGGTGTAGAAGGGGAGAAGTGGTTGGATTGAGAGGGATTCTGAGTGTATTGACAAAAGGGAAGGGGTTTTGGTGATTTGACAACTTCTAGGGAAGACAAAGAAATAATGATGTAAAGTAGAGAAGCAGCTTTTTGAACTTTTTGAGACCCGGGAAGAGTTAAAGATTTGACGGTTATGGACTCATTTAATATACCCTTTTTAAGTAGTAGGGTCCAACCAAGTCAAATAGATTTCTACCCGAAAAAGGAACGTGTTCCTATAATTTAGGACAGTTATAAGAACATGGAGGATCTCCCTTAACACACGTCTGATTGATAATTTAATTTCAGTTATGACTTCTACATCCAGGGTAGTGTGAATGTACCTTGACATGATTCCTCATGCTTTAGTTGGTTCCTTCTAAGTACATAGTAGGTTTTTCATGGGATCACATTATTCACACCTGGTGCTCAAAGACTGAACAAGTGTACTTATTCAAATACAAAGTTAGACTGGACATTAATGACAAAATTCAAACATGAACAATTGAATACTTAACTTAACCAATCATAAAGGGATTACCTGTTGGGTCATCCGTGTATTTTGGTCATCCCTAATTCCAACCTGTTCCTCTCAAACTGTACCTTGTTCAATGCTTTGGTAAATATGTCAGCAATTTGATCTTCAGTCCTGCACGAATTCATAGTAATCAAACTCTTTTCCACATTATCTCTCAGGAAGTGGTGTCTAATATCAATGTGCTTGGTTCTTTTATGTTGGACTGGGTTCTTGGAAATATTCACTTTACTAGTGTTATCACAAAAATTGGCACTGCTCCACACTTCATGCCAAAGTCCTCCAGTTGTTGTTTGATCCATAGCAATTGTGAACAGCATGATGCAGCTGCCACATACTCAGCTTCAGCAGTAGATAAGGCAACTGAGTTTTGCTTCTTTGTAGCCCAAGAGACCAAACAAGGACCTAGAAAATGTGCCATTCCTGAAGTGCTTTTCCTATCCACCAAATGACCTGCATATTCTGCATCTGCAAAACCAATTAGTTCAAAAGTACCTCTTCTTGGGTACCAAAGACAAAGGTCCTGAGTTCCTTTCAAGTATCTCAGGATCCTCTTCACAGCTGTCAAATGTGACTCCTAGGGCTTGGACTGAAATCTAGCACACAGTCCTACACTGTATACGATGTCAGGTCGACTGGCTGTGAGATAAAGAAGTGAACCTAGTATTCCTCTATATTTTGTTTTGTTTGTCGAATGACCCAGTTCATCTAAATCCAACTTCATCCCAGGTGCAATGGGAGTAGTCATTTCTTTTGCTCCTTCCATGTCAAATTTCTTCAGTAGTTCCTTGACATATTTTTGCTAGTAAATCATAGTTCCTTGAGGCATTTTCTTTATCTGCAATCCAAGGAAGAAATTTAGTTCGCCCATCATGCTCATTTCAAATTCACTTCCCATCAGATCAACAAATCCTTTGCATTGCCCCTCATCAGTGGCTCCAAAAATGATATCATCGACATACACTTGAACTACCAATAGATCTTTTATTTTCTTTTTGAGGAACAATGTGTTGTCAATCTTTCCTCTTGAGAAACTATTCTTCAGTAGAAATCCTGAGAGTCTTTCATACCAGGCTCTAGGGGCTTGCTTCAATCCATAGAGGGCTTTGTCCAGTTTGTAAACATGATCAGGGAATTCATTGTTCACAAATCCTGGTGGCTGTATCACATAGACTTCTTCATTCAGGTAGCCGTTTAAGAAAGCACTCTTTACATCCATCTGGTATAATGTAAACTCCATATATGTAGCAAAGGAAATTAGCATCTGATGGCCTCCATCCTTGCAACCAGTGCAAAGGTTTCATCATAGTCTATTCCTTCTTCCTGACTATAACCTTGGACTACCAATCTCACTTTGTTTCTCGTCACTATACCATACTCATCCAATTTGTTCCTAAAAACCCATTTTGTTCCAATTATTGATCTGTCCTTTGGCTTAGGAACTAGATGCCACACTTTGCTTCTTTCGAATTGATGTAGTTCCTCCTGCATGACTAGAATCAAGTCTGGGTCTTCTAGAGCTTCTTTTATATTCTTTGGTTCCAGAGATGAGAGGAACGCAAAGAAAGCACAGAAGTTCTTCCAAGCTGACCTGGTCATGATTCCTGTAACCAATTCCGATAGGACATTCTCCAGAGGATTAGATCTTTGATGTTTCCATGGCCTGAGTTGAGTATGACCAGAAGAACCTGCAGCATTGTCCTGGAGGGGTTCTTCCTGACTTGCTGGATCATTAGCTTCATCAGAGGTTCCCCCTGTCAAGTTGACTCCTTGTTCTAGTATGCTTGGATTTTCACCTGATGTCTCCTTGTCTTCTGAGTCTTCCAGTTCATTTACACCTTCTTCCCTACTTAGGCCAATCACTTGATCTTCTGTCTCACTCTCCTCCAGTGCCTTATCTGATTCATCAAATACAATATGCATACTTTCTTCTACTGTTTGTGTTCTTTTGTTAAACACCTTGTATGCTTTGCTTTGAGTAGAATAACCAAGAAATATTGCCTCATCATTCCTAGCATCGAACTTTCCCAAGGGTTCCTGGCCATTGTTGTGAACAAAACATTTACAGCCAAAAGGTCTTGGGTGAGCAATATTTGGTTTTCTACCTCTGAGTAGCTCATATGGTGTCTTGTCAAGAATTGCTCTGATGGAACATCTGTTCAGCAAGTAGCATACAGTATTTACAGCTTCAGCCCAAAAGTTTCTTGCAAGCCCACTCGACAACAACATAGTCCTGGCCATATCCTCCAGAGACCTGTTCTTCCTCTCAACCACTCCATTTTGTTGGGGAGTTCTTGGGGCAGAGAAGTTATGATCTATGCTGTTCTTTGCACAGTACTCAGAGAATTTTGAGTTCTCAACCTCAGTTCCATGATCAGATCTGATGCTGATGAGTTCAAGACTTAACCTTTTCTGAACTACACCAGCCCAGTCTTTAAAGCTGTCAAAAGCTTCATCTTTAGTTGCCAAGAACAGGGTCCATGTGTACCTAGAGTAGTCATCCACAATCACGAACACGAATCTCTTTCTTCCTCTACTCCTGACTCTCATAGGTCCACACAGATTCATATGCAACAATTCCAGTGGTTTTGATGTACTTACCACCTTTTTGGACTTAAAGGATGATCTTACATGCTTTCCCTTTACACACGCATCACACATTTTTATGTTTTCAAATCTCTTACTTGGCAATCCCCGAACCAGCTCCTTCAATACAAGCTTATTCAGTTGTGAGAGACTTGCATGACTCATTCTTTTGTGCCACAACCGAGAGTCACTTTCTTTTACATTTAAGCATGTTAGGTTATTTTTAGGTAGTGACTTCAGCGGTGCTTTGTATACATTGTTCACCCTCTTTCCTTCCATTACAGTTTCTCCACTCTGTAGGTTCTTCACAATGCATCCTACAGACGAGAAACTCACTTCGTTACCTCTGTCACATAGTTGGGAGATGCTCAGCAGATTGTGTCTGAGACCATCAACACAATAAACATTCTCAATTGCATGATCCAGAATTCTACCAATCTTTCCAATTCCTACTATTTGACCACTTTTTCCTCCTCCGAAGGCCATACTGCCTCCTTGAAATGCTGCGAGTGAGAGAAAGTTTCTTCTTTCTCCTGTCATGTGCCTTGAACAACCACTATCAAGAATCCAGCTTGAGTTGTTCTCCCTCACTCCAGCCTGCAAAACAAATTAGAGGTTAGCCTTAGGAACCCAGACAAGCTTGGGTCCCTTCTTACTAGAAAATGGATAAATCAAGTCCTGTCTAGCCCATTTAGGTAAAACACTTCTTTTGTTCTTGGCCTTTGCCTTGCTGACATTTATGCATTTTTGTTTGACAAGACCAGTTTCACCACAAAAAGTACATAACATGTTGCAAGGTAATGCCACATACTTGCTCTTAGGGTTATATGAAGGCAGTGTTTTCTTAAGTCCTAACCCTTGCTTTCCTTTATTTTGATAGAACCCAGTTCATTGCCTCTGATGATTTATTCCATTTAGTTAATCTGGTAAGCTCAAATTTTAATTTTTCAACCTTTCGACTTAAAATCCTGTTCTTCTCAGTTTCCTGATACAGGATTTCATTAGCTCTTTTCAATTCATTCTCCAAAAAGGTTTGAACTTCACCTATTACTTGCCTTAACTGATTGCATTCCAGTTCTCGCTCAGTGATCTTAGAGTTTGACACAAGAGTCTGTCCTTTCAAGATGGCATTGACTTCTTCAAGTTCAATGTTCTGTTCTAGGAGACTCTTGTGCTTAGTTCTAAGACTACTTAGTTCTTCAGTTAATTTATGTTTTTCAAGCTTCTCTTTTTCATAACCCTCGATCAAGGTGGCAATGATTAAGATCAAGTTTTCAGAAGAGTATGTATGTAAAGTTTCCTTTAGTTCAGATAGACATACCTCTGCTGAATGAGTATCTTTAGTTTCATCAGTTGCCATGAGAGAAGAGTCCTTATTTTGATTGTCATCTGAGTACACCTCCTTCAGCCTTTCCCAGATTTCCTTGGCAGATTTGCATTCAAGTATCATAGCAAGCGCATCATAGGTAAGTCCTCTTTTCAGGTACCATTCAGCTTTGGAGTTTGCCTGTAACCAGTCTAGGTCTTGAGGATCCAGTTCTTCTACCTTCTTTGGCACTAGGACACCATTTGCAGCTCTCTTTACAGGAACATGAGGTCCTCTCTTCACAATCAGCCACAAACTACCGTCGGCTGCTTGCAAGAAAGTCTTCATCTGTTTCTTCCAGTTCTTGTAATGAGTCCTGTTGAACACAGGTGGCCTTGATGGATCTCTTCCTCCTCTAAACTCTCGAGGGTCTTCTTCATCAGAACTGATGTCTGACATACCCATTAGTGCAAGTGGCAGATCATCTTCAGAATCCTTTTCATGATCGGATTCACTATCAGTTGGTCCCCATGTAGCATAGAAGGCTTCCTTCTTCTTTTTCCTTTCTGCTCTGAAGTTTGGAGGTCGTCTTGACTTCTTCTTATCTTTGTCATTTTCCTTAGGCGTCTCCTTCTCCTTTTCCTTGGATGCTTTATTTTTCATCCATTCTATCTCCCACATAGGACAGTCCACGATAGCATGATCCTTTTTGAAACACTTAAAGCATCCTGAATAGTCAGGGCTGTCAACTATGTTTTTCTTGCCAGAATTCTCCTTGCCACTTCTTTTGAATCCTTTGAACCTTCCCAAATTAAGCTTCTGTCTTAGGGCACTTACCATTGCTGCTTCAACTGATTGAAGATCAACATATTCATCGATTTCATCAGTTGCTTCAAGTGCAAGGGTCTTGTCCTTCTTTACAGTTGGTTTAGCTTTTGAGTCCTTCATCATCTCATGAGTTTTCAAGCTTACAACCAGTTCTTCAAGTTTGATAGATCTGAGGGGTTTGGATTCAATGATGGCGGTCATCTTCGGTTCCCATGCTTCAGTAAGCACATTCAGAATTTTATCAACCATCTCTATTTCAGGCAGCTCCATATCCAGAGATCTCATCTCATTAGTAATGATGGTCAACCTGGTCATCATATCCTGAATTGATTTTTTTCTCTCCCATGGTGAATAGTTCAAATTGTCTCTTCAGCATTCTCCTTTTTGAGTCCTTTACTTCTGTGGTTCCTTTATGTGCAACCTGCAAAGCATCCCATATTTCCTTAGCCGTCTTATAAGATGATACTCTATTGAATTCCTCATGACCAAGACCACATATGACCAGACGTTTGGCTTTGTGATTCTTTTCAATCATCTTATAATCTGTCTCGTTGAACTCTTCTTTCAGTTTAGGTTCTTGCTTGGCAGTGGCTCCTTCACCAACTATTTTAGTGGGGATCAGATTTCCTTCAGAGACTATCAGCCAGAGTTGATAGTCTTCAGCACATATGTAGTTCTCCATCCTGTTCTTCCACCATACATAGTATTGCCCATTAAACTGTGGGGGCCTCTGAACTGACTGTCCTTCAGTGATGGTAGGTGGTGCACTCATGATTCTGATCCTTCTCAAGGTGTTAACCTTTCACGAGAAGACCTGCTCTGATACCACTTGTTATAACCTATGCACCTCCTAAGGACACTAGAAGGGGGGGAGGGGTTGAATAGTGTCGACCGATTTTCTCTACAAGAACCTGGTTCTTCTGACGTAGAACCTAGTTCTTACCTTAGCTCTTATACTACTTCAAACACTGCAACTCACCACATCACACACACAGAAGACACAAGGATTTTACGTGGAAAACTCCTTGCTCAAGCGAGAAAAACTACGACCCACACTCTGGGATTTTAGATCTGAATCCACTAAACACAAGAGCAATGTTTCTGATTACAAACTCTGTAACCAAGGGGCTACACTCTAGACCCTAATCACTACTCAAAGCTAAACTCTAGCTTTTCAGTAATTGCACAAGAGTTCACCTAATACATATGCTTCTGTAATAAGCTAATAGGTAAAAACTATGAATGCTCAAACTAAGACAACTTACAACTCGATGAACCTAGACAGAATATCTAGACTCAATATTTTATGCGTACTTTCATGTGTACTTGTAATGTAGTGAAGTAGGATTTTTGGTTCCTTTCTGGGCATTTGCCTTTTAAAGACGTTTGTACGCTTGTTGGACGTTGTTTTATTATGCACCAACAACTGATGACTTACATTGCATCTATAAATAGATGTCTTTTGATTAGGACAAGGCCTGTGCCATCAAGGGGACAACTTTAGCCTGTTATATTCAACTGGTCATTTTTGCGTTCAAGCTAGAACGGTTGTACTTGTCCACTCGAGTACTTAAGTCTTTAGTGGCACAATGCGGGCGGGCGTCCCCACCAACATGTTGGTACAAATTTTGAATTGACGATTTCAACGTATGATAATACCTGGTGGTTAAGTAGAAGTGATCTAGTTTTGAGCGAGTAGTTTACTCTACCTGTTAGTGAAAAGTGAGTATATTACTTCGACTCAGATATAGCCGGGGCTATGAATAATTGAATCGTTGATAGATCTGAATATAAAACTGACTAAGTAGAATAGTAGTCTTATTAAATAGAAAGAGAGGCGCTGGGCCAATAAAAGTTTTTAACTAACTTGAATAACAATGATAGGGGCTAGATACCCTTGAGAAATATAAGAAGAGCAAGAAAGAGAATACATGTCTTCAGCCAAGTGATGTTCCAATTATTCGGAATGGTTGTTCCTTCCATGTCTTCGAGGGTGTAGGCACCTTTTTTGGCTATGCCTCAGATCATGATGGCCCTTTACAGTTCGGGCTAGCTTGTCGCGTTGGTCTCTTTGGTGACTTAAGTTACTTTGCAGAGGACCAAGTCCCATATGCTGAAGGAACGCAAGTTGGTCCACTCATTGTAGTATTGCTCACTCGTTGTTTCTTGGCCGCTAGGCGTATGACTGCTAATTCCCAGTGCTTATCCAGTATGTCAAGTGAAGCTGCCAAAGCCTCATTTTTTGGTCCTTCCTCAGCAAACAACCGGCATAGGCTGGTTTTGCCTATCTCCACGGGGATTATAACGTCCGTTCCATATGTTAGCGAGAATGGCGTTTCTCTTGTGAAAGATTTTGGTGTGGTGCGATAGACCCACAAGATTCCTGGTAGTTCTTCTAGCCACTTGCCTTTAGATTCCTTGAGCCGCTTTTTCAGACTTTCTACAATAGTCTTAATGGAAGATTCATCCTAATCATTAGCTGCTGGATGATAATACGTTGATGTTATACTTTTGATTTCCCAATCCTTCAAGAATGTCGTTAATTCAGCCACGACGAACTGAGGTCTATTATTGCAGGTGATCTCGGCAGGTATTCAAAATCGGCACATGATTTTCTCCCAGATGTACTGTATCACCTCCTGCTCTCATATCCAATCATAGGCCGCCGCTTCAACCCACTTAGTGTAGTAGTCAGTCATGATGAGCAAGAACTTAACTTCTCCAGGTGCTTAAGGCATGGGTCCCGCAATGTCCATCCTCCATTTTATGAAAGGCCATGGCACAATAACTGAATGCAATGACTCTGCTGGCTGATGAAATGTATGGGAGAATCGTTGGCAACTGCCGCATGCTCTGACGAATTTGCTCGTATTGTCTTCCATCGAGGCCAGAAATAGCCTGCTCTGATTACCTATTCAGGCTAGGGCCCTTCCACCAAGGTTGTTTTCGTATTATCCTTCATGGATCTCTCTCAGTACGAAGTCGGCTTGTGTTGGACCTAGGCATTTCGCCAATGGACCGCTTAACATCCAACGGTACAATTCTCTGTTGATTAGGCAGTACCCGGCTGCTTGCACCCTTAGCCACTTGCTTTCTTTCTTGTCTTCGGGGAGTGTTCCCTTTGATGTATGGCAAAAATATCACGCATTACATACTTATACTTGATTTTTTATTGTGTGAAATTGATGAAATAAGTGCACTTATCATGGTTTTGCTGCATTTTGTAGGTTGTATTGTTGGAGAAGAGTTATGGAAGAAACAAGTCAAAAAGAAGCCAAGCTGAAGGAAAAGAAGAAAATGGGCTAGTCTGTCAAAATTACGGTAGAAAAATGGCTATGAGTCAAACAGAGACTTAGTTCAACATTGAAAAAGCGGCTAGTGGGTAAACTTCAACCACCAGGGAGGCTACTTGACCAAAAATCAACTATTTCTTCATTATAACCTAGGGAGAATTTTGGAAAGGCATTGTATTTTTATTTGGCAACATATAAATAGTATAGCCTTAATTTTTACATCATCTTTGGCCTACATCTCAAATTTGAGAGCAAGGATCCATCTAAAACACCAAGAGAGTGAAGATTTGGAGTAAACCATTAAGAAATTTTTAATCCTTTGTACTCATTTCTTTATTTTCATGCTTTGTATTGAATATATTTGGTGTTGTTGATGTTATTTAGGACATGATTTTGTGAATATTTTTCATGATTAGATATTCATATTGTTAGTTTGTATGATTTGGAAATGGATATATAAATGATTCATGACTAGGTTTACATATTGTTGGTTTTTATTATCTAGCTTCTATCACTTTAATTTCTTAACTTTGGTGCTCATGACACTAGAGTTACATGCTTATTTAACTAGTTAAAGACTCGGGAGAGATTAACTAGCTTAGGATAATAGAGCTAGCGAGGATTAGGGTTGATAGGCTATTTCATAGACTAACCCACCTAAAAGGAGTTACGCTCAGAAGAGGTCTCCTTTCCCTTGGTTCATGAGTAGTGCTTTATGCGCTCAACTATGGTTTTGGTGAGCAGAGTGTGATAAATCCCTCTTAGGCCAGGAGGATTCTAGGGATCACATTAGAACGACTCGACCATAACATATAAACCCTATGCTATAATTTCATCCACGGCTCCAAACTTACTTTTCCTAGCTTGTGAGAAATCCATTGATCATTTTTACTTGATTTCTTAGTATAATCAGTAGTTGTTAGTATCATTTCATCAATTTACTACACTTGTTTGGCTTAGTTCAATAGGTTTAGTTCCTCCACTACCTCAATCTCATCACTTTGTTCCTTGTGGATTCGACACTGACTCCTAATTGGGTAAGTTATATTGCGATGACCGTTCATATCTCAATCTAAGGTGTGTGTTGAGTGTGGTCAAAATTGGCATTGTTGTTAGGGAATAATTGGCATATTAGAGTAGTTTTAGGAGTTGAGCTGGTTGGCTTAGATAAAAGCTTTGTGAATTTTTGTTTTGTGAATTGTGTATATTTGTTGTGTTGTTTGTTTAGTTGTGTTAGTTAGTATAGCTTAGTAGTTATATAGAAATGGCATCATGGAATCAAAATTGGTCAAATATTGGAAATCCTTATGTGAATGATCTTTGTTCTTATTGTAGAGCACCCCACTATTTTCAAGATTGTGAATGGTTCCCGGGAACGAGTTGTGTGCATTTTCTCAATCCTTTGAATAGAAAATATGTTATGAGTGTGGGGGCCAAAATGGTCATTGGGATAGTTTTATTCTTCTCCTAATGATTTTTGTAATGATGCTAATGACTCTTATGAGTTTGATAGGTCCAATGCAAATATGAATATGGAACTTGAACCCGAATGATAAGGCATCCAAGAAAAGCTTCAAGAAGAGATGAACTTATCCACTTCACAAGAAGAATGCACTCAAAATGGGAGATGTGTATATTTGATGCAACAAATACTTGAAAGTCATTGTGAGAATGACGAAGCCTTCAAGGAGATAGAAGAGAAGATCAAAGAAATGAAGGAGGAAGTTCACCAGAATGACTTAGCCCTAGAACACTTGGAGGAGAAATGAAGAAATTTATTGACGTTTTTAATGCCCAAGAGGCTAAGGATGTCTCTAGTTTTCAAGAAGAACCCTCCATGGAAGATGTGCTTGAATGTCAAGAAAGAATTGTCAAAGAAGAGCACGTTTGGGATGAATAAGAAATTGTGAGCTGAACTTGGCTATGAGATCAAGCTCGAAGAATGAAAGTCAATGAAGCATGCCTTCAACACTTAAATTGAGATTGTTGGGATCTTGAACAAGAAAGAGAAGAACTAGGACAAACGGTGGACAAATGAAACGACCTCGGTTAGTCGTTTCAGAAATTAGGACTCTGATTGGCGTGCCGATAATTTTCAAATATTCATAAGGTCCATTAGGACCTATCTGTAAAATTTGAGTTAAATCAGACCTCGTTTGGTAGGCATCGGAAGAAGGTTTCAGTTTTAATTGGCGATAAATATTAAAAAGAGATTTTCGAGCTCGGTTTTGCCGAATGAGCTCTGATTCGAAATCCGAAAGCGCCGTTAGGTTCGTATGGTTATTTGTAATTTTTGTAAACTTTCGAAAGTGAATTTCAATGTTGTTCGGCTAGTTTTCGCTAAAATGCCGAAACTTAAATAATTTGACTTTTTCCATTTAAATTCGCATCTTGAGTTTCGGGAGTCCGATTTGAGATCCGCCTTCACGAATATGTTACATATATTTTGTAAAACTTGTATGCAAAAGTTGGAATTATTTTGAATATCGTAGGGTACCGTTTTAATTTTTACCGTAACAGCGAATTTTAAAGGAAAAATGAAAAAGGAAAAAAACAAAAGAAAAGAAAAGAGAAAAAGGAAGCCAAAGGATAAAGTGGTTGTTGATTAGCCGTACTAACTTTTGGAAGAGGTAAGTGTTTATATCCATTTTTTTAGGCACCTGGCCTCGTGGATTTTCTACCACTTGTTCCTTACGTGTGTAGCTGCCGATAGGCGTACTCCTTACGCCTTAGCTTTGGATTTACATTGTGTGTTATATGTTATGTCATGTTGTTGGTATTGCATTGAGGAACTGAGCATTGTACTCTTGCTGTGAGTTGGCATCTACTTCCCGGCTGTCGATGAGAGTCCCGCGCCGGTGAAGGGTTGTTATTGCATCATATTGCATTCATATGCATTATATGTCATTCATATGCATTACATTGCATATCATATTGGGAGCAGGAGTATTCCGCCCCAGGAGCAGGAGTATTCCGCTCCATTGTATCATATTGAGGGTAGGAGTATTCTGCCCAAGGAGAGTGCAGGAGTATTCCGCCTCAGCTTTACATTATATCGGGTGCAGGAGTATTCCGCCCCAAGAGAGTGCAGGAGTATTCCGCCTCTGGTTTATATTATATCGGGTGTAGGAGTATTCCGCCCTAAGAGCAGGAGTATTCCGCTCCAATTGGTTATCAGATTGGATTCCCCTCGAATGTAGGAGTATTCCGCTTCGGGATGGGATTACGGGCACATGTGACCCTTTGCATCATATTTCATTTCATCTCATTTCATTTCATTTCATTTCATACCATTATGTTGACTTGTGGTACATAGCTACTGTTCTGCTTCTACTTGCATTGCTGATTTGTTGATATGTTTCTGGCTCGTATTCCTGGTTGAGTTTATAGTTTTATAAGTGTTTCCGGTTATTATTTGGCTCTTCCTTTTTATAATTTAAATAAGAGGAATTTGGTTTATCTGTTTCTTCTCCCTGGCTAGCTATCCTATTCTTTGAGGTGGCTAGTCTGCCCCACTTATTGAGTCCTTTTGACTCACCCTTGTTTGTTGTTTGTTTCTTATCTATCTATTCGTTTCGGCAGGTTCTCTCCAGGATTGAGTTCGCCACGTTGTGTAGGAGTGAAGACGACTTCAGCTGTCAGGGTGAGCCAGCTTTTATTACGGATGGCCACCAGTTTATTGGTTATTATTTCAGTTGTATTCTGCTCCCTTCAAGAGGTATCTGTCTTCTTTTGTACTCTTAGATGTCTAGTCTGGATAGCCCTAAACCTAGTATGTGGGTAGTAAGCTGTAATTATTTTTTTACAGCCTAGAGATATCATTATGTTTGTACTTTTTCTAAGTCTTGTTATTATTTATAAATTGAATTATATTTATTTTCCTAATTTAATTGATAAGGGTTCACCCGACGGGTCTAGGGAAGGATGTCGGGTGCCCGCACGGCCTAACCGAATTCCGGGTCGTGTCAGTTGGTATCAGAGCCCGGTTTATTGTCTATCCAGACTAAGACAGTGTCTAGTAGAGTCTCGCTGATGGGTACGTAGACGTCCGTACTTATCTACGAGAGGCTACGATGGCATTTAGGAAGTTTCACTTTTTTCATTTCTGATCGTGCGTCGGTCTAGGATGCAGAAGTATTTTCGTTAATTCCTTCGTGGCAAACGATATGAGTTCAAGACGAAGGAGTCTAACCTGGGGCTAGCACTGACGAAGCCTGAGAGTTTTGATCGTGCTGACGATCTGGTTACGGAGTTCCCAGATGTACGAGCTCGCGATGGGCAAGGGAGCAGGGCTTTGTAGTTCCCTTGGCTCTCTATGATGCTTTTACAAGAATCCCGGCGACGCAGATACCACAACAACCTATTATTCGCTAGGCAGCTTATCAGGTTGCCACAGATGCAGATGTTCAGACTTAGAGAGTTCTTGTTCCAGTTCCAGTTCCTAATGTTGCCCCAGTAACTTATGTTCCAGAGGTAGCATGTGTTATGCCACTAATTATTCTGGTTGGTTAGCTAGCCCAAGTAATAGCTCGGTCCGAGTGTCCGAAGATGCTGTATTATTTTATCTAGTTGAACCTTCCGATATTCTCAAGCCATGCATAAGATAATCCCCGTGTAAGTATTTTTAAAATAAAATAAAATGATGTCAGCGTATCCTTCAGACTCTTGATTATATCGAGCGGTATAGTGTTGATTATTTTTCTTTCCAGTTTCAGGGGTCCAACCTTGAATTGGTGGGCCTCTCTCTCTTATTAGCTAACTTGGCTCGATTTTTCGTCTAAATTCGTGGAAAAGTTCCTTTCGAGTAGAGAACGAGATGAAAAGTGTTGCCAGTTCGAGTGGATTGGACAGGGTAGCCTGTCGGTTAGCCTGTTGGTTTCAGAATATGAGATTAAATTCTATAGAATGGCTGAATATGCATTAGAACTAGTCCATGAGCCTTCCGAGAGATTCAAAGATTTATTGGTGACCTTTCTCCTTCCTTTAGATCCCAGATGGCTTGAAAAATTGAGGTTGGGACTTCATTTGATGTCGTTGTTGATATTGCTCAACTGTATTAGGCATACCATAAGATAGAGCGGGAAGAGTTAGAGCGAGAGAGTGAGAAATCCCATGGCCTTGGTGGGCACCATACCTCGTTTGAAGGTACGAGTTCTGATTATTTTGAGAGATCACCTTCCAGGTTATCTCAGTGTGTGTCACGTGATTCTTAGAGTGCGCCGGTAGTTCGTCAATATCAGACCCAGTTTTTCACTTTGTAGCTATCAACAATCTGTCTAGCTTCCATCTTTACTGAGAAGGTATTATCATTGTTGCGAGCATGTCATCTTTGGTGGAGTTCTCCCTTACTCCGGCAAGTAGGCAGTCGTCCTTTCTCTTGTCATCAGGCACTTGCACAGTTGCAGGGATTTTATTTAGATCTCAATCAGCTAGAGAAATGCAACGATCCAGTAAAGGTTGAGGGCATGGTGGCAGTTATTTTTCAGAAGGTAATTATCAGTGTAGCGGCTTAGTTCAGCCGCAAAGGCAGTTTTATGAACTGCCAGTCTGGTAGGATGCTGAGGTATCCGATGTAGTACACCCAAGTATTTCTAGCTCACTTATATGTGTGTAAGCTTTGATTTTTTCTATCGATTTAGAAATGATTGTCTTATCATATTTCCATAGTTTCCTGGGATGACGTTTTTATTAAGAATCTGTTGCGGTAGAGGGGTGAGTTTCTTGTATGATTTATTTCTGGCATTTATGATGACCCTAATAGTTTATCTGGTTTAAATGTGAGAGATTTGTGAGTGAGTATCGGTGTTGTTTGCTTGGCATCTTGTTGTGCCTCATTTTGTTATAATGTCAAGCCACTCTACCTGTCTTTGGAACTCAGTGTCGGTAGGATGATGGGATTCTTAATCGTCACCATCAGAAAGTGTCATTGTTTCTTCCGGTGTAAAGTGGTTAGTAAGTAATACTCGATCTATGTGTCTCCTCTTGGTTCGAGACGCTAATACCATCATGTTATCCCATGAGCTTATCTGAATTTTAAAAGGGTTTTCTGGTAAATTGTCAGAGTTTCTTCTTATTGGGAGGTTAAATTGGCTTAGATGTTGTTCCATAAAGCTCATTTAATGTCTATTTCTCAATTGCGATTCTTTGGTTAGCTTGACTCGTAAGTAGTCTAGCTCTGGTAGCCAGATAAATAAGAAGATGAGCTTCTTAAAGATCTAATTATTTCTATCCTCAGTTTATTGCCATCACTTCTTCTTCTGACACTAGTGAGCTTGGACGGTTAGTAGCCACTCGTTATGTTCCCTATGTTGAGCCAGAGTGCGTGTCAAGGTAGCCAGGTAAGCACATTATTGTTTTTCAAGGCTACTAAGGGTAATGAGAGGCATCATTTGACCTTTGATTTGATCCATCAGGCGGTGGTGCTTATAGAAAATGTATGGAGTTGTGAACTCGAGAGTTGCAGCTGTTTGGCAACTCGAAAGGGTAATTGGTAGCTTAGGTCTGTCTACGTTCAGCTTTTAGCTAAACCTTCTTTAGTCCAACAGACTGTGCGAGGATAGTTATTCCTATTCAAATAGCTGCATGAGTTTGTGCTTTAAGTGGAGGAGTCTTCCTCCAAATACTTAATGGTAATATTAAATCTCTGAGGTATTGATACCACTTTTCTCACGACCCAAAGTAAGGCCGCGACAGAAACCTACAATGAGTGTCGATCATTGCTAAATCCACTAATAATCTCTTAATGCTAGAGATAAGCTGGCAACCTGATCATACATACGTACCTATCTGCTGAAAGCGTAAAGTCAGGAAAGATGACACGACTTTAACTTGCTGGCAATTAGAACATTGAGCCACAAATTCTACTATGTCACACTTCATTCCATCCCACTAATAAATCTGCTCAAGATCATGGTACATCTTAGTCAAACCTGGATGAACAGTTTATTTAGAACAATGTGCCTCTATCATAATCTGTCCATGTAAATTTGCAATATCAGGAGCACAAAGTCTATCTTTATACATGGGAAAACCGTCAGTATCTTCTGGCTATCTGTCTGTATTCAGCCAGAACTGGATCCTCATACTGACGTTGTTTTACTTCATGAAAAATTTAGAGTTAAAGATCTAGTAGCTTGTCGTCCATCCATCATTGGCATATATCCTTCACACCCCAACTCTTTGAGAAGTTACTTTAGCGTTATAAGTGCACATGTAATCAATTTTGTTGTTGGTATTCTGCCTCAGCCCATGGTCCAACTACATGTCTCTTTTATTTTCATTTTTTCAAGTCATAATATTTCCAATTCAAAGACAATACCCTGAAGTAGATGTTCAGTCTGAAGATCATTCCTGGTCTGCATCATACTATCCAGTAGTATTTGCATGATCCTTATCCTTATATGATAGACCCTGTTCAGATGAACCTTTGACATACATTAGGATATGAGTAACTACATTCCCACAAGGAGCTTGCGGAACAACACTAAAATCAATTGAGATGTTGCATAGTGCGTTCGTAAAAATAATATAGCTTGCATCAAATCTTCCATAGTGTGTAGTGACAAGGTATTTCAAAAGCTCCCCCTATTGTATCAACTGAGCTAATTCTTAGTTCCATCGACCTGTTCTATATCGAAACGTATATCGACGAGGTGATTTGTCGGCAGAATCATGTTAATCCATCCACAGTTTCGTGTATCTTTGTTTCGAAAATATAGGAACTCTCCTCTGTGATCGAGGAAGGATCAGCTTAGTCAGAATAAGCTGGGCAACGATGTGAGGATATTATCAAGATATATTTTATTCCAAGAGCTCAGTGTTCGTATTATAATTTTGATTCTGTAATCATGAGAAAAAATTCCGTGGGATAGTTTATGAAGGTCATGAAAGTTCTTTTGTTATCAGCGTGAATCTTGCTTTACACTTAGCCTCGTTCGAGGACGAACGAGAGTTTAAGTGGAGGAGAATGAAACGACCTCGGTTAGTCATTTCGGAAGTTATGACTCCGATTGGCGTGCCAATAATTTTCAAATATTCGTAAGGTCCATTAGGACCTATCTGTAAAATTTGAGTTAAATCAGACCTCGTTTGGTAGGCATCGGAAGAAGGTTTTAGTTTTTATTGGCGAAAAATATTAAAAAGAGATTTTCGAGCTCGGTTTTTCCGAATGAGCTCCGATTCAAAATCCGAAAGTGTCGTTAGGTTTGTATGATTATTTGTGATTTTTGTAAACTTTCGAAAGTGAATTTCGATGTTGTTCGGCTAGTTTCCGCTAAAATGCTGAAAGTTAAATAATTTGACTTTTTCCATTTAAATACGCATCTTCAGTTTCGGGAGACCGATTTGAGATCCGCCTTCGCGAGTATGTTACATATATTTTGTATAACTTGTATGCAAAAGTTGGAACTATTTCGAATATCGTAGGGTACCGTTTTAATTTTTACCGTAACAGCGAATTTTAAAAGAAAACTGAAAAAAGAAAAAACAAAAGAAAAGAAAAAGGAAAAAGGAAACCAAAGGATAAAGCGGTTTTTGATTAGCCGTACTAACTTTTGGAAGAGGTAAGTGTTTATATCCATTCTTTTTTGAGGCACCTGGTCTCGTGGATTTTCTACCACGTGTTCCTTACGTGTGTAGCTGCCGATAGGCGTACTCCTTACGCCTTAGCTTTGGATTTACATTGTGTATTATATGTTATGTCATGTTGTTGGTATTGCATTGAGTAACCGAGCATTGTACTCTCGCTGTGAGTTGGCATCTACTTCCCGGCTGTCGATGGGAGTCCCGCGCCGGTGAAGGGTTATTATTGCATCACATTGCATTCATATGCATTATATGTCATTCATATGCATTACATTGCATATCATATTGGGTGCAGGAGTATTCCGCCCCAGGAGCAGGAGTATTCCGCTCCATTGTATCATATTGAGGGTAGGAGTATTCCGCCCCAAGAGCAGGTGTATTCCTCTCCATTGTATCATATTGAGGGTAGGAGGATTCCGCCCTAGGAGAGTGCAGAAGTATTCCGCCTCAGCTTTACATTATATCGGGTGCAGGAGTATTCCGCCCCAAGAGAGTGCAGGAGTATTCCGCCTCTGGTTTATATTATATCGGGTGCAGGAGTATTCCGCTCCAGTTGGTTATCAGATTGGATTCCCCTCGAATGCAGGAGTATTCCGCTTCGGGATGGGATTACGGGCACATGTGACCCTTTGCATCATATTTCATTTCATCTCATTTCATTTCATTTCATTTCATACCATTATGTAGACTTGTGGTACATAACTACTTTTCTGCTTCTGCTTGCATTGCTGATTTGTTGATATGTGTCTGGCTCGTATTCCTGGTTGAGTTTATGGTTTTATAAGTGTTTCCGGTTATTATCTGGCTCTTCCTTTTTATAATTTAAATAAGAGAAATTTGGTTTATCTGTTTCTTCTCCCTGGCTAGCTATCCTATTCTTTGAGGTGGCTAGTCTGCCCCACTTATTGAGTCCTTTTGACTCACCCCTTTTTGTTTTTTGTTTCTTGTCTATCTATTCATTTCGGCAGGTTCGCTCCAGTATTGAGTTCGCCACGTTGTGTAGGAGCGAAGACGACTTCAGCTGTCAGGGTGAGCCAGCTTTTATTCCGGATGGCCACCAGTTTATTGGTTATTATTTCAGTTGTATTCTGCTCCCTTCAGGAGGTATCTGTCTTTTTTTGTACTCTTAGATGTCTAGTCCGGATAGCCCTAAACCTAGTATATGGGTAGTCAGCTGTAATTTTTTTTTTTTACAGCCTAGAGATATCATTATATTTGTACTTTTTCTAAGTCTTGTTATTATTTATAAATTGAATTATATTTATTTTCCTAATTTAATTGATTAGGGTTCCCCCGAAGGGTCTAGGGAAGGATGTCGGGTGCCCGCACGGCCTAACCGAATTTCGGGTCGTGTCAACAAATTTGATCTTGATGCTCGCATCTTGAAAATTCTATTGCAAGAAATGGTTGAAGCTTCCGAGGCTCAACATAAAGAAATCGTGAATGATATGCTAGAAATGGGCGAATTTGTAGAAGAGAGCACAAGCCAAATCATGGGAATTCATGGAAGTGATCGCATATTCAAGCTACTTGGTAGTGATGCCATAAACAAGGAAGTTGTGTTGGAGTCTAGTGTGAAAATGAAGAACTCTTGTGATGAAGAGTCTAGCACCTTTGAGGAGGAGCATGTCATTTTTGGTGCCCAATTGGTGTTGAAAACAGTTGGACCTCATTCACTCCATTTCTCAAATCTCTGTGTGGATGAGGCAATGGAAATGGAAGAACAAACACCTTTGGATGATTTTGGTATTAATGAGAAAAATGGTTACATTGTTGAATTTGCCACGCTAAGGAGACCAAATGACATCCCTCACTTGAAGGCAAAAAAGTGCAAGATGAAGAATCCAGCTTTACAAGCTTGAAAATACGTACCACCATCCTGTGAGCACAATGAAAATCTTGATTCAAAATTAGGGAGGCAGTACTTATTTATAAAATAGAGAGAAAAGTGACGCTTCTCGGGAGGCAACCCGAGAATTTTAATTTTTGCATTTTCTACTTGTAGATTAGTTTCATTTGTTGTTTTTGATCATTCTACAAAATTTCAGGATTTTTGGACATCATTGGAATAGGATTTGAATGGTTGGAAGTTAGTTTTTTAAAAAATTTCAGAAAATTGCTTCAGAGTCTGCTCTCTGTAATTTCAAATAGGCGGTCCACCACACACTAAGGTCGCCCCTCCGACACTTAATTTTGTTCAAGAACAAGTTTTCCTTAAATTTACAATAGGTAAGTCACACATGCCTCTCACACATTCGAAACTCATGCCTCTCTGTTATACTTTATGCACCTCCTAAGGACACTAAAGGGGGGAGGGATAGAATAGTGTCCTCCAATTTTCATCGAAGCTCCTGATTCTCAATCACAAGAACCTTGTTCTTGTATAGTTACCAGATCAAAACACACAACACTTAAAGTAAAACTGTAAATAAAGGACACGATGTTTTGACGTGGAAAACTTCTTGCTCAAGAGAGAAAAATCACGACCCACACTCTGAGATTTTGAAAACACTTCCACTAACACAAGGAGCAAGTTTTAAATTACAAACTCTATAACCAAGGAGCTACACTCTAGACCCTAATCACTCACAAGCTAAACTCTAGCTTTACAAAGTAGTCACTCAAATATCACCTATTACAATGGCTTCTTAGATAAGAAGATAGGTAACACAATCACTACGTAACAGTATGACAACTACAATAAAAAACCTAAACAATTTGCTAGATATGCTCTGAGTTCTTTAATGATTATCGCCACACTTAAAACACTTCAAGAATTGTTGGATCGCCAATTACTTGCTTTTATATGGGCTTTGTAACTCTAGTAGTGTTTCAGTAGGAAACCTCACAATTATGGTAAGCAAAAATTTCCAGTGATACACTCCTTGTTTGGTACCAACTCCTGTTCACACTTCAACGAGACAGTCACTGCACAACTTCTTTTGCTGACTAGGATACGCAGATGCACACGCGCCATTACTCCTAGTTCTGCATGGATTTGAATCTCACAATCTTTTTGATCAGTCATGCCCTTCTCCTCAATGACTAGATTCTCCACTAAGTCTTTCGTTTGTCATTCTTCAAAACACTCGTCTCAACAAATTCCCCCTTTTGGATGATGGCAAACAAGTGTTTCCAAGAAACCTGTACATGCAAACACCAAGACAAAAAAATAAAAATACAATTTGAAAGAAAATTTTAAAATAGATGCATTGGGTCACAAACATCCCAACATGTCATTCTTCCCCCTTTTGGCATCATCGAAAAGATTCAAAAATCCTGCAGGAACAAGTTAGTACAGTCTAGACTATAGCACAAGGAAACAAGTTAACTAAGAAAACAGTGAATATATCCAAGGGCCCAAACAGAACCAATAGTAATATGGAAGAACCCACAAAACAAAACACAAGCAATTTAAAATCAATTATTCAGGCCATAACACACATGTGGCCTATTAAGTACAGACCAAAAACACAAATTGTCTTAAATGTGCATCAAAAGTAATGGATAGGGAAGGGTTTATGGACAAGGACTGGGAAGGCAAAGGGCTTAAAGCTTGAAGTGTTGTACAAATGCATCCAGGTTCTTGGTATTTTTGGCTCTCTCCACTACTAACTCAGTCTGATGCCTGTTACACTCAATGCTCAAGCGATCAATTTCCTGATCCTTCAACTTTAGCTTGTTCTTCAGCTTCTCATTTTCCTCATTCAGCTCTAATAGATACTGCTCTAGTTCCTTTACATCTGCTACAGCTTCATCTGGTCCAAACTCTTCACTCTCATCAGCTTTCTCCACTTTAACCTGCATAGGACATTTGGATGCTCTCTTTTCCTAGGAGAAGTCACATGCCTTCAAGACATGCATGCCAAACATCTAATGATGAGTAGCCTTCTTCCCATTCTTGAGAGGCAGTCCAAAGTGCTCAAATACCTGCTGCAATATGTAGGAATGCATAGGAGAATGAACTGTCTTGTCAGTATCTGCAATCCTCTTAATGTGTCTTATGATAAGCCCAGGAGGGTTGGTTTTAACACCTCTATCCAACAGATCCATGTATGTCAGATCAAGTGCACAAGCCTCACTGTTTCTTTCACCTCTTGGCAATAAGAACCTGTGAACAAACTCAAAGATCAACTGATGAGCAGGTTCCATTTCCTTTCTCTCCACTTTCTTTTCCTTCCTGAGTCTGGGATTACCAAAGAACTTCTTGGTTACCTCTAAAGGAGTAACACCATATGTTCTCTTGGGCCACTTCAACTTCAAATACCTATAATAACCCTCAGTAGGCACATCAAGGATCACTCCCAATTCTTCTCTCCCAAATTCAATCTCAATACCTCCAACCTCAGAGTATACTCTCCTTCCAACTATGCGCACTTCATATAGAACTCCCTCACTTGTTCTACAAACAAACATCTACCCTCTCTAGAGAACTGCTTAGTCCAACCTTGAGCATTCACCTTTTCTACCAAAGGTCAGATACTAAGCTCCTCCAGGTAACACCACACACTCCCAGGCAGCACCTGATGTTTAGCAAAGAAGGAAGCCCTATCTACTTCTTCTCTTTTTTTCCTTCTTCTTCTTTGTGTCCTTAGAAGTTTCAGAATCTGAGTCATCAGGGTCCACAAAGTCCCCATCCTCAGCACTATTTCCTTTTCACCAAGGGATTGTTTCTTCTCTGCCTCTTTAGTCACTTTCTTTTTCACAACAAATTTCTCCAGAGTTGCTATGTGTTCTTTACGTGCTAACCTTGTAGCCACTTTCCTAGGAACCACAGGCTTCTGCATGCTTTCAAAATCAAACTGAGAGTCACCTTTATCATCACTATCATCAACAAGCCCACTCTTTCCCACAGCTTTTCCCTCTTTCATCAACTTCCTCTTCTTTTCTTTCACTATCTTTGTTTCACTCACAAACACTACCTCCTCATCCTCTTCTTCTAACAGCTTCTCATCCTCTTCTCCAAATTTCCTTTTGACAATTTTCTTTGTGACCTCCTCTAATTTACTAGAACTCATATTTTCTTTCAATGTTTCATCCTTTTTTTTCAACCTTAGAATCAGTCCATCCTAGTTCTGCATCATCAATTGCAATAGGAACTGAGGAAGAAATAGGTTTTTCCTCAGATTCCTTAATAACTTCAGCAGAACTTGGTCCTCCATCAACTGGACCACTAACAACTGCTTTCACAGGCTCCTTCTCTAAGGGAGAAACCTCCAAACTAGGTTCGTCGGTTGGGCTCTTTTGAGTCTCTACAGACTCCGCAGTACTCAACTTTTCAAGGACTGATTTTGAAGCATCTACACTAGCTATGCCTTGAGCGATGCTAGAAACATTTACTTCTACCCTAGGTTCTACAAATTTAACTTCAATGTTACTCTTCTTATCCTCTATACCCTTCTCGCTGTCAATTTTACTACTTGATTCCACAACATTCATAGTTTTGACAATTTCATCCATTCCAGTCACCAAAATCTCAGTGCTCAGTTTTTTCAGGGCTAAATATAGAATCTAAAATAGTAGAACTAGTCTGAGTCATCTCAGGTTTTACCTCTGTAGATTGCATGTCTGAGACAGTAGGTGTAGACGATGGAGCAGCCGATTTTGATGTCAATTTCTCGGATGCTTTATTTCCAACCTTCTTTTGAACCTTTAACCTAGCCCTTGTAATTATTTCAACCAAATTGGTAGGTGTAGTGTTATAATCTAAGCACCTCTTAAGGACACTAGAAGGGGGGTTGAATAGTGTCTACCGAATTTTCTTTGCGAGAACCTGATTCTCCTGAGTCACAATCAAAAGCACAAGGAACACGATGTTTTTATGTGGAAAAATAATTGCTCAAGGGAGAAAAACCATGACCCACACTCTGGGATTTTCGAACCAATCCACTAACAAAAAGAGCAAGTTTCTGATTACAAGACTCTGTAACCAAGGGGCTAAATTCTAGACCCTAATCACTTGACAAAGCTAACCTCTAGCTTTACAAGTAATTTCTCAGAAGTTCACCTAGCAAAATTGCTTCTACAATAAGCTGATAGGCAATAACAATTAAAGCATATAACAAGACAACTTACAAACCAAGAACCTAGACAAAATATCTAGACTCCAACTACTTGACTCCACCAGTTGTCTTGTTCAGTTATCTCACGTTGAAAGTTGCTGAATCGCCTTTGTATGCTCTCAACTCTCTTTTTGTGAATAATTGATTTGCGGCTGCATCAACTACTTGTATTTATATAAGGATCAGAACCCTAGTTGAGTTCCACAAGGAAACCTTATAATTATGGTAAGACAAGATTCCCTGTGACTCTTTCCTTGTTCAATTCAACCTCGTATTCATACTTCGAAGACACAGCCACGACACAACTTCGTTTAGGCTGACTAGGATGCATACTCGTACACGTGCCACTACTCCTAGTTCTGCAGGGATTTGCAACCCACAATCTATTCGATCAGTCGTGCCCTTCTATACAAGGACCAGGATCTCCTCCAGAACCACAAGGTCTTTCCCGTTTGTCATTCTTCAAAATATTTCTTCAACAAATTCCCTCTTTTTGATGATGACAAAAAAATATTGCCAAAGAACCTGAATAGACGAAATATTCCAAAAATACAAAAACAAAAATATAGGTTGAAAAATTTAAAACAGATGAGTTAGGTCACAAACACCCCAACATTTCCTTCTTCCCCCTTTTGGCATCATCGAAAAGATTCAAGAACCTGCAGGAACAAGTTAGTACCATCCAGTCTAGTGCACAAGGCAATCAAGTCAACTAAAATCAACATACAGAATTAAGGCTAAGGGCCCAAGCAGAACAAGATATAATAAAATAGACCCAATTCAAGCAAAACAAAATTAAAACCAATGATCCAGGGCGTGACAAACCACACAGCCCTATAAAGTACTCAACTTAGAAAGATTGTCTTAACATCACAAATCAAGGAAGGACAATAAGGGATAAAAGAGGATATTTATCAATGACTGGGAGGAAGAAAGGTAGGACTCAGGGCTTCAAGTTGAAGTGCTAGACAACTGCCTCAAGGTTCTTCGTATTCTTGGCCCTTTCCATCACCAGCTCGGCCTCATACTTGTGACACTCAATTTTCAAGCGATCAATTTCTTGATCTTTCAACTCCAGCTTCCTCTGCAGCTCAGCATTCTCTGTATTCACTTTAAGAACATGATGCTGTAGTTCTTTTACTGCTGCAATCGCTTCCTCTGGTCCATAGTCCTCACTTTCTTCAGACTGCTCATGCTTAACCTGCACTGGTTTCTTGGAAGCTCTATTTTCTTTGAAGAAATTGCAATTTTTCAGCACATTCAGCCCAAACATTTGATGAATGGTGGGCTTTTTCCCTGCTTCCAAAGGAACCCGAAAGTGCTCAAGAACCTGCTGAAGGATGTAAGAATGCACCAAGGAATGTGGCTTCTGATCAGTATCTACAATCCTTTTTATGCGTCTGATTATCAGACCAGGTAGATTTATCCTCACTCCTCTGTCTAGCAGGTCCATGTAGGTCAAGTCAAGGGCACTGGCTTCACTGTTCCTCTCCCCTTGGCAGTAGAAACCTATGGTAAAACTCAAAAAGCAACTGATGAGCCGGCTCCATTTCCTTCTTGTCAACTTTCCTTTCCTTCCTGAGTTTGGTTTTCCCTGAGAACTTTTTCACAACACTCAGAGGAGTCTCTCCATCAGTTCTTTTTGGCTATTTCAACTTAATATACCTGCAATAACCCTTAGCAGGGACATCAAGTATCACTCCCAACTCTGTCCTCCCAAATTCAATTCCTATCCCCTTCACAACAAAAAACACTCTTCTAGCAGCAACTCTTCAATTTGTGCAGAACTCCCTGATTTCATCAAAATACATCAGTCTGTCTTTCTTGGCAAAGAGATCCAACCAGCCTTGATCCTCTACCTTCCTGAGTAGAGGTTTCATGTTGTGCTCCTGCAGATCACCCAGGATGCTCCCAGCCAATACCTGGTGTCTTGCAAAGAAGGTTGTTCTGTTAACCTCCTTTTCAGAGTCTTTTCTCTTCTTCTTGCTTTCCAGGTCACTGTCTGTATTTGAGTCACTGGGTTCCATAAAGCTTCCAGCTTCATCACTTTCCTCTTTGGCCTCAACCTTTTTCACATTCTTCTTTTCCTCCTGTTTTCCAGCCCTCACATTCTTGACTGTCTTTTCTAGCTTCCGCACCTTCTCTAACTGTTGCTTCAGGGCAGACCTAGTTGCTACCCTTCTTGGTGCTGGCTGAGCAACAGTGTTGTCATCACTCTCAGTCCTTTCCACCTGTGAAGTCTCACTACTTTCATCCACAAGTCTTCTTTTGGGCACAGACTTTCCCCCTTTCAACAATCTCCTTTTCTTATCAATTTCAATCTTTGTCTCACTTACAAACAAAACTTCCTCTTCTTCACCCTCTAGCAAAAACTTCTCATCTTCCTCCCCAATTATTCTTGTTACACTCTTTCTTTCCTTTTCCTCAACTTTCTCTACAATCTTCTCACTTTCACCATTTCCCTCCAGAATTTCTTCCTCATTTTCTTCACCAAAATCTGTCCAATTTAGTTCTGCATCCTCAACCACAATAGGATCTGAGTGAAAATCAGGTTCTTCTCTCAAATCCTTCAACAGAACTAGGTCCTCCAACTACAGGACCTTATAACACAGACAACCCATGACCTTTTTCGAGAGGAACAGTCTCCAAACTAGGTTCGTTGACATGTTTCTTTTAGGATTCAACAGAATCCTCTTCTCTCAATCTTTCCAACACGTTTTCAACTGTATTAACCTCCACCATTTCCTCAGTCACTAAAGGCACATGAAAACTAGACTTAGGCATAGGTTTCTCATGAACAACCTTCAAGTTCTCCTCAACTACATTCTCCTTATCAGACATTCCACTAGGCTCTATTTTTTCTACGATTTCATCTAGTCCTTCAACCAACGTTTCAGTACTCAATTTTCCAGGACTTTTTACAGACTTTAAAGTAGTATATAGAAACAGATAGAGTAGAGTCATGTTTTACCTCAACCGATTTTTCAGAGGAGACTGGTTCTGCTGGCGTAGAAGACGAGGATCTAGCAGCAGTCTTCTTGACCCCTTTCTTTCCTGCCTTTTTGAGGAATTTTACCCTAGCTTTGACAATTCTCTCCGTAAGAGTAGAGGGAGGGAGTTTTGGTGTAGATTTCTTGGACGTTTGGGTCTCTTGAGGTTTTAGTATCAGAAGCAGAAGAGGATTGTGCTTGAGATATGGTGAATTTTGTTTTTTAATTTTTTGTTAGGGTTTCTGGGAGAGATTTTTTTTTTGATTTTAGAGAGAGAAAGAGAACAGTGTAAAGAACGATTTTGCAATTGTGTAACGAGAATAAGTACTGGGGTCAGGGGTTTTTATAGGGAAGAGGTGCTAATAATGGCTAAAGGCAAAAAGCAGTTTTTTGAAGTTTTGAAAACCGGGAAAAAGGTATTGATTTGACAGTTACATAGACTTACCCAAATAAGGTATTTTTAAATGAGTGGGGTCCGGTAAAGTCTAGTAGAAGTCTAACCACAAAAGCAATTGTTCCTATAATCAAGGACGGTTACAAGAAAATGGGAAGCCTTCCTTGACACACGTATAATAGACAATCAATTTCAGTTATGACACTTAACATAAATAGCTATGTAGCTGTACCTGGGCATGGTTCCTCATGCTTGCCTTGGTTCCTTCTATGTACCCTGTAGGTTCTTTCATGGAACACATTAGCCCAACCTGGTTCTACTCAGCTGAACAAGTATACTTAATGAAGTACAAAATTTAAACTGGACAATAACAACAATAGTTACAAACAGGTTACTGAAAACTTAACTAACCAATCATTGGGGAACAAATGCTGAGTCATCCGTGTATTTTGGTCATCCCTAACTCCAACCTGTTCCTCTCAAACTGAACCTTGTTCAGTGCTTTGGTAAAGATGTCAGCAATCTGATCTTCAGTCCTGCAAGAATTCATAGTAATCAGACCCTTTTCTACATTATCTCTAAGAAAATGGTTTCTAATATCAATATACTTTGTTCTTTTATGTTGGACTGGGTTCTTGGCAATGTTCACTGCACTTGTGTTATCACAGAAAATGGGCACAACTCCACATTTAATTCCAAAGTCCTCCAACTGTTGTTTGATCCATAGCAATTATGAGCAGCAAGATGCAGCTGCTACATATTCAGCTTCAGCAGTAGATAAGGCGACTGAGTTTTGCTTCTTTATTGCCCTGAAGTGCTCTTCCTGTCCACCAAGTGACCTGCATAATCTGCATCAACAAAACCAATTAGTTCAAAAGTACCTCCCCTTTTGTACCATAGACATAGATCCTGAGTTCCTTTCAAGTATCTCAAGATCCTCTTCACAGCTGTCAAATGTGATTCCTTAGGCTATCAAGTATCAGGTCGACTGACTGTGAGATAGAGGAGTGAACCTATAATTCCTTTATATTTTGTCTCATTTGTAGAAGGACCTAGTTCATCATATCCCTCTTGTTTCCAGGAGCAATAGGAGTAGTCATTTCTTTTGCTCCTTCCATGTCAAATTTCTTAAGAAGTTCCTTGACATATTTTTGTTGATGAATCATGGTTCCTTCAAGCGTCTGTTTTATCTGCAATCCTAGGAAGAAATTGAGTTCTCCCATCATGCTCATTTCAAATTCACTGCCCATCATTTCAGCAAACCCCTTGCATAGGTCCTCATCAGTGGCTCCAAAAATGATATCACCAACATACACCTGAACCACAAATAGATCCTTTTCTTTCTTCTTTAAGAATAGCGTGTTATCAATCTTCCCTCTTGTAAAAACATTCTTCAGTAAAACCCTGATAGTCTTTCATACCAGGTTCTTGGAGCTTGCTTCAATCCATTTGTAAACGTGATCAGGATATTCACTGTTCACGAAACCTGGTGGTTGTATTACATAGACTTCTTCATTTAACTAACTACTCAAGAAGGCACTCTTCACATCCATCTGATGCAGTGTAAACTCCATGTATGTAGCTAAAGCAATCAACATTCTAATGGCTTCCATCCTTGTTACTGGTGCAAAAGTCTCATCATAGTCAATTCCTTCTTCCTGACTGTATCCTTGGACTACGAATCTAGCCTTGTTTCTTGTTACTATACCATGCTCATCCAGTTTGTTTCTGAACACCCATTTTGTTCCAATTATTGGTCTGTCCTTTGGCTTAGGAACCAGGTGCCACACTTTGCTTCTTTCAAACTGATGTAATTCATCATGCATGGTAGAACCCAATCTGGATCTTCTAAGGCTTTTTTTACATTCTTTGGTTCCAAAGACGATAGGAAAGCAAAGAATGCAAAAAAGTTCTTCAAGGCTGATCTGGTCATAATTCCAGTATCCAATTCAGATAATACATTCTCCAAGGGATGAGAACTTTGGTGCTTCCATGGCCTGGGTTGGATATGACGAGAAGAACCTTCAGCATCACTTTGGGTATGTTCTTCCTTACTTGTTGAATCATTAACTTCATCTGATGTTCCCCCTGTCATATTGACTGCTTGTTCTCGTGAAGCTGAATGCTCACATGATTCCTCCTTCTATTCTAAATCTTCAGAGTTAGCTATACCATCTTCTCGAGTAAGGCTAATGGCTTGATCATCTACTTCATTTTCATCAACTGCCTTATCGGTATCATCAAATACCACATGCATACTTTCCTCCACTGTTTGTGTTCTTTTATTAAACACTTTGTATGCCTTGCTTTGAGTAGAATAACCAAGGAATATTGCCTCATCACTTCTAGCATCAAATTTCCCCAATGGTCCCTTTCCGTTGTTGTGGACAAAACACTTACAACCAAAGGGTCTCAGATGTGCAATATTCGGTTTCCTTCCTCTGAGAAGCTCATATGGGGTCTTGTCAAGAATAGCTCTTATGGAGCATATGTTCAGCAAATAGCATGCAGTGTTAATTGCCTCTGCCGAGAAATTTCTTGCAAGACCACTTGACAGCAGCATAGTCCTTGCCATATCCTCCAGAGACCTGTTCTTCCTTTCAACTGCTCCATTTTGCTGTGGAGTTCTTGGAGCAGAGAAATTATGATCAAAGCTGTGTTTTGCACAATACTCAGAGAATTTTGAGTTTTCAAATTCTGTTCCATGGTCAGATCAAATGCTAACAAGTTCCAAGCTCAACCTTTTCTGCACTATACCAGCCCAATCTTTGAAGCTATCAAAGGCTTCATCTTTGGATGCCGGGAACAGGGTCCATGTATACCTGGAAGTCATAAAAAATTACGAACACAAACCACTTTCTTCCTCTGCTCCTGACTCTCATAGGTCCACACAGATCCATATGTATCAACTCCAGTGATTTTGATGTGCTCACCACCTTCTTTGATTTGAAGGATGATCTCACATGTTTTCCTTTAACACAAGAATCACACATTTGTATGTTCTCAAATTTCTTACTAGGCAGTCCACGAACTAGCTCCTTTGATACTAGCTTGTTGAGCTATGATAGACTAGCATGTCCTATTCTCTTGTGCCACAGGTTAGAATCACTTTCTTGAACATTCAGGCATGTTAGGTTGTTCTCAGGCAGTGATCTCAGTGATGCTTTGTATACATTGTTCACCCTCTTTCCTTCCATAACAATTTCTCCACTCTGTATGTACTTCACAATACACCCTGCAGATGAGAAACTCACTTCATTCCCTCTATCACACAGTTGAGAGATACTCAACAAGTTATGTGTGAGACTATCAACACAATATACATTTTCAATAGCATGATCCAGAGTTTTCCCAACTTTTCCAATTCCTACAATCTGACCACTTTTTCCTCCACCGAGGGCTACACTGCCTCCTTGAAATGCTGCGAGTGAGAGAAAGTTTCTTCTACCTCCTATCATGTGCCTTGAGCAACTACTGTCAAGAATCCAGTTTGGGTTGTTCTCCCTCACTCCAACATGCAAAACAGATTAAGGGTTAGCTTTAGGAACCTAGACTAGCTTGGGTCCCTTCTTATGAGAAAATGGATAAATCAACTCTTTCTTAGCCCATTGAGGTAGAACACTTCTTTTATTTTTCGTCTTTACCTTGCTTGCATTCATGCACCTTTGTCTGTAATGTCCAGTTTCACCACAAAAGGTACACAATATGTTGCAAGGCAAACCTAAATATTTGCTTTTAGGATTATATGCAGGGAGTGGATTTTTGAATCCTAGCCCTTGTTTTCCTTTGTTCTGATTTTCAAGGACCCAATTCATTGCCTCAGAGGACTTATTCCATTTTGTTAACATGGTAAGCTCATAGTAAGATTTTTCAACTTTCTGATTCAGAATCCTGTTTTCTCAGTTTCCTGGTACAGAATATCATTTGTTCTTGTAAGTTCATTTACAAGAAATGTTTGAAATTGACTTATTACTTACTTACCATTAACACTCTCCTTTAACTGATTTAATTCAAATTCCAGTTCTGTGATCTTAGAGTTTGGCACAAGAGTCTGTCCTTTCAAAATGGCATTGATTTCTTCAAGCTCAATGTTTTGTTCTTGAAGGATCTTGTGTTTAGTCCTAAGATCACTTATATCCACAGTTAATTTATCTTTCTCAATTTTCTACTTTTTATAGCCCTCGATTAAAGTGGCAGTAATTAAGCGGATTTTCAGTAGAGTATGTGTGCAGATTTTCTTTAAGCTCAGAAAGACTTACCTCTGCTGAATGAGCAGCTTCTTCTTCATCAGTTGCCATAAGAGCAGAGTCCTTCCTCTGGGTATCTTCAGAATATAACTCTTTCAGCTTCTCCCAAATCTCTTTGGCAGACTTGCACTTGAGTATCTTTGCTAGTACATCAGGTTTCAGCCCTCTTCTCAAGTATGACACAGCTTTGGTGTTTGCCTGCAACAAGTCTAGGTCTAGAGGATCAAGTTCTTCTACTGACTTTGGAACTAGAACTCCGTTTGCGGCTCTCTTGACAAGAGCATGAGGTCCTCTTTTCACAATCAACCAGAGACTATAATCCGTTGCTTGAAGAAAGGTTTTTATTTGTTTCTTCCACAACTTGTAGCTTATCCCACTAAACATAGGTGGTTTTGACGGATCTTGACCTCCTCTGAACTCCCTTGGATCCTCTTCGTCTAAGCTTTCTATTGACAATCCGATCAGTTCTAGTGGAGATTCATCTTCAGATTCATTTTCTTTGTCTGATTCACTGTTAGTAGGTCCCCATGTAGCATAGAAGGCTTTCTTTCTCTCCCTTCTTTCTGCTCTGAAGTTTGGAGGTCGTCTCACCTTTTTCTTGTCTTTGTCAGCTTCCTTTTCCTTCTCTTTTGCTGCTCTATTTTGCATCTATTCAACTTCCCACATTGGGCAATCCACGACAGCATGGTCCTTCTTGAAGCACTTGAAGCATCCTGAGTAGTCCGAACTGTCAACTATGTTCTTTCTTCCAGAGCTCTCCTTGTTATTTCTTTTGAACCCTTTGAACTTTTCCAAGTTGAACTTCTATCTCAGAGCACTAACCATTGTAGGTTCAACTGATTGAAAATCAACATTATCCTCAGTTTCATCAGTTGCTTCGAGTGCAAGGGTCTTCTCCTTCTTAAGAGCTGGTTTAGTTTTTGAATCCTTCATCATCTCATGCGTTTTCAAGCTTCCAGCCAGTTCCTCAAGTTTGATGGATCTGAGAGGTTTGGACTCAATGATAGCAGTCATCTTAGGTTCCCAAGCCTCAGGTAATACATTCAGAACCTTGTCTACCATCTCTACTTCAGGCAACTCCATATCCAGAGATCTCATCTCATTAGTGATAATGGTCAACCTGGTCATCATATCCTGGATTGATTCCTTATCTCCCATAGAGAACAACTCAAATTGTCTTTTCAGCATTCTTCTCTTGAAGTCCTTCACTTCAGTGGTTCCTTCATGTGCAACTTGCAGGGCATCCCAAATTTCCTTAACACTCCTATAAGATGATACTCTATTAAACTCCTCAGGGCCAAGACCACAAATTACCAGACGTTTGGCTTTGTGGTTCTTTTCAATCATCTTATAGTCTGCCTCATTGAACTCCTCTTTTGATTTAGGTTTTTCTTTGGCAGTGGCTCCTTCACCAACTATTTTGGTATGGGTCAAATTTCCTTCAGATACTATAAGCCATAGTTGGTAGTCTTCAGCACATGTGTAATTTTCCATCCTATTTTTCCATCAAGTATAGTACTGCCCATTGAACCGTGGGGACTTAGAACTGACTGTCCTTCAGTGATGGTAGGTGGTGCATTCATGATTCTGATCCTTCTCAAGGTGTTAACCTAGCACGAGAAGACTTGCTCTGATACCACTTATTATAATCTAAGCACCTCCTAAGGACACTAGAAGGGGAGTTGAATAGTGTCTACCGATTTTTCTTTTCAAGAACCTGATTCTCCTGTGTCAAGAACCTTGTTCTTGACTTAACAGTTTTCACTTTAACACCACAACACAGACAATCAAAAGGCACAAAGAACACGACATTTTTATGTGGAAAACTCCTGTCTCAAGGGAGAAAAACCACGACCCACACTCTGGGATTTTCGAACCAATCCACTAACACAAAGAGCAATTTTCTGATTACAATAATTTGTAACCAAGGGGCTGCACTCTAGACCCTAATCATTCGACAAAGCTAACCTCTAGCTTTACAAAGTAATCTCTCAGAAGCTCACCTAGCACAATTGCTTCTACAACAAGCTGATAGGAAATGTAGGTGATGTGATAGTTATGAGTGGATTGTCATTAAGTTTTCTACTCCAAGTGGGGTAGGTTTAACTTTGAATTTATTACTGATAAGGAATACCTAATAAAATAGGGCAGTTATTTATACATACATATATATATACATATATATATATATAGAAGGAAATTTTTGATGCACATTCAAGAACAATTCAATTTCAGTCAAGCACTTAACATAATTAACCACATAGGCATACCTAGATATAATTCCTTGTCTTGTTCATGGTTCCTTCTTTTACTCAATAAGTTCTTCACTGGGAACTCATTAGATAACTCACTGTAGGCTTAAATAAACAAGTATAATTTACAGTACAATTTTAGACTGGACTATAATAACAAAATTCAAAAAAAGAATAAAGAACACTTAACTAGCCAACTCTTTGGGAATTAGGTGCTGGGTCATCCATGTATTTTGGTCATCCCAAACTCCAACCTATTCTTCTCAAACTGCACTTTGTTCAAAGCCTTGGTGAAGATGTCAGCAATTTGGTCTTCAGTCCTTCGTGAATTCATAGTTATTAGACCTTTTTCTACATTATAATATTATCTCTCAAGAAATGATGTCAAATATCTATATGCTTGGTTCTCTTGTGTTGGACTGGGTTCTTGGCAATGTTCAGAACACTTGTACTGTCCTAGAAAATAGGCACTGCTCCACATTTAATTCCAAAGTCCTCCAGTTGTTGTTTAATCCTTAGTAGCTGAGAACCGCATGATGCAACATCAATATATTCAGCTTCAGCAGTAGATAATAGAGCTACTGAGTTCTGCTTCTTTGTAGCCCAAGAAACCAGACATGGACCCAGGAAGTGTGCCATTCCTGAAGTGCTCTTTCTATCCACGAAATATCCTGCATAATCAGTATCTGCAAATCCAATTAACTCAAATGTACCACCGCTGGGGTACCATATAAGTCTTGAATTCTTTTTAAGTATCTCAATATTCTTTTGACAGCAGTTAGATGGGACTCCTTGGGTTTAGATTGAAATCTTGCACAGAGTCCTACACTATTGACAATATATGTACGACTAGCTGTGAGATAGAGGAGAGAACCAATGATTCCTCTATATTTGTCTCATTTGTAGAAGGACCCAGTTAGTCCATATCCAGCTTTGTTACAGGAGCAATAGGAGTAGTGATTTCCTTCGCTCCTTCCATATCGAACTTCTTCAGCAGCTCCCTAACATACTTTTGTTGATGAATCATTGTAACTTCGGGCGTCTGTTTGATCTGCAATCCTATGAAGAAGTTCAGCTCTCCCATCAAGCTCATTTCGAATTCGCTACCCATTAGCTCAGCAAATTCCTTGAACAAGTTTTCATCTGTGGCACCAAAGATAATGTCATCAACAGAAACCTGATACACAAGTAGGTCCTTTCCATTCTTCTTCAGAAACAAGGTATTATTAATCTCTCCTCTTGTAAATTTATTTTTGAGCAAGAAACCTAACAGCCTTTCATACCAAGCTCCAGGTGTTTGTTTCAACCAATAGATAGCCTTGTCAAGTTTGTATACATGATTAGAAAAGTCACTACTTACGAATCCAAAAGGCTGGATGACATATACCTCCTCATTCAAATAACCATTTAAGAAACTGCACATCAATTTGATATAAAGTTAACTCCATGTAGGTAGCAAATGCAATCAGTATTCTTATAGCCTCCATTCTAGCCACAGGTGCAAAAGTTCCATCATAATCGATTCTTTCCTCTTGACTATAACCTTGAATCACTAACCTGACTTTGTTCCTAGTGACTATGCCATGTTCATCTAGCTTGTTTCTGAACACCCACTTAGTACCAATGACAAATCTGTCCTTTCGTCTAAGAACCAGGTGTCACATTATGCTTCTCTCAAATTTGTGTAACTCATCCTACATGTCTATCACCCAATCTGGATCCTCAAGATCTTCCTTGATATGTTTTTGTTCCATGGAAGATAGGATTGCAAAGAATGCACAGAAGTTCTTCAAGGCAGACCTGGTCATGATCCCAGTGTCTAATTCAGATAACATATTCTCCAACAGATGAGAGCTTTGATGCTTCCAGGGTCTTGGATGTATTTGATGAGAGGGACTTGCATCAACATCTTGAGTAGGTCCTTATTCGTCATCTTGATCAGATGTTCCCCCTACCATGTTGACTCTTTGTCCCCTCTGAGTCACTTCTCCATCATCTTCATTCATTTCTTCTATCTTTTCTGGATTCTCAGTACCTTCAACAGGTTCTTCTCGAGCAAGACCTGTGATTTGATCTTCTCCTTCCTTCTCTGCCACTATCTTGTCTAATTCATCAAATACCACGTGCATGCTTTCTTTAACAGACTGAGTCCTTTTGTTGAACACTTTATACGCCTTGCTTTGAGTGGAATAACCCAGAAAGATAGATTCATCACTTCTTGTATCAAATTTTCCAAGAGATCCATTTCCATTGTTGTGTACAAAGCATTTGCACCCAATGGCTTTAAATGAGCAATGTTAGGCTTCCTTCCTCTAAGAAGCTCATATGGTGTCTTATTAAGAATTACTCTAATGGAACACCTATTTAGCAAGTAATAAATTGTGCTTTAGCCCAGAAGTTTCTAGCCAATCCACTTGACAACAACATGGTTCTTACCATATCCTCCAGAGACATGTTCTTTCTCTCCACTACCTCATTCTGCTGTAGGGTTTTTGGTGTAGAAAAGTCGTGCTCAATGCTGTGATCTAAATAGTATTTAGTGAACTTAGCATTCTCAAACTCCGTGTCATGATCACATCTGATGCTTATGAGTTTTAACCCAAGTCTTTTCTACACAATGCTAGCCCAATCATTGAAGTTTTCTAATGCTTCATCCTTTGATGTCAAGAACAAGGTCCATGTATACCTTGAGGAGTAATAAACTATCACAAACACGAACCTCTTTCCTCCTCTATTCCGGGCTCTCATAGGACCACACAAGTTCATATGCACCAATTCAAGTAGTTTAGAAGTACTTGCCACTTTCTTTGAGTTGAATGATGATCTCACATGCTTCCCCCATGGCACAAGCATCACACATTTTGATATCTTCAAACTTCTTTGTAGGTAGTCCACGAACCAAGTCCTTTGATGCAAGTTTGTTTCGCTGAGATAAACTTGTGTGTCCCATTCTGTTGTGCCACAGTTTTGAGCCAGTTTCCTGAACATTTAAGCAAGTCAAATTGTTTTCAGGAAGGGAACCTAATGAAGCTTTGTATATATTATTCACTCTCTTTACTTCCATGACAACTTCTACACTTAGTAGATTCTTCACAATACATCTGACAGATGAGATTCTGAGTTCATTTTCCCTATCACATAGTTGAGAGATGCTTAGTAAGTTGTGTATCAATGTGTATCAACCCATCAACACAGTACAAACTTTTAATAGCATGATCCAATAATCTCCCAACTTTACCAACACCAACAATCTGACCATGTTTTCCTTCTCTGAAGGCAATACTGCCTCCTTGAAATGCTGCGAGTGAGAGAAAGTTCCGTCTATCTCCAGTCATGTGCCTGCAAAACAGATTAAGGATCCAACTTGGGTTGTTCACTTTCACTCCAGCTTGGAAAATAGATTAAGGGTTAGTTTTAGGAACCTAGACAAGCTTGGGTCCCTTCTTATGAGAGAATGGATGTAAAAAAAATTTCTTGTTCTTAGTTTTAGCCTTTCTAATCACCATGCAATTTTCTTTATAGTGACCTGTATTACCACAAAAAGTGTAGAGCATGTTGCATGGTAGACCTACATATTTGTTTTTGGGAGTGTAAGGAGGCAGTTGTTTCTTAAAACCTAGACCTTTCTTTTCTTTGTTCTGATTTTCAAGAACCCAGTTCATTGCCTCAGAAGAATTATACCTTTTGGTTAACCTGGTTAGTTTATAATCAGCCTTTTCAAATTTCTCTTTGAGAATTCTGTTCTTTTTTCAGTTTTCTAGTAAAGAACCTTATTTGTGCTTTTTAGCTCATTCTCAAGAAAGGTTTGAGCTTCACTTATTATTTGCTTTCCTTTTGGCTCCTTCAGTTTTCCAATTTTTAGCTCTAGCTCTGAGATTTTTAAATTTGACACAAGAGCCTGTCCCTTTAGAAAAGCATTTATTTCTTCAAATTCAGCATTAGCTTCTTCAAGATTCTTGCATCTAACTTTTAAATCAGACACAGCTTCAGATAGCTGGTCTTTCTCAGACTTTAGCTTTTCATAACCCTCAATTAAAGTGGTAGTTATTAACAACAAGCTATCAGGTAAGTAAGTATGTGTGCAAATTATCTTTCAGATCAGGGAGACATACCTCAGCAGTGTGAGCTATTTCTTCACTGTCGATTGCCATAAGAGTAGCTTCCTTCTTCTAACTATCTATATTTATATCTTCTTCAGTTTCTCCCATATTTCCTTAGCAGACTTGTATTCTATCACTTTGGCTAGAACATCAAAGGTCATTCCATTCTTTAGTATCAACATAGCTTTTGCATTTGCTTGAAGCTAGTCCAAATCTTGTGGATCCAGTTCTTCTATTAACTTAGGTACCAAGGATCCATTTGCAGCTCTCTTTACAGGTACATGAGGTCCTCTTTTCCCTATTAGCCAAAAACGATAATCCGTAGCCTGAAGAAATACCTTTATCTTTTTTTTTTCCATTCTTTGTAGTGGACTCCTTTAAACAGTAGAGGTCTAGATGGATTCCTTTCTTCAGAGATTTCAAAAGAATCAATTACCCTAGAGTTCTCATTTGTTAATCCCATCAGTGCTAGTGGTGGCTCTTCATCTGATTCATTTTCTCCATCAGATTCACTATCAGTTGGTCCCCAAGTTGCATAGAAGGCTCCCTTCTTCTTTCTTCTTCCAGCTCTGAAATTATGAGGACATCTGACCTTCTTTTTGTCCTTGTCTTTTTCTTTGGAAGCGTCTTTCTCATTTTCCTTTGTTGCTCTGTTCTTCATCAACTCAACTTCCCACATTGGACAATCCATATACGCATGATCCTTCTTGAAACATTTAAAGCAGCCTGAGTAGTCTTGACAATCAACTATATTCTTCCTCCCAAAGTTGTCCTTTGTATTCTTCTTGAATCCTTTGAACTTCCCAAGATTAAACTGTTGTCTGAGTGCACTAACCATTACTGATTCAACAATTTGCAAATCAACCTCAGGTTCGTCAGCTGCCTCAAGAGCAAAATTCTTTTCCTTCTTGGGTTCTGACTTGTTCTTGAGTTTCTTTATCATCTCGTGAGTCTTGAAGCTGCCCACTAATTCCTCCAATTTGACTGATTTTAGCAGCTTTGATTCAATGATAGCAGTCATCTTTTGTTCCCATGCGTCTGGAAGAACATTTAGCACTTTATCAACCATTTCGACTTCTGGATGTTCTATGTCTAGAGATCTCATTTCATTTGTGATAATGATCATCCTAGCCATCATGTACTGAATGGACTCCTTTCACCCATTGTGAATAATTCGAATTGCCTTTTCAGCATTCTCCTCTTTGAGTCCTTGAATTCAGTGGTTCCTTCATGAAAAACTTCTAAGGCGTCCCAGATTTCCTTGGCAGTCTTGTAAAATGAGACTCTTGAATTCCTCAGGACCTAGTCCACATATTACACGTCACTTGGCCTTTTGATTCTTTTCAATCATCTTGTAATCAGCTTCATTATACCCTGATCTTTCCTTTGGTGCAGTATGAGCAGCAGCTCCTTCACCAATTGCCTTAGTTGGAATCAGATTTCCTTCAGAAATGATTATCCATAATTGATATCCTCAGCACAGATATAGTTCTCTATTCTACTATTCCAACAGGCATAGTATTGCCTATTGAATTGTGGCGGCCTTAGCAGAGACTGTCCTTTAGTGATAGTAGGTGGTGCGCTCATGATTATATCCATTTCAAGGTGTTAACCTAGCAACAAGTAGACCAGCTCTGATACCACGTGTTATACACTATGCACCTCCTAAGGACACTAGAAGGGGGGGGGGAGGCGGTTGAATAGTGTCCTCCAGTTTTCGTCGAAGCACCTGACTCTCAATCACAAGAACCTTGTTCTTGTATAGTTACCAAATCAAAACACACAGCACTGAAAGTAAAATAAAGGACATGATGTTTTTACATGGAAAACTCCTTGCTCAAGGGAGAAAACCACGACCCACACTCTGAGATTTTGAAAACAGTTCCACTAATACAAAGAGCAAGTTTCAGATTACAAACTCTGTAACCAAGAGAGTACACTCCAGACCCTAATCACTCACAAGGCTAAACTCTAGATTTACAAAGTAATCATTCAAAAATCACCTATTACAATGGCTTCTCAGATAAGCAGATAGGTAACACAATCACTACGTAACACCATGACAACTACAATAAAGAACCTAAACAATTTGCTAGATATGCTCTGCGTTCTTCAATGGTTGTCACCACAGTTAAAACACTTCAAGAATTATTGGATCACCTTTTATTTGCTCTCAACTCTCGTGTGAATAACTAAGATCGGCTGTCCCAATTACTTAGTTTTATATGGGCTTTGTAATCCTAGTAGTGTTTCACTAAGAATCCTCACAATTATGGTAAGCAGGGATTTCCACTGATACACTCCTTGTTTGGTACCAACTTATGTTCACACTTCAACGAGAAAGCCACGACACAACTTCTTTTGCTGACTAGCATACGCAGATGCACACCACCACGACTTCTAGTTTACCATGGACTTGCATCTCACAATCTTTTCGATCAATCATGCCCGTCTCCTCAAGGACTAGGTTCTTCACTAAGCCCTTTGTTTTTCATTCTTCAAAACACTCATCTCAACACTCTACTTCACCTGCTCAAACACCTCCGACCACCACCATCTACCATAGATCTCAGTTAAATTCTCTCACGTCGTCTCTTTCCCAATTTCTGCCTTAATTCTCTCTCCTCTCTTCTCTCCCTTGTCACCACCTAATTTTTTTCACCTGCCCTTAATTTCCACACAACTTCACTGGCTTCCACCATTCAACCACCACTGTGAAAAACTGACCACCGCCAATCACCATTGTGAACACGCTGGAAACAACCTTAATTCACTTCCATGCGACTCAGGTATGGATCTCTCTACTCTCCTCAATTTTGTTTATCCCTTGCCCAAATCCCATCAATTTTTGCCACTCTCTTCCCTTCGTTGTTGTTGTATCATCACTGTCGCAGCCCCACCGGTCTCATTGTCGCTCAGGTAAATCGTGCTACCCTTTCTTTTCTCCTCGCTGGATTTTTCTGCCCCTACCATAAAATTCCCTTCCCCATTACCCACTACCCCTCTTTGTTAATTGTAATTTTTTTGAGGTGTTGTTTGAGTGCTGTAGATGTGTGTGGGCTGTTGATGATCAAAATAGAGGAAATTTGAAGTCCCATGGTAGTTGAAGCTTCAAGAAAACTGTTCTGCCCTTGTCCTGTTTGATAAAATTCCTCAATGGCATATTCTAGTGATCTACCAGTGTTTCTAGCTGCGACGAGTGATCTAGTTGTATTACCAGAATGGTCTGAGTTACTTGGACAATGAATCCTTCCAATGATTGAAACTTGTGCCAAATTGTTGTGTTAGAACATGATTTACAATAATATTTATAGGTTGTTCTTTCATGATTGAGCTATAGGAAATTGATAACGTTTTGAAGTCTTGAAGTTTTTGCTAATTGGTATTCCTAATCCATGCCTTTTTTTAAAATATTAATCAAAACTGATGCATACGTAACCAACTCTTGTCATAGCTGCTTAAAATGACTCTATGAGGTGAACAAGAACTGAACCAACTCTTGTCATAACTGCTTAAAATGACTCTCTGAGGTGAGCAAGAACTAAACCAAAATTGATATATTTGTGTTAGTATGTGAATGCTTAAATGCTGCATTTTTGTGCTGCTTCTTGTAATTAGTGTTCATTCTAGTGAAGTCTAAGATTGTGAAACTTTATTGAAAGGTGAGTAATTTGGGTGGTTGTATGCTAGTTCTGTTGAGAAAAATTGGGAAAGTCTAATGCACCCAAGTGGTTTGAAATGACAATAACTTTCATTGTGTTTGATAAGTGCTCGATAGAATGCCACAGTGAAAATTGTCACTACTGAACATTGCTAGAAGTATGATTTATTGCTTCTGATTTTTCCATCAAGTCTAGCCTCTATTTTGGATTTAGAATTGATCACCAACTGTTTTGAATTAGCAAATTCTGATGCATTTTGCTTGGTTGCTGCTTACACTCTGTTCTGAGTATTCCATGAGTCTTTGAGTCATCAATGAGTGTCTGTAGTGTGGATACATATGCTGGACTTTTAGCTGTTGATTCCTTTCCTTTTGTACATGAAAATAGTGATGGTTGCTATCAATCTTTTAAGAAAAGAAAGTGAGTAAATGTTATTTAAAGGAGCTGCTTGTAAACCTACTTTCTTGTAATTATGTCTTGGCTTCTTTCGATGATAGGTTGTTCCTATATTGCTCTTTTATGTAGTTCTACTCTAAGGAGTCTTTGGGGCTATTACATTCTAGAATCTTTCAAGCTATACATTGTTATTGTGATCTTATGTCTTATGCAACTTCAATTTAAGTGTAGTGGCTGCTTCCCGTGTTTAATAGCAGTGTGTTGACTATACATTGATATATGTGGCTGCTAAATATCATGGTGATTACTATGAGTCGTAGGAGATTTGTACACTGTCTTAAGGTAAAATGATCTGTTTGTGGAGTAGTCCTGAGTAGTTATGCATCATGCTAGTAAAGTGTGCTAATTGATTACTGAGTAAAGTTAAATCTGAGTACCTTTGATTGAATTACTGAGCATGTGTATCTTATGATTGAAACAAGGTGAAAGATAAAGAGGAGTATTGATCGAGTTGGTACTATAAGAAACACAATTATGTTGATTCCTGTAATGTCCTGATTACTTCAAAGAAATAGTTCAGTGTTTTGTTGGTTCACTCAAGTAAATTCTAAAGTGTTAATTGCTTGAGTTGTTAACCTAAATTTTTGGTTGTTCAATGTACTTGAATTGGATAAAAGTAGGAAACATTTGCTATGGAAAGTAAGTTATTGGTCTAGCAGACTGGAAACTACATAGTCCATTATTTTTTGAAGTTTTTGTGCCTAAATGATTCATTCACTTGAGTGTGCCTCTGTAACAGTGTTGAATTTCCTAAATGTCTCTTATGGTTCATAATAGATGATATAAGTTTTTAGTGGTATGTTGTGCTTACATGAGTTACTGTAATGCTAACTGGATTACACCTGCAGCTTAGTGTTGTTCTAAACATTGTGGGGAGATGTTCGAGTACCCAAAGTACTTTCAAATGGCACTGGCAGCTTTATCTGGAGCAAGGATCAAAGAGGGAAGAGAGAGAGAGAGAGGGGTTGAACTATAAAGCTTCTCAAGTACATGGAAATTGGACAGTAACCTCAAAAAATGGAAGAAGGAAGAGAAAGCAAAGAAAAATTCCCGGAGACACAATCCAGGGAGCCCCTTAAACTTTGTTCTTCATTGTTTAGTATCTTTAAGGGCAAGGCAACATTTTTTAAGTTTGGGAAGGAGTTTAATTGTTTTGGGAATTATATTATTTCTTTGATTATGATGTATGTTATTTGATTTGACGATTTTGGTAGAATTAATCTTTCTTGAGTATTTTTATTCGATATTATAATTTTTTTTTGCAACCTTGTATTCTTGTTTATTAATTTAATTTATGTTCTTAGATAGTATTATTATAAAAAAAAGAGAAAAAATTTCAAAAACAAAAAGTACACCAATGAACTACGCATGAGATGTTGCTTCTTTTTATCTGATTCACCTTTGTTTGATACGTAGGCATCCCTTTTGGGTGCGAAAGCCCCATTTGGATCCGAACAACTATTTTCATTGTAGATACTATTTTTGTATAAAATCTTTAAAATAACCTCCTTGATTTTTCTTTGTCATGGTTCCTTTCCAAGGAACATCACTTGTTTTTCTTTGTCATGGTTCTTTTTCAAGGAAGTAATTCTTTTGAACCAGATATTTTTAGAACTAGTTTAGTAGTTTGTTGTAAATAAAGATGACTAGTTGTAGATTTTTTGCGCCATAGACAACTTTTGGCATGTTTAGTACCATCACAATTTGATTCTTTCCATGTGAATGTTATTTTGAAAAATGAAAAGCAAAGTAAATTGGTAGATTGTGTTATGATCTTTAAATTCAACTTTTGGCTCTTGTGTTCACTAATTAGTTCTCATTAGACTATGAGTGAGCTTTTGAGTTCAATAGCTTCTAATTGGTACTTGAATATAATTGTCTTCCTCTCTTTTCTTGTGGTGAGGTGTTGGCGTGTTGATTTGTGCGTTTTAGATCTAGAACTTGCCCTAAGTGTGCTTTGAAGCAAAATCCTAGGTTGTGTTTGGCTTGTAAAATGGTTTTAAACTTTCCTTGGATTGCTAGTGATCTAAGAAGCCACCTTTGCATTATGATCATAGTCAACCCCTTTGTGCCTTATATCCATTCTTTTGGAAACTATATTATTAACCCGGACCAATTCAAAGTGCTTAAAGAACCAATCCTCTTTTGGCCTAACCTCCTTATATGCATTGAAAGACATGAAACTTTGGTAAAAACCTAAGTTAGGAGTTGCACGAATTAGAAGGTAAAAGTGTGGAAGTCAAAGAAAATCAAAAGAGAAGAAAAGAGCAATAAAAGTGAATTGAAAAGAAAAATCTAGAAAGAAAACTGTAAAGAAAGAGAAAAGAAACAAAAAGAAGCAAGTAGAAAAAGTAAGAAAACAAGAAAAAGAAGAAAAGTAGAATTAAAGAATAGAGAGGGAAAAGACTAGTGCCTAATCCCCAATTTAGCAAGGTGTAAGTGCAAGCAAAAGGAAGTGTACTTTTTATTTTTGTGTGGTGTAGTGCTAAAGGAGGTGTCACGATGTACCCAAATTTTATCCAACTTTTGACCAAAAGCCTATATTACAACCTTAGCTAAGTCCTAATTGATTTCGAGCCAAACATTCCTACATTAGTGGAGATGTACATGAAGGGCAAGCTAATGGTATCTTTAGTGTGCATGTTGAACTTTGGTGGAGAGAGTGAGTGAATTTTTCTTATCATATATCCCATTTGTTTTATATATTGCATTTTTGTGTGTTGGGGATACTTCTCTTGTGTGGTGAGGGCACTTTTGAAGTTGAGTTGAGCATATTGTTTCATTTTCCAATTGAGGTAAGAGAACAAAGAAGTAAGCTCTTCTGACAAAGAGGCAAACTTTGAAAGTTTTGTGTCATGACGTGATAGCCATTTGATCTGTATCATTAATGAGCACTTGGTTTTAAAAATATAGTGATTTGAAAAAGAAAGTGTAGTTCACATGGTTTGAATTATTTGTTGGTACCAATCTATGTCATGGTTGTTGAGTTAAAATAGTCTTTGACTTGTTGAGGCGATATGAATATGTGCAAAAAATGATTTAAATGCAATTTTGAATTTAGTTGTGTATGCTTTGCTCGAGAACAAGCAATAGTTTAAGTTTGGGGTGTGATGTGTGGCTAAAATACCACACATTACATATTTATACTTGAGTTTTTATTGTGTGAAATCGATTAAATAAGTGCATTCATCATGCTTTTGTTGCATTTTGTAAGTTGTATATGTTGGAGAAGAGTTATGGAAGAAACAAGTAAAAAAGAAGCCAAGTTGAAGGAAAAGAAGAAAAGTGGCTAGTCTGTCAAAAAAGCAGCAGAAAAGTGGATATGCGTCAAACAGTGACTTGGTTCAACAGCAAAAATGCGGCTAGCGGGTAAGCTTTCAGCACCAGGGTGGCTACTTGATAAAAAAATCAGATATTTCTTCATTTTAACCTAGGGAGAATTTTGGAAAGACATTGTATTTTTATTTAGCAACATATAAATAATTATAGTCTTCATTTTTACATCATCTTTGGCCTACATCTCAAATTTGGGAGCAAGGATCCATCAACAAAACACCAAGAGAGTGAAGATTTGGAGCAACCCAATGAGAAATTCTTAATCTTTTGTACTCCTTTCTTTATTTTCATGCTTTGTATAGAATATATTTGGTATTGTTGATGTTATTGAGGACATGATTTTGTGAATATTTTTCATGACTAGATATTCATATTGTTAGTTGGTATGATTTGGAAATGGATATATGAATGATTCATGACTAGGTTTACATATTATTGGATTTTGATTATCTAGCTTCTATCACTTTAATTTGTTAAATTTGGTGCTCATAACACTAGAGTTACATTCCTATTTAACTAGTTAAAGACTTGGGAGAGATTAACTAGCTTAGAATAACAGAGCTAGCGAGGATTTGGGTTGATAGGCTATTTCATAGACTAACCCATCTAAAAGGAGTTACGCTCGGAAGAGGTGTTAAACCCCGTGTGTCTGAAGTGACGTATATTGCACTAATGAAATGTTAAGAATTATTTTAGTAAGTTTAGAGTCATAATATGACTATATATGAACTTTATATGTTAAATATTAAGTTTGGGAAAAATCGGATTTATGTTGCGGAAAACCCGCAAATTTGCCTTGTAACGAAGCTTTTTAAGAAATTAATTCTGTGTGTTATATGAGGTATTTTGGGAACATATCATATACCAAATTTAAGTTCTTGGAATCTAGTTTCTACCACTTTTGATCGTTTATTTATACGGTATCTGGATAAAAAGATATGAGCTTCAGAAGTCAGGCCAGAAGAAGGGATATAAGAGCAAAAGAGGACTAGAAGTGAAATATTTAGAATATAAAAGGAAAACTTATCTCTTTTCTCCTCATTTCCAAAAAATTCACGAGGAATACAAACCCTTCATGAGGGTGGAAGCTCTTCTTAGGGTTTTGGAGGAACACCAATCTTAATTTGAAATTGAAGACGGATTGCATCAAAATGCTTTACGTGATTAAGGTAACGTTATGCTACCTTCAATTTCGTCTATAGCTTGAAGTTTGAGGATGCTTCATAACTAAGTAAATGCTGAATTTGATGGAATTTAGCACAATTAATCTTAGGTATGTAAGGACTATCTTCCTCTTTCGACTAAGGCATGTCTATAGTAACTTTTCAAACTTGTGTTGCCTTCAAAATTAGAATATTTCATGGTTAGCTTGTATAAGATTATTTTACCCTTGTATAAGCAGATTTTGGCGACAAAAATCCAGGAATTAGGGTCTCAAATCAGTTGCCAAAGTCAAAACAAGAAAAACTATTTTTACTAAGACATCTGTTAGTAATTTGAGCATAACTTTTTGTGCAAAACTGATATTGGGGTGATTTAGGATTCTCTAGAACCCCAAGAGATATATCTATAACTTTTTTTCAGATTCTGAAGTCTATATTTTCCATTGAAGCCAAACTATAATGCAATACAGGACGGTGGTACTGTCCAGAAATTCTGTGCAGCTGTTGAATTGTTTTGCCCGTCCGATTGTCTTGTTTTGTTGTCCATTCAATATTTTATGTAATCCATTTATATATAGCATTCCTTATGAATGTTGAAGCTAATATAACATGTTTAGGTTCTCAGTCGTGTCCTAAATACATAGTAGAAGCTTTGTAAAATAATTGGCCGACATTACGTTCATAATTCTGCTTTGTCGCTTGTTTTGTGGATAGATGAACTTCCTTTGCTACAATTCTGCCCGGGTATCCATTCATGTGTATATTATAGTGCTAGTTTTGTTTTTGCATATCATCCGTTTTTAAGGGAAACTTTGCCGAATTTTTTATGGAAATTCAAAGAGTTGGACAAATTCTGAGTTCCAAGTTGTGTCTATGATTCCATCTTGGGTTTTGTTATCATTCCTTCGAGTTCATATAAATTTTTATATATTTTATGCCTCATAAATGCTTATGCTTTTATTGTGATCATATTATGTGTGATTTGGAGTCCCCCAAAGAGGATGGACATTGGACAATAGTCCAGTCATGTGTGATACTACCCGTCTGGCAGACACAGCCCCTCTGGTTTAGGCGGGAGATGAACACCTAGTGTGACCGGGTGTCATTCACACACTTTGACCAGAGAGACTACTGGCTGGGGGATATAGCCCATAACATCCGCCAAATTTGTCATATATGCGTATATAGCCACATTATGCATCGCATGACTATATATAAGGCTGTTGACACTCAATTTTCTACCGAAATTTCGAAATTAATTTGCTGACGCTTACTTTTTATATAAATCTCAAAATATAGCAAGTTGTGTTAATATAAAGCCAAAAGTAGGGGTGTTTATCGGTCGGTTCGGTTCGGTTTTGCACCTTATCGGTTTGGACTATCGGTTTTCGGTTTTTAAAAGTGCTAAACCAATAACCGAACCAATAAGTTTTCGGTTATCGGTTTTTGGGTTATCGGTTTTAGGTTCTTATCGGTTCGATTTTCGGTTTAACCATTAAGAAACTTAGGTCTAACAAGTGTAAAAAAAAAAACCTCTTATACGATTGCATCTAATACAAAATCGGCTTTATTTTCACAGCGAATTCAAATGCCTCTTATAGCATTCGCCATATTCAAAAAAGCAACCAACAATAGATTCAAATATACTTCATTATTCTATAAATTAATGGAGGAGGCAAGGAGTGAAATAGTAAATCGGTGGTTGAAATGGATGGGGAGACTTGAAAGTTACACAAGTAAAAGAAGACTAGAGTTTGAGGTTTCCAAGTTCCAACTAATAGTAATTAAGTATACTACTTTTATGCACATAAGCGCAATATAGTAAATTTGAAAACCTTATTGGGTTATCGGTTTAACCAATAATAAAATGTACAAAACCGACAACCGAACCGATAACCCAATAAATTTTTTTTGCAAACCGTTAAATAACCGATAACCCAATAACCCAATATTTATAAACCATTAACTTTTTATCGGTTCGGTTTATTGGTTTAAACCGAAAAATGAACAGCCCTAGCCAAAAGTGTCCTTTTTCAAAAGAAATTATAAAATTTGATATTTTGCCGCAATGTGGCTATTGTTTGTGAAGTTTTTCTATATTTGCAACTTGATATTTTTGGCTTTATATTACCTACAACATGTAAAATATTGCGAGCATTTATTTAATTAGAATGTTTTTTAAATTAATTTGTGAAATTAGTTAGAGCGATTAGTTTCTTAAGGAAAGTGTTAGATATAGTAAGGACTCAAGTCTAGCCTATGATGCAATCCGAATTGGGTTTGTTACCAACCATCAAGAGCTAGGCTCGAGAGCACAAGGAATATAATTCAAGGGCTCCGGAAGCGTCTTAAAGATCATGCATTGGAGCGCCACGGAAGGAGGACCACTTAGGCGACAAAGGAGAGGCTCGGGAGACACATTTTGAGCCGTTTCAAGAACTCCCCTGTGTTTTGGCGGACCGCCTACTCCAAGTAGGTGGGGCGCCTATTTCTTCTACTCAGCATCAGGCGTGGCGCCTCTTTTGGCTAGGCGGGGCGCCTATTTTCCGGCTGTTTGAAGACTTGTTTTTGTTGGGTAATTCGTAATTTAGCCCTAAGTTTTTCTATTGTATGAACTATACTTAGGGGCTTTTAGTCATTTCACAATTATGTAAGGAAAAACTATATAAGCTTCCCATAGCCATTTCATTTGATTAGTTAGTCATTATTGAAGATAGAATTGAGAGAAAGACATTGAGAGGTTTGGCCTTCGTGTTTTGAACGTGACGCTCATGTATCCACTACGACTTGGGAACCCGAGGATTACATCCTAGTATGAATCCGGGATTTGGTTCAAGTTTCTCTTCTCCCATTTGAATTCAATCCACGCATGTGAGTTTGATTCGTTTCTTTCTTCTCATTTCTTGCCTTCCCAATCTTTATTTCTTGTTATCTCTTTAATTGATTCCGCTCGATTATCGTTTAGTTTGCTTCCGCTAGTTTAGATTCAATCAGTTAGTATCAGAGCACGGATCGGGTGTTGTTTCTACAAACCCTCGTTCCTTGTTCGTAGTATCTTTATCTTGTTGTTTATGTTCTTGTTCTTGTTTTATTGAAAAAGAAGAAAAAAATTCAAAGACTTGAAAAACACAAAAAAAATTGCTAGATGTTCTGGTTGTGATGATTCCTTTGGTGTTTGTTATCGAGGACTGTTGGTTATCGTATTCCTGTTGATTGGGTACCCTCAAAACACGTTTTGGAGTTGAGAATCAAAACTTGAAAACTCAAAAACCTCAAAGTTTGAAAAACCCTTGAATTTAATTGAAATTTCTTGATTTGGATTTGTTATTGATTGGGTGTTGATATAAATCATTGGGGATTATTTGTAGTTATTGAAAACACATTGGGGTACCTTTGGATTGGGAAAACACCTTGAAAACATTGGAAATTGGGTGCCAAAACACCAAGAACACGATTTTTGGACTGTGCTGAAGAACACAGTAGGCGGACCGCCCACTCTGGGAGGCGGAATGCCCACTTGGGTGGCTTCTCTCTAGATCTCTGCTAGGCGGACCGCCCCTTTTACAGAAATGGGGCACCCCTTTTCTTGAGGGTTGCTTGGGTAGTTTTTTCGTAGGTTTTCACTTGTTGTTCGCCTACGGGCTTCTTGGTTAGTGTTTCTAGGGTAATTGGCATACTCGAAAGACACTAACTTGCTAGCGTACTAGGAAATTCATGCGTAGAGGAGATTAGAATTCAAAGAAGAGTCGTAGATTTTTCTTTGGCCTCAAGTGTGCACTTTAAATAGCCTTCCGTACATCGAGTCTCATTAACTCCATTCCGAACTTTAACTTGGACATACTAGTTGTGATTACCGTGGTTTCTAAGTTGTTAAGGCCTTGCTCTTGAGTGATACACATGAGCGGGTGATTTTTGTGAGGTTATTTCTTTTATTGTTGCAACAATGTCGGATGATGATGGAGGAGGTTATGGCTCGTGTGGAGACGAGGGAGACTATGGTTCCTACGAGGGTGATGATGGATATTGCTATGATGACTCGGGGGATTATGGCTCATATGAGGATGAAGCGGCTCACTATGTTGATCGTGAGGTTGATGAAGACTATAAGGCTCATGAAGATTAATGTGTTTATCCTTATGCTTCTAGTCAAGAATATGAAGATCGTGACGCTTCAAGGTACATTGATCCTACTTACTCTACTTTTGATGAATATAAGCATGATAGTGACATAGAGGGAATTGATGATGAAATTGATTATACGCATTATTCATTTGTATCTTCTCTTGGTATTGCTAGTGGTGTACAGGGGGGGGGGGGGGTAGTAGAGGTCCTTCCATTAGTATGGGAGGAGGTAGTGGTTGTTCCATAGGAAAGAAGAAGCTTGCATCTTCTAGGTACGCTAAGCAACCTAATGCTTCTAATTCCCATGTGGAGGGTGGTATGAGAAATGGTGTTGCTTTTTCTACGAAGGGGTTATATGGTTCTAATGTCGTGAGGGGCTTGGATGGTTGTAGTAGGAGTAGTACTATGGGCTATGGAACCAAGGCAAGAGGCACTTATGGGTTCCATGGCAAGGTTCCTTCCTCGACTTTCAAAAACACTCTTAATGTTGGAAGAGTGACGGGAAGTGGAAGTTTCCCTAGAAATTTTGCTAGGCGAGGAGGGATAAGGGAGACCCAAGTTGTTGGTGTTGACACTCGTGGGCGTTCAAGTTCTCTCTTAGATGCATCTCTACGAAACTTGGATAGAGGTAGGTTCGTTGTTGAGGTAAATGGTATTGGAGGATACTTGCTCAAGATTGGTGATAGCAATGTCAATTCTATTAGCACCACTTTGGTAGATAGGGATACTATGGTATGCGCTAGAGCATCCTTATGAGTATGATGGACTGTGGGTTTCCAAGGAAGCTCGGGTACTTCTATCTCATAGGAATTATAGATGTTATATGTGGTGTGATATATATCCAATGCAACATGTTGATATTTGGCTAGGCGAGCCATTGTTGCAAGACAAGAGTGTGCGATATAGTGCTATGAAGGATGTGTATCTTGTGGGCATAAGGCAAATAGTCTATGACTTTGTACCTTATCGGGCGAGAGGCCAATTTTCTACTAGTGCACCTTCTTTGGCTATGCAAAGGAGCAAGGATCGAGAACTTCATTCCATGGGTAAAACTGAGCAATCAAAAAGTCCTACAATTGCAAGAAGTGGTGGGACTAGTGAAAATGAAGGGTTGACAATAGTCAACAAGGTGAACCCGAAACCACAAGTTTCAAAGCCAAGTGGTTCACCAACGAAGAAGAAGGAGACATCAAGTGATGAGTCTCCAAGTAAAGAGTCCACCTACTTCGGTTATGGGTATTCTTGGGCCTCGTCCCAACTCACCTGAATTTGAGAGACAAAAGATAGAAAGGAGTAAGGGAGTGACCGGTGACATTCCTCGAGTGGAAAAAGGAGAGGATGTGATGAGTGATGTGAGCGGGATGCCACCACCCGAATCTACACCCGACCTTGAAAAAAAATGAGGGAAAAGAAAGAGGGAAAAAGAATCATTGAGAGTGAGGACATCCTTTATTCTAACCTTAACCCTTTATCTTTTTCTTATATTTGTTGGAATTCTTGTGTAAGAATTCTTGGAGCAAACCAATGGAGCCTCAATCATGTTCCGAGACGGAAAGATAAGGTGAAAGTGATTCAAGATGTGAGCTACTAGGTGGAGAAACTATTCATGACACTTCAAATACATTGAGTGAGAAAGATGGCCTCTCAAAGGTATGTGTTAGTTCTTCCTCCCTTGAGCATGATACTTCCTTGTCTTGTGATGTTGTTTATGAAAACTCTAAGCTAGTTGATGATTTCTATGATTACAATGTGCTTGCAACTAGTGTAGAGTCGAATGGTCAACTTGTATGTGCCAATGAACCACTAGCTGAGAGGGTTGAAAAGCCACATCATGATGTGAGCTCAGTCTTTATTAAACCTCTCTTTAGTGAAATATTGAAGTTGACCTTGTTTATGAACCTTTTTATGACACCCCACCTATATTTGATAAAGAGGAAGATGAATTAAATGAATATCCTGTTCTTTCCCTTGATGAATTGCTTGATAATGGTGGACCTATGTGTTATGATAAAGATGATAATGACCTTGAGGAGTCCGAATTGCATGAATTGGACAAGGTTTCCTATAATGACTCCTCGAGTGAGAGTGAAGAACCTAGTCTTGATACTATGCTTTTGTTTGACCATGAAATTGAGGTGCATACTTTTACATTTCTATTGTTTGAAGACAATCTCATTTGTGGTAGTGAATTGTATCGGACTAGGGTTGGTAGTAAAGTAGGACCTCCATGGTTTGAAAAGTTAGACTCTATGGACGATCCATTATTTGAAACTCCAAGTGAGATGAGTGGTCTTGATATTGGTTGTGTTGAACCATCTTCTCGTAGTCCTAACCTTCATTGCGTGGACTATAATGATGAAGAGCTTGTTTTGAAGACCTTCCTTTGGAGTTTGCCTAGTGAGGAAGATTGTCTTGGAGGTGGATTTGGAGGTGAGGAAGTCACTCTCGGTGTGTGTAAGAGTGTGTCTAAGAAGGGGAGTGGAGTATTCAATGTTAGTTGTGAATTGAACTATTTTACTTACTCTGTTCCATATATTCATCACACCTTGAGTGCTGAGCATGCCAAAGCCAATGTGTTATATTGTGAGAATATTGATTTGAAGGCTTGGTGTGTTGGTCATAGGGAATTTGATTGCTATGTCTTGCATGTTCCTTGCCCTATTGATCTCTTTGCTTGTCCTTGTGTCAGATACACTTTCTTTTTTAGTCAAGTAGTTGTCTCCTTTGGAGACATGAGCTTTTTTATTAGTATTGATGCTTGGCTCTATCATAAGAGTGTGTTTTCCACACTTTTAACACTAAACTACTCTTGTAGTGGGAAGCTTTGTTTGTTTGTACTTGTTTTGGATGTAGGCTTTCATGGTTTGATTTCGAGGACGAAATCCTCTCAAGAAGGAGAGGATGATGCAATCCAAATTGGCTTAGTTCCCAACCATCAAGAGCCAAGCTCGAGAGCACAAGGAATACAAGTCAAGGGCTCCAGAAGCGTCTTGAAGATCATGCATTGGAGCGCCACGGAAGGAGGACCAATTAGGAGACAAAGGAGAGGCTCGGGAGACACATTTTGAGCTTCAAAAACTCCTAGGAAGGGGCGGAGCACCTCTTTTGAAGGGCGGACCGCCCACATTATGAAACCCTCTTCGAAGTTCCAAGGGGCGGACCACCCTTGTGTTTGGGCGGACCGCCTACTCCAAGTAGGTGGGGCGCCTGTTTCCTCTACTAAGCATCAGGCGTGGCGCCTCTTTTGGCTAGGCGGGGCGCCTATTTTCGAGCTGTTTGAAGACTTGTTTTTGTGGTGTAATTCCTAATTTAGCCCTAAGTGTTTCTAATGTATGAACTATACTTTGGGGCTTTTAGTCATTTCACAATTATGTAAGGGAAAACTATATAAGCTTTTCTTATCCATTTCATTTGATTAGTTAGTCATTATTGAAGATAGAATTGAGAGAAAGACATTGAGAGGCTTGACCTTCGTGTTTTGAGCGTGACGCTCATGTATCCACTACGACTTAGGAACCTGAGGATTACATCCTAGTGTGAATCCGAGATTTGGTTCAAGTTTCTCTTCTCCCATTTGAATTCAATCCACGTATGTGAGTTTGATTCGATTCTTTCTTCTCATTTCTTGCCTTCCCAATCTTTATTTCTTGTTATCTCTTTAATTGATTCCACTCGATTATCGTTTAGTTTGCTTCCGCTAGTTTAGATTGCATCAGCCTAGCCTTGCAAAGCATACATTTTTCTTCTTTTTTCTAGCCCAATTTTGGAGATCCTAATCATTCACCCCTATATAAATAACCTATCCATTAGTCCTAGCCTCACACATCCCACACTCATTTTTACCCCCACCCCTCTAATCATCATCGCTCTCCTCAACACAAACTCAGATCTAGCCACACACACCCTACACTCATTTTACCCCTACCCTTCACTCTCATCTTCTTCACACCCTTACACACATTAAAAACACCCTCATACACCCCACGCCAGAGCTACACAAGAAAATAACCATCAAAACCCCCATCACAGCCTCTCCTTCTCCTCTATTACATACAACACCATAGACATACGGACGAGACCCTCTCTTTCACCCTTTCGAATCCATCATAATAGACACCCACATCAGAGACAACATTTACACACCATCCTTTTACTCCCTTTAAAAAAACACAAATCAGAAATAGAGGAGGCACCCACACAATAAATACATATCAGAAATTGAAGAGGTTCAAGGCAGTAGTGACGCCGTGTTCCCCATAGGAAGTCGCCCTCTTCTCTTATATTTTCTATTCATTTCTGGTTCGCCGGAGATCTCATTGAGTAGCTGGCGACGTCCTTCTATTGTGGCTTGAATCTTGTTGTCGTTTCGTTATGGTTTTTCTTACATACTCTAACCGTTTGTTTCTGAAGGTGTAGAAGTTCTTGATGTGGGTTTCGATTGTTGGCGTTATCGACTGTTACCACTGCCTCACCGAAAATTCCAGTAGTGGGGTGCCTTTACCTGTGTTTTCTGTGACATTGACGATTGATTTATTAACCTGTGACAATTAATCATTTGGTTGGCTTGTTCTATTACACGTTAATGACTATTCTCTGCTCTTGCTAAGTGATATTTCCCAATATACACCACTTTGCTATTTTGAGGACCAGCTCCCTAAGATGTGTTCCTTTACTATGTTATGTACGGAATTCAAACTGTAAGTAAATGAACACCAAATATTAGCGTGGAAAAACCCCTTGAACTCGGGATCAAAAAACCACGACCTACTTTTCAAGTAGGATTTCAACTTCACTATGTAAAAAGACTCACTTGGATACAAGACTACCTTATTACTAACCTAGGACTAACTCTAATCCTTTAGTGACCTTTTTCACGATCAGTGAAGCTGTGTCAAGTACACGACTTGAATCAGAAAGATACAACTCAATTATGCTTACTACAGTTGAACTAAGACTGAACTTTTACAAGACTCAATCAAAGGAACAGGTTCTAACTTAGTTCCACTGTAGCTAACTGATTACACAAATAAGACAATGACTCTTTTAAGCTTTGCTCGATTCTCTTTGTATTTGTGCATACTTCAATGGCTAATATGCTCCACGTTTTATAGCTTCAACAGCCAAGAAGTCTTAAGCTATTAGAACTCCAAAGCTCCCATGAGTTTGAGTCCTAATTGAATTCTTCTCTTTAGCATCCGGATCTTCTATCCTTTATCCTTTATTTATGCAATCTTTTCATATCACGTGTAGACCTGCATAATTATCAAGATAAACATTAGTCTAAGGATAATTAACAATATCTCAGCTTAAATGATTTTGCATGAATTATCTATTTAGCTGCAGTGATTCAAAGGAACAGGCCCTTTGAATCCGTTCCTTAATCATCAGTCAAAACTCCAAGCTTATCCAAGCTAACACTAAGTTATTGTGATGTTTTGTCCTCTGCTTAATCTGTTGTTGAGCAGGTTTTGCATTTTATGGGGAATATTAGACCTCTTTTGGCATTGTTTGCTTTCGGCCTAGAATGGATGGTCCCATACTTATTTTTTGGGGAAATTCTGGATTGTTAGACTGGTTCTGAACAGACATAACATCTTTTTTACGGTCGATGAAAAAATATATATACGTATATTGAGGCGTCAGGACTGATTTGAATATGATACTACACTTAGGCCAATGACATTTAGAAGCCAATAAGTCTCGTCCTGTATACGCATAACGTCCCTTATAAACAAATAGGGGATGATGAATGTATGTACTTTAAGGAAAAACAAGTCGGGAATAGAGTAACTGGATTGGTACTTGGCATGGCAACACGACTGACCGGCGTGTTTGCAGCCGTACCGATGTCCCTAGCCTCTACTCGACCCATCATACGGACCTGAGCCTAAACTTTACAAAATAAAACCTTTTACGTTATTATTATTATTATTATTATTATTATTATTATTATTATTATTATTATTATTATTATTATTATTATTATTATTATTATTTATCTCACTTTATTGTCGTACTAACTCATTTTCATATTTTTGCGCGGTACATTTGGAATGAACAACTTGGTGATGAGTTGGCTAAACTCACGATGGGATGACATATGCATTGGCATGAAGTTGCATTGGGGTCAAGCTCGGGCTCAAGTTTCAAGAATTTAGAAATTAGGAAAATCAAGGCTCCCGTGAGTTTGTCAACTTTTCGGATTCTTTCCTTTTGAAAGCCATTCCTTTTATTAGTTTAATACTTGATAAAATATGTAAACTGTTTGTAGAATACTTTACTTATGAATAATATTTGATTACTTGAGTTATTGTTTATTTTAATGATCATAGCCTTTAATTTTGATGTTGCTATTTATTTATCGCAAATTGGGGCCATATTAGCAAATGCGTGCAACTAAAAACTATTTTTTGCAAATAAGCTTTTATTCAATTGATTATTATTATTATTATTATTATTATTATTATTATTATTATTATTATTATTATTATTATTATTATTACTACTACTACTACTAGTTTTAAATAATTCTTGCGCAAGAAAAGTGCATTTGTAAATATTTGGAAAACTGTCGGATTAACCGTTGTTAACGGAATTTGTAAAGTGTTTTAAAAACCTTCTTTCGAAATTAATAAAATCGCTTACTTTAGAATCTCTGAAAAGACTGTCTTTTTCTAAAAATTGAGTTTTGCACGCATTTGCTTATTTGGTTCCCTGTTTTTCCTTAAATTGGGTGGCGACTCCAAAAACTCCAAAAGAGTTAGTCCATTCAGTTGATATTCCTAAATTTAGTCTTTCAAGGTTGTTTTTTGGGAGGGTTCAACAGCATGGCGACTCCGCTGGGGAGCAATAAATGTTTTGACCATAAAGGTTTCCAATTATTTGCAACTAGCATGCTTAATTTATTTTGCTTTATTATATCTGTTTGTTTGTGTGCCACTAAAAGCATGTCACTACACCCTTATTTGTGCACATATATAAACTGGCATTCCGTTCATATTTCCCCCACTCCTGGGAACCTCTTGCATTCTCACTCAAATATCCGCGAGGTGCGCCCAAGCGCACCCGCACTTTCTTCTACTAAAGAACCCTATGAAGAGTTGGTACATTGCCGGTCATCATGGGAGTAATTCGACTGCGAGACTGCTTGCCACTCACCTTTTAGCTTCGACCGTTAACCTACTCTTAGACGGAGCTTTAGGAGCATCCATGCATTTACACCTTAGTTTGGACCCGGTCCTTGGTACCGCCTCCATAGTTAGGAAACTGCCCTTACGTCAACAAGTTTTGAAACCCAACGACTATGCATATTATGTGCTATGTGATAACGAATCCTCAGTCCTAGCCATGTTTTGAGCATAATCAGATTTAGAATTTTGTATCCTATTTTGTCTTTTAGGTTAGAAAATGGAAGAATTTAGTAGAATTTGTGTGGTCATAGCAGTCCATAGAGAATCTGAGATCATAGTGCAGAATTTTATGAACAAGACAGAATTGCAGTCCGGGGGAAAGTTTGGTAGATCTGGTTGATTTGATTAAAGTCCTTGCAAAATGTGATATGGTTCAGGTGTTTATATAGGGTGTAATAGTAGTTTTAGGGTGTAATTTTGGTGGATGCAGGTATGAATGTTGTTGGATTTTGCTGAACGGGTGATATAATGGAGTATGCAAGTTGCATACTAAGAGGTGAAGCCTCTGGTGTCTTTAAAAGATCAGCGAGGTCTCTCTTATGAAGACCTGTGTGTGTGCAGGCATATGTTGGTTGACCAGCTGCATTTCTTTTATGAAAATTGAAGTATGCTTGTCGCATACTAGGAGAGTGAAGCCCCTGTGTCATTGATGACTAGTAGGGCCCCTCTTTGAAGACCAGTGAGGTCTTGGCTACCTAGGAAACTGAGAGTCTTGACCTGAGGACCAGTGAGGAGTCCTATGAACAAGGTCTGTGATCCTTGCAAAACCTAGGAAGCTGAGAGGCTTGTCCAAAGCCAAGGACCAGTGAGGTTTTATTTGTAAAAGGTCAATTGGAACCTTTTATGATTTGCAGTCTAGTATTGTGAAGGCAGTTGGAAATTTCACTCCTGGATGTTGTAAAATAATTGGGAGTTGTGCTTGGAGGAGTGTGGATGTTTGCAAAAGGTATGGAAGATTGTTTCAGGTTTTAGGCATTTGGGTTTAGAATTTTATGCAGATGTTGTGGAGAGCATGAGCTGTGTTAGAATTTCGAGTTGACACCAACTTTGGGAAGATAGTTGGGATAACAGAATTGCAGTGTCAACGCGGAGAGATGATTGTTATTAATTATTGTTATTATTTATTGCTTACTCTAAATCTGAATTGCTCAGAACTGGCATGGACTAATTTTTGTTACCACTTGTTTGCGCGATTAGGCTTACCTCTAGCACAAAAAGGCACCTTACAGGGTAGGACGCGTTTGCATATTTATTTAGGCTCAACTACTTGTGAATGATGCAGCACCAGAAGCTTAATAGCATTGATTGAAAGAACTTGGAAATTGAACTTAATAGCATTGTTTTAAATTTTAATTCAGATTGAGGCCCTGAATTGCATTGTATTTTAAAGTTTTTTTTTAATCTGAATTAACTCTTTTAAATTTTATGAAAGTTGAACTAAAAAGCATCGCATTCTTATCAAATTATTTATTTATTTTGATTATATTTGTTTCTATTTCAAAATTAAAATTAGTAAACCTGCCGACCATTTACTTGTGACATAACGAAACAACTGAACGATTTGAGAATGATACGGTGAAAACTTGTCTTTTACTCTTTGGATATTGCACTACAATTAGAACTTCAACTGGGGCATCTTTTATTTGTTGGTATATGACGTTGAAGCAGTGTTATTCGCATAATTGAAATTTCCTTCTTTGAGAATCCCTCATGAAGATGATTGGAAAGATGCAGAATGCATAAAGAGTTGTTAATGCTTGCTGATAACACACAGTCCATAGGCAATTTTATCAGAATATAATTATCAATACATTCAAGTTCAAGGACTTTTAAACCGCGGCAATTTGCATTGAATAAGATTTTCCTAGTCGAGAAGAAGCAATGCGCAAAATTTGCACAAAATTGGCAAGGTCATGATGTGGATATTATCGAGAGGACCATTGATTTTTTGCAGAAATAGATGCAAAACTACGCATGATCTAATTCCCAAGGAGGGATACGTAAGCTCCCCGATCGGGCTCGACCCTTTAGCAGTTAAATTTTCATTTTTCCCCAAGAAGGACAACTGGGGCAATTTTTGCAAAAAACAAGTCGAAGATGTGAAAGATACTATCTGGGGCAGAAGTTTGCAAGAAACACAGTTGATTATCAAAATATGAATTGACAAGATCTCGAGAATTGGCTAAGCGAACAGTGCAAAGTTTAAGACAAATGACGTTAAATTTGTTTTAATATTATATGTTACAAGTTTAAGTCAAGGCAAAATAATTTCAAAATGAATTTTTTGACTTCATTTGTATGCTTGTTTTACTTGCTATATTCCATTAAATTATTTTACGTTGCCTCTATTTTTGAAAACATCTATGCTATTGAGTTCATGAGTCATGTTTCTGACCATGATTCACAAATGCAAGCCCGAGGAAGATAAGGAAGCAGCAGGAGCCGCAAGTTCAAGACCAAGTCAGCGCAAATCAAACGCTCCCCCCTCCCTCCCAAAACTAACGATTTTTCTTTGAGTGCAGGAATTTTCAAAGCATCAAGATGAGGAAACTAGCAACTATCAATTCCTCATAGAGTATTTGTCATACACATCGAACAATATTGCCAAGATAACTTACCGAGATTCGAGGCGTTATCTGACTCATTGCATACGCAAAAACGATATAATTTCTCTCTCTCTCTCTCTCTCTATTTCTGCCCTTGCCTAATCAAAATTCATTGTTTTATTGACAACTTTACTTTACACTTTACAGAAATTAAGCATTAACTTAGTTTTTCTCGAGGACAACACTCAACTCTTTATGGCTTCACCAAACATAAGCCGGATGACCTAAACTCTCACTTTAAATCTCCTTTATCTTTGACATTTTTCTGTTTCTAATAAGTATCTAATGAAAACTTTATTTTGCAGGCTATTCTACCATTTATTTTACAAGTACCAACATCAAGTCTAATGGTGACAACCGAAGATGTTTATTTATGAAGTCTACCGTATACAATCGGAGATGCTATTTTGGAAGTCTACCGTAAACAATAGGAAGACATCATATTTACCAAGTCTACCATAGACAATCGGAGGCGTGGTTCTTTATCAAGTATATCGTATACAATCGAAGACATTATTAGTGAGCCTATCATTAACAATCGAAGACATCACTATCATTTGAAGCCAACCATTAATAATTGGAGGTCTTTTATGAAGCCTATCGTAGACAATCGAATGCGCTATTGTTATGAAGCCTACCATAAACAACTGGAGGCTCGATCCTGGGCCATTGCCGAACAGGCGGCATTTTCTATCTTTATGATTCTTATCTACAAATAAACATTATGTCGAAGCCTGCATAGATTTGCGATAGACAAATCGACTTGAGGCACCACTTTCAGAGTGTCTCGCGATGTAGGTTGTCTTGAAATATTGGCATGTTATATTTGAAGCAGATGATAGCGATAGACAAGTCGACTTGAGGCACCACTTTCGGAGTGTCTCACGATGTTGGTTGTCTTTCATAGTGGCATGTTATATTTGAAGTAGATGATAGCGATAGACAAGTCAACTTGAGGCACCACTTTCAGAGTGTCTCGCGATGTTGGTTGTCTTGCAATATTGGCATATTATATATGAAATAGATGATAGCGATAGACAAGTCATGAGGCACCACTTTTGGAGTGTCTCACGATGTTGGTTGTCTTGCAATATTGGCATGTTATATTTGAAGTAGATGATAGCGATAGACATGTCGACTTGAGGTACCACTTTCGGAGAGTCTTGCGATGTTGGTTGTCTTGCAATATTGGCATATTATATTTGAAGTAGATGATAGCGATAGACAAGTCAACTTGAGGCACCACTTTCGGAGTGTCTCGCGATGTTGGTTGTCTTGCAATATTGGCATGTTATATTTGAAGTAGATGATAGCGATAGACAACTCAACTTGAGGCACCACTTTCGGAGTGTCTCGCGATGTTGGCTGTCTTGCAATATTGGCATGTTATATTTGAAGTAGATGATAGCGATAGACAAGTCGACTTGAGGCACCACTTTCGGAGTGTCTCGCAATTTTGGTTGTCTTGCAATACTAGCATGATATATTTGAAGTAGATGATAAAGATAGACAAGTCGACTTGAAACATCATGTCTCGTTAGTCGACTTACCTGATGAAAGCCTTGCATTCTACAATTCGTTCTCACTTTACTTATTATTTTACTTTACTATTTCAAAATAATGATCAGCCTAGAGGTTCCCAGAGCGGAGCGCCTCGTAAGTTGATCGTAGGAAAAACTTATTGATGATATCACAACCCGTATTTACAATTTTATGTTATCGCTTTATTTTATTCCTTATTCCAATTATCAAAGTTTTATTAGCAGTAGCTCGCTTACCATTTGTCAAGATTGTTACAGAATTTTAGCATTACCACAGAAGCATATGGAGCAAAACGTGGAACTTTCTCTAGCAGTAAACTGGGGGAATCGTTGATATGAGCTAAGTTCGTCAATGAGGATTTGCACTCGAACAAGGAAATCTGTCCTAATCTTCTGTTTCGGATTGGGAGCCCGAGATATTTAGGCAACTTGGAAACTGGAGTTTAGCCATATCCATAAGCCTGGAATTTTGATCCCGGGAATCGGAGTCTTGGCTTTACCGTGACAAAATTGATTTTCACGTCAACTTTCTTTACCTTGAAAAGTCCTTCATCCTTTTTGGGTAAAGAGGGGCAGCTGTTGACACTCAATTTTGTCCCGAAGTTTTGAAATTAATTTACTAACGCTTACTTTTTATATAAATCTCAAAATATAGCATGTTGTGTTAATATAAAGCCAAAAGTGTCCTTTTTCAAAAGAAATTATAAAATTTGATGTTTTGCCGCAATTTGGCTATTGTTTGCGAAGTTTTTCTATATTTGCAACTTGATAATTTCGGCTTTATATTACCTACAACATGTAAAATATTGCAAGCATTTATTTAATTAGAAATTTTTTTAAAATTAATTTGCGAAATTAGTTAGAGCGATTAGTCATTTTAGGGAAGTGTTAGATATGGTATGGAGTCGAGTCTAGCCTAGCCTTGCAAAGCATACATTTTTCTTCTTTTCTCTTGCCCAATTTTACGATCCTAATCATTCACCCCTATATAAATAACCTTATGACACGACCCGAAATTCGGCTAGGCCGTATGGGCACCCGACATCCTCCCTTAGACCCGTCGGGAGAACCCTTACAAGGTAAATTAGGAAAATAAATATAATTCAATTCATAAATAAGAATAAGACTTGGAAAAAGCACAGACATATTGATACCTCTAAGCTGTACAAACGAAATTATAGCTGACTACACAACATGCTAGGTTTAGGGCTACCCAGACTAGACAACTAAGAGTACAGAAAAATAAAAATACCTCCTGAAGAGAGCAAAATGCAACTGAAATAATAAACATAAAATTGGTGGTCATCCGAAATAAAAGCTGGCTCACCCTGACAGCTGAAGTCGTCTTCGCTCCTGAACAACGTGGCGAACTCAATCCTGGAGCGAACCTGCCGAAACGAAATAGATAGACAAAAACAAACGACAAACAAGGGTGAGTGAAAAGGACACAATAAGTGGGGCAAACTAGCACCTCAAAGAATAGGATAGCTAGCCAGGGAGAAGAAAAGCAAATAAACCAAATTCCTCTTATTTAAATTATGAAAAGGCAGAGCCAGATAATAACTGGAAACACGTATGGGATCATAAACTCATAAAGAACCTGGGACATAAGATAGACAGAACGTATAGGTTTTTAAGTATCCCGAACATAATACTGTAACGGCGTGCAACCCATTCCACATGTTCATACTGTCGCGGTGTGAAACCTGATTCATATATTCATACTGTCGCGGCGTGAAACCCAACCCATATATCCATATTGTCGTGGGGTGCAACCCGATCCATATAACTAAAGCATATAAACCAATTAAGGTTACGAAATAGCAAGAAACGTATAGGCAAACGGAAATATATCCACAACATGGCATACATGCCGCATACACAAACACAACACAGTAGTCACACACTAGTCAGTATGCGTGCAATGAGATGGAATGAGTGCGGTATGATGCAATGTTGTCACATGTGCCAGATACCTTCACCAGCTCGGGACTCTCATCGATTATCGGGAAGTGTATGCAATAATGGCCCTTCACCGGCTCGGGATTCTCATCGATTACCTGAAAGTATATGCAAGGATGAGCCTTCACCAGCTCGGGACTCTCATCGATTACCAGAAAGTATATGCAATGATGAACCTTCACTGGCTCGGGACTCTCATCGATTACCGGGAAGTAAATGCAATAATGACCATTCACCGGTGTTGGACTCTCATCACCAACCGGAAAGTATATGCAATAATGGCCCTTCACCGGCTCAGGACTCTCATCCATTACCGGGAAGTATATGCAATAATGACCCTTCACCGGTGCAGGACTCTCATCGCCAACCGGGAAGTATATGCAATAATGACCCTTCACCGGCTCGGGACTCTCATCGATTACCAGGAAGTATATGCAATGCTCAAAACCATAGTGCAATACTCATATGCTCATTGCAATACCAACAACAGGGCATAACATACAATATACAATGTAAATTCAAAGCTAAGGCGTAATGAGTACGGCTCTCGGCAGCTATATACGTAAGGAACACGTGGTAGAAAATCCACGAGGGCAAGTGCCTCCAAAGAAATGGATATAAACAATTACCTTGTTACAAAGTTAGCGCAGTTACTCAACAACCGCTTTATCCTTTGGATTCACAGCCAAACGATCATGCTGTATTCAATAAGCAGAAAATGATGTCAAGTAAGGCTAAAGGCTTCATTCCCCACATCTTGGGATAATCCGGTTTGGAACTTGATACCTTATTCGCATATGCAATACGCAGGCCAGACCTATATACAGGGTTTAAGGTCACATAACCAAACCCTAAATTAATTACATTTATATGTTGCCCATAACTTACTGAGTACGAATATATACTCAATTTCATTATTAGGGTCCAATTAACCCTTTAAACTATTAATTGAACTTATTAAAACGATGTCTAATATCCTAAGTTTTACCGTCAAAATATATTCAAACAGACGTAATAAACTAAAATAATGCATTAAGATCGTTACCTGAATTTTTCGTGGTAAAAATTCTATCTTTCTCCGGCTCTTTTCTTATATTCTGGTATTTTTTCACTGCGTTCGGTCTCATTTCTGTTATGTTTCTACTTCTTTGGTTCATCTGCTGCTTCTTGATTTGTAATGCTTAGCTAAGGCGTTTTTATCCCACTTGTCACCGCCACCCTTTTTAAATCTTTCCTTTTCCTTTTTTTTCCCTCTTTTCTTTTATTTTATTTTCTTTTCGTAACGGAAATTAAAATAGACCCTACGAAACTTAAAATAGTTCCAAATTTCTCAAATAAGTTATATAAAATATATGTAACACACTTTCTAAGGCGGATCTCAAATCGAACTCCCGAAACAAAAAATGTGAATTAAAAGGAAAAAGATCAAACTATTAATTTTTCAAAACATTAGCTGAAATCAGCCGAACAGCGCCGAAATTCATTTTCGAAAGTTCATAAAAGTCACAAATAATCATACGAACCTAACGGTGCTTTCGGATTTCAAATCGGAGTTCATTCTCCAAAATTGAGCTCAAAAATCTCTTTTTAATATTTATCGACAATAAGAACTGAAATCTTCTTCCGATACCTACCAAATGAAGTCCGATTTAGCTCAAATTTTACAGACAGGTCCTAATTGACCTTACGAATATTTTAAAATTATCGTCACGCCAATCGAAGTCCCAACTCCTAAAACGAAAAACTAAGGCCGTTTCATTCTCTTCCACTTAGACTCTCGTTCGTCCTCGAACGAGCCTACGTCTAAATAATAATTCGCACAGACAAAAAGAGAACTTGCACGACCTTCATAAGCTACTCCACGGGCATTATCTCCTGATTACAGGATCAGAATTATAACGCGTACCTCGAACTCTTTGATAAAAACATAGCTGGATAATATCATCACATCATTGCCCAGCTTTTTCTGACTAAGCCGACCCTTTCTCGATCATGAGAGAAGAGTTTTATATTTTCGAAATAAAGATACACGGAACTCTGGATGGATTAACAATTTGATATACTTTATGATATAAAAAAATTTGATGGAACTAAGAGTTAGCTTACGCTTCAACAATGCCTTAGAGATTTAATATTAGCATTCTGTATCAATTGGAGGAAGACTCCTCCTCTTAGAGTAAAAACTTATACAGCTAATTTGAATAGCAATAGTCATCCCTGCACAACCTGCTGGATTAAGGAAGAGTTTGGTAAAACATAACGCGGAACAGACCTGAGCTACCAAATTACCCTCTCGAGTTGCTAAACAACTGCAACTCTCGAGTTCACAACTCCATGCCTTTGCTGTAAGCACCACTACCAGATGGATCAACTCAAGGGTCAAATGACGCTTTTCATTACCCTTAGCAGCCTTAAAATACAACAATGTGCTTACCCAGCTACCTTAACACACACTCCGGCTAAACACAGGGAACATCACAAGCGTCTACCAACCGCCTAAGCTCACTAGTACCAGAAGAAGATAAGATGGCAATGGACTAAAGATAGAAATAATTAGAGCTCTAGGAAGCTCATTTTCTTATTTGTTTGGCTACCAGAGCTAGACTACATCCGAGTCAGGCTAACCAAAGAATTGCAGTTGAAGAGATAGACATTAAATAAGCTTTATGGAACAACATCTATGTCAATTTAACCTTCCACTAAGAAGGAAACTCCAACCATTTATCAGAAATCCTTTTATATTTGAGACAAGCTCATAAAATAACATGACTCTACCAGTATCTTGAACCAAGAGGAGAAGTGTTGATCAAATATTACTTACTAATAACATTAAACCGGAAGAAATAATGATGCATTCTGATGGTGAGGGGCAAGAATCCCATCATCCTACCGACACAGAATTTCGAGAAGAGAGGTAAACAAATTTGACATAATAATAGAAGGTGGCATGACAAGATGCCAGGCAGACAATAGCGACACTCAATGTCAAATCTCTCATATTTAGAAAAGATAAATTAGTAGGATCTCATAAATGCCAGGAATAAATCATACCAGAAGCTCGCCCATCTACCGCAACTGATGATTATTAGAAACAATATCCAAGCAAACTATGGAAATATGGTAAGATAAATGAAGTCCAGACCGATCCGAAGAATCAAATCTTACTTGCATTTAAGGGAAGAAGAAATCCCAGGGTTTACTGCATCGGATACCTCAGCATCCCGCCAGACTAGAAGTTTATAGAACTGCCTCTGCAGCTGTGTTGAGCCGGTACCCTGATAATTACTTCTATAAGAATCACAACCACTACGCTCTCGACCTCTATTGGATGGTGGCATTTTTCTGGCTGATAGAGATCTAAATGAAATCTCCTGCGACTGTGCAGGTGCCTGATGATGAGAGAAAGGACGACTGCCTACTTGACGGAGTAAGGGAAAACTCATCAAAGGATGACCAGACTCACGACAATGATAACCTTTTCGCTGAGAATGGAAGCTGGACAGATTGTTGAAAGCTACAAAAAGAAAACTGAGTCTAATCTTGATGAACTACTCGCGCACTCTGAATATCACGCTCTAAAAGCTGAGATAACCTGGCAAGTAACCTCCTAAAATAATAGGAACTCTTACCTCCAAAGGAGGTATGATGCCCACCAGGGCCGTGGGATTTCTTGCTCTCTCGCTCTAACTTCTCCCACTATAACTTATGGTATGCTTCATACCTCCGAGCAATATCAACAACCACATCAAATGAAGTACCGATCTCAATCTCGTGGGCCATCAGGGACCTCAAGGAAGGAGAAAGGTCATTATGGACTAGCTCTAGAGCATATCCAGCCGTCCTAGAGAATTTAATCTCTTATTCCAAAATTCGACAAGCTACCCCTATCCAATCCACTCAAACTAGCGACTCTTTTCATCTCGCTCACTGCGCAAAAAGAACTTTTCCACAAATCTAGAAGAAAAATTGAACCAAGTTAGTTAATAAGACAGCGGCCCACCAATTCAAGGTTGGACCCCTGAGACTGGAAAGCAGAATAATCAACACCATTCCGCTCGATATAATCGAGAGCCTGAAGGATAGGCTGACGTCATTTTATTTTAGAAAGAATCACGAGGTTCATCTGATGCATTGCTTAAAAATATCGGCAGGTTCAACCGCGCAAAATAATGCAACCTCTTTGGGTAGTCGGACCGAATTGTTACCTCGGCTAGGTAACCAGACAGAACAATTGGTGGCGCAACACATGCTGCCTCTGGAACATAATTTACTGAGGCAACATCAGGAACTGGAACAAGAGCTCTCTATGTCCGAACATCTGCATATGCAGCGACCTGATAAGCTACCTAATGAATAATAGGTTCTTGCGGTATCTGCGTCGCCAAAATTCTCGTAAAAGCATCGTAGAGAGCCAAGGGAACCAGCCCATCACGAGCTCGTACAGCTGGGGCCTGTGCGACTGGATTGTCAGCACGACAACTCTTGGGGCTTGAGTAGCTCTAGCCCCAGGCTAGACTACCTCGTCCTAAATTCCTATCGTTTGCTGATTTGTCGCACGAGCGTTAGCCAGGGAGAAGAAAAAAAAAACCAAATTCCTCTTATTTAAATTATAAAAAGGCAGAGCCAGATAATAACTGGAAACACGTATGGGATCATAAACTCATAAACAACCAGGGACATAAAATAGACAGAACGTATAGGTTTTTAAGTATCCCAAAAATAATACTGTAACGGCGTGCAACACGTTCCACATGTTCATATTGTCGCGGTGTGCAACCCGATTCATATATTCATACTGTTGCGGCGTGCAACCCGACCCATATATCCATATTTTCGCAGCCTGCAACCCGATCCATATAACTAAAGCATATAAACCATTTAAGGATACGAAATAGCCAGAAACGTACAGGAAAACTGAAATATGTCCACAACATTGTATACATGCCGCATACACAAACACAGTACAATAGTCACACACTAGTCAGTATGCGGTGCAATGAGATGGGATGAATGCGGTATGATGCAATGCAGTCACATGTGCCTGATACCTTCACTGGCTCGGGACTCTCATCGATTATCAGGAAGTTTATACAATAATGAACCTTCACCGGCTCGGGACTCTCATCGATACCGGAAAGTATATGCAATGATGAGCCTTCACCGGCTCGGGACCCTCATCGATTACCAGGAAGTATATGCAATGATGACCCTTCACCGGCTCGGGACTCTAATCGATTAGCGGAAAGAATATGCAATAATGACCCTTCACCGGCTCGGGACACTCATCGATTACAGGGAAGTAAATGCAATAATGACCCTTCACCGGTGTGGGACTCTCATCGGCAACTGGGACGTATATGCAATAATGGCCCTTCATCGGCTCGGGACTCTCATCGATTACAGGAAAGTATATGCAATAATGACCCTTCACCGGTGCGGGACTCACATCACCAACCGGGATGTATATGCAATAATGACCCTTCACCGGCTCGGGACTCTCATCGATTATCGGGTAGTATATGCAATAATGATCCTTCAACGGATCGGGACTCTCATCGATTACCGGGAAGTATATGCAATGCTCAAAACCATAGTGCAATGCTCATATGCAATACCAACAACAAGGCATAACATACAATATACAATGTCAATTCAAAGCTAAGGCGTAATGAGTACGCCTATCGGCAGCTACACACGTAAGGAACACGTGGTAGAAAATCCACGAGGCCAAGTTCCTCCAAAGAAATGGATATAAATACTTACCTTGTTATAAAGTTAGCACAGTTACTCAACAACCGCTTGATCCTTTGGATTCACTGCCAAACGATCCTGCTGTATTCAATAAGCAGAAAACGATGTCAAGTAAGGCTAAAGGCTTCATTCCCCACATCTTGGGGTAATCCGGTTATGAACCTGATACCTTATTCGCATATGCAATACGCAGGCCAGGCCTATATACAGTGTTTAAGGTCACATAACCAAATCCTAAATTAATTATATTTATATGTTGTCCATAACTTATCGAGTACGAATATATACTAAATTTCATTATTAGGGTCCAATTAACCCTTTAAACTATTAATTGAACTTATTAAAACGATGTCTAATATCCCAAGTTTTACCTTCAAAATATATTCAAGCAGACGTAATAAACTAAAATAATGCATTAAGATCATTACCTGAATGTTTTGTGCTAAAAATTCTATCTTTCTCCTGCTCTTTTCTTATTTTCTGATATTTTTTTCACTGCGTTCGGTCTCATTTCTGTTATTTCTGCTTCTTTGGTTCGTCTGCTGCTTCTTGATTTGTAATGCTTAGCTAAGGCGTTTTTATCTCACTTGTCACCGCCACCCTTTTTGAATCTTTCCTTTTCCTTTTTTTTTCCTCTTTTATTTTATTTTATTTTCTTTTCGTAACGGAAATTAAAATAGACCCTACGAAACTTAAAATAATTCCAAATTTCTCAAGTAAGTTGTATAAAATATATGTAACACACTTGCTAAGACGGATGTCAAATCGGACTCCCGAAATACAAAATGTGAATTAAAAGGAAAAAGATCAAACTATTAATTTTTCGAAACTTTAGCCGAAATCAGCCGAACAACGCCGAAATTCATTTTCGAAAGTTCATAAAAGTCACAAATAATCATACGAACCTAACGGTGCTTTCGAATTTCGAATCAGAGTTCATTCGCCAAAATTGAGCTCAAAAATCTCTTTTTAATATTTATCGACAATAAAAACTAAAATCTTCTTCCGATACCTGCCAAACGAAGTCCGGTTTAGCTCAAATTTTACAGATAGGTCCTACTTAACCTTACGAGAATTTTAAAATTATCGGCACGCCAATCAGTGTCCTAACTCCTAAAGCGACTACCTAAGGTCGTTTCACCCTAGCCCCACACACCCCACCCCTCTCATCTTCTTCACTCTCCTACAACACAAAATCAGATCTAGTCTCACACACCCCACACTCAATTTTACCCCCCACCCTTCACTCTCATCTTCTTCACACCCTTGCACCCACATTAAAAACACCCTCATACACCTCACGCCAGAGCTACACACAAAAACAACCATCAAAACCCCCATTACAGCCTCACCTTCTCCTCTATTACATACAACACCATAGACACAGAGACAAGACCCTCTCTTTCCCCCTTTTGAATCTATCATAATAGACACCCACATCAGACACAACATTTACACACACCATCTTTTCTCCCTTTAAAAAAACACAGATCAGAAACAGGGGAGGCACCCACACAATAAGTACAAATCAGAAATGGAAGAGGTTGAAGGCTGTGGTGACACCGTGTTCCGCACAGGAAGTCGCCCTCTTCTCCTCAATTTGCTATTCATTTCTGGTTTGTCGGAGATCTCGTTGAGTAGCCGGCGACGTCCTTCTATTGTGGCTTGAATCCTGTTGTCGTTTCGTTTGCACAGTTTTCTGACCGTTTCTTTGTGAAGGTGTAGAAGTTCTTGATGTGGGTTTCGATTGTTGGCATTGTCGACTGTTACCACTGCCTCACCGAAAATTCCAGTAGTGGCCAGTGCCTTTACCTGTGTTTTCTGTGACATGGACGATTGCTTTATTAACCTGTGACAATTAATCATTCGGTTGGCTTGTTGTATTGCACCTTAATGACTATTCTTTGCTCTTGCTAAGTTATTGTGTCGTTTTTTCCTCTACTTAATCTGTTGATCACCAGGTTTTGCATTTTATGGGGAATATTAGACCATTTTTGGCATTGTTTGCTTTCGGCCTAGAATGGATGGTCCCACGCTGATTAGTTGGGGTAATTCTGGATTTTTTGACTAGTTCTGAACAAGCATAACATCGTTTTTACGGTCGATGAAAAAATTTATATACGTATATTGAGGCCTCGAGACTGATTTGAACATGATACTACACTTATACCAATGACATTTGGAGGCGAATAAGTTTCGTCTCGTATACGCATAACGTCCCTTACGAACAAATAGGCGATGATGAACGTATACACTTTAAGGCAAAACAAGTCGGGAATAGAGTAACAGGATTGGTACTTAGCATGGCAACACGACCAGCCAGCAGGTTTGCAGCCGTACCGGCGTCCCTAGCCTCTACTCAACCCATCATACAAACTTGAGCCTAAACTTTATAAAATAAAACTCTTTACTTTATTATTATTATTATTATTATTATTATTATTATTATTATTATTATTATTATTATTATTATTATTATTATTATTTATTTCACTTTATTGTCGTACTAACTCATTTTCATATTTTTACGAGGTACATTTGGCATGAACAACTTGGTGATGAGTTGGCTAAACTCACGATGGGATGACATATGCATTGGCCTAAAATCGCATTGGGGTCAAGCTAGCGCTCAAGTTTCAAGAATTTAGAAATTTCGGAAAATAAAGGCTCCCGCGAGTTTGTCAACTTTTCGGGTTCTTTCCTTTTGAAATCCATTTCTTTTATTAGTTTAATACTTGATAGAATATGTAAATTGTTTGCAAAATACTTTACTTATGAATAATATTTGACTATTTGAGTTATTGTTTACTTTTATGGTCATTGCCTTTAATTTTGAAGTTACTATTTTATTTATCAAAAATTGGGGCCATGTTAGCAAATGCGTGCAAGTAAAAAATATGTTTTTGAAAATAAGCTTCTATTCAATTGATTATTATTATTACTATTTTAAATAATTCTTTCACAAGAAAAGTGCACTTTTAAGTATTTGGAAACCTGTTGGATTAACCATTGTTAACAGAATTTCGAAAGTGCCTTAAAAAATTTCTTTCGAAATTAATAAAACCGCTTACTTTAGAATCTCTGAAAAGACTGCTTTTTACAAAAAACAGAGTTTTGCATGCATTTGCTTACTTGGTTCCCTGTTTTTTCTTAAATTGGGTGGCGACTCCAAAAACTCCAAAAGAGTTAGCCCATTCAGTTGATATTCCTAAATTTAGCCTTTCGAGGTTGATTTTTGGGAGGGTTCAACAGCGGCTAGTTCAGATTTTCAGTCACCTGATTTGGAGGGATACAGCCCATAATACTAGAGAGGTACCAGTTCAGATAACAGTTCATTTTTAGCTCAGTTCTCAGTTATCAGCCACCAATTCTTCGTGTCAGTATCAGTTGATTGCTATCAGTTCCAGTTTCTAATTACCAGATATCAGTATAGTTCAGCTCAGTCATCAGTTTCAGATTCAGTTAAACTTTATTTTATATCTAGATCATGTTCAGCTCATGTTTCAGATTCTCAACTACATTGTTATACTTTATTATATTTTTACATAATTATACTCCAGCCTTACAGTTTCACTCAGCTATGATATATTATATTCACATGCCTTACATACTTTGTATATTTCATACTCACGCCCTTTTTTGGGGTGCTGTATTTCATGCTGCGCAGGTACAAATAGATCAACGCTTGGCCACATCAGTAGGCCATCAACCAGCTATTGGAGTTACTCCGCTTACTCCCAGAATTACTTATCTTTTGGTATGTGTACAATCAGCTAGTTCGGGTATGATAAGGCCCTGTCCCGTCCATTATTTGTTTAATTCAGCACTCCTAGAGGCCTGTAGATATGCACCGGTGCAGTTAATATGGCTTTATATGTCTGCTTATATTAGCCTTGTCGACTTTCCAGATTGTACAGTTCTTATCAGCTAGGCTTATACTTATTCAGTTTATTAGTTATACTCATGTTTAGCAGATTAACAGTAGGTTTGGTGATGATCGACACTTTCTGTCGGTTATCCATCGCGGCCCTAGGTTGGATCCTAAAAAAGTGGTATCAGAGCAATTCAGTGCTAGGCTGTCTACATGGCGTATCTAGGTTCAGCCCTAGTTTTTTTTATGGGTGTGTTGTGCACCACACTTATAGACATGAGGCTATAAGATATTTAGGATGGTTATTTTTCCTTTTTCTCTAGATCGTGCAATAGAGCTATTTAATCAGAATTCAGCCTTCTAACAAAAATTTTATACGTAGCGATGCCTATAAAGAGACTTACAGCTGCCCAAAAGCACAAAGTCATTGCTTGTTAGGGTGCTAGCAGAGTACCTTGTGAGTTAGATGAGCATGAGGAGTCCAGATATGAGTTTCCATCTGGAACTTCACAGACTCTATCTACTTAGGGTGAGGTTAGGGGTGTTCAAGCCACCACACCTCTTGCTCCAAAGCACGACGACATGGGGAGGCTATCAAATTTCTGACTAGAATTGTAGCTACTCATGCCAGATGGCAGCACACAGGCCTCAGGGTGACGATACATGTTCTAGGATTCGTGGTTTCCTCAGATTAGTGGCTCTAGTTTTCATGGGATCTAGTACAACAGAGAACCCTAATATTTTCTAGACATAGTAGCTAGAGCTCTTAGAGCTATGCATGCCACAGATAGAGAGTTAGTTGAATGGGCATCATATAGATTGCAGGATCTAGTAGCAGGTTGGTATACAACTTGGGAGATGTCTAGGGAAGAAAATGTTGCTCCAACTACATTGCGGGACTTCTCAGAAGCAATCCTCCGCTGTTACTTACCTACAGGGGCACGTAGAGAACAGTTGGATTAGTTTTTGACACTGAGACATAGGTATATGAGTGTTGCAGAATACAACTTGACTTTAATTATTTGGCAGGGTTTGCTCCTATAGTTATATTAGACATAGATAACAAGGTACACATGTATGTAGCGGGACTTGGTCCTCACTTAGTAAGTGAGTGTATGGTTGTATTTATATAGTCGGGTGTGGAAATTACACGATTCAGGCATTCTCCTTAGCACTTGAGGAAAAACAAACAAAAGCAGAGGGCTGACAGATATATGAGCTCAAGCAAGAGAGACAGATTTTGAGGTCTGTTTTGTTGGACATCTAGTGCTAGTAGATAGCAGAGTGTTAGGCAGCCAGCAGCTAGTACTCTTTCACGATTTAGGGGCCGAGATCTTATCGACTCTTATAGTCTAGAGCTAGTCATGCATCATGGGCTTTAGGATTCCAGTCTCGAGGTATTTCTGGTCAAGGTGGTTCACTTTACCCTAGGTGTTCTGATAGTGGTAAATTCTATTTGGGTCGATGCTAGTTGGGTGTAGATGCATGCTATGTTTGTGGTGAGTTAGGCCATTTTATGAGAGATTTTTCGTCTAGGGGTAGTGGTGGTGCAGCTCAGCCAGTGAGAACTGTTGCAGCTTCTTCAGCACCAGTACGCCCTCAGGGGCAAGTTCCTCAGGCACCAGTAGGTCATGGTAGAGGCTGAAGTGGAGCTTCTACAACAAGTTGTCCTCAGAACCGCACTTATTCTCTTGTTGGTCGACACGACCAAGAGGCTTCACCAATGTAGTCATAGCTACTTTGACACTAAATTCTCTCAATGTATATGTGTTGATAGATCCTGGTTCTACACTATTATATGTTAATCCCTTGTTGCTACTAAGTTTGGGATAGATCCAGAAGCCATTAAACCTTTTGAGGTAGCTACCCCAATTTGTGATTCAGTGGTAGCTGGGTGTGTTAATAGAGGTTGCACTGTGATTATTGGCGACCGTAGTACTACAACTGACTTGATTGAGTTAGAAATGGTTCACTTTGATATTATACTTGGTATGGATTGGTTATGTACTTGCTATGCTAATGCTGACTTTTGAGCGGCTACGGACTAGTTCAATTATTTCCAAAAGGGTCAGCTATAGAATGTAAAGGTGTTTCTGCATCTCCAAAAGGTAGATTTACTTAATACCTTAAGGCGAGGAAGATGATAACCAAGGGATGCTTATATCATATAGTTCATGTTTGAGACATAGAGAAGGGAACGCCGAATCTTGAATCAGTTCCAGTAGTGAATGAGTTCCCTGAAGTACTTCCAGATGAGCTTCCAAGTCTTTCTCCAGAGTGGGAAATTGATTTTTCCATTGATATAGTGTCAGGTACGCAACCAATATCTATTCCTCCCTACAGGTTGATATCAACAGAATTAAAGAAACTTAAGGAGCAGTTGAACGATCTGTTAGATAAGGGTTTTATTAGGCCCAAAACTTTTTCTTAGGGAGCACCAGTCTTATTTGTGAAAAAGAAAGATGCCTCCCTATATGTGTGCATAGATTGCAAACAGTTGAGCAAGGTCACGATCTAGAACAAATATCCCCTTCCAAGAATTGATGACTTGCTCGACCAGCTTCACGGTGCCAAGTGCTTCTCAAAGATAGACTTGAGATCAATCTACCATTAAATTAGAGTTGGAGAGTGTGACACACCTAAAACAACGTTCAAAACCAGGTATGGCCATTACAAGTTTCGGGATGTCGTTCGAGCTAACTAATGCAGCAGTGGTATTTATGGATGTTATGAATAGCATGTTTAGGCCATGGACCTGTTTGTGATAGTATTTATTGATGATAATCTGGAATATTCAAAATCTAAATCAGAACATGCACACCATCTATGCAAAATTTTCGCTATCCTTCGGTACCGCGAGCTGTATGCCAAATTCTCGAAATGCGCATTCTGCTTGAGTTTGGCAGTATTTCTTGTACACTCTTATGATATAGCCAAGTATCAAAATCAATCATAAAGAACATTTTTTCAATTCCAACATCAAAAACTTGGCTATAAAAGCCACAACAATCAAGCTCATTCACTAAACAATCTTCATTTTTAGGCTCATTCAACTCATACAAAGCCTCAATTGACAATTTATCACTCTTAACACTAGAGGCTCTAGCAAAATCCACTTTAAATATATGCTTGAAACTAGGAATAGAGTAAGTAAAGAAATTGACAGTAAGGCTAGCATCTATCAATTTACCACCACTATCACTAGTGCCTCCCTCATTCTTTAAGGAGCAATCTTCACCTTTGGAGGACTTGCAAACATTGGACAAGCTTTTAACAAACATCTTAGGAGTTAGATTGCTAACATCCACATAATTATCACTCTTAAGCAAGTCACAAGAATTATTTTGAGCAAATAACGGCTTGTTAATACTAAAAGCACCTTTCAACACTTCATCTTGCTCATTTTCAACAAACAATGGATTTTCAAATAGTTTAAAACCTTGACACAAACCACCACCACCACAATCAAGAGTGCTATCAAATAATATCACATCAAGATCAAGCAACTCATTGGCAAAAATTTTCAAACAAAGGTAGAGTGTCAAAACTCAATTCATCATGTTCAGGCTCATCCATTTGTACATCACTAGTGTGGGACAATTCATACACACAAAATCCATCAATTTTCTTTTCACAAGTGTGTCCAACTAGTGTATGCTCACAACTACTATCATCAATGCAAGATAAAGAATCATTAATTCCACAAAAAGTAAATCTATCAACCGTACTCAAGCCTCGATCAAACTCACCCAAAGGAATACAAGAGTTAGGATTAGCTTTATTACCTTGTAGCATATATAAAGATTCTTCTTTACCTTGGCTTTTGAAAAGGAAGATTACTTGTTCATTTGGAGACTTCACATTGGTCTCTTATTTTTCTTCGAAGCATGGAACCACTTCCGAAGAAGGATTCCCAATTTTAGCTTCTTCAAGAGTACCTTTAAGAGACACAAAACAACTAGAGAAATAAGAAAGGTTAGAATTGTTAGAATAAGAAAAATCCTCAACCTCACTCTTTCGTTTTCCCTCTTTCTTTTCTCTCATTTTATTTTCAAACTCCTCTCTCTTTTCTTGTGACAACTCACTCACTTCATTCAACTCAAGCTCTCCTTTTTCCTCTCTTGAATTGTCACTTGTCACTCCCTTACTCCTCTCAATCTTTTCTCTTTCAAGTTCATTTGAATTAGGATATGTGCCAAGAATTCCTTTGGAAGGAGTAGGGGTACTCTTGACCACATCTTTCAATTTTTCTCCTTGAGAATCTTCATCCAACCTTTGCTTCACCCCTTTTGCCCTTGTTTTTCTTCCTTTTTCTAGCATTCCAAAATAAAATCATGTCTTTCATTGGAGGGGTGGCGCCAAGAATAAACTTTTGGTCCCGTAAAGTGAGAGCATGTTTTCCAAACTTCTCACTAGGCATTTCTAGCAAGCTTCGTTGGTTTTCCCAACAACAAGTGACAACCTTTTATGGGCATCACATCACATAGTATTTCATCTGATAATCGCCAATTTTGAACTTTACTCACACTTGTTGTGTAATGTCCACAAATCCATGTCCATTCAACCAAGGCCACCTATAGAGTAAAGGATGACTACAAGTTTCCAACTTCAATTTCTCAACCAAAGAAACACTTGCAACATTAGTATGAATCTTATAATCAATGATCATAACATAAGTAAGCCCTCCAACCTTACCAATTGCGTGGAAGAAGTTCTTTCTTTCTTCCAAAAATTGCTCCACACAAACTTTATCACACTCATGGTTGTCTACAAAATGATTCCGTTTAAACATAGTTCTCAAAGCATTGTTAGTCCAAGACAAATTACTTGTAGTACATGTAGCACCTTTTCCCACTCTAGGCCTCAAGTTGCCTTTCACATAAGAATTAGAGACATTAATCCTTTTAGCACAATTAGAAGATGTAGACTCTCTTTTTCTCATGGAGTAATTACCACTTCTCCTCAAACCGATAGAAAGACCAGTACTCCTCTCTTGTTTATTTTTAGGAACACAAAGAGGCGATGCAAATGAACAATTTCTATAATAAGCTTCATCATTAATTCTCTCTATGTCACTATCTACATTTTCATGTTCATCACAAGAAGAGTAAGTAGGAACATTATACCTTGAAGCGTCACTATCATCATCTCTAAGACTAGAAGCATAGGAGTTTTCATGGTCACGTTCATCCTCATAAGCCTCATAGCCTCCACGAGCTTCATGATCACCATAGTGACTCGCTTCATATTCATAAGAGCCATAGTTCCCCGAATCATAATAGTAACTCCCACCATCACCATAGGAACCATACTCTCCACAATCATCGTAGCAATCTCCATCATCTCCATAGCAGTCATAACCTCTACAATAATCATCTGAAGACATATTTGCAACAATAACAACAAAAGGACCTCACAAATTCACTCCCTCACGTGTATCACTCGATATATATTCACTCAATTTTCTTTCCACTCGTGTATATACTCAAGGTCAATGGCTTTTGTGACCACATTCTAATGTTCTCACCGCTCTTGCTTTTTACCTCTTGTTGGCAAAGTCAAGTTGCTTTTCGCACTCAATTCTGATTTGACAATCGAACTCAATCTAATTCGGGACGGGAAGGAATTATTGCGACAAGAAACGGACAATTGAAACTAACAGACGGAATTTAGTAAAGTCAAAGACTGGAAAGAAAGAAAGGACCGAATCGAATTGGCACGAAACAAATTTGGATTTGGATGAAATTTTGTGTGTGATCTAGAAACTTATTGTATTAGATGATATGAAAGGGTTTTGGGTGATCTGAAACTGTTTAGGAGTTGTTCCGAGCAATCTATAAAGTGACTAATTTTTTATTCAGCGCTATCGCGACAGTATGCGCGCGATCGCGAAGAGTAAAAAATTAACTCTGCATTTTCGCTTCGCGATCGCGAAGAGAAATAATTAATAAGCCTGCGTGATCGCGACACTTCTGGCGAGATCGTAAAGCGCAAATACTGGGTCTGATGCAGAACTTGAAACCCAAATTTCTAGAAATTTTCTTCGCTTGAATCTTCGCAAATCAACTTGTTTTTGCTCTAAATTTGAGATATAAGCTCCTTATATGTCCGTGAACAAACCCCAATGATCAATTCTTCAAGAACAACACCCAAAATACAAAAGCCCCAAATCTTTGTTGAAGAACCCTAGATTTTGATTCCTGAAATTATCACTTCAAATGTTGTTTGTTGTTCATTTCCTTCGAGAATCAGCTTCTAGAATCACCAAACAACAATTGATAACAAAGATTTCATCCAAAGAAAACCTAAATCTATGACTCAATTTTTAGATTTTTGGATTTTTTTTTTTTTGGATTTTTTCAGATTTTTATATTCAAAACCAAGATAGTGTTTGTAAGAACAAACACCAATCCGTGTTCTGATACCAAATGATATGATCCTAAACTAAGAGTAGGAAGATAACAAGAAATTAAAGAGATAAAAGCAAGACCCGATTTGATTGATTGAGAAATAAGGAAACAAATTAGTAATAAGCCTAATCACCCTCTTAAACACATAATAAAAAAGAACCAATACTAATTAGTCCTCAATTGAATCAACATTCAATTACAAACCAAGGAAATAAAGTGCTCAAGAAATATGCTTAGCCAATGTTTACTCACATCATTCATCATCAAAAGTCTAACTCATGAATAAACATGACATTAAGCTATTTATAGTAGCTATGTAATGACAATGATAAATGGACTAAAGAGCCCCTAATGTTTATTCTGAGCATCTGCCAGTGCGCCTTTCATCGCGATCACGCATGTGGTCTCGCGATTGCGCTATGTATGCTGAGATCTCCTCGCGACCTTGTTATGTCTTTCGCGATCGCGGACTCTGATTGAGTCTTTCTGCGTAAATGCGCTCATGGCATCGTGATCCGAAAGCATATCCAGAAAATCCAGAATCCAGAATCCTGCAACCTTGCATTTTGCTCATTTGGCCATCCTTATGAATTGGTTCTTGCTTTCCATGCCCTCTTAAAAAACTCCAAGCTCCGGATGTCGAGCATGAACTCTCCACGGCTTAAAGTACCAATCCGGATCGCATCATAAGGTGCTATGGCGAAGCAATAATGTAGAAAAAATGACTTGGGAAGCTGAGATTGATATGAGAGCCAAAAATCCACATCTCTTCACTACTTCATGTATTACTTCATATATGTAACAGATCTTTACTTAATGCTTCTGTATACCTTAGTCAACATTCGAGGATGAATGTTCTTAAGGGGGAGACCCACACACTCCGTGTATCTGAAGTGACATATATTGCACTAATGACATGTTAAGAACGATTTCAAATAAGTTTAAAGTCGAAATATGACTATATATGAATTTTATATGTTGAATATAAAGTTTGGAAAAAACTGGATTTAAGTTGCGGAAAAACCGACTAAGGATTTGCCTTGTACCGAAGCTTTTTAAGAAATTAATTCCGTGTGATATATGAGGTCTTTTAGGGACTTATCATATACCAAATTTAAGGTCTTGGAATATAATTTCTACCACTATTGACGGTTTATTCATACGATTTCTGGATAAACAGATATGATTATCAGAAGTCAGGCCAAAAGAAGGGACATAAGCGGAAAAGAGGGCTAGAAGTGAAATATTTTGAATATAAAATGGAAACTTATCTCTTTTCTCATCATTTCTTTTCAATTCACGAGGGAGACAGTCCCTTCATGGGGGTGGAAGATCTTCTTAGGGTTTTGAAGGAGGAACATTAATCTTAACTCGAAATGGAAGACGGATTGCATCAAAACGCTCAACGTAGTTAAGGTAACGTTATGCTACATTCAATTTCGTCTGTAGTGAAACGACCTTAGGTAGTAGTTTAAAAAATTAGGACTCCAATGGGCGTGCCGATAATTTAAAAATATTCGTAGGGTCTATTAAGACATATCTGTAAAATTTGAGCTAAATCAGACCTCATTTGGTACGTATCGGAAGAAGATTTCCGTTTTTATTGTCGATAAATATTAAAAAGAGATTTTCGAGCTCGATTTTGGCGATTGAACTCCGATTCGAAATTCGAAAGATCCGTTAGGTTCGTATGATTATTTGTGACTTTTGTGAACTTTAGAAATGGAATTTCGAGGTTGTTCGGCTAGTTTCCGCTAAAATACCGAAAGTTAAATAATTTGCCCTTTTTCTATTTAATTTACATATTGAGATACGGGAGTCCAATTTGAGATCCGCCTTAACAAGTGTGTTACATATATTTTTTATAACTTGAAAAATTTGGGATCATTTCGAATTTCGTAGAATTTATTTTAATTTTCGTCACGAAAAGAAAAGAAAAGAAAATAAAACAAAAACTTAAAGGAAAAAGGAAAAGAAAGAGAATAGAATGTCTAAGGCGGTGGACTTTATATCCCTTAGCCTCATCATAAATGAAACAAAATAACGAAATGAAACACAGAGAACGTAGAGAAAAAGAAATACTAGAAAATGAGAAAAGAGTCGGAGAAAGATAGAATTTTCACCCCGAAACATTCTGGTAATGATATTAATGCATTATTTTACTTTATTACGTGTGTTTGAATATATTTTGACTATAAAAATTGGGATGTTAGACATCATTTTAATAAGTTTAATTAATAGTTTAAAGGGTTAATTGGACCCCGTTAATGGAATTGATTATATATTCATACTCAGTGAGTTATGCGCAACATATATATGTAACTTATTTAGGGTTTGGTTATGTGACTTTAAACCCTGTACATAGGCATGGCCTGCGTATTGCGTATGCGAATAGGGTATCAGGTTCCTCACTGGATTGCCCTAAGATGTAAGAAACGAAACCTTTAGCCTTATGTGATATATTTTTCTACTTATTGACCACAGTGGGATCGTGTGGCAATGAATCCAAAGGACAAAGCAGATGTTGGGTAGCTATGCTAACTTGGTAACAAAGTAAGTATTTATGTCTATTTCTTTGGAGGTACATGGCCTCGTGGATTTTCTACCACGTGTTCCTTATGTGTGTAGCTTCCAATAGGTGTACTCATTACGCCTTAGCTTTGAATTTACATTGTATATTATATGTTATGCCCTGTTGTTGGTATTACATTGAGCATATGAGCATCGCACTCTGGTTTTGAGCATTGCATATACTTTCCGGTAATCGATGAGAGTCCCGAGCCGGTGAAGGGTCATTATTGCAGATACTTCCCGGTTGGCGATGAGAGTCCCGCACCAGTGAAGGGTCATTATTACATATACTTCCCGGTAATCGATGAGAGTCCCGAGACGGTAAAGGGTCATTATTCCATATACTTCCCGGTTGGCGACAGAGTCCCGCACCGGATAAGGGTCATTATTACATATACTTCCCGGTAATCGATGAGAGTCCCGAGCCGGTGAAGGGTCATTATTGCATATACTTCCCGGTTGGCGATGAGAGTCCCGCACTTGTTAAGGGTCATTATTGCATATACTTCCCGGTAATCGATGAGAGTCCCAAGCCGGTGAAGGGAATTATTGCATATACTTCCCGGTTGGCGATGAGAGTCCCGCACCAGGGAAGGGTCATTATTGCATATACTTCCCTTTTGGCGATGAGAGTCCCGCACCGGTGAAGGGTTATTATTACATATACTTCTCGGTAATCGATGAGAGTCCCGAGCCGGTGAAGGGTCATTATTGCATATACTTCCCGGTTGGCGATGAGAGCCCCGCACCGGTGAAGGGTCATTATTGCATATATTTCCCGGTAATCGATGAGAGTCCTGAGCCAGTGAAGGTATCAGGCAGATGTGATTGCATTGCATCATACCGCATTCATCCCATCTCATTGCACCACATACTGACTAGTGTGTGACTATTGTGCTGTGTTTTGTGTATGCGGTATGTATACTATGTTGTGGACATATTTCAGTTTGCCTATATATTTCTAGCTCGTATTCCGGATTGCACGCCGCGACAGTTTAAATATATGGATCGGATAGCACACCGCGACAGTATAATTATATGAATAAGGTCGCACGCCGCGATAGTATAAATATATGGATCGGGTCGCACGCCGCGACAGTATAAATATATGGATCGGGTCACACGCCGCGACAGTATGTATTTCTGATTGTTGATATATTTGAGATACTTAAAAACCTATATGTTCTTTCTATCTTATGTCCCTGATTGTTTATGAGTTTATGATTCCATACGTGTTTCCAGTTATTATCTGGCTCTGCCTTTTTATAGTTTAAATAAGATGGATTTGGTTTACCTATTTTTTCTTCTCCCTAGCTAGCTATCCTATTTTTTGAGGTGGCTAGTCTGCCCCACTTATTGAGTCCTTTTGACTCACCCTTGTTTGTTGTTTGTTCCTGTCTATCTATTTCGTTTCGGCAGGTTCGCTCCAGGATCGACTTCGCCACGTTGTGATGGGGCGAAGACGACTTCAGCTGTCAGGGTGAGCCAGCTTTTATCCAGGATGGCCACAGTTTTATGTTTATTATTTTAGTTACATTTTGCTCCCTTCAGGAGGTATCTGTCTTCTTTCATACTCTTAGATGTCTAGTCTGGATATCCCTAAACCTAGTATCTTGGGTAGTCAGCTGTAATTTCTTTTGTACAGCTTAAAGGTATCAGTATGTCTGTGCTTTTTCTAATTCTTGTTATTAATTATGAATTGAATTATATTTATTTTCGTAATTTAATTAGTAAGGGTTCGCCCGATGGGTCTAGGGGAGGATGTCGGGTGCCCGCACGGCCTAGCAGGATTTTGGGTCATGTCAGTTGGTATCAGAGCCCAGTTTAGAATCTATCCAGACTAAGACAGTGTCTAGTAGAGTCTCGCTGATGGATACGTAGATGTTTGTACTTATCTACGAGAGGCTATGATGGCATTTAAGAAGTTTCACTTCCTTCTTTTTTGATCGTGCGTCGCTCTAGGATGCAAAAGTAATTTCTTTAATTTCTTCATGGTAATTGTGAACCCTCGTGCGATAAATCCGCAAACGGTAGGAATATAGAATGAAGTAGTCTAGCTTGGGGCTAGAGCTACTCAAGCCCCGAGAGTTGTGGATCGTGCTGACGATCCAGTTGTGCAGGCCCCAGCTGTACGAGCTTGCGATGGGCAAGGGAGCAGGGCCTTGTTCCCTTGGCTCTCTACGATGCTTCTTCGAGAATCTTGGCGACGCAGATATTGCAAGAACCTATTATTCGCTAGGCAGCTTATGAGGTTGCCGCAGATGCAGACGTTCGGTCTTAGGGAGTTCCTGTTCTTAATTGCCGTAATAAATTATGTTCTAGAAGAAGCATGTGTTGTGCCTCTAGTTATTTTAGCTGGTTAGCTAGCCCAGATAATAACTCAGTCCCAGTGTCCGAAGAGGCTGCATTATTCTACCCAATTGAACCTTCTGATGTTCTTAGGTCATGCATCAAATAATCCAAGGGGAAATTTTTTTAAAATAAAATGATGTCAGCGTATCCTTCAGGCTCTTGATTATATCGAGCGGTATGGTGTTGATTATTCTGCTTACCAGTTTCAAGGTCCAGCCTTGGATTGGTGGATCGCTCTCTTATTAGCTAACTTGGTTCGATTTTTCTTCTAGATTCGTGGAAAAGTTCCTTTCGAGTAGCGAGCGAGATGAAGAGTGTTCCCAGTTTGAGTTGATTAGACAGGGTAGCCTGTTGGTTTAAGAATATGAGATTGAATTCTATAGAATGGCTGGATATGCATTAGAATAAGTCCATGAGCCTTTCGACAGATTCAAAGATTTATTGATGACCTTTCTTTTTCCTTGAGATCCCAGATGGCTCAAGAGATTGAGGTTGGGACTTCATTTGATGTCGTTGATATTGCTCAGAGGTATTAGGCATACTATAAGTTAGAGAGGGAAGATAAGAGCGGGAGAGCAAGAGATCCCACGGCCCTGGTGGGCACCATGGTACCTCATTTGGAGGTATGAGTTCTGATTAGTATGGAAGGTAACCTACCAGATTACCTCAGCTTGTAGCATGTGATTCGCAGAGTGCGCAAGTTGTTCATCAAGATTAAGACTTGGTTTTCTCTTTATAGCTATCAACAAGCTGTCCAGCTTCCATTTACACCGAAAAGGTGTTATCATTGTCGTGAGCCTGTCATCTTTAGAGGAGTTTTCCCTTACTCCGGCAAGTAGGCAGTCGTCATTTCTTTCACCATCAGACCACCATCATACACCTGCCCAGTTGCAGGGGATTTTATTTAGGGCTTAATCATCCATAGATATACCACCATCCAGCAGGGGCTGAGAGCATGGTGGTTGTGGTTCTTCTAGAAGTAATTATCAAGATAACGGCTCAACTCAGCCGCAGAGGCAGTTCTATGAACTGCTAGTCTAGCAAGATGCTAAGGCATCCGATGTAGTAGACCCAAGTATTTAGTCATCCCTTATATGTGAGTAAGATTTGATTCTTCCGATCGATCTGGAAATGGTGTATCTTATCATGTTTTGATGGTCTCCTTGGATGTTGTTTCTATTAAGAATCAGTTGTGATAAAGGGGTGAGCTTCAGATATGATTTATTCCTGGCATTTGTGAGACCCTACTAGTTGATCTAGTTTAAATGTGAGAAATTTAGGAGAAAGTGTCAGTATGGTCTGCTTGGCACCTTGTTGTGCCACCTTCTATTACTATGTCAAATTAGTTTACCTCTCTTTTCGGAATTCCGTGTTGGTTGAATGATGGGGTTCTAGTTCATCACCATCAGAGAGTGCCATTGTTTCTTCCGGTGTAAAGTGATTAGTAAGTAATATTCGATCTACGTGTCTCTTCTTGGTTCGTGACGCTAGTAGAGTCATGATAGTTGATGAGCTTGTCTCAGCTATAAAAGATTTTTCTAGTAAATTATCGGAATTTCCCTCTTATTAGAAGGTTAAATTGGAATGGATAGTATTCCATAAAGCTCATTTAATATCTATTTCTTCAATTGCGATTCTTTGGCTAACCTGACCCGGAAGCAGTCTAGCTCTAGTAGCCAAGCAAATAAGAAGATGAGCTTCCTGAAGCTCTAATTATTCCTATCCCCAGTCCATTGTCATTTTCTTTTGATTCGGTACTAGTGAGCTTGGGCGGTTAGTAGCTGTTTGTGGTATTCCCTGTGTGGAGCCAGAGTGCGTGTCAAGGTAGCTGGGTAAGCGCATTGTTGTGTTTAGGACTACTAAAGGTAATGAGGGGCATCATTTAACCTCTGATTTGATCCATCAGGCGGTGGTCCTTACGATAAAGATATATAGTTGTGAACTCGAGAGTTGCAGTCGTTTGGCAACTCGAGAAGGTAATTTGGTAGCTCAGATCTGAGTCGCATTCTGTTTTTAGCTATGTCTTCCTTAGTCCGGTAGACTGTGCGAGGATGGCTATTTCTATTCAAGTTAATTGTATGAGTTAATGCTCTAAGTGGAGGAGTCTTTCTCCAATACTGAATGCTAATATTAAATCTCTAAGGCGTTGCTGAAGCATAAGCTAATTCTTTGTTTCATCGACTTGTTCTATATCGAAAAGTATATCGAGGAGGCGATTCATTGTCGAAATTATGTTAATCCATCTAGAGTCCCGTGTATATTTGTTTCGAAAATATAGAAATCTCCTCTCGTGATCAAGGAAAGATCAGCTTAGTCAGAATAAGCTGTGCAATGGTATTATGATATTATCCAGATATATTTTATTCCAAACGTTTCATATGCGTGTTATAATTCTGATTTTGTAATCAGGAGATAATGCCTGTGGAGTAGCTTATGAAGGTCGTGCAAGTTCTTTTGTTATCTGTGCAAATTTTTCTTTACACTTAGGCTCGTTCGAGGACGAACGAGAGTATAAGTGGAGGAGAATGAAACTACCTTAGGTAGTCGTTTCAAAAATTAGGACCCCGATGGGCGTGCCGATAATTTGATTATCTTCGTAGGGTCTATTAGGACTTGTCAGTAAAATTTGAGCTAAATCAGACCTCGTTTGGTACGTATCGGAAGAAGATTTAGTTTTTATTGTCGATAAATATTAAAAGAGATTTTCGAGCTCGATTTTGGCGAATGAACTCCGATTCGAAATTCGAAAGCGCCGTTAGGTTTGTATGATTATTTATGACTTTTTTGAACTTTAGAAAGTGAATTTCGAGGATGTTTGGCTAGTTTCCCCTAAAATGCTGAAAGTTAAATAATTTGATCTTTTTCCATTTAATTTGCATATTGAGTTATGGGAGTCCGATTTGAGATCTGCCTTAGCAAGTGTGTTGTATATATTTTGTCTAACTTACTTGAGAAATTTGGGATCATTTCGAATTTCGTAGAGTTTCATTTTAATTTTCGTCGCGAAAAGAAAAGAAAAGAAAAGAAAATAAAAAGAAAAGTTAAAGGAAAAAGGAAAAGAAAGAGAATAGAATGTCAAAGGCGGTGGACTTTATATCACTTAGCCTCCAAAGAAACGAAACACATAGAACGTAGAATAAAAGAAATACCAGAAAATGAGAAAAGAGCCGGAGAAAGATAGAATTTTCACCCCGAATCATTCAGGTAATGATCTTAATGCGTTATTTTGAATTTATTTTAAAGGTAAAAATTGGGATGTTAGACAACGTTTTAATAAGTTCAATTAATAGTTTAAAGGGTTAATTGGACTCTGATAATGGAATTGATTATATAAATATAATTTATTTAGGGTTTAGTTATGTGACCTTAAACCCTGTATATAGGCATGGCCTGCGTATTGCGTATGCGAATAGGGTATCAGGTTCCTAACTGGATTTCCCTAAGACATAAGAAATGAAGCCTTTAGCCTTATGTGATATATTTTTCTACTTATTGAACACAGTGGGATCGTGTGGCAATGAATCCAAAGGATAAAGCAGATGTTGAGTAGCTATGCTAATTTGGTAACAATGTAAGTGTTTATATCTTTTTCTTTGGAGGCACTTGGCCTCGTGGATTTTCTACCACGTGTTCCTTATATATGTAACTGCTGATAGGCGTACTCATTACGCCTTAGCTTTGAATTTACATTGTATATTATATATTATGCCCTGTTGTTAGTATTGCATTGAGCATATGAGCATTGCACTCTGGTTTTGAGCATTGCATATACTTCCCGGTAATCGATGAGAGTCCCGAGCCGGTGAAGGATCATTATTGCAGATACTTCCCGGTTGGCGATGAGAGTCCCGCACCGATGAAGGTCATTATTAAATATACTTCCTTGTAATCGATGAGAGTCCCGAGCCGGTAAAGGGTCATTATTAGATATACTTCCCGGTTGGCGATGAGAGTCCTGCACCGGTGAAGGGTCATTATTACATATACTTCCCGGTAATCGATGAGAGTCCCGAGCCGGTGAAGGGTCATTAAAGCATATACTTCTCGGTCGGCAATGAGAGTCCCACACCGGTGAAGGGTCATTATTGCATATACTTCCCGATTGGCGATGACATTCCCGCACTGTTGAAGGGTAATTATTACATATACTTCCCGGTAATCGATTAGAGTGCCGAGCCGGTGATGGGCCATTATTGCATATACTTCCCGGTTGGCGATGAGAGTCCCGCACCGGTGAAGGGTCATTATTAAATATACTTCCCGGTAATCGATGAGAGTCCCGAGCCGGTGAAGGGTCATTATTGCATATACTTCCTGGTTGGCGATGAGAGCCCCGCACCGGTGAAGGGTCATTGTTGCATATACTTCCTGGTAATCGATGAGAGTCCCGAGCCGGTGAAGGTATCAGGCACATGTGACTTCATTACATCATACTGCATTCATCACATCTCATTGCACCGCATACTGACTAGTGTGTGACTATTGTGTTGTGTTTTGTGTATGCAGTATGTAAACCATGTTGTGGACATATTTCAGTTTGCCTATATATTTCTGGCTCGTATTACGGGTTGCACGCTGCGACAGTATAAATATATTGATCGGATCGCACACCGCGATAGTATAAATATATGGATCGGGTCACACGCCGCGACAGTATAAATATATGGATTCGGTCGCACGCCGTGACAGTTTAAATATGTGGATCGGGTCGCACGCCGCGATAGTATGTATTTCTGATTGTTGATATATTCGAGATACTTAAAAACCTATATGTTCTGTCTATCTTATGTCCCTGATTGTTTATGAGTTTATGATTCCATACGTGTTTCCAGTTATTATCCGGCTCTACCTTTTTATAGTTTAAATAAGATGAATTTGGTTTACCTATTTTTTCTTCTCCCTGTCTAGCTATCCTATTCTTTGAGGTGGCTAGTCTGCCCCACTTATTGAGTCCTTTTGACTCACCCTTGTTTGTTGTTTGTTCCTGCCTATCTATTTCGTTTCGGCAGGTTCGCTCCAGGATCGAGCGACAGTTTTATGTTTATTATTTCAGTTGGATTTTTCTCCCTTCGGGAGGTATCTGTTTTCTTTCGTACTCTTAGATGTCTAGTATGAATAGCCCTAAACCTAGTATATTGGGTAGTCAGCTGTAATTTCTTTTGTACAGCTTAACGGTATTAGTATGTCTGTGCTTTTTCTAAGTCTTGTCATTATTTATGAATTGAAGTATATTTATTTTGCTAATTTAGTTAGTAAGGGATCGCCCGACGGTTCTAGGGGAGGATGTCGGGTGCCCGCACGGCCTAGCCGGATATCGGGTCGTGTCATGTAGCTTGAAGTTTGAGGATGCTTCATGACTAAGAAACTACTGAATTTGATGGAATTTAGCTCAATTAAGCTTTGGAATGCTTGGAAAGTAAATGAAACAAGATTTGAAAGCTAAACTAGTGAGGTATGTAAGGTCTATCTTCTTCTTTCGACTAAGGCATGTCTATAGTAACTTTCAAAACTTGTATTGCCTTCAAAATTAGAATATTTCATGGTTAGCTTGTATAGAATTATTATACATTTGTATAAGTAGATTTTGGTGACAAAAATCTAGGAATAAGTGTCTCAAATTAGTCGCCAAAGAGCAGCACGAAAGATGGCTCTAAACTAGAAAACCTATTTATACTCAAACATCTGTTAGTAGTTTGAGAATAACTTTATGTACAAAACTGATTTTGGGGTTATTTAGGATTCTCTAGAACCCCAAGAGATATATCTATAAGTTTTTTTTCAGATTTTAAAGTCTGTATTTTCCATTGAAGTCCTGAAAACTATGATGTAATACAGGACAGTGGTACTGTCCAGAAATTCTGTGCAGCCGTGGAATTGATTTGCCGTCCGATCATCTTGTTTTGTTGTCCATTCAATATTTATGTAATCCATTAACCTATTCATATCCTATAGCATTCCTTATGAATGTGGAAGCTAATATAGCATGTTTAGGTGCTCAGTCGTATCCTAAATATATAGTAGAAGCTTTGTAAAATGATTGGCGGACATTCTGTTCATAATTATGCTTTGTCGCTTGTTTTTTGGATAGCTGAACTTTTGCTACCATTCTGCCCGGGTATCCGTTTCCGTTTATATTATAGTGCTGGTTTTATTTTTGCGTATCATCCAGTTTTAAGGGAATCTCTGCCGAAATTTTTATGGAAATTCAAAGAGTTGGACAAATTCTGAGTTCCAAGTTGTGTCTATGATTCCATCTTGGGTTTTGTTATCATTCCTTGGGGTTCATATATTTTTTTTCCATATTTTATGCCTCATACATGCTTATGCTTTTCTTGTGATCATATTATGTATGATTTGGAGTCCCTCAAAGAGGATGGACATTGGAAAATAGTCTGGTCACGTGTGATACTACTCGTCTGGAAGACACAACCCCTCTGGTTTAGGCGGGAGTTTAAACACCTAGTGTGACCGGGTGTCATTCACACACTCTGACTAGAGAGACTACTGGCTGGGGGGAATATAGCCCATAACACCCGCCAAATTTTTCATATACGCGTATATAGCCACAGTATGCACTGCAGGACTATACATGAGGCTAGTTCAGATGTTTAGTTACCTGATTTGGAGAGATACAGCCTATAATACTAGAGAGGTACCAGTTCAGATAACAGTTCAGTTTTAGCTAAGTTCTCAGTTATCAGCCACCAACTCTTAGTGTCAGTATCACTTGACAGCTATCAGTTCCAATTTCTAGTTACCAGTTATCAGTCATATTACAGCCAGTTATCAGTATAGTTCAGCTCAGTCATCAGTTTCAGATTTAGTTAGATTTCAGTTTATATCCAGATCATGTTCAGTTCATGTTTCAAATTCCCAGCTACATGCTATACTCCAGCACATATTTACATAATTATACTATAGCCTTACGGTTTCATTCAGCTATGATATATTATATGCTCATGCCTTACATACTTTGTACATATCGTAATCACGCCTTTTTCTGGGGCAGTGCATTTCATGCCGCGCAGGTACAAGTAGATCTACGCTTGGGCCATATTAGTAGGCCATCCATCAGCTATTGGAGTCACTCCGCTTACTCTTAGAGTTACTTATCTTTTGGTATGTGTACAATTAGCTAGTTTGGGTATGACGGGGCCCTGTCCCATTTAGTATTTGTTCAATTCAGCACTCCTAGAGGCCTATAGATATGCACATGTATCATTAGTATGTCCTTATATGTCAAACTATATTAGCCTTGTCGGCTTTCCAGATTGTACAGTTCTTATCGGCTAGGCTTATGTTTATTCAGTTTATTAGTTATACTCATGGTTACAAGATTATCAGTAGGTTTGGTAATGATCGGTACTTAGTGTCGGTTATCCATCACGGTACTAGGTTTGGTCGTGACAAGAGGTCTCCTATCCCTTGGTTCATGAGTTGTGCTTTATGCGCTTAACTATGGCTATGGCGAGCAGAGTGACATAAATTCCTCTTAGGCCGGGTGGATTCTAGGGATTACATTAGAACGACTAAACCATAATATATAAATCTCGTGCTATACTTGCATCCTAGGCTCCAAACTTGTTTTTCCTAACTTGTGAGAAATCCATTGATCGCCTTTACTTGCTTTCTTAGTATAGTTAGTAGTTGTTAGTACCGTTTCATTAATTTACTACACTTGTTTGGCTTAGTTACATAGGTTTCATTCCTCCGCTACCTCAATCGCATCACTTTGTTCCTTGTGTATTCGACCCCGAGTTCTAGTTGGGTAAATTATATTGCGATGACCGTTCATATCTCAATTCAAGGTGTGTGTTGAGCATTGTCACCATTGTCAAAGTACTGGATTAGCGGGTACCGCTAATCCTAGAAAAGTCATGTGATGTTATCTTCAAGGCGCTTTGCGTCGGAGTAAGTTAGTTCAATTACCGCTCTCAGACTGTCTGCATTCATATTTGTAGCGGCCGCAAGACTAGCCAGTGCATAGGCCTCTATGTTTTCTTGTCTTAGTACTTGATTGAACTTCAACTTTTGAAAAAATTTCAAACGGGCCTCTACTTTTGCTACGTACTCCCGGATGAGAGTGTCTTTGGCTGCGAAGAATCTGTTTATTTGATTAACCACCACTAGGAGTCAGTATAGAGACTAACCTCCCTAACCCCCAATATATAAGCTAATTCAAGGGCTTGAATTACAACTTCCTATTTTGCTTCGTTGTTTGTAATCGGTGGGCAGCTAATGTCTTTTCAAAAAATATTTTCTGCTGGAGACTTCATCGCCAATCTGAGGCCCGCTCTTTTGACATTCGGCGCCCTATCTGTGTGGATCACCCATTCTCCGGGGGTGACACCTTCCATCTTCTTGAACTCAATCTCGGCTTTGGCATCATGTCGGTGCTAAATTCAGCCACAAAGTCAGCGAGGACCTGTGATTTAATGGTTGTGCGCGGCTGATAAATAATAGTATATTCCCCCAATTCCATGGCCTATTTGCTAGCCTTCCTGAAAGTTCTGGTTTGTGCAAAATGATTAGCAACGGAAAGGATTAGATTACGATAATCGTGTGGCTCTGGAATACGGTCGTAACTTCCTTGCTTCCATCACCCACGCGAGCGCGAGTTTCTCCAAGAGTTGCTGTCGTGTTTTTTATGTCCAGGAGAAATCTGATGACGTAGTATATTGAAGATTGCACCCATTTCTCTTCTCGTACGAGAACTGCACTCATTGCAACTTTTGATACCTCCAGATATAACAGCAGTGGTTCTCCCTCACGGCTTAGCAAATAGCAGTGGATTGGAGAGATACTACTGCAAATCTCGGAGTGCCTAATTGCATTGCTCTGTCCACTGAAAGCTTTTATTATTCTTCAACATATTGAAAAACTGGTGGAATCTTTCTGAGGATCGGGAGATGAACCAGCTAAGTGCGCCTATCTGACCAATAAGCCTTTTTACTTCTACTTCGCTTTTCAGTACCTCCGGCATGGCTTCGATATTTGCAGAGTTTGCTTCAATTCCTCCATTCGAGATAATGAATCAAAGAAACATTCCTGATGATACACCAAAGGTAGATTTTCTGGGTTGAGTTTCATAACATATTTGTCTAGTATGTCGAGTTCTATTTCCAGGTCCTTGATGTGATATTTAGTGAATTCTTATTTGACCAGCATTTCATCGATGCAAACCTCCGTGATCTTGCTGATTTGGTCCTTAAACATCAGGTTAACCAATCTCTGCCAAGTTTCTCCCGCGTTCTTCAGATCCAAAGGCATTATCGGATAACAATACATGCCCCTATCCATAATGAAAAAGGTTTTCTCTTGATCATTCGGGTTCATGAGGGTTTGATTGTACTTTGAATATGCGTCCAAGAAACTAAGAGCTTCATGCCCTGTCGTTGAATCGATGAGCTTATTGATGTTGAGCAGTGGGAAAAGTCTTTTGGGCATAATTTATTCAGGTCGGTGAAATCAATGCACATTCTCCACTTTCCATTTTTTCTTTGGGATGTCTACAACGTTTGACAACTAATAGAGGTAGTGAACCTCGTGATTGATCCATTGTTAATAGCTTCTCCGCTTCTTTATGAACTGCCTAGCTATTCTCTCGGCTGATCGACTGCTTCTTTTGCTTGACTGGCTTGAAGCCAGAGTCAACATCAAGTTGTTCATTATAACATCCGTCAAGATTCTAGGCATATCGGTGTGCGTTGAGGCGAATATGCCTGACCAAGCACGCAGCTGGTTGGCAAACTCTTAATTAGCTTCGGCCGAGAGTTTAACCTCTAAGTAAAATTTCTTGTCCGGGGACTTCTCGTTGAGGATCAGGGGATCCAGGTCGTCTACAATAGCCTTGCTAGTCTTCTCTTCTCCATCTGAGTCATGTGTCATGATGGATGATTCGTGGGATCCAACACCTTTATGCTTTTCAGACTCCAATAGTATACTTATTACTAGGCATAGCCCGAGTAACTTTCCCAACTTCCACCGGTTCTTCACTTCCTTCTTTACTGCACACGTGACTGCGGCCACACAACAACTCCCGAACAACTTCTGTTCTCCACGTATCTCGTTTACCCGACAAGGGGTAGGGTATTTGAGGATTTGGTGAAACATAGATGTCACTGAGCACTTCATGGATCCATGGTTTTCCTAGGATGGTGTTATACGAGAGATCACATGTCATCAGTTAGAAAGACGTTAGATTTGTTACTCCCGGGATTAAGACTGGAAGGACAAGCTCCTTGACAGACCTCTCGCTGGAACTACTAAAGTTGGTTATCTGTATGGGTTGTAGATTATCAGGTGCTATACTTCCATCTTGTAGATGCCCTCCCAATGGATAATGTTTATGGAACTACCTGGGTCTACTAGCACGCACTTAACCTGAGTGTCAAGTACCCTAAAGATGATGATCAACACGTCGTGGTGTAGGCAGAGGACCCCTCTTCGGTCGTTCCCGCTAAACTCGATTACATTGATGCGAGGTCTGTTTGTTACCTTCTGATGGGCTTCACAAACCATGATGGCTCTGGCTCTCTCGATATCGACCCTTGGACCTCCAAAGATTGTGTTAATGGTCTGTCGGGTTCCCTGGTCTGGGGTTGTGACTTCTAGGGGATTGTTGTCTTGCGCTAATCCTCGGCAATATGTTGGCCTCGGCATGGAATTGGAGAATACTGCTTCCTGACGCCTTGACATAGTTTCAGCCATGTTGGCTGAGTTATGAGGTGCTCGTTCTTCGCGAAGGGCATGTTTTGCCTACTCGTCAAGGTTGTTGGGATTCTTAGAAACATTGTCGACCGTGATAGCGATATTCTGGAAATCTTCACTGCCACTCGACATGGTCGTGCTTTTCCTTAGTAAAAACATATAATTGCATGGGCCCCACGATGGGCGCCAAATTGTTTATGCCTAAAATTTGCTTAATAGGTTTAACAGATAGAATTTATAAGAGGGTCACAAGCAATACAGTAAATACAGAGAAAAAGTAATAAAGCAGAGAAATAAGTAGTTATATTCCTTGAGTAAAGTCGTATTCTTGGAGAATGTCTTGATGTATAATACAATAGGAAGGGGGGGTATTTATAGTTGTTCTTTACCCCTATCCTAATTTTTGTAAAATATACAAAACCCTAACTAGGAGACTGTAAACTCCAAGGCGGCAGGATGTAGGCCTTGCGTCCCATGGCTCATGCCTGCTAAGCGGTCGTGGCTCATGGAGCAGGCGTGTATCCTCTTCACCCAGTGACTTACAGGCTGTGTCTAGTCTTCGCTAGCTGGACTCGTATCCCCATAACCATAGGTGGTTTATTTTTACTAACACATCGGGCATGATAAGAGGATGAGCATAGGTGCTCTGGTAAGGAAGTGTGAAAGGTTGTCAGTGCATGGTCTAAGAAGAGGTAGAGGTAGAGGTAGAAAAATTGAGCCGAGGTGATTAGACAGGATATGACCCTTTTTTCAGATCACCAAGGACATGACTCTAGATAGGAAAAACTAGAGTTCGAGGATAAATGTCGAAGGTAAGGTAGTAGTTGAGCGACTTTCGCCATAGTAGTAGTAGTGTTTTCCCCGTAAATACAATTTCTGTCTTTTTTCTTATTTGTTATTTTATTTATATCTGGTATCATTTAGTTTTTATTCATACCCCTACTTTTCTTAGTTCTTGTTTTCCTAAATTATTATTCTTTAGCCGATAGTTTATCGGAAATAGCCTCTCCATTTTCGTGGTAGTAAGGTCTGCGTACATCTCACCCTCACTATGCCTCACTTGTGAAATAATACTTAATATGTTATTGTTGTTGTTGTTGTTCAACTAAAAGTAAATGAAAACGGCGCCCAGTGATAGTTAAGGCCAATTTAGATCAAAATATACTAATATCAAACTTGAACTTTAGCTCGACGGACTGAAGTCCGACTTAAACACTGTAACTTCATCACATGACCCAGAATCCGGTTAGGCCGTGCAGGCACCTGACATCCTCCCCTAGACCTGTCGGGTGAACCCCTACCAGTTATATTTGGAAAATAAATATAACAATTCATAATAAAGACAAGACTTAAAACAAAAACACGGACATACTGATACCTCTAAGCTGTACAAAAGAAATTACAGCTGACTACCCAACATACTGCGTTTAGAGCTATCCAGACTAGACATCTAAGAGTACAAAAGAAGACAGATACCTCCTGAAGGGAGCAAAATGCAACTGAAATAATTAACAATAAACTGGTGGCCATCTCGAATAAAAAAGCTGGCTCACCCTGACAGCTGAAGTCTTTAAACTCACTTAAATCATTCTTAACATGTCATTAGAATGATATACGTCACTTTGGACATACGGTGTCACGACCCAATTTCCAAGGGCTCGTGATGGCACCTAAACAACATTTGCCTAGGCGAACCAATGAAACAAGATGCGGAAAAGAACAATAATGTGAAAAGATCATAAATGGATATATAAATATAAAAGAGTGAAGTCCAAAAGAATATATCCACAAAAGAATTGGAGCATTCTAAGAGTGACTCAATAAAGTATGAATATACATCAAAGAAATCTGAGTCCTATCTCTAAGTGACTCCGACGGTATGCCACCACGGTCTGTGTGGTCGGCTCACCTCAATCAAAAGTCTCAGAAGCCTCGGGAACCGCTAATGTCCGAGCTGCTGACTGGATGAAGGACCTGCGCACGTAGCAGAGTAAGTTATGAGCCGAAGCCCAGTAAGATCACCGACAGGCCCGCTAAGGTACCCTTACGGGACAAGTCGCTACATGCATCATAAGCAACAACATACTATAGTAATCATACAATAAAGTAGTGAAATCACAAATAGATGTAACACATTCCATACACACAAGTAGTAACCAGAAGTCTCAAGGATTATGCCCATCCAACGTAAGGCATAGGTCAACTCATCGGCGGTTTAGAGGTCCAATCTCTACTCCCGTGCCGACTAACCTAGACCTACGATGGACTAGCAACACCACTACTAAGTATCAACCATATACCGTGACCCGAAGTCACTATCACAATCATGAATAAGTAGACCAACGACCCGTAGTCGTTGGCTCATCTCAAATCTGTCTACGATCGCACCACACCCCCTGTCAAGTGCGTCGTATCTGTATCTCAATAAATCAAGTGACCACAACACACCCCCTGTCAAGTGTGTCACATCTCAAAGATCAAGTGTCCACACCACACCCCCTGTCAAGTGTGACACATCTCATAGTATAGGCGACACCACACCCCCTGTCAAGTGTCCCTCTAACAGTATTAATATCCACGACATTAATAACAATAACAGAAATAATAACAGAAATATTAATAACGATAATATTTCACAGTCACCGTAACCCAGGTTGGTTATGCTAGCTGAACGTAAGGCGAAGGTTAACCCGACCACAGTTTGGGGGTACAATCCCTACTCCCATGTCGTCCAACCCAAGGTTACGTATAGACAGCACTACCCAACCCGGCACGTGAACAAATCAAGTACCAATATCATACAAAAGCCGGCAAAATCCTCGGCAAGACATTTATCATGACATGCCGGCAACATCCTCGGCCATGTCCCAAGTTCTTCCTATCTAAGCATGGCGTAGCAAGCGTTACTACGATATAAATTTAAGCTACCTCGACGTAGCGTTTAGACCGGCACATACCTCGGTCGAGTCACAATCTCGCTATTTATAACAAACAATAATAGCAAGTAATTCACATCATTAATCCTAACCATTGTTAGGTATATATATATATGCGTACATGAAGCATACTAGCATGAAGGAAGAGTCCACAAGCACAATAGAGGTCAAGTCTCACTTACCTCGAAATTCGGGCTCAAATGCCGGGAAGAATCGCCTTTCCCGCTCGCCTTGTCCGCGAAGGACTCTCCACTAGGTCTATTAAGACAAGATATAGCACATATGAGTGCTCAATTATAGCTATTTAAGCCTATAGGCATCCTAGGGTAAAAATTACCAAAATGCCCCCCGGTAGGGCCGAGCCCTAAATTTACAAAATGTACTTTTCCGGACTCCCCACGCTCCCGTGAGTCCAAAAGTACACTTAGATTCCACATGCGAGCCTTGCTCGATGTCTTTCCCCAATTCTTAAGAATCTAGGGTTCTAACCCATTTCCAAGAATCAACCCTTTGATTCTTGTGTTAATCAACATAAAGATGGATTGAAAGGGCTTACCTTAAGTGTAAGTATGATTGGGTCTTCAAGAAATACCCAAAAATCGCCTCAAGAGCTCACCAAATGATTTTTATAAGTTACGAACCGAAATTTTTTTATAGCAGTTTTTGCCTCTGTGACAGCTTCTTTTGAAAAACTCATAACTTTTGATAGGAATGTCCAAATGACCTGAAACAAATTCCATTAGAACCACAACTCAAAGGACTACAACTTTTGTGTTTTGAGTTTTTCCTAATTCCTTACGGATTGGCCGGCAAATCAGCTTTTATCCGGCTGTTTGCGCCAAAACAGAACAGAAAAGTCGCACCAGATTTTCTACTGTTTTAGGGGGCAAAACGGGACCCTATGAAGCTCGGAATGATCCCAAATTTTGTACACAAGCCATAAAATACTTGGGTGACATGCTCGTCAAGACGGAACTCAATTCGGACCTCCAGAACTCAAAAAGTGGGTCCCACGGCAAAGGTTCAATTTTCGACTTTCGCCAAAATAGCGAAATTTAACCAAACGACCTCGGAATCCAATTCCGAAAGTTGCTACAAGTCACAAATGACTATACGAACCTAACGGAACTTTCGGATCTCTCATCGGAGCTCATTTGCTCAAATCGAGCTCGGAAACCTCTTTTAACTCTTTTAAACTTCCGAAACGGGGACTTTATCAAAAGTCCTATCAAACGAGGTCCGTTTTCAATTTTGAAGGTTGCTACATATCATAAATGACGAGACGGACCTAACGGTGCGCTCGGATTTTCCATCGGGGTTCGTTTACTCAAAACGACCTATCGAAACCCCAAATTCCTTTCCGGAATTTCATAAACGGATCCTTTTCTCGAAAACCTATCAAACGGACTCCGTTTCGACTCAGATTTTACAGACGGGTCATAAATGACCTAACGGAGCTTTTGGGACTGTCGACATGAAAATCGAGGTCCCGAATCTCGTAACGACTATTTGAGGGTCGTTACATACGGGGTGTAACAATCTTCCCCCGTTAGGAACATTCGTCCTCGAATGTTAAATGAAGTATGTAGAAGCATTAAGTAACGATCTGTTACATACTTGTAGTAGTGAAGATATGTGAAAGGTCAAATTATTTAACTTTCGGCATTTTAGCGGACGCTAGCCGAACAACCTCGAAATTCACTTTCGTAAAAGCACAAAAGTCACAAATAATCATACGAACCTAACGGTTCTTTTGGATTTTGAATCGGAGCTCGTTCACCAAAACCGAGCTCGAAAATCTCTTTTTTGTATTTATCGATAATAAAAACTGAAACCTTCTTCCGATGCCTAGCAAACGAGGTCTGATTTAGCTCAAATTTTACAGACAGGTCCTAATGGATATTACGAATATTTTAAAATTATCGGCACGCCAATCGGAGTCCTAACTTCCGAAACGACTAACCGAGGTCGTTTCACTTCAGTCCCTGAGACTACTTTTGAGTAACTGGTTCTACCTTACAATGTTGCCCCCAAAGTGGATGCGGCTTAAATGCGATGTGCATATAAACTCTTTTTGCACTTCGTGCAAGACAAACATACCTTGCATTGTGAACCAGATTACATTAATGACAAACATTCCAAGCTAAGGTAAGAGTACATATCTTGATAAAACAGTCTAGTTTTACTACTCAAAATAATAGAAACCAGAGTCTTCTTCTTTAATTCTTAAAATTATTCAGTTGGACTATGAACATCCTTCTAGAACTTTTTAAAATAATGGTAAAATAATATAGAAATGATAGTCCATATGTAGAGAGGGGAGTTAAACTCAAGACGAATATCAACAAATAAAAAAGAGACAATGGTTAAAAGGCGGCAGACCCACAGCTCTTGAATGAGTATCAATTGATACCGCTTCATCGAAAAATTACACCTTATATATAGGTTAAGATTTTTTATGTATATATATATTAACTTTGAGTCCTCTTGTAATGAGTTGGTGCTCTAGCGCAGCGATTAAGGGGTCGCATGATGTGCCTGGAAAATTTTGAATCACTGCTTCAGCAGGTTTTTAGTACATTTATGAGTTAACTATTTTTTTTTTACGGAAAAGGGTCAAAACTGCCCTTAACCTATTTGAAATGCCTTAAAAATACCTCCACCGTTAATTTTCTATAAAGTTTGCCCTCACCGTTAAATTTGTGGCTCATCTTTGCCCTTATTACTAACGACCTTGTTATAATTTTTCTTTTTTTAAAAAAAAAATACATGGCGCTCTCGAATTGGTCTTCCAAAATAAATATACCCAACCCATTCTAATACCCAACCAATTCATTCAATCCTCCCTTTTCCCCAACACAAATATAACCCATCTTCTTCCTAACTCCTTTTTCCTCATTCAAATCAATTGATTATATTGATGAAAAAGAAAATGGGGAAGTCCACAAAAATTAATTTATATACAATTGAAATCTTACATAGGAAATGTCGGAAAAATTATCTTCCTTTATACTATTAATGGAACACAAGATGGTTACATATACAAATAAAAATTTCATATTTATGTTTAACTTGAAATCCAAAACAAAAATAAATATACGTAATTCGTAAATAACTTGGATTCTACTAAAACAAAACTACGCGAAATCTTTTATACATATTAATAATAATTTCAATTGCAATTTTGGTGTGAATCCAGGCTTCATTTATTTGTGCTTAATAAAGGCATTGATCTTAATCATTTTAAATTGATTTACTAAGTACATTTGATTTTATGAGGTTTGAATCTTAGACCAACACTTAAAAAGTCTTGAGTAGATCTAACCCACCACCAATTATATGAGATTATGAAGAAGATGAGTTATATTTATTTGGGGGCAGGTTGTATGAATGGATAAGGTATTAAAATGAGTTAGATATATTTATTTGGGACAAACCAATTATATAGCACCGCGTATTTTAAAAGAAAAAAAGAAGAAAAAGTAAAATATGGTCGTTAGTAAGGGAAAAAATGAGCCACAAACTTAACGGTGAGCACAAACGTTGCAAAAAATTAACGGTGGAGGCATTTTAAATATTTCGAATAGGTTAAAGGTAGTTTTGACCCTTTTCCATTTTTTTAAATACCATAAACCAAAATGACAGTCGTTTTATAGGTATTTTAACGTTTTCCATAACATCATACCTTGGGATCCTTAAATAAATCCCTAATTTCTCAAAGCAAATTAAAATACAAAGAAGAAAAATAACACCATTCCAAACTTCACACTACCAGGCCACTGTGACGTAAAAATTTAGTGTAGGGGCCTGTTTGGCGCGCGTTAATTGATTTGTAGCCGTCAAAAACAAATTCGCTGAGAAATAGCCACCTCCGGACAAATCCCAGTATAAATACTGGGACTTTGAACAAAACTTGTTCAAGGCCCCAGTATTTGTACTGGGGAAGCTTAAGTAAACTAACCCCAGTATAAATACTGGGGCTTTGAACAAGTTTTGTTCAAGGCCCCAGCATTTTGTTATGGGACTATGTATAAAGCTTCAGTCCCATAACAAAATGCTGGGGCTGTGAACAAAACTTGTTCAAAGCCCCAGCATTATTATGGGACTGAAGCTTTATATATAAAGTCTCATAACCCATAACAAAATGCTGGGGCTGTGAACAAAACTTGTTCAAAGCCCCATCATTTTGTTATGGGACTCAGCTTTATATATAAAGTCCCATAACAAAATACTTGGGCTTTGAACAAGTTTTGTTCAAAGCCCCAGTTTTTTGTTATGGGGCTAGTCTGGGGTGTTTTTCCAACGCTAATGGAGCTTAAGTGTGCGCGCGAATTTTTGGCTATTCTTCAATGAATTTTGAAACGGTGGATAGTCCCCATTGAACGCGTCCAAAAATGGCTAGTGATCAAAATTTCCCCACTGTGACTGTCCACACTCCACGGCACCAATCGCTTCCTACTCCGGCTTCCTCCATCGCCAGTCGCAATCAATGGTGCCCAAGGTACTTACTCTCTTTCTGAATTTTCTTTGAAATATAATCTTGAAACTCTGATCCTTACAAATTATGAAATTGCGTCAGCCATGTATAAGTTGTAAGTGCGTAACTGAAAGAATTGAAAGAAATTCATTAATGCATAAAGTTGTAACGTAAGGAATAATTTTTTTAATAATAGAAACTTTATATAAAGACTTTAAGATAAGAAATGGAAGTGGATAAAAGAAGGATTAATAAAGAAAAAAGTTGTGAAAATCTGTGTAAAAAGTTAAATGAGAATGGTGGCTTTTACCTCTTGTTGTGGTGTGTTCTACTTTTAATTTAAACTACTAAATTTTGAATATTATTCTAACTAAAGTCTTATTTCACTAATTCGGTTTCAAAAGTCATTGGAGAAATTTTTTCACAAATAATCAAAACAAAATTTGATATCTGATAATCAACCCAATCAAGAAGAAAATGCAAATCAACTGGAATTACAACCCCAATCTTCAGAGAGACAGGAATTTGATTTAGATTCTTTAAAGCCTGATCCAGCTAAAAGGATTCAAATCTTGGGCTATCACCCATATCATCTTGATACGATTAGAAGAGCTTTTCTTCAAAAAAGTCCTTGTCAACCTCAAAATCATAAATTTTCTCAAATAAAAGTTTCAGGAAATATGCGTCGTTATAGTTTGGAATGGTTTGATGATTATCATGATTGGTTGGAGTACAATGTAAGTAAAGATGCAGCTTATTGTTTGTATAGTTATTTATTTAAGGATGACTACATTCATGAAGGTGGAGGTGAAGTATTTTCTACCGAAAGATTTAAGACTTGGGAAAAAAAGAAGGCATTTAAAAAGTATATTGGCCCTTTGAATAACATTCATAATCAATCAAAAAAGAAATGTCAAGATTTGATGCAGCTACAATAGTCAATTATATCTGCATTTGATAGAAAATCTAATCTAGTTAAGCATGAGCATCAAGTTCGCTTCACTACTTCGATTGATGTAGTTATACTTCATATGAATTATTGAATGGAATTTCGAGGTCTGATGAATCTAAATCATCACTTAATAGGGGTAATTTTCTTGAGATTCTTTCGTGGTATGCAAAAAGGTATGACAACATTCATAATTTTTTATTAGAACATGCTCCACAAAATGATCAAATAATCTCTCCTAGGATTCAAAACTAGGATTCAGAAACATATTGTCATTGCATGTAAGATTGTAACAGTTAAGGCTATCATAGAGGATTTAAATGATGATTACTTTGCTTTATTAGTTGATGAATCATTTAATGTGTCACGCAAGAAGAAAATGGTCGTCGTTTTAAGATATGTAGATAGAAGGGGATTTGTGATGGAGAGCCTTATTGACATTATCTATGTTCAAGATACTAGTGCCTCATCTCTCAAGAAGGCAATTATAGACTTACTTGCTCATTATTATTTGTGTCTATCTTATGTGCGTGCACCATGTTACGATGGAGTAAGTAATATACAGGGTCATATAAATGGTCTTAAAATGTTGATCAAACAAGAAAGTAGATTGGCACAATCTTCATTGTTTTGCTCACCAACTTACTCTTGTTGGGGTTTCTGAAAAAATTAATCCAAGTGGGTGAATTTGTATTATTAGTTTCAAATATTTTGATTATGTTGGGTTCTTATTTCAAGCACAATGATGCATTTCGAGAATCTCAAAGAGAATATGTTTGGGTTCTTATTTCAAGCACAATGATGCATTTCGAGAATCTCAAAGAGAAAAAATTCAGGAGGCATTAGACATGGGTGAAGTTGTAACTGGTAAGGGATTGCTTCAAGAACTTGGTCTTATTAGAGCCGGTGACACTCGTTGGGGCTCTCACTACAAATCCTTTACCAACTTTATTCGTTTGTTTGGTATTTTTGTTGACTTACTTGATAATATTATTGATAATGGTTCTCTAGATGACAGAGCAAAGGCAGCAGGATATCTTACAAAATATCAATCATTTGAGATTGTTTTATCTTGCATTTGATGCCAGATGCCTTAGGAATCATTGATATCCTTAGAAAATCCTTACGGAAGAATGAACAGGACATTGCAAATGCAATGCTACTTGTTAAATAAGGACTAAACGTACTGATGAAAGGGCAGTCTCCGACATGGACCCGATGAAATTAAATTCTTGGCTCGAAGGAAAGAACAATCAAAGTTAAAGAGATGATAGCAAAAGTTAATGGACGAAGAATGAGGTTTGCTCTTTGACATGGTGAAAATATTTTGTATCAAGTATGACATTTTAATGCGTAATTTTGATGAGCCATATGTTAGCTTTGGAAGATCAGGACGTTTAACTGCTGACTATAATGTTTTTCATCATTATCGTGTTGTTATGTTCAACAAAATTATTTATTGGTAACTCAAGAACTCACTACGTTTTGACGAGGTAACGACAAATTTCCATATGGAGTTGCTTGTTTAAATCCAAATGACTCATTTTCTAGTTTTGATATCAGGAAGGTAATGAAAATGACTGAGCTATATTATAATTATTTCGACGAATATAATATGGTTGCTCCTAATCAACTTGCTACTTACATTATTGATGCTTGTGATGTTGATGAAAGGTTCTCTAATATAAATAGCCTTTGGTGAAAATGATTTAGACGTAGAAGCATATGACTATTTCTTTTGTATTCTGCTTAGTTAAACTTGTTTTGCTTCTATCAGTTGCCACCGCATCAATTGAAAGACCTTTTTAGATAATGAAGTTTATCAATAATGAAGAATAGAATGAATGGTTATTTTTTGAGTGGTTGCATGGTGCCTTATGTAGAAAAATGTGTATTTAGTACTATTTCTAATGATGCTATTGTAAAAAAAAAATTGAAGAAATGATAATTCATCGAGTACCATTGTAAAAAGTTATTTATATTGTATTTTAACTAATAGAATAATATTTTATTTTGATAACTTCTTAGTTATACTTTTTTATATTTTGAGACCCCGTAGAAAAATTCCTGAGTCTGCCACTGCATTTGACATGTACTTATAAGAACAAATCAATATGCTTGTGATAATCAAGGTGAAAGAAAAGTGATAGCTGTAATTCCTACTACCGGATAGTTGTATTATTTCCAGCATCTTATATATTTTCTCTTTCTTTTTGTTACGTACTGGCACATCGTTCTTCTCACCTTCCCGTGTCCATGGTTAATTCGCTAAAAAAGAAAAGTTACATTACAAATGCTATTAGCCTCTTCAATCCAAAAAGATTGATATGTTTGAATCTGCCATCTTTTAAAGCCCACCCAAACTCAACTTCACCAATATTCAGGAACACTTGTTAGGCGATACGCTAAATTATGATAGAAATTTTCACTACCTTTTAACTTTTTCACTTGCATAATTAGCAACAGCACCAGTAAAGCATCTACAAAATGTAGTCATTGTATGGCTTCTCCACTGTTGATGATGTTGGCGAGTCCAACTGGCTGGAGCAAATTTAGCAATAGACTAAGATATTTGATATATACAAACCTAAAAGTCTCAAAAGAAGGTGGGTTTATGGTCATTGGAAATGTGTCTGATGCAGGCATTGTGAAGAATAATTTATCAGTTAGATTGAGAAACACAACATATTCTTGTGCTTCACCCATTACATATGCATTATAGGACAACATTAAACATCGTAATAGTGGGAGAGGAGTCAGTATGTAACCTTGGGAGAAAGGAAAAAAGGGGAGAAAGTTATAACGAATTGAGTGAGGGAGACACCCCTCTAATTAATAATTAAGAAAAGATATGTGGTCCCATTAAAACAACCCCCAAAGTTTGAATAAGTGCAAAATGGCCCTCCATATATATATATATATATATATATATATATATATACATATAAAACTGCCAAAAAAAACAAAAAACCTACATATTTCTCTCCTCCATTCTTCTTCTTCTTTCTCATTTTTTTTTTTTTGCAGCAGCTGCTTGTTCCCGCGTTTTTTTTTTTTTTCAATTTCGCTTCAAATCAATAACTACATTAAAGGGTATTTTAAGATTTTCTTCATCCCAAATCCGATTTAAACCCATTCCAATTCAAATCGAAAATCTTTTTCCAAATATTGTTGTCTGCGATTTAAACCCCTCTCGAAGATCTGTCACTTTTTCGCTTGAAAGGAGTTGTGGTAAGTGTTCAGTGTTGTACATTGTATAATGCAGTTTGTTTCGTGATTTCTGGGTTTTATTTCTGCATTTTATGAAAAATGAAAATTTTTGGCAGCTGATGTGTACGGATGCGAAGATTATGTGTACACTTATGTAAGAATGTGTACACATAATGAGAGACGTGTACACATCATATTAAGCTGCACCCTGCAGATCAAATATATGTGTACACACCAGCTGACGTTGCATCCTTTTTGTTCGTACACATCAAATATACGTGTATTGACGTGTACACATCAACATATATGTGTACACTTCAGACCACGTAGCATCTTTTTCTTACTTCACATTTAAAGTATGTGTACACGTCAAAAAAATATATGTACACATCTTTTACTTTATACGTGAAAACATCTCAATTGTGTTTTCAGCTTCTAATGCATATCAATTTCTGATGAATCCAGGTATTTTTGCTCCATAAATAGTTGTACTATTTTTAGCAGTTGATTTTCTTGATGAATGGGTTGAGACCCCAGAATTTTTCACGTGGATTTCAATGACAAGGGAGACGGTACCAGTTATTTTGAATAACGATGTTACGTATTCTGAGTTGGTTAACAAGATCATTACTAGATATGGGGGAAGTCATGATCCAAATGATCTTTGCATTACATACACGCTTAGCATCTGTTCAAAGTAAAAGAGTCATCCTTGTAAAATAAAGAACGACGAGGATCTCCTTGTTTACCTTGCCGATGTCGACGGATCTGGAAATAGGCCTACTTTAAGGGTATGCTTGGCTGATAGGTCTGTAGAGGTTTCAAATGAACAACCTGTGCGTAATGATTGGATGTGTGATGATTTTTCTACTAGTGGATGGGATGACATGGATCTACCAGATCTGTTGAATATGGAAATTCCACTAAATCAAGGAGAAGAAGAAGAAGAAAATGTTGGAGAAGCACACGAAGGAGGTGGAGGAGGAGGAGCAGAAGCATTACTAGAAGAAGAAGAACACAAAGAAGAAAAAGAAATAAAATTCAGTCCGACACCAGTAGTTGAGAGCAATACGGTTATGGTTGGAGGTTCTGAAGCAGGCTGCAGTGTTCAAAGGGACGGGGACGACGACGACACTGATTTTTATAAGGGTTTAACCTTCAAAAACAAGCGCGTCTTAATAAATGCCTTGCAGCTTGCTGCAGTGAAGAAGTATTATTGTTTCAAGAAAGTGAAGAATACAAAAAAAAGTTTTTTGTCTGAGATGTGTAAATCAGAGCTGCAAGTGGTAGATCCGAGCCATAAAGTACGTAGACAGTGATAGGTTCATCATTACTGTATACAGGAACAAGCATTCGTGCGGGTTAGAGCATCTTTCAAGTAATCACCCAGATGCCTCTACGGAACTCATCGATTCATACATGAAAAGTAGTTATGAAGAGGGAAAAGGAAAAGGTATATCAATAAAGGATGTTAAACCTACAGTCCGTAGGGATTTGGGTTGTAACATTAGTTATTGGAAGTGCCGGACGGGGACTGTTATTGCAAAGGCTTTGACAAGAGGGACTCCGGAGCACGGTTATGCAATATTGGATGCGTACCATTATATGCTTTGGACGACAAATGAGGGTACACATACAACGTTGAAGGTTGATGACAACCAAAGGTTTGTGTATTTTTTTTGTAGCTCTTGCTGCATGGATAAGGGGTTTTGCGCATATGAGGAAAGTCATCACCATAGACGGCTGACACGGCCTGAAATCCGGTTAGGCTGTGCGGGCACCCGACATACTCCCCTAGACCCGTCGGGCGAACCCGTACCAATTAAATTAGGAAAATAAATATAATTCAATTCATAAATAATAACAAGACTTAGAAAAAAAATACAGACATACTGATACCTCCAAGCTGTACAAAAGAAATTACAGCTGACTACCCAACATACTAGGTTTAGGGTTATCCAGACTAGACATCTAAGAGTACAAAAGAAAAAAGATACCTCTTGAAGGGAGCAAAAATGCAACTGAAATAATAAACAATAAACTGGTGGCCATCCGGAATAAATCTGGCTCACCCTGACAGCTGAAGTCGTATTCGCTCCTAAACAATGCGGTGAACTCAATCTTGGAGCGAACCTGCCAAAACGAAATAGATAGACAAGAAACAAACAACAAACAAGGGTGAGTCAAAAGAACTCAATAAGTGATAATTGTAAAAAATTCTTAATATTTAACTTTCGGGATTTTAGCGAAAACTAGTCGAACAACATCGGAATTCACTTTCGAAGTTCACAAAAGTCACAAATAATCATACGAACCTAACGGTACTTTTGGATTTCAAATCGGAGTTCATTCGCCAAAACCGAGCTCGAAAATCTCTTTTTAATATTTATCGACAATAATAACTGAAACCTTCTTCCGATGCCTACCAAACGAGGTCTGATTTAGCTCAAATTTTACAGATACTTCTAAATGGACCTTACGAATATTTTAAAATTATCAGCACACCAATCGGAGTCCTAACTTCCTAAACGACATACCGAGGTCGTTTTATTCTCCTCCACTTATACTCTCGTTAGTCCTCGAATGAGCCTAAGTTTAAAGCAAAATTCACGCAGATAACAAGAGAACTTGCACAACCTTCATGAGCTACTCCACTGGCCTTACCTCCTGATTATGGGATAAGAATTATATTACGCACATCGTACTTTTAGAGTAAAATATATCTGGATAATATGATAATACCATTGCACAACTTATTATGACTAAACTAATCTTTCCTCAATCACGAGAAGAGAGTTTTACATTTTCGAAGAAAAGATACACAGAACTTTGAATAGGTTAACATGATTCAGCCGATAATCACCTCTTCGATATACCTTTCGATATAGAATAGGTCGATGGAACTAAGAATTAGCTCACGCTTGATGCAATAGGGGAAGCTTTTGAAGTACCTTGTCACTACACACTATAAAAGATTTGATGCAAGCTATATTATTTTTACGTAAGCACTATGCAACATCTCAGTTGATGTTAGTGTTGTTCTGCAAGCTCCTTGTGGGAATGTAGTTACTCATATCCTAATGTATGTCAAAGGTTCATCTGAACAGGGTCTATCATATTAGGATAACGATCATGCAGATACTACTGGATAGTATAATGCAGACCAGGAATGATCTTTAGACTAAATATCTACTTCAGGGTATTGTCTTTGAATTGGAAATATTATGACTTGAAAAAATGAAAATAAAAGAGACATGTAGTTGGACCATGAGCTGAGGCAGAAACCAGCAACAAAGTTGATTACATGTACACTTATAATGCTAAAGTAACTTCTCAAAGAGTTGAGGTGTGAAGGAGATATGCCAATGATGGATGGACGACAAGCTGCACTAGACCTTTAACTCTAAATTTTCAGGAAGTAAATCTGCGTCAGTATGCGGATCCAGTTCTACTTGAATACAGACAGATAGCCAGAAGAAAATCGGAGTCACCATACAGGGTTACTACTGACAGTGTTCTCATGTATAAAGATAGACTTTGTGTTCCGGATGTTGTAGATTTACGTGGATAGATTATGATAGAGGAACATTATTCCAAATACACTGTTCATCCAGGTTCGACTAAGATGTACTGAAACGACCTCAGTCAGTCGTTTTGGAAGTTAGGACCCCGATTGGCGTGCTAATAATTTAAAATATTTATAAAGTCTATTAGGACCTGTCTGTAGAATTTGAGCTAAATCAGACCTCGTTTGGTAGGCATCGGAAGAAGGTTTCAGTTTTTATTGTCAATAAATATTAAAAAGAGATTTTTGAGCTTGGTTTTGGCGAATGAGCTCCGATTCGAAATCCGAAAGCGCCGTTAGGTTCGTATGATTATTTGTGACTTTTGTAATTTTTCAAAAGTGAATTTCGATGTGGTTCGGCTAGTTTCCGCTAAAATACCGAAAGTTAAATAATTTGACCTTTTTCCTTTAAATTCGCATCTTGAGTTTCGGGAGTCCGATTTGAGATCCATCTTCGCAAATAGGTTACATATATTTTGTATAACTTACTTGAAAATTTTGGGATCATTTCGACTTCTCTAGGGTTCCATTTTAATTTTAATCGTCGTAGCGAATTTATTTTTTTAAAAAAAATATAAAAAAAAATTAAAAATGGAAAAGTCAGTGGCTAGGGGATTTAATCCCCCTAGAAGAATGTATTAAGATATACAACAGAAACATTGCAACGAAACACAGAGAAGAAAAATTAGAAAAGAAAAGGGGAAAAAAGGGAAAAAGGAGTGGAAAAATAGTGGAATTTCTACCACAAATCTTCAGGTAATGATGTTAACTCATTATCTTAGCTTATTACGTGTGTTTGAATATATTTTTTACGGCAAAAATAGAGATATTAGACATCGCCCTAATGATGTAAATTGATACTATAAAGGGTCAGTTGGACGTCGATGATGGAAATGATTATATATTCGTACTCAGTGAGTTATGGGCAACATATAAATATAATTTATTTAGGGTTTGGTTATGAGACTTTTAACCCTGTACATAGGCCTGGCCTGCGTATTACGTATGCAGATAGGGTATCAGGTTCCTAACTGGATTGCTCTAAGACATAAGGAATGAAGCCTTTAGCTTTATCTGATATAATTTTTCTGCTTATTGAATAGAAAGGGATCGTTTGGCGGTTAATCCAAAGAAAAAAAGCAGTGGTTGAGTAGCAGGGCTAGCTTTGGAATACGGTAAGTGTTTATATCCATTTCTTTGGAGGCACCTGGCCTCGTGGATTTTCTACCACGTGTTCCTTGCGTGTGTAGCTGCCGATAGGCGTACTCATTACGCCTTAGCTTTGGATTTACATTCTATATTATATGTTATGATCTGTTGTTGGTATTGCATTGAGGATCTGAGCATCTGGTTGTGAGTTGACATATACTTCCCGGCAGTCGATGAGAGTCCCGCGTCGGTGAAGGGTTATCATTGCATCATATTGAGGGTAGGAGGATTCCACCCTCTCAGCAGGAGGATTCCGCTCCATTGCATCATATTGAGGGTAGGAGGATTCCGCCCTCGGAGCAGGAGGATTCTGCTCCATCGCATCATATTGAGGGTAGGAGGATTCCGCCCTCGGAGTAGGAGGATTGCGCTCCATTCATTTGGCACATGTGACCCATTTCATTTCATTTCATTTCATCTCATTTCATATCATTTCATTTCATCTCATTCCATTTCATTTCATACTATTGTGTAGATTTTCTGTACATGACTACTGTTCTGCTTATATCTGCATTGCTTATTTGTTGATTGTTGTATGGTTTCGTTTCCCTGGCTAGCGTATCCATTTTTTTGAGGTTGCTAGTTTGTTCGCACTTATTGAGTCCTCATGACTTAACCCCCCCCCCCTATTTGTCCTTGTGTTTTCTTTTCGTTCGGCAGATTCTGCTCCAGGACCCTGGCAGTCGCGCCGTGATTGAGGAGTAGTACGTTCTCAGCTGTCTACGGTGAGCCATCCTGTTCATTACGGCCACCAACTTCAGATATTACAGTTTTCCTTACTTTTGCTCCCTTCGGGAGGTGTGTAAATCTTTTGGCCTTCTTAGATGTCTGATCTGAAAACCTTTAAAACAGTGTTTTCTGGGTAGTTATTTGTATTGTTCAGACAGCTTGTATATTTGTCTATCCTTGGGAGTTATCTTATGTTGTTAACGTTTGGTTCATTTTATTTCAAGGTAATGCTTCACAATTTATATTGATTCAGTCAATAGGGTTCGTCCGACAGGTTTAGGGGAGGTGGTCGGGTGCCCGCACGGCCTAACCGAGAATTTGGGTCGTGTCAGTTGGTATCAGAGCGAGGTTTAGAGTCTTTCCAGATCATGACAGTGTCTAATAGAGTCTCGCTGATCGGGCGGAGACGTCCGTACCTATCTACGAGAGGCTATGATGGCATTTAGGCAGTTTCCTTTTTTTTCTTTCCTCGTCGTGCGTGAGTCTTCTTATCTGAAATTAAATATTTTTATTCTCCACAGTAAATGGTGAGAACGCGCGCGAATGTTCAGCGAGAGGCGGAGGAGCCAGCGGTCGCCCCTATTCCTGCTGCTCCGCGAGGTGGGGGTGTTGGCCGCGGTAGAGGTCGTGGTCGAGGCAGAGGTAGAGTTGCCCAGGCCACGAGGATGGTGGATCGTGTTGATCCTGCTGTAGAGGTTCCGGTAGTGCCAGCTTTTGCTGGGCAGGGGAGCAGGGCTTATTCGTTCCCCCTGCACTTCATGACGCTTTTATGAGATTCTTAGCGACGCAGATGCCCCAGGGACCTCCTATTCCTCAGGCTGCCGTAGATGCTCATATTCCTCAGGCTGCTGTGGATGCTCCTATTCCTCAGGCTATTGTAGATGCTCCTATCCCTCAGGCAGCTCCTCAGGCTGCGGTAGATATTGATTCTCAGGTTCAGGAAGCCCCCATTCCAGCTCCACAGGTAGCCCCAGCAGTTCATGTTTCAGGTGGTCATGTTCCAGAGGTAGCGGGTGTTATACCTCCAGTTGTTCAGGATGGTCAGCCAGTCCAGGTAGCAGGTCAGATTGATGATCCGGCAAGGTTGCATTATTTTACCCGACTTAGTCCTCCGAAGTTCTCTGGTCAGAAATCAAATAAGCTTAAGCCTCGTGAGTTTCTTGATCAATGTCAGCGTATCTTAGAGGCCCTTGGATATCTTGAGCAGTATGGAGTTGATTTTACTGCCTTCCAGCTTGAGGGTCCGGCTTTAGCTTGGTGGACCGCACTCCGATCAGCTAGGCAGGGCTTGCCTAAGCTGACCTGGAGTGAGTTCTCCCATCGATTCATGGAGAAGTTCTTCCCTCGCAGTCAGCAGGATGAGAAGAGGAGACAATTTGAGAGGATTGGACAGGGTAACCTGTCAGTCACGGAGTATGAGCTTTTATTTTCAGAGATGTCCAGCTATGCTCCAGATATTGTGCAGGAGCCCTCGGAAAGGGCCAGACGTTTTATTGATGGGCTTTCTCCTCATTTGCGGTCCCAGATGGCTCGTGAGATTGAAGCTGGTACTCTATTTGATGTCGCTGTCGATATTGCTAGGATGTATGAGGCCTATCATAGATTGGAGATGGAGGAGTTAGAGCGGGAGAGTAAGAGATCTCGTGGTCCAGGGCATTCTAGTACCTCGTATGGAGGTAGGAGTTATCAGCAGTAGAATAGGCCTCCTGTCAGACCAGCTCAGTTTCCAGCACGTGGTTCTCAGAACGCGCCTACTTCTTCTTAGGGTCAGTTTTGGTTTCGCCCGCGAGATCAGTCTCAGTTTGATCGGCGTAGATTTGCTCCAGGGTGCTTTATCTGTCAGGATCTAGGGCATCATAAGAATGATTGCTCTTATCTCCTTCAGCAGGGTAGTAGCCGCCCTTTCCCTCGCCTTCCAACGCCTATGCAGCAGCAGCCTCAGGGTGCCCCTCCAGGGTCTCAGCCAGCTAGAGGTGCACCACCACCCGGTAAAGGTCGTGGACGTGGTCCTAGTGGTCCCTCTAGAGGTGGTCGTCAGGGTAGCGGCTCCGCTCAGCCGCAGAGACAGCTATATGCACTGCTGGCCAGGCAGGATGCCGAGGCATCCCCAGCCGTTGTTACAGGTATTTTATCTGTTTGTGGTCGAGATGTATATTCTTTGGTGGATACGGGGTCTACATATTCATATGTATCTCCTTATTTTGCTTCGGGTTTTCATGTTGATTATATGTGTCTTCGTGATCCATTCTGTGTTTCTACTCCTATTGGAGACATTATCATCGTGGATCGAGTTTATCCAGCTTGTACCATATATTTTGGGGGTCGTGAGACACTGGTAGATCTTCTAATCCTAGATATGGTTGATTTTGATGTCATTATTGGCATGGATTGGTTAGCGTCGTGTCATGCCACATTAGATTGTCATGCCAAGTCTCTTCAATTGTCTCTTCCTTGTTCAGCACCGGTGGTGTGGCAGGGTTCTTATTTTCCACCAGGGGGCATGTTATTTCTTTCTTGAAGGCAAAAAGGATGATGGATAAAGGGTGTTTAGCGTATCTTGCCATGGTTCGAGATACCAATGTGGAGATTCAATCTCTTGATTCTATTCCTGTCGTTAGAGAATTCCCTGACGTGTTTCTAGATGATTTGCCAGGACTTCCTCCTGATCGAGAGATCGAGTTTGGCATTGATATAGTGCCGGGGACTCAGCCTATTTCTATCCCTCCTTATCACATGGCTCCATCAGAGTTAAAGGAGCTGAAGGAGCAGTTGCAAGATTTGCTTGATAAAGGGTTCATTAGGCCGAGTATTTCTCCGTGGGGTGCTCCTGTTCTAGTTGTGAAAAAGAAAGATGGGACTATGTGGATGTGTATTGATTATCGTCAGCTAAATAAGTTCACCATCAAGAATAAGTATCCCTTGCCTCGTACTGATGATTTATTTGATCAGTTGCAGGGTGCCAAATTCTTTTCTAAGATTGATCTGCGATCTGGTTATCATCAGCTGAAGATTCGGGAGTCAGATATCTCGAAGACTGCTTTTAGGACTCGTTACGGCCATTATGAGTTCCTAGTTATGTCTTTTGGGCTGACTAATGCCCCTGCAGCCTTTATGGATCTCATGAACCGGGTATTTAAGCCATTCCTTGATTCCTTTGTCATTATCTTCATTGATGATATTCTCATTTATTCTCGTAGCCGCGAGGATCATGATTATCATATGAGGGTGGTTCTTCAGACCCTCCGTGATCGTAAGTTGTATGCCAAGTTCTCGAAATGTGAGTTTTGGCTTGATTCTGTTGCATTTTTGGGTCACGTGGTATCTAGTGAAGGTATCAAGGTTGATCCGAAGAAGACTGAAGCAGTGCAGAAATGGCCTCGTCCTACCACTCCGACAGAGATTCGCAGTTTCCTTGGATTGGTAGGATATTATCAGAGGTTTGTGGAGAAGTTCTCTACTATTGCAGCTCCCCTGACTCGCCTGACGCAGAAGGCGGTTCAGTTTCGATGGTCCGATGAGTGTGAGGCCAGCTTCCAGAAGCTTAAGGCCTTATTGACTTCAGCTACAGTGCTATCCCTTCCTTCGGGCACCGGTGGATTCGTAGTTTATTGTGATGCATCTCGTGTAGGCCTTGGTTGTGTTCTTATGCAGCACGGGAAGGTAATTGCTTATGCTTCCAGACAGTTAAAGCCGAATGAGAAGAATTATCCGACTCACGATTTAGAATTGGCAGCTGTGGTCTTTGCTTTGAAGATATGGAGGCATTACCTTTATGGCAAGCCTTATGAGGTGTATACGGATCATAAGAGTCTGCAGTATCTTCCCTCTCAGAAAGATCTTAACGGCCGACAGCGGAGGTGGCTTGAATTGATTAAAGATTATGATCTCACTATCTATTATCATCCTGGGAAGGCGAACGTGGTAGCAGATTCTTTGAGCAGGAAGTCCATGGGCAGCATGGCTTTTCTTTATGCTGATATGAGACCATTGGCTCGAGAATTGCAGTCCCTTGGCAACTCTCGCATGAGATTTCTTCTCCCAGACTCCAATCGAGTCTTAGCATGTATTGCAGCTCAGTCTTCCTTGGTCAATCAGATTAAGGGAAGACAGTTCGAGGATCCTCATCTGCAGGAGTTTCGTGGTCGTGTCCTAAGTGGAGGAGTTCCCTCCTTCGAGCTTGATTCAGATGGAATTCTTCGGTTTAATGGTCGACTCTGTGTTCCTGATGTTGGGGATTTGAGGCAGTCAGTGCTCGGTGAAGCTCATAGCTCGCGTTATTCCATTCATCCTGGTATTACAAAAATGTATCAGGACCTTCGAGAGCTATATTGGTGGAAGGGGATGAAGAGAGATGTATTTGATTATGTATCTCATTGCTTGAACTGTCAGCAGGTTAAGTTCGAGCACTAGAGACCAACAGGGCCAGCACAGGCATTGCCCATTTCCGAGTGGAAGTGGGAGCACATTACGATGGATTTTATAGTTGGTCTGCCAAAGACCCTGCGGCGCCATGATTCAGTCTGGGTCATTGTCGACCGACTGACTAAGTCAGCTCACTTTATCCCTGTAAAGACTACTGATTCAGCTCGGAGCCTGGTGCGGATTTTCATTGAGCAAGTGGTTAGGCTGCATGGTACTCCTATATCCATTATCTCAGATCGTGGTTCCCAGTTTACTTCTCAGTTCTAGCAGTCTTTTCAGAGAGAGTTGGGGACCCAGGTGCAGCTTTGCACAGCATTCCATCCTCAGACTGACGATCAGTCCGAGCGGGTTATTCAAATTCTGGAAGACATGTTAAGAGCTTGTGCACTTGACTTTGGGGGTTACTGGGATGATCATTTGGCGTTAGCAGAGTTCTCTTATAATAATAGCTACCAGTCTTCTATTCAAATGGCTCCATTTGAGGCCTTATACGGTCGTCGATGTCGTTCTCCTATTGGCTGGTTTGAGTCTCGAGATGTCGAGGTGATGTGTTTAGATATGGTTCGTCAGACTCTTGATGTTGTTCGTGTTATTTAGGATCTTTTACGGACCGCCCAGAGTAGGCAGATTTCATATTCGAACCGGAGGAGCCGAGAGTTAGAGTTCGAGGTTGGGGACATGGTATTTCTGAAAGTGTCACCGATGCGAGGGGTAAAGAGATTTGGTAGGAAAGGAAAGCTTAGTCCCAGGTTCATTGGCCCTTTACGTATCGAGAAGCGTATTGGTAAGGTAGCTTATCGGCTTGACTTGCCAGCTTCTATGCCAGTTCACCCAGTTTTCCATGTATCGATGCTCCGGAAGTGTATCCGAGATCCTTCCGAAGTTATCAAATTAGACCCTGCTCAGCTATATGTGAATCTGGCTTACGAGGAGTTCCAAGTTGCTATAGTAGCGCGTGATGTCCGGAAGCTTCGTTCGAAGCAGATTCCGATAGTTCGAGTACGATGGAATAATCGTCCACGTGAGGAGGACACTTGGGAGCTTGAGTCCAGTATGCGTGAGAGGTATCCTCACCTCTTCGACGATTCAGGTTCGATCTTGATCTTTAAAGCCTAAAAGTTCTTATTATTGTAAATAATTTTGATTTCGTAGTAAATGTCATTGGAAATTGGTGTAAGCATTCTCATTAGAGGTGTGAAATCTATTTTAGACTCTTGCTCTTTCGAGGACGAACGAGAGTCTAAGTGGAGGAGAATGAAACGACCTCGGTCAGTCGTTTCGGAAGTTAGGACCCCGATTGGCGTGCCAATAATTTTAAAATATTCGTAAAGTCTATTAGGACCTGTCTGTAGAATTTGAGCTAAATCAGACCTCGTTTGGTAGGCATCGGAAGAAGGTTTCAGTTTTTATTGTCAATAAATATTAAAAAGAGATTTTTGAGCTCGGTTTTGGCGAATGAGCTCCGATTCGAAATCTGAAAGCGCCGTTAGGTTCGTATGATTATTTGTGACTTTTTTAATTTTTCGAAAGTGAATTTCGATGTGGTTCGGCTAGTTTCTGCTAAAACGCCGAAAGTTAAATAATTCGACCTTTTTCCTTTAAATTCGCATCTTCAGTTTCGAGAGTCCGATTTGAGATCCGTCTTCGCGAGTAGGTTAGATATATTTTGTATAACTTACTTGAAAATTTTGGAATCATTTCGACTTCTCTAGGGTTCCATTTTAATTTTAATCGACGTAGCGAATTTATTTTTCAAAAAAAATTAAAAAAATGAAAATGGAAAAGTCAGTGGCTAGGGGATTTAATCCCCCTAGCAGAATGTATTAAGATATACAACAGAAACATTGCAACGAAACACAGAGAAGAAAAATTAGAAAAGAAAAGGGGGAAAAAGGGAAAAAGGAGTGGAAAAATAGTGGAATTTCTACCACAAATCTTCTGGGAAATGATGTTAACTCATTATCTTAGCTTATTACGTGTGTTTGAATATATTTTTTTACGGCAAAAATAGGATATTAGACATCGCCCTAATGATGTAAATTGATAGTATAAAGGGTCAATTGGACCCCGATGATGGAAATGATTATATATTCGTACTCAGTGAGTTATGGGCAACATATAAATATAATTTATTTAGGGTTTGGTTATGGGACTTTGAACCCTGTACATAGGCCTGGCCTGCGTATTGCGTATGCGAATAGGGTATCAGGTTCCTAACTGGATTGCTCTAAGACATAAGGAATGAAGCCTTTAGCTTTATCTGATATAATTTTTCTTCTTATTGAATAGAAAGGGATCGTTTGGCGGTTAATCCAAAGAAAAAAAGCAATCGTTGAGTAGCAGGGCTAGCTTTGGAATACGGTAAGTGTTTATATCCATTTCTTTGGAGGCACCTGGCCTCGTGGATTTTCTACCACGTGTTCCTTACGTGTGTAGCTGCCGATAGGCGTACTCATTACGCCTTAGCTTTGGATTTACATTCTATATTATATGTTATATTCTGTTGTTGGTATTGCATTGAGGATCTGAGCATTGTACTCTGGTTGTGAGTTGACATATGCTTCCCGGCAGTCGATGAGAGTCCCGCCCAGGTGAAGGGTTATCATTGCATCATATTGAGGGTAGGAGGATTCCGCCCTCGGAGCAGGAGGATTTCGCTCCATTGCATCATATTGAGGGTAGGAGGAGTCCGCCCTCGGAGCAGGAGGATTCTGCTTCATCGCATCATATTGAGGGTAGGAGGATTCCGCCCTCGGAGTAGGAGGATTCCGCTCTATTCATTTGGCACATGTGACCTATTTCATTTCATTTCATTTCATCTCATTTCATATCATTTCATTTCACCTCAGTCCATTTCATTTCATACTATTGTTTAGATTTTCTGTACATGACTACTGTTCTGCTTATATGTGCATTGCTTATTTGTTGATTTTTGTCTGGTTCCGTTTCCCTGGCTAGCGTATCTATTTTTTTGAGGTTGCTAGTTTGTTCGTACTTATTGAGTCCTCATGACTTACCCCCCCCCCCCCTATTTGTCCTTGTATTTTCTTTTCATTCGACAGATTCTGCTCCAGGACCCAGCCAGTCGCGCCGTGATTGAGGAGTAGTATGTTCTCAGCTATCTACGGTGAGCCATCCTGTTCATTGCGGCCACCAACTTCAGATATTACAGTTTTCCTTACTTTTGCTCCCTTTGGGAGGCGTGTAAATCTTTTGGCCTTCTTAGATGTCTGATCTGAAAACCTTTAAAACTGTGTTTTCTGGGTAGTTATTTGTATTGTTCAGACAGCTTGTATATTTGTCTATCCTTGGAGTTATCTTATGTTTTTAACGTTTGGTTCATTTTATTTCAAGGTAATGCTTCACAATTTACATCGATTCAGTCAATAGGGTTCGCCCGACAGGTTTAGGGGAGGTGGTCGGGTGCCCGCACGGCCTAACCGAGAATTTATGTCGTGTCATGTACCATGATCTTAAGCGATTTCCTGGTAGGACGGAATGAAGTGTGACATAGCAGAATTTGTGACGGAATGAAGTGTGACCAACCGCCTAAGCTCACTAGTGCGGGACGAAGAAGAAATGAAAATGTACCGAGGATAGAAATAATTAGAGCTTCAGGAAGCTCATCTTCTTATTTGCTTGGCTACTAAAGCTAGACTACGTACGAGTCAGGTTAACCAAAGAATCGCAATTGAAGAAATAGACATTAAATGAGCTCTATGGAGCAACACCCATATCAATTTAACCTTCCAATAAGAAGGAAATTCTGACAACTTACCAGAAACCCTTTTATAATCAAGGTAAGCTCATGGGATAACATGAATTTACTAATATCTCGAACCAAGAGGAGACACGTAGATCGAATATTACTTACTAAGCACTTTACACCAAAAGAAACAATGACACTCTCTGATGGTGATGAAGTAGAATCCAATCATCCGACCAACACGAAATTCCGAGAAGAGAGGTAAACTGATTTGATATAATAAGAGAAGGTGGCACAACAGGATACCAAGCAGGCAGTAGCGACACTCACTGTCAAATATCTCATATTTAGACCAGATAAATTAGTAGGGTCTTATAAACTCCAGGAATAAATCATACCAGAAGCTCGCCCCTCTACCGCAACTGATTCTTAATAGAAACGACATCCAAGGAAACCATCGAAACATGATAAGACACACCATTTCCAAATCGATCGAAAGAATCAAATCTTACTCACATTTAAGAGAAGAAGAAATACTCGGGTCTACTACATTGGATGCCTCAGCCTCCTGCCAGACTAGCAGTTCATAGAACTACTTCTGCAGCGGAGCTGAGCCACTACCCCGACAATCACCTTCTGAAGAACCACTGCCACCACGTTCTCAACCTCTACTAGATGGTGGCATTTCTCTGGCTGATTGAAATCTAAATGAAATCTCCTGCGATTGTGCAAGTGCCTGATGACAAAAGAAAGGACGATTTCCTACTTGTCGGAGTAAGGGAAAACTCCTCAAAGGATAGCCAGACTCACGACAATGATAACAGGAAAACTCCTCAAAGGATAATCAGACTCACGACAATGATAACACCTTTTCGCTGAATATGGGAGCTGGACAGATTATTGAAAGCTACAAAGAGAAAGCTGAGTCTAGTCTTGATTAACTACCCGCGCACTCTGAGAATCACGCTCTACAAGCTGAGATAACCTGGAAGGTGGCCTCCCAAAATAATCAGAACTCTTACCTCCAAATGAGGTACCATGGTTACCCATTAGGGCCACGGGATCTCTTGCTCTCCCACTCTAACTCTACCCGCTCTAACTTATGGTATGCCTAATACCTTTGAACAATATCAACAAAGACATCAAATGAAGTCCCAACCTCAATTTTTCGAGCCATCTGGGATCTTAAGGAAGGAGAAAGGTCATCAATAAATCTTTGAATCTCTCGAAAGGCTCATGGACTAGTTCTAATGCATATCCAGCCATTCTATAGAATTCAATCTCATATTCTGAAACACCAACAGGCTAACCGAGAGGCGACCCTGTCCAATCCACTCAAACTGGCAACACTTTTCATCTCGTTCCCTACTCGAAAGGAACTTTTCCACGAATCTAGAAGAAAAATCGAACCAAGTTAGCTAATAAAAGAGCGGCCCACCAATCCAAGGCTGGACCCTGAAACTGGAAAGCAGAATAATCAATACCATACCGCTCGATATAATCAAGAGCCAGAAGGATACGCTGACATCATTTTATTTTTAAAAAACTTACACAGGGATTATCTAATGCATTGCTTGGGAATATCGGGATGTTCAACTGCGTAAAATAATATACCCTCTTTGGGCACTCGGACCGAACTATTACCTTGGCTAGCTAACCAGCCAGAACAATTGGTGGCGCAACACATACTGCATTTGGACATATTTTACTGCGGCAATATTAAGAACTGGAATCGGAGCTACCTGAGACCAAAGATATACATCTGCGGCAACCTGATAAGCTGCCTAGCGAATAATAGGTTTTTGCAGTATCTGCGTCACCAAGATTCTCGTAAAGCATCGTAGAGAGCCAAGGGAATCACAAGGCCCTACTCCCTAGCCCATCGCGAGCTCGTACAACTGGGACCTCCGTAACTAGATCGTCAGCACGATCAAAAACTTTCGGGGCTTGATCAGCGTTAGCCTCTGACTAGACTGCTTCGCCAGTGAATTCTAACCCTTTGTCGATTTGTCGCACAAGGGTTCACCATTTCTACGAAGGAATTAACGAAAAATATTTTTGAATCCTACACCGAAGCACGATCAGAAAAGAAGGAAGTGAAACTTACTAAATGCCATCATAGCCTCTCGTAGATAAGTACGGACGTCTACGTACCCATCTCCGAGACTCTACTAGACACTGTCTTAGTCTGGATAGACTCTAAACCGGGCTCTGATACCAACTGACATGACCCGAAATCCGGTTAGGCCGTGCGGGCACCCGACATACTCCCCAAGACCCGTCGGGCGAATCCGTACCAATTAAATTAGGAAATTAAATATAATTCAATTCATAAATAATAACAAGACATAGAAAAAAAAAAAGCACAGACATACTGATACCTCCAAGCTGTACAAAAGAAATTACAGCTGACTACCCAACATACTAGGTTTAGGGTTATCCAGACTAGACATATAAGAGTACAAAAGAAAACAGATACCTCTTGAAGGGAGAAAAAATGCAACTGCAATAATAAAAAATAAACTGGTGGCCATCCGGAATAAATCTGGCTCATCCTGACAGCTGAAGTCATTTTTGCTCCTGAACAACGCGGCGAACTCAATCCTGGAGCGAACCAGTCGAAACGAAATAGATAGACAAGAAACAAACAGCAAACAAGGGTGAGTCAAAAGGACTCAATAAGTGGGGCAGACTAACCACCTCAAAGAATAGGATAGCTAGCCAGGGAGAAGAAACAGATACACCAAATTCCTCTTATTTAAATTATAAAAAGGCGGAGCCAGATAATAACCGGAAACACGTATGAAATCATAAACTCAGCCAGGAATACGAGCCAGAAACATATCAACAAATAAGCAATGCACGTATAAGCAGAAAAATAGTTATGTACCACAAGTCTACACAATGGTATGAAAAGAAATGAAATGAAATGAAATTAAATCTGATACAAAGGGTCACATGTGCCCGTAATCCCATCCCGAAGCGGAATACTCTTGCATTCGAGGGGTATCCAATCTGATAACCAACTGGAGCGGAATACTCCTGCTCCTGGGGCGGAATACTCCTGCACCCGATATAATATAAACCAGAGGCGGAATACTCCTGCACTCCCTTGGGGCGGAATACTCCAGCACCCGATATAATGTAAAGCTGAGGCGGAATACTCCTGCACTCTCCTGGGGCGGAATCCTCCTACCCTCAATATAATACAATGGATCGGAATACTCCTGTTCTGGGGCGGAATACTCCTACCCTCAATATGATACAATGGAGCGGAATAATCTTGCTCCTGGGGCGGAATACTCCTACCCTCAATATGATACAATGGAGCGGAATACTCTTGCTCCTGGGACGGAATACTCCTGCACCCAATATGATATGCAGTGTAATGCATATGAATGTCATATAATGCATATGAATGCAATGTGATGCAATAATAACCCTTCACTGGCGTGGGACTCTCATCGACAGCCGGGAAGTAGATGCCAACTCACAGCCAAAGTACAATGCTCAGATCCTCGATGCAATACCAAAAACAAGACATAACATATAATATACAATGTAAATCCAAAGTTAAGGCGTAAGGAGTACGCCTATCGGCAGCTACACACGGAAGGAACACGTGGTGGAAAATCCACGAGGCCAGGTGCCTGCAAAGAAATGGATATAAACACTTACATCGTTCCAAAGTTGACACTGCTACCCAACAACCGCTTTATTCTTTGAATTTATTGCCAAACAATCCCACTGTGTTCAATAAGCAGAAAAATATATCACATTAAGTTAAAGGCTTCATTCCTCACATCTTAGGGCAATCCAGTTAGGAACCTGATACCCTATTCGCATACGCAATGCGCAGGCCAGGCTATGTACAGGGTTTATGGTCACCTAAGCAAATCCTAAATAAATTATATTTATATATTGCCCATAGCTCACTGAGTACGAATATATAATCAATTCCATTATTGGGGTCCATTTGACCCTTTAAACTATTAATTGAACTTGTTAAAACGATATATAATATTCCAAATTTTACCGTTAAAACATATTCAAACACATGTAATAAACTCAAATAATGCATTAAGATCATTACCTGAATATTTCGGGTGAAAATTCTATCTTTTCTCCGGCTCTTTTCTTATTTTCTGGCATTTTTTCTGATAATTTTTTCTTTTTCTCGTTCCTTGGTCATGTTTCTATTCATGGTGCTCACTTTGCTTATGTTTCTATATACTACAAATATTACTTCGTCTTTAGCTTAAGCTAAGGACCCACCGCCTACATTTATTTCTTTTGTCTTTTCCTTTTTTTTTTTCCTTTTTCTTTTAAAATTCGTTGTTACGGTAAAAACTAAAACTATACTCTACGATATTCAAAATAATTCCGAATTTTGCATACAAGTTGTACGAAATATATGTAACATACTCGCTAAGGCGGATCTCAAATCGGACTCCCAAAACTCAATATGCAAATTTAATAGAAAAATGTCAAATTATTTAACTTTCGGGATTTTAGCGGAAACTAGCCGAACAACATCGAAATTCACTTTCGAAAGTTCACAAAAGTCACAAATAATCATACGAACCTAACAGCACTTTCGGATTGTGAATCGGAGCTCATTCGCCAAAACTGAGCTCAAAAATCTTTTTTTAATATTTATCGACAATAATAACTGAAACCTTCTTCCGATGCCTACCAAACGAGGTCTGATTTAGATCAGATTTTACAGATAAGTCTCAATGGATCTTACGATTATTTTAAAATTATCGGCATGCCAATTAGAGTCCTAACTTCCGAAACGACAGACCGAGGTCGTTTCAACGGCACTCCTATGTCAGGGAAGTATGGGGAGTTTTGTTGTCTGCCATGGCACAAGACTCAGAGAAGAATATTTTTTCCTGTGGAATTTTGTGTTGTAATTGTGGAATAAGATGCCTCCTATGATTTTTTCTTTGAAAATTTGGTCGGTATACTCCCAAGCACCGATGAGTTGTGTGTTGTTTTTGATAGGCATCCAAGCATCTCCTAAGCAGTTTCAAAGTATTTTCCACAAGCTCATTATGGAGTTTGCAAGTAGCACTTTGCTGAAAGAAAGATTCGCCATCAAGAGAGGGAAGAGCCTTGACTTTAGGTTAGGCCGGTCTCATCATTCGTGCAAAGCTTCATTGTGGTTAATTTGTATCCTATTTTTATAAAGCCGCCGAATCATATACGCCCACTGAGTTCGAGGAACATTTCCAGCAAATTCGTTCATTGTGCCCAAGGGTTGCCACATATCTTGAGCAGGTTGGGTTTTAGCGCTAGAGCAGAGCCTTTTTTCCAGGCCGCAGATAATACTTTCTACACATATTTAATATGTGTGCACATACTGCTCTTATGTGAACACATATATTATATGTGTAGTCATGTTATACATTAGCCATATTTGCACACGTAATGTATACGTGTAAATATAATATTATACGTGTACACATATTAATATGTGTACACATACAACTTATGTGTGTCCGTGTATTTTCATTTTTTAAAATGTAGACTTATGTGCACATATTAAACACGTGTACACATATTAATTATGTGTACACATATAATATTATGTGTACACGCCTGTCTCATGTGTAGTCATTTAAATAAATGCAGAATCATATATACACATTGTAAGAATCAGTTATATATGTGTAGGTTTTGTGTGATGACCTCAAATATCGCTGAGTCAATTAACACAATGCTAAAGGATGAAAAAGAATATCCCATTGTTGCAATGTTCAATGGAATTTTTCTGAAAAGTTTCATCATAGGCGTATCATGTTCTTACAGCACTCAAAGCCATGTGTTCCTTCTATTGAACAAATATTAAGTAAAAATGCACAGAGGGCAACAAGCTTTACGTTTGTTGCGTTGGCAATGATGTTTACAATGTCGGTACTGGGGATGAGGTTGTTAGTGTCGATCTAATTCAAAGAACCTGTTCTTGTCGGAGGTTTGATTTGGACGAACTACCTTGTGAACATGCTATGGCAGCCTTAATATGTCGATATGGAGGAGTGTTTGAGTTTGGGAACGAGATATACCTATATACATCGGGGTATTATTCTTCAAATGCATACATTCTTGTGTATGACGAGTTAAACTATCCAATGATTGCAGAGGAGTTGTGGAATGCACTACCAGAGCTTTATGAGAGGAAGATAAAGCCTCTTTTTGTGAAAATGACACGGGGAAGAAGGAAGACCAAGCGAATGCCTTCGGTGGGTGAAGCATTCACAACTAGGAAGAATAGATGTGGCATATGCAAGAGACTTGGCCATAAGAAAATAACATGTCCCCAGCGGAGGTTTGTAGATTTCGAAGGCCCCAGTGTTGTTTCATAGAACTATATACGTTAATTTCTTGTATTTGTAACCACTTGTAAAATTATAGTTCCTATTTGTTCTTTATCTATTTTTCTGTTTAATGTATTTTGTGCAGAAATTACCTATACTTTCTTTATCTTTCAACGTAAAACGAACAAACAAAATAACAACATGATAGATAGAAACACTAAAAAATTAATGCTATGTGCACATATAACCTTTGTGTACACATAAAATAATATGTGTACACATCTCGTTTAACGTGTACACATCTTGCTGATGTGTGGGTAGATTAAAACAATAATTAAAAGTTTTTTACACATAATAATTACGTGTACACATAAAATTTATATGTGTACACATATTATATACGTGTAAACATATAAATTATATGTGTTCACGTAATTATTATGTGTGGGTACATTCAATCATTATCAACAGCCAAAAGCATAACAGGGAATGCATGAGAACTCATTTGAACACTCAAATAACTTCCATTTCAATGTAGGAACATGGATTCACCATTATAGGCACTCCAACAACCAAGATTTGAGATATTTGAGAATCATTATGACAACTACTGTCTAATGAAAAGGCCAAATCCTTAGATTCTAATACTCCAATAATAGGGAATGCGTGAGAACTCGTTAGAACACTCAAATAACTTCCATTTCAATGTAGGAACATGGATTCACCCTTATAAGCACTCCAACAACCAAGATTTGAGATATTTGAGAATCAATATGACAACTACTGTCTAATGAAAAGGCCAAATCCTTAGATTCTAATGCTCCAATAATAGGGAATGAATGAGAACTCGTTTGAACACTCAAATAAATTCCATTTCAATGTAGGAACATGGATTCACCATTATAGGCACTCCAACAACCAAGATTTGAGATATTTGAGAATCATTATGACAACTACTGTCTAATGAAAAGGCCAAATCCTTAGATTCTAATACTCCAATAATAGGGAATGCGTGAGAACTCGTTAGAACACTCAAATAACTTCCATTTCAATGTAGGAACATGGATTCACCATTATAAGCACTCCAACAACCAAGATTTGAGATATTTGAGAATCAATATGACAATATGTGTGCACATATAAACTTTATGTGTACACGTAAAGTTATGTGTGAGTACATTCAATCATTATCAACAGCCAAAAGCACAATTAATGCATGAGAACTTGTTTGAACACTCAAATAACTTTCATTTAAACATAGAAACATGATAATCGAGGACTTTAAGATTTATTCAAATACACATAATCATAGACTTCACATATACTAAAATTAAGACATAACTCGGATTTCACAATAAAAAGGGAACTTAACATTATAGATTCTAATTTTCAAAGCCGGAGCGAGGTGGAGAGTTGGGTGGAGTGTAGTAGATGTCCTTTAGGGACTTGCCCAAAAGTGCTAGGAGTAGTTCGAAGATCCTTTTAATCCTCCTTATATTCATAAGTTGGCAGTCTCTTGCTTCAATTGGGGCTTCTTTCATTTCATCAAAATCTTTCTTTAAGTCTTCCATCTTTATAATAGGACTTCTTGCCATGATTTCTTTGTTGTTTTTGCTATAGATACTGGAATTGTTTTTGCTTTTCTGATTATGAGATAGGATTTTTGATTATTTATAGAGCAAGAATGTGAAGGATTGTGTCCTTTCATCTTTATGTGTTATGGACGGTTTATTGAAGGGTTGCATGAGGCTATTTTTAGTGAAACGACGGTTTTTATAACTGCCATAGTTTATTATCCGCCTTTTATGCTTTTTAACCGTCCGCACACAAGTAATTACCTACACATATTTATTACATGTACAGATATTTTTGACGTGTGTTATGAACTTGTGCAAATAACACAATTAAATATCTACACATATTTTTTTACGTGTACACATAGTTTTGATGTGTAGGAAATACTTGTGCAAATTTAGCAAGATATAATTGTGTCGGTCAGACGTGTGAAAATTAGCTAAGAATTAACCTACACATATTAACTACGTGTACAATTAATTAATATGTGTAGGAAATACTTGTGCAAATTTAGCAAGATATAATTGTGTAGGACAGACATGTGCAAATTAACTAAGAATTTACCTACGCATATTAACTCTGTGTACACATAATTAATAGTGTAGGAAATACTTGTGCAAATTTAGCAAGTAATTTCCTACACATATTTCTTATGTGTACACATATTTTATATAAGTTTGAAAGATAGGAGGAAATAGGCAAGTCATTTCGACACATCGAAAAGAGGTGCACAAATAAAAGAAAGCTGATCATGTACATCATGCAATATACTAGTCCACGACATCAAAAACTAAAAGAAAAGGGAAAGAAAATCATCCATACAGACCAACGAAAATAAAAAGATTAAGATTACCCATACATACCAATCAAAGTTGTTCATCCAACACCACTTAAGGCTCCATTTCCTCATAGAATATGTCTACAGCCCACTTATTTCTCATATCTTCCATTGAACTATCATGCAACAATGTCATTTGGGTGTTTTTCAAGAGATGCTCCATGAACATAAGCGAATACCCCCCACACGCAGTAGCTGTTTCATTCCTTGGAAGATTCTTCACTCGTTCATAACCCCACAAGTCTGCATTCAAGATGGCTTCTTGTGAATGTTTGAATTTACCATAATCACGCAAGAACTTTGGGAACATAATCGTATTGGGCAAGACATATGGAGCTAATGCATCTTCACTATAAACCCCCATGTTACAATCATAATGCTCAATCTTTCCCTGCTCAAGTAAGAAGACACATGTGAGATAATGCCTTTTATCAATGTTAAGGACAGTAAATGTGTAAGGCAGCTTTCCAATAGCATAATCTAGGAGACCCTCCTCACACTTCTTCATCTTCATACATTCATCAAATGAAACCCCAAATTCTTCAGCATCCTTTATAAAAGCTTGGTGCGCTGCAGTCAATTTAGTACAGAAGTTCATGTCAAAGATGGCATCAGTCTTGTTGTAGTGCCTGTGGAATTCCTTATGAATTATCCGCATCAAGTTTAAAATTTTATCAACATGTTGTATGATAATGGAAAAATAAAACAAAAATGAATATAAGCATGTAAGATGGTAATTAATATAAAGAACAATTACAAACTTGAGCAAGTATGCATGTCTACAAGCTGATTATTTATGCATACACATATTCTTAACATGTACACATAATCTTGATGTGTACATATAATCTTGTTGTGTACACATATTCTTGATGTGTATAAATACCAGGATATGTATACACATAAATAATATGTGTTACACATAAATCATACGTGTACACAAAAAAGGTACATAGATAGAGAAAAGTGTACCTGACTCTCCATCCACCTCTTCATGCGGATTACATCTTGGAAGTCGAGGTAGTTGTACTCGTGACCCAGAAAAAGACGCTTTTCCCTGCTTTTCTCCTTCATGTATGCATTAAAAACAGCCTCCTTAGCTGGATCAACTGGTCTACAAAGATTAACGGGCAGCCTCTCTTGCTCTTGAACATCTGCAGCCCTTGGCCTGGTTCCCCTAGCCCTTGTCGCCTTCGCTGCCTTGCCTTCTTCAATGATGCAGCAAATGGAGACATCTGAGCCATAGAAGGGTACATAGTCCTCTTGGGCTTCTCCTCAGCAGACCTTTTTTGGAATTCCATAGATTCCTTCAAATCTTTCAACAATTTCACTTCATTTTCCTTTTCCTCCTTACATACTTCACATAATGAGCATCTGATACATCCATGTCTTCTAGAGGTGCTCTCACCAGCTTCACCTTTATATCCTCCAGATTGTTCAAAAAGCGTATGACCACCACCACTACAGTCAACATTATCTCTAACTCTCCCATCAACAAAGTCAGCACTCATGCCAACAAGTATATCTCCAACAACATTGTCTCCAACATCTCCTCTTCCATCATCACTTAGCTCTCGACCAAATTCCATTCTTCTATCACTTGGCTCTGGTACAATATCCATTCTTCTATAACTACGCTCTGGAACATCATCCATTCTTGTATCAATATGCTTTGGGACAACATCTGCATCAACACCAACAACTGCAACAGCTCTGTCACCACCAACAACATCCCCCAGCCTCAAATTTTGCGCACCTTTACGTCTTTCCGTCAATTGATCGATCAACTCATCCTCCTCATCCACAAACGGGAACAAATTTTTCATGAATACCTTTCTCTTCTCCCTTGGAGTAGGCATAAGGAATGGGCTCACCACCTGCAACCCCATCAAAAATAAGTTGTATTAGAAAAGGAAAAAAAAAACAAGATCAGGAAATAAAACATGCGTGTACACATAAAAGTTATGTGTACACCTATAACTTATAAGTGTACACATATATGTTATGTGTACGCATAAAGAACTGTGGGTAATATGTTCTTACATTTTACTTGAGTGTACACATAAAAGTTGTGTGAACACATATAACTTATATGTCACGACCCAAAATCCTGAATAGTCGCGAGGGCACCCGAACTAACCCCATCGGGCGAACCCACTCTCTATATTAACATTTAATCTCAAAAATATTAAATAAAGAATATAATAAAATTCAAACGGTGATTTTTATTACTGAAATACGCAGAATATTCCCCAACACGAATGAAAGGTCTAGTCCTCTACCATAAGCCATGAACATCTATAAGATAAATACTGAATAAAATATCTCGAATGTCTGAAACAATAAATGACATGAATGAGAATAATGGAAAGGTGCGCCACCACGGAATGAGGATGGTAGGCTCACCGCTGATCAATAGGAAAATCTTCAACTCTGGCCACGAGGCTCGCTGGTGCTCGGAACCGTATCTGTCCGAACAGATAATAAGAAAACAACAAAGAAAATAACGTAAGTCAAGAGGACTTAGTAGGCAGGTAGACTAGTTCCTATGAAAGACAGGAAGCTAGTCTAAGCAATAAATTAACAGAATAGAGGAGGGAGAAAAAGAAACATGTTATAAGTCGCTATTCAAATATTTCATCTAATCACCCATTCAACATCAATAAACCTCATTCAAGGACCAACAATTAAAATCAATTAATAAACCAGCAGAATATGTGGGCTAACTCCGAAAAGATGTGATAGTGGACCAACTCCGAGGCTATCAAATGGACAAACTCCGAAACATTATCAATTGGACCAACTCCGACATATCAAAGTAATCATAAATTTTCATGTTAAACGTACACATAACTTGCAATACTTTAAACAACAACCAAGAGTAAACACAATCCAGGAAAAACAACACATATTCCAAGTAAACATTTAAACACAATGAAAAGGTGTAAAAGGTTACACCTAGGGCAGTGCACATACAAGGAACGTATGTACAATATCCCGCGTGGACTAGTTCCACCAAAGAAAGGGATAGAACCACCTACCTCTGTCTAAAGAAGTAAACCACTACTCAACAATCCTTTTCCCCCGCCGAATCTTCTACAAACGGTCTCGCTCTAATTAAAAGGACGGAAGACATAATTAATATATTATATTGATTCAAATTCCCGAGTCTAGAATTGTTCCCGAACCTCGAATAACTTACGTTCACTAAGTACATAATTTAGAGTTAAGTACTCATTTGCGACATCTCAAATACCAAACTATACATGTGATTATGTCAAATTCTAGTTTAAAGATAATATAATTAGGAAGTTATGTTTTCAATTTCAATACTCCATAAACTGCTTCATGTAACCAACACAGTGGCTCCATTCACTAACTAAATTAAAATATATTTCATTGTAATGATATTTGAATCCGTTATAGTATGTAATGAAGTCATCCACTCATGACTACTTTAAAGGTTGCATTCACTACTTAGTAACGACTTAGTAAGAAAAGAAAGAAAACATGGAAGCAATACTTCAATTTCAAAGCACCGAAACAGAAACTACTATTAAACACTTTTTCTTTTAGAATTTCTCTTATCATACTAATCATTGTGTTGTCATGATATTTCCCAATAATTAAGTAATGATGAGAGAAAATTATAGCACTTTGAATATCAACATAATGCATCGAAAGAGAATGGTACCAGTATTTTGTTTTCTACACAAAATTTGCTAAGAACCAAAACTTGCCCAAACAATTTCATATCACTGACTAGTAGCTAATCATAATTGTCTAGTCGTTGCTTCCTTTTGTTTACCCCTTAATCATTGCATAATAACGAAACTGACGTTATTAAATTACTACTGAAACTTCCATTCACAATATCTACTACTTACTTTCAGTTCTACTTTCAACCAATTGGAAAACTAATAGTGATGTCCCTTTGACATCAAGTAATATAGATGAAACATAGTAGCAGGGGTCCGTAAAAGTATTTGGAGCTAACAACAATATATATTACATGTTAAAAGAATAGTACCTGTAGTGTCCACCACTTAAAATCATCCAAACCACTACTACAATTACCAAGGAAATTCTCCGCCTGCAATTACCACTACTGCAGCCGTTTTATTTGTTTTTCTTTGTCTAGGTTTTTGACTTTTAAAACATGTATCTGTATTTTGTACTCTTAATGAAACTGTATATTAAAGGTACCACTAACCCCACTCATCCACAGTTAATTTTTATTTTACTTTTAAACTTAAATACCAACTAATAAGAGTTATGTCTATTTGGTCCAATAATTATCCGTAATTATCTTTATAACCCTTCTTCCAACTCATAATTTAAGTGAGTAATTTTTCTATAACGATAATTAAAATAAATGTGAGGGAATAACTAAAAGATAATATTTATAAAGTATAGGGTCATTACATTATATGTGTACACATATAAGTTATGTGTATACATAAAGAACTATGTGTATATGTGTAAACACCAAATGGACGATAACTGAAAAATTACTAACCGGGTTATCAACATGGCGAAGGATATGATCACATTCCCTCTCCTGCTTGGTAGGGATCCATCTTATCATCCTTAGTTCTGTGGGTTTGTCATTAAAATCCGGGTGTCGAAGGGATGGAATGGCTTTATATGCCCATGCAACGAATGCCCATGGGAAGCCATACAGGTTGTATCCTTTCATTTCAACAGACGTTGGCTTGACTAGGCTCTGAATTGTCATCTCAAAGCTTTTTCTCCCCCGAGGATACTTGGCGAAGAATGTGGTAGGCCTATGAGCCAACGTGACAAATAAAAGATCAACACTTGTGCATGCATCCTTCGAACATAAGATTAAGTGCGCAAACCAAGCAAGGGAAAGACGAAACTTCGTCCTGGCATCTAGATCAGCTTCACTGATCACTCTCAAGAGCTCACTTCCAGAAACAGCCTTTTTCTCTATTCTCCTCGATTAATGTGTCCCACATCTGTTGCCCCTTAGCTTTCACGTCATCCAGAAAAACATCACTAGAGTAATCATGGCAGGACAATCCCGTCATTAATACAAATTCAATTAGTCCAAACCGAGCAGGAAGGTTATTAAATTTGACCCATACCTCCTTTGTCTTCTTGCATTTTATGGTCCGCAATCGGAGCCCATGGACTAATTTTAGAGGAAAAATTGCTTTATCACTCAAACCCAATGAGTGCCCAAACACAAAACTTTTAGAATCATCCAACACATCCAGATTAGTGAAAGCCTCTCAAAATTTCTTCATATCCCCGGAAAGGGAGGATCTTTGTGTGACCTTGGCCACGGTGAACTCTCCATGTTCCTCCATAAAGGTCCTGAGATTCATATCAGGACGGAAAGTCATTGTGCCCTCCTCAACCTGTAAATGATTAAGAGATATTGATCAGTTACATTTTTTTCTAACATCATTTCTTTGCGTACACAAAAGTTATATGTGCACACAAAAGTTATATGTGCACACATAAGTTATATGTGCATATTTATATGTGTACACATATATCTTATGTGTACACAAAATATCTATGTGTACACATTATTTATATGTGTGCACATAAACACATACCATTTCTGGGGCTGCCTCGACTGATTTTGCACCAACACTTTCTTCTTCAACCATCTCCTCATCATCATCATTGTTATCCAAGTCCTCAGCATTCTTCTCAGCATTGTCCAACTCCTTTTCCTTCTCAGCATTGTCATCATCCTGTATTATCTTTCTCAACAACGACCTCCAATTTCTCAAGGCAGCACGCTTTGCCAATTTTTCTTTTTCTCCAGCAGCAGTACCAACAAGTTCTCCACCTTCTTCTTGTACTCCACTAGCAGTACCAACACGTTCTCCACTTTCTTGTTGTCTTCCACATTCTTGTTCTTCTACTTGTTCCCTTCCACTAACACTAACACCTTCTACTTGCTCTTCCCTTCCACTAACACTGGCAACAACATCTACTTCTTCTTCGCTTCCACTAACAGTACCAACACCTTCTACTTATTCTTCCCTTCAACTAACACCAACAACAACATATTTTTCTACTCCATCCCTTCCACTAGCAGCTCCTTCTTCTACTCCATCCCTTCGACTAGCAGCTCCTTCTTCTATTCCATCCCTTCCACTAGCATCACATTCTTCTACTCCATCCCTTCCACTAGCATCACCTTCTTTTTCAATAACCTCACTAACAACTATTTCAGCAACCTCCTCTTCTCTATCACCAGTAACACTATCATTTTCTTTCTCCACTGTATTCTTCTCTCCCTTATTGCATTCTACATCGCCCTCCTTATTTTCACCTACCTGAGTTGCAGAGCCCTCATTTTTTGATCCACTATCTATGAGTGCCGCTTGTTGATTAACTTCTTCAATGATTTGGTTAACATTTACAGGTGCACACATATCTATGTTGGCTTGGCTCTCTGATTGGGCCTCATTTGATCATGCTTTATCGCTAGCAGTTCTAGTTCTTTTGCTAGCATTTTCAGACGTCTCGCTTCTTCCATCAGCCTTCCTCTTACCACCGCAGTTACTGATACCACTAGCCTCCCCACGACGTGTGCTAACAATTGTATCTACATAGCAAATAAAAATAATAACATAGTTAGATTAAATGAAAACAGCTTCTAAGAGAATTACACATGGAAAGGTGCAGATACATTGTTATATATGTACACATATAACAATATGTGTACACATTTAGAATCTGTGTAAAAATAATAAACCCTTTTTTACCTTCTTTTGTGTGCACACATCAAGAATATGTGTGCACATATCTCTATATGTGTGCACATATAATGTGTACAAATCAAGAATATGTGTACAAATCTTGCAGATCTATGCCAATTTTTTCAGATATACACTCATCTTTTGTTTACACATCTGCACACATTTTCAAATATGTTTACACACATTTCAGATGTTTACACATAATTTTTTTGTGGGAACCGAAGACACGATATAGACCAGTGTATTCTGGATTTTCAAACGAACGTGCACCAGAAAATCTGTACACAAACTCAGAAAATGAACTCAAACTAGAAAAATGAAATAAGAGTTTTCAAACGAACCATATTCTTGTTTTTACTTAAAAAAATTTGAAAAAGTACCTATTTTAACTTGATGAACGAAAATATGCAACAATCGGTCTTGAACCACCACAAATTTGACGGAAAACGGAGAAAACAAGAAGAAATCCGATGATGAACAGTAGTGTTTTTGAATTTTGCAAGAGAGAGAAACGGTTGTGTAGTTGAGAAGTTTGATGAGAGAAGTGAATGGAATGGGGAAATGCAAAAGTGTGTCAGGTGGAGAGAGAGGAATTATATATATGTAGGGTATCTTTTTACTTTTTGGAAAGTTTTAATAATTGCTGTTTGGTCCCTACTTTGGTTAATTACCCCTCTAATGACACACGGGCAATAAAAAAATAGAAAAGAAATTGAAATCCCCGTTTCTTCTTTAAAGACTAGAGAGGTCCCTAAGCCTCTTTCTTCACATGTAACCTCCATCCATTAAACTTCTCCTCTCAAATCTAATTTTTTAATATTATATGAAAGGAAAACATATCACTAATCACAAAGAACAAAATTACACTTACAACTCCTAAACCTGAGCTTCTCTCTCATCTAAGATCAAAAAATAAAGAACAAAGAAAGTTATGTATGACACTACAACTACAGGCTTAAATAAAGTGTCTATCTACTCTTTTTCTTTATAGTTATCTATATTTGCTAATCTAGTATAAATCCTATGCTAGCATTCCTCTTTAATTCTTCTACTAATCAGTTGGGACCTTTTGATTCCATAGAGCCTCATTCTGGGCTTTCTAGATAAAGATTAGTGCACTTAATATAGCCAGTATAAACCCTTTGCACATTCTTCCTTCTAGTGGTCTGGTAATCCTTCGCCACAATTATGTCACCTCCTTGGGTTGTACTCTTATGCCCAGCCACTCTAGCACCTCCTCTAAAGAACTTCTAGAAAATTGACATTTAAAGAAGAGGTACTCTTGCGCTTTAGTATGGCTCAGGCAGACTTGACCTTGGCATATTTGTTAATTTGGTGAAAATGGATGAAGATATTCATTTGTATGTTTGATCATCAGAGAGATAAGGCGGAAGAGAGAGAGAGTATTTTGGAAAAATGACTTGTTCCTCAGAAATGAAAGGCACTGCCAGTATTTATACATGGGCTTAAACCAACACTACTAATTGGGCTATTCTACTCTGTACTCTTAACGAGCTATGCACTAAGTTAAATATACAGACTTAATTCGATACTACACTATGTTATACATACATCAAATAAAAATCCACTATACAACAAATATACACTAAGTAACTGAATCTATTCTATCATGGGCTCCAACACCCCCCTCAAGTTGGAGGGTGGACAAACACCCAACTTGTGTAAGAAACCAGGATGGAGAGCACCACCCAAAGCCTTGGTCAGCATATCAGCAAGTTGATCACCTGTGCAAACATGATGCAAGACCAGCAAACCTTCAAGCAGCTTTTGCCTAATGAAAAGACAGTCCACCTCTATATGCTTTGTCCTCTAATGGAAGACATGGTTGTGGCCAATGTGAAGTAATTCTTGGCTGTCACAAAACACAGGAACAGGAGTGAGAAAAAAAAAGTGAAAGTCACGCAACAGTCGAATGACCTAGGTTACTTCAGCAGCAACGTTGCTTAAAGCTCTATACTCAGCTTCAGCAGATGAGAGGGACACCACAGGCTGCTTCTTGACTTTCCATGCAATAGGAGAGCCACCCAAGAAGACCAAGAAACCAGTAACAGACCTTCTACTGGCAGGGCAGGCTGCCCAATCACTGTCAGAGTAGGCAGTCAAAGGAAAGATCAGGGGAATTGTTATTAAAAATGCCATAATCAGGGGTCCCTTTGAGATATCTCAAGACATGCAAAGCAGCTACCATATGGGGCAGCCTAGGAGTCTGCAAGAACTGACTAAGTGTTGAACAGTAAAAGCCAAATCAGGCCTGGTATGAACCAAGAAATTCAGTTTGCCTATCAAGCTTCTGTATTTCTCTGGCTGAGGAAGCAAGTCCCCAATAGCAGCTCTGAGTTTCACATTTGGATCCAAAGGACCCAACACAGGAGACACATGTGAGCAGTTGAAATCCGTCAGAAGATTAGATATAAACTTTTTTTGAGACAGATGCAGGCTTGAGGAGGAGTAAGAAACCTCAATCCTCAGGAAATAGTTGAGAAGGCCAAGATCCTTGATCTTGAACTGATCATCAAGGAAGGCTTTAAGAGCTGAGATTTCTAACTGATCATTCCCAGTAAAGATGATATCATCCACATTGACACCAAGAATGACAAGAGAAGAGCCATGTGACCTGATGAAGACTGAATAGTCATTCATGGAGTGATTGTAACCCCTGGATTGGAGAGCATGAGGATGCTTGGCATACCACTGCCTAGAAGCTTGCTTAAGGCCATAAAGACTCTTGTGCAATTTGCAAGCAAGAGAAGGGGTTCTAGAAGAAGTGAGAGGCAGTTGAACAGTAAGACCTGGGGGAATTTCATATACATTTCTTCAGAAAAATCCCCATGCAAGAAGGCATTGTTTACATCAAGTTGAAACAATGGCCAAGAGGATTTGACAGCCACAGCAATTAAACATTTCAAAGTGTTCATCTTAACCACAGGGGAGAAAGTCTCGGTGTAATCTATCCCCTCAATTTGAGTGTCACCTCTGACAACCAGCCTAGATTTATACCTTTCTATTGACCCATCAGCCTTGTACTTAACCTTAAAAACCCATTTGCACCCAATGGGCTTCTTCCCAAGGGGAAGTTCCACTATGCTCCATGTACCAGTGGCTTGTAGAGCATCAAATTCATTCTGCATGGCCTCTTGCCATGCAGGAATAGCTACAGCCTGCTGGTAACTGTGGGGCTCTAATGTAGCAGAATCAGGTTGGGCAAGTCTGTTGGAGATGACATTAGAGCAAGTGGAAGGTAAGGAACGGACATAATTTTATTGAAGGAAGGCAGGGGGTTTAGGGACCCTAGAAGATTTCCTTAGGGGTTCATGAGAGATAGAAGGAGAAGGCATCTGAGGTGAGAAATGGTGGTTGGGAAAGGCCAATGAAGGAGCAGGCTGAATGTTGTCAGGTGGAAATGAGGAGGAAGGATCAGGAACAGGGAATTGGAAAGAGGATTGAGAGGAGGAAGGGGCAACAAAAGGGAAAATGTCTTCATGAAAGTTAACCCAACATAGCACAAGGAATAGCCCTAGGTTGTAGTTTATCTCTATGTGGCTTGGGAACACTAGCATAACAGAGGCAACCAAAGGATTTGAGGTGTTCATACGAAGGAGCTGTACCAAAAAGTTTCTGGTAAGGGGACAAACCTTGTAAGACTGAGGAGGGGAATCTGTTTATCAAATAGGTGGCTGTGAGTAAGCAGTCACCCCAAAATTTTGGTGGGAGTTGTGATTGGAATAACAAGGCTCTGGCTGTTTCAAGGAGATGTTTGTGTTCCTTTCCACCACCCCATTTTGTTGTGGGGTGTGGGGACAAGATGTTTGATGGATTATGCCCATATGTGAGAAGTAAGAGATAGCCAGATTAGACCTTCCCAACTCAAGGGCATTGTCACTTCTTACAACCTGGACATGTTTATTGAATTGTGTAGATACCATGGATATGAAAGCCTTTAATAAAGAGAAGGCATTGCTCTTGGACCCCATAAGGTGAGTCCAAGTAGTCCTAGTGATCATCAACAATGGTAAGAAAATATTTGAAACCATTATTGGTGGGAGTGTGATAGGGTCCCCAGGTGTCCACATGTATTAATTAAAATGGTTCTTAGTTTTAATGGCACTGTCAGGGAAGGGAAGTCTAGACTGCCTTGCAAGGGGGCAAACAGAACAGTCAAAAGACTGTTTAGAGGGTAAGGATGAAGATATACAAGGCAAATCTTTTATCTTACTAAAAGGCAAATGACCAAGCTTGTGATGCCATATCAAGTCCATTTTATTTATAGAACAAGTGTGATTACAATTCATAGAAATGGGAAAAATATCAGAACTGGTAGGTTTATTTATATTACAAATGGAATGAGAAGTTGAAGCAGAGTTGTGTGTGGATGCATCAGGAGGTCTCATGAACTTGTAGAGCCCATTGTCTTGCTTACAAATATCCAGTGGCTTCTTCATGGAAGGGCCCTGAATCACACAAAGAGTATCAGTAAACTCAATAGTGCAGTGCATCTGTGAGATTAATTTGTGAACAGAGATGAGATTATACTGAAAAGAAGGTAGGTATAGGGTATTGTGAAGAGTGAGGGTTGGTAAGAGAGTTAAGGAACCAGTGGAGGTCACCTTGGCTTTGTAACCATTTGGAAGAGTGACTAGGAATGGGATAGGTAATGGCTTTATGTTAAACATGAGATCTAAGTTTGGGTTCATGTGATCAATTGCCCCAAAGTCAATTATCCAGCATGTGGTGCCTAACCTAGATGTCATGCATGCACTAGAGGAGTCACAGAGTTGTGTTGCCTTACCAGCAAAGTTAGCAGATCCAATGAGAGTAGTTAGAGTGGAGGAAGAGTCAGCCATGTGAGATTGCTGAAGGTTAGACTGTTGGAGCAACATAACCAGATGGTTGTACTGATCTTGTGTGATGCCAGAGGTTGAAGAAGAAGCCTCCTCAGATTGAGTAGAGAAGTGGGCATTAGCATTGGACTTTCTTTCATTTGCCCTTTTTCTCTTAAGACAATCTTCAAATCAAGTATCCTGGTTTCTTGCAATATCTGCAAGTGAGGGACTTATTCTGTTCAAAATTCACTCTTTGAGGATAAGCTTGTTGATTTCCTCTGATGTTAGATAGATAAGAGGAAGCAGCAGGTGTAGAAAACCCAGGGTTAGCAGATGAAGAGACACCAGGAGTAAGGTGAGGTGGCTGATAAGGCATAGGAGAAGACCTTTGATATTGAGTGTGAGAAGCTGAGGAGTTAGCAATTAAAGATACAGCATCTGATGAGAGATGATGCCTAGGCTGAATTTGTCTCTGTTGTTCATTAGATAGTAGAATATTATATGCACTCCCTGCTGATGGTAGAGGATACATCATCATAATGTTGCCTCTCACAATGAGATAAGTCTCATTCAGTCCCACTAGGAACTGGTATAATTTTTTATGTTCTTCATATTTAATGAAATCAGCCCTTGCTCCACATGTGCATTTGATAGAGTGGGAAGAAGAAATGAGGCTAAGCTCATCCCAAAGACGCTTGATTTTGTTGAAATAGGAGGCAATGACTAGAGAACCCTGAGTGATGAGTGCTAATTCTCTCTTGAGTTCCAGAACTTTGCCACCATTAATTGTGCCATACCTAGCTTCCAGATCTTTCCAGATATCTGGAGCAGAGGAGAAATAGAGGGTTGTATCTGATATTTCTTTGGTCATGGAATTCAGGATCCATGAAGTGACAATATCATTTACCCTCTCCCATTGACGAAAGTGAGGAGAATTATCGTCAGGCCTGGGACAAGTTCCATTAATGAAGGCAATTTTGTTCCTTCCAAAAAGGCCTATGAGCATATTCCTCCTCCATCCACTGAATCCAGTTCCATTGAAAGGAATAGTGACTAGTGGGATGCCAGGATGTCAGAGTTGTGAACATGAAGTGGATCAGAGGGATCAATCGCATTTGTATGTGACGTATGAGACGAGGTGGCAGCAGTGGGGGTTAGAGTTTGGTTGTTCGCAGTAGTGATCGCCATATGACTATGCTACGATATGCTAGAGGTTTAATGAAAGAAAAAACTAGGGTTTACAAGAATCACCGTAAATCTAGGGCTTATAGCAACAAATCTAGATTAGATTATCAAATCTATTGAACTGAATAAAAGGAGATACCGGAGGATATGAATTTCCATCGCGAAATTCAACGGGAAAACTGAAATGCCGCCGTGAATAATAGCCGGAGAACCTGAGCCGGAAACTGAATCGACGATCGCGATCTAATGATCCGATGAAATCCCCCAAAAGAAGCTGTAAAAAAACTTTGGGGATTTAAGTGTTCCAATCAAAATTCGCCACCAGAGACGACGGGGGTAACACACCAGATGGAAGGGAGGAACAGGATCTAGCGGAATTCCTGCTTTGATACCATGTTAATTTGGTGAAAATGGATGAAGATATTTAGTTGTATGTTTGATTATAAGAGAGAAAGGGCGGAAGAGAGAGTGAGTATTTTGGAAAAATGTCTTGTTCCTCATAAATGAAAGGCATTGTCAGTATTTAGACATAGGCCTAGCCCAACACTACTAATATTCGGCTACTCTACTCTGTACTCCTAACGAACTATGCACTAAGTTAAATATACAGACTTAACTTGACACTACACTATGCTATACATACATCAAATACAAATCCACTATACAACAAACATATACTAAGTAACTGAACCTATTCTACCATGGGCTCAACCAATATTTCAATTAGAAGTAGCCGCTTAGAGTAAGCCATCTCCTATGCATAGAAAGCCAACTTATGAAACTCTGCTTAAGTATTCAATTTATTTCATATCCATTTCCTCCAAGGCCATGATTCTTTTATTCCTCTTTTTCAATTATATCCACTTCTTATCCATCATTTCCCATTGGGAGTTATCGAGCCATTATCAACAAATCCTCTAGCAAATTTGTACTTGATTGAACAAATTTTCTTCGAATACCCACAGTAGCCTCGGGGGGGAGGCGTATACTGCCACCGACTTTTCCCTTTCTAAGTAAACATTAGTGACCCATCTAACCCACAATGTATACGTTTTCTATGCTATGTTCTAGACATACTTGGCGATGCCTAGCTCATTCTATGCTATACAATCTCTGATCCCTAACCCTCATTGATCATTGGGTCATTATACTAGTTTCCATGCCACTAGCGGGGTTCTATTTGTATTTACCTTACCATACCACATAAATTTGCGACATACAGCTATTACGGTTTTCAAGACATGACTCCGCTGAAGGAAGATCGTAGGCTAGTAAGTGTGAATGTCCATGTCGGACTACTTAGTTGACCAGTTGTATTCTACCTTCAAGTGACATGTTCGCTGTTTCCCATCTTCTCACTCTAGATATTAGCCTGTCCACGAACATTTCACAATCCATGGTGGATATCTTCTTTGATGAAATGGGAGCTCCAAGTTATTTGAAAGTAAAACTCTTATTTGGTAACCCATTAGCTCACACAAGTCCTCTATGCATTTATTGGCCTTGTTTGCACTAACTATTTTTGACTTTGTTGCATTTATGATCAGCCCTAAGGTATTAGAAAAGGATTTTAGTCCTCTTAGCGTTAAGTGCACAGCCTTGAAGTCCTATTTGCAGAATATTAGAACATTATATGCAAAGCATAGTTGTGGTTTAGCTTTAAGCTTATGCAATTGGTGCGAACGGAAATCCCCTCTTAGAAAGAAGCCATAGCCATGATCCTAGAAAAATATTCTGTGTATTTTACAAACAGTTGGCGGGATATTGGGTCTCCTTTCCTTAGTCCTCTTTTCCCCTCAATATATCCATATAATCCTCTATTCAGGGATATGGTATATTGAAGATACAAGTCATCACCTATTTAATAAACCTAATGGGGAAATTGAGTTCATGCAACATCCACTTCATAAATCTCCATTCTACTGAATCATATGCTTTTTGAGGTCTATTTTGATCAAGTAGCTCTACGTAGTGTTCTTTCTATTATGAACCAATTCTTGACAAATCATGAAGTATTGAACTATTGTTCTCGCTGACACAAAAGCACTCTGGTTGGGTGAAATAATGTCTGTGATTGTCTCTTTCAATATATTACACAATATTTTTTGATATTATTTTGTGCACTGTGTTGAAACAGGAAATTGGCCTGTAATGACCTATAGATTCAGCATGGTAATATATTTTTGTATGAGTATGATAAAAATATTTTTAATCACCTTCAACATCTTGCTAGTCTTGAACAATTCCTATACCCCTATTACCAAGTCATCGCCTTCTATTCCCCAATAGTCTTTGAAAAATTAATTGCCATTGCCATCATGTCCTGGATATTTTCACCTGCTAATGACCATAATGCCTACTTGATTTTAGTTCCAATAAAATCTGCTATCAACCAGTTCCCCAAATCTCCTGAAACTATAGACCCCTTCCATACCAGCTAACTACAAATATGCTCTTTATCCTTTATTTTTATGAAGACCTTGGCTACCCCCTTCCAATTCTGTAATTGTATTCCCATCAATATCTTTAACACCAAAAATCCGGCTAGTGTTCCTTTCTGCCTTCAAAATACTGTGAAAGGACATAGTATTTTTGTCACTCTCAAGCAGCTATTAATATGCACTTCTATCTTAAGAACGAGTCTCTAGCCTTTTTCCACTTCGTTGCTTCATGTGATTTCCTAACATTATTGATAAGGTCAGTATCCCCTGTTAGTTAATGCAGCTTTGTTTGGAATTCCGTGAGAACTTCCATGGCTTTTTCTTCTTTTAGTTCCACTTTACTAAATTTCTCCATGTTTGATCTTTTAATGTTGAGCTTCCCTACTACTAGTTCCTTTAGTTGTGCTATCCCAACTATTCCCCGCTCTTTGTTTTAAACACAGGAACCACACCCCATATTAAAGTACTAGAACACTCTTTTTCTAACTTAAGCCTCATTTTTCGAATAAAGCCCCTCAGTCATGTAGTATATACAAGAGGCTAGTGAAGTGCAATCAAGTCACTATTTACCATAACTCTATCAATGTTCCTACATACAGTGTCCTCTCCCTTTTGCTTGTTATCCCAAGTATAACATTCACCAGAAGATCTCAATTCTTTTAGAGCATAGTTTGTCATACATAGTCAAAGTTCTCTTATTTTGGCAATAGTCATTAGGGTACCCACTCTCTTATTTGTATTGACTACATAGTTGAAATCTCATGTTATTGCCCAAGGTACCCTATTCTGATCTTTAATACCCTCCAAATCATTGCACATATTCCTCTTAGTGCATGGTCATCAAGTCCATATACCATTGTTAACCAAAAAATACTTTCTCGTGCTCTTATGTTGCACCTCATAGTGCATAATTTGCTTAGTGACTATTTTTTTTTTTTTTTTTTTTGGTAATCAATTAATTTCATTACCAAGTAATCATTTTACAGCTCAAATTGACTGGCCTGGAGGGACATAGTCCCACACTCGGTACTACATTGCGTTGACACCCAATTTCGTCCCGAAATTTAATTAATGTCTAATTATTTAAAACAAAATCCATTACTAAAATTTTTGAAATTAATTAATTAAAGATCAAAGGTAATCAATTTAAATTTGAAGAAAAAAGACTAAATATACAATGTGCAGCTATAAATTAAACATACCCGCATAAGCCCCCTCTATTGCTTAATTTATTTGAAAAGGGCTAAAATAGCCCTAGTCCTAAATGCCAGCCCATTTGTGCACACATATATACAATACAACATTACATCTCCCCTCTAATCTGATTACCCAACCCACGACCCAATCCCCTAATCCCTAACCCGATTTCTAACCCTAAAACCCATTTCTTCACCCGATTCCTCCAATCCTAGTCACGAATCCGTCCAAAAATTGTACTCTCGGGTCCCCATTCCTTTCCCTCTCTCCAGTACGAACTCAATCAATCTCCATCGTTCATTTTGAATCGCGGATCAATCCGAGCCGTATAATGGATTCAACGTCCATATTCCCTTGAAAATCAGGGTGAAATTAGTACAACTCGAAACGATTATACTATTTTGACCTTGGTTTCAAAGGGGAAAAGAAAAGGAGAAAGGGTCGGCTGGGGATTTCAAAGGTCCTAAACCCTAAATCATCATGTATATATACATCCTTATCCTCATTTTTTAAGGGATTCTAGGTTTGGAGATCATAAAAAAATGGCAGCTTGAAAATACATAGAGTTCTGTTTCTGGTTGCTCCTGAGTTTTATTCGTGTTATCGTTTCATTATTTGCATCGTCGCTTTATTATTCAAGTCATCGACCTTGTTGAAGTTGCTTAGTCGAGTCGTGTTCTTCAGCTCGTCGCCTTAAGTTCACTGCCCTAAAAAAGGTCAGATCCGTGACCTTTTACTTCTTCTATATTTACTTGTTTAAGTGTATGTTTGATCTCATGTTTATGTAAAGGCTATTTGAACATGGTACTGGTTGATTTTGGTAGTATTTGAAACTTTGCATAAGATAAATTTTGCAGGTACGAAAACATGAACCTTGTGTATATGTGTGAACTTATTTTTGGCTATCAATATTTAAAGCTGATATCTTTTGTTTGTTATGGTAGTTTAAATGAAGGAGTTAAGGTATTTTTACTAGCAAATCTTTGTGAAGAATGTAGAAAAAGTTAGCTTGTTCATATTAGAGTTGGTAGATTGCCTAGTTTCTAAGTTTGTTTATGGTTTTAAAAATGGATTCTAGTCATTGTTTGTTGTTTTGGTTCCCTGGTTCTTTAATGTATGATTGATGGAGTATAATGAGTGTGAAGATGTTGCTAGTCAATTTCAGCTTTGTTTGGTTTGTCTCTGTTGTTTGGGGATGTGTAGGCAGTTTGCAAGGGTTGATTCTGGTATCTGCTGGAGTTTCACGCTTGTTCAGGAGTTTTAGGAGGTGTTGTTTGGAGCTGTGAGTGGAAGGGGTATGTAAGGCTTGCTCTGTTGTTTGCAGGTTAGTTGAAGAAGGCAGGCAGGGGCAGTGGAGTGTTCATAGGATGTGTATGGATTGTTGAGGTTGTTGCAGGGGTCTAGGTTAGTGGTTTGGTGGTTCCAGGGAGGTATATGAGTTTCCAGGTTGTTTCCAGAGATTGTTTGGTGTGTGTAATTGATTAATAGAGGTGATAGGAGGTGAGCTTATAGGCTGCAGTAGCAGCAAGGTTTCCTGGGAGTTCAGGGCAAGTGTAGGGCATGTCCATGTGTAGCAGGGTGCTTAGGGGAGGTCTGTTATTTGATGAGTCTAGAGGGATCTGAGGATGTGAGTTGTGAGTGCAGGTTGATTAAAGAAGATGCCAAGGTTCTGGTAGTGTTTCCTGTTATTGGTGTGATGTTTCAGGGAGTTGTTATGGTATTGAGAAGTGAAGAAGATGTGTTTCAAATGCTAGAGGAGTAAGGGAGTTTTGTTTAGTGTATAGGTTGTATTAGGTGCTGCAGTTGTTCAGGAAAGTTTCATGGTGTCTTTGGAAGTCATTTGGGTGTGTGTGTGTGTGCAGTTTTTAAGGTGGCCTATAGGGAGCTTGGTTCTGGTATTAGCAAAGGGAATAGAGGCTGCAGGTTAAGAGAAGAGATAGTGGTGGCAGCTGCAGGGCAGTGAGGGAGTTTGTGAGCGTGAGAGGTGATGTGTTGTGTGCGTGCTCCGGCAATGAGGGTAGTTGCATTAGGTGAAGTTCAGGGAGTTTGATAGGGCATGAGTTGTTGTTTCTGCAGTATTAGTAGGGATGCGGAGAGGCTGTATAGAGGTTGTGCAGGTTTGGAGAGGGTCAGGGTATGTGTGAAGTTGATTTCTTGGAAAGCTGAGGGTCTGTGAGGGTGTTCAGCGAAGGGTTTGGGGTGCAGAAGGATGCATATGTGTGTCTGCTTGCTTGCAAATGCATGCCTGTATGTGCGTCTGCTTGCTTGTGAATGCATGCCTGTGTGGGTGTTGATGTATGTGTGTGACTGCCTGTATGTGCGTGTGTATCTGCTTCGAGTGTGTGTGATCAGAAGGGGCATTATGAATGACATAGAATGGGGAAAGTAATTGAATCTTGTAAGATTGTCTTGAAAGCCAATAGTTGATTCATGAGGGTTCTTCCTTTTGTGAGTTCTGTATATGATTTGCTTTCCTATTTCAATCAATTGATGATTCGTTTTAGTCCAGCATCATTAAAGACCAGGCAGTATGCATTTCATTGGTGTATTATATCCATTCTAGTCCTAACCCCTCCAAATTCTGTTTCATGCTCTCTTTGGAACTGCTTATCCATCAAGACCCTGAACCCGAGATATATTTTCCACGTTATAAAGCGAATGCATGTTTTGTTGAGTTTGGTCCTCATGAGTTATACACTAAATTATTGAACTAGCTAATTGTTCAATGTCTTCTTACTGCTAATTTAATATGTGTAATTACTTATTAAGTCGTTGCTAATTCTTCATCTCTTCTATTTTCTTTGACATGAACGCCCATGGGATCGAGTTGAATAAAAACTCACAAATTGGGATGGCATGCATTTGAGGTTATTGGATCCGCTCCGCATTTTCGGGACTTGATATCCCCGAAAATGTAAAAGAAAGAAAAAATGAAAATTACAAAGTCCAAGGCTCAATGATTGAGTTTGCGCTTCCGGGTTCTATCTTCTATACTCCATCCTTCCCCGCTCCCTTAGAAAATGCATATTGTATAGGAGCTCTGTAGGATAGAAATGATATTTGAATTGTGAATAATTATTGTAAATTACTTAAATTGTTTTTATATGAATGCTTTGTCTCATTTCTTTGCGAATCGCCAATTAATTTATGGATGCTTAGAATTATTTGTCAATTAAGGAGTGCAAAATCAAATTCGGCTAAAAATCGTACCCTCGTCATAATTCGTTGAATTGCTTCTTTATTTATTATATTAAATATTCAATTATTTATTTATTTAATCTAATTTATTTATTTAGTTAATCAATTAAATTTTAATCCATTATTTATTTATTTACTTAATCTAATTTATTTAATCTCAATTAATCATCATTTATTTAATCTATTAAATATTTATTTATTTATTCATTTTGATTAATCAATTATTATTCATTTACTCCTTTATTTAATTAAAATTGATAAGTATTCATTTATTTAATTAAGTTACTTATTTGCTTATTTATTTATCTATTTATTCAATCAATTAATTAATCTTTTATTATTATCCAATTATTTATCTAGTTTGTTTTATTTATTTATCTAACTTCATTTAACCTTTACTTATTCTATTAATTAATCAATCGATCATTATTTCATTATCCATTTAATTAATCTTAAATTGGGTCATTTATTTATCTAAGTATCGGCATAGTTAAAATCTTATCTTATTTATATTATTCCTATTATCCTTATATAAAATTAGCTTTATATACTTATTATCCTTAACAAATTCGTGAAAACCGCCGGATTAACCGCATTTAGCGGATCTTTGAGAGTGCTCCCGCTAGGGACCTTCTTTCGAATTTAATAGAACCACTTACCTAAGAATCTCTGAAACTTATTTTCTTTTAAATAAAGGAATAAATTGCACTCTTTAATTAACATTACTTCCTAATAATCGTTAAAATTAGGTGGCGACTCCAAAGAAAGCCCTTTGGAGTATCCATTTTGTTGAAATCAAGTCCCGATGCATACTTGTGTGCATTTTTTTCGGAGGGTTCAACAGCGTGGCTACTCCACTGGGGATGGCATTTGATGGCTCCAACCAAAAAGCTTTCACGAATTTGTTTGTTTGAATTGTTTGAATTATATGCCGATATTAGTATGCGTAGCTTATTTAATTATTGTTGAAACTAGCATGATTATATCTATTGTTTATTTGCAAGGATGCGTAGAATAATCTAATTGATTGTTGTGTGTCACGAAAGCATGTCACTTCACCCCTATTTGCGCACATATAAACTGGCATTCCGTTCATACTTCCCCCACTCCTGGGAACCTCTTGCATTTTCACCCCAAATATCCGTGAGTTACGCTCATTCGTACCCACACTTTCTTCCACTAAAGAACCCTCTGACGAGTTGGTATACCGGCGGTTGTCGTGGGAGTAATTCGCCTGCGAGGCCGCTTGCCACTCACCTGTTAGCCTCAACCGTTAACCCACTCTTAGAATGAGCTTTAGGAGCATGCATGCATTTACACCTTAGTCTGGACCCGGTCCTTGGTACCGCCTCCATAGTTAGGAAACCGCCCTTATGTCAACTGCTTTTCAAAACCCAACGACAAGGCATATTATGTGTTATGTGATAACGAATCCTCAGTCCTAACCATGTTTTGAGCAAAATCAGATTCGGAATTTTGTCTTCTATGTTGTCTTTTAGGTCAGACAATGGAAGAATTTAGCAGAATCTATGTGGTCATAGCAGTCCACATAGAATTTGAGATCATAGACAGCATTGCAGTCCAAGGAAAGTTAGGCAGATTTGATTGGTTTGTGTTTTGGAGATGGTATGGTGTAGTGAGATCTAAGAGGCGAAGCCCCTGGTGTCTTTAAAAAGATCAGTGGGGTCCCTCTCGTGAATGGCTTTGCGTGTGTGCAGGCCTATGTTGACTAACCAGCTGCAAATTCTTATGGAATGAAGTATGCTTGTCGCATACTAGGAGAGTGAAGCCCCTATGTCTATAAACGACCAATGGGGTCCCTCCTTGAAGACCAGTGCGATCTTGGCTACCTAGGAAACTGAGAGGCTTGATTAAAGCCGTGGACCAGTGAGGAGCCCTATGAACAAGGTCTGTGAGCCTTACAAAACCTAGGAAGCTGAGAGGCTTGACTGAAGCCGAGGACCAGTGAGGTTTTATTTTGAAAGGTCGATTGGCGCCTTTCATGATTTGCAACATGGTATTGTGAAGGCAGTTGGAAATCTCACCCCTGGATGTTGTGAAATAATTGGGAGTTGTGATTGGAGGAGCGTTGATGTTTGCAAAAGGTATAGAGTTTTGTTTCATGTTTTAGGCATTTGGGTTTAGAAATTTGGCGCAGATGTTGTGGAGAGCATGAGCTGTGTTAGAATTTCGAGTTGACACCAACTTTTGGAAGTTAGTTGGGATAACGGAGAGCTGATTGTTATCGGTTATTGTTATTATTTATCGCTTACTCTAAATCTGAATTGCTCAAAACTGGCATGAACTATTTTTCGTTACCACTTGTTTGCACATCTTAGGCCCACCTCTGGCACAAAGAGGCACCATATAGGGTAGGATGCGTTCGCATTTTTTATTTATGCTCAATTACTTGTGTTTGCCACATGTCAACTTGTTTAAAATGCAAAGTGCTACGTGATGCGCGCTATGTGATTTGTGTGCAATTTTGCCAATGACATGCAAACTAACATGGTTACTTTTGAACTTTTCCTTTTATTTTGTTTATCCCCCCAAGAGAGGTTTGATTTGTGCTGATTTAAGCTGGCTGATCACTCCTATTACATAAGGGCAAAGGACCAATCTGCATACTGGTACACATTTTCACAACTGACAATGACTGGAATAGATGATGAACCTAGTAATACTGAGAAAAATCCTGCAACTCCTGAATCGTCAAGAGGAAATGTCATTATTGCTCAAGACGAACTGATTCTTGAAATGGCTAAGGAACTACATATGTTAAAAGATGAGCTGGCTGCGGTAAAAGGGCAAACTCCTAAAAGCACGCCGTTGTGTGGGCCCGATGCATCCCACTCTCTGGGTCAAATGGGGCAATCTCTGGGCAATCTCTAAACTCAATTGATGGGGTCGCCAATATGAACACACCTTTGAACACCCACAATTCTCTAAAAGCACCAGTCCACCAAAGCAACTTGCCACTTGCCCAAGCTCTACCTCCAAATAACGCTCAATCTAGCCAAATAATCAACCGACCACCCATCTACCCATCACATCAACAATACCCATCATACACCCCGCACCCTGCCAATACTTATTATCAGACACACACTCCATATCCATACCAAACCTCTACTCACCAAAATGAACCCATCCCGCAAGCTTATAATAAAAATCCATCCGCACCATTAGTCCAAGTGGCGGAATCTGGCGGGCAAGATGTTCCTACTGTGCAAATTGATGATTACACCAATCCTCCTTATGTAAAGTTTCAAAATGGTGTTAGAAAAGCCGAAAAAGCAGTCGATGGGGGTGAAGAGTTGGAGAAAAAGGTATAAGGTTGGGTGATGAGTGCTCTTAGCAAAGCATCAATAGGCAAGGACAAGGAAAGTCTAGAATATGAAGACTTGTGTGTTCATCCTGGAATTGAATACCCAGAAGGGTACAAAGTACCAAAGTTTGTTAAGTTTGATGGCAAAGGCAACCCCCGAGCCCATTTGAGAAGGTACTGTGAAACCTTGGTAGTGGGGATGAATGAAGAGCTCCGTATGAAGTAATTCATTCATAGTCTTGAAGGCAAAGCTTTAGACTGGTACTCCGAGCAGGATCCCTCAAAATGGATTAACTGGAGGAGTATGGCTCATGACTTCATGGAGCGTTTTGGTTTCTATGCTGAAATACCATTAGATCGGTTGGCTATTGCAAGGTTTAGGAAGAAGCCGACCGAGACTTTTAGGGAATACACGGTACGTTGGAGGAGTGAGGCGGCCAAAGTTAAGCCTCCCATGAGTGAGGAAGAGTTTGTGGGACATTTCATCGAGACATTGGATGAATTCTACTATGATCGAAAGGCATCCATGACTAACTCTACTTTTGCCAATCTAGTGAAAACGGGGGAGATGTATGAAGCTGGTTTGAAATCTGGTAGGATCACAAATTTGGCCGCCTTGCAAGCGACAAGTAAGGAAATCCAGTCTGGGTCTGGTAATGGCTTTAGCAAAAAGAAGAAAGAGGAAGTGGGAGCTGTTGTGGGAGACATCGAGCGTCGACCGGCTGGAAAGTTGAATTTTGACAATTCGTCTGCTTTTTCCACCTACCAAAGCCCATATTACCCAAACTACCCCACTCACTACCAGATGACGCATGTTCCTTATCCGGTTTACAATGCACAAGCAAATTACTACCAACCTAGAGCACATGCACCTAATCAATACCCTCGTCAGCCAAATTTTCAAGCACCCCAGAATTACCAGCCTCGTCCTCCTGTTCGTCCCAATGTGCAAGGATTTAATCAATATTACGACAGGAGAGCAACCAAAACCTATACTCCCCTAGCCGAGTCATATGGCCAGATTTTTGAGAGATTAAGAAACACGGGAGTTGTGCAGCCTATCCCTGATAACACCCCAAACCCACCTCCAAAATGGTATGATGCAAATAAGCACTGTGCTTATCACTCAGGGGCAGCAGGCCATGATATTGAGAGATGCTATACTTTCAAAGACAAGGTCGAGGGTTTAATCAAAGCAGGCACCATTCAACTCACTGGCACTCAGCCAAATGTGCATGATAATCCTCTTCCCAATCATGGTAACAATGCAGTTAATATGATTTCTCTTGAGGAAGAACCAAATCTAAAGGGCACCATAGTCTCTATTTATGATGTAAAGGTTGATAATATTGCTTCTAACGTACCTAAGCAAGCACTAACTCTATTGCCAAAGATTGAGGGAACTCTTGGCCTAGGTGGCAACCTCGCTGAAGGAAAGATGGAAAAGGTTGAGTCTGAGAAGAAGCCGACTAGTTTCATGCTACAGCCTCTTTTACCATTGAACCAGTCATTTGTCCAAGCTCCAGAAATGGCCATGCAGAATTTGATTGAAGGTGTTGGTAACCTATTCATGAATGATGGATTGAAATGAAGTGCAACTATTGAAGATTCCAAGAAAGAGCCACATGTGCAGAATGCTGAACCAAGTGATGTGATGGCTAATTGGACTTGTGGTCCAAAAGAGACTTGCTGAATGCACTTGCTATTTTTGTTTTGGCATCACAGTCAGCTTGAGGCCCTGAACTGTGTTTTGCACTTTGTTTATGTTTATGTCTTTCAAATAACTCTTTTAAATCCTGCATGTTTACTTTTATGTTGTTTGCCTCCCTAAATTAGGTTTTGAATAAACAAATGCGTTGCATTCCTATCTTATTATTTTGCTATACTTTACATATTTATGTGCTTTATTATTTGCTTCGGATTAATATACTTACTACTGTTTCAAATTAAAATTAACAAAACCTGCTCAAACTTGGCTTGTGACCTATAACAAAACAACTGAACAATTTAAGGATGATGCACTGGAAAGTTACTTCTTGCACTCTTTGGATATTACATTACCGTTAGAACTTCAAACTGGGGCAACTTTATTTGCCGACAATTGGAGCCGAAGCGGTTTATCTATACAAATGAAAGTCCTTTATTTGAAAAACCATTCAAGAAGATAAGTTGGAAGATGTTGAATGTGCGAAGAGAAGATTTGAATAGTTTGCTTCAAACCGGGGCAATTGGTGTTGAAGAAGCTCTTTCCTACTTGAGAAGAAGCAACAGGAAAATTTGCACCAAGTTGGCAATGTCATTATGTGGAAAAACACTAATCCTAGCAGATATTTATGATCAAGTTTGGCCAAAGGTAATCAACGCAGATGTTGTCAAGAGATATTATGTCTGAAACAACCGCAAGTTAGCATTGTTTTGAATGTAATTTTTGATGTAGTGCAAACTACGCGTAACCTGATTCCCGAGGCGGGATACGTAGGCAACTCATATAGAGTTTGGTTGCACTAGCACAGGAATTCCCTATTTCCTCCTTTCTGTAAGTTTGAACTGCTTCTGACCTGATTCCTAGAATGGCAACAGGATAAGTAGGCAATCCCTGTCGGATTCGGTCAAAATATTATAACACTTTAGGCTTGTTTATCTTATATGATGTAATTCCGAACTTTGCATCTGGGCGTGTGTGTATGTTTTCCAATTCGGATGCGGTTTCGTACTTAGATTGCCATACTTCCCCAAAAATCTTTATGTAAGCAGAACTACGCACAGTCTGATTCCTGTGGAGGGATACGTAGGCGCTCTTAATGGGCTCGACTCCATAATATTAACATTTTCAGTTTCCCCTAAAGCAAGAAACTGGGGCAAATTTTGCAAGACGAATTGAAGATATGGAAGATAGAAACTGGGGCAAATTTTGCAAAAAGAATTCTAAGGCATAAAGATTATAACTGGGGCAGGTTTTTGCAAAATTGGTATGGCCTATCAAAAGATAAAGTGGCAAAGTTCTAAAAGTATTCAAGATTAGCACAAGTTGCAAAGATAAAGGACGTTTAGTTTGTTTCAAGATATGTCATGAGTTTGAGTTGAAGCAGAATTTTTTAAATGCATTATAAATTTCGGTTGCATATTAATGATTATTTGGTTAATATTTTATCAAATTACTTATCTTTGCCTCTATCTGTAAATATTATACAATATTGAGTTCATAAGTCAAGTGTCTGAGTATAATTTACAAGCCCAAGTCTAAAGAAGAACGAGGGAGCAGCGGCAGCAAGTTTAAGATGAATCAGCACAAATCAAACACCCCTCCCCAAAACTAACAAAATTTTCTTTAAGAGCAGGAACATGAAAGCTTGCAATGAGAGGATCATTTGCACTATGGATGAACAATTTATTGAACGCGCATCCAAAGTTGCCTTGCAGATTGCGTCGCATTGCCTTTTCATGACTTAAAGCATTATGCTTTGTCATGAGTTATTGTCGAAAAGGCGGTATTTCTACCCCTATGACTTTCATTCCTAATAGGCGAAAAAGCTGAAGCTCGTTTTGTGTTTTCAAAACTAAGCCGAATAGGTAATACTCTGCACAAGGCCATCCTTGCAGGATTGTCTCGCCAATTGACTTATCAATGGCTATCGCACTGACTACATTTCCGCATTACTTTGCTTTGCACTTGCTTTGAATCATGTCTTCGCACTTGCTTTAAAATTAACGCCTTGCTTTACTCTTTTAGATTGACCATCGGCTACGAGGATTCCCTTTGTCGGACTATCTCGCCTATTGATTCGCCAAATGGCTCTTGCATTGTCTACATTCCCGCACTGCTTTTCTTTGCACTTGCTTTATATTATGTCGTCGCACTTGCTTTAAAATTGATGCCTTGCTTTACGTTTTCAGGTTAACCACCAGGAAGGGCTTCTTTCTTGTTGGACATCCACGCCTGTTGGTTCGCTAAATCGCTTTTGCGTTGCTTTACATTTCATGCTAAATTGCTTTGCACTTGCTTTCAATTATGCCTTTGCACTTGCTTTATATTATGACTTGCTTTACTTTTAGTTTAACAGGTCAGCCCTGAGACCCTCCTTGCTTTGTGCCGGATCGGATCACCAGCTGATTTGTCTACAATCAACTCCAAGACCCTCCTTGCTGCGTGCCCAACCGGCTTGCCAGTTGATTTGTAAAGATTGTTCAAATTGCTTTGCACTTGCTTTAAATTATGCATTCGCATTTTCTTTGTATTACGTCTTGTTTTATTTTTTAGGTTAACAGGTCAGCCCTGAGACCCTCCTTGCTTTATGCCGGACCGGATTACCAGCTGATTTTTCGACAATCAACCCCAAGACCCTCCATGTTGCATGCCCGACCAGCTTGCCAGTTGATTTGTCAAGATTGTTCAAATTGCTTTGCACTTTCTTTAAATTATGCCTTCGCATCTTCTTTGTATTACGTCTTGTTTTACTTTTCAGGTTAACAGGTCAGTCCCGAAACCCTCCTTGCTTCGTGCCGGACCGGTTCGCCAGCTGATTTGTTCGACAATGAACCCCAAGACCATCCTTGCTTCATGCCCGACCGGCTTGCCAGTTGATTTGTCAAGATTGTTGAAAATGCTTGCATTATGCCTTCGCACTTGCTTTATTGCTTCGCCAGCTGATTGGAAGAAAACTTATCAATGATATCGCAACCTGCACTTGCAAATTTATATCATCAATATTTGCTCATTTCTTACTTTGATTATCAAAGTTTACCAGCAGTTGCTCGCTTACTGTTTGTCGAGTTTATTACAGTACTTTTGCAGCACCGCAGCAGCATTTGGAGCATAACGTGGAACTTTTTCTTAGCAGAGAACTGGGGCAATCATTGATATGAGCTAAACTCGTCAATGAGGATCTGAAGAATCGCACTCGAACAAGCAAGTTCTATCCTAATCTTTTGTTTCAGATTAGGATGTCAGTTTGAATTCTTTCCTATTCGTGTGTCTTTTTCTGTCAATCGTGCGAGTTTTCGTGTCGAAGTGTCGTTGAACTACATATGACCTGATTCTCTTTCAGACCGAGATTTGTAGGCAACTCGGAAACCAGATTTCGGCCATGTCCATAAGCCTCGCATTTTGGTCCTTGCAAACAAAGTCCTTGGCTTTATCGTGACGAAATTGGTTTCATGTCAACTTCTTTACCCTGAAAACTCTTTCATCCTTTTCCGGGTAAAGAGGGGCAGCTGTTGACAACCAATTTCGTTCCGAAATTTAATTAATGTCTAATTATTTAAAACAAAATCAATTGCTAAAATTTTTTAAATTAATTAATTAAAGTTCAAACGTAATCAATTTAAATTTGAAGAAAAAAGGCTAAATATACAATGTGCAGCTCTAAATTAAACCTACCCGCCAAAACCCCCTCCATTGCTTAATTTATTTGAACAGGCTAAAATAGCTCCTAGTCCAAAATGTCAGCCCATTTGTGCACACACATATATACAATACAACATTACATCTCCCCCCTAATCAGAATTCCCAACCCACGACCCAATCCCCTAATCCCTAACCCGATTTCTAACCCTAAAACCCATTTCTTCACCCGATTCCACCAATCCTAGTCATGAATCAGTCCAAAAGTTGTACTCTCTGGTCCCCATTCCTTTCCCTCTCTCCAGTATGAACTCAATCAATCTCCATCGTTCATTTTGAATTGCGGATCAATCCGAGCCGTATAATGAATTCAACGTCCATTTCCCTTGAAAATCAGGGTGAAATTAGTACAATCCGAAAGGATTATACTATTTTGAAATTGGTTTCAAAGGGGAAAAGAAAAGGAGAAAGGGTCGGCTAGGGATTTCAAAGGTCCTAAACCCTAAATCATCAGGTATATATACATCCTTATCCTCATTTTTTAAGGGATTCTAGGTTTGGAGATCATAAAAAAAGGGCAGCTTGAAAATACATAGAGTTCTGTTTCTGGTTGCTCCTGAGTTTTGTTCGTGTTATTGTTTCATTATTTGCATCGTCGCTTTATTATTCAAGTCATCGACCTTGTTCAAGTTGCTTAGTCGAGTCGTGTTCTTCAGCTCGTCGCCTTAAGTTCACTGCCCTAAAAAAGGTCAGATCCATGACCTTTTACTTCTTTTATATTTACTTGTTTAAGTGTATGTTTGATCTCCTGTTTATGTAAAGGCTATTTGAACATGGTACTGGTTGGTTTTGGTAGTATTTGAAACTATGCATAAGATACATTTTGCAGGTACGAAAACATGAACCTTGTGTATATGTGTGAACTTATTTTTGGCCATCAATGTTTAAAGCTGATATCTGTTGTTTGTTATGGTAGTTTAAATGAAGGAGTTAAGGTATTTTTACTAGCAAATCTTTGTGAAGAATGTAGAAGAAGTTAGCTTGTTCATATTAGAGTTGGTAGATTGCCTAGTTTCTAAGTTTGTTTATGGTTTTAAAAAATGGATTCTAGTCATTGTTTGTTGTTCTAGTTCCCTAGTTCTTTAATGTATTATAGATGGAGTATAATGAGTGTGAAGAGGTTGCTAGTCAATTTCAGCTTTGTTTGGTTTGTCTCTGTTGTTTGGGGATGTGTAAGTAGTTTCCAAGGGTTGGTTCTGGTATCTGCTGGAGTTTCAGGCTTGTTCAGGAGTTTTAGGAGGTGTTGTTTGGAGTCTATGAGTGGAAGGGGTATATAAGGCTTGCTCTGTTGTTTGCAGGTTAGTTGAAGAAGGCAGGCAGGGGCAGTGGAGTGTTCATAGGATGTGTATGGATTGTTGAGGTTGTTGTAGGGGTCTAGGTTAGTGGTTTTGTGGTTCCAGGGAGGTATATGAGTTTCCAGGTTGTTTCCAAAGATTGTTTGGTGTGTGTAATTGATTAATAGAGGTGATAGGAGGTGAGCTTATAGGCTGCAATAGCAGCAAGGTTTCTTGGGAGTTCAGGGCAAGTGTAGGGCATGTCCAGGTGTAGCAGGGGTGCTTAGGGGAGGTCTGTTGTTTGATGAGTCTAGAGGGATCTGAGGATGTGAGTTGTGAGTGCAGGTTGATTAAAGAAGATGCCAAGGTTCTGGTAGTGTTTCCTGTTATTGGTGTTATGTTTCAGGGAGTTGTTATGGTATTAAGCAGTGAAGAAGAGGTGTTTCAAATGCTAGAGGAGTAAGGGAGTTTTGTTTAGTGTATAGGTTGTATTAGGTGCTGCAGTTGTTCAGGAAAGTTTCATGGCGTCTTTGGAAGTCATTTGGGTGTGTGTCTGTGCAGTTTTCAGGGTGGCCTATAGGGAGCTTGGTTCTAGTATTAGCAAAGGGAATAGAGGCTGCAGTTAAGAGAGGAGATAGTGGTGGCAATTGCAGTGCAGTGAGGGAGTTTGTGAGCGTGAGAGGTGGTGTGTTGTGTGTGTGCTCAGGCAATGAGGTTAGTTGCATTAGGTGAAGTTCAGGGAGTTTGATAGGGCATGAATTGTTGTTTCTGCAGCATTAGTAGGGATGCGGAGAGGCTGTATAGAGGTTGTGCAGGTTTGGAGAGGGTCAGGGTATGTGTGAAGTTGATTTCTTGGAAAGCTGAGGGTCTGTGAGGGTGTTCAGCGAAGGGTTTGGGGTGCAGAAGGATGCATATGTGTGTCTGCTTGCTTGCGAATGCATGCCTGTATGTGTGTCTGCTTGCTTGTGAATGCATGCCTGTGTGGGTGTTGATGTATGTGTGTGACTGCCTGTATGTGCGTGTGTATCTGCTTCGAGTGTGTGTGATCAGAAGGGACATTATGAATGACATAGAATGGGGAAAGTAATTGAATCTTGTAAGATTGTCTTGAAAGCCAATAGTTGATTCATGAGGGTTCTTCCTTTTGTGAGTTCTGTATATGATTTGCTTTCCTATTTCAATCAATTGATGATTCGTTTTAGTCCAGCATCATTAAAGACCAGGTAGTATGCATTTCATTAGTGTATTATATCCAGTCTAGTCCTAACCCCTCCAAATTCTGTTTCATGCTCTCTTTGGAACTGCTTATATATCAAGACCCTGAACCCGAGATATATTTTCCACGTTATAAAGCGAATGCATGTTTGGTTGAGTTTGGTCCACATGAGTTATACACTAAATTATTGAACTAGCTAATTGTTCAATGTCTTCTTACTGCTAATTTAATATGTGTAATTACTTATTAAGTCGTTGCTAATTCTTCATCTCTTCTATTTTCTTTGACATGAACGCTCATGGGCTCGAGTTGAATAAAAACTCACAAATTTGGATGGCATGCATTTGGGGTTATTGGATCCGCTCCGCATTTTCGGGACTTGATATCCCCGAAAATGTAAAAGAAAGAAAAAATGAAAATTACAAAGTCCAAGGCTCAATGATTGAGTTTGCGCTTCCGGGTTCTATCTTCTAAATTCCATCATTCCCTGCTCCCTTAGAAAATGCATATTGTATAGGAGCTCTGTAGGATAGAAATGATATTTGAATTGTGAATAATTATTGTAAATTACTTAAATTGTTTTTATATGAATGCTTTGTATCATTTCTTTGCGAATCGCCAATTAATTTATGGATGCTTAGAATCATTTGTCAATTAAGGAGTGCAAAATCAAATTCGGCTAAAAATCGTACCCTCGTCATAATTCGCATTTGAATTGCTTCTTTATTTATTATATTAAATATTCAATTATTCATTTATTTAATCTAATTTATTTATTTAGTTAATCAATTAAATTTTAATCCATTATTTATTTATTTACTTAATCTAATTTATTTAATCTCAATTAATCATCATTTATTTAATCAATTAAATATTTATTTTTTTATTTAATTATTTTGATTAATCAATTATTATTCATTTACTCCTTTATTTAATTAAAATTTATAAGTATTCATTTATTTAATTAAGTTACTTATTTGCTTATTTATTTATCTATTTATTCAATCAATTAATTAATCCTTTATTATTATCCAATTATTTATCTAGTTAGTTTTATTTATTTATCTAACTTCATTTAACCTTTACTTATTCTATTAATTAATCAATCGATCATTATTTCATTATCCATTTAATTAATCTTAAATTGGGTCATTTATTTATCTAAGTATCGGCATAATTAAAATTTTATCTTATTTATATTATTCTTATTATCCTTATATAAAATTAGCTTTATATACTTATTATCCTTAACAAATTCGTGAAAACCGCCGGATTAACCGCATTTAGCGGATTTTCGAAAGTGCTCCCGCTAGGGACCTTCTTTCGAATTTAATAGAACCACTTACCTAAGAATCTCTGAAACTTATTTTCCTTTAAATAAAGGAATGAACTGCACTCTTTAATTAATATTGGTTCCTAATAATCCTTAAAATTAGGTGGAGACTCCAAAGAAAGCTCTTTGGAGTCTCCATTTTGTTGAAATCAAGTCCCGATGCATACTTGTGTGCATTTTTTTTTCGGAGGGTTCAACATACTGTACTACATCAGTATATTCTATTTCTACTTTTCCTCTTTACATGGTTGCCTAAGGATAGAAATTTAAGCTCTGCAGTCTCTTTTGCACTCCTATCTTGCATGTTGTTCTTGTGAAGATGTCTCGAATCACTTGTCTCACCATGCTATCCGGTTCTCTTCCTCTGCCTTGATGAAGAATCATGTTCCTTTCCTGTCATATCACATAGACACACCCTGCAAAGGCTGTTCTATATATTGTTGTAGTAGCATTCTTCCCTTTAGCCTGTGAATTGGCCCAAGCTAGTTCTTCTTTTAAATTTTCTGGTTCCCTGTGGATCCCTTGCCATATTAGCATTATTTTCCATACAGTTGCAGCTTTAATGCAAGTAAAGAATAGGTGAGCTGCAGATTCATCTTGTTCCCCACATTGAACACACTCAGCATTATCAATTACTCCCCATTTCAGTAATCTGTCTCTTGTGGGCAGTCTGTTCTGGATAGCTAGGTACAAGATAAACACCCATTTAGATAAGCCTTGGTTATTGTGCACTAGTCTCTTCAACTCCACTTTTGGGAACTGGCTCTGAGCTTGATATACATAGCCTTGATTAGAATGTTTCCATGTGTTGCAGCTCCTGCATTGTCATGCCACCTTCCTGAATGTACTTCACTGCTCTAATTATCTTCAAGATCACCCATGATGCTTGAGTTGGATTTCCTTCCCACACCTCTCCTCTTTTCCCATAGTAAATGTGTACACATATGACCCAGAGTTTGTCTTTTTTCCTACATAAATTCCAGAGCAATTTGCACATAGAAGCTTTGTTCCACAGAGCAATATCTGTAATGTTTTGGCCCCCTGCCACTTTAGGGGTACATAGAGTTTCCCATGCTATAGGTGCTTTCTTGGATCCCTCAGCTCCTCCAGACCAAAGGAAGTTCCTACAGGTGGCTACTATACACTTGATCACCTTCTTTGGCAAGATAAAAATTTGAGCCCAATAGTTTTGTATTACCAGTAGTACACTCTTGATGAGCTGCATCCGGCCTGCATAGGATAAGTATTTTGATGTCCAGCTTTTGACTCTGCCTAGCATCTTCGCTAACAGTGGTTGGCATTGGAGGATTGACATCCTCTTTGTGCTCAAGGGCACCCCCAAGTATTTTATTGGCGGGCTACCTTTACTGAAACCAAGGATTCCCAATACTTCCTGTTGTATTTCTTCACTTACTCCTCCATAGTATATGGCACTCTTAGCTGCATTAGCTATGAGTCCAGATGCTTTACAAAAACTCATGAAGCATTCATATAACAGCTTGATAGAGATCACATCACCCATGTAAAAAAGTAGCAAATCATCAGCAAACCCAAGTTGAGTCAGGTTCAGCTTCCTGCATTTCAGATGATGATTGATATCAGGGTTGGTGATCAGCTTCCTCATAGCTCTAGTCGGATACTCCATAGCTAAGACAAATAGATAGGGGGACATTGGGTCCCTTGTCTGAGTCCCTTCTTAGCTGGAAATGGTTTAGTGGGGCAACCATTAATCATGATTGAGTACGCGACAATGGTGACACATTGTAGCACCCACTGAACAAATTTCCTGGGGAAGTTAAGACTTTTCAGAATCTGTTCCAAGTAACCTCATTTCAGTGACTCATATGCTTTTTACATATATATCTTGATCATACACCTTGGTGATACTCTTTTCCTTCCATACTCTTTAACCAATTCATGGCTTATAAGGATGTTATCTACTATATTCCTCCCTGGGATAAATGCTGATTAGCTTTGGTCCACCAACCAGTCCATCACCTCTTGCATTCTATTTGTCAGCACTTTTGAGATCAGCTTATATAATAAAGTAGAACAAGAAATAGGCCTGAACTCCTTGATAGTAGAAGGATTCTAGACTTTTGGTATGAGTGTCGTTGTAGTATAATTTGTAGGCTTGCACATCTAGTCAGTTTGAAAGAAATATAAAACAGCCTTTACCACCTCATCACCTATGATATCCCAGTACTTCTTAAAAAAAGACTTAAAACCATCACATCCTGGGGCTTTGTCTTTCCCTATGTCATTCAGAGCATTTAGTATCTCCTGTCTGGTCACTGGTGCAATCAAATTTAGTTGTTCTTCCCTGCTTAGTGACTATTAATTCAGGCTAAACACTTCCCTGTCCTCTCTTAATATATGTTGCAGGAGACAAAATAAGCCAACTCTTGTATTGTGAAGCAAATAGGCTCGTGGTATTCTAGAATCCAAGCTTATCCATTAGGAAGGAGTCTGCCCCTAACCCTCGCATGTCCTGGTCCTATCCCAGCTAACTCCTTCTCGGACTTGGAAGAGTTAGAATTTCTCCTTTGCTTCTTCTTGAATGGTTCTATTATTTATGCAGTGTTTGAAAAGCATTGCTTGCCTGGATTGGAGAATTTCGAACTATCACCCCTGTCTTTTCCTTATCTTTATTCTTGTCTACCTTTACTTGATATTGCATAACTATCCCTTTGTATTAACATTCTCTTTTTTGTTTTGTTGTACCATTTCCTTTATCATTTTATTGAGGTTGTTTCTAAACCATCTTCTCAATCCTATTTTGTTGGTTAGGATGCACCCTTTGATCATTCTTGGCAGATTTTTCTTTAAGGTTTTTCCTATACTATTTTACCTCTTGTCCAAATTTTTTTTACATTATACAAAACACTAACTTCATTCATAGGATATCTTTTGCTGCACTATTTTCCCACATTTATTTGCAAACAGAACAAAGGCAGGATAAGGCTGATTTAGCGTAGCCTCCACCAAGAGTCTATCATAGGTTAGCCAATGCTTTCGTGTTGTGACTCTGTCATCCTTTAGAGAATTCCCTACCAATGCAACTATTTTTTCCAATGCAACCTACCCCCAGTACTTGATGTCTAGCCTTATTAATCTAATCTACCCTGAAAATGGATCCACTTTTTCCTTTTGCACATCTATGTCTGGTCTCAAAGATTTCACTACAGTTGATATTTTGTCAAACATCTGAGCCCCCTTTTCTATAACTTTGATTCGGTTCTCTACAATGTGAAATCTAACTAGGAGTATGCCCCTCTTTACTTGCGCAATTTGGTCATTACCTAGTGACCCCATTTTCTCTTTAAATACCCTTATATTAGTATTTTTGTTGGTTTAGATCCCATCACATAACATACGATATCTGTGTTCTAAAATTAAACCTTATCAATTATATCCTCCATTTTAATTTTCACCTTCTTCTCATTAGTGGTCTCTGATGGCAAGTCAAACCCCTCAATTTTTGGTGTTTCCCCAACTATCCTATTCCAAGAATTTAAATTAGGGCATAATGTTTAAAGCTTACTAATTGTTGGCTGATTTAGTTGTTCAGCCTCAACAAGTTCTACCCACGACGGTTTTCTTGCTTGAGAGTAAGTTCCTTGTATTTTACTGCCATTCCCCATTACCGTTGATGTTTCAAGTGCCGCTGTGGAAGCTTGGCTCAACTTTGGCGGTAGAATTTTGACACGACCCGAAATCCGGTTAGGCCTTGCGGGCACCCGACATCCTTCCCTAGACCCATCGGGCGAACCCTTACCAATTAAATTAGGAAAATAAATATAAAATTCATAAATAAGGACAAGACTTAAAAAAATACAGACATACTGATACCTCTAAGCTGTACAAAAAAAAAATTACAGCTAACTACCCAACATACTAGGTTTAGGGCTATCCAGACTTGACATCTAAGAGTACAAAAAAAAAACATATACATCCTGAAGGGAGTAAAATATAGCTGAAATAATAAACAATAAACTGGTGGCCATCCAAAATAAAAGCTGGCTCACCCTGACAGCTGAAGTCGTCTTCGCACCTGAACAACGTGGCGAACTCAATCCTGGAGCGAACCTGGCGAAACGAAATAAATTGACAAGAACAAAAAAAAAACAAGGGTGAGTCAAAAGGACTCAATAAGTGGGGCAGACTAGCCACCTCAAAGAATAGGATAGCTAGCCAGGGAGAAAAGGACCAGATAAACCAAATTCTACTTATTTAAATTATACAAAGGCAGAGCCAGATAATAACATGAAACACGTATGGAATGACAAATTCATCAACAACCAGGAACGCAAGATAACCAAAACATATAGATATCCCGAACTCATCAACAATCAGAAATACATCCTGCTGCGGCGTGCAACCCGATCCATATATTTATACCGTTGTGGCGTGCAATCCGATCCATATATTTATCCCGTTGCGTCGTGCTACCCGATCCCCGCAACCCAGAATACGAGCCAAAAATATATAGGCAAATAAGCAATGCACGTAGAAGTAGAACAATAGTTATGTACCACAAGTCTACACAATAGTATGAAATGAAATAAAATGAGATTAAATGAAATTAAATGAAATATAATGCAAAGGGTCACATATGCCCGTAATCCCATCTCGAAGCGGAATACTCCTGCATTCAAGGGGAATCCAATCTGATAACCAACTGGAGCGGAATACTCCTGCTAATGGGACGGAATACTCCTGCACCCGATATAATATAAACCAGAGGCGGAATACTCCTGCACTCTCCTGGGCGGAATACTCCTGCACCCGATAAAATGTAAACCAGAGGCAGAATACTCCTGCACTCTCCTGTAGCGGAATACTCCTACCCTCGATATGATACAATGGAGCAGAATACTCCTTCTCCTGGGGCGGAATACTCATGCACCCAATATGATATGCAATTTAATGCATATGAATGACATAAAATGCATATGAATGCAATGTGATGCAATAATAACCCTTCACCGGCGCGGGACTCTCATCGACAGCCGGGAAGTAGATGCCAACTCACAGCCAGAGCACAATGCTCAGATCCTCAATGTAATACCAACAACATGATATAACATATAATATATAATGTAAATCCAAGGCTAAGGCGTAAGGAGTACGCCTATCGGTAGCTACACACGTAAGGAATACGTGGTAGAAAATCCACGAGGCAAGGTGCCTTCAAAGAAATGGATATAAACACTTACCTCTTCCAAAAGTTAGCTTTTCTAATCAATAACTGCTTTATCTTTTGGTTTCATTGACAAACGATCCCACTCTATTCAATAAGCAGAAAAAAAATATATCAAATTAGGCTAAAGGCTTCATTCCTCACATCTTAGGGCAATCCGGTTAGGAACCTGATACCTATTTGCATACATAATACGCAGGCCAGGCCTATGTACAGGGTTTAAGGTCACTTAACAAAACCCTAAATAAATTACATTTATATGTTGCCCATAACTCACTGAGTACGAATATATAATCAATTCCATTATCGGGGTCCATTTGGCCCTTTAAACTATTAATTGAACTTATAAAAACGATGTCTAATATTTCAAGTTTTACCGTTAAAACATATTCAAACACACGTAATAAACTCAAATTGTATATTAGGATCATTACCTGAATGTTTCAGTGTGAAAATTCTACTTTTCTCCGGCCCCTTTTCTTATTTTTTGGTATTTTTTTACCTCATTGCGCTTTTCTCTTCTCTGTTCTCGCTTCTCTGCTTTGTTTTTTTTGCTTCTGTTTCATTTCAGTACTTATGTTCGTCCTTAGCAAGTTAGGACCATCCCCCACCGCCATTTCATTTATTTTTTGTCATTTTCCCTTCTTTTTTCCCCTTTTCGCGATAAAAATTAAAACGGAACCTTACAATATTCGAAATAATTCCAAATTTTGCATACAAGTTATACAAAATATATGTAACATATAGGCGGATATCAAATTGTTCTCCCGAAACTCAAGATGCGAATTTAAATGGAAAAAGGTCAAATTATTTAACTTTCGGCATTTTAGCGGAAACTAGCCGAACAATATCGAAATTCACTTCTGACAGTTTACAAAAGTCAAAAATAATCATACGAACCTAACGGCGCTTTCGGATTTCGAATCGGAGCTCATTCGCCAAAACCGAGCTCGAAAATATCTTTTTAATATATATCGACAATAAAAACTGAAATCTTCTTCCAATACGTACCAAACGAGGTCTGATTTAGCTCAAATTTTATAGACAGGTCCTAATGGATATTACGAATATTTTAAAATTATCGGTACGCTAATCGAAGTCCTAAATTCCGAAACGACTAACCGAGGTCGTTTCAAATTTTTTTAATGACATTGAGATTATGAGATTTTTCGAATTCTTCAATTGTGGTATTTCAATGATCTATGGATTTAACTTCTTAATCTAACTAATTAATTCATTAAATAATTTAAAAATATGGTATATTTGGCTTTGGATTTAGGGAGATTTATGAAAATACCTATCAAAATCAAAATTTTTACACACCTTTGCTCGTAAGTTTCATATTTTGCAAGTCATACCCATAAACTATTTACATTTCATACCCATCTAGACTTGTATACTATTATTTATGCAGTATATCTTAAAGGTATACTCCCATAAGGTATAACAAAGGTATACAGTAATAAATTGGTAGGTTGGGTAAATACATTTAATTTCATGAGTAGTGTAATTTTTTATGAGTATGGCTTGTAAATACTTTGAATTTCATGGGTATATAATGTAAAGAAACCTTGGATTTAACTTCAGATTTTCTTCTAAGAGTAAATATCATCAATGAATAGAGTGATTTACAGAAACAAAACACTTTCTGGCACCCATAAGAGATTTAACCTCCATAAGGAAAATCTTAGAAAAATAGTCCTCGTAAGAAAGTTCCTGGCGATTGCAAGACATTTCTATCAAAAAAGACCAAGCGATCACCAGGAGCTTCCTTCTGGTGGTTGCTAGCAACTTTTCTTGATTGGGGTCGTTTTTGAAATATTTTTCTTACAGGAGTCATAATTATAGCAGCGGTGCCTGAAGTTTCAATTTTGCGGAAAAACTTCTACATTTCATCATAACGTTCATCGAATTAGAAAAACTATTATTTGGGCTTCATTAGTTAGCCTCACAATCCTATGATTTAGGGAAGATTTACAAAAATAGAATACTTTCTGGTGCGCGCCAGAAATTTGACCCCCGTAAAGAAAGTCTGACAAAAATAATTCTTTCCGCAGATGGCCAGATCCTTCTATTATCAAAGACCTAACGATCACCATTATCTTCCCCTATGAAGGTCCCTAGGTCTTCTCTAACAGAAAGATCTAGCAATCACCAAAAAGGGCTATTTTAGTAAAACTTTTTTCTTACAAGGGTCAAAATTATAAAAGCGGCATCAAATGTGTATATTTCGTCAAAAAAACATGATGATTTATGCTTATCGTCTGTGTAGAAATTTAGTCTAAAGGTCTATTTTGCCTTCACAATTTGGATTTTAGCCAATAAAAGTTTTTTGTGCAACAGTAGCATATTCAGGTCTTCCTCCCCGATTCGCTGACCTGCATGCTATATTTTCATGGATGAGAACAAGTGCTTTTTCATGTACTAGTCCAAAAATTTGTTCGTGAGTTGCTTTAACACCTTCCCCTCCCCCACCCCGCAAATTGAAATATATTTTTCATATGACAATCATTTCACTTGCCATAATCCTTATTCAATTGCTATGCTTAACTTCAAATCTTCAAGTTTGACTTTGGAAGTTACTATGCCCAACATCAAACCTAAACCTAAGGTTTGGAGTTGCCTAACTTCAAATATTTAGGTTTGGAGTTGTAAGATGCCTATGCACAACTTCAAATCTTTATGTCAGGCTGAAACTGAAGTTGCGTTCTCTACATATGCCTAACTTCAAATCTTCATGTTTGAAGTTTTTATGTCTAGGTTTGAAGGAAGGTCTAAAGTTGAAAGTTGCTATGGTTTGAAGTTGGAAGTTGATATGCCAGACTTCAGAAGGTTTGAAGTTTGAAAGCTGCTTATGCAAAACTTCAAACCATCAAGTTTGAAGTTATTATCAGGTTTGATGTTGTACGTTACCTATGTCCAACTTCAAACATCAGTACTTAACTTCAACTCTAAAGGTTTGAAGATAAGAATTAAAGGATTGAAGTTTACGCTAATAGCTATACATTAAATAATTTTTAAAAATTTGCTAAAACCTAAATGATGCCCAATGTAGGCTATTTGTGCACTTCCCCATTGTCTGTTGAGCAAGTCGATTCATTTCCATATAACCCTAAAAGGTTTCACTGGATGTCCCCTTGGTGCGGTGATTTTTACGGTTTGTCTCCGAGCAAGGACTTTCGTGCAAGAATCTTCCTAAATTTCAAGTTTTTATGAGCAGAACAAAAAATTTAAAAAAAAGAAAGAATCTTATCACAAATTTAGACAGATCGGCAAAAATCCATTTGGTACCAAGTTTTTGTGATCCGACAAAACTTGGGACCATAGTTTAAAATTTATAAACAAGTTTTAGGAAAATAATATGACAAAAGTGACGAACAAATGAACTTCAAGCTATTGCACGAAATAGACTCATCTAGCACCATTGTAACAGTGTTGGTCCCAATAAGAAAAATCTTACATTGTTTGCTCCATCAGAAAAATTTACTAGCGATTACCATAAGCACTCATGGGGGAAGTTCCTAGCGATGGACTGGTTTTACTAATAGAAAGATCAGGTGATCGTCAGTAACTTTCTTACGAGGATAAAAAAGATGTAAGACTTTCCAAATTTGTGACTGAGGCATTACAAGTGTCATGTTCTGTAAATTCTCCGGAATTTACAGAATCAAGGCAATTTGTCTTTAGTTATCTCTGTTACTCTTTTTTTACTTTTTTTAATAGATGAGAAGCAAAGGCATTTTTCGATCTCTGAATGATTTTGTTTTGTGGAATTTAGTAAATGAGGGCAATAGAGTAGAAGGTTTTGTTTTCTATATTTGATCTAGATTACACAAATATTGTTGCTTGCTAGATTGCTTCTTTCTGTGGGTGATTTCGCAATTTTTTCTTCTCTTCCCCCTTTTTGACGTCTTGTTATTTCCATTTATGCAAAAATATACTACGTTTGGCAATTGATCTATTTTTGAAAATTTCTTGTATGGTCACTACGGAATAGTTTAAATTATTTGCTAGTATGAGTTTGCAGATTTTCTGTGAAAAGTCTAGATTTCATAACTATTGATTGTTAATTTTGCATTACAAAAACCTCACTAGTTTCTCAAATTGGACAAAAAATTCAGCTTCTTTTTCTCCTCATGTATAATAATTGTGGTTCAAGAGCCATCTCTAAGAGACAAAGTTGTTAGAAACCACCTTTTTTCTATATATATCTTTTAAAAGATACTACATTTGATAAAGGCAGAATATATAGATGGTCCCTTAAAATTGTACCCAATTTTCACATAGACACTTCAACTTACCCAGTGACCAACTAGACACCTCTAGTTGGCAGAAGTGTATCTTTTGAGTGTTTAAGTCTGATGTGGCAAACTGCGTGACTTTGTTCAAATTTTAGCGCGTGGGCTTCCAAAAAGTTATAGTTTTTATCCAAATTGTTTCTTGCCAAATGAAAAAAAAAAAAAAAAGAGTCAACATACACACCAACCACGGTCTGACCTTCATCACCATTCACTAGATTCATGATTCATCATCTTATAGCTTTACATGAAAATCTGGTAACTCTTTGTATTTTTCCCTAGCACTGCAACAATTCCTTAGTCAAGAACCAAATTAGCACCCCAATTCTTAGAAACTGTAGACCTCTGTTGTAAAGAGAAGATTTGGGGGAAGGTAACTTTCAAGTCATGAATTAAAAAAAAAAAGGTGCCCTTGACTAGATCAAACATAACTAACACCAATTAAGTAATATTGGGGTCCAATTAAAATTATTAAAACTTTAGCGTTATATTAAAAACCTGAAAATTTGAAATTTTAATATCCTTTTTCCCAGATCTCATATTTTCAAATTTCAAATCCTATCATCTCTCTTTCATCTTCTTCTTCATTTTCTCTTGTTCTTTTTTTCTTTCTCTTCTGCATTTTTCTTCTTCTTCCTTATACTTTATTTTTTTCTTCATCTTTTTCTTCTCTTCTTCTTCCTCTTATTCATCATCATCTTCTCTCATATCTTTTTCTTCTTCTGAATTTATCGTCATTCTCGTCTTCTTCTTCTCCTTCTTAATCTAAAGTATGTTTTAATTTTGGTCATGAAGATTTGAGAAATAAAATTTTTCGAACCATTAGAAGAAATTCTGACGTCGATCCAACAAATTCTAAAGTTGTTGCGCAAATTTCAATTTGTTGCAGCAAATTTCCCAAGTTGTTGCATAAATTTTAATTTGTTGCAGCAAATTTTCCAAGTTGTTGTAGCAAATTCAAAATTGTTGCACAAATTCTGATTTGTATGTTGCAACAATTTACCTAATTTGTTGCAACAACTTCTGTAATTGTTGCAACAAATTGCAACAACTGTCGATGTTGTTGTAACAACTTCAAAAGTTGTTGCAACAACTGAAGCTATTGTTTCTTCTTGTTGGATTTTTGAGGAAGAGTTTTTATAGTTGAGAAAGAGGAGAAGGTGAAAGAGGAGAAGAAAGAGGTAGAGATGGATAGGGAGAAGGTGGGGATGGTGAAGTATGGAGAGGTTGATGAGGAGGCGGAGATAAGGCAGAGAAGTGGAAATGGATAAGGTGGAGATGGAAGAGGAATAGGAGGATGGTAGGGGAAGAAGAAGGGGATGAGTAAGAAGAGGGGGAGGTAGGGGGCTATATGTAAATAAGAAAATATTGGGGTTTATTATATTTGTCATTAGCACTAATCTTTAAAAAAATACCTATTGTTAATACTTAAAATTTGAGTCACATATCCTACAATAGAAGACTCAAAAGTCACTGATAATTAAAAAAAACCCCTGCTGTAAGGTAACATTAGTTATTATCTCTTTCATGTCTGTATATATGCTGGAGGAATTTTCTACCATAGCTTTCTCAATTAGTAATTAAAATAAAATTACAATAATTTTTTTAAGTGGGTCCCACTTTCCTACCTTCTTCCGCCTTTAAACCCACCGTCGATCACCGCATCTACATCACCATAACTCCTTCAACTCATTCAGTTTACCTTCCAATTCTGGAATAAAGCACTCAAGTTTTAAAGCAATCCAACTCGTTGAGAACTACGAAGAAGTACCAATTTGTTGTGTACTTTGGTTATGACAATTCTATGACGATGGTGAAGTTGAAGGGAAATAATTGAGAGATGGGTCTAAACGGAGCCAAATTTGGGTTCTTTTGTGTGGTGGCTATGAAGGAATTGATGGATTTACCTCAATTTAGTGATTTAATAGTGGAGATGAGATGGAGGATCTGAAGATGGGTCTATTCAGATTGTGGCCATGGAGAGTGAATTGAGGAAGAAAGGGGATTTGGGGGCGGGGGGAGGGGGACGATGGCAGACGCGAGGAAAAGGGGAGGGGGTAGGGGTTTGTCATGAAGAAGATGAATTTTGGGGAAATAAGTTTTGAATTAATTTAACTTTTATTATCTATCTTTTCTTGTTTTAATTATAGCTAGGCTATTTTTCAAAAAATAGATAAATAAAACTAATTACACATGGCACGATCTGATTTGTTAATATTCCACATCATCCGCGAGTGATACTCAGACATAAGGTCAGCTTGGTGCTAGTGTTCATAAGACACGCGCCTCTACCGAGTAGAGATGTCTAGTTGATCACTGGGTAAGTTGAGGTGTCTATATAGGAATTGGGTACAACTTTAAGGGGTCATCTATGTATTCTGCCTTTGAGAAATATAGTTTTTTCTTTTTCATTTTTGCTCTGCCAAATAGGATTATGTCTTATTTTTGCTTCAGTTAGTCTTTGTTATAATCTACTTGGTTCTCTATTATATAAGAACAAATGAGTTTTACAAGAATTTATATTCTTAGACTTTTCAATTCATGAAATTTGTCATTTGACTTCAATCTACTGTCATGGCACTCAATAGTATTGATTGTTATTCTACATTCGGTTTAACCCATTATTCTTTTCTTTGTAAACTTGTCACGCAGGCATTCAAACGACCACAAGCTGTATCTTTCCCTAAAAATTCAACCATTGTGGATTTTTTTTTTTTTAATCTCTGTTCTTCACTACAACTTCCTTTATAGAGGAATGCAGATTCTAAATACTTCTCTCTTTTGGTAAGTGATTTGAGTTCTCAGTGATATTATTGTTTAGCGGTACCCCATTATTGACATTAAGCTGCAATAAAAGGTTGAATGTTAAGAACTATGAGAATTTGGCAATGATTGTGATTTTCGGTTTCTATTTTACTATCAGCATGTTAGTTTCTTGATTGCAATGACACTTCTATGAATGTTGACTTCTAGCCTGAAGATAAGTTTCATTCAGACCCATAAGAAACTGGTACAATTTCAGTCTTTGCAAGTATGCCTTGAAATCTTTTGATTTCTCATAGTCACACCCAGGTGTAGGTACCAATACTTCAAACTCATCCCATAAATCTTTAAGCCTAGTGAAATACACAGAAACAGAACTAGTTCCTTGAATCAGAGTACCAATTTCTTTATGCAGCTGGAAAGGTCTTGAATCATTTGTTTTATCAAACCTTTCTTTCAAGTCTTCCCACACTAACTGGGCATTAGAAGCATAAACTACCCCTCCTAATAGACTACTAGAGACTGAGTTCATCAACCAAGATAAGACAATTGCATTACACCTCTCCCACTGAGTCCATAGATTCTCAGAATATTGATCTTTCTTGCAAGATCCATCTACCATACCAAACTTATTTCTTCCTAGCAGGGCAATTCTCATAGATCTACTCCAAAGTGAGTAGTTCTCACTCCCAGTCAACTGTATAGAAACTAATGCAATTCCACTAACATCATTCGAGTGTAGATATAGAGGGTGATTGTGATCTAATACTTGTGGAATAGCAGGTTCATTAATTTGTGCCATGGTTACACTAGCGGAAGTCTTAAAGATTCAAGAAACAAGAAGTAGGAAAGAAGTTACCAGGAAAAGGAAAAAATGAATCACTGATTCAGTATCTGCAGGTGGCTCTGATACCATGAGCTGAGGCAAGTCCGATAGCCATTGAAGCAGACTGAAGAAGCTCGAGGAAGAAGAAGACTAGTAGAAGAAACTGATCTAGGTTAAGAGAGAGAGAATGAGAGAGTAAAAGTGTAATTCATTATATTGAATAGCTAGGGAGTATATTGGGGGGTATATATACACTAATCATATCAGTTGGATCTCAAGGGAAGCATGAGCTGACTTGGCAAGATCCTAACTAACTGTAACTAACTTTCAAACAGTATAAAATTACTAAAATGCCCCTCGGGCTTATTTGTTCAGTGCAGTTGCTCCAACAACTTATCACCTCTTAATATTAAGATCATGTTGTTGGCATCTTAAATTTCTGAAGAAGCAAAATTATGACAGATCGACAAAAGGTTCAGGGAGATAATTTAGTATTTATCTAGGACTGAAGAGTTTTGTGTGGTGATGCAGGTTGTTTACTTAAAAATATTATATTACAAACTTCAATCATTTCAATAGAGCTATTAGAAGAAAAAGCAAGAAATCTCATGAGCTTCATTTAAGGTATTTTCTTATCTGATACTTCCACAAGAATATGCTGCTTCTTAATTTTTCAGACTTACCAATCAATGGGAAGTTACATGTTACTGTTGTTGTTGCATCAACTTCCTTCTACTATTGCATGTATTTGATTGTGGAAAACTAAGATAGCAACATTTTATGCTATTTTTAATTCAATATTTTAGGAACTTAAAAGTTAATCATGTCACTCTTAAAGTGCTAGCTAAAATTTTGTTTCTCATGTGACTCATTCAAACAACTTATATAAACTAACTTATATTGTACCAGAGAATATGTAAATCTCTTGGTTATGTCATCTCTTCCACGAGAGTCTCTAGTTTATGTTTGAGGTGTCATAGAGTTGTAACTTGTTTTAGGTGCTTGATTTTCTCTGAGCAAAACTGTTTCGCATGAATCGTACTTAAACCCTGACTTGAGAGTTACTAAGTTACCCATAGGCGTGAATGTTGATATTGTAATACTTTCTCATGACATAATCCGTTCGAATCTATCTGGTTTTGGTTGTGGTAATTGATGTGTACGTATGCATAATTATTGTCTGTATTCACGAAGAACCTTTTGACATTACCTAAGTCCATTGCTCAAAATTGTTTTAAACTGTGAGCTTTCACTTAAAGTTTTTGAACATTTTCCCGCGGTTAGACTTGATTTCTTTAACATAAAGATTATTTAGCTGATCTTAGTAGCTGATCATTACAGTTTTTTAAAGAGAATTTATTTCTTTATTTTTACAGGTTTGAAGACTCCAGTTTGCATGTCAAGATGCAAGTTTTGCCAACTTCATACAAGTTGAGAAATTTGTTATCATTCAGCTAGGATTGTTAGGCAAATTATCATATTCATTTGCTAATGAGTTGTGAAAACACTATTCTGACTTGTATATCTTCGTTGTACAATTGTATTAATGGGATGCTAATACATTTTTTCTAATTAATTGCCAATTTTGTATATAAATGCATGATATTACTGTTTTTTTTTACTCAAGCATCTAAGTTTGAGATTGTATAATATTTTTAATGATATGATAGAGAAAGCGAATGTAGTTATTTAGGGACCGGACTTCATGGTCCCAAATGCCTTCAATCACTAAATTTATAACTGAAAATGAATATAGATCCTTAAGGACTAGACATTTTCTCGTCCTTAAAAAGACTTTTAATGACCAGCTTAGCTCCATCCGTCGTTAATGGCCATTTTTCTTGTATTATTAGAAAAATCCTGTTGGGTTTGGAAGGAAGGTAAAGTGGTGTGAATGGGAAATGAAATAAATATTAATATTTTATATTAATATTTGATATGGAGCCATTTTCGTAACGAAATTAAAAAGTGGACTATTTATGCAAATATTCCAAAGGTGGGCTGCTGTAAAGTTATTCCAAATGAAAGGGTGCTTTCAGTGAACAGCCACTTTGAAGGCTGCCTTTCATGAACAGCTACTTCACCAATGAAAAGGTGCCTTTTCATTGAACAACCACCTTGAAGGCTGCCTTTCATGAACAGTCATTTCACCAAAAGACACCTTCATGCCTTTTCACTCCAAATCTTGTGGCTATAAATAGAGAGGCATTTTGCCTCATTTTAATCATCCAAAAAAAAATTTCATACTCTCTCTCTCATTACTTTTTGCATTTATTTTCAAAACAAAAGTAAGTTTTGAGTCAGTGTGATTTGCTACCATTATTTGAGTTCGCTGTTCACTGTGATTTGAATTACCGCTATCACAGTGAGGATAATTCCATTCTATCCTGGGAGAAATTAATCCACAAACCTTGGGTAACTGTGAGGGGATTAGATTTCTTAAGGACAGACAGTGTATACTGTTGGCTTGGAATTTTTCTACTTCATCTATTTCTGTTTTGGTCATTATCGAAAGTGCAGACATATAACAATCTCTAACAATCTTAAGAAATCTAATTTGTATTTTGGTCTGCTAATCGATAATAGACTGTTTGTGGAGACTAAAATCTGAAAAGATTTTCTACTCCAAACTGTTGTGGAGACTAAAATCTGAAAAGATTTTCTACTCCAAAGTTAATATTCCGTTTTTGAAGAGTTAAATACTTCAACGGATTATTAAAAATTATTGTGTGTTTAATCCGTTCAGAAGATTTAAAACCTTCGAATTATTAAATAATTTATATTGTTATTTGCAGTTTGAAGATATAAAAACTTCACTGTACGTTAAATCAGTTCGAAGATATAAAATCTTCACTGTACTTTTAATTTGGTTTGAAGATTAAACACTTCACCGTTTAACAACTTTGGCTGTGTTATCTCTCGGTTTGAAGATTAAAAAACTTCACCGTCGTGTTAAATCGACTTGAAGATTAAAAACTTCGTTGATTTAATATCTCCTGTTGTATCATAAAATTAGCAGCGACATTATGATATGCCTGCTTGTTGATCTTATGCACAATCTGCTTGATCCAATTTGCATTGAAGTTGGTAAGAATCTTTTGTGCTGGTTGTATGAAATACTTTTGATATTTCAATAGAGCATGATATGCCCATGTTAGTTTGAATTACTTTTGTCTTTCTTGAAGTCTTGCGGAATACACTGATCCAAAGAAAGAAGCAAATGGTTCATGCCTTTCCATGTACTACTCATGCTAGTTACTGGAGTAGGATATAGTTAAATGAGCAAAAGTACTTCTGAGGCTATATCGTGAAAAAAAATCACAAAAGAAAAGGCATTAAATTAATGTCGTTCTCACGGTTAGCAATATTCTGGCTTGTTTCCATGGATATAATAATTGCACCTATGAGATGACATGAAGGAAAAGAGAATCAAGTAGTGTCTTATGTGTCAAGGTAGGAGCAAATCCAAGTTTTGGATGAAGACATTGTTACGAGGAAGGTTTCCTAAACAATCTGGTACTAAGTAAATATACTTTTGCAAAAGGGTGCATTTGTAGAGTTATAACAAGTGAAACTTGTTTTATTTGGTATGGTTTCTAAAGCGGAGAAATAATGCTCTCCATGATTCACGTTTTGGATTGCTATTTTTCTAATTCCGTCAAAATAATGATGGTCGAACGGTGCATTTATCATATGACATCTATTGACTCTAGCCGCGTCTCTAATGTGTGGGATCTTTAAGGCAGACTACATCCTTAAATCTGCTCTTCATGTGCCAAAGACAAAAGTTGTCATTTCCAAGGAGAAGTTTGATACTCTATTAGCCGAGAATAACTCTTGAAAAATAGAAGTATTCTCTTCTCAATTTTGAATGTTTACCATGTTTACTTTCAAGTGTTTGGTATAATTGTTTAATTATTGACTAATCCTTGAAGTCGTGATCATATGTTGAGATATGAAGAAAATGATATTTTATTGGAATATCATTTTGGTTTCATTAATGTTTGAAGACGTCTTATATGATGTCTTATTTTATGAGAAATGTATGTGACATTTCAATGTTCTATCTAGGCTACAAAATATTAACGGTAGTCGAGTTAAGTTTGCTATTATGAATAATAGTAAAGGCAAATGAAATATTTGGAATGTGGGGGCGTATAGCTTATGTATAACAAAAGCCAATGTTAGACTTAATGTCTATATGAAAAGGATATGTCGGTTGAAATATAACGCTTGTATAGACATGCCAGATGTATTAATACATTGGTCTATAAAGCGGTAAATCAATTATTAGTATTAGTGATAAAATCCATATCAAGTTGGATTTATGCGGGGAACCAACCAAATGATAATTATAAAATCCATATTGATTTGGATTTGTATAATGATTGAAGGTTCTATAATTTAGGCATCAAGTAAATAGCAACACGGAAATGGTTGAGAAATATATTAAATATTAAAAGGTTGTGGCCACAACTGATGCAACTATTCCAAGCTATTGATACTGATGCTATATTAAACGGTGAAAAAACTGAAGGGCTCCAAAATTTTGGAAGATATTCAATTTTGGCTCTAGCCGTTGACAGCGGTTTGCATACATTGCAATAGTCAAGCGTCAATAGGAAGGGTTGGGAGCAATATGTATAACGGAAAATCGTTACATACAACGAAGACATAAACCGTTTGACAACTACTCTCTAGGGGATTATCAATAATGACATTGTAAGGTCAAGTGATAATGTGTCGGATCCGCTAACAAAAGGCTAACTAGAGAGGTAGTAGAGTTCATCAAAGAGAATGAGACTATGGCCGAGGACAAGTCGTCATGGCGGTAACTCTACCTAGAAGACTGGAGATCCCAAGATCTAGGTTCAAGGAGCTCAAACAAAGTTATGTACGACCGCTCCAACATTGTCAAACAACTCAACCCGTTCTCGTAATAAGACAATGTTCAGTACCAAGGATAAAATGTTAAAGACATTTTTTAATGATTATCTAAGTTTGATACGGGGTTTGTCAAACAGTGTAGATCTACGGGATTACATGTTTAGAAATCACCTATGTGAGTGTGAAGTGGAAGCCGCTTCAAGGAGAATTCTGTAAGGCCAATTCTCTACGCACTCATGAACCAGGCGATGTTCATGGCTGAAACGAACACAACAATGAGAACAAAAAATGGTCAAGGATTAATTGTGTGACATATGTTGTCTAGGTATACACCAAAGTTCGACGGTTCAAAGATATCAAATCTACCGATTGACCGAGTATATCCAATATATGTTCACTACGGAAAGTTCAAAGGGAAACCCACTTATCCAGATGCAATTAATTCTTACTTGCAAATCACATAGTTTTCTGCATGTTTTCTTCATATAGCCATTCCCCATTCATGTGGGGGATTGTTGGGTTTGGAAGGAAGGTAAAGTGGTGTGAATGGGAAATGAAATAAATATTAATATTTTATATTAATATTTGATATGGAGCCGTTTTCGTAACGAAATTAAAAAGTGGACTATTTATGCAAATATTCCAAAGGTGGGCTGCTGTAAAGTTATTCCAAATGAAAGGGTGCTTTCGGTGAACAGCCACTTTGAAGGCTGCCTTTCATGAACAGCTACTTCACCAATGAAAAGGTGCCTTTTCATTGAACAGCCACCTTGAAGGCTGCCTTTCATGAACAGCCATTTCACCAAAAGACACCTTCATGCCTTTTCACTCCAAATCTTGTGGCTATAAATAGAGAGGCATTTTGCCTCATTTTAATCATCCAAAAAAAAATTTCATACTCTCTCTCTCATTACTTTTTGCATTTATTTTCAAAACAAAAGTAAGTTTTGAGTCAGTGTGATTTGCTACCATTATTTGAGTTCGCTGTTCACTGTGATTTGAATTACCGCTATCACAGTGAGGATAATTCCATTCTATCCTGGGAGAAATTAATCCACAAACCTTGGGTAACTGTGAGGGGATTAGATTTCTTAAGGACAGACAGTGTATACTGTTGGCTTGGAATTTTTCTACTTCATCTATTTCTGTTTTGGTCATTATCGAAAGTGCAGACATATAACAATCTCTAACAAATCCATCAAATAAAAATAATACTTAAACAACACTGCACTAAAAAGACGTCATGTGAAGGCTATACATATGTTCTAAAACTCCAGACCTCTTGAAGTGGCATGATTGGAAGGCTAATCTACATAGGTTGTTAAGAACTCTAGAGATATCAAAATATGGAAAGAGGTTGATTTATTTTATCTTGATTTGTTTACGTCTTGCTATAGCTATGGATGGTTTTAATCCATTTGAAAGTCATGTTCCAATACTAGCATTTTGTATGTGATGTTGTATGTTTATAGTTATAACTATCCTCCATGGAGTTGTATAAAGCAAACTTGTCTTTTCATGTCCATGATAATTTCTTTGTGCTGAAATACTTGAAAATAACATCAATGTTTATTTACAACGCTAGTTGTCATGTCAAGACAATTGTGGTATAGTGTAGATGCATATGATTTCTCAGCTAATAAAATAATTCTAATGTGTGCTCCATTCAAAACAGTTGTGGAATGGTGTAGATGCATATGATTTCTCAGCAAACAAAATGATTATATTCTAATGTGTGCTCTATTATTTTGACCATCGGTGACTTTCCAGGTCTTGACAGCTTGTCTGGGTGGAATACACATATATTGCTTGCTTGTCCATCATGTAATTTATATATGACAAAAAAGGTCATATTTGTCTAATAAAAACATAAAAAACACGCTTAAGACCCGTCATGACATCAAGGGTCGTATTAAGTAAGAAATGCCTCACATATATTAGTGATTAAACTCGACGGACAAAATGTATCATTATAAAAAATTCATCTAATCGAAACGAGTTTCCAAGTAAACAAATTTATTTGGCGATTAATTTAATGTGTATAAACTATTACTTCCTGGCAGGGGCGGAGGGAGTGTAGTGAAGGGGGGTTCGGCCGAACCCCCAAGCATTCGTCTAAACTCTGTATTTGTTTTAAAAAATTCATATAAGTTTTATAAATTATTAAGTTAGAACCACGTAACTTAAACAAACTAGAATCTCGAACCCCTAAACTTCAAATTCTGGCTTCGCCTCTGCTTCCTGGCCGTTCATGTGTGACTTATGTGTATGCCACGTTAATGACTTGAATTCTACATGTCTATGACAGTGTCAGAGTTGTGATTTTAACAATGATATTTTCACTTTGGAAAAATACTGCCAGAAGACGCTTTAAGGAGCTTTATAGGTATTATATTGATACATTTTTAAAAAAATTACTAAACATAAGGATGTTTCTCATTTTATTACCCTACATATACTATTTTAGATATTTTCCCTTCTAATAGCACAAAATCCTAAATTTTTTCCTCAACTTTCTCTCCCCTCCACCAGTCATCCACCTGCTGTGTCCTTCTCCCGCGGCCAGATCTATTCTCCGACAACCATCACGTTTTCATTGATGTCCAATAGTTGCTTCATCGACGGAGAGGAGGAGAGCTTGATGCACTGCAGCCGCTTCATCGCCGGAGTAGCGATGATGGTGTTGTTGCTCCGATTTGCATCCTCCTTTCTCATATTATTTTTTTTAGTTTCGTATATGTAATACATTTGTAACTTTTGTATTTATGTGTATGTGTTTGTCTTTGTATATACATGCATTTAAAATCTTTTGAATGTCTAGTGGCATTTCTTTGTATTCGTTGTATGTTTATATGTATTTCAAGTGTATATTTGCCCAAATATTTTTGTATGTCTATTTGTATATTTTTGTATATTCTAGTATTTATGTGTGTGTAAAATGTATGAACATAAATCCTTTGTATGTCCATAAATCAGTTGTATGTCTTGTATGTGTAGTGTATATATGTATGTACTTGTTTATTCTAATTTTAATGTATATTTATGTATTTTCTATTATCAAATTGACACGACCCGAAATCTGGATAGGCCGTGCGGGCACCCTACATCCTCCCCTAGACCCGTCGGGCGAACCCTTACCAATTAAATTAGGAAAATAAATATAATCCAATTCATAAATAAAAACAAGACTTAGAAAGAGCACAGACATACTGATACCTCTAAGCTGTACAAAAGAAATTACAGCTGACTACCCAATATACTAGGTTTAGGGCTATCAAGACTAGACATCAAAGAGTACAAAGAAAACAGATACCTCCTGAAGGGAGCAAAATGCAACTGAAATGATAACCGATAAACTGGTGGCCATCCAGAGTAAAAGCTGGCTCACCCTGACAGCTGAAGTCGTCTTCGCTCCTTCACAACGTGGCGAACTCAATCCTGGAGCGAACCTGCCGAAACGAAATAGATAGACAAGAAACAAACAACAAATAAGGGTGAGTCAAAAGGACTCAATAAGTGGGGCAGACTAGCCACCTCAAAGAATAGGATAGCTAGCCAGGGAGAAGAAACAGATAAACTAAATTCCTCTTATTTAAATTATAAAAAGGCAAAGCCAGATAACAACCGGAAACACGTATGAAACCATAAACTCAACCGGGGATACGAGCCAGAAACATATCAACAAATAAGCAATGCAAATATAAGTAGGACAGTAGTCATGTTTCGTAAGTCTATCCAATGGTATGAAATGAGATGAAATGTGATGCAAAGGGTCACATATGCCCGTAATCCGATCTCGAAGCGGAATACTCCTGCATTCGAGGGGAATCCAATATGATAACCAACTGGAGCGGAATACTCCTGCTCCTGGGGCGGAATACTCCTGCACCCGATGTAATATAAATCAGAGGCGTAATACTCCTGCACTCTCTTGGGGCGGAATACTCCTGCACCCGATATAATGTAAAGCTGAGGCGGAATACTCCTGCACTCTCCTGGGGAGGAATCCTCCTACTCTCAATATAATATAATGGAGCGGAATACTCCTGCTCCTGGGGCGGAATACTCCTACCCTCAATATGATACAATGGAACGGAATACTCCTGCTCCTGGGGCGGAATACTCCTGCACCCAATATGATATGCAATGTAATGCATATGAATGACATATAATGCATATGAATGCAATGTGATGCAATAATAACCCTTCACCAGCGCGGGACTCTCATCGACAGCCGGGAAGTAGATGCCAACTCACAGCCAGGGTACAATGCTCAGATCCTCAATGCAATACCAGCAACAGGACATAACATATAATATACAATGTAATCCAAAGCTGATGCGTAAAGATTACGCCTATCGGCAGCTACACACGTAAGGAACACGTGGTAGAAAATCCACGAGGCCAGGTGCCTCCAAAGAAATGGATATAAACACTTACCTCGTTCCGAAGTTAACACTGCTACCCAACAACCGCTTTATTCTTTGAATTCATTGCCAAACGATCCCACTGTGTTCAATAAGCAGAAAAATATATCACATTAGGCTAAAGGCTTCATTCCTCACATCTTAGGGCAATCCAGGTAGGAACCTGATACCCTATTCGCATACGCATTACGTAGGCCAGGCCTATGTACAGGGTTTATGGTCACATAACCAAATCCCAAATAAATTACATTTATATGTTGCCCATAATTCACTGAGTACGAATATATAATCAGTTTCGTTATCGGGGTCCATTTGACCCTTTAAACTATTAATTGAACTTATTAAAACGATGTATAATATTCCAAATTTTACCGTTAAAACATATTCAAACACACGTAATAAACTCAAATAATATATTAGGATCATTACCTGAAAGTCACAGGATAAAAATTCTACTTTTCTCCGGCCCCCTTTTCTCATTTTCTGGAATTTTTCTCTTCTGTGTTTCTCTGTAGCTTTCTGCTTTTTGGTTATCTGTTTCCTTCCTTTTGCTTTGAAAATATATATATACTTAGCTTAATCTTAGCTGAGCCGACATAAGTTCCTTTCCATTTCGTTTTCCTTTTCTTTTCCTTCTTTTGTCTTTTAGTGTTTTGTCTTTTGTCTTCTTTTTTTTTCTTTTTTCTTTTAAAATTCGCTGCTACGGTAAAAATTAAAACGGTACCCTTCGATATTCGAAATAATTCCATCTGTTGCATACAAATTATACAAAATATATGCAGCATACTCGCGAAGGCGGATCTCAAATCGGATTCCCGAAACTCAAGATGCGAATTTAAATATAAAAAGTCAAATTATTTAACTTTCGGCATTTTAGCGGAAACTAGCCGAACAACATCGAAATTCACTTTCAAAAGTTCACCAAAGTCACAAATAATCATACGAACCTAACGGTGCTCTCGGATTTTGAATCAGAGCTCATTCGCCAATACCGAGCTCGGAAATCTCTTTTTAATATTTATCGACGATAAAAACTGAAATCTTCTTCCGATGCCTACCAAACGAGGTTTGATTTAGCTCAAATTTTACAGACAGGTCCTAATGAATATTATAAATATTTTAAAATTATCGGCACGCCAATCGGAGTCCTAACTTCCGAAACGACTGACCGAGGTCTTTTCATTCTCCTCCACTTAAACTCTCGTTCGTCCTCGAACGAGCCTAATTCTAAAGCAAGATTCACGCTGATAACAAAAGAACTTGCACAACCTTCATAAACTACTCCACGGACATTATCTCATAATTACAGAATCAGAGTTATAACACGCACATCAAACTCTTGGATAAAAACATAGCTGGATAATATGATAACGTCATTGCCCAGCTTATTCTGACTAAGCTGATCCTTCCTCGATCACGTGAGGAGAGTTCTACATTTTCGAAGAAAAGATACACGGAGCTTTGAATGGGTTAACATGATTCAGCCGATAATTACCTCTTCGATATACCTTTCAATATAGAACAGGTCGATGGAACTTTGAATTAGCTCACGCTTGATACAATAGGGGGAAGCTTTTGAAGTACCTTGTTACTACTCACTATAGAAGATTTGATGCAAGCTATATTATTTTTACGAACACACTATGCAACATCTCAGTTGATGTTAGTGTTGTTCCGCAAGCTCCTTGTGGGAATGTAGATACTCATATCTTAATGTATGTCAAAGGTTCATCCGAACAGAGTCTATCATATAAGGATAAGGATCATGCAAATACTACTGGATAGTATGATGCAGACCAGGAATGATATTCAGACAGAACATCTACTTCAGGGTATTGTCTTTGAATTGGAAATATATTGACTTGAAAAAGGGAAAACAAAAGTGACATGTAGTTGGGCCTTGAGCTGAGACAAAATACCAGTTGATTACATGCGCACTTATAACGCTAAAGTAACTTCTCTAAGAGTTAAGGTGTGAAGGAGATATGCCAATGATGGATGGACGACAAACTGCACTAGACCTTTAACTCTAAATTTTCATGAAGTAAAACAACGTCAGTATGAGGATCCATTTCTAGTTGAATACAGACAGATAGCCAGAAGAAAACCAGAATCACCATACAGGGTTACTACTGACGGTGTTCTAATGTATAAAAAAATAGACTTTGTGTTCCTGATGTTGTAGATTTACGTGGATAGATTATGATAGAGACACATTATTCCAAATACACTGTTCATCCAGGTTCGACTAAGATGTACCATAATCTTAAGCAGATTTATTGGTGGGACGGAATGAAGTCTGACATAGCAGAATTTGTGGCTCAATGTTCTAATTGCCAGCAAGTTAAAATCATGTCATCTTTCCAGGCTTTATGCTTTCAGCATATAGGTACGTATATATGATCAGGTTGCCAGCTTATCTCTATCATTAATAGATTATTAGTGGGTTTAGCAATGATCGACCCTTATTGTAGATTTCTGTCGTGGCCTTACTTTGGGCTGCGAGAAAAGTGCTATCAACACCTTAGAGATTTAATATTACCATTCAGTATTTGGAGGAAGACTCCTCCACTTAAAGCACAAACTCATGCAGCCATTTGAATAGGAATAACCATCCTCGCACAGTCTGCTGGATTAAAGAAGATTTGGCTAAAAGCTGAACGTAAGCAGACCTAAGCTACCAACTACCCTTTCGAGTTGCCAAACAGCTGCAACTCTCAAGTTCACAACTCCATACCTTTGCCGTAAACACCACCGCTTGATGGATGGCCTATATAAAAATTTCGGCAGAGTTTCCCCTGAAACTGGATGATCCGCAAAAAACAGAACCAACACTATACTATACATGGGAATGGATACCCAGATAAACTGATATCCAAAATAATAATATGCTTACCCGGCTACAATAACACGTACTCTGGCTCAACACAGGGAACGTCACAAGTGGCTACCAATCGCCCAAGCTCACTAGTGCCGGACGAAGAAGAAATGGAAATGGATCGAGGATAGAAATAATTAGAGATTCAGGAAGTTCATCTTCTTTTTTTTTTTTTTTTTGCTTGGCTACCAAAGCTAGACTACTTCCGAGTCAGGCAAGCCAAGAATCGCAATTGAAGAGATAGACATTAAATAAGCTTTATGGAAAAACATCCATACCAATTTAACCTCCCAATAAGAAGGAATCTCTGACAATTTACCAGAATACCTTTTTATACCGAGACAAACTTGTAGAATAACATGACTCTACTAGCGTCACAAACCAAGAGGAGACACATAGATCGAGTATTACTTACTAACTACTTTACACCGGAAGAAACAATGACACTTTCTGATGGTGACAAATAAGAATCCCATCATCCTACCGACACTGAGTTCCAAAGAGAGGTAGACTGAATTGACATTATAACAGAATGAGGCATAACAAAATGCCAAGCAAACAATACCGACACTCACTCCCAAATCTCTCACATTTAAACCAGATAAACTAGTAGGGTCATCATAAATGCCAGGAATAAATCATATCAGAAGCTCACCCCTCTATCGCAACCGATTATTAATAGAAACGACATCCAAGGAAACCATTGAAACATGATAAGACACACCATTTCCAGATCAATCAAAAGAATCAAATCTTACTCACATTTAAGAGAAGAAGAAATACATGGGTGTACTACATCGGATACCTCAACATCCTGCCAGACTGTAGTTCTTAGAACTGCCTCTGCGGCTGAGCCGAGCTGCTACCATGATAATTACTTCTAGAAGAACCACTACCACAACCCTCTCGACCTCTACCGAATGAGGGCATATCTCGGGTTGATTAAGATCTATATGAAATTCCCTGCGACTGTGCAGGTGCCTGATGACGAGAGAAAAGACGACTGCCTGCTTGCCGGAGTAAGGAAAAACTCCTCAAAGGATAACCAGACTCATGACAATGATAACACCCTTTTCGCTAAAAAAGGAAACTGGACAGATTGTTGATAGCTGTAAAGAGTAGATTGAATCTGATTTTGACGGGCTACTGGCGCACTCTAAGAATCACGTAACACAAGCTGAGATAACCTGGAAGGTGACCTCCAAAAATAATCAGAATTTTTACCTCCAAATGAGGTACCATGGTTACCCACCAGGGCCGTGGGATCTCTTACTTTCCCGCTCTAACTCTTCCCGCTCTAACTTATGGTATTCCTCGAACCTTCGAGCAATATCAACAACAATATCAAATGAAATCCTGACCTCAATCTCTCGAGCCATCTGGGATCTCAAGGAAAAAGAAAGGTCATCAATAAATCTTTGAATCTCTCGAAAGGCTAATGAACTAGTTCAAGTGCATATTCAGCCATTTTATAGAATTCAATTTTATATTCTGAAACCAACAGGCTAACCGACAGGCTACCCTGTCCATTCCACTCGAGCTGGTAACACTTTTCATCTCGTTCGCTACTCGAAAGGAACTTTTCCACGAATCTAGAAGAAAAACCGAACCAAGTTAGCTAATAAGAGAGCGGTCCACTAATTCAAGCCTGGACCCCTGAAACTGGAATGAAGAATAATCAACACCATACCGCTCAATACAATCAAGAGCCTGAATGATGCGCTCACATTATTTTATTTTTAAAAGAATCACAAGGTTTATCTGATGCATTGCTTAAGAATATCGGAAGGTTCAACCGCGTAAAATAATGCAACCTCTTTGGGCGCTCGGACCGAACTGTTACCTCAGTTGGCTAACCAGCCGGAACAATTGGTGGCGCAACACATGTTGCCTCTGGAACATAATTTACTGCGGCAATATTAAGAACTGGAATAGAAGCTCCCTGACACCGAACGTCTGCACATGCGGCACCCTGATAGGCTCCCCAGCGAATAATAGGTTCTTACGGTATCTGCGTCGCCAAGATTCTCGTAAAAGCATCGTAGAGAGCCAAGGGAACCACAAGGCCCTGCTCCCTTGCCCATCGCGAGCTCGTACATCCGTAACTAGATCGTCATCATGATAAAAAACTCTCGGGGCTCCATCAGTGCTAGCCCCAGGCTAGACTGCTTCGTCATGAACTCATACCATTTGCTGATTCATCGCACGAGGGTTTCACAATTACCACGAAGGAATTAACAAAAATACTTTTGAATCCTAGACTGACGCACGATCAGAAAAGAAGGAAGTGAAACTTCCTAAATGCCATCATAGCCCCTCATAGATAAGTACGGACGTCTACGTACCCATCAGCGAGACTCTACTAGACACTGTCTTAGTCTGGATAGACTCTAAATCGGGCTCTGATACCAACTGACACGACCCAGAATCCGGATAGGCCGTGCGGGCACCCTACATCCTCCCCTAGACCCGTCGGGCGAACCCTTACCAATTAAATTAGGAAAATAAACATAATCCAATTCATAAATAAAAACAAGACTTAGAAAGAGCACAGACATACTGATACCTCTAAGCTGTACAAAAGAAATTACAGCTGACTACCCAATATACTAGGTTTAGGGCTATCCAGACTAGACATCTAAGAGTACAAAGAAAACAGATACCTCCTGAAGGGAGCAAAATGCAACTGAAATGATAACCGATAAACTGGTGGCCATCCAGAGTAAAAGCTGGCTCATCCTGACAGCTGAAGTCGTCTTCGCTCCTTCACAACGTGGCGAACTCAATCCTGGAGCGAAGCTGCCGAAACGAAATAGATAGACAAGAAACAAACAACAAATAAGGGTGAGTCAAAAGGACTCAATAAGTGGGGCAGACTAGCCACCTCAAAGAATAGGATAGCTAGCCAGGGAGAAGAAACAGATAAACCAAATTCCTCTTATTTGAATTATAAAAAGGCAAAGCCAGATAACAACCAGAAACACGTATGAAACCATAAACTCAACCAGGGATACGAGCCAGAAACATATCAACAAATAAGCAATGCACATATAAGTAGGACAGTAGTCATGTATCGTAAGTCTACCCAATGGTATGAAATGAGATGAAATGTGATGCAAAGGGTCACATATGCCCGTAATCCGATCTCGAAGCGGAATACTCCTGCATTCGAGGGGAATCCAATATGATAACCAACTGGAGCGGAATACTCCTGCACTCTCTTGGGGCGGAATACTCCTGCACCCGATATAATGTAAAGCTGAGGCGGAATACTCCTGCACTCTCCTGGGGAGGAATCCTCCTACTCTCAATATAATATAATGCAGCGGAATACTCCTGCTCCTGGGGCGGATTACTCCTACCCTCAATATGATACAATGGAACGGAATACTCCTGCTCCTGGGGCGGAATACTCCTGCACCCAATATGATATGCAATGTAATGCATATGAATGACATATAATGCATATGAATGCAATGTGATGCAATAATAACCCTTCACCAGCGCGGGACTCTCATCGACAGCCGGGAAGTAGATGCCAACTCACAGCCAGGGTACAATGCTCAGATCCTCAATGCAATACCAGCAACAGGACATAACATATAATATACAATGTAATCCAAAGCTGATGCGTAAAGAGTACGCCTATCGGCAGCTACACACGTAAGGAACACGTGGTAGAAAATCCACGAGGCCAGGTGCCTCCAAAGAAATGGATATAAACACTTACCTCGTTCCGAAGTTAACACTGCTACCCAACAACCGCTTTATTCTTTGAATTCATTGCCAAACGATCCCACTGTGTTCAATAAGCAGAAAAATATATCACATTAGGCTAAAGGCTTCATTCCTCACATCTTAGGGCAATCCAGGTAGGAACCTGATACCCTATTCGCATACGCATTACGTAGGCCAGGCCTATGTACAGGGTTTATGGTCACATAACCAAATCCCAAATAAATTACATTTATATGTTGTCCATAATTCACTGAGTACGAATATATAATCAGTTTCGTTATCGGGGTCCATTTGACCCTTTAAACTATTAATTGAACTTATTAAAATGATGTATAATATTCCAAATTTTACCGTTAAAACATATTCAAACACACGTAATAAACTCAAATAATATATTAGGATCATTACCTGAAAGTCTCAGGGTAAAAATTCTACTTTTCTCCGGCCCCCTTTTCTCATTTTCTGGCATTTTTCTCTTCTGTGTTTCTCTGTAGCTTTCTGCTTTTTGGTTATCTGTTTCCTTCCTTTTGCTTTGAAAATATATATATACTTAGCTTAAGCTTAGCTGAGCCGACATAAGTTCCTTTCCATTTCGTTTTCCTTTTCTTTTCCTTCTTTTGTCTTTTAGTGTTTTGTCTTTTGTCTTCTTTTTTTTTTTTTTTTTCTTTTAAAATTCGCTGCTACGGTAAAAATTAAAACGGTACCCTACGATATTCGAAATAATTCCATCTGTTGCATACAGATTATACAAAATATATGCAGCATACTCGCGAAGGCGGATCTCAAATCGGATTCCCGAAACTCAAGATGCGAATTTAAATATAAAAAGTCAAATTATTTAACTTTCGGCATTTTAGCGGAAACTAGCCGAACAACATCGAAATTCACTTTCAAAAGTTCACCAAAGTCACAAATAATCATACGAACCTAACGGTGCTCTCGGATTTTGAATCAGAGCTCATTCGCCAATACCGAGCTCGGAAATCTCTTTTTAATATTTATCGACGATAAAAACTGAAATCTTCTTCCGATGCCTACCAAACGAGGTTTGATTTAGCTCAAATTTTACAGACAGGTCCTAATGAATATTATAAATATTTTAAAATTATCGGCACGCCAATCGGAGTCCTAACTTCCGAAACGACTGACCGAGGTTGTTTCACAAATACACCTTTTTCATGCACGGAGGTTTATTTATTATTATTATTATCTTTTTTTTAATGTTTATGCATCTTTAATTTTTTTTTTTATTTTTTTAAGTAAGATTCTGTAGCAATGGGAATGAGAGAGGGTAAATCCCTAATTTGTAGAGTTTTAATGAAACTTTTTAGGGCAAAAAAGTATTGCTATATTTTTTAAAGTGAGATAATATAAGTATTTTATATAATTTGGAGGTTATGTTTGTATAATTATATAAATGTTCCTTTTATTTTATATATGATGAGTTAATTTTAATTGTCTCCGAATGAGGTTTAAGTCATTTCTTTTTACATATTAGTTTGCAATTGATTGACGGATCTTAACCATCATAACAAAAGAATATTACAAAATATTTTAGAAATAAAACGAAAACCTCCTAATTATATTACTGCAAAATAATTCACACAGTTGTCACACCTCAATCATATGGAATACCTGTATTTGCTTTTGAAACAATAGACAATTAAAATAAAGACTGAATTTCAAACCGCTCTAAATCATGCAACTCTTTTTTTATTATTATTTTTTTTAATTGTGTGTGAAGCATGTAATTGCTCATGTACTTGTGTATCAAAATTTCGAATAAACTTTGGTAATTCACGATAGTGTTTTGTGAACAAATTATCAGAACACAAGGAATCTATAAGATATTTAGCATATTCATTCTTATAAGGGTCCATCTTTTGTTTTGTCCATGGCTTCTTTGGAAACAGTAAGTAAAGAAAAAAATTAAAATAAAATTATATGCTAAACATATTTTTCTTGATAAGTTCATTTTTATATGTTTGCCAAATTCATAAACTGGCTCCTAAAGTTATCCCACATTTTTATTTAAACATTAGAATCGAATTAGTTACCTACCAGACACCTAAAGCATGTCAAAAATGTGCAATTGAACACAAATTTGGCTGTTCCAAATTTATAGAGTTGTGATGAAGACAAACTCTGTTGCTTTGATTTGATTGGTTGATTTGAATCACTTGACCAATCAGATTTAAGTGTGACAAGGCCGCATTTGATTGGCTATAATGTGTCACTTGTCCATATAGTGCATGTTTATTGGCCTTTTGGACTTGACTTGGATTGCCATATCATTTGGCATATGGCATGATCCTATTGGCTCTTTCACTTGACTTGGCACCACATTACTTGACATGTGGCACTGGTTTGAGACTTTAGAATCGGATGACATTCATCAGCGTTGGGATAATAAGTGGACTTATTATTTGTGGCTCAATGAAGTTTTACTTTTAATAAATCCATGGATATTGGACCTAAACAATTAAGGGATTTTTTCATAACTACCTAATCTACAAAATTTATTTTCACTGAGTACCACTTACATATGTTACCACTTATTAAATTACTAATATACCATAAATTCATAATCTTAATATAATAATCTTTTTTATTTTAATATATATATATATATATATATATATATAGTATTATTATTATTATTATTATTATTCTCAACACCTTTGATTTAATATTAACATAATACATTAATTTCTTACTAAACCATTCCGATATACTATATGTTGGTATATAATATACTATATTGGTATATGATATATAGCATATGTCTGTTAAATTACTCAATAAAACACCGATATTCCAATGATATACTATGTATTAAATAATATATAGTATATCATAGAACAATTTGGGAAAGTTGGGGGTGGTTGGGAGACGTGGATAATAATTTTAGAGGGGATATGTGATGGTTTGTTAGAAGAGAGAGAGAGAGAGAGAGTAAATATACTATTGTTTTATGCCTAAATTTGTATGTATATGTTAAAGAATTAATTATGAATGAGGTCACAATCAATAAGGAAAATTGCGATGGAAAAGGAAGTAAATATGATGAAAATAAAGACAAGCAAATAAACACGAAATAATGGAGAAAAACAATATAAATCTTAGTCCTTAAGAGTAGCCGAAGTTGATGGCAAATCCAGAGATAGTACAATATAATGTAAGAAGGGGTATTTATAGTAGGGTCATAAATAAGGTAAAATACAAGTACTAATAGGGCCATGGGCCTACAACTCAAGGCGGTGGCATACTAAACCCTAACTAGGAGACTGTCAATCCTATGCGACGGGATATGCACCCTGCGCCCTGTGGCCAAACCGCCTAAACGGTCGTTGACTCCAAGAGCAAGCGTATATCCTCAGTGCCCGATGACTTGTAAGATAAATCTAGTCTCGCATGCTAGACTTGTATCCCCGTAATAATAGGTGGCGTATTTTTGCCCACACAATCAGTCCCCCTACTGGATGAGTGCTGGCGCAAGCAGTCAGAAAGTGAAAGTGGCGTGATGCGAAAAGATGTCTCACTAACTCCTTGAGACTTGCAGTTCTTTGACCAAGAATGATATCGAACTCTTCAAGAAATCCGCGTGCTTCCTTCTGATTGGCTGATACCAATTCTTTGCACATTTTCGAAGAATTATAATGATTATTCCGAATCGTTTCATATCTCTAGTAATAATGATACTTGACCGTTTCATGCCTCATCCTTATCCCCTTTCTGCCTATAAATAGTGGCTTTATGATAGCGGAAAAATCACAACTCTTCTTCAGAGAATAATTCGCTTCTTCAGTAATTTCCTATGATAGTGAGAAGCTTTTCTTTAAGGATGTTTACCTTCAATCCTGGTTTGATATTCCTAGGAAACCTTCTCTGCTTTGTGAATACGAGGCGTGAGGAGATTACGAGGGGAAACTCGTCCGCAGTTTTCTTTTTTTCTTTCTTCATTTGTGAGAGAAGGATAGAAGTCCCCCAAGCCATATGCAGCAGAGACTTTAATAGAGGTGTTCTTCGGAAGGCCTTCATTACGGCAGACATATCATTTCTGGCGCTCTCTATCATCATGTGTGGCGATTTGCTGTGATATTCTTCGTCATGTGGCACAATACAGCAGAGGAATGTCAACCCCTTTTTGGACTTCTCGTAATTTGCTCATCTCCTGGTTGCTAGGGAACATATCGGGGAAGCAACTCATTTTGCACAAGGAGTACGTTCTGGGATATCCTCTCCTTCTTCGAGTGGTTGACGCCTGAAAGCATTCTCCATACCAACAACGCTCAGGGTAGTTGTATAGCTTTGGCATGTTTCTTGACTTTAGAGTTTGCATAAGCTTCCAATCGTTCGGGGGAAAAGAGAATATGTGGTGTTCCCGAGATTTATGGTGATTCCTCATTGGAGTCTCTCCAAATGAATAAGTGAAGTCTTCGGTGCCCGTTCTGCTGCCTCCGCTGTTCTATTGAGGGATGCCTTAGTTGTGCTGACTCCCCCCCCCCCCCCCCCCGTGATGCATTATTACAAAGTGTTGCTGCTTGGGGGTAGGGTGGTGTAAATTTCGCCTTCGAATCCCGGGATAAACTTCGATGCAAGAGCTACAATCCAGATGAAGAATTCCTGAGGGTGCAAATTTAGAGGAACTTGCAGTTTTAGTCTTCCCCTTCTTTTTTTCCCCCTATATTAGTTATAAAAAATGGTGTATTCAGGAATAACTAACTGTATATTTTGGGCCCGTTTTGTGGTGTATTGACTTGTTCGTGATGTTTTTTAAATTTTCACTGTAAACAATAAGTAATATTAAGTTATGCCTCTTTGAGCGTTTACACCTAAGAATTAGATGGCTTCCGTTCCTCCTGACTGTTCTAGTTTAAGAACGTATGTCAGTGTGCCTGCATTGAGCAATTACGTCTGTTGTGCACCGATAAAGGGCGCTTAGGTTGCATATGTAATTGATGGCTGCTTGCGCCCACAATGGGAGGACTTTAGCCCATGTGGAAACGGTCTTTTTGCATTTTCAGACAAAACGTCTTCGCTTAGTACTTAAGTATTTAAGACTTTCTGGCACTCGCGACAGGAGTCCTTGTCGGTATGTAGGTGCAATTGTTGATTTAACGAGATAAACGCTCGATTAATGCCTGGTGGCTGAGTTAGACCAGCGAGTAGTGTACTCTACTTTATTGTAGCGCAAAGTGAGTGTATTACTTCAACTTAGCTCTGGCCGGGGCTATGAATAGTTTGATTGTAGATGGATCTAAACAAATGATTAAAACTGACTAATATAGTAGTTTTATTGATATGGCGCAGAGCCATATGAAATAAGGAACGGGCCTAAGCGCCCGTTGTAAAACAAGGAATGGGGCTGAGAGCCCGTTGTAAATAATTTCGGGAAAACCGGGAAAAGAATAATACATATCTCAAGTATTTGGGCTTAGTTGACCTTTCAAGAGTAATACCTCTTTAGCCACGTGATATTCCAGTTGTTTGTAACGGCAATCCCTTCCATGTCTTCGAGGACGTACACACTTTTTCTAGCGATACCCCGTACTTTGTACGGTCCTTCCTAATTCGGAGCGAGCTTTCCTGCTCCGGCTTGCTTGCTGTTCTGAGTAACTTTGCGAAGGACCAGGTCTCTGATGTTGAAGGACCGTGGATTCGCCCTTGCGTTGTAATATTGCTCTACTCGCTGTTTCTGGGATGCAAGGCGAATGGCTGCTATATCCTGTCGTTCATCCAAAAGATCAAGGGTAGCCTTTAGGGCTTCGTTGTTGAACGTCCGTCGTAAACTGGAATCCCAATTTCCAAAAGAATTATTGCTTCTGTTTTGTATGTTAGTGAAAACGGTGTTTCTCCAGTGCTGGCTTTGGATGTAGTTCGGTAGGCCCATAGGACTATGTGCAGTTCTTCGGGTCATCTTCCCTTAGCCTCTTTGAGCCGATTCTTCAGATTCTCTACTATCATCTTATTTGAGGATTCAGCTTGGATGTTGGATAAAGGGTGGTAATGATTGGAGGAAATCCTCTTGATCTCCCATTCCTTCAAGGACTTAGTGATCTTGTCGCCTATGAACTGGGGACCGTTATCGCAGGTGATTTCTACTGGTATCCAAAATCGGCACATGATATTTTTTCAAATAAGCTCTATGACCTCCTGCTCAAATCCGGGCATATGTGAACGCCTTGACCCATTTCGTGAAATAGTCCGTCATAATAAGAACAAACTTGACACCACCGAGTACTTTAGGCATGGGCCCAATGATGTACATCCCCCATTTCATGAAAGGCCACGGGGCTATTACTGAATGTAATAACTCTGTCGGCTGAAGAAGTACATGGGAGAACTTATGGCAGCTATCACATGCTGGGGCGAACTTGCTCGTGTCGTCTTCCATTCGGGGCTAGAAATAGCCTGCCCTGATTAACTTGCGAGCTAGGGACCGTCTGCCAGAGTGATTTCCGTATTGTCCTTCGTGGATTTCTCTGAGTGCATAATCCATCTGAGAAGGACCAAAACATTTAGCCAAAGGTCCACGAAACATTCGCCTGTATAACTCTTTATTGATTAAGACGTAGCGAGCCGCTTGAGCTCTTAACCTTCAACTCTACTTCTAGTCTGCTGGGAGCGCTCCGTTGTGGAGATATTCAATAATCAGGTGCAGCCAGTCCTATAATGATCCTACTGCGTTGACTTCGCGACGCTTGACATCTCCGTGCTAACTCAATAGTAGAAATCAGGCTTTCTGCATTTAATTCTGCAGTGGTCGCTAGGCTGGCTAGGGCATCAGCCTCCGTCTTTTCTTCTCTTGGTATCAATTGATCGTCAATTTTTGAAAATTCTTCAGAAATTTCTACACTCTAGCCAGGTACTCTTGCATGCGGGCGTCCTTAGCGGTGTATCCTCCGGTCACCTGGTTCACCACGAGCTAAGAATCACAGTTGATGCTGACCTCTCTGGCCCTCAATATGTAAGCTAATTCTAGGGCTTGAATTATAGCTTCATATTCTGCTTCGTTGTTCGTCATCTGGGAGCAGCTGACATCTTTTCTGAACACCTTCTTCGTTGGGGATTCGATCACTAAACCAAGCTTAGCCTCTTTTACATTCGAGACTCCGTCGGTGTGAATGACCCATTCTGGGGTGTAATGCCTTCTATTATCTTGTGTTCCTCCTCGGCCTTCGCCATTAAATCAGCACTGAAGTCGGCGACAAAGTCCACGAGAACTTGTGACTTGATGGATATTCTAGGTTGTTAAATAATATCATACTCGTCGAGCTAGACATCCCACTTCGCCAACCTACCTGACAGCTCGGGTTTATGCAACATGGTCCTTAATGGAAAAGAGGAAACCACGACAATGGTGTGACTTTAAAAATATGGCCGTAGCTTCCTTGCTGCCATGACTAGGGCAAATGCGAAATTCTCTAAATGTTGGTACCTTGTTTCTCTGTCTAGAAGAGCCCTGCTGACATAGTACACTGGTGACTAAATCCATTTCTCTTCTCGTACCAGGACAACGGTAAGGGCGAATTTGGACACTGCTACGTACAATAATAATGGTTCTCCCTTGCGTGGCTTGGTAAGCAACTAGGGATTTTCTAAATACCGTTTTAGCTCTTTTAACGCCTTGCTACATTGTTCCGTCCACTCAAAGCTTTTATTCTTCTTCGGGACATTGAAGAATTGATGAAACTTCTCTGATGACCGCGAGATGAACTGGCTGAGAGCTGCGATCTGGCCATTGAGCCTTTTAACTTCCAGTTCATTTTTCAAGACCTCTGGTATTGCCTCGATTGCCTCAATCTTTACTAGGTTCGCTTCTATACCCCTATTTGAAATAATGAACAGAAGGAACATCCCAGAGGTTACGCCAAAGGCACTTTTCTTGTGGTTGAGCTTCATCCCAAACTTATCGAGGATATTGAATGCTATCTCCAGATGGATAATGTGATGTTTGGTGAATTCTGACTTGACCAGCATATCATCGATGTAAACTTCCATGGTCTTACAAATCTGCTCCTTGAACATCAGGTTCACTAACCTCTGATAAGTCGTTCCTGCGTTCTTCAGTCCGAAAAGCATCACTCTATAATAATAATTCCCCTATCCGTGATGAAAGAGGTCTTTTCTTGATCATCAGGGTTCATGAGGATCTGATTGTATCCCGAGTATGCATCTAAAAAACTCAAGGCCTCATGCCCTGCCGTTGAATCGATGAGTTGATCAATATTAGCAGCGGGAAAGAATCCTTCAGGCACGTTTTGCTTAGATCTGTGAAGTTGATACACATCTTCCACTTGTTGTTCTTCTTGGGGACCACTACAACATTTGAAAGCCAGTCGGGATATTGAACCTCGCGAATGAATCCATTGTTGAATAGTTTCTCGACTTCCTCATGGACCGTCTTCCCCTTCTCGCAGCTTATCGGTCGCTTTTTCTGCTTGATAGGCTTGACGTTTAGGTTATGCATGATAACGCTAGTCGATATCCCTGGCATGTCAGTGTGTGTCCAGGTGAAGGTGCCTGACCGAGCACGCAGGAAGTTAGCATATTCTTGCTTTGTTTCCATAGAGAGCTTGGCCCCTATGTAGAATTTTTGCCCGGAACTTTCTCGTAGAATATTACTGGATCAAGGTCATCAACTGTAGCTTTAGTTGGCTGATCTTCTTCCTCACGGAGGGTCTGGAAGTTGGTTTGCATGGTCGAGTTACCTCATGGACCTGGTGTCTTAAGGGTACGGTAGTGTTCAGGCTGGTCACAAGCAACTTGTCCAACTTCTTATTCTGATTTTTGGTCTCTTTCTTGGTGGCATTGATCACTGCAGTCATGTAACAGCTCTGAGATAGCTTCTGTTCCCCCCGAACTTCTTTTACCCCTAAAGGAGTTGGTATTTGAGGACCTAGTGAACTGTAGACGACACGGCGTGTACCTCATGAATCCAGGGTCTCCCAAGGATAATGTTATACGAGAGGTCGCATGTCATTACTTGGAAAGACGTCAACCGCGCTGCTCCTAGTAGGTATACCTTAAGGAGGATTTCTCCCACAGACTTCTCGCTGGAACTGCTAAAGCTGGTTATAGTGTACGGGCTAGGAATGAACTGACTCTGTATCTCCATTTGACAGATCACCTTCCAGTGAATGATATAGACTGCACTGCCTGGGTCCAGCAGTACACGCTTGACTCGGGCATCATGTTCCTGAAGAGTAATTATTAAGGCTATCATAAGGGTGATGGGCCCGCTGCAAATCTCCATTATCAAACTCGATGGTGTTGAGGCGTGGCTTTTTGACTATTTGCTGGTGAGCCTCACAGACTATGATGGCTTTGGTCTCGTTGTTCTTGACTCCGCGCCCCCCGAATATCGTGCTGATGGATCTTTCGTCTGCTAACTGCGCTTCTTGATGAGAGCCAATATGTTGGTATTCCTTCGGCATTGACGACAGATAATTGGATTTGGATCTTAGATAGTAGTTCACAATTTCAGTCGTGCTGACCGAGTCTAAGATTATTTGTTTGATCTCGTTATCGATGCGTCGTATGGCGTTAGTGTATATTGACATGGCTGCGCCTCTTCCTTCATAGGATACCTACAATTTCCTGAGCCATACGGTGGGCACCAAACTCTTTATGCTTAAATTTGTCCGTCTAGGTTAAACCATTAATTATGAATGAGGTCACAAGCAATATGGAAAACTACGATGGAAAAGTAAGTAAATACAATGAAAATAAAGACAAGTAAATAAAGAAAAAATAATAGAGAAAAGAAATTTAAATCTTATTCCTTGAGAATAGCTGAAGTTGATAGCGAATCCAGAGATAGTACAATACAATGTAAGGAGGAGTATTTATAGTAGTGATACCCAATCCTAAAAAAGGTAAAATAAAAGTACTAATAGGGCCATGAGCCTACAACTCAAAGTGGTGGCATACTAAACCCTAACTAGGAGACTATAAACCTTAGGCGACGTGATGTATACCTTGCGCCCTGTGGCCAAACTGCCTAAACGGTCGTTGGCTCCAGGAGCGGGCGTATATTCGCAGTGCCCGGTAACTTGTAAGATAAGTCTAGTCTCGCCAGCTGAACTTGTATCCCTGTAACAATAGGTAGCGTATTTTTGCCCACACAACTATTTTAGTAGAGAGATATTTATGATATCTAAAACTTAGATTATGAAAAATCTCTAGAAGTGGTACTATTGAAATTAAAATCCTTATATATGGTATAAAATTTTTAAAAAGGGTATTTTTGTTATTCAGTTTTATTATTAAGTAAAAGTAGAAATTAAATCTTTATATGTGGTGTTTTAGGTACTTATCCCAATAGTTAATCCATTTGTATTAGCCCATTTAATTTGTTTGGACTAATATACTTTGGATTTAATGTATAGCCAAATTATTTTATGAATTTACAACCGATAAAATTTATTTGTCTACAAATGTCCTCTACTTCAAGGCTTGCCGGGGTCACATTTGTTGACACATGAGGACTAGGCTTGAAGTAATTTATTTATTCAAATTGATTATTTCCAATTAATTCCCAAAAAGTGGTTACTCGGTTAGCTTGTGCCAAAAATAGCTATACATTAATTAGCAGCCCCAGAAGAGCCTACTTGGTAGCAAGTAATACAAGAACTGACTGAATTTTATTCAAAAGTGTTGAAAGTGGCTACCAAGAAATTGACTATACTCCAGCTTGCACCATTAAAAGTGTCTGCTTATTTCATTAAAAGTAGTCGTTCTTAAGTCTCGCGCCGATTTTGTCATTGTCAAAGTAGGAAACCAGCTTCTCATTCTTTAGAGTCATATTAGTTGTTAGAAACTAATTTGTACACCACCAACTTCTATATAAAGGGGCTCCGTAGTTAAAATTTTACACATATTTTTTGGGCTCTCAAAGTAGAACGAATTTGTGCAACACTTTCAACATGTGAGTCTTCAATCGTCATATCCCTTCTTATTTTTCTTTAGGGACTTTCTTTTTATATTTTACTTTTGTCGTGGTTGGTTCTTGCTTGTCCAGTGAAGAGGTACCCCTCATGTTATTCATTAGAAAGAAGCTTCATGGATTGACCACCATGTTTTGTCGTCTTCTTCTTTTTCTTCTTCTTCTTTTTTTTTTGGCGATAAACTTTCTTCAAATATATGATAGAACTAGTTGCATAGATTCTTGGTATCATTAACCTCAGAATCTAGTGATCATCATAGAATCTAAAAGTTTGTGGATATTACTCAACAGTGATTGTCTTTTGATTTTCATTCCTTGATTCCTTCAAGGCTGTTAACAAAATTCTCCACCACTACTCAAGAATTAACAAAAATATGATCATATACAATTATAGAGTCCTGGTCAGCTTTAAGACCCGTACTCTAACTTGATTGGGATTACAACTAAATTAGGGGTGATGTTTGGGGAACACGAATAGACTCACCCTTTTCCCTTTTAAGCACATCATAGCTCTGTGTCGGGAAAAATATGCCAAATATTATTACGCGGATATGAGTAAAGTTAGTGAGACTAGACTTATCCTACAAGTCACTGGGCACTGATGATATACATCTGCTCCTAGAGCCAATGACCGTTTAGGCGGTTTGGTCACAAGGCGCAGGACACACATCCCGCCGCCTAGGGTTTACAAACTCATAGTTAGGGTTTAGTATACAACCACCTTGAGTTGTAGGCCCATGACCTTATTGGTATTTGTATTTTACCTTATTTATGACTGGGTATCACTACTATAAATACTCCTCCTTACTGTATTATACTGAAGATAATTTGCTACCGAAGTCGGCTACTCTCAAGGAATAAGAATTACTTTACTTTCTCTATTATTTCTTGCTTAATTACTTGTCTTTACTTTCATCGTATTTATTTACTTTATCCATCGTAATTTACCATATTTCTTGTGATCTCATTCATAATTAATTGTTTAGCCTAGACATACAAATTTAGGCATAAACAATTTGGCGTCCACCATGAGGTCCAGGCAATTGTAGGTAATCTATGAAGGAAAAAGAGCAATCATGTCTGACGACAACAGCAACGTTCCAAAGAACATCACAAATGGAGTGGATGAGTCTGCGAAGGATCTTGACGATCCCAGCATGCCGCAAAAGGATCCAGCCGAGCAGCCAAAAGATTCTTCTCAAGAACCGACCTCCGTCACCAGTAATGAAGGGATAAACCGTCCATTGGAAGATAACCCTGAGTTCAGAACGTTCATCACTGATATGCTCAAAACTATGATGGAACAGGCAGAACAAAACTCCAACAACGTGATCGAAGGGTATCTCGCAAACTAAGCACGATGTTTACAGGATCGTTTCAGAGGCCAATATGTCCACGAGGACCAGCGCCAGTGAACGATTCACCAGCATCTATGCCTAGCCGAAGGCTTAACATGGATGCTGCTCCAGGAGGCTCATCAACAATCAACAACCAAGATCTTAAGGGAGCCCCTGTCATTCAGGATCTCATAATGGAGATGAAGGCCATCCATGATCGGATTGGTAACGTGCCGGGAGCTCCACCCTAAGTTACCACGGTGGATGAGTAGAAGTTTTACAAGCATGCTTACAAGGCAAGTGCTGCACCAGTACGCATACCAAAGCACTTTCGCTTGCCAGATAACTTAAAGTATGATGGAATGACTGATCCGGATGAGCATATTGTTGCGTATTATACGATTGTGAAGAGAAACGAGATTACTGAGGAAGAAATCTAGTCTGCTCTAGTAAAGAGGTTTGGCTTAAATATAACCAAAATAGCCCTCGCTTGCTACACTCAGCTACCATTGGGTTAGATCGAATCATTCACTCAGATGCAGGACTTATTCAAGAAAGCACATTCTGGTGCTCGCAAGCGAGAAAACGCATGGAGGATATCTTTGAGATCCGTCACCGAGACAACGAGCTGCTCAACGATTACCTCGACAGGTCCCAGAGGGAACACATGGAGCTCCCTTTAGTTCCCGATGAAATTGATGTGGTAGCTTTTGGCAAAAGTTTAAATTCAAAGGAATCCCTAGCCACTAGAGAGTTGCAGTCTGACTTAGCACCCAGTGTCGTCTGATTCAGCACCCTGTGTCAATATGGAATGCCCTACACCAGAGGTACATCGAGACGCTTCACCTAGAGCTCGGGGAGTCTTTTGCTCCCGAAGAAGTCTGAAAGGCTATCCAAGATGTCATCCACCAAAGACAGAAACAGGGATACGGAGAGGAACCTCGAATTGGGGACAAAGGCAAGCGAAACAAGAAAGATAGGAGGGACGATTTTCCAAAGCGGCAAGACAGTCAGGGAACATCAGGGACATTGTCCAAGGGATCGCTCAACGTGGATTGGGTTCCTAACCGATTCAATGAATTGGGTCTGCGAGTCAATGCCATTGAATTTGTAAGAGATCATACGAATAACGCACAAATCCCTTGGGCAAGAACCTTGAGAGCAGAACCTGGCAGGAGAAACAAGGACCTTTACTGCCACTTTCATAGGGACCACGGATATGACATGGCAGGGTACAAAGAATTGATTTTAGAGGTCATGAGTTTTTTGAACACCGTTTACCTCAAGAACATGCTTACCCACAAGGGAAAGCAAACCTTCACAAGAAGTGAGAACCAGGACGCACCACTAAGTCTGCCCGATCCTAAGAGGTCAATCAATATGATAATCGAGGGACCAACATTTCTCAAGGGGTCAGAGGATATCTCGGCGGCTCCCAATGAGGGTCTCTCCCAAGATGAGACGATACAATTTAGCGAGGAGGACAACATCTGCAGTACCCCGCATCATGACGCCCTAGTCATAACACTTAGGATGGAAGACATAGACGTGGTCGACGCGGGTAGCGCCATAAACCTCATCAGATGGGATGCACTGAAGGCGATGGATATTAAGGATTGAATTATGCCAAGCGTTTACACTCTCACAAGCTTCAACAATTTTTGTGAGAAAGCTAAAGGCGAAATTCACCTGACCACCCGCTTGCCGTGGATAGATTATGTTTCATCCTTTCAGGTAATCAAGGGAGGCGTTCCTTACAATGCGATTTTTGGGCTACCATGGATTTATCAAGTCAAAGCAATACCGTCCACCTGGCATTAAAAACAGAAGTATGTTACTCAATGGGATAAAAGAAGTGAATGGTGATCATGAGGCATCAAAGGAATGCTATACGATCGTGATCCTTGGAGCAGCTATCCCTGAGTAAGTGCCCGAGCTGAATATTCTAGGAGACCCCGAAGACCTCGAAGTCGCAAGATATCATGACTGCGATTCAGATGGTATGGTTTATTGACGTCATTTAGTAGAGGGGAAGGAGTAGAGATAATTGGAAGTACTTTTCTTTTCAGAATTTACTTAGCACATTAGTCTTGCTTTTAGAATACTGTATTTTCATACTTTTTGGACATGTTACGGATTTTTACCCACAACATCCTAGGCTCTGCGCCTTTACTAATAAAACTACTATTATAGTTAGTTTTTTCATAAATTAAGATCCATCTACGATCCAAATATTCATAGCCCAGGCCATATACAAGTTGAAGTTATACACCCATTTTCCGTGACAAAAGTAGGTTACATTACTCGCTTAGAGCTAGACCACGTCTAACTCAGCCACCAGGCATTAATCAAGGGTTGAACTCGCTAAATCAACAATTGCACCTACACGTTGATGGGAACGTCTGTCCGCGTAGTGCCAGAAAGACTTAAATACTCCAGTAACTAAGCGAAGACGTTCTATCTCAGAGCGCAAAAGGACCATTACCACACGGGCTAAAGTCATCCAATTGTGGGCGTAAATAGCCATCTGCCATGAATGCAACTTAGCCGCCATTTATTGGCACACAACGGATGTAATTGCTCAAGGCAGGCACACTGACACATGTTATTAAATAACTAGAACATTCAGGACGACCGGAAGGCATCTAATTCTTAGGTGAAAACGCCCACAGAGGCATAACATAGCATTACTTATTATTTACGATGAAAATTAAAAAAACGTCACAAACAAAGGAACAGGTAATTTAAGTCAATATGCCACAAAACGGGCCCAAAAATTACATTAAACATCCGTACACGCGGATAAATGTCTAATCACCAGATGCGTAAAAAAAACATCAAAAGGGGGGATTTTCATTCCTCTCTCGGGGGACTTCCTTCATCGGCAACACTCTGTGAAGGTCCTGCTTCACCAGTTGTAGGTTCCCCAATCAGTCTCTCCTCTCTTTCTCCACTCATATCTTCAGAGCCTTCCTCAACGTCAGGACCAAGTTGAGCATCTGCTTTGGCAACAAGGCCAGTATACGAGGTAATCTCATCGGCCAGGTTAAGATTAGGGTCGTCATGAACCCGGAGAAGAGTGGTAAGAGCAGCAGCAATGTTGGAACGATCAACTTCTGCTATGCAATGATCATTCAGAGCTTCTCTCTGTTGATCTTTCAAGTGACACTCCTTGCAAAGGTTTCCACGAATTCGTTCAAGTGACGCCACTTTACCTTTCAGCTTGTCATTCTTGTCTTGAAGGAAGGTGGAGAGACCCTGAGCATCTGAGACATACTTCTCAGCGGCATTCATTCTTTCCTCTATGCCGAATAGTTGCTGCGGCAGATCTCTCACAATCCCCTCCAGACGATTCACGTTGCTGAGATGAAGCTGCTCTGAGACATTGACATCTCTGAGGGACGACTTGAGTGCCTCTACATCCTGCTTGTGCTTGTGGACTTTAGCAACCAGCGCCTTCTCAAATTCCTGCTCTTCAGAACCACTGTGCGATAGGCATCACGAGTGGTCTGCAGCTCACCCTTCAACTTCCTTCAACTCCTCAGCCTTCTCCATAAAGGGCTGCAAGCTGACTACTTGTCCACATAAAGCATCAACCTCCTCGACCAGATTTCCTTCTAAGCCTCCCCGACGGAGTATCTCATGATACACCATCAATCCCTGGGTAATGGTAGGAACAGGAGTTTGGTAAAGGATAAATGATGGTGAACTTGACACGGTAGCTGCAGGAAACTTACCCGAAGAGAGCATCTGGTAGCGACCTCAAGCAACGCGTGACTGCTATTGCCAGAGAGGTGTTCTTGTACTATGGGGCCGATCAGCTCAGTGGTATGGTATGTTACAACCCGTGGAGTCTTCATCAGGTTAACCCCCGCATCAATAAGGATTACAACCTCCTGAGCATCACCTATGGGTTCATACACAGCCTCTACGACCACTTCTTTGCAAGGGTGCCGCTGAAAGGAGTCGGAGCCCTGTGGATTCGGAGCAGCAGCAACAGGTTCTTAATATAAATGGATAACGTCAGCCTTTGAAGTCAACAAAGAAAGAGTGTTATTTAAAAAACTGAAGCCCAAACCTGGAAATTGTGAATCAGAAGGTATGGCAGGAAGCAAGACATCATCCTCCACAATAGCTTCTTTCTCGGCTATGGGAGTCTCTTCGATCAGATGTCTATGCTTTCGTGAAGAAGGACCGGCTTCAACAGCAGCAGAAAGGGCTGTTTCAACAGCCTCGGACAAGAGCAATCAGAGACTTCTCCCTCACCATTGGAAATCACAAGGGTTACACCAGCAATGGACACGTTAGCTGGCCTAGAGGACCTCATCTTCTTTGAGGAACAGGATCTGCTCGCCCTCTGAAAAAATCTTCAACCAAATGCCTGCACATCGGGTAAGGGAGCAATATACGGGGCATCGATCTGAATTTCCACCAGCGGGGGCATATCAAGACGAGGGAACCATAGAAGCAGCGGTGAATTAAAATATGGGAGAATTCTTGGGTAGAAAGAACGACTCAATAATTACTTACCGTGGTCTTTCGTCCGGCAGCCATTCACATTCGCCAGGGCCGAGAAAGTCATGGATTCAGGAGGATTCCTCGAAAAAATAGTGATGATCCACATCATCAGTTCATTATGACTCAAAGAAATGGTGGACATGATGTTCACTGCACAGAAGTAAAAAATCAGTTTGAAGTAACCACAACTGAAAGCAAGGAGATAAGTTCTTGTGGACTTACACTTTCTGTTGATGACCTCTTGAAAGGGAAGAGATGATACTAAATCGGCAATTCGCACAGCCACGTACCTATGCATCCAACTACGGTCTTTGAAATCTTTACTATTGGGGACTATACCTTTCTTCCCCCACTTTATGGAACATCAGCATTCCAGCTTTATGAAGACAAGGGGAGTAGAAGGCTAGAAAGTGAACAAAGGAAAATACAACCTAGGCATAGTTAGCCAAGTGATCAAGCACGGCCACTAGTCGCCACACGGGAGGGCTGGTCTGGCCCAAACAAACATTGTAACGGCAGCATATGTCCTCTATGATTGCGTGGACGCTCTTGTTGAGATGAAGAGTGAAAGGGTACGTGTGAACCATTGAAAAGCCAGCTCGATGGGAAGAAATTCTTTCGTTAGCGCCAGGAGCAAGAACAACAACGAAATCAGGCCATTTGCATTCATTCCTGATGTGCATAATATCACTCTCAGTACCGTCAGACTTTTACGTCTGCTATCACGCTTCTTTCACTTCCTGACTGCTTGCATCAGCACTCAACAAGTGGGAGGACTAACTGTGTGGATAAAAATATGCCACCTATTGTTATGGGGATATGAGTCCAGCTGGCAAGACTAGAGTTATCCTACAAGTCACCAGGCACTGAGGATATACGCCCGCTCCTAGAGCCAACGGCCGTTTAGGCGGTTTGATCATAGGGCGCAAGTCACACATTCCTTCGCCTAGGGTTTACAGTCTCCTATTGACTCTGATTTAGCTATAAACTTAGGGAAACCTGATTCATTTAAAGAAAGCTAGCAGTTTCCCTATGGTAAAATTTACTTGACAATTTACTACAAACTATAGCAGAATAGTTTGTCATACTTATCAAACAAGGACCAAGTGAATATCAGGGAAGGAACTCAAAACTTTAGAAAAAATCATCTAGACTTGAGATCAAACTCACAACATTTCATAGACTTAATTATTTGAGAAATTTTTTTTATTTTCAACTAGTTACCCTATGTAAAGACTGAAGCTTCAGATATATGATTCGTTATTATGATGTGATTCAAATAAACCTCAAGCAGACTATGAAAGATTAAAAGAACCAAAAATTTTTGAAAGAGACAAACCTTAGACATAAAACTGAATTTAACTCAATAACTCATTGACAAAACTAATTAAGATTTAAACTAACAATGGAATCAGCACACCAAATAAGAGTTTCACATGCCAGGCAAGAATTCCATCATTTTAAAAGATATAAACTAACGGAAGAAAATGATATAGAACTTTTCATGCTTCCAGAGATCGCACCAAATAAAAATGAAACTTTCTTTTAAACGAACTAAACTCCAAATGGGCTGCTTCTTTTCTTGAAAGAAAACTAAAGATTCAAACTTAAAACATAAAAGAGACGACAGAGCAGGCTATTATAATTAAACAATACCAATTCATACATTTAACTTAATAAAGTGTTGAAGCATTTAGGCTTTTCAAGTCAAACTTGAAGGATCAAACAGACCATTTAAACCTCAACTTTAAAACAGTGGATAAATTTAGGATTTATCTTCAATTTGAAATTATTAGAATTGTATTTAAGGTCATAAGCTGGCATTCTTTAACATTTTTTTTTAGTAAAGTTACTCTTTTAGAGAATAAGAAATGCAACCAAATGCATCATTTTACCAAGAAGAACTCAGTTTCAACCATATACGGATTCACACTCTCTTCACAGTAAGTTACAACAAACAGGATATAACCAGTTCGAAACTACCTCTCAGTAAACAAGGATGAATTACCAGGAACCTAGTTCCCAAAGTTCTAAACAAACAACTTAAATATATGAGAGAAAAATTACATTTTTTATCAACATTCCAACTTATAGAACTAGGAAGAGAAGGAAAGAAATTAATACTGAACCAAGATCAAAACTTCAAGTAGAAAATTTCCAAGTAAAAGCAGCGCAATTCTATTTTATACCTGAATTATTTCATGCTTCTACCATTTATTAATCAAACTATCAGAGTTTTAACACTTTGCATTAAGGGAGCAACAGAAATTATAATTTTGTATAAGCAGCGTTTCGACATAATTATCAAGTTTTAGATTCATAGCTGTTAATCCACAAGGCTATGATCATGAACTTCTGTTGTGATGCAAGCTTCCAATTTGGGGAAGAACTTGTTAAACTAGTGAGAGAAATATTTGGTTGTGCTTATCATTGAAATGAACTTGTTATGTAATCTACATCATTACATGTATATATACTACTAGCTAAAAATATCTAGCTACTAATCTAACTATCAAAATATCTTAGCTCAACTACTTACTATATTAGCTAACACTTAACTAACTATATAACTAAAAGCTAGGTAGTTACAAAGTTCCCATAATTACAAAGTGATCCACCAACTTCCTTAACTGTACACGCGTATCTGCTCAATACTCCCCCTCAATCTGGAGGGTGAAAAATGTTCTTCACTCCCAGATTGTGCAGCAAATGCTCATGTTGAGCCTTTCCAAGTCCCTTTGTCAATATGTCTGCAAGCTGCTCCTTAGTACTGATGTGAGCAGTCTAAAGTAGTCCACACTGTATGCTCTCCCTAATGAAGTAACAGTCTATATCTATGTGCTTTGTCCTCTCGTGAAAGATGGGATTAGCTGCAATTTGCAAAGCTGCTTTACTATCACAGAACAGTTGCACTGGCATATAGATCTTGACACCCAATTCTCTATACAAGCGCACCAGCCAAATGATCTCAGCTACAGCAGAAGCCATGCTCCTGAATTCTGCTTCAGCTGAGCTTCTTGAGACAGTCTCTTGCTTCTTTGACTTCCAGGAAATGAGAGATCCTCCAAATTTCACAACATACCCAGTTACGGACCTTCTTGTCTCCACACAGGCCCCCCAGTCAGAGTCACAATACACAATTAACTGAGAACATATTCCAGCATTCATCAAGATCCCCTGACCTGGTGCCTTCTTGATGTACCTTACCAGCCTGATAGCAGCATCCACATGAGTCTGTTTTGGTGTCTGCATGAACTGACTCAACATTTGCACTGCATAGGCAATGTCTGGTCTGGTCATTATTAAGTACAGAAGTTTCCCAATCAGTCTTTGATAACTCCCAATGTCTTCAAGCAGCTTGTCACCTTTGATGTACTCTATACCAGTGAATTTGTCAAACTCCACTGATGTTAGCCTCTGATTAACCTCTAGAGGTGTACTTGCAGGCTTGGCTCCACTGAGTCCAAGCTCAGATATGAGCTCCAATGCATATTTTCTTTGGTTAATCAGAATGCCTTGCCCAAACCTGGAGAACTCCATGCCAAGAAAGAACTTCAGTTGTCCAAGATCTTTCATCTTGAAGGTGGATTGCAGGTCTGTTCTTGCTTTAGACACCAGCACTTCATCATTGCCAGTAAGCAACAAATCATCAACATAAATGAGAATGATGACAATACTAGAGCCTCTATGCAATGTGAATAATGAGTAATCATGTAGGCTCTGTCTGAATCCCAGTTGAATGAGAGCTGTAGTGAGTTTAATGTTCCACTGCCTAGATGCCTGTTTCAGGCCATACCGGGATTTTTGAAGTCTGCATACATACTCCCCCTGTCTACAAAAACCCTGTGGAACCTCCATATAGACTTCCTCATAGAGGTCACCCTGCAGAAAAGCATTAAAGACATCCATTTGGAAAATAGGCCAGTCTGCAGCTGCAGCAACTGAAATGACACTTCTAACAGTGACCATCTTTGCAACTGGGGAGAAGGTCTCCTGATAGTCCAACCCTTCTCTCTGACTGTATCCCTTGGCAACAAGCCTAGCCTTGTATCTCTCAACTTCACCATTGGCTTTGTACTTGATCTTATACACCCACTTGCAACCTATGGGCTTCTTCCCTGAGGGCAATTTGACAATAGTCCAGGTGTGATTGCTTTCTAATGCAGCAATTTCCTGCTGCATAGCCTCCACCCATTTAGGCTCCTTTGCAGCCTCTGAAAAGCTCTTGGGTTCTGTACAAGAAGGCTGAGCAAGCAAGGCAGCCTTGTAGGAAGAAGAGATGGCATCATAACACACTGAATTAGAAATAGGATGTCTGCAGGTTGCCCCAGTTGTGGGCTGAGTAATGAAATCCTGCAGCCAGCCAGGAGCCTTAGACTCTCTATTAGATTTTCTTAATGCTATTGGAGGTGTGATCAGTGGTGCTGATGGTGTATCAACTGCTGGGACTGGTGCAGGTGGCACAAGAGATTCAGCAACTCTATGAGTGGATGGCAAGTGAGATGTCAGCTCCTCATCAAGGAAGTACAATATGGGAAATGTAGAAGAAGGAGAGGTCTTCATGTCTTTGAAGGGAAATACTGATTCCTGAAAGACTACATCCCTGCTGATAAGAAAAGTCTTTGAATGTAAATCATAAACTCTATAGCCCTTTTGTGTGCTGGAGTAACCCATGAATACCCCAGAGACTGCTCTTGCAGCAAACTTGTCATGTTCAGCTAAATTCTTGGCATAGCATAGGCATCCCATGACTCTCAGATGAGAGAGTGTGGGGGGATGCTTGTACAACAGCTCAAAAGGAGATTTGCCTTTGAGCACTCTAGAGGGCAGTCTATTCAGTATGTATACTGTTGTTTGTACACAGTCACCCCAAAACCTTATGGGAATACTACCTTGGAATCTTAGGGCCCTGACTGTTTCAAGAATGGTCCTATACCTCCTCTCCACTATGCCATTTTGCTGTGGAGTATATACACAGCTACTCAGATGCATGATCCCAAAAGCAGTTAGCAGGTCAGTCATGTGAGAATTGAAAAACTCTCCTCCATTATCTGACCTCAAGGTCTTAACCATCACCCCAAACTGAGTTTGAAGCATCTGCAAGAACTGTCTTAAGACCACTACTGTATCATCTTTGGTGTTTAAGAGTGTTATCCAGATATACCTAGTGTGATCATCTACTAATGTTAAAAAATATCTTTTAGCATCATGTGTCGGTACCCTATAGGGCCCCCAGACATCTGCATGCAGTAATTGAAAAGGAAAACTTGAGACAGTCTGACTCAATGGAAAAGGTAGTCTTATTTATTTGGCTACTGGGCATATAGTACAATGATGAGGCCTATCCTTCATCCCTTTCAGATTAGTCATGTTTCTTATTGTATTCACAGAAACATGACCTAATCTCATGTGCCAAATGCTAATATCATCACTATTCACATTACTTGAACTAGTGACATTCTCTGCTGCTCCACAAAGGTCTGCAGTCCTTGTAGCCTTGTTCACATGCAGCATGTATAGCCCATTCTCTTCCTTACCAATCCCAATCACCTTCCCACTTGAGAGTGCCTGAAAGACACAAAAATCAGGAAAGAAGGTAGCTGAACACTTCAAATCTTTGGTCAGCTTGGGAACTGAAAGAAGATTATACTTAAACTCTGGAACATAAAGAACATCATGAATGTCCTGGTTGTTGAAAATAGTAGCAGTCCCAGTGTGACTTATTTCTGCCAAACTACCTGTAGGTAAGTGCACCTTTCTGGACTGATTTGACCCTAGAACTTTGTGGTTACTCAGCATACTAAGATTAGATATCATATGACAGGAAGCACCAGTGTCAATTATCCACTGGTCACTACATTTATATGTCATGAAGGCAGATACAATACCTGCATTGTTTGCCTGCTCACTTACTCCCTTTCCTTTGTCAAGCATGTGAAGTATATCCTGATATTGTTCCTGAGAAAAGGTTGGAGTAGCTTGGTAGGCATGATATGGAGATGGACCAGGGCCATATGCCTGATGATATCCAGATGGATGCATACCATAATTGAACTCAGCACTGTTGGTCTGAGGGCATCTTGAAGAGGTAGGTGCATATTGAGAGTGTGCGGGATTATAGACTGGTCTGTGGGAGGATTGGATAGGATTATATGACTGCTGATAGTGATTCTGAGGTATCTGGTTATGATTTAGGGTGTTGTTCATGTGCTGGTGACTTGGCATGATTGGAGCATTGTTGATAGGTGATGTGCTACTGGCAGAATTTGCATACCCTTTTCCCTTTGGTTTGTAATCAGTAGGGTAACCAATAAGCTGGTAACATCTATCCTTGATGTGCCCCTTCATACCACAGTGCTCACATTGCACATTCTGCTTTCTCCTTGACTTAAAGCTTGATCCCTCTTTTTTAGTAATGAAGGCCATGGAATCTTGATTAGCATCACCAGCAAAGGTCACATGAGAGACATTTGCCAGATGCCTTTGACTCTCATCTTGCATAATCAAAGCATATGCCTGATTTAAGGTGGGAACAGGGGTTATCATGAGTATCTGACTGCGAGCTTGTGAATAGGACTCATTAAGCCCCATTAGAAACTGAAGGAGTCACTGAAACAAGAGATGTTCAGCAAAGACTTTGGACTTAGGGCACCCACAGTCTGGGGGTGAGACCATGGCATCATATTCATCCCACAAATTTCTTAGCTTGGAAAAATAGGTCGACACTGATGAAACTCCTTGAGTCAAAGTAGCAATCTCCCTGTGCAACTGGAATACTCTTGAAGTATTGATCTTATCAAACCTTTCCTTAAGATCATCCCATACACGTTTAGCATTTGAAGCAAACACAATACCAGACACCAACTTCTTAGCTACAGTACTCATTATCCAGGAGAGGACCACTGCATTGCATCTCTCTCACAGTTGATGCAATGCAGCATCAAAATATGATTTCTCACAAGTTCCATTGATAAAACCTAATTTGTTCTTAGTCAAAAGGCAAATCTGCATACTTTTACACCAAACAGTGTAATTCTCTGTGCCTAACAACTGAACAGGGACATTAATGGAGCCTGATGTATCTGAGGGATGCAAATAGAGTGGGTGTGTGTGATCGATCATCACAGAATCACTTAGAATATGATTTCCAGCATTCGAAGTCATTTTTCACTAATTATTTAAGCAATCTGCAACAATTTTCAACTAGGCACAGAAGTATATGAACCCTAATTCAGAGATTGATGGAAAACAATTAAGGAAATGAATTGAACAAAGCTCAAATACGAAAGCTCAAACCAGAATCTCGCGCTCTGATACCATATAAAGTTTAAGATTCATAGCTGTTAATCCACAAGGCTATGATCATGAACTTCTCTTGTGATGCAAGCTTCCAATTTGGGGAAGAACTTGTTAAACTAGTGAGAGAAATATTTGGTTGTGCTGACCATTGAATTGAACTTGTTATGTAATCTACATCATTACATGTATATATACTACTAGCTAAAAATATCTAGCTACTAATCTAACTATCAAAATATCTTAGCTCAACTACTAACTATCTTAGCTAAAACTTAACTAACTATATAACTAACAGCTAGGTAGTTACAAAGTTCCCATAATTACAAAGTGATCCACCAACTTCCTTAACTGTACACGCGTATCTGCTCAATAATAATAACCTCCAGACTTAAAAATTTAAACTTTATCATAATCTCTAAATAACAACAATATTCAAATGGACCAAACCTATCACTTGATTCAAGACTTTCGAATATAAACAGAAAATAGAAAAATCACATCTTTAATCAAACTAAATGAAGTCTACCATAAATCATATCAAGAAGTTTACTATGTTATAACTGAAAATACAAAGGGAGAGTATTACCTCTTATGACGCAGCGAGCTAAAGCGAGGAATCTGAAGAATGCAATTTGAACAAGAACGACGATCTGACTCGAACGACAATATACTACACCAAAGATAAAGTTGAACCAGTAACCATTTTATAACTTAAGACTCAACAAAAATGATAAATTCTGCAGTTTTTTTTTAAAAAAAATTCTTCCTCTATGCTCTGCATCTATATGAATTTAGGACTTAGAACTCTCCCTATTTTTTCTCCGGCTCTCTATTCATGGCTAAGAAACCTTAAGTTTGTCCCTCTATCTCCGGCTATTTCCGGCTCTTTAAAATTTCACCACTGCAGCCCCAGAACTGAATTTAAAAGGTTTTTATAGAAACTCTTTTAGGGTTCTTCAAGACCATGAGAAATACCCAAACGACCCTCCAACCGATCTAATCGGATAAGATTGTATGAAAATGTTGAAGATGATAGCTGGAAAATGGGAAATCGTGGGGTCGGGTTGAAATTTCAGGAGATCCGAGTTAAGAGCCGAGATGGGTTTTCAAAATAGGGTCGGGGATTTGGGTTGTGCCTCCCTATATGAACTGAATTAGGGGATTTTGCACGGGTTGGATAGAAATTAGGCTATGCCATACATATTAGCCCTTTTCAATTAAAATTTAATTGCTTCTCTCTTTCATTTTCAATTTTAGCCTTAATTACCAACTTTTTACAATAAATTATCAATTTAAAAAATTTCGTGCCAAAATTGGGTGTTAACAACTGCCCCTCTTTACCTGGAAATGATGAAGAGTTTTTAGGATAAAGAAGTTGACGACAAGCCAATTTTGTCACGATTAAGCCAAGACTTTGATTCCATGGACCAAAAGACGAGGCTTATAGACATGGCCAAACTCCGGTCTTCGAGTTGCCTACATATCTTTGGCTAACCAAGAATCAGACCATATGCAGTTCGACGCAATTCGAAAAATGAAAACGAGATAACAATGACTATCTTGTCTTCAATCTTAAACCTCGGATTGGGTTATAACCTAAGTTGGGGATACTTGGGTGAAACAAATATGCCAAGACAAGGGTTGACACAAAACTGATCTCTAAGGTTGACACAAGAATGACCTCTAAGGTTGACGACTTGTTCGAGTGTGATACATCAGATCTTCGTTGACGAATCTAGCTCATATCAACAATTGCCCCAGTTCAGTGCTAAGAAAGAGTTCCACGTTATGCTCCAGATGCTGCTGCGGTATTGCTAGAGTCCTGTAAATTCTCGACAAACACTGCAAATAAGGCTTAATAAATGGAGTAAGAAATAGATAATGATAATAAAACTTGTAGATGTTGGTTTCAATGTCGATAATAAGCTCGTCTCCAATCAACTAGTGAAGAAATCCGGCTTTGTGAGGCAAGATGACTTCAGAGCTGTTGGTAGACTGAAAATAAAATAATAAAGGACTTCAAACCATAGAAACATAAAGTAGACTTAAATAAAATATAAGGATAAAAATGCCGCCTTTCGGCAATGACCCATGATCGAGCCTCCAGTTGCTTACGGTAGGCTTCATAACAATAACGCCTTCGATTGTTTACGATAGGCTTCATAATAAAGCCTCCATTTGTCTATGGTAAGCTTCGTGATAATGACGTCTTCGTCTGTTCACGATAGACCTCATAATAAGGTCTCCAATTGTTTATGGTAGGCTTTCATGATAATGACGTCTTCGCCTGTTCACGATAGACTTCATAATAATGCCTCCAATTATTTACGGTAGGCTTCAATGATAATATCTTTGATTGTATTCGATACACTTCATAATAAGGCCTCCAATTACTTATGGAAGGCTTAAATGATAATGACGTCTTCGCCTGTTCACGATAGACTTCATAATAAGGCCTCTAATATTTCTATGGTAGGCTTCAATGATAATGTCTTCGATTGTATACGATAGACTTGATAAAGAATCACACCTCCGATTGTCTATGGCAGACTAGGTAGATATGATGCCTCCGATTGTTTACGGTAGACTTCAAAATAACGTCTCTGATTGTATAAGATAGACTTCATAAATTAGCGTCTCTGATTGTACACGGTAGACTTGATGAAGTAGCGTCATCGATTGTATACGATAGACTTCATTAAAGGATGCCTTCAATTGTCTACGATAGGCTTCAATAATGAGGCCTTCCATTGTCTCCGATAGGCTTCAATGAAAATATCTTCGATTGTCGACTTCATAAAATGATGTCTCCGATTGTCTACGGCAGACTCCTAAAATAACGTCTGCTATTGTATACGGTAGACTTCATAAATAAACGTCTTCGATTGTATACAATATACTTGAAACGACCTCGGTTAGTCATTTCGAAAGTTAGAACTCCGATTGGCGTGCCGGTAATTTTAAAATGTTTGTAATATCCATTGGGACTTATCTGTAAAATTTGAGCTAAATCAGACCTCGTTTGGTAGGCATCGGAAAAAGGTTTCAGTTTTTATTGTCGATAAATATTAAAAAGAGATTTTCGAGCTCAGTTTTGGCGAATGAGCTCCGACTCAAAATCCAAAAGCGCCACTAAGTTCATATGATTATTTCTGACTTTTATGAACTTTCGAAAGTAAATTTTGAGGTTGTTCGGCTAGTTTCCGCTAAAATGCTGAAAGTTAAATAATTTAACTTTTTCCTATTTAAATTCGCATCTTGAGTTTTGGAAATCCGATTTGAGATCCGCCTTCGCGAGTATGCTATATATATTTTATATAACTTGTATGCAAAAGTTGGAATTATTTCGAATATCGTAGGGTACTATTTTAATTTTTATCGCGAAAAGAAAAGTAAAAGAAATAAAAAGAAAAAGAAAATAAAAAGAAAGAAAGAAGAGACAAAAGTTACGCGGTGGGGGTATAAATCTCCCACCTTATCAATTCAAGTACAGAAACATGAGAACAACGTGAAACAGAAACAAAACGGAGACGGGAAAGCCGAAAAGCAACGGAAAAATGCCAGAAAATGTGAAAAGAGCCGGGAAAATGGTAGAATTTTTACCTCAAAACATTCAGGATCGTTTGGCAGTGAATCCAAAGGATAAAGCAGTTGTTTGAGTAACTGTGCTAATTTGTAACAAGGTAAGTGTTTATATCCATTTCTTTGGAGGCACTTGGCCTCGTGGATTTTCTACCTCGTGTTCCTTACGTGTGTAGCTGCCGATAGGCGTACTCATTATGTATATTATATGTTATACCCTGTTGTTGGTATTGCATTGAACATATGAGCATTGCACTCTGGCTTTGAGCATTGCATATACTTCCCGGTTGGCGATGAGAGTCCCGCACTGGCGAAGGGTCATTATTGCATATACTTCCCGGTTGGCGATGAGAGTCCCGTCCCGGCGAAGGGTCATTATTGGATATACTTTCCGGTTGGCGATGAGAGTCCCGCACCGGCGAAGGGTCATTATTGCATATACTTCCCGGTTGGCGATGAGAGCCCCGCATCGGCGAAGGGTCATTATTGCATATATTTCCCGGTTGGCGATGAGAGTCCCGCACCGGTGAAGGGTCATTATTACATATAGTTCCCGGTTGGTGATGAGAGTCCCGAACCGGTGAAGGGTCATCATTGCATATACTTCCCGGTAATCGATGAGAGTCCCGAGCCGGTGAAGAGTCATTTTTGCATATATCTCCTGGTAGACGATGAGAGTCCCGCGCCGGAGATAGGTATCAGGCATATGTGACTGCATTGAATCCCATCTCATTGCACCACATACTGACTATTGTTTGTATTGTGTTGTGTTTAATTTATGCGGTATGTACACCATGTTGATGACATATCTCAGTTTGCCTATATATTTCTGGCTCGTATTCTGGGTTGCGGGGATCGGGTTGCACGCCGCAACGGTATAAATATATGGATCGAGGTGCACGCCGCAACGGTACAAATATATGGATCGGGTTGCACGCCGCAGCGGCATAAATATATGGATCGGGTTGAACACCGCGACGATATAATGTATTTCTGATTGTTGGTATGTTCGGGATACCTATATGTTCTGCCTATCTTACGTTCCTGGTTGTTAATGAGTTTGTGATTCCATACATATTTCTAGTTATTATCTGGCTCTGGCTTTTTATAATTAAAATAAGAGGAATTTGGTTTATCTGTGTCTTTTCTCCCTAGCTAGCCATCTTATTCTTTGAGGTGGCTAGTCTACCCCACTTATTGAGTCCTCTTGACTCACACTCATTTGTCGTTTGTTTCTTGTCTATCTATTTCGTTTCGGCAGGTTCGCTCCAGGATTGAGTTCGCCCACATTATGAAAGAGCGAAGACGACTTCAGCTGTTAGGGTGAGCCAGCTTTTATTTAGGAAGGCCACCAGTTTTGAGGATATTATTTCAGTTGCATTTTGCTCTCTTCACGAGGTATCTGTCTTCTTTCATACTCTTAGATGTCTAGTTTGGATAGCCCTAAACCTAGTATGTTGGGTAGTCAACTGTAATTTTTTTTATACAGCCTAGAGGTATCAGTATGTCTGTGATTTTTCTAAGCCTTATTCTTATTTATTTATGATTTGAATTATATTTATTTTCCTAATTTAATTGGTAAGGGTTCGCCCGACGGGTCTAGGGGAGGATGTCGGGTGCCCGCACGGCCTAGCCAGATTCCGGGACGTGTCAATTGGTATCAGAGCCCGGTTTAGAGTCTATCCAAACTAAGACAGTGTCTAGTAGAGTCTCGCTAATGGGTACGTAGACGTCCATACTTATCTATGAGAGGCTATGATGGCATTTAGGAAGTTTCACTTCCTTCATTTCTGATCGTGCGTCGGTCTAGGATTCAAAAGTATTTTTGTTAATTCGTTAATTCCTTCATGGTAACTGTGAACCCTCGTGCGACATATCAGCAAACGGTATGAGTGCAAGACAAAGCAGTCTAGCCTGGGGCTACCACTAACAAAGCCCCGAGAGTTTGATCATACTGACGATCTAGTTGCGGAGGTCCCAACTGTACGAGCTCGCGATGGGCAAGGGAGCAGGGCCTTGTGGTTCCCTTAGCTCTCTACGATGCTATTACGAGAATCTTAGTGATGCAGATACCGCAAAAACCTATTATTCGCTAGGCAGCTTATCAGGTTGTCGTATGTGCAGACGTTCGATCTCAGGGAGCTCCTTTTCCGGTTCTTAATATTGCTGCGGTAAATTATATTCCGGAGGTAGTATGTGTTGTACCTCTAATTGTTCTGGCTGGTTAGCCAGCCGAGGTATCAGTTCGGTCCGAGTGCCTAAAGAGGTTGCATTATTTTACGCAGTTGACCCTTCCGATATTCTTAAGCAATGCATCTGATAAACCTTGTGATTTTTTTAAAATAAAATAATACCATCGTATCCTTTAGGCTTTTGATTTTATTAAGCGGTATGGTGTTAATTATTCTTCTTTCCAGTTTCAGGGTCCAGCCTTGAATTGGTGGGCCGCTCTTGTATTAGCTAACTTGGTTCGGTTTTTCTTCTAAGTTCGTGGAAAAGTTCCTTTCGAGTAGCGAGCGAGATGAAAAGATGTTGTCAGTTTGAGTGGATTGGACAGGGTAACCTGTCGGTTAGCCTGGTGGTGTTTCAGAATATGATATTGAAATCTATAGGAGCTGAATACACATTCGAACTAGTCCATGAGCCTTTCGAGAGATTCAAAGATTTACTGATGACCTTTCTCCTTCCTTGAGATCCCAAATGGCTCGAGGGATTGAGGTCGAGATTTCAGTTGATGTTGTTGTTAATATTGCTCAGAGGTTTGAGGCATACCATAAGTTAGAGGGGGAAGAGTTAGAGCGGGAGAGCAAGAGATCCTGTGGCCCTAGTGGGTAACCATGGTACCTCATTTTGAGGTAAGAGTTCTGATTATTTTGGGAAGTCACCTGCCAGGTTATATCAGCTTGTAGAGAGTAATTCTTAAAGTGCGCTAGCAGTCCATCAAGATAGACTCAGTTTTCTCTTTTCGTAGCTATCAACAATCTGTCTTGCTTCCATTTTCAGCGGAAAGGCATTATCATTGTCATGAGTTTGGCTATTCTTTGAGGTGTTTTTCCTTACTCCGACAAGTAGGCAGTTGTCTTTTCTCTCGTCATCAGGCATCTTCGCAGTCGCAGGGATTTAATTTAGATCTCAATTAAATAAAGAAATGCCACGATCCAATAAAGGTTGAGAGCATGGTGGCAGTTATTCTTCTAGAATAATTATCAGGATAGCGGCTCGGCTTAGCCGCAGAGGTATTTCTATGAACTGCCAGTCTGGCAGGATGCTGAGGCATCCGATGTAGTAGACCCATGTATTTCTTCTTTCCTTATATGTGAGTAAGATTTGATTCTTCCGATTTGTCTGGACTTCGTTTATCTTACTATGTTTCCATGGATTCCTTGAATATTGTTTCTATCAAGAATCGGTTGTGGTTGAGGGGCGAGCTTCTGGTATGATTTATTCAGAGCATTTGTGAGACCTTACTAGTGATCTGGTTTAAATGTGAGAGATTTTGAGTGAGTATCGGTATGGTCTGCTTTGGCATCTTGTTGTGCCACCTTCTCTTGTTATGTCGAGTCAGTTTACCTCCTTCTTTGGAATTCAGTGTTGGTAGGATGATAAGATCCTTATTCGTCATCATCAGAAAGTTTCATTATCTATTTCGGTGTAAAGTGGTTAGTAAGTAATATTCGATCTACGTGTCTCCTCTTAGTTCGAAATGCTAGTAAAGTCATGTTATCCCATGAGCTTATCTGGATTATAAAAGGGTTTTCTGGTAAATTGTCAGAGTTTCCTTCTTATTGGGAAGTTAAATTGGCATGGATGTTGTTCCATAGAGCTCAATTAATGTCTATTTCTTCAATTGCGATTCTTTGATTAGCCTAACTCAGAAGTAGTGTAGCTCTGGGAGCCAAGCAAATGAAACGATGAGCTTTCTAAAGCTCTAATTATTTCTATCCTCAGTCCATTGCCATCTCTTCTTTGTTTGGCACTGGTGAGCTTAGACGGTCAGTAGCCTCTGTGTCAAGGTAGCCGGGTATGCACATTGTTGTTTTTCAAGGCTACTAAGGGTAATGAGAGGCGTCATTTAACGTTTGATTTGATCCATCAGGCGGTGGTGCTTATAGAAAATGTATGGAGCTGTGAACTCGAGAGTTGCAGCTGTTTGGCAACTCGTGAGAGTAATTTGGTAGCTTAGGTCTGAGCCGCATTCTCTATTTAGCTAAGTCTTCCTTAATCCAGCAGGTTGTGCGAGGAGGACTATTTCTATTCAAATTAGTTGTATGAGTTTATGCTCTAAGTGGATGAGTCTTCCTCTAATTGATATCGAATCCTAATATTAAATCCCTAAGGCGTTGTTCAGGTGTGAGTTAATTCTTAGTTCCATCGACCTGTTCTATATCAAAAGGTATATCGAAGAGGTGATTATCGGCTGAATCATGTTAATCCATTCAAAGTTTCGTGTATCTTTGCTTCGAAAATGCAGAACTCTCCTCTTGTGATCGAGGAAGGATCATCTTAGTCAGAATAATCCGGGCAGTGGTATTATCATATTATCCAGATATGTTTTATTTCAAGAGTACGGTGTTCGTGTTATAATTTTGATTTTGTAATTATGAGAAAAATTTCGTGGGATAGTTTATCAAGGTCGTGCAAGTTCTTTTGTTATCAGCGTGAATCTTGCTTTTGACTTAGGCTCGTTCGAGGACGAACGAGAGTTTAAGTGGAGGAGAATGAAACAACCTCGGCTAGTCATTTCGAAAGTTAGGACTCCGATTGACGTGCCGGTAATTTTAAAATATTTATAATATCCATTGGGACTTATCTGTAAAATTTGAGCTAAATCAGACCTCGTTTGGTAGGCATCGGAAAAAGGTTTCAGTTTTTATTGTCGACAAATATTAAAAAGAGATTTTCGAGCTCGGTTTTGGCGAATGAGCTCCGATTCGAAATCTGAAAGCGCCGCCAGGTTTATATGATTATTTATGACTTTTATGAACTTTCGAAAGTAAATTTCGATGTTGTTCAGCTAGTTTCCGCAAAAATGCCGAATTTAAATAATTTAATTTTTTTCTATTTAAATTCGCATCTTGAGTTTCGGGAACCCGATTTGAGATCCGCTTTCGCGAGTATGCTATATATATTTTATATAACTTGTATACAAAAGTTGGAATTATTTTGAATATCGTAGGGTACTATTTTAATTTTTATCGCGAAAAGAAAAGTAAAAGAAATAAAAGAAAAAGAAAATGAAAAGAATGAAAGAAGAGACAAAAGTTAGGTGGTGGGGATATAAATCCCCCACCTTATCAATTCAAGTACAGAAACATGAGAAGAAAACAGAACGTGAAACAGAAACAAAACGGAGACGGGAAAGCCGAAAAGCAACGGAAAAATGTCAGAAAATGAGAAAAGAGCCGGGAAAATAGTAGAATTTTTACCTCAAAACATTCAGGATCGTTTGGCAGTGAATCCAAAGGATAAAGAGGTTGTTGAGTAACTGTGCTAATTTTGTAATAAGGTAAGTGTTTATATCCATTTCTTTGGAGGCACTTGGTTTATCTGCTTTTCTCCCTAGCTTGCCATCCTATTCTTTGAGGTGGCTAGTCTGCCCCATTTATTGAGTCCTCTTGACTCACCCTCGTTTGTTGTTTGTTTCTTGTCTATCTATCTCGTTTCGGCACGTTCGCTTCAGGATTGAGTTCGCCACATTGTGAAGGAGCAAAGACCACTTCAGCTGTCAGGGTGAGCCAGCTTTTATTTAGGATGGCCACCAGTTTAGTGGTTATTATTTCAGTTGCATTTTGCTCCCTTCAGGAGGTATCTGTCTTCTTTCATACTCTTAGATGTCGAGTCTGGATAGCCCTAAATCTAGTATGTTGGGTAGTCAGCTGTAATTTCTTTTGTGCAGCCAAGAGGTGTCAGTATGTCTGTGATTTTTCTAAGCCTTGTTCTTATTTATGAATTGAATTATATTTATTTTTCTAATTTAATTGGTAAGAGTTCGCCCGACGGGTCTAGGGGAGGATGTCGGGTGCCCGCACGGCCTAGCCGGATTTCGGGTCGTGTCAAGACTGGATAGTAAAAAACCATCATAATAAAACCATTGGAATAATGCAGCCGATTGTATACGATAAATCCGATATAAAAAGGCCATTGGAATAAAACCACCAACTGTATATGATTGATCCAATATAAGAAAGCCATTGGAATAAAACCATCGATTGTGTACAATGATTCCAATATTGAGAACCATTGGAATAATACCACTACTTGTATACGATGATTCCAACAAATTGAAAGCAATTGGAATAGTACCACTGATTATATACGATGATTCCAAGAAAATGAAAGCCATTGGAATAATACCATCTATATATGTATAATAGATCTAATATAAGAAACTATTGGAGTAATGCCCTCGATTGTGTACAATGATCCCAAGAAATTGAAAGCCGTTGAAAAATACAACTGATTGTATACGATGATTCCCCTATAGAAAGCTATTGGAATAATAACACCGATTGTGTATGATAGATCAAAAATAGAAGAGCATTGAAATAATACCATCGATTTTGTACGATGGATCCAATATAAAAAGTCACTGGAATAATACTACTGATTGTGTACAATCGATCTAATATTGAAAGTCATTGTCTGCGGTAGGTCGAAAATGAAAACTCTAATAAGACTCCAATCATTTGTCTATGAACACTCTTGGAAATGATTTTTGTCAAAATAATATCACCTATTGTCTACGGTGAATAATAACAACCAAGTGACGTCCTCAGTTGTCGCCCATGTACTTGATGTTGATACTTGTCAAATAAATGTTAGGATTGCCTACAAAATAAAGCATCTCTTAAATTCATATAAACATGATACTGTTAAAACTAAAGGAAATTTCAAGTGACAGTCGAAGCCGTTTAGCTTATGTGGATAAAGCGTGACGAGTCAAATGGGCTTTCGATCCCGATGGATAGACTCGATGCTTAATTTCAGCGATTCTCCATGTTCCTGCGCTCAAAGAAAAATTGTTAGTTTGGGAGGGAGGGGGGAGCGTTTGATTTATGTTGACTCGAGCCTTTATCCAGCAACTGCTTCCTTCTTCTCACTTTGCCTAGATTTGTGATCCATCTTTGAGGCATGGCAAATGAACTCTGTCGTATTTTGGATTGTGACATATATTTGAACAAGTTGCACGTCCATTATCTTACAACTCTGCACCATTCTCGAAAAAATGCTTCTTGGGATTTTGCCTATTCATCTTCCATTGGGCTATACCGCCTCTTGCAAAAATATGCCCCAGTTATGATCTTTTACATCTATAACCCGCTTTGCAAAATTGCCCCAGTTGCTTTTCTCGGGAAAAAAATGAAAATTTTAATACTGAAGAGTCGAGCCTGATGGAGGAGCCTACGTATCCCCCATTGGGAATCAGACAGTGTGTTGTTCTGCTAACAGTCAAATCGTCCATTGCTTATTTCAATTTGGATCAGACACTTAACCAACTCTGGAGTCAACACGTATCAAAATCTCTTTGAGGAATAATCAAAAGAAAAGAAAAATTTAAAATGTAACTATGTAAGTGATGCAGGGAAAATCGAGCCTAAGGCACTTACCATCAAGAGCCGGGATTGGAGGATGCAAAGAACGGGAGGTCAAGAGCATCGGAGATGGATTGAAGCTGGATTGAAGCCGTTCCGGAAGTTCCAGGCTAAGGCGCGTCGCCCAGGCCATTCAGGCGCCCCACCCAGGACCCAAAGGGGTCAGGCGCTCCGCCCACCCCCTAGGCGCTCCGCCCAGCCCCCTCCACTGCACAATTTGGCAGGCACTCCACCCAAGGAGAGGCGCCCCGCACCAATTGCTGAGTTGCGGAATTTTTAATGGTGTTATGTCTATTTTGACCCTACGTGGTCTTTTATCCTAAAGCCTAGTGTGTGGGCTATTTAGACATTTTACTTATTGACTAAAAACCTCTATAAATAGCTAGATAGCTTATTTCATAAGTAAGCTAGTTTTGAAGATAGAATTGAGAAGACAGAATAGGCTTTGCCATTCTTGTTGAAGCGTTGCCTTCATGTATCTCTTACGTTGAATCCATGGTGATCAAATCCATGGTGGATCACCGCTAGTGTGACTCCCGTTTAATGGTTCAAGTCTCTCCTCCCTTTTGAATCAATCTAATTGTTTAGTTTAATTCGTTTCTTTCTTCTATTTCTATTCTCCCCCATCCCTGTTTTCCTTCTATCGTGTTTACTTTGTTGCTTCCGTTACTTGTTATTCGCTTCCGTGATTTGATCTGTATCATCATTTGGTATCAGAGCGAGGCTCGAGTTTCGTTCTTACAAAAACACAAAAAAAAGTAGAAAAGTGAAAATACAAAAATTAATGTAACTTTGTGGTGTGATCGATTCGTGTTATGGGTGTTATAGATTCTTGATCCTTGTTGAAAACCCGACGTTTGGGTACCACAATCTTGTGGATTGGATTGATTTGAAAATTTGAAACCCCAAATTATTAAACCCACCCAAAGTCCTTGTTCTTGATGAATTTGATTGATTTTTGGGTTGTTTGATTATGGGGTTGTTGAATTGATTACCGGGGTTTGTTCTTCAATGGAAAACAAATATTTTGAAACAAATTTCATGTGAATCGGAGTTGTATAACATCGAATTCAAAGAATCGAAATCCACTTTGGGCCCTCGTTGAAAAACCCTTGTTCAAACTTTGACTGAAGATTGTTCTTGATTTTTTGGGTGTTTTGATGTGAAAATCATTGGGGATTGAAGGTTATAGCAATATTCAACTTTGGGTACCTTGAATTTGTGCAAAAAATGTTGAAATCGAACAAAAAATTGGCTTGGAATTTAAAAAAATCGGAGTTGGAAAGTGCTGAACCCGACCCCCAGGCGGACTGCCCACCCCCTAGGCGCCCCGCCTACCCTCCCTCACTGCCTACCAAGGCAGGCGGACCGCCCACCCACCCCAGGCGGACCGCCCGGTGAGCTGGTTGCTTGGTTTTGCTCCGTTTCATGGTTTTTGTGTTTGTTTCGATTCCGAACCTCTTGGTTAGTGTTTCTAAGGTATTAGTCCTACTTTATTGACACTAATCTTTGATCCTTATGGTGTTGTGTGTCTTGGAGTCTTTACTTAAAGTCGTAGAATTTGCTTGCTTCAAGTGCGCATTAAATTAGCTTCCGTACATCGAGTCCCTTAAACTCCATTCCGAACCATTACTTGGGTGCTTTAGTTGATTGATCTTGCCATTGTGATTACTAAGAGACAAGAAGGTCTTGAGTGGAAAAAGGCTTGAGTGGTGAGAACAATAGAGTGTGGTCACAAAAGCCAACGACCTTGAGTGTATACACGAGTGGAAAGAAAATTGAGTGACATCTTTTGAGTGATACACGTGAGGGAGTGAATTTGTGAGGTCCTTTGCTCTTTTGCTACAACTATGGCATCGGATGACGATTTTGGAGGGTATGACTCATGCGGAGATGATGGAGACTATGGTTCCTATGATGGTGATGATGGGTATTGCTATGACGATTCGGGGAACCATGGCTCATATGATGAAGAAGCGGGTCACTATGTTGATTATGAAGATGAAGAGGACTTGGGGCTTGCGAAGATGAATGTGAGGAATCTTATGCTCCAAGTCAAGAATTTGAAGAGGGTGACGCTTCAAGGTATGATGATCCTACTTACTCTTCTTGTGATGAATTTGAACATGATGATAGTGACGTAGAGAGAATTGATGATGAGGTTGAGTATGAGGATTGTGCATTTTCATCTTCTCTTGATGTTGCTTGTGGTGTACAAGGGACTAGTAGAGGTCCTTCCATTAGTATGGGATGAGGAGGTGGTTGTTCCATGGGAAATGGGAGGTTTGCATCTTCTAGTTCCCATGTAAAGGGTGGAAGGAGAAATGGTATTTCTCTTACTGTTACGGGGGTGCATTGCTCTAGTAGTGGTGGTAGGAGTGGTGCTATGGGCTATGGGACCAAGGCGAGAGGCAATTATGGGTTCCATGGTGATACTCCTTCCCCGACTTTCAACAACACTTCTAACGTTGGAAGAGTGACAGGAAGTGGAGGTTATTCTAGTGGTGTTGCCACTAGTGGAGGGATAAGGAAAACCCGAGTTGATGGTGATGCAAGTCTTGGACATTCAAGCTCTTCTTTGGATGTGCCTATACGAGACTTGGGTGAAAGTAGGTTTGTTATTGGGGTAAATAGGGTTGGTGGACACTTGTTCCAAATTGGTGGAACCGATGCCAATTGCATTAACCCAAGAGTAGTTCAAATGTTAAACATACCATGCCATGATCTAAAGTACCCCTATGAGTACAAAGGAGTTCGGGTTTTCAACGAGGCACGGGTACTCATATCTTATAAGGGTTACAATGAGTATGTTTGGTGTTGTGTGTATCCCGTACCGAATATGGGTGTTTGGCTAGGTGACCCATGGTTGCACAACAAAGAGGTTCACTATGATGCTAAGCGGGATATGTATCTAGTGGCCACGGGTCAAGGGATTTATGAGTTTGCACCTTACGGCAAGAGGGGCAAGATGTCCCCTCGATTACATGCTTGGGTTGTGCAAAGGAGGAGGGAGCGAGAACTTCAAACCATGATTGAAATTAAGCAATCAAGAAGTCCTACAATCACAAGCAATGGTGGGACTAGTGCAAGAAAAGGGTTGACGAATGTCAACAAGGTGAACCCGAAACCACAAGCTTCAAGGCCAAGTGGTTCACCTACAAAGAAGAAAGAGACATCGAGTGATGAGTCTCTTAGTCCTAGATTTCGGGTTGATGTTAAAAGTCCACCTACTCCGGCTATGGGTATTTTTAGGCCTCGTCCCAATTCACCCGAATTTGAGAGACAAAAGATTGAGAGGAAAAGGAAAGGATGTGATGAGTGATGTGAGTGGGATGTCACCACCCGAATTTACACCCGACCTTGAAAGAAAAATGAGGGAAAAGAAAGAGGGAAAAGAGAGTGAGGACACCCCTTATTTTAACCTTGACCCTTTATCTTTTTCTTCTACTTGTGTTAACTCTTGTGTAGGTACTCTTGGAGGCCAATCAATGGAGCCTCAATCATGTTCCAAGATTGATGGACAAAGTGAAGAAGATCTTCAAGGGACAGTCCAAGACACTTCAAGTGCATTGAGTGAGCAAGATAGCCACTCAAAGTCATGTGAAAGTTCTTCCCTTGAACATGTTACTTCTTTGTCTTATGATAGGGTTTGTGAAAACTCGACACTAGTTGATGATGTGTATGATTGCAATGTGTTTTCAACTAGTGAAGAGTCGAATGGTCAACTTGTGCGTGATTGCGAACCACTAGTTGAGAGGGGTGATAAGCCACATCATGATGTGAGCTCGGTTTTCATTGAACCTCTCATTAGTGAAGAATATGCAGTTGACCTTGCTTGTGAACCTTGTTATGACACCCCACCTATATTTGATAAAGGGGAAGATGACTTGAATGAATACCCTATTCTTTCCCTTGATGAGTTGCTTGGTAATGGTGTGGACCTATGTGTTGTAATGAGGTTGGTTGTGACCTTGAGAAGTCTCTAGAGTGTGAGATGGGTCGATTTATTTTCGATGACTCCTCGAGTGTGGGTAAAGAACCTAGTCTTGATACCATGCTTGTATGTGACCATGAATTTGAGGTGCATGCTTTTACATTTCCATTATGTGAAGATAATCTCATTTGTGGTAGCGAATTGTATCGGACTAGGATTGATAGTAGAATAGAACCTCCATGGTATGTAAAGATAGACTGTATGGATGATCCATTGTTTGGAACTCCAAGTGGGATGAGTGATCTTGATATTGGTTGTGTTGAACCATCTTCTAGTAGTCCTAACCTTCATTGTGTGGACTATAATGATGAAGGACCTATTTTGGAGACTTTCCTTTGGAGTTTGCCTAGTGAGGGAGATTGTCTTGGAGTTGGATTTGGAGGTGAGAAAGTCACTCTTGATTTGTGTAAGAGTGCTTCCAAGAAGGGGAGTGGAGTATTTGATGTTAGTTATCAATTGAACAATTTTTGTTTACTCCAATCCACATGTTGATCACACCTTGGGTGTTAAGCATGCCAAAGCTTGGTGTGTTTGCCATAAGCTTGGAGGTCATAAGGAACTTAGTTGCTTAAACTTGCAAGTTCCATGTCTTATTGATCTCTTTGCTTGTTATGGTAGTGAGTGCTTGTCATTTTTGAGCCAAGACCTTGTTGTCTCCTTTGGAGACCTATACTTTTTTATTAGTATTGGTACTTGGCTTTATCACAAAAGTGTGATTTTCACATCACTTGCACTCACTCTTGTTGGACTTGCCTACTCTTATAGTGGGAAGTTTTGGTTTGTTCTTATTGGACTTGGGGATCATAGGAATTTTGATGGCTTGATCTTGCATATTCTCCACCCTATTGATCTCCTTGATGAATCTTGTGTTGAGTGCACCTATTTGGTAAGCCAAGTACTTGTTGTTTTCGGTGGAAACATGTGCTTTATCATTGTTATTGATGCTTGGCTACATCATAAGAGTGTGTTTTCCACACTACTTGCACTAACCTGCTTTTGTAGTAAGAGCTTTTGGATGTGCTTGTATTTGGATATAGGTCTTGATGGTTTGATTTCGAGGAAGAAATCCTTTCAAGAAGGGGAGGATGATGCAGGGAAAATCGAGCCTAAGGCACTTACCATCAAGAGCTGGGATTGGAGGATGCAAAGAACGGGAGGTCAAGAGCATCGGAGATGGATTGAAGCTGGATTGAAGCCGTTCCGGAAGTTCCAGGCTGAGGCGCCCCGCCCAGGCCATTCAGGCGCCCCGCCCAGGAACCAAAGGGGCCAGGCGCTCCGCCCACCCCCTAGGCGCTCCGCCCAGCCCCCTCCACTGCACAAGTTGGCAGGCGCTCCACCCAAGGAGAGGCACCCTGCCCCAATTGCTGAGTTGCGGGATTTTTAATGGTGTTATGTCTATTTTGACCCTACGTGGTCTTTTATCCTAAAGCCTAGTGTGTGGGCTATTTAGACATTTTACTTATTGCCTAAAAACCTCTATAATTAGCTATATAGCTTATTTCATAAGTAAGCTAGTTTTGAAGATAGAATTGAGAAGATAGAATAGGCTTGGTCATTCTTGTTGAAGCGTTGACTTCATATATCTCTTACGTTGAATCCATGGTGGATCACCGCTAGTGTGAATCCCGTTTAATAGTTCAAGTCTCCCCTCCCTTTTGAATCAATCTAATTGTTTAGTTTGATTCGTTTCTTTCTTCTATTTCTATTCTCCCTCATCCCTATTTCTTGTCATCTTTATGATTATTGCTTCCGCATCTTAGTTTATTGCTTCCGCCTAGTTTTCCCTACATCATTTGGTATCAGATGATACGGATCAAATCACGGAAGCGAATAACAAGTAACGGAAGCAACAAAGTAAACACGATAGAAGGAAAATAGGGATGGGGGAGAATAGAAATAGAAGAAAGAAACGAATCAAACTAAACAATTAGATTGATTCAAAAGGGAGGAGAGACTTGAACCATTAAACGGGAGTCACACTAGCGGTAATCCACCATGAAGTCAACGCAAGAGATACATGAAGTCAATGCTTCAACAAGAATGGCCAAGCCTATTCTATCTTCTCAATTCTATCTTCAAAACTACCTTACTTATGAAATAAGCTATCTAGCTATTTATAGAGGTTTTTAGGCAATCAGTAAAATGTCTAAATATCCCACACACTAGGCTTTAGGATAAAAGACCACGTAGGGTCAAAATAGACATAACACCATTAAAAATCCTGCAACTCAGCAATTGGGGTGGGGCGCCTCTCCTTGGGTTGAGCGCCTGCCAACTTGTGCAGTGGAGGGGGCTGGGCGGAGCGCCTAGGGGGTGGGCGGAGCGCCTGGCCCCTTTGGTTCCTGGGCGGGGCGCCTGAATGGCCTGGGCGGGGCGCCTCAGCCTGGAACTTTTGGGACGGCTTCAATCCAGCTTCAATCCATCTCCGATGCTCTTGACCTCCCGTTCTTTGCATCCTCCAATTCCGGCTCTTGATGGTAAGTGCCTTAGGCTCGATTTGCCCTGAATCAGTAAGTTTGCATGTCATTTAAAAAATTGCACACAATCACGTTGCGCGCATCACGTAGCGCTTTGCATTTTAAATAAGTTGTCATGTGCAATCACAATTAGTTGAGCGTAAAGTAAAATGTAGGCGCATCCTACTTACAGGTGCCTCTTTGCAAGAGGTAGGCCTAAGACGTCAAATGAGTGCTAATGAAAAATAGTCCAAACTAGTTTTAAGCCAATCGCATTTAGAGCAAATGATCCAAAATCTATCTCTTTTCTGAGCTATAAAGCAAATTTTAGGAAAGACATAGACTCTAAACTTAATTATGCTTAAAACTTGGCTGGGATGGGGGATTCGTTATCACATAGCACATAATATGCAAGTCATTGAGTTCCAAGAACCCGTCGATGTAAGGCAGTTTCCTGACTATGGAGGCGGTACCAGGACCGGGTTCAGGCTAAGGTGTAAATGCATGAATGCTCCTAAAAGCTCCGTCTAAGAGTAGGTTAATGGTTGAGGCTGACTGGTGAGTGGCAGGCAGTCTCGCTGTCGAATTACTCCCATGACAACCAGCCGGTATACCAACTCTTCAAAGGGTTCTTTAGTGGAAGAAAGTGTGGGTGCGTATGCACACACCTCGCGGATATTTTGAGTGAGTATTCAAGAGGCTCCCAGGAGTGGGGGAAATATGAATGAAATGCCAGCTTATATATGTGCGTAAATAAGGGTGTAGTGACATGCTTAATGTGGCAAACCAAGCAAATGGATACAATAAAGCAGTTAAATTAGGCATGCTAGTTGCAAACAATTGGAAACCTTATGGTCAAAACCTTTATTGCTCCCCAGCGGAGTCGCCATGCTGTTGAACTCCAAAAATTACATGGAAAGATTAAATTAATATCAACTGAATGGACTAACTCTATTGGAGTTTTTGGAGTCACCACCCAATTTTAGGAAAATAGGGAACCAAATAAGCAAATGCTGCAAAACTTCATTTTTGCAAAAAGGCAGTCTTTCAGAGATTCTAAGTAAAAGGTTTTTCTAATTTCGAAAGAATATTTTTAAGGCACTTTCGAAATTCCGTAAATTACGGTTAATTTGACAGATTTCCAAATTAATTTGCAAGTGCATTTTTAAAATAATAATAATAATAATTAATTTATTAAAAGTAAAACTTATTTGCGAAAAATGCTAACTTGCACGTATTTGCTAAAATTGCCCCCAATTTGCTATAAATAAATAACAACTTCAAAATTAAAGATAATGAACAATAAAGTAAAGCAATAATTCGAACAATCAAATATGCATTAATAAGTGAATTGTTCTACCAACTTATTTTATATAGATATCCTAAAGAAAGGAAAGAAAAAGTTAAAGAAAGAACCCGAGAAATTGACAGAACTCACGGGAGCTTTGAATTTCTAAAATTTCTAAAGATCTCATTTCTTGAATGCTTGAGCCCGAACTCGACCCCGGATGATTTCAAGTCAATGTAAACCATCCCAATTTGCGAGTTTAGCCCGAACTCATTCCCAAGAATTCATGCAGAGAAAGGAGGAGATAGGGAATTAGTATATTTAAAAGAAAGTAACTTGAAACAAATTGGACATTTGCTAACTAGTCTGAAACACAATCACCAAAATAATCATGACATTGCAGAAATAAATAAGCTAGCAGCTTTTTAATCAAATTAAGCTAAGTGTGGTAGTGAAAGCACTTGCTAACAAATGAAAAAAACAAAACACAGTCTTAAACTACAAATATCCCTTTATTAAAGAGAAGTACATCAGGCTATCAGGTAAGCTACTACTTTGTAGAAATAACAACCGCAATTTAGGATTTGAGTAGAGGTTGTTCTTGCCATTAAAGATTAGAAATATTAATTTGGAAATTTTCTCATCAGCCATAAACAACTAATGTTAACTTAAGAATAGGCTAACAAACACTTTCCAAGAACTAAAAGTTATGATTTAACATATCATAAATGCAGATAGGCTAATGCCAATCTCCCTTTAGCATCCTTACATACAGCAGATATCAGACAAAAATTCAAAGAATTGATTATTAGTCTAAAAGACAACAAATTTATCCAGGAAAAGAATGATATCAAAGTCTAGACTCAAGACTGAAATGATATACTAGCCATAATCTCGCTTAGCCAGACATTAATCGAAGCAACATACTGTTAAAACACATAGGAAACAACTTCACCCACTATTAGAATGGCCTATTCATAGTTATCTAAAAATTACATTATAAAAGAGAACATGTTGGGTGTCAGTAAACATATAAAACTAAAGAGGGGATCAAATAGTCATCAATCAGATGTTGGGTTTGGAAAATGAAATAAATATTAATATTTTATATTAATATTTGATATGGAGCCGTTTTCGTAACGAAATAAAAAAGTGCACTACTTATGCAAATATTCCACAGGAAGTGTTGGCTGCTGTAACGTTATTCATCTCCAAGTGAAAGGGTGATTTTCATTGAACAACCACCTTGAAGGTTGCCTTTCATGAACAGCCACTTAACCCAGAATGAAAAGACACCTTCATGCCTTTTCATTCCAAATTTGTGGCTATAAATAGAGAGGTATTTTGCCTCATTTTAAACATCCAAAAATTCTTCTCTCTCTTTCTCTCTGTGCTTTCTGCATTTGTTTTCCAAAACAAAAGTAAGTTCGACTCAGTGTGATTTGCAGCCATATTTTGAGTTCGCTGGTTACTGTGATTTGTATTACCACTATCACAGTAACGTTGTTCCATTCTATACTGGGAGAAATTAATCCATTAAACTACTGTGAGGGGATTAGATTTCTTAAGGAGAGGCAGTGTAGACTGTTGACTTGGAATATTTTTTATTTCATCTTTTTCTGGTTTATGGTCATTATCGAAAGTGCAGACATCAAACAATCTTAAGAAATCTAATTTGTATTTTGGTCTGCTAATCGATCATAGACTATTTGTAGAGACTAAAATCTGAAAAGATTTTCTACTCCAAACTCTTATGGAGACTAAAATCTGAAAAGATTTTCTACTCCAAATTTAATATTCCATTTTTGAAGATTTAAATACTTCAACGAATTATTAAAATTATTGTGTGTTTAATCCGTTCAGAAGATTAAAAACTTCCAGATTATTAAAATAGTTATATTGTTATTTTCCGTTTGAAGATATAAAAACTTCACTGTACATTAAATCAGTTTGAAGATATAAAATCTTCACTGTACATTAAATCAGATTGTTTGAATCGAACTGTGTTATTTTGTTTTACAGAATAATGACGAAAACAGAATAATAACGGTGCTTCTAGTACACCAAATGCTTCCATTGGTGCAAGCTCCAGCCGCCCTGCATCTGCACCGGCCCCTGCGTCAGCACCGGCTGAAAAACCGAGAAAGTTTGGTGGGATTGATTTCAAAAGGTGGCAGCAAAAGATGTTCTTTTATCTGACCACTCTGAGTTTGCAGCGATTCATTAAGGAGGATGTTCCTGTCCTGGCAGACGACACTCCTGAAAATGAACGTTTCATTGTTATTGAGGCATGGAAGCATTCTGATTTTCTATGTAAAAACTACATTCTGAATGGATCAGAAGACGACTTATACAATATCTATAGTACTGCTGCAACTTCGAAGGAGCTTTGGCTTGCTCTTGAGAATAAGTACAAAACTGAAGATGCCGGGATGAAGAAATTTGCAGCTGCCAAATTTCTGGACTTTAAGATGGTGGACAATAAAACTGTCATAAGTCAAGTCCAAGAGTTGCAAGTGATCATTCATGATCTCATTGCTGAAGGTATGATCCAAATTAATGCTTATATTAGAAGTATCAATTATCCTATTAATAATAAATTTCTCATTGAAGGTTTGGTCATTAATGAGCCGTTTCATGTGGCTGCGGTAATTAAAAAGTTACCACCTTTGTGAAAAGACTTTAAGAAATACTTGAAACACAAGCGCAAGGAGATGTCACTCGAAGATCTCATTGTTCGTTTGAGGATCGAGGAAAACAACAAGATTGTGGAGAAGAATGTTGCTCGTGGAAGTTCAACAATAATGGGAGCAAATATCGTTGAGACAAATGATGCACCAAAGAACAATAAAAGGAAGAAACCTTCTGGACGAAACAATCAGCCGAAAAAGAAGAAATTCAAGGGCAATTGCCGCAACTGTGGCAAATATGGACACAAGGTTGTAGACTGTCGTGCCCCAAAGAATGCCAAAAATAATAAATGACACGACCCAGAATCCGGTTAGGCCGTGCGGGCACCCGACATCCTCTCCTAGACCCGTTGGACGAACCCTTACCAATAAAATTAGGAAAATAAATATAATAATTCATAAATAAGGACAAGACCTAAAAAAAATACAGACATACTGATACCTCTAAGCTGTACAAAAGAAATTACAGCTGACTACCCAACATACTAGGCTTAGGGCTATCCAGACAAAATATCTAAGAGTACAAAAGAAGACAGATACCTCCTGAAGGGAGTGAAATGCAACTGAAATAATAACCAATAAACGTGTGGCCATCCGGAATAAAAGCTGGCTCACCCTGACAGCTGAAGTCGTCTTCACTCCTTCAGAACGTGGCGAACTCAATCCTGGAGCGAACCTGCCGAAACAAAATAGATAGACAAGAAAGAAACAACAAACAAGGGTGAGTCGAAAGGACTCAATAAGTGGGGCAGACTAGCCACCTCAAAGAATAGGATAGCTAGCCAGGGAGAAGAAACAGATAAACCAAATTCCTCTTATTTAAATTATAAAAAGGCAGAGCCAGATAGTAACCGGAAACACGTATGAAACCATAAACTCAACCAGGAATACGAGCCAGAAACATATCAAAAAATAAGCAATGCACTTATAAGCAGAACAGTAGTTATGTACCATGGGTCTACACAATGGTATGAAATTAAATGAGATGAAATAAAATGAAATATGATGCAAAGGGTCACATGTGCCAAATGAATGGAGCGGAATCCTCCTGCTCCGAGGGCGGAATCCTCCTACCCTGAATATGATGCAATGGAGCGGAATCCTCCTGCTCCGACGGCGGAATCCTCCTACCCTCAATATGATGTAATGGAGCGGAATCCTCCTGCTCCTGGGGCGGAATCCTCCTACCCTCAATATGATGCAATGGAGCGGAATCCACCTGCTCCTGAGACGAAATCCTCCTACCCTCAATATGATACAATGGAGCGGAATCCTCCTGCTCCTGGGGCGGAATCCTCCTGCTCCTGGGGCGGAATCCTCCTGCACCCAATATGATATAAACCAGAGGCGGAATACTCCTACGCTCTCCTGGGGCGGAATACTCCTGCCCTAAATATGATACAATGGAGCGGAATACTCCTGCTCCTGGGGCGGAATACTCCCGCACCCAATATGATATGCAATGTAATGCATATGAATGACATATAATGCATATGAATGCAATGTGATGCAATAATAACCCTTCACCGGCGCGGGACTCTCATCGACAGCCGGGAAGTAGATGCCAACTCGCAGCCATAGTATAATGCTCAAATCCTCAACGTAATAGCAACAACAGGAAATAACATATAATATATAACGTAAACCCAAAGCTAAGGCCTAAGGAGTACGCCTATCAGCAGCTACACACACGTGAGGAACACGTGGTAGAAAATCCACAAGGCCAGGTGCCTCCAAAGAAATGGATATAAACACTTACCTCTTCCAAAAGTTAGCTCTGCTAATCAACAATCGTTTTATCCTTTGGTTTCATTGCCAAACGATCCAACTCTATTCAATAAGCAGAAAAATATATCAAATTAGACTAAAGTCTTTATTCCTCGCATCTTAGAACAATCCAGGTAGGAACCTGATACCCTATTCGCATACGCAATACGTAGGCTAGGCCTATGTACAGGGTTCAAAGCCACATAGCCAAACCCCAAATAAATTACATTTATATATTACCCATAACTCACTGAGTACGAAAATATAATCAATTCTATTATCGGGGTCCAATTGACCCTTTAAACTATCAGTTGAACTAAATAAAATGATGTATAATATCCCAATTTTTACCGTTAAAATATATTCAAACACACGTAATAAACTCAAATAATATATTAGGATCATTACCTAAATTTTTTGGCGTAAAAATTCAACTTTTCTCCGGCCCCTTTTCTTATTTTCTGGCATTTTTTTCTTCGTCAATTCCTCCGGTCCCGTTCTCGTTTTCTGTTCTAATGTTTTTGTTCGTTTCTTAGCTTTTATAAGCTAAGTGCATAAGTACTCAGCCACCGCCTTTAACTTTTGTCCTTTCTTTTTTCATATTTTTTTAATTTTCTTTTCGCGACGAAAATTAAAACGGTACCCTACGATATTCGAAATAATTCCAACTTTTGCATACAAGTTATACAAAATATATGTAACATACTCGCGAAGGCGGATCTCATATCGAACTCCCGAATCTTAATATGCAAATTAAATGGAAAAATATCAAATTATTTAACTTTCGTCATTTTAGCGGAAACTAGCCGAACAATATCGAAATTCACTTTCGAAAGTTCATAAAAGTCACAAATAATCATACGAACCTAATGGCACTTTCGTATTTCGAATCGGAGCTCATTCGCCAAAATCGAGCTCAAAAATCTCTTTTTAATATTTATCGACAATAAAAAATAAAACCTTCTTCCGATGCCTATCAAACGAGGTCTAATTTAGCTCAAATTTTACATACAGGTCCTAATAGAAATTACGGATATTTTAAAATTATCAGCACGCCAATCGGAGTCCTAACTTCCGAAAACACTAACCGAGGTCGTTTCATTCTCCTCCACTTAAACTCTCGTTCGTCCCCGAACGAGCCTAAGTCTAAAGAAAAATTTGCACAGAAAACAAGAGAACTTGCACGACCTTCATAAGCTGCTCCACGGGCATTATATCCTGATTACATGATAAGAATTATAACACGTGCACCGAGCTCTTTGAATAAAACATATCTGGATAATATGCCAACACCATTTCCCCGATTATTCTGACTAAGATGATCCTTCCTCGATCACGAGAGGAGAGTTCTACATTTTCAAAACAAAAAATACGCGGAACTTTGAATGGGTTAACATGATTCAGCTGATAATCACCTCTTCGATATACCTTTCGATATAGAATAGGTCGATAAAACTAAGAATTAGCTCACGCTTGATACAATAGAGGACTTTTGAAGTACCTTGTCACTACACACTATAGAAGATTTGATGCAAGCTATATTATTTTTTAGAAACACACTATGCAACATCTCAGTTGATGTTAGTGTTGTTCTGCAAGCTCCTTGTGTGAATGTAGTCACTCATATCCTAATGTATATCAAAGGTTCATATGAACAGGGTCTATCATATAAAAATAACAATCATGCAAATACTACTGGATAGTATGATGCAGACCAGGAATGATCTTCAGACTGAACATCTACTTCAGGGTATTGTCTTTGAATTGGAAATATTATGACTTGAAAAATTGAAAATAAAAGAGACATGTAGTTGGACCAGGAGCTGAGGCAGAATACCAGCAACAAAGTTGATTACATGTGCACTTATAACGCTAAAGTAACTTCTCAAAGAGTTGGGGTGTGAAGGAGATATGCCAATGATGGATGGACGATAAGCTGCACTAGACCTTTATCTCTAAGTTTTCATGAAGTAAAACAACGTCAGTATGAGGATCGAGTTCTAGTTTAATACAGACAGATAGCCAGAAGAAAACCGGAGTCACCATACAGGGTTACTACTAACGGTGTTCTTATGTATAAAGATAGACTTTGTGTTCCTGATGTTGTAGATTTATGTAAACAGATTATGATAGAGGCACATTATTCCAAATACACTGTTCATCCAGGTTCGACTAAGATGTACCACGATCTTAAGCAGATTTATTGGTAGGACTGAATGAAGTGTGACATAGCAGAATTTGTGGCTCAGTGTTCTAATTTCCAGAAAGTTAAAGTCGTGTCATATTTCCAGACTTATGCTTTCAGCAGATAGGTACGTATATATGATCAGGTTTCCAGCTTATCTCTATCATTAATAGATTATTAGTGGTTTTAGCAATGATCAACACTCATTGTAGGTTTCTGTCGTGGCCCTAGTTTGGGTCGTGACAAAAGTGGTATCAACGCCTTAGAGATTTAGTATTACCATTAAATATTTGGAGGAAGACTCCTCCACTTAAAGAACAAACTCATGCAGCTATTTGAATAGGAAGAACCATCCCCGCATAGTCTTCTGGACTTAAGAAGATTTAGCTAAAGGTTGAACATAGGCAGACCTAAGCTATCAACTACCCTTTTGAGTTGCCAAACAGCTGCAACTCTCGAGTCACAACTCCATACATTTTTCTATAAGCACCACCGCCTGATGGATCAACTCCGGGGGTCAAATGACGCCTCTCATTACCCTTAGTAGCCTTAAAAAAGAACAATGTGCTTACCCGACTACCTTGACACGTACTCTGGCTCAACACAGGGAACATCACAATAGGTTACTGACCGTCTAAGCTCACCAGTGCCGGATAAAGAAGAGATGATAACGGACTGAGGATAGAAATAATTAGAGCTTAAGGAAGCTCATGCTCTTATTTGCTTGGCTACCTGAGCTAGCCAAAGAATCGCAATTGAGGAAATAGATATTAAATGAGCTTCACGGAACAACATCCATGCCAATTTAACCTTCTCATAAGAAGAGAACTCCAACAATTTATTAGTAAACTCTTTTATAACTGAGAGAAGCTCATAGAATAACATGACTTTACTAACATTTTGAACTAAGAGGTGACACGTAGATCAAGTATTACTTACTAATCACTTTACACCGGAAGAAACAATAATTCTTTCTGAAGGTGACGAATTAGGATCCTATTATCCTACCAACATTGAATTTCGAGGAGAGAGGTAAACTGAATTGACATAATAACAGAAGGTGGCGTAACAAGATGCCAAGCAGACAATACTGACACTCACTCCCAAATCTTTCACATTTGAATCAGATAAACTAGTAGGGTCTCACAAATTCCCTGAATAAATCATACTGGAAGCTCACTCCTCTACCGCACCCGATTCTTAATTAAGACAATATCCAAGGAAACCATCGATACATGATAAGACACACCATTTCCAGATCGATCGGAAGAATCAAATCTTACTCACATATAAGGGAAGAGGAAATACAGGGATCTACTACATCGGATGCCTCAGCATCCTACCAGACTAGCAATTCATAGAACTGCCTCTGTAGCTGAGCTGAGCCACTACCCTGATAATCACCTTCTGAAGAACCACTGCTACCACGCTCTCGACCTCTATGGGATGGTGGCATTTCTCTGGATGATTGAGATCTAAATAAAATCCCCTGCGACTGTACAGGTGCCTGAGGACGAGAGAAAGGACGACTGCATACTTACTTGCCGAAGTAAGGGAAAACTCCTCCAAAGATGACAGGCTCACGACAATGACAACACCCTTTTCAGTGAAAATGGAAGCTAGACAGATTCTTGATAGCTATAAAGAGAAAGTTGAGTCTAATATTGATGAACTACTCACGCACTCTGAGAATCACGCACTACAAGCTGAGATAACCTGGCAAGTAACCACCCAAAATAATCAGAACTCTTATCTCTAAAGGAGGTATGGTGCCCACCAGGGCCGTGGGATCTCTTGCTCTCCCACTCTAACTCTTCCCCCTCTAACTTATGGTATGCCTAATACCTTTGAGCAATATCAACAAACACATCGAATGAAGTCCCAACCTAAATTTTTCGAGCCATCTGGGATCTCAAGGAAGGAGAAAGTTCATTAATAAATCTTTGAATCTCTCGAAAGGCTCATGGACTAGTTCTAATGCATATTTAGCCATTCTATAGAATTCAATCTCATATTCTGAAACACCAACATGCTATCCGACAGGCTACCCTGTTCAATCCACTCAAACTGGCAACACATTTCATCCCGCTCGCTATTCGAAAGGCACTTTTCCACAAATCTAGAAGAAAAACTGAACCAAATTAGCTAATAAGAGAGCGGCCCACCAATTCAAAGCTGGACCCTGAAACTGGAAAGAAGAATAATCAACACCATACCGCTCGATATAATTACACAGGGATTATCTAATGCATTGCTTAGGAATATCGGGATGTTTAACCGCGTAAAATAATGCAACCTCTTTGAGCACTCGGACCCAATAATTACCTTAGTTACCTAACCAGCCAGAACAACTGGAGGCACAACACATGCTGCCTCCAGAACATGCTTTACTGCGGCAATATTAAGAACTTGAATAGGAGCTCCCTGATTTCGAATGTCTGCATCTGCGGCAACCTCATAAGCTGCATAGCGAATAGTAGGTTCTCGCAGTATCTGCGTCGCTAAGATTCTCGTAAAAGCATCATAGAGAGCCAAGGGAAACACAAGGCCCTGCTCCCTGGACGAGCGCGAGCTCGTAAAGCTGGGACCTCCGTAACTAGATCGTCAGCACAATCAAAAACTCTCGGGGCTTCATCAGTGCTAGCCCTAGGCTAGACTGCTTCGTCTTGCACTCATGTCGTTTGCTGATTTGTCGCATGAGGGTTCACAATTACCACGAAGGAATTAACAAATTAACGAAAATACTTTTGAATCCTAGACCGACGCACGGTCAGAAATGAAGGAAGTGAAACTTCCTAAATGCCATCATAGCCTCTCGTAGATAAGTACGGACGTCTACGTACCCATCAGCGAGACTCTACTAGACAATGTCTTAGTCTGGATAGACTCTAAACCAGGCTCTGATACCAATTGACACCACCCAGAATTCGGTTAGGTCGTGCGGGCACCCGACATCCTCCCCAAGACCCGTCGAGCGAACCCTTACCAATAAAATTAGGAAAATAAATATAATAATACATAAATAAGGACAAGACCTAAAAAACACAGACACACTGATACCTCTAAGCTGTACAAAAGAAATTACAGCTGACTACCCAACATACTAGGTTTAGGGCTATCCAGACAAGAAATCTAAGAGTACAAAAGAGGACGGATACCTCCTAAAGGGAGCGAAATGCAACTGAAATAATAACTGATAAACTGGTGGCAATCCGGAATAAAAGCTGGCTCACCCTGACAGCTAAAGTCGTCTTCGCTCCTTCACAACGTGGCGAAATCAATCCTGGAGCGAACCTGCCGAAACAAAATAGATAGACAAGAAAGAAACAACAAACAAGGGTGAGTCGAAAGGACTCAATAAGTGGGGCAGACTAGCCACCTCAAAGAATAGGATAGCTAGCCAGGGAGAAGAAACAGATAAACCAAATTCCTCTTATTTATATTACAAAAAGGCAGAGCCACATAATAACCGGAAACACGTATGAAACCATAAACTCAACCAGGAATACGAGCCAGAAACATATCAACAAATAAGCAATACACGTATAAGCAGAACAGTAGGTATGTACCACAAGTGTACACAATGGTATGAAATGAAATGAGATGAAATATGATGCAAAGGGTCACATGTGCCAAATGAATGGAGCAGAATCCTCCTGCTCCGAGGGCGGAATCCTCCTACCCTCAATATGATGCAATGGAGCGGAATCCTCCTGCTCCGACGGCGGAATCCTCCTACCCTCAATATGATGCAATGGAGCGGAATCCTCCTACCCTCAATATGATGCAATGGAGCGGAATCCTCCTGCTCCTGGGGCGGAATCTTCCTGCTCCTTGGTCGGAATACTCCTGCACCCAATATGATATAAACTAGAGGCGGAATAATCCTGCGCTCTCCTGGGGCAAAATACTCCTGCCCTCAATATGATACAATAGAGTGGAATACTCCTGCTCCTGGGGAGGAATAGTCCTGCACCCAATGTAATGCATATGAATGACATATAATGCATATGAATGCAATGTGATGCAATAATAACCCTTCACCGGCGCGGGACTCTCATCCACAGCCGGGAAGTAGATGCCAACTTACAGTCAGAGTACAATGCTCAGATCCTCATTGTAATACCAATAACAGGATATAACATATAATATATAATGTAAATCCAAAGCTAAGGCGTAAAGAGTACGCCTATCGGCAGCTACACACGTGAGGACACGTGGTAGAAAATCCACGAGGCCAAGTGCCTCCAAAGAAAAGGATATAAACACTTACCTCTTCCAAAAGTTAGCTCTGCTAATCAACAATCGTTTTATCCTTTGGTTTCATTGCCAAACGATCCAACTCTATTCAATAAGCAGAAAAATATATCAAATTAGACTAAAGTCTTTATTCCTCGCATCTTAGAACAATCCAGGTAGGAACCTGATACCCTATTCGCATACGCAATACGTAGGCTGGGCCTATGTACAGGGTTCAAAGCCACATAGCCAAACCCCAAATAAATTACATTTATATATTACCCATAACTCACTGAGTACGAAAATATAATCAATTCTATTATCGGGGTCCAATTGACCCTTTAAACTATCAGTTGAACTAAATAAAATGATGTATAATATCCCAATTTTTACCGTTAAAATATATTCAAACACACGTAATAAACTCAAATAATATATTAGGATCATTACCTGAATGTTTCGGGGTAAAAATTCTACTTTTCTCCGGCCCCTTTTCTTATTTTCTTGCATTTTTTCCTTCGTCAATTCCTCTGGTCCCGTTCTCATTTTCTGTTCTAATGTTTCTGTTCGTTTCATAGCTTTTATAAGCTAAGTACATAAGTAATCAGCCACCGCCTTTAACTTTTGTCCTTTCTTTTTTCATATTTTTTTTAATTTTCTTTTCGCGACGAAAATTAAAACGGTGCCTTACGATATTCGACATAATTCCAACTTTTGCACACAAGTTATATAAAATATATGTAACATACTCGCGAAGGCGGATCTCAAATCGGACTACCGAAACTCAATATGCAAATTAAATGGAAAAAGATCAAATTATATAACTTTCGGCATTTTAGCGGAAACTAGCCGAACAACATCGAAATTCACTTTCGAAAGTTCATAAAAGTCATAAATAATCATACGAACCTAACGGCGCTTTCGGATTTCAAATCGGAGCTCATTCGCCAAAACCGAGCTCAAAAATCTCTTTTTAATATTTATCGACAATAAAAACTGAAATCTTCTTCCGATCCGATGCCTACCAAACGAGGTCTGATTTAGCTCAAATTTTACAGACAGGTCCTAATAGACATTACGAATATTTTAAAATTATCTGCACGCCAATCAGAGTCCTAACTTTCGAAAGGACTAACAGAGATCGTTTCAATAAAAGTAAAGCAAACATTGTAGAATATACTATTTCCCAATGAGTGCAAGAGATGGATCTTTGTGCAATGATTTCTGAGTGTAACTTGGTAGGAAAAACCAAAGAATGGTGGATTGATTCTGGAGCCACCCGCCATGTTTGTGCAAATAAAGATGCATTTACTGGCTATGCTCCCGCTGGACCTAATGAGACACTCTTCATGGGAAATTCTACAACAGCAAAGATTGAAGGTTATGGCAAGATAGGCCTAAAAATGACCTCGGGCAAGGTTGTGACTCTCAACAATGTTCTTCACGTTCCAGAAATACGTAAGAACTTGGTGTCAGCATCACTTCTCGTCAAAAATGGGTTTAAGTGTATAGTTATTTCTGATAAGGTTGTATTAAGTAAGAATGATAGTTTTGTAGGAAAAGGTTACCTAAGTGAGGGCCTTTTCAAATTGAATGTAATGACTGTTTCTATCAATAATAAAGGTCAAGCTTCTTCTTACTTACTTGAGTCAAACGAATTATGGCATGCACGTTTGGGACATGTTAATTATAAAACCTTGCAGAAAATGATAAATATGGAAGTATTGCCTAAATTTGAATGTGATAAATCAAAATGTCAAGTATGTGTTGAGTCTAAATTTGCGAAACATCCTTACAAATCACTTGAAAGGAATTCCGAACCTTTAGACTTAATTCATACTGATATTTGTGATATGAAGTCAATACCATCTCGCGGTGGAAAGAACTATTTCATAACTTTTATTGACGATACCACTCGTTACTGCTACATTTATTTACTTATCAGTAAAGACGAGGCTATAGATGTATTCAAGCAATACAAAAGTGAAGTTGAAACACAACTTAACAAAAGAATAAAAATGATAAGAAGTGATAGGGGTGGTGAATATGAATCTCCATTTGAACAAATTTGGAATATGGCATTATTCACCAAACTACTGCCCCTTACACGCCACAATCTAATGGGATTGCGAAAAGAGAAAATAGAAATTTAAAGGAGATGATGAATGCCTTTTTGATAAGTTCGGGTTTACCCCAGAACTTGTGGGGGAAGCTATTCTTACAGCTAGTTGAATACTTAATCGTGTACCCCACAGCAAAACACAATCCATTCCATATGAAAAGTGGAAGGGAAGAAAGCCAAGCTTGAATTACCTCAAAGTGTGGGGGTGTTTGGCAAAGGTACAAGTTCCTAAACCTAAAAGGGAAAAGATAGGACCAAAAACCGTTGATTGTGTTTTCAGAGGATATGCCAAGAATAGTAAGCCATATCATTTTCTGGTTTATAAATCAGAAAATCCTGACAATCATGTTAATACGGTTATGGAATCAGATAATGCTGCATTCTTTGAAAATATATATATCCGTATAAAAGTGAATATGAATCGTCAAGTGTTAGCACGAAACGGCCAATGGAAGGTATAAAAGGAAGTATGCCAAATAATGATAATCCAAGACGTAGTAAACTTCAAAGGACGTCTACTTCCTTTGGACCAGATTTTATGACTTTCCTATTGGAAAATGAGCCTCAAACTTATAAAGAAGCAATGGATTCTTCAGATTCTCCATATTGGAAAGAGACGGTCAATAGTGAGATAGAATCCATTTTAAGCAACCATATATGGGAGTTGGTTGATCTTCCTCCTGGGAACAGACCTTTAGGTTACAAATGAATTTTCAAAAGGAAAATGAAAGTTGATGGCACTATTGAGAACTACAAGGCTAGACTGGTCGTTAAAGGTTATAGATAAAAAGAGGGCCTTGATTATTTTGATACATACTAACCAGAATTACATCCATACGGATGCTAATAGCTTTGGCCGCCGTCTATGATCTTCAAATCCATCAAATGGATGTAAATACAGCCTTCTTAAATGGAGATTTGGAGGAAGAAATCTACATGGAACAACCTGAAAGGTTCGTGGTTCCTGGGAAAGAAAAGAAGGTATGTCAACTTGTTAAGTCTCTTTATGGACTAAAACAAGCACCTAAACAATGGCATGCGAAATTTGACAGTACAATGTTGTCAAATGGCTTCCAAATTAATGAGTGTGATAAATGTGTTTATATTAAGAACACTCCAAATCATATAGTCATTATTTGTCTCTATGTGGATGACATGTTAATAATGAGTAAGGATATTGCTGACATCAATGCTACTAAGTATATGCTAACTTGCAAGTTTGATATGAAAGACTTGGGAGTTGCGTATTTAATTTTGGGTCTTGAAATTCACAAAACTCCTCAAGGTTTGGCATTTTCTCAAACTCAGTACATCAGAAATGTCCTGGGAAAATTCAAGTATTTAGACTTCAAAACTTTAAAGACTCCAATTGATGTTAATCTTGCCTTTACAAAGAATAAGAACAAAGAACGTCTCAACGAGACTACGCTAGAGTGTTGGGAAGTCTAATGTACATCATGAATTGTACACGACTAGATATAGCTTGTGCTATAAGTAAACTGAGTCGATACACAAGTAATCCTAGACAAAATCACTGGATGGCTATGAAACGAGTTTTAGGTTATTTGGAGTACACCCAAGACTATGCTTTGCACTATGACAAGTATCCCGTTGCTATAGAGGGATATTGTGATGCAAATTGAATCACAGGCTCAAAAGAATCAAAATACACAAGTGGATATATTTTCACAATAGGTGGAGGAGTGGTAACTTGAAAATCATCCAAACAAACCTTGCTTGCTCGCTCTACAATGGAGGCTGAGTTCATAGCTTTGGACAAAGCCGGTGAAGAAGCTGAATGGCTCTGAAACTTCTTGCAAGACATTCCATTTTGGCCTAGGCCGTTGACACCTGTATGTATACATTGCGATAGTCAATCGGCAATACCGAGGGCTGGGAGCCTTATGTATAATGGTAAAAATCGTCATATACGACGAAGACATAAAACCATTAGACAACTTATCTCTAGAGGAATTATCACAATTGACTATGTTAAGTCAAAGGATAATGTATCGGATGCACTTACAAAAGGTTTAACTAGAAATGATGTTGAGAGATCATCAAGAGGAATGGGACTATGGCCGAGGACAAGTCGTCATGGCGGTAACTCTACCTAGAGGACTGGAGATCCCAAGATCTAGGTTCAAGGAGCTCAAACAAAGTTGTGTACGACCGCTCCAACATTGTCAAAAAACTCAACCCATCCTCTTAATAAGACAATGTTTAGTACCAAGGATAAAACGTTAAAGACGCTTTTTAATGATTATCTAAGTTTGATATAGGGTTTGTCAAACAGTGTAGATCTATGGGATTACACGTTTAGAAATCACCTATGTGAGTGTGAAGTGGAAGCCGCTTCAAGGAGAATTCTGTAAGGCCAATTCTCTACGCACTCATGAACCAGACGGTGTTCATGGCTGAAACGAACACAACAATGACAACCAAAAATGGTCAAAGATTAATTGTGTGACATGTATTATCTAGGTATACACCAAAGCTTGACGGTTCAAAGATATCAAATCTACCGATTGACCGAGTGTATCCGATATATGTTCACTACGGAAAGTTCAAAGGGAAACCTACTTATCCAGATGCAATTAGTTCTTACTTGCAAATCATACAGTTTTCTGCATGTTTTTCTTCATATAGCCATTCCCCATTCATGTGGGGGATTGTTGGATTTGGAAGGAAGGTAAAGTGGTGTGAATGGGAAATAAAATAAATATTAATATTTTATATTAATATTTGCTATGGAGCCGTTTTCGTAACGAAATTAAAAAGTGGACTACTTATGCAAATATTCCACAGGAAGTGTTGGCTGCTGTAACATTATTCAGTTCCAAATGAAATGGTGCTTTTCATTGAACAGCCACCTTGAAGGCTGCCTTTCATGAACAGCCGTTTAACCCAAAATAAAAAGACACCTTCATGCCTTTTCATTCCTATTACCGCTATCACCGTAACATTGTTCTGTTCTATCCTGGGAGAAATTAATCCATTAACCTTGGGTAACTGTGAGGGGATTAGATTTCTTAAGGAGATGCAGTGTAGACTGTTGGCTCGGAATATTTTCTATTTCATCTTTTTCTGGTTTATGATTATTATCGAAAATGCAGACATCTAACATCAGAATCTTAACTTAAATAGTGAAAATAGTGATAAAGCTTGAATCTTTACTCTGATTTAGCTATAAACTTTGGGAAACCGAATTCATTTAAAGAAAGCTAGTAGTTTCCCTGTGGTAAAATTTACTTGACAATTTACTACAAACTATAGCAGAATAGTTTGTCATACTTATCAAACAAGAATCAAGGGAATATCAGGGAAGGAACTCAAAACTTCAGAAAAAATCATCTAGACTTGAGATCAAACTCACAACATTTTATAGACTTAATTATTTGAGAAAATTTCTTTATTTTCAACTAGTTACCCTATGTAAAGACTGAAGCTTCAGAAATATGATTCATTATTATGGTGTGATTCAAATAAACCCCAAGCAGACTATGAAAGATTAAAAGCAGCAAAACTTTTTGAAAGAGACAAACCTTAGACATAATTTTGGCGCTTCATTACCAGTCACTTTGTCAACACAGTTCGCTGCTCCTAAGTTCATAATTTTCCCCTTATTTTCTTTAACATGACTGTGGAGTTTATAACAATCATCCACTTAATATTCCGGCTTCTTACGGTACTTGCACACCAAATTATTTCTCCTGAAGCTATTTCTTTTCGGATTTCGTGCTCCTAAATTTTGATTAGGTATTGGATTGAAATTACCTCATATGTTCAGAGAGGTTGAATTCGTAAGAACTTGTGCATGACTAGCCACCTCTCCTTGCCTTTCCTCATGAACCACAATAGCATATGCCTTTGAAACCGGAGGCAAATGGCTCATCATTAAAATGTTGCCTTTTGTTTGTGCGTAACATTCATTTAGTTTCATAAGAAATTGAAGTACTTTCCGATCCTTCTTAAACATTTGTATACCCACTTTTGCACCACATGTACAATTGCACACACATTCAGGAACAATGTTCGGAGTGCCAACCTCCATCTCATAGCCTTTTAGCATAAACCCGCCACATCAGTGGGGCCTTGAACCAAATTATTGAGATCTTTCTGAGTTTCAAACCAACGAGCCCCATTTGCCTGTCCATATATGTCATTCAACTTATTCGATATCTCGTATGCAGTTTCAGAATATAATACATTGTCGACAATTGCTTTGCTTAAAGAGTTTATTAACCACGAAATTACCATATCGTTGCAACAATTCCAATATCGCAATAAGTTAGGGATTCCCATAGGCTTCATACAGGATCCATTAATAAAATTGATTTTATTTTTTGCAGATAGTGCGATAAAAAAAATCTTCTCCAACCACTAAAACCAGAACCATCAAAAGGCTAAGAAACAAGTGTCGTCCCAGGTATGTCTGAAGAATGATGGAATAGAAGATGAGCAGAGTCTATTTGCATTTCTGATGTAGTCGCCATATCAATACAAAGAAAGAAACAGTAGAAAAACTATAGATTCAAACAAATATCTGGAAAAGCGTAAAGATTTGAGGCGACAAAACAATAACTTGAAAAATCAAAAACACTAAAGCAGCATGGAACGAAGAAATCTGAAAAGAACTAAGAAAATAGACCAAACAAACTATAAATCCTCATTCTATAGCCCCAAATCTCCATGAATCTTACAAGAATTTGCTCCTGATACCATTTGAAAATTGAAAAAATAGACAATAAGATACAGAATAGAGAAGGGAAAGACAGATAAAACTAATCTAGGATAGGAATTACAGAAGTTATTGTTCTTTACTATTTCTTTGTGCTTTATATACACATGACCCACTTATCTAACTTATCTTGTGTACTAAATTTATAGCAACATGTACAACTCATCTACAACATAAAATAAATACACTATAAGCTTGAAATGTACAAATATACAAAGCATAAAAATTATAATCCCAACAATTATTATTTTAATCTACCTTATTGGGAGCAAAATTTTATGTGTCATTGCCTTGACATGAAAAAAGAGTTTGTGATGTTGTATTGTTTGCGTGCTTAATGAAAAAGTAGATTAAAAGACAATTTGCAAGGGAAAGACACACCGGTGATAGGGATATAGAGAAGCGTCATTCATTTCCTAATTCTTCAAATCAGAAGATATTAAAATCTTATGTTTGTAACAATGTTGCAGTTGAAGGTTGTATAGTTGAACGATACATTATGGAAAACTACGCTAGGATGATATTATTTCTTTATTAGTCCGTTAAAAAAAATGCAATTCAATTTTAGAAATTATTTAACTTCAATCTAACAACTTTACTCTTAATAAGATGTTTTATAGTAACACATTTATTTATGACTTGATTTAGACCAAAATTTCAAAAGTCATTCTCCTATTTTTTTAGCTCTAATTCTAATTAAACTGCAATATTCTTTGTGGAATGGAAGAATTATATACAGCTCGTTTGGGTGAGCTTATAATAAGGAATTTTCTTTTTCTTCAAGAAATAGCACCTCAAAGCAAGAAATTTACAAATAAAGGGCCATATATTTTTCTTATATGACATAGCACCACCCTTTACTTTGAAATTTACATGGCATATCACCTCTTCAATTTTAAATTTTTGAACTCTCTCTCAAAGTAAAAAAATACTAGGTGCCACCCCCTCACCGGCCAACTTACCATCGGCACCGCTGCCGCAGGCCGGCGGTGGTCGGTGACCGGTGGCCGAAAAATTGAAAATCACCGGATTCTCGTCGGAATTGCTTATTTTATATCACCGGAGCTTTATTATTGATGGTTTTGTTTAAGTCATTATTTTTTGATAATTTTATACGCACAAATATATCAAAAAATAATAAATTATATAAATATATACATAGAAAAATACGTATGCAAGAAGAAAAATACAAAAATATACACAATAAATTAAACTTTATACAAATATCCATAATAGTGCACGAATCTGAAAATTTAACCACTTTATTTATTATTCATAAACGCGTATACAGATTTATACACGTTTACAGAAGTATATAAACTATGGTTATTCATTGTATATACATGCATATGAAGATCTATATAACTTTTACACGTTTATAGAAGTGTATAAACTTGTATAAAAATATGTATAAAATTGTATAAACTCATAAAAAATTTATACAGTATTTTGGACAGCTTTTACTCAAAAGCTCAACAAAAATACAAGATTAATACAATTTCACAAGAAAAACACCATATCTAAATATTAGAAAGAAGTTTTAACAAAAAAATAGTAGATCTCACCAGATTTTTATGAAAAAAGAAGAAGAAACATGATAAACAAATTCTCACCGGAGCTTTGACCGGAATTTACATTAAAAAATTGACATTGTTCTTAAAAAATAAAAAAAATAAAAAAGCAAAAGAGAAGAAGAAAAAAAACCGACGGCGGCGGCGGCTTGAAGGAGAGGAAATGAAGGTGAGCCAGTAGTGGAAGCGGTAGGAAGGCGGCGACGGTAACTAAAGGAGGGAAGGAGAAGAGAGGAAAATTGGGGGCTAGGATTTTTTGTTTCTTTAAAAATGAGGTGCTATGAGTGGAAGAAAAAATTTAAAAAAGAGAGAGGATGACAGGTCGGGTAAAAAGGAGAAGTAGGAGCCCATTTTGGTAATTTTTATAGATTGGGTGTCTGTATATGTAAAAATCCATATAATAAGTAGCTTATAATCCAAAAGCCATAAGTTAGGATTTCGTAACTTTTCAATTTTGACTTATTTTAAACACATAAAAATTTATTAGCCCATGATTTGTTGGAATAATTTTCAACTTGCACCCTTAACTTATACATGCTTTTGCAACTTACACCTTAACCTATTTTTTTTTTTAATAATCCACACCCTAATCTCCTTAGTTCTTTGCAATATCATAAAAACCCACTTTTTTCAATTAGTCATAAGGGCAATGTAGGGAAAACATAACTAATAAAACAAAACAAATAATTTAATTTTAAAGTAAAAGAAATATTAACTAACTAATTTGTTGGTTATTTTCTCAAAACACGAAGTTCAAGAAACTTTTACAGCTAAAGCCACTTAACTATTTACCACTCATGGAAGAAACACAAGCTTTGGTATTATCTCCTCTTCCACCTAAATCTAAACACACTGCTTCCTTTGACCAAAACAAAACGAAAAAGAAAAAACATTTCTATGGAGTTCACAGACAGAGTGAATTTTCCGTGCGGATGATTCTGCATATATAAAGGAGCTACAAATAAAATATTCTATTCTTTTAAGCCTTTCTAGATAAAGTAATTTGATAGACTTGAAAATTTAATTTTGTAATTGCCCACATTCAAAGCACTTCGATCTTAACGGAATGCAAATTATTCTTAAATTCCTGTTGAAGACGCAGTTACTAAGACAGGTATGCTTTCATTTCTTTTCTAATTTATGTTTACTCATTTTAGAAATCATATAGTCTCATATCGTACTATTTATGTTTGGATAAATCTTTCTCTTCCGAACATTCTTAGTTAATTAATTGTATTTAATCATGTTATGTGACTGAGAAAAGATAATTGAAGCAAGAATTATATTGTTTGAACCTTCTTCCTGGTTATCTAAGAATATGGTCGTAAATATATATCTTTTTTTAGATGTGCTGACATTTGCCATTTTCGTTATATTTTGACTTCTGATTCTACGATCATATTGTTACTTGACTACTGATAGTATATATTTAGTTCTCATTTCTTCTCATTTTTATTCCTAAAATTGTAGACTTATTCCACCACAAAAAGACAGGGTTGTAATGTACAATTGAACTCTGTCAACATTTATTTAAGAAGGATAAAAAGGATAAAAGTCTTATTTAGTTAACAAAGAGAAACTAAAGTACATGAATCATTCTGTAACTTAATTAACTTTGATAATCTAAAACAATAAAATTCTTCTTGATGCGACTCCCTCGGCTCTGCGACTAGCTCCCTTATTAGTTAGTTAATTGGTTTCCTCCATGTGAGTGTTCCTCTTCTTAGACATCATTGTAGCACTTGCATTTTGAAGTCCTTGTAATGTAACACAATTCCTTCCATTCCACATGAACTTCTCAGCATTTACTGTTGTACTGCCAATTTGAACCTTCGTGAACCTTTGAAATGAATCATCCTCCCTTGGCCTTTGAGGCTACATATTTTTAAATACAGAAATGTAAAATTGTCTCTAAGAATATTCAATTTACACAATATGAAGATTCATACTTACACAGAATTTGGAAGATTCATTTATCTGCCCAGTCGAATAACTGGACTCATAATGGTTTTGCGTACTTGGCTCACACTTCTTCTTACAATGGAAACATTCATCATCAGATTGGTCAACTTTGCTCTCATTACCTTTGGGTTTGGTCACACCACCCTTAGGCGCAATAGACTTTTTTTTGGGTTTGTTTTTTCCCTTACTTTTCTTCCTAGAAGAGTTGCCAACCAACATGATAGTTCCTTTCTTCTTTTCAGATGCAAGTTGATTCTCATAATCAATTACCATATGAAGGATCTTATGGACATCATAATCCTTTTTATGCATATGAAAATTAATAACGAATTATGAGAAGGATTCAGATAGTAACTCCAACATCAAATCTTGAGAAAACTCTTTACCTAGTTTGCGCCCAAATTTATCGAGTTCTTCAATAACATCAATCATATGACTTACATGGGGACCAACAGGAGAGTTTGCAGTCAACTTGGATTCAAATAAAATCTTACATAGCTGATACTAGAAATTTTGGGTTGTTCTTGGCCTGTCAGAGTATCTTGTGATGGGGTTCTCGAATTCAAGGAGTAGAGTTCTTTCTTGCAAGTTAGTTTGTTGTGGCCAGTTTGTAAGCATTTGCTGCATCTTCCCAGCTTTCCTCTTTTACTCAACTTGGTAACATTTGTAGTTGTATCCTGCATTTCACTTGTTGTGTCGTGCTTTTGCTTTTTTTCTCTTCTTTTTTTTCTTAGCTCGGCAGTTTTTCTTTTGAAAGCTTGAATTTCATCTTGCTCTTTTCTCCTATTCTTGGCTAATTTTCCTCTCTTTGGCTCATAATTTGGAGGTCTGACAACAGGCAAACCAGTTGGTTCCCACATATCAGGACCATCCATTGGAGCAATGACTTGCTCATAAATCCGCATTTGAGTGGTCTTCTTGTAATAATCATTTATAAATTGTTCTGGATTGCCTCTGATGCTGAATATGCAGCTCATTGCATGTGAGCATGGAATACCACTAAGATCCCATCCTCTGCATGAACAAGCTCTTTCATTCAAGTCAACACTAAATTGCTCCCCATATTTGGTCTTTACTTGAAATAACATTTGTCCAGCCCAAGTAGGAATAGATATAGCTGACTCAGCTTTTCGTTTCTCAACCAGTTTTCGGATTCGTGGGCATAAACTTCCTATAGTGGATGAAAATGGTTAGAATCACTAAAAAAAAAGTACTCCATCTTTTAAACAAACTGTTACCTTGGTGTTTGAGTATGCTTTCTCTCTTTTGATTCATCCTCTTCATTAGGTACATTCTAACCCCTTCAAGTAGCCCGAGTATAGGTTTTGTCTATTGCTCTTAAAATTGGTTTTGTTCCATTGAACGACTCACATAGATTATTCAGAAGCATGTCACACTTTGTTGTAGTTCTAAAATGTGACTTACTCCAGAATTTGGGTGGTTTATTGTTAAACCACATTCGAGCTTCTTTATCTTCTTTTTCTAACATATCCATCTCAGATTTGTACTTGCTCAGATAAGTTGCCATAGCAGCGTTCCAAATTCTGGTCTTCAATGATAAACCTTTGTGCTCTTTCTTGAAATTGTTGCACAAATGTCTTAAGCAATGTCTATGCTCAACTTGAGGAACAAGCTCATATATAGCTCCCTCCAAGCCCTACAAAAGTATGATATAATTAACTTTAATGATAAATAGCTGAAAAAATTAATCATAAGGCTAACAAAGAATCTCACCTTTTGTTTGTCAGTAATAAGACACCAGTTAGCATTACTTCTTATGCGCAGATCATCCACCAACAAGTTTAGAAACCACTTCCAATTCTGCTTATCTTTCTTGTCAACTACTGCATAAGCTATAGGAAATATCCCATTATCACTATCTATTCCAATTGCTGTCAACAGTTGACCTCCATATGGTCCTTTAAGAAAACAACCATCCATCCCAATAAGTGGCCTACAACCTGCTTTCCAACCTCTTTTACAGGCATCAAGACATATATATATATTCTTTTAAAAATAGGTTCATTATCCTCATTATGTGGTTCTATTTCCAATAGCACAGTTGACCCTGGATTCCTCTTCATGAGTTCTGCACGATAGTCCTCAAGTTTTGCATATTGTTCTTTGTAATGACCTTCTATCATCTCCTTAGCTATTTTCTTTGCTCTATAAACTTGGCTCACAGAAACTTCAACATTCATCTCTTCATGTATTGTTTCCATGAAATCTCCCACTGATATATCTGGATGTTTTCTCAAATAATGTAGGTATGTTTTGGCAGTCATCCTAGACTTCACATTTTTGTTGGCATAAACAAATAAGCAGCTGTCAGAATGTTCTCCAACTAAAGTTTTTACAACAATTGTGGGGTCATCTGGTTCCTTTCGAGAGGCATAGATTTTCCATGGATATCCATCAGAGCACTTTGCAGAAACTCTACCAGGTTCATTTTTTCTAAAGCGAATTGCTTGATTATTTTTAATGGAATATGCTCTCAAAGCTGCTCTAAATTCTGCTGCACCACTAAATTCCATTCCCAATCTAAATGTTGGATCAGTCATGTCTGTTGCTGCCCTAAAGATAACTTTTTCTCTCTTCACATCTTCCTGATCCACATCATCCTCTCCATTAAGACTTCTCATGTCGTCTGATTCATCATATTCAGATTGAATGTCACTGTTCTCATATTCTGAAGATGAAGGTGAATGCTCCAATAGTAATCCTGCAAAACTGGTGCTTTTATTTTTCTCCAGCACTTTATCTCTCTTGTTTTGTTTTCTTTTTTTCTTCTCTTTTGCACTTTATCCTCATTGCTTTCTGCTCCTTCCAAATGTGATTCATCCAAGTTAATATTTGTATCACTGGATTTGCCAATTCGATTGTTTTCATTATTTTTATCCAGCTCAGTAAATTGGACCATGCTATCTTTACCAAACTCAGTAAAATTCACTTGGTTTTGTACTTTTGGCATACTTTCAGGATGTGTGGTGAATACGTCTGCGACCCTATTGGCTGGAAGTGTTTTCACCATTAGATTGCAATCTTCATCAGTCAAGCATTGGATGTAACCATTATCAATATCTGTCCCTAGTAACTTGAAGTGCCAACCTAGTAACCCAATGTACCCTAATTTTATTGTTCCAATTGAGTCCAAGGTATGTAAAGACCATTGTTCAGGATCACAATTTTCAATGTAGTCAACCTTACCTCCTGTATAAATCTTTTGTGGTGTATCAACAAATTTACCTCCATGATGAATCTTCAATGTAAAACGATCACAATTCTTACCTATAACAATATGATGGATTTAATAGAGTACAAAGGTCTACAAAAATAAATGTAACAAACGACTTATAGAACGAATTTTCTTTGATATATTTCAGTTTTAAATTGGAGATCCGTCCATTGGAAACCAAATTTCAATACTGTGTTATTCACTTAAAACAATTTTTTCATCAATATTGTTACAAAGACAAAATAGCATATTCATAAAGCTAGATATATCTTTTCTTGGAGTGGTAGCAGGTTGAATATGTTTATGCCGATAAAATGGCTTACCTTTCAATTTCTCCTGCTTGATCTTTTGTATTGCCTTTGATCCAGAGAAGTTGAGATTTGCTACTGTTGAGATTTATTTTTAGAGATAGGTTTGGTTGGGAAGTAAACCTAAAATACTACGCTAAGAACTGATGGTAGAAAACCGGGAGAAAATTAGTGCCAACTTAATTTCTTGTACATAAAATCAATTTTAGAAAAATATTAGTTATGTTTTTCCTACATTACCCTGATAACTAATTGAAAAAAGTGGGCTTTTATGATATTGCAAGGAACTAAGGAGATTAGGGTGTGGATTATAAAAAAAAAAAGGTTAAGGTATAAGTTGCAAAAGCACGCATAGGTTAAGAGTGCAAGTTGAAAATTATTCAATTTGTTGAGTTATCAAACACTCACATAGATGAACCGTACATTACGAATATATTTTTTCACTTGTTGATCTAGATATTTGGAGGATAATAATATTTGTATCCATAATGATGACAATGAGGTCAATGCTAGTAGCCAGTCAACTATCTTGTCAAATTCCTGCATCGGGCTAACCTGCTGGAATTCGTGACCAAAATGGCACCTTTTGTTGTCAAAGCAATAAAAATGGATTGTCTCATTTATAAGTAATAAAAATGGTAACTCGGCACAATTAACGCCGAGTTACCTAGAAGTTTACACACCTGCACAAATAAAAAAAAAGGAAGTGGAATGACGCGGCACTTATTCTAGCGAGGTTCTATTTTGCAAACAACTATCTAAAAAGTGCCATTTTTGGAAGTCATTTTCAACAATTTCGAATGGATAAAATGAAGAGTAGTGGTAAAAAATCGGACACAAAGATTGGTACGCGTCAACAGCAAAGTGGCAAGCATGGCTTGAGTATCAGAATCGAGATAAATGGTGCAGGATGTATTATCAGCTAGATCGAAGGAACGAATCGGCTGTTTTAATATCGACCGATAGAGAAGCGGAGTCAAGTTAAAGGATAAGTTTGGATCAGCTTAACTCTCAACCACTTTCGTCAATTCCGGAGGTTGTTGGATGTTGATAACAACTCATCTGATAGTGAAGAAACGTGTGTGTAGTGGACTCTTAGCTATAAATATATCCTCCTTTTCCCATTGTAAAGTTACGTTCTTCTGAACGTAACTCTCCCCTAAGCATTTTATTTATCATCGTTAACATTATATCGCCACCACAATCATTCTACCACCACTACTCCACCACTGTTACTCTGTTCATCATCATCACATTGTCATCATCCAGCTTTGCTTTAGAGGAAGCGTTCATCTTCCCTACCGGAGCACGAGCATTTGATCAATACAATAAGCTTATTTCTTTCCATTTACTGTTTTGAACATTATTCTTGTTGCGTTCGATATCTTTATTGTTATCTATTGTTGTGCTCATTAATAACTTGAGATAGGCTAATACTAGACAACCTGTTATTTATAGCAACCACCAGCTTGGTCACGATTATTAACGTAATCAATCAGCTTCATCATATCGTCCGCTAAATTGATTTATCGTTTGCTAGTTACTGCTGAACAACTTACTCGTTCGCATATTGTCTGTTTAATTCATCTCCGTTAGCATTGTTTATTATTTATCATACTTTTAATCAGTATTAATCATCTGTGCGATACTTCAAACGAACACAAGCAGTCTTTCTATTAAACAGAAGCTTAGCAATCCAACGATTGAAATTTTGATATAAAACGATCACCTGTTGTTCAACTAAATATAAATATTAATTGTAATACCTAAAACTGATTTTTAGGATATACAATTTGGCACCCACCATGGGGCCTAGGCAATCGATTTGTTCCGAAATTTGTCGTTGATTCAACTTACGTTTTGTTTTTTTGTGTGCGATGGAAGACGATCAGAGCAACAATGCTAACAACGCCAACGCCAATGTCAGAGATGGCGAGCTTCAGCGCAACCTCGCTGATGGGGCCCAGCTTCCAAGCGTCGAAGAAGGGGTCAATGAATAATCCCACCATGAACAGAATGCGCCCTTGAACGTCACTGCGACAGGTTCTCAGTCAAATGTCAATCGAGGACATCGACCCAGTAAGGAACCCGTGGCTGAAGCAACGTCAGCTAATACAGACACTTTGTTGCGTGAATTCTTGGTTAAGCAAAGTCAGCAGATGGAGAGGATAAGTGAGCACTTGAAGTTTCTGTCTGGCTCTACAAGTCATAGAGCGCCTGCCTTCCCAGTAGCACCCCCTGCAGGCACTCCGATCTATGTTCCTCAGGGTGCAGTAATAGGGGGACCTGAATCGGGAGTGGGACTCAGAGGGCTGGGTACGGCCGCTGTGGCTAAGGGAGCTCCGGCCTTTGTCATGACAGAAGCAAGGACGTTGGCTATGATGTAGACATTGTTGAATGACATAGTGGAGAAGAAGTTTAATGAGATGAGGTCGTTTATGAAAAAGTTGCCAGGAGTTCCAAAGTTAACGGAGGACGCAGCTAAGAAGTCAATCTCAAAGCGGCTGTTTCCCCCGAGTGCAGCCCCATTGCCAATCTAAGATTTTCAAGTTATCGGAAAGTTTAAGGTATGATGGGACTACAGATCCGAGGGATCACATCGATATGTTTTCAACTGTAGTGTAGTTGAAAGATTTGACGACATATGAGATTAATTCGGTGAGCCTAAAAAAATTTTGTGAAACACTAAGAGGAGGAGCATTGAAGTGGTACATACAGCTGTCCGAAAATAGGATATCGGATTTTGATGACATGTCAGCCAAATTTATTCGGGCGCACACCAGAACTAAAAAGATAGAACAGAGAGTGGAGGACATATTAAACATTAGGCAGTGGCCCAATGAAATGATCAAACAGTTTTTTAAATGGTTTAATGATGAAAAGATAAGCATTCCAAATGTCAAAGAGAGATGAGTTTGTTTGTCTTTCATAAATAATATAAGTAATGACTCAACGGAGGCGTGTATTGAAAGATCAGTTGAGGGAAGTCACTCTGTGGACTTTCGTTGACCTATATCGTGAATGTGAGCCAAAGATCAGGGCAGAGGAGGAAAAGTTACAATTAGCCCTTTACAATCGACGATATGAGCGACCGGCTCTGCGGAGGGTCGAAAACGGCAGGCGCAATCTTAAGGTTCAGTAGCGGTTCGAACCCTACGGTTTCCCACGTCCAAGTAGGAATGGACACAAAGCTAGTAGTTCAAAGAGTTAGCCAAAGAAGGAGCACGCGAGTCCATCTCTGGCTCCAAAGGACCCACTGCCTCCAAAGATTTCAAAGTATAATTTCTGTATTTCAACGGCAAGCTCGGTGAATGCATTGAGGGGAATGGGTGAAAAAGTGGTGAAGTTCCCTGGTCGCATGAAAACTCATTCTAACAATAGGGATGAAAATCTGTACTGTGATTTCCATCACGATCACGGGCACACGACTGAAGAATGTAAGGCTCTACGTTATGAGGTAGCTAAGTTGCTTGAAAGTGGACATTTGATGGAATTTTTGACAGAAAGAGAGAAGGAAAACTTTAATAAGAAGAAAGATGACCATCAGCCGCCAAAGCCTCCGGCTCCAAGGAAAATGGTCAATGTCATTACTGGTGGACCCGAGGTCCATGGGGTAACATACACGACGAAGAAGTATGCGAAAGTATCATTCACCAGGGACAAACAGACGCGAGAAGTTATGAATGACGACATCGTGTTCGGGGATTACGACTTCGATGAAAGGATACTGTATGGGCCTAAACCAGTTTTAGGTTTACAAATCGAATTTGGGTTTGGATATAAGCAAAACTTCGTATCAAAGCTAAATAAATTCAAGAAATAGGCGTAAATGCGAAAGAATAACTTGATTTCAATATATTGTGATGAGTACAAATTTGGGCAGAGTTTCAGTATGTATTTTTGGATGCCCGTTATACAAAATGAAATACTATTTATAGGCCTAAGAGCCTTGCCCACGTTCTCCACTATCAGTTGTGCTTTGACCCACGATCTTGGCATTAATGGAAGGAGTTAGTGGGTTGAAGTAGTGGGTTGCAAAGCCACTGGAACCGAGGCTATTTACCGAGGTGCATATATGTGACCTCGGGTGGGGGCCTTATTGTTCGATCGAGGTGGACATCACCGAAGCTCAGCTTACTGCTTGCCTTCGGTGGCGACCTTGATGTGTGACTTCGGCGACCCACTTACTTGCTTCGGTCTTCGACTTGTTGTTATGTGTTCGGTCACTATCAACTCGCATGACCGGGGCGAATCATCGCGAGCAGATTTTTACCCAATACAGATAGTCCCCCCACTCTTCAGTTACTTACCGAAGTTACCGAGGAGTGGATTGAAGTTCAGCGGGAAAACGACGTGGCTTGATCTTATCCAAGCGTTTCAAATTTTGTCAACGGTTCGCGTCTCTTCAGGTGACATCTTGCTGACACTTGTCACCCATTCGTTGGGTTTTCGAACGGTCACGCCGTATTCTTTGTTTCTCCCAACGTTACAATGATGATGCCTTTCCACCTGGCTCATCCATACCTATAAGTACTTCCCACCAAACTCTTCTTTTTACTTTCATATTTTGCAATCAACAGTGCTAAGAGAGAAAAAGCAAGAACTTCCATATTTTCTTCGACAGATTCCCATCTTCGCAAGAATTCTAGATTCTAAGCTCCAATCATGTCTGCTACTTACTCAAGGCAAGATTCAAGCGACTCCGGCGAGAGGGCAATGATTGCACAGTACGCCGCCATTATTTCCAGCGGCGAGTTTATCACCACCTTTTCGGTGTTGCAGGTGGTGGAGGCAGGAGAAGGCAGAGACGTGACTTCTGGTGCTGGTGGCTTTAGGCTTCAAAAGGAGAGGGCTAGGTGTGACGTCCCTGCTGGAAGCGAGGACGTCAGCCTAGAGAAAGGTGATGACGTCGAAGATGATGACGTCATGGAGGTGGCTGGTACTGATGATGTCACACATAGAGATGAGAACGTCGAGGGCGACGACGCCGTGGATGAGGGTGAGAGGGGAAACTTCACCGAGGCGGGATCTTCGAGCCCTGTGATTCCTCTCGAGCAAGAGCTCGAGCCTTACCAAATAATTCCTTCTCATTTCGAAACCGGCAAGGATCTCAAGCTACAAGTCCAATTAGCTGACCAGGAGGAGAAGAATAGAAACATACCGGTGAACACGACGCCGACCCGCATAACGCAAGCCTAAATTGAGCGGGTTCGGAGGGAGTGTAAATTCGGGCCCGAGGTGAAAGTGGTCATTCCTGACCCAACAATCAGAGTTTGCCATCATATTGAAGGGCTTTCTTTCGTCTATACTTACCCTTTTACCCTCGGCTTCTCCCTTCCGATACATAGGATCATTGACGATTTCTACCGAGCCTACAATTTGTGCTTGGCTCAATTAGGCTTAGGCGTTTGGAGGGTTGTTCAGTGCATGTACTGGCTGAGCAAAAAGGCCGGGGTTGATTTTACCCTGCAGCATCTCATCTCCCTCTATTATCCCTACTTTTACAAGGCGGGGGTTGTGGCTTTGAACAACCGAGGCAAATATGCGCTCCTCCATAAGAGCGAGGATCATGGGGACCGAGGCTGGAGTGATCACTATGTCCTTTTGGAGACTAGTGTTCTGTCTGCTGAGCCTGATTTCCCTGAACGGTGGAATAACACACGTAAATGTCCTTCCCTTTTTACTTCATCCTCGGTGACTATTCATGCTAGTTAACCCCATTTAATTGTTATTTTTTAGCCAACAAGGTCGACATCATTCCCCCCGAGGGATTAACTAAATGGGTGAGAGCATGACCGAGGCTCGTACACGCCCCGAAAGAACGTGGACGAAGATGGCTGCCGACTTCGGTTGGCAATGCAAGCGCCATGGTAAGCTCTTTTGTGGAGTTTTACCCGATCTGTTGATTCTGGCTTCGTTGGTTTTTTTTTTTGCTGACTTCTTTCCCCTTGGTATCAGGTTTCCCAAACCGTGTTGTTAACTCAAACAAAAACAAGAAAAATAAAGAAGAGAAGAAGAAGAAGAAGAAAGATGGAGAGGAGACCGAGTCAGACAATAATATGGCCTCGGTGGTAGGTGATTTGAAAGAGGTGAAGGCTGCGAAGAATTCAAAAACTTCAAAGGGGTCCCCCGGTCAAGGGTCTTCCAAAGGTAGTCCCTATCCTTGATCAAATCGTCGGTTATCATTCCTCTTTGCTTCCTTGTTTCAATTCTCCTATCTTACTTTTCGTAGGTGTGAAGAGGAAGAGGGAAGTTTCAAAGAGGCCCTCTTGTTCGGTGGCTCCTCGTACCGAAGTGTAAACTTCTCTCCGGCCCGAGGCAGCGGTGGAAGGGCGCCGAAGACTGATCGATGAGCCCGATGATGCAGCTACCGAAGGTTTAGCTCATAGGAAAGTCGAGTTTGTTGACCTCGAAGACCAAGGACATAGCTCCGAGGTGGCAGTTGCCAAGATCAAAGGCAAGGCCAAGGTTGTAGAGGCTGGCGGTGCTATCATTAAGGAGGGGGCTGGCACCGGCATGGTTAGGGCGCAATCCGAACCCGCGAAGATGTCATCCTCGGTGGGGTCTTATCGGAAACTTGAGGTGCCGGCCTCTTCAAATCTTTTGGCCTGCAGCCGAGCCGACATCTTGAGTCTCACGCCTTTGCTGGGCCCGGAGGAAGATAGGGTCGTGCAGGAATTTTTTCGAGGTCAACTATATAACACCATTGCTGCCAATGCTATCAAAGAAGTTTCATTGCTCTTGAGTTTTACCTTAGATTTTTCCTTCATCTTTATCTTCGGTTCATAGCTGACTTCAATTCCCTGATTGATCTTTATTCAGAGTTTCATTCTGTCACTAAGGGCTATCGAGCTTGAAACCTCGAGGGATGAAGAGGTCCGGCATGTTGCTCGTGCATGGGACAGGCAAAGAGATAGCATCAATGCACAAATAGCTACACTAAAAGCTGATTTGTCCAAGTCCCAATCTGATCTGCATGAGGCTGAGGCAACTTCCGAGGCAAAAATCAAAGCCCTTGGTGACGGCTTCCAGGTTGAACGCTCGAGGCTGGAGGCTGAAGCTGCGAGATTAAGTACCGAGCTGACCCAAGTAAAGGGTGAAGTCGTGGAGATGGCCAAAAAGCATCATGATCAGCTGATGAAGCACGTGCTTCATATCCAAAAGTTTGAGGGTGAAAACTCCAAACTTTCAGTTAAAGAAGCCGTGGCCGAAGCCCTTCGAGACGAGATCGCTGATCGTAAAAATAGGGCTGCGATCAAGGTTAAGGGGGCCGAGCTGGACAAGCAATGGGCCATTATCAAATCTCAGTTGAGGCTGCTCAAGCGGTGCTGCGCCGGCGAGATTAACTTAGATGAGGAGATTGCAAAAGCTGAGGTGAAATCAGCAGAGGCTCAAGCTATCATTGATTAACTCCCGTCGAGTGAGGCCTCGAGCGGCGATGACGATGAGGAAGATGATGAAGATGCCGAAGGGGGCTCCGAGGATGGAGGTGATTCTTCCGAGGCATAGACTTCTGATAGCACTTTTTGTAAGCCTTCGGGCTTTTATGCATAACTTTTGGACCTTCGGGTTCTTTTGATGTAAATACTCTTGGCCTTCGGGCTCTTTAATGAAATGACTTTGGTATCTTCATCTTAAGTGTTGGTTTTTGTATGTACCGAACATCTTATAATAAATAACTTGCTTGCAAGACTTGATTGAATTTAATCGATGCAAACTTAGAACGACGTCTCGTCCTCGAGTCGATGCATTTAAAGTGCAACATCGGAGTGCAAGATTATAGAAACAAATAGATATGGGATCAAAATTATTTCACTGATAATATCAATGAGCCAGAAATCGGCTTTTTACATTACATGGAACCAAGTGGAAGCGGACCTTGGGTGAAAAACAAATTAACAATATGCCACTGCCGGGCGGGATTACAATGTACTAAATCTATTCCTCGGGCGTCAGTCCCCGGTTGTCGGATAGATAAGCTTCGGTTGGGAGGCTCGTTGTCGACCTCGGTATCAACTCGCCTCTCACTCCCCCCAGTGTTCGGTTGTGAATCTTGATGAAGATCCGAGCACTGGAAATCATTCGGTTCGCTTCCTGAAAAGGTCAAGCAAAAATGGAACGAGGAGCAAGTTAGTACATTTCGACCGAGGCCATAGGAACGCTGTTCGGCTCGGGGCTGTGGGTAAATTTAGAAAGGTTAAGAGAGCATTTACCTCGATTAGATGTAGTACCGCTTTAATTTGGAAATGTTCCAATTTAGAGGTTCAGGCTCGCCTTGCAGATTTTCAATTTGATAAGATCCTTTCCCGACGACTGCTTTGACTCTGTAGGGTCCTTCCCAATTTGCAATAAGCTTTCCCCTGTTTTATTCTTTCGTTGATTGGTTTGTAGACTTTAGCACATAATCGCCGACTTTGAAGTCTCTAAGCTTGGCCTTCCTATTAAGGTATGCTTCGATCTGCCTTTTTTGGGCTATCAGCCGAACAAGAGCCAATTCCCTTTTCTTCTCGAGCAAGTCCAATTCTATGCGCATAGCTTGTTGATTTGCATCTTCGGTGGTGTGGGCATACCGAAGACTGGGTTCGCCCACTTCCACAGGGATAAGAGAATCCATACCGTAAGCGAGCGAAAAAGGAGTCTCATCGGTGCTGTTCTTTTCCGTTGTTCGCATAGCCCACAACACCCCTGGCAGCTCCTCGGGCCAAGGACCTTTCTTCTCATCGAGCCTTTTCTTGATATTTTCGATTATGATTCTATTTGAGGAGACAGCTTGGCCATTGGCACTTAGGTGATAAGGAGTCGAAGCAATTCTTTTGATCCCCCATTGTTTGAAGAAATCAGTGATGGCTGCCCCTATGAATTGTTTACCATTGTCGCAGGCAATCTCCCTCGGGACACCGAACCTGTAGATGATGTTCTTCTTGATGAAATCGATTACTTGTTTTTGCTTTACCTCGGTGAGAGCCCCTGCTTCCACCCATTCCGTGAAGTAATCAGTTAGCACTAGAATAAAGCGAACACCACCTTTTCCCTTCGGCAATGGTCCAACGATATCCATCCCCCACTTCATGAAGAGCCATGGTGATACCACTGAATGTAAGGGCTCGGCCTGCTGGTGGATCATTCGTCCATGGCGTTGGCACTTATTACATTTTTGCATGAAGGCCTTCGTATCGGCACTGATAGTGGGCCAATAATATCCAGCTCTTAATAACTTACGCACCAAGGATTTTCCCCCTGAGTGGTTGCCACACTCGCCTTCGTGCACTTCGGCCATCACATACCTGGCCTCATCGGGACCCAAACACTTGGCCATCGGGTTGCAATATAAACTCTTGTATAGATTACCCTCGATCAAGTGATATGAAGCTGCTTGGGTCCTTAACTTTTTGGCCTCCTTTTTATCTTGGGGAACAGTCCCCGAGTCGAAGTAAGCAATGAACTTACACCGCCAATCCCATCTGTTGTCCACCGAATTGACCTGCAACTTCATCTCTCTCATTTGTGCGGACAATAACCGAACCACTGAATCAGTCCCCGAGTGGGCTTCGTAAACCGCCTAACCCAGATTTTCCAGAGCGTCAGCCTCGGTATTTTCCTCCCGAGGCATTTGTTTAACTTGCCACTCTTGGAATTGGGCCAAGATTCTTTGTGCTCGGTCCAAGTATAGTTGCATTCTGGGCTCCCGAGCCGTATAGTCACCGAGGACCTGGTTCACTACTAACAGCGAATCACATCTTAGTTCGATTCTTTCCACCCCCATCTCTTTTGCCAACTCCAAGCCCGCTAGAGCCGCTTCGTACTCGGCCTCGTTGTTGGTCACTTTTTTTAACCGAACTGAATGTCTGATTTTCTCCCCGGTGGGTGCTTTCAACACTATGCCTAATCCCGAACCCTTGGAATTAGTTGCCCCATCGGTGTGTAGCACCCATAGCCCCGAAGCTATTCCCTTCGACATTGAGTTTTCCTTTTCCACTTCGGACAGAATCCCAACACTAAAATCAGCTACGAAGTTAGCCAGGACCTGAGATTTGATGGTTGTTCGAGGTTGATAGGTGATGTCGTACTCGCTCAACTCTACCGCCCATTTTGATAACCTCCCCGATAACTAAGGTTTATGCAATATACTTCTTGTGGGGAAGGTTGAAACTACCGCTATTGGGTGACATTGGAAGTAGGGTTGTAGTTTTCGAGCAGTAACAAGTAAAGCAAGTGCTAGTTTTTCCAAGTATAGGTACCTGGTTTCGGCGTCGAGGAGTGTCTTGCTCACATAGTAGATGGGTTGTTGCTTGCCATCTTCTTCCCGTACCAGCACTGCGCTGACGGATACCTCGGACATGGCCAAGTAGACCACCAATGTTTCACCTTCTTTTGGCTTGGCAAGCAACGGCGCGTTAGCCAAGTATCGGTTCAAATCTTTCAACGCTTGTTTACACTCCGGTGTCCATTCGAAGTGATTGTTTTTTCTCAAAACGGAGAAGAATCTGTGGCATCGCTCCGAGGACCTTAAGATAAATCGACTCAAGGCGGCGACTCGGCCAGTCAAGCATTGAACTTCTTTCACCCCGGTCACTTCTTCAGGGATCTCTTCGATAGCTTTGATTTTATCTGGGTTAGCTTCGATTCCTCGTTCAGAGACAATGAATCCCAAGAATTTGCCTGATCCAACATCGAAGGCGCACTTCTCAGGGTTCAATTTCAAGTCATATTGCCTCAGAACAGCAAAAGCTTCCCGCAGATGATTCAAACGATCCTCCATTCGAATCGATTTGATGAGCATATCATCTATGTAGACCTCCATAGATTTTTCAATATACTCCTTGAACATGCGACACACCAATATTTGATAAGTCGCCCCAGCATTTTTCAGACCGAAGGGCATCACCTTATAGCAGAAAGTACCTCGGTCAGTGATGAACGAGATCTTCTTTTCGTCCTTCAGGTCCATGAGGATCTGATTGTAGCCCGAATATGCATCCAAGAAGGCTAACAGCTTGTGTCCAGCCGTGGAGTCTATTAACCTGTCAATTTGTGGCAACGGGTAGGAGTCTTTGGGGCAAGCTTTGTTCAGGTCAGTGTAGTCTACACACATCGTCCACTTGCCGTTCTTTTTTTGTATGACAACCACATTGGCCAGCCATTCGGGGTATTTCACCTCTCTTATAAAAATCATTTTCTTGCAACTTTGTGGTTTCATCTTCGGTCGCTTTCTTTTTATCCCGGCGTGAGGTCTCTTCTTTTGCTTCACCGGAGTGAATTTTGGGTCCACATTCAGCTTGTGGGTCATGATTTCCGGATCGATACCAATCATGTCTGAATGAGACCAAGCAAAGCAATCGTTGTTGGACTTTAAAACTATCATAATCACTTTTTTCGACTCTGGGTCCAACTCCGAGCCGACAAACACTTTTCTTTCGGAAAAATCTTTCAATAGGACGAAAGATTCCAATTCCTCAATGGTAGAGTCCTCGGCTTTTTGTTTCCGAGGCTCTTGAATGCAAACCGGGATCCTCTCAATTTCTCCTCGGAGGTCCTCCTCGCTCGACCCCGGTTGCTATAGTTGCTATTGCTTTGGCCCGGTCGGGGCGACTCCACTTTTCAACGCAACCGAGTAGCACTCTCTTGCTACTCGTTGCTCTCCTTTGATTGATCGAACTCCCCAAGGCGTAGGGAATTTAATCATTTGATGCAGTGTGGAGGGAACAGCTTCCATGGAATGGATCCATGGCCTACCGAGGATCACATTGTAAGCCAAGTCCTCGGGCAATACTTGGAACAATGTTTCTTTGCTTACTCCTTCAGCAAATGTTTTGAGTGTGATTTCACCCAAAGTTTTTTCTGTGGAGTTGTTGAAGCTGGTTAGCACTGTCGCTTTGGGGATAACTTCCCCTTTGAGCCACATTTTCTTAACAGCCCCGTAGCATATTATGTTGACCGAGCTACCGGGGTCGATCAAGACTCGCTTGATGTCGGAGTCGTTGATTCTTAGTATGATGACAAAGGCATCATGATGAGGGAACATCATCCCATCACAGTCATCATCGTCAAACACGAGATCTTTACCCGAGCCGCCAATTCGGGTTCTCTTCTCCATGGTGATCGATAACTTGGCGAATTTCTTGGCTGCTGCAAAATTCACACTATTCACCTCTGATCCCCCGGTGATGACATTCACAACTCTCTCCGGGGGTGGTGCCCGAGGTGGTTTCCCATCACCTCGGTTCTTGGAGAAATTGTCCTTTCCCTTATCAGTAAGGAAATCAGCCAATACTCTTTTTTTCAACAAGTGAGCCACCTCGAGGCGCAAAGCTTAGCAATCCGCAGTTCGGTGGCCGTAATCCGCATGGAACTCGCAATACAAATTGTGGTCTCTCTTATCTGCTGGAGTCCTCATGTCTTTGGGCACTCTCACCCCGGCAGTCCCCTTGACTACATTGACCAGCTCCGAGGTCGATATGTTGAAATTGTAGTTAGGGATCCGAAGCAGATCCTTCTTCGGGGCCGAAGCTGGGCCTGAGAAATTTCTTTGGTTCGCGTTGGGTTGAACCTTCCCCCCGAGCCGTTCGCTTATGTGCGGACTCGTGTATGAATTTCCGAAGTAATTTCCCAGCCTTTGACTAACGGGCTGTCTTGTTGAGGTGTATGGTTCGTACCTCCCCTTGTGCGAGGATTCGCCTCGGTTTTTATAATTGTAACCTCGACTTTTGAACTCAGCTTCCTCCAATCTGATTTTGGAGTAAGTCCACTTGTGCAGATCTTCCCATGTCAAAACTTGGCATTGTTGGAGCTGTTTTCGCCCACACAGGCGCCCAGAAGATGGAAACTCGCGTGGAAGACATCTTTGAGATCAAGCAAAAGCCCGGAAAATCTCTCCGAAGATATGTGGACTGTTTCCAACGGGAGCGCATGTTGTTGCCCAAGGTACCAGACATATGGGCGGCCATTGCGTTCACAAACCGTTTGGATGTCACAAGCTCAGAAGCTACGCGCAGGCTATACGACTCTCTTCGCGAATTCCCAGCAGCCAATTGGTAAGATGTCTACAATCTCTAAAACTCCAAAGTATGCATTGATGAAGACAAGTTGATAGGAACTAGTGCCCGAGGAATGAATCAATCACGAAGCGGTGGCTCTTGCAGAAAGATAGAGTCAGAAAGGTCAGATTTACGTTATGAACCATACCCTAACTGATCACGTAACAATTCCAAAGGGCGCGGTCGCAATAACAAAGGACTAGCACGAGGAGAGTTAAGTACTCGTGGAGCCCCAAGTCTACCAAACTTCAACGTAGAAATGACTGAAATGATTGCAGCCCTCAAACATATGGGCGAAAAGATCAAGTGGCAAAAGGACAAGAAAACCGGTCCAAGTAAGAGAAATCAGGACCTTTGGTATGAATTTCATCGTGACCACGGTCACACCACTGAAGATTGCAAGGCCTTAAGATACGAGGTCGCACATTTATTAAAACAAGGATTCTTGAAGGAACTTCTAACCGAAAAGGGAAAGCAAACTCATGCGAAGGCTCAGCAAAACAAATCTGGCCCTCCACGAGCATCTTCCCCGAAGAAGACAGTCAACATTATTTCGGGCGGGATCGAAGTTGACTCCGTTGTTTTCACAGCAAAGAAATACGAAAAGGTCTCTATTACAAAGACCAAGCATCCACGGGCAGAAGAAACAATAACGTTTGGAGATTCGGATACTGATGGCTTGCAATTCCCACATGTTGATGCGCTGGTCATAACATTGCGCGTGGCAGAGTTTGATATCAAAAGAGTGCTCATTGATGCGGGCAGTTCTGCAAACATAATTCGATCACGAGTTGTCAAGGAGATGCAACTAATGGAGAAGATCGTGCCAGTGTCGCGAGTTCTCTCCAGCTTGAAAAACTCAAGTGAGAAGACCCTTGGCGAGATTACTCTCACAACTCTTGTCGAGAGGTAGCAAAGGAGACGGTGTTCCGAATTGTCAGCAGAGACATAGCCTACAACATTATCCTTGGGAGACCATGGATCCATGATATGCAGGCTGTTTTCTCCACGTATCATCAGGTATTGAAATTCCCATCAGAATGGGGAATATGCGAGATACGAGGAGAGCAACGCTCTGCTCGAGACTGCTATTCAAGTGGCCCTTAAACTGCCCGAAGAAAACAAATAGCAATCACAGCAACCGGGATCTGACGCGATGAGGTTGATCGACTGCTGAAGATTGGATCTGTACGCGAAGTTAAATATCCAAACTGGTTAGCCAACATGGTCGTTGTGGCTAAGAAAAATGGGAAATGGCAAGTTTGCATTGGCTTCACTGATTTAAACAAAGCCTGTCCGAAAGACTCATATCCTCTTCCCCGGATAGATCAGTTGATTGATGCAACCGCCGGGCACGAGGTTCTCACCTTCCTTGATGCATATTCAGGGTAGAATCAAATATTGATGGACCCCAACGATCAGGAAAAAATGTCATTCATAACATGTAGAGGGACGTATTTCTACAAAGTCATGCCGTTTGGATTAAAGAATGCAGGTGCAACGTATCAGTGATTGGTCAATCGTATGTACCACGATCATATCGATAAGACCATGGAAGTATACATTGATGACATGCTGATCAAGTCGAAACGGGCAGAAGATCATCTGGCACACTTGAAGGAAGCCTTCCGAATACTTGACCAATACAACATGAAGCTTAATCAAGAGAAGTGCGCATTTGGAGTTGGTTTAGGAAAGTTCCTAGGCTTCATCGTCTCTCAGCATGGAATTGAAGTCAATCCCGCTCAAATCAAAGCAATTGAGTCAATTCCAGACGTGCTCCACAACCGGAAAGAGGTCATGAAATTGATTGGGAGGGTGGCAGCCTTGCGCAGGTTTATATCCCGTTCATCTGACCGGTGCAAAAGTTTCTTTGATGTTCTGATGCAGAACAAGGAATTCAAATGGACTCCTAAATGTCAACAAGCGCTGCGAGATCTGAAAAAATATCTATCCAATCCACCACTACTCTCTACGCCTCAGCACGGGGAGCAGTTGTTGATCTGTTTGGCGGTTTCAGAGTCTTCGGTAAGCGCAGTTTTGGTTCGAAATGAAAAAGGTAAGCAACTTCCTATTTATTACATTAGTAAAGCTTTAATTGATGCGAAAATACGTTACCAACCCTTAGAAAAACTGGCTTTAGCACTCGTAACTGCTGCCCATAAATTACGTCCTTACTTTCAAGGTCATTCAATAGCTGTAGTGGCAACCTTTCCTTTATGCAATGTTTTGCATAAACCCGAATTTTCGGGAAGGTTGGTTAAATGGGCTGTAGAATTAAGCGAATTCAATATTACCTACCAGCCCCGCGTAGCAATTAAGTCACAAGCCTTAGCAGACTTTAGTGCTAATATATATCCTGATGCGGAAAATGATGCAATTCTCTATGCTAGGCAGGCCCCTGGTGTATGGACCCTATTCACTAATGGCTCCTCGAGCGTCAAAGGGTCCAGTCTTGGACTGATTCTTATCATCCCGTCCGGAGAGACCGTCAGGCAGGCGATCAAGTGCCCGTTTATTACTAACAATGAGGCCGAATATGAGGCCATAATTGCAGGATTGGAGTTAGCCCGCTATGGAGCAAACATTATCAAACTCAAGAGTGACTCTCAACTAATAGTCAACCAAGTGACCGGAGGTTTCATCGCACGGGAATCCAGAATGCAAGTGTACCTTGCCCGTGTAAAAGAACTTTTGGCTCAGTTCGATGAATGGGAAGTGCTCCAAATTCCACGAGAAGAAAACCATGAAGCAGACGCCCTGGCAAATTTAGGGGCAGTAGCGGAAATTGGGGCGGCCAGCTCCTCGGCTGTCATTCAATTCCTCTGCACGACCATATATCGAGAAAATTTTGAAGTTAATGCTTTAAACACAACTTGGGACTGGCGAAATGAAATCACAAATTACATTCTTCATGGAACTATGCCCGATGACGTGAAAGCTGCTCGCAAACTCAGAATAAAGGCTGCTCGATATACAGTCGTCAATGACGATCTTTATCACAGGATGTTCGCAGGGCCCCTTGCCAAGTGCCTGGGACCATACCAGATAAACTACATGATGCGAGAGGTCCACGAAGGTTGTTGTGGTAATCATTCTGGGGGCAAAGTTTTAACGCGCAAATTGATCACCGCATGATATTATTAGGATAAAATAAAGATATAAATGATTTCGTCAAGAAATGTGATAAATGTCAAAGGTTTGCGCATCTTCTCCATCAACTGGCAGAACCGCTCCACTCAATAATCTCCCCGTGGCTATTCTTGAAATAGGGAATGAACATAGTTGGTCCTCTTCCGGCTGCGCCAAGAAGGGTACGTTTCTTACTAATCGTCACCAATTACTTCACCAAATGGGTCGAAGCAGCAGCATATGCAAAGATACGACAAACAGAGGTAATTGACTTCCTTTGGCGGTATGTCGTATGCCGCTTTGGAGCACCTAAGGAAATAGTCATGGATAACGGCCCACAATTTATCGGCCAGAAAGTGACTAGGTTCCTCGACGACTTACACATCAAAAGGATTACCTCTTCTCCATACCATCCGGTTGCCAATGGACAAGTGGAGTCAACAAACAAAATAATCATTGAGTCTCTCAAGAAGTGCCTTGAGCAGGCCAAAGGTTGTTGGGTAGAAGAAGTCAGGTGTACTATGGGCTAACCGCACGACGATAAAAATGAGTACAGGGGAGACACCTTACTTGTTGGTATACGACGCAGATACTCTAATCCCAGTTGATATTGGAGAGCCAAGCCTGCGGTATGTACATGCCACTGAAGAATCCAACTCGGTCAATCTTTCCATAGAATTGGATCTCTTGAAGAGAGAAGGGAACTAGCACTTGTACGAATAGTCACCCAGAAGGAACGAATCGAACAATACTATAATCGGAGACTGCGCGTACGAAGTTTCATGGTGCATTCCCTCTCACAGTGTTTAGGCTCCCTAGCCTGCTCAGAGGGAAAGTTTGGGCCAAATCTATAGTGCACGCCCCGAATGTTCCTTGATTCAGTCAGACCGCTGATGAAGGTCTGTCGACTAAGCTTTGTGCTTGACATATAAGAATCATTTGCCACTTCAGGATCTTTTGTGTCACAGTCGTGCAAATAAACAGGCACTTCCCCCTCAATAGCCACGTTCTCCAAATCCTCGAAATAAAAAACACGGGAACTCTGGCTGCCCTCTTGGGGGATCTCTTCTTTTCCTTCTTCTTCTTCACCAACTTTTCTTTTGCACTTGTCTGCACGAGAAGAGCCCACCTTTACCCCGTCATTAACTCGGGGACTTCCTTCTGGAGCACGCGCAGTCTTTTCCTCGTCCTTCTTCTTGTCGCTTCGGAGATAGGGCTTTCTCACAATGTTTTCAATGGTTTCAGTATCAGAAACACCAATCACTTCCGTTTCAAATCCCTCTCCCCGTACAGACTCGGGGACTACAGCAGAAGTCTTAAAACTCTCTTTTTCAGGCCCGGGCACACTAGCACCAGGCAGAGTCTCACCTCCAATAGCTGAGGTCTTCTCGGAAGCAACAGAAGCCTTACGAGCAGCCTTCTTCCGTGCTCCGCCCTCATGCTGGCTTTTCTTTTTCCTCTTCAGAGAGCTGATACCGCTAGACAATAGTTCCTCACCACCTTCCTTCTTACGCATTGCCTCCGCCGCAATTTTTATGGCTGCAACCTCATCCTCAGGGTCAACAGCAGATCCTGACGGCACAGCCTGAGGGGGAGGGGCAGGGAAAAAGTCTCCTTGTGCGCCTAAACCTGTAAAAGGCGAAACGGTCAGATACAGCAAAGCCACGAAGAGAAGAAGTAGCTGCAACAGCGAAAAGTTCTCACCGTGAGTCTTTACGGTCAGACCCTTTTTTGTGGTGAAGTACGTCCATTCCCTCTGCTCGACGGGAAACTTCTCCAGGATGGGCTCAACCCACACTCTCAGCTCATCAACCAATATGAGCTTATCATAGGGGAACTTGGCAGCTGTAAGGCAGAATCCAAAAAATAAATAAACGAAAAGGGGAAATATGAAAATTCCAAAGGAAAACTCAGGGACTTACGCCTGTTATTCCAGTTTTCGGAGAGGGGAGCCTTGGAGTTGTGAGACAATGCCTGAGTGCGCACAAATATGTACCGGTGCAACCATCCCCAGTCATTGGTGTCCTCAGAATTGCGTATCAAGCCTTTGCTTCCACGCATTCTGGCATTGATGAATCCGTCCTTAAAAACTTGAATACTGTACAAAGAAATGAAGTATTCATACTCAAAACTTTGACCGGTCTCTTCAGCAAACCAATCAATAAGTCTTATCATTCTAAACATGCTGGGGCTCAGTTGTCCCGAACAGAGAAAATACTCCCTACAAAGCCTGTCAAGAATAGGATGGAGGGGTAACATACAACAAATTGTGAACGGATAGGTAGACATGGCCATCCACCCTAACCTATGAGAAGTGATGTTCTCATTCTCGGATACTGGCAAAATGGGAACGCTCGTGTCCCAGCCGTAGTCTTCTCTAACTTGAGGGATCATCACCGACGTGATCCCGGATTTGAATCTATACACTGGCCATACGTGTATATCACCATGATTATTGAAGGCCTTAACGCTGCAGTTCTTCTCCAGTTCACCCCAATTCTTGGGGATAATTTCTGAAGCAGTGGCCTGAGTGGCCTTAGATTTAGAGGTAGCCGTGGAAGAACTACCGGCAGCGGCGTCCATGTTCAAATTCTTTTTAGCCTTTGGAGACATAGTTGGAGAGGAATCGAAAGTTAGAAGAAAGATTGAAGAAAATTCAAAGGTTTTCAAGATTCGGGAGTTTTAGAGTAAAAACAAGCGAAAAGGTTAAAAATCAACAAACTCCTATTTATAGGAGTAAACAGGTCCGGCCCATTAAGTTTCCATAAGACACGTGGAGATCATCGAAGAGATTACGCTCAGATCCAACCGTCAAAAGAGAGAGTAGGTTTCGCCGAGTTGCGAAGCAACATCATTACTCTGAAGCGCAGTGGTCACCTCGCAACTGACAGTGGACATGTGCACGTGACTGAGACGGTTAAAAATCATTACTTTTTCTCTTGGGACACACAATAGTCATTTTGAAATTGACAGCGGACGTGTGGACGTGTCTGGCGCAGTTACTTTTTACCTCGCGCCTTTAATGCGCACGTCACTGAGACTTATCATGTTGCAGATGAAGGTTGGACTTTTCAAATAAAATTTTCCACCAAAATTCACATCCACTCCTCGAGAAAAAACTCTGCTCGAGAAGTGCGGGGACTATCTGTATTGGATAAAAACCATCGTCACTTAAAAAAAGTGACACGTGTCTGCCACGTGGCATAGGACATGTGTCTGCCACGTGGCATGGGCAGAGGTTTCCCCCGACAGACATCTAACGGACAGATGACTGGCTAGGCAGTTACTACGAGCGGGCCCAAGGCAGTTACGTGACGCCTCTCCACATCGATGCAATTTGAATGAACAATTACATGTTCAAACGCAACTGCTCAATGAATTGTTACAAGGGCAACGGCTACCCAGCAGTTACATACCCAACGGCTGCCTAGAAAAATCAATATATAGCGTTTGTTTTCGAATCATTGTAACATACAATCTCTTCTCTATCTACAATATCAATATAATACTCTCTTTGCTCTCTCTCACTACTGTTCATCATTTACATTACTGCATATTTCGTTCTCAAGTCTTCAAGCGTAATTAATATCAAGGGATCTTCACCGAGATCAAGCGATCTAATACGATTCCTTCTACCTATTTAATTCGCGCTTTAATCTTATTTATCTTCAATTATTTCGTATTACTTTCATATCTTCGTTAATTATCATTACATCTCCATCAAAAATCGTACATATATTCATAATCTTGTAATTAATGCAATCCTGTATTTAAATCGGCTAAACTCTTAATCTAAACTATTGATCGTGACTCCGTAAATACAAATTTAATTGTTAATTGGCCTAAAATCGGATCTAGGTTAAATATGTATGATATGGATTTTGACGCTAGAACTTCTAATGTTTGAAATTCTGCTCCCTATAATTGAAAATCTGAACTGAACGTTATCTCATTTATAACATCACTAACTATGTATCTTATTTCTTTTTCAATTTTCATATATCTTTGAAAGATTTGAAATTTATAGCTTTGCTTTTTCTTTAAAATCTTCCCTTTTAAAACCAACAATAAATTGAAAATCCTCGGCTGAAATAGATTCGTAACTATCCAGATGAAGAATTTGAAAATAATCTGCTTCAACTTCTCACGATTTGGTTCACTTTTATTTGTTTTCACATAATTTTTTTTTTCTGTTCTTTGTTATTAGTCTATAATAATTTGCAATTTGTCTATAATAATTTAATTAGGACAATCTTCAAATATAGCCAAGTGGCAGATTTAGTAGAGTTTGTGGTCTTAATTTGAATCTGTTTGTCTAGCCCAATGGACATATAATTGGTGAATTCTATCAAGATTCTCTAAAAGGAGAAACATGGTAGGTTACGTGATTTTGGTATCCTATGGTTAATTTCTTTTGTGTATATAAATAGTTTCAATTAGGAGGGACAAGAACTAAAGAATGTATGATGGCATTGCGGAATCGATTTGGACGATCAAGAATTGCTTTACTTATTTACTTACAATTTCGCTTTAACAAAAATTATACTTACAAGTTTAGATAATTTGATGAATTAGTTTTGGCGACTCAACGCCAAATTTTTGAAAATGAGAATTATCAAGTTTTAAAGATTAGCTTGGGAATTATGAAAGATTTTCCTATACAATTCAATGTCCATAATTTAGAAGTTTAAATATCGGAGGATGAGATCATCTTGAGAATTTTGGTGCCTACATAAATTAGAGGAGCAAAATTGATGAGGGTAAAAGGAAGTGATCCACTTTGTTAGTTGGTGCTAAAAGAAAGTGATGCACTTCGGTCACAAATAGCTCTTTATTCTTAGCTTGATATTGCGTTTTGGTGGTGCTGTATAAGTATATACACTTGAAATTTTTGCAAGGAGGTAAGAGGGATAGGCTGCTGCTATACCTATTGACCTGGAGTTTCTCCTTTCTCTAAAAATTCTCCTACGTTGAACTGAAAATAATTCTCATAGGGTTTTAACAATGCTAAGTGCTAACTTTCTTCATGTTATTTCAAAATTGTGGAATTTGAGGTAATGTCAAGTAGTTTTTTCTACAAAATTTTTCAGTGAGATATAAAGAACCGAGAAAAATAATATTACAATTTAGATTGACTTGAGGTTCGAGGAGTATAAACTTAGATTCATTTTCATTATTGTGTAATCATTTATACATTATGACTTCACCTCTACGATACATATACCTTTTTGCATCATCTACATGGAGCTTTATTTTATCAATTTTTATGTTCTTGGTTTGTGTTATAGTTTCTTACTGTATGTCTCACTTTTCCTTACGTGAAGAATAAAGAGAACAAAAGATTTCCTTTACAATACTTTTTCCTTTTGAACAGGGGTGAGGATTTGGGGAATGGTTGATGATTCGATGGAATTAGAATATGCACAAGTCTCACGTAATAATGCTTGGATTGGATTATTTGGTTAGTTCTTCGTTTAAAGTGCTTTATGACTTAATATTGTGAGTTGTGAGTATAAATATTCTAAATATTAAAGATTTTTGTTGTGGTCATAGATAGTATTTATATACATTGTTAACTATTCACTTCTTATTTTTTCAAAAAAATGGTGGGTTTTTTTTTTTTTGCTTATTTTTCTTATATGTATTAGTATTAATAGAGATTAGGTTCTCTTTTATTAGTTGGTACGACTTTAATTATTAATTGTTAGTTCATGTATAAGTCTTCAAATTAATATTTACATTGTTCATTATTATTAGTAGTCATCATATACTTAAAACATGTTAATGATTAAAGTAAGTATTATTATATTTTATCATATCAAAATATAAAATCAATATTATATTAAATTAATTTCAGTTGGCAAAGAGATTAAACTAGAAAGTTAATAAAAAGCGTAATTATGTTGTTTGAACTATATTTCAATCAAGAAAGCCTTTAACTTCAACAAGAAGCCACAACAACAATACATATTATTGGGACATTGCAATACAAAATTGTGAAGTCTTATTTAAGGATATATGAGAGATTATTTGAAAGATATTTATTTAGTCATAATCTATTTTCATTTTTTTTTTAATTGTGTTACATTATTTAAGGTTGTTTGTATCATAATCATTATGATATTTAATTCATTCAAAAATTATTCAATGATTCTATAATTTAAATTGTTTCCTTTAATTTCATAAAGATAATTAGGAATTAAACGTTGTCCACGCATATATACAATTTGATTATGATTAACTTTTGTTAATATGTCCGCGCATCGCGCGGGTATTACGCTAGTTGTTGTTTAATTATTAAGTCGTCTAAGGTAGAATGACAACAACTAAAATTGGAATTATAATAGTAAAAATTTTGCTTCAGGGCCTATTTGGCGCGCGCTAGTTGATCCATAGCCGTCAAAAGTAAATTCGCTGAGAAATAGCCACCTCCAGACAAGTCCCGGTATTTTATGTTCAAAATCCCAGTATTTTATTATTGGACTTTATATAAAGTTTCAATAAACTAACCCAGTATAAAATAATGGGACCTTTGAACATGATAGTTCAAAGTCCCATTATTTTGTTATGAGACTTTATATAAAAAGCTTCAGTCCGGTATAAAATAATGGGAACTTTGAACATGTTAGTTCAAAGTCCCATTATTTTCAAAAAATTTCACTACATGTACCCCCTTATCCTTGTTTATGGTTTTTTGTCCCCACTTAAGAATGATTTAGCAAAATAGTCTCGGTAGGCAACACTTCACGTTATAAATTTACAAGTGTTACCTTGGGGGAAACACTTCAAGTGTAATTTGCAAGTGCTGCCTGCAAGGAAACACTTCAAGTTATCTGGGGAGAATGTTGACAGAGATAAAAGGTCAAGTGCTACCACGGGGGCAACACTTGTCATTTTATAGTTGATGTGTTGCCCCAATGGGTGCACTCATCAAGTTTAAAACTTGAAGTGTTGCCCCCAAGGGAGCAGTGACTTAAAATTAGTGAGACCATTCTTGTAAAATCATTTTAAGCAAGGTCAATAAGGCAAACCATTGCCTAAGGTGTCATAGTTTTGTAAATTATCCCCATTATTTTGTTATGGGACTTTATATATAAAGCTTCAATCCCATAACAAAATAATGGTACCTTTGAAAATGTTAGTTCAAAGTCCCAGTATAAAATATCGAGACTAGTCTAGGGTGTTTTCCAACGCTAATCCGTAAGTGTGCGCACGAATTTTTGACTATTTCTCAATTAATTTTGAAACGGTGGATAAAACTCATTGAGCGCGTCCAAAAATGGTTCCGAAACAAAATTTTCCATTATAATAAGACATAAAGTAAAGTGCGGAAATTAAAGATTTGGACATAGTACTTTTATACTGATTCAGAATCAATGTGGTTCCTAATCCAATCCCCTTAGATCACAAGGGAGAGTCTTTTAAGCTTTTTTCAAAAGTAAGTAGACCGAATGGTTTATCGTTCAACAAAAACGTCTTGCTTTGTTGGTTATTAACAACTCGCTCACGAACAACAACCTTGTCTGATTTATAGATAACCAGACCCAATTTCTTGATAGAACTATTACCTCTACAAAGACTCTTTCTTTTCTTTCGTACAGTAGTACACTCTCAAGAATATAATATTTTGTAAAAAGTAAAATCTTAGAGAAAAAATAAATTGTAAGTAGAAGCGTAGGTTCATCCATATGAGATTCTTCAATATATAGTTGCAGCAGATCTTCCCGTTAAGCTTGATTGATATGTTCCATTGCTATCACGATTCTTGACTGGAGTCAGTTGATTCTTTTCCATGCGAGAGCAAATAATCTTGTCATATACATCACTAATTATTAATTGCTGAGTGGAGAGAGAAATCTGTATGTAGCACTATATTCAGCATATCCAATTAACATGAAATCGGCAGTTTTAGAACCAATTTTTGAGATGACTAAGAGAATTGATCCTCAAAAGATATTGAAATCATTTGAGAATAAGGCAAGAGTAATCAGTGTCTTCCCATTGCCGAGATTTAATATTCCAAACTTGCGCCGAGACTCCAAACTTTTTTCCTTAGTTGGCTGCCCTAGATCCGGAGTTATTTCCATCCCTTGATTAGTCTCTTTCATCCGTTCAAGAATCTTCCACATCATCAACGATCTCCTGCCATAATTGTCATATGTGAGTGCTACACTTTTTGTCATTATCAAAATTAAGTCTAACAATATCTCTTTTTTTTATGATGACAAATATTAAAAGAAGATGTGAGAAGATATTTCCCTTTTTAACGGAAGCCGACTCCCCCTGAGATGTTGCTGGAGTTGTCTCCCCCTGAGTCCTTGCTTGGGTTCAGTTTTGTTACATACAACTAGAATAAACACAAGGTCATAGCTCTAGAGGATTTTCTTTCCCAGTAGAGGATTAATACACAAATGTATAACATAGGTAGTTACGTTATAGACATAGATATTAAAACATAACATAGTCTTTTCTCTCCATTTGGCAGCAGCAAAAAGAGCAGGGGAGCACAATAAAGTATTCAAATATTACAGACCCAAAAGTAAACAGGATAATTAGTTTTTCAACGCGATACAAGAAAATATGTTAAAGTGTTGACAACATTGTCTGTCATCCTGTCAAGTTTTGCCTGCACATCCCAGGAAAGGGCATCAATCCTTGCTTGAACATCTGTAGAAACTGCATCAATACGTTCATGAGCCTATCTAATAGCAGCAGAATTAGTAACAGCATTAATAAGCTTAATTGAACTTTCCAACAACGAGCTTAAGTTCATCTATATTCTCCGAAACTTGATCACTTTTACAATGAAGATTGAGAATCAAGTTTTTAAAGTCACTGAGATCTTCTTTCAACTTAGCATGCAAATAAGTCATGACAGATGGGGATTCAACATTCGAGAGACCAGCTTGGTCAGCATTCATTTTGATACTTTTGGTTTATTGAAGCAAAAATGTGAGAGTTATAACAAGTAGACACTGAGCAGGTTTTCCAGGCAGACAAGTCAATGCAATAAAATTGCAAAATGCGAGTAATAATTAGGCCATATGGAAGAGAAGCACAATCAGCAACACTTTCAAACATGTATTCTATAATCTAAACACCCAAGTCCACTTTCTTTTTAGTAATGAGAAAATAAACAATCAAAGTGTCGTGTTGAGGCAGAATACTAAAAGATCCTGTACGGGGAAGCAGGGTGGTACTAACATAGGAGCAAGAACACGAACTTCAAACGACAAATCCAACGAATCAAGTTGTCCTTCAGGGACTTCATCAGATTTTTCACATAGACATAGTTTTGCTTGTTCAAAAGATACTTCGAAATCAGATGGCCAAGAGTTTTTAAAAAAGTCAGAGTACCCATAAAACTTACAACAAAGAATTCGGCACATAATGGACTTAGTGATGACAATTCTTGTGTTAAGCACCATGGTTTCTATTCCTTCTTTCTTACATGGACGAAAATTAGCATAAAAGAGTCTTACCAAATCCTCGGGAACATCAACAGGGTCAGTGGAGAAGAAACTCATCCAGTCTTGAGCACTGAACAGTGGTTTCAAGTTGTAATTGAGAGATTCCATGGAGTCCAAGTCAACCACTCTCCCATGCGACATTGGTTTGTCTTTGATAGCCTCAAGTTTGGCACAAGCAGAGGGATCCTACAATTCAAGTGTTTCATCTAAGTCAGCCAGAGAGAATTTCTTCTTTGGTCGTTTAACAAAATCAGTTTTATCAATGTGCATGTGTCATTTTCCCCATTTTTTGTCATGGCTAGGGTTTTCCATTGGAGTTTCAAAATTTTATAAAGTGTTTTCAGAATGGTCAGAATCAACTTGAACAGGATCGGTGGAATTTATGGCTATTTTTGTTTTTTAGCGTTGACTTCTGCGAGCAGAGGATTTAGTTTCTCTGGCCATGGTGTTGGAGAATTTTGTATAGTGAGATTTGAATGTGAAGTATGGGTGTGCAAAACCGAACCGATACCGATACCGATAACCGAACCGTTACCGCTACCGATAAGCATAGCGGTATTGGTATAACAGTTATTGAATCGGTAATGGTATTAATTTCCAATACCGATAAGATATCGGTACGGTAATAGTTTTTATATCTCTTTACCATTACCGCACCGATAACCGATAAAGTTTCTTTTTACAATTTTTATATATTTTATTTTATTTATTATTAGTATATTAAGTTATTTAAACTTTTAATTTACAATATTAACTTATAGGTTAAACTTCAATTATTATTATTATTTTTTGTGGTTATATGTCAATGGTCATACATTTTAATTAATGAGTTCGGCATATTTTATAATTAATTTTGCTTTCTCGGATCATTGATCAGACTTTCTTATCTTTTCTTTTTTTATTTCATTATTTTGTGTTATGTTAGCATATTGTTAAGACTTGTTGATTGCACTTGTTTACTTAGTTTGTGTCGATGGTTTGTCTATTAATTTACTGGTTATTCATATTAATTAAAAAATATTACCTATTGACAAACATTCACCAAGAATTCACGCATTACTTCAGTGTACCGGTTACTAAACCGTTAACTACCGAATCGTTAAGAACCGATAACCGATAACTTATTGGTACGGTATCGGTTTTACATAATCACATACCGTTAACTGATATACCGTTATCGATAAGCTCAAACCCGAACCGTACCGCCCCATGAACACCCCTAATGTGAAGGGTGTGAGAGATAAAGGGGGCTTTCAGGGTGCAAGGGAAGAGAGAGGTGTTTCTTGTGAAGTGGAAGCGGTGCAGAGTGAAAGGGTGTGAAGTGATTTGAGAGGACGGTTCAGAGCATAGGGAAAATGAGTCACGCCGCCTGACACACCTTTTCAAAAAACTTAACTACAACTGTAAGAGTAATATGCCAAAGTGACGCACAAAGGATGCAGTAAACACGTAATAAGCATACGTAATAAATAAGTATAGAGAATCTTTTCCAAAAAAAATCACACGTAGCTATTTACATATTTCGCTTTATGGCGAAAAATTATACTCTTAGCACGGGTCAGGAACAATACCAAGCAATTAACTGGATTGTATGCTAAATTGATAGCACTAGTATTGACAGGACCCAGAATCCGGTTAGGCCGTGCAGGCACCCTACATCCTCTCCTAGACCCGTCGGGCAAACCCTTACCAATTAAATTAGGAAAATAAATATAACAATTCATAAATAAGGAAAGGGCTAAAAAAAAACACAGACATACTGATACCTCTAAGCTGTACAAAAGAAATTACAGCTGACTATCCACATACTAGGTTTAGGGCTATCCAGACTAGACATCTAAGAATACGAAAGAAGACAGATACCTCATGAAGGGAGTAAAATGCAACTGAAATAATAAACAATAAACTGGTGGCCATCCGGAATAAAAGCTGGCTCACCCTGACAGCTGAAGTCGTCTTCACTCCTTCACAATGTGGCGAACTCAATCCTTGAGCGAACCTGCCGAAACAAAATAGATAGACAAGAAACAAACAACAAACAAGGGTGAGTCAAAAGGACTCAATAAGTGGGGCAGACTAGCCACCTCAAGAATAGGATAGCTAGCCAAGGAGAAGAAAACAGATAAACCAAATTCCTCTTATTTAAATTATAAAAAGGCAGAGCCAGATAATAACCGATAACACGTATGAAGCCATAAACTCAACCAGGAATACGAGCCAGAAACATATCAACAAATAAGCAATGCACGTATAAGCAGAACAGTAGTTATGTACCACGAGTCTACACAATGGTATGAAATGAAATGAAATATGATGCAAAGGGTCACATGTTCCAAATGAATGGAGTGGAATCCTCCTGCTCCGAGGGCGGAATCCTCCTACCCTCAATATGATGCAATGGAGCGGAATCCTCCTGCTCCAACGGCGGAATCCTTCTACCCTCAATATGATGCAATAGAGCGGAATCCTCCAGCTCCGAGGGCGGAATCCTCCTACCCTCAGTATGATGCAATGATAAACCTTCACCGGCGCGGGACTCTCACGACTGCCGGGAAGTATATGTCAACTCACAGCCAAAGTACACTGCTCAGATCCTCAGTGCAATACCAACAACGGGACATAACATGTAATATACAATGTAAATTCAAAGCTAAGGCATAATGAGCACGCCTATCGGCAGCTACACACGTAAGGAACACGTGGTAGAAAATCCACGAGGCCAGATGCCTCCAAAGAAATGGATATATAAACTTACCTTGTTACAAAGTTAGTACAGTCACTCAATAACAGCTTTGTCCTTTGGATCAGTTGCCAAACGATCCTGCTGTGTTCAATAACCAGAAAAATATATCACATAAGGCTAAAGGCTTCATTCCCCACATCTTAGGGTAATTCGGTTAGGAACCTGATACCCTATTTGCATACGCAATACGCAGGTCAGGCCTATGTACAAGGTTTAAGGTCACATAACCAAATCCTGAATAAATTATATTTATATGTTGCCCATAACTCACCGAGTACAAATATATAATTAATTTCATTATCGAGGTCCAATTGACCCTTTAGATTATCAGTTGAACTTATTAAAACGATGTCTAATATCTCATTTTTTACCGTCAAAATATATTTAAACCCACGCAATAAAGTTAAATAATGCATTAAGATCATTACCTGAATGTTTCGGGGTGAAAATTCTATCTTTTCTCCGGCTCTTTTCTCATTTTCTGGTATTTTTCTCTTCCTTCCCGTCATTTCATTTTCTTTCTATTTCGTTTAGCTAATCTTTCTGTTTCTAGTATGTTTTATGTTTCTGTTAACTTATGGAAAGGCTGACAAAAAGTCCACCGCCTATCTTTATGTCTTTCATTTTTGTCTTTTGTCTTTTCCTTTTTTCTTCTTTTATTATATTTTCTTTTCTTTTCGTTTTCGCGGCGACAATTAAAACGGAACCCTATGAAATTTGAAATAATCCCAAATTTTGCATACAAGTTATAAAAAATATATTTAACATACCCGCTAAGGCGGATCTCAAATCGGATTCCCGAAACTCAAGATGCGAATTAAATGGAAAAAAATTAATTATTTAATTTTCGGCATTTTAGCGGAAACTAGCAGAAGAACATCGAAATTCTCTTTCGAAAGTTCACAAAAGTCACAAATAATCATACGAATCTAACGGAGCTTTCGAATTCGAATCGGAGCTCATTCGCCAAAACCGAGCTCGAAAATATCTTTGTAATATTTATTGATAATAAAAACTGAAACCTTCTTCCGATGCCTACCAAACGAGGTCTGATTTAGCTCAAATTTTACAGACAGGTCCTAATGGACATTACAAAGTTTTAAAATTTATCTACACGCCAATCGGAGTCCACATTCCGAAACGGCTGACCGAGGTCTTTTCAAGTATTGTCACATAGCATAGGATTAGGATTTAAATGCAAATCATAATTAGAAAGTTGAGTTGCCATCCACAAAAGTTGAGTACGTCAGTGACCTAGAGCAATGTACTCTGATTCAGCTGTAGACAAGGCTGTACAGTCTCGTTTCTTATTGTGCCATGAAACAAGTGAATTTCCAAGAAAAAAACTTGCTCCACTAATACTTTTTTGATCTACTTTATCTCCTGCGTAATCTGGATCTGTGAATCCTATAAGATCAAAGAAATTAGTACGAGGATACCATAGTCCATATGAGATAGTCCCAGCTATGTATCGAATGATTCTTTTGACAATAATTAAGTGAGACACTCTAGAAGCCGACTGAAATCTGGCACACTTACATACATAGAACATAATAACTGGTCGACTTGCTAATGAGTATAGTAAAGATCCGATCATACCTCGATATAGAGTGGATTTACTTTAGTTCCCTTTTCATTACTTACCAGATATGTGGCAGGACTCATAGGAGTTTTGGCAGGATTTGCTTCATTCATGCCAAATTTTATGATGAGTTCCTTTGTGTACTTGGATTGGCCTACAAAAATACCTTTTTCGGTTTGCTTAATTTGAAGCCCTAAAAAGAATGTGAGTTTGCCCACCATTCTCATCTCGAATTCTCCCTACATTAGTGCTTCAAAATTCTTGCACATAAGAGGATTGGTACTACCAAAATTAATATCGTAGACATATACCTGAATAATCAGGATTCCTTCAGATGATCTTTGGATAAACAAGGTAGTATCACTTTTACTTCTAGAAAAATCATGTTTTAGTAGAAAAGAACTTAAACGCTCATACCAAGCTCTGGGAGCTTGTTTGAGACCATAGAGGGCCTTAGACAATATAAACACATGATGAGGAAATACGTTATTTTCAAAACCTGAGGTTGTTTAATGTATACTTCCTCTTTTATAAAACCATTTAAGAAGGCACCCATAACATCCATTTGGAATAATTTAAAATTCTTAAAGGATGCATATGCTAGCAACATACGAATGGACTCAAGTCTAGCTACAGGGGAAAATGTCTCGTCATAGTCGACTCCTTCAGTCTGAGAGTATTCTTGAGCGACTAGATGAGCCTTGTTTCTTACCACTTTTCCTTCGTCATTTAACTTGTTTCGAAATACCCATTTTGTGCCAATGATAGATTTCCTTTTAAGTTTGGGAACAAGCTTCCATACTTGATTTTTCTCAAATTGATCTAGTACTTCTTGCATAGCACGCACTCTTGATCCATCTTGAAGTGCCTTATCAACTTTTTTGGGTCCAATCTATGAGATAAAAGCAAGATTAGTTTTATGGGAGCTTATAGTTCTCATACTTTCCCTCGGATCACCAATGATATATTTTTGTGGATAGTCTCAATCACCCTTTCATTCATTTAGAACAATAATTTCTGAATCTTAAAACTCTGGTATGGGAGCTGACTCAGTTTGATCAGAAACTGTAGTTGACTCATGAACTTCATCCGACTAAAGTTCTTGTTGATTAGGAGTTAAAGGTTGGATTTGTTATTTCTCCAACTGGGTTTGAGCAGTATCATCTTCATCTGTAGCAATACCTTTCTCGACACTGGTCAAAAAATCATCAAACATAACATGCTTTGACTCTTCAACAGATAATATTTTTTTTATTAAAGACTCTGTATGACTTACTAGTGTTGGAATAACCTAGAAATATACCTTCATCACTACGAGGGTCTAACTTACCAAGATTGTCCTTCCCATTATTATGAATAAAGAATTTACATCCAAAAGGATGAATTATGTTAGGACGTTTACCTTTCCAAAGTTCATAGGGAGTCTTTCTAAGAATTGAACGAATGAGACATCTATTTAAAATGTGATATGCATTACTTACAGCTTCTGCCTAAAATTGGTTTGGAAGAGAGTGTTCGACTAGCATTGTTCTGGTCATGTCTCGGAGGGTTCTGTTCTTCCTTTACACTACACCATTTTGTTGAGGTGTTCGAGGAGAAGAGAAGTTGTGAGTAAAGCCATGAGTGATGCAGTATTCTTCGAACACTTTGCTTTCGAAATCTCCTCCATGATCACTTTTGATAGTAGAGATAAATTATCCTTTCTCTCTTTGCACTTTCTTACAGAAAACTTCAAAACTTTTAAAGGCGTTATCTTTGTGAGATAAAAATATACCCCAAGTAAAACGAGAATAATCATCAACTATGAAAAAACATATCTTTTACCACCAATACTAGCAGTTCTAGTCAGACCAAACAAATCCATGTGTAATAATTTAAGAGGTTTTGAAGTAGAAACAATGTCATTACTTTTCAAAGACGTCCTGGTTTGCTTTCCTAACTGGCATGCATCACATATATAGTCTTCTGAAAAATTCAGCTTAGGCAATTAAATAACTAGATCATGTTTGGAAAATTTTTCAATTAAAAACATACTAGCATGTCCTAATTTTCTATGCCAAGTCCCTGGATCATTTGATATAGAGGCTAAACATAAATGTTTACCTGAAGACATGTTTCCATCATTTAGAACATAGATGTTATTTTCTCTTAAACCAGATAAAACAACATTACATTTGTTATCATGAATGATGCACCTGCTGGATTCAAATGTTCAAAAACCCTAGCCTGCCCTTCACAAAAAAAAAAAAAAAAACCTAGCCCCCAACTATTTCCTCTCTTCTCCTTCCCCTTTTCCTTTCCCCTTGCCACTGGGACCTCCTCCTCCACCCTATTCCGCCGCATCTCCTCCCCCACCTCTTCCACCGCATCTGCTCCCCCGCCACTCCACCCAGCCGCCGCCGCTATTTTCTTTTTTCTTTTGTTTTTTTTTTTTTTTTGTTTTTGAAGAATAATGATCATTTTTAAGTAAATTTCGGTCAAAGCTCCAATGAGGGATTTTTTAACATGTTCTTTCTTCTGTTTTTTACATTTTTCATAAGATCCGGCAAGGTCTACTAGTATTTTAATGAAGCTGGTAGGAATTTTTGTAGATCTGCTATTTTTGTTAAGTTTTGTATGTAAAGCTGCCCAAAATACTGTATAAGATTCTTTATACGTACTTATATAATTTTATACATATTTTATAGTTTGTACACTTCTATAAACATGTATAAAGTTATATAAATCAATATACGTGTGTATGCACAATGAATAAAGTTCTATAAATTTCAGATTTGTGCATTATTATGGATGTTTGTATAAAGTTTCAGCTCTTTTGTGTATATTTTTATTTCGTTCCTTGTATACACATTTATCTATGTATATTCATGTATAACTTTTTTTTTTTTGGTAAATATGTGTATATAACTTGTCCATAGCAACGTACAGACAAAATCGATGAAAAATAACTCCAGTGAAACAAAAGTAACAATTCTGGTGAAATTCCGGCAGTTCTGTCTGTGGCAAGAGAGGAGGAAAGTGGTAGCTAGCATTTTTTATTTTGAGGGAGAGCCCAAATTTCATAAAAAATGATGTGCTATGCCATGTAAAAAAAAAGTACGACCCTTCATTTCTAATTTTCTTGTTTAAACTGCTATTTTTGAAAAAAAATCCTAAGATAAGGACAAATAGTATTTGAAGGAATATATAAACAAAGCAACAACTCTACCTTAGTATGATTTTGAAAAATAACTACTATTATTTACACTCATTGGAGCTCAATTGTTGTTTATAAGTATTGCAAGTTTAGTCGCTTTATCATTACTAGATAATCCATGGCCCGGCTTGTGACCAATACGGGCCCAACCATTTGAAAATTCAAGGTTGTAGAATAGTAATTACCCCAAAGTCGATTCTTCTTTAACATGGCTCTAAGACTGCATTTGATTAAGCCTCTAGCTGCTTTCTGTTTATCAGGTAGTGACAAAGGCAGAATTCTAGAGTATATCAAGACATCTAACAAGTTCAAGTTTATAATAATTTGGACTTCTGCTTTAGTGACAATCAATGGGTCTGCTTTATATAATTGAGGTAAGAATAGTTTGTGGTAATGCTGCTTCCTAATTTATATTTTAAGACGCCTAAGAGCAAATGTAATGTTATCCCCTCATGAATGTTGCTATATAACTTTGTTAGATATTTTAATTTAGTTTCAATTTTATTAGTCTTACGGTTATAGTTGTGGTATGCTATTTTCAAGTTACTGAAATTGTGTACTTAGTGGACTGAGTGGGTTTATCTTAGTTGTCTTTATGGCTTAGTGGTTGAGATAATATAGTAGTTGTGTTGCCTTTGTAAAATGCTTGTTCATTGTAAATATTTATGAAGTAGTTTTCCTCCCAAATAGCTTTGTGTTTATCTGTTTTCTTCTCAGTTTTCTAACAGTGGTATCCGAGCAAAGTCAGAGTGGTGCTTCAATTGTGAGTTTGCGATGGCTTCTGAGCATTTTGTTTAACCTACTATTCCACTCTTTGATGGTCATTATGACCATTGGAGCATGCTAATGGAACAAAAAATGAGGTCCAAAGAATTATGGGCAGTGGTTGATGGTGGGATTCAAGAACCTGCAGCTGATGTTATTCTTTCAAATGCTCAAAGGAAGAGATAGAAGCACAGAGACAAAGATTTTCAATTGTGATTTTTTTGGCGAGTTCGGTCAGGAGACGTGACTTCATGAGTGGATTTCGGAAGGAAAGACTTCGTTTACTTCCTGCAAATTGCTTATGTAAGAACTAGTAGAAAGAAAGGCAAGGGAGAGTGGACTAAAAAAAGGAGAAGCGTCATGCGTCATGCTTTTGTAGACCAGCTAGTATACATTAAAGAAAGTGATTTGAAGGCAAAGAACTATCTTTTCAAAGCCATTGATCATTCAATATTGGAAATGATTCTTTCCAAGGACACGTCAAAGCAAATTTGGGGCTCCATGAAGAAGAAGTACCAGGGAATGCAAGGGCAAAGTGAGCACAACTTAAACTCTACGAGGTGAGTTTGAGACTTTGCGTATGAAGCCGGGAGAGTCAGTATCGGTGTACTTCTTAGGCACCATGGCAATTGCAAATAATATGCGAATTCATGGAGAGAAGCTTGAAGACGTCACCATCATCAAAAAGATCTGCAGTCTATGTTGCCTAAATTTAATTTTGCCATCTGCTTCATTGAAGAGTCGAAAGATCTTGATACTTTTTTTCTTGATGAACTACAAAATTCTTTGATTGTTCTTGAGCAGAAAATTGTTCAGCAGGATACGAAGGAGCAAGCCTTGCAAGTAGTCACAACATCCAAAGATTCTGGGCGTAGACGAAATAAATACAAGGGAAGAAACTCAAACAAAGCTGAAGAGGAGAATCACAAAAAGTATGGTCAGCATGGTCGTGATCAACAAAACTCGTCCAATGTGAAACCAAGATATACAGGTAAGTCCCACATTGAGTGTTATAGATGTCACAGGTATGGCCATTACCTATCTGAAGGTCGTACAAATTTAAAAAATGTACGTGGAGAAAATTCTAATTTTTCCAAAGTGACTGAAACAGAGGAGGAATTCTCTTTGTTGATGGTGTTTCAATCCACAACGAAACACCACATAGATTTATGGTATTTAGACACGGGCTGTGGCAACCATATGTGTGGAGAAAAATCTGCATTTTTGAATTAGATGAAACTTTTCTCACAACAGCCAAGTTTGGCGATAATTCCCTCATTGCTGTCAAAGGAAAAGGGAAGGTGAAGCTACAAACAAAGTTTTTATCTATACAGATTATCTCTAAAGTATTTTTTTGTACCAAATTTGAAAACAAATCTTATTAGTGTAGGTCTACTTTAAGAGAACGGCTACAAGGTGTCTATTAAGAATGGAATTTGCATAATATAAGATTCTAATCTTGGGTTGATTGCTGAAGCTAAAATGATAGCAAATAAACTTTTCCCGCTTTATGTGCAAGATATTGGCTCTACCAATTTTTATTTTTTCAGAAAATTGAACAGTCAAGCATGGCTTTCGCATTACAGATATGGGCATCTAAATTTTGGAGGATTAAAAATGTTGCAGCAGAAAAAGATGGTTTCTGGTCTTCCTAATTTTTATATTCCTCCAGATATTTGTGAAGATTGTGTCGTCGGTAAACAAACTCATGATAGCTTTCCAAAAGGAAAATATGGAAAGCTAAAAGGCACTTGGAATTGGTTCATTCAGATATCTGTGGACAATAAACCCAATATCCAATAGAGGAAAATGTTATTTTATAACATTTTTTGATGATTTTAGTAGGAAAATATGGGTTTATTTTTTGCATGAAAATCTGAAGCTTTTATAACTTTTAGAAGTTTCAAAACTTTTGTTGAAAAGGAGACAGGATGTTCCATTAAGACTTTTTGTACTGATCGTGGCGGGGAGTATCTTTTAAGTGAATTTATAAAATTTTATGATTCTCATGGGATACGTCAGCAGCTTACAACATCGTATACTCCTCAACAAAATGGAGTATGTGAGAGAAAGAATCGAACAATCTTGAATGTTGTCCGGAGTCTTTTATGAAAGAGCCATGTTCCAAAACTTTTTTGGCCTGAAGTTGTTTGTTGGAGTGTCTATGTCTTAAATAGAAGTCATTCAAGTGATATTCAACTGAATGATTCACTTGCAAGTTCTCGTCTCCGATCCGGGAGGCTTCCTCGAGGTAGAGTTCATTTTATAACAGGAGCCTAGTTGGGCTTTTACCCGCTCCCTAGTATTTGGGGGAGTTGGACCATTTTGTAACAGGAGCCTAGTTGGGCTTTTACCCGCTCCCTAGTATTTGGGGGAGTTGGACGGCCGTTCCGCTGACTTTATCATCAACCTTGATTTTGCTACGCTCCGGTAAGGGAAAGATTCATTCTTGTAGGCTCCTATTGACTAAAGGTTGGTTCTTCGCTTTCCTTTAGAATGAAAGTTGCTATGAAGCAAATATGACACCGGAAGAAGCTTGGAGTGGACAACCAGATGTTCAACACTTTAAAGTGTTTGGTTGCATTGCGTTTGCTCATGTTCCATATCAGAAAAGAACGAAGCTGGATGATAAAGCTAACAAGTCTGTTTTTCTCGTTGTTGGCAAGGAGTAGTTATACAATCCCATCAGCAAGAAGGTGATTATTAGTCGCAATGTGGTGTTTGATGAAAATAATTTTTGGACATGGGAAGAAAATTCAAGCAGCCAGCAACTTTGTTTGGATCTTGATGACGAAGACAAAGATTAAGAGCAACCAGAGTCCGAAGACGAAGGTGTTTCTACCTTGGTGCATCAAGAAGGCATTAGTACCAGACCTCAACGACACTGAAAAAGACCAGCTTGGCTGGTGGATTATTAGGTTAGTGGAAATGATCAATATGAAAATGAAGATTCACTTACATATATAGCTCAATTTTTTATTGTGATCATGTGAGATTGAGGATGCTTATAAAAATTTGAAGTGGCAGAAAGACATGGATGTTAAAATGGCAGCCATGGAAAAGAACAATACGTGAAAGCTTACTGATTTTCCAAAAGGGCAAAAGTTGATTGGAGTCAAATGTGTTTATAAAACCAAACTCAATGAGAATGGTGAAGTCGACAAGTATAAGGCGCGCTTGGTGGCCAAAGAATACAAGCAAGAGTACGGTGTGGATTACAAGGAGGTTTTTGCTCCTGTACTCAGACTTGATACCATCAGATTTGCGTTGGTATTAGAAGCTCAAAACAACTGGCCAATTTATCATACTAGATGTGAAATCTGCCTTCCTACATGATGAGTTGCAAGAGCATGTATATGTTGATCAACCTCCTGGTTATGTAAAGCATGGAAGTAAACATAAGGTCTATCAATTGAAAAAGGCATTATATGGGCTAAAACAAGCTTCTTGAGCTTGGTATAACCGCACTGATGCTTACAAAATGTCCATACGAGCATGCACTTTATATAAAAATTGAAGATGGCAAGCTTGTAATTTTATGCTTATATATTGATGATTTGATTTATACTGGGAATGATCCCGCATTGCACGAAAAATTTAAGCAATCAATGATGAGTGAATTTGATGTGTCTGATCTTGGCTTATTGCATTATTTTCTGGGTATTAAAGTCAAACAATCTGCCTATGGAATTTTTATTTCACAAAAGAAATATATTCAGGAAACTTTAGAGAGATTTGGAATGCAAAGTTGCAATTCTATCACCATGCCAGTAGAGGTGGAACTGATAGTGATTTTGCTAGAGATAAAGATGACAGGAAAAGCACTTCAGATTATGTGTTTATGATTGGATCGGGAGCTGTATCATGGTGCTCAAAGAAGCAACCAATTGTTACATTATCCACCACAGAAGCAGAGTTCGTTGCTGCAACTGTGTGTGCTACTCAAGCAATTTGGTTGAAGAAGGTACTCGCTGAGCTTTATTTCCCACAACAAGAACCAATTCCAATTTACTGTGATAATGGTTCAACAATTAAGCTTTCAAAGAATCCGATATTGCACGGGAGGAGCAAACACATAGATGTCAAATTTCACTTCCTGAGAGATCTCACGAAGGAGAAAGTTCTTGATATTCTCTACTGCAGAAGTTAGGACCAAGCTGCTGATATCTTTACTAAGCCCCTCAAGCTAGCAACTTTCAAAAAGATAAGGAAGCTACTTGGTGTTTGCACATTTAAAGAGGGCTGCTTTGAGTTATTTGATTAAGCTGAAAGTTGTAGACTTATCAGCTTAAGGAAGGGTTTGTTAGATATTTTAATTAAGCTCGTTTCTATTTATTAGTCTTACAGTTATAGTTGTGGTATGCTATTTTCAAGTTACTGAAATTGTGTACTTAGTGAACTAAGTCGATTCATCTTAATTGTCTTTATGGTTTAGTGGTTGAGATAATGTAGGAGTTGTGTTGCTTTTATAAAAGGCTTGTTCATTGTAAATATTTATGAAGTAGTTTTCCTCCCAAATAACTTTGTGTTTATGTGTTTTTCTTCTCAGTTTTCTAACAGATTTCGGGCTCATCCATTTGCGATGATACAATTCGAAAGATAGGATCGTATTCTTTGACAAGATAGTATATTTACAATCACCCATTCTTACTTGTTTAACCTAGATCCGATTTTAGGCCAATTAACAATTAAATTTTTATTTGGGGAGTCACGATCAATAGTTTAGATTAAGAGTTTAGCTGATTTAAATACAGAATTGCATTAATTACAAGATTATGAATATATATATGCGCGATTTTCGATGGAGATGTAATGATAATTAACGATGATATGAAAGTGATACGAAATAATTGAAGATAAATAAGATTAAAGCGCGAATTAAATAGGTAGAAGGAACCGTATTAGATTGCTTGATCTCGGTGAGGATCCCTTGATATTAATTACGCTTGAAGACTTGAGAACAAAATATGCAGTAATGTAAGTAACGAGCAGTAGTGAGCGAGAGAAAAGAGAGTATTTTATTGATATTGTAGATAGAGAAGAGAATGTATGTTACAATGATTCGAAAACAAATGCTATATATAGATTTTGCTAGGCAGTCGTTGGGTATGTAACCGCTAGGTAACCGTTGCCCTTGTAACCATTCATTGAGTAGTTGCGTTTGCACAGGTAACTGTTCATTCAAATCGCATTGATTTGGAGAGGCATCACGTAACTGCCTTGGGCCTGCTCGTGGTAACCGCCTAGGCAGTCATCTGTCCGTTAGATGTCTGTTCGGAAAAAACCTCTGCATGTGCCACGTGGCAGACACGTGTCACTCTTTTAAGTGACGATGGTTTATCCAATACATTACTTTCTCATGCAAATTCCACCATTTTATTTATTTTGTACATTGGAAAATCTTATTATTTTGAGGCCTAATGTTTGCTTTTTTATCCATTTTATCTGTTTGGTTAATTTTTCTAAATCAATATTGTTTGTTTTCTTGTAGCCGCATTACATTAAAGAATTATTTTCGAAGAGTGCATGCTTACACTCTAGGAGTTGGAAATTGTTTGTGGTGAGTGGTTAACTCACAATTAGACTTGTATTAATAGGAAAACTTTTAAGTCTTTATGGTCAAACTTTATATATTTTTTAAGAGAATATAATTCTATAATTTTGCAGGGTTTGAGGACTTTCAAGATGTAAATTTTAAAGATTTCACAAGTTGACAAATTGGTTATAATTTTGCTATGACACTAGGCAATACTTGATAATATATATTTGATAGGAATGTTACATTTTTTGTTGAGAAATCCGTAAACAATATTGTGACTTTTGTATTATGGTGTGTTTACATATATATATATATATAAAAGCAGGATATTATAGATAAATCTGTGTTGACTCATTTGATTATCTTTATTCAAAAAATTTCTAGTTTATAGAAATATGGTAAAGATAGTGTTTTGACATGGGTGTTGATTGTAAATGTCTGATTTGAGAGGGTCGTTTTAATCAGTTCTAAAAGCTCTTCTTCTACCCTCCACATTTTAGCTGACACGTTGCGCTTCGTGTCATTTTTTCTATTTTACTCCCCTGTTTCTTCTTCTCAGATAGGGTCAGATGTCCTCTACATCTCAATGTTAGTAAAATAATGGGATAGAAATCACCAAAAGATACTGACAATTGAATTTATGTGGCTACCCTTATTTTTTTTTGGGAATTTGCTTTTCGTAGTTTAAACTTAGCTTTACTCCATCAAGTACTCCATCAAGGTAATTGCACGGGTCAATTCATGTTGTTGATCTAATGTTTGTTTAGGTTTTGTAACAATAAGTGTATTTATTGCTTTGCAATTCTAACTTAGGGTGCAAAATTGGGGATGTTTAGTGAAAAAGCCTTATATGAAGTTGCAGCAAAATATATCTATCATGGGCATTTAGAATTTTTGAGTTTTTTTTGTCTTTATTCTTCGTTCTCTTTATTTGGGAGGAGCTAAAGAGTACTCCCTCCGTTCCATTTTATGTGGCATAGTTTGATTCGGCATGGAGTTTAAGAAATAAAGGGAGACTTTTAAAACTTGTGGTCTAAAATGATTCATAGATATTTGTGTGGTTGTAAATCATTTCATTAATGACAAAACTGTAATTTTAAAGTAGATTATTACCAAATTTAGAATGTTGTCATTCTTTTTGGAACAGACTAAAAAGAAAATGCTGCCACATAAATTGGAACGGAGGGAGTAGTATCTTACTTTGGGAAGTTGGAAAAGGGAAATGTTTAGGCCTAAATTTGGCCGTTTAGGTATTACAATTAAATTTGTTTGAGTATCGCAAGTAATACAGTAAATACGCAAGAAAAGTAAGTAAAACTTAGAGGAAAATAATAGAGAAGAAAGTGAAGAATTTTATTCCTTGAGAATAGTCGGATTCTGTGTGAATTGCTTGATACCGAATACAACGGGAGAGGATTTCTGTAGAATCCGTGAATATTGAAGAGCAAAGAAGAACAATTCTTGTAGTCTTCATTTTGTATTGAAGAGAGAAAAATAGGATTCTTGTATAATTCCAAGATAGGAATTATAATAGGGAGAATGAGGTATTTATAGGCTAAACTTTACCCAAATTCTTACCCTAATAGAATCATATTTGTGAGGCCTTTGGCCCATTACAAAATAAGTAAGGATTCCTACCCTAAAAAGGAGAACAATTAGGGCGGTGGGATTTTGCCCACACAATCAGTCCTCACACTTGCTGAGTGCTGTCGTAAGCAGTCAAGAAGTAAAATGATATTCCATCGGCTCTCTGAGGTCTTCCCTTAGCCTTGATGTGCTGATCAACAACTTGGCTCGTCAGGGATTAAAAGTATACGCTTTGAGAGCTGCCTCGTTAAAAACCATACGAAGAAAACCCAATGGGACAAAACCTTGTTAAGAGAAAAAGAGTGCAGCGTACATCTTGCTCCCTCTGATGAAGATATTACTTGATATCTCGGAGACGGTGAATTTCAACCTTGTAAGAGAGTTTCTCAAATGTTGAAGTTGGCTTTTTCCTTGCATGCTATTTCTCATGTGCTGTTGTCGTGTGCATGTATGCTTACACTCGTATCCTTCGGCTCTCGCGGGAGTTGATCTGCAGTTCTAGTAATGTAAACTGAGTCTTTGTCCTCAGGAGTTGAAATGTCTCTATAAACCGAGCGTCATTCTCTAGGCTACTGTTGACGGTATACGCCAGTTGGCCGTGGAGGCGCGATGGGCGTGGGAGAAGAGTATGTAGAGACCGAAATCATGCGGGCCTTAGTGGACCAAGCAGGAGAGCAACTTTGGACTCGAGTTCACTGTTGCGCGTCAATGCTGTGGAGTTCGTAAGAGATCATATGAAGAATGCACAAATCCGTTGGCCAAGCAACCTGAGAGCAGAACATGGTAGAAGGAATAAGGAGCTTTACCGCCAATTTCATAGGGACCATGACCAGAAGTAACATGTGCAGAGCATCGATCTTAGAAGTCATGAGTTTTTTAAACAAAGGGTACCTCAAGGACTTGCTCATCGATAAGGGAAAGCAGACCATCACCAGAAGTGAGAACCAGGACGCACTACCAAGCCTGCTCGATCCTAAAAGGTCCATCAATGTGATAATCAAGGGAGCCAACACTGCTCAGGGGGGGTCAAAGGATACCTTAGCAGCACCTGACCAGGGTCTCGCATGAGATGAGACGATCCTATTCAGCAAGGGAGACGACATCATCCCGCACCATGATGCCCTAGTCATAATACTAGGATGGAAGACACAGATGTGAAACGCGTATTGGTTGACACTGGTAGTGCTGTAAATCTCATCAGATGGGATGCACTGAAGGTGATGGATGTTGAGGATCGAATCATGCCGAGCGTGTAGGATTTAAAAATTCTTGGGAGAAGGCTATAGGCGAAGTTAACTAAACCACCCGCTTGCCGGGGATAGATTATGTTTTATCCTTTCAGGTAATCAAGGAAGGAGTTCCTTAAAATTCGATCATCGGGCAACCGTGAATTCATTAAGCCAAAGCAGTACCGTCCACCTGGCATCAGAAACTGAAGTATCCTACCCACTGGGGGATAAAAGAAGTGAATGGTGATCAGGAGGCAAGAAGGGAATGCTATACGGCCGCAATCCTTGGAGCATCTATCCCTGAGCAAGTTCCCGAGGTGAACATTCCAGGAGACCCTGAAGGCCTCGAAGCCGCAATTAACCAGGACTGCGATTTAGATGGTACGGTTGATTGACGTCTTTTGGGGGGAGAAGTAGTAGTGACAATTTGAAGTACTTTTCTTTTCAGAATTTACTTAGCACATTAGTCTTGCTCTCAGATTACAGTATTTTCATACTTTTCGGACATGTTACGGGTTTTTACCCGCAACATCCTAGGCACTGCGTCTTTATTAATAAAACTATTATCTTAATTAATCAGTTTTACTCATTTATTTAGATCCATCTACGATCAAACTATTCATAGCCCCAGCCACACACAACTTAAAGTAATACACCCACTTTATGTGACAAAAGTAGGGTACACTACTCGCTTAGAGCTAGACCACATCTAACTCAGCCACCAGGCATTAATCGAGTGTTGATCTCCTTAAATCAACAATTGCACCTACACGTGCGATGACGACGCCTGTGCGTGTAGTGCCTGAAAGTCTTAAATACTCGAGTACTAAGCGAAAATGTTTTGTCGCAAAATGTTAAAGGACCGTTTCCACACGGGTTAGGGTTGTCCCATTATGGGGGCAAACAGCCATCTACTACGGATGCAACCTAGCTGCCGTCGATCCGTGCATAATGGACGTAATAACTCAAGGCAGGCACACTGACACACATTCTTAAATAACTAGAACATTCAGTACGACCAGAAACTATCTAATTCTAGGGTGCAAATGCTCACAGAGGCATAACTTGACATTACTTATTGTTTACGATGAACATTAAAAAACGTCATGAACAAGAACAAGTGATTTAAGTTAATACGCCATAAAACGGGCCCAAAAATTACATTAAACTTCTGCATACGCGGATAAATGTCCAAATCATCAGATGCATAAAACAAAAGAGCATCAAACGGGGGAGGGATACTCATTCCTCTCTAAGGGGAATTCCTTCATCGGGAATACTCCATGAAGGTCCTGTTTCACCAGCTGCAGATTCCTAGTCGGCGTCTCCTCTCTTTCACCACTCATCTCTTCTGAGCTTTCCTCAAGGTGAGGACCAAGTTGAGCATCTGCCTGGGAAACAAGGCCAGTATACGAGGCAATCTCAGCAGCAAGGCCAAGATTAGGGTCATCACGAACCCGAAGAAAGGTGGCGAGAGCAGCAGCAATGTTGGCACGATCAACTTCTGCTATGCGACGAGCATCTAGAGCTTCTCTTTGTTGATCTTTCAAGAGACACTTCTCGCGAAGGTCGTTGCGAATTCGCTCAAGTGGCACCACTTACCTTTCATCCTGTCATTCTCATCTTGAAGGAAGGCAGAGAGACCCTGATCTACGGCATATTTCTTAGCAGCAGTCATTCTCTCCCCATTCGTATAGTTGTTGTTGCATATCTCTCATGATCCCTTCTAGACGATTCACGTTGTTGAGATGGAGCTGCTCTGAGACTTTGACATCTACAAGGGATGACTTGAGGGCCTCCACATCCTGCTTGTGCTTGCGCACTTCACTGGTCAATGTCCTCTCCAAGTTCTTGCTCTTCAGAACCTCGGCACAATAAGCATCACGAGTGGTCTGCAGCCCGCCCTTCAACTTCTCAACCTTCTCCATAAAGCGCTGCAAGCTAGCTACTTGTCCATGTAGAGCATCCGCTTCCTCGACCAGGCTCCCTCGTAAGCTTTCCCGGCCGAGTATCTCATGATACACCATCAATCCCTAGGTAATGGTAGGAACATGAGTTTGGAAAAAGAAGAACAATGTTGAACTTGACGATATAGCGACAGGAAACTTACCTAAAGGGAGCAGCAGGTGGCAACTTCAAGCAACTCGTGATTGTTGTAGCCAGAAATGTGTTCTTGTTCTGTGCAGGGCTAACCAGACAGTGGTATGGACCGTCACAACCTGTGGAGTTTTCATCAGGTTAACCCTCACAGCAATAGGGATTACAACCTCCCAAGCTCTACCTACGGGTTCAGGCACGGCCTCTAAGACAACATCTTTTCGAGGAAGCCGCTGAAAAGAGTTAGCGCCCTCAGGAGTAGGAGCAACAACAACAGGTTCTAAACATGAACGGATAATGTCAGCTTTTGAAGAAAATAAGAAAATAATGTTATTTCAAAAACTGGAGTCCAAGAAACAACGGCCTGGAGGTTTTGGATTAGAAGACATGGCAGGAAGCAAGATATTATCCTCCACACTAGCCTTTTCCTCGGCTATGCGAGTCTCTTCAATCAGACATCTATGCTTTTGTGAAGAAGAACCAGCCTCAACAGCAGTAGAGGGGGTTGTCTCAATAGATAGAGACGCTCGGGGGACTTCTCGCTCACCATTAGAAATCACAAGGGTTTCACCAGCAATGGGCATGTTCGCCGGCCTAGAAGACCTTCTCCTCTTCGAGGAACGGGATCTGCTCGCCCTCTAAAAAACTCTTCCACTAGATGCTTGCACATCAGGTAAGGGAGAATTATACGGGGCAACAATCTGAATCTCCACCAGCATGGGCATATCACGATGAGAAAACCCTGGAAGCAGTGGTAGATCAGAATATAGAAGAAACCTCGGGTAGGAAAAACAGTTCAATAATTACTCACTGTGGTCTTTCCCCGCCAGTCGTTCGTGTTCGCCAGGGACAAGAAGGTCAAGGAGTCAGGATAGTTCCTCGAGAAGATGTGTGACCCAAGTCATCAGTTTAGAAAGAAAATCAGTTTCATGAGAATACAGTAGAAAGCAATGAGATAAGTTTCTGCGGACTTACACTTTCTGCTAAAGACTTCTGGAAAGGGAAGACATGATACCAAATCGGCAATCCGCACAGCCACGTACCTGTACACCCAACAACTGTCTTTGGAGTCTTCACTGTTGGAAACTATACCTTTCTTCCCCCATTTCATGAACATCAGCATCTCTTCTTTATGAAGACGAGGGGAATAGAAAGCCAGAAGATGATCAAAAGTAAATGCGACATGGGCGTGGTTAGCCAAGTGATCAAGCACGGCCACTAATCGCCACACAAAAGGGCCAATTTAGCCCAATCAAACATTATAACGGCATCATATGTCCTCTATGATTCAGTGGACACGCCTGTTGAGATGAAGACAAAAAAGGTATGTGTGAACCATCGAATAGCCAGCCCGATAAAAGGAGATTCTTTCTTCAGCACCAAGAGCAAGAACGACAGAAAAATCAGGCCATCTGCATTCATGCTTGATGTGCATATTATCACTCTTCGTGACTGCAGAAGGGTAGGATTCGATGGAGAGATTGTTGTTTTCACCCTCTTGCTTAGGGGTTTGGACCAACATGCGGCCATTGTTTTCAAAGTTGAAGGTGCTAGTAAGGTAATCTTACGCTCTGAAGTTCTTTGGAAGAAAGCTTGGACCTTGTTCCATGATGATATTATTAGCAAGATTGAGAAAGAGATTATCTTTTAAAGAAAAGTTCTTGAAGATCTTAGAAAGGTGTGAATAAACTTTCTCACTTATGACCTATATATACACGTCTGGTTGGAAACATATAGGGAAGTTGAATGATCTCAATCATGTGGGATCGTAATTATGATTACTACAGTTAAGTGGTATGCATCCCCATAATTACAGGATGTGAACAGAGCAACAACAGCATTGGAAAGATATGCAGAAAACCCCTCCAATCATCAGGGGCCACGTCGCTGTACTAAGGAATTTGCATTTAATACGACGCAAGCGAAGAGTCAAGGAGGCGAGCGTCAGTACCATCACGCCTTTACATCTGCTATCACGCCGCTTTCACTTTCTGACTGCTTACATCAGCACATAGCAAGTGGGGGGACTGACTGTATGGGAAAAATATGACACCTATTATTACGGAAATACGAGTCCAACTGGCGAGACTAGACTTATCCTACAAGTCACCGGGCACTAAGGATATATGTCCGCTCCTAGAGCCAACATCCGTTTAGGCAGTTTGGCCACGGGGCGAAGAGCACACATCCCGTCGCCTAGGGTTTACAGTCTCCTAGTTAGGGTTTAGTATACCACCGCCTTGAGTTATAGACCCATGGCCCTATTAGTATTTATATTTTACCTTATTTTTGACTTGGTATCACTACTATAAATACCTCTCCTTACATTGTATTGTACTAACTCTGGATTCGCCATCAACTTCGGTTACTTTCAAGGAGTAACATTTACATTGCTTTCTCCATTATTTTTATTTATTTACTTGTCTTTATTTTCATCGTATTTACTTACTTTTCTATCATAATTTGTCGTATTACTTGTGATTCAATTCATAATTAATTGTTTAACCTAGACGTACAAATTTAGGTATAAACACAAATGTTCAATGTAAGCCCGTGCCGCATCACAGCATGAGAATGACATACCAAGATTGGACCATGAAAAGTCACCATGAAACGACATGTTTCTACAAAGGATTGACTAAAGGTTGGGAGAAACATTTGGCATTGGTGGACCTTTTTTAGATTAGAAACAGATCGACAACAGCAGGACATTATTTGTTTGAATTTACTGTGAAAAGAAGAACAAGAACCACCAAGAATACTTGCAAGGACATGATTCAGAGGCTGTGTAGCCATGATGAAAATCCAGTGTGATATTTGCTACGTTACCGGCAAGAGCAAGGACTCCCGCTTTGGGAGCAGTTTGTTCTAAAGTTTCAAACAGAACCCTATTTTGAGAAATGGTAGGGGTTTTCAATCTTCATACAAGACCCTATTAGGATAATGGATCAGAGTTTGCAGCATTCAAGTCAAAGCCATATGTGATAAATAGGTAGAATCTTCAACTCCCAAATAAGGGTTCAATAGCGATGGACAAACAGAGGAGACATGACCCGCCAAAAGTTTTTAAATAATTGAGCACTCTAATGATAATGCAGAAGTTAACTTCGAGTCAGTTTTCGCTAAAAGATAGCGACCATTCACTTCTCGAGTTAGTTTCCGCTAAAAGATAACGACCATCTTTCGAGTCAGTTTCCGCTAGCGATATTTCCTTTTTCAAGTCGGATTCTGCTAAAAGATAGCGAACATTTTCTTTTGGAGTCAGTTTCTGCTAAACTATAGCAACCATTTCTTTTCGAGTCAATTTTCGCTAAAAGATAGCGACCGTCTCCTTTTCGAGTCAGCTTCCGCTAAAAGATATCGACCATTTTCATTTCGAGTCAGTTTTCCGCTAAAAGATAGCGATCAATTCCTTTCGAGTCAGTTTCTGCTAAAAGATAGTGACCGTCTCCTTTTTGAGTCAATTTCTACTAAAAGATAGCGATCATTTCCTTTTCAAGTCAGTTTTCGCTAAAAGATAGCGACCATTTCCTTTTGAGTCAGTTTCCGCTAAATAATAGCGATCATTTCCTTTTCGAGTCACACTCCGCTAAAAGATAGATACCATTTCCTTTCGAGTCTATTTCCGCTAAAAGATAGCGACCATTTTCTTTCGAGTCAGTTTCCGCTAAAAGATAGCGACCATTTCCTTTTCGAGTCAGTTTCCACTAAAAGATAGTGTCTATTTCCTTTTCGAGTCATTCTCCGCTAAAAGATAGCGACCACTTCCCTTTCCAGTCAAGGTCCGCTATAAGAAGCGATCATTTCCTTTTCGAGTCAATTTTTTGCTAAAAAAGGCGATCATTTTCTTTTCGAGTCAATTTTTTGCTAAAAAAGGCGATCATTTCCTTTTTGAGTCAGTCTCCGCTAAAAGATAGCAACCACTTTCTTTTTGAGTCAGTATCCTGTTACACCCCGTACGTCTAAATTGTCGTATATCATTATAATATCATGTTAAGAATGATTTAAGTGAGTTTAAAATAATAATATGACCATATATGAAGTTTATATGTTGAATATAAAGTTTGGGAAAAATCAGATTTAAGTTGCGGAAAAACCAATTAAGGAATTGCCTTGTAACGGAGCTTTTTCAGCAATTAATTTCATGTGTTATATGAAGTCTTTTGGGGACATATCATATACCAAATTGAAGGTCTTGGAGTGTAGTTTCCAACACTTTTAACGGTTTGCTCATATAACTTATAGATAAAAAGATATGAGCGTCAGAAGTCAGACCAGAAAAAGGGACATAAGCGCAAAAGAGGGCTAGAAATGAAATGTTTTTATTATAAAAGAGAAATTTCTCTCTCTCTCTCGACATTTCCAGTAAACCCACGATATAAACAGTGGTTTTCTCAGTTTGAATCCATTTTTTTTTATTTTGAAGAAAGAACATCAATTTTGACACGAAACGGAAGACGGATTGCGTCAAAACGCTCTACGCGATTAGGGTAACATTATGCTACCTTCAATTTCGTCTATAGTTTGAGGTTTAGAATTACTTCATAGCTAAGTAAAGTATCTAAATTCTATATTATAGCTTGTTTAAGCTTTAGAAGGTGTGGAATTCAAAGGAACGAAGTTTAGAAGCTAGAAACATCAAAGGTATGTAAGGCTAAACCTTTCTTTTGGCAAGGCATGTATCTTTTAGATTTTGAAGCTTTTATTAGTTTCAAACTTAGTATTTCTTCTGAGAAACTTGTATGGTACCAAGGAAACCTTGTATATACTTAATTTGGTACTAAAATCCAAGGTGAAAGACGTCCAAATCAGAAAGGCAAAACGTTTCAAAATCTGGAAAATTGTTTTGAACTTTGGACAGTTGTTAGTATATTGATCATAACTCCTTATACAAAATTGATATTAAGATGATTTAAGAATCTACAGAATCCTAATACATATATCTACAACTTTCATGAAGACCATGAGGTCTATAACTTTTATCTGCACCCTCAAAACTATGATGCAATACAGGACGCTGGTACTGTCTAGAAATTCTGTACATCCGTGGAATTGTTACGCCACTCTCATCTTGTTATCCAGTTAATTTTTTTATGTTATCAGTTTATCCGGGTATCCATTCCCGTGTATAGTATAGTGCTGGTTCTGTTTTGCGGATCATCCAGTTTCAGTGGAAACTCTGCCGAAATTTTTATAAAAATCAAAGAGTTAGACAAATTCTAAGTTTCAGGTTGTGTCTACAATTCCATCCAGAGTTTTCTTATCATTCCTTTGAGTCCATATATATTGTTGCCACATGTGTTATGCCTCATACATGCTTATGCTTATATTGTGATCATGTTATGTGTGATTTGGAGTCCCCCATAGAGGCTGGACATTGGACACACAGTCCGGTCGCGTGTGATACTAGCCGTCTGGGGGATACAGCCCCTCTGGTTCAGGCGGGAGTTGAAACACCTAGTGTGACCGGGTGTCATTCACACACTCTGACCAGAGAGACTAGATATTACTGGCTGGGGGGGATATAGCCCATAACACCCACCAGGTTTGTTATATACGCGTATATAGCCACATTATGCACTGCATGATTATACATGAGGCTAGTTCCAGTTTTCAGTTACCTGATTTGGGGGGATACAGCCCATAACGCCAGACAGGTACTAGTTCAGATGTTCAGTTACCTGATTTGGGGGGATATAGCCCATAACACCAGACAGGTACCAGTTCAGATAACAGTTCAGCTTTAGCTCAGTACCAGTTGACAGTTATCAGTTCTCAGTTATCAGCCACCAGTTCTTAGCGTCAGTATCAGTTGACAGTTATCAGTTCTCAGTTATCAGCCACCAGTTCTTAGCGTCAGTATCAGTTGACAGTTATCAGTTCTCAATTATCAGCCACCAGTTCTTAGCGTCAGTATTAGTTGACAGTTATCAGTTCCAGTTTCTAGTAACCAGCTATCAGTCATATTACAGTTATTTATCAGTATAGTTCAGCTCAGTCTTCAGGTTCAGATTCAGCTAGACTTCAGCTTATATTCATATCATGTTTAGTACGTTCTTCAGATTTCCAGCTATATTGCTATGCTCCAGCTCATGTTTACATATTTATATTCCAGCCTACAGTTTCATTCAGCTATGACATATTATATGCTCATGCCTTACATACTTGGTACATATCGTACTCACGCCCTTTTCTGGGGCGCTGCGTTTCATGCCGCGCAGGTGCAGATAGATCAATGCTTGGACCACGTTAGTAGGCCATCGATCAGCTATTGGAGTCACTCCGCTTACTCCCGGAGTTACTTATCTTTTGGTATGTATACAGTCAGCCAGTTTGGGTATGGCGGGGTCTTGTCCCGTCCTTTGTATATTCAGTTCAGCACTCTTAGAGGCCTGTAGATATGTCCCTGTGCGGTGCAGTCAGTATGTTATGTATGTCAGCTTATGTTAGCCTTGTCAGCTATTTGCATTGCATACTCCTTATCAACTAGGTTTATGCTTATTCTGTTTATCAGTTATAATGGTTAGCATATTATCAGTAGGATTAGTGATGATCGACACTTAGTGTTGGTCATCCGTCGCGGCCCTAAGTTGGGTTGTGACAAAAGTGGTATCAGAGCAGTTCAGTCCTAGGGTGTCTACAGGCCGTGTCTAGTAGAGTCTTGTTTAGGAGTATGTTGCGCGCCATACTTTTGAACAGGAGGCTACAAGGCACTTCAGGACAGTTGTCTTTCCTTCTTCTCTAGATCGTGCGATAGAGCCATGATTATAGAATTCAGCCCTCTAACAATAGTAATTTCAGCAAAGCGATGCCGCCAAAGAAACTAACAGCTGCCCAGAAGGGCAAGGTTATTGCCGGCCAGGGTATTAGTAGAGTGCCACCTAAGGTGGATGAGAGTGAGGAGTCCAGACCTGAGGCTCCATCCGAGGCCTCACAGATCCTATCAGTTCAGGGTAATATTAGAGGTACTGCAGCTACTATACCTCCACCTTCTCAGCCTGATAGTCAGGGGCAGGAAATGAGGGATGCCATCAGATTATCGACCAGTGTTGTAGTTGCTCAGACTAGACAACACAGTGCAGATGCCCAGGGAGATGTTGGATCCAAGATCAATGATTTTATCAGGCTAGAGCCTACAGTCTTTACTGGATCCCGTACAGGAGAAGACCCTCAGGATTTTCTATTGAGGATAGCCAGAGTGTTGAGGGTTATGCACGTGTCAGACACGGAGTCAGTAGAGTTGGCTGCATTCAGATTGCATGACCTTAGCAGCAGGGTGGTATCAGACATGGGAGCTATCTAGAGGGTCAGATGTTACTCCGGCGACTTGGAAGGAATTCTCAGATGCCTTCCTTTATCAGTATATGCCTATAGAGACATAGGGAGCCCATGCTAATCAGTTCCTGACCTTGAGACAGGGAATTTTGAGTGTAGAAGAGTATAATAATTGCTTTAATTCTTTAGCATGGTTTGCCCCTACGGTGGTAGTGAGTATAGAGGATAGAATTCATAGGTATATATATATAGTGGGACTAGCTCCACACCTAGTGAACGAGCGTATGACAGTTGCTATGCAGTCATGTATGAACATAACATTCAGGCATTTGCTTTGTTACTTGAGGAGAGGAAGCAAAAATAGAGAGCCGACAGGGATAAAGTGCTAGACAAGAGGGGCAGATTTTCTGGTTCGTTTGGAGAGACGTCTGGAGCGAGTAGATAGCAGTGTGTTAGACAACCACCAGCTAGTATACCTACACAGTCTCGTGGCCTGAGATCTGATAGAACTCCTCAGTCCAGAGCTAGTCAGGCATCACAGATTTCAGGATTTCAGCGCCGTGGTACTTCGATACTGGCCAGTCAGACATATCCCAGATGTTCAGATTGTGGTAAACGCCACTTGGGTCCATGTCAGTTAGGAGTTGATACTTGTTATATTTGTCACGAGGCAGGCCATTTCATGAGAGATTGCCCGACTAGGGGTGGTAGTTGTACAGCCCAGCCAGCTAGATCAGCAGTTGCTTGCTCAGCACCAGCACGCCATCAGGGGCATGTTCTTCAGGATGGCACCTGTATAACAGAAAGAATTTAAGGAGCAATTGAAGGATTTGTTAGATAAAGGCCTCATCAGACCCAGCATTTCCCCGTGGGGAGCCTCGATACTATTTGTAAAAAAAAAGAAAGATGACTCTCTACGCATGTGCATAGATTACAGACAGCTGAATAAAGTCATTATTAAGAATAAATACTCTCTGCCCAGGATTGATGTCTAGTTTGAAAAGCTCCAGGGTGCCAAGTGCTTCTCGAATATAGATTTGCGATCAGGCTACCATCAGGTTAGAGTTAGAAAATCTGATATACCTAAGACTGCATTCAGGACTAGGAATGGCCATTATGAGTTTTTAGTGATGTTGTTTGGACTCACTAATGCCTTTGCAGTATTTATGGATCTAATGGACAGCGTATTCAGGCCTTATTTAGATTTATTTGTGATTATATTTATTGATGATATTCTCATCTATTCAAGTCTGAATCAGAGCATGCAGAGCACCTACGCACAGTATTGGGTACTCATCGGGACCAACAATTATATGCTAAGTTCTCAAAGTGTAAATTCTAGATAGATTCAGTGGCATTTCTTGGCCACATAGTTTCAGCAGAAAGAATTAAAATAGATGACCAGAAGATCTAGGCTGTGAAGAATTGGCCCATGCCTACGACGCCAACTGAAGTACATAGTTTTCTGGGTTTGGCAGGTTATTACAGAAAGTTTATAGAGGGTTTTTCCTCCATTGCAGCTCCACTGACCAAATTGACAAAGAAATCAGCTAAATTTGAGTGGTCTGATTCTTGCGAGCACAGCTTCCAAGAACTAAAGAACAGGTTGATAACAGCTCCAGTACTTACACTTCCAGAGGGATCTGAGGGCTATGTCATTTACTGTGATGCTTCTCGAATTGGTCTTCGTTGTGTTTGATGCAGCATGGAAGAGTAATTGCTTATGCTTCTAGGCAGCTGAAAAAGCACGATCAGAACTACCTCATCCATGATCTTGAGTTTTCAGCAGTCATTCATGCATTGAAGATTTGAAGACATTATTTTTACGGTGTTCATGTTGATATTTATACGGATCACAAGAGCCTCCAGTACATATTTAAGCAAAAAGAGCTAACCCTATGATAAAGGCGGTGGCTAGAGTTGCTGAAGGACTATGACATGGATATTCTTTATCATCCGGGTAAAGCGAACGTTGTTGCTGATTCCCTTAGTCGCAAGCCTATGGGTAGTCTATCTTATTTACAACCAGAGAAAATAAAGTTAGCTCATACACTCTACCAGTTGGCCAGCATGGATGTCAGATTAATAGATTCAGAGGACGCAAGAGTTACAGTTCAGAACGCAACCACTACTTGCCTAGTGACATAAGTAAAGCAGCGCCAGTATGAGGATCCAGTTCTAGTTCAATACAGGCAAATAGCCACAAGAAAACCAAAATTATTATATAGGTTACTAGTGACGGGGTTCTTATATATAAAGATAGACTTTGTGTTCCTGATGTTGCAGATTTATGTGGACAAATTATGACAGATGCACATTATTCCAGATACACTGTTCATCCTAATTCGACTAAGATTTACCATGATCTTAAGCAGATTTATTGTTGAGACGAAATGAAGCGTGACATAGCAGAATTTGTGGCTCAGTGTGCTAACTGCCAGCAGGTTAAAGTCGAGCATAAAAAAAAAAAAAAAAACCTAGTGGCTTGTTACAGGAAGTCGAGATTCCATCATAGAAATGGGAAGCAGTGAATATGGACTTCATTACAGGCTTTCCCCGTATGCGGAGCAGATATGATTCTATTTGGGTTATAGTTGACAGGCTTACTAAATGAGCTCATTTCTTTCCTGTTAGAACTACATATACAGCAGAGGATTATGCCAGACTTTATATCAGAGAGATAGTGCGCCTACATGGTATTCCAGTATTTATTATTTCAGACGGGGACGCACCAGTTTACAGCTAATTTCTATAGATCGTTCCAGACAGGTTTAGGGACACAGGTGTATCTGAGTACAGTATTTCATCCATAGACAGACAGACAGGCTGAGCGGACCATTCAGACATTAGAAAATATGCTTAGAGCTTACGTGTTAGATTTTAGAGGCGCTGGAATGGTCACCTACTGTTGATAGAGTTTGCATATAATAATAGCTATCATTCTAACATACAGATGGTGCCATATGAAGCTTTGCATGGGCACAAATGCAGGTTTTCTATATGATGGTTCAAGGTTGGCGAGTCTCAATTGATAGGTCCAGATTTAATCCAACAATTAATTGATAAAGTCAAGTTGATCAGGGAAATATTATTAGCAGTGCAGAGCAGACAGAAGTCCTATGCAGATAATCGACATTGAGATTTAGAATTTCATATTGGCGATTAGGTATTCCTGAAAGTATCACCTATGAAAGGCGTTATGAGATTTGGAAAGAAGGGAAAGCTTCGCCATAGATTTATTAGTCCATATCAGATTATCAGGCAAGTTGGGCGTGTAGTCTACGAGTTAGACCTTCAAGCAGACCTTCAGGAGGTACATCCAGTATTGCATGTTTCCATGCTAAAAAAAAATGTGTCAGAGATCCTTCTAGAGTTGTACCAGTAGAGGATGTACAGATTACAGAACAGTTGACTAATAAGGAGGTGCCAGTTGCAATTTAAAGAGGCAGATTCGTCGAGTAAGGACGAAAGACATTCCTTTAGTTAAGATGCTATATCAAAGCAATAATATAGAAGAAATAACTTGGGAAGCTGAAAATGACATGAGGGCCAAATATACAGATCTCTTCATTACTTCGAGTATGTAATAGATCGTTGCTTAATGCTTCTACATACTTCATTTAACATTCGAGGACGAATGTTCCTAACGGGGGAATATTGTTACACCCCGTACGTCTAAATTGTCGTATATCATTATAATATCATGTTAAGAATGATTTAAGTGAGTTTAAAATAATAATATGACCATATATGAAGTTTATATGTTGAATATAAAGTTTGGGAAAAATCAGATTTAAGTTGCGGAAAAACCAATTAAGGAATTGCCTTGTAACGGAGCTTTTTCAGCAATTAATTTCATGTGTTATATGAAGTCTTTTGGGGACATATCATATACCAAATTGAAGGTCTTGGAGTGTAGTTTCCAACACTTTTAACGGTTTGCTCATATAACTTATAGATAAAAAGATATGAGCGTCAGAAGTCAGACCAGAAAAAGGGACATAAGCGCAAAAGAGGGCTAGAAATGAAATGTTTTTATTATAAAAGAGAAATTTCTCTCTCTCTCTCGACATTTCCAGTAAGCCCACGATATAAACAGTGGTTTCCTCAGTTTGAATCCTTTTTTTTTGATTTTGAAGAAAGAACATCAATTTTGACACGAAACGGAAGACGGATTGCGTCAAAACGCTCTACGCGATTAGGGTAACATTATGCTACCTTCAATTTCGTCTATAGTTTGAGTTTTAGAATTACTTCATAGCTAAGTAAAGTATCTAAATTCTATATTATAGCTTGTTTAAGCTTTAGAAGGTGTGGAATTCAAAGGAACGAAGTTTAGAAGCTAGAAACATCAAAGGTATGTAAGGCTAAACCTTTCTTTTGGCAAGGCATGTATCTTTTAGATTTTGAAGCTTTTATTAGTTTCAAACTTAGTATTTCTTCTGAGAAACTTGTATGGTACCAAGGAAACCTTGTATATACTTAATTTGGTACTAAAATCCAAGGTGAAAGACGTCCAAATCAGAAAGGCAAAACGTTTCAAAATCTGGAAAATTGTTTTGAACTTTGGACAGTTGTTAGTATATTGATCATAACTCCTTATACAAAATTGATATTAAGATGATTAAAGAATCTACAGAATCCTAATACATATATCTACAACTTTCATGAAGACCATGAGGTCTATAACTTTTATCTGCACCCTCAAAACTATGATGCAATACAGGACGCTGGTACTGTCTAGAAATTCTGTACATCCGTGGAATTGTTACGCCACTCTCATCTTGTTATCCAGTTAATTTGTTTATGTTATCAGTTTATCCGGGTATCCATTCCCGTGTATAGTATAGTGCTGGTTCTGTTTTGCGGATCATCCAGTTTCAGTGGAAACTCTGCCGAAATTTTTATAAAAATCAAAGAGTTAGACAAATTCTAAGTTTCAGGTTGTGTCTACAATTCCATCTAGAGTTTTCTTATCATTCCTTTGAGTCCATATATATTGTTGCCACATGTGTTATGCCTCATACATGCTTATGCTTATATTGTGATCATGTTATGTGTGATTTGGAGTCCCCCATAGAGGCTGGACATTGGACACACAGTCCGGTCGCGTGTGATACTAGCCGTCTGGGGGATACAGCCTCTCTGGTTCAGGCGGGAGTTGAAACACCTAGTGTGACCGGGTGTCATTCACACACTCTGACCAGAGAGACTAGATATTACTGGCTGGGGGGGATATAGCCCATAACACCCACCAGGTTTGTTATATACGCGTATATAGCCACATTATGCACTGCATGATTATACATGAGGCTAGTTCCAGTTTTCAGTTACCTGATTTGGGGGGATACAGCCCATAACGCCAGACAGGTACTAGTTCAGATGTTCAGTTACCTGATTTGGGGGGATATAGCCCATAACACCAGACAGGTACCAGTTCAGATAACAGTTCAGCTTTAGCTCAGTACCAGTTGACAGTTATCAGTTCTCAGTTATCAGCCACCAGTTCTTAGCGTCAGTATCAGTTGACAGTTATCAGTTCTCAGTTATCAGCCACCAGTTCTTAGCGTCAGTATCAGTTGACAGTTATCAGTTCTCAATTATCAGCCACCAGTTCTTAGCGTCAGTATTAGTTGACAGTTATCAGTTCCAGTTTCTAGTAACCAGCTATCAGTCATATTACAGTTATTTATCAGTATAGTTCAGCTCAGTCTTCAGGTTCAGATTCAGCTAGACTTCAGCTTATATTCATATCATGTTTAGTACGTTCTTCAGATTTCCAGCTATATTGCTATGCTCCAGCTCATGTTTACATATTTATATTCCAGCCTACAGTTTCATTCAGCTATGACATATTATATGCTCATGCCTTACATACTTGGTACATATCGTACTCACGCCCTTTTCTGGGGCGCTGCGTTTCATGCCGCGCAGGTGCAGATAGATCAATGCTTGGACCACGTTAGTAGGCCATCGATCAGCTATTGGAGTCACTCCGCTTACTCCCGGAGTTACTTATCTTTTGGTATGTATACAGTCAGCCAGTTTGGGTATGGCGGGGTCTTGTCCCGTCCTTTGTATATTCAGTTCAGCACTCTTAGAGGCCTGTAGATATGTCCCTGTGCGGTGCAGTCAGTATGTTATGTATGTCAGCTTATGTTAGCCTTGTCAGCTATTTGCATTGCATACTCCTTATCAACTAGGTTTATGCTTATTCTGTTTATCAGTTATAATGGTTAGCATATTATCAGTAGGATTAGTGATGATCGACACTTAGTGTTGGTCATCCGTCGCGGCCCTAAGTTGGGTTGTGACATATCCGCTAAAAGATAGCGATCATTTCCTTTCCAAGTCAAAATTTGCTAAGATACAGCGATCGCTTCCGTCAAGTCAAGATCGGCTAAAAGATAGCGATCATTCCTTTTTCAAGTTAAGACCCGCTCAAACATAAGCGAAGATTTCAAGTTTCAAGTCAAGACCGGTCCAAACATAAGTGGAGATTTCAAGTTTCAAGTCCAGACCCTGTCAAACAAAAGCGGCAATTTTCAAGTTTCAAGTCGAACTCACCTGCACAATGAGCTGCAGTGATATCTTTCAAAGTCAAGACCCACTTGGATAGTGGGAGCCTCGTTTTATAATTAAGATGCGGCCAACAAACTAAAGAAGTGACCAGCCCATCACCTTGTGAAGCATGAAGATTTAGTCTACTTTTATATTTTTCAATGTTGTATTTCTATTTTATCTTTATAAAAGCAATGATCACCAGCCAGCAACTAGCAAGCAGTGACCACTAGCAGCAGCCTCAATGTGTTAGAAGTTTCTTATGTTAGTCCCTCTATATTAGAAGTATCTAGTGTCAGTCCTAGTGTGTCTAGTAGCATCTAGTGTAAGTCCACGTGAGTCTAGAAGAGTCTAGTGTCTATACTACCGCACGTTAGCAACTACACTGACCTGATTCCTTAGTCCCGTAATAGTATGATCAAAATAGCTGTGTTGATTTTCTACGGTTGTTGCCTAATTTTCGTAGATTTTAATTATCTATTTTACTTAGTTAATTAGAGGGAAAATATCAAAAATACACCAAAAAAAATATTTTTTTATATTAATTGTCTAATTATTATTTATAAGTTTGATTGTGTGATTAGTATAATTTTATTTATTTTATTTGAGTTTGATTTGTGTGATTCAATATAATTTGTGCATTTTATGATTAATTAATTAGGTTGTTAGTTTAAATTAAGAAGACTTTAAGTAGTGGATTCAGCATAGTAGTTAAGGCGATTGGCCACACTTGAATTCAAGCAAAAATAAGAAACTTAGTCAACCCAAATCCCCTAGACCCGTCAGCCCATTCCATTAACTCGGCCCATGACCCGTTAAACACTAAGTATATAAGCCTTCCGAGCCCCTCATTTTCCCTTCACCCCTGTAAGGGGCCATTTGTTTTTATTAAGATTAAGAGGCCTGAACCTGAATACACATCTGAATATTAAGATATGATATCTAGAACTGAATACTAACTAATTAAGACTATTTGTTTTCAACATCTGAATCTGAATTACGCCCACTTCTATTTTTTGCTTCTATTCTTCTCAAATAATATTTTGAAATGGATCTTGTTAAACTCCAAATTTGAAGATGAAAAATATGATTAGGAAAAGAATTCACGTTTGTAAATTCCAATTCTAAAATTTTCAGTAAAAGTTTTGAGGTATATTAGTACTTTTGGCTTTGGTAGTTGGAGAGAGAAAGAGAGGGGTGAGAAGCCTATTACAACCGTAAGAAATTATTTCCGAAAAAGAAGCTATATCACTTTTAAGAGTCTGTATGGTATAAAGACATGGTTAAAGATCTTATTTATTAAGAGTTAATAAGGTCTATTAAGAACTTTTTAAGAATAAAAACCAAATGCACTTAATGGGTGGTTATCTGAATTATTCAGATTCATACCTCCATTAAGTGCAAACAAATGAGGCCTAAGCCTCTTGGCTTACGGTTACGTTGCCCAAAAATCCAACTTCACCGGAAAAGCCAACCCCGCCACTGCACCACCATACCTCCATTGTGCTTCGGCCGTAAATCGCCGCCGGACCGCCGCCTTTTGGTGGACGAAAAATAAAAACTATACTATTCTGAAAAACTCTCGACCCTCTCTTTCCATTTCTACCACTATTTTATTCAAATTCTCAACCATTTGGCATAGATCGGAGGTTGAAGTTTCGGCAAATCCTCGCTCCGGCCACTTTTTGTGTTTCCCGATATGTTTTTATTTCTTTCTCTTCTCCTCAACTTTCTCTATCACCTCTCATACCCCATTTACCCAAGATCCCTATTCTTGTTGCCTTCTTCTTCCCCGTTTTCCTTTTTTCTTTATTTTTTTTCTTTACTTTATGTTATGTATTTTAATTTTTGATATGTTTTGATGGTGATATGTTGACTAAACTTGGGACGGTTCGGGGGCTGCTATGATGATGAATTTTTTGATGTATGTGATGGTGATGAGGCTGTTTGGTTTGACTATATTGGAGTTGTAGTGAAGTGGAAAAACTATTACATTGTTAATCAGTGAAGTAAGGGGGCTGTTATGTTTATGTGTGTTGATGGCAAAGAAGCACGAATGCGCTGATGACTGAGGTTTATTGAACGGGTAGCTTTGATGATGAGAGAAGCTATGATGATGGCATGGCGCGATGGCGAGGCAGTTACTGCAGCAGGCTTGCAGCTTGGTGGCAGTTTGACGACGAGGCGTTAAAAATATGTCTCTGCTTGTTTTTCCCTTGATTTACCTTGTGTATTGTCAAAGTTTAGTCATTTTTAGTATTGATCATGTTGTAGTTTTAGTCAATAAGGATGCGTATATTTGTTTACTACTCCATTAAATAAGAAGTTCGTCTGTTTCGTCATCATTGTCTTTCTATTAGTTTGTTTGGTTTAAGTGAATTTTGGTTTAAGCTCGTCGTTTTGGGGGCTGGTCATATGGTGTTTTCTTATGAAGATGCAGTAAGGCAGTAGTGTGGACAGTAGTAGCTTCGGGCATGTGCTAGTTCGCTTTAGCATCGGGTTAGATAAAGAGAAGTTGCACCTTTGTTCCTCTTTCTTTACTTCTTGTTAATTTCTATACATTAGTGTTAGAAGTGATGTTAGCAAATGATACTAGCTCGTGTAACACTGTCTGTTTAATTTAATTGAATATAATAATTTCATGTTTCTGGCTTAATTGTTAACTTTAGCATATAAATGTCAGTGACCAAGTTTTTTTCCTTTTAGTCACAGCTTTTGTTCATTAGCCTAGATGTGTTCATTGTGACTGTTTCTGTTTTATAAGCCTATAGAATTCGTAAGTAAGTCGTTTTTGTTGTCTCTGTTCAAATGAGTTCATATCAAATTATTATATATGTATGTGAGTTAGAGTTTGCTTGGTTAAGTTTGTTCTTGTGAGTTTAAAAGTCGAATGTCGTCTGAATTATGTATTTGGTTAGTCCGCCAAGTATGGAAAGCTTATCTGAATATTCTTGTCAATGCACGTAGTACCTTAACTAGTCTTTAGGAATATAAGTGAGGCTGACTTAGTTTAGAAATTATTAGGTGTTAAATGTTAGAAAGTTAGAACTTTGGCTTGGACTTGCCCATTATTGTATTTTTGGTTTAAGTTTGTACTGGGAGTGAACTTAAGTCAATTTTTTTAGTCCATGTAATTGAGTCTTAATTTTTAATTAGGTTTGGAGTTAGAGTTTTAGTTGAAATAGTTTGGATTCCATAAAATTGAAAAATCAGATATTTTGTTAGAAAAGAAAGTGAAAAAAAAAGTCAAATAATAGTACTATTTCACATGGGTGTTGTACCCTTTTTTGAAAAGTAAAAAAAGAGCACATAGGTATTGTACTTTGACCCAATTTTGCACTCCACCCTTCGCACTTTTTCAGCCGATAAAGAAGAGGTTTTTACCCTCATTCACTCACTTTCAACCACACACACATACACAACTTATCTGTAAAAATACCATTCTACACTTGAAAAATCTGGAAAAAAAAAAAAATCACTCTTAAAAAGCAGCATCATAGATCTGAAAGTTTTTTAAAAAAAAAACGTACTAGAAAAAAGAAAAAAAATATAGAGAGAAGTGTAGAAGATTAGATCGAACTGAAAGTCCTTGCCTCAAAGGTCTTTTGGTGAGTTAAATTTTCTGAGTTTTAAGACAAGTTAGAGGTTTCTTTTGTGGGCTGTTTGTTGTTGTTTACTTGGCTTGTGTGGCTGCGCTATTGTGTTCTAATGTCTACTTTACTGCTGTTGAAATTAGCTAAAACGTAAACTCTTCTCCTACCATTTTTATTCTGTTGTATACATTTTGGCCTTTAAAAGGTCTTTGAATACAAGTAAAAGGATCAATTTCCAGGCCTTGAACTTCTCAGGCCCAGAGTAAAATATATTCTACTTCTTTGTGTTGTTGTTCATACATTATATAGTATGTTATGTATGTTAGAAAAAAGATAAGAAGCTAGTTTTGGGTTTGAATATGAGTAACTAAAAATCAAAATATTTTATGCTTGAGAGTTTGGATTCTCACATCCCAGGTCTGGTTTTGTAAAGGTTTAATCAAGACGAAGCCATTTCATGAGCTATTGTCATGTGTTTGTGAATGCATTTTTGACTTTGCTCTATATTGGTTTTGTCCGATTCCATGTTAAAATTATGACTTGAGTGCTACTTATAAGACTTGGAACTAAAGTGAAACAAGAGGTAAAATAGGATATATATATATATATATATGCAAATAATGTAGATTGGTAAGCAAATGAAATACTGCGAAGGCGAAGCTTAGGCAAGCAAGAGTGAAACAAGAGGTAAAATAGGACATATATGCAAATAATGTAGATTGGTAAGCAAATGAAATACTGCGCAGGCGAAGCTTAGGCAAGCAAGGTTGATGCAAATTCCATCTAAATTTTTAATAAAAAATTAAAAAAATAAATTGATAAGGCGCAACAATCTAGAAAAATCGATAGGCATTAATAAGTATGATTTATGATCTACTTATTAGGTAAAAATCAAACTAAATTTTAAAAAAATCTATTTGTTCTAAGTATACCTCGTGGGTTGCTTGATACAATTTTTGGTTCAAACAGTCAAAGTGTAACAAAAGAAGGCAAGATAACAACAAAATATATTTAAAAGTCGAAACGCGATAAATAAAAGTAGTTGTGCTCAGCACAGGATTTGAGAGTGTCTGATACCTTCCTGCGAATCAAATCGAGATCTTTTCCCGAATTTTCTAACACATACCACTAAAACGAGTCATAGTTGTTTCTAAAGGTGCCTTTTGGTGACTTGGCGCACCTTTGAACTTGTCAAGTGGCGACTCCAAATCTCATAACTTATGTATCTTTGAAACACTAGTCACAAGCCTTTTAAATAAAACAACCATAAATTTTTTAATGTTTAGGGCGTGACACTTGTATTTGTCTATCGAGGATATTTTTGCGCCTGCATGGGACGTGTTTGTTCGTCTTGCGAAGACGTACTTCGTACCTATTGAAGGCGTCTTTGTCTGTCTGAAGAAGGAGTAATTTGCACCTGTCGGAAGGAGACTTTATTTTTCTCCAAGAAGACGTAATTTACACCTGTAGAAAGGTGGCTTGACTTCACCAGCGGGTAACGGCTTAATTGCGCCAGCATGTGGCAACTTAGTTGCGTCAGCGGGTGCCGATTTAGTTGCGCCAGCAGGTGGCGACTTAACTTGTTTGTTGAAGACGTATGTGCGCTTGCAAGAGACGACTTTTGATATTAATGAAAAATGAATGCTCATTAATATACATGTTTTATGCGTACTTGCGTAGTTACTTGTAGTGTAGTCCAGCAGCATTGTTTGGGTGCCTTTCTAGGTTAATGTCTTTTAAAGAGAGGTGTGCGCACTGTTGGACGTTTCATTTGCATCAGAAATGACGGCTTTAGATTGCACCCGCAATGGGACGTCATTAGCCCGTTATATGTAACGGGACATTTTTGCGTTCAAGTTAGAACATCTATGCTTGTTCACTCGAGTGTATTTTCTAGAACTATGTGGGAAGGCGTCCCCACCCACATATAGGAGCAATGTTGAGTTGATGATTTCAACTTATGAAGAATGTTTGGTGGCTGAACTAGAATTGATCTAGCTTTAAGCGAGTAATGTACTCTACTTTGTAGCGAAAAGTGAGTATATTACTTCAATTTAAATTGTACCGGAGCTATCAATATTTGGATCATAGATGGATCTGAGAGAACTGTCTATGATTGAAATAACAGTTTTTACTGAATTGACGATTTCAGTGCCAATTTTACCTGGAAGCAAGTTGAATTGACGAGTTCGACATATGATCTTGGAACATCATAGCCCTCATCATCTCCATGGCTAATGGACGCAAGCTATCAACAATGACCCATAGAACAATAGCTGGGTTGCTAGCTAAGCTTTAGCTGGCTAATGAGCGGCTTGATGAGGCAAACAACAAATCTGAAGGTGCAATTGTACCGGTGGAAAACCTCATTCTAGGTTTTAGCCAAACTCTCCTGCAGTATATGTCGGATCCAAAAGAAAAAAGAGGACGCTGGGTCCATAAGCGAATATAAATAAACTACTCAAAAAAAAAACTACCTGAGGGATATCATGTCTGAAATTATTGGTTATCCGATCTCCTCCCCCAAGCATTCGGGTCAATTGGAGAGTGACTTGGATGTCCTTTGCTCTGAGGCTTAGGGGTATTTGACTACCGCTACCTAGGTTTCTCTTAGATGAGGATTGTGGATAACGTCTGTTGTCCAGTGTTGTTGCAGACTTCGTTGCAGCTCACGCATGGTTGTCGAACATCTGAGGTTCAAGCTCTCGCCAAAAGCTACAGTAGCAATGTTGTTGGGTACCGGAGGGAGTTCCATACGTTCCCTCTGAAACCTCTCTAGGTAGTCTTCAACAATTCTCTTTTACGTTGGCGGATCTGGAAGATGTCTTCCATTCGTTTCTCTCGCTTGCGGGCTCCGGAGTTAGCCTTTTAGAAGAGATCTAGCATATGAGTGAATGATTCAAATGACCCCAATGGTAGCTGGGTGTACCGTGTGAGGGCGCCTTTGGTCAAGGTTGAGCCAAACCTTTTCATCATAGCGGATTGAGTTTCTTCTTCTGTGATCTCGTTACTCTTAACAGTCGTGTAGTAGGTAGCGATGTGCTCGTTCAGATCAGTGGTTCCGTCGTACTTAAGGTTATCTAACAGGCGAAAGTACTTGGGTACGTGTACTGGTGCAACACTCGCTTTATATGCATGTTTGCTTATCTACGGCGGTAGCTTTTGGTGGGCACCCGGTACGTTACCGATCCGATCGTGGATGACTTTCGGCTCTTTCAGGATGTTCTGAATGACAGGTATTCCTTAGATACCTCGATCGCTGGACATTTTAGAGCTCCCAGTTACGGCCTCCAAGTTGAGTCTTCGATTAGGAATGAACATAAGCTGGTGAATCATTCACGGGCTCGGATCTTCGTGGAGATACTGGCCTCGGGAGTGAACCGGCGAAGATCGCTTCCAGATGTTTGGACAGGATTTTGGCCATGATGGCCGAGTTCTGAACAGTCTACTTCTCCTGCACTTTGAGAAAGTTGGCGGGGATATCTTTAGGGTTGTTGTTGGCCCCAGCGGGGCTTTCATGCGGTGGATCACCATGACCGCTTTCAACGGGGATTGGTCCCTTAGATGTATCCTTCTCCTGCCTGTTCGGATCGATGGGATCCTTTTGAGGCGTCGTCAACTGCTTGAGTTGTGTCCCATAGGAGATACAAAGACTATAGGTTGTGGGCTTGTTTACTCAAGGTGGTGGTACATACTAAACCCTAATTATGAGACTGTAAACTCTAAAATGACAGAATATATAGCTTGCATCCTATGGCCCGTACCGGCTGAGCGGCCGTGGCTTAAGGAGCAAACATGTATCCTCTGCGCCTGGTGATTTTTGTAAGTTAGGTCTAGTCTTACCAGCTGGACTCGTATCCCCGTAATAATAGGTGACGTATTTTTAAGGGATTGTTGTCGGGCGTGGATCCTCGGAGGGATGTTGGCCTCGATAGCAAGTTTGATAGCACTGTTTCTTGACGTTTGGTCATAGTTTCAGCTATGTCGGCCAAGTTATGAACAGTTCGTCCTTTGTGAAGGGCGTCCTTCGTCTGGTTGACAGGATCGATGGAGCCCTTAAAAACGTCATCGATCGCAATGGCGGTGTTTTTCGGGACATCATTGTTCTCATTCGACATGGTCGTACTATTTTTTCATAAAAACCTACAATTGCATGGGCCCCACGGTGGGTGCCAAACTGTTTAGGCCTAAATTTAGTTGTTTAGGTAAAACAATTTAATTAGTTTGAGGGTCACAAGCAATACAGTAAATGCACAGGAAAAGTACGTAAAACTTAGAGGAAAATAATAGACAAGAAATTAAAGTATTCTATTATTTTAGAATAGTCGGATTCTGTGTGAATCGCTTGATGCCGAATACAATGGGCGAGGATTTCTGTAGAAACCATGAATATTGAAGAGCAAAGAAGAAGAATTCTTGTAGTCTTCCTTTAGTATTGAAAAGAGAGAAATAGGACTCTTGTAGAATTTCAGGATGGGAATTACAATAGGAAGAATAGAGTATTTATAGCCTAAACTTTACTCAAATCCTAACCTAATAAAATTGGGTAAAGTGCACGAATAGCCACTTTTGCTAGTGGTCTTGGATTTGAGGCCACTTCTTTTAGTGGTTATATATGAGAGACCATTTTTTGGAACTTCAATTCTTATGGGCTAAAGTTCAAACATTGTGGGCTGAAGTTCAAACCTTGTGGGTTGAACTTCATTCTTAAGGTATAAATTTCAATTTCAACCCACAAGGGCTGAACTTTTAGGCATGGATGCGTAAACTTCAATCCTTATGGGATGAAGTTGAACTTCAACCCTTGTGGTATGAAGTTCAGCCTACAAGGATTGAAGTTCCGAAAAATGGTCTCTCATGCAAAATCCATTAAAAAAAAGTGGCCTCAAAGCAAAGACCAGTGGTAAAATTGGCCTCTAAGCAAAATTTTTACAATAAAATTCTATTTGTGAGGCCTTTGGCCCATCTCAAAATAGGTAAGGATTCCTACACTAAGAAAAAGAAGGGTTTTTTACACATATATACAAATTTTCACCCTATATTACAAAAAAATAGCAATATTTTATTATTTACAACACATAACAATATTTTTTGTAGCACATTTCACAATAATAAGGCCCTACACTCCACTTTCCTAAAAACCCTAAACACTTTTTTCACTTCCCCAAACAAACCACCCTCACCCCCATTCCTTCTCTCAAATCCAAACATACAACTCCACCCCAACACCACCGTCTGTCACCGCCAGAAAGCCCCATTATCATCGACGGAACAAGGCACCGATGAGAATAGAGAAGATGTGCCCCACCACCCCAGCGCCATCACCCCCACCGCTGGTTGCCAACAACCTGTTACCAGAAACATTGTTACCAGAAACCCCGGTCAGATCCGGTGTATTTCTGGTGAGACAAGCAACATGTTTAGTCCAGGAATCGCCGAAGACTTATTATCGTCATCGTTGTTACTCCGGCAAACGTGGCGGAGAGCTTGAAGAAGCTTAGAAAAGTAGATCTATTGTTCAAAATGAGTTCTCAATCTGGTTGTTGAATCGCCATCGTCCAGGCTTGTAAATTTGGCGGCGGCGGCGGTGCAATCATCATTGAGCTTTATTTTCTTTTTACTCTGATTTGAAGATTTTATGTCATGATTTCATGATGATTTGGGTCATTTGATACTTATCTCTTCGATCTCCAGGATCTGATCGGACTTTGTCGGAGTTATTAGCAGTAGTGATCGCCGACAAGAATTGTTTCTGTTTTTGTTTCATTTCTGCTAATGTTTCTTTAGTTTCTGTTTCGTTTCCGTTCATATTTGTTCAGATTTGTTCTGTTTCTATTCATGTTTCTTCAGATTTGTTCTGTTTCTGTTCCCGTTTGTACAGATTTGTTATAGTGGTTTAATAATTTTGAACTCTTGTTTTCTATTGCTCACGACTGATTACACTGCTCATTGGAGCTTAACCACTGTTTCAAAAGTAAATAAAACCTAGTCACTTTATATTTATTATTGAAACGGTCTGATACAATTTGAAATGGCGCTGAAACAATATGATACGGTTTGAAACATCGTTGAAACATTGAAACAGTTGTTGCAACAGTTTGATACATCTGAAACGATGTTGAAACCGTATGATACGGTCTGAAATGGCATTGAAACAATCTGAAACCACTGTTGAAATAGTCCGATACGATCTGAAACGGGAGCTGATACAGTATGATACAGTCTGAAATAGAGTTGATACAGTCTGAAATGGGACTTGATACAATTTAGAACAGTCTCATACAGTCTGAAACGGAGTTGATACAGTCTGAAACGGGACTTGATACAGTTTAGAACAGTCTGATACAGTATGAAAACAGAGGCGATACAGTCTGAAACGGGAGTTGATACAGTTTAAAACAGTCTGATACAGTCTGAAACGGCATTGAAACACTATGATACAGTTTGAAACGGAGTTGATACAGTCTGAAATGGGAGTTGATACAGTTTAAAACATTCTGATACAATCTGAAATAGAGTTGATACAGTCTGAAAGGGGAGTTGATACAGTTTAAAACTGTCTGATGCAGTCTGAAACGGCATTGAAACACTATGATACAGTCTGAAACGGGAGTTGATATAGTTTAAAAGTGAATTGGGAGAAATGGCGGGAGGAAAAGTGAAATTGGGGAAATAAGAGGAGTAAAAGTGAAATTGGGAGAAATGGTGGGAGGAAAAGTGAAATAGAGGGAAATGGGAGGAGCAAAAGTGATAGTGGGTGAAATAGGAGGAAGAATGTAAGAGTTTGGTATGTTATTGGAAAATATTGCTATGTTGTTGTTATATTTGTAATTAACTTGTGTTTTCCTCTATATAGGATAATTTGTCTAAAATGTTGCTATGTTTGGTAATTAAGTTCTAAAAATTATAATTTTGCGTAAAAATCTCAAAAAAGAATAAGTAGGACGGTAAAATTTTGCACACACAGAAAATATTAAAAGAAGCATGGCGTTCTGATGTTCTTCGGGTTAGTTCTTCAGCCTCTGAGCAGATACGTAGGGCCTACTATCTCAAGGCTTTTAAATTTGTATTTAAGCTTTACTTAGTGATTTTGATTTTAGAAGAAAAACTGATCGACATTTTCACAACGACCATCTCCTAATTAGATGTGACATCACGAAGCCACATTCTCGGGATAATATCTTTTCACGAGTTTCACTTTGATCAAATGCTTGTTTTGCAGTTCAAAGTTGAAGTAATCTTCGAATCAAATTAGTGTTAAAGTACACTCTATAATGAAAACTTTGTTATAACATTAAGCAAATTCATGTTTTTTTCTTTTACAAAAGTCATGAATCTGTAGTAGCCCAATAAGACACACTTCCTACATGCCGGAGGGGCAATCAATTATAAATTGCTGTAGATATTCATTATCCGGTGCCAATTGAGATTCCCATTTTCCTTTGAAGTACTTTATTTTAGATTATTCGTGTTTCCCTTTTGCTAGATTCAACAGATCCTTAGGATGATTATATAGGTCCTCAACAGAAAAAAGAAAAAAAAGATGAAGTCCTTGATCGATGAACTAAGTTCACGACAAGATGTCAAACTCTTTAAGATCAATATGACAATGGCTGAGAAGAAACATTGATGTCCAATGGCACCTCAAAAATCAAGAGGCAGCAAGAGCATCTAGGAATCGTCTTGCGCACCAAACTCATGGACGACATCTCAAATGCTGGATAATCTAGCCGTTACAATTTCTTGCTCTACTTCTGTAATAGGAAATAGCAGAAAGTTATCTTCATCAACTTCCTGATTTAGCCAAATGTGCTCATGATGACACAAGACAGACAATCTTATTTTCACGGAAAAAATAGAAAGTTTTATTGGAGTCCAATTCAAAATGTTCTGAATATAGTGCTCTTTTAAAGTGGTCAAACTTGCTTATAAGCGTGAGGTCAATGGCATATGCATATGGGTTGATAGACTTCATTGACAGTCTTAATTATGTTTCAGGTACTATGTATTTAACGAAGAATCAGAGACATTTTCTCTCTTAGCAGCTAAACGAGCAAATTTAGTAGACTTGACATGTCCGATTGAAGAATGTTGTTATTTAGGACCATATTATGTAGAGATTTACCATCGCAATTTATTTATTTGTTTTTTTAATAATTGAAGAAACTTTCACTGACATGTGCTTAGTTTTCTAGAAGGTGAAGGGTATATGTTCTCTTGCACATACAGAATAATTCGCCTTATCAAGTGTTAGAGAAAGGAAATCAACTTAAGGAGAGGAAGCTCAACAGTGTCTCGAGAATCTGTTGTCAACATTTATTTGAAGGGCTTCCACTTGTAATGAGGCTCATCTTATTTGTAGTAACAGAAGTACTTGATAAATTTTGATCATTGATCTGTATATATGGAGAACTATACATTGATAACAATATCTCTGTGTTTGAATCCAAAACTTATGGATTAGACTTTTTTTCTTGCAGATTGATGGTTGACTTGCGTGCAAGCATCACCTATGATTTCTAGAAGATGTTGAATGAGCTTGAATATTTCATTTACATTGAATGGTCGAACTAGCGTGTATCTTTCACCACGTAGAAGGGTCAAAGTGTGCGTCTCTTTTAGCTTTTCAATTCTTACTGTTTAGCTTCTTATATTGTAAATTCTGCTTTGCCTCAGCTCATGTGCAGGTGCAAGGTTTCAGTTTGGTACTTCCTTTGTGAACACTTCTGTCATCGATCATATAATTGTGACATTGTGTTTTGCACATAGAAAACTATCATTGATATCTGTTTAGACTGTATCTTATTTACTACTCCAATAAAACAGCTGAGGCAAAAAATGAACACCACAAATGGTTGGAGAAAAGCACTTACCAACATAATACTAATGACATTGCCACTTTGAATTCTTGGGCCTGTATTGAGAACAGGCCATGACACATCTAGTTGTCATATAAGGAGCACCCATTATAAAACAAACTAGTAAAACATGTAATAAATGCAAATCGTTTACTATTAACTTTTTCCAGACTTGCTACAGATAGCTAAGCCCATGAGTGAATATTGCAGCAAAAGCATTCATTCGAACTTTGGTCAGAGACAAGCCAATCTCTAAATCTCCATTTGAATCCTTTGACTTAATGAGGGACATAGCTATGCCATTGTCAATAGAAACAAACTCTATTTTTCCTGGCCTTCCCCAACCATAATCAACTGCATAATAGTCATGCTTCGGTGATCCAGTCACTGCAAGATTCTGCCTCCCGTCTAGGGAGCTAATTAGTTCTTTATACCAGTCACCACTCAGGATCCATTCCTCATCTTTCATCCTTTTCAGAATGGCTTCTCTAATTAATTCCACAACAATTGTAAAGCTTTCATTTCCAGCTAAGTTAGCATGCCTTGTTCTTGTGATGCACGGCACTATGCAATTACCGAAATAAGTCGGAGGAAGAGGTGGATTGAGCCGCGTTCTGCAATCTGCGGCACATATGAAGGACTCCAGTCCATTCTCATCTATTTCTTCTCCAATAGCGGCATCTGATTTTATCAAGCAAGTCCAAACATAAGCACATACTACCGTGAAAGATGATACATGAGTCAGGTTTGGTTGTCTTGACAGTATAAAATTCTTGAACTTTAGGATGTCATCGCATCCTATAATAAATGTACCTCGGAACTTATCAGGAGGAGTCACGATGTCATTCATATCCAACTTGTAATTTTTCATTTCATCCCACATAGATACCCCTTGTCCGTAAGGGTCTCTGATTACCGACCTATCATAAAAAGGAATTAATTCATCTGGTAAGAGCTGCTCCTCTCCTCCGAGTTTGTTGAGCAAAGCCCATGCCCTTATGAACCCTACAAAGCTAGCTCCATCACCAACAACGTGATGGTTAGTGAAGCCAATGGATATGCCATGATTTGGAAACAGTGTGACTTGAATGGCTAACAGAGGAGCTGATTGGAACCCCGCTACAATTTTAGCTTCTCCCAACTTAGGAACAAAGTGATAAAAATCATTCGCATCTCGCGGATGGTTACGAATGAGAAAATCGAAATCCATATGTGACTCAGAAAAGGTAACAGATACAGAGTCTCCTATTACATAACGTAATTCAGGGTAACCACTTGAATTATTCAATGGATAAACCACGTTGCCTGCTAAGGGCATATAGTGTTTGAGAGTGAGGGAGAGTGAATGCTTAAGACTAGGAATTATGTTTTGGACAAAAGTTGTTTTGGAAATAGGGAGTTTGTAGAACAAAATTCGCCGCACACGGTGGAAAGACAACCATACAAAATCAAAATATGTAAGTGGGAGTGTCAGCTCAGCTGCACTGCCGGGAGGTGGTGCAACTTGACATTGTTCAATCATTGACGCCATTACCGTTTAGTTAGGATATTCAGAATGAAGATAGGTTTGGCTTATCAATATATATAGATAGGTTTGGCTTATCAATATATATCGATTCAAAAGTAAAATTTTAAAATTCAAATTAAAATGCTTTGAATTACAATTTTGTATTTTATTAACAAATAAGAAAATTGTGTCATTCTGTTTGGAAATGATGTTTCCTCTATCCTAACTTTTTTTTGGTCATATTTTTATTTGGCACACAGTTTAAATAAATGAATGGAGATTCTTGAAACTTGTTGTCCAAAATAAGTCATACAAATTTTTGTGGTTGTAAATGAGTAAAATAGAAGGCTGGAGTTAAATGATTTTCAAATTTAAAAATATAATAATGCACTACTAAAGCACCTACACTTACATTTTGCCTCTTTTGTTCAAGAGTTTGGAATGAGTATGACGGATTTTTTGAAGGCCAGGTCTCAGGTCACCCTTCTCCAAATGGATGTTTTTGTTATGTTGCTTTAAGCAAAATGACCTACTGTGCCACAAAAGAAAAAATTAATTTTTCATTAAATTTGTTGCCCTAAAACACACATAAAAACTTATGCGATCGGCAAGTAATAATATAATGATTCGTTGAGGATTGTTCATTCAAAAATTTATGATTAACTCTTAATCAAATTAAACAACTCGTTATTACCTAAACAAAAAAAAATTTTGATAATTTGGTTAACAATTGTAATAACTATAGTTAACAAAATAAATTGAAGAAACAATTAACAGATCTTTCTTTATGCCTAAAACAGTTGAAAAGCCGGATTGTCATCGTCGCGTCTTTTCATTTCTTTTCACGCTTCTTTTCACTTTCTGACTGCTTACAGCAGCATTCAATAAGTGGGGAAACTGAGTGTGTAGATAAAAATACACCATTTACAAATACGAGAGAACGAGATCAGTTGGCAAGGATCAGACTTGCCTGCAAGTTAACGAGAGTTGAGGATATACACCCGCTCCATTAGTCAACGAGTGTGCCCCTAGCCGCCCTGTGATACTCCTAGTTAGATTTTATTTCGTGTAACCGCCTCTTGTAATGAGCCAAAGGCCATTAAAAGAAGTATTTTACCTTAAATAGGATTGGATAATCCTAAGCTTACATATATCTTTCTCGGCCATTGTAAACGATCATCAACATTCGACTAGAATACTTCTCGTATTCAAGGAATACAATTTTATTTACTTGCTCTTCTTCTGTATTTCATTAGTGCTTGTGACCCGAAATAAATTTAATTGTTTTATCTAGCGAGCAATATACTCATTTTATTTATCTTGATATCTTGCTAGAGGTGCTCTCTATCAATTAGATCATTGATGCGGACTTTAACTTCTGAAACGACATAACTAATACACCTTAAAACAAGTACATCACAATCAATAATGAAAACACACGAATACTAATATATTTATTAAGCAAAACAGGACAACCTATGAGTACTCTATCCTAGCTTATCCGTTACATAATATCCTTTACATGACACTGTGTGAGGAGCAAAATATGAATTTGAAGAAATGACATCTAAGCTAAAATGTAAGTAAACTCTCCTATTAATTGTTGTTGTACAAAGTCATGCCAATGAGCAGCTTGAATAGTATTCATGTAAATTGCAGATTTCATCAAGCAAGTCCATACGTAAGACATAACTGTGAAAGATGTAACACGAGTTAGGCTCGGGCGTCTTGATAAAATTACATTCTTGAGCCTCACGATGTCATCGCGTCCTATAACAAAAGTACCTCGAACCTTATTAGGAGGAGTCAAAGTGTCACACATGTCGAACAATGAGAAAATTGATATCTATATCTGGGTCAAAAAAGGTAACAAATATAGAATCCCCTGTTACATAATGTAATTCAGGGTCCATTTGAGATTGTTTTCCTATTCAAGTTCAGGTTCAAATTTCAGAAAGTTCATATTCTTATTGCCACTAGCATACACTGGTTTAAAGGTTTTCTGAATTGGAAGAGCAAGAAGCAGAACTTCTTCAGCCTGACAACAACGTTGCTCCCTACGGATATATATTGTTTTAGTGTAAGGGAGATTGTTTAAGACTACGAATTACGATTTGGACGATAGTGGTTTCTGCAACAGGGATATTGTATAACAGAATTGCCGTATACAGTGGAAACATAACCACTATTAACGTAAGAGGGAGTGTTAGCTCAGATGCACTGGCCTACGTAGGTAGGTTTGGATTATCAATATGTGATGATCAACACGTCAATGAATAATTTGAATGGAAACCCATGTGTGGCTTTTAGTGAATTAGGACTATCAGTACAAATTAAAGCTACCAGGTGGTGGTTGGAAATCAAAATGCACATTAATTAGTTTTGCCTGCTATATATTCGGTTGTGGTCTTGTGGACAGAAAGTTAGGAGTTTATGCGGACTTTAGAGGGAAATCAGCTAATGAATCAGGCCTAATATTGAGTTGTGGTGATGAGTACAAATACCGAACATTAGCAGGATTTTTGCATCATCGCAGGTACTCTATCCAATTGCATAACAGAAGAAAGTAGAAGTCCTATAAAGATGCCAAATACTCGCAAAAAACTATAAGGGATCATACCGCAAGAACCAATAAACAAATTTTACATGAGCACAAAGTAATATTACATGAGCAACAAAGTTGAATCTTGTCTCCTGCAATATACCTTAGAAATGCAAATTGGATATGTATTGGGTAAAAATCGTCTCGTCTACGTGGCGCCTTGGTAACACGATCTGAGGGTGGCCGAACAGGTGTTGTCAAGTAGCGAGCCGAGGTAAGTCGTAAGTCGCCGAAGTCAGAGACCAAAGTTAATGACCGAGGAAAGAAAGCAAGGCGTTTGCCTTGGTGAAATGTCGCCTCGGTCGATGGCAAAGTCACGAACCCGAAGCTAATGGCCTAAGCATCGGTGAATGAGGTCGCCCGCAGTCAATTGGTTTTCTTCTATTTCGGCCCACTAACTCCACTATTTGAGAAGTGGGAGCATGCAGGTCTCAGTGGAGAACGTGAGATAATGGTCTTGCATCATTATTAGTCTATAAATAGCCTCTCATTTTACAATGTAATGATTCAGAAATACTTACAGAAACTCTGGCAAAATTTGTACTCACTGATATAGATTGAAATTATCTTATTCTCTTACATTTTCGCTTATTATTAGTGTTGTCTCGACTTTGATACTAAGATTTTCTTGTATTCATAACCCAAATTCGATTTGTGATCCTAAATCAGTTTAGGCCCATACAAATTGACGCCGTCTGTGGGGATGTGAGCATTAACGCTTTGTTCCAAAGTTGAATGTCTTTTTCATTTTGATTCACGTTTTTTACTCGACGATATGGCCGACAATAGCAGAAATCCCATTGAACCGCAGTTAACTACCGATGGACAGACTAGCGTTCAATCGAACCCAAACACTTCATCTTCGATGAAAACCGAAGCTTTCCAGGCTTACGTTGTTTCCACACTGAAAGCTCTTCAAGAGCAGCAAGCCGAGCAGGCTAATATTAATGATGAATTTCGTGCCTCGTTAGAAGCGAGGAACAGCTCAACTCTAAATGGAGTCCTACCTGTGGTTCCAAGTGGAGGCATCCCGCTCTTCGTTCCTACGGGCGCGATAACAGGGGGACCTCAAAATGGGGCCACATCTGGGGGGTTCGGGTACATTACCGAGCACCACGCCACACATCGGGATGGTTCCTACCGTGGCAGAAACTACCTCCTTGGTAGACGTTGAAAAGCTGGCCAAGGAGATCGAAGCCCTAGTTGAGGTTCGTGTCGAGGCGCGCGTGGAAAAACGACTCGAAAGCGTCCCCGGGGTGACTAAGGCTCAAGATGCTCTTGATATTGACCAATATATTCAATTGTCGTTCAAGCCCGAGGCTGCTCCAGCCCCAACTCCAAAAAATTTCAAGATTTTCAATCTGAAAAAATGTGATGGGACCACTGACCCCAAAGAACACGTGACCGAATACATATCAATGGTGCTGAGCAATGACTTAACAGAGATATAGAAGGAGTCGATGTTCTTGAAAAAAATTGGCAAATCTTTGGAGAAAGGAGCACTACGCTGGTACATGCGTCTACCATCGGAGTCGATTTTCACTTTTAAGGAGCTGGTTAACGCATTCGTTAAACCTCTTACCAGGGCGCAAAAAATCCTCCAAAGGAAGGAGGATATATTCGAAGTCAAACAACGACCCGGCGAGCCACTCAAAGACTTTCTCGAGCGCTTTCATGCCGAGCGCATGGAGTTACCTCCTATACATGATACTCTAGCCATCATGGCGTTTGAAAAATGTATAAATGTTTGAAACTTTGAGGCCGCTGCTGAGTTGCGGAAAGAGCTCCAACAATATCAAATCTTTAAATGGGATGATTTGCACAGCAGGGCATACACCATGATAAGGTTGGAGGAAGCCGAGTGGAAAAATAATGGTCGAAATCATAACTACAATATATAGAGCACGTTATTAAAGCTGTTGTTTCTGGTGACTCAAGAGGTGAATTAAGCACAATAATACATTTGTACTGCAAAACCCGAAGACGTTGGAAATCCCAATGCACATCAAATATTTTTTTTTATTTTTAAGCAACTAAATCAAATGTGGGGACTTGAGATGAAAAGCTTATAAACATTCAACTCCGTCTTTGGTTTTGATTCTCCTTGAAATGGCAAATTGATTGCTCTTTTTCATCTGTCTCAAATTACATGATATAGTTTAATTAAGCACATTTTTTTTTCTTTTTCCATAAAGAACTATTGAAACTAATGAGTTTAGATGTCATAGTATTTGTGTTTTACACAACCTTTGAATTTTGTGATCTTCGATATTATCATATATACATTTATATGGTTATAAAAACTTTTCATCAAAAGTAAAATATTAAAATTCAAATTAAAATGCTTTGAATTACAATTTTGTATTTTATTAACAAATAAGAAAATCGTGTCATTCTGTTTGGAAATGATGTTTCCTCTATCCAACCTTTTTTTTGTCATATTTTTATTTGGCACACAGTTTAAATAAATGAATGGAAATTCTTGAAACTTGTTGTCCAAAATAAATCATACAAATTGTTGTGGTTGTAAATGAGTAAAATAGAAGGCTGGAGTTAAATGATTTTCAAATTTAAAAATATAATAATGCACTACTAAAGCACCTACACTTACACTTTGCCTCTTTTGTTCAAGAGTTTGGAATGAGTATGACGGATTTTTTGAAGGCCAGGTCTCAGGTCGCCCTTCTCCAAATGGATGTTTTTGTTATGTTGCTTTAAGTAAAATGACCTACTGTGCCACAAAAGAAAAAATTAATCTTTCATTAAATTTGTTGCCCTAAAACACACATAAAAACTTATGCGATCGGCAAGTAATAATATAATGATTCGTTGAGGATTGTTCATTCAAAAATTTATGATCAACTCTTAATCAAATTAAACAACTCGTTATTACCTAAACAAGAAAAAATTTCGATAGTTTGGTTAACAATTGTAATAACTATAGTTAACGAAATAAATTGAAGAAACAATTAACAGATCTTTCTTTCTGCCTAAAACAGTTGAAAAGTTCAGAAGATAAAGCCGGATTGTCATCGTCGCGTTTTTTCACGCTTCTTTTCACTTTCTGACTGCTTACAGCAGCATTCAATAAGCTTATATATATCTTTCCCCGCCATTGTAAACGATCGTCAAGATTTGACTAGAATACTTCTCGTATTCAAGAAATACAATTTTATTTACTTGTTCTTCTGTATTCCATTAGTGCCTGTGACCCGAAATAAATTTAATTATTTTATCTACCGAGCAATACACTCATTTTATTTATCTTGATATCTTGCTAGAGGTGCTCTCTATCAATTAGATCATTGATTCCGGACTTTAACTTCTGAAACGACATAACCAATACACCTTAAAACAGGTACATCACGATCAATAATGAAAACACACGAATACTAATATATTTATTAAGCAAAACAGGACAACCTATGAGTACTCTATCCTAGCGTATCCGTTACATGATATCCTTTACATGACACTGTGTGAGGAGCAAAATATGAATTCGAAGAAATGACATCTAAGCTAAAATGTAAGTAAACTCTCCAATTAATTGTTGTTGTACGAAGTCATGCCAATGAGCAGCTTGAATAGTATTCATGTAAATTGCAGATTTCATCAAGCAAGTCCATACGTAAGACGTAACTGTGAAAGATGTAACACGAGTTAGGGTCGGGAGTCTTGATAAAATTACATTCTCGAGCCTCTCATCGCGTCCTATAACAAAAGTACCTCGAACCTTATTAGGAGGAGTCAAAGTGTCACACATGTCGAACAATGAGAAAATTGATATCTATATCTGGGTCAAAAAAGGTAACAGATATAGAATCCCCTGTTACATAATGTAATTCAGGGTCCATTTAAGATTGTTTTCCTATTCAAGTTCAGGTTCAAATTTCAGAAAGTTCATATTCTTATTGCCACTAGCATACACTGGTTTAAAGGTTTTCTGAATTGGAAGAGCAAGAAGCGGAACTTCTTCAGCCTGACAACAACGTCGCTCCCTACGGATATATATTTTTTTAGAGTAAGGGAGATTGTTTAAGACTACGAATTACGATTTGGACGATAGTGGTTTCTCCAACAGGAATATTGTAGTGGAAACATACCATTATTAACGTAAGAGGGAGTGTTAGCTCAGATGCACTGGCCTACGTAGGTAGGTTTGGATTATCAATATGTGATGATCAACACGGCAATGAATAATTTGAATGGAAACCCATGTGTGGCTTTTAGTGAATTAGGACTATCAGTACAAATTAAAGCTACCAGGTGGTAGTTGGAAATCAAAATGCACATTAATTAGTTTTGCCTGCTATATATTCGGTTGTGGTCTTGTGGACAGAAAATTAGGAGTTTATGCGGACTTTAGAGGGAAATCAGCTAATGAATAAGGCCTAATGTTGAGTTGTGGTGATGAGTACAAATATCGAACATTAGCAGGATTTTTGCATCATCTCAGGTGCTCCATCCAATTGCATAACAGAAGAAAGTAGAAGTCCTATAATGATGCCATATACTTGCAAAAAAACTATAAGGGACCATACCGCAAGAACCAATAAACAAATTTTACAGGAGCAACAAAGTTGAGTCTTGTCTCCTGCAATATACCTTAGAAATGCAAATTGGATATGTATTGGGTAAAAATCGTCTCGCCTACTTGGCGCCTTGGTAACACGATTTGAGGGTGGCCGAAGAGGCGATGGCAAGTTGCGAGCCGAGGTAAGTCGTAAGTCGCCGAAGTCAGAGACCAAAGTTAATGACCGAGGAAAGAAATCAAGGCGTTTGCCTTGGTGAAATGTCACCTCGGTCGATGGCAAAGTCACGCACCCGAAGCTAATGGCCTAAGCCTCGGTGAATGAGGTCGCCCGTAGTCAATTGGTTTCCTTCTATTTCGGCCCACTAACTCCACTATCTGAGAAGTTGGAGCATGCAGGTCTCAGTGGAGAACGTGAGATCATGGACTTATACCATTATTAGTCTATAAATAGCCTCTCATTTTACAATGTAATGATTCAGAAATACTTACAGAAACTCTGGCAAAATTTGTACTCACTGATATAGATTGAAATTATGTTATTCTCTTACATTTTCGCTTATTATTAGTGTTGTCTCGACTTTGATACTAAGATTTTCTTGTATTCATAACCCAAATTCGATTTGTGATCCTAAATCAGTTTAGGCCCATACAAATTGACGCCGTCTGTGGGGATGTGAGCATTAACGCTTTGTTCCAAAGTTGAATGTCTTTTTCATTTTGATTCACGTTTTTTACTCGACGATATGGCCGACAATAGCAGAAATCCCATTGAACCGCAGTTAACTACCGATGGACAGACTAGCGTTCAATCGAACCCAAACTCTTCATCTTCGATGACAACCGAAGCTTTCCAGGCTTATGTTGTTTCCACACTGAAAACTTTTCAAGAGCAGCAAGTCGAGCATGCTAATATTAATGATGAATTTCGTGCCTCGTTAGAAGCAAGGAACAACTCAGCTCCAAATGGAGTCCTACCTGTGGTTCCAAGTGGAGGCATCCCACTCTTCGTTCCTACGGGCGCGATAACAGGGGGACCTCAAAATGGGGCCACATCTGGGGTGTTCGGGTACATTACCGAGCACCACGCCACCCTTCGGGACGGTTCCCACCGTGGCAGAAACTACCTCCTCGGTAGACGTTGAAAAGTTGACCAAGGAGATCGAAGCCCGAGTTGACGCTCGCGTGGGAAAACGACTCGAAAGCATCCCCGGGGTGACTAAGGCTCAAGATGCTCTTGATATTGACCAATATAGGCAATTGTCATTCAAGCCCGAGGCTGCTCCAGCCTCAACTCCAAAAAATTTCAAGATTTTCTTTCTGAAAAAATGTGATGGGACCACTGACCCCAAAGAACACGTGACAGAATACATATCAATGGTGTTGAGCAATGACTTAACGGAGATAGAGAAGGAGTCGATGTTTTTGAAAAAATTCGGCGAATCTTTGGAGAAAGGAGCACTACGCTGGTACATGCGTCTACTATCGGGGTCGATTTTCACTTTTAAGGAGCTGGTTAACGCATTCGTTAAACCTCATACCAGGGCGCAGAAAATCCTCCAAAGGAAAGAGGATATATTCGAAGTCAAATAACGGCTCGGCGAGCCACTCAAAGACTTCCTCGAGCGCTTTCATGTTGAGCGCATGGAGTTACCTCCTATGGATGATACTCTAGCCATCATGGCGTTTGAAAAATGTATAAATGTTTGAAACTCTGAGGCCGCTGCTGAGTTGCGGAAATAGCTCCAACAATATCAAACCTTGAAATGGGATGATTTGCACAACAGGGCATACACCAAGATAAGGTTGGAGGAAGCCGAGTGGAAAAATAATGGTCGAAATCATAACTACAAGAATCGAAGCGAATCCTCATATCGCGTCGAGGCGCCGCGAGGAAACTCGAAGGGTAGGTATGAACCATACACCTCATCGAGGCAGCCTATTAGTCAAAGGCTTAGAAACCTCATCGAGGCAGCCTGTTAGTCAAAGGCTTGGAAACTCGCTTGGAAATTCGTTTGGAAATTCACATGTGAGCCAGCGGCTCGGTGGAAAGTTTTTTCCTAATACGAACCAAAGGAACTCCTCGAGCCCAGCTCTGGTCTCAAAGAATAAGGAGTTACCCCATATCCCTGATTACAACTTTAATATATCGACATCGAAGTTGGTCAATGAAGTGGAGGGGACCGCCGAGGTAAGAATACCAAAGGACATGAGAACTCCTACTGATAAGAGGGATCAAAATATACACTGCGATTTTCATGCAGACTATGGTCACCGCACCGAGGACTGCAAAGCATTGTGTCTCGAGGTGGCGCACTTATTGAAGAAGGGTGTGTTAGCTGAATTCCTCACTGATAAGGGAAAGGAAAACTACAAAAAGAACCGAGGCGATGGACAACCACCTCGGGCACCATCCCCCGAGAAAGTCGTGAATGTTATCACCGAGGGGTCAGAGGTGAATGGGTTAAATTTTGCAGCTGCTAAGAAGTTCACAAAGCTGCTGATCACCATGGAGAAAAGAACTCGAGTTGGAGGCTCGGGGAAAGAAATTGTGTTTGATGATGACGATTGTGATGGGATGATGTTCCCTCATCATGATGCTTTAGTCATCATGTTGAGAATAAATGACTCGAATATCAAACAAGTCCTGATTGACTCCGGTAGCTCTGTCAATATAATCAGCTACGGGGCCATCAAAACGATGTGGTTGAAGGGAGAAGTCATCCCTAAGGCTACTATGTCGACTGGCTTCAACAACTCCACTGAGAAGATATTGGGTGAAATCACACTCAAAATATTCGCCGAACTAGTTTGCAAGGAAACACTGTTTCAAGTTCTACCCGAGGACATGGCATATAATATGATCATCGGCAGACCATGGATTCATTCTATGGAGGCTGTCTCATCCACTCTTCACCAAGTGATCAAATTCCCTACGCCATGGGGAGTTCGTTCTATAAAAAGAGAGCAACGAGTAGCAAGAGAGTGCTATTCGGTTGCATTGAAGAGTGGAGTCATCCCAACTGGACCAAAGAAATAGCAACCAATGCAACCGGGGTCAAACGAAGATGGAGGGTCAAGTTCCCAAGATGGCCTCCGAGAAGAAATAGAGAAGATCCCGGTGTGCATTAAAGAACCTCAGAAACAAAAGGGCGAGGACTCAACTATAGAAGAGCTAGAATATTTCACACTGTCGAAAGATTTTCCAGAGAGGAAAGTGTTTGTCGGCTCGGAGTTGGACCTAAAGTCGAAGAAGGCTATCATCGAAGTCTTGAAGTCCAACAACGATTGCTTTGCTTGGTCCCATTCAGATATGGTCGGTATCGATCCTGAGATCATGACCCATAAATTGAATGTGGACCCCTGTGTTTACCCCGGTGAAACAAAAAAAGAGGCCGCACGCTAGTGTAAAAAAGAAAGCAATCGAGGATGAAACTATGAAGCTGCAAGAAAATGGCTTCATAAGGGAGATGAAGTACCTCGAATGGCTGGCTAATGTCGTCGTTATGCCCAAGAAGAATGGAAAGTGGAGGATGTGTGTAGATTACACTGATATAAACAAGGCTTGCCCCAAAGATTCCTATCCATTGCCACAAATAGACAGGTTAATAGACGCCACGGTTGGACACAAGTTATTAACCTTCTTAGATGCCTATTCATGGTATAATCAAATTCTCATGGACCCGAAGGACGAAGAAAAGACCTCGTTCATCACTGACCGAGGCACCTTCTGCTACAAAGTAATGCCCTTCGGTTTGAAGAACGCTGGGGCGACATATCAAAGACTAGTGTGTCGCATGTTCAAAGAGTACATTGGAAAGTCTATGAAAGTCTACATAGATGATATGCTGATCAAGTCTATTCGAATGGAAGATCATCTAAACCATTTGAGAGAAGCCTCGGCGTTCTAAGCCAACACAACATGAAATTGAATCTTGAAAAATGTGCCTTCTTAGTCTTAAGGAAGAACAATCACTTCGAGTGGACACCGGAGTGTAAAGAAACGTTAAGGGAGTTGAAACGTTATCTGGCTAATGCGCCATTGCTCGCCAAGCCAAAAGATGGTGAAACTTTGCTAGTTTATTTGGTTGTATCCGAGGTGTCAGTTAGTGCTGTGTTGGCTCGAGAAAAAGATGGCAAGCAATAGCTATCTACTATGTGAGCAAGACATTCCTCGATGCTGAAATCAGGTATCCTCATTTGGAGAAACTAGCACTTGCTTTAATTGTTACTACTCGGAAACTACGACCCTATTTTCAATGTCATCCAATAGCAGTAGTTACCACTTTCCCCTTAAGAAGTATATTGCATAAACCGGAATTATCGGGGAGGTTATCTAAAAGGACAGTAGAGTTAAGTGAGTACGACATCACCTATCAACCCTGAACGGCCATTAAATTCCAAGTCTTGGCCGACTTCGTAGCTGATTTTAGTGTTGGAATCCTACCCGAAGCTGAAAAAGAGAACTCGATGTCGAAGGGATCGACTTCGAGACTATGTATACTCTACACCGATGGGGTAACTAATTCTAAGGGTTCGGGATTAGGCATAGTGTTGAAAGCACCCACCGGGGAAAAAAATCAGGCACTCAGTTCGGTTTTAAAATGTGACCAACAACGAGGCCGAATACGAAGCGGCCTTAGCAGGCTTGGAGTTAGCCAAAGAGATGGGGGTAGAGAGAATCGAGTTAAGATGTGATTCACAACTGGTGGTAAACCAAGTGCTCGGTGAATATACAGCTCGTGAGCCCAGAATGCAGCAGTTCTTGACCCAAGCACAAAGATTCTTGGCTCAGTTCCAAGAATGGCAAATCAAACAAATACCTCGGGAAGAGAATACCGAAGCTGATGCCTTGGCGAACTTGGGTTCGGCGGTTGACGAGGAACACTCGGGGACTATTTCAGTGGTTCGGTTGCTTTCTGCGCAAATAAGAGAAATGAAATTGGAAGTCAACTCGGTGGACCAGAAATGGGATTGGCGGAGTAAGTTCATCTCTTACTTCGACTCAGGGACTCTTCCCCAAGACAAAAGAGAGGCAAAAAATTTAAGGACTCAAGCGGCTTCGTACTCAATGATTGGGGGAAATCTGTATAGAAGATTGTACAGCGGCCCGATGGCCAAATGCTTGGGTCCAGACGAGGCTAGATATGTGATGGCAGAAGTACACGAAAGCGAGTGTGGCAACCACTCAGGGGGGAAAGCCCTTGGTGTGCAAATTGCTTCTAGCTGGGTACTATTGGCCCACTATCAGCGCAGATGTAAAGGCCTTCGTGAAAAAATGTGACAAGTATCAACGCCACGCCCGAATGATTCATCAGCAATCCGAACCCTTGCATTCGGTCGTGTCACCATGGCCCTTCATGAAGTGGGGGAATGGATATCGTTGGCCCCTTACCGAAGGGAAAATGAGGTGTTCGGTTTATTCTTATTTTAACCGATTACTTCACAAAATGGGTGGAAGCATGAGCTCTCACCGAGGTTAGACAGAAGGAGGTAATCGATTTTATCAAGAAAAACATTATCTACAGGTTTGGCGTCCCAAGGGAGATCACTTGTGACAACGGTCCACAGTTCATGGGGGCGGTTATCACCGATTTCTTCAAACAATAGGGAATAAAAAGAATAGTGTCGACCCCCTACCATCCAAGTGCCAATGGACAAGCCGAATCCTCAAACAGAGTGATAATTGAAAGTCTCAAAAAGAGGCTTGATGAGAAAAAAGTCATTGGCCCGAAGAGCTGCCAAGCGTGTTGTGGGCTATGCGAACAACGGAGAAAAACAACGCCGGTGAAACCCCATTTTCCCTCGTTTATGGCATGGATTCACTTATCTCCGTGGAAGTGGGCAAACCAAGTCTTCGGTACGCTCACACCACCGAGGATGCCAACCAGCAAGCCATGCGCATAGAGTTGGATTTGCTCGAGGAGAAAAGAGAGTTGGCTTTGGTTCGATTGGTAGCACAAAAAAGGCAAATCGAGGCATATCTCAATAGGAAGCCCAAACTTAGGGACTTCAAAGTTGGCGATTATGTGTTAAAGGCTTCGAATCAGTCGACGAAAGAAAAGAATGGGGGAAAACTCATTGCAAATTGGGAAGGGCCTTACAGAGTTAAAGCAATTGTTGGAAAGGGATCTTATCAAATCGAAGATCTACAAGGAAAACCCGAACCTTTGAAATGGAACATCTCCAATTTGAAGCGGTACTACTTTTAAAATCGAGGTAAACATTCCTTGATCATTTAAAATTCACCTACAGCCTCGAGCCGAAAAATGCTCCTAGGGCTTCTGTCGAAATATGCTAACTTGCTCCTCGTTTCATTTTGCTTGACCTTTTCAGGAAGCAGACAAGACGATCTTCATCAAGATTCAAACAGAACACTGGGGGGAGTGAGAGGCGGGTTGTAACTGAGGTCGACACCAAGCCTCCCAACCGAAGTCTATCTATTCAGCAACCGGGGACTGACGCCCAAGAAATAGATTAGCACTTTTTAATTACGCTCGGTAGTGGCATGTTATCGACTTGTTTTTGCACCTGAATTCTACTAGACCTTATGCAAAAAGCCAATTGCGGCTCGTTGATATCATCAATGAAATAAACTTGATTCAATATATCTTTGTTTCTATGATCGTACATACCGAAGCTATACTTAAAATTCATTGACTCGAGAATGAGACGTCGTTCTAAGTTCGCATCGGTTTTACACAACTAAGTCTTGCAAGCAAACTACTCTAAGTGTTCGTCTCAAAAACCCTTAAAAGGAAAAACGAAAGCTAACACTGAAAGCATAAAGTGCGAATTCATTTAATCAAAAGCCCGAGGGCTATGAATAATTTACATCAATAAAGGACCTGAAGGTCCAAAGCATATGCATCAAAAATCCCGAAGGCTTACACAAAAACAAAACAAGAAGTGAAAGCAGGAACTCTAAGCCTCGGGCCCATCATCTCCCTCCTCGGAGGCCTCATCCTCAGCTTCCTCATCATCTTCATATTCATCCTCCTCTTCATCCTCGGCATCTTCATCGCCCGAAGCTTAACTTGAAGGAAGATCGTCAATAATGTCTTGAGCTTTGGCTGCCTTATCTTCAGCCTTGGCAATTTTTTCCTCCAAGTTAAGCTCACCGATGCGGCATTGCTTAAGCAGCTTTTGCCGAGACTTGATAACCGTCCAGCGCTTATCCAACTCCGCCCTATTGGCCTTGATCATGGCCCTATCTTTGTGATCAGCAACTTCTTCTCAAAGCGATTTAACTTCGGCCTCAAGAGTTGGAATCCTGGAGTTTTCTCCTTCCAGCCTTTGGATGTGAAGCACATGGCTTCTTAGCTGCTCGTGGTGCTTGTTAGCCATCTCCTCGAATTTACCCCTTGATTGGGCTAACTCTGCACCGAGCCTCGCGACTTCAGCTTCCAACTTAAGCGCTCTGCTTGAAAGCCATCATCAAGGGCCCGAATCTTAGCCTCAGCAGCAGCCTTGACTTCGCGCAAATCGGAGCAGGACTTGGACAACTTAGCTTTCAATTCAGCTATTTGAGGGTTGAAGCTGTCCTTTTGCCTGTCCCAAGCACGAGCAACACGCTGAACCTCTTCGTGCCTCGAGGTTTCAAGTTCGATGGCTCTCAATGATAGAACGAAGCCCTAAATGGAAATCATCAAAAAATCAATAAAAGCAAACAACTGAAGACAGAGGTAAAATCGAGGATGACAAGGCTTACTCTGAGTGCATTGGCAGAAAGGGTGTTGGCTAGCTGAGTTGGAGGAAACTGTTGCACGACGGCGTCCTTCGTTGGACCAAGCAAGGGCATAAGGCCCAAAATGTCCCTTCGGGTGCTCGCTAAGAGATTGGAAGAAGTCAACACCTCAAGCTTTCGCAAGGATCCCACCGAGGATGAAACCCTTGCAGGCTCAGATTGCGCCCTAGCAATATCGACACCTACATCTTTCTCAGCAGTAGCAGCCCCGGCTTCCCCAACTTTGGTTTTGCCTTTGGCCTTGGCAACAGCCGCCTCGGAGTCGTGCTCTAAATCCTCGAGGTCAACCACTTCAACTTCCCCTCGAGTCCCCAAGCCCTCGGCGTTCTCATCGCTAGGCTCGTCGATCAGCCTTCGGAGCGTTTCAACCGCCGCTTCGGGCCGAGGGGAAGTCGTCGTCTCGGTACGAGGATTCATAGAGCGGGATGGTTTCTTTGGAACTGCCCTCTTTCTTTTCAGGCTTACAAAAGACGATGTAGAAGAACTATAAGCACAAGAACGAAGAGAAGTAAAATGCAATTGAATTAATCGAAGACAATGTTACCTTTCGAGGATCCCTGATCTGAGGACCCCTTCGAAGGCTTTGAAGGCTTGAGTTCTTTCAGGTCACCAACAAGACCAGCCACCGAAGCCAGCTCATCGTCAGACTCGGTATCTTCTTCACCTTTCTTCTTCCCTTTTCCTTTCCCTTTCTTACCTTTCTTTTTGTTGATGGCTCGATTTGGAAAACCTGACACCGAGGAAAAAAGGATTAATGACAAAATCAAAAGCTTCGGATAACGTCCTAAGATAGAAGGCTGTAAACAACTTACCGTGCCTTTTACATTGCCAACCGAAGTCAGCAGCCATTTCCATCCATGACCGAATGGGACGCAAACGGGCTCCGGTCACAGCTTTGACCCATTCGGTCAAACCCTCGGGAGGGACGACAGCAACCTTGTTGGCTAAGAAACAAAGAATGGGTTGAGGTTAGAAAATGAGAACGTTTGCTAGAAAAAAATTAGGAACGAGGGAGAACTTACGTGTTCTATTCCACCTTTCTGGAAAATCAGGCTCGGTCGACAAGGCACTAGTCTCCAAGAGAATGTAGCGATCACACCATCCTCGGTCCCCATGATCCTCGCTCTTGTGGACAAGCGCATACTTACCACGGTTGTTCCAGGCCACAACCCCAACCTTGTGAAAATATGGATAGTAAAGAGAGATAAGATGTTGCAGAGTAAAGTCTACTTCGGCTTTCTAACTCGGCCAGTCCAAACATTGCACGACTCTCCAAACACTGGGGCCTAATTGAGCTAAGCATAAGTTGTATGCTCGGCAGAATTCGTTAATCACCCTATGAACGGGGAGAGTAAACCCAATGGTGAATGGATAGGTATATGCGAAGGACAACCCTTCTACGCGGTCGCAGCATCTGCTAGCTGGATCGGGGATAACTATCTTCACATCGGGCCCGAAATTACAATCCTTTTAGACTCGTTCTATGTGAGCTTGGGTAAGACGAGTCGACGTTGTGTGCACCGGTACATTCCTATTTAGCTCTTAATGGTCGGCGGATTACTTTTGTAGCTTAAGATCTTTACCAGTATCGAAGTGTTAGGGAATGATCTGGTGGGGCTCGAGCTCCTGCTCAAGGGGAATTTTTGGAAGCTTCTTTTCTGGACCCGAAGGTCCAACTTCGGCATCGTGCCCACCCTCGGTAGCGGGCAGCTCGCCCCCGGTCTCTGTAGTGGCTTTGACGTCGTCATCTTCGTCCTCGGCATCATCGCCCTCGCCACTGTCATCCCTATTGCTGACCCTTTCAGCGTCAGCAGCAGCCACAACCATGGTGTCATCCCCGATGACGTCATCTTCTCCTTCTACACTGATGCCCTCACTCACCTCAGCTCTATCGGCCCCAGCTCTCGCCTTGCGCCGCCTAGAGCCACTATCCACTGACATCGCTTCCCCACCACCCTCCACCTCGATAACTTGCAGCACCGACACGGGGGCGATGAAATCGCCGCTAGCTGTTGCGGCGGCGAAGCGTGAAGCTCTCTCGCCTGAGTCACTGGAATCTTGTGTAGAATGTGTTGCAGACATGATTATAACTTTGAATGCAAGAGATTACTTGAAAAAGAAAGCTGATCAAGATGAAAATGGGTGTTTTCTCTCTTCTTGTCACTGTTACTTGCAGATGATGAAAGTAACAAGAGAAGCTTATAGTGGAAATATTTATAGATTATTGGGAAGGCAAGTTGCGAAAGGTCATCATTATAACATTGGAAGAAGCAAGAAAAATGGCGTGACCGTTCGGCAGCCAACGAACGGTCGCCACGTTTCAAGGAATAGTGATTTGAAAAGACGCGCACCGTTGACAAAATTTTGAAACGCTTGGATAGGATTAAGCCACATCATTTTCCCGCGAAATTTTATTCCACTCCTCGGTAACTTCGGTAATTGCCCGAGGAGTGGGGGGACTATCTGTATTGGGTAAAAATCGTCTCGCCTACGTGGCACTTCGGTAACACGATCTGAGGGTGGCCGAACAGGTGATGGCAAGCTGCGAGCCGAGGCAAGTCGTAAGTTGCCGAAGTCAGAGACCAAAGTTAATAACCGAGGAAAGAAAGCAAGACGTTTGCCTCGGTGAAATGTCACCTCAGTCGATGTCAAAGTCACGCACTCGAAGCTAATGACCTAAGCCTCGGTGAATGATGTCTCCCGCAGACAATTGGTTTCCTTCTATTTCGGCTCACTAACTCCACTATCTGAGAAGTGGGAGCATGCAAGTCTCATGCAAGTCTCGGTAGAGAACGTGAGATCATGGCCTTGTATCATTATTAGTCTATAAATAGCCTCTCTTTTTACATGTAATGATTCAGAAATACTTATAGAAACTCTGGGAAAATTTGTACTCTCTGATATATATTGAAATTACGTTATTCTCTTACATTTTTGCTTATTATTAGTGTTGTCTCGACTTTGATACTAAGATTTGCTTGTATTCAAAACCCAAATTCGATTTGTGATCTTAAATCAGTTTAGGCCCATACAGGATATATTAAGAACCACTAGTCCACTAGCTTTATTTGACAAGGATACTCCAGATACATGGATGGTATAATGTAGCAGTAAATTATCCCTCGAAAGTACCCCAAGTGTACAATTATTCAAGCTACACAATTTGAGGTGTTTCAACAAAAATTAAACCAGTAGAACTCGTAAATTCCATTCCACTTTGTGGTGCAAATATAATTTTAGCCACACTTGCTATAAAAAGCTAAGCTCATGGATAAATATAGCAGCGAAAGCAACTTGAATGGCTAACAGGGGAGCTGATTGGAACCCTGGTGCATTTTTAGCTTCAGCCAACGTAGGAACAAGCTAGGGAATAAAAATCCTTCCCATCTCGGGGACAGTCACTAATAAGAAAATTGAAATCCATATGTGATTCAGAAAAGGTAACAAGTACAAAATCCCTTGTTACATAACGTAATTCAGGGTAACCGCTTGAATTCCTTAGTGGACAAACAACATTGCCGGCTAACAATATATAGTTTTTGAGAGTGAAAGGAGAGTTAGAGGTTCGTTTGGTTGGTAGGATTGGATTAATAATTTTAAAATTAAATTTGAAAGTACATCAATCTCATATTTGGCTGGTGGGATTAACTAAAATGAAACAATTTAAATACCAAATTCATGCTATTATCCAATCCCATATAGAAAATGGAATTGTTAATCTGAGATTTTAATCCAAAATTTATTAGTCCCACGAACGAAACGAACCCATCACCGTTTGGTTAGGATATTCACAATGGAGGTAGGTTTGGCGTAAATAACGTGATCATACTGTTGTTCATGGTGACTCATGAGGTGATATCAACCATGAATTGATAAAAATATCTTCTGTTTGGCTTATCAATATATATTTATTAAAGCTGTTGTTTCTGGTGACATCGTACATAAATTGATAAAGAATTGATCTGACTTGAGCGCTGTAAGCTACCACATGAAAGCTGTCAGATAGACGTTAATGCACATCAATTATTCTGAAGCAACTCAATCGAATGTGGGGACTTGAGTTGAAAAGCTTATAAACATCCAACTTTAATTTTTGGTTTTGATTCTCCTTGAAATGGCAAATTTATTACTCTCTGTTGTCCGTATAAGATATTTTTAGTTTTTCTTTTTTTTATGGTTCACAATATTTAATTTTTACACCTATCAAGAAGGAACTAACACTTTTTTCCAAAATTGCCTTTGTAGTAAAAAGGATTGGAGTATCTATTTTTATTTTTTTAATAAACAAATTAAAAAGATAAAAGGTTAATATAGTCAATTTTATTTTCAATTAATACTAATAAATAAATTTTTTAATATGTGTGCAAAAGACCAAAAATCTTATATTATGGACTTGAGGTAGTAGTCCTCTTCATCTGTATCAAATTAATTGATATAGCTTAATTGAGCACCAACTTTTTTTTTTTTTTTTTTGAAAAAAACAAATCGAAACTTATGATTCTAAATATCATAATATTTGAATTTTATCGAACTTTGGAATCATGTGATTTTCGACATTATCATACACTTATGTGATAAAAATATTTTCATCTGAGAGTGAAATTTGGAAGTTCAAGTTAAATCATTTTTAATTTAATATTTTATACTATTTTAACATTATAATAAGAGATTTGTGTCATTGTATTTACAAAGAATATAGGACTAGAACTTTGTGGCAAAAATTGAATTAAGGCCTACCAATTTTAACTACTCCCTCCGGTCCAAAATAAGTACTCCCTCAATTCCAAAATGAATGATACTATTTCCTTATTAATCTGTTCCAAAAAGAATGACACAATTCTAAATTTGAAAACATTTTTAGTTGAAACTACTACTTTACCTCTTAATGAAATGCTTTATAGCCATATATTTATGTATGACTTATTTTGGACCACAAATTCTAAATGTCTTACCACATTTCTTAAACTCCCCTCCAAATCAAACTATGACAACCACTTTGAAACATAGGGAGTAGTTATTTTGTGCATTCTCTTGGTCCAAAATAAATGTCCGAATAGGAAATTAAGAAGAAATTAATGTATTTTTTCCCAATATACTTTTACTTTTTTTATTGTTTCAATCACCTTTTTTAAATAGTGTAATAAAAAATAAAGAAAAATATAGTAAAACTATCTTAAATTATTACACTTTTTAATTTTTTTAAAAAATATATAAAATCAAAATAGCCACTTAATTTCGACCGGAGGGAGTACAAATAAAAGCTATCAGATAGACTTGCCCAATGCACGTCAATTATTTTTAGGGTTTCAAGACACTCAATCGAATGTGGAGCCTTGAGATGAAAAGCTTATAAACAGTCAACTTCGTCTTTGGTTTTGATTGTCGTTAGAAATAGCAAATTGATTACTCCTTTTCATCTGTATCAAATTACTCCCTCCGTCCCATTTTATTTGTCGTAGTTTGGATTTCGAAGATCAAACGAGTTTATCTTTGACCGCAGTCTTTATATATATTTTTTGAATATTTTGGGTTGTAATTTATTGTGACTTATAGTACTTTTCATGTAGTTTTCAAATATGTAAATTTTATTTAAGAAAAGTTAAAGATTTTATATCCTAATCTACGGTCAAATTTAAGAAGTTTGACTCTCGAAATAGTAAATATGACAAACAAAATGGGACAGAGGGAGTACATGATATAGCTTAACTGAGCATCAAATTTGTCTTAAAAAAAAACAAATTGACACTTATGATTCTAGATGTTATAATATTTGTATTTTAAAATCTTTTTATCCTCGACATTATCATACACCTATGTGGTTATAAAAACTTTTCCATCAAGAATAAAATAGAAAGTTCAAATAATTACTTTTAATTTAATATTTTATACTTATATAAGATAATAAAAAAAATGGAAAAGAACCGCAACATACCATTTTGACGCGCATATTAGGCGCGTGGCTTGCACACTCGAATCCTCTCACTTTCTCACTCAGCCGCTGCGGGCCCACTTTTAACTATTTTAGTTTAAATTATTAAAATTTTAATGGGGCCTATATTCAAATATTTGTTTTAAATAATGTCTTTATTTTCGGACACAATTTTATAATTAGAGAAATCATTGAAAAATTGTATCAAAAATATTTTTGTGATGCCATAATATTCAGAACATATATTATTTTTACTTTTCATTTATTTTTTTTATTAAACGACTCTTTCACTTTCTATTTTACTTTTGTTTTATTTTCAGTCACAATTTTATTTTTACTATGAAATTTGAGAAATCGTTGAAAAATGGTATCAAAAATATTTTTGTGCTGCCATAATAGTCAGAACATATATTATTTTTACTTTTCATTTATTCTTGTTATTAAATGGCTCTATAAAATTGATGAAATCGTTGAAAATTTGTATTTAAAATTAAATATTGCCGGGTTATAATATGTAATGAGAATATTTAGAACATATACCAAATTTTGAATTGTACATTCAATCACGATAGACCGTTATGAGATGGATATAAATAAAAAATCACAAATACACTATGAATTCATTTCAAATTTTTTTTAACACATATTGAATTTCCTTCTTTACCGGGCAGTTGCATTTTTAGGAGCTTCCAATGTCTAAGTACTTTTAATAGTAGTTAACTATATGAGTTTTGATGAGGGGGAGTAGTATTCGATGAGAGTATTTAGAACATAAAATTATGTTTGTTTTGTTGACACCCAATTTTGTCCCGAATATTTTTAAAATTATTAAATTATGGTAATATTTTTATAATTTAGGTTTAATTTAAAAATTAAATAAAATAGTGACAATAAAAGATGATCAATTGAAGTTTCAAAAAAGTGCTAAATTTGCAAAATCCCCAATTTTAACCCACTCGTGCAACCCATTCACTTTTTTAATTAATTCTAAAATTGTGGCCAAATCCGCTCCCCTCCTAAGCACTAATTTATTTGTGCAAATCCTCTACCTATATATACACACTTATCCCAAAACCCTAGCCCCCATTCAATTAATTCGCACATTTTTTTTTATCATCAGCCCCCTCACCATCACTATGGATCTCCCACACAATATATGACACCATCACACCATTATCAATACACATCCAGAACATACCTCTCACATAAACCAATACAATACATGTACTCACCCCCTTATCTTCCTCATCCACACACCCCAAACCTCATAGATCAAAAAGCTTACAGATATATACACACAAACACAAAATACAAAATAGGAATGGGGGATCGAATCAGCAAAAGGGAGGGGAGAATCGGGACAGGCAGAGACCAGCGGTGAAAAAGCACCACCACCACCACCGGAGCTTTAACCATAAAGCTAATCGCCGGTGACCCTTTTACTGTCGCCATTCTTATTGTTGAATCGAAACTGGAAAAGGGAGTGGGGGAGTGGTAGCGATGCCACCAAATCGGTGTTGCTCCTCCTCCGTCCGTTTACTCGATTTGTGTGCTGTCGCCACTGTTTGCTTCACCGGAAAATCAAAACGACGATCATTGTGTATTTTTTTTGAGCTCACTGATTTACTCTGTTGTTCGTTGAAAATGAAAGTAAAAAGAGAAAAGGAAAACATGTTCTGGTCGTCATTCCTCTGTTTCTTGTTATTGTTGTTACATTTTGTTCTGGAGATACACCTGTGCTTTGACCCATTTTTGTTCTTTGTTTTGTGCATTTGGACAAATCCGTCCAATATAGTTCCAAATCTAGTTTGACCTCGCAGCTCTGATTAATAAAAATTAATGAATGGTCCTCTTGCTTAAATTGTTGAAATCCTTCGGATTGTTTGTGGGTAATTGCCACAGTAGTTGGAACGGATGCTGGTCTTCTAGCTTATTGACTCGTTTGTCAAATTATTGCCGGATGCTATGACAATCTTGGATGGTGTTGGTACTTAACCGTTGGATTTCGACTGATCTTGAGCATGATACTGCACCTCTAAGCCTATGAAAATAATTCATTTGAGACCCATAGACTGATTTGACTTGATACCACACCTGGCCAATGAAAAAATACATAAATACGTTTTGAGGCCTCGGGATTGATTCGAACATGATACTACACTTGAACAGTCCCGTCCCCGTGTCCCTAAAGCAAAAGGCGATGATGAATGTATGAAATTAATGCAAAGCAAGTCGAATAGAGTGGTGGGTTTGGTACTTGGCATGGCCACTGGCCCGGGCTCCGTGTTTGCAACCGTACTAAATCCCGAGCCTCTATTCGACGCGCCATACAAACCTGAGCCTAAATTTTGCAAAAACAAAACCCCTTTTACTATTATTATTATTTTTATTACTATTATTATTATTATTATTATTATTATTATTATTATTACTATATATTTTTATTATTATTATTATTATTATTACTTTATTATTTTTTTATTATTATTATTATTATTATTATTATTATTATTATTTTATCTTATTAATTATTATACCTTATTATCGTACTAATCTAATTTCATTTTTTTTAGGTACATTTTTGGCACGAACAATTTGGGGACGCGTTTGGCTAACCTACAAATGTGGATATACATTGACCTGGACTCAAGCATTCAAAAATAAGACTTAGTAATTTTAGAAAATCCAAGGGTCCTGCGAGTTGATCATTTTCCCGGGATTTATCTTTAACTTTGTCTTTCTTTCCTTAGAGATATTTATGAAAATAAATACGTGAAATATTTATTTATTAATAATATTTGATTGTTTGTATATTGCCTTACTTTATGTTCATTGCCTCTTATTGTGAAGTCGTTATTTAATTTATTGCAAATTGGGGTCATCTTAGCAAATGCGTGCAAGTAAAATATATATTTTGCAAATAAGCTTTTTATTTAATTTATTATTATTATTATTATTATTATTATTATTATTATTATTATTATTATTATTCTTCTTCTTCTTCTTCAAATAATTCTTTCGAAAGAAAAGCGCACTTGTAAATATTTAGAAACCTGTCGGATTAACCGTATTTTACGGAATTTCGGAAGTGCCTTAAAAACCTTCTTCTGAAATTAATAAAACCTCTTACCTTTAGAATCTTTGAAAGAAAGACCGTCTTTTATAAAAATGGAGTTTTTGCACACATTTGTTAATTTGGTTCCCTATTTCCCTTAAATTGGGTGGCGACTCCAAACACTCCAAAAGAGTTAGTCCATCCTGTCGATATTCCGGAATTTATCCTTTTCGGGGTAATTTTTGGGGTTCAACAGCATGGCGACTCCGCTGGGGAGCAATAAAGGTTTTGACCATAAAGGTTTCCAATTGTTTACATCTAGCATGCCTAATTTATTTGCTTTATTATATCTGTTTGTTTGGTTTTCCTTATAAAGCATGTATTGTATTTATTTGTGCATAGTCTGCATTCCGTTCATATTTCCTCCCTCATGGAGCCTGTCAATTCTCTTTCACCTCCTCGATTTCATCACGGGGCACCCGCTTGATGGGTAGTTATGCAGGAAGGGCATTGCCCTTACCTCACTCTTTGAAACTTCTTTCGTGTCACCAAAAGTTAGTTCGGGATATTGAGATTGCCTGGTTTTGTCATGGCCAGTTCTACTGTGTTGTGAGGCCAGGTCTATCCCGCATAGGTCGAGTCAGCCTCAACCGTTAGCCCACTCTTAGAAGGAGATTAGGTCATGCATGCATATACACCTTAGTTTGGACCCGGTCCTTGATACCGTTTTCAAGAATTAAGAAACCGCCCTTTTGTCAATGGGTTCTTGAAACCCAACGACAATGCATATTATGTGCTGTGTGATAACGAATCCTCAGTCCTAACCATGTTTTGAGCAAATTCAGATTTGGAATTTTGTCTCCTATGTTGTCTTTAGGTCAAAAAATGGAAGAATTTTGCAGAATTGAGATCATAGAGAAAATTGCAGTCCGGGGGAAAGTTCGGCAGATTTGGTTGGTTTGTGTTTTGGAGATGGCCTGGTGTAGTGAGATCTAAGAGGCAAAGCCCCTGGTGTCTTTGAAAGGATCAGTGGGTCCCTCTAGTGAATGGCTTTGCGTGTGTGCAGGCCTATGTTGACTGTCCAGCTGCATTCATGATAATTGAAGTATGCTTGTCGCATACTAGGAGAGTGAAGCCCCTATGTCTATAAACGACCAATATGGTCCCTCCTTGAAGACCAGTGCGTTCTTGGCTACCTAGGAAACTGAGAGGCTTGATTAAAGCCGAGGACCAGTGAGGAGCCCTATGAACAAGGTCTGTGAGCCTTGCAAAACCTAGGAAGCCGAGAGGCTTGTCCAAAGCCGAAGACCAGTGAGGTTTTATTTTGAAAGGCCAATTGGCGCCTTTCATGATTTGCAATCTGGTATTGTGAAAGGCGGTTGGAAATTTCACCCCTGGATGTTATAAAACAATTGGGAGTTGTGCTTGGAGGAGCGAGGATGTTTGCAAAATATGTGGAGGATTGTTTAAGGTTAGGCATTTGGGTTTAGAATTCTGTGCAGATGTTGTGGAGGGCTTGAGCTGTGTTAGAATTTTGAGTTGACGCCAACTCTTGGAAGATAGTTGGGATATCGGAATTGCAGTGTCAAGGTGGAGAGATGATTTTTATCGATTATTGTTATTATTTATTGCTTACTCTAAGTCTGAATTGCTCAGAACTGGCATGAACTATTTTTCGTTACCACTTGTTTGCGCGATTAGGCTTATTTCTAGCACAAAGAGGCACCTTACAGGGTAGGACGCGTTTGCATATTTATTTACGCTCAACTACTTGTGATTGTCACATGTTAATTGTTGGCCTTGCTTTATTTGCTCAAAATGCATTAAAAATACTAGATGTTGCTTGCTTGTGTGCAATCCTATGAATGACATGCAAACTATCTTAGTTACCCTTTGAGGTTTCTTTGTTTTGTTTATTTCTCTAGCAGAAGTTTGATTTGTAAGGTGGTTGACTATGGAAATCACGCCAGATTCAAGATCTGATTGATGGTAGACGCTCTAGCTCGTGGACGATGCAGTACCAGAAGCTAATGGCATTGTTTGAAAGAACTTGGCAATTGAACTTAGTAGCATTATTTTCAATTTTAATTCAGGTTGAGGCCCTGAATTGCATTGTACTTTAAAGCTTATGTTTATCTGAATCAGCTTATTTTGAATTTGTGAAAGTTGAAATAACATGCATCTCATTCTTATTATATTATTTACGCTTGCATTTGTTTCCATTTCAAATTAAAATTGATAAACCTGCTAAAGCTTTGCTTGTAACGTATGGCAAAACAACTGGACAATTTAAATCGACGCACTGAAAAGTTACTGTCTGCGCTCTTTGGATATCGCACTATCTGTTAGAACTTCAACTGGGGCAGCTTTATTTTTTGGTATATGGCGTTGAAGCAGTGATGTAGAACTATGCACGGTCTGATTCCTAAGGAGGGATACGTAGGCTCCCCCATCGGGCTCGACCCTTTAGCATTTAAATTTTCATTTTTCCCCAAGAAGGACAACTGGGGCAATTTTTGCAAAACGAGTTAGGGATGCTGAAGATTATCACTGGGGCAGAATTTTGCAAGAAGCGGCGTTGGTTGTTAAAGATGAGTTGGCAAGAACTCTATAATTGGCTAAGCGAACAGTGCAAAGTTCAAGGCAAAGGACGTTCAGTTTGTTTTAAGATATGTTACAAGTTTAAGTCAAGGCAAAATTTTCAAAATGCATCTTTGACTTCATTTGCATGCTTATTTCACTCGCTATATTGCATTAAAATATTTTATCTTGCCTCTATTTTTCAAAGTCTATGCTATTTGAGTTCATGAGCCAAGTTTCTGAAAGCAATTTGCAAATCCAAGTCCAATGAAGATGAGGAAGCAGCAGAAGCAGCAAGATCAGGATGAAGTCTGCACAAATCAAACGCTTCCCCTTTCCTCCCCAAAGCTAACAATTTTTCTTTGAGAGCAGGAACATGAAAGCTTGCAATGAAAGGATCATTCGCATTATGGATGAACAATTTATTGAACGAGCATCCAAAGTTGCCTTGCAGATCGCGTTGAATTGCCTTTTCATAACTTAAAGCATTATGCTTTGTCATGAGTTATTCGACATTTCTACCTCTATGACTTTCATTCCTAATGGGCGACAAAGCCGAGGCTTGTTTTGTATTTTCAAAACTAAGCCAAATAGGACATCGCTTTGTTTGAGGTTGACCACCAGGCGGGGCTTTTCTCTTATTGGACTTTCACGCCTGTTGATTTGCTAAATCGCTTTTGCGTTGCTTTATATTTCACGCTAAATTGCTTTGCACTTGCTTTCAATTATGCCTTTGCACTTGCTTTATATTATGACTTGCTTTACTTTCAGGTTAACAGGTCAGCCCTGAGACCCTCCTTGCTTTGTGCCGGATCGGATCACCAGTTGATTTGTAGACAATCAATTCCAAGACCCTCCTTGCTGCGTGCCCGACCGGCTTGCCAGTTGATTTGTCAAGATTGTTCAAATTGCTTCGCACTTGCTCTAAATTATGCCTTCGCATTTTCTTTGTATTACGTCTTGGTTTACTTTTCAGGTTAACAGGTCAGTCCTGAGACCCTCCTTGCTTCATGCCGGATCGGTTCGCCAGCTGATTTGTTCGACAATCAACCCCAAGACCCTCTTTGCTGCGTACCCGACCGGCTTGCCAGTTGATTTGCCAAGATTGTTGAAAATGCTTTGCACTATGCCTTCACATTTGCTTTATTGCTTCGCCAGTGGATGGGAAGACAATTTATCAAAGATATTGCAGCTTGCACTTACAAATTACGTCATGCCTACCGTAAGCAATCGGGGGCCTTATTATGAGTCTATCGTGAGCAAGCGAATACTTCATTAGCATTGAAGCCTACCATAAGCAATTGGAGGCATTATTCTGAAGCCTATCATAAGCAATTGAAGGCTCTTTTATTATTGATCCTTCCGTAAGCAATCGGGGGGTCTTTTTATCAAGTCTATCGTGAGCAAGCGAAGACTTCATTAGTATTGAAGCCTACCATAAGCAATTAGAGGCCTTATTCTGAAGCCTATCATAGGCAATTGAAGGCTCTTTTGTTATTGATCCTACCGTAAGCAATCGGGGGTCTTATTATCAAGTCTATCGTGAGCAAGCGAAGACTTCATTAGTACTGAAGCCTACCATAAGCAATTGGAGGCATTATTCTGAAGCCTATCATAGGCAATTGGAGGCTCTTTTATTATTGATCCTACCATAAGCAATCGAGGGCCTTATTATCAAGTCTATCGTGAGCAAGCGAAGACTTCATTAGTATTGAAGCCTACCATAAGCAATTGGAGGCATTATTCTGAAGCCTATCATAGGCAATTGAAGGCTCTTTTGTTATTGATCCTACCGTAAGCAATCGGGGGTCTTATTATCAAGTCTATCGTGAGCAAGCGAAGACTTCATTAGCATTGAAGCCTACCATAAGCAATTGGAGGCATTATTCTGAAGCCTATCATAGGCAATTGGAGGCTCTTTTGTTATTGATCCTACCGTAAGCAATCGGGGGTCTTATTGTCAAGTCTATCGTGAGCAAGCGAAGACATCATTATCATTTGAAGCCTACCATAAGCAATTGGAGGCATTATTATGAAGCCTATAATAGACAATCAAAGGGCGCTATTGTTATGGAGCCCACTGTAGGCTCGATCATGATTTATGGCCGAAAGGCGGCATTTCTATCTCTTATAATTCTTGTAAATTTTAAACATATCCGTTTCATTACTATTTCTCTTTAAGAGAGCACTTACTAAAATTTCATTGTTGTGATTTGCAGATATTGCTAAATTTGGAGAAGTACCTGCTTTAATAAGCTTTGTGTCTTTTGCTTTACTTTAATTTTGTTTGTTTAGTTCGTCTTGTAGATGAACATCTCGGGTCCTTCCACCCACAAATAGGATATCTCGGGTCCTTCCACCCACAAATAGGATATTCAGGTCATTCCACCCACAAATAGGATATCTCGGGTTCTTCCACCCACAAATAGGATATGCAGGTTTCTTTCAAGTTGCATTGAGACACTGGATGCTTCGAGACCAGACATTTCATTTGTTTTGTCAAGGGATTGAAACACAATACAAGATTGCGTTGTAAACTACCTCTTCATCAATTAAAGCATTATGCGTATCATGGTTTGTTGCCGAACAGGCAGCATTTTCTATCTTTATGATTCTTCTTTCAAAATAAACGTTATGTTGAAGCCTGCATTGATAGTCTAAGACAAGTCGGCTGAAACACCACTTTCGGAGTGTTTTCGCGATGTCGGTTGTCTTGCAATATTGGCATTTTATATTTAAGGTAGATTGATAGTCTAAGACAAGTCGGCTGAAGCACCACTTTCAGAGTGTTTCGCGATGTCGGTTGTCTCGCAATATTGGCATATTATATTTGAAGTAGATGATAAAGATAGACAAGTCGACTTGAGACATTATGTCCCATTAGTCGACTTATTTTATGAAAGCCTTGAATTTTACAATTCGTTCTCGCTTTACTTATTGTCTTGCTTTACTGTTTCAGAATAAGGATTAGCTTAGAGGTTCTCCGGGCGGAGTACCTTGTCAGTTGATCGAAGGAAGAACTTATCGATGATACCGCAACCCACATTTACAATTTTATCACTTTATCTATTTCTTATTCCAATTATTACAGTTTATTAGCGGTTGCACGCTTACCGCTTGTTGAGATTATTACAGGATTTTTAGCAGCACTGCAGCAGCGTTTGGAGCATGGAGCTTTTCTTAGCAATGAACCGGGGCAATCGTTGATATGAGCTAGACTCGTCAACGAAGACCTGAAGAATCATCCACCCTAGAGGTAAGTCTCTTGTTTACCCTGAGTCTGAGTTTTGAGATTGAAGACAAGATGGCTCGGTTATCGAGGTGCAGTGGAAGCTATGTCCGTGTAAACCCCTCTTTATAGGTGTGCCGTCGACCACATTTTCATAACTTGGGTAATTACGAGCCTCTTTTCCCGCGTTTGAGTAGTCGCTACTATCGCGTCGAACTACATATGGCCTGATTCTCATTCAGCCCGAGATATGTAGGCAACTCGGAAACCGGAGTTCGGCCATGTCTATAAGCCTCGCACTTTGGTCCTTGGAATCAAAGTACTTGGCTTTGTCGTGACAAAATTGGTTTCTCGTCAACTTCTTTACCCTGAAAACTCTTTCATCCTTTTCAGGGTAAAGAGGGGCAGCTGTTGACACCCAATTTTGTCCCGAATTTTTCAAAATTATTAAATTATGGCAATATTTTTATAATTTAGGTTTAATTTGAAAATTAAATAAAATAATGACAATAAAAGATGATAAATTGAAGTTTCAAAGAAAAGTGCTAAATTTGCAGAATTCCCAATTTTAACCCACTCGTGCAACCCATTCGCTTTTTTAATTAATTCTAAAATTGTGGCCAAATCTGCTCCCCCCTAAGCACTAACCTATTTGTGCAAATCCTCTACATATATATACATACTTATCCCAAAACCCTAGCCCCCATTCAATTAATTCATTAATCTCACACATTACCCACATTTTTTTTTATCATCAGCCCCCTCACCATCACTATGGATCTCCCACACAATATATGACACCATCACACCATTATCAATACACATCCAGAACATACCTCTCACATAAACCAATACATACACACGGAATACAATACATGTACTCGCCCCCTTATCTTCCTCATCCACACACCCCAAACCTCCTAGATCAAAACACGTACAGATATATACACACAAACACAAAATACAAAATAGCGATGGGGCATCGAATCAGCAAAAGGGAGGGGAGAATCGGGACAAGCTCTCTACCAGCGGTGAAAAAGCACCGCCACCACCACCCGAGCTTTAACCATAAAGCTCATCGCCGGTGACCCTTTTTCTGTCGCCGTTCTTATTATTGAATCGAAACTGGAAAAGGGAGTGGGGGAGTGGTAGCGACGCCACCAAATCGGCGTTGCTCCTCCTCCGTCCGTTTACTCAATTTGTGTGCTGTCGCCACTGTTTGCTTCACCGAAAAATCATAATGGCGATCGTTGTGTGTTTTTTTTGAGTTCACTGTTACTCTGTTGTTCGTTGAAAATGCAAGTAAAAAGAGAAACTGAAAACATGTTCTGGTCGTCGTTCCTCTATTTCTTGTTATTGTTGTTACATTTTGTTCTAGAGATACACCTATGCTTTGACCCATTTTTGTTCTTTGTTTTGTTCATTTGGACAAATCCGTTCAATATAGTTCCAAATCTGGTTTGACCTCGCAGCTCTGATTAATGAAAATTAATGAATGTTCCGCTTGCTTAAATTGTTGAAATCCTTCGGATTGTTTGTGGGTAATTGCCACAGTAGTTGGAACGGATGCTGGTCTTCTAGCTTACTGACTCGTTTGTCAAATTGTTGCCGGATACTATGACAATCTTGGATGGTGTTTGTACTTAACTGTTGGATTTCGACTGATCTTGAGCATGATACTGCACCTCTAAGCCTATGAAAATCATTCATTTGAGACCCATAGACTGATTTGAACTTGATACTACACATGGCCAATGAAAAAATACATACATACGTTTTGAGGCCTCGGGATTGATTCGAACATGATACTACAGTTGAACAGTCCCGTCCCCGTGTCCCTAAAGCAAAAGGCGATGATGAATATATGAAATTAATGCAAAGCAAGTCGAATAGAGTGGTGGGTTTGGTTCTTGGCATGGCAACTGGCCCGGGTTCTGTGTTTGCAATCGTACCAAATTCCGAGCCTCTATTCGACGCGCCATACAAACCTGAGCCTAAATTTTGCAAAAACAAAACCCCTTTTACTATTATTATTATTATTTTACTATTATTATTATTATTATTATTATTATTATTATTATTATTATATATTCTATTATTATTATTATTACTATATATTTATTATTATTATTATTACTTTATTATTGTTATTTTATTTTATTAATTATTATGCCTTATTATCGTACTAATCCAATTTCATTTTTTTTTGAGGTACATTTTTGGCACGAACAACTTGGGGACGCGTTTGGCTTACCTACAAATGTGGATATACATTGACCTGGACTCAAGCATTCAAAAATAAGACTTAGTAATTTTAGAAAATCCAAGGCTCCCGCTAGTTGATCATTTTCCCGGGTTTTATCTTTAACTTTGTCTTTCTTTCCTTAGAGATATTTATGTAAATAAATGCGTGAAATATTTATTTATCAATAATATTTGATTGTTTGTATATTGCCTTACTTTATGTTCATTGCCTCTTATTGTGAAGTCGTTATTTAATTTATTGCAAATTGGGTCATCTTAGCAAATGCGTGCAAGTAAAATATATATTTTGCAAATAAGCTTTTTATTTAATTGATTATTATTATTATTATTATTATTATTATTATTATTATTATTATTATTATTATTATTATTATTATTATTATTATTATTATTATTATTATTATTATTATTATTCTTCAAATAATTCTTTCGAAAGAAAAGCGCACTTGTAAATATTTGGAAACCTGTCGGATTAACCGTATTTTACTGAATTTCGGAAGTTCCTTAAAAACCTTCTTCCGAAATTAATAAAACCTCTTGCCTTTAGAATCTCTGAAAGAAAGACCGTCTTTTATAAAAATAGAGTTTTTGCACACATTTGTTATTTTGGTTCCCTGTTTCCCTTAAATTGGGTGGAATTACTGGCCGTCGGTAGTTGTCACGTGCTTGACGGATCAACTCCTTTATCCACAGTCTAAACACCTAGTTATTTGGTAGAGAGAATGTATAGAAAAGTACGTGCTTTTCATTGTGTATTACTGTCTTATTTATAGCTTATATGAAGTAGTTGTCCTCTTATAGGACTCTACTAGGTAATTATTTATTTACCAGGATAAGCTTTAAGAGCACCCCTTATGGGTGGACTCTTAACAGATAATTCCAACAGTTTCAATGCATCGTCTATGAAGTTCAAGTGAAGATTTTAAATACTTCTCACAAACCATATTGGGGTTTCAGTCCTCCATCTTGAAAAAATAACTGTTGTTCTCGTATACTTGTCCAAACGTGATGAAGCAAGAACCGTGTCTACTGGACCTTCCACCAACAGTTGTAAAATCAATAATCCATAAATTTATGGAATCCGACCCTTCTGTTGCTGATATCTCAAATCTGATCTTAGTGTGAGTTCAAGAATGATTTGTTGATTCTTTAATGTACTTTTTTATACCTTAGTACTTGCCACGACGTTATCATGCATACATTTTACAATTTCAGGTGCGACCTTACACGTAAGCTGGTGTTTACAGGGCAATTTCAATGATACCTGCCTCTGGAGAAGATCTTGGATAAACTGCAACGCTACGACCGTGGAAATCTTGAATTTCTATATGGATTGAGCAGCAAAGGAATTGATTATGCTACCCTACTTCTCGGGACTCATATGTTTTTTGTTGCCGGTAACAAGGAGGGGTTACACTATATGGCCCAAGTCGCTAATAATTCTTCGGGCGAGGCCCAATTCATCAATAATTCAGATGTGGCCCAATTCGTTAATAATTCTGTTGTGACCTAAGCAAAGTACAATTATGGGATTGCATTGCTAATGTTTGATAGGAAAGATGAAACTAGCATCAACTCGGGGATGGAAGTGCTGCTTAGTCTATTGAAGGAGCCCGACGGAAGAAATAAGATGATTGAATGCAGAAGACGTCTCAAAAGGATGATTGGTTCGGCAAACTGCAGCAAAGTCGTAGAGACTGGGTGTTGTCACTTTCAGGGGCCGGGGCACTGGAACAGATATATGATAGATATTTACGGCTGCCGTGAATTATTTATCAATTGTGATCTATGTCTCATTGACGTTGAAACCACAAAATTAACCTTTCCGATGTTTGACTTTGAGATGGGAGCTCCTTGTCATTCAGATTTAAGTTCGGATGATGGTAGCTTTGGTTCTAGTCTGGATTATTAGGGATGTATATACTTTGTATCACCTTTTTGGGCTCAATATATGTAGTACTTACTTCATCGTGGACTGATCGTGCGCTTGTACTTGTCTAACGATTGTCCAGTCTGAAGTTGTAATGTACTTAGTACTTAGTAGCAGTATTGACTTTCTCCTTTTTGTCCCTATAGAATACACCAAGTTTGCATACGCTGGGCTGATTTCATGCATTCCCGTTATTTGTATTGTTGCAAGGGAAAAGAACTTGTCTACTAACAAAAACAAGTTCTACCCATCTTGATTAATAAAGAAGTGCCAAGGCATGTGATAACTGCTCAATATTATAGAGTACCTAAAATTCGATTAAACAAGTGTCCTTTTTTTACACATGTCGTTGGCTAAACTTAAACAACAGCGAGCGTGGGAATGTTGAATTCCTATCAGGATTCATACGTGCAGGAACAGATTATGCGACCCAACTCCTGGGGACTCGCCGAAAACGTATTGGAGGGCTTACCCTACATGGGCCGAGCACATGCCTTCATTGATGGTGCGGCCCAATTCGCTAATTAATCAGCTGTGGCCCACAATAGTCCAATTATGAGTTTGCGTTGCTCCTGTTGACAGAATGAACAAATTAGAACTAATACGGCAATGGTTTCGTTGCTTACCCTATTGGTTGAGGACGACAGTATACGTACGGTGGTTAAAAGCAGAGGACCTGCCATTAATGATGGTAACTGCAGCAAATTAATGGATTCTAAGTTCTAAGGTGAAGTCGGAGCAGGACACATGAATTTATAATGCAATTCATGGCAATATTGCACCCGTTAGTTAAGTCATCTACGTGTTGTTGACATTGAAACTTTCGCATTAACTTATTCGCTCTTTGATGGTGTCAAGCAGAAGTCGTTGATTCAGACGAAATCCCTACTTCTACTTTGGATGAATAGTTGTCTAGACAACGTACCTGCTCAATGCTGCTGCAGTACTTATTAATTTGTGATTTTGATTTAGTTCGTGTCTAATGGAGTGATTTCTGACTTCAATTGTATTCGTCAATGATAATTGGAAATAAAAACAAAAATTTATTTAATAACCTATGACATTTGGGGGAATATAGACCAATATTAGTCAAGAGCGGAGTATTTGGAGGACATCTGTGCACGGAATACTACACCAGATAATACTGTAACTAGACAAGTGTCCGGTACAAACAAGCTCAGCAAGAACAAATAATCTTGTGATTAGACGATTAGAAGAACGGAACCTGATGCTAAAACACCATGGACAAATACAACACCAACTCAAATATATCAGCATCAAATAATATTTTCTTTAATTAATCGTCTTCTCATACGCATGAGTTAAAGCAATTATCGGGGGAGGGGGGGGGGGGGGGGGTGACAAACGAAGAAAAGATCATCAGCTCGAAAAGTGGAGGAACAAGGGTTGTGCAATTACAAACTAGTGCTGAAAGTGGCATAGGATCAGAAATTTAGCAGCACCCAAAGCCAAATTCAGAAAGGAACAACAGATTCAAACATAGGGAAATATATATATTACATTCAAATTAAACGCGACTACGGCTTTAAACGAACAAACCCACATCCTGGCGTGGTGAGGCTATAGGACTGTCAATTTGTGCTCCTTCAAGACAATTGCCTCCAAAATTATGCAAAACTTGTTCTAAGGTCGTCACGAAGCCTTCCAAACGCATCATCAGCAGATCCATCTGGCGAGATACACGATCGAGCCGCACGGCCGTAACATTAACGTCAGTCCTCACCGTGTCTACACAGTGGAAAACATAGTTATCTACGACGACGCACGGAAAATGTCTACATCTTTCTGCAGGCATATCGATTTAACTTCACTATGTTAGAAACGGCGGAAAGAAGAGGATATGGGTGGTTTTTTTAGAGAAATGAGGGGGCTTATGAGTGACAATTTCCTTTTAGGGTTATGGGACAATATATAATGGGCCGGGTTGTACTCTGCATAAGTTTTACTGCCATACATTTCGATTTTTTAATTTTCCTTGGAGGGAAAATCTTAAATCCGCAAAAAAAATGGGTGGGAGATTAATTAATCAGTTGGAGGGAAGTTTCTTTTTTGCAATAATAATTGGCATGGCATGTCTTCAAATTTTAAAATCCACTTGGCTCTGCCGCTTTGTTAAAGAGTTAGTAATTTGGTAATATTGACTAAATATATCACATAATTCGGTTCCATTCCTTTGTTATGTTGCGGCGCGCGCTATGGTTTATATACTTTTTTGTGATGAAGGGTGCATGTAAAATTTTGGGAAAACTCGACCTATACTAGACTTTAAGTATGTATTTTTTCTACAGTATTTTTTGCCCTTTAATTTATATTAAACATATACTCGACTGCTTATTAGTAGTAAAACAGTACCAGTATTTTTCTACACCATATTCTCGAAAGTACATATGTCCATAATTCCAGTTGTACTGATGCTGTCGTGTTAAATCATACAAACATTTCATATAAGATATCTTCAGCGACTCTCCACCCTTTGTATTCATACTCCGATTAACATTTGGTTGAATCGTCAACCAAAGTCATTTTGGCCCCTGCTTCCTGATTTTATCTTTAGTTTTATTCTACAAAAAAATATTATTGCTTTTGCCTGATGCGTCAACCAAGGCTTCTGGTGTGCCTTTCAATAATAAGGGTCACGAGATCGAACCACGATAAAGGCGCGTGACTTTGTGAACTAAATTTTTTTTAAAAACACTTATGTGTGTAGTAAAATAAATAAAATAATCAACCCCTTTCATGCGTGAGTGGCTCTTTTCCAATATAATTAATATTTGATTGTTTGATTTGATTTCTGCTTAAACTGTACAATATTGATGAAAATGCTAGTTTATATTTGGTAAACTTACTGCAACCATTTCTCCATTTTTTTTTTCCAAAAAATAATATTTCTTTTATATTCTTCTCTCTCTTCTATATTATATTATTATCTTTTATCTCAATTTAAATTTGTTATTTTCATTATAGAAATTCTATCTTTTTTTACATATTCATCATATATAATTGATATTCAATACAAAATTATTTTATTACCATAAAATTTTAAATAATATAGTAATTTGTAAGCAAATATTATAGATTAAATATATTAACGAATAATTAAAAAAAAAAGTGAAATCATTCCGATACAATACAATAAAATACATATTACATTATGGTAAAATTCAATTGAAATACTACATAACTATTCAATTTCCACCTCTATTATGCTCGCATAAATGATCTATTTATCAAAATTATACGCCTAAGTTAAGATATAAAATAAATATTATAAAACTGTTACATAAACATAATTAAGTGTATATAAAGAGATAAATTAAAAGAGTTAAATAACAATAAAGTAATAATGAATAGTAATGGAGGTGATGAATAGTGTCACTTCAATGTTTATTAAACATATACTCCACTGCTTATTATAGTAGTAAAAAAATACAAATATTTTTCTACAGTGTATTCTCGAAAATACATAAGTCCATAATTCCACTTGTATTGATGTCGTCATGTTAAATCATAAGTACAAACATTTCGTGAAAGACCGACTTTAGCGACTCTTCACTCTTTGTTTTCATGCTCCGATTAACATTTGGTTGAATCGTCAACCAAAGCCATTTTGGCCCCTGCTTCCTGATTTTATCTTTGGTTGATCCATCAACCAATGATATTCTGCAAAAAATACTATTGCTTTTGCCTGATGCGTCAACCAAGGCATTAGAAACTCAAGACAGAAACAACCAGTTTTTATTATATTTTGGTCCAATGTCCAACAGATGTGGCTAATTCTGCGCAGCGGCTTCTGGTGTGTCTTTCATAATAAGGGTCACGAGATCGAACCACAATAAAGGCACGTGACTTTGTGAACTGTACCTTTTTTTAAAAACTTTTTTGTGTGTAGTAAAATAAATAAAATAATGAACCCCTTTCACCCGTGAGTAGCTGCCAAAACTGTACAATATTGATGAAAATGCTAGTTTACTCCAACCATTTCTCCATTTTTTCCTCCAAAAAAGAATATTCCTTTTTGTATTCTTCTCTCTTTTATAATATATTATTATCTTTTATCTCTATTTTATTTTCTAATTTTCATTAAACAAATTCTATCTTTTTTACATATTCATCGCATATAATTGATATTCAATATAAAATTATTTTATTACCATAAAATTTTAAATAATATAGTAATTTGTAAGAAAATATTATCGATTAAATAATAAGAAAGGGAACAACATGCAAACACCCCTATAATTAGATACTATCATCATCCATGAGCACCATCTCGCTACCATCCAAAATCAAAGCATTGTACATCTTTGAGACAATATAACTACTATATTTTTTTACTAATTTTACATTCAACAATATTTTCGTCAAATATCCACATTGTTCCTACAAAAGTGACACTTAAAGTGGAAGAAGGAGTAATACTATATATAAAATAATATTTATCCTCGATAAGTACTTAGTAACTCACTCTAAAAAGGTATTTTATTTCTTACCAGCCTTGTCAGGGTTTGAAGATTGTTACACCTTGAGCATCTGTGGTCAAGTACATTACTTCATGATGTGAGCTGGAGAAAAAATGCTTCTTTGTTTCTGTCATTGGGGTAGGAAGACTAAGGTACTTCCAGATGGATCCACTTCATATGTGGGAGGTATCGCTAATCAGATCATTGTTAAGACGGGCGTATCGTATGATGATTTTGTCAATGCAGTTTTTGATAGATTAGGCATTGATCCTACAGATAAGTTATTGCGTTTTACAGTGAAATTTTATAGGTCCGAACTGATAAGGCTGAGAGACCAAGGCGCAATCGATACCCTGTTACAATTTAATAATGGTTTTGCTCATGTTTACGCATCAAGTTTGGAGGAAGAGCCTAATTCTAGACTGTCATCAGGTGGTCCTAGAAAACCCAAACTTATTCCCTTTCTCAGAATTACTAGAACTGAACAAGATTGTGTACCCGCGAGATCATGTGAACTTGATCCTGCTTCTTTACCCCTCAATCCAGATGATATCAACGACAGCAGGACTGCGACTTCTGAACCTGTAGAAAATGTTTTGTCTCTAATTCCTCCTGAGTCTAGAGATAAATGCAGGATGTCTAAGAATGCGACATCATTTCTGCAGCCTGGCAATTTGAATGGAAATCATGCTACTAATAGAGAGTCTCCTAATGTTCCAAGATCTTCTTGGGTAGTGAACATCTATGAGGAAAAACAAAGTCTGATGAGCTCTTGTTATGCCAATGACATGCCTTTCACTGATTTTGGTGAGAACTGTGTTAAAAGAAGCTGTTTCTCAAGTATGGAGGAGGATCCTAATTCTAGAGGGCCATCGAGTGGTGCGGAGAAACCTGAACTTATTGTTATTTCTGATGATGAAACAGATACAATTCCTGATAGTAATCCTCAAGAGAGAGTTGATTATCCTCCCGATCCTGGCCTCACACGGGTTGGATTTCAAAATGAGTCGCTCGTCAAATATTGGGGTTAACTTGATTGGCTCCAGTTCTGATACGTATGCATAAGGCACGCTTGTAAGGGGAGGATGTATGTGACGGGATATTATCATTCAATCCCCACGTAATGTGTAGCGTTATTTCCCTAACTTGCATGTTTTGTCTAAAATCGTTGAACATTTTGTCGGAGAAGTTGTTAGCGCCTCTTCGCTGTTTGTCTTCATACTCGGTGTAACGTTTGGTTGCATCGTCAACCAAAGCCACTTTCGCCCATGTGACCTGATTGTGCCTTTGGTTGATGCAACTACCAAGGCTTAGGTTACAAAACAAACTATTGTTTTAGCCTGATGCGTCAACCAAGGCATTAGAAACTCAAGACAGATGTTTGAACAATTTATTACTTTACTAATAATCAACAGTTCTGCTGAAAGGCCACGGAGTCGTAGCTGTTCCGGCGCAGCGGCGTCTGTTGGGTCATCCATAGCGAGGGTCAAGAGATTCCGGTGCAGCGGCGTCTGTTGGGTCACCCATAGCGAGAGTCACGAGATCGAACCTTGCTAAAGGTTTGTGCCTCATCAAATGCTTTTTTATTTTTTTTGGGACCTTTTTTTTTTTTGGTGTAGAAAAAATCGACCCTCTTCATGTATACAAGGTGTGTATTCAGACATATGTGGCTATATAATTAACAATTGATTATAATTAAAAAAAATTTCCCAGCTCCACAAATACCTTCATCAATAAAGGCCCTTGATTATCCTCCCATTTTTTTAAAGGTTATTTCAATCTTTTAAATTAAAAAAATATTTTTAAACCAAACAACTATGCAACATCTTTTTCAATTTGAGCCTGTTTATCCAAACACATAATTAGTTATTCATAAAATAAGCTCCAACATTTAAAAGTTCCTTTTATGCACTTGTGCTGAAAAGCTACTTGACTTGCAACTACGACTATAGCACCTAGGGAATTATTCACTGCGTAATTCTTATGTTTAGATGTCAATTGAACATAAAAATATTTTGTAATATTTCCTCTGACCTAATTATCTCTTTTAAGCTAACTAGTAAACTTACCCGTTCTTCGCACTGTTAGGTTATGAATGACGCCACTTAAGCCCTACCTTATTACATGTTAATTCTTTTCCTCATTGACGTCAAATTTTACACATTATGTAAAGTCTAAACTGCTAAAATTATTTAATCCCAAAACAGTGTACTATTCAGACTCACTAATTTTTTTTAGTAATTTTTACATTGTATAGACATTTGGATGTGCCTTTAACAGAAAGGGTAATACAGTACATTTTTTCTAATTTGTTGTATATAGTCATTTAGACTTATATAGGTATCTTTTATCAGCCATTTTTAAAAATAGATTAACTCCCCTATAAGCGTGCCTACTTTTCTGGAAACTTGCGTTTTTCTTTTTCACTGCATTTATTATTTTTTCAGAATCTCAATTAACTTCCCCTATTTAATGCCTATTTTCATGGGATATGTGATTGACAGCTTTTGTTAATGCATATCATTTTATAATGGTCTGATAATAACTAATTAAAGCACACGATTTTATCTCCTAATATTAAGGTAATACGTCAATCAAGTGGTAAATGAAAAGTAAAAAAATTTCAAAACCAAATACATGAGACTTTTCATCTAACAATAGTTTTCTCACTTTATCTTGGAATTGTAAACCGAAAAACTCTTCAGTGAACATAGCCTTTCCATCTTCTTCTCTACAGTCTGGTATTCCTTGCATATTACATATATTCGTTTATATAATGTGAATACTTGCATATACAGTAGATATTTGTTGCATATTACCTTCTATATATAGTATACCTTGCATATTATTGAACAGTATCTCTTTCAATTGCATATGTATTATATTGAATAAATTACTGAATATATTATGGGAAATATATTTGCAATATATTTGGTAAAAAATAAATCAGTAGCATTGGATATATATTTCGAAGAGATTGTGGATTACGTGACTTGTGGGACTGCTTAAATGTAGGATTTTCTTTTATTACGTATGTTTAGAACATAATTAACGCAGCTTTGTTAGGATAAAGGATACACATAAACCTATTTATTAGCATCTTTTTGGCTAGCCATTGTTGTATATTAATTGTATCTATTAAACTGTAGGGCCATGTTATATATTTGGTTAGATATGAAATTTTCCCAATTTTTTATGCCTCTTATTCTTATTAAAAGTGGCAAGGAGCAACTAAGATGGCCCGTTTGTCAGTTGTAATTTTGTGGTTGCATTTACTAATTGCTCAGAGAGCATTTATATGTGGAAGGTTATAAAATCGACGGTAGTAAGGCACTGCTTAAGCTTCCCCATGTCTTTACTCCAAGCATTTAGATTGACATGACAAATGTGAAAGCACTTTATTTGTTTAGCAGTAAATTTGTCTACTGTAGAAAGCACATCTTTTGGTGCATTTTGAGTCTCACACAGTAATTTGTTTAGATGATTAGATTATCTATATTGGCTAATGATCACTCCTGTTAGTCAAGTGATAGGCTACTTTGTAAACGCCTCAAAAGCATAGCGATTGTAAGTCTTCAGGGGCATAATGAAAGCTGCCCTATCACTTATTTTCTACACGCTTGTTTAAAACTAATGCATTCATAGCGAATGTAAGCTTAGCAAAGCCTAATGTCATCATATACACATTCAGGGACTCAATATTATTCTACAATTTGTTGGGCGTGCATGAATGCATTGTTACATCAAATAATCCATATCACATGGAAAGAAATATTTTCATGTATCGTCGTCCATCAATCCTATCCTAACTCTACAAGACAATTCGGGTCTCCCACATGGTGGAGAATACATTCTTCTTCCATGTCAGTTCTTACATGACATTGTGCAGAATATTCTTCTTTCATATCATCACTACTTCTCTTTTATAATGTGTTTCATCTTGGCAGGAAGTACACCACATTATATGAACTGCTTATCTTAAATTTAACTTAATATTTATAGAAGTTGCAACTTATTTGTTACATTGCACAGAATTAAGTTCTTATACAAGTATGACACATTGTTATTTACAATAGTCAAACATATAGATAAAAAAGTATATTCAACATAAATTAGACACATTCAACATAAATTAAACATACATTCAACATTAAATAAAAAGACAATACTTACACATAGATGAAACAATATACTAAACATAGATTAATCATACAAAACATTATTTTTTTTATCCAACCGAGAAAACAAAACACACATCTACCCACTGACCTTGACCATTGCCAAGTCAATAACTTAGCAGAAACAACCAAACATTAAAGCCTTACATATATAACAACAAAAATCTTAGACGAACATAGCCGAACTAACTAATTAACCCTAACATCTAATCAATTAGGACATGATCAGCATCGTCTCCTTCACCACCATAATCTATTCTCACCCCATCAGAACCATCACTTGATGTACTTAATGAATCATCATCAGAATTATCAGCATCAGGATATGGAGGTCTCCCATAATGTGAACTATCAAAACAAAACGACCAGTGACTAGAAAATCCATGATCTGAAATGTAGTGTCTTACCAGCCTTGATTATGTTACTCTTCTATTCATAGACATTTTTCCGGGGTCCCAAATGTAACTTGACCTCATCCCAAATGTGTCCTCAATCTTGGTTATTTTCGTAACAAATTTGAAGCTACTGTAAATTAAAATAAATAAAAGTGTTATTAAGTAATAAAACTTACGAAGTCATCCGTTGTAACATATGAAGCGCTTAAAAAACACTTAATTGTCATACAATCATGACAAACAATGTATGTACCGGGTGGAAAGTATTTAGAATTGCTACTATTATTCGGATTTGTGAATATTGCTTATAGAGGTAATTCACTTTGTAGTTGTGTGAGTTCAAATTTTAATAAACAGTAAATTGTTAAATAAAACAACTCAAAAGATTCTAAATCTCATTGAGGTAATACCATGTCAAAGACATCAAAATATTCAAAACACATAATAATAATACATTAAATCTCCTAAACATCAGTCCACGTTAACAAAAACAACATCAAAATACATTTAAATATTGCTATTATACTAATCAACACAAACTGGATCATCAATGGTACCTTCACCAACTTCTTCTTCATCATCATCACCACCACCATTATCACCATTATAACCATCACCACCATCATCACCATCACCACCATCATCATCATAACCAACATAATCACAGATACTCCATTGAGGTTCATGAGAAGCCGGAACACCATACAACTCAAATTCAAACATCACAATTTCTTCACTGCTTTCAATGAGACGAAAACAAACATGATCTCCTGCCTTCAGATTTTTGACTCTTACAAACTCTCCCCAGCCATTATTTAACCTTTTCCGCATATGTGTTGAGCTTCATAAACCATTGTTCACCCCCCCCCCCCCCAAATTTTCCGTCGTTACAACTACCAATGTATACTTCGCCTTAATCGGAAGATATTCCCATATACCCGATGGAAGAATCTGTGGAAAGAAAATAATAAACATTAATGGACATATTGCTAAGAAATTACTTAAAATAACAAAGGCAAAAGTGAAGTACCAAATCGCCCGTTTCAATGTATGACTTTGAAAGAAGACATTGAATACATGGAAAACCGTTATATATATAGAAATATGGAAACAACTCTTCGAGTCTCATTGTGTTTCAGGAGAGATGTGTAACTAGTAACTAAGGGAGGAAGAAGATTGTAAAAACTAGGTTAAGCAGGAAGCAGATCTGCATCTTAAGTAAGTGCATTGAATCGTCAAAAAGTACTTTTGGAAAAATTGTTAGGCCCTATTTGTAGCATAGCTTTTAATTAACAGAAGATTGAGAAAAAGTATTCCCGCAAACCAGTGGAGAATGTCATGATAGGCCCTAGTGGTTTAGGGTTCGATTATGGATAGACTCGTTTTAGTTTTTTCATTTACCGTGTTCGTTTTCTTTTAGCAAGCAATCAGCTATTACGTTGCATTAACAGCCTATATTAGTTTTGCATTAACAACCTCTATGGTTCTTCTTCTAACGAGCTTTTAATACAACAAGCAAGCCTTCAATTTTTTAAGAAGATCTTCAGAAATATATGCATGTTGATAGAACAAAAAAATTATTATAAACTCTGCTAAATTATTATATGAAGAAGGATTGGTTTTTAAAACTATAAACTCAAGTCAATTAGGCCAATTAAAATTGCTAGGCCGATTAGAATTGCTGTATGGGCATACATACTAATACTATTGTTGTGAATTATGTAATCTAGGGCTTGGAACATTGATATTCTTGCGCTTAAAAGCATTTAGTATTCTGGAATTCTTATATGCATTTTAGTTGTGAATTTTTATGAAACTTTAAGGTTATAACTCCACTTATCTGTTTGCTATCCGGGTTGGTTGCTTGTGGAATCTCGAAGATTTATCTAGAACGAAGGAATTTAAACAACTCTTGCGTTCTACTAGTTAATTTTACGTCTCCTTTTCGTATTGATAAATTTACATATTAAGAACAATATTAATCTCTGAAGATTAGATTGCGAAATAGTTCATTAAAGTGTAAAACCAATAACAAACTTATACAGCTTGGTACAATTACGGAGCAAATGCCTATTCAATGGTTACTGGAAATGAAAAAAATCCAAGATGAGTTCACTAGCGCTTAATGAAGTTTAACATCAAGCTTGGTAATTCTGCATTCCAAAATCATTAGTTTAAAAATCACTACAAAATGGAGTGGACCATTGTTTCAATTACGTGCCCTTCTTCAGTCTTTTTCTAACACCAAAAACATCCGACTATCTCCTCCATTTTTTCTGCATACAAACAGTATGTGACGTGTGATTTGCTCCGCTTCTTTGAGTTCGCCGAGTTCTACAGTTTGAAGTGCCACTACCGTAGAACTGTAATCCCATTCCATCCTGGGAGGAATTAACCCGTTAACCTTGGGCTACAGTGAGGGGGTTAGATTCCTTAAGGAGACACAAGAAATTTGTGAGCTCGGGATTGTCCGATATATACTGTTTATATATTTATATTTTTCGTATTTTATTATATTTTTGAACGCTTGACTAACACAATATATGACATTGGGGTCGAGAGCACGCAACCACAATGCCAAATAAAGCCTTAGTGTACAGTATGAAACCACAACGACGTCCCAATAATTCGATCAAATTATTGTTAATCCTGCGTTCAAAAATTATCAGAAAATACGAGAACAGAATTATATAAACAATATATACCGGACAATCCCGAGCCCACAAGTTTCTTGTGTCTCCTTAAGGAATCTAACCCCCTCACTGTAGCCCAAGGTTAACGGGTTAATTCCTCCCAGGATGGAACGGAATTACAGTTCTACGGTAGTGGCACTTCAAATTGTAGAACTCGGTGAACTCAAAGAAGCGGGGCAAATCACACGACACTTACTGTTTGTATGCAGAAAACGGCACTTACTGTTTGTATGCGGAAAGGGAGGAGATAGTCGGATGTTTTTGGTGTTAGAAAAAGACTGAAGAAGGGCATGTATTTATAGCCAAAGGATAGGTTGGAATGAAGAGGCAAAACCTTTCAACTTGTGGCTGTTTCAAAAAACGTCCACACTTAATGGCTGTATTGAAACATAACGGAAAAAAATTAAGTAGAGGAATGAATTCAAATTGAATTCAGATTTCCATTACAAAAATGGAATACCAAATATTAATACTATTTAATACTTTTAGTTTTTGTTGGTCCAAAAAATAAGTCAATCCGAAGCCGAGACGAGCGAGCGACGACAACGGCGATGCTCCCCTTCTCCTGAACCCATTTAAGAGTTGGAAGAAGCACTTCTCTATTTGGCCATTTTTCACCCTTCTTCTTTTGGCTTCTTCCCATCACATTTTTCTTCTCCAGTGTAATAGTTAGAAATTAGTCAATATAATTTCTATCATATTAATTGCATAACATTATATATCTCATTTATCATCATCATAATTAATCATGCACAGTTACAAAAAGCTTCTCATTTTTTTTTTTGTTTTCTCCACAAACTTAAATGTAGGGAGAGTTTTAATCATTATAATAAAGTAATGATCAATTACTCGTAATCAGAAATGGTTCCTTAGAAACGGCTCCTTCACTGACCAAACAATTCCCCACCCCTTCTATATTTAATTCTTTATTAGAGATCATTCATATTCAAAATAAAGAAACAGTCAAGTTTACGTAATGTAAGGAAATTCAAATGTGTATATATTTGGATTGATGAAACCAATAGCTGCAAACGGGAGAAAATAATGGAGTTATAGTGTTAATCCTAAGATTTATGTTGGTGATAACTCCTATGTCAAAGCAAAATTTGCACTAAGTAAAAACGAGTTATCTATTATATTGTCTATAATTATAAATTCACCAATAAATAGTATAAAAATGATTCCACTAAGCACAAATAATCATGTATTCTCCTTCGAACCATCACCAAGCTTCTAATAACATGGCCAAAAATAGCTACGTTTTTATTCCTCTTCATATTCACAAACAATCTCAAATTTAGTGTTGAACAATTGTTTCTCATAAGTAATCTCTCCACATAAATAAAAGAAAAAACTAGAAAGAAATGCGAAAGTGACCAAACTGCAGGAATAATGTTTGGAGAGAGAAGTATGTTTCTTGGAATGTCACATCAAATAGAGGGATTTATTTATGTTTTGAGAGGAGATGTTTCACCGCATTGACAATCTTGAGATTACGGGAAGAAGAATAAAGAAGGAAACCAAAGGCAAAGAAGGAAATATAGGAGAGAGGGGTTAACGGAAGAGAAAATTTGATAACAAGGGACAAACTTGGTACTATCATTATTTCTTTCTATATATTTATATATATTTTTTGTACCTTTGATTTTTAGATTAATAAGTAAATTTAAAAATTAAAATATTTGAAGTAATTATATTTTTTTTGTTGTTCTTCTAGACCGCTCTTTGCGCGGGAATGTTATCTAGTCATTTTTTAAATTTGAATTTGTTATGGATCAAGTTTTACGTATTAATGAATGTAACACATCATGATATCATTGACTCTAAATTGGTTTATCATTTTTATCTTTGAAGAATTTTCATACACTAAGCATGTGGTTAAAATTTTGTTGTTAACATATGAATTCTAGTTATAAGAATAAATAGAATTATAATCAAATTAAGCTATTATCAATGAAAATGTAAATAACTAAAATTAAAGACGTTTTTGGAATTTGCTATGTTTACTAACATAATTATCCTCTACATTTACCTATACAATTTGAATTTATTTTTCCAAAGTAAAATTATCTCCTTTGTCCCTATTAATTATCCCTCTCTTTTTGTATCACCATCGATCAAGCTTCATATCCTAGGTTGTTTAAACAACTCGCCCGACGATTCAACGGAAAAAAGAGAGAGGGAAGATGTGGGGGGAAAACGAAAGAAAATTCGGGAATAGGGTGGGTGGGTTTGTGGGGGAAATATTTTTAAAAGTTTAAAATTTACGGGGAAAGCGATGTCTCCATCTTATTCCCCCCAAACGTCCACTTTTATCCCCTTTCAACAAGCAGAAATCGAAAATTCAATACCATAATTTTTCATCCCAAAAAGGTCAGATTCCCCCAATTTCAACATAATACCACCCTTCCACAGACCTTTTATGAAATAAAAAGAGCGACACAAAAAACGTATTTCTTCGATTACATGCTCGACAGATTGAAATCCTATACGACGAAGACGGACGCCCGTTGTGTAAGTTAAATTTCGATCATTACAATAACATTGTTCAATGTGTAGCCTATTTTGTTATATAATACGCCGTTTCCTGTTTATAAATTTGATCAGAGCGTCCAACAATATGGAAATATCGGCGTTTGCCAGATGAAGAAATTAATCCAATATAAAAGGTAACTATTACAAGACGTGTTTGAGAATATTCTTGAGTCAGAGAGTCTTTCTTGTCATGCTCATCGTATCGATAATTCCGGTGCGGTCCCTATGAAGAACGTGGGCTGTACTTTTGTTTCTGATCTTGGCCGATACTTTTGTTTCTGATATTTTCTTGTAGTATCAATGCCATCGTTGCTTATAGTTGCTTTCAATTTCGTTTTATTTTTTCGACCTATAATTATAACTCCGCTTTAGGAAAAATTCTACAGTGTGCCTCGTATTCCATGTCACAATTGTGTGAGGTTGTTTTATTTACAACTGTTTTTCCTAGACCTTTCATACTTGAAGCAAATAGAGTTTAAGTTAACGAGTTTGACCATTCTGCTTTCATCATGTTATTTAGTTGAAATTTTGTGTAATTTGTTTGACCAAGATAATAATTTATTTGTTTTGTCATAATGTTCTTTGTTAGTGTTGAAATCCTTTTATAGTGAACCTTAAATTGGATTTGTGTGAGTCTTGAATTGTTCTTTGCTGTTTTTTTTTTTAATTTTTCTTTTTGAAATCAGAACTCGTTCTTCAGCACTATTTATTGAAATTCAAAGAGACAAAAACAGTAGTTAAGAAGATACGGGCGTGAAACTATGGTGGAAGATAAACAGGTCTGTAAAATGAATAGTTGGATTCTGCTAACTCTGTGAGTGAAGAATGTAGGGGGTAGAGGGTGGGTGTGGGAAGAAGAAGATAAAGGAATGGGTGAGCCTGGGGTAACATGAATTATAAAAGTGCGGTAATCAAATATCGTGGGCCACACTAAATGGAGGAGTATTATCTAAAACAATTATGAGGCGGAATGTGATGCATCTTGTAGAATTATTACTCTGCTCTAGTTTGTATTCTATTCCCATCGACAATGTAAAGTTAGATGTCAACAAACCACATAAGCTTAAACATCATATAATTAAAACTGATTGAAAAAATCTTAACGCACAAAATAAGCTTAAACAAGGCTTCACTGGGCATTTGCATCATCACCTTCTCCACAGCTTGCATCAAATTGTGCAATTTCATTGACGTGTATCAACCCCATTGTTGCCACCGCCACTAGTTGCATCAACCGCACCATCGCCTCTGCTAGCATCAACGCCACCATTTCCATTGCTTGCATCAACACTACATGTCGGACGTCCTGCGCTACAGGCTCCTCTACTTCTACCCCTTCCACCTCTCCGCCCACTGCCAGTTGTTGCATCAACCGCACCATTGCCTCTGCCTGCATCAACGCCACAATTGCCATCGCTTGCATCAACCCCTCCACTACCACGTCCTGCTCCGCTGGCTCCTCCTCTACTTCCACCCCTTCCTCCTCTGCTTCTATTTGCTCCGCGCCTTTTGTTCCATTTGTCCCTAACACGGACCAGACAGGGCCTTCCTTCGATCCTCAGAAAGTTAGCATCAAGGATGGGAGCATCACTACGATAGTCCTCCACATCATGTATGTCATCCGGGATAGGATCTTCATTGTTACGCTTGTAAAAATTTGCCATGAGGTCGAGCTTAAGTTTGTCCGTCAACTGGTCCGACTGAATAGCACTTTCCGCGCAGTGGTAGAAGATACCCTTAAGTCCCTGGAGCCTTTGGAATTCATCAGACATCTGCGGATAACCAACAGACATATAAGCCCACAAGTGCGGTCGACTAATGTCTCCACGCCATCTTCTCAGTATGTAGCTATCGTTCAATCTGCACTCCGTACTTTTGCAGCAGGAGTATCATGTGCCTGCATATAATCCCATCAGTGTTGAACATCTTGCAGCTGCAATCCAAATGCTAGCCGTCCTGTTTGTACTCCACAGTCATTATGTGGTCAGTCCCCGCGTAGTTTAAACCCATTCCGGTGTCGCTCACCGAGAAAGTCTCCTTCAGGTATACCGGCACCCACTGGCTCCTTGTTCAATATATTTTTTCAAGCCATCGCTATCTTGTAAACATGGATCACGAATGAACTGGTCCCATCTTCGTTCAAATTCCACGACCGACATAGACCGGTAGATGATGCTCTCGAACTGCTCTACGACAGCATCCTACTCACTAACTCCTTTAAACTCTGAACGCACCTGTGATAACATACGCCATAGGAACAGCCGGTGGGTTGTGGTAGGAAATTCTTCCCTTATGGCTGCCTCTATGCTCTCGCATTGATCAGTTACGATGGCACGTGGCCTGATTCCTCCCATACACTTCACCCAACTCCCAAATAGCCACCTGTATGATGTGATGTCTTCGCTCGATAGTAGTCCAGCCCCAAGTACAATTGACTGATTATGGTGATTCACGCCCACGACTGTTGCAAACGGCATGGTTTCCTGGTTAACTTTGTATGACGAATCGAAGTAAACCACGTCATGGAACTGCTGGTATGCAAAAACTGCTTGCGGGTGAATCCACATTACGTTCCTCAGTCGGCCTTCGTTGTCTAAATCCATCTCGTAAATGAATTTGTTATCCATGGCACGCATACGTTGAAAAAATTGATTTAAAACTTCTGCGTCACCGGGATTCAACTTGAGTCTCCTATCTTGATCGACTCCCTTTCTGCTGTCACTTGGCAAGCATCCCATATTTTCAGCCCCCCCATTCATGATTTCCATCGTCCTAAATGACCGGCTAGGACTAACCCCCCGCTGTGTTAGCTGCCACGAGATCCCTCCTGAGTGCAGGACTTAATTTCTTATGGGATGACATTAAACTTGTAAACAGTGGTTCTAAATCATGGTTATGATCAACCGTAACCGATTGGACTTCCCAAGAAGTTCGATCCGTACAAAGGGTGGCGTAAATTCCAGCCTTGCATCCATTATTCGAGTTTTGATCTCTGCCTCGGTTTCTAGCTCTGTGACAAGACAGTCTTCGCGCAGTTATGAGATCATATTAACTCGAATTCTTCTTGCACGAGTATTTCGTAATGCGGAATCCGTTTTGTTGAGCGTGTTCCTGGTAAAAATCAACCATTGCTTCTAAGCTAAGAAAATTCATCCTAACGGTCAAACCTCCTGCTGGTGCGTGCGGATTAACCCCTTGGCTCTCACCAGTCGCGACGTTGGGCTCACTATTTTCGCCAGTCGTACAAATATTTGACCGATTGTCGAACAAGCTATCATCTCGATGTAGACCTAAAATCTGGCAGAGCATATTTGATTCTTCGACATCCATGAATGATTTTTATTGCTAGAATGAATATATTTTTCCGATGGCTTTTTAAGGAGGAAGAAACAACGTAAGAAGGAGGTAGGTGACACTCAAGGAATCGAGTGATATGTCGTACGAGTACTGAGCAAGTTGGCATTGAAAATCTGACCGACCAAATTGGGCGGAAAGTTGCTTAATGGATTGTGAAGAGACAATTCGACTGTGAATTGAAAAGGTGAGTGTGAATGAAGTTGTTCCCAATATATTGAAAAAATTAAAAATTAATATTTGATTTTGGTTTTCGACTTTCGCATAACTCCTACAAAAAACTAAGAATTGTTGTTAAAATCTGAACTACAAACGTTTGATATGCAAACGCGAAACCAACTTTAGTTTTAGGGATACTTAGTTTTAACGTCGCTCGCGCGACAAACTATTGATTAATGTTGCTAGTATGAGTTTTGGTATGAACAAAGCTTTGTATTCAATTCCACGATATTTAGAAAAAGAGATTGTTATTTGAAGGGTGTGCTAAAGCGATGAACCTGAATGCATATTCCATGATGAAACTAGCACACTATCTTGTTTGTCTGAGTGAAATGATAAAAGTGGTGTTACCAGCGGTACCCAAAAACATATCATAAAACGTCTAATTAAACCATGCAAACATTATATAACTAGTTGTAGTACTTGATTACTCCTTAACGTAGACAAAAGGAATTTACAGGCTACTTACATCAATAGAACACAAAAACAAGGAGCATGATTATGGTGCACTTTAAAATTTCCCTTCAACAATTAGCTTATGCACTACCTCGACGAACCAGACTTGTCATCATCAGACTTGTCGTCGTCCGACACCACCACTTCAGTCTCATATGCATCACCTGAATCTGATGAACATGTGGAGTAATCAATTTCTACTACTACATTCAGTTCTGGTAAGGCAAGTTTATACATCTCTATATCAGCGACGCACTTATCGTAGTTCACCTTTAGCTCGTCGAAGTAACAATCTAAGGGGGCTAAGGTCTTTGAAGACCAATGAGTGCGTCCAATTTCACTACAAATATAAGGCATGGTTATTTTGCTAAACTGGTCAGCGCCAATCATCGATCTAAAGCAATCCCGACATTTTCTCATAGCAAATCTACCTCCAATTGTAGCCCAAACCGAACGAAGGCATTGTACTCCTCTATTGCAGCCCTTCAGTAACACGGAAATAGAAAAGTTATATTGTGCTTGACGAGCTTGACCCGCGTGATGCGTAGGAGAAGCGATAGCAACTCGACATAATAAGGTTAATCTATCTAAGCTGCCCTCCATGAAAAAATGATACGTTCCAAGGAGTAGAGAGGCATAATCAATCCCTGCATCGTCCAACCTTTCAAGGAACTTCAAAATAACATCATCACGATCTTGCAACTTTTCCGGCCTGAACTCAATCTTCAGCCCATGTTGAAAAGGCCCTGATAAGGTTAGGGTGCGAATTTCCCTGCACCTGTAGGTATGATACGTTTATCTCCACACAAAATAATTTAAAAAAAAATCGGATCATAAATAATTTTTTTTAACGGTAATTGAGACACATTATTAATAGGCTAATTATTTTGGAAGGACTCACATTGAAGAAAAGCTGCATATATCTTGCACTGTGGGATTCGAATCGAGAAATTTATGGACGACAGCCTCTAAACACACAGTCGGCAGGCTAGTGAGAGATGTCTCCGCATCGCTCATATTTCTCTCCATCTTTTGCCTCATGTTTCTCTCCATCTATTGTCCCCATGATATTCCAATGGCTTTAGCTATGGAGAAAAATGAGCGGACCGAAGTAAGCAAGAGAAGCATATGCATCCCAACTCCCAAGAAACGAAAACTCTTATAGGAAGTACTTTCTAGATTGGAAAGTGAATTGAAAATGTAGCCCACACGTTTTGGCGGGAAATTACTGATAGGAAGTCATAGATACCGTTTGGCTGAGTCTACTAAGCCACTTTTGAGAAGTTTTCACTTTTGACTTATATTTTACGCATACAATCGCTTATGCGCTAATTGTTTTTTGAGTTACCACTAACACACTAATATGAATGAGCCTATAAGTAGTTTTTTTTCTTTTAAATCCCTTACAATTTTGAAAAATACAATCTCAATCTAATTTAACAATTAAAATTTAAACATTCGGTGCATTTACGTTTCACTACCGTCCCCCCGTTTTTATTGCACGAATCTACAATAGTTTAATCGTGGCAACAATCCAAGACACAACCTACTTTATTTCCGAGAGGGTAACGCAACCGAGAAGCTATGAGTACGGCTCCCTTCGTCTCGTTTATTTGTCCTCCTTACTTTAAATAGTCTGCTTAATTTATTTGTCCACATAGGAGTTCAATGCAAAATTAATTACTCGTATATTTTTTTCACTTTGCCCGTAGTATTGATTGAATTTGAAGGTAGAAATAAGAGTTTACATTTATTGAAGAGAGAAGTTTAAAATGGGTCAAATTGTTAAATGTACATCCTTAAATGATGTGAAAAATAAATGATACAAATAAAATAATATAGAGGGGGTACTCAGTAAACATTGTAGGTAAATGCATCATGAATATAGTAAGTTACATTGACTACATGCCTGCGCTAAAGAGGTGATTTATACGTGATTTGTATTTGTGAATAAAATTGAAAATTACAAATGGAACTTTGCAAGTAATATTACAATTTATAAAGGGTAGGTATAACTATGTCATCGTCTATTTTCTCTTACAGGTCTTGTGCATAAGGAAGACTTAATGACATGAATTGTGAATTGCTTAATTCTGATTTATCACGGTAAGCAAGTGGTTTTTATTGGTCAATTTTATGTTCATCCTAGGGAAGGTAAAAGCATGATGATTTCTACCTAGAGACGCAAAATATATGGTTGGAAGAATCAATGAGTTGACGTTTTAAAAACATAAACTGCATGTATTACCTCCATCTCGACTCAATGTTATTTAGAAATATTTGAAATAACGACGGGGTACAAGCTCAAAACACCACTATTTGAATATAGAAACCAATGAACGAAACATTAACCAGGTTGTGGATGATCGTAAGCTCGATAAGGGAAAACCCTGTAGCTGTAGTTTTCCTGAGAAGGTGGACCAATAGAAGGGCCAGAAGCGTGAGCATGATTTTAAGAGAATACAGCAGATGCTGAGGCATCGACCATATAGACATGCCTGCTGTAATTATAACAACCGACCTGTAATGCAGGGCCCTGGATGGATACCGGAGGCTTTTTCTCCCAACCTGAACCATATATGCTGCATCCTGGTGCTAGCTGCAGAGGATAATTACCATAGAGAGGTGGATATTGTGGGCTATGTGATGTGTATTGTACTCTTTGATGGTAATCATGACCCGTAAACTGTGATGGAGGGGCCTGCATGGATGCCGAGGGCATCTGCTCCCAACCTGGACTATATCCACCTCTTGGTGCTTGCTGAGGAGGGCCCTGCATCGATACCGAGGGCATCTGCTCCTAGCCTGGACCATATCCACCTCTTGGTGCTTGCTGTGGAGGGCCCTGCATGGATGCCGAGGGCATCTGCTCCAAGCCTTGAGGGCCCTGCATGGATGCCGAGGGCATCTGCTCCCAACCTTGACCATATCCACCTCTTGGTGCTTGCTGTGGAGGGCCCTGCGTGGATGCCGATGGCATCTGCTCCCAGCCTGGAGGGCCCTGCATGGATGCCGAGGGCATCTGCTCCCTACCTTGACCATATCCACCTCTTGGTGCTTGCTTTGGAGGATAGTTACCAAGAGATAATATAACAATATAGTAACATAGAAATATATTAAACATTTAGGGTTCGAAATCCCCACCTAGAACTTTAACAAATATAGGCAGTAGAGATCTTCTTTGATGATTTGGGAGTGATTATCTAACTTTCAGTACAGTTCAGTGAAAGTATTGGAACTATACCAACATTGGGAAAGAGTACCATACTGAGCAGAAAAGAGTAACAGGAGCCTTCATTTGGATTAGAAGCCAGAGGCTTAACCTAGCCTAAATATAGAGACTCCTAGAAACCTGTTGAGTCTTTACAAAAAGACGAGTCGAGTCTTTGCATGCAACTGAGTTCATCAGTCAGCAGTCATCAAAATACTTCTACCTCAATGTCAAGACGAACACAAGGTTTGAAGCAAAAAACGGTATAACGTGTTATAAATGAGCACTCTCTGAACAGATCAAACAAGTATATATGGCAAATAGCAAAGTGGATGTGTTTTACCTCACGGGTATCTTGGATATCTTCTACTTCCATGTCTTCTTCTACCTCATCAGTGTCTTCTTCTACATCATGACAAAATGAGATGTGACTCAACAAGTACAGTTATCTCAAATATTTTAATTATAGGACTTTCTTACCCGAGAGTGACGCAAGAACCTCCTTGGGGAGTAATGCAAGAACCTCTCCTGCAGCCTGTTGCTCTGCCACTTTAACAGAGCGTCCAGCTAATTTGGATTTATATCTGAAACTGTTGAAAGTGACGATAGTTATGAACTTTGGTGCATGATCCGGACCCCTATACCTAGTCGATTTATAGACTGGTAAGGGCTTTCCATGTCTTACCGCGAACTCATGAAGTTGCTGCTTATGATACATCCTCGCTCTATTTCAAACCAACATCTCACACCGATTAGTAGTGTTCTCAATTAGATGTTCCAGATTTCAATAAAGACACGAGAATGCATAGACAACAAAAGTTCTTGAAAAAACACATAAACATGAGAAACCTACGTAGCAATGTCAGACAATTAACAACCAACGCCCAACTAAAGACTACTAAGTACTACCACATCAGTCAGGTGTCTCTTGGCTTCAAACTCACCAAAGAGGCAAAGACTAAAGAGAATCTGTGACATTTCTCGTTAGTCTTTTCTGTTTATATGGTAATACCAAAAGAAACACATAGTGGTACTCCCTCCGGTCCATATTAGTTGTCGTGTTTCGGATTTTGGATTACGAGACACAACAATGCCACAAATAAAACTAAGTCTCTAATCCCTAAACATACTAAAATAACTAAACTTCACATATAAAACTAAGTTTTCTAATCCCTAAATATACTAAAAGAACCAAACTTCACATGTAAAATTAAGTTTTCTAATCCCTAAACATACTAAAAGAACTTATCTTTACATATAAACAAAGTTCTCTAATCATTTGCACTTGTAACAACACCACAAAAAAACCAACAGCAGCAGGGCCATAAAACTCTAATAGCAGCATATCGAACAAATCGGGCAAAACTATGATAAAGAAGCTCTAAAAGAAAAGAAAATGGTCATGGGGACCACAAAACACCCCAATAGTCGAACGAAAAATAAATGAACTTCACATATTCTTTTGGACAGGATATTCCGTCAAACTAAGCTTCATCTTTTGTGCAAAGAATATAGGTTTGCAAAAGGGCATAAAAGAACTAAACTTTATTTTTTTGCAAAAAAATTCCCGCATATGTTTTGTAACCCCATATTCTGCTCCAAAACTAAACATCACATATCGGTCAATTAATTTCTCCCAACACTAACTTTATATATGACTGCTGGATTTCAGCTAAATCTAGTTTTTTTGCTCTGCTTTGCTTTACTTCTATTTTCATAGGTAGCAACATTTATGTTAACGAATACTGAATTTCTAGTTGAACCTTTATTCAGAGTCCTCCCTGTGATTTGTGGTCGATTTGTAAATTGTTGTTATTATGACATGACCCAGAATCCGGTTAGGTCGTGCGGGCACCCGACATCCTCCCCTAGACCCGTCGGACGAACCCTTACCAATTAAATCAGAAAAATAAATATAACAATTCATAAATAAAGACATGACTAAACAAAACATACCGATATATTGACACCTCTAAGCTGTACGAAAGAAAACTACAGTTGACTACCCAACATACTAGGTTTAGGGTTAACAAGACTAGACATCTAAGAGTACAAAAGAAGACAAATACCTCCTGAAGGGAGCAAAATGCAATTGAAAATAATAACCAATAAACTGGTTGCCATCCGGAATAAAAGCTGGGTCACCCTGACAGCTGAAGTCGTCTTCGCTCCTTCACAACGTGGAGAACTCAATACTGGAGCGAACCTGCCGAAACAAAATAGATAGACAAGAAACAAACAACAAACAAGGGTTAGTCAAAAGGACTCAATAAGTGGGGCAGACTAACCACCTCGAAGAATAGGATAGCTAGTCAGGGAGAAGAAAAACAGATAAACTAAATCCATCTTATTTGAACTATAAACAGGCAAAGCCAAATAATAACTGAAACCACGTATGGAATCATAAACAGCCAGGGACATAAGGTAGACAGAACATATAGATATCCTGAACATGTCAACAATCAGAAATACATCCTGTTGCGGCGTGCAACCCGATCCATATATTCATACTGTTGCGGCGTGCAACCCGATTTGTATATTTATACTGTTGCGGCGTGCAACCCGATCCGTATATTTATACTGTTGCGGCGTGCAACCCGATCCGATCCATGTATTTATATTGTCGCGACGTGCAACCCGGGATACGAGCCAGAAATATATAGGCAAACTAAGATACGGTATACATACCGCATATATAAAACACAACACGATAGTCACACAATAGTCAGCACGCGGTGCAATGAAATGGGATGAATGCAGTATGATGCAATGGTGTCACATGTGCCAAATAGATAGAGCGGAATCCTCCTGCTCCGGGGGCGGAATCCTCCTACCCTCAATATGATGCAATGGAGCGGAATCCTCCTGCTCCGAGGGTGGAATCCTCCTACCCTCAATATGATGCAATGGAGCGGAATCCTCCTGCTCCGAGGGCGGAATCCTCCTACCCTCAATATGATCCAATGGAGCGGAATCCTCCTGCTCCGAGGGCGGAATCCTCCTACCCTCAATATGATGCAATGGAGTGGAATCCTCCTGTTCCGAGGGCGGAATCCTCCTACCCTCAATATGATGCAATGGGCATACGAATGCGACATGATGCAATAATAACCCATCATTAGCGCAGGACTCTCATCGACAGCTGGAAAGTATATACCAGCTCACAACCAAAGTACAATACTCAGATTCTCAATGCAATACCAATAACAGGACATAATATATAATATAGAATATAAATCCAAAGCTAAGGCGTAATGAGTACGCCTATCGGCAGCGACACACGTAAAGAACACGTGGTAGAAAATCCACGAGGCCAGGTGCCTCCAAAGAAATGGATATAAACACTCACCTCTTCCAAAAGTTGGCATTGCTAATCAACAACCACTTTATCCTTTGGTTTCATTGCCAAACGATCCAACTCTATTCAATAAGCAGAAAAATATATTACATTAGGCTAAAGGCTTCATTCCTCACATTTTAGGGCAATCCGGTTAGGAACCTGATACCCTATTGGCATACGCAATACGTAGGCCACGTCTATGTACATGGTTTAAGGTCACATAACCAAACCCTAAATAAATTACATTTATATGTTGCCCATAACGCACTGAGTACGAATATATAATTAATTCCATTATCGGGGTCCATTTGACCTTTTAAACTATCAATTTACGTCATTAGGGCGATGTCTAATATCCCTATTTTTACCGTAAAAATATATTCAAACATACGTAATAAACTCAAATAATATATTAGGATCGTTACCTGAATGTTTCAGGGTGAAAATTCTACTTTTCTTCGACCCCTTTTTCCATTTTCTGGCATTTTTTCTTCGGCGTGTTTTCCATTTTGTTTATCTCCTGTTTCTCCTTTTTTTTGAAGCTTAAGGTGAAGATGAAGATATATATATAAGGCCACCGCCATGCAAACTCTTTTTCTTTCAACGTTTTGTCTTTTTTGTCTTTTTCTTTTTTTTTTAAAACTCGTTATTACAGTAAAAATTAAAATGGTACCCTACGATATTCGAAATAATCCCAACTTTTGTATATAAGTTGTACAAAATATATGTAACATACTCGCGAAGGCGGATCTCAAATCAGACTCCCGAAACTCAAGATGCGAATTTAAATGAAAAGAAGTCAAATTATTTAACTTTCGGCATTTTAGCGGAACTAGCCGAACAACATCGAAATTCACTTTCGAAAGTTTACAAAAATCACAAATAATCATACGAACCTAACGGCGCTTTCGGATTTCGAATCGGAGCTCATTCGGCAAAACCGAGTTTGAAAATCTCTTTTTAATATTTATCGCCAATAAAAACTGAAACCTTCTTCCGATGCCTACCAAACGAGGTCTGATTTAGCTCAAATTTTACAGACAGGTTCTAATGGATATTACGAATATTTTAAAATTATCGGCACGCCAATGAAAGTCCTAACTTCCGAAACGACTGGCCAAGGTCGTTTCATATTATTCCTTCAGAATGTGATAGATGATGAAGATGAGAAGCTGAAAGACTTGAAGAAGAATTATGTTGAGGAAGTATAAAAAGCTGGATGATAATTGTCAGATACCAAAGCCTATAGAAGAGAGAAAGAAAAGTAACAAAAGATGGTGCGTAGAAGAGAGAGAAAAGTTGTCGTAGAGGAGAGAACGAATAATGGGGGAAACCGAAGAGAGAGAAAAGTTTTCAATAAAGCTTTCACTACTGTTGCTCACTTGAAACGACACTACAACAACATACCTGTTCATAAAGGGTCTTTCTTGCACACTTCATGACATGAAATTATAAACATAAACGTTAAGAAGACTTTGTTGTTTAACATTCTGACCCCTAATTGCAAATTTTATACAGATATTACAATGTAATTAAATTAATTACTCTATAAAAATTACAATTAAGTACATTTAATAAAATATTTTTGAATATTTTATGACATCATATTATATATTTATTATTATAAATTATTTTTATTTCTTTATTTATGATAGTGATGGAACCCTTGGTGATCCGGTTCAAATTGATTAGATATCAGAGGTTGAGTAGTTGGGCTATGTGCTGGTTTTTTCTGTAAATTTTTCATTTTTTAGTTGTTAAATTTAAGATATTTAGTCCATCATTTTTGCATTTGGAAGACACGAATGGAAATTTAACCTTTGCACTTCCCCATCACAGACTATAACTTATCTAATTAACGTATCGATATTGAAATATGGACTGATTGTAGTGTAATTTAATGACATGCATCGATAGCAACGGCTGGTAGATAAAAATTTTCAGCATGAAGAAACACCATAAACCAACAAAAATAGCTTGTAATATATCCAAATGTATCCAACTTAAAATTAAAAATACAATACTATAAAAATCAATCATCATTCAAAGGTTTCAGGATGGCTTCCTTTTCATTCTTCGGAGGCGCAATTAGACCAGCGTCCACTTCGCATAGCTCATCATGCGCTGCCCTTAGTCGGAGCTCCAACGCATTCACTTTTGACATACCTATAGTAAATCGTCCTACTTTTTGCAGGTACAAAGCATGTTCCTTCTGCATCAAAAATCAAAAATAAAAAAACAAAAAATTTGCTAAATTACGAAATATAATTAAAGACAACACAATCGATGGTACGTGAAACAACGAAAGAAACATGTTGTTTGGCATTGAGTGTAGAAACATCGGCAACGTTTTCCATTAGTGAGATTGATTGGGCAATGAAAGGGGAAAGAGATAGTTACGTAGAAAGCAAATAGGAGAAGAAATCCAAATGAACGCAAGAAATGGACAGTCGCAAGAAAGATTAAATGCAGTGATAATGAGGGTGAGAAGCACTAATTAAGGTGCTTAAATAGACAAACATGCTTGTTCACAAAAGGTGTTTGTTTAAAGTTGACCCTACTGTTTAATAGACATTTTAATATACATCGCTAACCAAAAAAAATGCTAGAAAATAAGTTCATGCATATCCTAAATTCTTAAAACATTATTAAATACAAACAATTAGGATATTCTAAGCCTAAAAAATACTACTAGGAAACAACAACGTTAATTGTGGCAGAATCCCAACAGCAGTTGGGATCTTATGCTTTACCATATATCGCGCTGAAAGGTATTAAAACACAATCTTCTTCCCTTTTTAATTTTATTATCTAGTTCTATAATAATTAGAATATTTTTTAATACACTTTTATTCTCTTATGTATTGTATATTTTTTATGTACAGTTTATAAACGTGAAATTTTTTATTCATATTCATAACACTCGTAGTAGATTTTATGCATACTAATCTATAAATATATAATGAATGATAACCAGTGTATTTGGTAAATATTAGGTATACTGAGTGCATATATATTCATAACACTTTGTAATATTTTATGCATACTAATATGTAAATATATAACGAATGATAACCAATATATTTGGTAAATATTAGAAATACTGAGTGCATACATATTCATAACACTCGTAGTATATATTATGCATACTAATATGTAAATACATAATTAATGATAACCAGTGTATTTGGTAAATATTAACAATACTGAGTGCATACATATTCATAATACTCGTAGTATACTTTATGCATATATATATATATATTGAATGAATATACTCATTGAAAGAGAATTGAGTAAATGACACCTAGAATGTCTTTGTGCCTACTGTAAATAAAGAACGAAAGTAATATGAGCAAAAAATTAGAAAATACCTCACAAGGTAAATAAGTAGTTAATTCAGATTAATTAATAATAATAAATGCAGTCAAACAGAAAATCCCAACTTCCCACAAAAGTAGGCACGCTTAGGGGGAGTTAATATGTTTTTGAAAATGGCTAAAAAAAGATACCTACATAAGTCTAAATATTTATATGCAGTAAATTAGAAAAAATGTATCTATTTTCTATTAAAGACACTTCCAAATGTCTATACAATGTAAAAATCACTTTAATTTTGCACACTTCATGACATGAAATTATAAACATAAACATTAAACGTTAAGAAGACTTTGTTTTTTAAAATTCTGACCCCTATAATTGCAAATTTTAGACTGATATTATAGTGTAATTAAATTAATTACTCTATACAAATTATATTTAATTACATTTAACAAAAAAATTTTGAATATTTTATGACATCATATTATATATTTATTATAATAAATTATATTTATTTCTTTCTTTAGCATTATTAAAGTGGGAATCCCCTAATCATAAGTCATTTTACTAAAAAAACTCCTGTTAATTTTCGAAGGCGGTCTAATTATTTTGTTTTTCGGTTACTCTTTATTAATGACAAAAGTTTAAAAAATTCAGAAGTTAATATGTTCACACCGTTCTTGGTATAAATATTATCATTTAAGTGTTGCATATTTCAAGCAAAACCATAATCGCAGTCATTTCTGCATGCGTCCTCACATAACCAAGTCAGTACTCTACTTTCCATAGCTATCCACATTCATACTCAATAAATGAACCATAACTACACGGCCATCCACATTCTACATTAAAGAAGTGACCACATTTTGGTGGTTGAATATAACTTGAAAAATTTGCTAGTTTTTCAATCGGAAGTCCCTTAGTATGGTATGTCTAAATGTACCTTGTCTTAGAATAAATTAAGATACTCATTAAGATTGGTTGTGTATTGTATGAGAAATTTGAAAGGTCTGTTTGTTTGATTCTAAAAAATGTATTGTAAGCATACAGATCATATACAAGGCTGCTAACTAATTTCAATATTTTTTCTCATGCATATGATTTTATTTTAAAAATAAAGTCCATCCACCTAGGCTTTCATCTCCTATGCTGGTGCGGGGTTAGACTTAGAACCCTACTAGGTATATTAAGATCCAAAAAGTAAATACATTAAGGAGGGGACATAGAACCTTACCTGCTCAAAACAATTTTAGGTGTGTGAGAGCACCTTTTACGTAAGAAAGATACAAAAATGAGTTGTTCTTGTGACTACCCTCGACATATGCATGTTAGAAAATTCCCTAGCATATGATTAAAATAGTTATCAGGGTTATTTTGGTAACATTAATAATTTACAGGATTTTTTAGTAAAATGAATTTTGACTTATGATTAGGGGATTCTCACTTTTATTATAATAATAATAATAATAATAATAATAATAATAATAATAATAAATAAATAAATAAATAGACTCTCTAAACGTTTAGTCATTCTATAGGTATTTTCGTGCGAATAAATATCAAGGGTTTCGGTTGGATAAGAGGCTGTTATTAAGAACCATTAGGTAGGATACTTGTTGTTGGTGACGCCCTACGTTTTCCGTTTGCTTCCACCATTGTAAGGTCACTACTCTACTTCAATGTCTGTTTTTTTTAATGGGGCTTGTTGGTCCTTTCCGTCTATTAAATTATTTGTTTTGAGCTTTTGTTGTTAGTGATATGATTAGAAAACTTAGTTTTTATGCTGTAATCAATTTGTCATTGACATTTCAATCTGTTAGTAATAATATTCCTTTTTGTTTGACTAGATCAACCGTGTCCTATGGATCTTAAGAACCAAGAACCTTCCGAGTCCCCATCTCCTTATTCAGATATGGTTGCTCCTATGCAAAGGAGGGTCGAACTGCTTGAGTATTTAATGGGTGTAGTGCACCCTGAGACTCGGAATACTACTTTGGATACTGGGAATGTATCTGCTGTCAATGAGGATAGTGAGGTACCAGCTGGTCCTTTCGAATGCAAAATTTGGTTGGAAGTTCCTAGAGAACCAATCTTGACTTGTTGTGGGCACATGTACTGCTGGCCATGCTTTTATCAGTTACCTTGCGTTGATTCAACTTCAATGAATGCTACAAGGGAATGCCCTGTCTGTAAGGGAGATGCTGCAACTACAAATGTAACTCCCATTTATGGTTGTCGAGACCGCAGTGAAGGAACACAACTGGAGTCTAGCTTGATAATACCACCACGACCAAATGCGCGTCGAATATCAGATTGATAGATTGCATCGTGGTGTGGTTTCCCGTCCAATCTAACGCTACTTTGGGTTGAAACAATTCTCTTTCCATCTCTGCTTCATTATAGCACTCACGAAGGCCCAGTAGATTCATTTAGTTTGTGGTTCCCATCATTGTAGCTATGCATGTTTTGGAATTCCTATACTTGTACAGTTGTATCTTATCAATTTAGTGTATCTGGTTTTCGAGATCATTTTTTATGCATTCTTCAACTGATCATGTTTATCTATTCAGCAGCCTCAATGCAGAAGTACACGCACTATTTCAACATTAAGGTGACCGTTATTTCATTACAATGGAATATTTGATAAGAAAATATGCATTTCTTTGCAAATTCGCTTGGAGTTGCACAGAACGTCCAACATAGTAGAATTGCTGCGTGGAGTTGGTGGGGCTGTCACTATGAAAATGGTTTAAGAGCAAAGAAGATGTACTAACAAGTATGGTCAACAACAAAGCTTTTTTTTTTTTTTTTTTAATCAAGAGTGGTTCATCAGGTTATTAATCATGTTAAATTTTTAGTTGCTGAAAACTTTGAGGAATTGAAAGGCCGACTTGGAAGGAAATCTTTGGATATGCTGATTCATACGAGATGCACCTCTCTTATAGTCTTATTTGACTGTCGGGTGGGAGAAACCTCATCAAAACTTCTTCAAGATTAACTCTGATGGGAATTCAGTGATCATAGAAGGGATGGTAGGAGTAGGGGGAGTACTTAGAGATCATTCAGCTTCCATGATTCTAGCATTTTCTAAGTCACTACAACTGCACAAACGACTTAGCAAAGGCACAAACAACTTAACTCTGGAGCTTGATTCTACACTGGTTGTCGATATGCATTTAAATAAATATAAAGCATCATGGAACCTACAGGAGCTCATTAAGATGATCCAACAAAACATAGCAACAGTAAATGGTGAAGCGAGGCACCGTTATAGAGAATCCAATTTTGTGGCATATGCTTTGGCTAAACATGCCGCATAGTCTTGATGGTGAAAATATTTCCACCATTGTTGAAGGAAAGTTGGAAGATGAAATGAAAGAGAAGATCCGGTCAAAGCAGAAAGGAAATCGACAGTCAAAGCAAAGTGTTTGACATTCTCTATGCTGCATTAAGTTATTGGACTGGGTTGTCTGATATTTGGGCTCAAAGTGGTGTTTTCTGTTGGGCCAATTGAAAAAATCTAAGTCTTCATTATGAGAAGTCTGTTGGCTCACGTTATCTGGAACAAAATAGCTAAAAAAAATTTACACAATTATTATAAATAAGTTTCAGAATTATTTCTTGGAGCATAAGTAAATTTGTAAAGAATCCTAGGAAGGATAATCTAGAATGTGATGAGTAGAATAGTTGTTAGCTGATTTTATCCAAGTTTGTTAGAGGTTAGTCGAGTAAATTCATTACAATTTGTACTTATATATAAGGTGACACATTGTTCATAATGAATAACCTATTTCTTGATCTGAGAGCTCAATTGTGATCATCATTTGGGATTTGGTTTATGTCCAGTCTTAATGCAATATATCTTTGCTGGTATTATATGAAGAAAGGTGCACCTTAGTTTTTTTCTTAAAAAAAAAGATTTCTTATATCTCTCTTATTATAAGTTAATGATGTCATACCATCTTAAGCTATATTTATGAAATTAAGATCTTCTTCTACCTACCCCATGTTCGCTTTGATTCTAAATTTTTGATCAATTGTAAGAGGTGAGTATCAAAGTAGCTTCTATAAAAATACGTATAAATGTAAGCGAGTAATAAATATTCATTTTTCCGGTCGAGTTCAGTGAGTACGCGGGCTTCATTCGAAATTTTTAATCAAGTTTTTTTAAAATTTTTATTACTTTCTTTCAGCATTGTTCCAGATCTTAGAGAAACTATACGAGGAGTATAAACACTACAGCTGAGTGAACAATGCTTCGAGCTGAGTTTGAGCGAAAAAAAAAATTACGACGGCAAAAAACAGTAGTAAATGAACTTCAATAAAAAGAGAGGGAGAGGAGGGAGAGTTAGAGACGAGAGAGAAATGGAAAAAATAGGGATTTTTTCACAACTGCCTAATTTATAAGATTTTATTTCATTCGATGCCATTTAATTATGGTACTATTTATTAAATTACAAATATACCACAATTGTTATTATCCGTATTGGTAGTTATCAGTAAATCCTCTCTTTACATCTGAAACCATCACTAGAAGAGGGTTCCTAATTTTAAGCATATTTTAACGGAATCCTAGTCAATTAAAATCTCAAAAAATATTCCCATAAATTTCTATCAAGTGCATTCATATATAAAATATTGTTATTTAAATAAATTTATTACCACCACCTCTGCACCTTGGTTTATATCAAACCAACAAATTTAAAATTTGTGATCAAATATATAGTATACGACTATAATATCATATATAAAGAATATGGTACAATAATGATAATATACATAGTATATCAATATATAGTTTATTAATATATAGTATATCAATATATACTTTATTAATATATAGTATATCAATGTATAGTATGCACATACAGAAGGTAGATTAATTGCCATATATTATGTATAGTATATCACAATAATATAAATAGTATATGGGCTACATTATTCACATTGAATTTTCTATCAACGTGTTTTGTCCTTATATTCAATTAATAAGACAGTATGTAAATGGGGAGGGGAATAACAATGCAGAAGAGTTCGATTATTTAGAAAGAAATAATTAAACCCAGCCTAAGTTATTTTAGGAGAAATGTTGACTTTGAAAAAAAATTAGTTGGGATGTGATAATGGAAGTGGTACTTTTAAAAATAAAGAGAGAAATATGGTATACAATTATTTCCCAAAAAAATAATAACAAAAAGACCTAATTAATTCGCGTGGGCCAGAAGCCAACTCAGCAAAGCAGCAAAACATAGCCCATTCTCAACGAGTGGAGTATAGCGATGGAAGCACAAGTGCAAATTGGACTTTTCACAGGGTGGCCACATAGGGTGCGGCAAAACACGCGGCAATTTGGAATGGTGTGTATCATTACCCTAAAAAAAATGTGTCATTCTATTGACAAAGACTATTGTAGCTTTTAGCTTTCACTAGAACAAGCACTTAACTCCTAAAGCACCTGCATTTACACTTTGCCTCTTTTATTCAAGAGTTTGGAATGCCAAACTATCACGGATATTGAGAAGGTCAGGCCTCAGGTCGCCCATATCTAAATGGGTGCTTTTATTACATTACTTTTAGTAAAAAGACCTACACCGCCATATAACAACATCAAGTGAGATGTAGATATATCCGATTGACCCTCGATTAAAAAAATATTTTAGAAAACATGCTTGAAAAGAATACATGATGAAAATAGCATGGTAAAGAAAAATAATAAAAGCTAAAGAATACTCAAGGTAAACAGAAAACACTATTAGCAATAAAGACGAAGACTAAGATTGAAATAGTCTATATATGAATAATGCTACTACACATATGAAAATTTAGTTCGACTATTATCTACCATTCTACCCTAATCCTCGACCTCCACGATTTTCTATCTAGGGTCATGCCCTCAGATATCTGAAGGTGAGCTATGTCCGATCTAGTGATCTTGCCTCATTTCTTCTTGGTCTACCTCTACCTCTCCATAGACCCAGTACTATTAACCTCTTGCTTCTCGTATATTGTCTAGCACTGAGTCCACTCCCACATTTTTCCATATGACCTAGTTCCTAATCTTATCCATCCTAGTCTGCTCACACATCCATCTAAGCATCTCCATTTCTGTCACACTCATCTTCTGAATGTGTGTATTCTTGACTAATCAACACTCTGCCCATACAACATAGTTGATCTAACGACCACTTTACAGGACTAACCTTTAAATCTAAGTGGCACTCTCTTATCACATAGGGCAGCAGAAGCGAGCCTCCACTTCTTTCAACTACTACCTTATACGATGTGCCACATCTTCGTCTCCATTACCTTTGAGGTTTGAGCCAAGATACTTGAAACTTCCTTTTTTGGGGATGACTCGTGTATCAAGTGTCACTTCCACATCTGACTCATAAGATGTATCAATAAACTTGCACTTCGTGTACTTTGTTTTCGTCCTACCCAGCCTAAAACCTTTAGACTCTAGATTCCGCCTCCAAACGTTTGGTTTATTATTACCTCCACCATGTGTCTCGTCAAAAATAACTATATCATGTGCAAATAACATACGCCATGACACCTCCCCTTGAATATTCCGTGTTAATTCATCCATCACTAGAGCAAATAAAAATGGGCTAAACAGTGACCCCCGATGCAATCTCATCCCGACCGAAAAATGTTATGAGGCTCCTCCTAGTGTTCTCAATCTAGTCTTGGTTCCATCATACATTACTTTAATTGACCTGATATATGAAATAGGCATACCTCTAGATTCCGAGTGTATCCATAAAACTCCCCGTGCGACTTTGTCATAAGCCTTCTCAAAGTTAATGAACATTACATGTAAGTCTCTTTTTTTCGTCCCTATACTACTCAACCAACCTCTTTAGAAGATAGATGGCTTCCGTTGTCGATCGCCCAAGCATGAATCTGAAGTGGTCCTTGAAAATAGTTACATCCATTCTCATCATGTTCTATCCTACCATCTCAAAAACTTTTAATAGTATAGCTTAGTAGTTTGAAACCACTACAGCTGTTGTAATTTTGAATATCACTTGTTCTTGTACAACGGTACCACGGTACTCCACCTCCATTGAAGAATGACTTTAAATAACCCAGTTAGCCACTTTATATCTACTCTGCATGTGCTCTGATTTGTAGGAAATTAAATAGACATAACCAAAATGAGTGTAGTCATCTATAAACATGATAAAATAGTATGCTCCATTCTAGCCCTGACATTCATAGGCCCACATATGTCTGAATGGACTAATTTCAAGGGATATTCAACTATAGTCGCTTTACCGAAGGGTTTTCTAGAAGATTTTCCTACTAGACAACTTTCACAAGTGGACATTTCCACATGTTAAAAGCCAGTAAGCAAACCTTGTTTTACTAGCCGTTGCATTCTTTGTTGGTCAATATGACCAAGTCTTGCATGCCATATGTTTATATTACTATCATATTTTTGTGAGGAAGCAAACATAGAAAAACTAACATTATTATTGAATGAATCATAATCCAAATCCTCAATAATAAAACCTTCGGTCACACGAGCAAAACCAAATTAAGTAGACCCAAAAGTCAATTTGATAGAATTGTCATGGAAACACAAGCTAAATCCAGCATAAGCAAAACAATAACAGAAATGATATTTCGACGAATTCTTAGAGCATAGAGGACATCATGTAGTAGTAGGTCTCGACCGTCACGCAAGACTAACTTGCATGTATCGATCCCTTCATCAACAGCTTTATTGTTGTTCCCTACATATATCTACTTTGTTCCACATAAAATACGCCGAAACTCAACAAAAGCATTGCGTTCCGTCGTTATGTGGTCCGTTGATCCTGAGTCTACAATCCTTAAAAGCATTAAATTCAGTCCAAAATACTGAACTAGAAACACAAAGTTCACTAGTTTGAGTTTTGTAAAATAACTTTCTAGAAGGCTCAGAGCAATCCTTAGCATGATAGTTAAAGCATTTTACCTTTGCAACATTGACACATTTGGGATGTTTATTATTGCCTTGTTGTTATGCCTTTGCTCTTTGAGTAGTCTGAGACTGACTTGACCCTCTTCTCTTAGCCCAGCCCAGTTCTTTCTCTTTGGGCCACCCTTAGCCTTAGAGGATGTTGCCATGTGCAACTCAGCTATTGTCCTGGCAACCTCAAGTCGATCCTCTTCCAACTCAAGAAATCTCCGGACATCTTCCAGAGACATGACTAGCTTATTGTGGGTCAAATGCATCTTCAGATGTTAACAAATAGGTAAAGACCGTATGACAGCTTGCATTTGTTGCTAATCGGTCAACATATGACCAACATCTTTTAACTCCCCAATCATGTTTGTCTTATGCCTCATATGTGTTTTCACTGAATGTTTTGGGCGCTTCTTGTATGAATCAAATTTGATTGTCAATGATCGAAGCCTTATAGTAGAATAGGTACCGAACCTATTCTTCAAAGCAACCCAAAGACCCATAGCTCTTGGATGATCCTTGAATTCCCTTAAGATGTCATCATCTAAGGTGCTGTGCAATGTAATGCGAGCCAAAGAGTCTTTTTTTCAACCGTCATAAGTCGCACTGTCACGCCTATGCTGAGGCATAGTGCGCTCCTCAGGCTCATCCATGACAGTATCAATTGCCTCCAAAGCCTCTTACTCTTCAAGCATATTTTGAACTTTTAAGCTTCAGGTCTCATAGTTGTCACCATTGAGTTTCAACCCTTTGTTGAGCTCAACAACAATATTTTTAGCAGCAGTAAATAATTTTAAACGAATAAAAGAAATATAGTGAGGATCTAAAGAAAAAGATCCTAACGCAAGTTCTATGTTCGACATACATACATATTCGGACAATAAGCACTAAATTGATTAAGTTAATAAACACATATATTAATAATGAAGGTGAAAGTTCATTATGTTCCAAGTCATTATCCCAAAATTAAACACATGAAAAGTAACCTAGTCAACTACCTAGCTTAATGTCTTAATAATTGTTCGTGATCTAGTAATCCCGTAGGGATCTAAAATAAACAAATTAACTTAAATTTATTTTAAATTTTATTTAACATATTAGATAAAATAAATCAAATGTTAAACTAATTAACTTTTATGTATAGGCAGTTGGTATAATATATTAGTAAGTATACCTAATGTTAAATCAATTAACATTTTATGCAATTTTCTAAACTAATCAACAAATATACTTAATGTTAAACAAATTAACGTTTCATGCAATTGGGATAATAAATTAATCATTTTCATGTAAAAATTATAAATACTTAATTTATGTTCTAATAAATTTAGTCATTTTGACAATTTTCTAAATCTGAATTTATTAAAATCTTAAAATTCAAGATCAGTTATTCATTATAAAAAGGCTACTTGCCCAAAAAATTGTTACTGGACTATCAAAAAAATTGGGCCTTTTGACCAATTTCGAAAAGGATTTTTTACAGAAAAGTAAGCTTTTTAGAACTTATTTACAAAACACAGCAACATTTTAGCAAAATTACCCAATATAGAGGAAAGATAAAGTTAATTACGAAACATAGCAAATTAGGGCAAAAAATAGTAACATTGGTTTATTTCTTTAGCTTGCCATAGTTTTAGGGTCTTTTTGTACATTTTCTAAAATTTGGTCCTGATATATAATGTTTTTTCTTCATTATTTATTTTTTTCAACTTTCCCAATTTTTTCTCCATGTTTCACGCGTACACTCCATTGTTTCTCGTCGTATCTCACCGTATCAACATCCCTTTTGTATGATTTTTCTCTCCCATTTTCTCCACTACGTTGTCCACTTCTTATCCACTCTCTTCCCTATTGCTCAACCATTTTCAAACTATTATTTAGTGTACAATTTGATGATTTTTTTTTTTCATTTATTAGGGTTTTCATCAACTTTGTTTCAATTTTTTTAAATTTCAATGTCGATGATTCTAGTCCGCTGTCTGATGCTAGGGACTTAGGAGTAAAATGAGGCATGATAAGAATGTATCAAAAGTGGGTCGAAATCAGTAGTAAAACTATAAATTCCTATTTATAAGGCTACAGAAACACCACAATCAGTGAAGTGTGTAACACGCTCGCCTACATCTCCTTCAATGGTTAAAGGTAAAGTAGTTGTTGATGATGATTCTTTTGTGGATGATGCTCCATCATTGAAGAAAACTTGGATTTCTGTGTTGGCTGATGTAGAATTAGAGGTACTTCTGTTTCTTTTTCTATAATTTATTTCTTTTGTCTCTATTTTTTTATGTATCTATTATTTATTTATTATATGTTGTTGTATCTGTAGTGTTGTTGCTTGTACCGTATCTGATGTGCTTCATTGTGTATTTATGGTATATTTTAATGTGTTTCTTTTTTGTATCATATTTCATTGTGTATTTTGCTGAACCAGTGTATGTATCCAAGAATGCTTTGCATTGTGTCTTTATGGTCTATCTGATAATTCGATTTTGTATCATGTTGTTGTGCACCTATATTAGGTTAGTAGAATTTTGTATCTTGTTGTGTCTGTAGTGTACTTTGTTGTATCTAGTGTGTATGTTCTGTTTCAATTTGTATCATGTTATTTTGTAGCCAATGTGTGTTAGCTGCATTGGGTTTGTTCATTTTAGGGTGTGTCGATTTTATATACCCCATAATGCTATGTGGAAAGAGTTCCATTTATGGATTACCATGGATGGAGATGTCTTTTTTATTTGAAGGATACGCTAAGCCAGTCCAGTTGGAATGGTTTAAAAAAATATGTGTTTTGTCATTTGTTGGAGTTACAGCATTTCCCCGTCCAAAATCAATTGATTTGGGCGGTAATAGTACAGGAAATTGTGTCTTCCAAGCCTCGTGCTTTTGAGGTTTGTGTGAATGGCACGCGTTTGGAGTTAGGTTTAAGTGAGTTTGCACTAGTTTATAGGTTAAAGTGCTATGGCGATACTCTGAATGATCTTGATACAAGCACTCCAAATCAGTTGATGACTAGTTACACCCTGAATGTTGTGAGAGTGCCTCACGTAGATGTTAAGAATTGTTTTACTCAAAGGAAGAGGCTTAATGATGATGATGCCGTCAAAACAGCAGTTTTGTACGTTATTGGTTTTTTTTTTTTTTTTGTGATGTATGTGTCCAATGGTAATATGTTCCGAAAAATATTTTTATTTGATTGAGTCTGGTGCTTATGAGGACCACCCACGCGGTATAGTTTCTTTCAATGAATTGTTTGATACTCTTCACGGGAACCTGAAAATTAGTAGTACATATTTTTGGATGGTTGGGATGCCTTCTGCGTAGCAAATATGGATTTATGAGTGCTGGTAAAATATTCCGTCTGCAGTAGCCACACGTGTTAGCCGTCGAACTCCTCATATCTTGAAGTGAAAAGTGGCTGGTAATTTGACATTTTATAAGACAGTTTGTAAATTTTAGACGATCCAGCCAACAAGGGATAGTTTCATTCTTTATACATCTATTTCATTCTGTACCCCATACCATTTGATGCTTTTAAATCGATTGGTCTACTGTCATTAATGGTCCAGGTGGTTTTTAGGCCTATTTAGTTGACAGTTGTTGAGTTGGCTATTTTGGTGTTGGTTGCGGCTACGGACGTACCTATAGCGGATGATACGCAGGTTCCTGCTGAGGAGGATGTTTATGTCGCCTGTGTACAGCAGCATCGCACATCTGCTGCTACTTTCGTATCCAGTCATTCTGAAGATGCTGGAAAGCAAGCACAATCAAGTTTGTTGAAACCGGCGCAGGAGGTTGATTATGGCGCTAAGATTGACTAGTTGAGTACTGCAATTGACAAGGTATGCTTAGTTTTTTGAAGTGGTTGAAACAGTTAGAAACATCAACATACAACTGTGAAAAGACTTTGTACGTCAGATTTAAAACAAATTCGACAATCCTGAAATAGTTTACATTGCGATACTATTTTGCAATATTTTGATATGAGTTTGCTACTTTGGATTTAAAGCTAAATGTCCTTTGGTTTTTCTATTTTATTTCAGCTCACTACTGACCTGGACTTATTGAAGACTCATATAAGAATCGTATTTCTATTCTATTGTGTGCAAGTTTTTCTTACATTTCTTAGTTTGTAGTTTGACTTTATTTTTTTAAGGTTGATAATCAGTTTAAGGATGTTGAGTAATTTTTTTGTGAGGAGCTTAATTAAGTTGTTCATCAAATTAAGCTACTTGCGCAGGGACATGTATTGTGTATCTTTATTTTGTTGGATATTATATTCGGCATGTAATACTTGACTCATTTTTTTTAGAAACAGGGTACTCGAAGCGGTGAACTTCATTTTTTTGGTGATACAGGTAAGTTCAAAGCAGATGAGTATAGTGATACAGAGAATTTTAATATTTATACGACCAATATTATGGTATGTACCTTGATCCAATTATCTTGATACAAATAGATAAGATAGATACAAATAGACACAATGAAAAAAACCTAAAGAAACATTACATCTACAGTTTCTTATTTATATGAGTTTTTTTAATAGACATTTATCACTGGTGGAGTGAGTGATGTAGCAGGTGGCAGCGGAAAACCTATTTTTTAATAGACATTTATTACAGTTGAAACTGCGGCTGCTGTGGTCACTTAAGTTGATGGATCTATTAGTGGTAGAATGAGTAATGTAGCAGCCGACAATAGAAAACCTATCCCAGTGCCCGCCACTATTGACACTAAGTTTCCCGTGACCCCTTCATTTGCTGATGCTAAGTTGCAATTCCCACATTTCGACGTAGGTTTGAATTTCAGCAAAGACATTTTGAAGACTCCCAAACCTGATGAGGTGCACTTTGCCTTTTTTTAAACTTGATGTATCATTCTTGTTTCTAAATTGTATCATGTAGTGCACATTGTTTCTTGATAGCTTATTTTTTGTATCTCCAATGTTTCATAGGAGTTCATTGTTTATTCATGTTTCATTTCTAAATTTTTTTTGTATCAGTTTATTGGAGGTTATTCAGTTGATGCTGCTGGAGTTGTAACAAAGATACTCCCGTACCTTATCATCCAACCAAGTATGTTGCTGCTGGGCCTGTTAAACCCCCAACTTTCGATAATGATCCCTTTGAAAATTGGATTGACACCTAGTTTGAGGAGATTGACCATAGTATTGCTGCTACGATTCAAAAATATAACAAAGAGTATTGCATAGCACTAGAGAGCTTCACTAAGTGATGTTGATGAGTCCGGTGAGCCTTCCGACATTGTGTTGATAGATAGTGACTCTGAAAACAAGCAGGCGAGTCCACGTGAGAATACAACTACACCTTCACATGTGTTGGTAAGATTGAGGCGTTCGTGTAAATATGATGTGTTGCGTTTTGTGCGTGAGTTTCCTTCTGATGCCATCAGCAGTTATGTTTCGCCAAAACTTTTGATGTTGCAAAGTTATCCTTATAGTATTGGCGTTACTGAGGACGTTGATGTAGATTTAGCAAATGATTTTGCAGCATTTATTGATGATCCTGCTAAATCTAAAAGAGGAAGGTGTGTGACCTATTAATGCTCATTTACTATACCATTATTTATGTGGACACTTTTATAATTCATATTTTTTTTTACTTTATATTTTTAGGATTTGTGCCTACTCCAAAGAGGTCAACACACTAGCAGATGAGTTTGACTTTGGAGTTGAAAAAGTGCCAACTCGGATGTGGTTCTACATTCTGTTGCATGGTGGTGATACTTCTAATGATTCAATAAGTTGTACCAAATTTATCATTTTGTGTCCCTTTCTTTTTCTTTTCAGTGTGTGTGTGTCTTGTATCTTTAGTGTATCTTTCTGATTCTTTTAGTGTGTGTGTGTCTCTCTATTATCTGTAACGTATTTTTCTACTTTTTTTTATTATGTATATGTGTGTCTGTTTTGTATCTTTACTGTATCTTTCTGTTTCTTTTAGTGTGTGCGTTTTTGTGTGTGTCTCTGTTTCTTTTAAGTGTCTTTTGTGCCTTGTGGTTGTACTGTATCTTGTTAGTTCTTTTTGTGTGTTTGTGTGTGTGGTATCTGTACTGTATCTTTTCTTTTTCTTTTTAAGTGTGTGTGTACCTCGTATCTATATTGTTTCATTGTTTTACATCCATTATCTCGGTGATCAACTGTATCTTTTTTTTTTTAAGTGTGTGTGTGCCTTGTATCTGTACTGTTTTATTGTTGTATATCTACTGTCTCGGTGATCAACTGTATCATTTTCTTTTTCTCATTGAATCTGTATTGTTTCATCCATATTATTGAACTGTATCTTTTTTCGTTTCTACAGTGTATCTGTAAGTATCTCTAATTTATAAGATTTATTTTATGTTTTCAATTTTTTAGCATGTGAATGTTGTATTCTACAACTTGCATAAGCAAGGAAAGTACCGACCCAAGATAGAATTATACTTCACTACTACTGACTGTTGGTTTAAAACCATGATCGAGATCATGTATCAGAAATATGTGAGTAGTGGGAATGATGCTACCGTGCTGTCTGATGTGGATTTTGTTTTAGCTACATTCGAGGATACAAGATTCTTGTAAATGTGCCTTGGACGGAGGTTAATTATGTTCTGATACCCATCGATATTAAAGAATTATGTCATTGGGTGTTGGGTGTGGTGTCGTTCAAGGATAGGTGCATCGCGATATATGATTCGATGAGTAAGGGTGCTGGTGTTCGTCACCATGTGGCTGTCGTTGAAATTGTTGAAAAGATTGTTGTGTTGTTGCCTCAGTATCTTTTACTAACTGATTTTTACCAGTCGAGGCCTGATATTGATATTATTACAAGTGCAGCATATGTCGATGCAAATCTGGAGGATCCATTTGGATTTTTCTTTGCTGAAGGACTTCCCCAACAGAGTTATGGTTCATAATATGCTTTTTTTTCCTTTATTATTTCAGATTATCTCAACCACTCGTGTGACGTAATTACTAACTATATGTATTGTCATCTTTTTTTATTGTTTCAAGGATTGCACAGTTTTTTATTATGGGTTATTCGGAGTATTTTATTAGTTCCAATATAATCACAATTTTTCCTGACTTTGATATTGGTGTTTACCGTGCGCGTCTTGCAACGTTGCTTTGGGACTATGGGAAAAGGAAAATTGATTTAGATGCAGTCAGTGCATCTGAAAATCCAGGTCGGCTTGCTACGAGAAAGGGCACTATAAAGTGTCGGTTACGAGTTTCCAAGAATTAGAGGTTGTGTTTCTTTTGTCTTTGGATGTTTCACTTATGTTTCTAGCACTAGATGTTTTGACAATGTAGTTGTTTTATGTTTTTCTCCTATAATAGAATATTTATGTTTCTAGCACCAGATGTTGTTTGTTGTGGTTAGCGTTTGTGCAATGAAAGTTTCAAATTATTTAGCTTATAGCAGCTGTGTTTTGTTTTGTTCTGAAATAGTTTATTACAATCATGAAATAGTCTGATACTGGCAGTTAAATTGAGAAAGAAACAATTCTAATTTTTTGATACAATCAGGAAACACTTCTGAAACAATCTGAAACACCTTGAAACAGACAGACACAATGAGAAAGAAACAATTAAAAAAAATTTGATACAATCATGAAACACTTTGATAGATAGAGTTATATTAAGAAATAAACAGTAAGCAACAGTACGTACAATAATGAAACAATTAGTTACAGTTATGAAACAGTTTGATACACAACCATAGATGATAAGTTGATTTGAAAATATGTAGCAGATACGCGCATGAGAAACATAGTCTTTTCAACAGGGGATACGTCAAACCTACAAAAATGCTAGACATAAGAACGAAATATAAGAAACACAGTTTATTGCATCTTCATCAATGCTGCTTTTTCTATTTTTATGAGAAAAATAAAGTAAATCCCAATGTATAGAAGAATTCTAAGAATTTGTTCTATTTGCCTTTTGGAGGATGTGTACAACTTTTCCTATTGTGTCCTTCACGTCCATAATTTTCACACGTAATCTTTGTCTTTTTTGCGTGTACTTCACATTGTGGTTTGTATCTAGATGTTTTTGTCCTTCCTGGTGCCCATTTTGCAATTGGTGGAAGTAATTCAATTTCTGAAATGTAGGCTAGAATTTCTCATTTGCTTTCATCCAGGATTAGATTAACAGGGACCTCGTATGTCTTTACTAGGGGTTTTGTTGTTTAGTAGATACAGTTGTAGTGTTCTTCCTCAAGGACTTTCCTCTTCAGCATAGCCAAAACATGCACATAGGGCAATTCTTCCATTTTAAGTCTTCCACAGCAGCATGTCCGCTCTTTCAGGTCAACAATGAATTGCTTGTCACCATCATAGAAAGTGGCCTGTTATCCTGTTGAATGTATCTACGATACAAGTAGATGCATGTTTGAAACAGTAAGATACAAGGAAGATACATAATGAAACAACAGAGATACAGGGGAATGAAACAATGTCTATACTACCTTCAGCAGCATAGCTCCGTCTCAATACCCATCCAGTATCTTTTTGTACTTGTATCCAAGAGATGTGAATGTTTCGTGTGCTTTTTGTCTGCTATCATCGCTCCAAGTCCCTAACAGTGAGCGCATGTACTCCATAAATAAGACTACGGGCATATCACGCGCATCCATGTTCATAGCATTCAAGGATTCTGCAATGTTGATGTTATTGTAAATCCCCTATTTACTGTTGAATGCGCCCTTGACCTCTCATGGCGCCCAACATTTACCAAGTATTCATTGATCCATTTATCCATTTTTTTTCCATTTTTTTGGTGTATGTATTAAACTCCTGTGTGGTGTATGCCTTGACCAAACTGAAGAATGTCTCAATGAGCTTCTCTTCACATTTCTTGAACTTAGTCTTGAGGTTTGTTCAACAAGTGCCATATGCATGCATACTGTGGTACTTGAGGATATACGATCGTAGTAGCCTTGCACACATGTTTTTCCTCTCACCATAAGCATTTCTGAACCTCTCAAAGAACCACTACCATGAAGCATCATTCTCCGAATCGACAATCACGTACACAAGTAGAAGTATGCTCACTATGGAAAGAAACAGTAAGATACAAATATAAAGCTGAACATTGTGATTCAAATAAAAACCTAAAACAATAAAATATGAGGCTGAAACAGCCTGATACAAAAATTAAACGGTCTGATACAACAGGAAACAAAGATACATATATAAAGCTGAAACAATCTGATTCAAATAAAAAGCTAAAACAGTAAAATATAGGGCTAAAACAGCCTGGTACCAATATGAAACAGTATGATACAGTAGGAGACAAAGACAGTAGGCATAAGAAACACTAAGAAACATGCAGTAGCGTTCGAGATATAACCTGTTGCATCTAATGTGCTAGTGTTAGGAATGTCCATTTGTGTGCTGCTGTAAGGAAGCTACCATCAATGATCACGATTGGCTTGCAATGCTGAAATCCCTTTATTGAAGCATTCAAAGCTACAAAAGCGTACATGAAGAAATGATCTTCAGACACGTGCAAACCAACAATTGACCCTGGGTTTCTTTTACGATTCATTCGGGTCTCCTCTGGTCACTGCAATGGCCATTTCTTTTGATCGCCATGCCTTCATGTAATGTATGTTTAGACCGTAATACCTATGCATACCATCTATTATCTCTTTATGATTGTAGGTCGACTTTGGGTCTATCATCATGTCCTTGATGATAGTACCAATCATTCGTGATGTAACTTGCGCTTGTCCATACACTCTATATTTGTATGCCCACGTGTGTTCCTTTGTGAAATGTCTAACTTTGAACAAAGTCGATGAATTTAAGCTGGATGCCCTAAATTCCATTTAAAATTTTCCCCTTTGCATATGAGGTAGTAGCTACAGATACAGAAAGCTATAAAGAACAAATACATTATATAGAAAGATACATGATGATACAACTAAGATTCATTTAGCCTAATACAGAAAGATACATGATGATACAACTAAGATTCACTTAGCCTCTAAACGCTCAAGTGATGCATATCAGATACAAAGTTATACACCAATATAAGATACAGCCAGACACGGGAGAGTTAAATATCAAATACAATATGATAGATAATTTACATTCAACAATTTTGTACGATACAGTGAGATACAAACCGTGAACACAGAGATTGTGGACACACAGAAGACACATATTGGATACAAAGATATTTGGAACACGTTTTAAATTCCTTAAGATATAGTTAGACACAGACAGATACATTCAAGCTGCTAAAATGTAGAAAACACAGGAAAGATATAAGGTGAAACAAACTAATACAGTATGATACAAAAGACAAAATACAGAGATTGAAGACACATAGAAGACATATATCAGATACAAAGATATCCGGAACACGTCTTAGACTCCTTAAGATACAGTTAGACACAAACAGATGCACTCAAGCTACTAAACTATAGAAAATATAGGAAAGATACAGTATGAAACAAACTGATACAATACGATACAAAACACAAAATACAGAGATTGCAGACACAAAACACTGAGATTTCTAACCTTGTTGCACTCGATCTATCAACCTTAAACTGAACCTTCTCTCTTATTGCAAATCGTTTCATTGCCATGTCTATTGTCTTTTTGTCGAGGTACACTTGGCCCTTTAAAATCTCTCTCTGTGCACTATCCGTAACTACCCCAACCTCATCCACCTCTTGCTCATCGCAACTTTGTTTAATCAGCAATTCCACTGTTTCACCACTGTTTATAAATGTATCATTATTGTTTCTGTCTGTAGTCCGACGGTTTCTGTTTGTATCAGGACCGTTTCTTTCTGTATCACGACTGTTTCTATATGTATCTCTGTTGTTTATGCTTTGTCTATCACACCAGATACCTTGATAGTCAGCAATGTCATCAAGCGTGATACAAAGAGGATACATTTTGATCATTTTCTTTCAGTTTCAATCCTGCATACACTAAAACCTCCCATATAGTTGCGAATCTCAAAACCAAGACCTTTTTCTATTACTTTATACTTTATTTTAACAACTTTCCTAGTCGTATCAATTTTCAGTTATTTCGTAACTGTATCACACTATATTTCAAAATTTGCTTCAAAATTTATTGCAATTGCATTGACAAAAAAATCGACGTAGTTTTCAAATTTATTTCATTTTTCATTTTGCTTTACCAAAATATGTATATGTGCCATGAAAAATTAAACAAATTTGATTGTAAAGTTTTGATTTTTATGTGTTTAAACTATAGAAGCATGTATAAACTGTTGACACCCAATTTTGTCCCATTTTTTTTTTAAGTTAATAAATTATTGTAATATTTTATAATTAAGGTAAAATTTGAAAATTAAAAAAAATAAAAAAAATAAAATAAAATCAATTAATTATGAAGAAAAAGGCTAAATGTGTAAAATCCGGCTTTAATTTGAGCCTACGCATGTGATTACTCTATTTCCTTAATTTATTTTAAAAAGGGCTAAATTTGCAATGTGTACCCTAAAATCCAGCCTACCCGCGCAACACCTCTACTTATTCAATTATCCTAAGAGGCTAAAATTTCAAGACTTAACCCCAATTCCAGCATATACGTGTAAACTTCCTATAACACTATACATTTGGCTGAATTGCAAAAATATGACACGGGAAGCAATAGTTTGCCAAAATGCCCTCAATAAAAGTGGTTTAGCAAACCTGCCCTCCATTAGTTTAATGGAACTTATTCCGGACGAAAATATCCCTCACAACTAATAAAAAGACCCACACTATCCTCTTATTCCTAAAAATCTCTAAACCCTAAAAACCTACAACGTTTACAAATTCCTCCATTAAAACGAAGATTCAAGGTTAGATTCCTTCAAATTCCTACTCTCTTACATTCATTTGGATAATCTTGTAGAAAATCTATGAAAATAGGTATCTTACACAGACTTCTTGGCAATAGGCACGTTGCACAGACTTCTTGGCAATTGCGAAAACATCAACCCCTGTTGCAATGGGCAACTTGTCTATGCAAGTCTTGGCTATGCAAAGAGTTTAAGCTCTGGTGCAATGGCACCTTACACAGGCTTCCCTAAAAATTTCCAAGACTTCAAGCTTTATTGTAGTGGCCAACTTGAAAAAGAAAGTCTCTGCAAATTTTGGCTATTGCCAAGAGTTTGAGCTCTGGTGTAATGAGCACCTTACAAAGACTTCTTGGCAATTTCGAAGACTTCAAGCCCTGTTGTAGTGGCCAATTTGCAGAGGCAGTCTCTGCAAGTCTTGGCTATTGCCAAGAGTTCAAGCTTTGGTGCAATGTACACCATGCACATACTTCTTGGCAATTGCCAAGACTTCAAGCCCTGTTGTAGTAGGAGTTATTTGCAGAGAAAGTCTCTTCAAGTCTTCGCTATTGCCATGAGTTCAAGCTCTGGTGCAATGGGCATCTTCCACAGACTTCTTGGCAATTGCCAAGACTTCAAGACTTATTGCATTGGGTAATTTGCCAGAAAGTCTCTGCAAGCCTTGTTGCCAAGATTTCAAGCTCGGGTACAATGGGCGCCTTAACTAGGAAATAAATTAAAAGTGGAACCCAACACAAGAAAAATAAAAACAAGATTGAATGAAAGTTACGAACATCATCATTAAGGGTCAACTTAACACTGGACAAATCAAGAAACCAACTTCTTTTATCAATGGTAATACCACCCAAGTGATGTTACCAAATTCTCTGCAACTTTTGGCAATAGTCAATACTTTAAGGTCGGATGGAAGGAGGCAACTTGTAGGAGAAGTCTCTGAAGTATTGACAGTTTCCAATACTTTACGATCTGGTGTAATAGGCAACCTGCATGTAAAGTATTTACAAGTATTGACAATAGCCAAGACTTTAAGCTCTATGCAATAGGCAACTTGTAGAGAAAGTCCCTTCAAGTCTTGGCAAGAATCTCTGTGCAATAAAGGCTACTTGCAGAGAAAGTCTCTGCATTAGTGGCAATTGCCACGACTTTAAGCTCTATGCAATGAGCAACAACAGTATCTAATTGCTATTGCCAATAAGAACCTTAAAATCATCTTAATCAAGCATAAGAAGTAAAAAAAATTCACAGGAACGTTAAATTTAATTCAACGATCATCAATCAAAATGGAAAAAACTTACAGATAAGTGTATAGATAATAATTACAAAAAAAATACAGAAAAAAATAAATACAAATAATGGATTAGACAAAATAAAAATTACATTATAACACAAATTAAAAATAATAATAAAATAAATAAAACTTTTACATATTTTCTAAATCTCTCTAGGACACAAAGAAGAAAGAAGGAAAGGAAGGATGAAGGAGAGAAGGAAAGGAAGGAGGAAAGAGAGAAGGAGGCTGTTCCATGTGAATTGGGTTTAGGCAGGGGAAAAATAGTCCTTTCGCATAGTGAGGGATGATGTGGAAGGCATTTACTTAAAACATTTGAAAGTGAGGGAAGATTGATAAGACCATTTCTTATGGAGGGCACTGTGTGAAATTTTTTGCTATACATCCCCTAAAATCAGTTCAAATCCCCAATTTCAACATGTGAAATCCCTGAACCCGAATCCCCAATCGATTCCCCCCAAAATCTCAACCCAAAAACGCCAAAAATCCTACCCCACAGGTCCCCCACGTCTCCACATCATCTTTTCCGTACAAAAGCTACTTGTTTCAATCTTATCCGTTCATTTGAACACGATTTTGATCCGAGCCATGGATGTTAAATCCCAACGGACATTTCTGTATGGATAAGGATTAAATTTGTACCACCTTTATGAGGTGAGACAATTTTAACCCTTATCTTAAAAGGAAATTGCCAAAATTGGGTTAGAATTCAAGTTTTGGGGGGAATAGGTGAAACCCTAACCTTTTCAGGTATTTAAGGTCTTTTTGTCGTTCATTTTTGGTTGGTCCTAGAGTTTTGAGAGCCGCATCAGTAGACATAGAGATAAAAAAACCTGCAGCATCCATACTTTAAAATTTTTCTTTAGTTTTTTTTAATGGAAAAGGGTTAAAATTACCCCTCAATTATTGGAAATGTGTCAGATTTACCCTCTATTTGTAAATGTTATCAAATATGCCCTTGCTGTTAATGAAATGGGTCAGTTGTACCCTTGAAAACTAACGGACTTGCCATGTCATTTTTCATCCCATTTTAAATATTATAAGTGCTGACATGAATGCAAACTAGGAAGAAAAACTCCCCTTTATAATTTGTTGTCTTCTTCCTTGAGACCTCCGTTTGCAAATGAACCTTAAAATTTTGATTTCTCATTCTACGACGCTTGAAAAGTTTACAAAAGTAATAGAAGATGAAGGATAACATAAATTTATGGAAAAGGAAAAAGAATAGAGAATCTTAAAAGTGGGAATCTTTTATCAGTTTCGTTATGGACTTAAGGAAGAAGACAAAAAATTATAAAGTGGAGTTTTTCTTCCTAGTTGGCATCCATGTCAGCACTTATAATATTTAAAATGGGATGAAAATGACATGGCAAGTCCCTTAGTTTTCAAGGGTACAACTGACCCATTTCATTAACAGCAAGGGCATATTTGATACCATTTACAAACGGAGGGTAAATTTGACCTATTTCCAATAGTTGAGGAGCAATTTGGCCCTTTTCCCTTTTTCTTAGAGTTCAAGAAGTCTTGCTATTGTTTCTAAAAATTGGGATTTGGGTATCGCTTTCTATTCGTGTCGTCGACCTTGTTCGAGTCGCCTACTTCAATCCTCGCCTTAGCTCACTGCTCCGCAACAAGTAATATTCTCTCTTTTTCACTTATTTTCAGATATAATGTATTTGATTTCCTCGACATGACTTCAATTTAAACTTGTTCTAATTTACTTAAGGATGTGATGTTTCTGGTTGCTTGGCTTACATATGAAGATCTTGAACAAAAAAAATAATAGATTTAGTCTATTTAAGTATTGTCGTCATTAAAAAAAATTATGATAAAGCTTCAACCTTTAGGTTCTTATTCATTTATATAAGTTAAATATGCGGTTGTTTAAGTTCATTTGGTTAAAGATGAATTAGTCATCTTATGTTGATAGCATTAGTGTCTAGGTTCTGTTTTCACTCTATATGTGAGTTTTCTTGGATGTTCCAAGTTAAAGTGAGAATGCTCTTATTTGTTTGGAGGATCTGGTGTCCTAATTGTTTCCGCAGTTTGGTTATTTTTATGTTTATGTGTGAGTAAAAGGAGTTCAGGGGTCTGGGAGTTGTGAATGGTGTGTGTAGTTGTTAGGAGTTGATGCTTAGATGGTGCATGTTCTGTGTGTGAGGGCTGCAGGCTATGCTTTTGCTCCTGGGTGTTTGTAAATATAAAAGAGACAGTGTTGGTGTGTGTGTTGGTTTTGTTTGGTTTAGGAAGCTATTTGGAGTTTGTGTGTTGTTCTTATTTGCTTGATGGAGCAGAGGTGAGGCTCAGGGTCTAGGTGTTTCCTATGTGTTGTGTGAGGAGTTGTATGCAGGTTGGTGGGTGTTCAAGATAGTGTTTCAAAAGGAGATAGGGTCTGCTAGTGTGAAGGGGCAGGTTTGTATGTATGCAGGTTCAAATAAAGGATTAGAAGTAGTCTGCTAGTGGTTCAATGTATGTGTTGTTGGTCTGTTTGGTTTAGGTGTAGGTCCTGGAAGTTGTCTTGAAGTAGATAAGAGGTTCCAGCTTTCCTTCTTGATTAGGGTGTTGAATGTTATATGTGTATGCAGGTTGTTGTTAGAGCCTGTTCTGGTAGTCTTGGTCAGCTGGAAGGCATGAGTGTTTGCAGGTTGTTGGTTTATGAGGTGAATGTGTGTGGCTATGCAGGTGTTGTTTGGAATCAGAGAGGTTCCTGCCTGGATGGTGTTTCAGGGTGTGTGAAGGAGTTATGCAGGATTCATTTTAGTTCTTAAACTGTCTGTCTATGATTTCTTTTTCGAAAGTTTTGGTTGCCTTGCTTTAAGATGTGAAAGGGGTACTATGTCTTCCCTGCTAATCTTTCGCCTGTAGAAAAACATATGCATCTATTTATAACGAGCTGAATGGCTTAAAGTAATTAGAGAGGTTTATGTTTTGTTAAGAAGTAATGGAAAAGTTATTTTTTTGGTCACAAATATTAAGGTTTCCTACTAAAATGCAATGTTCTCTCTTACTGTTTCTGATTTCATTTGGTAATGGTAATGATCAGTAGATGATGCAGTTTCGTTCAATTAGAGTTTTCTTTTTTACTATTCAAGTTTAAAATGTATTTTAGCTTTGGTAAGTTGTTATAAGTGAGGAATGAAGTAAGGGTCTGTTTCTGTTCTCAAACCCTGCCTTGAGCTCGCTTGGAAATATTGCTCAGCTTGCTGTAATTTCTGCTATAGTTTAGCCTATGTTGAATTTCCTTGGCTCATTTCTGGAGCTTATTCAGTCTAGGTCTGCATGCTTTCCCTCAACTCTTTGGTGCTCTGTTTATGGAATTGGAGGGATGAGATTCAGTTCTATTTGAACTGTCATTGGTGCATTTTCCATGTTTGATATGTTACAGATGGATTTAAGTTATCAAATTGGCCGGTCCACTAAAACTTCGATTAGTAAGAATAATTTGCTTTCCTATGCGTCGTTGTTAAAACTTAGAATGAAGGATCTGTAGTAATGACAACCTGATCATATTCTTAAATTGCTTTAATTCAATAGATGTAGTCTGTTGATTTGGAGCATTAACTTAGCATCATGATAGAATCATACTATTCTCAGGACGACTCTGTCAATTTTTATCTGCTAAAAGTGAGTTGGATAAAATATCTTGACTTTATTACTATTTGTTTTAAGTCTATTGTGAATAGATACTAATTCCTTTTCTCCTTTGTTTCTTTGACATGAAAACTCTTGGGACGAGTTGGTCAAAACTCAAATTGGGCTTGGCTTATTGGCACTATTTGGGTCGACTTGGCTAAAATGCATTGCTATCAAGGTTCGTTTTTGCGAGTTTGCATTTTCAGATTTTATCTTCTAAACTCTATCTCTCCCCGCTCCTTTAGAATCCATGTTTAGGATCTCCGTAGACCGGACTAGGGGCTTTGTAGGGTAGAAAGCTTGGTAGGATAGACGCTTTGTATTTCGAGATTACTATTCTTTGTCGCATGTTTAGAAATTGCTTTATGTAATTATTTATTCCAGTTTCTTTGGGATTCGCCATTTAATTTTAGGTATTAAAAATCGTTTGTCAATTAATGAGTGCAAATTAAAATTTAATTAAATTTGTATCTTTATTTTATCATTATTTATATTTAAATTATTTATTTATCAGTTTACTTATTTTATTAAATATTCAGTTATTTATTATTTATTTATTATCTATTTACTTATTTATTTATTTATTTACTTACTTATTTATTTATTACTTAATTACTTATTATTTACTTCTTTATTTATTTATCTTATATTTTTTCTAAAATCTCTAAGTTATTTATTTTTATTAGAATTCGTGAAAACCGCCGGATTAACCGCTTTTATCGGATTTTTGAAGGTGCTCCCTAATAGGGACCTTCTTTCGAATTTAAAAGAACCACTTACCTAAGAATCTCTAATTTTAATAATTTTCTTTTAAATAAGGGATAAATGCACTCATTAGTTAACATTGGTTCCTAATAATTCTTAATTAGGTGGCGACTCCAAAGGAACTCTTTGGAGTCCCATTTTGTTGAAATATGCCCGAAACGTGTCTTTTCTTAAGAAAGTGTAATTTTTGGGGTTCAAAAGAAACAGAGGAGAAAAAGCAGTAGTGTCTGTAACGTTTCGATCTTTATCTGTTCGAACATGTAGAAACAGATAGAAACAGAAAAGACACGAAGTAGAGAAGAAGAAAAAGAACGAAACAGAAACAATTTGGAAGGAGAATCGAGATCAGAGTAGAAAGCAAAAACAGAGGAGAAAGGAGTGTGAAAGAAACAAGGTTTCAGTGCACCAGTTGAAACTGCATGAAACAATATGGAAAAAAGCATTTATACTTTGCTATGTGCTAGGAAAAATATTGTTAAGTGTTGTAATTTGTATAATATTGCTATTTTTTGTAATAGGAGGGTGTAAGTTTGTATATATGTGTAAAAAATCATTTCGAAAATGTGTGAACCAATACACCCATAAATGGCCTTTAGCCCAATTCAAGTTATCCGCCAAGCAGATATTGTCAATTTAACAATAAATTAAATAAGTGATTTTTACATTGTATAGACATTTGGAAGTGCCTTTAACAGAAAATAGATACATTTATTCTAATTTATAGTATATAGATATTTAGACTTATTTAACTATCTTTTAATAGCCATTTTTAAAAACTGATCAACTTCCCTGTAAGCGTGCCTAATTTTGGGGAACTTACAATTTTGCCTCTTAACGTGTGTACTGCATTTAATATTTTTCAGATTCTAATTAATTACTCACTGAGAATGTGAGTTATCTCCTAATTTTTTGCTCTTATCATAACTAAAGCGGTAAATCAAAATTTCAAAATCAAAATTAAACTCAAAGTTCCCTTTTTATCTTCTCCAACTTCTATTTATTTTCATTACTAATTTTAATCAATAATATTTGCAGTCTTGGTCCAGAATTCGTCTCCTCCGCCGTGCTTCGTAACTATTCTTGGTAATTCTGCATGTATTTTTTTTTATTTGATTATTTTGATCATATATTTTTTAATACAATTTAAATATCATAAATTTTTTCTGAGTTTTGGTTGGTTTTCATAGTTTTTAGCCATTTTTTATTTTGATTTTTTTGGTACGATTGTGCAGTTTTAATGGTTAAGCGAGGGGGGAAAGGATCCCAGAAAACCGGTGCATGTAATTGGCGATGATGATTTTCAAGATTTTGATATTTCCTCGATCTCCTAGCAAAACAGTCGTTGAGTTGTATTTTTAACAGTGTTGATATTTACATTTTTTATACATGGAGATGGTAAAGATACGCATACATGGGGTGTTTATGTATATTTGAGATATATTTGACGTATAAGATATGCATACATGTGATGTTTATATATATTTTTGAGATATATATGACGTAAAGGATATGCATATTTGGGTTGCTTCTGTATTTGAGATATGACGATACACTTGATATTTATTTAATAGATTTATGATATATTTTCAATAGTCGTCAATATAATGGTATAAATTATGTCTTTACAATAATTTTTTTAAAATTGGTATGGATAAACGTGACCACTGTATAAATAAAAAATAGATATTATTTAAATAAAATGTGAATATTGTAGGAATAAAAACATAATAGAGTATGAGTAAAAAAAACTCGACACTGTATATTGACATGATCAATACATATCTGAAGTTAAAAGTTTGTATACATGGAGATAGTAATTTATATATTTGAGATATAACTTATTTATATATTTTGTATTCATAATTTGTATGTGATATTATGAGGTATAAATCATGCATATAATGATAATATTATATGAATAAAAAATAAAATTTTCTTGAAAATGTGAATACTCTAAAAATAAATAATGAATACCTTATAAATGAAAATTGAATACTATATGAATAATATATTTAATAAAATATAATTAAAAAATTGATGTAATAAAAATTGGAATTCTTTATATATTTACCATCTAAAATTGTGGGATTCTATTTATTGCATACATATCATGCAATTTTTTTAGGGTCATCATTTATCACTAACTCCACGATTCAAGGAACCAATATATATTGTCAACAACATTGTTCAAACTATAAGAAATATAGAACAACTTAAGATTTTTTTTTTTTAAAAAAAAAGAAAACCATTAAAGCTGTAGGAAAATATTTGCTCTTGTAATAGGCGACTGAATATTCATCCAGTACTTTATCACATATATAACTTTTGTATCTCGTTGAAAGGGCAAAAAAATCTACAATATATCAAAAATATTTCTAAAATAAAAAAATGCATATATCGTACATATTTGCATATATCGAAATATATCTAAAATATTGACATATTTGCATATATTGAAATACATCTAAAATATTGTACATATTTTCATATATTAAAATATTAATATATTGTAATATATCTAAACTAAACTTTTCATATTTTGTATATATCTGCATATATTGAAATACATCTAACTTATTGTATATATTTGTAGGTATTGAACCATATCCAAAATAAATTCTTACATGAATAACGACTAAATATTTGGTGAAAATTATAGGTATAACGACTAAGAAAAAGAAGGGGATGAATAGATTTGGAAGAAAAACTTAAAAGAAAGAAAGAGAAATCGTAATTTGATGGAAGTGGAGAGAGATGCGTTACAGATTAGGTAAATCAATTTACCTTATTTGTGCGTGAGTTATACTAAATTTTAGAAAAGAAATCAGTAAATGATGCTAATATTTAGGATAAAAGATACACATAAACCTATTTATTAACATCTTTTTAGCTAGCCATTGTTGTATATTAATTGTGTCTATTAAACTGTATGGCCAATATTATAAATCTGGTTAGATATGAAAATTTTCCATTAAATAATTTAGTAAGATTGATATAAACCTAGTAGGGTTGTTATCTACAGCAAGTTAGGCAGCCGCTAAACAAGTTACGTGAAACTCTTCTTCAAACTTTTTTTTTTAAAAAAAAATAATTGAATTATGCCATAATTATAGAACAAATTTGAATATGAAGAAACCATAATTTCTCTATCTCCTATCTTTCTTGCTTTAGAAGCCATTATCTAATGTGGAAAAAGACATAACTTATTTATTCTTCTTTCCTTCAAATCTGACATGGCCATGTCCATGAAGTGTCACCCCTTTATCTTTTTACTTATTGTAAGTCTCCGTCTCAAGATAAGGTGTTTTTTTTTGTGGTTTGAAAGCTTATTTCAAAACACACACACACAGAGAAAAATAATTATGATACTGACGTGAAATCCAAATACCAGAGGAACTGATGTAAATTTTATTTTTTTTAATTTATGTGAACTGATTCACATTTAATTTTCTTTGATTAATAACATAATTCTTAGACAATCTGCTAGTGAACAGAATACATATTCTGAGATTTTCATGGTTGTGAGAATCCACTTTGCATTCAGATTTGGAATTATGTTTTATTTTATATCAAAGAAAATTCTTACACACTTTTTGAATTGCCATAAGCAGACCATTATGTATGAACTTATCAATTGATCAAGAGTAATTTTATGGATTGGTAAAGCCTCAAATTTTTAGTTTAAGTTTCAAGTAAATGGTCAAAGAATACAAGAACAAATTGTTCCAAACTATCCCAAACGAATAGAAGTCATCTAAAAATATTCATACATGTAGTTCTGAATTAACGAAGAAAAAATAGAACTAATTTTTTAATGATTATTTAGACCTGAAAAATCAGCTTCCGAGCTCCGATATCAATGAAGAATTGTACACCACGTAAATCTATAGTAAATAGATTAATCAAAATATAAATTAGAGAACTTACTTATTCTCCTTAGCTAGAATCACTGGTCGTCGATGATTGTCATAGTAATGGAGCAACCCTTTATCCACTGTCTAAACACTGATATTTGGTAGAGAGAAGAGTGAAAAGTGCAATCTCTTTATTTGAGTGTTTCACTGTGTATATATATAACTCTGTATACATCAGGTGTCCATAAACCCAATTAAATATTTGAATCAATTGCTTGCAATATGCATTTTATCAAATTAAACTATATGTCCGTTTCTCCTGAACTATTTATAGTAAGACGAATAACCTTTTACTAGTCTTGTGAAAATTACAGTTTTTTTTCCTTTATTTTTTTTTAAATAAAAGGGCTTGAGACAGGATTTCATTCATCAAATGAAACAACACAAAAGTAAGCGATATGCAAGTCTAACCCCACCATCAGAACACACCACAAGACTACAAAAGTAGGGGAGAGCAATGTACAGTGCAACTCTGGTTTTCACAACTATGCCGAGTGCACTTGTGGACTAAATTTTCGAAAGAGATCTACCGACAGACTTTTTCAGTTTGAACGTTCAATGATTTATTAACAAACTTAATGCATATCAAGAACAAACTTAATGACAATGATAATGTTTCCATGAATTTGATTTTTAAAGTTGCTTTCTCCGTCTCGTTTTATTTATCATCCTTACTAAAAATAATCGTCCCAAATTATTTGTCTCTATCGGAGTTCAAGCAAAATTAAGTATTTTTTTTATTTTTCCCATAGTAGTAATTGCTTTTGAAGACCACAATTATATCAATTTAGGTTAATTTTATGATAATTCAAATACCAATGAAGACATAAATATGGGTAAAATTGTTAAACCTTCTTCATTGATGATTTCTTAATGGGCATTTAAAAATAAAGTGGACCAATAAAACGAGACAAAATGAGTATATAATTGACCAATTACATAATCAAAGATAAACGTTGAATTTTCTCTTTTCAGAAGAACACATGAAACATTCCCAACAAATACTGTATTGGCTGAAATTTACCGAACCTCGACGCTAAGGCTCGAGGCATGGTTTTGAAAACGATCCCGCGAAGACGCTCACTCGATTCCCGAGGATAGATTACTCGAGCAAGAGATAGATCTTGGTTACAGGTTACCACTCGAAGCAATTAAAGGGCAACCATTAACGAGGCGCGCATTTCAGCTCTCGGTGAAGATTCAGTCTTCTGTAGATAGAGTTCTGCCTTCTGTAACCGTCGACTGTTACCCGCATATTTAATGGGGGAGATCATGGTCTGACGCTATTGAATGTGAACTAATGGGTAATGAATGTACTTATTGCTCTTTATGCCCTCGTGGATTATAAATAGCGAGGAAGAATGTAACGACCCAATATTTTATAGATAATATTTTTTTTTTAGATATTTTACTTGCTATCGTAAGGTTACTTTAATGGGTTATTAAAAGGATTTTCTTTTTAGGTCAATAGAGAATATTTTTCACAAATAATTAAGTACCTATTGGGCCAAATTCTCAATAAGGCACATTAGATACTATATTACGTGCAAAGCCACTTTGGGCCCAATGAGCCATGCCTGAGAATAGTATTTACAATGAAAACAAAGAAGAGGAAGCTCTGTAATGAAACTTGGTAAGGGTTTACAGTCGGTCGCCGTCTATTAAAGCTTGCCGTGGAGTAGTTCCTACAACATTTATTTAATCTGAAGGACTTAAATGGTAAACAATGTAGATGGCTTGAGTTGATCAAATATTATGATCTTACCATTCGTTATCACCCCGAAAAAGGCTATTGTGGTAGCTGATGCGTTATGCCATAAGTTTATGGCACTTTTGCCATTTTAGATGCTGATATGAGGCTATTGGCAATTCAGTTGAAGTCCTTGACTAACCAGAAGGTTAGAGTATTCCGTCCAGCACATGGCAGAGTGTTTGCTTGTATGATGACCCAGTCTTCTCTTGCCAATCAGATCGTATGATGATTCTTATTCACTTGAGTTACGAGATCAATTCCTAAGTGGGGGAGCGTCAGATTTTTCAATTGGTGATGATGGTATCCTTTGTCTTAACGACCGTTTGTGTGTTCCTAATATTGATGACTTAAGGCGGTTGGTATTGGATGAGGCACACAGTTTGTGATATTCCATTCATCCCGGTACCACTAAGATATATCATGACCTTCGTGAGTTATACTGTTGGAAGGGAATGAAGAAGGATGTTTTTGAGCATGTGTCTCGATGCTCAAACTGTCAGTAGGTCAAGACGAGCATAGAAGACCCGCAGGTTTATCCCAGGCGTTACCTATTCCCGAGTGGAAGTGAGAGATGATCACTATGGACTTTGTTGTTGGTTTGCCTAGGACTTTTAGACAGCATGACTCGGTTTGGGTGGTGGCTGATAGACTTACCAAGTCTGCTCAATTTATTGCAGTGAAGACTACATATTCAGCAAAGAAGTTGGCTCAGATTCTTATTGAGCATATTATCCGATTGCATGGTACTCCACTTTCTATTATTTCTGATAGAGGCTCTCAGTTCACAACATAGTTTTGGCAGTCATTTTAGCGAGAGTTGGGGACTAAGGTTCGCTTAGTACTGCATTTCACCCACAGACAGATGGTCAGTCAGAGCGGACTATACAGATATTAGAGGATATGTTGAGAGCTTGTGCGCGGGACTTTGGTGGTCATTGGGATGACCATTTACCCCTAGTAGAATTCGCTTATAATAATAGCTACCAGTCTTCGATTCAGATGGCACCATTTGAGGCTTTGGGCGGGCGTAGATGTCGCTCTCCATTGGGATGGTTTGAGTCTGGTGAGGTGATTACTCTTGGTCCAGATTATGTGCAGCTGACTTTGGATAGGGTCCGGGTTATTCAGGATCAATTATGGACTACTCAGAGTAGGCATATATCATATACAAACCGGAGGACCCAGGACTTGGTGTTAATGGAGGGTGATTTGGTTTACTTAAAGGTGTCACCGATGTGAGGTGTGATGAGATTTGGGAAGAAAGGCAAATTGAGCCCTCGTTTTATTGGCCCATTTGAAATTATTCAGCGTATTGGTAATGTTGCTTATAAGCTTGCCTTACCTGATTCGATGCCGGTTTATCCAGTTTTTTTCATGTTTTATGCTTTGAAAATGTGTTCGTGATCCTACATATGTTATTGAGGCGAATATTCAGTTGGATACAAAGCTATCTTATGAGGAGGTTCCGGTTGCTATAGTGGAAATGGATACTCGCAAGTTGAGATCAAAAGAAATTCCCTTGGTAAAGGTGCAGTGGTGGAACCGTCCACATGATGAGGCTACTTGGGAGATTGAGGCGAGTATGCGAGAGAAGTATACCCACTTGCTTGAGGCTTCAAGTATATTTCAGGAGCCTAGACTCTTTAAACATGTTTACTCTTCAGTATTGATTAGTTTGGCTGGGTGTGCATCCCAGGAAATGTTGTTGTTGACTGATTTTGGATTGGTGTTTATCTAGCTGCGAATTACACTATGCCAAACTATTCGAAAATTCAAAAAGTTGGTCAATCTTGAGCCTACAAGATGTTTTGAAAGTAGGCGATGTAACACTGTCACCTATTGCAAATTCGTTTAAATAAAGTCCATGAACTCGGTTGATAATAGTGATTCGGACAGACATCTAGTATCGTTCGAGGACGAACGGGAGTTTAAGTGGGGGAGAATGTAACGACCCAATATTTTATAGATAATATTTTTTTTTAGATATTTTACTTGCTATCGTAAGGTTACTTTAATGGGTTATTAAAAGGATTTTCTTTTTAGGTCAATGGAGAATATTTTTCACAAATAATTAAGTACCTATTGGGCCAAATTCTCAATAAGGGACATTAGATACTATATTACATGCAAAGCCACTTTGGGCCCAATGAGCCATGCCTGAGAATAGTATTTAAATGAAAACAAAGAAGAGGAAGCTCTGTATTGAAACTTGGTAAGGGTTTACAGTCGGTCGCCGTCTATTAAAGCTTGCCGTGGAGTAGTTCCTACAACTTGAAAGATAGGTCTCAGAGAAAGATCGTATGGAGGAGATCCGGCAGGGACAAGCGGTTGTGGAGTAATGGTCTGCTTCTCCGGATTGAGGTAGGTGGTTATATCCCTTTCTTTGGTAGAACTAGTCCACGCGGGATATTGTACATACGTTCCTTGTATGTGCACTGCCCAAGGTGTAACCTTTTACACCTTTTCGTTGTGTTTAAATATTTACTTGGAATATGTGTTGTTTTCCCTGGATTGTGTTTACTCCTGGTTGTTGTTTAAAGTATTGCAAGTTATGTGTATGTTTAACATAAAAATTTATGATTACTTTGATATGTCGGAGTTGGTCCAATTGATAATGTTTCGGTGTTTGTCCATTTGATAGCATCGGAGTTGGTCCACTATCTATTTCGAGTTGGTACATTTGATAGCCTCGGAGTTGGTGCACTATCACATCTTTTCGGAGTTAGCCCATATATTCTGCTGGTTTATTAATTGGGTTTAATTGTTGGTTCTTCAATGAGATTTATTGATGTTGAATGGTGTGATTGGATGGACGATTTAAATAGCGAATTATAACATGTTTCTTTTTTTCTCCCTCCTCTATTCTGTTAATTTATTGCTTAGACTAGTTTCCTGTCTTTCATAGGAACTAGTCTACCCACCTTCTAAGTCCTTTTGACTTACGTTATTTTCTTTATTGTTTCTTATTATCTGTTCGGGCAGATACGGATTCGAGTACCAGCGAGCCCCGTGGCCAGAGTTGAAGATTTTCCTATTGATCAGCGGTGAGCCAACCATCCTCATTCCGTGGTGGCGCACCTTTCTATTTCTTCATTCCTGTCATTTATTGTTTCAGATATTCGGGATATTTTATTCAGCATTTATCTTATAGATGTTCATGGCTTATGGTAGAGGACTAGTCCTTTCATCTGCACTATGGGATATTCTGCGTATTTCAATAATAAAAGTCACAACTTGAATTCTATTATATTATTTCTTTAATATTATTGAGGTTAATTGTTAATATAGCGAGTGGGTTCGCCCGATGGGGTTTGTTCGGGTGCCCTCATGACCATCCAGGATTTTGGGTCCTGACAAAGAAATTATGTAAAGGTATCTACAAAATATACCAAATACAATTATTCTTTGTCTCCTAGCTATTTTCCAATTTTCTTTATCAAATTTCTTATCACTTTACGGCTTTGATATAAATAGTTGCTAGTTAACCCCAAACAAATTCGATTAGATGTTCTAATCAGATTTAAGCCAACACAAATTGGCGCCATCTGTGGGGAATTAGCAATTACATTTGTTCCAAAGTCACGTTCCCAATTTTACATACCATCCTTTCCAATATCATTCAATGGCAGACAATACTAACACCTCTGATAACACAACAACCCAAACTCCTAACCTGATCACATGCGTTACTTCATCAGGTGGCGGAACACCAATTACGCCAACCGGCTTAACACCACCACCTGTCTTAACACCACTAATTGGCTTAGTACCACCACTTGGATTAACACGTCCCACCGACCACCACCTGGCTTAACACCGCCCGCTAGTCTGACTCCATCAACTGGTTTAAACCCACCACTGATCGATCCCTCTTAATAAAGTTCAAGTGACCCTTTCCAAGTATATGTGATGGCTACTTTGCAACGACTTCAAGAGCAATGTACTGTTTTCACTAGAAATGGGAGAAGAACAGCAAATCCCACCGAGCCACCACTCGCTATACTCAATAGAAGCATCCCGAACGTTGTACATACGGGCGCAACAATAGGGGGACTTCCAAACGGGGCTGCATTTGGTGGCTCGGGGTCTGCTCCATTGTGGAATCAACTCTTCGTGGCAGCCCCAACAATGGCTGAAACTAGCGTCCCATCGGACTTGGAGAAATAGAAGAAAGAGTTTGAGACCAGCATGGAAAAACGGCTTGAAGATGTCCCTGGGGTCAGGAAACCTCAGCGAGCTATAGATATTGAGAAATGCAATCAGCAACATTTTTAGCCCGAGGCTGCTCCCTCTCTCATTCCCAAACACTTCAAGTTGAAAATCCTGAAGAAGTACGATGGGACAACTGACCCCGTTGATCATATAACTGAATATATGGCTATGACCAAGAGAAACGACTTGCGTTGGTACATGCACCTCCCGTCCGAGTCAATATCAAACTTTGAAGAATTGGCTGATATGTTTATCAAGGCCCATACTGGAGCCCAAAAAATCCTTAAACGAAAGACGAACATCTTCGAGGTTAAACAAAAATACCTCGAGCCAATCAAAGACTTCCTCAAGTGCTTTCAAGCCGAAAGGATAGACTTGCCAAAAATGGATGATACTTGGGCGTTCATGGCTTTCGAAAGAAATATAAATGTGAGCAATTCCGAGGCTGCAGTTGAGTTGAAGAAAGAGCTTCAACAGTATCAGGCCCAGACTTGGGGTGAACTGCACGACAGAGCCTCCGCAAAAATCAGGCTCAAAGAGGGCGAATGAAGGATGACAGGTCGGTACATTTCGTACCGAGGCCACGCAGAGTCCTCTGGACACGCCGATGCACCATGAGGGAACTCAAAAGGGCGATACGAGCCTTATAATTCACAGAGGTAGCATGTAAGCCAATGCCTCGGAGGACAACAACATGTAAGTCAAAGGCTAGGGGGGATAGTCAGCACGAATGCCAATCAAAAGAACTCTTTGGGACCATCCTTGGTATCCAAAGATAAAGATCTGCCCCAAATCTCTGATTGTAATTTTAAATATTTCTACTTTCGAGCTAGTAAACGCTATAAAAGTGATGACAGATCAAGGTGGAGGTTGCCGAGGGACATGAGGACGCCCCGGGGGATAAGAGATCAGACTCAGCATTGTGAGTTATATATGGATTATGGGCATATCACTGATGACTGCAAGGCGTAACATTTCGAGGTGGCTCATTTTCTCAAGAAGGGTCTATTAGCTGAGTATCTCACCGGAAAGGGAAAGCAGAATTTTGCTAAGAATAGGGGAGAGGGACAACCGCCGAAGGCGCGGTCTCCAGAAAGAGTGGTGAATGTTATAACTGGGGGATCAGAAGTAAACGGTGTCAACTTTGCTGTTGTGAAGAAATTTGCGAAACTTTCAATCACTATGGAGAAAAGGACCCGAGCTTATGGGTCGAAAAATGAAATAGTTTTTGATGCAAAAGACTGCGATGGATGATGTTTCCTCATTATGATACTCTGGTGATCATGTTGAGGATCAATAATTGTGATGTCAAGCGAGTTTTAATTGATCCTGGTAGAAGCTTCAAAGCCCAAGAAGAAGTCTTTCTCCGGAGAACTCAAACCCCATAATTCTTTCAAAGGCACGGGTGCGTTCGCCAACTCGCCACCCATAATTCTTTCTTGTGATGACCCAGATGAATTTTGAGCAGAATGAGTGGTAGACATGGTAGCAAGGTTTTGTAGAGTTACAGAAAACTTTTTCACTATTGATTAAAGATTTGAGAAACAATAAAAATGGCAGACAAGTTGGGTGATTTAGTAGAAGAAAGGATACTCAAGTGTTTTAGAAAGTTGCCATCATTAATTTTACATTGGGGAGGTAAAACGAAGTGTTACAACCACTCAGAAATTTCCGCGTGCAGTGAATAAGATGTTGAAGGGACAACTACCTTTTCAAATTCCTTGGCGGACAATTTGACACGTCTCTCCCGCCAAATTTATTCTACCCCTCGGACAATCCTAACTATTATTCGAGGGGTGGGGGGACTACCTGTATTAGGTGAAAATTACCAAACCTCGATGCTAAGGCTCGAGACATGGTTTTGGAAACGATCCCGCGAAGACGCTCGCTCGATTCCCGAGGCTAGATGCCTCAGACAAGAAATAGATCTTGGTTACAGGTTACCACTCGAAGCAATTAAAGGGCAACCATCAATGAGGTGCTCATTTCACCCCTCGGTGAAGATTCAATCTTCGCTGGATAGAGTTCTACATTCTGTAACCGTCGACCGTTGCCCGCATATTTAATGGGGAGGTCATGGTCTGACCACTATTGAACGTGGAGTAATGGCTAATGAATGTATTTATTACTCTTCATGCTTTCGTGGACTATAAATATTGAGGAAGAAATTATCTAAAGGTATCAACAAAATATATTAAATACAATTATTCTTTGTCGCCTAGCTATTGTCCAATTTTCTTTATCAAATTTCTTATCACTTTACGATTTTGATACAAATAGTTGCTAGTTAACTCAAAACAAATTCGATTTATTGTTCTAATCAGATTTAGGCCATCATACATACATTTTCTAACTGGTTGCTTTGCAAGTCTAATCCCCACATTTACTTTCACGACCTAACAATCGAGATATCTGTCGCTGATAGGCCAGTTATCAAATATCAGACACAAATGCATTTTGTTCGTGTTAAACAACAATAAAATTACTAAAATATACTCTCCGTTTAAAAACGGATGAACCTTTTTTATTTTCGAAAGTCAAACTGGTGTTTGGATGAACTTTGACCAATAATTTAATATGATATTTTTCATTATATTGATATAAAAAGAGTTGCATGTTATAGTACTTTTCGCATTATTTTTGAATATACAAATTTTTATTTAAAAATATTAATTTAATATATTCTAATTTAGATTTAAAGATTAGTTAAATTGACTCTCGAAAAACGAAAAGATTTTCCTTTTTGAAACGGAAGGATTAAAGACCAAAGACCCCTATTAAAGCCGTACAGGTACTGTACATTTCATAATCAGACTTGTAACCAAGTGAGTCTTTCAAATAGTGTAGTTGAAATCCTACTTGAGAGAGTAGGTCATGATTTTTTAATTCCAAGTTGTCGGGGGGTTTTTTCACGCTAAAATTCAGTGCTCATTTACTTATTCTTTGCACTTAACAAAACAAAAGAACACATATGAGAAACTGATCATTAACGTAATTGTGGTGTATCTTTCCCTAGAGAGTTGAAACGAAAAGCTAAAAAAATTTGAAAGGAGAAGGATGACCAAGTTGTTCCAATAGCTATTTTTTTTCTTTTTTTATCTCTAGAATCTTTGATTTTGGTTAGAGGAGGAAGAAGAAGGAGACACACAATAAGAGAGTAGAATCTTCTTTCCTAATTAGACATCCATGTCATCAAATTATAATGGAAGTCAAAGTTAGTTTTCAAGGGTAGAATTTACTCATTTCACTAATGACATGGGTATATTTGAGATTGTTTGCAAACGGAGGCAAATTGCACCATTTTTAATAGTTGAGGATCAAATTTGGTCCTCTTCCTTTTTTTCTATATATAAATAAAAGCCTTGAGACTGGATTTCATACATCAAATGAAGCAGTACAAAAGTAAGGGATGTGCAAGCCTAACTCTACCATTAGAACACACCACAAGACTAACAAAAGTAGGGGAGGTGCAATTTATGGTACATCTTTTGCTTTTCACAATTAGCCAAATACGCTTGTGGACTTAATCTTCGATAGAGATCTACCGAAAATCGTTTGAATGTTGATGTTGGGCGTATATCTTATGTCTCGGCACTGATTTCTTATATCTTTTGTGTTATTTTCAGCGTATTATGTGCCCAACAATGTGAGATTTAAAGTAAAATACTAACTTGAGGTGTTTGGATGTTTTAGGAGCAAATTGAAGGAATTTGGAGGTTGATTTGGACAAGAACAAGGAAGAAGCAATGGGTACAGCGTTGGATGCTTGGCATGCTAGGCTGTATGGACTGGGAAGAGTGAAAATATTGAAGAAATTGAGAAAAGGAGCGCATACAGCCACGGATGCTTGGCATGCTCCGGTGTATGCGCTGTAAAATAGTCCCAGAGCTACCAGGACTAGTTTAAAACGTGTATTATTAGAATATTTCGAAATATAAAACCCTTGTAACGCTATTTCTTATTCTATTACGTATTTTTGGAGGCAAGAACCATAGTAGAGGCTAGAGAACCAAGATTCATCAATTGAGTTGTAATTCTTCTTCCCTCTTTATTGTTTCATGAATTCTAGATTATTTTGTGAGAAAGCTAACTTGTCTATGAGTAGCTAAACTCTATTATTCTAGGGTTATGGGTTAACCATGAAAGTTGTACTCTGAAGTTGGTTGAATTCTATTAATTTTATCAGATTGAGTTGTTTATTTAATTCTGCTCTGAATTACTTAATTTCCTGGCCAGTTGTTAAGTATTATCCATGAACCTAAGGTTGAACTCGAAAGTGGGAACCGTAGGTTGCAATAGAATTAAATAAAGCGTGTTCTTGAACCCGGGCATCGGGGAATGGTTTCGCGGTTAGGATAGAAATATACCTAACAGTCACGCTTAATCCGTTTACAGAAAAAAACACATGCATTCTTGTTAATTCTAATTCCATAGACATATAGGCGTTAGGTTGGCTTGAATAGGCGAGCAGGGTATCGAAAGAGCTTTGTGAGTATAATTAACCCTGTGATTAGCAACTCAGATAAGTAAAGTTAGTTCAATTAGCGGATGAGTGCAACTGGATTGGTGATCGTCCCATAATCCTGGAATATTTCCTCTCACTGATATCTAGAACTCTTGAATTGTCTTGCATTCCATTTACTTCTATTACTTTTAGTTAATTAGTTAATTAAACACAACTTGAAATCTGGTTAAACTCTCTTGAACAATACTTGAATTGAAGTTTGTCTAGTTAATAGTTAATCAATAGTCCTCGTGGGAACGATACTTTCTTATCACTTTATTACTTGATCGACCGCGTATACTTGCGTGTGCGTTAGGAGCGGCAAGTTTTTGGCGCCGCTGCCGGGGACTAAGATTTAATTAGATTCTAGATTAGCTTTTATTTTTTATTTGTTCAAGATTAATTTTTGTTTTAGTTGTCTTTGGGTGTTTCAGGTTGTAGCTTGAATGCGAAGGAGCAAGAGTGGTGATAAACTCTACACTTTTGACCCAAAACCTGAAAGACTTTTTTCACAAGCTAAGGAAGGAAGCCAGACTCAAAGCAAAGCTAGAGAAAGCTCCTATTTCTGAACCTGCAGAGATGGCTGGAAATCAAAACCGCGCAATACTGGATGTGGCCAGACCTACTCTTGATAACATGGCCAAGGCCATTGTGAGGCCCACCATTACTGGTAAATTTGAGCTGAAGGAGAGTATGATCCGACTATTCCAGTCTAATAGTCAGTTCGCGGGACTGTCAAATGAAGATCCTCAGCAGCACATGCAGAACTTTCTGGAGATCAGTGACACTTACAAATATGTTGATGTGTCGGATGAATACATACGGCTGACGATGTTCCCATTCACCTTGCTGGGTGAAGCAAAGAAGTGGCTCTTGGTTCAACCACCAAACTCCATTAACTCTTGGGACGAATTGGCAAAGAAGTTTCTGATCAAATTCTTTCCATCAGGCAAAACTGCAAAGATCAGAGGTGAGATAGTGTCATTTAGTCAAAATTCATCAGAGGAGATAGGTGAGGCATGGGAGAGATTCAAGGCATTATTGAGAAGCTGTCCACACCATGGTCAATCAAAGGAGGTGTTGGGACATATTTTTGTTGAGGGACTGCAGTCGCATAGTAAAATCTTGCTGGATGCTTATTGTGGCGAACCAAGTCTAGAGAAGCAGTATGATGAGCTTGAGATCATTCTTAACAAAATTTCAGAAGGTAGTCAGCATTATCATGGTGACTCAGGCAGAGGTAAAAATCTCAAGCTAGGTGGAAAGGTGGAAGTGGATGTACTGACAGCTATGAAAGCTGAAATGGCAGCAATGCAACACTCTGTTAAGCAGCAACTTGATGCAGTACTTGTCCAGGTAAGCAAGCCACATCCACAACCTCAGCAACCGGTCCCACCCCAGGTTCAACAAGTGCAAGCAACTCCATACTGTGAGGTGTGTGGTGGTTCTGATCATCTGAGTAATATTTGCACGGAAAACCCAGAGTCTGCATTTTACGTGGGTCAGCAGGGCAGGGGTTTTAACCAAAATGCTCAGTATGGCAACACTTACCCGCCTAATTTTTGCAACCACCCTAACTTCTCATGGGGCGGTAATCAAGGCGGACAAGGCAGCAGACAACCCCAAGGTAATACTCAGCAGGTGCAGAATCCACTGCAGCAGCAACAGTCTGAAACGTCAAAAATAGAGGCAATGATTCAAAAGTTGGCTGTTGATCTCAACCAGAAAATTTCAACTCTCCAGCAAAACCAAGACAGTGCCATTCGCTCTCTAGAAAAACAAATGGGACAGCTTGCTAGTAACCAAAATACAAGGCCACTTGGTGCTTTGCCAAGCACTACTGATCCTAATCCCAAGGAACAAGTGCAAGCAGTGTCATTACGAAATGGGAGGGAACTGGAAGAATTGCCAAAGAAGCCAAAGCAGTCTCACCCTGACAAAGGAAAAGAGCCAGAGCCAGTAGTCGAAGTCGAGAAGGAGGCAGAAAAGCAAGAGGCAGTGATTGCTGCTAAACCACCACCTCCCTTTCCTCGAAGGTTGCAAAAGAATCTGCAAGATCCTGCAGTTACAAAGATCTTGGGCATACTCAGTCAGACTAGTATCAATATTCCATTGGTAGATGTGCTCCGGGGAATTCCAAAGTATGCTAAGTATATCAAAGACATAGTGTCATCAAAGAGGAAGCTCAATGAATTTGAAACTGTAGCACTTACTGAAGAGTGCACATCCAGAGTTCAGAACAAACTCCCTCAGAAGTTGAAGGATCCAGGTAGTTTCACCATTCCTATCCGTGTTGGCAACGTAGCAGTTGGTAGAGCCCTATGTGATCTGGGGGCTAGCATAAATCTTATGCCATTGTCTGTGTGCAACCAACTGGGTCTCGGCACTCCAAAGCCAACAACAGTCTCACTTCAGTTAGCTGATCGGTCTACTACTTATCCTGAGGGGGTGATTGAAGATGTACTGGTTCAGATTGGTCAATTCATTCTGCCCGCTGATTTTGTTATCCTGGACTATGAGGCAGATAAGGAAGTTCCTATCATTTTGGGACGGCCTTTCTTAGCCACTGGTGATGCTGTGATCCGTGTCCGAGAGGGAAAGATGACAATGAAGGTGGATGATCAGGAAGCAGTTTTTAATGTGTACAAGGCTCTAAAAATGCCTAACCATCATGAAGAGTTGTCTATGATCACAGTGAATGACCTGGAGGAGAAGTCGACTGACCCAGTTGATTATGTCAATGATGACTTGCAGCGAGCACTGATGTTGGGAGAAGAAACTGGTGAAGATGCTGACATAGAGGAGATATTGCAGCTCTTAGACTGTTCTTGTGAATTTATTACTGGGTTTCCCAAGTTTGAGCCTTTAGATAGACCGCTCGGGCCACCACCCAAGCCATCTATTGAAGAGGCGCCCAAGCTTGAGCTCAAACGTTTACCTGCGCATCTTCGGTATGCTTATTTGGGACAATCTGACACTTTACCTGTGATTATTTCTTCTCTGTTGTCAGACTTGCAGGTAGAAAAGCTGTTAAGAGTGCTACGAGAGCATAAGAGTGCTATTGGCTGCACTATAGCTGATATCAAGGGAATAAGCCCGGATTTCTGCATGCACAAGATCTTTATGGAGGACGGTTACAAGCCAAGTGTGGAGCATCAGCGTCGCCTTAATCCAATCATGAAGGATGTGGTAAAGAAAGAGCTGATTAAATGGTTAGATGCAGGTATAATTTTTCCTATCTCTGACAGCAAGTGGGTAAGTCCAGTGCAATGTGTCCCTAAAAAGGGAGGGATGATAGTGGTGCAGAATGAGAATAATGAACTTATCCCCACAAGAACTGTTACGGGGTGGAGGGTGTGCATTGATTATCGAAAATTGAATAAAGCCACCCGAAAGGATCACTTTCCTCTCCCCTTCATTGATCAGATGTTAGATAGGTTAGCTGGCCAAGAGTATTACTGTTTCCTTGATGGTTACTCTGGCTACAACCAAATATGGATTGCTCCCGAAGACCAGGAGAAAACTACTTTTACATGCCCTTACGGTACCTATGCCTATAGGAGGATGCCGTTCTGGCTATGTAATGCACCTGCGACTTTTCAAAGGTGTATGATGGCTATTTTCACTGATATGGTGGAAAAGTTTGTCGAAGTGTTCATGGATGACTTTTCTGTCTTCGGATCTTCTTTTGATGCTTGTCTAACTAACCTTGGTCTAGTGCTTGCTAGGTGTGAAGAAACTAACCTTGTTTTAAATTGGGAAAAGTGCCATTTCATGGTTCGTGAAGGTATAGTTTTGGGACACAAGGTGTTCAGTCCTGGGATTGAGGTTGACAAGGCGAAGGTGGAGGCGGTTGAAAAATTACCCCCACCCACGTCTGTGAAGGGAGTCCGGAGTTTTCTCGGACATGCTGGCTTCTATAGGAGGTTTATTAAAGATTTTTCTAAGATTTCTACTCCTTTGTGCAGGTTACTTGAGAAAGAAGCAGCATTTGTGTTCGATGAGGCCTGTCTGAGGGCCTTTAATGAGCTTAAAGAGAAATTGGTCTCTGCGCCAATAATAGTGGCTCCTGATTGGACTGCACCATTTGAATTAATGTGTGATGCTAGCGATGTCGCTATTGGTGCAGTCCTGGGGCAAAGGAGGAACAAGGTGTTCCATTCCATTTACTACGCCAGCAAAACTCTTAATCCTGCCCAATTGAATTACACAGTTACTGAAAAAGAGTTGCTGGCAGTAGTGTATGCCTTTGATAAGTTTCGGGCATACTTGGTTGGAACCAAAGTTATTGTCTACACAGACCACGCAGCAATCAGGTACTTAATTGATAAAAAGGATGCTAAGCCTCGACTAATTCGTTGGGTGTTGTTGCTGCAGGAATTTGACTTGGAAGTCCGAGACCGTAAGGGAACGGAAAATCAAGTAGCTGACCACCTATCTAGGTTGGAGAACCACAAGCATGTGGACGAGGGAGGGTTGATCAGAGAAACCTTCCCGGATGAGCAACTTTTTGCCATCACCAATCACTCGGACCCATGGTATGCTGATTATGTCAACTATTTGGTAAGAGAGGCAGTGCCACCACATCTGACTACAGAAGGTAAGCGTCGGTTCTTTCATGACGTGAGATTTTATGTTTGGGATGAGCCGTTTTTGTTTAGAGTGTGTGCAGATCAGTTGGTGAGAAGATGCATTCCTGAGGAAGAGACGGAGGCTGTTCTACAAGAGTGCCATGCTTCTCCTTATGGAGGTCATCATGGTGGTGATAGAAAGTACTTCAGTCTGGTTTCTATTGGCCAACACTGTTCAAAGATGCTCACGCTTTTGTAAAGAAGTGTGATCGGTGTCAAAGAACTGGCACAATCACCAGGAAGCAAGAGATGCCTCTACAAGGCATTCTAGAGGTGGAGATTTTTTATGTGTGGGGGATCGACTTCATGGGTCCTTTCCCCTCGTCGAATGGTCACAAGTATATTTTACTGGCAGTGGATTACGTGTCTAAGTGGGTAGAGGCTGTTGCTCTTCCTACTAATGATGCCAAGATGGTGGTGAGTTTCGTCAAGAAGAACATTTTCACCAGGTTTGGAACTCCGCGGGCTTTGATTAGCGATGAAGGTACACACTTCTGTAATAAGTTGTTAAACAACCTTCTAGCTAAATACGGGGTCAGGCATAAGGTCGCCACCGCTTATCATCCGCAAACTAGTGGACAGGCTGAGGTATCCAATAGAGAGGTGAAGCAAATTCTTGAGAAAACTGTCAGTGCGAATAGGAAGGATTGGGCTACCAAGCTCGATGATGCACTCTGGGCATATAGGACAGCTTATAAGACCCCAATTGGGACTTCACCGTACAAGCTGGTATATGGGAAAGCGTGCCACTTGCCAGTCGAGCTTGAGCACAAGGCCTATTGGGTGATTAAGAAACTAAATTTTGATATGGGCTTGGCGGGTGAGAAAAGATTGTTGCAACTCAATGAACTTGATGAGTTTAGGTTGCACGCGTATGAAAACGCCAAGTTATATAAGGAGAAGACTAAGCGGTGGCACGATAAGCGGATTCAGCATCGTCACTTTGAGCCGGGCCAACAAGTTCTTTTATTTAACTCCAGGTTGAAGCTCTTCCCTGGTAAGCTCAAGTCGAGGTGGTCTGGTCCGTTTGAAATTGTTAAGGTGATGCCCCATGGAGCGATTGCGTTGCGAGCCCCGGGCTCGGATAAGTCGTTTCTAGTGAATGGGCAAAGAGTGAAGCGATATTGGGGAGGTGATGTCGATAGGCTTAAATCCTCCATTTCTTTAGTCGACCCTTGAAAAAGGGTTGTACTCGTCGTGCCGCGACGTTAAATCAAGCGCTTCATGGGAGGCAACCCATGTTTTATCGCTTTTAGAGTTAGTTAATTCGTTTTTTTTTCCATTTAAAATTAAATAAAACAAAAAAAAAATAGAAAAGAACAAAAAGAATGGAATCTTGATGTGTTTAACGTGTTTGTGTAGTGCTTTTACAGGATGCCGAGGCTTGAAATCGGTTGGATCAACGAAATAGCTGGTCCCGGGCACCAAAAATAGAAAAAATACTGTTTTGAGGCCAGCACAGCCTTGCATGCGTCGCATGCTTGGCTGTGCCCAGTGGAAAATTTTGAAAAAAATGCAGCAAAGAGGCAGTGTTGAGCAGGGAAAGCGCTGGCCACTGTTTTGCTATTTTTCTCTTCAGAACAGCCCCTGTGCGACGCGCCAGGGGCTGTATGCGAGCAGTTTTAGAAAAAAAAAAATTTCGCAAGGCAGTGTTGTGGTTGAAAAACGCTGAAGGCTGTATGCTGGTAAGTTTTTTTTGAAAAGACTCCTTATGCTATTACAACACACACACACGACAGAAACACAACACACGGACACAAACAAGAACAGAAACACGGGAAAGAAAAAGAAACAGGAAAAGCTAGCGGCTAAATTCTTGGTTGCTTTCAATCTCTCAGGTATGACTTCTTCTCCTCTCTCTTGTGCTTCTCTCTCATCCCTGAAGCTACCCGCACTGTGGTCGGGCTAGAATTATTCCCATCTCCCTCTTCTCTTAGGTTTAGCTTTTACTTAAAGTTGTGATGAAACCATGCTAAAACTTGGTTCTTTTTGATTGGTATTTGTTGTGGGGGGTGCGGTGATGCACCATGATGAGTATAAACGTAAGCTCCGGAGTTGGGAGGTCCAAACATTAACAAAAAGTGCATACACAAGCTGTCCAATTTACTGCACACAAGGTGTTTGATAAAATTCCCCAATGAACAATTTGAGGTATTTGGTGAAGTCTGAGTAGCCAAATCAATTAGGGGGCATAAGTTGAACATATATTAGTTAGAATTAGGACATGGGGCTGATTTTAAAGTGTTCTCTCATGAACAACACTCAATGCACTTTATTCCTACTCTAGAAGTGTGTTTTGCACTTTACTTGAGCGAGGCATTGCCCCGTTGTGCAATTAACGGGCTGTTTTTATTGCTTTGCTTAAAACAATATTTCTCCATATTTTTGAGATGAAGTAGAGCATAAGTGTGGGGTGTGGAGACCCCGTTTGCACACTTTGTTGAATTTTAACTATGAGAATTGTTTTGAATAAAGAAGTGCGCGTCGAGGGAAGTCTGAGTACCTCGCGAATGTTACAATGAGCGTACTATGAGCATAACTTGATTACTTGTAGATTAAACTTGAGCTTTAAGTGTGGGGTGCGTGCGCACCAATGAGAAGTAGACGACTAGCTTGAATTGGCTTAGTTTCTAGCTACTTTAAAGAGCTCGGGAATAACTCATTGGCTAATTTCAAATGGTTTGAATGCAGGTATTCTATTATTAAATGGCGATTGCAAAGATAACATCCAAGAGTGGTGGAAGCGGGGACGGTGGCCAACCACCACGAAATCAACCTGAGGGCAAGGATAAAAGGGAGCAACGCTCAAAGAAGAAACAAGATACACCTGCTCCGGATATGACCATTCCCGCCTCTCAGGTAACCACGGGCAAGAGGAAATCAACCATTGCTAAGGAAAAGCCCGTGGTGATCCGTGAAGGTGGTGCTTCTAGACCACCAGCCAAGAAAAGAAGAGCAGTTCAGGGTAAGGGAAAGAAACCAATGGAGGAGGATGATGAGGATGATGATGCTGAGGAGGAGTACACTTCTATTCCAGAGCCTGAGGACATCCCCTCTACTAGTGGCCCGATTGACAGGGCATTGTGGGAGGACACCTTTGAGAGCGAGAGTGCATATTTGGCATATCAGTGGATCCTTAAGAAGCAGATTACACAGGAAAGACCACTGAACTATCATGCATGTGAGAAGGCGTGCCCGGCTATTCTGGAGGTTGTTAAAGATAGGAAGTGGGATAGATTTATGCAGGGTCCTACGGGCAAGGGCAATGTTACTGCTGTTCAGGAGCTATATGCGAACTGGATCAACCCGAGGAGCAGCATAGTGCGGGTTCGAGATGTTGATATTGATATTTCTGCCCGAGCCATTAATGCACATTACAGGGTGACTGAAGTGGCAATGGATGATTATAAGAAGATGCTAGCAGAGCTGGATTTTGCGGATGTCATTAAGTTACTGTGTGACCCACCAGCTGTTCTGGATGATCGTGAATCTTCGAAGCCTGCGTGGTTGCACAACACGCAGAGAAAATATGCCACTTTACCCAAGCGGTTTATGTCGAGGGAGAGTCGATCTTGGCTCAATTGGGTGTCTAACAGGATCATGCAGGCTGACCATCAGACGAATGTACTTCGGGAGCGGGTGCTTCTTATTTATGCTCTGATGAATGGAATAGTTCTGAACTTGGGTGAGCTTATGTACGAGCAGATGATACGGACTCGTAAGGAGAAGACGTTGAAGCTGTATTTTGTGCACACACTGACAGCTTTGATGAGGAAGCACAGGGTACCATTCTATACGGAGGATGATCTTTTGGAGGTGCCCATTGCTCATGACATCACTTCAGTGCTTGACCCGGTCGCGGCCAAAGCAGATAAGAGAACGATATCAGAGCGACTTGTGGGCTTTGAAGCCGAGCTAGCTAAGCTGAGAGAGGCGCAGCAGGCAGAGCTGACCCAGTTGAGACAGGAGCAGGCAGCGCGAGATACCCTGATGTAGAGCACACTGGCAGAGATCCTTGCCGCTATTCAGAGTCCCAGAGTGACGCGTTCCATTGGCGTCCAGACTGATGCAGGTTTCAGTGAGGAGGTTGTGGATTTGAGTGCTACTGATGGCACTGCTGCAGAGCCAGCTCCGGCTACTGCCACTACTATGGAGGGGTCGCTGATTGATGCGATGGATGCAGCTGGCACTACCTTGTTGGATCCCTCCACTGCTCAGACTGCGGGTTCAGACCGGTCTGCCGCACCTCCAGACTCTGCGGTTTGAGGGAGCTTTCTTGATACCCACTCTTGTTATTATTTTTTTATTTGTGCAGTGGGGACCATGCACTATTTTAAGTGTGGGGTGGGGTATCATGATTTGTACTTGTATATATTTTTACTGCATTGAATTTTTTTAGATTAGTGGCATAATCCTTGGATTTTCTTCAAGCCACGGTTCTTTCCCGAGGATGCCTTTTGTTTTGAACCGGGTGTTTTTTAGATAAAAAATTAAAAAAAAATAGATATTTAAAAATACAAAAAAAATTAGGAAATAGGAGTAGCTAAGTGGTAAGGACCTGTGCCTTCTCTGTGAATTGTTTGATACTGACATATTTAGTCCTTTACATGCGAGTTGAACTTCCCTAAAGATTTTTTGTGTGAGTTATATATTGGATTGATAGTCAGTCTTGTTAGTGACTCCTCGGCTCAGGTTTCTGACTCTGAGTGCTGGCTGAATAGCATGACTTGTCTCACTTGTTTTTGTTAGGTGTTGGAATTGTTTCGCCTTGAGTAGTTCATGTGCCATGAGTGGTGAGGTGCTTTTCTTTATTCTCGTGCTTGCATTATTGGTCTAGAACTTGCCCCGCGTGTGTTCAAAGCGAAATCCTAGATTTGCTCTAGTCGGGAGATGATACAGGCCTTCTTTGATAAACCCTTTCTGTTGCAGCCTTGATTAGCCTACCCGTTTATATATATCCCTTGTAATCCTTTTTGAGCCTATTAATTTTTTGTTGACACCCACATGACAAGCATATTCCTTTTGTTCTTAATTACCTTTTTTTTTTGAACCCGTACTCCTTAGAGCACTTTAATTGAAAAGATTGTTGTTAGTGGAGTTGTGGTTGGTGGAAATTGATGGCTTTTGAGTGGAGTCAATAAGAATAAATTTATGATGGTATTTTTGAGGAAAAAGTACATTGGCAAGGTTGAGAAAAAAGTGACAAATGTTGAAAAAAAAAGAAAAAAAAGAAAAATAAAAAAAATAAAAAGAAAGCAAAAGAAAAAAATTCTCAATCCTTGCTAGTGTTGTGCACATTGAAAAAAAAAATACTTAAAGGGAGGGAAGTGTTTGAGTTGATGTTCGGATGGTAGCTCGGTTGTTTTTGTGAAGAGTTGAGCTATATAAGTGGAAGTGATGTATTAAAGTGCTTAGGGAGGTAGTCATTTAACCATTACCCGTCCTTTGGACTACATTACAACCCTTAAAGTCCTAGTTAATCCCGAATAGGAGCGAGCCTACATTAGTGGAGTCCTACACTACGGGCAAGCCTATGGTACCATTGTGTGGCACTTGAGATTCTTTTTGAGGGTGAGCGTATTCTTCCTATCTTGAAAGTCCCTTATAATTCAGTAGATATATTTTTGTGTGATTGGGACTAGACTTTGATTGGTGAGGGCACATGGATTATGAGAGGTTGGAGCTTTTATTAGGCCCTAATCTTGAGCGAGTGGACATGTCGTGAGTAAGTTGGTGTGAAGAGTCGGTTCTTGAGGCTTGGTTGTCGCTACTTGACTGCTTTATAATCCTTGTTTTCTAAATGTGTGGTGTGCAAATATGGGGAGTTGTGTGCTTGTATGTCTAGTGGCTAATTGTTGGTATCAACCTATTTCATAGGTGCGCTTCCTTGAAGTTCTTGAGTTGGGTAGTTAAGACCTATTGAGTATAAGTGTGTTGGGTTTGTTTGTTCGGGGACGAACAAAGTTTAAGTGTGGGGTGTTGATGTTCGGCGTATATCTTATGTCTCGGCATTGATTTCTTATATCTTTTGTGTTATTTTCAGCGTATTATGTGCCCAACAATGTGAGATTTAAAGTAAAATACTAACTTGAGGTGTTTGGATGTTTTAGGAGCAAATTGAAGGAATTTGGAGGTTGATTTGGACAAGAACAAGGAAGAAGCAATGGGTACAGCGTTGGATGCTTGACATGCTAGGCTGTATGGACTGGGAAGAGTGCAAATATTGAAGAAATTGAGAAAAGGAGCGCATACAGCCACGGATGCTTGGCATGCTCCGGTGTATGCGCTGTAAAATAGTCCCAGAGCTACCAGGACTAGTTTAAAACGTGTATTATTAGAATATTTCGAAATATAAAACCCTTGTAACGCTATTTCTTATTCTATTACGTATTTTTGGAGGCAAGAACCATAGTAGAGGCTAGAGAACCAAGATTCATCAATTGAGTTGTAATTCTTCTTCCCTCTTTATTGTTTCATGAATTCTAGATTATTTTGTGAGAAAGCTAACTTGTCTATGAGTAGCTAAACTCTATTATTCTAGGGTTATGGGTTAACCATGAAAGTTGTACTCTGAAGTTGGTTGAATTCTATTAATTTTATCAGATTGAGTTGTTTATTTAATTCTGCTCTGAATTACTTAATTTCCTGGCCAGTTGTTAAGTATTATCCATGAACCTAAGGTTGAACTCGAAAGTGGGAACCGTAGGTTGCAATAGAATTAAATAAAGCGTGTTCTTGAACCCGGGCATCGGGGAATGGTTTCGCGGTTAGGATAGAAATATACCTAACAGTCACGCTTAATCCGTTTACAGAAAAAAACACATGCATTCTTGTTAATTCTAATTCCATAGACATATAGGCGTTAGGTTGGCTTGAATAGGCGAGCAGGGTATCGAAAGAGCTTTGTGAGTATAATTAACCCTGTGATTAGCAACTCAGATAAGTAAAGTTAGTTCAATTAGCGGATGAGTGCAACTGGATTGGTGATCGTCCCATAATCCTAGAATATTTCCTCTCACTGATATCTAGAACTCTTGAATTGTCTTGCATTCCATTTACTTCTATTACTTTTAGTTAATTAGTTAATTAAACACAACTTGAAATCTGGTTAAACTCTCTTGAACAATACTTGAATTGAAGTTTGTCTAGTTAATAGTTAATCAATAGTCCTCGTGGGAACGATACTTTCTTATCACTTTATTACTTGATCGACCGCGTATACTTGCGAGTGCGTTAGGAGCGACAAATGTCCAATGATTTATTAACAAACTTAATGCATATCACCTTCCAAGGCAATTATAAATATTCCATTAATTTGATTTTTGAGGTTATAAAATTTAGCAAACAATTAATTACTCAAAAATAAATGTTGAATTTTCTCATTCCAGAAGAACACTTGAAAAATTCTTACACATGCATTTGCTAATTGGTTGCTTTTCAGGTCAAGTCCCCACATTCTCTTTCACAACCTAACAATTCGAGATATGTGTCACTGATAGACCACCAATCCAATATCAGCCACAAATGCATTTTGTAAGTGTTAAACAGTCAAGTTACCATGACAAATAAAGACCAAAGGCGCCTATTATGGCCATACAGGTCTGTACATTTCATAATTAGAGACTCAGCTTTCTATCTCCTCACAAATTAAGTCATCTCTTGAGTCATCGAAAACAAGTGTATCATCACGTGCAACTCTATATACGTTGATAAGATCTAATTTCACACTCATCGTTCATTTTTTAACCAAACATTTGTAATGGCGTCCGTGATTGAGCAATGTCAAGTTGCACCACCTCCAGGGAGTGCAGCTGAGTTGACACTTCCTCTAACTTATTTTGATCATCTATGGTTAACTTTCCACCGTATGCGGCGGATACTATTCTACAAGCACCCCATTTCAAAAAGCAATTTCGTCAAAACCATAATTCCTAGTCTTAAAGATTCACTCTCCCTCACTCTCAAACACTATCTTCCTTTAGCGGGCAACGTTGTTTCTCCACTAAATGCGAGCGGTTATCCTGAATTACGTTATGTAACGGGAGATTCCGTATCTGTTACGTTTTCTGAGAGTGATATGGATTTAAATTTCCTCATTGGAAACCATCCCCGTGATGCGAAGGATTTTTATCCTCTTGTTCCTAAGTTGGCAGATCCTAAGGATGAACCAGGCATCCAATTAGCCCCTCTATTAGCCATTCAAGTGACACTTTTCCCAAATCTTGGCATATCAATTGGCTTCACTAACAATCATGTCGTTGCTGATGGAGCAACCATAGTATGGTTCATAAAGGCATGGGCTTTGCTCAACAATTTCGGTGGAGATGAGCACCTCTTACCAAATGAGTTAATTCCATTTTATGATAGGTCTGTAATCAAAGACCCTTATGGACAAGGTAAGTCTATATGGGATTTAATGACGAAATATCATAAGGTGGAGATGTGTGACAATGTGACTCCCCCTCATGATAAGGTCCGAGGTACATTTATTTTAGGCCGTGATGACATTGGAAAGCTCAAGAATTTGATATTGTCAAGACGACCTAGCCTAACTCATGTAACATCTTTTGTAGTAACGTGTGCTTATATATGGACTTGCTTACAAAAATCAGAGGCCGCTATTGGGGAAGAGATAGATGAGAATGGAATGGAGTTCTTCGGATGTGCAGCAGATTGCAGAGCCAGGTTCAATCCACCACTTCCTCCAACCTATTTCGGGAATTGCTTAGTGGCGTACCTTGCAAGTACAAGGCATGCTGACTTAGTTGGAAAGGAAGGATTTACAATTGCTGTGGAATTAATTAGAGAAGCCATTCAGAAAAGGATAAAGGATGAAGAATGGATCCTAACTGGGGAGTGGTTCAAATCATACAGTGGTGTAAATGTGAACCGATCAGTTTCAGTTGCTGGATCGCCAAAATTTGACTTATATACAACTGATTTTGGTTGGGGAAGGCCAGATAAAGTAGAGTTCGTTTCAATTGACAATGGTGTTGGCATATCTATGTCCCTCATTAGGTCCAGGGATTCTGAAGGAGATTTGGAGGTTGGCTTGTCTTTGCCAAAAGCTCGAATGAATGCTTTTGCCGCTATATTTACTCATGGGCTCAGCATGTTGTAGAGTCCGGTAAGAAATTTATTTTTATCACCAAATAGAACTGCATTTACATGTTTTAGTGGATTGATTATTAAAGCTGAAGCACTTCAGATTGTAGCTGGATGCCTGGATACAAATAATTGGACGCTTTGGTATAATTAATGATCAGAATCCTTATCAGTTACTAAATGGTAGAGGTCATGCTAAGTTGATTTTGTCCTAGTGATACTTTTTTAATGATTAAGATAAAAGTTCTTATTACCTCATAAATAACACAATGTAAAGGCTAATTAACAAATAGATTAAATTGAGTGTTGATTAAGTTTTTCATCTGTTTTTAGAAGTAGGTTGAGACTCTGTTATGAATATAACCAAGATTGAGGACACATTTAGAATGATGTAAAATTACGTTTGGGACCCCGGAAAAATATCTATAAATAGAAGAGTAATATTATCTATTAGGGCTCATGCTATGATGTTGTCTTTTTTTTAGTTAGCTTGTTAGCTAAATCTGGAACCTCCCTTTTCTATTTTTTCTTTCTTTTTTGTTACTTGAACAAAGATTGTAATTCTATTCTTATGGAATTCAATCAATATCCATTGCAATTCTATGATTACAATGCCCATGGTTATACTCCTTCGTTACATTGGTGCTCTCATTGTCCCTCTACCAATTGGGTCTCGACTTCCTATCCACCCACTCGACACCCATTCCAACAGCCACATCTATGGACTCCACCTCCAGTTCCTTACCCCACTTTTCCACCTCCAGTTCCAGAACAATCACAACAACATGAAATTATATATGCTGAATTCATAGATGATGAAACTAAAATGAAAGTTCCCTTGTCAGTTCTTATTTACTCAGACATGACCGCAGACGTGGTGTTCGACGAAATGCCTCAGTGCTGCTCAACCGCATTTACTGCTCAACAAACCAACCACAAGCCCGACACATTGAAATTTGACCCTTCAACTGCTGCTGCCATCTCCTCTGAGTTGATTTCTGATTTGGACATTAAGGACACAGAGGAAACAGGTATCGCGACAAGTGTTGATTGACAGTCACTTGTTGTTACTGGGGATAAAATAGAAGAAATTGTAGCTCAAGAAGATCTGTCTAACCCTTCTATTGTCATTACCCAGATGGACTATGCACCTCTCTCACTATCTGTTAAGGGACCGGTTCTTCCACTTACAAGCAGTGGACAAGAGCTTGATGTGGAATTTTTCCATAAGGTGCTCGATGTAATGTCTGACTTTGACATTTTTGCAAAAGTTTGTGGTAATAGAGCTACTATCTCATGTGGATTTGGCTTACACAGTTCCAAGTGGGTGGATACTGGCCAGGTATGCGCTGCTAAGATATCCCATGGGTTCTATGAAATATTCAGAATGTCTCCATATTTATGGGTTAGGTATGCTCAAAACCTATTTGTTGAATTGTTGGGTATGGAAAATCTTGAAGTTAGTCATGGGGTTCTTCAATTATATAATGAGTTATGCGGGGTTAGCAGAAACGTTGCAGAGATGTCATATGCTACTAGTCCGGAAGCTAGCTTTGGTCCCACGTTTCTTAATGCTAGTGTTGGTTTTGGTGGCTCTTGCTTTCCAAAGGATAATCTTCATTTGATTTGTATTTCCGAGTGCAATAGTATGCCTCAATATATGTTCCTTCATCTTCCATTTGATCCTGGTTCTGAGAGGCTTATGTTGGTAGACTTTGCGACATTGCTTTCTTATGATATTCTAGATGAAGAGACTCTACTTATCGGTTTTTTTGTGGTGGATTTTGCACAACTCTTAAGGGCTGCTCCATTCTACATTATCCTTTCTACGACAGGGATCCTATCCAATTCTATAGCAAATTTCAATAAGCATAGTCGGAGCTTATTCACCATAGAAAAATTTTATGTTTATTCCTACACGGACTCCATGGATTACAATCATCTCCAGTCTTCTATTTCGATCAACACGAGCCTTAATGCTATCTGTGATTTGGTGTTGGATGTGCAAAAACATAAAACTCTTATCGTTCATCAACTCAATAATGTCCGGAGCTCATTGCCCAATTGCTCAAAGGAGTTAGCTTCTATTCAAGAGCTTTCATATGTGCAGGATAAGAGCAAATCCAACTTACCCTTTACCAAGTCCGCTACTTCCTCTAATGATCTAGTGGAGGCTGATTTAGAACTTATCGAGGAGTCGCATATGCAAAGCAATGAGATCAAGTCAATTCTCACCTTTCCTAAGAAATTATGTATGCTCCCTTTTGGTGGCAGAGAGTGTGTCGTATCAAGTGCGATTAACCTATTGACAACCATTCTGAAGACTTACTGGTTGTATATGTGGATACTTTAAAGAAATGTGCTGAAGGAGCTTATGATGGCCGTATTGTTTGCTATAAGGGACAAAAGTTATGGGCTAGTGAATCCGGGCATGCCATTGACATTAAAGAAGATCTGATTGTTACTTGGCTGCCACGACCACTTTCCCTATACCATGTCGTGCCCTCTGTTAAGCCGCAGACAAGTTTGGTACAATGGCTAGAGTATGGAAGCCTTCAGCTTTACTTTGCAACGTTCAGTCGTCATGCTCTCTTCAGAGAGGCTCTTCACATAATCAAGTCAATTATATATGTGGAAAAGTTGTTTGTCACACTTATTTGGACTTCATATTTGCTGGAATTCATAATTGGAGATGAAAAACGACTAATGATAATCCTTTCAAATGTTGTTGGCAATGCTGTAAAATTATCACAAGAAGGCAGCGTGTCACGTTTTTCAGTGGCTGCAAATTCTGAGTCTTTAAGAAATTGTAGAGCTCCTGAGTATTTTCCTATGCAAAGTGGGAACCTCTCTTCTTTCTGTGGACATAACTCAGTAGAGGAGGCACAACATTCTGTGGTATTGGCTAAAGAAGTTATGGAATATATTATCACGGAAGGCATTATTTCAGGTTGTGGCACAGATTGTTACCTCCTTAACAGTCAACTAAACTACATATATGAGTTCGACAATGTGAAAGAAGCAAATGCTAGCGAAGGGGCAATGTCGAAGGGTCGTGAATGGTTTCTGGATCAGCCTGGTATTGTGACCATTATTGCTTGGGGAGCAATGTGGATTTATATATTTGGAGCATTTGAGTGGTCTGTAAAAATTCCCTATGTAGATGCCAACAACTGTTACATATGCTTTGGATTCGTAAACATGATTTTCATTATACATTTTTGTTGGGGTGCGCATCCTACTCCTAAAGCTTTTAAGTTGCATCTTTCTTGGAACCGGAAGGGTAATATTCTCTATATATTTTGGTCCTATGTGGAGAATAGGGCATGATAACCACACACTTACTACCCAGTTCTTGATGCAAATGGCTGCTAGTCATAATACACTTATCTTTGAAAGACCACTATATGCAGCATTGGCAGGACTTGTGTTCAAGGAAAGACTTTACTATGGAAACACGGAAAGTGGCATTCTAACAATGGTCATCCCTTCACTTCTACTTAGGCCCTTGCATGGTGGGGAGATAGACGGTGAAAAGTTCGTTCTATTTATCATTAAGACGGTGCAGTTTGTGGTCTTTGCTTTGAGGAAGTTTACATTTGTTGATTATGACAAATTTTTTCACTTGGTTGACTATGATAAATTTTTTCACTCTATTGCTGCACTCAATGGACTCGGCTTCACACCAATTTTGCATGCCTCTGGGAAAGAATATTTGGCTCTAGATTCGCTCTCATTTGATTACAGAGTGCATCTTGGTATGGAGACAATTGGTGGAACTATTAACATTGTTCTTGACTCGAACCTCGAGGATAAGGTTCTTATTAAGGACGGGAGGAATGTTATGAATATAACCAAGATTGAGGACACATTATTGAGGACACATTCAGAATGATGTCAAATTATGTTTGGGACTCCGGAAAAATATCTTTAAATAGAAGAGTAACATTATCTATTAGGGCTCATGCTATGATGTTGTCTTTTATTTTTTTTAGTTAGCTTGTTAGCTAAATCTGGAACCTCCCTTTTCTATTTTCTCTTTCTTTTTGGTTACTTGAACAAAGATTGTAATTCTATTCTTATAGAATTCAATCAATATCCATTGCAATTCTATGATTACAATGCCCATGGATATACTCCTTCGTTGCAGACTCGATCAGCAACTTCTAAACAAGATGAAATTGTATGAATTTAAGGTCAAAATCGGCGTTGTCCTCCCAACATTAATTTTTATCAATTGCTTGCAGTATGCATTTTATAAAATTATACTATGTTTGTTTCTCTTAAATTATATTTTCGCTATTGGGATAACTTTCTAAGCAAGGTGGTTCCCTCCTAAGCAAGGTCACTTTAAACTTAATGTTGATGGGGCTTTTAATGCTCAAAATAACATAGGAGGCCTTGGTGGAATCATTAGGAATGACTCAGGAGAATGGATTCTTGGTTTCTGTAAATTCATTCAAGGTCATACGCACACATACGCTGAACTCTTGGCTCTCAAGCAGGGTCTGCAATTAGCTCTTCAACATGATCTATTGCCCTTGGAAGTTGAAACCGATGCATCTGAGATTCTACTACTACTTGCTCATGATCAACCTTTATATTCTAACATCCTATTGATTGCAGGTAATTACTGAAGAAACTAGGGGATCCAGTGGTGCGTCATAATTTCCGTGATGGTAACAAAGTTGCCCATCAGCTTGCTCAAATGGGTTTCAAAAAGACCAATTGTAATAGTTTGTGTCTGTTGTCCTCACCACCATATTACTGTTCAATCAGATATGGCTGGCAAAGTCTATTTTGTGAAGTCTGTTAGTAGTCATGTTTGTAATAATTTGGTTGCTCTTGGAAACCTGTGTGTTCTTCAAAGTATGGGTCAAAGTAGTGCAATGGTTGATCCTAGTTTATCATCCACCTTATGTAATGTCTGTAGTAGTAATCCCCCTGGGATGCCTGCTTTATGTAATTGTAATTTCAAGTTAAATAAAAGTACCTTTTACCAAAAAAATAAATAATAATAAAATTTCTACTATTATGACATTTTTTGTTATTCTCTTAAACAATAAAGTTATCTAACGCGCACTCTACTCCTAATAGGCTATCCTCACCCCTAGTATAAAGTAGGAGAAAAGGAATAATGTCTAATAATTTTATCACTTATGGAAATGTTTACACTTGATATGTTGTTAAAGAGATCACTTGATTTTTCTAATCAATGTACATGCTACTTCTTCCTCCTCCTTCCTATTGTGAATTTTCATTTTTCTTCAATATATTTCTCGTAGCATTATCCGTATGTCTTTTAAAACATATCCGTTGGATTGAGATGCTGGAAACAGATCATAACTCATAGTTAAGTTGTTTGTGAGGTTTATCCAGTTTTTCGATGATATTGTTATTTGCTCTTCATACTCAAATCAAGAGCATAGTTGCTAATTTTGATTCCATTGCTGAACAAGGAAAGCTTCATCAATGCAAAGTGGAAATGCATATCCCAAACAAGTCTAAAATTCCATTGCTGAGGTGCTCTTGATATTAGAAATAGCTCAAAAGTACGGAAATTAATGTGGTGGATAACAGTTCTTAATGCCTTCTCAGTTTACTTTTCAGGAGATGATTAGAGCTAGGTATGAAACCACTTCAAAGCAATAAGCTTACCTTTTCAAAAAATAAAACCACTTCAAAGTATAAGGAGCTAATAGAGGTAATGTTCGCTTCATCTTATCTGTGAATTCAAGATTATGATTAAAAGGTAGGAAGGAGATTTCTGTAATACTACGGTGTTTATTCTTGCTTTTGTCAATTCTCCTTTTAGTGTGTTTGATATTATTAGATATATCATTTTCTTGCCAATGATTATATGCATATATTTTCTAACTTCTGTTAGTGGAGGAATCTAAGTGATAATCAATATAAGCATTCCGATAGACCTACCCTTAGCATATTGCATACTGGTGAAAAATGGAAAACTCGTATAAACTTTTTTTGAGTCTGTACATTTGTTCTCTTGTCCATCATCTGTGTATGTGTCTGTTCATAAGTGCGTGATCTTTTCAGTTGGAGTAAAATTTGAAAAAGTGGGGACTACTGCATAACCATATGATCATGTGGTAGGTCTGTCAATTTTGCAAAGAACATCCTGAATTGTACAAGGATAAGACTAAAGATAGTGGTAAGATGGAATCCAGACCCAATATTCAAGTTCAGATGTTGGCGATAGAAGGCAAGTTCCGACGGATCAGCTCATGCTTGAGCGCTTTCATAAAAGACATCGCCATCGGGTCACACGCAGATAGTGGATAAACATGGTTCTCCCGCATGATGAAGTTGTTCCTCAGTGAAAAATACAACCATCCAGCTTTATTTTGCTGTGTGAAGGCGTAGGTTGTATTGACACGGAAATAGCTCTAATTTTAAGTTTACCAGCTCCTTTTTTGGTGAAGACCTTTGTTGAGTTAATTAAATTCTAAGTTTTGATTATGACAAAAAGTACATAACACTTAAGAACAGTGTGCAATTTGCAGGACTTACAAGGAGGATCTCTGCAAAGATCCTAAAAGGTAAAGGAGGATTGCCGATTGATGATTAAAGAGAGTCAGCTATGGAAAGTTGATATTTGAGGCGCGCTAATTATGTGGGACTTGTCCCAAATCAGCTCTTGCCTTATTGTTTATGAGGATATTTATATCTTCTAGAGAATCAAATCTCTTGGGTCAATCTCTCTATTCCTCAATCCCAGTAAATCAAATCTCCATCATCCTCCGTCAATTATGCGAGGAGATCTGCCATATCTCTTCATCAACGGGCAACTCTGATGGTTCACTATTTATACTTGAAGTCTACTGAAGATTATTTTCACGCTTCTACTTACAATCTACTTCTCTCGAAGTCTTTTACTTTCAAACACTATATTCCTAAGAGTCTACAAGTCATCAATAGAAAAGAAAGAGAGTTCTTGTAGTGAGGTAATAGTGGTGTCACGGAAGTTGTTCTGATTATCTATAAATCAGACAAGATCGTTGGTGGTGAGCGAAGGGATAAAACCATTTGTGAAAAGACGTTTTTGGTTAACGATAAACCATAAGTGTATTCGTGTTCTACAAAGAGCTTGAAGAGAGATAGACCCAAGATGACTGGATTAAGAACCATTTGGTTCTGAACCAGTATAAAACTCTATGTCGTTTATTATTCTTTACTGCCTTTCAGTTTGCACATCATTTTATTTATCACCTAAGTCAACTAATAATTTGATAAGTAGACTAAATTTATAAGTCTGAACAATTCACCCCCTCTTGTATTCATCAATTGGTATCAGAGCTTGGACTCACACATTTTTGTTTTGCCTTACAGCAAGTGAGAAAAGATCATCTCTTCACACATCGTCAATGGAGCACTTGTACAAGAGGGAACTTCTTCCACCCGAACTCCTTACTTCAATGGTAAGCACTATGGTCATTGGAAGATTCGTATGAAAAAATACGTTAAATCGGTTGATTTTAAGGTCTGGCGTGTCATCAAGAAGGGCCCCTTTGACATTCCCACTACCAAGGCGTCAAAGAAAGAAGGAGATCTTCAAAATGTTCCTACTGATGTTGATATGGACGATTATACTGACGAACAGAGAGAGGTTATCCAACTTAATTACAAAGCTGTGAACATTCTTTACAACGCTATCAGTTGTGAAGAATATGAAAAAAATATCCAGTTGTGAAACTGCTAAAGAAATATGGGGAGGTTACCTATGAAGGGACTAGTAAGGTCAAGGAAACTAGAATCAATCTTCTGTTTATGAATATGAATTATTTCAAATGAAAGATGGAGAGTCTGTGGAAGATAAGTTTATTAGATATAGCAAAATCATTGGAGAACTCAGAGCACTTGGAAAGATTTACACCAGCAGTGAACAAATAAGAAAGATTCTGAGAAGTCTCCCCACCACATGGCAACCAAAGGTCATAAACATAGAGAGTGGAGATCTGAACAAAATTTCTTATGATGAACTCAGAGGTGATCTGATCGCTTTCGAGAAAACTCACCTAAAACGTAATGCTTTAGAAGAGAAAAAGAAATCATTGGCCTTCAATACTACAGTGGAAGAAGTCGACTACGATCAGGAAGTTGAAGAAGATGACATGCAATAACAGCTTGCCATGATGTCAAGAAACTTGAATGGTCTTGTAAATCGAAGAAGACAGTTCAGAAAAGGGAAAGTTCCTTTCAAGAAAGATCAATCCAACTACAAAAATGATGGTCGGTGTTTTGAATGTGGCAGACAAAGTCATATTGCTAACAACTGCCTTGATGCAAAAAGGAAAGGAATGAACAGATCTTATGCGGCGTGGAGTGATGAGGATGTAGCTGACGCTGAGCAGGAAGAAGCTGCAAACATTTGCTTCATGGCCTCAGACAACTCTACCAGCAGCGGAAGCCCTTCAAACAACTCAAGTGAGGTACGCTGTTAATTCTGCATTGAGAACTCTAGAAATCTAGATGAAGTTTTAGACGAACTAGAAAAGGCACTTAAGAAAATTAAGAAATTAAGTAAAGAGAAAGAGGAATGGGAAATGAAATTGGAAGTAGTTGAGACTGAAAATGAATTCTTAAAAGAAGAAATTAATCAACTTAAGCTCAAACTTAACAGTCATCGAAAATCTACTAGTCATAGCTCAATATGATCGAATAGTTTCTATAGATCAGCTAGATCTTCTACATCTACCAGGAAAATTCAAAATATGCCTATTTGCTATCACTGTGGTGAACCAGGACACGTGTTTAGAAGATGTCAAAAGAGAAATCCTGAAAAATGGATTTGGAGACCAAAGGCTAAAAGTGAGGCTAGCACCTCTAAAGCTAACCTGCAAGGACCCAAGCAAGCTTGGGTACCTAAAGATGCTTAAAAACTTTGTTTTGCAGGGACACCACAAAAGGACAATGAAGATGGGAAAATGGTTTCTTGATAGTGGATGCTCCCGACATATGACCGGTGACAAACAGCTGTTCAAATCTATAACAAGAATTGATGGAGGATCTGTTAAATTTGGAGGAGATGCCAAAGGAAAGATCGTCGGCATTGGAATCATCACTTTAAGCCCTTCTTGTGATATCAAAGAAGCATTCCTGGTTGATGGACTCAAGCACAATCTCTTAAGCATCAGTCAACTATGTGATGGTTAGTACAAGGTAAAGTTTGAATCTAGCAGATGCATCATTCACGATAACAAAGTCAAGGTTGTTCTCTCTGGCTCTAGAGAAAACAATATTTACATTCTGAACAACAGTAAAGCTTCAACAGGTAAACACTTGTGTCTTGCATCAATTAGAAATGATCCATGGACATGGCATAGAAAGTTAGGTCATGCTAGTATGTCTTTAATCAAAAAATTGTCAAAACAGGAGTTAGTCATTGGATTACCTAAGCTAAACTTCTCTAAAGACCACATTTGTGATGCATGTCAGTTAGGAAAACAAACTAGAACCTCTTTTAAAGGAAAAGACATTGTCTCTACATCTAATCCACTTGAATTGTTGCATATGGATCTATTTGGTCCAACCAGAACTACTAGTATAGGAGTTAAGAGATATGCATTCGTAATTGTTGATGACTATTCTCGATTTACTTGGGTTATGTTTCTGTCTCATAAAGATGATGCATTTAAAAGTTTTGAAGTATTTTGCAAGAAAGTTCAAAGAGAAAAAGGATACTTCATCTCCACTATCAGAAGTGATCATGGAGGAGAGTTCGAAAGTAAGGTGTTTGAAGAATACTGCATTTCTCAAGGGTTCACTCACAACTTCTCCTCACCTCGAACCCCTCAGCAAAATAGAGTTGTAGAAAGAAAGAATCGCACCTTTCAAGACATGGCCAGAACCATGTTAGTTGAACACTCTCTTCCGAATCAGTTTTGGGCTGAAGCTGTAAGTACCGCTTGTCATATTCTAAATAGGTGCCTTATTCGTCCTATCCTTCATAAGACCCCATATGAACTCTGGAAAGGTAAAAGACCTAACATCAGTTATTTTCACCCCTTTGGATGTAAATGCTTTATTCATAACGATGGAAAAGATAATCTTGGAAAATTTGATCCACGTAGTGACGAAGGAATATTTTTAGGATACTCTACCACCAGTAGGTCTTACAGAGTGTTTAATAAAAGGACATTATCTGTTAAAGAGTCTATGCATGTAGTCTTTGATGATTCTTTGACCCATGTCGAGAAAGGTAGTAATGCAGATGCAGAAGAAGACTAGAGGACCCAACCAACATCCCCGGAGATTACAGTCACCACCTCTGAGCTTCCAAATCCAAAAGCTCAAGAAGTTCAGGAGTCAGATTCCATCTCAGATCAGCCTGAGTCAACTACACTTACAAACCTCAAAGAACTGGAAGTTGTGGTACCAAATGAATGGAGAAGTGATCTTGACTATCCCCAAAAATACATCATTGGAGATCCACGGGAAGGTATGAAAACAAGATACTCTCTTAAATCTAATCTGGCCTTCATCTCACAGATTGAGCCAACGAAAATAAACAAAGCTCTACAAGATGAATCATGGGTCCATGCATTGAAAGAGGAGCTCGATCAATTTGAGAAAAATCAAGTATGGAAGCTAGTTCCCAAACCCAAAGGAAAATCCGTCATTGGTACAAAATGGGTGTTTCGAAACAAGCTGAATGAAGAAGGTAAGGTGGTAAGAAACAAGGCTCGTCTAGTTGCTCAAGGATACTCTCAGACTGAGGGAGTCGACTATGACGAGACATTTGCCCCTGTTGCTAGACTTGAGTCTATTCGCATGCTTTTAGCTTTTGCTTCTTTTAAAAAGTTTAAATTATTTCAAATGGATGTTAAAAGTGATTTTCTAAATGGTTTTATAAAAGAGGAAGTCTATGTTAGGCAACCTCCAAGTTTTGAAAATTCTTAAAACCCACATCATGTTTTCAACTTATCCAAAGCTCTTTACGGTCTCAAACAAGCTCCTAGAGCTTGGTATGAAAGACTTAGCTCCTTCCTACTATCACATGGTTTTTCAAGAGGAAGAAGTGACAAAACTTTATTCATTCAAAAATCATCTGTTGACATTCTCATTATACAAATATATGTGGATGATATCATCTTTGGTAGCACTAATCCAGCGCTATGCAAGAATTTTGAAGCACTAATGCAGAGAGAGTTTGAAATGAGCATGATGAGTGAACTTACGTTCTTCCTAGGACTTAAATAAAACAGTACGAAGATGGCATCTTTGTGTGTCAATCTAAGTACACTAAGGAACTCATTCTTAAATATGGCATGCATGATGCAAACTCTGCTAAAACCCCCCATGAGTCCTGCCACTCATCTGGTAAGTGACACCAAAGGTACGAGTATCAATGCATCTCTTTATCGAGGTATGATTGGATCATTACTTTACTTAACTGCTAGTCGACCAGATATTATGCTATCAGTATGTAAGTGTGCTCGCTTTCAGTCAGCTCCTAAAGTATCCCATCTTACTGCTGTCAAAAAAATTCTTAGATATCTTGTTGGATCAGTTAACTATGGCTTGTGGTACCCATGCACGAATTTCTTTGATCTCATTGGATTTTCATATGCTAACTATGCAGGTGATAGAGTAGATCGTAAGAGCACCAGTAGTGCGAGTTTCTTTCTTGGAAAATCTCTTGTATCGTGGCACAGTAAGAAACAGGATTGCACTGCCCTTTCAACAGCTGAATCGGAATATGTCGCACTAGGACATTGCTGTACTCAACTCCTCTGGATGGGCAAGCAATTATCTGATTATGATTTATTTTTTAAACCTATTCCTATGCTATGTGATAATACCAGTGCTATTGAATTATCCTACAACCCTGTCGATCATCCTAGGACGAAGCCATATGGATGTCCGTTATCATTTTATTAGGGATCATGTTAAGGATGGTGATGTTGATATTGCGTTCGTGAGTACCGATTTTCAATTAGCTGATATTTTAACTAAACCGCTCTTAGAAGAAAGATTTTGTGCTTTACGTGATTTGCTTGGCATTGTTCCAGATCCTCGTTAATCACATTATGCTACTTTATATAATTGGTCCTAATTGATTTTGCTATATTACCATACATAAGATTTTTTTTTTTGTTTACTTACGCCCACTTATTTGCCATTATTACTTTTTACATTTTCCATGTCATTATTACTTTTTCTGTCTTGAGTTTGAAAAGGTATCAGGCGGCTTGGAAACAAGTTCCAAGACTCTGCACTGCGTCCTTTCACTTCCCTCAGCACATCACGTCTTTTCACTTCCTTCTCCTTACACGACACCTTTTCCCTTTTCATCTACCCCTTTTAAATCTCTCCAAATTTTCACATCGTTCATCTTCTCACCCTTTCTTCCAACCATCACTACTAAAATGGTCAGAAAAACTTTCTTCTCTGCTCGTCGCAGTCACAGCGCAAAATCAAAGTTACCCACTGCCTCCACCACTCCTGTGCAAGTGGATTCTGACCACTCCGAAAACACCATGTCCAATTATCAAAGCCCTAACAGAAACCCTAATCTTTCAAAGAAATCTGGCAAAAGACCTATGCAGACTAATGATGAAGAGTGTGTAAAACGACCCAAGAAGGAGTTCTCTCTTACTGATTTAGACGAAACTTTGGACTTCTAGGACACCTCTGCTTATGACAAGCTTGCTCCTATCAAGAATAAACCTCTGGCCCATGCAAGACTTGTTGACTTGGATGCAATGGAATCTCTCAATTGCGCTCTCAATCCCTGGTTTGATGCTCAGGACTGGTCCAATTTCTTTTCTACTGACTCCGTTGACATTCTAGAGGATCTAGTAAGGCTCTTTTATGCAAATCTTCGTCCTTGTTCTTCTGGAGGTTTTGAGACAATGGTTCTGAATACTCGTATTGTAATCACCAAGGCCATTCTGTGCCGCATTTTGGGATGTAAGTTCTCTGGTTATTCTGAGTTCTTTAAAATTTCGTGGCCTGCTGATTTTGAAGTTTCCTTTGAACAAGCCAAAACATTTTTATGTGACAAGTCTGATGTTCCTGAGGGCCAACTTGGTCCCTTAGACATGTCTTTTGAAATTCGTGTTCTTACTCACATTGTTGGTACTACTCTGCTTCCCCGGACTGGTTCCCTTAGTTCCCTCTCACAACGTGATACCTTAATTGTTTACTGCTTGGTTACTAAAAAGAAACTTGACTTGGCTGCTTGGATTATTGAGTATATGCTTGAAAGTGTTGCTGAATGTGCATCTCTTCTGTATGGAATAATTATCACTCGTATCCTGCATTTCTATCGAGTTGATATCTCTTCCTGGAAAACCTGTTCCTTGACTGCATGTTACAATTCTCGCACTTTTGCATCTATGGGTATGTTCGCATCAATGGTTCCTGGGTTCGCAAGGAACCTAAATCTCCCAAACCTGCTGATGACCATGCTGGTCCATCCAAGTCCTCTGCTTCTTGTGCTGATGAACCCTCTGGCAAGCTTAAAGATGCAATGACTGATCTCACTGACCTGCTACTTAGCCTGCATTTCAAGAGTGAAAAGGCCTCCGATGACATCAATGAACTTAAACTGGATGTTGATAGGTTCTCTCTTAAGTTAGACACTGCTGTGACTGACTCTGATGCTGCTATTAGACAGGTACATGCCAGAGTTGATGTTGTCTCTACAGATGTTCAGGCTCGCATTGATGCAATGTCTAGGGATGTTCAAACCAAGCTGGACAGGATGACTGATAATGTCGTGAACACTCTTACATATTTTCTTGCTCCTCGTTAACTAATTCTCTGGGTCTGTAATATTTTGAATGATTTAGACTTGATCTTTTAGTCCTTTTTGTTGATGCCAAGGGGGAGAACAGACTGCTTATTCCCTCTAGCCATGTAAATTCAGTATCTATGTGATTATGGTATTCTTACGTCTTTGGTATGTAGGATTACTCACTCAGGGGAAGTCAACTAACCTTCATGTCCCTGGAGTCTTCTATTTGATTTCTGTTGTTATAGGATGCATATACTCAGGGGGAGCCGACTATCAGGATCAACTAGTTGACTATGCGAAAAAAGGAAGTATCCTGGCACATCCTCTTTTACTTTTTGTCATCACCAAAAAGGGGGAGATTGTTGAGTTAATCAAATTCTAAGTTTTGATTATGACAAAAAGTACACAGTACTTAAGTCCAATGTGCAATTTGCAGGACTTACAAGGAGGATCTCTGCAAAGATCCTAAAAGGTAAAGGAGGATTGCCGATTGATGATTAAGGAGAGTCAGCTATGAAAAGTCGATATTTGAGGTGCGCTAATTATGTGGGACTTGTCCCAAATCAGCTCTTGCCTTATTCTCTATGAGGATATTTATATCTTCTAGAGAATCAAATCTCTTGCGTCAATCTCTCTATTCCTCAATCCCAGTAAATCAAATCTCCATCATCCGCCGTCGATTATGCTAGCAGATCTGCCATATCTCTTCATCAACGGGTGATCAATAGAAAAGAAAGAGAATTCTTGTAGTGAGGTAATAGTGGTGTCACAGAAGTTGGTCTGATTATCTATAAATCAAACAAGATCGTTGGTGGTGAGCGAATGGATAAAACCATTTGTGAAAAGACGTTTTTGGTTAACGATAAACCATAAGTGTATTCGTGCTCTACAAAGAGTTTGGAGAGAGATAACTTCTTTGTGACCCAAGGGGACTGGATTAGGAACCATTTGGTTCTGAACCAGTATAAAACTCTGTGTTGTTTATTATTCTTTACTGCCTTTCAGTTTGCACATTATTTTATTTATCACCTAAGTCAACTAATAATTTGATCAGTCGACTAAATTTATAAGTCTGAACAATTCACCCCCCTCTTGTATTCATCAACCTTTACCAGCCCATCTTATATGCAGATTGATTTCCCTACAACTAGATTGGTTTGCTAATATTGGAAGTAGCAGTTTATTGCTGTTTTTCAAAAAAAAAAAAAAAGTTAATGAAAGACATTTTACTCCTCGAGTAAATATATTATTATAATATATAATTAGGAAAATTTGTATGTTACCAGCATCTATAACATGTTTAAATATAATAGTATAAAGGTAAATTTAGGTGTTGATTTAGATGGCACTATAATGACTGCTAAAAAGTGAACATAAAATTGGGTTGTACTAACAATTAACTCTTTACCGGCAATAAAAAAGGCTACTAAATGCATGAGCTAAAAAAAGTTACAGGAGGATTTAGTGGCCATTGTAATTGCTGATAAATAAATGGCACTAAAAATAATACTTTAGTAGCAATTGTTGGGATCTTTACCAGCAATCAGTACAATTGCAGTTAAAGCCTTTAGCGATTCTGAATCTAATGACAATTAATTAATTGCCGGTAAAATTTTATTGCCAGTAAAAGCTTTTTTTTTTATTGCCACTAAATGTGTCCATTGCTGTAGTGATGGTGCCTTTTGGTTGGCGGACTTCCCCAGTTCAATAATGTCAATGTCTGTTTTTCTCATTAAAGTCGATATTCTTAATGCTTTTGGTTAAACTTTCTCATCCTTCTCTCTTGTATTTACTTTTCGATACGTATGTTGTATATGTATATCGAATTTTGTAGTACATTATATTTAAAAAATAATATCAGTTATTAAATTAAAACTTTCAATAATTATTTATTTCTTTATTTATGAAAAAAAAGTATAAGTTTTTGTGAATCATTAACGTGGATTCGCATATCGCTGACTTATTGAGATCAAAGTTGATTGGACATTATTTGAACATATGAAAATGAGGAATCAAACTTTAATTAGATAAATTTAATTTTTTTACTTATCTTTATTTTATGGGTACAAACATGTAATGAAGCCTATCTCAGTAATGCTTCTTTATATACAATATTTCCTAGTGTATGTGCCATTCATCCGTACACTTAATGATTGTAGGTCAATCCAACAAGAAAGTCGAACCTAAATAGCAAGTCCAAAGGGTAGCTTATCGGGTAAGAATGCACCTGAAATTGTACAGATGACTCTTTATTTAGCTAATGATAGAGGTCAATATAGCTTTGAGTAACGCTGTCAATGGGTCTGGTTTGGACCGAACTAGTTGTAACCGAACCGATCCGGCCACTTACACCCCAATGTCCCTACCAATTCGGACATATGCTTTTTGACCGAATGCACCAAATAATATTTGATTGGAACCAAACTAGACCAGAAAAAATAAAAAGAGAGAAAAAATACTGCCAGCAAGTAACTGTTGGGAAATGGCTCATTTAACCCCTTAGCTGTTGTCCATCAACGACCAAAAACAACCATTTCACTCCCCTTACCACTCCTAACATCCCATGCTCCCCAAGTATTTTTGACCTATAAATACCCCCTTTTATTTCATCATTTTTCACACCAATCCCCCAATTTCTCTCTAAGATTGCTACTTTGCTATAAATTTGGCTATTTATTGAAGTATTCCATTGTCATCTATTCAACTAATTAATTAGAGTGAAGGACTAAGTTTTAACTTCACCACAATTATGCGATTATATTTGATAAACTCATTCCTACTTTTATTAATATTATTTGTAGCATATATTTAGTTTTTATTTGTTTCAAAATATTAAAGGAATAATTGGGGGACGTAGAGCACGTTGTCGTGGGGTGGGGTGTAGGAGCAGTGGCAACCCAACAAAATATGTGGCTAAAGCCTGACCTTAGGAAGGGGCCTTGAATTTTTAGTCAGTAGACTTCTATATATTTTTATTTGAGTTCTTTCTTTTTTTGTTTTGTAATAATGGTTTACCCCATGTTATATGTATCTTTATCATTCACTTTGCTAGTTCAAGTGACTACTATATAAGATATTTGCCAACTCTACTTATTAAGGCTTCAATAATATTTTTATAAAATAATCCATAATTATGATACTATTTGTATAGCTTTCATCATTTAATGATCTCATTTTTGTACAACTAAAGCTGATGTTAAAATAATTTAATATATTTAAGTCTATTTTGAATTGGAATTGGTTTGGTCCACTCTTTTGAAAAAATAATCAACTTTGAAAACCAATACAAAAGAATTTATTTTTATTGTCTTTTCATCAACATCATCATCAAATTACCATTTTTCACATATTTTATTCTTATTATTATATTCGACTATTTATCTAAATAACTTATATTTTTCACACTAAATAACTCTACCAAATTTCAAATAAGAAGAATCACTCTAATAATAATTCTAATTATATTATTATAAAAGTGAGAACCCCTCATGTAAAGTCATATTATTAAAGTGCCCTCATAAATTATTTAAGTTACTAAAATACCTCTATTAATTATTTTAATTATAATATAAAATATTCATTAAATGGAAGCCTCCTCAAAAATTGATTGATTATTTTATCCTTACCAAAAAATTAAAATCACCTTTCATTATTTGATTAAGTTTTAATTACTTTGAAAAAGGAATCATTCATCTACCGTTCTGTGCAAATACGTTAATCATCATCGATCTACTACTACTCTATAAGTAGAAAATCCCATAAGTTGCAAAGTCAAAAGATCATATTGACCCCGTAATTGAATATTGTTCTGAGTATTGTGTATAAGAAGATACACACTCAAATAAATAAAATATAAAATAAAAGATTAAATTATAAACATGAATCAAATGGATTGATACAAAAATATGGAGAATGTAAAGAGTTGCATTTGGTAATCCAATTTAGGATAAATTCATTTGACTAATTTAATAGTACAAATCGGCTTCATCTATAAAATACAAATCACTGGACATCTGAAATGCTCATAAATTATTTCAACAGAGGAAGAAAATCAATAAACCATCTAATTCTTTGTTGAATTCTCATTATATTTTTCTTTTATTAGTAGAACTTTACAATATTTTTGAATACTCTATCTCCTGTAAAGTAAAATATTATATGATCATCTCTTGCAACACACAAATTTACTTTGAAATGTCAACTCTGGTAAATTCATTCATTGATTTTTTTTTTTGTACGAGCATTCCTGAAACTATGTAATTGATATTTTATGAAACTATGTAATTGATATGTTATTATTATAAATTAAGATAATATGTGCACTCCTGCGACACACAAATTAATGCCACAAATGTCAACTCAACTTAGTGCATTCTATTTTTGTTTACTTTCTATGAGCATTCATAAAACAATATATGTATTTTTATTTGTGAAATTCTGGCTAGAAACTCTTCGCACTCTTATTTAGTACATTATGAAGTTTCTCTTTTTGTTATATTTATTTTTTGGTAATAACTATACATCAATTGTAAATTATATATCATGCATGAATCTGACAATTTATTACTATCATATATTAGTGAAAAGAATTTTTATTTGGATATCTCAAAATGCCTAACAATTAATTTATATCACATTATTTTGGATATCCATGCCATTTGTGATCTTTGCATGAAATAATCCTTCAATGATATCAAATACAACTAAACAATGTGTTATTATCTCTACAAGTGCGTCTCATTTTTTTAATTTTAATTTTTTGTTTATCTTGAAGATGACTTATCTATATTTATGAATTACATTAAATTTGGTGTTCTTATTCTCCTTTAATATAATAGTATCGTTTTTGCAATTTAATCAAATTTTTGTTTATGTTTCTTTTTGTCATTTTACTTTAGACATTGGGTTCTTTCTAATTATATTAAAAATATCGTGAATAGGGAATTATATTTACTATTTTGTTCGTCAAATTATAATTATCTTTGAAAATAGTTGTAATACAATTTCACGTGAAATTGATTATAATTTATATGCTTCAAAAAATATTTTTGATATGACTCGCCATTAAGTATCTCTACCATGAAAACTACACCTTCATTCTTTGCAGACACACATCATAAAATTGACAATAATTTCTTAGTCGTTCTAAGGAATACATATGTTGATCGTATTTTGAAAAACTTTTGCATAATACTATTCGAGAATAATTTCTTGATATGTGTGTGACCGTAAATAAGTAGGAGACTACGGTTTCATTTAAACAAGGCAGAAACTCTAAGCTATGAAGCATTTGAAATTACAGTTGTTGTTACTCTTATTCACATTTAAATTTTGTATTATAGAAGTATTAAAAACTAATATTATCAAATACTGTGTTACTGACCTTAAAATTTATAAGAATTTGCTTATTAATATGGATTGCACGTGCAACGCACGTGTTAAAAAACTAGTATCTAACTATACTAAAAGAGCCAACCTCAAAAGCAAAATGTAAAAGACCATTTTGTCCCTATAGCATAAAAATAGTATGTAGCACAAAATTAATATAAAAGTTAGAATCCTAAATGTAAAGTCATAATACTAAAATACCTCTACTAAAATATTAAATACTCATTTTTCCCTCACCTTAAAATACCTGATTTTAATTTTAATATAAAATACTAAACGACCGTCATTGTGGTTTTCAATTTGTTCAATTTTCATTTTGTTGATGTTACAGATTAGGGAACTTAACTGTCAGTTGCATTGGACAATGCAATATAGACTAGATTCATTCCTTTAAATTAACATAAATTGGCATAATGTATAAAATGCTAAAATTATAAAAAAAATGTGAAACTCCAAGACAATGTGATGAACATCAAGAGTCGCCAAGCTCAGCACATACATCTCCTATATATGGGATATCTTCAATATTATGCTTTTTTGTTTCTCCATCAAATATAATATCAACACAATTTTCAAAATTCTCTTCCAAAACTAATTCAAGACATAGTAAGTAAGAAGCTTCGAGTAAAGAGAAAATTTGGAGGTTCTCTCGCTAGATAACGGGAAGTGCAATAATGTGATTTTCAATTTTAATTCTAACTGGTTAGAAAATCAAACAGTCTGAGTTTCTAACTTTACATTCTTTTTGTTTTCTCCTTGAATTTTTTATAGAGTATTAATACTCAGATTATTCTAGGTGAATGTTTGCGTTCTTGATAACTGTTTGAAAAATGTCACTTATGGAGACAAATTCTTTCTTATTCCAATGTTTATATCTTTGTACTCCTATATCTTATTCCATGCGTAGTATTTTTCATTATCTTGATTTAAGTATTTACTTTGTTGTGTACTCATTATATGGGGTTAACGCGCAAAGCGCGTGTCGAAGACTAGTTATCATAAAAGTGAGAACCTCCAAGTTGAAAGTCAAAATACTGAAATACCCCTATATAAAAGTGAAATACAATTTTACCCTTCATTTGAAGTCTTTTTCTACCCAATACCTATATTTTTTTAGTATAATATTAGAAATATCATGATATGCATTACATCATTTAAGGCCTTCGTTAGCTATTGAGACTTTTATTAGTTGTTGTTCAATTTCTACCGTCCAGTTACTATGCACAAAGTAAGTGGAAGGGCAGTTCCTTAAACTTCATAGTTACGTTCAGCCCCTTTATGAAGCCTTAATGATATGGCACCAATTATATCCAAACTTTGGAATGTCATCCCTCTCATTTTCCATCATTATTACATATTCGTGTATCTATAACTCATCTCCCATCCTTGATTTGTTATAAATTGTGAGTGAACTATTAAGTCAATTCAACAATTCTTCTTATTATATTTCCTCAATAAATATTTCAAACTGTAAGAGAGCACCAATCTGCACCTGTTATATAGGTCAACTTCTTTCTTTCCTTGATATTGCTCATTTGAACTTTGCTAATCTTTTGTATTTTTTATTTGTTCTTCCTATTTATTATGTTTGTGTACACAATGCATATTTTTATGTCATTAAGGATGTAACATTTGTGCACCGACTGTGTATATAATATTGCATTATTAAGCCACAATTATCAACGGTAATAGGTAACTTTTTATTTTTGAACATCCTAAATCCCACTTTTTATGAGGACGAATAACTTTGTATAAATGCTAGCCTTATAAATAAATATCACTCGACTGAAAAGAAGGAACTGAATATTTGTTTAAATTTTTGTATTTTTGGGAAGTGCCCTCCCTATACCTTTTTCCTCCTGGACATTTTGTTTTCGATTGAAAGAAAAATTTTCTTTTGTTACGTCTATTTGTTTGTGATTTTTTTTCCCTTGATTATTATCACACATTTTGTATGTTTTCTTGAACTTTGTTTGAGTGAAATTGTTCTTACTAAACTATTTCTTCTGATATTGACAGATGGAAGAATTCTTAATTTTGAAACAAACAAAAAGTACATGTGTGTGTAGCTATAAATTATATCTATCAAGAAAACTTTCATATATGAACCATCATTAAGTATCTTTATTATAAATATTTGTTTTTTTGTGGCTGGACACCATGAAATCGATAGGGATCTATGTGCCAATATAATGAAGACATATGTTGATTGAAATTATGTTCAACTTCTACAAAAGACTATTTTCATTAGGCGACAATTTCTTGATATGTGTACAACTATGAAGAGATGGAGACTACAGTTTCTTAAAGAAAGAGCAGAAACTTTAAGATATGAATCAACCGTTGCCAACATTGCTCTTATTTACACTTAAATCATGTTTTGTTGAATATCAATCGGTAGGAAAATTGTCACGCTGAAGTTGATATATTAGAAGAAATGCATAGCTTAAGTGATCAAACATTACTAAGTTTATGTATCATCAACTCAATGTTTCTCTTTTACCCTTCAACAATATGAAGTAATTTGTTTATTAGGAACATTATATTTTTCTTTTTTTAAATCTTATAAATCTGTCTGATAAAATCTATTTTATATTTTAATAATTTGTAAGGTAAATGATATGGGATTCACGCTTTAGAACTAGTTATTTTAAACGTCAAACTTTAATTTGTTTGTTCCATTCAATTTTCTTCTGCTATGGTAACATTCATGTACAATCTTTTCACATTCTTCATTTATCCCTCCCTATAAAATTGCACAATGAAGTTCAAATCACTCAATTCATTATGTCCATTTCTCTTCTTTTTGGCATAGCGTTAGCATTTAGGAAAATCCTCATGTCCTAAAAATCCAATGTTCTTTCCCTTTGGTATTTGATCCGCACTATCTATGATATTTTCCAAGATACACCACTTTACTGTTTTAAGGACCAGTTCCTTAAAATGTGTTCCTTTACTATATTATATGCGGAATTAAAACTGTAAGTAAATGAACACCAAATATTAGCGTGGAAAAACCCCTTGACTCGGGATAAAAAAACCACGACCTACTTCTCAAGTAGGATTTCAATTTCACTATGTAAAAAGACCCACTTGGTTACAAGACTACCTTTTTACTAACCTAGGACTAACTCTAATCCTTTAGTGATCTTTCTCACGATCAGTGAAGTTGTGTCAAGTGCACGACTTGAACCAGAAAGATACAACTCGATTATGCTTACTACAGTTGAACTAAGACTTGAAGTTTTACAAGACTCAATCTAAGGAACAGGTTCTAACTTAGTTTCACTGTAGCTAACTGATTACACAAATAAGCTAGTGACTCTTTTAAGCTTTGCTCGATTCTCTCTGTATTTGTGCATGCTTCAATGGCTGATATGCTCCACGTTTTATAACTTCAGCAGCCAAGAAGTCTTGAGCAATTAGAACTCCAAAGCTCCCATGAGTTTGAGTCCTAATTGGATTCTTCTCTTTAGTATCCGGATCTTCTATCCTTATCCTTTTATGCAATCTTTTCATATCCGTTTAGACCTGCATAATTATCAAGATAAACATTAGTTTTAGGATAATTAATAATATCTCAATTTAAATAATTTTGCATGAATTATCTATTTAGCTGCAGTGATTCAAAGGAACAGGTCCTTTAAATCCGTTCCTTAATCATCAGTCAAAACTCCAAGCTTATCCAAGCTAACATTTTCCCCCTTTTTGATGATGACAAATTCATAAGCATAGCTGCATATCCTTAATATCCTGAAGTACAACTTAAGCTCAAAAACAGTCAGTAGAGACTTTATCATTAAGAACCAGATTTTCAATTAGGTATAAGTTCACGCAAAATCTGACTTACTCTTCCCCCTTTTGGCATCATTGAAAAGGTTGCATAAAAAATATAAATCAAGTGTTGGAATTAATCAGCACATGGCCATTGAGACAACTTAAAATGCAAACATACATCAGATTAAAGCAACTGCAAAATAATGATATTAGCCATCAAAGACAATTCATCATTAATCAAAATGTTAAACCAGGGGATACAAGCAAGTACTACAGAATTATTCAACGACTAGAGAAGGAAAAGACCAAGGCACTAGACTAGGCTAAATCCCACTGGACAAAAGATGGCTTATGGCTAAGGTGGTCAGGATTTGGAAGGACCGGGTCCCTGAGACTTGTTAAGCAACTCAAACATCTGCTTGAGCATTCCCTCATTGGTCTCCTTTGCCTTTATGGCCTCTGCCTTCCAGTAGTTTTTCTCCTCTTCCAACCTTGCTATTTCAGCAGCCTGGATAGCAACCTGTTGCCTTAGTGGCCCTTACCTTGTTGTTCAATGGCTGCCTCCCGACACCAGCCTGTGGAGGATCAGCCTGAACAGGCAAGTCACAGCTAATCAATGTAGCACAGCCAAACTTTTCCTTTTTAGTAGCCTTTACTACCCCTCCCAAGAGAATCTTCAACTTTGCAAACACATCAGTTAAGATGAAACCAAACGGCAAGGAATGCTTCCTCTTCCCAACTATCACCCTTTTAATCAGGTGGATCATAAAACTGGGCCAGCTGATCTGCTTTTCAGTGTCCAACAGTTCCATAAGGACCAGGTCCATGAAATTGGCAATTCCTCTTTTCTCCTGCCTTGGCATCACAATTTTGTTCACAAACTCGAATAACACTTGGTGCTGTGGGTGCATCTCACTTTTTTGCACAGCTCCGGGTTTTTCTTCCCCTTCATTCTCAGCAAACTTCTTAGTAATCTCCAAATCAGTTGGCAAGTTTGTCAAGTTAGGCCATACTTTGTTGATATAACTGTCATACCCAGCAAAAGGAATCCCCAACAGCTCACTAAGTTCCCTGGTGTCAAAGGTGATCACATTGTCATTCACAGAGGTAGTAATCCTGTCATCCTTGATGGAACAGTTCTTATAGAACTCCTGCACCATCCCCTTTGCACATCTTCCAGAGATCTGAAGGGCCATGTCCCTCCAGCCCTGAGCATGCAGTTTTTGCAGCAACCATAACATTCCTTCTTCTCCCACATTAGATAGCACTCTACCTTTCAAGACTTTTCTAGTCAACATATCCTCATGAACACAGTGAACATCATCTTCTCCCTCAGCCTCACTCTCACTATCATCACCAACAAAGGATTCATCACTGTCACTATCAGCAGAACTCTCATCCACCAAAGTCCTTTTGGAGGACCTGGTCCTCTTAGCAGACTTTTCTGCAGCTTTCACAGAACTTCTTGTCACACGTCTTTGAGCAACTTTTCTTTTATTCGACTGAGGCACAACCTCCTCTGCATCTGCCATCTCATCATCTTCATCACCAACAGTTTCTATCTCCTTCTCTTCTTCCTCTTCAACAGGATCAACAACCTGTTTTCCTTTCCCTTTTCTGCTTCTTTCTAAAGCAGCAGCTAATTTTTCATCAGCAGCTTTAGCAGCACTTCTTGTCATCCTAACCCCAGAAACAGGGGTTGAGACAGAAGGAATATGTCCTTTTGCCTTGGAGGAACTTTCACCTTTCTTCTTAATTCCTGGCTTATAACTATCACTGATTTTCTTCAACTTAGCAGCAATTTCAGCAGTCATTTGGTCATCAATGGGTCCCTTTCTAGCTAATTTTCTTTTTAAACTCCTAATGTTGATCAAATCAACAAGAGGCCTATGACTATCACTTATAGCATCATCAACATCTATAACATCCTCCATGGGTGCTCTAAAAGCAACCTCTGGAGACCCCGATGACCCATGCATGGGTGCTTCCAACCTTTTAACAGATTCTCCTTTCCCCCTCAGGAACAGTTCCATACCCCTCTTCCTTTTCCTCCTCATCTACCATAACATTTAAGGGATAAGTAAAATTTACCTGATACTGATACAAAATCATAGCTCGTGACAAATCCTCAACCTGTTCAACAATCGATTCAGCCGTGGGAACTGGTCCTTCTCTCTGAATTTCTGGTTCAGGTACTTCTGGGATTATTTCAGGAATTTCAGGGTTTAGGTCAGTGGTATCCATGGGTGAAGGAGGGTTGAGATTTTGTAGTTTTTCAGTAGTAGGTGCAGATGAAGAATTTTCAGGAGAAAGAGACATTCTTGCAATTCGAATTAAGAGATATGTAATTATTCTTTCTGAAATTTTGAGAGTTCAATTGATAAACAAAGTGAAGAATAATGAGGAAGAATGAGTGTATTTATACAATGAACTAGGTAATGGAGATAGGGTGTGAAACGATCACTATTACCTCAGCAAGAGATGCAGCCGTTATGGACTCTTGGGAGTTTCCCGGAGAAATAGAGCCGTTGGACTGTTAAGTCACCTTTTCAGAATGGGAACTGTTCCTCCGATGGGACTCTTATGCAGTTTGGATATGGTTAGGATACTTAGTGGGATTTATCCTAATTGCAAGTTACCTATAGCCTTTACACTTCTAAGATAACTGAATAATAAAGGGTACATACCTGATTTTAACACGAAAATTCAGTGTCCTTCCAATTTGAAACACTTTTGATCAATCTGAAATTCTAAGAGCATAAGGGTAACATCATTCAATTTTAGCAACTCTAAACAAGAATTATGGCATAAGAGTATACACTTAAGTATTAAGCTGGACTGAATTATTCATATTGACTTGAATAAAATTCATTTTAGGTGCAATTTTCTAGCCAATTATGAAGTAAAGCATTGATGATTTTATGTGAATTTAATCATCCCTAATTCCAACCTATTTCTTTCAAAATCATCTCTACCTTAAGCTTTTGTAAAGATGTCAGCAATTTGCTTTTCAATAGGACAAAATGCTATGGTGATCAAACCTTTTTCATAGTTATCTCTTAGGTAATGATGTCTTATATCAATGTGTTTAGTCCTTTTGTGATGCACTGGATTTTTTGTCATGTTAATAGCACTAGTATTGTCACAAAAGATTGGAACAGTTCCTACATCAACACCAAAATCCTGTAATTGTTGTTTTATCCATAACAACTGTGAACAACATGAGGCAGCTGCAACATATTCAGCCTCAGCAGTGGAAAGTGCCACTGAATTTTGTTTCTTGGTTCCCCAAGAAACCAGACACTCACCAAGAAAATGTGCCATACCTGAGGTGCTTTTTCTATCAACAAGGAAACTTGCATAGTCAGCATCAGTATATCCAACAAGATTAAAACTACCACCTTTTGGATACCAAAGTCCCAAGGGACCTGTTCCTTTCATATACCTCAATATTCTCTTAACAACTTTCAAATGAGATTCCTTAAAATTTGACTGAAACCTTGCACATAAGCCAACACTAGATATAATGTCAGGTCCGCTAGCAGTTAAATAAAGCAAAGAACCAATCATGCCTATATACATTTTTGATCAACTGAATTTCCATGTTCATCAAGATCTAATTTGGTAGCAGTGGCAATTGGTGTATCAATTTCCTTAACTCAGATTTTCACAAATAGCACAAAAAAAATTATATCATCTATATAAATTGGAACAATTAAGAGATGCTTACCTTTTTTCTTTCAAAGACAGTGTGCTATCAATTTTACCTCTTTTATATCCATGCTGAACTAGAAATTTTGATAGCCGTTCATACCATGCTCTTGGTGCCTGCTTGAGTCCATACAAGGCTTTGTCTAGCTATATTCCTGGTTACCATACTATCCTCATAAAGTTTGTTCTTGAAAACCAATTTTGTTCATATGATGGACCTGTTCCTTGGTTTGGGTTCCAGATGCCAAACTTGACTTCTTTGGAATTGATTCACTCAAATTGTGATTCTTGACTGCTGATCTAGTTTGAATTCCAGCAGTCTTGTCTGAGATAATATAATCTACAAGATGTGAACCTTGATACTTGTAAGGCTTGAGTATCAAACCATCTTCAGAAGTTCCTTGTCGAGGAATAGTTACTGAGGGAGTAGCACTGCCAGTTTGTGAGATAGAACCAACATTTGTTCCCCCTGTTTCTGTGCTGCTCTTCTCAGTTCTGTCTTGAGGAACAGTTCCTTGCAGTTCACTTCTCATAGTATCCCCATCCAATGTCTGCATTTGTGGATCAATTTCACCATGTTTCAGCATTCCAATATCTTCATCCTCCTGTACCTGTTCTTGAGTAAGACTGTAAGTTTCATCAAATTTAATATGCATGCTTTTTTTTCTTTTAATTTTCAATGTTTTCTTTTTAAAGACTCTATAAGATTTACTATTTGAAGAATAACCAACACAGACTCCCTCATCACTTATAGGATCAAAATTTCCTAAGACATCTTTTCCATTGTTATGTATGAAATATTTACAACCAAAAGCCCTAAGATGAGAAATATTTGGTTTTCTTCCCTTAAGCAACTCATATAGTGTCTTTCCTATTAATGGCCTTGTCAAACATCTATTGATTATGTAGCATGCAGTATTGATGGTCTCAGCCCAAAATTGTTATGGAAGATTTCCAGATATTAACATAGTCCTTGCCATTTCCTCTAGTGTCCTATTTTTCCTTTCCACTACACCATTTTGTTGTGGAGTTCTAGGTGAAGAAAAATTATGATTAATGCCATTTTCATTACAAAAGTTGAAAAACATATGATTTTCAAATTCAGTTCCATGATCTGACCTAATGGCAACAATATGACTATCTAGAGTTCTTTGAGCTTTCTTAGCAAAAATTGAAAATGCATTAAATGCTTCTTCTTTAGATGCAAGAAATATAGTCCATGTAAATCTGGAGTAATCATCCACCAATACCATAACATACTTCTTACCTCCACGACTCATTGTTCTCATTGGACCACATAAATCCATATGGACCAGTTCCAAAGGTTTAGTGGTACTTACCTGTTTTTTTGGTTTGAAGGAGGATTTTACCTGCTTCCCCCTGGCACATGCTTCACATACTTTTTCATCATTGAACTTGATGTTAGGAAGACCTATCACCAAATCCTTGGACACAAGCTTGTTCAATTGTGAAAGACTAGCATGTCCTAGTCTTTTGTGCCATAGGAGGGGATCATTTTGCACCACACTTAAGCAACTCAAGCTTCCATCAGATAGTATCAGCAAGTCTACTTTGTAGATGTTTCCATGTCTATTTCCCTGCAAAATAATCTCTCCAGAAGTTTGGTTAGTGACAGTGCATCCAGTAGATGAGAAATTAACATTATTACCTTTGTCACACAATTGAGATATACTCAATAAGCAATGCTTCAGCCCATCTACTAGAAACACATTGTCTATACTGTGTGAATCAGACCTACCTACCTTTCCAATGCCAATGATTTCCCCTTTCTTACCATTTCGAAGGAAACACTTCCTCCTTGAAAGGCTGAGAGTGAAAGGAACAGTTCCTTATGTCCTGTCATGTGCCTTGAGCAACCACCGTCCATGTACTATTTGTGGTTTATCTCCTTCACTCTAGCCTGCAAAAGAAAACTAGGGGTTAATTTTAAGAACCCAAACCTTTCCTTTAGAAAAAGGATGAATCAGATCTCTCCTAGCCCAGAATGGTAATGGTTTCTTTGTGTGAACAGTTTTATTTCTTATAGAGTGTTGAACAGGTTTATAGGACCTATTCCTCTGTCTCACAGAATTTTGAACAGGTTTATAGGACCTGTTCTTCTGGGCAGCCCTTTTTAAAGATTGGCAATTTTCTTTCCGGTGACCAGTGTTCCCACAATGGGTGCATAGCCAGTTTTCAGGAAGTGATAAGTACTTACTCTTTGGATCCCATTTGGATGAAACATGTGCTTTCATGAATCCAATGCCCTTCCTGTTACTACTATGACTTTCCTGTAACCATTCTAGTGCTTCAGAAGACTTGTTCCATTTTACAGTTTTTCCTAGTTCCCGTTTTGTTTTAACCAAGTCTTCTTTCAAAGATCTTATCTTCTCATCTTTTTTGCACAATTCATCAACTGTGACTTTCAGTTTCTCTTCAGCAATGATCTGATGAGAATTAGCAATACCTTTACCTTTTTCAACTGTTTTAACATTTCCTAATTCCTGAACAGTTGATTCAAGTGTGAGGACCTGTTCCTCAAGCATGCTAATCTTTCTTTTCAGAAAATCATTTTTAATTACTGCCTCTTTGCATTCTGCTTCTAAACAATCAATTTCATCATGCAGTTGATGATTGCCATCCCTTAGAGATTTAAATTCATTTAGCACAGTATCAAATACTTTAACTAATTTTTCTCTAGGCATGCTTTTTACATCTTTTCTCAGTTTAGAAACAAATACCTCAGCATCTTCTTCATTTTCTGAATCTCCAAGAGCCATTAGAGCAAGATCCTCATCCAGATCATCATCAGTTATTTCATCTTCACTGTCTTGCCATCCTGCAACCATTGCTTTGGGATTTCCACTTTTCTTATGGACTTGTTCCCTAGCCTTTTTCCTTTCCTCAATAAATCTCTTCCTCCATTCTCCTTCCATGATTGGACATTTTTGCTGATGTACTGCTCCGTGCTTCCACATTTGTGGCATTCTCCAGCCTGTTTCATGTTAGAAGACCTACCCTGTCCACTAATCCCCTTTTTCTTAATCAAATATTTCTGAACACTTTTAGCGATAAGGACCAGTTCCTTATTATCAATAATCTTATCAGCAGCAGTCAAGGCTAGGTTAGGTTCAGTTTTAACTGGTACTCCTATGTTTTTAACCTTTTTCCTTAGTTCATAAGTCTTTAAATTACCTATAAGCTCATCTAAGGATAGAGTGGTTAAATCTTTGCTTTCTATGATAGCACAAGCTTTGATCTCCCAAGAATCTGGAAGAACCCTAGTTAGAATCTTTTCTACTCTATCTTCCACAGTTAAAACCCTTCCCAAAGAAATAAGTTCAGAAACAATGGCATTAAATCTAGTATACATTTCAGAGATTGGCTCTTCTTCTTTCATTTTAAAACTTTCATATTCAGCATAAAGAAGTGTACCTCTAGACCTTTTTACCTGACTTGTACCTTCATGTGCAACTTGTAGAGCATCCCAAATCTCCTTTGCAGTGGTATACCCTCTGATTCTAGTGCATTCGTCAGGACTGAGTCCACCAACAAGCCACTTCCTAGCTTTTGCATTCTTTTCCCATTGCTTTATGTCTTCAGCATTGCATTCTTTCCTGGTTTTGGGAACATCATTTCCCTCAGCATCCTTCTTCATTGGGATCATGGGACCTTCAGTCACTATGTCCCATAATTCATAGTCCTCTGCTTGAAGATGATCACGCATCCTTTCCTTCCACCATGAATAGTATTTCCCATTGAACAAAGGAGCTCTAACCATTGACTGACCCTCACTGTTCTCTCGTGATGACTCATCTAATCCTAGGTGTTAGCCTTTTCAAGGATAACCCGCTCTGATACCAATTGATATTTTCCAAGATACACCACTTTACTGTTTTAAGGACCAGTTCCTTAAAATGTGTTCCTTTACTATATTATATGCGGAATTAAAACTGTAAGTAAATGAACACCAAATATTAGTGTAGAAAAACCCCTTGACATGGGATCAAAAAACCACGACCTACTACTCAAGTAGGATTTCAACTTCACTATGTAAAAAGACCCACTTGGTTACAAGACTACCTTCTTACTAACCTAGGACTAACTCTAATCCTTTAGTGATCTTTCTCACGATCAGTGAAGTTGTGTCAAGTCCATGACTTGAACCAGAAAGATACAACTCGATTATGCTTACTACAGTTGAACTAAGACTTGAAGTTTTACAAGACTCAATCTAAGGAACAGGTTCTAACTTAGTTCCACTGTAGCTAACTGATTACACAAATAAGCTAATGACTCTTTTAAGCTTTGCTCGATTCTCTCTGTATTTGTGCATGCTTCAATGGCTGATATGCTCCACGTTTTATAGCTTCAGCAGCCGAGAAATCTTGAGCAATTAGAACTCTAAAGCTCCCATGAGTTTGAGTCCTAATTGGATTCTTCTCTTTAGTATCCGGATCTTCTATCCTTATCCTTTATGCAATCTTTTAGGATAATTAATAATATCTCAATTAATAATTAATAATATCTCAATTTAAACGATTTTGCTTGAATTATCTATTTAGCTGCAGTGATTCAAAGGAACAGGTCCTTTGAATCCGTTCCTTAATCATCAGTCAAAACTCCAAGCTTATCCAAGCTAACAATCTACAAGATACAACTAAATTTACTTAATTTTTTAGTTGGCTCTCGTAACGAGAGAGATCTCACTGTATGAGGACATTTTTTTCCTATTTGTATTGATTTGCGGAGTAGTCAAATAGTAACAAATTATCATTATTTTATGTTTCTTCAAGTACATGTAACATGATAACATGAATATTTTATTAATTTATAATGTACTCTCAGTCTCATTTTGAACTTTATGGATTTGCAAGGTATAGTTAAATCGTAACATATTACTTCATTTAAGTTGATTTGCTACTCTTCACATATATCTCGGCTCTTGATAAAAAGTCATTTCAAGCCTTGGTTGAGTTTTTTTTAACCAGGAGGAAAGGTACTTGATATGAAGACTGTGAGCACAAAATATAGAGATGACTACAAAAGTCAAAAGTCTATAGGTAACATTTATTATTTTGTTCTTTTTCTCCATTGTCTCTTCAAAATTAATTTTTGTTTTTGTTTTCATCCAATCTCCACTAGATCCCCTCTCGAGGTTTTTTATCTCGATTTGGTTACGTTGTTATAAATATTGGTTCTAATGGTATAGTATTTTTCTTTTGCGGCCAAGAAATTACTTCATTATGTAGGTGTTCAGTGAAGCACCGGATTGATGAATCAATAGTAAATTACATGACATCACTTGACGTTGGGACATAATATAGTTAGTTTGGCTTGCTTTACGATGATATCGACATGGCCAACTAAAACTGCTATTGCGTTTAGCTCGATAAATCTCTACATTAGAGATTGATATAAAGCGAAAAAGAGAAGAATATTTTAGTAATTTGACACTCAAAAGTACTTCTGTAAAGATTATCCAAACATAAATTGTTTAGAAAAGCACTTCTCTAATGAGTTGGCTAAATATAAACTGCTTATTCTTCAGAAGTAATTATTTGAAAAGTACTTTTGTTAAAAGTACTTTTAAAATAAGCAGCTTTTGGCAGGTTGGTCGAATAGGCTCTAAGATTGAAGAAGAGAAAATATCAATCAATTCAATATAAAGGCAAGAGGAGGATAAAATGAAAGAAGTTTAAGAGACGAAGGGTACACACATTCAGTTTAGTTATGAGAAGATATGATCTGGACTTTTCTCATTCTACAGTCTTTCAATATTAATTATAAGTTTATCTACCACTATTGTATAAGTGGGAAGCCTCTAAATCTACTTCTACTACTATTTTATAAGTGGGAAGCTTCTAAAGATGCAAAGTCAAAAGACTAAAATAACATTTCAGCCAACTATTACTTCAAGAATCTTTCATGTCCAAAATTGTAATTATACATTCACCAAAACTAATAAAAAAAGCTTAATAAAGATAAAAAAAAATAAAAAATCGGAACTAACAATTGTAGAAATTTAATTGAAGCCAAATGAGTGAATTAACGTTTATTTTATTTTCTTTTCCATTCAACCTTTATTTTTGGTTTATTATCTAAAGAAAATATCAAAATCTTAGACCAGACGTTGATATATAAACTCAATAGTTGTTAGTTGATTTTTTTTTAAATTTTATATATAACTTTTTTTTCTTATTACTTTATTTTCGATTTATTATCTAAAGAAGATATCAAAATTTTAGACCAGACTTTGATATATAAATGCAGTAGTGATTAGTTGATTCTCTTTTAAATCTTATGTTTAACTTTTTTTCTTAATTCCTAGGGATATATATAACAAAATTTTTTAAAAAAATATCTCATACGTATTCGTCTAATTTATTCAATTTTAATATTTTTTTTTGTTAATTCACGGGTAAAAGTATTATTTTTCACAAATAACTAATTATTTTTGCATAGGTGTAGACCGTAAAATAAATAATGATCTTTTAGCTATATTAAGGAAGACATGTGATCGAATTACTAAAAAATTTTACAAGCACTATTTCTATTCCACAACATTTTGATTTGTTCGCAACTCTAAAAATGACGAGACAACAGTTTCTATTAAAAAGGATAAAAATTTTAAGATGTGTCACATTTGGAAACATAGCAAATGTTGCTCACATTAACTATTGTTGAGGTATAAAAGAAAAAGGTATTAATATTAAGCTGAATACTTGATATACTGTAAAATTTGCATGATTAAAATCGCTAAAATATTTATTGTTTGCTCGATCGGAAAGGATTCGATATATAAGTGATGTAGCACTACAAAGTGAGTATGAAAATTTGGGAGAAGAGTTAGAAATTAGAGAATAGAATAGTGGAGGAGAAGAAAGAAATGAATCAAAACTCGACTCCGATGAGTATGACTGATGATATAATTCCAAAATAATTGGATCAAGCAAATAAAATCCATCCTTATGAATACATGTAACAACATGCAATAGATGATTCTTCTACTGAACAAGGTCTACGTGTGAACCTTCAAATCTCACATTCATAGTGTTTTCCTCCACTAATGATTCCTTTTTGAAATGAGAGTTTATTGCAGTGATAAAAATTGTATCATCTGAATAAATATTAGTGAAAAACTTGGAAGAACAATAAGAACCTTCTTCGAGCATATGAGCTTTGGTCTCGTCGAACATCTGAACATCGCAAACTTTCTTAGTAGTTTGCTTATCTTCTACCGACTTAACCACATCCGAAATTTCTGCAGCTTCATGGGGTGTCCTGGAGCGTGCAGACCACTTATTCTGGATGTCGTCGAATTTTTGGATCATACTAGAGATAGTTTTCATCATTTTCAGTAATAAGTCTTCGACTGCTTTGGGGTCGTAGTGGGTAGCCGTAAAAGAATATAGATCCATGGAGTCAGAATCGATAAAGGCTCTGATACCAAAATTGATGTAGCACCACAAGAAGTTAGCGAAAGTTGAAGAGAAAAACACAGACATAGAGAAGAAGTAAAAGGGAATGAGAAATCAGCTTTTATCCATCAAAATGAGGTTCTTTACAATGAACCTAGAAGGCCATATTCACAGTAGGAGCCTTGCCACGGTAAAAGCCTAAAACTAGGTAAACTTTATCTCTAACTAAGAGATAAAGATTAAATCAAAATATGATAAAGATAAAATTTAAGAAAAGATAATGATAATAATAAAATCTATCCTAGAAGATAATTATTTTAAATCAATAAAATAAAATAAAAAATTATCCATTTCATTTTGGATTTACATCAATAAGTATTTTGAATTTATATTTTTTCCTTTAATTTATGAGCAACTATACACGCTTATTACGAAATATTTATAAATTTCTAATTATTAGAAATACTTGTCAGAAAACTATTGAGTTTATAAATGGTTCCAGATTTTATGATTTTGCAACTAAATTATTTACGATGTTTCACCAATAAAAAGGTTGTAATTTCTATATTCTATGTATGGCAGAATATTTTTTTCACATATTGCTACGACATATGTTCCACTTTAAATTTTTTTCTATTAATTACTACACTTTATTTCGTGATCGAAAATGGATGTTCTATGCTGTTCAAATTTAATATTTAGCATACTATTGTTTTATGTGGTTTTCATTTGTTTAATTAGTTAAATAAAATCAACATAAACTATTATTTAAGAATTTGCACTATTTTACTTTTGTTAATTGAATATAATAGCTCACATATGATTTTTGATATTGATATGCAAGTTTTTAAATTTTACACTTACTGATAAAGGGTTCACGCATAACACGCGTGTCCAAGAACTACTACTACTAATAATAATAATAATAATAATAATAATAATAATAATAATAATAATAATAATAAAAAATAAAAAAAAATTGGGCCCTTCATCTTGGCAGGGCCCTAAAGCAGCACTGTGGGGAAAAAAAGGAAAAACATGGTAGTTCTAGTCAGCTTTATAAAAATAATTAAATACATATAGATGAATTTCAATGCTATCATGATTTTAGTGCAAATAATTCAATGAGGTGTTAGAAGTATAGTATCAAGATTTTGATACCGGACAAGGGGTTTAATCTAGAAAAAGCTCCTACTAGTCATTTCCAGCCTAGTCCACATAAAATTTAGTCCGAAATACCTCATATGCCTCCTACTAGAACATCGGTACCACGAATGGATAGATCAAAGGTGTGGAAATTTTCTACAAAATACCATGAAAATATAGGGCTAGCTGTAATGTTTGTATACAGGATTGAGATTTAAAAACATGAGGATATGAAGGTCGGACGGGAAAAAATAAATTGCTTGATAAAGTTCATAAGAAAGAATGGGCTGCTAGGCAGGGAGACAAGTATTTAAAAACCGAGACAAGACTGGGATTACTTATTTTATCTCAGGGTTTAGGTGTCCAACAACATCTTAACCTAGCAACATGAGGGCTCTTTTATTATGATTTCTTTTTTTTTTTTTAAAAAAAAGATACGAAATATTGCATAAAAATGGAGGCTTTACCCTTTAATTTTTCTTTGAGTACTAATTTTGTTCGTTATATTCAAGATATATATTTTCCATATTTTAATGGTTTTCTTAAAACTACTGTTAGAAGTGATACAATTAATAAGAATGAATATAAACAGTATTTGTATTATTTATTTTGTAACTTTGATACATGATTTTGTGTTACTACTAATAATGCAAAGAATTATTTTAGCATCTAGATGCATTGATTAACCACAAAGAAAATCATTTATTTCTCGAGAAGTATCATTAATTTGTATTTGTATGGACTAGGTGATAAAATTTTAAGTATAAACATAGATGATGCTACAAACAATGATACTACTATAAGAAACTTTAGACCAGTCTTTAACCCCCTCCCCCTTTTTTGAGGAGTTGATTCATGTTAGATGAGAATGTCATATTTACAATTTAGTTATACATGATGACCTCACCTTGTTTGATGATAAAGTGAATATAACTATTGCTTATACTTTTAGAACCAATAGCCAAGCTACAAGAAGAGAATGGGCTCAACAACTCATGTTTGTACAATTTTAATTGTTCCTATTAAGAGGTTCCAAAAGAAGTTACTAATAGGTGGAACACTTTATATGAAGCATTGTTTGTTGCTCACCAATACAGAGAACGTATTTCACAAATGATTAATGCTTATGTTTGTGAAACCATTCATCTTAACGCTGAGAAATGAAACTTTGTTGCTCATCTTCTTGCATTTTTAATTTTTCTTAACTAGCTACTAAAGAATTTTCAGGTAAATACTATTATATTGTTTCTATCTGATTACCTTGCCGAGGATAGGAGTAGAAAATGAAGTGATTTGGTCGAAACTTGGATGAGAAGCGAGTCAGACCAAATGCAACTTAGAATAACTGTACAAAGTATTTTAATGCCACACAGATTTCTTGTTGTCTATCATCTTATATACAATATACAAGAGGGGATAGCTCAGGGGAAAGTGATATAACGAGTCCTAATACAAGTAAACCATAAAGTCCTAATAGGAGTCCTTTTACGCCCCCCCCCCCCCCCCCCCAATCTGGACATGGTGAAATAATGGACAGATTGTCACTGTGAAAACAAAAATGAGATGAAGCTAAACCCTTTGTAAAAATATCACCATCTTGTAAGCGAGATGACACGTATTGAACAATGAAATCCCCTAGAACAACTTTATAACGAATAAAGCGAAAATCAACATCAATATGCTTAGTGATCATGAAATACTAGGTTGCGGGAAATGTATGTTGAGCACGTTGTCATGCAACACTCTAACCGGCTCCTGCAGATAAAGTCCAAGGTCACGAAAAATATGACGATTCCAAGATGTTTCAGCTACAATATAAGCAACAACCCTATATTCAGCCTTAGTTGAAGATTTTAAGGTGGTAGGTTGTTTCTTCGCTCGCCAAGAAATACGATTAGAACCCAAGAATAAAGCAAACCAAGTATTAGAACATCGATTATGAGGACAGCCGACCCAATAAACATCAAAATATGCAATCACGATTGAACTGGGTGAGAAGGCATGCAAAAAACAATCCATAGATAATAGTGCCCAATAAGTACCTGAAAATGCGCTTTACACAGTGCAAATGAGTAGTACAAAGAGCATGCATGAATTGAGAAACAACACTAAAAGCATAGGCAATATCCGGACAAGTGATAGTCAAATATTGGAGAGCACCCACCAGGCTCCTATAATCACTAGGATCTGAAATTAACTCAACATCCATGAGAAAAGTAGAAGTACAAGAAGCAATACGTGTATGAACATGCTTACAAGTATGCATGTGAAACTTAAGTCGAAGATCAAAAATACACTTTTGCTGAGATAAATGGAGACTATCAGATGAGCAGACAACTTGTACATCAAGAAAAATAGTAGTAAAGATCACCTAGGTCTTTCATGGTAAATTGACGACAAATGAGATTACTGAACATATCAAGAAGAGCTGATTGACTACCAGTTAGAATAATATCATCAATATACAATAATAAGACAAGGATACATGATGATAAGCGATGCACAAACATTGAAGTGTCAGATTTACTACAAAAATAACCTTGAGAAAGAAGAAATGTACTAAAGCGATGAACCCATGCACGTGAGGCTTGTTTAGCCCATAAATGGCTTAAGTCCATTTGCAAACATGATGAGGAAAGTCGGGATGAATAAAACCTGGTTGTTTGTTTCAAAAAGACCTCCTTAGTAAGAGTATCATGTAGAAAAGCATTTTTAATATCTAACTGACGAATAGGCCAAGAAAATGAGAGACCAAATAAAAGGACAATGCGAATAGTGGTAGCACGAACGAAAGGACTGAAAGTCTGATGGTAATCAGTAAGGTTGTTGATGAAAACCTTGTGCTACAAGACGAGATTTGTTCTGCTCAATAGACCCATCCGAATAATATTTAATACGATAAATCTACTTACAACCAACGAAATTCATGTGTGATTGAAAAGGAACAAGAACCCAAGTTTTATTTCTAAAAGAGCATTAAACTCATCCGCCAAAGCTTGTTGCCACTTAGGATTTTTCACAGCCTGAAAAAAACAAGAAGTCTTAGTATCAAGAAGAGTAGCACTCAATGAAAATATTTTCCTAGGTTTAGAAATTCTAGATTTAACATGAGTCTGTATTGAAGGAGAAGTAATGTTGGAGGTGGAAGCAGAAAAAGTGTTAGTGGATATACTAGTGGGGACAAATGATGATTGTTGGTTAGTGTGTAGCTTACTAGAGGGAACAATAGATGATTGTAGAGTGGTAGAGGTAGAACAAAGAGCATAGCAAGGAGATTTTGAGGAAGGCAAGTCAGTAGAAGTCATGCATGAGTCAGTTTGGAGAGAAAATTTGTGGAGGAAATAAGGGTGATGTAACTACAAGAGGATCAGGAGATGAGGAGGAGAAAGAAACATTGGAGGAAGAACGCAACGCAGCAAATGGATATACTAGCTCATGAAAGAAAACATGGCGGCTGACTGCTGACATATGCACCACCAGACTTAAGATCTAGACAACAATACCCTTTAGAGTTGGAAACATAACCAAGAAAAATATATTGGACTGAATGGGGTGTAAGCTTGTGTGATACGCGAGCTGACAGGTTAGGAAAACACTCGCAACCTAAGACTCTTATTAAACTATAGTCTGGTGGTTTTTGAAAAAGTTTTTCAAAAGGAGAATGACCATCCAAAATAGTTGTTTGAATCTATTTATGGTATAAAGAGAATAATAAGCAGCATCTACCTAAAATTGAGACGACAGAGTTGCTTCTAAGAATGGTACGCACCATTTCAATATTGTGTCGATGTTTTTCATTAAGAAACTGACACGGCCCGAATTTCTCGCTAGGTCGTCGCTAGGTCGTGCAGGCACCCGATATCTTCCTCTAGACCCGTCGGGCGAACCCTTACTAACTGAATCAGGAAAATAAATATAAATCAAACTCGTAAATAAGAACAAGACAAAGAAAAAAAAAATGGACATACTGATACCTCTAAGCTGTACAAAAAAATTACAGCTGACTTACCAACATACTAGGTTTAGGTCTATCCAGATTAGACATCTAAGAGTACAAAAGAATACATAAGCCTCCTGAAAAAGCAGAACTAGATTACTAAAATAAAACTAGCACTGGTGGCCGGTCTGGACAAGAGTTGGCTCACCCAGACAGCTATAATCGCCTCCTCTCCTCAATGAAATGACGAACTTGGTCCTGGAGCGGAACTTGACGAAACGAAATAAATAGACAAGGAACAATAAAAGGGTGAGTCGAAAGGACTCAGTTAGTGGGGGCTGGCTAGCAACCTCAAAGAAGCAGATATGCTAGCCATGGAGAAAAAAAAACAGATAAACCAAATTCACCTTATTTCAACTATAAAAAGGCAGAACCAGATAATAACTGGAAATACTTATGGAACCATAAACTCATAAACAACCAGGGACCTAAGATAGACAGAACCTATAGGTATCTCGAACATATCAACAATCATAAATACATAACACATACAAAAAACATCGCACTATAATCACACAATACACAGCAACCGGTGAAATGAAATTAAACGAATGCAGTATGATGCAATGGGGTCACATGTGCCCGTATTCCCGTCCCGAAGCGGAATACTCCTGCACTCGAGTGGACTAAAATCTAATAACCAACTGGAGCGGAATACTCCTGCTCCTGGGATGGAATACTCCTGCACCCGATATTATATAAAGCTGAGGCGGAATACTCCTGCACTCAGTATATGACATAAGAGCGGAATACTCCTGCTCCTGGGGTGGAATAATCCTGCACCCGAGATAATTTAAAGCTGAGGCGGAATACTCCTGCACTCAGTATCTGACATAGAAGCCCATCACCAGAAAACATAATATATATGAATGTATTTCAAAGTTGTAGCTTAATAAGTACGCCATGTCAGCAGCTATTCATGTAAAAGAAAACGTGTGAATAGAATATCCATAAGGCCAAAGGTCGTCAAAGAAATGGATAATATCACTTACTTTATTCCAAAGTTAGCACTACTATTCAACAACTGCTTTGTCCTTTGGATTCACTGCCAAACGATCCGGCTCTATCCAATAAGCAGAAAAATAAATCAAATAAGGCTAAACACTTCATTCCTTATATCTTAGAACAATACGATCTGGAACCCGACACCCGATTCGCATAAAAAATATATAGCCCATGCCTAGGTACATGGTTCAAAATTACATAACCAAACCATTAATAAATTATATTTATAGGTTGCCACTAACTCCCTGAATTGGAATATATAATCAATTCCATTTTCGGGGTCCAATTAACCCTTTGAACTATCAATTTAACTTATTAGAATGATGTCTAATATCCCGATTTCTACCGTCAAATATATTCAAACACACGTAATAAACTGAAATAATAAATTAACATCATTACCTGGATGTTTCAGGGTAAAAGTACTATTTTTTTTCCTTCTCCTTTTTCTTTCTTTTCTCTCTTTTTTTTCTGTCGATTTTTTTCTAGTTCTCTACGTTTTCTGTTGCTCTTGTTTTCTAATTTATGTTCGTGTGTTTTATGTATCTTGGAAATGTAAGCTAAGGGATTATATAATCCCTTAGCCCACCACCTCTATCATTTCCTTTTTCTTTCTTTCTTTTTATTTTTTAAATTTTCATGACGAAAATTAAAATGAAACCCTATGAAACTCGGAATAATCCCAAATTTCTTAAGTAAGTTATGCAAAATTTTTGTGATGTACTCGCTAAGGCGGATCTCGAATCGGATTTTTGAAACTCAAGATGCGTATTAAACGAAAAGAGATCAAATTATTAATTTTTAAATTTTACGGGAACTATCCGAACAACCTCAGAATTCACTTTCGAATGTTCACATCAGTCACAAATGACCATACGAACCTAGAGATACTTCCGGATTTTGAATCGGAACTCATTCGCCAAAATCAAGCTCAAAAACCTCTTTTTAAGATTTACCAACAACGAAAACTGAAACCATTTTCCTGTACCTACCAAATGAAGTCCAATTTAGTTCAAATTTTACAGGCAGGTCCTAATGGACCGTATAAAGATTTTAAAATTAAAGGCACGCCAATCAGAATCCTAGCTTCGGAAATGACTACCCAAGGTCGTTTCATTCTCCTCTACTTAAACTCTCGTTCGTCCTCGAATGAGCTTGAGTTTAAAGCAAAATTCACACAGATAATAAGAGAAATTGCACGAACTTCATAAACTACTCTACGGACATTATCTCATGATTACAGAATCAGAATCAGAATCAGAATCATAACGTGCACATCGAACTCTTGGAATAAAATATATCTGGATAATATCATATCACCATTGCCCAGCTTTTTCTGAGTAAGATGATCTTTCCTCGATCATAAGAGGAGAGTTCTACATCTTCGAAACAATGATACACGGAACTCTGGATGGGTTAACATGATTCCGCCGATGAATCACCTCGTCGATATAGTTTCGATATAGAACAGGTCGATGAAACTAAGAAATAGCTTACGCTTCAGGAATGCCTTAGAGATTTAATATTAGCATTCATTATTGGAGAAAGACGACTCCACTTAGAGAATAAACTCATACAGCTTATTTGAATAGAAATAGCCATCCTCGCACGGCTTGCTGGACTAAGGAAAACTTAGCTAAATATAGAATGCGACTGAGACCTGAGTTACTAAATTATCCTCTCGAGTTGCCAAACAGCTGCAACTCTCGAGTTCACAACTTTACCTTTGCCATAAGCACCAACGCCTGATGGATCAACTCAGGGATTAAATGACACCTCTCATTACCCTTAGTAGCCTTAAAAAATAACAATGTGCTTACCCGGCTACCTTGACACGCAGTCTGGCTCAACACAAGGAACATCACAAGTTGCTACTAACCGCCCAAGCTCACTAGTGCCGGACAAAGAAGAGATGGCAATGGATGGAGGATAAGAATAATTAGAGCTTCAGCAAGCTCATCTTCTTATTTGCTTGGCTACCAGAGGTAGACTACTTTCGAGTCAGTCCATCCAAAGAATCGCAATTGAAGAAATAGATTAAATGAGCTTTATGGAACAACATCCATGCCAATTTAACCTTCCTATAAGAAGGAACTCCGACGATTTTACTAGAAAACCCTTTTATAAAAGAGACAAGCTCATAGAATAACATGACTCTACAAGCATCTTGAACTAAAAGAAGACACATAGATCAAATATTAGTTACTAATCACTTTGCACCGGAAGAACAATGACACTTTCTGATGGAGATGAACTAGAATCCCGTCATCCAACCAATACTAAATTCCGAGAAGAGAGGTAAACTAACTTGACATAATAATATAAGGTGGCACAACAAGATGCCAAGCAGACAATACCGACACTCACTCTCAAATCCCTCACATTTAAACCAGATAAACTAGTAGGGTCTCACAAATTTCAGGAACAAATAATACCAGAAGCTCACCCTTCTACCGCAACCGATTGTTAATAGAAACAACATCCAAGGAAACTATGGAAACATGATAAGATAAACATATTCCAGATCGATCAGAATAATCAAATCTTACTTACATATAATGGAAGAAGAAATACCTGGGTCTACCACATCGGATGCCTCAATATCCTTCAGACTGGCATTTTATAGCTGAACCACTACCCTGATAATCACCTTCTGAATAACCAGTGCCACCACACTCTCGACCTCTGCCGGATGGTGGCATATCTCTGGTTAATTGTGATCTAAATGAAATCCCCCGTGATACGGCGGGTGCCTGAGGGCGAGAAGAAGGATGACTTCCTTCCCATCAAAATAAGGGACGGTTCCTCCTAAGATGACGAAGCTCAAGACAATGATAATACCTTTTGGTTAAAGATTGATGTTGGACAGTCTGCTGATAGCTATAAAGAGAAGACTGAGTCTTGATGGACTATTGGTAGACTCTGAGAATCACACGCCACAAGCTGTAATAACCTGGCAGGTGACCATCCCACGATAATCAGAACCCTTACCTCACCAGAAAAGGTACCATAGTTACCCACCAGTGCCAGGAGATTTCTTGTTTTCCCGTTCTGACTCTTCTTGCTCTAACTTATGGTATGCCTCATACCTTCAAGCAATATTAACAAAAACATCAAATGAAATCTCGTCCTCAATTTCTCAAGCCATCTGGGACCTCAAGGAAGGAGAAAGGTCATCAATAAATCTTAGAACCTTCTCATAAGGCTCATGGACTAGCTTTGAAACATATCCGGCCTTTCTAGAGAATTCAATCACATGTTCTGAAACTGACAGGCTACCCCGTCCAATCCACTCAGACTGGAAAAAATTTTCATCTCGCTCGCTGCGCAAAATGAACTTTTCCATGAATCTACAAGAAAATTTTTACCAAGTCAGCTTAGGCAAGCCCTGCCTGGCGTACCTTGGGGCTTCGTAACTGGATCATCAGCACGATTCACAACTTTCAGGGCTTGGGCAGTGCTAGCCCCAGGCTAGACGGCTTTGTCCTGAACTCCTACCTTATGCCGATTTATTACACGAGGCTTCACCACTACTACGAAGGAATTGACGAAATTTTTTTGCATCCCACAGGAAGACCGACACACGATTAGAAATGAAGGAAGAGAAACTTCTTAAATGCCATCATAGCCTCTCGTAGATAAGTTCAGACATCTACGTACCCGTCAGCGAGATTCTACTAGACACTGACTTACTCTAGATAGACTCTAAACCGAGCTCTGATACCAACTGACACGACCCGAATTTCAAGCTAGACCGTGCGGGCACCCGACATCCTTCTCTAGCCCGTCGGGCGAACCCTTACCAATTGAATCAGGAAAATAAATATAAATCCAACTCATAAATAAGAATAAGACTTAGAAAAAAACATAGACATACTGATACCTCTAATCTGTACAAAGAAATTACAGTGACTACCCAACATACTAGATTTAGGTCTATCCAAACTAGACATCTAAGAGTATAAAAGCATAAATACACCTCCTGAAGGGAGTAGAACTAGATTACTAAAACAAAACTAGCACTGGTGGCCAGTCTGAACAAAAGTTGGCTCACCCTGACACCTGTAATCGCCTCTTCTCCTCAAGGTAACACCGAACTCGATCCTGGAGCAGAATCTGCCGAAATAAAATAAATAGACAAGGAACAATAAAAGGGTGGGTCGAAAGGACTCAGTAAGTGTGGGCTGGCTAGCCACCTCAAAGAAACAGATATGCTAGACAGGGAGGAGAAAAACTGATAAACCAAATTCATCTTATTTCAACTATAAAAAGGCAGAGCATGATAATAACTGGAAATACTTATGAAACCATAAACTAATAAAAAAACTAGGGACCTAAGATAGACAGAACCTATAGGTATCCCGAACATATAAACCATCATGACACATACATAAAACATCGCACTATAATCACACAATACACAACAACCGGTGAAATGGAATGGAATGAACGCAACATGATGCAATGCGGTCACATGTGCTCGTAATCCCGCCTCGAAGCAGAATACTCCTGCATTCGAGGGGAATACAATTTAATAACAAACTGGAGTGGAATACTCTTCCTCCTGGGGCGGAATACTCCTGCACGCGATATAATATAAAACTGAGGCGGAATACTCCTGTACCGGTTATATGACATAAGAGCGGAATACTCCTGCTCCTGGGGCGGAATACTCCTGCACCCGAGATAATATAAAGCTCAGGCGGAATACTCTTGCACTCAGTATATGGCATAGCAGCCCATAACCAGAAAATATAATATATATAAATATGTATCAAGGCTGTAGCGTAATAAGTACGCCCTGCGGCAGCTATTCACGTGAAGAACGCGTGAAAAGAATATCCATAAGGCCAAAGGTCGTCAAAGAAATGGATAAGATCACTTACCTTATTCAAAAGTTAGCACTACTGCTCAAAAATCCACTTTGTCCTTTGGATTCATTGCCAAACGATCCTACTCTATTCAATAAGCAGAAAAATAAATCAAATAAGGCTAAACGCTTCAGTCCTTACATCTTAGAACAATCAGGTCAGGACCCCGACCCCCGATTCACATATGCAATACGCAGTCCAGACCTATGTACATGGTTCAAAATCACATAACCAAATAATTAATAAATTATATTTATGGGTTGCCCATAACTCCCTGAATTGGAATATATAATCAATTCCATTATTGGGGTCCAATTAATCCTTTGAATTATCAATCTAACTTATTAGAATGATATCTAATATCCCGATTTCTACCGTTAAGATATATTCAAATACACATAATAAACTAATATAATGAATTAACATCATTACCTGGATGTTTTGGGGTGAAAATTCTATTTTTTTCCTTCTTATTTTCCTTTCATTTTTCTCTTTTCTGTCTATTTTTTCGTGTTTCTCTGCATTTTATGTTGCTCTCATTTTCTAGTTTCTGTTCAGTGGGTTTTATGTAGCTTGGAAATGTAAGCTAAGGGATTATATATAATCCCTTAGCCCACCGCCTCTATCATTTCCTTTTTTTTTTTGGTGACAAAAATTAAAGCGAAACCCTACGAAACTCGAAATAATCTGAAATTTATCAAGTAAGTTATACAAAATATATGTGACGTACTTGCTAAGGTGGATCTCGAATCGAATTTCCGAAACTCAAGATGCAAATTAAATGGAAAGAGATCAAATTATTAATTTTTGAATTTTAGCGGAAACTATCCAAACGACCGCAGAATTTACTTCTGAATGTTCACACCGATCACAAATGACCATACAAACCTAGAGACGCTTTTTGAATTTTGAATCGGAGATCATTCGCCAAAATCAAGTTCGGAAACCTCTTTTTAAGATTTACTGGCAACGAAAACTTAAACCTTCTTCCGGTACCTACCAAACAAAGTCCGATTTAGTTCAAATTTTACAGACAGGTTCTAATGGACTTTATGAAGATTTTAAAACTGTTGACACGCCAATCGAAGTTCTAACTCCCGAAATAACTAGCTAATGTCGTTTCAGAAACCCCATTATGTTGAAGAGTGTTAGGACATGACTTTCAAAAGAAAAAACCCGAGTTAGAAAATGGTGAGGGCATAGAAGTACTATCAAATTCACCAAGTCCATCACTTTGAAAAGTCTTTATTTTAGTGTCAAATATATTTTCTACTAGTTTTTGAAAAGCACAAAAATGTGAAAAAACTTCTGATTTGTTTTTCATTGGGAAAAAGCCAAGTAAAGTGAGAAAAATCATCAACAAAAATGAAATAATATTTGAATCCTGAGTTTGACAAAACTGGCGATTGCCACACATCAGAGTGGATAATATCAAAGGAAAAAATCTACAATGATCCACTTAATTAAATGGCAAATGTTGAAATTTACCTAATCGAAAAGGGGCATAATTATTACTAAAAGAATTAAACAAAGAAGTGGAATTGTTTTACCTAAGACAAACTAGAGTATGTACTCCACTATGACCTAATCTGCGATCTAAAATATCACTAGACTGAGGCTATGCAACAAATGCTTAAGGTTGAGGAGGAGAAGACACTGAGGAAGATGATAGCGGATAGACTCCACCCTTGCTGGAAGCTTGCAGCAGAGTTTGACCCGAGGCTTTGTCCTTATCAGAAAAATAAGACGAGTCAAAATTAATAATACAATTGTTATCCTCACACAGTTTCATGACAGAAATTAAATTATGACGAAGCTGAGGGATATGAAATATCGAGTGCAAATATTGAGGATGGGTTGTAGAGGGTAACTAAGCATATCCAATGCTATCAATATTTAGCAAGGTACCATTCCCAATCAAAACACGATCAAGGCATGTAAAAGGTGATTTATGCAAAAAATTACCTTCGGATGGAGTCATATGAACTGAGGCATCAGAATAAAAAGTACCAAGGAGCGTCACTTGTTTCACCAGCATACATAGCTGCAAAGACTTAAGGAGATCATTAGAACCAAAAACATGATTGAAACATGTACAAAGTGTTTTAATGCAACACTGATTTATTGTTTTCTATCAGCTTATATACAATATACAAGAGGGGATAGCTCAGGTGAAAGGGATATATCGAGTCCTAATACAAGTAAACGTTAAATTCCTTGTAGGAGTCCTTTTATGCCCCCTCAATCTGGACATGGAGAAATAATGGACAGATTGTCACGGTGAAAACTAATATGAGATGAAGCTAAACCCTTTGTAAATATATCAGCAACTGGTAAGCGAGATGGAACGTATTGAATAATGAGATCCCCTTGAGCAACTTTATCACGAATAAAGTGAAAATTAACATCAATATGGTTAGAGTAATCATGAAATATTGGGTTGCGGGACATGTATGTTGAGCTAACATTGTCACACAACACTCTAACCGACTCTCGAAATAAAGTCCGTTCTCTATGACCGTTCTCAACATGAAATATGTTGAGTTCCAACGAGTAGGACAATCATATGACAACTTCTTGCTACAAGGAGTGCGTTGCACACGTGCAGCTTCTTCAAACCTCTCAACTTGACCTTGTGACCCAATCCAATACAATACACTCTCACGCACTTTGACAATACCAATTTCTATCTTCTTTAACCTTTCTTGAACAATCAAATTCAAAATATGCGCCGCACAACGTACATGGAAGACCCGACCCATCAAAAAAAAATCCCTTTTATTAAGTTTCTCATCCAATAAGGTTCTCATCATTGCATTTTTTGTACTAGCATTATCAACGGTAATGGTTGATATTCTTCGTTCAAGATTCCACTCAAATAAGCAATCTACCAAAGTACTACATAAAGTTTCTTTATCATGTGGAGCGTGAACATAGGCAAAGCGCAATATATGACTTTGAAGCCTCCTGAATCATCAATAAAATGACCGGTTATAGCCATAAACCTTTTTTTGTTACTACTCGATGTCCACATATCGGTTGTAATTGCTATTCTACTTGTCACTTTCTCCAACAACTTAGAAGTTTTTGATTTCAAATTGTCAAATATTTTTACTATATCATTCTTTATTGTGTTTCTAGAAACCATCTTAAACATTGGTTGGAGACTTGCAACAATGTTTTGGAACCCCACATGATCAACTATAGAGAGTGGATACTCATGTAAAATAATGGCATGAGCAAGTTGTTTGCGTGAAACATCTTGATCAAAATAGTGTTGTTGCCTTCCATCACCCCTCGTATCACCCTCACTTTCTAAATCTTTTGGCTTATTTGGACACCTATCTTTATGATCCCACATAGATGTCGTCCCACAATTTTTAGTATTCTTATATCGACTAGGACAATATTTGCATTGACTATACGGAACGCCATTAACCTTAATCGGATTAAAATGCCTCCATACTTTGGAATATTTCCTTTTTTTGGGATCCGGTTCAACAACTTCATCATGTTCACCATCTACGGAAATAACATTAGAAACTGAACCTAGTGTATTCTCATCATCTTGAGTTGCCATAGTGAAAAGAAAAAATCAAGAAATTGAGAAACTATGAAGAGTTTTAGAAGATGGAAGACCTTTGCAATAGATAGCTTACCTGTTGAAGCTATGATGTTTGATTGAAGAGGCGAGAGTTCTCTGGATGAAGAGTGAAGATTGAAGAAGCAATGGGTTTTGACTTTTGCAGTGAAGCCGTTCTTTCTGGTTGAAGACAGAAGAGCGACTGTTTTGTTATATTTGTTAAGCCCTAATTTTAATTTTGAAATAAAACAGGTCAATTATTATTATAACCCGAACCCACTTAATTTGGATCTATCCCCGCCCCGCCTAGTTTTAAAAAAAAATTACATTTCACCCGCCCCGCCCCGCCCCGTTTAAGTTGTAGCCCTGCCCTGCCCCGCCCCATTTACTGGGATCCCCGCCCCGCCCCATTGCCACCCCCACCAGGCTTAAGATCTAGACAACAATACCCTTTAGAGTTGGAAACATAACCAAGAAAAATATGTTGGATTGAACGGGGTGTAAGCTTGTGAGATACGCAAGCTGACGGGTTAGTAAAACACTCGCAACCTAAGACTCTAATTAAACTATAGTCGGGTGGTTTTTGAAAAAGTTTTTTGAATGGAGAAACACCATCCAAGTAGTTGTTGGAATCCGATATATGTGTAACAAGTAAATTCGCGTCAAGAAATAAATATCAAGATAAGAAAATATTGTAACAAGTGTAGTATTTGATTTCAATATATGAGTAGTACAATCTCTATAATTCCTCTGATTCGCCTTTTCAAATACAAATTTTAAGTAATGATCCAAGGGCTTTTGAGCTTGATCTTGAATCTTCCTTTTAATGCTTGAATCTTCCTTTTAATGCTTGAATCTTCCTTTTAATATTTGAGTCCTTAGAACTTGTAGAAATTCCTTGCAGCTTTTAAGAAACTTGTAGTGTTTGATCCACGAGCTCCTTGTTGCTTCTTGTTATGAATTCCTCTTGCTCTTGATTTCTGATCCCCTCAAATGAGAGGTTTGATCCCTTTATATAGATATGGGATGGAGTGGGCTCTAAGAAGACCTAACGGGCTTTGGCCCGTAGACCGGCCAATCAGATTTAAGCAGTGATAAAGCCATATTTGATTGGCTAGAACATGTCACTTGTACATATGGCACATTTTTATTGGCCATTAGAATTTGACTAGGATTGCCATGTCATTTGGTATTTGGCAGGATCCTATTGGCTTTATCATTTGACTTGGCGCCACGTCGCTTGCACATGTGGCACTGATTTGGGCCTTTAGGATAAGATGATATCCATTAGCTTTGGGCTAATAAAGTGGGCTCATCATTCATGGCCCAATGAATTTGGACTTTTATTAAACCCATGGATATTGGACTAAAATAGTTAATCCAATTATATTAGCCAATATAATTTATTTGGCACAGTATATCTTGAATTTAACATATAGCCAAATTATTTTATGGATTTAAATCCAATAAAATTTATTCGTCTACAAATGCCCCCTACTTCAAGGCTTGTCGATGTCGAATTTGTAGACACTTGAAGACTAGACTGGAAGTAATTTTTTTTTCAAGTGGATAATTTTAAATTAACACCCAAAAAAAAGCAACTAAAATGTTTAGCTTGTGCCACTGACTGGCTATACTTCAGTTCACAGTCCACAAATTAGCTATGAAAGAAAATGTTATTATCATCGTAGTGATTTGCGTAGACGAATTGGCTACCTTTCAGTTAGAATTTCAGAAAGTGGCTATGAGCGGAATAGAAGGCCTGCCTCTTTCTCGTGTCCATCATAGCAAGTATATGACCGAACTGGCTATGTTTCAGTTACGGGTGCTGAAAGTGGCTATCAAAATTGCCTATTCTCTAGTTTACGCCTTGAAAGTGGCTACATATTTAATTTGTAGTAGCAATCCTACATGCGGCGTTCCCTGTCTTCAGAATCCTATTAGGATATAACCTTTTTTATATCCCTGTTGGAGACAAATTTGTACATCTTCAACCTCTATATAAAGGACTCCACACCTTATATTTTAATATGTACTTCCTCAACTCCATCAGCAGAACAAGAATTGTGCAAAGACTTTGATATGTAAGTCTTCAATAACTTTCAAGATTTTATTTTATTTATTTATTTTTCTTTTTAAGCCTGTGTCTGCATCTCAACTAACATTGAAGTATTAATTTGTATAGATGAAATCAGGCCACGCCAAACACCATTGACCTTTTGGCATCTGAAGCATAACTTTGCCAAGGATTTCAACTTTTTCTTGAAGTCACTTTTTCAATTGTCTTGGTTATATTTGAATTTAGATATTGCATAAGTGGCATTCCAATTTGCATGAAATCAGTAGCCAATTTGTACTCTCTTTCTTGTGACATATGCATTTAGCTCCCATGTGGTCAAAATACTACACAACACTACTTGTTGGCTTAGAATCTCAAAGTACGTACTAAATAGTATTACATGAATTTGCTGGCATAATCCAACTGGGAGCCCCTATTAACAATTTGACTTTTAATTAGAGCCGAACAAAGTAACTTTTTAAGAATCTATATACACTGCATGTTCAATCTCCAGTTTGTGAGCATCAATTTGCAAAGTCCCAAAGCCCCTTCTTTCATCTGTAATGACTAGTAGAAATAGTGCACAAAGTAACTTTTTTTTTTGTGCGTTTCTTTTAATATGTTTTTTTTTATTTGCCTCCTTCTAAGATGTGCTTTTTCATGGACTACTCACAACATCTTGACATCACACACTCTTTTATTCCTTGAAGCCATTGTAATCTTTCACCCCAGTAACTTTTTGACTTTCTATTATTTTATTCGAGCATATTTCTGAGATGGATTGATATCATGGTTGCTCTACTTGAACATTAGAATTTTAATTACGAAGGCAACACTTTTATCATTACCCATTAAATTGATATGGTTATTCGCTAATAAGATAACAACTTCTTGACTACTCAGATACGAAGCAAATTCTATTTCCCATGTTTGAGCTTCGCTGACTTTATTAATTGCGTTGATCATTCCATCTATTTGTAGTCACGCGCTTGTTGTTTATCCGTATGTAAGGCATGTATTCCCTCATGTTGCATGGTTTGCAAAAATAATCTTCTTTCTTTATGAATTGATCGCGGCATCTCATTGTCGAAATTTTGCACGATAAGCTCCCTTTTATTTCTTGAGAGTTTTAGTCAACAATCTCTTACTGCCCCTTTTTTTTTATTTATTTATTTTAATTGTAACAGCAGGCAAGGCAACAGTCAATCACCAAAATTATCGTCAGTTCTCGTTTGCAAACTTGGCAGGTAGCACCTCTATTTTCATGTGTTGCATTTGTTTTCTTCTATTTTTTTTAATTTCCAGCAATCGGTTCGTGAAGGGAGCCCTTTAAAATTCACAATAGAAGTCATTAAAAGTACGAAGTGGAAGCTCTTAAAAGTTCGAAGTGGAAGCTCTTAAAAGTTGGAGATGGACACCTTTAAAAGTTCGCGGTGGAGGCCTTTTAAAATTTAACATGGAAGCTTTTAAAATTTCGACGAAGAAGCTCTTTAAAAGTTGGAGAAGGAGCCTTTAAAAGTTCGCGATGAAGGCCTTTTAAAATTTACCATGGAAGCTTTTAAAATTTCGATGAAGAAGCTCTTAAAAGTTGGAGATGGACGCCTTTAAAAGTTCGCGATGAAGGCCTTTTAAAATTTACCATAGAAGCTTTTAAAATTTCAACGAACAAGCTCTTAAAAGTTGGAGAAGGACGCCTTTAAAAGTTCGCGATGAAGGCCTTTTAAAATTTACCATGGAAGCTTTTTAAAAGTTCGGCAAGGAAGCTCTCAAAAGTTCAAGATGGACACCTTTAAAAGTTTGCGATGAAGGCCTTTTAAAATTTACCATGGAAGCTTCTTAAAAGTTCGGCAAGGAAGCTCTTAAAAGTTCCAAGTAAACACCCTTAAAAGTTTGCGACGAAGACCTTTAAAACTCGCAATGGATGCTTTTAAAAGTTCAAGAAGAGGGCTCAAAATTTATTTTGCCGTGTTTCTTCTCATGACCCTTGCCCCCATTTTTTTTACGAGTTGCGTGCTAATCATAGTCACTTTACTTTTGCAGATTCAACATGGTTTACTTCAGAGATTCAAACTCTTCCTCCACACGCAAGTATCTTGTAATTTCGGATCACAAGGATAGCAAGGCAGAGACAAGGCTATTAGTTGACACGCCAATAAGTGGTTTATACGCTTCTTCAACATGGCCATTCTTGAGAAATCCATATAATTTGGCAACTTGGACTTACGAGCAAACTAGCCGCACCTCTAAAATGCTGAGCCTTCTTTCTGCTACTCACAAAGTCACGAATATTGCAAGTTCCCTCCCCTGTCTTGGAAGGCGGATCATAAATAAAGAAGTCCATTGGGGTGATGCCACGACATTTGGTGGCGAATTCCACTATATCCGTGGCTACTGGGAGTGGGCTGAAGATATTCTTAGCAGGGGCGAGCAGACCTTGAGAGCCACTAGGATTTATGACGCCGTTTTTGCTTCGTTGTTCACCTATGATTGCAGCATCAACCTCATGAAAGCCTTTTGTGAGGGCTGGTGTCCTATCACAAACACGCTGCTCACCTCAGTTGGAGAGTTATCTATGTCCCTTTGGGATGTATGCATGATCGGTGGTCTTCCTATTGCGGGGTCTCCTTACGAAGAAGTTGTTCCAAATGCTCGAGAACTCACCGGAAATCTTGACAAGAATAAAAGGTATCTCCCACAAAGCTGCGAGTATTTATTTGACGCATTTCACCGGCTTCGAGAGGGAAATAACCCAAATGTTTCTTTGAGAAGATGGATAGAGTTTTGGTGCAAAAGGGCCGTGACGTATGAGCAGCCTCCAGAGAGAGAAGAAAAGAAGTCAACTCGAGGTCGTCCTAAATTTACATATAATCCTAAAGGAGTCATCTGCAAGGCGGTTGCTTGGTCGAATGTGGAAGAGGCTTTGTTTCACAAACTTGGTATCAAAGGCTATACGAAGGATGACACTTACCTTGCTGCTTTCCTATCATGTTGGTTATGTGCTTTCGTGCTCCCAAAGGAAGATGACTTCATTCGGCCTGAGACTTTCAAGATTACAAGCTTGCTAGCTCGTGGGCAAAAGTTTAGCCTTGCTGTCCCTGTTCTGGCATCCATCTATAGGGGTTTAAATAAAATTTCGAATTTCGAATTTCTCAGAACTTGATCCTTCTAGGGTGTACTTTCCAATCCATCATGTGTATGGTTGGCTGGCATGTTATTTCAAGACACATTACCCTTTAGAGGAAAGGCCAGTTGGTCCACTAATGACTGTGTATTCTGGAGAGGGAGCTGCTAAAAACTTTGGAGAGGAAGAGGCAAGGAAGCGTGTACACAATGGAGAGAGCTTTGTTTGGACTGCGACGACGCTAGAGAGAGAAAAGCCCTACGATTATATTGACAATGGCGCTGCACCAGAGTTCGAGACAAACTTTTTTATGAGTCTTCGCTCGAACTACCTTCCCTTGAGAGATGGAGCTACCTTTATCATTGAGCCTTATAGTCCACATCGTTTCAGCCGCCAGTTAGGCTTTTACCAAGACGTCTCTGGTTGTTTAGAGCTGGATTTTCGTGAAGCATCATTGTATGATGGGCTCCGATTTGCACGGGTTTGTGTGTTAGCCTATTCCAAGGTAAGGGCGACATTTCCCCCTTTCAGATCTACGATAAAGAATTCTTGCTTGCCTGGCTACAAGTCTTGGTGGGAAAAAGTATATGGGAGCATCCTTGAGGATCATATTCAGTCATTAGTGAATGTTGTTAGGCCCGCCACAAATATGCACCAAGGGAATGGTGGGGATGTTGCTGTAGTTGATGAGCCCAATGCTGCAAAGGTCAAACCAACCAAACAAAGTAAAAGTAAGGGCAAGGGACTTAAAATGCCGGCAAAGATACCTAGTGAGGAAATCTGTGTTCAAAATTCTCAAGGTGATAATGCAACCTCTTTGTTGAATGATCATGATGAGGTTGTTGTGGTTGACAAGCCCCATGTTGTGAAGGTCAAACCATCCAAACAAAGCAAAGGTAAGGTTAAGGGACTTAAACCGCCAACGGAGGAGCCTAGCAAGGTGATTCATGCTCAAAATTTCCAAGGCGACAATAAAACACCCTTATTGAATGATAATGATGAAATTGCTATGGTTGACGAACTCCATGCTGTGAAGGTCAAACCATCTAAACAAGGCAAAGTTAAGGTCAAGAGACTTAAACCGCCTGCGGAGGAACCTAGCGAGGCGATTCACGTTCAAGATCCCCAAGGTGACAATGAAACCCCTTTATTGAACGATTATGAGGGAGCTGTTATGGTTGACGACCCTCATGCTGTGAAGGTCAAACCATCCAAACCAAGCAAAGGTAAGGTCAAGAGACTTAAACCGTCTGCGGAGGTCCCTACTGAGACAATCCATGTTCAAGATTTTCAAGATGACAATAGGACACCCTTATTGAATGGTCATAACAGAATTTTCAATTCTTCTAAAAAACGTCTTTCGCAAGACAGCAGCGGGAGCACTAATGAAGATCGTTGCTGGAAACGCAAGAAAGTGCCATCAGAGGAACTTCTCCAAAAAGAGACCTCAATCGAAAAGCTTGCGCAGGAAGTTGAGGTTCACAGTGTTGAGAGTTCTGAAAAGACATTGACGGCTTGCATGGTGACGCTTTTAAACTCCTCATTTTATCATCATGGATGGCTGACTAGGTTGATGCCCCCTTTTTATTTACTTACTCTTAATTATATATTTTTTTTTATTTGCAGAATGATGATATCGAGCAGGAGCAAGAAGCATCCTCTGTTCGCCATGACAAAGGCTCAGCAAAGTCGTCTTCTACTTTAAGAGAGACCCCTCGCATACCAAATGATGTTGTTTCTATTTTTGAGGGAAAAAGTGTCGTTTTTAAGCACAAAAAGATGTTAGTTTCCGGCCTTTGGGAGGACATATGCGGAAAACTTTCTAAAATTGAATTAGACGCTATTCCAGAGCTTAGGGAAGAATTCGAGGTCATTTTTTAGGAGATGCAAGGATCAAAAATTACCGATTTTTCACCATTGAAGGACTTGATGGATTCCCTCTTCGAGCTTGCTACTTCGTATGACCAAGAACGATCTCATTTGGCTGACAAGACGAGTGAAGCTAGAAAGATGGAACTACTTTCAAAAGACAATGAGCGTCTTCAATCATTTCAGTTAGAAGAAACCGAGAAGGCCGAGCTAATTTCGTCTAAACAAGAGCTGCTAAAGACCACCAAGGCTAAATTGAAGAAGCTGCAGCAAGAGAAGAAGGATCTTGCAGCCATTATCGAAGCTGCCAAGAAAGAGTTTGAGGGGATACAATTGAAAGTTTCAGCTGTTGAGAACGAAATCTCTTCGTACGATGGCATGGATTTGGCGACTGACGATGATTCCGCTCATCTGGAAGAAAAGCGGCAACGCCTAGCAGCTAGCCGTCAAGACTTGCTCAATTACAAGTTATGTTTAGATTAGGCTACATATATTGTCTTGTTTTCCTTCTTTATTTCTTGCACTTGATCAGGTAGCGGATTCCATCATTAATAGAATTTCTCTTAGTGCTTTGGCTTATATTATGTCCTTTTCGCTGCGTCTTCAATTCTGGCACTGCCTTTTACAGCATAACGCACTTGTAGAAGAAAATTCATATCTTTTTGCTTGAATATTCAAATCAAGGAAAATTTCACTTCCCAAAAGCTAAAGTCCAAATCCTAAAACATATCCAAAATTTGGAAACAAATAACTTCAGAATGACTCTAGGTAAATTTTTTAATCCAACCTTTAAATTCTGTCACGTTCTGGCTCACAGACTAGCGCAGCTTCACCAAAATATTCGTAACTTAATGAGTAAGCGTCCGAATTGTGATCCGTTTGAACTTCCAGAAACTAGACTTCTAATTCTAGAACATATTTAAAATTCGAAACTAAATAGCTTTAGAATTTCTCTAGGTAAATTTTTGAATTCAACCTAAAAATTCTGTCACGTTCTGGCTCACAGACCAGCGCGACTTCACCAAAATATTTGTAATTTAATGAATATGCATCCAAATTACAATCCGTTTGAACTTCTAGAAACTAGACTTCAAATTCTAGAACATATCTAAAATTTGGAACTAAATAGCTTCCGAATTGCTCTAGGTGAATTTTTGAATTCAACCTTTAAATTCTGTCACGTTATGGCTTGCAGACCAGCGCGGCTTCACCAAAATATTTTGTAATTTAATGAATATGCATTCGAATTGCAATCTGTTTGAACTTCCAGAAATTAGACTTCAAATTCTAGAACATATCTAAAATTTGGAACTAAATATCTTCTGAATTGCTCTAGGTGAATTTTTGAATTCAACCTTTAAATTCTGTCACGTTCTGGCTCACAGACCAGCGCGACTTCACCAAAATATTTGTAATTTAATGAATATGCATCCGAATTACAATCCGTTTGAACTTCTAGAAACTAGACTTCAAATTCTAGAACATATCTAAAATTTGGAACTAAATAGCTTCAGAATTGCTCTAGGTGAATTTTTGAATTCAACCTTTAAATTCTGTCACGTTATGGCTCGCAGACCAGCGCGGCTTCACCAAAATATTTTGTAATTTAATGAATATGCATTCGAATTGCAATCCGTTTGAACTTCCAGAAATTAGACTTCAAATTCTAAAACATATCTAAAATTTGGAACTAAGTATCTTCAGAATTGCTCCAAACTCTTGGTATTAAGGTAGAGTTTTGGAGAAAGAGAAAGAAAGGACTCTCTTACTTCTCCTTTTATCACATCGTGCCAAACCCACCATTTTTATTTTTATGCGACTGAACTTAGAATGAAACTCTAAGCTGCCTACGTACCTCGGTGAAGAGGATCAAGTCATTACGTAGTTCGGTGTAGGTGATTTTTTTTTTTTGGTGTCCTAACTTTTGCCTAGGCTGCCCCTTCCGAGGTTTTCAACCTAGCGGACTTGTTTTTTTTTTTGTTCTCTTTTTTTTTGGGTGCCGTGCACAGTTTATACTCTTGTGGGCCAGGCGTAACTTGCAGTTTATGCTCGTACGTCAAGGAGCGATCTTCTTCATGGATAGTACTTCTTCAAAAATTTCCCGTTAATGGGACCGATTCTTTTTCCTTTAGCATCAACAAGCTTATAAGCACCACTTGAATAGGCTTCTTGCACAACATATGGTCCATCCCATTTTGCAGTGAATTTGCCCCCAGATTTGTGGGAGGTGATGATGGGTCTTCTTAATGCAAGAACTTGATCACCAACTTGGAAGGACCTTTGGCGAACCTTTTTATTGAAGGCACGAGATAACCGAGCTTGGTAACATTCAAGACTTTGCTGAGCTTCAAGTCTTTTTTCATCAAGAGCCTCCAACTCTTCAAGGCGCAAACGAGCATTTTCTTCATCAGTGAGCCCTTCTTGGATAGCAAGTCGCAGCGATGGTATTTGACGCTCTAATGGTAGGACCGCTTCAACCCCATAAACGAGTGAGTAAGGAGTTGCCTGCGTTGGTGTACGATGAGTCGTCCTATATGCCCATAAAGCTTCTTCCATCCTATTATGCCAATCTCGCTTGGACTTGGAAACAAATTTACTCAGCAGGTTGCACAAAGTTTTGTTGAATGCTTCAGCTAGATTATTAGCGGCAGCATTGTACATAGAAGACTTACGCTGTTTGAAGTCAAAGAGATCACAAATACTATTCATCAACCTATTGTCGAATGGCTTGCCATTATCCGTTATTATATAACGAGGAATACCAAAGCGGTAGATGATGTTTACTCTGATGAAGTTTGCAACCTTCTCCTTCTTCACTTCCTTAAGAGCGACAGCTTCTGCCCATTTTGAGAAGTAATCAGTTGCAGCCAAAATGAAAAAGTGTCCTTCAGAAGACTTCGGCAATGGTCCAACAATGTCTAGCCCCCAAGCATCAAATGGCCAAGATGCAACGGTCGGGTGTAACACTTCTGGTGGTTGATGTATAAAGTTTGCATGGAGCTGGCAAGCTTTGCATCTTCGAGCATAGTCCAAGCAATCCTTTACCATCGTCGGCCAATAATATCCCATCCTTTTTATGTGGAAATGGAGTTTCGGCCCAGATTGATGTGATCCACATACTCCATTATGCGCCTCTTCCATAGCTTGAAGTGTTTCATCGTCTGCTAAACATCGCAGGAGCACTCCTTCAAATGATCGTCTATATAGAGTATCCTTGTAGTAAAGGAAACGCGGAGCTCGGCGACGAATTTCAGTTCTCCTCCTTGGATTGTCTGGCAGTATCCCATGACTCAAGTAGTTAATGATAGGTTACCGCCAGTCTTCCTCATCGACTTCAGAAACAGCAACAAGTTGTTGGACGTTATTCATTTCAACCTCGGCATTATCTAAAGGTGGCACTACCCATTTTCGGCAGATAGTAACTTTTGTCTGATCAGGCAGGGTAAGTGTTGAAGCTAGAGCAGCCAAGGCATCAGCTTTCTTATTTTCCCCTCTCGGCACATGTTGAAGAGTTACGTCACCAAGCCATCCTATCAATTTCTGTGCATAGTCATGGTACGGACGCAACTCAGGTTTCTTTACTTCGTAGCTACCTAAAATTTGATTAATCACCAGCTTAGAGTCCCCATAGACTTGCAACTGTAATTGCTTCATGTCGACGGCCATTTCGAGCCCAAGTATGAGCGCTTGGTACTCTGCGACATTATTGGAACAATGTTGAGTCAAGGTGAAAGAATATGGCAATGCCTCTCCTTGGGGAGTTACAAAAACTACTCCAGCGCCAGCTCCATCGCGATGTGCAGCACCATCAAAGTACATCTTCCAAGACGGCTGAACTTCGACGAACATTGCATCTTCATCAGGTAACTCGTCGGTTAGCTCCCAACCATCAGGTATCGGGTGATCTGCCAGAAAATCTGCCAGTGCTTGTCCTTTGATCGCCTTTTGAGGGATGTATATGATCTCAAATTGTTGAAACTAGAGATACCATCTCGCCAATCGATCGCTGAGGACTGGTTTTGACATTACGAACTTAATAGGATTTGCTCGAGAAACCAGCCGTACAACATGAGCTTGAAAGTAATGTTTCAACTTTTGAATGGAGAAGACTAGTGCCAAACACAACTTTTCAATTGGCGAGTACTTCAACTCATTTGGCGTCATCATTCTACTCAAATAGTAAAGTGAATTTTCTTTTCCTTCACTATTTTCTTGAGCCAAAAGTGCCCCAACTGATTTTTCTTGTGCCGCAATATATAATATCAACGGCTTTCCAGGGATTGGAGCTGCCAAAACAGGAGGCTTCATCAAATAGTATTTGATGCTCTCGAAGGCATTGCTGCAGGCTTGATCACATTCAAAAGGAGTGCCCTTTTTCATAAGACGGCTGAACGGCTGACACCTCCCAGCTAGATTTGAGATGAATCTCCTAAGGTAGGCCAACTTTCCTTGCAGGCTTTTCAATTCATGGAGATTTCTGGGTTCAGGCATCTTTAAAATTGCATCTACTTTTGCTTGATCAATTTCAATCCCTCGATGTCGAACAATAAAACCGAGGAATTTCCCAGAAGTAACTCCAAATGCACACTTCAAAGGGTTCATTCGAAGTTGGTACCTTCGCAGCAATTCGAACACCGTTCTCAAGTCACGCAAGTGCTCCTCTCTTCTCTTGGATTTTACCACCAAGTCATCAACATAGCACTCTACATTCTTGTGAAGCAAGTTGTCAAAGATATTTTGCATGGCCCTTTGGTAAGTTGCACCAGCGTTTTTCAAACCAAACGGCATCACCTTGTAGCAATAAATACCCTTAGGAGTTCGGAATGCTGTGAATTCTTCATCCTTAGGTGACATGCGAATTTGATTATAGCCAGAGGAGCCATCCATGAAAGACATAGCCTCGTAACCAGTAGTGGCATCGATAATAAGTTCTGGAATAGGAAGCGGGAACTCATCTTTAGGACATGCATTATTGAGATCCCTAAAATCAACACAAACTCGAATTTGACCATTCTTCTTCCTTACATGCACTATGCTTGAGATCCATGTGGGGTACTTGACTTCACGGATAAAACCAGCCTCGATGAGTTTGTTGACTTCCACTTCAATCAAGGGGACCAAATCTGGCCTAAAGAAACGTTGGGCTTGTTTTACAGGACGAGTTCCACTCTTGACTGCCAAATGATGCACCGCCACTTTCGGGTCTAAACCAGGCATCTCTTTGTAACTCCAAGCGAAGACATCTTTGTACCCTTTTAGTAGATCTACATAAGCACCTTCTTCATCCGCTGCTAGCAGAGCACTAATATACGTAGGCCTTGGATCTTCATTCGTGCCAAGGTTGATCTCTTTCAATGCATCAACTGTTGCCTTCACACCTTCTTCTAGTTCCGGTGGAGCATCTGTAGCATCTTCTTCTTCATGAGGATCGTCATTGTTGAAAGATATGTGGTGACAACCAGAAATATCATCTACCTCACTTATAATCCCATTTGGAGATAAAGCATTTTCCTCTTCTTGTTAGGGGTGGGCATTCGGTTTTTCGGTTTGGTTTTTTCTTATTTGGGTTCGGTTTTTCGATTTTCAGTTTTTGAAAAATGCAATCCAATCCGAACCAAATTAAGTTTGGTTTGGTTCGGTTTTTCTTTTTCGGTTTGGATTTTTTCGGTTTGGTTTTTTTGGATTTTTCGGTTACAAGTACACCAAGGTTAAGCAAAAGCTTTCCGAAAAAACACATCAAGAAAAATAAAATACTTAATAATTTTCAAAAAAACATCAAAACAAAATACTTAATCCTAGCCAAGAGACCGAGAACAAAACAAAATACTTGAAAGTATATAATAAATACTTGTCCAAACATAATAATGTAAAATTTAAAGTCTAAATCATAATCCAAAAGCAAACTAAATTAACTCTTAAAAATACTAATTCCAAAATAAACACCATGTTGCCTCATCAATCTTTGCCATATTGTCAGTTAAGATCCATTCAACCTGAAACAAAATAAGAGAACAAAGTAAGTAAAAGATAATTACTTTTTATAAGACTTAGGTACATGTAAGAATCACTGGACTATACTTCTAGCTATGCATCTAATTAACAACAATGACTGACTAAAGTTGACAACTTATAATTATTTATATATTATTAGATAAAGACTTCTAATTCCTTTCTTTGCTGATTCCAACATAATGTAAAAGATATCAAATGGTCATATATTTTTAATCATCATAAACCATAAAAATGAACTTAAAGAAGAATGCTACAGACGGCCATGATAACAAAAGACAAGTCAAGAAAATTCAACTTTTGAACTTACAATTTATGATCTGAGACTATATGTCAATTATGGATGATGCATCTCTTCCATCATTGTTGAACTCTAAAGAGAATATAAAAAGCATGTTATCAACATATATAAATAAATTAGTTGTAGTAAAAATTAAAGAACAAAAAGTTTAAATCATTTATTACCATTTTCAAGTTGTTCAAGATAATCCAAATTCTCCTCTAATCGCACAGGTTGAGATTCACATCGGAGCCAATCTTGAGCACAAACAAGGGCTTGCACCAATCTAGGAGTTAATGAACTCCTAAACGAGTCAAGAATACGACCTCCCGTACTAAAAGCACTTTCTGATGCCACAGTAGAAACAGGTATTGCTAATACATCACGAGCCATGTCCGCAAGAATAGGATATCTATTTGAATTAACTTTCCACCAATTCAAAATATCAAAATTTTCGCTTTCAGCTTCAGTTTCTTCACCAAGATATTTTTCCAGTTCCGTCTTATTCAAACTTCCACTCTCTGCTTTGTGTTTCTTATATTCTAGTTGCCACATTGCACTTTTGGGAATTTCTGATGTGTCTAGTGTGTTACTAGATGAAGCAATCGTTGAAGACATAGATACAACTAAATTTCTCCTCCGATATTCATCAAACAGAGAAGTCATATACACCTTGACCTCATCTCTTATTTTGCTGCCTTTAACTTCCCCATACATCTTCACAAGTATAAATGCCACATAATCAAATTTGAAACGAGGATCAAAAACACATGCAATAAAAATCATCTTATTCATTTTTTCTGGATCACCCCAATACTTGTCAAATTTATTTTTCATCCTTCTTTCCATCTCACTCAACTCTGTACCTTCATTTTGTATCAATTGATTCAAAAAGTAATTAACTCCACTGATTTCTTGAAAGTGAACATTTGAAGTGATGTATAGTGAACCTGAAATCCTTAAGGTAAGGCTATAAAAAGATTCAAGAAATTTTCCCATATGTCTTACATTTTCCCAATCATCACCTATAAGTGAACCTGCAACCTTTCCATCCTCACAAACATATGTAAGAAGATGATTCAATAACCCAATATCAAGATAACTATATCTTACAAAGGCTTTCTCGAAATGTTGTGACGTTTCCAACATTGAATATGTGGAATTCCATCTAGTAGGAACATCCAAACATAATGTTTTTTTACATGTAATCTTTTCAATATCACAACAATCTTTGAATCTTTTAATCCTTGCAAGAGATTGCCTTATGTATCTTACAGCTTGTCTAACACGTTTTACCGAATCACCAACTTCCTTCAAACCATCTTGAACAATTAGATTGATTATATGTGCCATACACCTCACATGAAGGTGCGCACCATCCATCATATTAGTACCCCATTTGCTCAATTGTTTAGATAACTCCTTCACGGTAGTATCATTCGAACTAGCGTTATCAACTGTAACAGTAAACACATTATCCAAAACCCAATCAAGCAAACACTTAGTAATCACATCAGCCATGTCATCACCTCTGTGACTGGAGATCGGACAAAAATTTAATATTTTTTTATGCAACTTCCAATCTCTGTCAATAAAATGAGCGGTAAGACACATATAGTTAATTCTTTGCACCGAAGTCCATGTATCAGTGGTAATACTAATTCTTTGATTTGCTTCATTGAAGTACTTTTTCAGTTGTTTTCTCTCTTCACAAAAAAGTTCAAAACAATCCCTCGTCACAGTCCTACGTGAAGGAATTCGAAATAGAGGTTGTGCTGCATTTACAAAGTATTTAAAGCCTTCCTTTTCCACCATGCTAAAAGGTTGTTCATCTATAATTATCATCCTTGCTAAAGCTCTTCTTATTAACTCCTGATCAAATTTCCAATTATTAATTGCTACATCACCGTTCTGACCATCGGGTTTTGGTTGAAAGGTTATTAGTGTTTGAGTAGGGTCAGCATTACGCGGGTAAAGCTTACAATATTTCCTCAAATGCGTAAGCAATTGTGATGTTCCATTGTGGGTTGTGTCAGCTGCAAAACTTTCTCCACAATAGTTACACTTTCCTCTAGTAGTACCATCAGAGTCTTTATATTTTTCAAAATATTTCCAAACAACCGATCTTGGTTTCATGGCTTTTCTTTTCTTTGAAGAATCAGTTGGCTTGGGATTATTAGTTTCATTTTCAGTTGAACCTCCCGTCTCATCAATATTATCATTTCCTTCCATCTATGTACGAGCAAAATAGAAAAGTAGTATTAATGACGAATACAAAAATGATTATGTGATGAGGCACTTATACCATGAGAGGACAAGTTTTAATGTACTATTGTGTTTCATATATATTACTATATAACTATTGATTCAAGGATTTGATGTTGCCCGAAAGCAAGTAGCAGTACAAATATGTATCACGTGATCATCAAACAAGAACAAATAAGTACATACTCCATGCAACTAAAAGAAAGAGCAATACAGAACCTTTGCAACTAATAATTGTGATAATGAACGCACAAGAAATAGCAATATTAAGTTAAATAAAGAACTCACTTTCAAGGGTATAAATTGGTGGAAGAGATTTGTCTCCTTTGAAACTTGATGAAAAGTAATACCCTAAGGAAAAGAAGCGCCGTGCGTGAAAGTGAGAACGTAAAGGAAAACTTTAACTATTTAAATACTTAAAATTAGGGCCTTAGGGGTCCCTAATATGGTACATATATATGTTAGATAAAAATAATATATGTATATATACATACTTAATTATTCGGTTTTTTCGGTTTTTCGGTTTATATTTTCTTAAATCCGAAACCAAACCAAAAAACCAAAATTTTAAAATTCTCAATCCAAACCAAACCGATTAATTGAAAAACTAAACCAAACCAAAATAAAATCTCGGTTCGGTTTGGTTTTTCGGTTTAATCCGAATAGTGCCCACCCCTACTTCTTGTGCAATGATGTGATAAGAAGATTCCATGATTTCTTCATCTACATCACGCTCCTTCGTGTGGACTATAATGTGAGTCTTGGCCTTTAACACATCTTCACATGAGACTATCAATCTTTCTTCGCGCCTCATTCTTGAAGGGATAAGACTTTGACCATAATTAGAAGGGGCATGCACCTTCACACTTTTGGATTTTCTCGGAGGCTTACTTTTCTTATTCGATGGTCCCAACCTATCAAAGACAAAAGTTCTTGAAGATGGTTTTCCAAACCGATCAAAGACAGAAGTTCTTGGAGATGTTTCTCCCAGCCGATCAAATACAGAAGTTCTTGGAGATGGTTCTCCCAGCCGATCAAATACAGAAGGCCTCTTACTCGAAGCCTCAGAGTCGTCTTCGGCAGTGATGTAGTTGTTGCTCGCCCTTCTTATAGAGATTCGAACCGGTGGAGGTTTCTCATAACCCAAGCCTTCGCGTGATTTCTTCATGGTACCTTCAGGTAAGAGCTTCCCTAGTGTAGATGGTTCATTGGGGTTATACCCGGCCTTTGCAAACAACTTGTAAGCATTCGGATCAAATCCCTCATTCCTGCGCTTCGTAGGGAGTTCTTTATTCAACGGTAGATTTTTAGTCACAAAACCACCAAGTAACTTCGAGGTCAGCTTCATCGCATCAATTCGCTTGATGGGGAGAGTTAATCCCTTGAGTTGATCACTTTGAAGACTAGAAAACTGGCTTTCTTCTTTCTTCAATTTTGGAACATAGCGAAGTGTAGGACTTATTTTCTTGCTTGAAGTTGCAACATTTGCCTTGTGTACGTTACTTTGATTAAAGAGAACTTGACCTCCATCAGCTACAACTTTTGCTTTATCAGCTGCGACCTCAGCCCTTCTAGCTGCAAGCTCGGCATCTCTGGTTGTCGCTTTATTATCGGGTTTTACTCCCCCCACGACATTCTTCAAGTAGAATTTTGCATCGGCGAAGTGTGCCTCTACTTCGGTAAATGGCTTGTCATCAACAACGGCCATCTTTTCGACTCCACCCTCATGATATTTTAAGCATTGGTGATAAGTGGATGGAACCACTTTGTTTTCATGCATCCAAGGCCTACCAAGTAAGATATTATATGAAGTTCTTGCATCGATCACATGCATCCATGCGCTTGAAGTCATTTCTCCAATGGTGAGATCCATTTTTAAGGCACCTATAGCCCTTTGCCCCCCTTGGTTGAATCCTTGAATCAACAGGCGACTTTGCGTTAGTTCTTCAGTAGAGATGCCAAGTTCCTTCAGCGTGCGGATAGGCAAGATGTTGACTCCAGATCCTCCATCAATTAAGATTCTATTCACTCTTTGCTCATCAACATAGCCAACCACAAATAAGGGACGATTATGAAGAGTCTCACCAAGTAGGATGTCATCATTCGTGAAGGTGATCTTTGCTTCGCAAGTATTTGCTTCTTGGGAGATAGGCTCGATAACTTCTTCTAATTGTGCTGGTGGCAACAACTGTGAAGTTTCACTCTTCTCTTCTTCTTTATCAGCATTACAACACGAAGCCTTAATATTACCCTTAGGAATCTTCGTGCAGAACCACCTTGGAATAAACTCTTCCAAAGTCACAGGCTGACGTGACTTTTGATAGTGGTTAACCTCCACCTTTTCCTTTTGTGGACGTTGAATAGCACTTTGCTTTCTTGTCATTTTCACCATCTTTTGCCTTATTGGTTGCTCAGCTGATTCACTGCGTGACTTTACTTTATTGCGCCTCCGCCGAGTCACCAGTATCCAACCTTCATCATCTCCTTGATCAGTTTGAGCTTCACCTTCTTCCGATGATGCTTGCTCCAAGCTCCACATATTTAGTTTGGCGAGTTGTAGTGATTGATTTATTGAAATAGGTTCAAAGTCACCAAACTTGATCATGACTTCATTCTCTTCATATCCTTCAGCGAAGTTGCAGGTGATCACAGGGTCGTGCGAGCTAAACAAGATTGAAACCTGGTTCACATCTTCCTTCTCATCTTGCAGTTCAATCTTCCCTTCATTGGCCAATTCCATTATTTTATCTTTGAAGACGAAGTATTTCTCCAGTGAGTGCCCCACGAGTCGATGATACTTGCAATAATTCGGATCATTTGTCTTTCCAGCTTCATTGGGACGCTTCATCTCTGGTAGCTCAATGAACTTTAACTCCAGAAGTTCATCAAAAATTGCGGGAACATCGGAATCTAGGAATGGATATTCCCTTTCTTGCATCTCCTTTAAAGTCAACTTTCGACTTGGCTTGTCCTTAAACGAAGTCGTCTTCACGCTTTGCTTCTTGCTTACCTTTGTGGTGAACTTCAAAGGTGCAGTATCAACATTCATAGATTCTTTATTTTCGGCCTTGGGCGCCACCTTGCTCCATTTCTTGACTTCTTGCTTGTCTTTTCCTCTGCGAGACTCATAGACAGGCGGTCCTTCACTTCCACTGGCAGCAATGCTTAGCTCCATATCATGAGCGCGTGTGGCCAACTCTTCAAAAGTCCTAGGCTTTATTCCTTGCAGGATGTAGCGAAGCCCCCAATGCATGCCTTGAATGCACATCTCTATTCCCGACGCTTCACTTAGCCTATCTTTACAGTTAAGACTTGCATTCCTCCATCGATTGATGAAATCAATAACTGGTTCTTCTTTTCGTTGGCGAGTGTTTGTGAGCTCTATCATGCTCACAGTACGCCTTGTGCTATAAAAGCGATTGAGAAACTCGTACTCCAGATCCTCCCAACTATTAATAGAACCAGACTCGAGATCCGTATACCAATCAAACGCATTTCCCTTAAGTGAGCGAACGAACTGCTTGACAAGATAATCTCCATATGTTCCAGCATTGTTGCATGTTTCAACGAAGTGCGCCACATGTTGCTTTGGATTTCCCTTGCCGTCAAACTGTTGGAATTTTGGGGGTTGATAACCAGCGGGCATCTTTAAGCTATCAATCTTTGCAGTGTACGGCTTCGCGTATGCGAGAGAAGACTTGGAGGCAACCTCGTACTTATCTTTAATCGTCCCCATAATAATCTCCTTTAGCTGATCAATTGGAATCACTCCATCAGCAGAAACTTGGATTTCCTTAGCAGGTGTCGCTTGCTTCGCTGGAGTATTTATTTCTTGAACTTCTGGACGCTTCCCTGGCGCATGGCTAGATTCGCCCTCCATCATGCCTTCCATTTTGTTGATGCGAGCGCCTTGATCTTTGACATAGTTTGTCAAGCTATCAATCGCCTTTGCCAAGATTGCAAGTTGTTCCTCCATCGTTAAAGTATTGGTTGCCATTGCTTGCACGACTATTGGAGATGATGGAGAGTAGCATGAATTTTCCCACAGATTAATCCTTGATTTGCCTATGTCCGGCGATGCGGTTGGGGATGATCCAGCACTCGAGTCATCATCGCATTCTTTCATGATTTTCTTCTTAGATCCAGAAACGCTAAGCCGAGCTAAAGCTCTTTCAACAATTTCAGCAACACTGCTTTCTTCCTCCAATCCATCAGTAGAGGATCCATCTCCTTTCGAAGATGAAAAATTAAATGTTGGAGTCAATGTGGACGGCACTTGGGGTGCTTGTTGTCCAAACAAATTTTCTTTGTTTCTCGTAACTGGTCCAAAGCTTCCCTTAGTAGCATTCATGACGCTTTCAACTTCAGAGGAGAACTTAGAGTTGGCATCAAGATCATGAGGCCGAGCGGATTTTGCAGCAGCAGCAGCAGATTTTGAGTTGGTGTTCTTAGAAGCCATCTCAATGTTATTGAACTTTGCGAGTTGAAAAGTTGAGATGAGAGGTAAAGATTGTCCCATTGGGCGTGCCAAAATTTGTAACAAGTAAATTCGCATCAAGAAATAAATATCAAGACAAGAAAATATTGTAACAAGTGTAGTATTTGATTTCAATATATGAGTAGTACAATCTCTATAATTCCTCTGATTCGCCTTTTCAAATACAAATTTTAAGTAATGATCCAAGGGCTTTTGAGCTTGATCTTGAATCTTCCTTTTAATGCTTGAATCTTCCTTTTAATATTTGAGTCCTTAGAACTTGTAGAAATTCCTTGCAGCTTTTAAGAAACTTGTAGCGTTTGATGCACGAGCTCCTTGTTGCTTCTTGTTATGAATTCCTCTTGCTCTTGATTTCCGATCCCCTCAAATGAGAGGTTTGATCCCTTTATATAGATATGGGATGGAGTGGGCTCTAAGAAGACCTAATGGGCTTTGGCCCGTAGACCGGCCAATCAGATTTAAGCAGTGACAAAGCCATATTTGATTTGCTAGAACATGTCACTTGTACATATGGCACATTTTTATTGGCCATTGGAATTTGACTAGGATTGCCATGTCATTTGGTATTTGGCAGGATCCTATTGGCTTTATCATTTGACTTGGCGCCACGTCGCTTGCACATGTGGCACTGATTTGGGTCTTTAGGATAAGATGATATCCATTAGCTTTGGGCTAATAAAGTGGGCTCATCATTCATGGCCCAATGAATTTGGACTTTTATTAAACCCATGGATATTGGACTTAAATAGTTAATCCAATTATATTAGCCAATATAATTTATTTGGCACAATATATCTTGAATTTTACATATAGCCAAATTATTTTATGGATTTAAATCCAATAAAATTTATTCGTCTACAATATGGTATAAATAGAATAATAAGCAGCATCTATCCAAAATTGAGATGACAAATAGCTTCTATAAGAACGGTACGCCCCATTTCATTAATGTGTCGATGTTTTCACCGTTCTGAAACCACATTATGTTGAGGAGTGTTAGGACATGACTTTTGAAAGAAAATGCCTGAGTTAGAAAATTGTGAGAGCATAGCCGTATTATCAAATTCACCACGTCCATCACTTTGAAAACTCTTTATTTTAGTGTCAGATATATTTTCTACTAGTTTTTGAAAAGCACAAAAATGTGAAAAAACTTCTAATTCATTTTTCATGGGGTAAAGCCAAGTAAAGTGAGAAAAATCATCAACAAAAATGACATAATATTTGAATCCCAAGTTTGAGCAAACAGGCGATTTCCATACATCAGAATGAATAATAACTAAAGGAAAAAAACTACAATGATCCACTAAATTAAAAAGGCAAACATTGAGATTTTTCTAACCGACAAGGGACGCAATTATTACTAAAAGAATTAAACAAAGAAGTGAAATTGTATTACCTAAGAAAATCTAGAGTACGTACTCCACTATGACCTAATCTGCGATGCAAAACATCAGTAGACTGACACTAAGCAACAAATTCTTGAGGTTGAAGAGGTGAAGAAGATGATAGCGGATAGCCATCACCCTTGGTGGAAGCTTGCAGGAGAGTTTGACCCGAGGCTTTGTCCTTACAAGAAAAGGAAGACGAGTAAAAATTAATAATATAATTGTTATCCTCACACAATTTCTTGACAGAAATTAAATTTTGAAGAAGCTGGGGGACATGAAATATTGAGTGCAAATGTAGAGGACGGGTTGTAGAGGGTAACTGGGCATATCCAATGTTATGAACATTTAGCAAGGTACCATTACCAACCAAACATGATCAAGGCCTGTATAAGGTGATTAATGCAAAAAAATTTACCTTCAGATGGAATCATATGAGCTGAGGCAGTAGAGTAAAAGTACCAAGGATCGTCACTTGTTTCACCAATATAGCTTAGCTCCAAAAGACTTAGGGAGATCGTTAGAACCAAAAGCGTGATTGAAACATGTACAAAGTAATTTAATGCAACACTGATTTATTGTTTTCTATCAGCTTATAGACAATATACAAGAGGGGATAGCTCAGGTGAAAGGGATATAACGAGTCCTAATACAAGTAAACTTTAAAGTCCTTGTAGGAGTCCTTTTGATGCCCCCTCAATCTGGACATGGTGAAATAATGGACAGATTGTCACGGTAAAAACTAATATGAGATGAAGCTAAACCCTTTGTAAATATATCAGCAACTGGTAAGGGAGATGGAACGTATTGAATAATGAGATCCCCTTGAGCAACTTTATCATGAATAAAGTGAAAATCCACATCAATATGCTTAGAGTGATCATAAAATACTGGGTTGCGGGACATATATGTTGAGCTAACTTTGTCATGAAATACTCTAACCGGCTCTCGAAAATAAAGTCCAAAGTCATAAAGAATATGATGAATCCAAGATGTTTCAGCTACAGTAACAGCCTTATACTCGGCCTCAGTTGAAGATTTTAAGACTATAGGTTGTTTCTTCGCTCGACAAGAAATATGATTAGAACCTAAGAATACAGCAAACCACATAGTAGAACGTAGACTATGAGGACAGCCGGCCCAATCGACATTAGAATATGCAATCACCATTGAACTAGATAAGGTGGCATGGAAGAAAAATCCATAGGTAATAGTGCCCTGTAAGTACCTGAAAATGCGCTTCACACAGTGCAAATGAGTAGTACGAGGAGCATGCATGAATTGAGAAACAACATTAACAGAATAGGCAATATCCGAACAGGTCATAGCCAAATATTTGAGAGCACCCACCATGCTCCTATAGTCACTAGTATCTGCAATTAACTCACCATTGTCATAGCCAAATATTTGAGAGCACCCACCATGCTCCTATAGTCACTAGTATCTACAATTAACTCACCATCCATGAGAGAAGTAGAAGTACGAGAAGCAATAGGTGTACGAACAGGCTTACAAGTATGCATGTGAAACTTAAGTAGAAGATCAAAAATATACTTCTGTTGAGATAAATGGATGTTGACACCCAATTTTATTCATTCATTTTTTCACAATTAGCTATATTTGATTAAAAATGGCAATAGTAATTTTTCAAATAAAATTGTACTAGATGACATACATTTATTTGTATATTTATTTATAATTAATCTCCTACATATAAAATAGTTATCCCATTGTGGCTATATTGCATAATTACACTGCATTTAGGTGATTTCTCATACATGGCTGATTGTGCAAAAAATTACGACACTAGTATATTTAAGTGTTTATATATACAATCCATTAGTCTCGTTACATGCCATCTAATTTTCCTTGTGCTAAATTATATTTATCCATGACTACTTGTGCCCATGCATTATTGTTATTATATTAAAGTTCCCTTATTTCATATATATCATGTTCATTTTTATTTACTTTTGTTCATGTATCTATGTTTATATATATTTGCATGCTTATACTTTTATCTATGTACACTTTATTTATATCTTACCTAGCCATGCTCATTTTCTAATTTATTGTGTTTACTCATTATCAATATAAAATATTTTCTTCTTTATTCTTATCCATTTTAGTTGGCAATCTTAATTTAAATAGAGTGTATTCTTTGTATCTAATATCTTGTTCCGTTTCAAAGAAATTTTCATTCCCAATCTTCAGCAATTTCCCAACGTCCCCTTCTCCATTTTAGTTGGCAATCTTAATTTAAATAGAGTCTATTCTTTGTATCTAATTCTTTGTATCTAATTCTTTGTATTACTTTTATTAGAAATTTTAACTTTTTGTTAATTATCCCTTTTTTCTTTCAAACCACCAATCAAAATCTTCCCTTGATTCTTGTAAAACTATATCAATATTTTAATTTACCATATTTGACAACCTACCACCCTTTTACTATTTAAAATTTGAATTTCTACCATAATCATTTCAATCACATTATATTTCATTAACTCCAAAATAATCACACCCTTGATTCACTATCCCTTCCTTCCTCTCAATACTCATCTTTCTCCTCTCAAATAGCTAGAATACTAGCCAGATACATTCCCTTGCAAATCTACTATTATAATTTCACATATTTTTTTAGTTTTTTCCTTTTTAATGATTCATGACACTAGCTTGAATATTCATTTATAAATATTACTAGTTTTTCATTTACCTACACACATTGATTTCCCTTCTTACTCTCTCAAAGTTTATCTCTTGGAATATGCCTTGCGTTTAAATGCCCCATGAATTGGCTTGCTTGCATGGTTTGTCTTAAAAATGTTCTTTATTTCAATTTTATGTTATCCACTTGGTTTTTTTTTTCTACTTTAATAACTTTGCAGGATGGAGATTTAGCATTTGAACTTTGGCATAGCAATATTTTCTACGTGCTGCCCATTTTTCACGGAATAAAGTTTCTAACCTTGATGCCTCATGCTATCATAATTAATTTTTTTTTCATTATTTATATATATGTTAATCTTCATATTATATTTTAACAATTTCGTATATCAATGTTTTGATATAGTAAAATCCTTATGCCGCTACTTGGAATGTTAGTCTGGTGAAGGCACTTCGTATATCAAAGTTTTCATATATTGCACATATAATCTCTCCAAGTTAATTAATAGCTTGTGGGAGATTAGGACTTTGAAGGTTAAGTCCTTCGAATCAAATTATTTTCTTTATAAGTTAGCCATTTAAATCTATATATTTAGGATTATTTGGCCACTACAATATTATTAATGTTTTTTTTACATCATATATATTTTCTACTTAATATATTACATACATATGTTATTACAAGGTTATTTTTGCATTAGAATATTTCTTACTACTATTTTTCTAAATGTCACTATGTTTTCTACTCAATTGTATATAAAATATGTATTTTTGGAATTTTACTTATTTTAAACCAACTATTTTAAACACGACATCGCATTAAAGTCACCACTGAAGTTAAAGGTATATGACCAACAATGTCACAATGTCATCCTTTGGTGGCACACATTTTTTTTAATTATGTATTTCCTCTTTGTTTGTCACTTAAAAGTTAATTTTCTCTAACAATATTGTTGGTTTAATTTATCTTTGTAATTTGTGGTATTTGCTAAACATAATTATTATTTAAGAAAATTTATGCAATTGTACTAAGCTGCTTATATTAGAACTGACGTGCTTTGCCCTATACTTTGTATAATCTCTTCGGCTTTTAAACGTGATTAAGAAATTGACCTTCATTTGGGATTAAACCGCCTTTTAGGTTTGATTAGCAGAAATGTCCTTTACTTGAGTATGTTTTTAGCAAATATACCCTTTTACAGAACATTAACTCATTTGTATATCATACATTCTTTACATGTTTTTTTCCTTTTGGCTATAATTGCATATCTGAACCCAATTGTAGAAATCGGTCGGGAACCACATTTTGTGGAACTTAGGATATGCCTAACCCCTTCCTTCTAGGTTATTTCGAACACTTACCTGAATCTTTGATTAGTAGACCAACCCGGAGTTAATTCTTTAAATAGAATTAAAAAATGCTTTTAGGCAACCTAATACGCCTAGATAATTTATTAGGTGGCGACTCCAAAACTCTCAATCCAAACGAGTTACCCAAGTCGGAAACCACTTATCTTACCTTTAAGTGAGCTGCGACAGAATGACAACTCCGCTGGGGATCTTATGTTCTAACCATAACGATTTTTATGATTGGGTTTAATTTATTATTTTTATTACCGGATTAACGCTTTTCCTTTGTTTTGTTTCTTTGATAATTATTTTGTTTTGGATAATCCTTTACTTGTAATTTATATTATATGTATTTTATAATTGTCATTCCGTCCATATTTTCCTCCATTCCTGGAAATTCACACTTTCACACATAAAGAGCGATTGGGTGAAACTCACGGTCGTTCCACTACTAAAATGCCATTTAGGAAAGACGTGCAAAATTAGTCAACTAGCGAAGCTGTTGATAGCTTGTGCACTTTCCACTTACAAATTGTCCGTTTGGAGGAACCTTTTGACACGATCCGAAATCCGGCTAGGCCGTGCGGGCACCCGACATCCTCCCCTAGACACGTCGGGCGAATCCTTACCAATTAAACTAGAAAAATAATTATAATTCAATTCATTAATAAGAACAAGACTTAGAAACAGCACAGACATATTGATACCTCCAAAGCTGTACAAAAGAAATTACAGCTGACTACTCAACATACAAGGTTTAGGGTTATCCAGACTAGACATCTAAGAGTACGAAAGAAGACATATACCTCCTGAAGGGAGCAAAATGCAACTGAAATAAGAAACAATAAATTGGTGGCCGTCCGGAATAAAAGCTGGCTCACACTAACAGCTGAAGTCGTCTTCGCTCCTGAACAATGTGGTGAACTCGATCCTAGAGTGAACCTGCCGAAACGAAATAGATAGACAAGAAACAAACAGCAAACAAGGGTGAGTCAAAAGGACTCAATAAGTGGGGCAGACTAGCCACCTCAAAGAATAGGATAGCTAGCCAGGAAAAAAAATAGATAAACCAAATTCCTCTTGTTTAAATTATGAAAAGGCAGAGCCAGATAATAACTAGAAGCACGTATGGAATCACAAACTCATTAACAACCAGGAATGTAAGATAGCCAGAACATATAGGTGCCCCGAACATATCAACAATCAGAAATACATCATACTGTCGCGGTGTTCAACCCGATTCATATATTTATACCGTTGCGGCGTGCAACCCGATCCATATATTTATGCCGCTGCGGCATGCAACCCGATCCCCGCAACCCAGAATACGAGCCAGAAATATATAGGCAAATTGAGATATGTCGACGACAAAGTATACATACCGCATACATAAAACACAACACATGTGGCACGCGGGAAGGGCTCGTGCAGCTGCAGCAGGATTTGAAAAAGGAATTGATCGTGACTTTGAACCTGTTCTTTCCATGACCCCTCTTAATTGAGATGAGACAGGAGATCCAATGTTTGAATGAAGTAAAAATAACTTTGCCAGGGGGTGTACCCGTCTGGCATAATAATTTAGAAAAGGCGGAATTGGATAACTTAGTCAATCAATGCATAAGTCCCTTTCTTCGCTTTGGGCACTGTACGAAGTATTTGAAATACAGGAAAGAAATACCATTCAGGTAATATTTCTAAAGGGGTTGCAAATGGATCTGCCGGTTCACCAATCATTGATGGTTCTAAAACGGCTAAGCCTACATTACATGCAATAGTACCTAGAATTACTACTGGAAAATACATCTGCTGATGCCATAGACTCTTCTGAGAAATCATAAACTGACACTGTGCTGCCGTACCGCCCCCCCCCCCCCTTACTCTCTCTCTATAAAAAAGCCTGCGGGAAGCGCGTTCGCAACTGGACTCTTCTCTGACTAGAAGAGCTGCGCCTAAGACTCTGAAGCGAATCAAAAAAATTGTATAATTTTAATTTCTTCATTATTATTTCTTGCTTGTAACTGACTGGTTGGTGAAGCGAAATCCAATTATTCCTATAAGTTTACTCACGGCAATCGTTTAAGCAGATGAAAGAAAAAACGCATATCAAAGGATCCAATCGATATTTATTTTTTCAATCGCGGATAAACAAACCAACCTTTCGTCATTAATCTTCGGAGGCGAATTACATATTCATATCCACAATAAAAGAAAGTCCCCTTGTATCAACTAATAAAGGAGGAAAGATATTAAAGAACCCCCCCTTTTTCTTTTTCACAAATAGGAAGTTTCGAATCCAATTTGGATATTAAAAGGATTACCAGATATAACACAAAATTTCTCCACCTATTCCTTCTAGTCGAGCCTCTCGGTCTGTCATTATACCTCGAGAAGTAGAAAGGATTACAATCCCCATTCCACCTAAAATTCGAGGAATTCGTTGATAATTAGAAATAGATTCGTAGACCAGGTCGACTGATTCGTTTTAAATTTAAAATAGCTCCGAAATACAATTATTCCTATAAGTTTACTCACGGCAATCGTTTAAGCAGATGAAAGAAAAAACGCATATCAAAGGATCCAATCGATATTTATTTTTTCAATCGCGGATAAACAAACCAACCTTTCGTCATTAATCTTGGGAATATTAATGATAGATAAAAATAGATCGATGTATAATCTTTGAATGAATAATTTTAGAAAATAATGGAATTTCCATATTAATCGAGTCTTTCTTCTTTTTAATATTTTCGAGGGTTTCTTTTATTAGTTTTAATAATAAGAATTCACTTCTGCATTTTTGTTTAGGTTCTCGATTGGTAGGTCACCGGGTTATTCAAATAAGTCCCTTCCCCCATCGAAGAGCCACGTATCCAGGGTTGACCACAGTTTCTCGACCCTTTGACTTAGGATTAGTCAGTTCTATTTCTCGATGGGGCGGGGAAGGGATATAACTCAGCGGTAGAACAAAACAAAAAAGAGAGGAATTTTTAGTAATTAAATAAAACTTCTTCAATCAACATCATTATCTTATACAAAATTTGATGATGAAATATGAAAACAATAAAAAATAAATAGAGTAATGGAATAGAGAGAGTAAGCTTCAAGATATAAGGCTTTCCTATTATAACGGGTTGTTCAAAAGGATTCCCCGTTCTTCCATCAAATATTCTGCTTTTTCCTGAATATTCGGGTTCAAATACCCATGGATTCGCTAAAAAAAGACACCCCCCTTTTTGCTTTTGCAATTAGATTCTTTTCTTTCTATTTTCTTTCTATTTCGATTTTATTTCATTCCTATTCTCCTTTCTCAGAAAAAGGGACTTTAACCAAAGTCGAAACCAAGACTAGGAATTTTTAACAAACAGGATCAAGAATCATTACTCTTTCGTTTCGACACAAGAAAAAAGGATTTTTCTACACCCCTTTCTTGTGTCGAAGACTAGGAAGACAAAAAATCCCTCCTAGAATTTTTTGTTCCCCGCATTTATCCCCCGCTTCCTTATGTCTAGTATCCTATTTGGTCAAATACCTAGCGACAAACTCCTATGTTCCTTTCATTACGGTATTTCTGAACAAGTTCCTGGATAACAAGCCTAAAGGTTTTCTTCTTGATGAGATCGATATTGATGATAGTGACGATATTGATGATAGTGACAATCTTGATGCTAGTGACGATCTTGATGCTAGTGACGATATCGTACACATCTCTAAAATTATTATTCAAAAAATATTCGGATTGCCCAGTATTCCACCAATTAGTAACCCAAGATTCCAGACATTTATTAACTGAGAAAGAAATCCACCAGGGCAAAAATACTATAGATGCAAGATAGAAAAGAGGAGTGAATGCTTTCTTTTTTTCCATTTTTTCATCTGTGAATTGTTAATCGACCCATTCGTATACTCTATGTGATCGATAGATTTCTCGAAACAAACGAAAAGGAAACGAAAGATGAAACATAAATCATGGATCAACTAAGCCCTCTCGGGGACTTTCTTAAAGAGGAACCTCATGTAAATACCATGGAATAAGGTTTGATCCTATTCATGGAGATTCCGTAACTATTCCAAAAATGGAAAGTTCGACACAATTGGGATTTTTTTTGGAAATTGGAAGCAGTTACTAATTCATGATCTGGCATGTACAGAATGAAAACTTCATTCTCGATTCTACGAGAATTTTTATGAAAGCCTTTCATTTGCTTCTCTTCGATGGAAGTTTGATTTTCCCAGAATGTATCCTAATTTTTGGCCTAATTCTTCTTCTGATGATCGATTCAACCTCTGATCAAAAAGATATACCTTGGTTATATTTCATCTCTTCAACAAGTTTAGTAATGAGCATAACGGCCCTATTGTTCCGATGGAGAGAAGAACCTATGATTAGCTTTTCGGGAAATTTCCAAACGAACAATTTCCCCTCAAATCGCTTTGGGTCGCTTACCAATGTCAGTAATTGATGATTACACAATTCGAACAATTTCGAATTTACCTCAAATAAAAAATGAATAAACCCCTAATTCGAAAAAAATTCCGAATTACGAAGGTTTAGCTCGGATCTAAAAGAATGATATTTTTGCTTGGTCAATTCAAACAAGTTTAGTAATGAGCATAACGGCCCTATTGTTCCAATGGAGAGAAGAACCTATGATTAGCTTTTCGGGAAATTTCCAAACGAACAATTTCAACGATCATTCTTTTCTGAGTGAACTAGAAAGTTCTTTTTATAGTTATCGAAACTCGAGTTATCTGAATAATGGATTTAGGAGCGAAGATCCCTACTATAATTGTTACATGTATGATACTCAATATAGTTGGAATAATCACATTAATAGTTGCATTGATAGTTATCTTCAGTCGCAAATCCGTATAGATACTTCCAGTATAAGTGGTAGTGAGAATTGCGGTGACAGTTACATTTATAGGGCCATTTGTGGTGGTGAAAGTCGAAATAGTAGTGAAACCGAGGGTTCGTCTACTGGAACCCAAGTAGAGGTGGAAAAAAATCGATCTACTTTCATTTGGTATTTTGGCCGAAATTCCTTGACTCCTCGATACTCAATCAAATCCTCTTTTTTGATGACTGACTGCATTTCTAGGGGTATTTTAGTGATAGGTTCTATAGGAACTGGACGATCCTATTTGGTCAAATACCTAGCGACAAACTCCTATGTTCCTTTCATTACGGTATTTCTGAACAAGTTCCTGGATAACAAGCCTAAAGGTTTTCTTCTTGATGAGATCGATATTGATGATAGTGACGATATTGATGATAGTGACAATCTTGATGCTAGTGACGATCTTGATGCTAGTGACGATATGTTATTGAATCTCTAAAATTGTATTCTGTTAGAGGTGTTCCAGAAATGTCTGCGATCGAGTAAATAGCTGGATCGGATCGACTTGGAAAATGGAAAGATTTGTACAAGTTATACGTTTCGTCACCACTTTGTGGAAAATCGTTAGGTATGAATACGAGTTTATTTATGGCATGAAACAACTCGCAGTATGGGTCTAGCTTATTGATACGTTCGAGAAAACTCTATTTGAATCCATTTAATTTTTTTACCGACAAACCCGTTGTGGATTTGTACATCCACCATTTTATGTAGGAATGAAGGTGCTCTTGGCTCGACATCATTGGTTCTGTTTCATTAGAA